>CM060935.1:704265663-709265663 GCA_030765085.1 Allium cepa | reverse complement strand
TTGTACTGATTTTACACAATTATTATGATTTCTCACAGAACGTTAAATTTATTAAATGACCATTTATTATAATTTAATTCCCTTAATTGAATCAATTGCTTATTATTATATATATTCTTTTCATTCTACCATTCCTTCCCATTATAAATTCATTAACGTATTTACACATCTCTATCTTTCAAATATCAATAACCAAACTTGATTACAAACACTGTCCTTATCAATCTTCATAAATTTGTTCAGATCTATACTCCTTTATATAATTAGAGTTTATGTCTCTATTAGATTTCTTTTCACTACAGGCATAAATTATTACTATCTTACTAATTACATCTTTGTATTAATGAACACCATTCAAGTTAATATTTGTACTACATTCACAGATTCAACATTTGTTTGTTTCTTAAAATTAACTTTAAATCAAATTGTGACAATTTGCATTATCCACATTTATCGTCATAAAATCTAATTTACAAGCCTATACTTAATTATTACCCTACAATACGTTTACGTTACTATAATATCCACTCTTCCGTTACTACGTTTCTATAAATTTATTCGTTTATAAATTTATTGTCTGAAAGTTCTCCTTTTATTGACTAGACACAACAATAACCAAAATAATTAATTAGATTCATTTATATACATTAGATAAATGGGTACACTTCTGCAATAATCCTATAAATGAAAATATTTTGGTGCATAAATTTCTACATACTTAGTGCATTCATTTATTAAATTACAAATTTCCTCAATCCACATAAATCACCCATTCACATAGTTTAATTTAGCGTTTATTTAAATCTTCGTTTATACATTTAGAGTTTCTACTAAATTGAATTACACAACTTATGAACTTTAACAAATTTAGTTCACTTAATAAATTTTCTAATGTTTATTAAATTGCAATCCAATCCAGTTATCATTTCATTAATACCATTTAATCAGCTAATTATAACTAATAGCCACCCACCAATTTACGTTAATTCAATCCATGCCATATAAGTATTTAATTGTCAACATTAAATTACAATCACTATATCAATTTCTACATTTATTCTTAAACAAATTAAAATATAAGGTACATATCTCGGATTAAATATCGCACTTTTACACTTTTTTCCCTTCGGGATGCCTCATTACTTGATGAGATGTATATTTGTGATATATATACTGTCATTTTTTTTTTCGGATCGAGCCGCGCAAAGGAGACTATGGCGAATTTTTCCGAAAATTTAAGGCGTTAGAAAATTTTTGAGAAAATTGAGAAAATTTTGAAAACTTTAACTTTAATTTTGGAATTGAAAGTTAAACAATAGTAATTGTTTTTGAAAAGATAACTAAGTATGATTTGGAAAACTTAGTAAAGATTTGTAAGAAGTTTAATTACGAATTTTGGAAAGTTAATAGATTCTGTAACTTTTCTTACTTGATAATTTCGAGGACGAAATTCTTTTAAGGGGGAAAGATTGTAACGACCCAGAATTTTATTTAGTTAAAATTTGAATATTTAATTAATTTTAAATATTAATAAGTGAATTTATAAGTCGAATAAATTTTTATTTGAATTATTGGATTTAATTGGATTATTAAATCGATAATTTAATATGTTAAATTATGAAAATAATTGAATATTGAGTTAAATATGATAGAAAATGATTTGTAAAATTTTATTTTATCATATTGAAGTTAGAATGATATTTTAGAACTTTTAAAATCGAATTAAAAGTTAATTTGTGAAAATTGAATATTTTAATATTTAATAATCGACTGTAAAATAACCAATTTTTGAACAGTCTCAGAATTGAACGAAACCAGTTCCATTGGATCTGTAATAGTTAGTTATTACCGGATTTCAAATTTCGTGTCAATCGGAGTTATCGTTTGATCGTGGCAGCTCGAAACGCATCGATTTATTTTTAATTTAAATTTGGCGAGTCAAAATAGCCATTTTTCAAAAAGTCTCGGATTTCGACGAAACCAGTTTCATCGGATCCGTAATGTGATATTATTGTATGTTTTCAAATTTCAAGTCAATTGGATTTACCGTTTGTCCGGTACAAATTAAAACGCCTAGAAATCGATTTAAATCGGTTTAATTTAAATTGAGCGTTTACAGCCATAACTCGCACATACTTCCGAATTAGCTTCCGAAACCTATTCCATTGTGTCCGGAACGCGGGGTAAACCTTAGAAACGCTGGTTACGGCGTCTAAATCGGAGTTCGGAATTTCCGGGATGAATAGTGTCGCTCGTTCCTTATAAATAGCCCACTATCTCAAAATTTTATAAAAAAAATAACCCTAACCCTAGCTAAAAACTGCAGCCGCCACCTATAGATGGATGGCCAGAAATTATCTCCACTTCCTCCCTCAATCACTCACAATCCATCGACAATTAGGCGAAGTGTTCAACTGCAAGGTTGTAGAGGATGGAGAGAGCTTTAGATCCGTACGGTTGAGATGTAGTTTGGTCGACTCGAGGCAGAGCAAATGGAGGCCGTTCTCTACAGTTTTCGCACGCCATACGAGGCACATGTGCTGGCCGAGTTGGCCAAGGCTGGGGCCGAACCTAGCTTGAGTCGAGAGCTTCGACGTGGTGGTAGTATGATGAGGTATCGTCGAGTATTGGTGTTGAAATATCTAACCCTAGTTGATCAAGTTGGGTTATGTTGTGCGTGTTTGGAGCTGTAGAGTTGCGTGGTGGAAGATGAAGCAAATGCACGGTCCAGATGAGAAGGGGGTGAGATCTATGGTTTAGATTAGGTTAGGTTATAAATTATTAAAGTTTAAGTTGATTTGTTTGTATAAAATTCGAGTAAACTTGTAAAATCAATAACTTTTTCATACGAGGTCGAAAAAATGCAACCTCAGTTGCGTTGGAATCGTATCGACGAGCACTACGCGATGGAGTTGGTTTGGAGTCGTTTGGAGTTAGTGAGAATTTCGGGTAAAATTAAACGCGCGTTTAATTTTATTCGAAATAAATCGCTAAAACGGAAATTAAAACCAAGGTGAGAATTTCTCACTCAATCGAATAGGTTTCGATTTTATTTTAAATAGTTAGATTTAAAATATTTGAATGCATGTATGAATGATGATTGATATCTATTGATTGTTAAAATAGACATTATACGCCGTTAGTAAGCGGATGTTATTTATTAAAAACATATACCGTGAATATTTCATAAACAGTGAAATTGGTATTATATATAATATCAATATATATATATTGGCATATGTATATATTGCAGTTGTTGATTTCCCGCATTTTTTTGTTTAGCGGATGAGACCCTATTACGCCGTTATTAAGTGGATAATATTTAATAAGAACATGTACCGCGATAATTTCGTACTGGAGCGAAATTGGTATTGTGCTAATGTTTTTGGATGCAGGAAACAGGTTGGAGGGATCCAACTGGATTCCTCAACAGTTTTTATTTGATTTCAGATATTTTGATATTTGATGGATTTTCATATTGATATATGATATCTTTGTAGTCGTGATTGACTATTTGGTGTGTAGCATCATTGGACCCAGATTTTGGGATTTTAAAATGATTTTATAGTGATTTTTGAAAATATACTATATTTTTAGAATTGATCCATTTTAAATAATTAAACGCTATAAATTTTTAAAGTTATAAAATTATGGTTTTTGTGAAATATTGTTAAAAGTTGATTTTTGAGAAATATGGATCAATGATTTTATAAAATAGTTAAATTGGATTTTTGAATTTATTATAAAAGTTTGAATATAAGATTTATAAAATTTGATTATTTTATAAATCAGAATGGTGAAATTATAAAGGAAATTAAAGACATTTTGAAAGAATAATATAAATTGATTTATATTAAGATATCTATAAATGGATATTTATAAATTGAAATATTGACTTTATAAAACGAGCTTTTATAAGTGTTGGAATGAAGTGAAAATGAATTTCATTAAAGAATGAAATTTATAGAATTATAAATGGTGAAGTTATAAATGAAATTTATAAATAGTAAGATTTATAAATTTGTGAAGTTATTTGAAGAATAAATTTTGTAAAATAAATGAATCTTATAAGTTATAAGATTTACGGTTTGGAAAGTCTTTAAAAGAACGATTTTGTAAAATAATCGTTTATAAGTAATTAACTTATAATGTGAACGTTTAGTTTATAATTTAGTTATAAACTGGAATAGGTTAATAAAGGAATTTATAAAAAGGAAGTTTTTATAAATAAATAAATATGGAATTTATAAACGTTGTTTTATAAATTCGCAAACGACTTATTTTGATAAGTTAATTGTTATAACCTATTAATGGAGTTATATTCACGTTGTAAACAGTGAATAATCCTTTAAGTTAAAGTGAATAGAAATGATGAAATTTGTTAATATAGTATATTCACGTTTTTGAATAGTGAATAATACGTTAAAGAAAATGTTTTAGAATGTGATATTTTAAACAGAATTAAAACGATCTAACGATGTTTTAAAATGCATTGAGATTCGAAACCATAGATTTCAACATTTATTGTTGAAATAGACGTTTTCGAGAAATAAAAGGAGATGATGGACTATAACACTGTTGTTATAGTAAATGATTTCCGAAAGGAAATGTTTTGTATAGTATTGGGATTTATATATCTATTTTAATTTCGAATCCCTATACTAGTGATTTTGGGTTGTCGTAACGATGTTTTACGCAACATTCGTTTTGGCCCAAATAAATATGTTTAAGTGAATGATTTCCTTAAAGAATGGAATATATACTTAATTCGATTTAAGTATACTGAATATTTTCTAAGTGTTGAAAATAAAAAGATTTGTGAATTACTTATGAATAAATAAGTATGGAAATGTTTTCCAATATGAAGTGAATATTGAGAATTTATCTTTTTGAGGATAAATTGAAATGGATAATTGAAATTGTATATGCATGGATATTTTGAAATATAAATTCATTATGGAATTTATATGTGAAAGTGGAATTTGTATGAAAATAAATATTGATTTATTTTTGAAGTGTTGAAATTTATATCTTGTAAAGATATTTTGGAAATGTAAATAATTTGGAAAATTATTTGGAATCTGGTGATGTATGCATATCCATTGATAGTTCAATAACCGACTATCAATATTTCCCTTTGAATGGGTATTTGATGTGAATTGTTTGAATTTGAATGCACACTTATTTTTGAATAAGCGCTCACTATTCGGGTTAACCGGGAAAGGACCATGGGGTCGTATAACCCATTCCGAATATGTGATACGTCGTTGTGAATTGCATTGAAGATCGGTGTTGAAGACCGGTATTTGCGAGAGCGATAGGATGACCTATCGATTGTCTCTGCACTGGGTAGCTCCTGGTATAGAGATTCCATAAGTGATGGGAAATCCGATCAGGATTGTGAATATCCGGATTGCAAGGACTTCTTTGTAAGTGCCTTCGGTTCTGTTCGATCCCGGAACAGACTTGTATGGATTGTATGTCTGACATTACAATTTGAGATATAAAGCCGATTTCTTTCAAATATATTTCTGTTGGTGGCGGAAAATTTATTCTTTGCTTAACACCCTTCTCTGAGACGTACGAGCTCAGAGGTTATATAGTTGAAGTTATCAGCGATATATTCCCAGTTTGGTAATGTGACATGCTGAGTGATGCTGAAATGATCATTGTGTTGATTATTGTGATAGGATCATTTGTTTGATCGTCTATCTTAGTGATCATTGTGTTGATCATTTGTTGACCCAAAGCATGGCTTTTGTATAAAGTAAGTTTTTGTGGACGTGAATTCCTCACATCCCGGAAATGGTCAAAACAGGAAAGATGCGGCAAGGTTATTAGGGGTTGCTGTTGCTCCCCTTAGAGTATGTGCATTTCCTTCTGGAAAGGGGTGGTATCATGGTATGGATCCCAGATACTTACTCATGTTGAAAACACTCTATTTATTATGGTGTGATGTTGGATATCGAGCGCTCGGTTGATAAAGGTCCCAAAGGACCGGGGGATGGCATACTCGTGTCAGTTGTTACTCAGTTAGGGGTAACCCGGCCTTGTGTTGGTAGAGATCCGGTTTGGTTCTCGGGGATGTCCATCCAGAGGCATTCTCATGTGGCAATGGGAAGTTCCTTGGCCTGACCATTTGTTGGAAATCCAAAGAAACAATACGATCTTGTACGGTTTTAGTTGTAGAACCTGCCATCTAATATGGTAGCTATAGTAGGCATAATATAATGGTACCTATGCTGGCTAAGATTTATATCTTTACTTTCGAAGTGATTTGTTCTACACTATGCACTAATAATAATATCAAATGTTATTTTAAATGCGTATCAAGCATCTTTGACTAACATAAGAAGAAATCTCCTCCAAGTCTGCGTTTGCATTGTGTGTGTGGTGGGAGGTCTTATGGTAGTTACATTTTCAAAAGCATTGCGAATTGATTTTAAAAATATTCCTCTATTTTGATTTTAAAGTAAATAAACTGTTTTGAGTTCTCACACCAGTCACATGACTGACTCGGAGTTTATTGTTTTCCTTCCTAAACTCTGGGTGCCCACCAATTTCCACACGGGCAGTTAAGAGTTAGGTTTAACAGGATATTCTGGATATTCAGGAGTTGCTGGAGGCAAGCTGGATGGCATGGCGTATTACTAGTTTATATAGTATTTCTTTTTCCGCTGCACTGTTTATTGTATGTTGTTGTACACTCTGATGATATGATGTGATGTAATGAAATGAAATGTAATGTAATAACTGATATAGTTCTTTGTTTAAAGATTATTCATTTATTATTATATGTTGTTCCGCTGTGAATTGTGAGATTCTGATGTTGTTCTGTTGTTTCTTCTGTCCCGTTCTATTTTAAAATTCTCTCTATTTTCTCTATCTTCTCTCTTCTTATCTCTTCTTCTGTCTTTTTCTTTTCTTAAATTCTTTTTAAAACCCATAACTTCTCGGTTTTCGGCCTTTGATTTCTCGGCAGTCGATAAAGTGAGTGTCGATGTCGAATTTTCGAAAGTCGAAAATTCCTGTTTGTTACATTTGGTATCAGAGCTGATGGTTAAGCGACAACCATGGTTCTGTAGGGTATTACTCGTTAGAGATAGAGTCAGCAGTACTCTAGATTGAGTTTGAGTGTAATAATAGCTATGAGTGCGTATTTGTTAGTGAATATAAAATTGTTTTATATTGTGATGATTGGTTTGTTGAGTGGTATATGAACCTTCGTCAGCACAGCCTCGAAACTGAGCCGAAGGGGTTTCTAAACACTTGAATAGAACAATTCGACACAATATTGTTTTAAATGGGGTAAATGAAATAATTTTACCTTGATTATATTTTATATATAAAGGAATAATTTTTCAAAATTATTAAAGTGTATATAAGTTGATTGTTTGGTTATTGATAAGTTGTTTGAATAATCTAAATAAAAGAATAATTGTATAAGCAAAAGAATTATAAGAATTGAGTTATAATTAAAGTGAATTACAATTGTGAAATAAACTTATATATACAAGAAGTAAAATTATATGAATATGAGTTGTAAATAAAAATGAATATAAGGTTAAATGGAAGTATAACTTAAGTGTTGTTGAATGGAATTGATTTTGGTATCGAAGTAAATAATCAAGTGGATAAAATGAATATGAACTTGAGTTATATAAATGAAATTCAACTTTAGAAATTGAATTGAATTGAATGGAATGAATGAATTGAATTGTGAGTCAATTAAATGTGAATGATTGATATGAAATAATGAATATAAGGGTTAATTCATTAAAATCTAATGAAATTGGAAGCTATGTAATTGAATTCAAATTGAAAGTAAATAAATTTGAATAAAATTGAATGTGAATTGGATTTAATTAGTGAATGCAAACTAATTAAAATTGAGAATGAATGTTAGTAAATCCAATATAAATAAATCAAATGTGATTTGAAAGTGAAAACCAATTCATTGTATATTAATGAAAATATGAATGAATATTATTGATTATGAATGATAATTGGATGATGGTTGAATATATATTGCATTTGTTGTTTGGTTGCATTTGCTATGTTGACATATATAGTTGTTATGGAGATATATGTTGTATATTGAGATTATTTGCATATGTGCATGTTCTCATATTGTTTGTTAAGTGTTTAGTAGGTGCGGATCGCGTTTGCTTCGCATTTGGAGTTCGCTTTTGCGCTATATTAGCCGTATACGCTCGCTAATAAAATATAAGGTACATATCTCGGATTAAATATCGCACTTTTACACTTTTTTCCCTTCGGGATGCCTCATTACTTGATGAGATGTATATTTGTGATATATATACTGTCATTTTTTTTTTCGGATCGAGCCGCGCAAAGGAGACTATGGCGAATTTTTCCGAAAATTTAAGGCGTTAGAAAATTTTTGAGAAAATTGAGAAAATTTTGAAAACTTTAACTTTAATTTTGGAATTGAAAGTTAAACAATAGTAATTTTTTTTGAAAAGATAACTAAGTATGATTTGGAAAACTTAGTAAAGATTTGTAAGAAGTTTAATTACGAATTTTGGAAAGTTAATAGATTCTGTAACTTTTCTTACTTGATAATTTCGAGGACGAAATTCTTTTAAGGGGGAAAGATTGTAACGACCCAGAATTTTATTTAGTTAAAATTTGAATATTTAATTAATTTTAAATATTAATAAGTGAATTTATAAGTCGAATAAATTTTTATTTGAATTATTGGATTTAATTGGATTATTAAATCGATAATTTAATATGTTAAATTATGAAAATAATTGAATATTGAGTTAAATATGATAGAAAATGATTTGTAAAATTTTATTTTATCATATTGAAGTTAGAATGATATTTTAGAACTTTTAAAATCGAATTAAAAGTTAATTTGTGAAAATTGAATATTTTAATATTTAATAATCGACTGTAAAATAACCAATTTTTGAACAGTCTCAGAATTGAACGAAACCAGTTCCATTGGATCCGTAATAGTTAGTTATTACCGGATTTCAAATTTTGTGTCAATCGGAGTTATCGTTTGATCGTGGCAGCTCGAAACGCATCGATTTATTTTTAATTTAAATTTGGCGAGTCAAAATAGCCATTTTTCAAAAAGTCTCGGATTTCGACGAAACCAGTTTCATCGGATCCGTAATGTGATATTATTGTATGGTTTCAAATTTCAAGTCAATTGGATTTACCGTTTGTCCGGTACAAATTAAAACGCCTAGAAATCGATTTAAATCGGTTTAATTTAAATTGAGCGTTTACAGCCATAACTCGCACATACTTCCGAATTAGCTTCCGAAACCTATTCCATTGTGTCCGGAACGCGGGGTAAACCTTAGAAACGCTGGTTACGGCGTCTAAATCGGAGTTCGGAATTTCTGGGATGAATAGTGTCGCTCGTTCCTTATAAATAGCCCACTATCTCAAAATTTTATAAAAAAAATAACCCTAACCCTAGCTAAAAACTGCAGCCGCCACCTATAGATGGATGGCCAGAAATTATCTCCACTTCCTCCCTCAATCACTCACAATCCATCGACAATTAGGCGAAGTGTTCAACTGCAAGGTTGTAGAGGATGGAGAGAGCTTTAGATCCGTACGGTTGAGATGTAGTTTGGTCGACTCGAGGCAGAGCAAATAGAGGCCGTTCTCTACAGTTTTCGCACGCCATACGAGGCACATGTGCAGGCCGAGTTGGCCAAGGCTGGGGCCGAACCTAGCTTGAGTCGAGAGCTTCGACGTGGTGGTAGTATGATGAGGTATCGTCGAGTATTGGTGTTGAAATATCTAACCCTAGTTGATCAAGTTGGGTTATGTTGTGCGTGTTTGGAGCTGTAGAGTTGCGTGGTGGAAGATGAAGCAAATGCACGGTCCAGATGAGAAGGGGGTGAGATCTATGGTTTAGATTAGGTTAGGTTATAAATTATTAAAGTTTAAGTTGATTTGTTTGTATAAAATTCGAGTAAACTTGTAAAATCAATAACTTTTTCATACGAGGTCGAAAAAATGCAAACTCAGTTGCGTTGGAATCGTATCGACGAGCACTACGCGATGGAGTTGGTTTGGAGTCGTTTGGAGTTAGTGAGAATTTCGGGTAAAATTAAGCGCGCGTTTAATTTTATTCCAAATAAATCGCTAAAACGGAAATTAAAACCAAGGTGAGAATTTCTCACTCAATCGAATAGGTTTCGATTTTATTTTAAATAGTTAGATTTAAAATATTTGAATGCATGTATGAATGATGATTGATATCTATTGATTGTTAAAATAGACATTATACGCCGTTAGTAAGCGGATGTTATTTATTAAAAACATATACCGCGAATATTTCATAAACAGTGAAATTGGTATTATATATAATATCAATATATATATATTGGCATATGTATATATTGCAGTTGTTGATTTCCCGCATTTTTTTGTTTAGCGGATGAGACCCTATTACGCCGTTATTAAGCGGATAATATTTAATAAGAACATGTACCGCGATAATTTCGTACTGGAGCGAAATTGGTATTGTGCTAATGTTTTTGGATGCAGAAAACAGGTTGGAGGGATCCAACTGGATTCCTCAACAGTTTTTATTTGATTTCAGATATTTTGATATTTGATGGATTTTCATATTGATATATGATATCGTTGTAGTCGTGATTGACTATTTGGTGTGTAGCATCATTGGACCCAGATTTTGGGATTTTAAAATGATTTTAAAGTGATTTTTGAAAATATACTATATTTTTAGAATTGATCCATTTTAAATAATTAAACGCTATAAATTTTTAAAGTTATAAAATTATGGTTTTTGTGAAATATTGTTAAAAGTTGATTTTTGAGAAATATGGATCAATGATTTTATAAAATAGTTAAATTGGATTTTTGAATTTATTATAAAAGTTTGAATATAAGATTTATAAAATTTGATTATTTTATAAATCAGAATGGTGAAATTATAAAGGAAATTAAAGACATTTTGAAAGAATAATATAAATTGATTTATATTAAGAGATTTATAAATGGATATTTATAAATTGAAATATTGACTTTATAAAACGAGCTTTTATAAGTGTTGGAATGAAGTGAAAATGAATTTCATTAAAGAATGAAATTTATAGAATTATAAATGGTGAAGTTATAAATGAAATTTATAAATAGTAAGATTTATAAATTTGTGAAGTTATTTGAAGAATAAATTTTGTAAAATAAATGAATCTTATAAGTTATAAGATTTATGGTTTGGAAAGTCTTTAAAAGAACGATTTTGTAAAATAATCGTTTATAAGTAATTAACTTATAATGTGAACGTTTAGTTTATAATTTAGTTATAAACTGGAATAGGTTAATAAAGGAATTTATAAAAAGGAAGTTTTTATAAATAAATAAATATGGAATTTATAAACGTTGTTTTATAAATTCGCAAACGACTTATTTTGATAAGTTAATTGTTATAACCTATTAATGGAGTTATATTCACGTTGTAAACAGTGAATAATCCTTTAAGTTAAAGTGAATAGAAATGATGAAATTTGTTAATATAGTATATTCACGTTTTTGAATAGTGAATAATACGTTAAAGAAAATGTTTTAGAATGTGATATTTTAAACAGAATTAAAACGATCTAACGATGTTTTAAAATGCATTGAGATTCGAAACCATAGATTTCAACATTTATTGTTGAAATAGACGTTTTCGAGAAATAAAAGGAGATGATGGACTATAACACTGTTGTTATAGTAAATGATTTCCGAAAGGAAATGTTTTGTATAGTATTGGGATTTATATATCTATTTTAATTTCGAATCCCTATACTAGTGATTTTGGGTTGTCGTAACGATGTTTTACGCAACATTCGTTTTGGCCCAAATAAATATGTTTAAGTGAATGATTTCCTTAAAGAATGGAATATATACTTAATTCGATTTAAGTATACTGAATATTTTCTAAGTGTTGAAAATAAAAAGATTTGTGAATTACTTATGAATAAATAAGTATGGAAATGTTTTCCAATATGAAGTGAATATTGAGAATTTATCTTTTTGAGGATAAATTGAAATGGATAATTGAAATTGTATATGCATGGATATTTTGAAATATAAATTCATTATGGAATTTATATGTGAAAGTGGAATTTGTATGAAAATAAATATTGATTTATTTTTGAAGTGTTGAAATTTATATCTTGTAAAGATATTTTGGAAATGTAAATAATTTGGAAAATTATTTGGAATCTGGTGATGTATGCATATCCATTGATAGTTCAATAACCGACTATCAATATTTCCCTTTGAATGGGTATTTGATGTGAATTGTTTGAATTTGAATGCACACTTATTTTTGAATAAGCGCTCACTATTCGGGTTAACCGGGAAAGGACCATGGGGTCGTATAACCCATTCCGAATATGTGATACGTCGTTGTGAATTGCATTGAAGATCGGTGTTGAAGACCGGTATTTGCGAGAGCGATAGGATGACCTATCGATTGTCTCTGCACTGGGTAGCTCCTGGTATAGAGATTCCATAAGTGATGGGAAATCCGATCAGGATTGTGAATATCCGGATTGCAAGGACTTCTTTGTAAGTGCCTTCGGTTCTGTTCGATCCCGGAACAGACTTGTATGGATTGTATGTCTGACATTACAATTTGAGATATAAAGCCGATTTCTTTCAAATATATTTCTGTTGGTGGCGGAAAATTTATTCTTTGCTTAACACCCTTCTCTGAGACGTACGAGCTCAGAGGTTATATAGTTGAAGTTATCAGCGATATATTCCCAGTTTGGTAATGTGACATGCTGAGTGATGCTGAAATGATCATTGTGTTGATTATTGTGATAGGATCATTTGTTTGATCGTCTATCTTAGTGATCATTGTGTTGATCATTTGTTGACCCAAAGCATGGCTTTTGTATAAAGTATGTTTTTGTGGACGTGAATTCGTCGAGCCTCACATCCCGGAAATGGTCAAAACAGGAAAGATGCGGCAAGGTTATTAGGGGTTGTTGTAGCTCCCCTTAGGGTATGTGCATTTCCTTCTGGAAAGGGGTGGTATCATGGTATGGAGCCCAGATACTTACTCATGTTGAAAACACTCTATTTATTATGGTGTGATGTTGGATATCGAGCGCTCGGTTGATAAAGGTCCCAAAGGACCGGGGGATGGCATACTCATGTCAGTTGTTACTCAGTTAGGGGTAACCCGACCTTGTGTTGGTAGAGATCCGGTTTGGTTCTCGGGGATGTCCATCCAGAGGCATTCTCATGTGGCAATGGGAAGTTCCTTGGCCTGACCATTTGTTGGAAATCCAAAGAAACAATACGATCTTGTACGGTTTTAGTTGTAGAACCTGCCATCTAATATGGTAGCTATAGTAGGCATAATATAATGGTACCTATGCTGGCTAAGATTTATATCTTTACTTTCGAAGTGATTTGTTCTACACTATGCACTAATAATAATATCAAATGTTATTTTAAATGCGTATCAAGCATCTTTGACTAACATAAGAAGAAATCTCCTCCAAGTCTGCGTTTGCATTGTGTGTGTGGTGGGAGGTCTTATGGTAGTTACATTTTCAAAAGCATTGCGAATTGATTTTAAAAATATTCCTCTATTTTGATTTTAAAGTAAATAAACTGTTTTGAGTTCTCACACCAGTCACATGACTGACTCGGAGTTTATTGTTTTCCTTCCTAAACTCTGGGTGCCCACCAATTTCCACACGGGCAGTTAAGAGTTAGGTTTATCAGGATATTCTGGATATTCAGGAGTTGCTGGAGGCAAGCTGGATGGCATGGCGTATTACTAGTTTATATAGTATTTCTTTTTCCGCTGCACTGTTTATTGTATGTTGTTGTACACTCTGATGATATGATGTGATGTAATGAAATGAAATGTAATGTAATAACTGATATAGTTCTTTGTTTAAAGATTATTCATTTATTATTATATGTTGTTCCGCTGCGAATTGTGAGATTCTGATGTTGTTCTGTTGTTTCTTCTGTCCCGTTCTATTTTAAAATTCTCTCTATCTTCTCTCTTCTTATCTCTTCTTCTGTCTTTTTCTTTTCATAAATTCTTTTTAAAACCCATAACTTCTCGGTTTTCGGCCTTTGATTTCTCGGCAGTCGATAAAGTGAGTGTCGATGTCGAATTTTCGAAAGTCGAAAATTCCTGTTTGTTACATCGAACCACGGGCACCCTTGCCGACCTCACCAGAGCTTCATCCCGCACCCAGGCATCGATTCAACCTTACGCTATGAGTCTGATGCCTTCTACACATCATAAGACCTTGAAATCAATGCTAGCCAAAACTGCCAGTCGAACCCTAACTTGTCACCGACAAGACGCCAGGGCCACCTAAAAACATCACCACTGATTTTCTGATGACCTCCAACTCGCAAACCACCTCCGACAACAACTTTGGCCCCCAACTTGCCGCCGTCCATCTGAAGTCGCCAACAAACCCAAATCCGAACAACTAAAGATATCTTAACATATACGAGTTTAAAAGTCTCTAAATGTTTACTAAAAATCATTGTTTTCTAATATTAATCGGTTTAGGAAATCCAAACATGAATTCGTGAGCATTGATTTTTGACTTGAATATGATTTCTACTGTTATACCTTATTTTTGAATCAATTACAAAATGAAAATACTTGAAATTATTTTTAAGGTTTGTATTGCACTATTACCATCATATTCCATTTTAAAATCATGGCCTATAATAGTTTGAATGGAAAGATATGAATTCTCATGATGAAGTTGATTCTGTTATTTACAACAAAGCATATATAAATACACGTAGACAATATACAAACATGTCATACCCATAATCATACATTCACATCCAATCATTTCATGCAAGCATTATAGATTATATTTCTACAAGATTTCAATACATGCATCAAAGATTTTTAAAATTATTTTTAACAGAAATGTTACTCACAGTGATTGTTGAACAGAGCTTGAAATCTGGGTATTTTGAAAGATTGATACTTGGAACTTGAAAATACTTGAAAACTTGTAAACTGAACGATGCTTGAAAATCCTTTGAAAACTGGAAATTTATTGATATGATCTTGCCTTGATTATTTGAGGAAGTTGATTTCTTGATTTTTCTCTTTATTTGATCTTTCTTTTTTTACAGACTACTGATCTTGTTCCAGTTTTGAAATATTTACAATTTTTTTTGCTTGCTTCTTTGATAATGAAGATAAAAGAGAAATGAGAAAGTGGTGGAGATGCATATATCTTCATTTATCTTTTATTAATTATTTAAAAAGAAAAAGAAAAATGAGGACACTTGTTAAATTTACTTACAAATGTCATTTGCATGTTATGATTAATTCACATTTGTTATATTGAAAGAACTCATATTTACATTTGTAATTATTATGATTTAATATGTTTTATACAGAATTTTTTTTTAAATGAACAAATTGCCACATGTTAATTCATGCTATATTAATCCAACACTTGTATTTTTGCATGTGTTTATATTTTTACAAATGTCATAAACCATATTTCTTATTTTAACATATGTATTATATTTTATAAATTATGTATTAGGTTAATAAATGTTTATATATATATATTTATCTATTATGTTTTTATTAAATGGTGTTCTTTAAATAAGCAACTATTTATTACAAGTAATATTTTTTTCCATATATAAATTTGAATATCAAATTCCAAATCACAATTTATTTATAAACAACACAAATCCTAATTATTTTAAAATTCTCAAATTCAAATTCAATTTAAAATCAACTCAAATATATATATATATATATATATATATATATATATATATATATTTAACAAACACATATTTAATTTTATATAAAAATAATAGTTTTTCCCATTTTAGATAATTATAGATATAATTATTTATTATAAGATTTATTTGTTCAATTTTATAAATCAATGTTTCTATTGATTAATTCCAATTAATTATCAGATTACAAATGCCCAAAAATCCGGGTTATCACAGAAGATCTCACCTTTTCTTTTGTTTTGCAATCCATTTCCCTCTCAACTATTATCTCCAAAATTTTGGACCTTGTAACAATATTATAAGGTTTAATTAATATTCGAATAAACCGAACAAGTAATCACTATTTATTCATTTAATTTAGCTAAAAAAGTTGGGTTTAAACTAATAATATATTTTTAATCTAATAATTTAAGTTTGAACTACAATTTTCTTTAAAAATCTTTTAATAACTATAAATAATTAAATTGGTAAATAAAACAAACGAATTGCCATTTTTAAATTTAATTAACTAACAATTAGACTTTAACTAAATAATTATTCCCTTTTTGTAACAAAAATAAATTTAATAAGTTTATCAAACAATTTAATCTCCATATTGATTTTTAAAATATGATTTTTTTCTGTTTAAAATAGTACACGCGTGTGTAAAAAAAATTCTATTTACTTATAATTAAAATAAGCATGTATGCATATATGTACAGATTCAAACGGAATTCTGCTTTTCAATTCTTACTGTAAATTTTCCTCAAGTTCATTTCTTCAATTAAAATTCGAATTCAAAGTTTAAAATAGACAAAGGAACCCATACCTGCTTTCCCAAATTCAAATATATGACCGGCACGCGAATCCACTTCCAACGATGAATGGCGACACCTCCATCTCAGCCTCAATCTTGGCTGCCACGTCGCCGCACCCTAGCGAATTGCCGCTGTTTGCCTGCAACTTGTTTGCGACCATGCCTCAGCCACTCAATCTGACCTTAGCACAAATCAAGCTCGACCTCGAATCCTTCCTCTCAGGTCACCGCACGACCCTATTGCGATGCCGATGTCGCTTCCGTCTACGTTCGCTTTCGCGTATGTGCGCACGGTTGCGACCATGGCTTTGGCCATTACGACGCACGCCACCGTTCTCACGTTTCGATCGCTATCTCTTTCCCCTTTTTTATTTAATTTCAATCGATTTTTTTCTTATGTGAAACGACTTTGAATGAAAGGGTCGGCCATTTTCTTTTGCATATTATTTTTGAAATGAAGAAGAGGAGTTCTTTTTTGTATATTTTTTGTTCTTCTTATGTTGAACGAGATAAAAAAAAAGTTTTCCAACGCGTGTAATTAAAGCGAACACGTGTTAAAAATTGCAATACGTGTTATGCAAGGCTTTAACACAATATTTTAAATGCAACAATATTATTTAATTTGAATTTAAATTCAAATCGTCTCGATTGTCGCAACTCATAATTTCGAACTCCTATCGAAGCGTGCCGTCAGGCGTTTATAATGTTAAACCACTATTCCGAACATAATGGAAAAAGGTTCCGAGTACAAATTCAATCGTATGGAGAATATTGCTTTTTGAACCCGGTAATTAAATTAAATTTCGATATAATTTTCAGCGTGTTTGCTTACCGTACGGTCAAACGATCACTCCAAACGCTACGAGAATTGAAATCCGATAATAATACAATATTACGGATCCAATGGAACTTGTTTCTTCGAATTCCGAGACTGTGCCTCGGAAAGCTATTTCCAAATATCGATTTAAACGATATAATTTCAAAACTGAACGAAGCATTTCCAAATTCAATTCTGAAGCTTCCATTATCTTCATTATTATCAATATAAGTTTTCTAAGCCTTGAAAATGTTTTTAACAAGCATAAAACTGAAGATTTTATATTTTACCCAAATTTCTATAATTAAATTCAATAATTAAATTTCCAAATTCATAGTTACATTTGAAATTCAAGTTAAAATAACTTTCAAATATTTAAAATCAATTAAACATTTCATTTTCAAATGTTCAAAATTTCCAAATCGTCACATTCTTCCCTTTTAAAAGAATTTCATCCCGAAACTACTAGTGAAGAAGAATGATCGTTAACCCTTTTACTATTTTCCCAAAACCAAACAGTTTTATTAACTTGCCAAAACAAATTTTTTATTCAAGGCCTACTATCACTTCAACTAAATTTAAAAAAATCATTCCTAGTTTCCAAACGATACTATTTTCCACAACAATTCAAATTTAAATTCAAATTTTAAATTTTCAAAATTTTCTCAAAATTTTTCTAACTCTCTAAATTTCAAAAAATTTCACCAGCTTCTCCTTTGCGCGGCTAGCTCGGTACAACTACAAAATGCCACCACGAGCCCCCAGATTCAAAAAGAAAACGAAAAGCCAAGCGGCTGGACTAGAAAATCATCAAATTTCATACTGAAATTTGAATATATATTTTTTTATCGAGCAATTTAAATTATCTTCTGAAATCAAATCCCAATTCCCTTTCCTTTGTAATACATATATGCTATTTGACAACCATATCCAATTTCTACATTCAAAAATCATTTTGCACATTCCATTACAAAAGTTTCAATATATATTTCATTCAAATCGTATGATATACATACATCATTCATACGCAATATTAAATTCGATCGCTCACTCGATCACACAATTTCACTTCCAAACTAGTATCGTCCACTTGATTTCCTAGTGCAGACTCAGATCTGGTTTCTTGATCAGAAACCGTCATTCTCCTTGCATAGCATTAAACTATGATAGAGAATTTCTAGAATCAACGAAAAATTAATATCAAGGTCCGTCGTCGGAAATCGAGTGAAAAATTCCAATTCGGATCGATATAACTATCTCGAAATTCTGTGCTTTAATTCTGGATCAAATTATTATGCGAATAAAGTATACGTATATCCTACGTATTAATTCTAATTGATTATTAGATGTATCAATTTTCTTTTCCTTTATTCACATTGATTCATTTATTCACAATTACCATCTCACAAATTTCCAGTTTAATCTTCACTCAATCATCAACTTAGAATATTTCCTCGATTCAAAATTTACTTAAGAATTTTGCCATTTATTTCTTAAGTTCAATAAATATTCTATATACACCATATATTTAATTTCATTTACTTGCATTTCAATTACGTTTAAATCCAATTCACCACTTTGATTTATAACTATTTATTTTTGAACTGGATCTCCAATTCCATATGAATTCAATTTACCTTTCATTTATAATTTAATTTGTCATTCCTTCAATTAGGTTCACTTACTAATTTTATTTCAGTACTTTGTTTCATTTAGTCCAATCTTTGACAGATTTTCCATCTTCACTTAATTTATCGCAAATCAAATTCAATTTCCAATCTTAGCTAGAATTTCATTTACTTAGAAATTCAAAACGAATTTTAACATTCGGTTTCAACTTCATTTACTTGCAATTGTAAATTTCTATTCGTTTACAAATTCATTTTCCACCTTAATAAATTTTATAAGTTTTTTAGCTCAATGATATTCCATACTCATTTTAAATAAGATTCCAAAGTCTTTCTAACATTTCAAAAATCATTTTTAAAATCAATTCAAATTATCTTTGATTTTCTAAGACCAAACCCAGTTTGCAAACAACTTCCATTAAAAATAATTTGACGGCAATTCCTATCCTGGAAACTCGAAAATGAACACGGATGATTTCGCAATCATTATCGAAATTACTTTCCAAGGATCGAAAAGAGTTTAATGCTTTTATCCTTTCAAAATATTTTTCCAAACCTTTGAAAACCATTTCCAAACTCTAAGGGAATTTAATCTTTTACAAATTTCAAAATTTTCAAATCCTTTCAAATTCTTTCAAATATTTCTTTGGAATTCTATTTCAAATTATAAATCACATTTACAATTTACATTTACAAATCCCATTTGTATATAAATTTATTTCTTAACCTTTGGTTATGATTTCAATTTCTTATTCAATTATTAATAATAATAATTTAATATTACCACTTCTTAACAGACAATCAATTATATACTGTAAAGATTATTTCCTTTGATATACGAAAATAGTTTGGGTAAAATTATTTCATTTACCCGATTTTAAAACAATACTATCTCGGTTTATCTTGTTTAAGAGTTTAGAAACCCCTATCGATAAAATGGCGTCCCACATATCGACCAGATCTATAAACACTCAACCGACAAGTCAACACGGTATAAAAAAAATTTTCATTCACTAACAAATACGCGTTCATATCTATTATTGCACTCAAACTCATTCTAGAGTACTACTGACTCTATCTCTAATGAGTATTCCCCACCAAAGCCAAGGTTGTCGCTTAACCAAATGCTTTGATACTACTTTGTAACGACCCAATTTTTCGACTTTCAAAAGTCGACATCGATACGTCCACTGTATCAAATGCCGCACAATCGAATGTTGAAAAACCGAATCGTTAGGGCTAAAGAAGAAGAAGATAGAAGAAGAAACAGAAACAACAATAGAATCTTACATTTTGCAGCGGAACAAATATAATAGATAAATGAATAATCTAAACAAAAGCACTATATTAGTTTATGCATCACATTATCAGAGTTTTACAACAACAAAACACAACACTAATAGTCTTTATAACATGACTACATGGAAATTTGACTTGCACCAACCCATACGCAGCGTACACTATATAGAATAAGTGATACGCTTCGCCATCCAGCTTGCCTTCTGATCTCCATAGCAACTTTTCTTACTCCGCTCCAGAACAACCGATAACCTGACTCTAGGCTGCCCGTGTGAAAAATTATGGGCACTCAGAGTTTAGAAAGGGAATAATAAACTTCAGGTCAATCATGGGACTGGTGTGAGATCTTAAAAACAGTTATTTTTCACAAAGAAAATAAAAGGAAATCCGCTATGCTTTTGGAAAATGAAATTACCATAAGGCCTCCGCGTACACACACAATGTAAGCGCATAATTGGAGGAGATTTCTCCTTATGATAGTCTAACATGCTTGATAAGCAAAATCTCTTTGATATTATTATTATTAGTGCATAGTGTGGAAAAAAATTCGAAAGTATAATATAAATCTTAGCCAGCATAGGTACCATTATATTATGCCTGTTATAGCTACCTCCTAAGGAGGCAGGTCATATAATTGCAATCGTAAAGGGCTCATATTGTTTCTTTGGATTTTCAACAAATGGTCAGGCTAAGGAACTTCCTAGGACACATGGGTACGCCTCTGAAGGGATGCCCGGAGAACCTAACCGGATCTCTGCCAACACAAGACCGGGTTACCTCTGTAACCAGGTAACTACTACACGAGTATGCCATCCTCCAGTCATTACCGACCTTTATCCGAGGTTCCTCAACCATAAAGCAACAACCACAAAGTAATAAATTTGCAGCAACCACATTGGTGAAATGTCTGGGCTTCATACCATGATACAACCCTTTTCCAGAAGAAAACAGACATACCCTCAAGGGGAGCTACCCCTCAAATAACCTTGTCGCATCCTTTCTGTTTTGACCATTCCGGGTTGTGAGGTCCGACGAAGTCTCGTCCACAAATCTACGCTTTTCAAAAAAGCCATGCTTCGATCAACAAATGATCAGCAGTACTTCATATGCCACACTACCAAATTGGGAGTATATCACTAGTAACCATGAACTACATAACCTCTGAGCTCGTACGTCTTAGAGAAGGGTGTTAAGCTAAGAGAATAAATTCTTCGCCACCAACAGAAATGTATTTGATAGATACCAGCTTTATATCTCAAAGTGTAATGTCAGACACACATCCATACAACTCCATTCCGGGATCGAACGGAACCGAAGGCACTTCGAATAAGCCCTTGCAATCCGAATATTCGATAATCACATCCGAAATCCCCATCACAAAGACTGATAAAATCTCTATACCGAAGCAAGCCAGTGTAGAGACATTCGACATGTAATCCTTTCGTTTTCGAAAATATTCAATCTTTAACACCATCTTCAAATGCAATCCCATTTCATCGTATCATTATTCGGAATGGGTTTTATGACACAAAGTCCTCTCCCGGCTAATCCGAATAACGAACGCTTATTTTAAAAATAAGTGTTACATTCAGATTCAAGTAATTCACAACAAATTTCCACTTTGATCTTTTAAATAAAAGATCCATCACAAAGATTCGATGTGGTTTTCGAATATCCATTTGGAATCTGACCCCCGGTCGCATCAAAATTCAAACGCCGTTTAAAGGCCAATATTGATAGTCGGTTATTTAACTATCAAACAATATTCACAACAATCACCGAATTTGAATAATTTTCCCCTAATTATTTATTTTCAAAATATCTTCACAAGATATAATTTTAACACTTAACACTTTGAAAACATATTTCAAATCACTTTCTTCACGTGGAATAAATTTCCAAATATTTATATCCACTGAAAATTTATCGAGTTCAAATACTTTAAAATAATTTAAAACACTTATCCAAAAATATATGTACTTGGATACATTTAAAATAAAAAATAATTTTAAACACTTTATTTAAAACATTAGTTATAAAATTTACTATCAATATCTCATATAAAAACTCAGTCCAAAATAATTTTGAAAATAAAATTATTTGGTACAACTATTTAAATAACCATTTTATAAAACAAATATCAATTTAATATTTAAATAATCACTTCTATAATTAATTAATTAAATCTTTACTTTAAAGATTTTCAAAATAACTTAAGGAAATAATTTATCCAAAATATTCTTTTAAAAACCAACTATTAAACTTTATATTTATAATTTAAAAGTTACTTTTAAATCATAATCGGCTACCCAGGGAGAATACACTTTCCATTTCAAAATGGTCATTTAAATCAATTAATAAATCCTTCTTGATTTATTTTAAAGTTACATTCCAAATCCATAAATTTCTTTCCATACTTAAAAATAAACCAATTTTCATTTTACAACAAATTTCCCTTCCCTTTATAAATTTCCATCGTGAATTTAAATTTCCAAATACCCACTAATATACGATTTTCAAATAGATTTCCAAATATTCACTTTCAAACACCAAATAAAATTCCAAATTGATTTTCCACACATTTATTTCAAACACCAAATCAATTTCCCAAAGATTTATTTTAAAACATCAAATCAATTTCAAATCGATTTACCGAAATATTTTCAAAACACCAAATCAAATTTCAAATCGATTTCCCAAAGATTTATTTTCAAACACTAGATAAATTTTCATTCAAACACCAAATTTATTATCTTTTAAAACAAATTCCTTCATTTCTTCCAAACTATTTAAAATCTGAATTTTAAATAAGTTCTTCAACTATTAGGTAATATTACTCAAAACCCATTTATTAAAATCTTTTCTCATATTTTGGAATTTATTCAATAGGATTTCACTATAGATTTTCTACTTAAATTTCAAAAATCCAATTTTATTTATTTCTGGCATCCTACGATACCAAAAATATATTTCGGCTAAACTATAGCCTTCAATGATTTCGATCACAAATATAATCATACACAGATTATAAACAAATTAACATACAATATTGAAATAAATTCAATTATTTGAGGAATCCAATTGGGATCCTCCACCCTGTTTCCCTGCATCCACAGATGTTAGTACAACAATTAAATACCAATTCCACTTTGAGGTGGAATATCGCGGTATATGAGATTATATAAAATCATCCGCTATTATGCGACGCATATGGTCTCATTCGCTATATAATGCGGGAAATCAATCATTCCAAATACATATATAATCCCAGTTCCACTTCGAGGTGGAATATCGCGGTATATGGGTTTATATAATATCCTCCGCTATTATGCGGCGCATAGGGTCTAATCCAACACAACTGATAATAATTTATCATCCAAGCACACAATCAACAATTTTAAATTTAACTATTTAAAATTAAATCGGAAAATCAGAATGAGTGAGAAGATCTCACCTTTTCTTTTGTTTTACAATCCATTTCCCTCTCGACTATTATCTCCAATTTTTTGGACCTTGTAACAACATTATAATTTTTATTAATATTCGAATAAATCGAACTATTAATCACTATTTATTCATTTAATTTAGCTTAAAAATTTGGGTTTAAACCAATAATATATTTTGAATCTAATAATTTAAGTTTGAACTACTATTTTCTATGAAAATCTTTTAATGACTATAAATAATTAAATTGGTAAATTAAACAAATGAATTGCCATTTTTAAATTTAATTAACTAACAATTTGATTTTAACAAAATAATTCTTCCCTTTTTGTAACAAAAGTAAATTTAATAAGTTTATCAAACAATTTAATCTCCATATTGATTTTTAAAATATGAATTTTATTTCTGTTTAAAATAGTACATGCATGTGTAAAAAAAATTCTATTTACTTATAATTAAAATAAGCATGTATGTGTATGTATATATATATATATATGCATGTATGTATGTATATTCAAACAGAATTCTGCTTTTCAATTCTTACTGTAAATTTTCCTCAAGTTCATTTCTTCAATTAAAATTCGAATTCAAAGTTTAAAATAGACAAAGGAACCCGTACCTGCTTCCCCAAATTCACGCATACGACCGGCACGCGAATCCGCTACCAACGATGAATGACGACACCTCCATCTCGACCTCAACCTTGGTTGCCACGTCGCCGCACCCTAGCGAATTGCCGCTGTTTGCCGTGTAACTTGTTCGTGACTACACCTCGGGCACTCAATCCAACCTTAGCACAAATCAAGCTCGACCTCGAATCCTTCCTCTCAAGTCACCGCGCGACCTTATTGTGATGCCAATGTCGTTGCCGCCTACCTTCCCCTTCGCGCATGTGCGCGCGGTCGCGACCGCGGCTTTGGCCATTGCCGCGCACGCCACCATTCTCGTGATTCAATCGCGATCGCTTTACCCTTTTTTTTATTTAATTTCAACTGATTTTTTTCTCATGCGAAACGGCTTCAAATGAAAGGGTCGGCCATTTTCTTTTGTATACTATTTTTGAAACAAAGAAGAGGAGTTTTTTTCGTATATTTTTTTCTTCTTATGTTGAACGAGATAAAAAAAATTTCCAACGCGCGTAATTAAAGCGAACACGTGTTAAAACTTGCAAAACATGTTATGCAGGACTTTAACACAATATTTTAAATGCAACAATATTATTTAAATTTGAATTCAAATTCAAATTGTCTCGATTGTCGCAACTCAAAATTTAAAACTCCTATCGAAGCATGTCGCCAGATGTTTATAATGTTAAACCCATATTCCAAATACAACGGAAAAGGTTGCAAGTCCAAATTCGATCGTATGGGGAAGATAGCTTTTTGAACCCAGTTATTAAATTAAATTTCGATATAATTTTTAGCTTGTTTGCTTATCGTACGACCAAACGATCATTCCAAACACTACGAGAATTGAAATTCGGTAATCATACAATATTACGGATCCAATGGAACTGGTTTCGTCGAATTCCGAGACTGTGTCTCGGAAAGCTATTTTTAAGTATCGATTTAAATGATATGATTTCGAAATGGAATGAAGCATTTCCAAATTCAATTCTGAAGCTTCCATTATCTTCAGTATTATCAATATAAATTTTCTAAGCCTTGAAAATGTTTTTAACAAGCATAAAACTGAAGATTTAATATTTTACCCAAATTTCTATAATTAAATTCAATAATTAAATTGCCAAATTCATAGTTACATTTGAAATTCAAGTTAAAATAACTTTCAAATATTTAAAATCAATTAAATATTTCGATTTCAAATGTTCAAAATTTTCAGGTCGTCACATTCTTCCTCTTCAAAACAATTTCGTCCCGAAATACTAGTGAAGAAGAATGATCCTTAACCCTTTTACTATTTTCCCAAAACCAAACAGTTTTATTAACTTGCTAAAACAAATCGTTTATTTAAGGCCTGCTATCACTTCAACTAAATTTCAAAAAATCTTTCCTAGTTTCCAAACAATACTATTTTCCACAACAATTCAAATTTAAATTCAAATTTTAAATTTTCAAAATTTTCTCAAAATTTTTCTTACTCTCTAAATTTCAAAAAATTTCACCAGCGTCTCCTTTTCGCTGCTAGCTCGGTACGACTACAAAATGGCACCACGGGCCCCCCAGATTCAAAAAGAAAACGAAAAGCCAAGCGGTTGGACTAGAAAATCATCAAATTTCATACTGAAATTCAAAAATGTATCTTTTTGTCGAGCAATTTAAATTATCTTCTAAAATCAAATCCCAATTCCTTTTCCTTTATAATACCTATACACTATTTGACAACCATATCCAATTTCTACGTTCAAAAATCATTTTGCACATTCCATTAAAAAAGTTTCAATATATATTTCATTCAAATCGTATGATATACATACATCATTCATACGCGATATTAAATTCGATCGCTTACTCGATCACACAATTTCACTTCCAAACTAGTATCGTCCACTTAATTTCCTAGTGCAGACTCAGATCTGGTTTCTTGATCAGAAACCTTCATTCTCCTTGCATAGCATTAAACTATGATAGAGAATTTCCAGAATCAACCAAAAATTCGTATCAAGGTTCGTCGTCGAAAATCGAGTGAAAAATTACAATTCGGATCGATATAACTATCTCGAAATTCTGTGCTTGAATTCTGGATCAAATTGTTATGCGAATATAGTATACGTATATCCTACATATTAATTCTAATTGATTATTAGATGTATAAATTTTCTTTTCCTTTGTTCGCATTGATTCATTTATTCACAATTACCATTTCACAAATTTCCAGTTTAATCTTCACTCAATCATCAACTTAGAATATTTCCTCAATTCAAAATTTACTTAAGAATTTTGCCATTTATTTCTTAAGTTCAATAAATATTCTATATACACCATATATTTAATTTCATTTACTTGCATTTCAATTACGTTTAAATCCAATTCACCACTTTGATTTATAACTATTTATTTTTGAATTGGTTCTCCAATTCCATATGAATTCAACTTACCTTTCATTTATAATTTAATTTGTCATTCCTTAAGTTAGGTTTACTTATTAATTTTATTTCAGTACTTTGTTTCATTTAGTCCAATCTTTGAGACGGATTTTCCATCTTCACTTAATTTATCGCAAATCAAATTCAATTTCCAATCTTCAGCTAGAATTTCATTTACTTACAAATTCAAAATGAATTTTAACATTCAGTTTCAACTTCATTTACTTGCAATTGTAAATTTTTATTCGTTTACAAATTCATTTTCCACTTTAATAAATTTTATAAGTTATTTAGCTCAATCATATTCCATACTCATTTTAAATAAGATTCCAGAGTCTTTCTAACATTTCAAAAATCATTTTTAAAATCAATTCAAATTATCTTTGAATTTCTAAAACCAAACCCAGTTTGCAGACAACTTCCATTAAAAATAATTCGGTTGCAATTCCTCTCCTGGAAACTCGAAAACGAGCACCGATGACGTCGCGATCATTATCGAGATTACTTTCCAATGACCGAAAAGAGTTTAATTCTTTTATCCCTTCAAAATATTTTTCCAAACCTTTGAAAACCATTTCCAAACTCCAAGGGAATTTAATCTTTTCCAAATTTCAAAATTTTCAAATCCTTTCAAATTCTTTCAAATATTTCTCTGGAATTCTATTTCAAATTATAAATTACATTTACAATTTACATTTACAAATCCTATTTGTATATAAATTTATTTCTTAACCGTTAGTTATGATTTCAATTTCTTTTTCAATTATTAATAATAATAATTTAATATTATCACTTCTTAACAAACAATCAACTATATATTGTAAAGATTATTTCCTTTGATATACGAAAATAATTTGGGTAAAATTATTTAATTTACCCAATTTTAAAACAATACTATCTCGGTTTATCTTGTTTAAGAGTTTAGAAACCCCTATCGATAAAATGGCGTCCTACATTTATGTTAACTGAATTTTAAACCACTGAATTATATATATCCGTAATTTATTAGATGAGCTCATAACAAACTTGAGGTTGTTATTTGAATATCTACACACACACACACACACACACACACACATATATATATATATATATATACATACATACGTACATACATACATATATATATATATATATATTCGTGCGTCCATATTTTACATATATATTATAAATTTGCAGATACTTTCTCATTTGAGTTAGTGATTTGTATAACAAACTATTATAAGGATCCAAAATATAAATTTTTGTTTATAGGTTAATGTCAATGTGAATCCTTCAAGACCACATGATAATGTTCAAAATATCCGGTTTGGAACCTTATTGAACTTTTGATTCAAATAAATTATATATACAACTTTAAGTTGTTATGTTTTATTCCTCGATTATATCTCAAATATGAATTTTGAACATTAATCATGATTACTTATCAGAGAATAATACACAGTTATATTTGCATATAGATATTTCTATACATCTTTTCTAAAGAGTTCAATAAAAAAGAGATACTTACGAAAAAAATAAGAGTAGCTTCTGGACGCTTGGAATTTTATGAAAATATGCAATTATATTAGTTATACATACAGATCTCTTCAAGATGGTATTTATACCATTCATGAAATTTATGATATGATATATAGACCATCTCTTCCGGAGAATACTTAAAGATATTTCTTCAAGAAATGGTTATGCATATAATATTTCTTATGAAATAGTAAAAATGAACATGACTTTTAGGATATAATTAGACATGCGAATATAGAATAGTGTATTCTAGTTTGATACCTTACCAATTTGGGAGGTTTGATATAATTATAAAGAAATATATGATACACATCCATAAACATAAATAGTATGTTACATGAGTTATCCCTTCTGGATAATACAAAATTGTATTTTGTCAATTAGATAGTTTGACTAACGCACTCAAAAATAATTTGTCAAAGCTTCAGTTTTTATAACGTAGTGTGATTTGTTGAAACTAGATCTACAATTAGATATATCAATGAGAAAGCAATAGAGAGAACAATTAAATTAAAGTTGCACATATTAAAATGAAATTATATTTTGCATTGCACAGAACTTATAAATTGACCATGTATACTTTTACATAATTGGAAGTATATATAATGGGAAAAAAGCTTTAAACTAACTATAACATATAAACTGAAATGAAAAAGGAGAAATATGGACTGAAATGTCATTTGAATTTATATTTTATAAATAATGAACATCCCTTTTCAAAGGTAAATCAATAATTAATTTTTAAGTCAAGGCATATTTGAAATGTCATTCCATACAATATCTTCAGGATATTCGGTCAATATAATATGTATATGCAAAGATGTAAGTAAGTTATAACTCATTTGGTGATTTTTGAAATCTCTAGAATGCACTATCACAATGTTGTGTTAAGATGTATTTATCTCTTTTAGCTTCTTCAAAAAGTATAATCTTATCATTTCACACAGTTTCAAAAAACTTCGGTTTTCTAATTCATGAACTTTAAGCTCATTAATTTGTTATGAACTTCAAGTTATCAAATTTTGTGTAAACTTCTTGTTTAGAAGCTTATACATTTCGACTACAAAAATAACTATAAGATTTCAAATCGTAGACTTTATCAACAAATCATTTCATAATTTAAGACTTCAGGTCTCAGACTGAGTTATATGACTTCTGGTTGAAAAAAAATTCTTTGCACAACTTGAGGTTGTTGTTCAAACTTATTTCTTTCATTATATCGAATATTGTTTGCCAAAATAAATACACCAGATAATAAACCATATACCTATTCTTATTCCAAACACAAAAATACATCACTTAATTTATTATAACCAATAAATTATGATAAGGTAATTTAATTTATTACCATAACGACAACATTTAATGCATTCATGGTAAAAAAATGAATGCAATTAACCATTATTGTGTCCTAAAAATTGAAACTTCATCTTAGATTTAGCTACAATACCCTTACTATTATAAAAATAAATTACCATAAGAGAAATTTTATTTCTTAATAGTCAAAATTTCTAAAATGACTAAAGTAACTCTTATATATATATATATATATATATATATATATATATCCCTTTAATAATTCAAATTTTCGATCCTTTTTTTTTGAACTTCTAGTTCTTTATTGCAAGAAAACTTGAAATTTAATAATTTATGGAAACTCAAGCTTTTTAGTATTATAGGAACTTTGGGTTCTCAACTTTTATTTCAAATGCTCCATGTATGCTTTCATTAATGTTTTCATTCACTTCAAGTGTGCTAAATCAATACCAATATTTGATCTAAACTTAATACGATCTTCTAGATATGTATTATTCTTCCATATGTTTATCTAAGAGATAATAAAAAAATTCTTCTAGAAATATAAATTATATATCAAAATCATTTCCAAGGTCAAAATCCAAATCAAAGATTTTTCAAAATGAAAACTTCATTTACCAAATAGGTATATATTACTTAGAACTATATCATAAACCAAAACATAATCAAGTTCAATAATTTTATTTGAATTAATAATAGCAGATATTTTCAAATTCAAAATTTGCTTTCCAAAATAAATGAACTCAAAAGCACGCAATAATAAGCAAGTTTTAAATAAATTCAAATCCAAATTCAAAAATCACAGCATTTTATTTTTAAGCCATGTACACATCTCAAAGATATGTTATTTGAGTATTAGGATTTTGAGACCTACAATATAACCAAATCAAAAAAAATAAGAACAAAAAAAATCAGATCTATAGTAGAATGAGATTTAAAATATAATGACAAAAATACATGTAAAATGGAATAAGGTCTATAAATTTAGATATAAGATCTTGAAAAGATAAGATCTACTAAAAGTCAAATCCAAATCTAATAAGGAAATAGATATAGAATTGTGAAATAAGAATACTCAAATCTAGATCTAAACTAATTGCAAACTAAATTTAGAAAAGCAGATTTAGAAAATTTCAAACTTGATTTCATTAATTGAATAAGAGGAAGAGATAGGTCTGATTTCAGTAAGTGATTGAGAAAGAGATGTATCTATATGAAAGAACAAAAATGGATCTAATCTTCCAGATTAGAATATCTAATACATTTAAGAAAGAGACCATGATGATAACATGTTGTAAACAAATAAGAATATTTTATGAAGAAATAAGAGCAAAATCCATTAGAGAAGGAAAGAGACATTTTGTTCATTCCAAAGATTAGTTGTGTTCTATTTCCATTACATAGGCTTCTTTATATAAAGTCTTTGGAGGTTGGGATTGAACTTATCTGTAACAACCCGCATATTTAGCGATTTTATATTTAAATGTTTAATTTAAATATAGCGTCGTTAGTCGGATTTTGGTCCGAAATGTTACTTTCTGCAAATGGCCGAATTGGAACTCGAAACTACCTCCATTGGTTCCAAAATGGCGTTTGCGATCTTTTTGAGTATAATCTTTGATACGTTCGGAGTTTGTGAATTTTGGCTACTTTTTCTATTGGGTTTGGGTTTGGGTTCAGCCCACTAGCTTAACTAATCCTCTAGCTTAGCCACTTCTCTCATTCACTTATTCACTTCTTAAAATTTAAGCTTAGAACTGAAAATGGGGGAAAGGAAGAGGAATTAGAAATTAGCAAGCCCTAGTTGTCCTTTGTATATTGATTTCTTGCTCCAAATTCATAAAGAATCCATTGGTAAGTTTATCTCCATCTTCTCTATCTCTTCTCCTCTTCAATTTCAGTAATTTTCCTAACCCTAACTTAGGAAATGCTTGCTTTGATTCTAGATTGAAACTTGTAGTGTTGAAGTGGAGTGTGGTTGGTTGATTCCTTGCTTTTGTGCTTCTTCATCATCTTTGTTTGTGAGGTTAAAAGGTGAGTTTTTGTAACTCACATCTAAGTATGTTGCTTTTGCTGTGGTTGGATATGAAATTCTAACCTCGATTCATGTCTATTGCTGTGGAGTTGGATCGATTCGTTCCGATATATTTTGGCCACTTTGGCCTAGGCAAATTGTTGCCCAGACCAGGTGACCAGACATCTGGAAGCAAAGCTCAGACGTCTGGTTTTAACCTGGAGTGAAAAATAATAAGCCACGGCAGTTGAAAGAAAGTCAGAAACCACTCTCAGACGTCTGACCCTCAATTTCAGACATCTGAATGGTTTCAGACGTCTGGTTCGCAAAATCAGAAGTCTGGTCTGTTTTGCTGGGATTTTCCAGAGGACGAAACCAGACGTCTGAAGGCACCCTACAGACGTCTGGAATCCCCTGAAATGCGAAGTTTTGCCTATTTTGGCTAATTTTGAGGTTAATTTCCAACTTTTATCGATTCGTGTTGATTCCAATTAGTTGTTATTGCATATTTGACTTTGATGACTTGTTTTTGACTTCATTCACGGGTTTTATAAATAATATCTCTAAATCGTATTAAAAGCTCGCTTCTCCAATTTATAAATTCTATTTAAACGCGCGCACACACACACAATTTTGCACTTCGAGCGAAGTGGAAGGGTGATTAAATGGTTGGGCAAAACACGGACCATGAATCTATGCGTTTATCCTTTCGATTAATCCCCGACCTATTCAATTGATCGTTTTGACGTTCGGATTTGGTTTATCGATGATATGAGGTAAATTTGTACTGCTTTGAGTGTGAAATAAACTAACGGATAGTAAACCGTTTAGTGCGAACGGGTGGTTATGGGACTCACGTTACCACTTTTCGGATTCCTCTCGGGGAGTTTATGACACATGCTGCCTTTGGGATAGTGTCTTCGGACTGTCTCCTCCGGCTTGTTTCCTTTAAATATCGCCTTTGGAGTTGGCCCTTTGCCCCGACTCGAAAAATATATGGGGTTGGCAGTTGTCTTTAGTATTGCTTTCGGAGTGGTTTCTTCACCACCGCTCAAGAGATATTGGAGTGGTTTCTTCACCACCGCTCAAGAGATATTGGAGTGGTTTCTTCACCACCGCTCAAGAGATAACGGAGTGGTTTACTCACCACCGCTCATGATGTTTCATTTATATGTATATTCCCTAGGTATTGCTTTTCTGTATTGGTTCTTTGGAGCCACACGAAATATAGCGTCTACCTTGTGGAACTCGTATTATCGGTATTTGTTGTTTGCCTTATGGCTTGCTTTGGGATATTCTTATTCTTTGTTTCTATATGTTGCCGATGATATGAGGCTTGATCTATATGATTCATCTTTTGTTAGATGATTGTGTATCTCTTTTAGAGATATATATTATGCTTTTTAACCTTGCAGGTTTATTGCTGTTCAGTTTATTTAACTGATTTGTTTAGCTAGACTGGTCCGTGTAATTTATACTCGGGTCAGACCGAGATGTTTCAGGTTAGGTGCTTTTGGACTTAGCCTATTTTGCTTCTGCATGGACTATTCGCTAGCTTCATTTTGTTGTAGCATCTTTTGTGGTCCTTATCTGTTGTAATTCTGATATTTATATTTTTTGTCTCGTCTGTATATTGTGGTCTCCTGTACCACTTGACATGTATTATTTTGTATACTCTGTTGTGTATCCGTTTATGTGTATATTATGATCGACTGTTCTGTGATGTGATTTACATTTGAGTTGTTATATTTTCTTCTGATAGATCCTATAGCCATTGTAGTTTTGCCTTAAATATTTATTGAATAGGTCGAATTTTAATGTGACTACTTTTCAACGTATTTAGTGAATAGTTAAGGTGAGATTACACATGGTCGCTTCCATTATACTCTATTGTCCGCGTTAGCCGACAGTATTATCTATGTAATACTCTTTGTTAACGAGGCTCTCGGAGTGGGGCGTCACAGCGTGGTATCAGAGCTGTGTTCAGAACAAAATATGATAAACACAGAATAGAGAACATATTACGATACATCAAAGTGTATAAGTGATACAAATCTTTGAATCATCGTGTCTCTTTATTCCATCAAGGTTAGATAGAGTTTTGGAATACGTCTAGGATTATTCCGTAGTATCGCATATTGAAATATCTACCTTATGAATAATCTTTTCCTTATCTTGACTTTAAGCTTATGTCCGGAAGAGGCAGAGGTCGACGTTCGGATGTTGGGCAATCTAGTGGCTCACATCCGGATGGCGTTTATATGTCTGCCGATCAGTTTATGGAGTTGTTTAGGAGCACTCAGCCTCCCGTTCCTCCTCGAGTGTCTCCACCTTGCAAGTCTGCTTTTGCACGTCAGTGCAGTGATTTTGCTCATCTTGGAGGAAAACCGTTTAAGGGTTCCGAATCCGTTCTTGAAGTCCAAGTTTGGCTTCGCACGTGCGAGCGTATCTTCTCTCGCATGGATCTTTCTGACCATGATCGAGTTCTTGTGACTTCTAGCTTATTACAAGAGTGTGCTCTTGATTGGTATGAGCTTCTTGTAGCCGAGATTGATGAGTCTAGTCTTTCTTGGACTCAGTTTCGGGGACGATTTGAACTCAATTTCGTTCCTGAATCTGAAAAAGTTTTATTGACCCGTCGCTTCCTTGAGTTGAAGCAAGGGAAATCTTCTGTTTCTGAGTATGTCGCATCGTTCGAGGCTTTATCTCAGCATGGTCTTGAATTTATCAGCACTTCTTACAAGAAGAATTTGAAGTTTGTTTCTGGTCTTAAGAAATATCTTAAGAAGTCCTTGTTGCTCCAGCTTAAACTTTCTTTCGAGGAATTGGTTGATTCAGCACTTCATCTCGAAGCTGTCGAGAAGGAGTGTGATAGTGGTGAGAATGTTGAGGTTTCCAAGAACCCCAACAAGAGGCCGTTTCCAATTCAGAAGAAGCCTTTTCCTTCTAAGAAAAATAAGACCGGTGGTCCTAGCTCTCAGCCTCAGTCTTCCGGAACACCTTTTGTTCGAAAGTGTTTCAATTGTGGTTCTCCGGATCACATAATTCGAGCTTGTCCGAAGCCTCTCTTCTGCCGTTACTGCAAGAGGGAAGGTCATCGTAGTTCCACTTGTCCCATTGCTCCGAATAATTCTTCATCTGGCAAGTTAAATGTAGCGAATGCTTCTGGAGGTCCTTCTCAATCCAAAGGTATGTCTCCATCTATTTTAGAGGGTTCAATTCTATTTCATGATCATAGTATACGAGTTCTTTTCGATACGGGTGCTTCACATTCTTTCGTATCGAAGAAGATTGTAGATGATTTATCTTTGGATGTTTCTTGTATGGTTACTTCTTTAAGGATTGCGAATCCTATTGGGGGATCCGCGGCCCTTAGCTTGCTTTGTGATGATATTGAGATTGTTTTATGTGGCTTTTCTTTCCGTGCGAATCTGCACGTTGTTTCTCATTTGGGTTTTGATATGATTTTTGGTATGGACTGGCTAGTGAGGTACGATGCCAGGATTATTTGTTCCGAGAGAATTTTATATCTTTGTCATCCTGATTTGCCTTCTCAGTTATCTCTTGTTCTTCGGAGTGTGGATAATTCCGAGATGGCTTTGTATTCTCTTGATTCGCGAGATGGTGATGATGTATCTTGTATTCCTATTGCTTGTGATTTTTCTGATGTTTTTGAGCCTGTATCGGGTTTGCCACCCAAACGGGCAATTGAGTTCCGCATTGATCTCATTCCAGGCGTGCAGCCAGTTAGTCTTCCTCCCACGAGGATGTCTAAAAAGGAAAATGAGGAACTCAAGAAGCAGCTTTTAGAGCTCGAGTCCAAGCAGTTGATTCAGTCCAGTTTTTCTCCGTGGGGATCCGCGGTCGTCTTCGTGAAGAAGTCTGATGGAACTCTTAGGCTTTGCATTGACTATCGCAAGCTTAACGAGTTGACCATTAAAAATAGGTATCCATTGCCTAGGATCGATGATATGTTCGATCTATTGAGTGGTGCTAAGGTCTTTTCTCAGCTTGACCTTGCCACAGGTTTCCATCAGTTACGAGTCGCGGAGGATAACATACCTCTTACCGCTTTTCGCACTCGTTATGGTTCTTTTGAGTGGCTCATTATGCCGTTCGGTTTGAAGAACGCTCATGCTTTCTTTGTCGATCTCATGAATCGGGTATTTCAGGAATATCTCGGTAAGTTCGTGCTTGTCTTCATTGATGATATCCTTATTTATTCTAAGTCTGAAGCTGAGCATGCTAATCACTTGAGAATTGTCTTGAGTACCCTCCGTCATAATCAGCTTAGAGCCAAATTCTCCAAGTGCCACTTTTGAGAGAATAAGGTTAAGTTCTTAGGCCATGTTGTATCTTCCGATGGCATTTCTGTCGATCCCTCAAAGATCGAAGCCATCCAGAATTGGAAGAGGCCTGAGAATGTTCATGAGATTCGTAGTTTCCTTGGATTGGCGGGTTATTACCGTTGGTTCATTAAGAATTTTTCCCGTGTTGTGCTTCCTCTCACTTGCCTTACTCGGAAAGGCATTCGTTTAGATTGGTCCGACAAGTGTGAGGCTTCCTTTCTGTCATTGAAGGAACTTCTCACAAATGCTCCTATTCTAGTGGTTCCCGAAGGGAATCATGATCTTGTTGTCTACACCGATGCTTGTGGTAGTGGTCTCGGTGCTGTTCTTATGCAGAAGGATCGGGTAGTTGCTTATGCTTCTAGGCAACTACGTCCGAATGAAGTTCGCTATGCCACTCATGATCTTGAGTTAGCTGCCATTGTCTTTGCCTTGAAGATTTGGCGACATTATTTATTGGGCGAGCGCTTCATTCTCTATACCGATCATAAATCTTTGAAGTACTTGTTCACTCAAAAGGAACTCAATATGAGACAACAGTGTTGGCTCGAGTTTCTTGCCTCCTATGACTTTGATATCCAGTATACCCCTGGTAAGGGTAATCGTGTTGCAGATGCGCTTAGTCGCAAACATTCGGCTGTTATTTCTATGATGCTTGCCGAATGGAATATTCTTGAGACTCTATCTTTTTGTGAAATTCGTGATCGAGGTTCATCTTCCGATTCTCCTATTCTATTATTTAGTTTGGGAGCTCGATCTATTTTATTGGATCGTATTGCCGATGCCCAACGGCGTGATCGTGATTTGTTGTATTTTATTCAGCTTTGTGAGTCTGGATCTTGTGATGAGGCGTTGCAAGATCTTAGCATTGATTCTCATGGGTGTCTTCGTAAGAAGAACCGTCTTTTTGTGCCTTCTGATCTTGCACTTAGGCATGATATTCTTGATGATTGCCATCGTTCTAAATATACCATTCATCCCGGTAGTACCAAGATGTATGCCGATATGCGTCGCCTTTACTATTGGGAAGGCATGAAGCGCGATGTGGTGAGTTATGTGAGCAATTGCATAACTTGTCAGCATTTTAAGGCCGAGCATCAGCGTCCTTCGGGTCTTCTTCAACCTCTTGAGATTCCATTGTGGAAATGGGATCAGATTTCTATGGATTTCATTGACGGCCTACCTCGTTCGAGATTAGGCCATTCTAGCATTTGGGTTATTGTTGATCGCCTTTCTAAGTCTGCTCATTTCGTCCCTATTAAGTCTAATAGGACTGCTTCGCATTTGGCTAAGTTGTATATCAAGGAAATCGTGAGACTTCACGGTGTTCCTAGTTCTATTGTGAGTGACCGTGATCCTTTATTCACGAGTCATTTTTGGAAGAGTCTTCAGCAAGCTTTGGGAACAAAGCTTAATTTTAGTACAGCTTATCATCCGCAGTCTGACGGACAGACTGAACGGGTAAATCGTATTTTGGAAGATCTTCTCCGTATTTGTATCTTTGATTTCGGTGGTAGTTGGGAGGATCACCTACCTCTTGTAGAATTCTCCTACAACAATAGTTTTCAGTCTAGTATCGGTATGGCTCCTTTTGAAGCCTTATACGGAAGGCCATGCCGATCACCCTCTTGTTGGTTAGAATCTGGTGAGAAGCTTATTCTTGGTCCAGATTTTGTTCGTGATTCTTCTGAGAAGATTAATCTTATTCGGTTGAGAATGAAAGAGGCACAGAGTCGCCAGAAATCCTACGCGGACAACCGTAGGAAGCCTCTCGAGTTCTCGATCGGCAATCTAGTTTTTATTCGTGTTTCTCCTTTGAAGGGGGTTATGCGTTTCAGTACGACTGGAAAATTGGCTCCTCGTTATATAGGACCGTTTTCTATTACTGAACGTATTGGCCCTGTGGCTTATAGAGTTTCACTTCCAGCTCATTTATCTGGCATTCATGACGTGTTCCACGTCTCGCAACTTCGGAAGTGTCTTTGGGAGTCGGATTCTGTTATTACTTCTCCTGATTTGCAAGAGCTTGATATCTCACCGGAATTATCTATTGTACAGCAACCTATTCGCGTGCTTGACACGGAGGTGCGACACCTTCGGAACAAGGACGTGCCGCTCGTTAAAGTTCAATGGTCCACTAATCCCAATGACTATACTTGGGAAACCAGAGAGTTTATTGAGCGATCTTATCCAGGTTTTCTATCTTTGCTTCTTAATGGTAAGTCTATTTCTGTATCTCAAGCTTATTTCTTTCTTTTGTATATTGTATTTATGTAGTTGTTACAAATATCATCTCTAGAAATTGCGGGGACGCAATTTTGTAAGGAGGGGAGATCTGTAACCCGCATATTTAGCGATTTTATATTTAAATGTTTAATTTAAATATAGCGTCGTTAGTCGGATTTTGGTCCGAAATGTTACTTTCTGCAAATGGCCGAATTGGAACTCGAAACTACCTCCATTGGTTCCAAAATGGCGTTTGCGATCTTTTTGAGTATAATATTTGATATGTTTGGAGTTTGTGAATTTTGGCTACTTTTTCTATTGGGTTTGGGTTTGGGTTCAGCCCACTAGCTTAACTAATCCTCTAGCTTAGCCACTTCTCTCATTCACTTATTCATTTCTTAAAACTTAAGCTTAGAACTGAAAATGGGGGAAAGGAAGAGGAATTAGAAATTAGCAAGCCCTAGTTCTCCTTTGTATCTTGATTTCTTGCTCCAAATTCATAGAGAATCCATTGGTAAGTTTATCTCCATCTTCTCTATCTCTTCTCCTCTTCAATTTCAGTAATTTTCCTAACCCTAACTTAGGAAATGCTTTCTTTGATTCTAGATTGAAACTTGTAGTGTTGAAGTGGAGTGTGGTTGGTTGATTCCTTGCTTTTGTGCTTCTTCATCATCTTTGTTTGTGAGGTTAAAAGGTGAGTTTTTGTAACTCACATCTAAGTATGTTTCTTTTGCTGTGGTTGGATATGAAATTCTAACCTCGATTCATGTCTATTGCTGTGGAGTTGGATCGATTCGTTCCGATATGTTTTGGCCACTTTGGCCTAGGCAAATTGTTGCCCAGACCAGGTGACCAGACGTCTGGAAGCAAAGCTCAGACGTCTGGTTTTAACCTGGAGTGAAAAATAATAAGCCACGGCAGTTGAAAGAAAGTCAGAAACCACTCTCAGACGTCTGACCCTCAATTTTAGACGTCTGAATGGTTTTAGACGTCTGGTTCGCAAAATCAGACGTCTGGTCTGTTTTGCTGGGATTTTCCAGAGGACGAAACCAGACGTTTGAAGGCACCCTACAGACGTCTGGAATCCCCTGAAATGCGCAGTTTTGCCTATTTTGGCTAATTTTGAGGTTAATTTCCAACTTTTATCGATTCGTGTTGATTTCAATTAGTTGTTATTGCATATTTGACTTTGATGACTTGTTTTTGACTTCATTCACGGGTTTTATAAATAATATCTCAAAATCGTATTAAAAGCTCGCTTCTCCAATTTATAAATTCTATTTAAACGAGCGCACACACACACACAATTTTGCACTTCGAGCGAAGTGGAAGGGTGATTAAATGGTTGGGCAAAACACGGACCATGAATCTGTGCGTTTATCCTTTCGATTAATCCCCGACCTATTCAATTGATCGTTTTGACGTTCGGATTTGGTTTATCGATGATATGAGGTAAATTTGTACTGCTTTGAGTGTGAAATAAACTAACGGATAGTAAACCGTTTAGTGCGAACGGGTGGTTATGGGACTCACGTTACCACTTTTCGGATTCCTCTCTGGGAGTTTGTGACACATGCTGCCTTTGGGATAGTGTCTTCGGACTGTCTCCTCTGGCTTGTTTCCTTTAAATATCGCCTTTGGAGTTGGCCCTTTGCCCCGACTCGAAAAATATATGGGGTTGACGGTTGTCTTTAGTATTGCTTTCGGAGTGGTTTCTTCACCACCGCTCAAGAGATATTGGAGTGGTTTCTTCACCACCGCTCAAGAGATATTGGAGTGGTTTCTTCACTACCGCTCAAGAGATAACGGAGTGGTTTACTCACCACCGCTCATGATGTTTCATTTATATGTATATTCCCTAGGTATTGCTTTTCTGTATTGGTTCTTTGGAGCCACACGAAATATAGCGTCTACCTTGTGGAACTCGTATTATCGGTATTTGTTGTTTGCCTTATGGCTTGCTTTGGGATATTCTTATCCTTTGTTTCTATATGTTGCCGATGATATGAGGCTTGATCTATATGATTCATCTTTTGTTAGATGATTGTGTATCTCTTTTAGAGATATCTATTATGCTTTGTAACCTTGCAGGTTTATTGTTGTTCAGTTTATTTAACTGATTTGTTTAGCTAGACTGATCCGTGTAATTTATACTCGGGTCAGACCGAGATGTTTCAGGTTAAATGCTTTTGGACTTAGCCTATTTTGCTTCTGCATGGACTATTCGCTAGCTTCATTTTGTTGTAGCGTCTTTTGTGGTCCTTATCTATTGTAACTCTGATATTTATATTTTTTTTCTCGTCTGTATATTGTGGTCTCCTGTACCACTTGAAATGTATTATTTTGTATACTCTGTTGTGTATCCGTTTATGTGTATATTATGATCGACTGTTCTGTGATGTGATTTACATTTGAGTTGTTATATTTTCTTCTGATAGATCCTATAGCCATTGTAGTTTTGCCTTAAATATTTATTGAATAGGTCGAATTTTAATGTGACTACTTTTCGACGTATTTAGTGAATAGTTAAGGTGAGATTACACATGGTCGCTTCCATTATACTCTATTGTCCGCGTTAGCCGACAGTATTATCTATGTAATATTCTTTGTTAACGAGGCTCTCGGAGTGGGGCGTCACATTATCCCATGATGATGTGAGACTAAACAAAACATCTTAAAGCATACAACAAAAAAGCATATTCACTTTTTATATATATTAGAACAAAAATAAATTTGTCAGTTTTAAACAACAAACATGTGGATAAATTTGTAGGTAACACTTGAAAGTTCTCCTACAATAATGGTGGGGACAGGCTTACAAAACGAATTTTCAATTTCAAGCTAGTTTAAATGTTATAGAAATGATCCATAAATTGCAAGTCAAGACAGATTTATGCGATAAATGTCACTGGAACAGGATATAACTGGTAAATATTTAACCACCCTTCAATCTTATTTACACCTACAGTTTCATATTAGTTCATTACTACGTTCAAAATATGATGCATAAAGAAAAATAATATTTTGGTCATACATAATTTTCTAATGCTCCTCTATTTGCTAATGAACTAGAGGATTGATATAAGGGATTTCACTCAGTTTGGTGGTGAACTTGCTTTATTGATGTTTTTGGTTAGTTTCTATGACGATCCTATAATTCTATGGTCTAAACTCCAAACTTAATGGTATGACTATTTTTTACAACAAAATGATGTGCTAATGGTTTATAAGCAAGTATGATTGATTAGTTTAGTCGTCCATATGAATACTGAAATTCTTTAGCTTTGAACTTTAGTTTTTGTCGGGCCTTCCGTTTCTACTATTAAATAATGTGTTAATTGCTGATATAAATGTTTAAACTTTCGAACCATGCATGTAGACAGTAGAATTTTCTTCCACTTGCGCACCAAGTTGTTTGATTGTAGTTAAATTAGAATGGCGTTGATAAGAGTAAATTGAGATATCGTTAGCACCACACATTATTTATTCTAGAATTTTCCCTATTCTTTATTTCTAACATATTTCTTTTTAGTAATCATTTAAATAATAATTTGCAATGTTTTATTAAATCTAGGAATTTCCCCTCTCTCCTTAATTTCTCTCTAAATAATTTATTTTCTTATCCTCACAATTTATTGTTATTATAATTATTACAATATTTTAACTGTTCTCTCTTCTAACGTTAGAATTTAATACTACTTTTTACAATTATGTACAAATTTCTTTCAAATTTTCAATGTTATTTTACATTTAAGTCCACGATATTAAACTTAATCAGATGATCTTAAACTTAAGATTTTTAAATAAATACAATTGACGAATATTCATTAATTGATATAGTAAATTTTTTAAAATGACTATTCAATGTGTACCACATTCATATTGACAAAAAGGATAAAACTAATTTTGCATTCAAATCCAAATAGTTTTAAGTTTTCATAATTATATACAAACTATTACAATGCTATACTAATATTCTCTCCTATCATTTTGCATTTAAATAGCAACATTTAATAATTTTTATAATTATTTACGAATTTCTCCTAAGTTTTTTTATACTATTTTACATTCAAGTCCATATATTTGAATTTATCAATTGATCTTGAATTTAAATTTTTAAACTAAATCCAATTACCAAATATTTATTTATTAATCTAATAAATCATTAAAATGATAATTCAATGTGCATGCTGCATTTGTACTAACATAAATTGTAAAACTATATTTTCATTCAAGTCCATATAATTTAATATTTTTATAATAATATAAAAAATTACCTTTGATACTTTTACATTTTTCTACATTTAAGTTCAAAAAATTTCTTTTTTTCTACAATTAGCTATCAAATACAAAGAAATATATGCATAATTTTTTTCTGTCTAAAGTTGGTATTTCATTACAAATAAATATATATAAAGAATTTTTTCAAAATTATTACATTATTATAAACATATATAACTTTTTCCTTCATTAAATTAGTACGTCAAATGGACTTTTTGTCACTATTAAATTATATTTTGTGAAGAATAACATTACAATTATTGATAAGTGACGAATGTTTGTATTCCGTAATATTGAAAAAAGAGAAAATATTTTCAATTAGTACGTTTTTGTACATAAAATTATATATTAATTATTTGTATTATTAATCTGAGTTAACCAATGGACAAATATTATATCATATTGTAGTTATAAATATTTTTCTTTCATATTTTATCATCCTTTTCACATAAATGTTAAATATTTTTGAATAGTTTTATTATAAAATAAAAATAGTAAGGTATGAAACAATGAATTAAAAATCATTTTTTTAATAATTAAAGTGACAATGTGATTTGTAACGTTTCAGGTCTTATTTACACGTGATATTTCTTTTAGTGGTAAAATAGATATTTTTTATCACCAGATAAAATCATATAATTATTTGATAAATATATGCTGCATGAACTATAAATACGAATATATTGAGTCTTTGGTATTGCACTTCTATTTTAGGTATTTTTTGTCATTCTCTTAAATAATAGTTGAATTTAATGTATACATCATTTATCTTTTAGTTAAATATGTCAAATCTAAATGTCAATTTCAAAATATATGTACATGAATATTTATTTTATAATAATATCATTTTCAAATTTTATCAAGAATACTTATTTTCATTCATTTGATTGATAAATAATGAAACCTAAAAAATAATAAATTGATATGTAACTTAATTTTATCAATAAAAATGATAATTTAATTTTTATTCAAATATAAAAATATATGAATCTCATAATAAAATAACACAATTATAAATATAGTAATTTCAATTTATAACTTACTTATCCTAACAAAATTCATTAGATAATACATAATAAATTATATTCTTAAAAAATAGTTATAATATTATTTTTCTATACATGCCATGTGAAACACAGGGGATACATATTAGTACATGTGGATATTTGCAAAGTTTTCATTATTGTCATCGTGCTATTTTCATTTAAGTCTAAATAATTAAATTAAATAATTAAATAAATTCATATTGAAATAAAACCAAATAAATACAGTTCATTAATTTTCTTCATAAAGTTACTAAACTTTTTATGTAATAGAATAGATTATTAAACTAATGGAGAAACTCTAATTTAAATTGGGTGGATTCACTACTAGAAACATTATTTATTGCAATGTTCATTTCCGACGGTCGCTGATGGCTCATCGTTTTATTTCCAATGGCTACCGATGGCTAGTAATCATCGTGGCATTACTGAAAACAAAATAAACTAGTCGCCCGCAGCCGTTGAAAGCTGTCATAAAAATACCTGTTGGCGGCTCTCGGAAGCCATCGAAAAGTCGCAAATACTTCATCCCCAGGTCGACACTTCTTCCTCATTATTTAAAACCCATATTTCCTTCCCAAATCTCACCTCCACCACCTCCTTCACCTCCTCCACGCCGTCAGCAAGTCTCCATGCCTCCAAGACTATCTCCGTCTTCAATTTTCAAGTCTCTTCATTAGTTAATGCTCTTCAATAAGGTTTAATTTATAAACTCTATTAAATTTTGATTTGGTAAATTATGGTTAATTTATTGTTATAGTTGTTTATAATACCCATTGGTTGTTTGTTATACCCTATTGAATGTTAATTAGGTTGTTGTTATTATAATTGTTTGTCATTTAAATGTAGAGAAATATAATTTGTTTAGTGTATATGTGCGTTAATTAGTGTATATGTGTTGATTAATTAGTGCATATGCGCATTAGGGATAGTTTGGATTAATTAGAGTCGATGCTCATGATTTAATTTATGTGTTTATAAGGTGACTAAAACGAAGATTTATTATATGCGTTTTTTAGAATGTAAATAAATTATTGTAAAAACTGTTGTATAATACGCTTTACTTTTTATAAATCTTTTAGATAGTTTTTGGCCCCGTCTGAAAAGTATTGTATGCGATCGTTATATGGATATTGTTTTTATCACAGAACAGATATTTATATTCATCTGATACAATATTTGTTGGATGTATCCCTGTATTGGACAAGTTACAAACACAATAAAGTAATTGTATTTTGCTAGTCATTTCATTTTAAACGGTTTGCGAAATTTTGACAACAATTTCTTTTTGTTCCCTGTGTACATACGTATGTGTACAATACAGGGAATAAAGAGGAAGTGTTGTCGAAATTTTGCTGAATTGTTTAAAATGAAATGATTTTCAAAAAAATTTACTATTGTATTTGTAATGGAAAATAGGATGACCAACTATTAAAGTGTAAAACAATAACCTAAAAATTTAAGATTATATTCATATAACTTATGTATATCCATTTGAAAATAAAATAAAATAGAGTACTATTATAGATTTGCGAAAAATGTCAATGTAAGATTTAACTGAAAAATAAAATGTCAATACGTAAATGATTAATACGTTTTTATGTTTTAAAGTAGAAAAAATTGTCAATTATTTCAGCATCATTTCGAAAACCTGGTAAATTGATTAATTTCAATTATGAACAGTTATTACAATTTTTGAATAAATTTATATGAACAACAATAATATACACGAATTATTGCAGCAAATGGCACGTGGGGCTCCTGTCTCGTATATGGACGTACTTGCATATACCCATGCCATCAGATAGACCGACGATGAGGGATCAGTGACGTATGTATGCCTAGCAGGAAGATGATAAGGCACACGTCGCACATGTAAGTTATTTTTAAGTAATAAGTTACCAATAATGATCATTTTAATTAATTAGTTATAAAATATTGTAATAATATCATGTAATATTTAATTGTATTTAATTTTGCGTTGCAAAAAAGATTTATGTAAGCACGTGCACAGATGCGTGAGCAATCGGAAGGAGCGCAGTTGACTCCTGATGAGGGCGGGCTATCTTCAACTCCGTTATGGACCAGGCATTGCAAAATAGGTGTTATGTCTACGAAAATCAAGCGGTAATTTATAAAAATTAACTAAGTTTTAAAAATTGGTTAATTTTTATAAAAGTTACATAAATAACTTAAACATATTTTGACTTGTTTTGTAGGCTTGAGCCTTACGAAAGGCTTATCAAAAGGCTTAGGACAAAGTTGAGATTAATGAGTTTCGACGGCAGATTGCACATCTGTAGGTGTAGGACCACCTCCGAGCTGCGTGACTGAACCATCTTTTGACCAAGTACAAGGAGCAACATAGAACATTCCCTTTGTCTGGTGGTTCTGGAGCCGACGATGAGTCATGAGGTACGTTTTACAGTATTTGTATTTGAAACCCATGTATATATACAATGAGAGATGGTGCAGTTGATTTGTACACATATGTTGTTTGATGTGAGGTTTGACGTTGATTTGTGAGGTTGATTTATTGGACTAATGTGTTTGGTTGGCATATTAGACATTGTATATGTTGTACATTGATGTTGGATGTATATATTACTACTAGGTTTGTGATAATGATGATGGACAGTTTGTTTTGTGTTAATGGTAATGTTTGAGTTTGAGATTGAGGTGGTAATGTTCGAGTTTTATACTATTATTGATATTGATATTGATTTTAGTTTATATATCTGATATATATTGATTTTGACGTGTTGTGATGTATATTGTATTGATGAGCTGTTTGGAATTCGAATGACTACTGTAATATTAAACAAAAATCTCCTAGCTTTCCTACGGCTGCCAACGATTTCCGACGGCTTATTGACCAAAAATCAGCGACGGCTCCAAACGGTTTTTCAGCAATTTTTCAAGCTACGTGAACATATTAACATCGAAAAGGCCGTTCAAATTGCCGCTGAAACAACCATTGAAAAAACATTGTCGTTTTTTTATCAGAAAAGGATGAAAGACGTGTTCTCTATACTGACGCATTTCCGACGACTACCAAGCCGTCGAAAATCCCTGTATTCCTTGTAGTGATTACCTTTTATTTGATATGATTAAATTAGTAGAGATATGTACATGAAAGATCGTGGATTTTATAATATACAGAAAGATAAATTACAATACTACTTAGAAAATAATTGTATAAAGCATGTGATATATAATTTCATGAGAGAAAAGGGGAAATGAGAGAACTGAAATCCAAGAGTCACAATTTGCATTTCACTATATCTATATATTAAATAATAGTAAAACGAACGAATTTCAAAGCCTCTCGTTAATTCTAATTTTTTTCCTCCTCCATCCTTAAATTTTTCATGATATTTTATTTTAAATTTCTTTAATATAGTTTGTGATTTTAAAATTAGTCACACTGTTTTATCAATTATTACCAACTGTTTTACATTTAGATATGGACAGTTTTGTTCCACAATAGCGAAATAATATAACAAAATTCTAGAAACCACAATTGTGAAATAATTTAGCAAAGTCCTAGAAAACAAATGGATAACATCTATTTACTAAGAAATTTAAGTATAATTTGAAAGCATTTGATTGCAACAAAGATAAGGTATAGAAAAACCTTTTTAGGAAGACAACTGATTCTATTTCATTAAATATATATTTAAAATCATCATCTTCTTTCTCAAATTTTTTACTCTACCATTCTTCCACATCTGTATTATGGAAAATAAAAAATTTAGGCGAGTGTTTGATAACAAGGAATACCATCTCTTGATAGATTATGTGATAATGAATATCTTAAAGAAGGAAAAAAATTATTCTAAAATTCCAAGTTCATTTCTAATTTAAAAGTAATACACATATGAGTATAGTAAGAAATTTTTTAGCTTCCTTTCCACCATTATATTGCATAGTATCAAGTAGTAAATTAAATTAACATAAATAGAACAATAATATGCAAACACTAATTCAACAAATTTTACACATAAAATTTAAATAATATTTGGCAACGTAAGTGAAAATTGATGTCTAAATATATGACTATTAATCTCTTTATCACATAAAATCATATCGACCGTAAAAATAGTAAAATGTAGTAATAAATGAGTTAATTTAGCAAGGATACTTTGGACGCTAAATGCGAAAAGTCTAGATCACACAATTATTTTGTAAGTAGTTGTACATTGTACCTCAATATCACATCCATAGTTCATAAAGTTTCATTCTTCCTCATTTTGGATTACTGATACTGAACACCAGGAAATCATTTTTATAATTAAATGCAAATGATGAAGAAAGTCCATGAAAAACATAAAAATAAGTCGCTTATAATTTAGGAATTCGTTAATTTGAAATTTCAAGTTAACTTCCGATAAAAACGTAGTAGACACATAGCTACATTAAGAATAGTTTACAATTTCTTTGCCATTAAAAACATAAAATCTTGTACACTATTAAGCTAAGACTAACGTAAATGTCATATTGACTTGGAATTACTAATCGGTTTGGAAGCACATGAGTATTAATGTCAATGTTTGACATAATCATAGCAAACATAGAAGTTTCAATACATGCTAATAAATGAGTTGATTTACCAAGAATATTTTGCACACTAATTTGATATCCAAAGCCTATAGCATTTTTTTTTCCTTTTCTAGATAAATGATGTCTAATAATAAAAAATCGCTAATACTTATAATGTAATAGAAACGATAAAGAAATAAACTTGTAAGAGAAATTACCTCACAACATAGGAGTTTCATCTTTGACCCACACTCCATTTTCTAAAATAATTAAGGCATCCTCGAAGCTACATATTGAAATACTAGTAGAGAAAAACACTAATTCCATATAAAATTTAGTAGTGCTTTTGAATTTTCGTAGGCAAATGTCATATCACATGATTTATCTCATCTTTATATGAGTTGTACAACAAAGGCACCAAAAAAGTAAAGATGTTTCTTTGTTACTTAATTAGATTAATAAGAGAAAGGCGAAAAATGGGCATTGAACTATCGTTGAATGAAGACAATAGATAAAATTAGGATTATATAATTAGAAAAAATTGAAGAATTGTTCCTATTCAACCAGAGGTAACAGTTGGTAGAAAGAAGAAGTATAATAGGAAGATAATTATATGGCACCAATGAGTTTATTGGTATCTTTTTTTTAAAATAATGGTAGTAAGAAAGCATAAAGAAAAGTTTAGAAAAGTTAAATTATAGGGACACATGACAAGACACGAGAAATTTTGAGAAAACTGGAAAAGAAAAGACACACGAGTTAAAACCAAGCATTCATATAATAGATAGAAATATTTTTGAATACTGTAGCTACATTTTGTCACTACATATATAATAAACTACAATTATCAAAAGGTGATAATACAGAAATAATAACAATTTAAATTTTGAATGCATTTTGTAACTACATAAATATCATGCATTCAAACATTATGGCATCTATACAACATCATAATCTCATTGAAAACAACTAAAAAATATAGTTTATGTAATAAAAAATTTTACAATCCAGTTAAATAGTCATTGCATGGATTATATGCAATAATAACAGTTTAAAATTTGACTGCATTTTGAGAATGCAGTATTATCAAATCTAATTTCTTTTGAAAGTTATAACTGCATTTTGTAACTGCACATAATCCATGCACTAATAATATCTAATAAACTAAAATAATCCGAAAAAAATAATAAAAAAATAACAATTTAAGTTTTGACTACATTTATGGATGCAGTAATTATCAATATCTAAATTCATATTGAATACCGTAACTACATTATTTGACTACATATAAAACTTAACTACTAGCATACTCTTCTAAAATTAAACTAACAACTACTTCTATATTTTTTTAATCAAACTAAGTATAACTAAATTTCTATTTATAGTTAGTAAATACAGTTACTAATGCAATTACATTAACATATAACTAAAAAACAATTACTAAATGACAAAAAAATATAAAAATAATAACAATTAAAATTTTGATTGTATTTTCAATCAGCATTGTAATCATGCATTCAAACATTAAGGCATCTATATAACATCATATCTCATTAAAAACAACTAACAATTATTAATTTATGCAATAAAAAGTTTACAATCCAATTAAATTATTACGGCAGGGATTATACGAACTAATACACTTTAAAATTTGACTACATTTTGTAAATGTAGCAATTATCAAAATTTAACTTTTTTTGAATATTGTAACTAAATGCAATTACATTAAACTGTAACTGAAAAATAATTACTAATTATAGTTAAATTTAAAAAGTATTCATAATTATCTATATCAACGAATAACCTTTCATAATGAAAAAATAATTGCATGACCCTAATGCGCTAAAATATGAATAAATTCAACCATATTAATTATCATAACCCAATGCACTAAAATATAACTACATAACCCCAAGCCGGGCCCTAGGACAAGGCAGCCAAGAAGGCCGCCTAGGGCAACACATCAGTGGAGAGCAACAAATTTTTAAATTTCTTACAGATTTTCTTTTAATTTTCATAAAAGGGAAATACATCAATAAGGTTGTTTGGTGTGGTGGTTTGTTGGTTGCCTTCTTCGCGATAGATCTTAGGTTCAAGTCTGGTTTTTGTGTTTATTTATGCTCCAACTGTTTTTTACTATGCTTCCATCTCGTATTTGCCTAGGGCAACCAAAGTTGTAGGGCCGTCCCTACATAACCCCAATGCACTAAAATATCACTGCATAATAACAGTGCACAAGAATTTTAACAATCAACTAATTATCATAATGAAAAATATTACCGCATAACATTAATGTACAAAAATATGAACATTAAGTTTGTAAAATTTATCAAACATTATCGCAACAAAAAAAACATTTGTAACATTTTCAATTCATTCTATCTACGATGTTTATTATAATAAGCATCATCTTCCATAGCATTTTCACTGTGCAATCTAACTTTACATTTCGAAAGATTATGAGATTGTTAATGTTGAGAGCTCTCAATCTCTGTAGCAACTTTAACAACTTTACTCTTAGCCATCTACATTTCAAATTTAAATTTCATTGAAATGGTTAAATTTGCGATTCGCAAATAGATTTTAGCAAGAATATATAATAAATTGATATAGAATTTAGAAAGTTTTCTATGGGAAAAGAAACTCTACTGTACAAAAGCGGTTCGAATTCGATAATTAACGTGGCTTGACACATGTTTGAAAAGATTCGGTGTCATATTAGTAAAAATGCACAAACAGATACCTAATTTACCAAAATGAATGTAAAGGATCCGCTTTACAGTATTTAAACAACAAATAGGAACGTCAAGCTAAAATCGTAATCTCTAGACATTATTCCTTTAATTATAATCATACATCTCAATTATTATTTAAACACATTTGACATTTACACTACAAGAACTACAGTATATTCCGACAATCCTTACCGGCCGCCGACGGCAAATGTTTTCTGGACTTTGTTACGATTAAAATAATTAGCCATCTCTAGCCGTTGGAAAATTGCCGTTTAAGACCGTTAATAGCCGTCGGAAAATCGCGACTATCTTCTTTCCCAAACCGAACCAGAAACATTTCATTTCTTCCCAATTCACAAACCCTCCTCCACCATTTCCCCCTCCAGCTCCAAGCAACGAATTTCTATAGAAATCAACTCCAACTTCATCTAATTGGAATCTCATCTTCTCCAAGCCACTAATCTCCTCTATTTTAGGTATTATCCCTAAACTCTAATTTAATGAATTTTTTTAATTTAGTGTTAATTTGTTAGTTTAATTGTTTATATTGTCTCATTGATTGTGTTGTATGGTTTATTGAATGTTAATTAATGTTATTATCCTATAAGTGTTTAATACTAACTTGTTTAGTTTTTGCGATAAGGAATTAGTGTGAATTAGTTGAATAATTTAGTGCTTTTATGTGTTATTTGGGTTATTTAGTGTTGATGAACATAATTTAGTTTATGCGTTTTCTAAAACGTCGAAAATAATAATTAATTTTATATACGTACGGTTAGTTGATTAAAGTTTTAAACTGTGCATATGTGATAAACCATCGTATAAGATAGTTTAACCTAAGTTAAATGTTAATCAATGTAATGTAATCGACGAAAGCCAATTTTTTTTAAAAATATAAAATATGCAATATATTTTATTCATAAAACCCTTAGAATGTTTTTGGCCCTATTTGATAAGCATTGTATATGAACGTTATGTGGGTATTCTTCTTTGACAGAACAGACATCTATATTCATCATATACAATATTTGTTGGATTTGTCCCTGTATTGGACAAGTTATAAACACAGTAATGTAATTACATCTCGTAAATCATTTCATTTTAAATGGTTCATAAAATTTCGACAGCGCTTCCTTTATATTCTCTGTGTACACACAATCGTGTACGACTTAGGGAACAAAATGGAAGTGCTGCTGAAATTTTGTTGAATCGTTTAAAATAAAATATTTTACGAGATGTAATTACGTTACTGTGTTTGTAATGAGAAGTATGATGACTGTAACGACCTGTAAGATTTTAATAAACTTTATCGTTTTATTAACGTATTTAATTGGATTATGGTGAAATTTTTAAATAAATTAATTTGCAAATAAAAAGTTAATATATGGATTACGTCCAATTAAACATAGCAGATGGCAAAATTTCAATTTATTTTATGAAAATTTATTTATTATGTAATTCTATTAAATTCAAGCTAGCTAATAATTGTTGATAATAAAAAAAAATTTCTAATGCAGAATATTTTACATAGAAAAATTCTAAATCCTCATCTGAGAAAGGCGTCATCTTTAGTTTTTCAAAATCCGGACTTCTATAGCTTCGTCGTTCTTATTTTCTGCATTCTACTGCATTTTTTTTCTACTAGTGAAAAATTCGAATTTTTATAACTCAATCATACCACTGATAACTGTATACCATTGTGAGCGCCTCGTCGTGCTGATCTCAAAAGTATATTTATTTCTGTATTTCGGAACCCGGTGTACAACGGAAGCAATAAATTTGTTCGTTTTAATGACACCATAAATTGTGCCTCCTTAGCTTCTCCTTATTTCGTTTCGATTTAAACCGTGCTACCCAATATAAATTTATTACTTTAAATTTACAGCTATAAACATTATTTGACCGTTTCTCTTACATTCATTTCACTTAAGAGATACGTTTCCGGTAGCTCTAAGTTCATTTCTCTTTTGGCTTCTATTCCAATAGCATACGTTACTTTTATAATTTCCTATTTATAATACATTGTTTTATAACTCCCAATTCAATGCTAACGTTATGTGCTTTATTTCAAACAGCTCAATTGAACTTTTGAATTCTCTGTTCATTCAACTCATCGCCGTTTTGCTATTAGTATTTGTTTCCTGATTTCATCATCAAACGTTTCTACTCCTAATTATTAGTAAATTTAGAATCAACGTTTGTTGCTTAATTTATGGCATACGTTCTAATCTTTTGCTTTTATCATTTAGAAATCGAAACGTTTCTTTTGCTTTTGAATTTTGTAACGTTTGATAATAATTACTCTCCATAGTATAATTGCCTACGTATTGGGACCTAGGAAATAAATAAAATTAAGAAAACGTATAACTTGCAAGAAACAATAGATTACTTTATTTGTTTATCTGGTTTCAAACGAGTGACCATTTATTTCGGGAGAAACCGTTTCTTTTGCATGTGTAAAAATCTACCATCATCTTTCTAGATCTGTTCATATATTTTTTCCTTCCGCCTCCTTTTATTTTGCTCTCAAATTTCCACCATCTTCTTTCCAGAACTCTCCCATGCAAACAAATCCATTTATTACTCGACCTATATATATATAACTCTATGGATTCACGCACCTTTCCTTCTCTGTTTTAATATAACTCTTCATTTCTTTTTCTCTCTCTCTTCTTTATTTCTATTTATAACTTTGTCAGAAACGTATGTGTCTATATAATTTATTTATTCCTTTCTCTGTTCATTTTCTTGCTTTCAAAATGTCCTTTCCTTTGTTATTCCCTTAATTTTAGTGCGTTACTTTACACCACTACAGGACATTTATTTATGTACGTTTCACTATGTTTCTTATATAATTTGATAAGCTGCACTTTTCTCTCCTTAATTTCTTTCTTCCATCATGATTCTAAAGACTTCTGCAAAATATATATATATATATATATATATATATATCACAGCATCTCTACATTCCTACTTTCTTTCTTCATTCTATAAACATATTTTTCCCTTACCTGAAGCCTCTCAGATCTGTTCTTCTCCTACAAAAAAAAAACACACACACATAAGAAACGCATAAAATAACAGGCAGCAGCCGCCTTCCATCCCTCTATCCTCTCTCGTTCATCACCTCCGCACTCTCACCTCCGCCTCGGGTACCACTGCATCTCCCACTTCAACTGGTGAGTAGCCACCTTTATTTGTATGCACAATTTTTTTAAATGCAATTATTTGAACGTATGCGTGCTTAGTTAGGATAACATATGATTAGTTTGGGTTTAGGTCACGTTAGTCTTATATATATGAGTATAGAATGTCTGCATATATTTGTGTAGTAAATTGTTTGCATATTTTACTTAAATAATTTTAAAGTATCAAATTGTTTTTCCTTCAAAGATATATATATATATATAGGTTAGTTATAGACAAAAGTATATGTATATGAGCTTTATGAGATGTACGTCTACGTAAGTTTTAAAGTATACATTATACATATACGCACAGCTGTTATATTTTAAAGTGGTATTTTATATAGATTTTTTTTTTTTTAGTAAATTTTCGTTCTGATTAAATTTTATACATGTTGATGTTCACGTAATTTATAGGTTTTAAGATGTATAAGTTAAGTTATATATATATGACTTTATTTACGCATATAAAATTTTAAAAGTGGTATGGTCTGTTTATACGCATGGTTAGTAAAGGTGATTTATTTATTTATAATATATTGTTTTGCCGTTTATATATGTCACAGTTTTTAAAAATGGAGGAAAGGACAGTACATGTGTTCATTTGAAGAAGTCTGTGTCTATTTTGTTAGTACGCATATAATTTAAGTATGTTCATATAGGTGGAGTACAGACTTGCAGTGCATTATAATAACAAAAATTTTATGGATTATTTTATAAGTTGTTATATAGTTTTGTTTTATAAATATGTTATTTACGTATGTAAGTATTTTTTTAAAAAAATGTAAGTATTTTTAAAATTGTAAGTATTTTGTATAAATACATATTTTATAAACTAAGTTTACATTAGTTTATATGTGTGAGTATCGGCTGTTAGTTCATATATGGTATAACAATAAGTAATATAATATGGTTGATGTTATAATAAGTTAGGTTACTGTAAGTGTATTTGTGTATATACATTGAGTTACATTTTATAGAATATGTCCTTAAGTTATTAAGTATTTAGGTCGTGTCTGCATATCAGATTTGTTCAGTACATGAATTATAAAAGTTCGCTTATACCATTTATCTTCATCGTTTCAGTTCTGATCTGATCCGTTTCAATTAGCTTTGATCGAATTCGTGCCGATTTTGTTTTGCTTGGATTTGAAATTTAATTTCAGTATCGGTAGCAGTGTGCATATCCGTATCACCTTCTGTATTCTCGTTCATCTCTAGCCTTGAAAGGTGAGCAATCACTCACGATTAACGTTCTTTTATTTATTAAATTTGATTCAATTGAAACGTCAATTGAAATATGCTGCTGTTAGTTGTTTACTGTTACGACTGCTATCATCTGTATCTGTTCACCTATGACACCTGACACCATTATCGGTTAATTATTTATGTGATAATAATACAGATTGGTTGAAAATTTACTGATTGATTGATTGTCGTTTAAATTGGATGTTAATTACTATTGTTAAATGATAACTAGTTTGCTAGTAAGATTTGAGGTGGTATAGTTTACAAAGAAAACGGATTATATACGATGGACCTTGATTGATTAAACCTGACCCCGCCATATGTAAATTTGATTAGTTTAATTTGACCCATTAATTGTCGTAGGAATTGATAAGTTATACTTTAAAGCTTTGAACATAGTTTGGATTAACTGTTGTAATACTAAACTGAAATTGAAATGGAACGACAATTGAAAAACTGAAATGTAATAATCTGTAATCTACATGAAATGATAGTGTAAATTTTAGAAATAATTATAAAAATAACAATGCGAATTAATAAGATCATTTCGGAGTTATTTGATTTAATCTATTGAATTGTTATTGATTGTTGTTATTGCTTGTTTACTTACTTTGACACTATCCCTGTCATCACACTGCAAGTTCCCTTTGTTATGTTTGATTTTTGAATTAAAATGGGTTGAAAAATAGGCCCAAGCGGGTTTCGTTTAATTAAATTTGGGATTACGGGTTGAAATGCTATCCACCCGTATACATTTAGTGTACGTATTGAAATGATAATAGCCATAACACTTTGACCATATGAAAAAAAAAATCTATGGTCTTATTAAATGTAAATTCTTAAATACATCTATAAAGGGTAATGATAAATACAGAGTTAATTATATCTAGTTAATCAAGATTTGATTAAATACATAAATTATGATAAATAATTTATGTAAATTTTATTCGGATAAATGTTGCAATAATGTTGAAAAATTAAGGTTGAGAAATAAATTTGGGTTATTGTAAAATGATGTTTAGATAAGGATTTATTTATTTAAATCAATTTGAAATTTATCGAATGAGATATTTCACGTTTAATAAAATTTGAGAAATCTTGAGAAAGATGTAATTTAAAGTCACTAAAATGGTATTGAATAAGGGAAGGTTCAAACTAAATAATAATGATGTAAAAACCAAGAATCTATATGAAACTGTTAAATTTAACATCTAAGTATTTAAGCCATGAACTGTATTGAAATTAAATGGTTTAGAAATTTGGTATGTATTTGGGACCAAGATAGTTGAATTTGTTATGTAGATAACTAATTGAATTTAATGGAAATTGAGGTTGAACGAAGTCTGGAAATTTGTATTTAGAGAACTAGATTGGGAAATTTAGGGGAAATATTAAATACTTAAAGTATGGAAACATATTGAAATGGAAAGGGTAATTAGGATATCAAATCCAGATTTGAGATTTATAATTGAGATTGAATTTAATTTAAATGGAAAGATCAGGTTGATGTGAACGATTTGTTAAGTTAAGGAAATTGCAAGTGCTTTACCATATACAGCATTTAATATATATAAATACTATTTGGGAAATATAATTATTCGAAGTGAATTTGACATTTGGGTTTGAAGTATAAATTAAGTGAATGACCACGATGTAATAGTGTATATTTCTACCCTGTAGATAGTTCTATGGACCCTTAGAGGATGGTCATCCCAAACATCCTTTAAGTTATTTGTATTTCAGTTGATATTTCACTTGAGTTGGATTTATTGATATACGAATGTTAATCCTGACTCGAGTGTTTTGTGTTTTGCTTTACGCTCGGGTCAGACCGAGTAATACAGCTTTAGAGACTCACCTTTGGAGATTGGAGCTTCATTTGGAGATCCAACTATCGTTTCAGCTTTCAGTTTTCTAGATTGACTGGTTCAGAGAAGTCATCGGCTCGTACTGAAGACTTTTCTGTATTCCAGAGATTCTGATGTATTTTATTTTAAACTCTGATGCATATAGTAGCTTCATGAACTACTATTTTTCTATTCCGCTGCATTATATTACTCTGTGTCTGTGATCTGTGATTGGTTTATTTACTGTATATTTTAGGTTTTGCCAAATTAAATTAACAATTCGGTATTTTGAATTATTCAAGTCGTACATGTACGGTTTTAGTGTCGATTTGAATGGTCCAAAATAGCGGGTCGTTACAGTTGGTATCAGAGCTTTGGCTCAAGTCAAAACTTAGCATATATGGTAAATTTATTACAGAATCACTTTCATTCGAGTTGAATCTCTTCCTTTTTGACTCGATTTCCTTTGAATTTTGGAATGTCCCTCAGTTTCGAAATTCATTCTTGTCTCTCCCTATTTATATTCGTTCGATTCTGGAGTATTCCATAACTTCACTGAATGATTTGTAAAAGGGGTGAATCTCCTTTTCAGTTGGCATTGATTCACCGAAGATTCATGTATCCTCGGTTTACAATGCTGCTATATCTAGTTATGCCGAATTCTATATCGGGCGATCGAATGTCGATTTGCCTTAGAATTCCGCATCAATCATATTCCTGAAATCACGATTGACCCGGTTAAGGTCGCCCGCGATTTATAGAAGTATATCCATCTTCTATTTTGTAATTTAATTATCTCATCTTCGATCGAGTCTATCTTCGAATCAGAATTCTATGGATTGGAGTTCCTCTAATTCAAATCTCTATCTTTGTTTTGAAATCCATTCTTAAAATTATCCTTTGAAAATCGGGTATGTTTGCATTTTGAAATTTGTTTTAAATATCGAAATTATTATTTTGATAACTATGATTTTATTCTATATATAAAAGTGAAAATGTTTTCCATAAGGATTATATACCTATATACAAAACAAATAAGAAATGTTATTCTATATATATAAAAAAAAGGTTTTGAAAGGATTTGAAATTTTGAAAAATTATAAGAAATTGATTTATATAAAAATGATTTATAACTGAAGTGTTAAATTTGAAATTCGAGAATTGAATTCCGGTATTTTGAAATTGGTTTTAAGATTTTGGAAAATATATATAAATAATACGATTTAAAATTATTTTTTTTGAATAAGAAATGTTTCAAATAAGCTCAAATGAATTCCAATAATTTTAAAGAAATTTCAAAGAAGTTTCCAAGAAAATAGAAGTCCAGAACTCACTTATGTCGCTTGAAAATAATTTCGGTGATGAGTGCACGCATCATCGACATTGATTTTCGAGTTTCAGAGTGAGGGAGAGGCCACTTTAATAGCTTCGCTATGCAAGTGTTTTGTAAAACCGATTTTGATTTCAAATTCCGAAGTATAATTTGATATTTTAGAAAGATATAAGTATATATTTGAAACAATTTAAAATGAGACCGGTATTCAGTCCTCGAGTTTCGGATTTAATAATTGGTTTATTGATTTATTGTTGATTTTCAACTCTTGAATTGAAAATTTGATTTCCCTAATTATTTTGAAGGTTCGAACACTTCCAAGTCAAGGTCTAAAGTTTTAAAAACTAAGAAATTTCGAAGAGTATAAAATGTTTGATAAAGAATATAAATTTAGTTTGAAATGTTTTGAAAAAAAAAAATAGTTTTGAATAATGGTTTTCAGAAAGGTAAATTGAATATTTCAAATAGAAATAGATAGTTTAAAAGTTTAAAGGGATAAATTATAAATTTGGAAACCATTTTGAGTAATTGATTTTGAGGAAAATATTTGGTTTTGAAATTAAATTGGAATTAAAAACCAGTACTTATATGGTGATTTTGGAAATGTATTTGTTTGACTTTAGATATTTAATTTGGAAGAAAATTGGTGAAATCATATATGATTTTGAAACTGAATTGATAGTGAAATAATTTGAAATTGAGAATCTTAGATTATTAAGTACTTGATTTGGGAGTGGTCGAACTTATATAAAATGGATTTGTATAAGTATGAAGTTGATTTGAAATCTATTGATTTGAAAGTTACTCAATTTGGAAAGAGATTTTATATAATCGAAGTCTATATAAGTATGATTTGATATACTATTGATTTGGAAAGTATTCGTTTGAAAATGGAATCCTATATATATGGACTTTATATAAGTACAATATTTGAAAGTGATTTGAAAAAGGTACTATATGATATATATTTTCCAAATAAAGATATGGAAAGTGCCTTCTGCTTGATATCCGCTTTGTGGCCACAGCGTGGATTCATTCTATCGTTATTATTCTCTCTGATTTTGGTTTTCCGGATGTAATACTCGAGTGTTCCCACCGTGACGTGTCCCACGGTTTCTTTTTCTCTCGTGAATGCACAGCGAAATTGCCTGGCTGAGTCTTGCCTAGGGGTACGGATTGTTTCCTGGGGGAACCAGGCGTAACCATTGTGTATCCTGCAATCTGTGTAGGTCGCGAATAGTAGCGCAAGTGCCTGGCTGAGTCTTGCCTGGGGGTACGGATTGTTTCCTGGGGGATCCAGGCGTAACCATTGTGTATCCTGCACTCTACTAGTCATCATGGCGTAACTCGCAGGGCTGTGAAAGCTTACGGATATGGATTGTTTCCTGGGGGAACCAGGCGTAACCATTGTGTATCTGCGAACCATGATCGGACAAAGGTTTTGGTTTGATTGTTTTGTTTGGATCGTACTTTCCATATCTATTTTAAAAGGTTTTTCAAGTATTTTCACTGGGTGTTGAAACAAGTCTACTAAGTACTTGAAGAATTCTAGCTTTGCGCCTGATCAACGCATGGCCAGAGTCTGCAAGAACGAGGATAAACTTGTTAAAACATTGAGTTATAAAAGTATTTTCGAAAGAAAAATTGGTTTTGATATAAAAGAATTTTATTATAAAGGTATTGCCAACAAAGAAATTTTGTATTAATATTTGAAATTTAAATTCTTATGGTTTGAAATAAATTATTCGGACCCGATTCTTTCTTTTGAATCTACCTTATCTGCTCAGCTTATTTGTTCATCTTGATTTTGTTTTCAAAATCTACCTTCCTTCCTTGTTGGATTTATCCTTTGAAAATTTTGTCTAATTATATACTACATTGTTTAATATAAAATTTTAAGTGTTATGAATAGTTTGAAGTTATTAATTTCGGATTTAATATTTTCAATAAACTTTGTAAAAATAAGGGATAGTGCAGGTAATTGTTTTCATAAGAGTTGAAAGTATTATAGTATTATAGAAAATTTGAATTTCAAATGAAGTTTCAAATAAAGATTTCAAATAAATTTGGGTAGTTTTAAAAATTTGTTGTTTATCTTATCTTTCAATCTATAAATTTCCGGCTGTTTTATTCTCCTACCTCCTTCCTTTTCGGGGACGAAAAGTTTTGAGTGGGGGAGAGTGTAACGACCTGTAAGATTTTAATAAACTTTATCGTTTTATTAACGTATTTAATTGGATTATGGTGAAATTTTTAAATAAATTAATTTGCAAATAAAAAGTTAATATATGGATTACGTCCAATTAAACATAGCAGATGGCAAAATTTCAATTTATTTTATGAAAATTTATTTATTATGTAATTCTATTAAATTCAAGCTAGCTAATAATTGTTGATAATAAAAAAAAAATTTCTAATGCAGAATATTTTACATAGAAAAATTCTAAATCCTCATCTGAGAAAGGCGTCATCTTTAGTTTTTCAAAATCCGGACTTCTATAGCTTCGTCGTTCTTATTTTCTGCATTCTACTGCATTTTTTTTCTACTAGTGAAAAATTCGAATTTTTATAACTCAATCATACCACTGATAACTGTATACCATTGTGAGCGCCTCGTCGTGCTGATCTCAAAAGTATATTTATTTCTGTATTTCGGAACCCGGTGTACAACGGAAGCAATAAATTTGTTCGTTTTAATGACACCATAAATTGTGCCTCCTTAGCTTCTCCTTATTTCGTTTCGATTTAAACCGTGCTACCCAATATAAATTTATTACTTTAAATTTACAGCTATAAACATTATTTGACCGTTTCTCTTACATTCATTTCACTTAAGAGATACGTTTCCGGTAGCTCTAAGTTCATTTCTCTTTTGGCTTCTATTCCAATAGCATACGTTACTTTTATAATTTCCTATTTATAATACATTGTTTTATAACTCCCAATTCAATGCTAACGTTATGTGCTTTATTTCAAACAGCTCAATTGAACTTTTGAATTCTCTGTTCATTCAACTCATCGCCGTTTTGCTATTAGTATTTGTTTCCTGATTTCATCATCAAACGTTTCTACTCCTAATTATTAGTAAATTTAGAATCAACGTTTGTTGCTTAATTTATGGCATACGTTCTAATCTTTTGCTTTTATCATTTAGAAATCGAAACGTTTCTTTTGCTTTTGAATTTTGTAACGTTTGATAATAATTACTCTCCATAGTATAATTGCCTACGTATTGGGACCTAGGAAATAAATAAAATTAAGAAAACGTATAACTTGCAAGAAACAATAGATTACTTTATTTGTTTATCTGGTTTCAAACGAGTGACCATTTATTTCGGGAGAAACCGTTTCTTTTGCATGTGTAAAAATCTACCATCATCTTTCTAGATCTGTTCATATATTTTTTCCTTCCGCCTCCTTTTATTTTGCTCTCAAATTTCCACCATCTTCTTTCCAGAACTCTCCCATGCAAACAAATCCATTTATTACTCGACCTATATATATATAACTCTATGGATTCACGCACCTTTCCTTCTCTGTTTTAATATAACTCTTCATTTCTTTTTCTCTCTCTCTTCTTTATTTCTATTTATAACTTTGTCAGAAACGTATGTGTCTATATAATTTATTTATTCCTTTCTCTGTTCATTTTCTTGCTTTCAAAATGTCCTTTCCTTTGTTATTCCCTTAATTTTAGTGCGTTACTTTACACCACTACAGGACATTTATTTATGTACGTTTCACTATGTTTCTTATATAATTTGATAAGCTGCACTTTTCTCTCCTTAATTTCTTTCTTCCATCATGATTCTAAAGACTTCTGCAAAATATATATATATATATATATATATATATATATATCACAGCATCTCTACATTCCTACTTTCTTTCTTCATTCTATAAACATATTTTTCCCTTACCTGAAGCCTCTCAGATCTGTTCTTCTCCTACAAAAAAAAAACACACACACATAAGAAACGCATAAAATAACAGGCAGCAGCCGCCTTCCATCCCTCTATCCTCTCTCGTTCATCACCTCCGCACTCTCACCTCCGCCTCGGGTACCACTGCATCTCCCACTTCAACTGGTGAGTAGCCACCTTTATTTGTATGCACAATTTTTTTAAATGCAATTATTTGAACGTATGCGTGCTTAGTTAGGATAACATATGATTAGTTTGGGTTTAGGTCACGTTAGTCTTATATATATGAGTATAGAATGTCTGCATATATTTGTGTAGTAAATTGTTTGCATATTTTACTTAAATAATTTTAAAGTATCAAATTGTTTTTCCTTCAAAGATATATATATATATATATAGGTTAGTTATAGACAAAAGTATATGTATATGAGCTTTATGAGATGTACGTCTACGTAAGTTTTAAAGTATACATTATACATATACGCACAGCTGTTATATTTTAAAGTGGTATTTTATATAGATTTTTTTTTTTTTAGTAAATTTTCGTTCTGATTAAATTTTATACATGTTGATGTTCACGTAATTTATAGGTTTTAAGATGTATAAGTTAAGTTATATATATATGACTTTATTTACGCATATAAAATTTTAAAAGTGGTATGGTCTGTTTATACGCATGGTTAGTAAAGGTGATTTATTTATTTATAATATATTGTTTTGCCGTTTATATATGTCACAGTTTTTAAAAATGGAGGAAAGGACAGTACATGTGTTCATTTGAAGAAGTCTGTGTCTATTTTGTTAGTACGCATATAATTTAAGTATGTTCATATAGGTGGAGTACAGACTTGCAGTGCATTATAATAACAAAAATTTTATGGATTATTTTATAAGTTGTTATATAGTTTTGTTTTATAAATATGTTATTTACGTATGTAAGTATTTTTTTAAAAAAATGTAAGTATTTTTAAAATTGTAAGTATTTTGTATAAATACATATTTTATAAACTAAGTTTACATTAGTTTATATGTGTGAGTATCGGCTGTTAGTTCATATATGGTATAACAATAAGTAATATAATATGGTTGATGTTATAATAAGTTAGGTTACTGTAAGTGTATTTGTGTATATACATTGAGTTACATTTTATAGAATATGTCCTTAAGTTATTAAGTATTTAGGTCGTGTCTGCATATCAGATTTGTTCAGTACATGAATTATAAAAGTTCGCTTATACCATTTATCTTCATCGTTTCAGTTCTGATCTGATCCGTTTCAATTAGCTTTGATCGAATTCGTGCCGATTTTGTTTTGCTTGGATTTGAAATTTAATTTCAGTATCGGTAGCAGTGTGCATATCCGTATCACCTTCTGTATTCTCGTTCATCTCTAGCCTTGAAAGGTGAGCAATCACTCACGATTAACGTTCTTTTATTTATTAAATTTGATTCAATTGAAACGTCAATTGAAATATGCTGCTGTTAGTTGTTTACTGTTACGACTGCTATCATCTGTATCTGTTCACCTATGACACCTGACACCATTATCGGTTAATTATTTATGTGATAATAATACAGATTGGTTGAAAATTTACTGATTGATTGATTGTCGTTTAAATTGGATGTTAATTACTATTGTTAAATGATAACTAGTTTGCTAGTAAGATTTGAGGTGGTATAGTTTACAAAGAAAACGGATTATATACGATGGACCTTGATTGATTAAACCTGACCCCGCCATATGTAAATTTGATTAGTTTAATTTGACCCATTAATTGTCGTAGGAATTGATAAGTTATACTTTAAAGCTTTGAACATAGTTTGGATTAACTGTTGTAATACTAAACTGAAATTGAAATGGAACGACAATTGAAAAACTGAAATGTAATAATCTGTAATCTACATGAAATGATAGTGTAAATTTTAGAAATAATTATAAAAATAACAATGCGAATTAATAAGATCATTTCGGAGTTATTTGATTTAATCTATTGAATTGTTATTGATTGTTGTTATTGCTTGTTTACTTACTTTGACACTATCCCTGTCATCACACTGCAAGTTCCCTTTGTTATGTTTGATTTTTGAATTAAAATGGGTTGAAAAATAGGCCCAAGCGGGTTTCGTTTAATTAAATTTGGGATTACGGGTTGAAATGCTATCCACCCGTATACATTTAGTGTACGTATTGAAATGATAATAGCCATAACACTTTGACCATATGAAAAAAAAAATCTATGGTCTTATTAAATGTAAATTCTTAAATACATCTATAAAGGGTAATGATAAATACAGAGTTAATTATATCTAGTTAATCAAGATTTGATTAAATACATAAATTATGATAAATAATTTATGTAAATTTTATTCGGATAAATGTTGCAATAATGTTGAAAAATTAAGGTTGAGAAATAAATTTGGGTTATTGTAAAATGATGTTTAGATAAGGATTTATTTATTTAAATCAATTTGAAATTTATCGAATGAGATATTTCACGTTTAATAAAATTTGAGAAATCTTGAGAAAGATGTAATTTAAAGTCACTAAAATGGTATTGAATAAGGGAAGGTTCAAACTAAATAATAATGATGTAAAAACCAAGAATCTATATGAAACTGTTAAATTTAACATCTAAGTATTTAAGCCATGAACTGTATTGAAATTAAATGGTTTAGAAATTTGGTATGTATTTGGGACCAAGATAGTTGAATTTGTTATGTAGATAACTAATTGAATTTAATGGAAATTGAGGTTGAACGAAGTCTGGAAATTTGTATTTAGAGAACTAGATTGGGAAATTTAGGGGAAATATTAAATACTTAAAGTATGGAAACATATTGAAATGGAAAGGGTAATTAGGATATCAAATCCAGATTTGAGATTTATAATTGAGATTGAATTTAATTTAAATGGAAAGGTCAGGTTGATGTGAACGATTTGTTAAGTTAAGGAAATTGCAAGTGCTTTACCATATACAGCATTTAATATATATAAATACTATTTGGGAAATATAATTATTCGAAGTGAATTTGACATTTGGGTTTGAAGTATAAATTAAGTGAATGACCACGATGTAATAGTGTATATTTCTACCCTGTAGATAGTTCTATGGACCCTTAGAGGATGGTCATCCCAAACATCCTTTAAGTTATTTGTATTTCAGTTGATATTTCACTTGAGTTGGATTTATTGATATACGAATGTTAATCCTGACTCGAGTGTTTTGTGTTTTGCTTTACGCTCGGGTCAGACCGAGTAATACAGCTTTAGAGACTCACCTTTGGAGATTGGAGCTTCATTTGGAGATCCAACTATCGTTTCAGCTTTCAGTTTTCTAGATTGACTGGTTCAGAGAAGTCATCGGCTCGTACTGAAGACTTTTCTGTATTCCAGAGATTCTGATGTATTTTATTTTAAACTCTGATGCATATAGTAGCTTCATGAACTACTATTTTTCTATTCCGCTGCATTATATTACTCTGTGTCTGTGATCTGTGATTGGTTTATTTACTGTATATTTTAGGTTTTGCCAAATTAAATTAACAATTCGGTATTTTGAATTATTCAAGTCGTACATGTACGGTTTTAGTGTCGATTTGAATGGTCCAAAATAGCGGGTCGTTACAATGACCCCACAACAAAGTGTCAATGATCAACTGATATAAAACATTAAACTGTAAAATTGTATTGAAAAGTAAATTATGAATGTGGTTTTCATTTATATCGTATTTATTAATTATAATAGGAGAGATGATGAATTATTTTACTTATCAAAGCTAGATGTATCAACAACGAAGGGAAATTGAAGGTTCAATAAGCGAACATTTTAATAATGGTGTACACGTATTTATTAGTTTCGCTTTAAATAATAATGGAAACAACGAAGAAATTCATTGTCCATGTAGTAGATGTAAATTGTTGAAGCATTTGATACCATAAATGGTTAGAGTTCATTTGCGTCAGTACGGTTTCATGTTGAACTATTTTGTGAAGGATCGACATGAAGAACTTGTAGCACCTAATCCTGTACAGACAGAGGAGGTAGTGAGTAATGAAATTGTTACGACGAATCTAGTAGAACATGTGGTTGAAAATGCAGCACGTTCAATGTTTCCTACGACAAAATTTGTTGATGACGATGTTAATGTTGAAGAAAAACCAAATATTGGAGCAAATTTTCTTACGATTTATTGGATTCCGCGAAGAAACCCCTTTGGGAAGGCTGTACAAGCGGCATCCAATTATCGGTAACTGCAGAATACATTTCAATGAAATATAAATACAACCTCACAGAAGCTAAATTTACAACTGTTGTACAAGCTGCGAAGCGGCATATGCCTCCCGCAACTTAATGTGCGAAAATCATTATGAAGCAAAAAGCTTATGTCGGCTTTTGGTTTATCATATCAAAAATTAGATACATGTTTAAACGGTTGCATGTTGCTTTAGAAAGAAGACATTAATCTTAAGAATTGTAAAATATGTAATCAGGAAAGGTATAAACCAAGAAAGAAAAAGGAAAAGAAAGTCTTGTATAAACATATGCATTATTTACCTATTACTCCTAGACTTCAAAGGCTATATGCATCTTCTGTAACCGCGCATCATATGAGATGGAACAGTGTTAGAACGCAGGAAGAAGGTATGTTAACACACCCAGCTGAGGGAAAGCATGGAAATATTTTGATCAGAAATATCCCGATTTTGCAGCGCAGGGCCGTAGCGTTAGACTTGGTTTATGTACAAATGGATATTCACCATTTTCTCAGTTTGGTTCAATATATTCATCTTGGCATATAATTGTTACACCTTATAACTTACCTTCATGGATGTGTATGAAAACTCCATATATGTTTCTCACAATTACTGTCCCCGGCCCTGATGATCCAACACAAGGAATCGATGTTTATTTAAGCCGTTGATTGAAGAGTTGAAAACATTATGGTACGAAGGAGTAGAAACATACGACATCTCAAAAAAATTATTCATATGTTTGCTTCTTTGTTGTAGACTATTAACAATTTTCTTGCGTATGAAATGCTTTCAAGTTGGAGTACGGTCGGTCGCCTAGCTTGTCCTTATTGCATGGAGGAAACATGAGAATTTTCTTTACCGCATGGAAGGAACTTTATAACTAATAGACAAAAAAACTATACATCTAATAGACACGAGCCCTTGCAACCAACAACGGTTTGGTCAAGCGATATATATATATATATATATATATATATATATATATATATATATATATCTGTGTGTGTGTGTGTGTATGAATGTATGTATGTATGTATATATGAAATTGTAATGGATTTTCCATAGGCACATGAGATCGGAGAACAAATTGAAATTCAAGGTGAACAAATTGAAATTCAAGGTAAATCAACGATTCATAACTGGTGCAAACAAAATATATTTTGAGAGTTGTCGTATTGTAAAAATCTACTCCTTCTTTACAATATTGACGTGATGCGCAACGAAAAAACATGTTTGACAATGTTTTTAATACAATTTTGAATGTTAAGAGGAAGACGAAGGATGATTTGAAATCAACATGCGATATTGAAGCAATATGTAATCGCCTTGAGCTTCAAATCAAGCCAAATGACACAAAAAACCAAAAAGCCAAATGACACAATAATCAAGTCCCATGTAGGATCTCCTTCTTCTTCTCAGGGAGGGACGAGTGCTCCTCCAGCTGATGATGTCCTCGGACCATCACAAGAGTCAGCTCTTCCTGCGGTCTGCTTGTAAGCCAAAGCTGATGGATTGTAAGCATTAATCAATGTTAACAATATTTTTATGTATACGATCTATTATATGTTAGTCTTGCTTTATTAAATGCTTGTTTCATTTTAACACAATGGTTTCGAGCTCGAGCCATCAGCCATAGTGCTCTCCATATCCAGACAAGCATATAAATGCAGGATGACTGCCGGCTGGCCTAAACGAGCAAGATACCGGATAACGTCTGAGAGAGAATTTGGAAGGATTTTCTGGTAAGCGTAAATTTATATTTCGCACTTTCTCTTTGATCATAGATCACTTTATATGCTGCAAACTATTTATCAAAATGTATATCTTTCAATTTCTAAATGCGCAGGCTTCAGTCAACCTACAAGAGACCGAGGTATCCATGGTGCGACGGTATTGGAATAACAAAATCGTAAGATATTATAAGGATACAATGTCCTCTACGAGAAGAGCTGGGAAAAACCCAACTTGATGAGTGCTAGCGTTTTGGAGGCTTGGATTGCATGGTAGAGCAATGAGGAGTTCCAGGTAAGTTTGCCATATATTAATTACTTTAAATTGTTTCCTGCATTTAATACGTAATTTAGAACTGTATTGTTATTTCTAATTGAAATTTTGTAGAGGGAGTCAGATAGGAACTCCGCAAATAGAAATAAGAATTCCATCACTCATCGCGGTGGTTCTAAGTCGTTCCAGCATCATCGCGATGATTCGGTAAATTTTTATATTCACATTCTTATATTTTAAGTTATAAGTTGTTAATAGATAGTTAATAAAACAGTATATAATTTATATATTCATATTTTAGGAAAGAGTGCGAGGAGGTGTTGTTACGTATTGCGATGTTTTTGTCATACTCATGCCCTGAAACAGACCGACGATTCGGGCTCAGTCATATACTCGTGGGAGCATGATGATAAATCGACTGCTGCTTATGTAAGTATGGATTTGGGAACCAAGCGGTAATTTTTAGAAAACAAACTAAATTCAAATATTGCATATTTTGCAGTTAAAGTTATGTAAATTATGTTTATGATGTTGGAAGCAGTATAAGAATTTATTTATGTTCGTAGGCTAGGACATCGCAGAAGGCATAAAAGATGGCTCACGACAAAGAAGAAATTGCAGAGCTACGAGCCAAAAACGCCGAGCTCCGGGAGCATGATCGCCATCGTGCTGTGTAGATAGAGCGGCTGAACCAGCGCTTGGCGCGGTATATGGAGCAACATGGGAGGTTTCCTTCGTTGGATGGTTCTGCAAGGGATGATAATCAGTGATGCTAGGTATGTTCTATTATGTTTATTTTTCTGTATATATACGCTTCGAGTGGGTGAGGATGTGTTTGATACATTTTGATGGATTGTATATTATTTTATGTGGATCTGGATGTTGAGTTTGTGGATTACGTTGGATTTGGATATGGATTTTGTGCATGTAATATTATATATGCTTATTATATAATTATTGGTTTATATATGCTCGAAAAGTATTGGTATTGATGGATGTGGGGTGGCCGGAAGGCAGAAGTTTCAAATTCAGAAGAAAAAAATTACCCAGATTACTGACGGCTTGTAACGGTTTCCGACGGCGCATAGGTCATAACTTTCCAACGGCTTCCGACCATTTACGACGGTCTGGGATGGCTATTTGGTTTTTTAGGATTGTTACGTGACCAGTTTGGCAGTTGAAAACGGTTGGTGATTGTCATTGAAGGCCATTGGAAAAGTGTCATTGGTGCCGTTGGAAACCGTTACTAAACGAGATTCGTATTCTAGTGGCTGCACCGACGATTTCCGACGGCCTTTCAACGGCCGATGGCCATCAGAAACCTATGTTGTTCTTGTAGTGTAATATATTTATTTTTCCTAGTGGGTTAGTGTACAATATTCATTTACTATATTTATAATGTTTGCATTAGGGTTACGAACATTTATGAAATCAAACTAGTTATTGTGTTTGGATTTCCAACTTTCGGCTTGGAGTCGTTCTAAGCATATTAGCTTCCGGTACCATTTTAACCATAGTATGTTGTTTGATCAGCTGGATTCCAAACTGATACCTTGCGCAGTTAGATTTCTACGCACCAGTTGCATGAACATCTAATTACAATTTCTAACCATCGACCTTTAAATTGTTCTAACTAAAGTTCCATGATCCGATCAAAATACTATTAATAATAATAATAATAACAAAAAAGAGTCTAGCTATTTTCCCCTCAACAGCATAGAATTCCAAAGTTAAATTATCAAGTTACCAAATACTGCTGCTATCATCGTACCATCACTAAACAACCGTACCATCCTCCTCCTTACACATCAATAATACAATCATCTTCTTGTAATTAAAATTGTTTCTAAATACTCTACTGCCCGACATTGCCATTGCACTTCATAAATCTCCACTCCGTAACCTCGTTGATCAACCGGGTAATATCATCATAAGAGGAACCGCCTTATTTCACCGCAGGCAGCTTTCGCCATGGCCGCATAATTCTTAACCCTCCATCTCCTCTCCTCCTCCTTCTCACTACCATCAAATAAACTGCTAATGGCACCCGCCACCCTCTCCGCCTTCACAATCCTCTCCCCTCTATCCCCATTCCTCACACTCACCCCTATCCTCAAAACCTCCACGATCAACTTCTCATTAACAAACTGCTCATACTCAACCGGCCATGCCACCATGGACACTCCTGCCACTATACTCTCCAGCGTCGAGTTCCACCCACAGTGTGTTATGAATCCACCTATGGCCTTATGGTTCAATATCATTACTTGAGGCGCCCACCCTTTTATTACTACTCCCACCCCCTTCACCCTCTCCTCGTACTTATCTGGCAAAATTTCACTCCTTAAATTCCTAGCTACCCAAATGAATCTTCTCCCTGACCTCTCCAATCCTAATGCAATCTCTCTCAGTTGCTCTTCGCAAAAGTGGTTCAAGCTTCCAAAACAAGCATACACTACGGAATTCTCCTCTACTGAATCCAGCCACGTCATCACTTCATCCGCCTCTACGTTGAACTTCTTCGTCTCCTTTAAATTGTTTCCTTCGTTCGCCATTGCTACAGGGCCCACATAGTACCTTCTTCCACCAGATTTGTACAACTCGGCGTACTCAGGTTCCAGCTCATAGAAGCTGTTGACCATGACTCCGTAACTTTTATCAACTGATTCTCTCAGTTCTTTCCAGCCTCTTCGCACTCCAAGAGACACTTCAGATCTGACTAACCCTATACGATGTGGAATTCCATGCACGACGAATTCTTCGGAATCGTCGGTGACTTTCTCATAGTGTTTGTGGATCTCGAGACTGTCGTGAACGCAGGAGGTGAAGATTCCGTGCCCGTAGAAGACAATTCGAGGGACATTCAGTTTGACAGCAGTGTCGGAGATCCAGTGGAACATGTAGTCGGCCACAATGCAATCGGGACGGCGCGAGTAGAGGATTTGCTCAATTGGGTCTTGGAGGGCGTAGAAAGCGGGCAAGAAGTCGGCAAATTCGGAGATGGTGAGGAGAGAGAGGTTTTCTTTGCCGTGGAGGATGTAGTGAGATACGTGGGCTGGGAAGTTGACGGTGATGAGTTCTACGGCGATGGGGAAGGAGTGGAGTGAGGATTGGACGGCGGCGACGTTGCCGGGGGTTGTGATGACGGAGACTGATGTGTTGGGTCGGAAGGCGAAGAGCTTGGCCATGTCAAGGGTGGGGTTCATGTGGCCTGGTGTCATCAGCGGGATGAAGAAGAAGCTGACTGGGCGGTTGAATTTGGATTCGGTAAACATTGTAAACGACGGGGGGCCGTGTGGGAGAGAACTATACTTCTCTTGCCAAGTGAACTTCTTTCTTAGACGGTGGAAGATGGGTGTAGATTTATGCACTGTTAATGTGGATCCGGTGATTTATATTTTATAAACAGTGGCATGCAGTTTAGGTAGATTTATGCACTGTTAACGTGGACCTGGTGATGATTTATATTTTATAAAGAGTGGCATGCGGTTTAGGTAGATTTATGCATGCAGTTTAGGTAGATTTATGCACTGTTAACATGGATCTGGTGATGATTTATATTTTATAAAGAGTGGCATGCAGTTTAGGTAGATTTATGCACTATTAACGTGGATCTGGTGACTTGTATTTTATAAACAGTGGCATGCAGTTTAGGTGTCCTTCCGTGCACCAAGTGTTTAATTTTATAATGTCTGTCTAAATTATTTATATTTTAAATATATCTTCGAAAATTAAATCATTCAATGTCATGACGGTTAATTATCTCTGCTATTGATAATTAGAATTCAATCCACTATTTTCAACACTATTTTCAACCGTGTCTTTTCGAAATTTTCAAAATAACCTTGACATCATTGAAGACTTAAAACATAAATATCATTTTTCAACTACGGTGCTCTGCACGACAGGACAACCAACTACTTCCTCTCTTAGCTTATATGCACTAACAATGAAGATACTTTTGGTGATGTAGAACTAATTAAAATTAATCTTCTCACAGCCTGGGAGTAATTGCTGAAGAAGAATCAATACCAATGAACATAGAAATCAAACCAATTTCCTAGCTGTCAGAATTAGTTTTTGTATGTTAGGTAGATGTTCTGGTTATCCATTTGAGGCATACTCGAGCATTTACTTCAAATAATATTGAGTGCCCAGAACTGTTACTAAATATTGACTTAATTGAACCTGAAGTAAATACTTAACTGAACCTAAAGTCAATATGCAAATTAGATTGTATTTTCCATGTGATTACTTGAAGTAATAGCAATATTCCACGATAATATTTGAAATTGTGTTGAGTCCTAAGTTTTAAATTGCCCAACTTCTCTACCAAATGTGCATTTCTATGCTTAGAAATTTTGATGAAAGTAGCTAGATGTGAACAATGAAAATATACATAAACAAATGTTAAGTACACACAACTCAACACGCTCAAATACTGACTATACACACACTTATATAATACACTCACACATTGTCATTCATGTAACACCCACCTAAATACACACTCTATCACATATGCAACACACACCTGAATAAACCCAGTACAATAGCCTTCACCACAACAAAATGACCCTATTACAACTGTATTTTTACAACTGTCACAATCTGTCAGTTGTAATAGAGGGTTTTTTAGAACTCTTTTTTCCAGAAAGTTGTAATAAACTTACTTTCAACAACTCTTCTTTTTTGTCAGTTGTAATAGATGTCTATTACAACCTTTCTTTTTTGTCAGTTGTAAAAGATGTCTATTTTTGACAACTCTTATTTTCTGCCAGTTGTAATAGATACATATTACAACAAATTTTTTCTAGTTATAAAATAAGCATATTTTTTACAATTCTTCTTTTTTGTCAGTTATAATATATGCATATTACAATTTTTTTTGCTAGTTGCAATAGATGCATATTTTTAACAACTCTTTTTTTCAGTTGTAGTAGGTGTCCATTAAAACTTTATGTTTACCAGTTGTAGTAATTAGCTAATAATTATAATTAAATATTAACACTTAATATTTAACTAGAAAATTAATGATAAATAATAATTACTATTATATAATAATAATTAATTTAAAATATGAAGTAAGCAATGTTAATAATTAATAATTAATATTTGTTTTGGTATTTTTAGTACATTATGTAAGATCCTGAAAACACATTAGTTGTACTGTAGCAATATGCTAAAACAGCCTTTTACTCTTTAATCCGTCTTAGTGTATTGAGTAAATAAATTATTTTGCCGACGTTTAAGTATTGGTGATATACTAATCAATAATAGTAATTAAAATAATAATAAAATTAATAATAAACAATAAATACTATCAAATAACAATAAGTAATTTGAAATATGAAGTAATTATAACTAATAATTATATACTAACTATTTAATTGATAATTTATAAATAATAATTACTATCGAATAATATAAACTAAATAATAATAATAATTTTTTCGCAATAGGAATAATTTACCAAATTAAAATTAAATAGTAATAATAAAAGTTAAAAATCAATGTTAAATAATAATGATGATGATGATGATGATGATGATGATGATTAATAGTCAAATTAAAAAATTAAGAAGCAATATCTAATATTTACTAATTAATTTTCGATAATTAATAATTAATAATTATAATGTTTTTTAGGAAGTTTTAGAGACTTATTTTCAACCGCTCTTTTTTCACCAGTTGAAACAGAGACATACTAAACATCAGTATAACTAACATTTCATAAGTAATATTGAAGAATTAATTATTGATAATATTAGTTCGTAATAATAACCTTACAAATTGACAATTAACATGTAATAATTAACTATTAATAATTAATATTCAATTATAACCAAGAAATAATAAGTTATAATTAATAACAATTAACAAGCAATATTTAATATTTCAATAAAAATTAATTTCAAGAAATTCGTATTATATTTAATATAAATTTTCACTTGTTGATATAACTTATAATATTCATTTATATAAACTTTGGTGAAATTTTGATAAAGACCCATAAAAATGGAAAGCAAGCCACAAAATACCATAGCACAAACGCATGAAATATTAGGCGGAAAAAGTGAAAATTTGGCTCCAAAATCTTTCGCGTCTTATATTTCTGCTCTCTTATGCGGGTCGGCCTCCTCCCTAAATTCTTCCTAAATCAAAATCAATCCCAATTTCTTCCACTCTCAAACAAAGTTCCTCCTCAACAAAATCAAGCCGCCTACTGTCGAATATGGATCCATTGATTGTCGCGATGCTGATGACAATGGAGCCAATTCACGATTTGATTTTCGCCTGCCTGCTTTCGATTCCACTGATTGAAGCAGATGACCCCGCCGTGCCTTCTTTGTCTTCCCCGAAAAGAACTACGATAGATAAACTTAGGTAGTAAATCATGTTTCGTACTATTATCTGCTTTTTATTTCCTTTTGTTTCTTATTTTCATCTTTATTTTATTTTTATTACTTGTAATCGCATCCGTTAGTATTTGGATTCCATTATATTATAAAAGCGATTTTACTCTATCTTATTTGTAATTTCGTCCAAGAATTATTTCAACACTGTTTTGCAATCAGTTTTCAAATTACCTAGTTTATGGATTTACTTGCAACAATTTGAATTTTTATTAGAATTATTTATTAAAGCACCATGTTGCACCAAAGATTTGAATATATAGAGTTTAAACCAACATTGAAAGATTAGGGACAGGACCCAGATAATCTTACTGGAAATGAGCAGTTTAATTTATGATGTTTGCTAGATGATTGTTTTATCAAATCCAGTATTTACGCGGTTAAGTGTGATTGTTTTCTTTGTGGAAGATTTTTACTGGAGCGATTTTATGTTGTTTGCTAGTTTATACACACACACACATGTAATGATTCAAAGTTTCCCTATTATATAATATAAAATGATCAAGTTGCTCCTTTCATGTGCTATACTTTGGCTTCCTACACTTTGTTGGATATTTATTTTATGTGAAGGTCTGCAGCCTTGTTCTGAGAAGGAGAAGTATGTGTATAATTCATATATATAAATATTCGCTTCATAAAAGATGCATATTTTATATTTCTTGTTTTTATTATTGTTCCTATTTCAGTACTTGACTTGTATTAATAAATATATACATTTTGAGGTGTCAAGCCTTATGATATCGATAATTTTTATTACTAAAAACTATTGTAACATTATATTGGTTTAACTATGTGTATTTCATAATATCTTTACCGTTGTTGAGTATTTTCCTATATTTGTTACCATGCCTATTTTTGTTGCTTATTACTAAAATGACATTTGCTTTTGCATTGTGTCTATCATTATATATGCATGGTTGACCGTATTCTTGCGTGAGTAAACAAGTATTGTGATGACTTTCGAATGAGTATAAGGCTATGCTTTGCCTTGATTCTTTATCCAATACGTATACATATATCATGAGCTGTCACTTTACTCAATTCATGAATTGTGTGCATGAGCTTTTCATGAGTTATCACCTTATTTAATTGTGATTTGTATGCACTAAGCATTGATTTCCTTCTCAGAACGGCATATGAACTTTGTTGGAGGTTGTTTCCTTCTACATTCAGTACACTTAATTTAAACACAGAAACATAGTACTTAAACAGAATCAATCAAAAATGTAAGAATTGATTTGCTTGGTGATCAAATTAAACATTAGACATACTGAGATGATATGGAACCAAAGCAAGAAAATAAAGGCTTTTACATTTTCAGTGATGGGTCAAAATATGAAAAGGTTCTTACTTATTACACTTTTTTGGATAAAATATGTTTAGTCATATGTTAATGTTAACAATGCACAATCTAATACCGGGTGGATCAGTTATCTACAGGGGATTGAATGCTTTTAAACTTTAAAATTCCTTCGAAGTGACATGTTTATAAGGTTCTAATTATTTGATGTTGTTTATGTTTATAATCCAGGAGAAGCAAGGGGCATAGCAATAGAACAAGGAGAAATAGAGGAAGTTCAAACTGACATTATTGTCATCGTCTTATCAAAATTTCCACTAAATTTTTTGATGAAGTTTAGCAATGTATGTAAGGGCTGGCATGACATAATTAAAGATTCATTCTTTGCCAACCTCCATACCTCTAATTTTTTGTTGATGACTCTTGATGAAGTTTAGCAATGTATGTAAGGGCTGGCATGACATAATTAAAGATTCAATCTTTGCCAACCTCCATACCTTTAATTTTTTTGTTGATGACTCTAATTTTTGAATGCCTGCAATTGTTTTATAGACAACAAATCTGGACAAATTGAGAATGCTTTGAATATTGATCGAAACATGTGCAAACTGAGAATGTGGATCAGGATTTAATGTGATGTTGGATATGATGGGCCAATGGTGACTGCCAAGAGTTCCTAAATTAGGTAATGTGATCTATTTAGTTATTTTGTATTTACCGCATGAATATTTGACCTTATATCTGTGTTGTTTCAAAAATTAATCCTGCAATTATGTTATGCAAACATTTTGGCTTGTGGCATTCATATGCTGTTTTGCTAATATTTGTTGTTGCAATTGCTAATCATGTGTAAGAAATTAATGAAGATATTTGATTTAAGCATATTCACATGCATTTTGTTACTAGGTTTGTACACGTGGGAACTGTTGGAGTTACTCGACTCGAGAGACCAGGACCAGATTAGAGAAAACAGCCTCCAATAATGTCGATATCCGTTACTGCTAATCAATGCATGCTTTTGATTGGGCAATATGGTTTAAAATTAAAACATACATACTTTATTGTATCAAAATATATTGGCCCATACAAGTAAATGTAACCTAGTCATTAGTGTGAAAAAGATCAGCATGTATGAGAGGTTAAAAAAATTAATATATTGTTTTGGTTTGCTTTGATTCAGTTATTTGGTTTCTTTGATATATTAGTTTTGTATATAATAGTAATGTAATGTTTGTATTGCTTATAGTGTACTGTTACTACTATTTTATTATTTATTATGCTTATCTATTGTTTGCTTTAGTTGCAAAGTGTGTTTAGAAATTAATTTTTTTTATTTTGCATTCTCTTTGCAATTGTATAAAATAAAAGCAGTTGTAAAATTCTTTTACAACGGTTAAAAGTAGTTGTAAAGAAACTTTTTACAACTGCCATAAGTAGTTGTAAAAAATTCTTTTACAACAGCTAAAATTAGTTGTAAAAATATCTTTGCAACTGCTAAAAGCAGTTGTAAAATAATGTCTCTATTACAACTACGGATATAACAACTGATGGACGTCCGTTATAATAGACCTATTACAACTGTTTTTGACAGTTGTGAAAGGGTATTTTTGTTGTAGTGTCTACACACATCACATACACAAAAATACATGCGTATGTCCAATCCCCCAAATACCCAGACTTGCAAATCATATCATAAAATTAATAACCCTTTTTATCTACTTTGGTTTTATAAAACAAAAATTCATGCAACTACAATTCAATCAACTCATACTCAATCATAAAGCTTTAACTGCACCTGAATACACACATATTTACTCATGTAAACCTAGTATTATCAACCGTGCATATTATATACACATAAACGCAGTTATAAATGAACATTGATACATTCATAACTCACAAAAGTCGTCTACTTTCCTGTACTATAAAACAACAGTCCCTTCTCTCCTCTTTTGTTCTTAACTTTAATAAACTCTGAACAAAATACCCAAAACACTTTCCATAAGTTTTTTTCAACTAGCTTACAATTTGCATTTAATACAATCAAAACTTGTGTTTTTAAAGATCCACTTCAACAATATCGATATCTCATTACTTCGGATCAACTAAAGTATGAATTTGTCAACGTTAGATTTTTTGGGTTAGATTTGCATTTAAAAATTGCATAATAATGCATAATGAAACCTGAAAACACCGGGACGACCTTTCAAAAGTCGCCCACTGGTGACTTTTGAAAGGTCGGCCCGGTGTTTTCAGATTTCAAACAAAACCTAGAATCCTACACAACAATAAGAACATGTGTATTTTTTCAGTAGCGACATTCCATATCTAATAAACCAAATTACAACATCTGATACATTAATCAATACTCCAACGTGTTTTCAAGATTCTAACATCCAGCACATCAATAAACAATGATAAATCCATCACATCCGATACAACATTCTAATCCGACATAACATATGACAAAACAATAAATCCATAATACCAATATACTACAAATAACATTAAACCCATAAAATCAAAACTAACAGCGTAGGTTACGGAGTTCCCGAGGTGTTCTTTTCAGCTAATCGCCAATGATAACGGAACATTGTCCGGTGAATCCTCCTCGATTGGTTTGCATGGTCTCCATAGGTTGTGAAGGCCCGGGAGCAAATTCCACTTGTGAAGGTTGCGAAGATGAAGTAGCTTGTCAATGTTTACGTCTTTGGTATATACGAGTCATAAGAGAAGGACTGAACTTTGGTGGCGGTGCTTCTATGAGCACAGGAGGAGGAGGAGGCCATGTGGGCCATGACAGCTTGTTCTTCCCCAAGGTTGTTTATAAAATAAGCTTCACATCAAAGCATTTACCCTTTGAGCGTTTGGTAATTCTTCCAATAGCTCATCAACCAACTCCAATGAATGGTAAATGTCGTCCGTTTTTCAAAAAAAATTATTTAAAACGTATATAAATTAACTATGCTAAGTTAATCATCGACTATACATACAACATGCGGATTGAATTCATTGTTTATCCTTCTTGACATGAAACTTTTTGTACTCGCATAGCTTTAGTTTGCACTCACATGAAACATTTTTTGTCTCGTACGTCATAATATCTTACAAAGGTTAACGCCCTTTTTGACTGTTATTACAAATATCTAAAATTAAAGCCGCTCGTCATCGCAGATAGAATGGATGACATGGAGCATGCGGTCGGAATTATGTTTGCATGCACCACGTGTTAAGTTTTATAATTAATAATCGGGGATTTATGCTTGAAGGCCTCCCATGTCAATAGTATTAGCGTGTAACACATGCGTTGCATACGTTAATGTTGTTAAAGAATAGTATTTATATTTTAGTTGTTGCTAAAAATATATTTTATCATGGAATATATGATTAATTTACTGTAATATATTAATCATAAATTAAAATGGCATACAACGCTCGCTAAACGTATCTCTATAAAAGTTAATGCTCCAACTCAGAAAATATAAATTAAAAATTTTAATACTGTATATGTAAATAATTTATGTTATGTAACATACATTTTCATATGCATAAGTGAATAAATTACTTTACCATTTTTGTTAATATGATTGTTGTCTATATATTGAAAGCATTTTTTCAAAAGATTCATAAATGGATTAATGAACATTAAATAATTAAATTTATTAAACCATGTCTAACTCACAACTCAACTAATGCTACATAACATTATTTCGCAATTATCAAAGTTGTAAACATGGCTCTACTACAACAACATGAAATCTATGGTTAACTACAATAATAAAATTAAAATGAAAACTAAATAATGGAAAAATTCACATAGATAAGCTAAACATAATATGTTCTTTTCAATTATAAATTGCGAAATAATGTTATGTAGCATTTAGTTGAGTTAAGAGTTGGACATGGTTTAATAACACGTCGAAAGTGAAAATACTTATATAAAAAAAAAATTATCGGTGTAATGTGTGCGTTCACATTGTAATGTTGTAACTTATAAATTTATCTTTTAAAGATTGTTAAAAATAAAATTTTGTTATGTAATGTATGATTAGTTTTTAGAGATAAATGAATTAGAAATTAAAAGATTCGTTATTATTTATGTATACATTTTATGTTATATGATTTAAATATCTTTATACCCGAATAAAGAAATAATTTTATTATTTTTCTCATATATATGAATATTTAATATATTGAAACTCCCGTATTTTTAAGATTTATTAGATAGAGTAATAAATATATATTAGTTAATCATATTCATTTAAATAGTTTGAATTTAAGATTACACAATTAGCTAAATATATGGATTTGGATGTAGAATATTAGAAGATAATTGAGACGGGTTTCTATGTAAAAAATAATATAATTTAGGTATTTGAAGCCAGTGCAATGTATGATAAATTCATTCAATTAATAAATTATAAAGTAATATTTTTATCATTAATGCGTATAATTTATGTTATGTTATTTATATATATCTGCATCAAAATATTTTCTTTTTTTACCAATTTATTGATGCACGTGTAGTATACGTATTGAAACTTGCAACATTTAGGATTTTTTGATAAATATTACTTGACTAAGTTTATCGATTAATTAAGTATGGGTTATGAAATCAATTTAAATGTGTGGACTTTAATGTCAAATTTTGAGAGTGGATCATCAAAAATTTACAAATAATTGTAGATTTTAAAAAAAAATTAGGTATTTGAATGTAAAATAGTGTTAGAAGTTTCGTAGAATAATTGTAAAAGCGGTAAAATATATGATTTTGAAAATTAAATATCTAGCATTAGAGAGAATTAAGGAGGGTAGAGATAACTCTTAAAATTAACGAGAGAGCTTCAAATTCTTCCATTTTACTATTATTTAACAGATTAGTTACTAGGACACGTTCAAATAAAACCAAGTTTTAAGGGCAGCATACCTATTATTACCCTACCCTCACTAGAGAAGGATTAATTTCATTTCTTTTCTTGTTTTAAAGATTTTATTTTAACATTTTTCAAAGCTTTGCCTTTTGTTTTTCCGCTTACAAGCCAAAATACAGAGAAATGGAACATATGCACATATAAAAAATCTGGATGCAAATACGTAATTCTGACAAAAACACAAATATACTTCCCACTTCTCTTTTTGTGCATTAAATTTATCTTAATTTGGTTGAGCTAAATTCATTTGTCTGGCTATTTAAAACCTAAATGCTGACATACGTATCAAATCAAATTTAGTATAAAGAAAACATAGCTTGCAAAAGGTCATGAAAAAAGCAATAAAAGTAATTTATCTTTTATTTAAAAACTACCTTCTTTCTTTCTTTTGCTTTTTCCAAAGTGTAGTTTATGTTTCTCCCATTCAAAGCTTACTTTATTTATCGTTTTATTTAGAAGCAATATGCAGGCAAAATCATAGAAAGTACATACAGTTTAAAGACAAACGCAAAAGCATAATTTTGACAAAAAGATAGATTTGATTATCTTTTTGTTTAGAAGCTAAATTTTTTTTTACATTAAATGCTTAATTTGTTTGTCCTTGATTTAAATCTTATTTTCTATTTTCGTTCACGATCTCGTTATCTTTTTTTAGATCGCCTATGTTGGATGCTTTGCTTTACCTGTTTCAATTGTTGCATATGTGAAGATGCATGCGTTAATGAACTTTTTTTTTTTTGGCAGGGTAAGTCAGTTTTATAGTGGGCCGTTCACTATTATCTTTACTACTAATAATAAGAGTTCTGTCTATATGATTCAACCGCATCTTTATGAAGTACCGAAAATGCTCTTTTTCATTTCTGTTCGCGTCTTCTTTCTCATCTAATTCATTTCTTTTCAATTTTATTTTATTTTATTCCACTTTCTTCACCAATCTGTAACCTTAATGCCATTGCTATTCAAAAGCATATAAAACCTACTCACCGCAAAATGATCAACACATCGCATATAAAAGAAGAATGTATCAGATGGTTAATGAATTATTACTTAAGCACCAAAGACAATAGTCATCAACTTGAGCAAGTTAAACTGATATATATATTCTTGCTTTTATATTTATTGGTCAACTCTAGATAAATTTTGATCTTAAACTACAAAATATTGAAGCTATCAAATTAAATGGTTTAAATAATTTTAGTTCCATATTACGTCCACGGACTCTTATCAGATGATTTGATAGTGATAAAATAGTTTGAAATTATAGTAAAATAGTTTGATATTTGGCTGTGAAAAAATAGTTTGATATTGCAGAAAAATAGTTTGAGAATTTATCTACTATCAATTACCAAATGTCAAATAGTTTTTCTGATGATGATTTTTTAAAAATTATATAATGCTTTGATTATCTCACACATATTTCCATATGTTTTTGCCACATTTGTCATTGCAAAAAGAATGAAAAATTAAAATTATATAATGGTTTAGATTCTCCCACACATATTTAAAATTCATGAGCTGCCTTAGTACATTATGTAATGTACTTTAGTACATTATCCAATCTACATTACAATATCATTTGTTTGCAAACTGTCAAAATCTGGGTTACCTTTTATTGATTTATTTTGGTCCTCAAGTTAATAAAACAGAGAACTTAAGCATGATGCAACCTGAACTTTTTAATATGAGCTTTAGTTGCTATAGATTTTTTTTGTATTAATATATTAGTATATTCATGTGTTTGACCATGCATTGCATGGGGTATAAATTATGGACTTAGTATGTATCAAAAATTAATGACATGGACAGATTGATAATAGTGTTTTTACATAACAGTCAACTAAGGTTTTACCTAACTCTTTTGCAATGCATTGACGAGTACCTCATACCGAAGAGAATCCTTTGAAAGTGTGTCCTAGGCATATAGCTGAAAAGGGGACATAGGTAATTCCTTTTATGATTGTAAACAAACCCTTAGAAACAAAAAAAAACATGAACTGAAAAGGAAAAATATAATGGGAAGTAAAAAAAACAAAGCATTACTGAAAAACTTAAACCAAAAATTTTGTAGGAACATGGAATTTGACTTAGAATCAACTCAAGATTCAAATAATGTGATTTTTCTTTCTTTCTGAATTTTGAATTTTGGGTCCTAAAAAGATCATGAGAAGTAGGATTTAAAGAAAGCATGTAGAGTCTACTTTTATTAGTCACGGAGAAAATAAGGGTGATTTATTTCCATGTACAACAACGAGCATGGATGATCCCCCTCCCTCTTAATTAGTAACTTTCAGACTATGTTATCAACTTTCAGTTTATGAACATTGGTGATATTTTGAAAGTTTCATACAACAATGAACATGCAGATTATATTAGCAACAATGAACATGGATGATGTTCTGAAAGATGCTAATATAGTCTGCATATTCAGATTTAAAGAAAGCATGTGGAGTCTAAAAGTTGCTAATTACGTCATGGACTTACGTGTAAACTGAAAAATCAATCTTTTCATGTGGTGGTTGTCAAATTAAATGGTTTATATCATTTTTGTTCCATTTAATTGACAGATATTTTATATATCATTACGTGCAATCAGCTGTGATAGCATATTTCTTATTTTCTTTAAAGCTTTCAGTCATTTGCTTCTTCATTTATCTCTTTGTATTAGTCAACTGTAATTTGCAAAGGTGCGAAGCTCACTATGTCATCGTATTCATTACTTTTATGAAATGATAAAAGGATCAAGATTTGCATTTTATCTCAGCTCCTAAATTTCTTGGACTGGCCTTGAATTCTATACTAGCATTTTCGAATCATTAATGCATTGATATTCTATAGTAGCATTTTCGAATTTTGATGTATTTGTACTAAATTTGTGAAACTTTTGTTTACTGTGTTTGTGTTTGGTTATTCGACTGTTTTGGCTTTTATGCTTGACTGCTTTTAGTTTTGATAAATTATTTGATTTAGCTCAGTATATGAATGTATAATAAAACTTAATTTTGTTCAATTTACAGGAATTATTTTGGTCAAAAATTTGTTTTTTTGTTGTTAATAAATTGATCTGTCTAGCTACGTGTATGATATAGCTCTTTTTTGGATTACATATCATGTTGACAGTTTCAATGTATTTGAATATATTTTGTATTTGGAAAATACATTTAAATGTACTAAATACCGGTTATTTCTGTTTATTTACTTGTATAATTTCTCTATTTACAGGACAACCTAAGTCAAATATTCAATGCATAGAAATAAAGAAAGCTCATTGATTCTTCGAGGTTAAACTGCTATAAATTCTTCCATTTTGGTCTGTCTATTTGTGCTTCTAAACAAGTCTAATACTTGTACTGATAATGTTATCCTTTAGTTTCGGTGATCTATATACAAAATATTGCTATAGGTTTTATCATAGATAAGCGTTATACATTAGCAGAGATACCTATATATTTTCTGCATATACAGCCCTTCTTTTCTGCATAACTATAGATTTTTTTATTGCGTACCATATTGAATGGTACTGTGCTACGTCTGTTTCGTTTGTTATTTACACTGTTTTTAGCAATTTTGTACTAAATTTATTTTGGTCAAAAATTCAAATCTTGATACTCGCTGCTCTTTATGGTAACGATCATAATGTGAAAAATCAATAACCAATATGTATGGTTGCATTTTTTCTATAGAAATAATATTTGTCAATTGGGACCACCTAATATATCAATAATTGAAATTTTATAAATTAAAATTTAATTAATTAAGGTGTAATAAGTTAAAAGCTAAAACAAATGTAAACACCAATGAAATGAATTTTATGTTGAAAAACGTACTTTTTTTCATCATGGGCTAATTCAAATTTATTGCAAAAGATGTTTTGTTTTTCCTATCAATTAATATGCTTCAGTGGTTTTGTGTGAAAAATACACAACGTATGGTAGAGCTATTCCAAATCGACAATTTTATTATACTTTTACCAAGCCATAAACCTTTTCCCTCTAGATTTCCTTAGATGCCCAGTTATACAAATATGGAGTATATTTCCTGTATAAATCTAACTTGGTTTCAATGTCATATGCTTGAATTGCATATTTATAGTGGATAATATTTACAATTATAATACAGCTAAACACAAAGGAATTTAAATTTATAGCTTTCTGTTGCTACAAAATTGTTTGTTTAGCAATGATTCACCATGAAGCTGCTATATAATGATATGAGTTTGTACTTCAAAAGTCCGACATCTTATTTTTAGAGTATATTTTAATTTTATTTTTTATCATCATGTTGTTACCAAGATATCTTTAATTATTCAAGTTTAATAATCTCACTCTGTTGTGATCTTTGATAGTGCAATTGTATTGTCTGATTGCTATTTTGGAGCTGAAGGGAAGTGAAATGTAGCTTGATTCATTTGTTATTATTTGTTCATTTATTTCGGAGCTCACACACATCATGAGATCTTCTTATAAATCCATGCATGGAGCAAGACGAAGACATCTACAACTAGACTTCAACCAAATATGTTTGTAACGATGACCACATTGATTACTGGGATTTACTAGAGTTTATGATCTTATGTTGATTAAACTTGATGTCATTTGTTGACAAGTCTGCTTATGGACCATGCCAACATATTTATAATATTGGTTGTGCACCTTTTCTAAGTATAACATGTGTAATATATAGATTGCTTGATGAATACTACATTTTTATAATATCTTCACACCTTAAATGGTTTTTTTCGATACACGGTTGATGTTTGATGGAAGTTACATTCAAACCATACTGATGGGAAAAAAGAAAAAATGTTATGAATTCCTCTAAGGTAGTATTATATTATTTCATAGAAAAAAGAAGTTTACTCCTATTCTATGTCGTGCACGTTATTACAAAAAGAAAGTTGATAAATTGTTAAAATAACAACGTAATGAAAATATCCCTAAACCGATAATAAAAAATTCATCGACAAAGGAATCTTTTTCACTACAACAAACAGCACCTTTAACAGCGTTTTAAAAACGCTATAAAAGCTTTTAACAGCGTTTTTACGTATGTTGTATATCGACATGCAGTTATATGTCTGGGATATACAATGACAGGAAATAAACGCAGTTAAAAGTACTTTTTAACAGCGTTTCAGTGGTGCCGTGAAAGCTTTTAACAGCATTTGGTCAGGTGCAGTTTTAGCTCTTTCTTAGCGTTTGTTTCGTGCTAAGATAATATTTTATAGCGTTTTTCCAGTGCTGTGATATTTATTTACAGCATTTAACTGTTGCCATAAATCATGCTTTATGTTTTTAGATAAAATTTAACAGCAATTTTCAAACGCTGTTAAAACTTTCAATGTCTTTTTTTAAAAACGCCGTGGAGTGTTTTAATTGCTTTTAAAAGCTGTCGAATGTTTTAACAGCGTTTATTCCAGTGTTGTGATTTTATTTACAGCGTTTCAGTGTTGCCACAAATCATGCTTTATGTTTTTAGATACAATTTAACAGCAATTTTCAAACGCTGTTAAAACTTTCAATGGCTTTTTTAAAAAACGTTGTGGAGTGTTTTAATTGCTTTTAAAAGCTGTCGAATGTTTTAACAGTGTTTTAAAAACGCTGTTGAATGTTTTAACGGCATTTTAAAAACGCTATGGAAAGTTTTAACAGCATTTTAAAAACGCTGTTGAATGTTTTAATTCCATTTCAGCAAACATTCACCACAATGTGCATACATACCACATTTCAAAATTAGCATATTATATCAATATCACATTTCAAAATCAACATATTATATCAATACCACATTTTGGACACATATTTGATAACCAACGTATGAAATTTCATAATCAAATACACAATATTGTTACACCAAACATAAATAGTTTGTCTCATCAATAGTTCAGAAACAAAATATAGAATAAGTAGCAATAGCAAAACAACATCAAGTAGTACATACGTTAAAATCAAAAAGTAGTTCTAGCAGCAAAAATAATTTCGATCCATAACTCGTTGCAAACTTCTTTTGCATCACAGTCCTCTATCTACCTGCAAAGTAAAAAATTGAAAGAACAAAATTAATTTTGCCGAGAACTGAAAAGCTGAATAAATGAAATTATGAAATGTTAGGACATCCAATTAATTTAAATATATATATATATATATATATATATATGCAAATATATGATTACAAAGTTTTTATTGGAACTCTATATTTTTATGTATTTGAGACCCTTAGGGCATGCCACTGGTCCTTTGACTTTCCCTCCTCTGTCAACCAACCTCACAAACAATTGTACCCACTGCCTTACTGTTGCAGTCCCCCAGTGTTTATCAGACACTCACATCTACACTATCCCTCTGATCAGCCACTACACACAACTCTTCATAAACCATACCCATACAAGCCATTCAACACAATACCACAAAATCCACCACCATTGCATCCAAAACACACTGCATACTACATATAAACCACCTTCCTTGCACATACCATCCATCCCCGCTTCTGCTTACAGTCAACAACCACTGTTAGCAGCAACTGATTGCTCCTCCTCTCCTTTAATTCAAACCATATGCCCCTCCTCTGTACTTCTGATCACTACTGCACATTCCTCTCCTTTCTTCAATACTGCCTTATCATACATTGACTCCCTACCGCCCACTTCTGTCAGAAGCACAAGCCTTCAATCAATCTACCACATCATCACTGATATCACATACCCACTGACTTTACACAATACCATTTCAACATCCACCCAGACCACTTCATTACAAAACTTCAACTTACATAACTCCTTTCATCAACAGTGCCGCCAATGCCTCACTGCCCAGTTTAAACCACCAGTTTACACCGCAGACTACTGCTATCAAGAAGACTTCACCATTGTGCCATCATCAGAGCAACAACACTTCATAGCTTCCTACATCAAACTCCACTGCCCATAGCACATAAACATCATCAGCACATCAAATCCTTAATCACATTCTCAATAAATAAAAAACTCACATTCAAGACCACCGCCTCACCGACACCCTCTCTGACGTCACTGTTCCCAACCACAGTCAAACTCCCCTCGAACCACAACACAAGTATGGAAAAAGAAATTGACTGAATATGGATACTCCCGATAAGAATAATCAAGTTTCTAGCGCCTCAACTCTAAACCCAGTTTCTCTAAATGCTGTTCCAAATGAAAATGAAAAGGCTAATGATACTGCGAGTTTAAACTGCTCTCTACTTGATAATTCCTGATACCATAATGATAAAAAAAACAAAAAAAAACTTTCTCTGTATTAGCTGACTTAAAAGAAGGTGAGATAGTAAACCAACGTACTGTTATGGATGTGCCTCCTCTTAATGATGATATCACTCAATTCTCCATGGAAAATGCAATGCCTCAATTTATCTTAAACATCTTAGATAGTATGTCTCTTGTTTTTCATGGTATCAGCAATTGAAAAGGCTTAAATCCTAATGTGCACATCACTGATACACAGCTTATAATCATTTAACTAAGCTTTCAGTCATCAAGCAGGCCAAAATCAAACCCAAGGAGATTCATATGTACTATAAAACTTATTAATTTCCGATTTCTAAGAATAGCAGTTTACAGCAATGTTTCTACATAATTTCCCACCATAGATGTCATAAAGTTAGGTAGCACGGAAAGGTGAAAGAACTCTCTGATTACCTATCACTGCAAAGTGACTGGGATTATTTATCAAAAAAATTAGCTTGTTACCTAAGAAAATTTCAGTATGATTCTATTTATATCTCTTCAATGATACACAATTGGAAATGTTGCAAAGGTGAATATATGAAAAGCCTGTGGTACATATATTAAAAGCATTGGAAAGATTATGTTCACGTGATATAAAGAGAAATTTGGTAACCGGCAATTAAGAACAAGATCATTAATCTAACTAAGGACAAGATCATGAATCTAATTATGATTCTTGTATTCCTAAATAACAACATACTTAACACTAAAAGTATAAGAACAAGAACCTGGTGCACAAATCCATGCCAAATGTCACAAATCTTATGTGTATTCACCTTTTCCTTTATCAGTCTATTAAATTGGATATTGCATTCAGAATATGTGACATGTGCGTCACTGACAAATCATGCAGAACCTGTCAAATAAAGATGATTTGTGAAGTTAAACACCCCACCTACATATGCAGATACATCGAACATAACTAGAATGTAGTGCCGACTTACCGGAACTTGTATCTGTTATAACTTTATCAGCATGCCAAGCAATTGTAGTGCCAACTGCATCTTCAATATTTTGTAAGTCGGATGTTGGTCTCCATAGATGTGCATTGGAGCATTTGCAACATCAACCCAAACCTTAACTGCATTTATCCCTAGAGGAACAAAATGAACCAATACTTTTGGATCAAATGAAGAGACACGTCCTTCAGCTACAATTTATTCCTTTCGATCCAAATCGATCAACTTGCACTTGTTATTTATCATTGAATTCGTACCCTGTCAATTAAGAATATACTATTTTATCATATGATTAAATACTTAGTAAGACGAATAAATGAGTTAATTCAATAAGTAAGTTAACCTTTCCGACAACTACAGTAGGAACAGTATGAGTAGAAGGTGCTACAATATTAACCTGCTCCACAACCACCCTCGATTAAGGCCAAGCCACTTTCTTACCATTAGCTTCTCCAACTCATGTCAAACCAACTGTCGGTCTCCATAAATAAGCGTCTCTTTTTTTGGATTATCTATCCAAACTGCCGTTGCAGATGGTCCAAGAGGAAGATCGTTCACAAGTTTTGTTGGATTAGTCGAATGCAGCCGTCCTTCTGCAACTATTTCTTCGGTCCCGGCCCAATCATACCACTTGCATTTATGATCAATGCTACTAGTTTTACTCTATTAAAGAAAAATTATTATATTAATGAATTATTATTATTATTATTATTATTATTTTATGTAATCAGATTAAATGTTAGTTGCGAAATAATTTAAATTTACCTCATTGTCTTCTTTCTCCAAATGGTCTACGTTGTGCAAACAACTCTGGTAACTGGCCATGCAACTATCTCGCCTTCAACTTCTCCAATACGTGTCAAAGAAGTGTGGGCCTCCATAAAAAAGTATCTGGTTTTCTCAAAATGTCTATAATAATTTTCATAGCATCTGGCCCTAAAGGACTTAGTTGGACAAGCTCATTTGGATCACTTGATAGAACTCTTCCTTCGGCAACAATTTCATCCGTCCCACACCAATCCAATAATTCACATTTATCACGTTTGTTGTCATGATTGCCCTACAATTGACCGATAGCAAAATATAGTGGTTATAGAATTAATTACCCAAATTTAAATGATATCACAATATTAATGCAATTTATTTTACCGTTTGATGTGTGCTTGCTTCTCCCCAACTTTCTTTACTCTGTCAAAATAGATTAATACAATATTATAATTATATATTCTAGACATGCATATTGCGGTAAACTAAAATATTACCTGATTTTTCATTAGCCCTTGAACCATCGCCTTTAATTCTAAAATTTGGTTTTGCATTTGGATTGTTTATTTATCCCTAACATGTGACCCAATTGCCTTGGTGGCGGTCATACCCCTTCCCACTCCTCTCAATCTTCCTGGTTTATCACGTCCTAACACTTGCGACAATGCGTCATCTTTGTAACTATTTATTGAACCCGAATGAGATCCAGCGACAACGTTTTTAATTTTTTCCTACAAAGATTAATATTGATATTATACACTAATTTTAAACTATCACGGTATTAAAAAAACTTACAATAGTATCCGCAACAGCTGCGTTCACTGGTTTGCCATCTTTCCTAATATGAGATTTGACCCAAACATCAACTCTAGGAACGGGAGTGTAATCATTACTCTTCTCTTTCTACATTCAAACGATCATTAAAAAAACAAAGTGTGTCAACTAACTAGTCAATAAATATTATGGTATATAAATTAACTTTTTACCATATCTTCAGCCAATCGAGCCATGCCTCTATGGCTGCATGTATGTGGCATCTGATTTTGTCTAATAGCTCTGAATCTATCACTTACCATCTGCAGTATTCAAAAAATACAAAAGGAAAAACTTCTCAATTTTTGTATACATTTTAATTTTCAACATTCGACGATAGAAACCACGCCGTTCTTTATCTGAAGGTACAAAAACAAAGCTTGACTAATTTTCTATACAACTTGGCAGTCAATTGACCCCAAAAAGGGTTTTTTGTACAAGATTCTTCATTTATTTGGATTACAACAGATACATAAAAGACAGTTTAAGCTTCCCAGATGGATTTTTACTGGAGCATCAAATTTGATTCGCAGAATTCTTGATCCAAATCCTAAAACTCGAATCAGTATAGAAGAAATTAAAAGGAACGAATGGTTTAAACAGGATTATATCCCTACAGTTCCATTGGACAATGACTGTATGAGTTTTAATGATACATCTTTAGCGCTTAAAGAGGTATAAATTGTAAATTTCATGTTATACAAGGAATCAATAGCATTATGCTCAAACTCATTAGTTTCCTTTTCCTCCAAAAGCCTCATAAATTAGATAACAGTGGGAACAAACTCCCAGAGACGTTAAATGCTTTTCAGATTATTGGAATGTCTCTAGCACTAGACCTTAATTGCAACAAATGTTATTGCTTTGGTCATAATGAAATGCAGTATGAAAAGAAATTCATGTTTCACCGGTATCAAACTTGATAAATACACAATAACATTAGCATGTACACAAACCAATCACATCAGGCTTCAGTGTTGTTCAGTCACGCTGGTCTGCTTTGAGCTATGTATCAGAAACTGGAATAGCAGCGTGCAATATTATTTCAAGCACTCAGAGGACAATAATGCAAAGCAACAATACTCATTGCATGCAACAAAATATCAACATCATATGCATACGTTGAAATGCCAAAGCTGTATGCTTTAAAGTGTTCTATTAATTACATGGCTTGTAGGTAGCAAAACCTATTCAATCCTATATTAATTTTTCATAGATTATTACATGCTTAACATGTGACGAGCATGCTTGTAAGCAGCAAAAACTATGTGATGTTTTTTCTTATTGGGCTGGTTAGTTTCATTTTAAATGATGCACAAGATTTGGTACTTGCATAAAGTCAACACACTGTTAGTGCTTTAAATTTTCTCTTGAGTATATTGGTTTCTTTTTGTCTAAAGAGGTTGAATGGTATACTTCTAAACCATCTAATAGCAGAGCGATCGCCAATAAAAATCACTTCAGTGTGAGGTTATTTAGCATTCCTCTCTTACTTAATATCTATGTTTTGGAAACAATAAAAGATATCATTTGGTGTGTAATGTTGCATATAATATGTCAGTTTCGTCAATGAAAAATGCACCAGAAAGTGAACCTGCGTCAGTTGAAAAACAGTAATAAAAATTGCTTTTATAAGATGTGTCTCCTACATAGATTCATTACTCAAACATTGTTCATCCCAAACATACTACGCAAATTCATTTATGTTTCTCCATGATTCTATTATTTAAATATTCATAGAAACACTGAAAGACTATAAGCTGAGTCTCCTTTATCTGTATTAGCTACTACACATCCCATTAAATTATGATTTTATATGTTCATGAACTATGCAAGTAATCAAGCACACTACAAGTAAAGAAAAAAAAGTAAATTACCACATGGTCAAGGTTAAACAATTCATGCCTAAAATTTTCTAAAAGAGTAACCACTTCAATTGTCAAGGAAAACAATATTTATATTCATTAGATGGTAGTTATACACTAAACTATTTATATTTATAAATAATGCAAACTACATTACACCATGATCAGGACAGAATAATTCATTCTTGAAACTTTCGGAAAGAATAACCACTTCAAAAAAATCTTATATTAAGTGAAGGAGGGTATAAACTAAATTATTTATTAAATAATTTAAGCGCCAAATATTTTACCAGTTCCATATTTATTAATAAGAGGTAACTATGTGTGGCTTAAGAAAATTTATTAATAAATGTTCATGGGGATCTTATGTGGACCACCCCGGTGAAACATTACATAATTTTTGAATTAATTAATTTGTTTGTTTTTCTTCTTTACCCAGTTATGTTTAAAGTTATCTGAAGATTTAGGAGTCGGAGATTGAAGGTTTTAGAAAGCTTAAAGAAGGAAATTTCTTTAGAATGTAAATATGATAAAGTTTTGCTCATTGATGAGCAATGAAATATGCCCAAATAGCGAATGGCATTGTAAATATGAACTACCAGAACATCAAATGGAAGAAAGACCTTTTTTTTATTTTCTTCTGCTTGATGTAATGGTATATTTGTGTATTTTGATTATGAACTGAAGCCTTAGTTTAGATCAATTGTATATCTTTGCACAAAATGGAATAACTTTGCATCTTTTATTGTTGATCCAATCATTGGTTTCCAATGTGGAATATGTTACATACTGTCTTCAGTGATCTTTCGCGTATCAGTGTTACAGAAAATAAACATGTTACAGAAAATAAACATGGCACGGAAAATAAACCATTAATGTGTTATAAATGATTTACCTTAAGTCCGGATTTGTTTTCGACTTAATAAACTTCTTCCACTCCGTCATGGTTTTGATGTTATCTGGTTTTAGTTGAAGTCTCTCTTCTTCGTTCTTTGCATTTACTATTTTGCGAACTAGTATGCTTTCTGAAGATCTAAAAATGCATCCCATTTGCTGAAATATAGGCACTTTTTGCCATTCCTCGTCTAATTTAAATCTAGCCTGCAATTTTTTTTTAAATCAACTTAATAACACACAGGATACAATTGGAAATATATGATATACATGAATCAACTGTTCCTCAAGGTGTTGTATTATCTAATCCTACTCAATCTAGTTAAATTTGTTTGTTTCTTACCTGAATGGATTCCCAAAGAATGACTTTTAATTCGTTGCTGAGATGCTTCCAATTATCCAGTGTAACCGGAACATGCTCGCGTACAAGTGGGCCTAAATAAGAAGACAACTTGACCGATCCATCTCCTACTGGTTCACCTTCCCCATTAAACTCAACTTCAATTCGACTTAAAACATTTGCAGGAAGTCTTTTGACTTTTGTTCGGCTTCTAGTTCCTTTTTTCACAATTGGATTAACATCGAAATTGTCATTTCTCTCACTTGCTTCAACAACTTCAACATTTCCTTCTTGTTCCATTGCAGTATCGTTGACGACTTGTGGAATTTATTGAATTGGAGCATCATTATTTTCTAAATTGCATTCATTTTGAGTATTGTTGTTAATCACGGTCCTCTTTCTTTTCGTATTTTTACCCATTTTCTGCAATTAAAAGTACATGTAAACAAACACTTTAGTATTCATGCATAGCTAATAAAAGTACATATAAACAAACACTACGATATACATAGCTAATAAAAGTAAATTTATGACAAGGGAAACACTAAAATATACATAGCCTTATGTTGATGGTGGATGCATGCAAGTAAATATACTGGATAGCCTACTGGATGTTTTAATTTCAGCATAAATCATATACTGGATAGCCTACTGGATAGCCTACTGGATGCGTGCAAGTAAACTCAAGTTAAAAAGTATTACAGCATAAATCATATACAACATGATAGCCTACTGGATGCTTTAATTTCTATTTCACACAATCAAGGCAAAGACAGACAACATCAGAACATATTTGATGCTTGTTTAGTTGCAACTATATGGCATATATGGTGTGAAAGGTGTAATCAATAGTTTAATAAGCTGGAAATGCCTCATTAGACCAAAAGGGGGTGGAATGTAAACTTGAATGCAACTGGATTATGCTGTAATGCAGTTGGATTATGCTGCACTTGAAATAACATAATATATACTTTGATTAAAAATATTTGAATGTAAACTATCATAGCATCTAAACATACAGCATATTTTGCACTATGATTAAACTATACTGCATAATAAATATACCGATATTTCATATGAACATAAAGCTTTTGATCATGTATAAATCAGCTACAAAATCTATAGTATCTAACATATCTTCTCGCATACTTATGCAAAGTTATGATTAATAAACTTTATAATAAAAAATTTGACAACATAGCTATTATATTTAACAAAATGGATAATCCTAACAAGTTAGGTAACAAAATTTGATTGCCAAGTGTCTAACCCAAACTATGGTGTAATCAATAGTTTAATAAGCTGGAAATGCCTCATTAGACTAAATCTTATCTTATCAAACAAGATGTTACAAGTTTATTGACTAAATCGAAGAATCAGTAGCTATCAGCTAATTTTACAGAGCCAACATCTACATATACACAAAATGGAATGCATATTTGGTTTCCTGAGATATATTAATTTAAATAGATTACCCAAACTATGATGTTATTGCCGTTACATTTTATTCCAAATTTCATTTTCAATGTTCAAAAAATTTCATTACAGAGTTTAGTTACTGGTTTAATAGTCTTCCACCGTGATTACAAGAGATGTCAATTGATTAACCGGTTTAATACAGAGTTTAGTTACTGGTTTATTAACTTATACTATGCTTTATTTCTAAGTAGATGTCACTGATAACATTAAAGGTAGTGACTATATGTCAGTAATTTCCATTTCAAATTTAGTTCTTATCGAAATCAGGGAAAAAGGATTTTGTATTAAAAACAATAATAACAACCAACTTTACTCGGCAATAGCAGACAGATACCAAATAGACAGAGATGTATATATGCATTCCCAACACTGTATTTCATGTCATAATATTATGCTTGTATATATAAACACTAAAACGAAGTTACTTAACTTTGTTTAATTTATGCATTCCCAATCTATTAAGCAACTTTGGTTAATTAAGCAACTTACTGCAACTACTCAAGTATGCCTTCACAGTCCTCTCTAACGTAGATAACATCCTCCATGGAATCATCATCCCTATCGTTTTCTTTGCATTCTTCTCTAACAAAACTTATATCAAGAATAGACTCATCTGTCTATAATTCATGATACCCTCGCGGTGGTGCCTTCAATACAACATACCAATTAGAAGAATCGTTTTCCCTTAAATAATTGATTTGCATCGCTTGAGACGCAAGAATATACAGATCTCTTGAAAATTAGGCTTGATGTTGATGTAAATTAACAAGAGTAAACCCGTCTTCAACTTTCACTCCATGTCCTTTGTTTGCCCAATTGCACTTAAAAACAGGAATATAAAAGACATGGTAGTCTAACAAAATTATATCAGTTAAAATCCCATAATATGTGACCACATAAACCACTTGAGAGGTATTCTTTGCACTTGCTCTACACATAGTAGTGGCATCATAAGTCACCCCGCAATTTTGAGTTTCTCTCTCAACATTGCGTGTGAAAACGTTGTCCGTTTATAATATATCCTTTGCATGACAATGCATTAGTACTCGGACCATATGCAATCCATTTTAACAACGTATCATGATCCTTCGATTCAATAGATATCTGAAAAAAATAAATGTATTTACCAAAGATTGTGAAAATATTATTTTGAAGTCAATTAAAGAGTATTTACAATAACCTTTTTTTTAATCCAATTAGCGAAGTTTTTTGTATGATTGTTCCAAAGCAATGTCGCATTTTTTTCATACGTTGGTCTGAATTTTCCAACTCCTCAAGATGCAAACTAGCATAAAAGAAAAAAATGTAAGTTATACATGTTGTTATACACATCAAAACAAAACAAAATAGAATGCAATATTTACTCACTCTAAAAAAGGTTCCACTATAGCCATATTCATTAGGACATCCAAATGAGCGCTTTCTTTCTCGTTAAATGACAATGTAATTGTCTCAAGCTTTGAAATTGGACGGCCTTCGAGTATTGCATGATTTTCATAATCTTCATTTCGACCTTGCTTCTCCTCTATTAGTGATGATTTTTTTAAAAATTCATCAAAAAATCTCATAGATTCTTCTACAAGGTAGAACTCCACAATACATCCTCCAGCTCGTGCATAGTTTCTTACATAATCTTTAAGAGTCTTCGTATACCTTTCAAAGGAGTACATCCAACGAAAATGAACCGTCCACACAATCGAGCTTCTCTTCCGAGATGAATTGTTAAATGTATCATTATATCGAAAAAAGAAGGTGGAAAATATCTTTCAAGATCGCATAAAATTGTAACGATCTCATCATCGAGTTGTTGCAACTTTTCTTTATCAAGAACACGTTGGCATATTTTATTGAAAAATGAACACAAACGGATTATTGTTTTCCTCGGTTTTTTTGGCAACAATCCTCTTATTGCAACTGACAATATTTGCTGCATCAACACATGCTAATCATGAGACTTAAAGCCACTAACTTTGCAATCCTCTAATGATATACATCTTTTAAAATTTGAGCAATTACAATCAGACCCTTTGAAATCATATAATCTCTTGCATACATTTTTTTCTTCACAACTTGATAGTGTGTACGGGGCCGGTGGAAGATATGTTTTCTTTCCACGAGGTTGTGCAAAAAGACTATGTCGAATTCCCTAGTCCTCTAAATCTTTTCTAGAATTAGTTCCATCTTTTGATTTGCTGTCATGCAATATTGTGCCTAACAAAATTTCTCCAACATTTTTCTCGACATGCATTACATCTAAATTATGTCGCAATGGAAGTTCCTGTAACAATCAAGAATATAACATTTTAGTATTATACATTTTTTCTGTTTAATCAATGTAGGGAAAAAAATAAACACTAACCTCCCAATATGGTAAATCAAAGAAAATTGATCTTTTTTCCACCTTGATAACTCTTTTTTTACAGGTTATCATTCTCATTATGTTCATCTTCTTTGTTGTGAACACGCTTCCTTTTTTTGTCCATTATCTTTATTTTTTCCTTCTTATCTAGTATTTTCTTCTTTATCTTTTTTATTTTTTTTACTTCTTCTTTCTTATCTTTTCCAAAATCATTAGGAAAATCTTGAAGCATAGCAGAAATGTTTCTACCTGTCAAAATCCTAGGCTTGGTGTCTTTCTCCACCGTATTATCAAACCAAGTCTTCTATTTTCTCAATGAGTCTGAAGGAGGTAAAAATCTTCTATGACCCATATGCACAATCTTTCAACTATGATTTAACCATCGACTACGAGTGTTAACACCGCATAATGGACAAGCTTTTTTACCTTTTACACAACATCCAGCAAGATTTCCATAAGCCGGAAAATCATTTATCGTCCATAGTAAGATTGCTTTTAAATTAAAAAGTGTTTTACTAAACGCATCGTAAATATCAACACCTTTATGCCACAAATGATGTAAATCTTCTACAAGTGGTGCCATATATATATATATCAATATCATTTCCCGGTTGCTTTGGACCAGGAATCACCAATTTTGACATAATATTTTCTTCTTTCATACACAACATAGGTGGAAGATTATATGTCACTAGCATTACTGGCCAGCAACTATATTTAGAACTTTTAATGGCAAATGGATTGAAACCATCTGTAGCTAGACCAAGTCCGAGATTGCGTGGATCGGCTGAAAATGATTTATATTTCTCATCCACTACATTCCAAGTCACAGAATCCACAGGATGACGCATTTTTCCATCATTTCTTTTATTACTATAATGCCATCTTAGATCTTCTGCCCTTTTTTTTGGATCTAAACATTCTCTTGAATCTTGGAATGATTGGAAAATATCTCAACACTTTAACAGATGCCTTGCATGATCTCTTTTGTACTCTTTTTTATCTTCCATCTTGAAGAACCACACTTTGGACAACTATTCAAATCTTTGTATTCTTTTCTAAAAAGACAACAATCGTTCTTACAAGCATGGATTTTCTCGAAACCCAGACCAAATATTTTAAGAATTTTTTTTTTACTTCATATATAGTCTTGGGAAATACATTATCCTTTCGCAATAATACGTGTACCACATTTAATAGCTTATCAAAACCAGTATCGGATAAACCGCACTCACATTTAAGATTATATAAAGCGGTGATAGCAGATAATTTTGTCTGACCTGCACAATCGGGATACAATGGACTTTCTACATCTTCCAATTTTTTTATCAAATCATCTTCTCGTCTTTGTGCAACAACATTATCTTTATCGTCGGCAAAAAAGGTATGATCGACAAAATCTTCATCTTCATAGTGAACGACTTTGAATAAATCATATGTGTCATTCAAATCCATTTCCTCAACTATATTTAGTTTTTCACCATGATTATACCACCTACTGCATTTGTACTTAGGATCCATTCCTTTTATAACCAAATGCTCAAACACAATATTGTCATGATAATGAGTAAGATTTCGACAATCTATGCAAGGACATAAGAATTTTTCTGCAACAGCTAATTTTTTTTTCGCGGATTGCACAAAATTCCATGCTCCTTGTCGGTACTCTATACTAGTTCTATGATGAAAAATAGACAACACAAATATTAATTGTAATATTAAAATTTTAAAATTTTCGATATGTATTTAGTTGTATATTATCCTATTACCTATGTGAATGCAACCAGTCTTTCTCCATCATGAATATACACTGTAATTCCAAGAAAGTATACACTGTAATGCACATCACAACATTATTGTTAAAGAGAAACATAGATTTGTGATGATTCATTCAAATCATTTCAAATATTCCTTGGAAGAACACAATTGCTGATTTGATAACTCGGTTAACTTAGTTCTAGTTCTAGTAGTTCGACAATCACTTTGCAGAACTTACATGTTAACATGGTTAAAATAAAAAAAACATTGTGCCCCTTCGCGAACTTCTTCTCTACAATCAAATATTTCAATGAAATAACATACAAGCTGCAATAAATGCAAAACTTAGGTTAATTGATACTTCAATGGTATTCCTATAACATAGTCACAAAATATCGGACCGAATCCTAACTAAAATATGCCATAAATTTTGAAAGGTGAAACTGTTCCAAAGCATACCAAAAGAAAGCTTAAATGTCATTTTGTTTGTCAACCATGCTAAAAACATAAAAACCAAGCAATATTCATTATCTAGTTTTCACTAAACAAATGTTTTTGAAGAGCCCAAAACATAGAAAATGTTTATTCAAAATTTGAGGAAGATGATATCGGTAGGCAAGAGAAATTATGACATAAACCATGCTGTTGAATTTTTTCAATGATAGAAAGTAGTACATTCTTAACTAACTTGCATGGAAATAATTTGCATGTTTATACCAACAAAACATGGTACATATCCAAAGAGAACTAAAACAAAAAAGATCATAAAACGCTTTCAACAGATGTAAACAGCGAGAGTAATATAATTACCTGACAGAGTAAATAAACATATGATCACACACTGTTAAAAAAAAGCAAGTGTTGCATGTACCTCCAGTATTAATCCTTATTATGGTACCAGAAGTCTGTTGGATTGATTTAATTGAAGCTCCTTGTTTTCCAATCAATTGAGTTGATGAGTCGATGGCACCAATAATTAAATGGTCGTAAGAGTGGAAGATCCTATATTATTTGTTTCAAAGTCGGAAACATATTTGAATACGCTTATCATCGCATCCATGGAAGAGAGATTTTTGCTTCCAGTTCCTCTTTACCAAAACTGAGAACCTAAAGGAACAATAGTTCAACTACTGTCAAGACAAGATAAATATATCATGGTGCAGAAAAGGAAAGCATTATGTGGAACTGATAGAAAAGGCATGCAAAGTTACTTAGGTAAACGGCCAAAAGCATCAGGATAGCACTGGAAAAGAAACAATTGTCATCGTATCCAGCTACCAAAGCATACATGTTAGTAAAGATAACTAATATTAGTATTTGATCAGAAACTAAATCTTATGATTCTCAGCAAAATCTTTCTCTTATTGCGTACTTATCTATAACTAATGGACTCCATAAATGATGTAGGTCTTCATAAACATGATGTAGGTGTCTCCATAGACCATTTTTTAGAGTTGTGTAGCTCAAAAAATACATAGGGGCATGGATAGGGCGTAGTGGAACATTTCCATATGTGTGTATGTGCGCATATGTATAGGCATGCAGGCATAAATACTTTTGAGTTGCAACTAGTAAAGATCAATCTATATTCGGTTATTATTCACACAATCCCCAAAATCCAGTTTTTTAGAACAAAATATGCTATGTAGCAAGTTTACACAATAAACTTTGACAATAAAACACTACAATTTACATATTGTATATTTCAAAACCTACAATTTACATAAGTACAAGATAGAGATGAAAAGGAAAAATGCAAACTGAAGCATTTGAAAACCTGGTCACATTTTGTCCACGGGTATGCAAATTGCAGGATGAATAAGGGAATAATTTACATTGTACACTAACCGGTTTTACTGTAAACTAGTAGACAGTGGACTTCTATGTATGTTTAATGCATTGACAGGGTAAAGTGCAGGCTGAATAATTGGAACCATTTTAATTTGTTACAGACTTCACACAAATAGTCAAGGATCCTTCTTCAAGACCCCGTGCACACATGCGTTATTGTATGTCTGTACACACACACACAAACATATAACAGTCAAATAAATGATTGTGGACAAAATTTGTCAGAAATTTTTGTCCTTATTCCAAGGGTTGCCATACTAATCTACTACAGATAGGACACTTGGATTCAGGAAAGAAGTGTACATTTTAGATTCTTTCCATTTTTTTATAAAACTATGGTAGTGAATCATATCAGTTAACTACATAAGTAATTCAATCACACATAAAAATTAAAAAAAAACTAAGTGAGGCTTTAGGGGACACAATACATACTCAAGAAAATATTGGTTGCAATGGTATATGCACAGATAAGTAACTTATTAGTAAGTAAATGTTATTAAATGTTATCAGATTGAATTTGAACTGCAGCAACTTATTATTTTATATGTTCATATAAATACTAAAATACACCATGTACTTCTTACACAGCTAATAATTATTGACTTCTGTAACTTATTTATTGCTGAAAAATTATACAAGTTTTTTGAAACAACAATTCACTGTATTAAACGAGCAAGCAGTTGGAATTACTTTTTCTCCGACGGAACTGCATTAACCATAAAAATTTAATTAGGCTTCTAGTCCAGTCCCATTGGACCTAGCTAATCTAATGCTTGTCTTCCTGCATAATATTATCACTCTCTTATGGAGCCATCAGAAAATACCTAAAATATAGTCAAATGTATAATGAAACTAAAGATAAAGAACTTAGTAAACTCTATTAGTATACAACAACTAATTAAATAAGTGAGTTGTGATATTACAAATGTATGCTATAATGTGGATATCCACAAGGAAATTTATATAGGCAAATTTTTGTTACAAATGTATTTGAATGAAATATATATGTACTGATATGCAAGGTGTAAAACATAGCTACCAAAGTTTTGGTGATTATAATTTTAAAAAAAGGTAAACAAATCACAGAATGCTTATATTTACATGGTTAGATAAGTTTTAGCTTCAATTCATGGTCAACAAAGTTTAGTGTGATCTAGTTCATTTAAATCACAAACTAAGATTAGATAGAATTTTGTATCATAATCAATTAAGGAACTCTGTATGTGCAACAAAAATGATAAAGTTAAGTTAAGTATATGTACCGAGGACATCTGATAGTTTTTTTCAATTTATTCTTGTCTAAAGATGAATTCAAATGAGTTTCCAATCATTGTTTTTAATATGGACTGCTGAATGTTTAGAGGGTGTGACTTTGTCATCGTTGTCTTATAACAGCTCACCCACCAACACTATATGAAGTTCTATCAACCTGTTTTTCACTGATAATCATGATTTAATATGAAATTCTAACACTAAGAATGTTCCAGAATATTTCATTGCATGTACCGGTACACTCACATCTAAAATAACTCAAGTTAATTATGGTTATATTACTCATATTTTCCAGTATAGCACTTGACCAAACACGGCTAATAACAGTAATTAGATCGCATATAAAAGTACATTTTAAACCTAAATAACAAAATCAAAATTGATGTATGAATAAAGAAACGCATACTGAAATAACAAAATTGAAATTGATGTTGATTAAACTAATCGAAGGACCCATTTTAAACCTAAATAAAATCGACGAATCACTGAAAATAAGTACTTGTAGAGGGAGCAGCTAGTGATGATGATTCGGATTCGAAATCAAAAGAATGGTGAAGGGAGATGTCTGAACGACAGAGCGGCAGTGATGAAGGAGAATTTCGATCATTGGAAGAGAGATTTAATTCTGTTTTAGGTGGTGAAGGTGTTAACAAGATGAAAGGCTAAGAAAAGTAATTTGGGGAAGTGAAAAAATGAGGCGGTAAAGTTATATTATTTACGTTTCCTCAGCATTCAGATGTAAAAGTTTCCCTCCAGCATTAGAGAGAATTAAATATCTAGCATTAGAGAGAATTAAGGAGGGTAGAGATAACTCCTAATATTAACGAGAGAGCTTCAAATTCTTCCATTTTACTATTATTTAATAGATTAGTTACTAGGACACGTTCAAATAAAACCAATTTTTAAGGGCAGCATACCTAAAATTGCCCTACCCTCACCACAGAAGGATTAATTTCATTTCTTTTCTTGTTTTAAGGATTATATTTTAACATTTTTCAAAGCTTTGCCTTTTGTTTTTCTGCTTACAAGCCAAAATACAAAGAAATGGAACATATGCACCTATAAAAAAATCTAGATGCAAATACGTAATTCTGACAAAAACACAAATATACTTCCCACTTCACTTTTTGTGCATTAAATTTATCTTAATTTGGTTGAGCTAAATTCATTTGTCTGGCTATTTAAAACCTAAATCTGACATACATATCAAATCAAATTCAGTATAAAGAAAACATAGCTCGCAAAAAGTCATGACAAAAGCAATAAAAGTAATTTATCTTTTATTTAAAAGCTACCTTATTTCTTTCTTTTGCTTTTTCCAAAGTGTAGTTTATGTTTCTCCCATTCAAAGCTTACTTTATTTATCGTTTTATTTAGAAGCAATATGCAGGCAAAATCATAGAAAGTACATATAGTTTAAAGACAAACGCAAAAGCATAATTTTGACAAAACGATAGATTTGATTATCATTTTGTTTAGAAGCTAAAAATTTTTTTTACATTAAATGCTTAATTTGTTTGTCCTTGATTTAAATCTTATTTTGTATTTTCGTTCACGATCTCGTTATCTTTTTTTAGATCGCCTATGTTGGATGCTTTGCTCCACCTGTTTCAATTGTTGCATATGTGAAGATGCATGTGTTAATGAACTTTTTTTTTGGCAGGGCAAGTCAGTTTTATAGTGGGCCGTTCACTATTATCTTTACTACTAATAATAAGAGTTCTGTCTATATGATTCAACCGCATCTTTATGAAGTACCGAAAATGCTCTTTTTCATTTCTGTTCGCGTCTTCTTTCTCATTTAATTTGTTTCTTTTCAATTTTATTTTATTCCACTTTCTTCACCAATCCGTAACCTTAATGCCATTGCTATTCAAAAGCATATAAAACCTATTCATCGCAAAATGATCAACACATGGCTACAATCAACTGATTAATTGATGTCCCTCATCGTAAATCAATCGAAGTGCGGATTGCAATCCCGAAAATCTATTGACACCTCTTATTATTGAATCAGTCGATGCCATTATTATCACCAATAGAATGATGCTGTTTGTCGACGCTGTGGCCATCAAATGAAAGTCATTGTCGCCATCGTTTACCACGTCAGCTTCTCGCCTTTAGGTATGGAGGACTTAACTCTAATTTAATTTTAGCCAAACTAACCCTAAAAAGTGAAGGGTTTAAGAGTGGATGCCAATCTACCATTAATAATTCTGTCAGATTATGTTTTGCAGATGTATAATTAAATTATAATCTAAGAGATCAATTTTTATTTAGTTATTATATTTATTTCTTAGATTGCTTGCTGGACTGTCAACTCTTAAGTACAGATTTGCTTGGTTTGTTTACTCTGCATCATTAACATGAATGTGATTTATCACGTGGATGTTACTTTCTTGCAATACTTGCATAAATAATACAGCAAAGCCAAGTCTCAAACAATGGCCGTTGAATTCAATTTCAGTCCTAATTTAGACATGAACTTCACATTTATAAGTATGGATGCCTGAAGGTTTATTACAGATTACCGATGAAAGAACTGTTAAATTCTTGGAACTATCCATTTTTTCATCGTAGCATGTTACGTTACTTAACTTTCAATTAAATGGGACTGATTGAACATAACAAATGCCATCAAAAAATTAGAACATTAATGAGTAAGAACTGCCATCAACTTTAGCAATGAAAAAAGAAAAACCTGTACATGTGGTCGACAAAATCGTCAATTACAACATGCTAGGCTCCTGCAGTTTGATAGGAAAAGTCAAGGTTCAAGATAAATTGTGAATGACTCAAGTTTAATTTGAAAATTTTTATTACCTTTTGGATCGTAGCCCTCAAGATTCTTATTTACACATCGACTAAAAGCCATAAGCTGATGCCATGTGTCCTCGGTTATATTGTGTTTATGGCGTTCCTAATTTGATATGGAAAATTATATCATCATATAGATTTAAAACAAGTATATACTGAGACGGTGCAATTACATTTAGCACGAAATCTGTATTTATGTATAATAAGTTTTTAAAGAAATGTGTGGCGTCATATCCATAAAGAATACTATTATATGCTAGAGAAGATTATTTAATATGTCTCGACTACTTTTAATATTTTTGATCCTTTATTTGACCACTTTAATTATAAATGGAGATGAGTGTCTGAGTTCTTCATGTTATTTGTTTTGTTTTAAACCAACTATGTGTTGCAATTTCTTACTTTTATGTCCATTTCTATTAGAAATTCCATCAGTTCCACCCGAGTGCAGCTTTGTAGTAGATCCACCTTTTCGAAAACAAAATGATAAACCTGAGAAACATTCAACATTGTGATTCTTCCTTTCCATAGTTTTTTTGTTTGATTTCATAGCCATGGACTTTCTCTAATCTTTCGTCAAACCTCCTCAATGGTTCGAAAATATAAGCTCCTAAATCTGATAAAGAAGAATGTATCGGATGGTTAATGAATTATTACTTAAGCACCAAAGACAATAGTCATTAACTTGAGCGAGTTAAACTGATACATATTCTTGCTTTTATATTTATTGGTCAACTCTAGATAAATTTTAATCTTGAACTACAAAATATTGAAGCTATCAAATTAAATGGTTTAAATAATTTTAGTTCCATATTACATCCACGGACTCTTATCAGATGATTTGATAGTGATAAAATAGTTTGAAATTATAGTAAAATAGTTTGATATTTGGCTGTGAAAAAATAGTTTGGTATTGCAGAAAAATAGTTTGAGAATTTATCTTCTATCAATTACCAAATGTCAAATAGTTTTTTTGATGATGATTTTTTAAAAATTATATAATGCTTTGATTCTCTCACACATATTTCCATATGTTTTTGCCACATTTGTCATTGCAAAAAGAATGAAAAATTAAAATTATATAATGGTTTAGATTCTCCCACACATATTTAAAATTTATGAGCTACCTTAGTACATTATGTAACGTACTTTAGTACATTATCCAATCTACATTACAATATCATTTGTTTGCAAACTGTCAAAATCTGGATTACCTTTTATTGATTTATTTTGGTCCTCAAGTCAATAAAACAGTTTGAGAACTTAAGCATGATGCAACCTGAACTTTTTAATATGAGCTTTAGTTGCTTTAGATTTTTTTTGTATTAATATATTAGTATATTCATGTGTTTGACCATGCATTGCATGGGGTATAAATTATGGACTTAGTATGTTTCAGAAATTAATGAACATGGACAGATTGATAATAGAGTTTTTACATAATAGTCAACTAAGGTTTTACCTAACTCTTTTGCAATGCATTGACGAGTACCTCATACCGAAGAGAATCCTTTGAAAGTGTGTCCTAGGCATATAGCTGAAAAGGGGACATAGGTAATTCCTTTTATGATTGTAAACAAACCCTTAGGAAAAAAAAACATGAACTGAAAAGGAAAAATATAATGGGAAGTAAAAAAACAAAGCATTACTGAAAAACTTAAACCAAAAATTTTGTGGGAACATGGAATTTGACTTAGAATCAACTCAAGGTTCAAATAATGTGATTTTTCTTTCTTTCTGAATTTTGAATTTTGGGTCCTAAAAAGATCGTGAGAAGTAGGATTTAAAGAAAGCATGTAGAGTCTACTTTTATTAGTCACGGAGAAAACAAGGGTAATTTATTTCCATGTACAACAGGGAACATGGATGATCCCCCTCCCTCTTAATTAGTAACTTTCAGACTATGTTATCAACTTTCAGTTTATGAACATTGGTGATATTTTGAAAGTTTCATACAACAATGAACATGCAGATTATATTAGCAACAATGAACATGGATGATGTTCTGAAAGATGCTAATATAGTCTGCATATTCAGATTTAAAGAAAGCATGTGGAGTCTAAAAGTTGCTAATTATGTCATGGACTTACGTGTAAACTGAAAAATTAATCTTTTCATGTGGTGGTTGTCAAATTAAATGGTTATATCATTTTTGTTCCATTTAATTGACAGATATTTTATATATCATTACGTGCAATCAGCTGTGATAGCATATTTCTTATTTTCTTTAAAGCTTTCGGTCATTTGCTTCTTCATTTATCTCTTTGTATTAGTCAACTGTAATTTGCAAAGGTGCGAAGCTCACTATGTCATCGTATTCATTACTTTTATGAAATGATAAAAGGATCAAGATTTGCATTTATCTCAGCTCCTAAATTTCTTGGACTGGCCTTGAATTCTATACTAGCATTTTCGAATCATTAATGCATTGATATTCTATACTAGCGTTTTCGAATTTTGATGTATTTGTACTAAATTTGTGTAACTTTTGTTTACTGTGTTTGTGTTTGGTTATTCGACTGTTTTGGCTTTATGCTTGATTGCTTTTAGTTTTGATAAATTATTTGATTTAGCTCAGTATATGAATGTATAATAAAACTTAATTTTGTTCAATTTACAGAAATTATTTTGGTCAAAAATTTGTTTTTTTTTGTTGTTAATAAATTGATCTGTCTAGCTACGTGTATGACATAGCTCTTTTTTGGATTACATATCAATTACATATCATGTTGACAGTTTCAATGTATTTGAATATATTTTGTATTTGGAAAATACATTTAAATGTACTAAATACCGGTTATTTCTGTTTATTTACTTGTATAATTTCTCTTTTTACAGGACAACCTAAGTCAAATATTCAATGCATAGAAATAAAGAAAGCTCACTGATTCTTCGAGGTTAAACTGCTATAAATTCTTCTGTTTTGGTCTGTCTATTTGTGCTTCTAGACAAGTCTAATACTTGTACTGATAATGTTATCCTTTAGTTTCGGTGATCTATATACAAAATATTGCTATAGATTTTATCATAAATAAGCGTTATACATTAGCAGAGATACCTATATATTTTCTGCATATACAGCCCTTCTTTTCTGCATAACTATAGATTTTTTTGTTGCGTACCTATATATATTGAATGGTACTGTGCTACATCTGTTTCGTTTGTTATTTACACTGTTTTTAGCAATTTTGTACTAAATTTATTTTGGTCAAAAATTCAAATCCTGATACTCGCTGCTCTTTATGGTAACGATCATAATGTGAAAAATCAATAACCAATATGTATGGTTGCATTTTTCTATAGAAATAATATCAATAATTGAATTTTATAAATTAAAATTTAATTAATTAAGGAGTAATAAGTTAAAAGCTAAAACAAATGTAAACACCAATGAAATGAATTTTATATTGAAAAAACGTACTTTTTTTCATCATGGGCTAATTCAAATTTATTGCAAAAGATGTTTTGTTTTTCCAATCAATTAATATGCTTCAGTGGTTTTGTGTGAAAAACACACAACGTATGGTAGAGCTATTCCAAATCGACAATTTTATTATACTTTTACCAAGCCATAAACCTTTTCCCTCTAGATTTCCTTAGATGCCCAGTTATACAAATATGGAGTATATTTCCTGTATAAATCTAACTTGGTTTCAATGTCATATGCTTGAATTGCATATTTATAGTGGATAATATTTACAATTATAATACAGCTAAACACAAAGGAATTTAAATTTATAGCTTTCTGTTGCTACAAAATTGTTTGTTTAGCAATGATTCACCATGAAGCTGCTATATAATGATATGAGTTTGTACTTCAAAAGTCTGACGTCTTATTTTTAGAGTATATTTTAATTTTATTTTTATCATCATGTTGTTACCAAGATATCTTTAATTATTCAAGTTTAATAATCTCACTCTGTTGTGATCTTTGATAGTGCAATTGTATTGTCTGATTGCTATTTTGGAGCTGAAGGGAAGCGAAATGTAGCTTGATTCATTTGTTATTATTTATTCATTTATTTCGGAGCTCAGACACATCATGAGATCTGCTTATAAATCCATGCATGGAGCAAGACGAAGACATCTACAGCTAGACTTCAACCAAATATGTTTGTAACGATGACCACATTGATTACTGGGATTTACTAGAGTTTATGATCTTATGTTGATTAAACTTGATGTCATTTGTTGACAAGTCTGCTTATGGACCATGCCAACATATTTATAATATTGGTTGTGCACCTTTTCTAAGTATAACATGTGTAATATATAGATTGCTTGATGAATACTACATTTTTATAATGTCTTCACTCCTTAAATGGTTTTTTTCGATACACGGTTGATGTTTGATGGAAGTTACATTCAAACCATACTGATGGGAAAAAAGAAAAAATGTTATGAATTCCTCTATGGTAGTATTATATTATTTCATAGAAAAAAGAAGTTTACTCCTATTCTATGTCGTGCACGTTATTACAAAAAGAAAGTTGATAAATTGTTAAAATAACAACGTAATGAAAATATCCCTAAACCGATAATAAAAAAATTCATCAACAAAAGAATCTTTTTCTAACAAAATAACTTGTAACTGTAAATTAGAGCGTTTCTACTCAGGCGATTAATTCCATTTTAGAAAAGTATGCTACTAATAGAACTACACCACTTCCTAATGTGAGGGACCAATGTTAACTGTCCATTGGCTTGCTTTCTTTAATAGTTAGGCTATTGTTTCCTTTTAAGCATAAGACCGTGCCGGAGAAAAGCAACTTGACAGCAAAATTTTAACATTTATGACCAATGTCATATACACATATACATACAACTCACATGGTTTAGTCTACATCACTAAAAAACATAAAATTAAGTAGAATGAGTTATAGAGATTGTTAATAGGTCACACTATATTTTGATGAATGCTAGGAATTTGGATTTCGGGACACTGATGAAGAATTTCTAAAACGGCCACTTCCATGTGAAACTGTCTCATTTTATTATCCACAAATATAAGCATCTATGCCTTGCCATGCCAACAAAGCAACATAACATACATTGCCTGAAGATGTGAATGTCCAAACATAGAAACTAGGTCATCTCAAACGCACGCGAACTACCCATGGGCTAGGACAACCCTTTGGGCCAAGTCAACAATATGAAAAGCATAATCAATAATAGGTGTTCCAAAAAAAAAGTTTAGTTTAAGGTGAAACACGGGGAAATTGAATAAGCTTTGTAACCATGGCAAGAGACTCTTCAGTACCGCTTTTGCATTTGGTATACATCTTCAAGAGTCGATGCATTACCTAGAAGAGATACGACGAACTTAAGCTCAGTTTCAATTCCATTAAATGAATTCATTTCTGCTCTTTTGAAATGATCAAATTTAAAACCAAAGTCATGCTCCCCATTCAAATTTAGAAGCCCATATTGAAAAACCGAAATAGAAATGGTACATATGAAAAGAGAAAGAAATCTGATAATTTGCAAATAATAGCAATAATAAATAGAGTTAAATTATCTCTGCACTTGACAAATATGGTCCAGATTTTATACTTACTTCATTGATAATTTGTTAAATATTGAGGTTAATTGGGAGCACCTAACTCAAAAATAAATGTATCTTTTTTCATGAATTCTTAAGTAGTTTACTGTATTGATAATTGAACTCTATAAGAATAATTTTCAAATTACCTCTCTTTGCATTGCAACCATGCACAGGCACCTGAAAAATTCCAAGCAACGGCTAAGTGTCAAAGGTCAACCATGTGACTAAAAGACTAACTTTTGTGGTAACATGAACTAAAATAATACCCCATATACCAATCCTCCACCATTTTTGCTACTACTGTCCAGTCTTGAATTACCTTTGCTTTTTTCAATTACTACCTCAGTGCATAGCGAAGCTTAATTTAAAATCATGGAATATGACTAACTGTGAAATGGTACATTTGATCATCAACTTGGTAAAATTGAAGATATCTAATCGATAATATAGAATCCATATAAAACCATAGTTGGAGATATTTTCCTTTTACATGATATTGATATATACCAAAAACAAAAATGGACCGATTTTTCATGATTTGTACATGTACACGCATAAAAATGCAACAATACCTACACGTCAAAGTCATTTGATAAAATCCAAAATCCCTTACAAATATTATTTTTTATTACTAATTACTCCTGCTAACGTGCATCGCACGTGCCAAGGTACTCTTATTAATAAAACAGGTATGAGGCCAAAAAAACCAAACCAGCTATAACTCACACAACACCTTTCAACCCATACAATAGCTTGCAATATAGCTTACAAAAGATCATATAACAACTAAAAGAGCAATAGCTTTAGGCAGTCCTAAGATATCAGGGCACATTGGCAAATCAACAACAACCGAAACTCCCTTAGCATAATCGACAACCAAATCAGCAGAGGCATTGTTGACATGCATAGTTGTAGAGGCAATGTACGACTGGAGTTTTGGGAGCAAAATAGGATCAGGAGGATTGGGAGGAGGGACTTCAACAGGGGATTCCATAGGATCAACCGAAGATAAAGGAATTTTAACTTTCCATTGCCGATGCTTAGTTTTTTGGATTGGGAATTTGGCTGGAATAGTTGCTACCCCTCTAACAAGAGGGCGGCGACGACAAAAATGAGTGACAAACAGTACGTATCAGGAGCGACCATTGATAACCAATGGCAATACGGTCAACAACGTTCCCAGGAAGGGCAATTGAAAGGTAGGGCTACTAAAAGGTAGGAAGGCAAAGGCTTGATGGGAGCAATCTCAATAAGAGCTCTAACATATTCCAAACCATTACGACTTTTAGTATTCTCATCAAAACAAACCAGTTTACTAATGTAACAAGCTTACCAATCAAGACCTTTTAAAGACTGAAGCGAGAAAGGTATGCAAGAGAACATCGCCCATACAGGTATCGACAAAACATTTTCTCTAGCAGAATCAGCAGAAGGACTCCATTTGGTGACAATAAAAACTTTTCCATCTATAACACACGTATCAGCCTACAATACCATTCTCCTCTCATCGGGATTTGAAAATTCAAAAAAGAATAAGTCTTTACCGAATCTAACTGACAATGATCCTTTGATTTTCAATTTGTTATTTAAATAGTTTTTAACAATTGTGTAACGATGGCCTTTATCCAAGAAAAAATCTACCAAAGTATCAGACCAAAAGGCTACTCCAGCATCTACAACATCTTGCGGGGGACTAAAATATCATCACAATTACCAATAGTGTCATATCGTTTTGAAACGTACCTTCCCGCATTGCAGGGTTTTGCTAAGAAAAGCAATTTCTAACTCTGTGTAGGAGGAGCAGAATTTTGTTTAGGAAGACACTAATTCACTATAACTGGAAGAACTTGAACATTAATAGGTTCCTTAGCTATACAGGCATCCGGACCGGGCACTGCAAACTCAAGCACTGGCATAGGAATATCGGTTGGCTTAAAAGAGCCGAATATAGCCTCAAGCTCATCGAAAAAAGGGAAGCTGTAAGGAGAAGATGAACGCTTTGATTTGCGACCAGATTGCATAGCCGAACCGAGCGCAGGGAAATCACCCTGACTAGACAGCAGCGGAGACGAAGGCTTGACTCTGATCTCGCCAGATCTGGAAACAGAGGGCGAAACGGGGCCAAAAAACCCAAATTTCATAGCGATAATACCTATGGCACGACGGCAAGAATAGTGGGGAAAACAGCAGCACGCAGAGGAGAAATGTGAAAGAAGGAGGTAGAGGAGAAAGACAGAGGTGTAAGCGAAGAGAATGATGCGCGACGACAAACGGGAGGAAAAGAAAGGGAGACAGTTGCCTATTTAGGAGGCCATTGAAATTTCATGCGAAATCATTTTTGTAACGCCTAAATTTTTTAATAGTCTGTGTTAATAACCTTTTCATTTACCTCACGTGTAGAAAATGAAATTAGCCAAGTCAAAGAAGCGTGGAGCAAGAATATTAGTAATTACACAACTTATTACCGACAATGCGAAGATTATAGTGCAATTATTATTAGCTTTATAAAAGGTCAAAATTATTGTAAATAAATAAGAATATGTTATAAAGAAATAAGAGCAGAAGCCATTAGAGAAGGAAAGAGACATTTTATTCATTTCAGAGATTAGTTGTGTTCTATTTTCATTACATAGACTTCTTTGTATAAAGTGTTAGGAACTTGGGATTGAACTTATCGCATGATGTAGGACTAAACAAAACAACGTAAAGCATACAACATAAAATCATGTTCACTTTTGATGTATATTATAACGCCCCCCTTGAATATGCATCTTCAAAATCTTGAATGCTCTGATAACTTGAAATCTTCCCTTTTAAAATGTGTATGATAATTGCTCCCTCTTATTATTATCTTGCTTGCATATATCCAATTAGTCGATATAGTTATTTGTCTATTGCCTCGTTAAAAACCTCCATTATGAAAAATCAATGGGAAAAACCTTGAACGATGAAAGAGTCCAACTTGAAATCATAGATATCATATTAAAAATGAGATTCCTTCTAAGGTTTGATATTTCAGGATCAAAATAATACCGCATTAAAAACTTATTAAGAAAAACCCAGTGGAAAAAATCATAGTGAAGGAAAAGAGTACATTATGATATACTTGTATATCCTGCTTTTATGAAAAACACTTCATGTGCTTTTATTTTTGGTGCTTCATATCAGTTTTGCTTATTGCAATTGCATCTTCGATAGAAATTAAGAGTTCTATTACAACAATACTTAAAAGAATGTTGTAGTCTACACTCTTTATTCTTTTATTTCTTTGTAACTAGCAAAGTAATTTATACTCTTTGAGAACTAGTAGACTTTCATCGTTTAGTATGATTTAACCAATATTCATACCTTTAGGGTATTTTAAGTGTTTCAAACACTTTCACTACTTCAGTCAATTCAATTATTTCTAAAAGCATCATGCCTAGGGCATTTAACATGATGTTTGCCCTACATGTGCTTAAGTCTGTGTTTTCTACTATATATATATATATATATATATATATATATATACTTCTAATCATATTTTCACATTTCTTATTTAGGATAATTCATGATGGCCAATTGTGTTTTTCTTTAACCCAGGATTTTTAGTCCATTTATAAACATAAGCGTTTTATTATTCACAACTTTATCACCAATGATTATTTTTTGTCAGTTCTAGACATGATTTAATGAGATCTCATCATTTATCATGTTTTAGGTACCTAAACCATTTCTAGGATTATTTGACAATCATGTCATGGGTCTCATCAAGAGCACCTTTAATTGTTTCTTCAAAAACACCCACCTTCTTTATTTAGCGTCTTTATTACCTACTCCAAAAGTATTTTAAAACTGACTTTTGTACCACATTTCAGATGTGGTCTACACTTTTTGATCCTTCATGGATTTAGATCTATATTGGAGAAATTTTAATAGGGATATTATTGATAATATATTCAAGTTACTTAATATTTTACATCATTGTATATTACAAATATTTAATAATGATAATCAAAATGAACTTATATCCCTTTTATCTTCCCCCTCAATGTTGACGAACATTGTCACATTTAATAGTAATCTTTTTTGGATTCTCATTTTGATCCATTATGATATTTCTACTAGCAAATATATCATACATATCAATTAAAATAGGATAATTCTTTTATCAGTTGATAGGATGCATTCAATTGATATTGCTTATTAGTGTTTGTTCTCATTTATTGTTCTAGCCAATTAGAGAAATTTACTTATTGGGTAGATCATTTGAATACATACATGACTTCGAGTCATTCAATATTTATGTTGATTGAATTTTAAATCACTGAATTATATTTATGCATAATTTATAAAATGAGCTCATAACAAACTTTAGGTTGTTATTTAAATATCTACATATACATACATACACACACACACACACATACATATATATATACACACACACACGTGCGTCCATGTATTACATATATATTATAAACTTGAATATTCTTTCTCATTTGAGTTAGTGATTTTTAGAACAAACTACTGTAAGGATCCAAACTATTAATTTTTGTTTATAGGTCAATGTCAATGTGAATCCTTTCAGACCACATGATAATGTTCAAAATATCTGGTTTGGAACCTTATTGAACTTTTGATTCAAATAAATTATATACACAACTTCAAGTTGTTAAGTTCTATTCCTCGATTGTATCTCAAAATATCACTTTAGAACATTAACCATGATTACTTATCAGAGAATAATACATAGTTATATTTGCATATAGATATTTCTACACATCTTTTCTGAAGAGTTCAATAGAAAAGAGATACTTACCAAAAAAAATAAGAGTAGTTTCCGGACGCTTGGAATTTTATGAAAATATGCAATTATATTAGTTATACATACAGATCTCTTCAAGATGGTATTTATATCTTTCATGAAATTTATGATAAGATATATAGACTATCTCTTCAGGAGAATATTTAAAGATATTTTTTCAAGAAATGGTTATGCATATAATATTTCTTATGAAATAATAACAATGAACATGACTTTTAGGATATAACTTGATACATGAATATGGAATAGTGTATTCTAGTTTGTAGCTTACCAATTTGAGAGGTTTGATATAATTATAAATGAAATATATGATGCACATCCATAATCATAAATAGTATGTTATATGAGTTATCTCTCTTGGATAATACAAAATTGTATTTCGTCAATTAGATAGTTCGACTAACGCACCCAAAAATAATTTGTCAAAACTTCAAATTTTATAACATAGTGTGATTTGTAGAAACTAGATCTACAATTAGATATATCAATGAGAAAGCAATAGAGAGAACAATTAAATTAAAGTCGCACATATTAAAATGGATTATATTTTGCATTGCACAGAACTTATAAATTGACCATGTATACTTTTACACAATTGGAAGTATATATAATGGGAGAAAAGCTTTTAAACTAAGTATAACATATAAACTGAAATAAAAAAAGGTGAAAAATGGACTGAAATGTCATTTGAATTTATATTTTATAAATAATGAGCATCCCTTTTCAAAGGTAAATCAATAACTAATTTTTAAGTCAAGGCATATTTGAAATGTCATTCCACACAATATCTTCAGGATATTCGGTCAATATAATATGTATATGCAAAGACGTAAGTAAGATATAACTCATTTGGTGATTTTTGAAATCTCCAGAATGCACTGTCACAATGTTGTGTCAAGATGTATTTATCTCTTTTAACTTCTTCAAAAGGTATAATTTTATCATTTCACATAGTTTCAAAAGAGCTTCGGGTTTCTAATTCATGAACATTAAGCTCATTAATTTATTATGAACCTCAAGTTCTCAAATTTTGTGTAAACTTCTTGTTTAGAAGTTTATACATTTCGACTGCAAAAATAACTATACGATTTCAAATCGTAGGCTTTATCAACAAATCATTTCATAATTTAAGACTTTAGGTCTTGAACTGAGTTATACGACTTCTGGTTGAAAAAAAATTCCTTGCAAAACTTTAGGTTGTTGTTCAAACTTATTTCTTTTATTATATCTAATATTGCCTACCAAAATAAATACACCAGATAATAAACCGTATGCCTATTCTTATTCCAAACACAAAAATACATCATTTAATTTATTATAACCAATGCATTTATGATGATAAGGTAATTTAATTTATTACCATAACAAAAATATTTAATGCATTTATGGTAAAATAAATTGAATGCAATTTACCATTATTGCGTCCTAATATATAAAATATTGTCGCAATGAATTAATTTCTTTGCAAATATATAAATCAATTGAATAAATGTTAACTAATGTGATGAAACTTCATCTTAGATTTAGCCACAATACACTTACTAATATAAAAATGAATTACCATAAGAGAAACTTTATTTCTTAATAGTCAAAATTTCTAAAATGACTAAAGTAACTCTTATATATATATATATATATATATATATATATATATATATATCCCTTTAATAATTCAAGTTTTCAATCCTTTTTTTTTGGAACTTTCCTTTAATACAAGAAAACTTGAAATTTAATAATTTATGGAAACTCATGCTTTTTAGTATTATAGGAACTGTAGTGTAACGACCCGCCTTTTTGGACAGTTTAAACCGACGATCAAATACACATGTCGATTCCAAACCATTAAAAGGGCAGATAGTTATTGGGGTAATTAAGAGAAGAAAAGGAAGGAAAATAAAGGAAATGAAACAACACAGAATCTCACAGCGGAAGGCTAAAGTATAATAATAAAATAACAGTTCATGAAGCTGTTAATTAAATGAATACATTTGAAATGAATACATTTGATTATTATTATACAACATTTATCAGAGTTACATACACAGCAAATATCATACAACAATGCAGCGGAATGGAATGAATATAATAGTAGTAGATACTATACCAAATCTTCGTCTCCGTCCTCCAAGAAAATGATCTTCAACCTAAACTGAAAACTCAGGACTGACCCGAGCGTAATGAAAAGACAAAACACCCGAGTCAGGACTAAATATCCTCATGTAAGTTAAGTCAATCGTAAATAAATATGAGTGTAACGGCGTCGGGGATGTTTACGGGGTTTGACATCTCCTATCCAGTGTCAACGTGCGTGCAATAACTTAAGAGATGTTACGGGATTTTCCATCTCTCAAGGATCCGTTAAACTATCTACTATGTAGTAATGTACGCTAAGTAGATAATGTCTATCAGTAAAATAAAGTATCAAAATAGCGTTAAGGCGTTACCATAATCCCCCTTAACACATTTTTATATTCCCAAAAGCATATACAAGACCGTAGTTTCCCCAAAACCGGAAGTCACCAGAGGGCAATCCATATACTCAAGGTACAAATCAAAACGTAGTGGTCGCGAATAGGATAATCAGTATGACAAGGTACATGAGGCAATACCAACTAGGATACTAGTAGTTGCGTGATCCGGACTGATGTTGGGCATAGCCAGCAGCTACCCCAACACCGCGAAACAACACTCCCAAATCAAGGGGTGCACCCAAATCGCATCACAAATGTAATAGAAATGGTATCGAAGAAGTGTGTCCGCTAGAGGTGGCGAACCTCAATGGCCCGGCGCGGCTCCTGTTTTAGTCATGTCAGGGGTCATCCAATAATCGTTCTCTTTCTTCAGTCAACGCGTTCACCAAACCATCCACTTCATTCTGGATCATCACTCCGCGTATAATAGTTATTAAAGTGGTTTTCGGTATCGACAGAGAGTATGTCCATATCCGATCCCGGTCTCTTTAATAACTACGTATTATTACACCGTTGGCTCTTTTATATTTCAAATCGATTCATAATTGATATCAAAATATCATATTCGCTTCAAAAATCAAATCTATTTCAAAAATCATCGTATCTTTCCAAATGTAATATTTCGTTTCAAAATCATTTTCCCGCATCAATATCTCATTTCGATTTCAAATTCATTTCGGATTTCAATTTAGATTGCAACTTCGTTTAACTCAATTCGTATTTAAATTTAAGGTTTAAATATAACATTTCACCTTATTTTCTAGCTTAAAATTTTAGAAATAGTTTTAAGTAGTTTAAAAGTAGTTTTAAGTAATTACAATAGTTAAAATACTTTAAAATCTTAAAATGGATTTGAAATAGATAAATTTAGTTCAAAATAATTTAAATTGGGTTAAGTAGATTTAAAATGGATTAAAATAGTTTAAGTATTCAAAATGGTTTATATAACCGAGAAATTTGGAAAACAAAATAAAACAGCTTCAAAACCAATCCATTTCAATTATAACTTCCCAGTTCAAATCAATTTCAATTTCCATTCTACTGATTCGATTTCGATTTCAACTCAAATCAATGTCAGCTTTGATTTCAAATTAATTCAATTTTACATTCACCTTCAATTAATTCAATTTCAATTTATATCGATTCAAAGCTTGATTTTCCAAAATATCAATTTGTAACACTTAACAAAATTATCTTTCAATATCCAAATTTAAAACCCAATTACAAATGTGATTCAATTTCAAGTTCAAATTCAAAATATCTTTTATATCGCTTTTACTTAGTAATACTCAAAGCTCGAAATAATGTTCAATCTTCAAAACAAATAAATTTCTGAAATTCAATCATATCCAAATTTTTAAATTTCAAAGTCTCAACTTAAATTATTTAACAATTTCTTTTAACCAAAATTTATTTCAACATTCCAAACTCAATTTTTCGACAAATTCAATTTCTATAAATCGATTTCTATTTATAACCTTTAAATCAAAACATTTAAATAAATTCAAATCGACGATTTTTAAAATTATTAATTTAGCCAATTCGGTGTCCGTATATAATTTACTATCCTATGGCCAAGTAGTTATTTATTTCAATTAAATGTCAGGGAGGAATATATATTACTTAAATTTTATCACGGTATCATATGTATGCATAACAGGATCTATATAAGCAAATAAACATCCAAACATTCAATTATCAACCAATAGCATCCATCAAAATACATCATCCAATAAACAATACAATTCATGGCAGTTTCATAGTTATCAACGTTAGGTAATTTAATCGCAATTCAATTTTAACTTCAATTTAACTGTCAATTTAATTTTTCAACGGTTAATTCAAATAACAAGCTATATGACAATTAAATTTATATCAACGACGACAAATAAAATTCATATCACTTCATAATGTCAAATTAACTAGCATAAAGATATTTAGTACGGTGTGAGCGTTATAAAACACTCACCTTGATTTAAATGTAGTTCCAGCGTTTGTTTCGAATAAAATTAAACGAGCGTTTAATTTTACCCGAAATTTCCACTAGCTCCAAATGACTCCAATCCAATTCCATAGCGTAGTGCTCGTCAAAACGAAGCCAACGCAATTTATTTCGTTGAATTCCGACCTCGTATGCAAAAGTTAGAGCATTTTAAAGTTAATACGAATTATAATAGAATTAAATTAACATTTCTTTTATATAATTAAATCTCAACCAATCACTGCCGTTGATCGCTGCTTGATGGAATCCAGGCCGCATGCTTCTTCTTCTCACGCAATTCCCAGGTGATAAATCGCGTACAGGAACCCATCAACGCCCCCGTCTTCCTCGAAACGCGAGCCACCTAACTCGATTCCAAAATGATCAGAGACCACCAGCTTGTTGCCCAACGCGAGCTCGACCCACGGCAGTGATCTCGGCGAACCCGGTCGCTTATAGGTCTTGAACGACGTGGATGAACGGCGCGACTTCTCATGCGATTTGCCGATGATTTCCTCCACTATAATCGATCATATCCGTATGGATTTCAAGATCTCCCCTAGCTCTTCAACATTGCAGTTGATAGTTTTTGGTAAAAGTCGATGGATTGGGAGAAAACGAAGGAGGAAGCTTGCGTGATTCTGGCCATTGAAAATAGCACGGTGGCGGCTAGGGTTTTCTGGGTCGGGTTTTCAATTTTGAGAAAATGGGTGGCCCTTTATAGAATTTCAACGAAAAATACTATTCACTCCAAATTTCCGAACTCCAAATCTCGCGCGGTGACCGACGTTTCTAGGGTTTATCCCATGTTCCGGACACAATGGAATAGGTTTCGAAAGCTAATTCGATCGTATGTGAGAGTTATAGCGATAAACGATCAAATTTCAATTAAACCGATTAAACTAAATTTTTATGCGTTTTGGCTTGCCCCGGACAAACGGTAAATCCGATTGACACGAAATTTGAAACCATATAATAATATCACATTACGGATCCGATGAAACTGGTTTCGTCGAAATCCGAGACCGTTTGAAAAATGACTATTTTAACTCGTTAAATTAATATTAAATAATTTCAACGCGTTTCGAGCTGCCACGGTCAAATGACAACTCCGATTACTACGAAAATTGAAATCCGATAATAACTTACTATTACGGATCCAATGGGACTAGTTTCGTCAAATTCTGAGACTGTTCAAAATTTGGCTAATTTCCAATCGATAATTAAATATTAAAATATTAAATTTTCACCAATAAATTTTATATTCAGTTTTAAAAGTTCTATAACATCACTATAACTCCAATATGATAAAATAAAATTTTACAATCATTTTTAATCATATTAAACCCGTTATTCAATTTATCCAATAAATTCCAATTTTAAAATCTTACTAACCCTATTAAAATTCTAATATAACTTACATTCACTTTGGAAACCAATTTGAATCATATTAAATCAAATTTCAAATATCCACTCTATTTTCATATATTAATTTCAATATCAAATTAATCATATCAAATTCGGAATTTAATTATTCAAACATTCGTAATATTAAATTTAACAAATTTGATTATTCTTAAATCACTATCCTCTGAAATATTCGAAACGAACTTATAAAATTTAACAAATTCAAATTTATATAACAACCATTTTTATTAAAACAGTTATTCAATTCCAGTTATTAAATTATCAATAAATTCCAAATATTTAATTTAAACAATTTCGCTTATCCAATAATTCATTATCTTTTGAAATATTGAGATTAAACTTATAAGATTCAACCCTTAAAACCAATTCACAATTTAGAACACTATTTTCATTTTACAGTTATTCAATTATTCAATAAGTTTTAAATATTTAATTTGAACAACTTACCTGTCCAATATTCAATATTTGATTTTAAATAGATTTTACTTATCAATCAATTACTCTATTATACCCAATGAATTTCAACATTTATTATCCTATTCAACTATTGATTTCAAAGGCATTCACTAAGTAGCATTCATTTTTCATTACTTGGATAATTATTGTTGCAATTTATCCCAGTTTTATTATTCCAAACGACTTACAAATTTTTTTTCTAACACTAAATCATGAAATCTTATTAAATTAACTATTTTAATTATCGAAAATTTACGGGTCGTTACATTCTCCCCCACTCAAAACTTTTCGTCCCCGAAAAGGAAAAAGAAGGGAAAATGAACTAAGTACAGAATTCAACATTTAGATATATTTTATTCAAAGTTACCAACTTATAAAACAATGAAATTCCATTTATAAAGTCATTACTACGCTTTTACTAAGTTATTCCAAACGCCTTTTAACTTTAAAAGTTAGTTATCAAAACAAGTTATAAAAAAATTTAAATCTTGAAAAAAAATTTCTAACACCCGGATTTACGGAAAATTTCGGCAGCACCTCCTTTGCGCGGCTAGGACCGAAAAAATTTCACAGTGGTAAAAATTGCATGATGTACATCTCATTACAAGAATGAGGCATCCCAAAACATGGGGAACACAATAATATACCAAAACATAAACCGAAATCCGAGAACGTACCTTTTATTAAGCGTTTATTAGCAATTTAACTTACATTTTGCATTTTAGCGCAGAAGCGAGCTCCACAAGCGAAGCGCAACCCCTTTGCTACCTACTAAAATGCTCAATAACCAAGTTAGAACCATGCATATAAAGATAGATCAATATACTTAGCATAAACAACATACATATAACATGTTTAGCTCCAAAACTTAAATTCCAATTCCAGGACAGCAACGAATCTCAGTTTTTTTGGTCAGCAAAACGATAAAGTTTGACAACGGAATGTAAACAAAAGTTGTTGCATTCGTTTCAGGCTTTCCGGAATGTCCAAAATTATCAAATTCGGACCATCCGTCCAAAAGTTACGGCCGTTTTACTAAAATGATACGCTTCAGCCCCGAGCAATTAGTGCAGGCCTGAAATGTAATTTCAGATTTTCGACCTCTTAAATGACAGAAATAAGAAAAGCTTATAAAATAAAAGTTGGAGCTTAGGTTCTAAGCTTTCCAGAAAGTGCAAGATCGTCAAAATCCGATATACCAGTAAAAAGTTATGGTGAGAATACTAAGGTGCTTTAGATTTCTACTTCGCCCAGGCCAGCGACTAATATTGGTGTTTTAAGCCTAGTGGATGAAGGTATTTATCAAAACATTCTAAACAAAAGATGTAGCACAGTTTCTAGGGTTTTCGAAAAGTCCGAGATCGTCGAATTCCGTTTAGCCATTTAAAAGTTATGGTTGTTTTCGTTTCAGCATGTATTGGACCATTTTGGATGTTTTTTTTTCCTCCAAAATTTTGCTTTTATTATTTCAAAGTACAAACCATCAAAACATCAAATTTTCTAAAGAACAATCATAAACACAAAGCCATTTATTTTCTTATTCATCCACACAATAGGTTTACATTCAATTTGTTTCCGATTTATTCAAGTTTGTTTCATTCACATTTTTAATTCAAGACAATTTGCTTCAATTTAAATTGAATTCAATTATATTTAATTTCACTTTGCTTCAAATTTGAAGTTAATTATTTTTTTAATTTTATTCCGTTTATTCAATTCCATTAACACTAATGAATTCTACTTAATCAATTATCATCCATCTAACAACCAATGCATATCAAACATTAACATCCATCCAAAATCTACACTAAATCAATTATACATTTCCAAGTCAATTTTAATTTCATACACTTCCAAGTTTTTTTGACATTTAGTTATATTCAAATTTTATTAGTTTCCATTTACCAATTTTATTTTTCATTAATTTTAAATTTTATTCATTCACTTATATATATTATTCATTTTACAGCTTAAATTTCTTTTATATTTACAACTATCAAAAGATCTTCGCATTCTATTCTTCACTCTCACACTGGTATATTATTTCTCTATTTATCCTTATTAGCATTTTAAACCTTTTAAGTATTTGGTAAGTTATAGTTATGCAAATAGAATGTAGTTAAACAACATACAACTTCTTTTCATTTAAATTTGAATTTTCAATTAATTAATTCTTAAGTCATTACTTAAATTTCACTATAATTAAATTTCACATTTACATTTACATATAGTATTTTCATTTTATATTAACATAATTGTGAATCATCTTTAAATGTTAATTCAAATTCCAATTATTTACTAACAATTTTATTCATATTTGCAAACCATTAATTTAATGCATATTTCATTATTCAAACTTATACTTGTATATTATCCAATTAACAATTCATATAACATTTTTGAACTTCTCAAATATTTTGGTAAGTTATATCTATGCTATAGAATGAAATTTAATACTATGCGAGTTTTACAGTTTCAATTTTATTTTAAGTTCATAATTTCCTAATTCTAAGGATTTCTACTTCAATTGATATTTTCACTTAGCTCTTAGGTTCATTTCTCATTTCACAATTCAGAAGTTCCTTAATGATTAAAGTATTAATTCATTACAATTATAAAAAAAAAAATCATTAATTATTAAAGAACTTAAGAATTCCAATCCCGGTTTCATCTCAAATCAAGTTTTGAAATAATATATATTTATATAATTTATATATCAAATCATACTATAGAGAATACAAAATAAAATAAATTTGAATCAAAACCAGGTTTAAACAAGCTATTAAGTGGTCTCCCCGACTCAGACTCTCGAAAATAAACGCCGATGATGCGTGCACTCATCACCGAAATCATTTTCTAGGGTAAAGAGTAGGGAATATAACACTTACCATAAAAAAAATCCTTCGAAACAATTTCAACTCAATTATACTATCATATAATGCTCATATTATATTTTTCAAATTCTTGTAAGTCAATTTCAAACACCGGAATTTAAATTCAAAAATCCAAGTTAAAATTCATTTATATTCATTATCAGTTGTGTTTACAAGATTTCATTTTCCTAAATCCATTGTTATTCAATCAATTGTTGTAAATATTGACTGATCAAACAATAACGATAATAATCTAATATTATCATCTCCTAACAATCAATTCAATCAAAATGAATAAATATTCAAATAATTCTTTTATATAAATAGATTCCAAAACGATATTGTGTTGGTTTGTCCTATTCGAGTGTTTAAAAATTCCTATCGACGCCTTGGCGTCCCAAGTATCGACCAGAATTCATAAATACTCAACGGAACAAATTAACACAATATAAAACCATTTTATATCAAATAACAAGTACGCTCTCTCATATACACTCAACTCATTCATATAGTTTACCTCTATTTCAATGAGTTATTCCCCACTAGAGCCAAGGTTTATCGCTAAACCAAAGCTCTGATACCAACTGTAACGACCCGCCTTTTTGGACAGTTTAAACCGACGATCAAATACACATGTCGATTCCAAACCATTAAAAGGGCAGATAGTTATTGGGGTAATTAAGAGAAGAAAAGGAAGGAAAATAAAGGAAATGAAACAACACAGAATCTCACAGCGGAAGGCTAAAGTATAATAATAAAATAACAGTTCATGAAGCTGTTAATTAAATGAATACATTTGAAATGAATACATTTGATTATTATTATACAACATTTATCAGAGTTACATACACAGCAAATATCATACAACAATGCAGCGGAATGGAATGAATATAATAGTAGTAGATACTATACCAAATCTTCGTCTCCGTCCTCCAAGAAAATGATCTTCAACCTAAACTGAAAACTCAGGACTGACCCGAGCGTAATGAAAAGACAAAACACCCGAGTCAGGACTAAATATCCTCATGTAAGTTAAGTCAATCGTAAATAAATATGAGTGTAACGGCGTCGGGGATGTTTACGGGGTTTGACATCTCCTATCCAGTGTCAACGTGCGTGCAATAACTTAAGAGATGTTACGGGATTTTCCATCTCTCAAGGATCCGTTAAACTATCTACTATGTAGTAATGTACGCTAAGTAGATAATGTCTATCAGTAAAATAAAGTATCAAAATAGCGTTAAGGCGTTACCATAATCCCCCTTAACACATTTTTATATTCCCAAAAGCATATACAAGACCGTAGTTTCCCCAAAACCGGAAGTCACCAGAGGGCAATCCATATACTCAAGGTACAAATCAAAACGTAGTGGTCGCGAATAGGATAATCAGTATGACAAGGTACATGAGGCAATACCAACTAGGATACTAGTAGTTGCGTGATCCGGACTGATGTTGGGCATAGCCAGCAGCTACCCCAACACCGCGAAACAACACTCCCAAATCAAGGGGTGCACCCAAATCGCATCACAAATGTAATAGAAATGGTATCGAAGAAGTGTGTCCGCTAGAGGTGGCGAACCTCAATGGCCCGGCGCGGCTCCTGTTTTAGTCATGTCAGGGGTCATCCAATAATCGTTCTCTTTCTTCAGTCAACGCGTTCACCAAACCATCCACTTCATTCTGGATCATCACTCCGCGTATAATAGTTATTAAAGTGGTTTTCGGTATCGACAGAGAGTATGTCCATATCCGATCCCGGTCTCTTTAATAACTACGTATTATTACACCGTTGGCTCTTTTATATTTCAAATCGATTCATAATTGATATCAAAATATCATATTCGCTTCAAAAATCAAATCTATTTCAAAAATCATCGTATCTTTCCAAATGTAATATTTCGTTTCAAAATCATTTTCCCGCATCAATATCTCATTTCGATTTCAAATTCATTTCGGATTTCAATTTAGATTGCAACTTCGTTTAACTCAATTCGTATTTAAATTTAAGGTTTAAATATAACATTTCACCTTATTTTCTAGCTTAAAATTTTAGAAATAGTTTTAAGTAGTTTAAAAGTAGTTTTAAGTAATTACAATAGTTAAAATACTTTAAAATCTTAAAATGGATTTGAAATAGATAAATTTAGTTCAAAATAATTTAAATTGGGTTAAGTAGATTTAAAATGGATTAAAATAGTTTAAGTATTCAAAATGGTTTATATAACCGAGAAATTTGGAAAACAAAATAAAACAGCTTCAAAACCAATCCATTTCAATTATAACTTCCCAGTTCAAATCAATTTCAATTTCCATTCTACTGATTCGATTTCGATTTCAACTCAAATCAATGTCAGCTTTGATTTCAAATTAATTCAATTTTACATTCACCTTCAATTAATTCAATTTCAATTTATATCGATTCAAAGCTTGATTTTCCAAAATATCAATTTGTAACACTTAACAAAATTATCTTTCAATATCCAAATTTAAAACCCAATTACAAATGTGATTCAATTTCAAGTTCAAATTCAAAATATCTTTTATATCGCTTTTACTTAGTAATACTCAAAGCTCGAAATAATGTTCAATCTTCAAAACAAATAAATTTCTGAAATTCAATCATATCCAAATTTTTAAATTTCAAAGTCTCAACTTAAATTATTTAACAATTTCTTTTAACCAAAATTTATTTCAACATTCCAAACTCAATTTTTCGACAAATTCAATTTCTATAAATCGATTTCTATTTATAACCTTTAAATCAAAACATTTAAATAAATTCAAATCGACGATTTTTAAAATTATTAATTTAGCCAATTCGGTGTCCGTATATAATTTACTATCCTATGGCCAAGTAGTTATTTATTTCAATTAAATGTCAGGGAGGAATATATATTACTTAAATTTTATCACGGTATCATATGTATGCATAACAGGATCTATATAAGCAAATAAACATCCAAACATTCAATTATCAACCAATAGCATCCATCAAAATACATCATCCAATAAACAATACAATTCATGGCAGTTTCATAGTTATCAACGTTAGGTAATTTAATCGCAATTCAATTTTAACTTCAATTTAACTGTCAATTTAATTTTTCAACGGTTAATTCAAATAACAAGCTATATGACAATTAAATTTATATCAACGACGACAAATAAAATTCATATCACTTCATAATGTCAAATTAACTAGCATAAAGATATTTAGTACGGTGTGAGCGTTATAAAACACTCACCTTGATTTAAATGTAGTTCCAGCGTTTGTTTCGAATAAAATTAAACGAGCGTTTAATTTTACCCGAAATTTCCACTAGCTCCAAATGACTCCAATCCAATTCCATAGCGTAGTGCTCGTCAAAACGAAGCCAACGCAATTTATTTCGTTGAATTCCGACCTCGTATGCAAAAGTTAGAGCATTTTAAAGTTAATACGAATTATAATAGAATTAAATTAACATTTCTTTTATATAATTAAATCTCAACCAATCACTGCCGTTGATCGCTGCTTGATGGAATCCAGGCCGCATGCTTCTTCTTCTCACGCAATTCCCAGGTGATAAATCGCGTACAGGAACCCATCAACGCCCCCGTCTTCCTCGAAACGCGAGCCACCTAACTCGATTCCAAAATGATCAGAGACCACCAGCTTGTTGCCCAACGCGAGCTCGACCCACGGCAGTGATCTCGGCGAACCCGGTCGCTTATAGGTCTTGAACGACGTGGATGAACGGCGCGACTTCTCATGCGATTTGCCGATGATTTCCTCCACTATAATCGATCATATCCGTATGGATTTCAAGATCTCCCCTAGCTCTTCAACATTGCAGTTGATAGTTTTTGGTAAAAGTCGATGGATTGGGAGAAAACGAAGGAGGAAGCTTGCGTGATTCTGGCCATTGAAAATAGCACGGTGGCGGCTAGGGTTTTCTGGGTCGGGTTTTCAATTTTGAGAAAATGGGTGGCCCTTTATAGAATTTCAACGAAAAATACTATTCACTCCAAATTTCCGAACTCCAAATCTCGCGCGGTGACCGACGTTTCTAGGGTTTATCCCATGTTCCGGACACAATGGAATAGGTTTCGAAAGCTAATTCGATCGTATGTGAGAGTTATAGCAATAAACGATCAAATTTCAATTAAACCGATTAAACTAAATTTTTATGCGTTTTGGCTTGCCCCGGACAAACGGTAAATCCGATTGACACGAAATTTGAAACCATATAATAATATCACATTACGGATCCGATGAAACTGGTTTCGTCGAAATCCGAGACCGTTTGAAAAATGACTATTTTAACTCGTTAAATTAATATTAAATAATTTCAACGCGTTTCGAGCTGCCACGGTCAAATGACAACTCCGATTACTACGAAAATTGAAATCCGATAATAACTTACTATTACGGATCCAATGGGACTAGTTTCGTCAAATTCTGAGACTGTTCAAAATTTGGCTAATTTCCAATCGATAATTAAATATTAAAATATTAAATTTTCACCAATAAATTTTATATTCAGTTTTAAAAGTTCTATAACATCACTATAACTCCAATATGATAAAATAAAATTTTACAATCATTTTTAATCATATTAAACCCGTTATTCAATTTATCCAATAAATTCCAATTTTAAAATCTTACTAACCCTATTAAAATTCTAATATAACTTACATTCACTTTGGAAACCAATTTGAATCATATTAAATCAAATTTCAAATATCCACTCTATTTTCATATATTAATTTCAATATCAAATTAATCATATCAAATTCGGAATTTAATTATTCAAACATTCGTAATATTAAATTTAACAAATTTGATTATTCTTAAATCACTATCCTCTGAAATATTCGAAACGAACTTATAAAATTTAACAAATTCAAATTTATATAACAACCATTTTTATTAAAACAGTTATTCAATTCCAGTTATTAAATTATCAATAAATTCCAAATATTTAATTTAAACAATTTCGCTTATCCAATAATTCATTATCTTTTGAAATATTGAGATTAAACTTATAAGATTCAACCCTTAAAACCAATTCACAATTTAGAACACTATTTTCATTTTACAGTTATTCAATTATTCAATAAGTTTTAAATATTTAATTTGAACAACTTACCTGTCCAATATTCAATATTTGATTTTAAATAGATTTTACTTATCAATCAATTACTCTATTATACCCAATGAATTTCAACATTTATTATCCTATTCAACTATTGATTTCAAAGGCATTCACTAAGTAGCATTCATTTTTCATTACTTGGATAATTATTGTTGCAATTTATCCCAGTTTTATTATTCCAAACGACTTACAAATTTTTTTTCTAACACTAAATCATGAAATCTTATTAAATTAACTATTTTAATTATCGAAAATTTACGGGTCGTTACATGTAGGTTCTCAATTTTTATTTCAAATGCTCCATGTACGCTTTCATTAATGTTTTCATTCACTTTAGGTGTGCTACATCAATACCAATATTGGATCTAAGCTTAATATAATCTTCTAGATATGTATTATTCTTTATATATTTATCTAAGAAACAGTAAAATATTTCTTCTAGAGATATAAATTATAGATCAAAATCATTTCCAAGGTCAAAATCCAAATCAAATATTTTTCAAAATGAAAACATCATTTACCAAACAGGTATAGATTACTTATAACTATATCACAAACCAAAACACAATCAAGTTCAATAATTTTATTTGAATTAACAACAGCAGATATTGTCAAATTAAAAAATTTCTTTCCAAAATAAATGAGCTCAAAAGTATGCAATAATAAGCAAGTTTTAAATAAATCCAAATTCAAAAATCACAACGTTTTATTTTTAAACCATGTACACATCTCAAATATATGTTATTTGAGTATTGGGATTTTGAGACCTACAATATAAAGAAATCAAAAAAAATAAGAACAAAAAGAATCAGATCTATAGTAGAATGAGATTCGAAATATAATGACAAAAATACACATACAATGGAATAAGGTCTATAAATTTAGACATAAGGTCTTAAAAAGATAAGATCTACTAAAAGTTAAATCCAATTCTTATAAGGAAACAGATATAGAATTATGAAAAAAAAAATACTCAAATCTGGATCTAAATTAATTGCAAACTAAATCTAGAAAAGCAGATTTAGAAAATTTCAAACTTGATTTCATTAATTGAATAAGAGTAAGAGATAGATCTGATTTCAGTAACTGATTGAGAAAGAGATGTATCTATATGAAAGAACAAAAATGGATCTAATCTTCTAGATTAGAATATCCAATACATTTAAGAAAGAGATCATGCTGATAACATGTTGTGAACAAATAAGAATATGTATAAAGAAATAAGAGCAAAACCCATTAGAGAAGGAAAGAGACATTTTATTCATTCCAAAGATTAGTTGTGTTCTATTTCCATTACGTATGCTTCTTTATATAAAGTTTTTGGAGTGTGGCATCGAACTTATCCCATGAGTGAGACTAAACAAAACAACTTAAAGCATACAACATAAAAGCATATTCACTTTTGATATATATATATATATATATATATATATATATATTATATATACTATATATATATATATATATTATAACAAAAATAAATTTGTCAGTTTTAAACAACAAACATATGGATAAATCTGTAGATAACACTTGAAAGTTCTCCTGCAATAATGGTGGGGACATGCTTACAAAATGAGTTTGCAATTTCAAACTAGTTTAAATGCTATAGAAATGATCCATAAATTTCAAGTCAAGATAGATTTATATGGTAAATGTCACTGGAACAAGGATAGACCTGGTGAATATTTAACTATTCTTCAATCTTATTTACACCTACTGTTTCATATTAGTTCATTACTACGTTCAAAATATGATACACAAAGAAAAATAATACTTTGGTCATACATAATTTTCTAATGCTCCTCTATTTTCTAATGAACTAGAGGATTGGTATAAGGGATTTCACTCAGTTTGGTGGTGAACTAGCTTTATTGATGTTTTTGGTTAGTTTCTATGATGATCCTATAATTCTAAGGTCTGAACTCCAAACTTAATGGTATGATTATTATTTTTCTACAAAATGATGTGCTGATGGTTTAGAAGCAAGTATGATTGATTAATTTAGTCGTCGATATGAATACTGAAATTCTTTAGCTTTGAACTTTAGTTTTTGTCGGGCCTTCGGTTTCTATTATTAAATAATAATGTGTTAATTTCTGATGTAAATGTTTAAATTTTTGAACTATGCATATAGATAGTTGAATTTTCTTCCACTTTCACACCAAGTTGTTTGATTGTAGTTCAATTTGAATGGCGTTAATAAGATTAAATTGAGATGTCGTTAGCACCACACGTCATTAATTCTAGAATTTTCCCTCTTCTTTATTTCCAACATATTTTTTTAAGTAATCATTTCAATAATAATTCGCAATGTTTTATTAATTCTAGGAATTTTCCCCTCTCCTTAATTCTCTCTAGGTAATTTATTTTCTTATCCTTACAATTTCTTGTTATTATAATTATTACATTATTTTTAACTGTTTTCTCTTCTAGTTTTAGAATTTAATACTAAATTTTTACAATTATGTACAAATTTCTTCCTAATTTTTAATGTTATTTTACATTTAAGTCCACGAATATTAAATTTAGTCAGATGATCTTAAATTTAAGATTTTTAAATAAATACAATTAACGAATATTCATTAATTGATATAGTAAAATTTAAAAATGGCAATCGATCTGTACCACATTCATATTGACAAAAATGATAAAACTAATTTTTCATTCAAGTCTAGATTGTTTTAAGTTTTCATAACCATATACAAACTATTACAATGTTATACCAATACTCTCTCCTATCATTTTGCATTTAAATGCCAACATTCAATAATTTTTATAATTATTTACGGATTTCTCCTAAGTTTTTTTATATTATTTTACATTCAAGTCTATATACTTGAATTTATTAATTGATCTTGAATTTAAATTTTTAAACTAAATCCAATTACAAAATATTTATTTATTAATCTAACAAATCATAAAAAATGATAATTCAATGCGTACGCTGCATTTGTACCAACATAAATGGTAAGACTATATTTTCATTCAAATCCATGTAATTTAATGTTTTCCTAATAATGTAAAAAATTACCTTTGATACTTTTACATTTTTCTACCTTTAAGTTCATAAATTTCTTTTTTTTCTACAATTAGCTATTTAATACAAAGAAATATATGCATAATTTTTTCTTTCTAAAGTTGGTATTTCATTACAAACAAATATATATAAAGAATTTTTTTTCAAAATTATTACATTATTACAAACATATATAACATTTTTCCATCATTAAATTAGTACGTCAAATGGACTTTTTGTCACTATTAAATTATATCTGTGAAGAATAACATTACAATTATTGATAAGTGATGAATGTTTGTATTCCGTAATATTGAAAAAAGAGAAAATATTTTCAATTAGTACGTTTTTGTACAAAAAGTTACATTTTAATTATTTGTATTATTTATCTGAGTTAATCAATGGACAAAGATTACATCATATTGTAGTTAGAAATATTTTTCTTTCATATTTTATCATCCTTTTCACATAAATGTTAAATATTTTTGAAAAGTTTTATTATAAAATAAAAATAGTAAGGTATGAAACAATGAATTAAAAATGATTTTTTTTAAATAATTAAAGCGACAATGTGATTTGTAATGTTTCTGGTCTTGTTTTCACTTAATATTTCTTTTAGTGGTGAAATAAATATTTTTTTATCATCCTGATAAAATCATATAATTATTTGATAAATATATGCTGCAAGAACTATAAATGCATACGAATATATTAAGTCTTTGGTATTGCACTTCTATTTTAGGTATTTGTCGTCGTTCGCTTAAATAATAGTTGAATTTAATGTATACATCATTTATCTTTTAGCTAAATGTATCAAAACCTAAATGTCAATTTCAGAATACATGTACATGAATACTTATCTTATAATAATATTAATCTCAAATTTTATCAAGAATACTTATTTTCATTTATTTGATTGATAAATAATGAATCCTAAAAAATAATAAATTGATATATAACTCATTTTTATCAATAAAATGATAATTTAATTTTTATTCAAATATAAAAATATACGAATCTCATAACAAAATAACACAATTATAAATATAGTAATTTCAATTTATTACTTACTTATCCTAAAAAAATCATCAGATAATAGATAATAAATTAAATTCTTAAAAAATAGTTATAATATTACTTTTCTATACATACTGTGTGAAACACACGGGATGCATACTAGTATGTGTGCGTATTTGCAAAGTTTTCATTACTGTTATCGTGCTATTTTCATTTAAGTCTAAATAATAAAATTAATTGAATAATTAAATTCATATTCAAATAAAATCAAATAAATATAGTTCATTAATTTTCTTGATAAAGATACTAAACTTTTTGTGTAATAGAATAGATTATTATACTAATGGAGAAACTCTAATTTAAATTGAGTGGATTCACTACTAGAAACATTATTTATTGCAATGTTCATTTACCACGGTCGCCGATGGCTCATCGTTTTATTTCCAACGGCTATCGATGGCTAGTAATCGCCGTGGCATTATTGAAAATAAAATAAACTAGCCGGCTGCAGCCGTCGAAAGCAGTTGTAAAAATACCTGTTGGCGGTTGTCGGAAGCCGTCGAAAAGTCGCGAATACTTCATCCCCAGGCCAACACTTCTTTATTATTTAAAGTGGAAACTAGGGAGGCATCCCTATCATACTTTCATATTATAAAGCGGGTCCCTGTCAAAGTTTCATTGTAAATCGGGTCCTTGTTTTTTGGAAACGAAGAAAATTATTGCTGAAATGTCAGCAACTTTTATAAATAAGTGCTGATATTTCAGCAACTTTCCCTATCAAAGTTTCATTGTAAATCGGGTCCCTGTTTTCTGAAAATGAAGAAAATTATTGCTGAAATATCAACAACTTTTATAAATAAGTGCTGATATTTCAGCAATTTTCATAAATTGTATTCACAGTGTACATAAATGTTCCTTAAATGTCAGCAACTTTTATAAATAAGTGCTGATATTTCAGCAACTTTCATACACTATGTTCACAGCGTACTGAAAAGTTGTGGAAATGTCAGCAACTTTTATGAAAAGTTGCATCATGCTCTGCAATAATCGTGAATAAAAAACAGGGACCTAATTTACATTGAAATTTAGTGAAGGACTTTTCGTGAATTTTGAAACTTAATAAGGATCTGTGCCAAAAGTACCCTTATGTAAAACCCATATTTCCTTCCCAAATCTCACCTCCACCACCTCCTTCACCTCCTCCATGCCTCCAAGACTATCTCGTCTTCAATTTTTAAGTCTCTTCATTAGCTATTGCTCTTTAAGAAGGTTTAATTTATAAACTCTATTTAATTTTGATTTGGTAAATTATGGTTAATTTATTATTATAGTTGTTTATAATACCCCATTGGTTGTTTGTTATACCCTGTTGAATGCTAATTAGGTTGTTATTATAATTTTTTGTCATTTAAATGTAGAGAAAAATAATTTGTTTAGTGTATATGTGCGTTAATTAGTGTATATGTGTTGATAAATTAGTGCATATGCGCATTAGGGCTAGTTTGGATTAATTAGAGTCGATGCTCATGATTTAATGTATGCGTTTTTAAGATGATGAAAACGACGATTTATTATATGCGTTTTTTAGAATGTAAATAAATTATTGTAAAAACTTCTGTATAATACGCTTTACTTTTTATAAATTTTTAGATAGTTTTTGGCCCCGTTTGAAAAATATTGTATGCGGTCCTTATATGGATATTATTTTTATCACAAAATGAACATTTATATTCATCTAATACAATATTTGTTGGATTTGTCCCATTATTGGATAAGTTACAAACAAAATAAAGTAATTATATTTTGCAAATCATTTCATTTTAAACAGTTTGTGAAATTTTGACAACACTTTCTTTTTGTTCCCTGTGTACACGCGTATGTGTACGATACAGGGAACAAAGAGGAAGTGCTATCGAAATTTTGCTGAATTGTTTAAAATGAAACGATTTACAAAAATACTTACTATTGTATTTGTAATGGAAAGTAGGATGACCAACCTTTTAAGTGCAAAACAATAACCTAAAAATTTAAGATTATATTCATATAACTTATGTATATCCGTTTGGAAATAAAATAAAATAAAGTAATATTATATATTTGCGAAAATTTCAATGTAAGATTAATTGAAAAATAAAATGTCAACTGTACATGATTAATACGTTTTTATGTTTTAAAGTAAGAAAGATTGTCAATTATTTCAGCATCATCGCGAGAACTTGGTAAATTGATTAATTTCAATTACGAACAGTTATTACATTTTTTGTATAAATTTATATGAACAACAATAATATACACGAATTATTGCAGGAAAGGGCACATGGGGCTCCTGTCTCATATATGGACATATTTGCATATGCCCATGCCATCAAATAGACATACGAATAGGGATCAATGACGTACGTATGCCTAGCAGGAAGATGATAAAGCATACGTCACACATGTAAGTATATTTTAAGTTATAAGTTACCAATAATAATCATTTTAATTAATTAAATGTCATGTAATATTTAATTGTATTCAATTTTGCGTTGCAGAAAAGATTTATGTAAGCACGTGCGCAGATGCGCGAGCAATCGGGAGGGGAGCAGTTAACTCTAATAAGGAGGGGCTATCTTCAACTACGTTATGGACCAGACACAGCAAAATAGGTGCTATGGCTACGGAAATCAAGTGGTAATTTATAAAAATTAACTAAGTTGTAAAAATTGCTTAATTTTTATAAAAGTTACATAAATAACTTAAACATATTTTAACCTGTTTTGTAGGCTTGAGCCTCATGAAAGGCATATCAAAGGGCTCAGAACAAAGTTGAGATTAATAAGCTTTGACCATAAATTGCACAGCTGTAGGAGCAGGACTACCTTCGAGCAGCGCAAATGGGGCAACTGAACCATCTTTTGGCCGAGTACATGGAGCAACATAGAGCATTCCCTTCGTCTGGTGGTTCTGGAGCCGACGACGAGTCGTGAGGTACGTTTTGCAGTGTTTGTTTTCGAAACTTGTGTGTACATACAATGAGAGATGGTGTAGTTGATTTGTATACATATGTTGTTTGATGTTGATTTATGAGGTTGATTCGTTGGACTGATGCGTTTTGTTGGCATATTAGACGTTGTATATATTGTACATTGATGTTGGATGTACATATTGCTGCTAGGTTTGTGAGAATGATGATAGACAGTTTTTTTATGTTGATGGTAATGTTTGAGTTTGAGTTTGAGATTGAGGTGGTAATGTTTGAGTTTTATACTATTATTGATATTGATATTGATTTTAGCTCATATATATGATGTATGTTGATTTTGATGTGTTGTGATATATATTGATATTGATGAGCTGTTTGGAATTCGAACGGCCGCTGTAATATTAAACAAAAATTTCCCAGATTTCCAACAGCTGCCGACGGTTTTCGACAGCTTATTGACCAAAAATCAGCGACGACTCCAGACGGTTTTTCGGTGATTTTTTTAATCCATATGGACGTCTTAACCACCGAGAAGGCCGTCCAAATTGCCGTCGAAACAGCCCTCGAAAAAACTTCGTCATTTCTATCGGAAAAGGAAGAAAGTCGTGTTCTCTATACTGACGGCATTTCCGTCGACTGCCGATGGCTCGTAACCGTCGGAAATCCCTATATTCCTTGTAGTGCTTACCTTTTATTTGATGTGATTAAATAAGTGGAGATATGTACATGAAAGGTCGTGGATTTTGTAATATACAGAAAGACAAATAACAATACAACATAGAAAATAATTGTATGAAGTACGTGATATATAATTTCATGAGAGAAAAGGGGAAATGAGAGAATTGGAATCCAAGAGTCACAATTTGCATTTCACTATATCTATATATTAAATAATAGTAAAACGAATGATTTTCAAAGCCTCCCATTGATTCTAATTTTTTTCCTCCTCTCTTCTTAATTTTTTCATGATATTTTACTTTAAATTTTTTTGTATAGTTTATGATTTTAAAATTAGTCACACTGACACTGTTTTACCAATTATTACCAACTGTTTTACATTTGAATATGGACAGTTTTGTTCCACAATGGCGAAATAATATAACAAAATTCTAGAAACCACAACTGTGAAATAATTTAGCAAAGTCCTAGAAAAAAATGGTTAGTATCTATGTTACAAAGAAATTTAAGTATAATTTGAAATCATTTGATTGGAACAAAGATAAGTTATAGAAAAACCTTTTTAGGAAGGCAACTATTTCTATTTCATCGAATATATATTTAAAATCCTCATCTTCTTTCTTAAATTTGTTACTCTACCATTCTTCCACATCTATGTTATGGAAAATAAAAATTTTAGGTGAAAGTTTGATAATAAGGAATACTATCTCTTAATAGATTATGTGATAATGAATATCTTAAAGAAGGAAAAAATATTCTTCTAAAATTCTAAGTTCATTTCTAATTTAAAAGTAATACACATATGACTACAGTAAGAAATTTTTTAGTTTCGTTTCCACCATTATATTGCATATTATCAAGTAGTAAATTAAATTAACATAAATAGAACAATAATATGCAAACACTAATTCAGCAAATTTTACACATAAAATTTAAATAACATTTAGCAACGTAAGTGAATATCGATGTCTAAATATATGACTATTAATCTCTTTATCACATAAAATCATACCGACCGTAAAAATACTAAAATATAGTAATAAATGAGTTAATTTAGCAAGGATACTTTGGACGCTAAATGCAAAAAGTCTAGATCACACAATTAATTTGTAGGTAGTTGTATTAGAAAGTGTACCTCAATATCATATCCATAGTTCATAAAGTTTCATTCTTCCTCATTTTGGGTTACTGATACTGAACACCAGGAAATCATTCTTAATTAAATGGAAATGATGAATAAAGTCCATGAAAAACATAAAAAATAAGTCGTGCATAATTTATGAATTTCGTTAATTTGAAATTTCAAGTTAACTTCCAATAAAAACGCAGTAGACATATAGCTACATTAAGAATAGTTTACAATTTCTTTGCCATTAGTAGCATAAAATCTTTACAGTATTAAGCTAAAACTAACATAAATGTCATATTGACTTGGAATTACTAATCGGTTTGGAAGCTAAATCTACCCACCGAATTCAATAAAATGGTTTGTGGTACTAGCGAAAATAATTCTGGACCACATGAGTATTAATGTCATTGTTCGACATAATCATACCAAACATAAAAGTATCAACACATGCTAATAAATGAGTTGATTTACCAAGAATATTTTGCACACTAATTTGATTTCCAAAGCCTATAGCATTTCTTTTCTTTTTCTAAATAAACGATGTCTAATAATTAAAAATCGATAATACTTATAATGTAATAGAAACGATAAAGAAATAAACTTGTCAGAGAAATTACCTCATAACATAGTATTTTCATCTTTTGACCCACACTCCATTTTCTAAAAAAAAATTAAGGCATCCTCAAAGCTACATATTGAAATATTAGTAGAGAAAAATACTAATTCCATGTCTAATTTAGTAGTGCTTTTAAATTTTCGTAGGCAGATGTCCTATCTCGTGATTCATCTCATCTTTATATGAGTTGTACAATAATGGCACCAAAAAAGTAAAGATGTTTCTTTCTTACTTAATTAGATTAGTAAAAGAAAAGAGAAAAATGGAGATTGAACTATCGTTGAATGAAGAGAATAGATAAAATTAGGATTATGTAATTAGAAAAAATTAAAGAATTGTTCTTATTCAACCAGAGGTAATAGTTGGTAGGAAGAAGAAGTATAATAGGAAGATAACTATAAGGCACCAATGAGTTTATTGGTATCTTTTTTTTTGAATAATGGTAGTAAGAAAACATAAAGAAAAGTTTAGGAAAGTTCAATTACAGGGACACATGACAATACATGAGAAATTTTGAGGAAACTGGAAACGAAAAAACACACGAATTGAAATCAAGCATTCATATAATAGATAGAAATATTTTTGAATAGCATAGCTACATCAAAAGGTGATAATACAGAAATAATAACAATTTAAATTTTGATTGCATTTTTTAACTACATAAATATCATGCATTCAAACATTATGGCATCTATACAACATCACAATCTCATTGAAAACAACTAACAAATATAGTTTATGTAATAAAAATTCAACAATCCAGTTAAATAGTCATTGCATGGATTATATGCAACAATATAGGTTTAAAATTTGACTGCATTTTGTGAATGCAGTAATTATCAAATCTAATTTCTTTTGAATGTTATAACTGCATTTTGTAACTGCACATAATCCATACACTAATAATATCTAATAAACTAAAATTATCAGAAAATAATAATACAAAAATAACAATTTAAGTTTTGACTGCATTTCATGGATGTAGTAATTATCAATATCTAAATTCATTTTGAATACTGTAACTACATTATTTGACTACATATAAAACTTAACTACTACCATACTCTTCTAAAATTAAATTAACAACTACTTCTATATTTTTTTAATTAAACTAAGTATAACTGAATATTCTAATTATAGTTTGTAAATACAGTTACTAATGCAATTACATTAATGTATAACTAAAAAACAATTACTAAATGACAAAAAATATAAAAATAATAACAATTAAAATTTTGACTGTATTTTCAATCAGCATTGTAATCATATCATTAAGGCATCTATATAACATCATATCTAATTAAAAACAACTAACAATTATTAATTTATGCACTAAAAAAGTTACAATCCAATTAAATTATTACGGCATCTATATTATCAAAATTTAACTTTTTTTTTGAATATTGTAACTAAATGCAATTACATCAATCTGTAACTGAAAAATAATTACTAAATATAGTTAAATTTAAAAAAGTATTCATGGTTATCTATATCAATGAATAACCTTCCAATAACCATAATTAACGAACTATCATAATGAAAAAATAATTGCATATCCCTAATGCGCTAAAATATGAACAAATTCAACCATATTAATTATCATAACCTAATGCATTAAAATATAACTACATAACCCCAAGCCCGGCCCCAGGACAAGGTAGCCAAGGAGGCCGCCTAGGGCAACACATCGGAGGAGAGCAACAAATTTTTAATTTTCTTATAGATTTTCTTTTTAATTTTCGTAAAAGGGCAATACATTAATAAGGTTGTTTGGTGTGGTGGTTTGTTGGTTGCCTTCTTCGCTAAAGATCCTAGGTTCAAGTCTAGTTTTTGTGTTTATTTCTGCGCCAATTGTTTTTTTACTATGCTTCCATCTTGTATTTTCCTAGCCCAACCAAAGTTGTAGGGACGGCCCTGCATAACCCCAATGCGATAAAATATCACTGCATAACAACAATGCACTTGAATTTTAACAATTAACTAATTATCATAATGAAAAATATTACCGCATAACCTTAATGTACAAAAATATGGACATTAAGTTGTAAAATTTATCAAACATTATTGTAACTAAAAAAGCATTTGTACCATTTTCAATTCATTATATCTATGATGTTTACTACAATAAGCATCATCTTCCATAGCATTTTCACTGTGCAATCTAACTTTACATTTCGAAAGATTATGAGATTGTTAATGTTGAGAACCCTCAATCTCTGTAGCAACTTTAACAAATTACTCTTAGCCATCTACATTTCAAATTTAAAATTCATTGAAATGGTTAAATTTGTGATTCGCAAATAGATTTTAGCAAGAATATAAAAAAAATTGATATAGAATTTAGAAAGTTTGCTATGGGAAAAGAAACTCTACTGTACAAAAGCGGTTCGAATTCAAGAATTAACGTGGCTTGACACGTGTTTGAAAAGATTCGGTGGCATATTAGTAAAAATGCATAGACATATACCTAATTTACAAAAATGAATGTAAAGGACCCGCTTTACAATATTTAAACAACAAATAGGAAGGTCAAGCTAAAATCATAATCTCTTGACATTATTCCTTCAGTTATAATCATACGTCTCAATTATTATTTAAACACATTTGACATTTACACTACATGAACTAAACTATATTCCAACAATCCTTACCGACGGTCGCCGACGGCAAATTACCGACGGCTTCCAACGGCTAATGTTTTCTGGACTTTGTTACGATTAAAATAATTAGCCGTCTCTCGCCATTGGAAAATTGCCGTTTTTCGACCGTTAATAACCGTCGGAAAATCATGATTATCTTCTTCCCTAGGCCGAACCAGAAACATTTCATTTCTCCCCTAATTCACAAAACCTCCTCCTAATTTCCCCCTCCCGCTCCAACCAACGAATTTCTGCTGAAATCAACTCCAACTTCATTAAATTGGAAACTCATCTTCTCCAACCACTAATCTACTCTATTTTAGGTATTATCCCTAAACTCTAATTTAATAATTTTTTTAATTTAGTGTTAATTTGTTAGTTTAATTGTTTATACTGTCTCATTGATTGTGTAGTAAGGTTTATTGAATGTTAATTAATGTTATTATCTTATAAGTGTTGAATACTAACTTGTTTTGTTTTTGCGATAAGGAATTAGTGTGCGTTAGTTGAATAATTTAGTGCTTTTACGTGTTACATGGGTTATTTAGTGTGGATGAACATAATTTAGTTTATGCATTTTCTAAAACGTTGAAATGATAATTAATTTTATATACGTACGGTTAGTTAATTAAAGTTTTAAACTGTGATTATGTGATAAACCATCGAATACTGTAGTTTAACTTAAGTTAAATGTTAATAAATTTAATGTAAAGGACAAAAGCTAATTTTTTTAAAATATAAAATATGTAATATATTTTATTCATAAAACCCTTAGAGCGTTTTTTGGCACTGTTTGAAAAGTATTATGTACTGTCGTTATGTGGGTATTCGTTTTTTGACAGAACAGACATGTATATTCACCATATACAATATTTTTTGGATTTGTCCATGTATTGGACAAGTTACAAACACAGTAATATAATTACATCTCGTAAATCATTTCATTTTAAACGGTTCACAAAATTTCGACTGCGCTTCCTTTATATTCCCTGTGTACACGCAATCGTGTATGACTTAGGGAACAAAAGAGAAGTGCTGCCGATATTTTGTTGAATCGTTTAAACTAAAATGTTTTACGAGATTTAATTAGGTTACAGGGTTTGTAATGGGAATAGGATGACCTAGCAACAAAGTCTCAATGATCAACTAATATAAAATATTAAACTGTAAAATTGTATTGAAAAATAAATTGTGAATGTGGTTTTCATTTATATTGTATTTTTTAATTATAGTAGGAGAGACGATGAATTATTTTACTGATCGAATCTGGATGTATCAACAACGAAGGAAAATTGGAGGCTCAATAAGCGAACATTTTAATAATGGTGTACACATATTTATTAATTTTGCTTTAAATAATAATGGAAATGACGAAGAAATTTGTTGTCCATGTAGTAGGTGTAAATTGTTGAAGCATTTGATACCATAAATGGTTAGAGTTCATTGCGTCAGTACTGTTTCGTGCCAAACAATTTGATATGGGGTCGACATGGAGAACTTGTAGCACCTAATCCTGTACAGTCAGAGAAGGTTATGAGTAATGAAATTGTTACGACGAGTCTCGTAGAACATATGGTTGAAGGTGCGGCACGTTCAATGTTTCCTACGACACAATTTGTTGATGACGATTTTAATGTTGAAGAAGAACCAAATATCGGAGAAATTTTTTTTATGATTTATTGGATTCGGCGAAGAAACCCACTTGGGAAGGCTGTACAAGTGGCACCCAATTATCTGTAACTGCAGAATACATTTTGATGAAATCTAAATACAACCTCACAGAAGCTAAATTACAGCTATTGTACAAGCTGCGAAGCGGCATATGCCTCTCAACAACTTAATGTGTGAAAATCGTTATGAAGTGAAAAAATTTATGTCGGCTTTTGGTTTACCATATCAAAAAATAGATACATGTTTATGCGGCTGCACGTTGTTTTAGAAAGAAGATATCAATCTTAGGAATTGTAAAATATGTAATCAGGAAAGGTATAAACCAAAAAAAAAAGGGAAAGGAAGTCCTGTATAAATGTATGCATTATTTACCTATTACTCCTAGGCTTCAAAGGTTATATGCATCTTCCGTAACCGCGCATCATATGAGATGGCACAGTGTTAGAATGCAGGAAGAAGGTACGTTAACAACCCAGCTGAAGGGGAACCATGGAAACATTTTGATCAAAAATATCCCGATTTTGCAGCGGAGAGCCATAATGTTAGACTTAGTTATATACAGATAAATATTCACCATTTTCTCAATTTGGTTCTAAATATTCATCTTGGCCTATAATTGTTACACCTTATAACTTAACTCCATGGATGTGTATGAAAACTCCATATATATTTCTCACAATTGTCGTCCTCGACCTTAATGATCCGACACTAGGAATCGATGTTTAATTACAGCCATTGAATGAAGAGTTGAGACATTGTGGTACGAAGGAGTTGAAACATACGACATATCAAAAAAAAGATTATTCGTATGTTTGCTTCTTTGTTGTGAACTATTAACGATTTTTCTGCGTATGCAATGCTTTCAAGTTGGAATATGGCCGGTCGCCTAGCTTGTCCTTATTGCATGGAGGAAACAAGAGAATTTTCTTTACCGCATGGAAGGAACTTTATAGCTAATAGACAAAAAAAAACTTTACAGCTAATAGATACGAGCCCTTGCAACCACCAACGGTTTGGTCAAGCGAAGATATATATGAAATTGTAATGGATTTTATATAGATACATGAGACCGGAGAATAAATTGAAATTCAAGGTAAACCAACGATTCATAATTGGTGCAAGCAAAATAAATTTTGAGAGTTGTCATACTAGAAAAATATACTCCTTCGTTACAATACTGACGTGATGCACGACAAAAAAAAAGCGTGTTTGACAACGTTTTTAATATAGTTTTGAATGTTAAGAGGAAGATGAAGGATGACTTGAAATCAAGATGCGATATCGAAGCAATATGTAATCGCCTTAAGGTTTAAATCAAGCCAAATGACACAAAAAACCAAAAGCATGCTATGAGCAAGACAATAACAAGTTAAAATACGTTTAAAAATGGGTTGAAGGATTAAGACTTCCTGACGGTATTTCTTCCAATATTCATAGATGTGTTGACTATAAGAACAACAGGCTTATTAATAGGAAACGCTAGGATTGTCATATTATGATGAAAAATTTGTTACCCGTTGCTTTTAAAGAACTGCTGCCCGTAAAATTTGGACGGTTGTAACAGAACTTAATTTATTTTATAAGGAGCTTTGTTCTATTACGTTAAAAGTTGACCCTTTACGTAAACTTGAGGAAGAAATCCCCATACTGCTATGCAAACTAGAAAAAATATTTCCTCCAAGTTTATTTAATGTAATGGACCATTTACATGTTCATCTTCCATCTGAAGCACGTCTTTGAGGGCCTGTGTAATATGGATGTATGTATCCATTCGAGAGGTACTAATGTTTAGTACGTTAAATATTAATTTAGTTCGTATATAAATTAATTTTAATTTGGGATAATTCTTAATAAGTACTTAAATTATCAAAAGAAAAAAGAGAGACAGAAAGCACGAGTTGAAAGTTCGATTTGCATATATCAAAGAAGAAGCTTCGTATTTTTTCCTCATTATTTTAGTGATCATGTGAACATATCTTTGAAAGTGCTATGCGTAATGATGAAGGCACTGATCAATATGATTATCAAGCGAGTTTATCTATCTTTAAAAAACCTAGCCGACCTATTGTTAAATGTGTGAAATTATGGTTGGACGATAGAGATTACCATGTAGCACAAACATATATTCTTCTCAATGTGATGAAGTTGCATCATTTGTTAGGTAATTGACATATATTCTTCTTAATGCATTATATCATCTACATATGCATATATATACATATGCACGCAAGTATATTAATTATAATGCGGTATTTCTTCTATAATTGCAGTGTTTACGAATCACAACATCTAAATGGCGATATCCGCAAAGATTTCTCTACTTGGTTTTCAAACTACGTTTACGACACAACAAACTGTGTAGTCGATGAAGGATTAAAACATTTAGCTATAGGACCAAAAAGGAAAGTCAAGACCTATCTAATATTTTTCATTAATGGATTTAAATTTAACACCAAATAATATGGTGCTGAAAAATTAACTAACAATACCGGTGTAATTGTTAAAGGTCGTGATGATCCAAATGATCGTATAAATGATTATTTTGGCGTGTTAACCCAGCTTTTGCAATTGACATATTTCACGGGATCTACAGAAGAAGTTTTTTGTTTAAATGCAACTGGTTCAAAAATGTTTCAGATTCTGGAATCAACGTGCACCCAAAGTATAATCTTATAGAAATAAAGCATACTGAGCATTATTATAAGTAAGATCTTTTTATACTTTCCAAACAAGCTCTTCAAGTTTATTATGCTCCATATCCATCTCTACGAAGAGATAAAACAGATCGGTCGGCTGTTTTTAAAACAAGGCAAGATTTACATCTAATGGACAAAATATTCCAGACGAACAAGCTTATCAAGCAAATATCGAGGGAAATACTGGAATAATAATAACCAATCATCAAACTGATTTTGGACCTTTGAACGATGAATCAAATGCATTAATAGAAACCTTTGAGACTACAGAGGAACAAAACATAAAGTACGAAATAGAGTCTGAATCAGAAAACGACGAGAACTGATTAATAATCTACAATCGGGAGAAGGTAATTTCTGTGTTTATTTATCTTACATTTTCTCGTTAAAAATGTTATGTTCTACTAATGATATGTTTAGTCGTAATCTCTTACACATAATCATTTTATGTTTCTGCCATTACGTATGTTTCACTTAATTAAATACTATATTTTCTATATATGATATGTCTGTAACAGGTAATGTATATACATATCGTTTTTCCGTAGACGTAGCTTGTACCATATAGGATCTCCCTCTTCTTCTCAGGGAGGGACGGGTGCGCCTCCAGCCGATGATGTCCTTGGCCCATCACAGGAGTCAGCTCTTCCGCGATCTGGTTGTAAGCCAAAGCTGATGGATCGTAAATATTAAATTTATTTCAATGATAACAATACTTTTCTGTATATGATCTATTATATATTAGTCTTGCTTTATTGAATGCTTGTTTCTTTTTGCCACATGTGGTTTCGAGCTCGAGCCATCAGCCACAGTGCTCTCCATATCCAAACAAGCATGTAAATGCAGGATGATTGCCTATTGGCCTAAATGGAGTAAGATACCAGATAACGTCCGGGAGAGCATTTGGTAGGATTTTCTGGTAAGTGTAAATTTATATTTCGCACTTTCTCTTTAATCATAGATCACTTTATATGCTGCAGACTATTTATCAAAATGTATAACTTTCAATTTCTAAATGTGCAAGCTTCGGTCAACCTATAAGAGACTGATGTATCCCTGGTCAATGGTATTGGAATAGAAAAATCATCAGAAATTATAGGGATATAGTTTTCTCTATGAGAAGAAAGGGGAAAAACCCAACTTGATGAGTACTAGCATTTGGGAGGCTTGGATCGCATGGTAGAGCAATGAGGAGTTCCAGGTAAGTTTACCACATATTAATTGCTTTAAATTGTTTCATGTATTTAATACATAATTTAAAACTGTAATGTTGTTTCTAATTGAAATTTTGTAGAGGGAGTTAGATAAGAACTCCGCAAATAGAAATAAGAATCCCGTCACTCATCGCAGTGGTTCCAAGTCGTTCCAGCATCATCGTGAGGATTCGGTAAATTTTTATATTCAAGTTTTTATATTTTAAGTTATAAGTTGTTAATAGATAGTTAATAAAACAGTATATAATATATATATATATATTCATAGTTTAGGAAAGAGTGCGAGGAGGTGCTATTACGTATTGCGATGTTTTTGCTCATACTCATGCCCTGAAACAGACCAACGATTCAGGCTCAGTCATATACTCATAGGAGCATGATGATAAATCGACCGTTGCCTATGTAAGTATGGATTTAGGAACCAAGCGGTATATTTCAGAAAAAAAACTAAATTCAAATATTGCATATTTTTCAATTAAAATTATGTAAATTATTTTTATTATGTTGGAGGTAGTATAACAATTTATTTATATTCGTAGGCTTGGACATTGTGGAAAGTGTATAAGATGGCTCAAGACAAAGAAGAAATTGTAAAGCTACGAGCCGAGGTTGCCGAGCTGCAGGAGCATGGTCACCGTCATGCTGCGTAGATGGAGCAGCTAAACCAGCGCTTGGCGGAGTATATGAGCAGTATGGAAGGTTTTCTTCGTCGGGTGGTTCTGCAGTAGATGATGATCAGTGATGCTAGCTATGTTCTGTTATGTTTTTTTCTTCTATATATACGCTTCGAGTGGGTGAGGATGTGGTTGATACATTTTGAAGGATTGTATTTTATTTTATGTGGATTTGGATGTTGAATTTGTGGATTATGTTGAATTTGGATATGGATTTTGTGGATGGAATATTATATATGCTTATCTATATGATTATGGTTTATGTATGTTCGAAAAGGAGCTGTAATTAGTATTGATGGATGTGGGGAGGCTGGAAGGCAGTAGATTCAAATTCATAAAAAAAATTACATAGATTACTGATGGCTTGTAATGGTTTCCAACGGCCTATAGGTCATAATTTTCCAGCGGCTTCCAACGACAAACTTTAACCATTTCCAATGGCCTGGGACGGCTATTCGGTTTTTCAAAATTGCCACGTGGCCATTTTGGCCGTTGGAAATGGTCGGAGATTGCCATTGGAGGACGTCGAAAAAGTGTCGTTGGTGACATTGGAAATCATTGCTAAACGAGATTCGTATTCCAATGGCTGTACCTACAGTTTCCGACAGCCTTCCAACGACCACCGACGGCTTTGGACCGTTGGAAATCAGTGTAGTTCTTATTGTGTTATATATTTATATGATCTTGATTAGTGTACAATATTCATTTATTATACTTATAAAGTTTGCATTTGGATTACGAACATTTAATAAATTAAGCATAAAATTAAAATTAAATTAAACTAAAATAGTAACATACATTATATTTAACATATTTGTATACATTAAGTTTTAATATAAATTAATTAAACTAAAATAAGAATAACAAATTCATTCATTAGCAATCACTAAATATGTTCTAATGCAAACAAATTATTCATATAAACAAAACATAAGATGTGCAAATTAATAAAAGATTTTTTTTAAAAAAAACCTCCTATTTTTACCTTATTACCAATTCACACGATCAAACACTATATGCCCATATACTGAGTATTTAGTAATATATATATATATATATATATATATATATATATATATATATACTAAGGTGTGTGTATACGTATAAGATTATTCAACCAAATATTTTGTACAATTAATTTATTATTACTATCACAAAATATTAATGTTACAATTAATTAAGTAATTTTTAATATCCACAATCAACCTAGCCAGATTAAACTTGAATTTTTAACAAAAGATGATTAACTTTGGAATCATCACAAAAAAAAATTAGATTCTTTTTTGCAGTAAAAAAAGATATTGCTACTTTTAATTTCAATTTCGACCTTTTAACTTTGTCTTTTCCGTAAATTAAGAATCCAAATGTATACATTTAAAATTTAAATTTTGGCATAATTAAACTATAGTAATATTAAAAAAAACTTTGTGTAGTAGTCATTTTCTTTTACTCCGTACAAGATTTCTCGTAAGAATTGAGCTATGTAATAAAAGTACATAACCACCTCATGAGGATACACTTACCTTTGCCAAATTCTATCTTCTAACATTAGTTACCAACTAACCAACTAACATTCTAACTTACATAATCTATGTTTCTATTATTTATCATTTTCACATTCTATCTTACTAGCATATTAGTTGTTTCCTATCCATTGAGATTCTCGCAAACTATAAAGTTCTAGGTGTTAAATAATATAGAGATTGGATTTCCGACCATCAATTTCATCAAACTAGTTATTGTGTTTGGATTTCCAACTTTCGGTTTGGAGTCGTTCTAAGCATAGCTTCCGGTACCATTTTAAACATAATATGTTGTTTGATCAGCTGGATTCCAAACTGATAGCTTGCGCAGTTAGATTTCTACGCACCGGTTGCATGAACATCTAATTACAATTTCTAACCATCAACCTTTAAATTGTTCTAACTAAAGTTCCATGACCCGATCAAAATCTCTACTACTAATAAAGGAATTTGGTTGAACTAATTTACTCGGTGTCTTTTTCAAATTCCAAAAATGCCCTTGCTTTCTGTTTAGATGTTTGCACTCAAACAAAACATTAACGTATACAATAACACAAACAGCTTGTGTGCGAAGCACAGGCCCATACTAGTATTAATAATAATATAAAAAACAAAGGAGCCCTCAATAGCATAGAATTCCAAAGTTCAATTATCAACTTACCGAGCACCTGCTACTAACATCATACCATCACTGAACTACCGTACCATCCTCCTCCTTACACATCAGTAATACAATCATCATCTTCTTGTAACTAAAATTGTTTCTAAATCCTCTACTGCCCGACATTGCCATTGCACTTCATAAATCTCCACTCTATAAAACCGAGTAATATCACCATAAGAGGAATCGCCTTCCTTCACCGCAGCTTTCGCCATGGCCGCATAATTCTTAACCCTCCATCTCCTCTCCTCCTCCATCTCACCACCACCAAACAAACTTCTAATGGCACCCGCCACACTCTCCACCGTCACAGTTCCTCTCCCCTCTATCTCCATTACTTACACTCACCCCTATCCTCAAAACCTCCACGATCAACTTCTCATTAACAAACTGCTCATACACAACCGGCCATGCCACCAGTGGCACTCCAGCCACTATACTCTCCAGCATCGAGTTCCACCCACAGTGTGTTATGTATCCACCTATGGCATTATGGTTAAATATCATTACTTGAGGCGCCAATCCTTTTATTACTACTCCCATCCCCTTCACCCTCTCCTCATACCTATCTGGAAAAATTTCACTCCCTAAATTCCTAGCTACCCAAATGAATCTTCTTCCTGGCTAAAGTATACCGAACTCATTTCAGATTGCATCAACAGATTTATTTATGAACGTATGAACGACTTTTTCATCCATGCGTTTTATTATAAAAAACTAAAACGGTGACTTTTGAAAAGTCGTCAGTGGACGACTTCTCAAAAGTCGTCCACTTTCCTGTATTACAAAATAACAGCCCATTCTCTCCTCTTTCGTTCTTAACTTTAACAAACTCTGAATAAAATACCCAAAATACTTTCCATAAGTTTTTTCAACTGTCTTACTATTTGCATTTAATACAATCAAAACTTGTGTTTTTAAAGATGTTCTTCAACAATACCGATATCTCATTACTTCGGATCAACTAAAGTATGAATTTGTCAACGTTAGGTTTTTTGGTTAGATTTGCATTTAAAAATTGTATAATGATGCATAATGAAACCTGAAAACACCGGGATGACCTTTCAAAAGTCACTAGTGGGCGACTTTTGAAAAGTCACCAACTGGTGACTTTTGAAAGGTCATCCCGGTGTTTTCAGATTTCAAACAAAAACCTGGAAATTCTTATCCTACACAACAATAAGAACATGTGTATTTTTTTAGTAGTGACAATCCATATATATAATAAACCAAATTACAACATCTGATATATTAATCAACACTCCAATGTGTTTTCAAGATTATAACATCCGGTACATCAATAAATAATGATAAATCCATCACATCCGATACAACATTCTAATCAGACATAACATTTGACAAAACAATAAATCCATAATACCAACATACAACAAATAATATTAAACCCATAAAATCAAAACTAACAGCATTGGTTGCGTAGTTCCCGAGGTGTTTTTTTTAGCTAATTCCTCTATGATAAAGGAACACTTTCGGTGAATCCTCCTCCTCGCTTGGTTTGCATGGTCTCCGTAGGTTGTGAAAGTCCGAGAGAAAATTCCACTTGCGAAGCTTGCAAAGATGAAGTAGCTTGTCATTGTTTACATCTTTGGCATATGTGAGTCGTAAGAGTAGGACCGAACTTTGGTGGCGGAGCTTCTATTAGTGCAGGAGGAGGAGGAGGCCATGTCGGTCATGACAGCTTGTTCTTCCCCAAGGTTGTTTATAAGATAAGCTTCACATTAATGCATTTACCCTTTGACTGCTTGGGTAATTCTTCCAATAGCTCAGCAACCAACTCCAGTGAATGGTAAATGTCGTCCGGTTTCCAAAATAAAGTATTTAAAACATGTATAAATTAACTATGCTAAGTTAATCATCGACTATACATACCACATGCAGTTTGAAGACAAACGCAAAAGCATAATTTTGACAAAAAGATAAATTTGATTATCTTTTGTTTAGAAGCTAAATTTATTTATTTTACATAAAACGTTTAATTTGTTTGTCCTTGATTTAAATCTTATTTTGTATTTTTGTTCACGATCTCGTTATCTTTTTGTAGATCGTCTATGTTGGATGCTTTGCTCTACCTGTTTCAATTGTTGCATATGTGAGGATGCATGTGTTAATAAACTTTTTTTTGGGCATGGCAAGTCGGTTTTATAGTGGACCGTTCACCATTATCTTTGCTACCAATAATAAGGGTTCCGTCTACATGATTCAACTGCGTCTTTATGAAGTATCGAAAATGCCCTTTTTCATTACTGTCCGCGTCTTCTTTCTCATCTAATTCGTTTCTTATCAGTCTCATTTTATTCTACTTTCTTTACTATATCTGTAACCTTCATGCCCATTGCTATTCAAAAGCATACAAAACCTACTCATCGCAAAATGATCAACCTATGGCTACAATTTAGTTGACGTCCCTCATCGTAAATCAATCGAAGTGCGGATTGCAATCTCGAAAATCTATCGACACCTCTTATTATTGAATCAGTCGATGCTATTGTTATCACCAATTGAATGGTGTTGTTTATCGACGTTGTAGCCATCAAATTAAAGTCGTTGTCACCATCGTATACCACGAGCCTTTTACCTTTAGGTATGGAGGACTTAACTCTAATTTAATTTTAGCCGAACTAACCCTAAAAAGCAAAGGGTTTAAGAGTGGATGCCAATCTAATATTAATATTCTGTCAAATTATGTTTTTGCAGATGTTTTATTTAATTATAATCTAAGAGATCAATTTTGATTTAGTTATTATATTTATTTTCTTAGATTGCTTGCTGGATTGTTGACTCTTAGGTACAGATTTGCTCTGTTTGTTTTCTTTGCATCATTAACATGAAATGTGATTTATCATGTTGATGTTACTTTTCTCGCAATACTTGCATAAATAATACAACAAAGCCAAGTTTCAAATAATGGCTTTTGAATTCAATTTCAGTCCTAATTTAGACATGAACTTCACATTTATAAGTATGGGTGCCTGAAGGTTTATTACAGCTTACCGATGAAAGAACTGTTAAATTCTTGGAACTATCCATTTGTTTCGTCGTAGCATGTTACATTACTCAACTTTCAATTAACTAGGACCGATTGAACATAACAAATGCCATTAAAAAAAATTAAAACATCAATGAGTAAGAACTGCCATCAATTTTAGTAATGAAAAAAGAAAAACCTGTACATGTGGTCGACAATGTCATCAACTACAACATGCCAGGATCCTACAGTTTGATAGGAAGAGTTAAGGTTGAAGACAAATTGTGAACGACTCAAGTGTAGTTTGAAATTTTTTATTATCTTTTGGATCATAGTCCTCAAGGTTCTCATTTACACATCGACTAAAAGCCATAAGCTAGTGCCATATATCCTCAGTTATATTATGTTTATGGTGTTCCTAATTTGATATGGAAAATTATATCATCATATAGATTTAAAACAAGTATATACTGAGACGATGCAATTACATTTAGCATGAAATTTGTATTTGTGTGTAATAAGTTTTTAAAGAAATGTATGGCATCGTATCCATAAAGAATACTATTATATTCTAGATAAGATTAAATAATATGTCTCGACCACTTTTAATATTTTTGATCCTTCATTTGACCACTTTAATTGTAAATGGAGATGAGTGTCTGAGTTTTTCATGTTATTTGTTTTGTTCTAAACCAACTTTCTGTTGCAATTTCTTACTTTTATGTCCATTTCTATCAGAAATTCCATCAATTCCACCCGAGTGCAGCTTTGTAGTAGATCCACCTTTTCGAAAACAAAATGATAAGCCCAAGAAGCATCCAACATTGTGATTCTTCCTTTCCATAGTTTTTTTGTTCGATTTCATAGCCATGGACTTTCTCTAATCTTTCGTCAACCCTCCTCAATGGTCCGCATATATAAGCTCCTAAATCTGATAAAGAAGAATGTATCGGATGGTTATTGAATTATTACTTAAGCATCAAAGACAAAAGTCATCAACTTGAGCAAGTTAAACTGACACATATTCTTGCTTTTATATTTATTGGTCAACTGCAGATGAATTTTAATCTTGAACTACACAATATTGAAGCTATCACATTAAATGGTTTAAATAATTTTAGTTCTATATTACATCCACGGACTCTTATCTGATGATTTGATAGTGATAAAATTGTTTGAAATCTATTACTTTAATATTAAAGCAGGAACCTCTTCCCGCTGATGTGGACTCCCCTGCCTTTTCTCATTTCAAAATAATGCCTCCGTATTCACTTCCGCGTTTCATAATAATAAACTTCTCTTCCGTCAACACATTTTTAAAAACTGAATTAGAAACTGAATCCATCCCACTTTCTCTCCCCATTTTCCCCCTTTCTAACTGTTTCGATTGCAACTTTTCCATGACGGAACCCATCCCACTTTGATTTCTATCCTAACCATTTCATCTACCTCCGCTATTATTCATCTTCCTCAAATCCATTCCCATCATTGCTCTATTTAAGGTCCTGCTGCCTTTCTCATCAACCTCCTCTCCGTCTACCATGCCTGGGCCTCTGTCAACTACAGCTCGGTCGCCTCCCAGTTCTCATCCCTGAAAGCTCGCCCTTCCTCCCCGCCCCATCCTCCGTTGTTCTTCTCTTTGTAATGCTGGTTAATAATTTTTTTTTGAAGCAACACATTTATTTTAAACGATTTTAATACAACTACAACCGTCGATGTGGAGAAAGGTATATTCTTCGGCTACATTTTCTGATGATGGTTGTGGTAGTGGGCTTAATACATTTTGGGATCAGGAAAATGGAAGAGGAGGTTACGATTAGTTGGTTTGTCAATGGGAGCATTAGTACTTCGGGTTCAACATCATTTTTTACCATTACATTACAACGTCTGCCTAAAGGGTAACCGCAAATAATGTTATTTCTCATTTAGATATGATCTTCACTATATCTTCAAGTTTTTTGATAGGAATCTTCAGGTAATACATTGTGTATCTTCTGATTGCCTGCTTATTATTTCACACCAGATTTCAGTTACGCATTAGAGGTAACTTTCTACTATAGATTTTCTTCAATAAGCCTTTAAAAATGATGATTAAGTACTTGAAAGTATGTGGCTGATAACATTTATACAACGTATACTCTTCTGAAGATAAAAATTCACACCACCTTCTCTACTTAACTATGAAGAAAACATAAATTAAATGCCAACTACATAAGCCTGCTACATGAAAAAATAAATGCTACTGGATCCTAATGTTTTCATTAATAAACGAATGTACAACTGAATAATTTCCTGCTTCTTGCAAACTGCTGCTATTTCAAACTAACATTTTTTACGGTATATGGGTGAAATAGCTCTCAACAATAGTTGACCACATAATTTCTGTAAGTGAATTATCCTATGTATCACTGTACTAATTAAACATGGTTTATGACAAAAAAATTGTCCAGTTAGAAGTATTGGTTGCAACTAGCTTTAAACCACTCTAATAATACTATATCTAGCATATGGTAGGCAACAAATTTGACAAACGTACGCTAAATATATATAGTATTTTGTCAGGTTTTAATAAACACTTTTATTGTTTAGTTTACGTAGGCATATAGTTGATTCTTTACAGTTTTCACACTTGTGAAACTGTCTAATCAATTTAAAAAATAGGTAACATTTGTCAGTGTTTTAAACTGTCTAATATATCAACCACAATCAAGTGCCATTTGTACATATCTATTAACGGTTGAGGTACATTATATCTACATTGCCATATAAACTATGCTATCAGATATGGTTATAAAAGTTGAACTATAAATTGTATTCATATTTCATACTTTGCACTTACTTTATTTCATTCTCCTTATGTACTTAAATATTGTCTTAAATACATTACTACTACATATCAGCGTTAGTACAAATGATAACATTGCACACACATGCAGTAGTTTGAGCAATAGGTATTTATTTTGTTTGATATAGTAAATATATGTTTTGCATTGCCATAACTGTTATGGAGAGTATGCGAATTCCACCCTAGCACAAATCCTTATGGCTTACTGTTATCTTACGGCTTACTGTTATCTAATTTTTCAGTACACTTTACGTCTACTAAGTTAATTTTGTAATCTAAAATGGATAATGATATACATTGAATACCATTTTTTAAATCTACTATCCTTCACAAAATTATTTGTGATTGATTTTTTGGGATATGTTATTGGCTCATTAAACTTACATACTATTATTTGTCGGTTTATATAGTATGTGAGTATGCTCGCTTCTGTCTTCGACAATCATGCTTTACAAAAGTTCAAAATAATTCTTCAACTTAGTTTGAAGTTTTTTTTTACATACTTTTAATTTGAAAATTGTAATTGTTCAGAAACTGTAGTATACTTCCCTTTATAATTCCATGCAGAACAACAGGTCATGGATGTAACCCTTTTTTTATCGTAAGGGTATGGTCAAGCAACCTCTGTGTATACACTTCCTTTTGTGCTGGCCGAGATTTCAATATTTAAAAAACTTTAATCAACTTTTCTTCCTATTAGAAAATTAGTCATTTATTTATAGCTCATTAGCAAACACTTTTCAGTCATAAACGAATTATTGTTATGGCTTGATGTGTGAATTTTCTATTCGGTCATATTCATAACTGGAATGTAATTCTGTATTTTAGCGATAGTGACCGAGACGGTTTGTTCTCAAACTTGGTTATGTGCTAGCTTATAATTTACATACTTACTTTTTCTCGCTTATTCATGTATTCTATTGCCTTCCAATACTTAAAATTTACAGCTAACTCCACATAGCAATCAAAGTTCTAACTTAGTTTGTCCTTCAAAGACGGATAAGCATGACATACCGTCGGGAGCAGACATCAAGGGAAGAAACGCATTGCTCTGGTTTGATCTGCAATCTTGATCACTCTTCTGCCTGTACTCAAGTGGTATCACAGAAACAACATTGATCTGTTTACCAGGACGATGATACTGTCATTCATCCGGTAGTACGTGCTTCTGACCCACCACTACCCAGAAAGACACCGAGAAGAGGAAATGTTATTCAGGTACGTATTTTTTTACTGTTTTGTTCACCACTTCCTGCCGACAATAGTTAGTTTTAACAATGCGTTCTTGCCTTGTGCAACCTACTTTGTCTACTGACAAATATTATATGTGACACACAATGATTAACTTATCATCCCATGCTACGTTCTTGCATGAGTTCACAGTACGCCTATTTGTCCACATCAGATGCTACTTCACTGTTCTACCTATGCATACTACCGTTAAAACTGTTTCCAATTTCAAACCTAGACCACGACAGTGTATATTCACTTCACATCATCACCTTCTACTACTTCAACATGTTCCGTACTCGCAAACTTAAACCCTGTTTTTTTCATCATCTTCAGGATGTTGATACAGATCAGCATACTTCGGCATCTACTCGAATCAAGATTCGAGAAAAGAAGCAAAGAAATTAATTTGTACCACTTCATGATTTCATATTTATGGCGCATTCATGTTTTTATGTCTATACCTACTACTTTTCCGTTCAATGTAGCCATCGACTCTTTTTTTCTTTTTCCCGCTACCTCATTTTGCACTTTTTTTAATTGTACGTCAGGATGTAAGAAATTGAATTCGTTTGCTTTCGCATGCATTATAAGTATGCTTTTTTTTTAAAAAAACTCAGCTCCGGCCTTAAACTACTAGATACGACTTTCATTGTTACTTACATTACCACTGTAATTACACACCACGTCCGTGCTGACATATGAATTCGATTTACACTACCATTAACATGTATATGAAATATATGATCATTGTTTCGTAACATCGCCTATCGGCTACTGAGATTAGAATTCACAGAATATAACAATGCCCGTATGCGAAGCATGGGCTACTCACTAGTTATAGTAAAATAGTTTGATATTTGGCTGTGAAAAAATAGTTTGATGTTACAGAAAAATAGTTTGAGAATTTATCAACTATCAATTACCAAACATCAAATGGTTTTTTTGATGATGATTTTTAAAAAATTGTATAATGCTTTGATTCTCTCACACATATTTCCATATGTTTTTGCCACATTTGTCATTGCAAAAAGAATGAAAATTTAAAATTATATAATGGTTTAGATTCTCTCGCACATATTTAAAATTCGTGAGCTACGTTAGTATACTATGTAATCTACTTTAGTACGTTATCTAATCTACATTACAATATCACTTGTTTGCAAACTGTCAAAATCTGGGCTACCTTTTATTGATTTATTTTGGTCCTTAAGTTAATAAAACAGTTTCAGAACTTGAGCATGATGCAACCTGAACTTTTAATATGAGCTTTTGTTGCTTTAGGTTTTTTTATATTAATATTTTAGTATATTCATGGGTTTTTCCATGCATTGCATGGGGTATAAATTATGGACTTAGTGTGTTTCAGAAATTAAAGAACATGTACAGATTGATAATAGAGTTTTTACGTAATAGTCAACTAAGGTTTTACCTAACTCTTTTGCAATGCATTGACGAGTACTTCATACCAAAGAGAATCCTTTGAAAGTGTGTCCTAGGCATATAGCTGAAAAGTGGACATAGGTGATTCCTTTTATGATTGTAAACAAACCCTCGGAAACAAAAAAAAACATGAACTGAAAAGGAAAAATATAACAGGAAGTAAAAAAAAACAAAGCATTACTGAAAAACTTAAACCAAAAATTTTGTGGGAACGTGGAATTTAACTTAGAATCAACTCAAGATTCAAATAATGTGATTTTTCTTTCTTTCTAAAATTTGAATTTTAGGTCCTAAAAAGATCATGAGATGTAGGATTTAAAGAAAGCATGCAGAGTCTACTTTTTTTGTCACGGAAAAAACAAGGGTAATTTATTTCCCATGTACAACAGTGAACATAGATGATCCCCCTCCCTCCTAATTAGTAACTTTTAGACTATGTTATCAACTTTCAGTTTATGAACGTTCAAATTTAAAGAAAGCATGTGGAGTCTAAAAGTTGCTAATTATGTCATGGATTTACGTGCAAACTGAAAAATTAATATGTTCATGTTGTGGTTGTCAAATTAAATGGTTTATATCATTTTTGTTCCATTTAATTGGCAAATATTTTATATATCATTACGTGCAATCAGCTACAGTAGCATATTTCTTATTTTCTTTAAAGCTTTCGGTCGTTTGCTTCTTCATTTATCTATTTGTACTAGTAAACAGTAATTTTCAAAGGTGCGAAGCTCACTATGTTATCATATTCATTACTTTTATGTAATGATAAGAGGATCAAGATTTGTATTTTATCTCAGCTTCTAAATTTCTTGGACTGGCCCTGAATCTATACTAGCATTTCGAATCATTAATGCATTGATATTCTATACAAGCATTTTCGATTATGTATTTGTACTAAATTTGTGAAACTTTTGTTTACTGTGTTTGTGTTTGGTTATTCAACCGTTTTGGCTTTTATGCTTGATTGCTTTTAGTTTTGGTAAATTGTTTAATTTAGCTCAGATATATGAACGTATAATAAAACTTAATTTTGTTCAATTTACTTGAATTATTTTGATCAAAAATTTGTTATTTTTGTTGTTAATAAATTGATCTGTCTAGCTACATGTGTGACATAGCTCTTTTTTGGATTACATATCATGTTGACCGTTTCAATGTATTTGAATATATTTTTGTATTTAGAAAATACATTTAAATGTACTAAATACTAGTTATTTCTGTTTATTTACATGTATAATTTCTCTTTTTACAGGACAGCCTAAGCCAAATATTCAATGCATAGAAATAAAGAAAGCTTATTGATTCTCCGAGGTTAATCTTCTATAAATTCTTCTGTTTTGGTCTATCTTTTCGTGCTTCTAAACAAGTCTAATATTTGTGCTGATAATTATCCTTTAGTTTCACTGATCTATATACAAAATATTACTATAGGTTTTATCATAAATAAGCGTTATACGTTAGCAGAGATACCTATATATTTTCTACATATACTACCCTTCTTTTCTGCATAACTATAGATTTTATTGTTGCATACCTATATATATCGAATGGTACGGTGCTATGTCTATTTCGTTTGTTATTTACACTATTTTTAGCAATTTTATACAAAATTTATTTTGGTCAAAAATTCCAATCCTGATATCTCGCTACTCTTTATGGTATGAATCATAATGTGAAAAATCAATGACTAATATGCATGGTTGCATTTTTTCTATAGAAATGATATTTGTCAGTTGGGACCACCTAATATATAAATAATTGAAATTTTATAAATTAAAATGTAATTAATTAAGGAGCAATAAGTTAAAACCTAAAACAAATATAAACACCAGTGAAATGAATTTTATATTGAAAAAACGTACTTTTATTCATCATGGGCTAATTCAAATTTATTGCAAAAGATGTTTTGTTTTTCCAATCAATTAATATGCTTCAGTGGTTTTGTGTGAAAAAACGCACAACGTATAGTAGAGCTATTCCAAATCAATAATTTTATTATACTTTTAACCAAGCCATAAACCTTTTCCCTCTAGATTTCCTTAGATGCCCAGTTATATAAATATGGAGTTTATTTCCTGCATAAATCTAACTTGGTTTCAATGTCATAAGCTTGAATTGCATATTTATAGTGGATAACATTTACAATTATAATACAGCTAAACACAAAGGAATTTAAATTTATGGCTTTCTGTTGCTATAAAAGTGTTTTTATATCAATGACCCACCATGACGCTGCTATATAATGATATGAGTTTGTACTTCAAAAGTCTGACATCTTATTTTTAGAGTATATTTTACTTTATTTTTTATCATCATATTGTTACCAAGATATCTTTCATTATTCAAGTTCAATAATCTCATTCCGTTGTGATCTTTGATAGTGCAATAGTATTGTCTGATTGCTATTTTGGAGCTGAAAGGAAGCAGAATGTAGCTTGATTCATTTGTTATTATTAGTCATTCATTTCGGAGCTCAGACACATCATGAGATCTGCTTATAAATCCATGCATGGAGCAAGATGAAGACATCTATAGCTAGACTTCAACAAAATGTGTTTGTAACGATGACCACATTGATTACTGGGATTTACCGGAGTTTATGATCTTATGCTAATTAAACTTGATGTAATTTGTTGACAAGTCTGCTTATGGACCATGCCAACATATTTATAATATTGGTCGTGCATCTTTTTTAAGCATAACATCTGTAATATATAGATTTCTTGATGAATACTACAATTTTATAATGTCTTAACTCCTTAAAATTTTTTTTCGATGCATGGTTGATGTTTGATGGAAGTTACATTCAAACCGAACTGATGGGAAAAAAGAAAAAAATGTTATGAATTCCTCTATGTTAGTATTGTATTATTTCAGAGAAAAAAGAAGTTTACTCCTATTCTTTGTCGTGCACGTTATTACAAAAAGAAAGTTGATAAATTGTTAAAATAACAACATATGAAAATATCCCTAAACCAATAATAAAAAATCCATCAACAAAGTATGTTTTTTAACAAAAGAACTTGTAACTGTAAATTAGAGTGTTTCTACTCAGGAGATTAATTCCACTTTAGAAAAGTATGCTACTAATAGAACTACACCGCTTCCTAATATGACGGGCCAATGTTAACTATCGATTTTTCAAAGTATGATCTTAACGTGGCGAATAACATGTGATGAACTGACGTAAACTGGCTATGATGTTTTGCCATTTTGTTTTAGATGGGCATAGCTGAACCAACATAAACAAATACATGGGAAGCTATGTATCTATGGAATAAGAAATGCCAGTGGCTTGCTTTCTTTAAGAGTTAGGCTATTGTTTCCTTTTAAGCATAAGGCCTTGCCAAAGAAAAGCAACTTGACAGCAAAATTTTTAATATTTATGACTAATGTCATATACACATATACAGGTATACAACTCACATGCTTTAGTCTACATCACCAAAAAACATAAAATTAAGTAGAATGGGTTATAGAGATTGTTAATAGATCTCACTATATGTTGATGAATGCTAGGAATTTGGATTTCGGGACACTGATGAAGAATTTCTAAAATGGCCACTGCCATGTGAAATTGTCTCATTTTATTGTCCATAAATATATGCATTTATGCCTTGTCATGCCAACAAAGCAACACAGCATACACTGCCTGAAGATGTGAATGTCCAAATATAGAAACTAGGTCATCTCAAACGCACCTGAACTATCCCATAGGCTAGGACAACCCTTTGTGACGAGGTCAACGATATGAAAAGCATAATCAATAATTGGTGTTCTAAAACAAAAATTCAGTTTTAGGTGAAACACGGGGAAATTGAACAAGCTTTGTAACCATGGCAAGAGATTCTTCAGTACCGCCTATGCATTCGGTATACATTTCTTCAAGAGTCGTTGCATTACCAAGAAGATATATGACGAACATAAGCTTAGTTTCAATTCCATTAAACGAATTCACTTCTGCACTTTTGAAATGATCAAATTCGAAATCAAAGTCATGCTCCCCGTTCAAATTTAGAAGCTGATATTGAAAAAACAAAACAGAAATGTAACATATGAAAAGAGAAAGAAATATGACAATTTGCAAATAATAGCAATAATAAATAGAGTTAGATTATCTCTATAGTTGACAAATATGATCCAGATTTTATACTTACTTCATTGATAATTGGTTAAATATTGAGGTTAATTAGGAGCACCTAACTCCAAAATAAATGTACCTTTTTTCATGAATTCTAAGTAGTTTACTGTATTGATAATTGAACTCTGTAAGAATAATTTTCTAATTATCTCTCTTTGCATTGCAACCACGCACAGACACCTGAAAAATTCCAAGCAACAGTTAAGTGTCAAAGGTCACCATGTGACTAAAAGACTAACTTTTGTGGTAACATGAACTAAAATAATAGCCCATATCGCATTCCTCTGCCATTTTTGCCACTACAATTCAGTCTTGAATTACCTTTTTCCTTTTAAATTACTACCTCACTGCATAGCGAAGCTTAATTTAAAATCATGGAATATGACTAACTTTAAAATGGTACATTTGATCATCAACTTAGTAAAATTGAAGATATCTAATCGATAATATTGAATCCACATAAAACCATAGTTGGAGATATTTTCCTTTTACATGATATTGATATATACAAAAAACAAAAAAGGATTGACTTTTCATGATTTGTACATGTACACGCATAAAAATGTAACAATACATACACGTCAAAGTCATTTGATAAAATCCAAAAGCCCTTACAAATATTGTTTTTGTATTACTAATTACTCCTGCCAACGTGCATCGCACATGCCAAGGTACTCTGATTAATAAAACAGGTATGAGGCCAAAAAAACCCCACCAGCTATAACTCACACAACACCTTTCAACCCATACAATAGCTCACAATATAGCTTACAAAAGATCATATAACAATTAAAAGAGCAATATGACAAAAGAACTAAGATGGGAAGAGATCAAAGATAGAATAGTCAATCGCATCATACAAATATGTAAGGTCAATAGCTTTAGGCATTCCTAAGATATCAGGGCACACTGGCAAATCAACAATAACCGAAACTCCCTCAGCGTTATCGACAACCAAATCAGCAGAGGCATTGTTGACATGCGTAGTTGCAGAGGCAATGTAAGACTGGAGCTTCGAGAGCAAAATAGGATCAGGAGGATTAGGAGGAGGGACTTCAGCAGGGGATTCCATAGGAACAACCGAAGATAAAGGGATTTTAACTTTCCATTGCTGAGGCTTAGTTTTTTGGATAGGGAATTTGGTTGGAATGGTTGCTACCCCTCCAACAAGAGGGTGGTGACGACAAAGCTCGTTAGTACGACAAATAAGAGACAAAAAGTACCTATCGGGGGTGACCATCGATAATCAATGGCAATACGTTCAACCACGTCCCCAGGAAGGGCAATTGAAAGGTAGGGCGACTAAAAGGTAGGAAGGCAAAGGCTTGATGGGAGTAATCTCAATAAGAGCTCTAGCATATTCCAAACGAGTATGACTTTCAGTACTCTCATCCAAACAAACCAGTTTACCACTATGACAAGCTAACCAATCAAGACCTTTTAAATACTGGAAGGAGGAAGGTATGCAAGAGAACGCCGCCCATATATATATCGACAAAACATTTTCTCTAGCAGAATCAATAGAGGGACTCCATTTGGCGATAATAAAAACTTTTCCATCTATAACACACGGATCGGCCTACAATACCATTCTCCTCTCATCGGGATTTGAAAATTCAAAAAAGAATAGGTCTTTATTGAATCTAATTGACAATGATCCTTTGATTTTCCATTTGTTCTTTAAATAGTGTTTAACAGTTGTGTAACGATAGCCTTTATCCAAGAAAAAACCTACCAAAGTATCAGACCAAAAGGCTACACCAGCATCTACACCATCTTGTGGGGGAACTAAAATATCATCACAATTACCAATAATGTCATATCGTTTTCAAACATACCTTCCCGCATTGTGGAGTATTGTTGAGAAAAGCAATTTCCAACACTGCCTAGGAGGAGCAGAATTTTGTTTAGGAAGGCACTAATTCACTGTAACTGGAAGAACTTGAACATTAATAGGTTCCTTAGCCATACAGGCATCCGGACCAGGCACTACAAACTCAGGTACTGGCACAGGGATATCAGCTGGCTTAGAGGCGCCGAACATAGCTTCAGGCTCATTGGAAAAAGGGAAGCTCTGAGGAGCAGACGAACCCTTTGATTTGCGACTAGATTGCATAACAAAACCGTGTGCAGGGAAATCACCCTGACTAGACAGCAGCAGAGTCAAAGGCTTGACTCTGATCTTGCCAAATCTGGTAACAGAGGGCGAAACGGGGCCAAAAAACCAGATTTCATAGCGATAATACCTATGGCATGACGGCAAGAAGAGTGAGGAAAACGGCAGCACGCTGACAAGAAACGCGAAATAAGGAGGTAGAGGCGAAAAACAGAGGTGGAAGGGAAGAGAATGATGCACGACGACGAAATGAGGGAAAAAGAAATGGAAGACGGTCGCCTATTTAGGAGGCCGTTGAAATTTCATCCAAATCATTTTTGTAACGCCTAATTTTTTTAATAGTATGTGTTAATAACCTTTTCATTTACATCATGTATAGAAAATGAAATTATTCAAGTCAAAGAAGCATGGAGCAAGAATATTAGTGATTACATAACTTATTATCGACAATGCGAAGATTATAGTGCAATTATTAGTAGCTTTATAAAAGGTCAAAATTATTGTAAACAAATAAGAATATGTTGTAAAGAAATAAGAGCAGAAGCCATTAGAGAATGAAAGAGACATTTTATTCATTCCAGAGATTAGTTGTGTTCTATTTCCATTACATAGGCTTCTTTATATAAAGTCTTAGAAGCTTGGGATTGAACTTATCTCATGATGTGGGACTAAACAAAACAACATAAAGCATACAACATAAAATCATATTCACTTTTGATGTATATTATAACCCCCCCTTGAGTATGCGTCTTCAAAATCTTGAATGCTCTGATAACTTGAAATTGTCCCTTTTAAAACGTGTATGATGATTGCTCCCCCTCATTATTATCTTGCTTGCATATATCGAATCAGTCGATATAGATATTGTCTATTACCTCATTAAAAACCTCTATTATGAAAACTCAATGGGAAAAACCTTGAATGATAAAAGAGTCCAACTTGTGAAATCATAGGTATATCATATTAAAAATGATATTCCTTCAAAGGTTTGATATTTCAGGATCAAAACATTGCCTCATTAAAACCTTACTAAGAAAAACCCAGTGGAAAAAATCTTAATTAAGGAAAAAGAGTACATTATGATATACTTGTGTATGCTACTTTTATGAAAAACACTTCATGTGCTTTCATTTTTGGTGCTTCATATCAGTTTTGCTTATTGCAACTGTATCTTCGATAGAAATTAAGAGTTTTATTTCAACAATACCTAAAAGAATGTTGTAATCTACACCCTTTATTCTTTTATTTCTTTATGACTAGCAAAGTAATTTATACTCTTCGAGAACTAGTAGACTTTCATTATTTAGTTTGATTTAACCAATATTCATATCTTTAGGGTATTTTAAGTGTTTCAAACACTTTCACTATTTCAGTCAATTCAATTATTTCTATAAACATCATGCCTAGGGCATTTAACATGATGTTAGCCCTGCATGTGCTTCAGTCTGTGTTTTTCTACTTTTTATATATATATGTATTTCTAATTATATTTTGCGATACATGTTCACATTTCTTATTTAGGAGAATTCATGATGGCTAATTATGTTTTTCTCTGACCCAGGATCTTTAATCCATTATAAACATAAGCGTTTTATTATTCACAAGTTTATCACCAATGATTATTTCTTGTTAGTTCTAGACACGATTTAATGAGATCTCATCATTTATCATGTTTTAGGTACCTAAACCATTTCAAGGATTATTTGACAATCATGTCATGGGTCTCATCAACAGCACCCTTAATTGTTCCTTCAAAAACAGCCACCTCCTTTATTTGTCGTCTTTATTACCTACTCCAAAAGTATTTTAAATTTACTTTTGTATCACACTACACTTTTTGATTTTTTAAGGATTTAGATCTGTACTAGAGAAAGTTTAATAGGGATATTATTGATAATTTATTCTAGTTACTTAATATTTACATCATTGTATATTAAAAATACTTAATATTGATAATTAAAATGATGTTATATCCCTTTTATCTTCCCCTCAATGTTGACAAACATTGTCACATTTAATAATAATCTTTTTTGGATTCTCATTTTGATCCTTTATGATATTGCTACTAGCAAATATATCATACATATCAACTAAAAGAGGATAATTTTTTTATCAGTTGATAGGATGCATTCAATTGATATTGCTTGTTAGTGTTTGGTCTCGGACTGAGTAGCGCGACTTCTGGTTGAAAAAATTCTTTGCACAACTTCAGGTTGTTGTTCAAACTTATTTCTTTTATTATATCGAATATTGTTTGCCAAAATTAATCCACCAGATAATAAACCATATACCTATTCTTATACCAAACACAAAAATATACCACTTAATTTATTATAACCAATGCATTTATGATGATAAGGTAATTTAATTTATTGCCACAACGACAACATTTAATGCATTTATGGTAATAAAAATGAATGCAATTAACCATTATTGTGTCTTAAAATATAAAATATTGCCACAATGAATTAATTTCTTTACAAATATATAAATCAATTGAACAAATGTTAATTAAGGCGATGAAACTTCATTTTAGATCTAGCTACAATACACTTACTAATATAAAAATGAATTACCATAAGAGAAACTTTATTTCTTAATAGTCAAAATTTATAAAATGACTAAAGTGACTCTTATATATACCCTTTAATAATTCAAGTTTTCGATTCTTTTTTTTGGAACTTCTGGTTCTTTATCACAAGAAAACTTGAAATTTAACATTTTATGGAAACTCAAGCTTTTTAGTATTTAGGAACAGTAGGTTCTCGACTTTTATTTCAAATGCTCCATGTATGCTTTCATTAATGTTTTCATTCACTTTAGGTGTGCTAAATCAATACCAATATTGGATCTAAGCTTAATACAGTCTTCTATACATTTATTATTCTTGTATATGTTTATCTAAGAAACAGTAAAATATTTTTTCTAGATGTATAAATTATATATCAAAATCATTTCCAAGGTCAAAATCCAATCAAAGATTTTTCAAAATGAAAACTTCATTTACCAAACAGGTATAGATTACTTAGAAATATATCACAAACCAAAACGCAATCAAGTTCAATAATTTTATTTGAATTAATAGTAGCAGATATTGTCAAATTCAAAATTTGCTTTCCAAAATAAATGAACTCAAAAGCATGCAATAATAAGCAAGTTTAAATAAATTCAAATCCAAATTCAAAAATCACAACATTTTATTTTTAAACCATGTACACATCTCAAAGATATGTTATTTGAGTATTGGGATTTTGAGACCTACAATATAAAGAAATCAAAAAAATAAGAACAAAAAAATCAGATCTATAGTAGAATGAGTTTGAAATATAATGACAAAAATACATGTAAAATGGAATAAGGTCTATAAATTTAGATATAAGATCTTGAAAAGATAAGATCTACCAAAATCCAAATCTAATAAGGAAATAGATATAGAATTGTGAAATAAGAATACTCAAATCTAGATCTAAGTTAATTGCAAACTAAATCTAGAAAAGCAGATTTAGAAAATTTCTTGATTCATTAATTGAATAAGAGCAAGAGATAGAACTAATTTCAGTAACTAATTGAGAAAGAGATGTATCTATATGAAAGAACAAAAATGGATCTAATCTACCAGATTAGAATATCCAATACATTAAGAAGGAGAACATGCTGATAACATATTGTAAACAAATAAGAATATGTTATAAAGAAATAAGAGCAAAACCCATTAGAGAAGGAAATAGACAACGGAATCTCCAAAAACTCGCCAGTGCCATCGCCATCGTCTCCTTATCATCTTCCCCTCATACTGCAATCTTAACCATCCGCCACGACGCCAAAATTGACAGGTAAATAACCTCGACCCAAAACATTTGCTAAACCCTAACCTCACCTTAATCGGCGACCATCGGCACCTAGAAAAATGTGATTCCAATTTTCCCATATCCCTCGATTCCCAATCTATCTCCAGCCAAGGCCTTGATGATCAAATCTTCCCCGATCGACGAGAATCGACATTTTTCCCAATATCGTTCAATTCGAATTTTCTATTGATTTACCCACTTAAAACCTTAAAACCAATCTCAAAATTTACCCTTTTTCAATACAATTTAGTTTATATAATCCAATAATGAAATAAAAAGGATCGAGTTTTCCAGGTTGAATAAGATTTTCACTGTAATTCCTTCATCCATTAAAATAACTTGTTAATTAAGCATTAAAAATAATTTTAAAAATCAAGTTTGGTTATCAGAACCAAATCTTCTGTAAAGATTAAATTTTATAGGAGATTAGAAAGTAAGTAATAGATTTTTGAAATGATTTTTGGTCTGTTGATGTAAGAACAGTGACACACACATATATACATAGACATTCGAACTCAATCAATCCCATTTTATATACATGCAGGCAGATCTATGCAAACATTTTTTTTCATAACATGCTTTAAGTTCCTCACATGCAATCAGAGTTAACAAATTTCAACCTTAAAATGTTAATTTACTCACCTATATTGCAAACAGAGCCTGATTTAATCAGATGCTTGCAAATTTGGTTATGATCTGAAACCGGAAGTTGTTTGATTTTAAACTTTTTGCTTTGAGTACTTGATATACTCAGATCTGAGATTTGATTTGAAACAGATTTGTACTCGATTTATATTGATCTTCAGGTTGAAAACTTGAAGAAAAAAACTATTGTTGTTTTGATTTAAATCTTCTTTTAGTTTTGGTTTAGAAGATGATGCAAGAGAGGGTTGAGAAGTGAAAATGAATATACTTTTTATTATTTACATATTATTTCAAATTAAAAAAAAAACTAAGCCACTTGTCTTTTGCGTGATCCTTGTCTTACAAATGTCTAATACATATGTTTAATATTTACACTTGTAAATTTTGCATGAATATATTACCTTTTAAATGATTTAAAAAGCTTTTAAAATTAATTTCCTAAATTAATAAATGCATAACTTAATTTATATAAATGAAATCCCATAGTAGAAAATAATATAAAATAACCATTATCTATATCATATTTAACATATTTTTAAATCCAGAATAAAATTAAGATATATATATTTATCTATTCTTTGAATTTCAAATTTAAATCCAAATTCAATTTCAATTTCAATTTTAAATCCAATTTAAAATTAACTCAAATATATATTTTAAAAAACACAAATTCAATTTGTAAGTAATAATTCTATTTAAAATCTATATAATATATAAACAACACATTATTATTATTGTTTAAATATAACAATCTTGCCAATTTTAAATAATTTACAAAGGAGATTATCACATTTATTTATCAAATCAGTATATTTCAATAGTTAAATCAGAAAATTACAAATTATGTTATGTCCAAAAATTCGGGTTATCACATTCCCCTTTGAATATTTTCGTCCTCGAAAAGGAAAAAAACCAGAATTTATTCAATACTTAAAATCAAATAAATTTTCTTTGATCATTTTCAAAACACTTTTAAAATCTACATAATATTATAAAATAGTTTTTATAAAAATATAATTTTATAACTCGATGTTTTAACAAGTCCGTCCTCGTTCTCATAGAAATTCCGTCATACGTTGATAAGGCGTACGACTGAAGATCTATAGGTACTTAGCAGACCTACTTTCAACACCTAGTTAAAATACTTAGAAAATAATTTTATTGAAAGTATCAAAAACATTTTTGAAAATAGAGGAAATATCTTTGGTGAGAATGCTCTGCAAATCATCACCCCCATCCATGGTCGCATTTACATCCTGGCTTACGTTGCCATCGCAGCAAAAGTCCATGTAAATGTAGGTACTCCGTGCCCCTCGTTATGCCATGGAACCCACAACAGATCGCATTTACATTCCAGGGTTACGTTTCCATCACAGCAAAAGTCCATGTAACTGTAGGCATCAGCGCCCTTGATTTTCGCTGCCACCACTCCCACGTAGGTCGCAGTCTACCGATGTAAAATCAAATGCAGAATGTTGGCTCTCAGCAACACACACGACTTTTGCTATGTTACCATAGGTCACAGTCTATCGATATAAAATCAAATATGGACTGTTGGCTCTCAGCGGCACACATGACTTTCTCTATGGTCTGTAGTAGATCGCAGTGACATCGAGTTACACTGTCATCACATCATAACCTAAATGCCTCTGTAGGCATCAACACCCTCGATTTTCGCTACACACTACACAAAATCCTCAGGAACTAGTTTTGTACGGACTCCTCACAGGATCAACTTTTCAACACCCCTTAGGGTTCAAGTCAGTACCATCCTATGACACTCTTGAGAAGTTCATTTCAAGGGAGCGCCTTTTTCCCCAGAGTCAATCTCAAAACACTTTATACTATACTTTTATAATATCTTTCAAATCATACCCTTTATGATTTTCATCAAAATCTCCTTTACACAAAATCGATTCCCAAAATCGATAATTCTCAAGCTTGGCTTTCCAAATTCCAAAATTGATTTTCCCAAAAATCAAAAGCCTTTTCCAAATTCATAGATTCCCAAAACCTTTTCCAAAATCATTCTCACAAAACCCTTTATATATATAGATATATAAAACTTTAAAAATCTTTGGATCACTTCATACTTGTATAAATTCCCTTTTTCTACTTCAAATACTTTCAAAATTCTTTCCTTCCGGCAATAGATTCAACAAGGGGAGATTTATCTTATATAACAAATATATATAACTTTTTTATTCCAAATCAAATATTCAAATTTGATTACTCTATAAAGTCACTTACCAAATTACTTACTTCCATAAAGAAAATTTCTACCATAGAAATATCCAGTTTCCACTTTACTTCATTGCATATTTCACAAAATATACCTTTCATTTCAAAAACCATTTCACATTTCTTATCCACAAATTCCTAGTATCAATTTCATTCAAATCAGTACGATGTACACATATCATCTGTACGCTATATCAATCCGATCGCTCGTTCGATCACACAATTTCACTTCCGAACAAGTATTGTCCACCAGACTTCCTAGTGCAGACTCAGATCTGGTTCCTTGATCAGAAGCCGTCATTTTCATTGCATAGCCATAACTATGATAGAGAATATCCAGAACCAATCAAAAATCCATATCCAGGCTCTTCATAGAAAATCGAGTGAAAAATCCCAACTCGGATTGATATACTATCTCGAAATTCTGTACTCGAATCTGGATCAAATCACTATGCGAATAGAATAATAAACGTACATCCTACGTATTTACCCTCATTGATTATTAACCAAATCAATTCTCTCTTCTATTCACCTTTACTTACTCGCGGTTGCTTAAATCCTCATTTGGATTGACACCTAAATTCTTATCTCAAATGGATATTTAATCATAAACATCTTGAACTCTATCCAGCTTGAATTTGGAAAGAAGCTTAAAAATTTAAGAATAGATAAGTAGTTGAAAAATAATTATTAGTTTTTAAAATATCTATAAAATAGTTAAATAATGATAAAATAGTTAAATGGTTATAAAATAGTTAGAAAATTGCAAAATAGTTTAAAGTAGTAATTAGTTTATAAAACAGTTGTAAAATAGTTAAATAGTTCCAAAAGTAGTTGTAAAATAAATAAAAGATAGTTTTGGGTTTTAAAAAGAAAAGTTATTTAGTAAATAGTTAGGAAAACAGATTTAAAACAATTTGAATCAAAATAATTTATTTGAAAATAGTCCAGACCAAACTGTTCAATTCCCATTCTCCATTCTCATCAATTCAATTTAAATTTCCATTTCTCTTTAAGTTGATTTAATTCCAATTTGAATTGATTCCAATTCCAATCAATTGTCAATTTCCAATTAACTTTCAATTTCAATTCAAATTAAGTTAACTTCCATTCTCATCCCAAATTCAAATCAACTTCCTATTTGAATTTGAACTCATTCGACTTCAATTTCATTTTCAAATTATCCAATTCAAATTTCCATTTGAATTTTTAAACTTATCCATCTTCTGTCTTAATTTCAAATAATTCAAATAAATTTCAAATTGAACCAATTTCAATTTTCAATTCATTTCAACTCTAGTTTGAATTTAATCCCAATTCAAGTTGAATTATCCTTGATTCTTTCCAAATTCAAATTAGATTCCATTTGAATTTAAAACTATTCAACTTTAATCACAAATCCAGATTATTTAAATCAAATTTCAATTTGAACTAATTTCAAGTTCAGTCTCACTTAAAATCATCTCGAATTATATAAATTCGAGTTAAATTCCAAATGTTGGTTTAATCCCTTAAATCAAATTAACTTTTATTTTAAATCAACAACGAAAATCTTCAAACAATTTAACTCTGAGTCCAAATCTCAAAATTCCATTTAAAATTATCTTTACTTAACTTATTTCAAAGTTCAAATAAGAGTTCAAAGCAATTTTATTTTTAAAATTCAATTCTTAATATTCAAATCTTAAGTTCAAAGTGATTCCATATCCTTAATTATGGATATATTACCACACCCCATTTCTTCATTTATTTAAACAAATCCAATTTAAGCTTAAAGATTTTTTATAACAACAGGATGGTATAATTCAAATTATTTTAAAACGTCCATCCATTTTCAATTCCCAAACCTATTTTGAGATCACAGAAACTCCCATTTAAAATCAACCATTTAACTTTCCAAGTTAAATCTCAAATTTCATCTTGAAAATTTCAAATCAGGTTGTTCATTCAAACTTATTTAACCTTGGGTTTTTACATCACACTTGAAGGAAAATCAAAACTCGTCACTCTAGAGTTTATTTCAAATCATCTTTGGTATTATGTATATCCACACATATATATACATATTTTTTTCTTGGCCTACTAAGCCAAATTTTAAAATTTAAACCAGCCTTGGTTTTAATCCAAAGCAAATTCCTTTAAAGTTTTGAACAACTTCTTATTTTAAAATAAGACTATATTCAAAATAGTCTGAATTATATTATTTATTATTTCTTTATCACTTTGAAACAATTTTAAAATTTCTGGTCCTAAAATTTCACAATTTAGATCATCTTCAGTTTCAATTTATAAGTCATACTTACCTAAATGTTTTACTTCTTTAAAACATTTCATTATTAAATACAACAACCATTTATGATAATAACCAAGATTATCATATCTGGAAACCAATTCATTATTATCTTATTCTGAAACCCTTCCCCAAATTCAAGATTTTAATTTTAATTTGAATCCATTTCAAACTTGCCTTTATTCAATTTAAATTTGGTTGTATTTCTGTTACCATTTAATTCTTATTATTACTTTTAATTCAATTAATATAACAACCAATTTCCTTAATATAATAGAAAATCTATTGCTTAATAAACTTATATAAGATTCATTTACTTTTGAAACCATTTTAAAACCTTTATATAAGAAAATAACAAGTATGCTCTCTTATATATATAAACTCAACTCATCCTAGGGTAACATTGACCCTATCCCTAATGAGTAATCCCACCAGAGCCAAGGATCTCACTTAACATTCATCTGTGATACCAAATATAACGACCCGGAATTTTCGATCTCGAAAATTTCAAATAGTTAGAGAAAAGAAGGAAAGAGATAGAAGAAGAAGAACAGAAACACCAAAACACAATCTCACATTCGCAGTGGATAAAATATAATATCAATAATAGCAGTTTACAAAGGAAAACTGTATTTTACTAATTTACAACAATACATCAGAATTACATTCAATCTCATAAAAACTGGATAGTATATCAACTTATCCCAAATAAATAAAAACAATATCACAGCAGAATACACTCCATACATTCCTGCCATCCAGCTCGCCTCTTGAGCATCAAAACGTCCTCGCCTGAAAATCTTAATATTCGGTCTGACCCGAGCATTACATCAAAGTAACACCCGAGTCATGTTGGAAACCAACGTGAGTAAACCCATCTAACATGAAATTCTAATGCATAAAACATATTCCAACCCGGGGTAACTCGTTCTTTATTACAAGTTCTTAGCTTACCATAATCAACATCACATCTTACAATCATATCTAAGCATTACTACTCAGATTAAATGACTAAGTTTACATCATTTATTTCGTTCCAGCCTATTTACTTCTAAACTCAAATTTATAAAGAATCGAAGTGGCTTCGGGTATTTACTGATACCTGACCCTGGTCTCTTCGAATCCCATGTTATCATAACCCAAGTTATTCAAATGAAATACAATTCAAACTTTAAACACCGGATGTCACTGTTCAGCCCAAATATATTATATCACATTGCATCACACATCACATATCAGAGATATCAACTAATCTAAGGCATACCATATTATCCAATCATTCATAAGCAAAATTAGTCGGCCATACCATCTCCAATTAATTTAATTAACCACTAATGAATTAAATTAATTTTTTTAATTACTTTTAAATCCTTCTTACTAATCATTAATTAATTACAAACCATTTAATTAATCATCCACTAATTTTCCATCTTAATTAATCATCCCTAATTAATTATCCTTTCATTACAATTAGTGATTAACTCTAAATTAATCACAAATCGATTATTCTTTGCCCATCCATATTAATTACATTGATCCTTAATTAATTACTCAAATTAATTATCTTATAATCACTTACATTGATTAATTACCCCTTAACCAATCACACTCGTTAATTAACTAACCCTTGTTTAGTTTCTCTAAACCAATCAATCCTTAATTAATTACACTAAGTAATTAACCCTTATTTACTTCCATTAAGTAAATTCCCTTCAATTAATTACTTTCATCAAGTAATTATCCCATTGGTTAGCTATCCTCAATAATTAACCTTTAATTTTATAAATTAATTATCCTCTAATTAATAATTAAATTAATTAACTCTTAACAAATAATCCTTAATTACTTACCTTAAATAATTATCATTTAAGTAATTACTCTTTAATTACTTACATTAATTAATCTCTAATTAATTTACAATTCTTAATCATTAATTAATTAATCCCTCTTCATCAATTTATTTAATCCTATAATTACCCAAAATCTTAATTAACTTCTTACTTGTCATTAAAATCTTATTTAATAAATTTGGGATTTAATTATCATTAATTTATCAACTTAAGACTTCAAGTTTAATTAATGATAAAACATTTTATCTTCTCAATTTCTACTTAATTATATTATTCATCAAGTTTAAATAATCTTAAGATTTAACTTAATCTAAGTTAAAATGAATTACACAACTCTTACTTTACCAATCATTTAAATAAACCATTATTATTTAAAAGAGACAGTTTTTATTAGAAAAATAGTTAAAACTTGAATTTTGTTTTAACTTTAAAAATTTGCTAATCTCAAACATTTAACCCAAGTAAAACTCGAGTCTATGCCCATTCCATCACACAATATTCCCAAGGTTTTTTCTTTTCAAAACTTTATTTTGTTAAATTTAAAAAATCCTGTTACAAAGCAAAAAAACGCGAGAATCTTCGAGACTAACTTGTAGCACGAGCATGATCCTGAGAAAGCATTTCTTCCCTCTACTTCCAGATTCCTTCTTCTTTTTCCATTCCTGCTCTGACACACACAATCTCCACCTCGTGCACATGCACACAACTCCGCCTCACTGGAACATGTCGCCAACCCTATCCACAAGCCATTTCCGACCTTCTAAATCACCTGATCACCTCAACATCCTACAACCATTCTTGCATCAAAATTCGAACACCCGAAACCCCTTTACAGGAGCAAGAACCCCCCTTTTACCGCCTCATTCTTCCTTTCTTAGCCATCGGAATCTCCAAAATCTCGCCAACGCCATCGCTATCATCTCCTTATCATCTTCCCCCCACACCGCAATGCCACGATGCCGAAATTGACAGGTAAATAACCTCGACCATTTTCTAAACCCTAACCTCACCTTAATCGGCCACTACCGGTACCTAGAAAAATTTGATTCCAATTTTCCCATATCCCTCGAATCCTAATCTATCTCCAGCCAAGACCTCGATGATCAAATCTTCCCCGATCGACGAGAATCGACATTTTCCCAATATCATTCAACTCGGGTTTTCTATTGACTTACCCACTTAAAAACCTTGAAAATCTCAAAATTTACCATTTTTCAATACAATTTAGTTTATATAATCCAAATATGAAATAAAAACGATCTATTTTTTCCAGGTTGAATAAGATTTTCACTGTAATTCCTTCATACGGTAAAATAACTTGTTAATTAAGCTTTAAAAATAATTTTAAAAATCAAGTTTGGTTATCAGAACCAAATCTTCTTTAAAGATTAAACTTTATAGGAGATTGGAGAGTAAGTAATTGATTTTTGAAATGATTTTGGTTTGTTGATATAAGAACAGTGACACACATATATACACAGACATTCAAACTCAATCAATCCCATTTTATATACATGCAAGCGGATCTATGCAAATGTTTTTTTTTTTTCATAACATGCTTTAAGTTCCACACATGCAATCAGAGTTAACAAATTTCAGCCTTAAGATGTTAATTTACTTACCTAAATTGAAAAAAGAGCCTGATTTCATCTGATGCTTACAAATGTGGTTATGATCTAAAACTGGAAGTTATTTGATTTTAAACTTTTGCTTTGAGTACTTGATATACTTCAAATCCGAGATTTGCTTTGAAACAGATTTTTACTCGATTTATATTGAACTTCAGGTTAAAAACTTGAAAAAAAACTATTGTTTTGATTTAAATCTTCTTTTAGTTTTGGTTTAGAAGATGATGCAAGAAAGGGTTGAGAAGTGAAAATGAATATATCTTTTATTATTTACATATTATTTCAAATTAAAAAAACATTAAGCCACTTGTCTTTTGCATGATCCTTGTCTTACAAATGTCTAATGCATATATTTAATATTTACACTTGTAAATTTTGCATGAATATATTACTTTTTAAATGATTTAAAAAGCTTTTAAAATTAATTTCCTAAATTAATAAATGCATAACATAATTTATATAAACGAAATCCCTTAGTAGAAAATAATATAAAATAACCACCTTCTAAATCATATTTAACATATTTTTAAAATTAAGATATATATATATATATATATATATATATATATATTCTTCGAATTTCAAATTTAAAACCAAATTCAATTTCAATTTTAAAATCCAATTTAAAATTAACTCAAATATATATATTTTGAACAAGCACAAATTCAATTTGTAAGTAATAATTCTATTTAAAATCTATATAATATATATAAGCAACACATTATTATTATTGTTTAAAAATAATGATCTTGCTAATTTTAAATAGTTTACAAAGGAGATTATCACATTTATTTGTTAAATCAGCATATTTCAATAGTTAATCAGAAAATTTCAAATTATCTTATGTCCAAAAATCATGGTTATCACACGTCTCGCCATCCAGCTTGAACTCCAGATCTCCATAGCATATTTTTCTGACTTCGCTTCAGAATAACTGATTACCTGACTCTAGACTAGCCGTGTGGAAAATCATTGGCAATCAGAGTTTAGAAAGGGAACAATAAACTCCAGGTCAGTCATGTGACTGGTGTGAGATCTTAAAAACAGTTATTTTCATAAAGAAAAGGAAAATAAATCAGCCATGCTTTTGGAAAATGAAACTAAATTAGGCCTCCCCGCACATAGACAATGCAAGCGCACAATTGGAAGATATTTCTCCTTATGATAGTCAAATATGCTTGATACGCAAAATCATTTTGATATTATTTTTAGTGCATAGTGCAGAAAACCTTTCGAAAGTATAATATTAATCTTAACCAGCATAGGTACCATTATACTATGCCAACTATAGCTACCACCTGAGGTGGCAGGTTATACAATTGCAATCGTAAAAGGTTCGTATTGTTTCTTTGGATTTCCAACAAATGGTAAGGCTAAGGAACTTCCTATTGCTACATTGGTATGCCTCTAGAGGGACGCCCCTAGAAGTTAACTAGCTCTCTGCCAACACAAGGTCGGGTTACCTCTGTAACTAGGTAACTACTACACAAGTATGCCATCCCCCGGTTGTCTACGACCTTTATCCGAGGATCCTCAACCAAAAAGCAACAACCACAAAGTAATAAATTTGCAACAACAACATAGGTAAAATATCTAGGCTCCATAGCATGATACTATCCTTTTCCAAAAGGAAATGACATACCCTCAGGGGGAGCTACCCCCAAATAACCTTGCCACATCCTTCCTGTTTCGACCATTTTCGGATTGTGAAGTCCGACGAAGTCTTGTCCACAAAGCTACACTTTTCACAAAGTCATGCTTCGATCAACAAATGATCAGCACCACTTCGTATGCCACATTAACAATTTGGGAATGTATCACTAGTAACCATCAATTACATAACCTCTGAGCTCGTACATCTCAGTGAAGGGTGTTAAGCTAAGAGAAAAAATTCTCCGCCACCAATTGAAATGTGTTTGATAGAAACAAGCTTTACATCTCAAAGTGTAATGCTAGACATACATCCATACAAGTCCATTCCGGGATTGAACGAAACCGAAAGGCAATTCAAAGAAGCCCTTGCAAATCCGGATATTCACTAATCACGACCGGAATCCCCATCACAAAGGGTGATAAAATCTCTATACCGGAGTAACCCAGTGCAGAGACATTCAACAGGTAATCCTTTCATTTTTGAAAATACCCGGTCTTCAACACCATCTTCAAATGCAATCCCGTTTCGTTGTATCATTATTCAAAATGGGTTTTATGACACAAAGTCCTTTCCTGACTAATCCCAATAACGAGCGCATATTTTAAAAATAAATGTTACATTCAGATTTCAAATAAATCACAACAATTTCCACTTTGATCATTTAAACAAAAGATCCATCACAATCACAATGGTTTGATGTGATTTTCGAATATCCATTTGGAATCCGATCCCCGGTCGCATCGAAATTCAAATTCCATTTAAAGGCCAATATTGATAGTCGGTTGTTTAACTATCAATCAACATTCACAACAATCACCAAGATTTAAATAATTTTCCCCCAATTATTTATTTTCAAAATATCTTCGCAAGATATAATGTTAACACTTCAACCATTTGAAAACAAATTTCAAACCACTTTTCACCTTTCAATCTTTTGAAAACAAATTTCAAATTAGTTTCCTCACGTGGAATAAATTTCCAAATATTATTTATTTCCACTGAAAATTTGCCGAGTTCAAATACTTTAAAAATAATTTAAAACACCTACCCAAAATATACTTGGAAACATTTAAATAAAACTATTCTAAAACACTTGCTTAAATATTAGTTATGAAAATATTATACTAATATCTCATATAAACTTAAGTCCAAAATAATTTTAAAATAAAATTATTAGATAGAGTGTAATTATTTAAATAACCATTTCTAATCAAATATCAATTAAATCATTAAATCATTACTCTTATAATTAATTAAATAAATCTTTACTTTAAAGATTTCCAAAATAACTTAAGAAACTAATTTCTCCAAAAATATTCTTTTAAAACCAACTCTAGAACTTTTAATTTATATTTCAAAAGCTATTTTAAAAACATAGTCGGCTTTCCAGGAAAAATACACCTTTTATTTCAAAATGGACCATTTAAATCAATAAATAAATTCTTCTTGATGTGTCTCAATTTATATTCCAAATTCACAAATTTCTTTCCGCAATTTAGAAATAAACCAGTATTTATTTTGAAAACAAATTTCCCTTTCCTTTTTAAATTCCCATTGTGTATTTAAATTTTCCAAATATCTACTGATATACGATTTTCAAATCGATTTCCAAATACCTTTTTCACACTAAATCATTTTCCAAATCGATTTCTAATTATTTCAAACACCAGATTAAATTCCAAATTTGATTTCTAAATTTATTTCCTTTTGAAATAAATTCCATTATCTCTTTCAAAGCTATTTAAAATCCGTATTTTAAATAAATTCTTTAACTATCAAACAATATTACTTAAAACCCATTTATTAAAACCAGTTTCCCATATTTTGGAATTTCGTTCAGTAGGATTGCAAAAAATCAATTTTTTCCTTCTAAATCACTTCTTTTAAATTCACCCTATTTCCAAAAATTAATTTTACTATAAACTTTCTACTAAAATTTCAAAAATCAAACTTTATTTTTTTTTTTGGTATCCTACGATACCAAAAATATATTGGGCTAAAATATAGCCTTCAACGATTTCAATTACAAACATAATCACACACATATTATAAATAAATCAACACACAATATTGAAACAATTTCAAATATTTAAGGAATCCAGTTGGATCCCTCCAACCTACTTCCCTTCATCTACAGACGTTAGTAAAACAATTAAATACCAATTCCACTTCGAGGTGGAATATCGCGGCATATGGGATTATATAATATCATCCGCTTTATGCGGCGCATAGGGCCTCATCCGCTATATAATGCGAGAAATCAATCACTCCAAATATATATATAATACCCATTCCACTTCGAGGTGGAATATTGTGGTATATGGGTTTATATAATATCTTCCGTTATCATGCGGCGCATAGGGTCTAATCTAATACAACTAATAATAATTTATCATCCAAACACAGAATCAGTTTTAAATTTTAACTATTTAAAATTTAACTGGGAATTCCAATTGAGTGAGAAGATCTCGTCTTTGCTTTTATTTTGCAATCCAATCCAAACCAGCCATTTCTTCACGATTTAAGACCTTGTAACAACATTATAAGGTTTTATTAATATTAGAATTATCAAACAATTAAATTCATATTGGATAAATTTAATTAACCAATGTTTTTTATTTCAAAATTAAAATTTGATTTTATATAAATCCTTCGATCATTTAAAATTCCTAAATATTTTTTTTTCAAAATCATATATAAATAAATTTTCTGTTTATATACACATTCAATCTAATAAAAAATTTCCCAAAATCTTCCCTACATAAAATAATTCTCTGTTTTCCCATATATATCAGAAGATGTGTGTGTGAAGAAAAATTTATTTTCTTTTCTGACTAGACTATACGTTTTATTACAAGATGTATATATATCTAAATCTTGTTCCTCTTTATCAAAAATGTTTATATACATATACATTTTAAAAGAAGCAAAAATTTATACTTACTGACTTACATCCTTAGTTAGCAGTGCACGAATTCGATCCATTATCTTTCTCTATCGCGTCCAGGCCGTAGACAGGATCGAAATCCTAACTTGTTTGTTCGCCACTCCCTCGCCGAAGCCTCTCGAGTAGCAGCAACATCAAATAGTTCTTTGGAGATCCCTAGAGAAACACAATCTGTAGATGAGCAACGATAACAAGATAGCAATTTGTGAAAACGGGGAGATCGATAACATATCGAAGTCCAGGCGTATTGACTATGTCGTGGTTGCGAGACATTTAGCTTAGCTGTCGTTTGCTTAAGAACAAATCGAATTCGAGTTTGATGATTTTTTTCTTTCGATTTCCAGTTTGACAGAGAATTTTGAATTCAAATTGGAGATGAGGATACTTGATTAAGTCATCTTCCATTAATCTTCTATAATCTCACTTTTAATTTCGAACAGGAAGTGCGACCATCAATTAGGGCTCACGTGAACCTTCTTCGATCGATACGTTATAGATCTAGTTAATTTCGAATTGAAAAGGAAGAGGGCATGTGCCATTATTATTGATTTTCGAATGAAATTTAATTTGTTCGTTCTTGGATTTATTTTACTGGGAGGCGAAGAATTTCTAAACGATTCTGTTTTCTTTTTATTCATTCTTTCTAGCTCGATTTTTGAAAAGTGAAAGTAGGACGCGTGTTGAAATTGAAAGGACACGTGCTAAAAAATTAATACGGTAATGAAAGCTTTGCCATATTAGAAAAAGCAATAATATTATTTTTAAAATTAAATTTAAATTTAAATTCAAATCGCTCCAATAAACGCAATTCAAAATTTCGATCTTCAATCGAGGCGTGTCGCTAGGCGTTTATAATGTTCAACCCCTACTCCGAACGCAATAGAAAAGGTTACGAGGCCAAATTCAATCGTGTGGAGAAGATAGCTTTTTGAACCAGTTGCTAAATTAAATTTTGATAAAATTTTCAGTGCATTTGCTCATCATACGGCCACATAACAACTCTGAATGATACAAAAATTGAAATCCGATAATAACATATTATTACGGATCCAATGGAACTGGTTTCGTCGAATTCCGAGACTGTGCTTTAGAAGGCTATTTTCAAATATCGATTTAAACGATATAAATTCAAAACTGAATAAACATTTCCAAATCCAATTCTGAAGCTTCCATTATCTTCAGTATTATCAATATGAATTTTCTAAGCCTTTAAAATATTTTTAAAAAGCCTAAAACTCAGGATTTAATATTTTACCGAAGTTTCAAAAATTAAATTCAATAGTTAAATTTACAAATTCATTCTGATATTTGAAGTTCAAGTTAAACCAACATTAAAATATTTAAAATCAATCAAATATCCCTAATTTCAACTGTTCAAAATTCTGGATCGTCGCATTCTTCCCCCATTAAAAAATTTCATCCCGAAAATACTAGTTAAGAAGAATGATCCTTAACCCGTTTATCTTTTTTCCAATCCAAATAGTTTTATCAATTTGCCAAAACAAATCTTTTATTTAACAACCCATTATCACTTCATTTAACTTTCCAAAACTTTCATAGTTTCCAAAACAACATTGTTTGCTTAACAATTTAAATTTAAATTCAAAATCAAATCAAAATTTTAAACTTTCAAAATTTTCTCAAAATTCTTCTAACTCCCTAAATTTTCAAAAAAATTTGTCAGCGTCTACTTTGCGCGACTAGCTCGGTACGACTACAAAATGGCACAACAGGCCTCCAAATTCAAAAAGAAAACGAAAAACTAAGTGGCTAGACAAGAAAGTCATCAAATTTCATACTGAAATTTAAATACATACCTTTTCGAGCAATTCAAATTATCTTCGAAATCAAAATCCCAATTCCACTTTCCTTTATGACACCTGTATCCTACTAGCCATAATGTCCAGTTACAACATTCAAATTTATTTTGCACATTCCTTTACAAAATTTTGAATATTTATTTCATTTAGATCCGTACGATATCCGAATACCATTCGTACGCAATATCAAATTCGATCGTTCGCTCGATCGCACAATTTCACTTTCGAACTTGTATCGTCCACCCAACTTCCTAGTGTGGAAACAAATATTGTTTCTTGATCAGAAACCATCATTCTCCTTGCATAGTCATAAATAATGATAGAGAATTTTCAGAATCAACCAAAAATCCATATCCAGATTCTCCGTCGAAAATCGAGCGAAAAGTCCTAACTTGGATCGATATAATTATCTTGAAATTCTATACTCGAATTTTGGATCAAATCGTTATGCGAATAAAATAATATACGTACATCCTACGTATCCATTTCTAGTTCATTATTAGCTATATCAATTTCTCTTTTATTCACGTTGATTTTTTTTTATTTTCATTCACTTGTTCACAATCATCATTTCCCAATTTCCAGTTTATCCTTTATTCACTTATCAATTTAAAATATTTTCTTAATTCCAAATTTACTTAAGAAATTTTCCATTTATTTCTTAAGTCCAATAAATATTCCATATACACCTTATACTTAAACTGGATTTTAAATTCCATATGAATTCAATTTACTTCAATACTTCGCTTTGTTTATCACAAATCAAATTCAATTCCAATTCCAGTTCCATTTTCTTAAAATTTCGAAATGAATTTCAACATTCAATTTCACTTTCATATGCTTGCAATTGTAAATTTATTTATTCATTCACAATTTTATTTTCCATTTTAATAAATTTTTATTCCATAATTATTATTTTTAGATTCCAAAGTACTTCCAACATTTCAAAATCATTTTTGAAATCAATTCAAATTCTTTTGAATTTCCAAAACCAACCCCAGTTTTTCAAACAACTTCAAATTTTAAATAATTTTGGCAGCAATTCCTCTCTTGGAAACTCGAAAATGAATATCGATGATGCTGCAGTCATCATCGAAGTTATTTTCCAGCGATTGAAAAGAGTTTAGAGTTTTTTATCCATTTAAAAACATTTTTTTTCCAAACCTTTGAAAACTATTTTCAAATCAAAAAGGATTCAAACTTTTCCAAATCTCTAAAACTTCAAATCGCTTCAATTTCTTTTGAAATATTTCTCTACAATTCTGTTTCAAATTTTAATTCTCATTTACAATCTATATTTACATGTTCCATTTGTATGTAAATTTATTTCTTGACTTTTGAGTTATGATTTCAGTTTCCTATTCAATGATCAATGATAATAATTTAATACCTAACAACCAAGCCACCATATACTATAATAATTTACAAAGTTCATTCCTATGATATACAAAAATAGTTTGGGTAAAATTTATCTCATTTACCTGATTTTAAAAAAATATTGTGTCGGTTTATCTTGTTTAAGAGTTTAGAAACACCTATCGATACAGTTGGCCAAACTACACCGACCAGAATCTTTAAACAATCAACCAATAAGTCAACACAATATAAAACAATTTTATAATCACTAACAAATACGCGTTTTTATCAATTATTACACTTACACTTATTCTAGAGTACTCCTGACTCTATCTCTAATGAGTAATCCCCACCAGAGCCAAGGTTGTTGCTTAATCAAATGCTCTGATACCACATACAACGACCTAATTTTTTTGACTTCCGAAAGTCGACATCAATACGTCCACTGTATCAAATGTCGCACAATCGAATGCCGGAAAACCGAACCGTTGGGGTTAAAGAATAAGAAAATAGAAGAAGAAATAGAAACAATAACAGAATTTCACATTTTGCAGCGAAATAAATATAATAGATAAATGAATAATCTTTAAAACAAAGAACTATATCAGTTTTTTGCATCACATTATCAGAGTATATACAACACAACACAACAATGGCCATCATTTACTTGCCTATATGAAACTGAACTTGCACCCACCAAACGCAGCGGATAATACATAGTAAAGTGATACGTCTCGCCATCCATCTTGAACTCCAGATGTAACAACCCGCATATTTTACGATTGTATATTTAAATATAACATCATTAGTCGGATTTGAAATTCTACTTTTTGCAAACTGCCGAATTAGGACTCGAGACATCTTCCATTGAGTTCAAAATGACGTTTGCGATATTTTTGAGTATAAACATCGATATGTTTGGAGTTATCCAGAATTTTGACCTTTTCACTTAGGGGTTTGGGGTTTGGGTTTCATCTCATTAACCCAACTCATCTTATATCCTAACTCCACCCCCTCTCCTCTTCATTCATTCTAATATTTTCTAGCACTTCAAGCTTTAGAAAAACGGAGGAAGAGAAAAGAGATTAGAAAATCATAAGCCCTAGTTTCTTTGCAAATTCAAGTTCTAGCTCCAAAATCAAAGAGAAGCTTAGGTAAGCATCTTCTTCTTCTTCTTCACCATCTCAATCTCTCTTCAATTTTAGAAATTTCCTATAATTTAATTTGGAAAATTATTGCTTCTAGACTTAGATTGGAGTTTCTAGAGTTGAAGTTTAAGAGTAGTTGATCTTCCTTTGCTTCTAAGCTTCTCCTTCATTGTTTTTGGGTTTAAATGTGAGTTTTTTGAACTCACACCTATGTCTATGTCTTTGATAGTTGTTAGGTAGTGATTCCTAACATCTATGCCTTGTCCATTTGCTTTGGATTGAGTTGGTTTTATGAATATTTCAATTTTTGGTGTTTTGAAGTTGAATCTTTAAAAATCTTAGCTTTGATGTTTGATCATGCTTTCGGTGGCGTATCGAAGAGCCTACAAGGCTGGGTTGCCGATTGGCGTAAACTCCTAGCGCCCATCATTCGTCCGATTGTTCAATTGTTTTGGATTTTGCCCCTTGGAGGCTAGGCTAAAAATAGTGGAATTTCCAGTTCAGTCGACTGAACCAGGAGGCCTGTGACGACCCGGAATTTTCGAGCATTTAAAATCGGAATATCTAAATTGATTTTAAGTATTCAATAGAGCAATTTTAACTTGAATGACGAATATCACAATTCATTTGATAATTTAAATTATTGAATTTAAATAATTTAAAATTGAATGAAATGTTGAATCTAGAATTTTAAGCCTATTAAAAATAATTTGAAAGCTTACGAAATTTATATTGATAATACTGAGAATAATAGAAATTTTAAAATTGAATTTAACACTGATTTATTCAGTTTTAAGAATATATCGTTTGAATTAAATTGGAAAATAGCCTTCCGAGGCACAGTCTCGGAATTTGACGAAACCGGTTTCATTGGATCCGTAATATTGAATTATTATCGGATTTCGAATTTCGCAGCGTTTGAAGTTGTTGTGTGAGCGTAAGATATATTAACGCGTTGAATCTATATCGCAATTCAAAATTTATATAGAAGAAAAATAACATATATAATGGTTAAATCAGGTAAACAGTTGGGTACCTTTTCAATCACACGTCTCTTTCACTTCTATTTCGCGTGAATTTTCTTTTTGTAGCCGACCTACCCTCGTTTTAATTAAATCGAAAACTTTGTTAAACGATAAGGTCGAAACCTTTTCCTTCTTTTCCCAAACCACTCCGTGATAGAAAAAAAAGAAATGGCAGAAATTTTTTTCGTGCCGAGATTTATAAAAAAAAAATACAGGCCGAAGCCACTTTTCCCAAATCGAGTTTCTTCGTGAAAAATAAGAGAGGCTCGCGTGCGAAATCGACAGCCATTTGGAAGCTCGCGTTCGCCTGGAACGTGAAGCACGCGATTTTGGGGAAATTGCGAGACTAGGGTTGGGGTTGCGGCGACAAATTGAAGAGCTCAACTAGGGTTGTGAACGAATCGCGTGGCTATTGGGGGCCGATGGACAGAGTGGCGACGTAGAGGAAGCTCGAAGGTAGGAGGCGACTTCATCGGCTATGATGCATAAGGCATCGCGTAACTCTATTCGAGCTCGAGCCAGAGGCAGCGGCGAGAGCCTCGCGTGATGAGGAGTAGGGTCGCTGACGTACGAGGTTGTGAACGAGCATGGTGATAGTCGGCATCATCAGGTGAGGATTGTCTTCAATTCAGAATTCCTGTAACCTGTTAGTTGTTTTTAAAAAAAAGAGAGAAAATAGGAAAAAGGAAAAGAAGAGGCTTTAGGGTACTTAAAACTAAATGCTGAAACAGAAAATAAATTTAAATGCATTCTGTTTAATTAAATGTATACGTTAGAAAAGCAATAAAGAGATTTTTAAGTGTTATATACCCGCCCATTTTAATTGTAGGTTTAACAGAGGAAGTTTATACAGATAGATTTTGATAATAAATTTTGGTTACTAAAGATAATCATTAAGGAAAAAATAATATATTTAGGATGATTAATTAATTTAAGTTACCAAAAATATTTGTTATAGGAAAATTAGTTTGAAATTAAATTATTAGTTAACTCAAATTAATAAATGGTAATTAATTAGTTTGATTATTAAAAAATATTAATGAATCGTATAAATGTTATACAAGGTTTAAATCACGGAAGCAAGCCAGTTTGGAAATAGACTGCAAATCAAAAGCAAAGGTGAGTAATCTCACTCAGTTTAAATTTAAATTTAAATTATTAAATTTAAATAATTGATTGCATGGTTGAATTGAGTTATGTGATATAGTATAGTATAATTTGAATTTGGCATATTATGTGATGCTAACGTCTGTGGATGCAGGGAAAACAGGTTGGAGGGATCCAACTGGACCCCTCAACTTTTATTTAGGTTATTTAATATTTTCTGTTCTGATTATTTGATATTCTATAACGAATTATGTGGAAGTATTGAATACTATGGCTTGGTTGATATAATTCGGTATAATGAATTACCAAAAATATAAATTTGATTTTGGAAATGAAAAAAAAAAGTGAAATTGCAAGTAAGACAATTATAGAATAAATCTAAGAATGGCTTGGAAAAGAAATAAAGTGACTTTAGAATTCTAATAAATGAACCCTGAGAATGGAAAGGAAAATTTAATAAACAGGAAGTTAATGAATTTTAAAATGCAGTATTATTAATTAAAAAGAACAAATATTTATTTAAAATTTAAGATTTGGATTATTGAAAGAGTAAAGAAAAAAATAATATAATAATAGTAATTTGAAAATGAACTGATAAGTAAAAGAATTTATTTCAAATAAAATAAATTGGAAATCAATTTGGGAAATTGAATTAAGTGATTGAAGTTGGAATTTTCTCCGGATAACCAAGTACGTTTTTTAAAGTAAATTTTTAAATGTCAATTAAATGTTTTCAAGTTGTTTTTATTAAAAGAAAGCAAGTCTCGTAAAATTTATTATTTCTATTATTAAAGTCTAAAGTAAGTATTTTCTTAAATCTATTCTAGCAGTAATTATTAAGAAGTAATTTTGTATTTTGTTTTTAAAGTAGAAATCTAGTTTTATATTTTATTAAATAACCTTATTTACAAATATTCATATAGTATGTATTTTAAACAAAATATTAAAGTAATTTTAACTTGAATATTTTAAAGTATATTTTCTTTAAAAGTAAAGTGTTTTAAATTAATTTAGAAAATCTAGTTTTTGTGCTTGGTGATTCCAGTAGATATAGGAATACTTGGAATTTATTCTGAGAAAGGCAGATAGTTTTGAAAACTGTTTTCAAAGGAATTTGAAAGGTGAAAATATATCTTATGAAGATATTTTTGAGATAAATAAATAATTTGGAAAATTATTTATTGGTTAATGGATGTTGTGAGTAGAAATTGATAGTTAAATAACCGACTATCAATATTTGACAAATGCGTTGATCGTTTCGAAGAGACCGAGATCGAGATTTATTTCTCGAAAACCACTTCGATCCGGTTTGTACGTTTTCGTAAAAAACGTGTTTGGCTTCGAAGATGGAGCATCGAAGTGCAAGGGCTAATCGCTACTAGTCCCGAGGATATTTCCAAAATGGATGTAGTAGGAATAGTGCCTTCAGTTCCGTTCGAACCTGGGATGGACTTGTATGGATGAATGCTTGCGAAACATCGTCAGATGGACGATGGGCATTCTAAGGGATATGTTCAAAAAGGTAACGCTTAGCCTCAAGCCTCATCAAATGGGAATGACTGAAAATCAAGGGTTATGCAGCAAGGCTAGGTGGGTAGCACCCAAGCAGGGTGAGGTCTTTCCTGTCTAGATGTCCCTTTTATTTCGGTTTAGTGGGCGGTTGCTGATCCCAACCGCGGGGTGATCTCACTCGGGATTATCCAGTAAGGGGTAGTCCCGGCTTGTGTTGCAGGGGAGCGGGCGTACTCCTCGGTACGGTGATCTAGGCCCCGTACTGTGACAGGTGGTACCCCAGTGCCTAGTCATTAGTTGGAAATCCATTCTCCCTACGAGCCTTGTACGTGTTTTGTTTGTATTACCCACTTTGTGGCTAGTAGCTGGAATTTAATAGATGTAACAATTTCGGCTATTTTATAAGTATTTGTATATAGACCCTATTATAATATCAGAGGATTTCTATAAAAATTGTTTTAGCTATCGTAAGGTAAAAATAAAAATTGTTTTAGCTATCGTAAGGTAAAAACCCGACATGTTTATTTGCGGCGTGGTCTTACGAGATGCTTTTGTTTTCAAATGATTTTTGAAACTTAAAAAAACAATTGGGTGTGATTTTCTCACGCTGGTATTCCAGACTGACTCGGGTATTATTTAACTGTAATGCTTGGGTCAGACTGAGTATTATAGGATACAGGAAATGCTGTGGAGCTTAGGAGACGAGCAGGATGACGATACGTACTCCCGTATTTGTTTATGTATATATTCCGCTGTGTTGTTAGTTGTGTAACCAGGTGTATGTTATTGAGTCGAGCTGTGATTGTTGTACTCTGATGATGTAATACATAAGCAGAGATATTTGATTTGAGTAAAGATCATTTATTATCTATTATATTTTATTCCGCTGCGATGGTTAGATTTTGTTGTTGTTTTCTATTTTCTTCTTCTACCTCATCTTCTTTAACCCAAATGGTTCGTATTTCTGTAAAACTTGAGTTGATTGTTGTAGAATAGTGTTGACTCAAGGGGTACGGATTTGCGGGCTGTTACAGTGGTATCAGAGCATAGGTTGGTGATAACCTTGGCTCTGGTGGGAATTACTCATTTAAAATAGAGTCCGTAGTACTCTAGAATGAGTTTGAGCGTATAAATAAATATGAGCGCGTATTTGTTGGTGAATATAAATTGTTTTAATATCGTGTTGATGTGGTTTATTGAGTGGCATATGAACCTTAGTCGACACAGTCTGCGCAACTGTATCGAAGGGGTTTCTAAACACTTGAATAGAACAATCGACACGGTATTGTTTTAAATGTGGGTGAATGCAATAATTTTACCCAAAAACATATTTTGATATAAAGAATAGTTTTTGAAAACTATTTAGCTAATATATGGTTGCTTGGATGTTAATTGGATGTTAGGAATGATGATATTTAAAGCATTATCATTGTTAAGTGAAAAAATAACTAGAAATCGAAATTATAACCAAAGTTTAAGGGAATAAATTCATTATAAAATGGAATTTATAAATATGAATTATAAATGTAAATTATAAATTGTAATATAATCAAATAAGAATTTGTATGAGCATAAGCTATGCAAATGAATTATAGTAAAATTGATTTAAGCAGGATTTGGAAATTTAAATCCCGGAGATTTTGGAAGTGTTTTGAAGATAAATAATAGCACAATTGTTTTGGAGATATTTCTGAAAGGAAATTCTTTTAAAGGGATTTTGAAAGTGATATAGCATTGAAATCACTTGGATTATTGGAAAATAATTCTGATGATGACGGCCGCATCATCAGTATTCATTTTCGAATTTATAAGTGACGGATTGCTGCCAAAAATTGATTTGTTCAGAAAAACTAGTTGTTTTTGTAAATTTCAAAGGAAATTTGTTGGGAATAAAACCAGGATTGGTTTGACTTTTGAGAAATGTGATTTGAGATGTAGGAGATTTCAAAATAATTTGAAACCAAAGCCAGGTGTTTAAAAAAATTCCTGAAGAGATAGGTGGTAAGCTTATAAATTGAGATGATTTTTTAAATTAGAAAGGAAATAAAGCTTTGAAGGTTGGAATTTAAATTTAAAGTGAGAAGTTAAAAATGAGATTTACTTGGATTGATGAATAAAATTGAATCGAATTGAGTTAAATAAAACCGAGTTCAAATAAAATTGGATTGGAATAAGAATTCAATTGAATTATGAATGGAATTATATTCTTACTTAAATAATTGGAAATAAGTTGGATAAGGATTGAATTGAAATAAATAAATTAGAATGTCTTGTAAAAGAATTAAAATGCATGGAATACAATATGCTTGCGTTATAAATAAGCAAAGGGATTGAGTTAAAATAAAAGAAGAATATATTCAAGCCTATGATGAATGGAATTGTGTAAATAATAAGTTGTGACTTATAAAATTTGAAAAAAATGGGTTAGAAACCCAAAATAAATATTTTTGATGAATTGAAAAATAAAATGAAGATCAAACTTGAATTATAAAATAAATTTAAACTTAAGAAAATTTAAATGAAGAGATTTTGAGATTAAAATCAAGTGTTGAATTTTGACCAGGGGAAGAATTAATTAGATAATGAATTAGTTGATGAAATTGAATTGTGAGTTTATGATGAAGTTTGGAAATAAAACTCAAGTTATAAATTAAATTCGACTTAAATTGTTGGTGAAGTAAATGAAATTGAATTGTGAGTTCATAAAATTGGGTGGTAAATTGAGAATGGATAGTGGATTCAGAACTTGAGTTATAAATTAAAATTTAACGTGAAGTGTTAACAAATTAATATAATTGGAAATGTGTCGAATAAAGGAAAATGAAATAGAGTAACATAGTAATGGTATGAATTGCAAACAAAATCCAAATCAGTGGAAATAAATTGGAAATGGCTTTGTAATAAATTGAATGAATTGAATCTAAAAGGGTAAAATTTTATAATAACTAATCAAATAAATTTGTAGTTTGGAATGAGATTGGATTAAAATAGAATCAAGTTAAATTGAAAAAAGAAATTATTTGTGAAAATCAAGTGAAAATAAATTCAAATCGAAATAGAATTCGGTGAGTTACAGATAATATTTAATGGAATGAAATTCTAGAATAAATAATTGTAAACCATTTAAAATTATTAAGGAATTGAAATAACTTGAGACGATAAGAAAATAAAATGTTTCAAGTTTAATAGAATGGATTTAAATGAAGTATGAACGAATGGACTGTGAATAAAATTTAATAGGTAATGAAGATGAACCTAAGTTGTTAATGGTTTTGAATAAACTAGTTTGGTTAATAAAATGAAATACAAGTGAATGTATTCAAATCTGAAATGCAATGAAAATGAGAATATATGGATTGTGAATAAATTGAAAATAAAATAGAATTAAGTATAAATTGAGTTGAAATCCATTTAAAATGGTTATAAAACATAAATACTTATTTGTTCACATAGATCTCGTCAAACTGCATAGAATAAATTGTTATTTGATGTAAATGGAAGTAATTAAAATTCTATGAGTTGATAGAAGTAAAATAAATTGATTTTGAAAGCAATCGAATTAAATATGAGTTCAGTTTGCTTAAGAATAAATTAATTGTAAGCGATTGAGTTTTAAAGCATTCAAATTGATGAAGTGGTACACGAATGGATTGAAAACCATTCAAATTGAATGGAAATGGTTTGTTAATTAATTGGAACAGTTGAATTAGTATGAAAACTATATAAATTGCTTACGGAAAGTGTTTGATGTGCATTTCTTTTATAATTCATGTGTTTAACTATTGCAAATAAGTGAAATATAGTTAAATTGTATATATTTGGCACTTACATGTTTAAATTGAGTAAGTACAGGTACCGGGAAGCCGTGTGGCTGAATTTTGGGCACGCTAACTGCTAAATTAATAAGCTGTTTGCTTAAAATGCTAAATAAGGTACGCCTACGCAATAAAAATAGGAAATATGAACTGTTTTTGGTTTTTCCGACCGGGTGGGTCGATGTATATATATTTATCTATTTTTTCAAATTGCAAAAGCTCCTCCGTACAAAGGAGACTCTGCCAAAATTTTCTGAAAATTTTGGCAGTTAGAAAATTTTGGAAAATTTTGTTAACGACAAACGTTTTTAAATTGGAAGTTGAAATAAATTCGAAATGAACTAATGTAAAATAATGACATGAATCGGTATAAATGAAAAATAAAATCTAAAGTTTAGAGTTGAAGAATAAATTGAATTCATATGGAAATGGAGATAAATCAATTTGAATGGAAACAGATATAAACTAAGGTGGTAAGATGAAAATAAATGAAAGAAGCATATTAAATACTTATACCAAACTTAAGAAAGGAATAGAGAATTCTTAATTGGAAATCGTATTACAAATATGATCTAAGATAATATTGGAATGAATAGATATTGGCATTTTGTGAAAAAGTCGATTAAATGTTTTTTTGAAAGTTGTGATTGGATATTAGTACTAAACAGGATATGCAGGTAATATAAAGGAAAAAGAGAATTGGATTGATTTCAAAGATAAAAATTTGAAATGCTCGACAAAAAGGTCTGTATTTAAATTTGGTGTGAATTTGATTGGTAATTTGGATCGAGCCACTTGGCCTTTTGTTTTCTTTTTGGATTTGGGAGGCCGTAGAGCCATTTTGTAGTTGTACCGAGCTAGCCGCACAAAGGAGACGCTGGCAAAAAATTTCGGAAATTTAGAGAGTTAGAAAATTTTTGAGAAAATTTTGATAATTCAAAATTTGGTTTTAAATTGAAACTGGAATGATTGAACAAATAATATTGGTTGCAAACTATGTGGAAGTTTAGGAAATTAATAGGGGTGTAGTGTCTTTAGATGACAAGATTGTTAGATTGATGTTAAACAGTTTGGTTTTGGACAATAGTAATGGATATTGGATCATTCTTCCTAACTAGTAATTTCGGGGACGAAATTCTTTTAAGGGGGAGGAATGTGACGACTCGGAATTTTCGAACATTTAAAATCGGAATATCTAAATTGATTTTAAGTATTCAATAGAGCAATTTTAACTTGAATTACGAATATCACAATTCATTTGATAATTCAAATTATTGAATTTAAATAATTTAAAATTGGATGAAATGTTGAATCTAGAATTTTAAGCCTATTAAAAATAATTTGAAAGCTTATAAAATTAATGTTGATAATACTGAGAATGATAGAAATTTTAAAATTGAATTTAACACTGATTTATTCGGTTTTAAGAATATATCGTTTGAATTAAATTGGAAAATAGCCTTCCGAGGCACAGTCTCGGAATTTGACGAAACCAGTTTCATTGGATCTGTAATATTGAATTTTTATCGGATTTCGAATTTCGTAGCGTTTGAAGTTGTTGTATGAGCGTAAGATATATTAACACGTTGAATCTATATCGGAATTCAAAATTTATATAGAAGAAAAATAACATATATAATGGTTAAATCAGGTAAACAATTGGGTACCTTTTCAATCACATGTCTCTTTCACTTCTGTTTCGCGTGAATTTTCTTTTTGTAGCCGACCTACCCTCGTTTTAATTAAATCAAAAACTTCGTTAAACGATAAGGTCGAAACCCTTTCCTTCTTTTCCCAAACCACTCCGTTATAGAAAAAAAATGGCAAAAATTGTTTTCGTGCCGAGATTTATAAAAAAAAAAAAATACAGGACGAAGCCACTTTTCCCAAATCGAATTTCTTCGTGAAAAATAAGAGAGGCTCGCGTGCGAAATCGACAGCCACTTGGAAGCTCGCGTTCGCCTGGAACGTGAAGCACGTGATTTTAGGGAAATTGCGAGACTAGGGTTGGGGTTGCGGTGACAAATTGAAGAGCTCAACTAGGGTTGTGAACGAATCGCGTGGCTATTGGGGGCCGATGGACAGAGCGGCGACGTAGAGGAAGCTCGAAGGTAGGAGGTGACTTCATCGGCTATGATGGATAAGGCATCGCGTAACTCGATTCGAACTCGAGCCAGAGGCAGTGGCGAGAGCCTCGCGTGATGAGGAGTAGGGTCGATGATGTACGAGGTTGTGAACGAGCATGGTGATAGTCGGCATCATCAGGTGAGGATTGTCTTCAATTCAGAATTCCTGTAACCTGTTAGTTGTTTTTTAAAAAAAAAAAGAGAAAATAGGAAAAAGGAAAAGAAGAGGCTTTAGGGTACTTAAAACTAAATGCTGAAACGGAAAATAAATTTAAATGCATTCAGTTTAATTAAATGTATACGTTAGAAAAGCAATAAAGAGATTTTTAAGTGTTATATACCCGCCTATTTTAATTGTAGGTTTAACAGAGGAAGTTTATACAGATAGATTTTGATAATAAATTTTGGCTACTAAAAATAATCATTAAGGAAAAAATAATATATTTAGGATGATTAATTAATTTAAGTTACCAAAAATATTTGTTATAGGAAAATTAGTTGGAAATTAAATTATTAGTTAACTTAAATTAATAAATGGTAATTAATTAGTTTGATTATTTAAAAATATTAATGAATCGTATAACTGTTATGCAAGGTTTTAAATCACGGAAGCAAGCCAGTTTGGAAATAGACTGCAAATCAAAAGCAAAGGTGAGTTAATCTCACTCAGTTTAAATTTTAATTTAAATGATTAAATTTAAATAATTGATTGTATGGTTGAATTGAGTGATGTGATACAGTATAGTATAATTTGAATTTGGCATATTATGTGATGTTAACGTCTGTGGATGCAGGGAAAACAGGTTGGAGGGATCCAACTGGACCCCTCAACTTTTATTTAAGTTATTTAATATTTTCTGTTCTGATTATTTGATATTCTATAATGAATTATGTGGAAGTTTTGAATGCTATGGCTTGGTTGAATAATTGGGTATAATGAATTACCAAAAATATAAATTTGATTTTGGAAATGAAAAAAAAGTGAAATTGCAAGTAAGATAATTATAGAATAAATCTAAGAATGGCTTGGAAAATAAATAAAGCGACTTTAAACTTCTAATAAATGAACCCTGAGAATGGAAAGGAAAATTTAATAAAAAGGAAGTTAATGAATTTTAATATGCAGTATTATTAATTAAAAAGAACAAACATTTATTTAAAATTTAAGATTTGGATTATTGAAAGAGTAAAGAAAAAATAATAATAATAGTAATTTGAAAATGAACTGATAAGTAAAAGAATTTATTTCAAATAAAATAAATTGGAAATCAATTTGGGAAATTGAATTAAGTGATTGAAGTTGAAATTTTCTTTGGATAACCAAGTACATTTTTTAAAGTAAATTTTTAAATATCAATTAAATGTTTTCAAGTTGTTTTTATTAAAAGAAAGCAAGTCTCGTAAAATTTATTATTTCTATTATTAAAGTCTAAAGTAAGTATTTTCTTTAATCTATTCTAGCAGTAATTATTAAGAAGTAATTTTGTATTTTGCTTTTAAAGTAGAAATCTAGTTTTATATTTTGTTAAATAACCTTATTTACAAATATTCATATAGTATGTATTTTTAACAAAATATTAAAGTACTTTTAAATTGAATATGTTAAAGTATAATTTTTTTAAAAGTAAAGTGTTTTAAATTAATTTAGAAAATCTAGTTTTTGTGCTTAGTGATTCCAGTAGAAATAGGAATACTTGGAATTTATTCTGAGAAAGGCAGATAGTTTTGAAAACTGTTTTCAAAGGAATTTGAAAGGTGAAAATATATCTTATGAAGATATTTTTGAGATAAATAAATAATTTGGAAAATTATTTATTAGTTAATGGATGTTGTGAATAGAAATTGATAGTTAAATAACCGACTATCAATATTTGACAAATGCGTTGATCGTTTCGAAGAGACCGGGATCGAGATTTATTTCTCGAAAACCACTTCGATCCGGTTTGTACGTTTTCGTGAAAAACGAGTTTGGATTCGAAGATGGAGCAGTGAAGTGCAAGGGCTAATCGCTACTAGTCCTGAGGATATTTTCAAAATGGATGTAGTAGGAATAGTGCCTTCGGTTCCGTTCGAACCCGGGACAGACTTGTGTGGATGAATGCTTGCGAAACATCGTCAGGTGGACGATGGGCATTCTAAAGGATATGTTCAAAAAGGTAACGCTTAGCCTCAAGCCTCATCAAATGGGAATGACTGAAAATCAAGGGTTATGCAGCAAGGCTAGGTGAGTGGCACCCAAGCAGGGTGAGGTCATTCTTGTCTAGATGTCACTTTTATTTCGGCTTAGTGGGCGGTTGCTGATCCCAACCGCTGGATGATCTCACTCGGGGTTATCCAGTAAGGGGTAGTCCCGGCCTTGTGTTGCAGGGGAGCGGGCATACTCCTCGGTACGGTGATCTAGGCCCCGTACTGTGACAGGTGGTGGCCCCGTATTGTGACAGGTGGTACCCCAGTGCCTAGTCATTAGTTGGAAATCCATTCTCCCTACGAGCCTTGTACGAGTTTTGTTTGTATTACCCACTCTGTGGCTAGTAGATGGAATTTAGTAGATGTAACAATTTCGGCTATTTTATAAGTATTTGTATATAGACCCTATTATAATATTAGAGGATTTCTATAAAAATTGTTTTAGCTATCGTAAGGTAAAAACTCGACATGTTTATTTGTGGCGTGGTCTTACGAGATGCTTTTGTTTTCAAAGGATTTTTGAAACTTAAAAAAACAATTGGGTGTGATTTTCTCACGCTGGTATTCCAGACTGACTCGGGTATTATTTAACTGTAATCCTCGGGTCAGACCGAGTATTATAGGATACAGGAAATGCTGTGGAGCTCAGGAGACGAGCAGGATGACGATACGTACTCCCGTATTTGTTTATGTATATATTCCGCTGTGTAGTTAGTTGTGTAACCAGTTGTATGTTATTGAGTCGAGCTGTGATTGTTGTACTATGATGATGTAATATATAAACATAGATATTTGATTTGAGTAAAGATCATTTATTATCTATTATATTTTATTCCGCTGCGATTGTTAGATTCTGTTGTTGTTTTCTATTTTCTTCTTCTACCTCATCTTCTTTAACCCAAATGATTCGTATTTCTGTACAACTTGAGTTGATTGTTGTAGAATAGTGTTGACTGAAGGGGTACGGATTTGCGGGCTGTTACAAGGTCAGTCAATTGAACCGAACCTAAGAAATTTCGTGGGCCAGTATCAGTCGACTGACCACCCAGGTTCAGTCGACTGAGTCAAGAAACCGAAAGTTTCCAGGCATTATTCGGTCGACTGACCAAACAGGTTTAGTCGAATGAACCTAGAAACAGAAAGTTTCCAGGATTTGTGTCAGTCGACTAACCACCCAGATCCAGTCGACTGAATTTGTTGTCTCTGCCTATTTTGCCTTTTGTGTTTGAATTTCCAATTTCCAATTGATTTTTGTTTCTCCAATTTGTTGTTATCACCTTTGTTGACTTTGATAACTTCTTTCTCGGGATTTTTGGGGAATATCCATTTTGATGGATTCGATATCGATTTCTGTGGATTTGATTCACATCTTCGTATGTGAATTTTTGGTGATTGACTGTTTCTACAATCAATTTTGTGATTTGTCACTTTAAAATACAAAGGTTTCTATACTAATAGTAAATATTCAAACTCTTTCTCAAATATGATTTCAACTCTATTTTTAATACAAAGCTTGTTTATAAAACCGTTTTCTAATCTATTAGTATACACAAACCTTTCCCTCATTCGTTTGAGAAATCTAATTAAACGACTTAGTAAAACTTGTGGTATGAAAAGCTTGTGTTTACTTCGTCGGTTAATTTGTGGACTTGTTCAATTGAAACTCTTGTGACAACTTTCGAATGCAGATCTATAATTTGTTCGTAAATTTTTAAGTTAAGCCGGTGGTTTTGGGACATGAAGCTAAACTCATTTGTTTACTAACTTAGTGTAATTCACACTTTTCATTGATCAATATGATCATTTTGTGATTTAGACTAGCGATATGCTATGTCTCTTTGTCCATGTGGGGGACTGTACCTCGTTTTATTGAGTTTCGTCTCATTTCTTTTATAGGCTAATGACCTATTGGTTCTTTGGAGTTTCGACTCATTTTTGTGGGCTAGCAACCCATGCTCTTTTATGGAGTTCTTTTCATCCGAAGTACCGTTGTACTGCGTCGTTGTCCGGCTTATCAGGTTCATCGGACATACCGTTGTACTACGTTGTTGTTCCTAATTATTTGAGTTTCAGGTTCCTCGGGTGTACCGATATTGTACTACGTCGTTGCACCGGCTCTATGGTTAGCGACCACAAGATAGCGTCACATTTGTGATACACGTGTTGGTGAGCTTTCATGCTCCCGTTTTGTGATAGGCCCCCCCCCCCTCTTGTGATTTCTGGATTTCTAGTTGATGATTTCTAGAATTTGTGATTCACCAATTTTGTGGTTGGCATTGATATATTTGTCAATATTTGGGGTTTGGTGAATAAAATAAAGAATATTATATTCTTTTTAGTGCTTTGAGATTTTTGAGATATTGTATGATTTTTATGTTGTCTAATGTATACTTTTCATAGTATTGCATTATTGTTATCATACGTTTTCGTCATATCTCTTCTTCTATCCTATTTTATCTGATATTTATAGCTAGACTGATCTGTTTATTATTTTCTTATTAAATAATACTCGGGTCAGATCGAGATGTTACAGGTGCTTCTGCTTGACTCCTCTTTTGGAAATATTATCTGACTTTTGACTAACTACTCTAGTTTAGTAGTTTTTGATTGTTATACATTCGAGATAGAGACTCCTTGATGTATACATATTCTTTTGTGTAGCACTTCTACCTATTCTTTTGCGATATTGTGCAACTTGTTTGAACACTACTCTGATGCACACTTCCATGTGTTATACTCATATCTGTTTCCGCCTTTGTGATATGGATATCTGTGACTGGTTTGTGTTATGTTTATTTCTATATTTGTTTCCGAAGACCACATAGCCACTGTGTAGTAGCTTTGAGTTTATATCAATATATTGAATTTCCTCTTGAAATGAAATGCATGTATACGATCTGACATATCAGTGCTCGCACAAAGCAATTACACGGAGGGTCGCTCCTCAACAGCCTTATTCTTCGTGCTAGTTGACGACATTACTTCGTAGTGTCCTTGGCTAGCGTGAGTATAGAGGTGGGGCGTCACAGCTTGGTATCAAAACCAAACTTTGGAACAATGTAGAATAATCTAGCAAAGATCATTGTCCTAAGTCCTTCTTAGAAGTCGTGCTTTAGGATTTAATTCGGGTCTTCGTACCGTTTTATCCTATTTTATTTTATGATGTCTTGTTTTTTCAATCAAAATTTCTTGATATTCGTTCTGATAATAACTTTTTTCTCCTTCTTTCTTTCTTTCTTAAAGAAGAGAAATGGTTAGACCAGGCCGTCCCAGCACCCGTCAATCCAATGCTACTCCTCAGGATGGAGTATTTATGTCTGTCCAACAGCTTCTAGATCTTGTAAAGAATGCTCAAGCTGTCGGACCCATTCCAGAGCCTACTTACTCAAAATCCAGATTTGCACGCCTGTGCAGTGATTATAGAAATTTGGGTGGAAAGCAGTTTAGGTGTTCCAAGGGCGTTATTGAAGTCCAAGCTTGCCTTAGAATATGCGATCGCATCTTTTCTCGCATGAATCTCATTGATTTGCATCGTGTCTAAGTGGCTTCTAGCATGCTTCAAGAAAGTGCATTAGATTGGTATGAGCTTTTGATTTCTGGAATTATTGAAGCGGATCTTACTTGGGAGCAATTCCGAGAAAGGTTTGAATCGAAGTTTGTACCAGAAGCTGAAAAAGTGACTTTGGCCCGTCGTTTTATCGACCTTGTTCAAGGTCAATCTTCTGCGGCAGATTATGTCGCATCTTTTGAATCCCTCTATAAATATGGGGTCGAGTATTTAAGTACCCCATGGAAGAAAAATCAAAGGTTCGTCTATGGCTTGAATAAGAATCTCAAAAAGCCATTACTTTTAAAAATAAAAGCTTCTTTCGACCAGCTTGTTGATATCGCTCTTCAACTCAAAGAGGCCGATAAAGAAGATGATATTGAAGTTGTGGGTGTCAAACCGAACTTCAATAACAACAAGAAGAGGCCTATTAAGTTCAAAGGTCCTTATCCCAATAAAAAATGGAAGCAAGCGACTCTGGTAGCAATGACTTCTACGCCTAGTCATAGGCAATGCTACAATTGTGGTTCTAAGGACCATTTTGCTAATAGATGTCTGAAACCTCTCTTTTGTCGTTATTGCAAAAGTTCGGGTCATCTTTTGTCTTCTTGCCCCAAACTTCAAAGCAAGAGCGAGGAAAAGCTAAATGTTGTGCAAGCCCCTAGTAACACTTCTTGTGGTTAAGGTATTTCTCATTCTATCCTTGATGTCATTATTATGTTTCGTGATCATCCTATTCGAGTTCTTTTTGATATGGGTGCATCTCATTCTTTTATATCAAAAGTTTTTGTTGATACGTTTTCTTTGAGTGTTATGCCTTTGATGACTTCTTTGAGAATTGCGAATCTGGTTGTTGGATCCGCAACACTCGGTTTACTTTGTAAAGATGTCGAGATTATTTTATGTGATTATGCTTTCCAAGCCAATTTGCATGTTATGCGTTACTTAGGCTTTGAAATGATTTTGGGAATGGATTGGCTTAACCGTTATGAAGCCCATATCCTATGTCCTGAGTGGACTATTCATCTTCGACATCCTCAATCTGTTAAGCAGATTTCTATTGTTCTTAAATATTCGGATTCTAAATTGGCAGCATCCTTGTATTATCTAAACCCTCATGATGACGTTAATGATGATAAGGAAGATGTCATTTCTCTCATTCACGTTGTTCATGAATTTTTCGACGTATTTGAGCTCGTTTTAGGATTACCACCTAAGCAAGCAATTGAGTTCAGAATTAATCTAATCCCTAGAGCTCTACCTATCACTCCTCCTCCTTATCGTATGCCCAATAAAGAAAATGAGGAGATGCATAAGCAATTATCTGAATTAGAGACGAAGCAGTTTATTTGTTCTAGTTCCTCTCCTTGGGGAGCTTCATCTATTTTTGTGAAGAAATCCGATGGTACACTTAGGCTTTGTGTTGACTACCGCAAGATTAATGATCTTACCATTAAGAATAAATATCCTTTACCTTGGATTGATGATTTATTTGACCAACTTTGCGGTGCTAGAATCTTGTCATAGTTAGACTTAGCAACCGGTTTTCATCAGCTTCGTATTGCAGAGGATAGCATTCCTTTGACATTGTTTTATACTCGTTATGGATCTTATGAATGGCTTGTTATGTCATTTGGTTTAACGAATGCTCCGGCTTATTTCGTTGACCTTATGAATCGAGTTTTCAAAGACTTCCTCGATCTATTTGTTCTCATGTTTACAGATGATATTCTTGTTTATTCTCAAATCGAGGAAGAGCATGAAAAGCATCTTCGGATTGTGTTTGAAACTCTTAGAAGCAATCAATTGAAAGCAAAAATTTATAAGTGCCACTTTTGGCAATCTCGTGTGAAATTTCTCCGTCATATTATTTCCGAATCCAGAATTTCTATGGATCCTCAAAGATTGAAGCGATTCAAAATCGAAAGAGACTGGAGAGTGTTACGGAGATCCATAGTTTTCTTGGATTGGTGGGTTATTACCGTCGTTTCATAAAAGACTTTTCAAAAATTTTCATGCCCCTTACTAGTTTGACAAAGAAGGGAGTTAAATACATTTGGTCAGAAAAATGTGAAGCTTCTTTTCAGAAATTAAAAGAACTCTTTTCTGATGCTCCTATTCTTGTGATTCCCGAAGGGAACCAAGACTTTATAGTTTATACCGATGTTAGTCGTGTTGGTTTGGGAGCCGTTCTCATGCAAAGGGAACATGTTATTGCTTATGCTTCTAGGCAATTAAAGCTTGCCGAGACTAGATATGCCATTTATGATTTAGAGCTCGCGGCTACTGTTTTTGCCCTTAAAATTTGGCGTCTTTATCTTTTAGGAGAGAAATTTGCTCTCTATACCAATCATAAATCTTTGAAATATTTATTTTCTCAAAAGGAACTTAATTTGCGTCAACAACATTGGCTCGAGTTCCTTGCGTCTTATGATCTTGATATTCTTTATACTCCCGGAAAGGGGAATCGTGTTGCCGGTGCCCTTAGTCATAAGCAACAAGCGATTGTTTCCATATGATATCCGAATGGAATGATCTCGGGATTTTGTTCACTTGCGAGATTCGAGATTGTGAATCCGATTTATGTTCATCTCTTGTTCTATGTAGCATTGAGGCTCATCCTTCTCTTTTAGACCGCATTCTTGATGCTCAAAAACTAGATCCCGAATTGGCTCTTCTTAGCCAAACTTGTAGGGATAAAATTGATATTGAAGGTTTAAAAGACTTGATATTGATGCTCGTGGAGGTATCCGAAAATTTGGTGGACTTATCGTGCCAAATATTAGTGATCTTCGTAAAGACATTTTAGAAGATTTACATCGTTCTAAATTTACCATTCATCCCGGTAGTAGTAAAATATAGGCGAATATGAAGCAACTTTAGTATTGGGATGGAATGAAATCTGATATTGCTAACTTTATTAAGCGTTGCATGACTTGCCAACTTGTTAAGACCGAGCATCAAAGGCCCGGTGGGTTATTGCAACCATTGGACATTCCAATTTGAAAGTGGGACCAAATTTCCATGGATTTTATTGATGGACTTCCCCGTTCTTGTTCGGGCCATGGAAGTTTATGGGTGATTGTGAATAGACTTACAAAACACGCCCATTTTATTCCCGTTTGGTCTAATCGGACCGTACCTCTTTTGGCCAATCTCTTTATTAAAGAAATTGTTAAATTGCATGGAGTTCCTACTTCTATTGTTAGCGACCCAATCCATTGTTTATTAGTGGATTTTTGAAGAGTCTTCAAAAAGCTTTGGGAATGAAGCTTAATTTTAGCACCGCTTATCACCCTCAATCCGATGGACAAACCGAGCGTGTGAATCAAACTCTTAAAGATCTTCTTCATGCATGTGTTCTTGATTTTGGTGGAAGTTGGGAAGATTATATTTCTCTTGTTGAGTTTTCCTATAATAATAGCTTCCAATCTAGTATTGGTATGGCTCCTTTCGAGGTACTCTATGGAAGGCCATGCCGATCTCCTTCTTATTGGCTTGAGGCCAGCGAAAAGCTGGTTTTAGATCTAGACTTTATTCATGACTCTATAGAAAAGATTGACCATATTCGCCATAGGATGAAAGAAGCTCAAAGTGGACAAAAATCGTATGCCTTAACCGAAGAAGGAAATTAGAATTTTCTGTGGGGGATTTTGTGTTTATTCGTGTTTCACGTATGAAGGGTGTTGTACGTTTCAGTCGATCGGGAAAATTAACACCTCGATATGTTGGTCCATTTCCCATCAACGAACGCATTGGTTCCGTGGCTTATCACCTTTTATTACCGGCTCAGTTTTCTACTATTCATGACGTGTTTCACGTTCCTCAATTAGGAAATGCCTTTGAGATTCTGATTCTATTCTTGAGCCAGGTGTTGTGGAAGAAATTGAAGTTTCTCGAATTTGACTTATGAGCAACATCATATTCGTATTATTGCTTCGGAGGTAAAACGCCTTCGAAATAAAGATATCCCTCTTGTGAAGGTTCAATGGTCCTTAAATCCTAAGGATTATTCTTGAGAATCTAGATAATTCATCGAGCGAACACATCCCGACTTTCTCTCTCGTGCTCTTTAAGGTGAAATTCTTATTTCAGATTTTTTTTGTGTTGATATGCTTTTATGGTTGTTACTTTTTATTTTCTTCTTAAATATTACGAGGATGCAATTTCTTTAAGGATAGGAGTCTGTAACAACCCGCATATTTTACGATTGTAAATTTAAATATTTTATTTAAATATAGCATCATTAATCGGATTTTAGTCCGAAATTATACTTTTTGCAAACAGTCGAATTAGGACTCGAAACCTCTTCCATTGAGTTCAAAATAACGTTTGCGACCTTTTTGAGTATAAATATCGATATGCTTGGAGTTAGATCAAATTTCGACCTTTTCACTTAGGGATTTTTGTTTGGGTTTCAGCCCACTAACTCAACTTATTTTATATCCTAATTCCACCCCCTTTCCTCTTAATTCATTCTAATATATCCCAACACTTCAAGCTTTAGAAAAATGGGGGAAGAGAAAAGAGATTAGAAAATCCTAAGCCCTAGTTTCTTTGCAAATTAAAGTTCTAGCTCCTAAATCAAAGAGAAGCTTAGGTAAGCATCTCCTTCTTCTTCTCCATCTCTATCTCTCTTCAATTTCAGAAATTTTCTATAACCTAATTTAGGAAATTATTGCTTCTAGACTTAGATTGGAGTTTCTAGAATTGAAGTTGAAGAGTAGTTGATCTTCCTTTGCTTTCAAGCTTCTCCTTCATTGTTTTTGGGTTTAAATGTGAGTTTTTGAGCTCACATCTATGTCTATATCTTTGATAATTGTTAGGTAGTGATTCCTAACATCTATTCCTTGTCCATTTGCTTTGGATTGAATTAGTTTTATGAATATTCCAATTTTTGGTGTTTTGAAGTTGAATCTTTAAAACTCTTAGCTTTGATGTTTAATCATGCTTTGGTGGCGTATTGAAGAGCCTATAGGGCTAAGTTGCCGATTGGCATAAACCCGTAGCGCCCATCGCTTGTCCAATCGTTAAATTGTTTGGGATTTTGCCCCTTGGGGGGCTAGGCTGAGAATACTGAGTTGACTGAACCAGGAGGTCAGTCGACTGAACCGAACTCAGGAAATTTCCTGGGCTAGTATACTTCGACTGACCACCCAGGTTCAGTCGATTGAGCCTGGAAACCGAAAGTTTCCAGGCATGATTCAGTCGACTAACCACCCAGGTTCAGTCGACTGAACCTGCAAACAGAAAGTTTTCGGGATTTGTGTCAGTCGACTAACCACTCAGGTCCAGTCGACTGAATCTGCTGTCTCTGCCTATTTTACCTTTTGTGTTTGAATTTCTAATTTTTAATTGATTCTTGTTTCTCCAATTTGTTGTTATCACCTTTGTTGACTTTGATAACTTATTTCTCGGGATTTTTTGGGGAATATCCATTTTAATGGATTCGGTATCGATTTCTGTGGATTTGATTCACGTCTTTGTATGTGAATTTTTGGTGATTGATTATTTCTACAATCAATTTTGTGATTTGTCACTTTAAAATACAAAGGTTTCTATACTAATAGTAAATATTCAAACTCTTTCTCAAATATGATTTCAACTCAATTTTTAATACAAAGCTTGTTTATAAAACCATTTTCCAATCTATTAGTGTACACAAACCTTTACCACATTCGTTTGAGAAATCTAATTAAATGGCTTGGTAAAACTAGTGGTACGAAATGTCTGCGCTTACTTCGTCAGTTAATTTTTGGACTTGTTCGATTGAAACTCTTGTGACAACTTTCGAGTGGAGATCTACAATTTGTTTGTAAAATTTTAAGTTAAGCCAGTGGTTATGGGACATGAAGCTAAACTCATTTATTTACTAGCTTAGTGTAATTCACACTTTTTATAGATCAATATGATCATTTTGTGATTTAGACTAGGGATATGCTATGTCTCTTTGTCCACGTGGGGGACTTTACCTCGTTCTATTGAGTTTCGTCTCATTTCTTTTATAGGCTAACGACCTATTGGTTCTTTGGAGTTTCGACTCATTTTTGTGGGCTAGCGACCCATGCTCATTTATGGAGTTCATTTCATCGGATGTACAATGTCATTGTCCGGCTTATCAAGTTCATCGGGCGTACCGTTGTACTCCGTCGTTGTTCCGAATTATTTGTGTTTAAGGTTTCTCGGGCGTATCGATATTGTACTACGTCGTTGCACCGGCTCTATGGTAAAGGACCATGGGATAGCGTCCCGTTTGTGATACACGTGTTGGTGAGCTTTCATGCTCCCATTTTGTCATAGGTCTCCCTCCTTTTGTGATTTCTGGATTTCTAGTTGATGATTTCTAGAATTTGTGATTCACCAATTTTGTGGTTGGCATTGATATATTTGTCAATATTTTGGGTTTGGTGAATAAAATAAAGAACATGATATTCTTTTTAGTGCTTTGAGATTTTTGAGATATTGTATGATTTTTGTGTTGTCTAATATATACTTTTCATAGTATGGCATTATTGTTATCATACGTTTTCGTTATATCTCTTCTTCTATCCCATTTTATCTGATATTTATAGCTAGACTGATCCGTTTATTGTTTTCTTATTAAATAATACTCGGGTCAGACCAATATGTTACAGGTGCTTCTTCTTGACTCCCCTTCTGGGAGCATTATCTGACTTTTGACTAACTACTCTAGTTTAGTAGTCTTTGATTGTTATACATTCGAGATAGAGACTCCTTGACGTATACATATTCTTTTGTGTAGCACTTGTACCTATTCTTTTGTGATATTGTGAATCTTGTTTGACCACTACTCTGATACACACTTCTATGTGTTATATTTATATCTGTTTCCGCCTTTGTGATATGGATATCTGTAACTGATTTGTGTTATGCTTATTTCTATATTTGTTTCCAAAGACCACATAGCCACTGTGTAGTAGCTTTGAGTTTGTATCGGTATGCCGGATTTCATCTTAAAATGAAATGCATGTATACGATCTGACATATCAATGCTCGCACAAAGCAATTACACAGAGGGTCGCTCCTCAACAGCCTTATTTTTCATGCTAGTTGACGGCATTACTCCGTAGTGTCCTTGGCTAGCGTGAGTATAGAGGTAGGGCGTCACACCAGATCTCCACAGCATATTTCTCTGACTTCGCTGCAGAATAACTGATAACCTGACTCTTGACTGCCTGTGTGGAAAATCATGGGCACCCAGAGTTTAGAAAGGGAACAATAAACTCCAGGTCAGTAATGGGACTGGTGTGAGATCTTAAAAACAGTCATTTTCACAAATAAAAGGAAAAAAAATCCGCTATGCTTTTGGAAAATGCAACTACCATAGGGCCTTCCTGCACACACACAATGCAAGCGCACAATTGGAGGAGATTTCTCCTTACGATAGTCAAATATGCTTGATACGCAAAATCATTTTGATATTATTTTTACTGCATAGTACAGAAAACCTTTCGAAAGCATAATATTTATCTTAACCAGCATGTGTACCATTATATTATGCCAGCTATAGCTACCACCTGAGGTGGCAGGTTATACAATTGCAATCGTAAATGGCTCGTATTGTTTCTTTGGATTTCCAACAAATGGTCATGCTAAGGAACTTCCTATTTCACATGGGTACGTCTTCGGAGGGACGTTCCGAGAACTTAACCAGCTCTCTACCAACATAAGACCGGGTTACCTCTCTAACTAAGTAACTACTACAGGAGTATGCCATCCCCCGGTCGTTTGCAACCTTTATCCAAGGATCCTCAACCACAAAGAAACAACCAAAAAGTAATAAATTTGCAACAACAACATAGGTAAAATATCTGGGCTCCATACCATGATACTATCCTTTTCCAGAAGGAAATGGCATACCCTCAGTGGGCGCTACCCCCAAAATAATCTTGCCGCATCCTTCCTGTTTCGACCATTTCTGGGTTGTGAGGTTCGACGAATTCTTGTCCACAGTGCTACACTTTCCACAAAGCCAAGCTCCGATCAACAAATGATCAGCAGCACTTCGTATGCCACATTACCAATTTGGGAATGTATCATTAATAACCATCATCTATATAACCTCTGAGCTCGTACATCTCAGAGAAGGGTGTTAAGCTAAGAGAATAAATTCTCCACCACCAATAGAAATGTATTTGATAGAAACCAGCTTTAAGTAACGTCAGACACACATCCATACAAGTCCGTTCCGTGATCGAACGGAACTGAAAGGCACTTCAAATAAGCTCTTGCAAATCCGGATATTCACTAATCACGTCCGGAATCCCCAACACAAAGGTTGATAAAATCTCTATACCGGAGCAACCCGATGCAGAGACATTCGACAGGTAATCATTCGTTTTCGAAAATACCCGATCTTCAACACCATCTTCAAATGTAATCCCATTTTGTCGCATCATTATTCGAAATTAGTTTTATGACACAAAGTCCTCTCCTGGCTAATCTGAATAACGAGCGCTTATTTTATAAATAAGTGTTACATTCAGATTTCAAATAAATCACAACAAATTTCCACTTTGATCTTTTAAGCAAAAGATCCATCACAATCGCAAAGGTTCGATGTGGTTTTTGAATATCCATTTGGAATCCGACCCTCGGTCGCATCGAAATTCAAATTTCATTTAAAGGCCGATATTGATAGTCGGTTATTTAACTATCAATCAACATTCACAACAATCACCAAGATTTAAATAATTTTCCCCCAATTATTTATTTTCAAAATATCTTCGCAAAATATAATTTTAACACTTCCACCATTTGAAAACAAATTTCAAATCATTTTTCACCTTTCAATCTTTTGAAAACAAATTTCAAATCATTTTCCTCACGTGGAATAAATTTCCAAATATTATTTATTTCCACTGAAAATTTGCCGAGTTCAAATACTTTAAAAATAATTTAAAACACTTATCCAAAATATACTTGGAAACATTTGAAATAAAACTATTTTAAAACACTTGCTTAAATATTAGTTATGAAAATATTATACTAATATCTCATATAAATTTAAGTTCAAAATAATTTTAAAATAAAATTATTAGATAGAGTGTAATTATTTAAATAACCATTTTCTAATCAAATATCAATTAAATCTTTAAATCATTACTCGTATAATTAAATAAATAAATATTTACTTTAAAGATTTCCAAAATAACTTAAGAAGCTAATTTCTTCAAAAATATTCTTTTAAAACCAACTCTAGAACTTTTAATTTATATTTCAAAAGCTATTTTAAAAACTTACTCAGCTTTCCAGGGAAAATACACTTTTCATTTCAAAATGGACCATTTAAATCAATAAATAAATTCTTCTTGATTTATCTCAATTTATATTCCAAATCTGCAAATTTCTTTCCACATTTTAGAAATAAACCAGTATTTATTTTTGTTATCCCATTTTTTGGTCAAAACTGGAATATCAACGAATTGGCACGGAATTATGAATATCAGGATTGGAGATCGGTTGGAATCAAGGCTACGATCGATATCGTCAAAATTTTGTTGAACTCCGATCGGGACGAAATTAATTGGAGATGATGATAAGGGCTAGGAAAGACTATGTTTCAAATTTCAGGTTAATCGGAGTTCGTATGAAGAAAATATGATTGATTCAAGGTAGGAAAGGTATGTTGTTCGAATCCATCAAGGTGGTGCTCGGTTCGAATCCATCGGATTCGAACCCATCAGGTTCGCATCGATCGAAGGCATGACACATGGACGGTTCGAATCGATACGGTTCGTATCGATCAACATAGGCGCGGCTTGGTGAAGTTCGTATCGATGGTGGTTCGAATCGATGAAGTTCGTATCGATCAGGAGGGGAGTCGGCTTCGTGGATTCGAAGGAGGGGAGTCGGCTTCGTGGATTCGAAGGAGGGGAGTCGGCTTCGTGGATTCAAGGCGATGGATTCGAAGGGAAATGGATTCGAAGAGGACGGACTCGAGGGAGATGGATTCGAAGAAGATGGATTCGAGGGGGATGGATTCGAAGGGAGTGGGTTCGATGTATAGGTTCGAACCCAGGCAGAACACACGAGGCTTTGAATTTGAATCGATCATATCTTCCAAACCGTTGATCCAAATGCAATGAAATTTTTACAGGAGCTTACATACATGTTGAAGAATGTTCTCACCAAATTTCAGCTCAATTGGATGATTTCTTGATCGATTTGAACCTTACTTCGAATCGATCCCAAGGTGGGCCCGGACCTCCAGATTTCGGGCGTGTGGGCCCTCTCACGTGCCTGAAGCGGTCTTCCCGGATTTTAGGATAAATATCAGCCTCCTACGCTTATAAATAGAGCCCCTGGTCATTCAGAAAAGGGGTCAGAGAATTTGGAGAGAGAAAGCACGCCCGGACGCTGCCAGAATCATTCCATAACATCATTACTGCTATTTATTTCGAGTTTTGGACTTTGTAACTGCTGTAATCATCTGTAATCATCAAGGATAAATCAATAAAAGGATAAAAACTTTGGAGTGGACGTAGGCCGGAGATAGCCGAACCACTATAAAACCTGTGTCTTTGTTCTTTATTTTGGGATTACTATTTAATATTTGCTGAGATCTGAGATTTGTGTTTGAATATTATTGATTTGTGTTCATACACTGGTGCTTTCACGGTTTTCGGGGTTTGTGACCAATTTTGGCGCAAACAATTTTCAAAACAAATTTCCCTTTTCTTTTTAAATTCCCATTGTGGATTTAAATTTACCAAATATCTACTGATATACGATTTCCAAATTCATTTTTCACACCAAATCGATTTCTAATTTTTTCATACACCAGATTAAATTCCAAATTTGATTTCTAAATTTATTTCCTTTTAAAATAAATTCTTTATCTCTTTCAAAACTATTTAAAATCCATATTTTAAATAAATTCTTCAACTATTAAAGAATATTACTTAAAACCCATTTATTAAATACTTTTTCACATATTTTGGAATTTTATTCAATAGGATTACAAAAAATCAATTTTTTTCCTTTTAAATCACTTTTTTAAATTCACCCAATTTCAAAAAATTAATTTTATTATAAACTTTCTACTTAAATTTCAAAAATCAAACTTTATTTTTTTCTGGTATCCTACGATACCAAAAAAATATTCGGGTAAACTACAGCCTTCAATGATTTCAATTACGAATATAATCACACACAGATTATAAATAAATCAACACATAATATTGAAATAAATTCAAATATTTGAGGAATCCAATTGGATCTCTCCAACATATTTCCCTACATCCACAGACGTTAGTACAACAATTAAATACCAATTCCACTTCGAGGTGGAATATCACGGTATATGGGATTATATAATATCATCCGCTATTATGCGGCGCATAGGGTCTCATCCGCTATATAATGCGGGAAATCAATCACTCCAAATACATATATAATACCAATTCCACTTTCAAGGTGGAACATCGCAGTATATGGGTTTATATAATATCCTCCGTTATTATGCGGCACATAGGGTCTAATCTAATACAACTGATAATAATTTATCATTCAAACACACAATCAACAATTTTAAGTTTTAACTATTTAAAATTTAACTGGGAATTCCAATTGAGTGAGAAGATCTCACCTTTGCTTTTATTTTGCAATTCAATCCAAACCAACCACTTCTTCATGATTTAAGACCTTATAACAACATTATAAGTTTTATTAATATTCGAATTATCGAACAATTAAATTCATGTTGGATAAATTTAATTAACCAATGTTTTTTTATTTCAAAATTAAAATTTGATTTTATATAAATTCTTTGATCATTTAAAATTCATATATATTTTTTTTCAAAATCATATATATATAAATTTTTTGTTTACGTACACATTCAATCTATTAAAAATTTACCCAAAATCTTACCTACATAAAATAATTCTCTGTTTTCCCATATATATCAGAACATGTGTGTGTGAAGAAAAATTTATTTTCTCTTCTGAGCAGACTATACATTTTATTACAGGATGTATATATATCTAAAACTTTTTCTTCTTTATCAAAACTGTTTATATACATATACATTTTAAAAGAAACAAAAATTTATACTTACTGACCTACATCCTTAGTAAGCAGTGCATGAAATTTTCTGATTCGATCCATCATCTTTCTCTATCGCGTCCAGGCCGTAGACAGGATCGAAATCCCAGCTTGTTAGTTCGCCGCTCCCTCGCCGAAGCCTCTCGAGCAGCAGCAACATCAAAGAATTCTTCCCCTAGAGAAACACAATCTGTAGAAGCGCAACGATAATAAGATAGCGATTTGTGAAAACGAGGAGATCGACAATATATCGAAGTCCAGGCGTATCGATTCTGCCGTCGTTGTGAGACATTTAGCTTCGTCGATGTTTGCTTAAGAATAAATCAAATTCGAGTTTGATGATATTTTTTCTTTTGATTTCCAGTTTGACGGTTTGAATTCAAATTGGAGATGAGGATACTTGATTAAGTCCTCTGCCATTAATCTTCTATAATCTCACTTTGAATTTCGAATAGGAAGTGCGGCCATCAATTAGGGCTCGCGTGAACCTTCTTCGATCGATACGTTATAGATTTAGTTATTTCCAAATTGAAAAGGAAGAGGGCATCTGCCATTATTTTTATTTTCGAACGAAATTTAATTTGTTCGTTCCTGGATTTATTTTAATGGGAGGAGAAGAATATCTAAACGATTTTGTTTTCTTTTTATTCATTCTTTCTAGCTCGATTTTGAAAAGTGGAAGTTGGACGCGTGTTGAAATTGAAAGGACACATGCTAAAAAATTAATACGTGTATGAAAGGTTTGCCATATTATCAAAAGCAATAATATTATTTTTAAATTTAAATTTAAATTCAAATCGCTTCGATAAACGCAATTCAAAATTTCGATCTCTAATCGAGGCATGCCGCTCGACGTTTATAATGTTTAACCCCTATTCCAAACGCAATGGAAAAAATTTCGAGGTCAAATTCAATCATATGGAGAAGATAGCTTTTTGAGCCAGTTGCTAAATTAAATTTCGATAAAATTTTCAGCGCGTGTACGGCCACACAACAACTTCGAATGCCACGAAAATTAGAATTCAATAATAACACAATATTATAGATCCAATGGAACTAGTTTTGTCGAATTCCGAGATTGTGCCTCGAAAGGCTATTTACAAATATCGATTTAAACGGTATAAATTCAAAACTGAATAAAACATTTCCAAATCCAATTCTGAAGCTTCCATTATCTTCAGTATTATCAATATGAATTTTCTAAGTCTTTAAAATATTTTTAACAGGCCTAAAACTCATGATTTAATATTTTACCCAAGTTTCAAAAATTAAATTTAATAATTAAATTGCCAAATTCATTCTGATATTTGAAATTCAAGTTAAACTAACATTCAAATATTTAAATTAAATCAAATATTTTCAATTTCAAATGTTCAAAATTCTGGATCATCACAATAATTTGAAACTAAATTAACTTTAAACTTCCTTTTAACAACTTTAAATAAAATAAGACTTTATTTATTGTTTTATTACATTGGATCTAATGTACATTTGGACTTCACAGGCTTATTAAAGATTCAAAATGGAAAAAAAAATTGAAATTCAACTATTTCTTCTAACGCGGGCTGGTCCAGTTCCAACAATTATGTACTTAGTCGTTAATATCAAACTGACATTTGCATTTGGCTTAGACAACTGGCTGCATCATGTATTCATATTTGGAAACACAATCTTTCTTCTAGTTATATTATAAAGTATGCTAATAAGGACAACATGCATGCACTACGCACTTCAAATCCATTGTCGCATTGTGTATTGTTTAGGACGTCAAGTTGATAATGCTTGAGTACATGTAATTGCATCCCAGCTAGTAAATACTTTTCATGTAATCTAGTTTCCTAATGAACCAACAACACATAATTTCACGTAAGGATCCTAACTAGTTATCAAAATACATCAACATGTAAATACTTTTATATCATAAAAAAGCATTTAGTTTAAATAAAAATAAAGTAATAATGCAAATAAACTCACACTCTTGTTCAGTAAAATATACATCCACACTGATGGCAAATATTGATACCTGATACTGATAATTTGCTATAAATTTAATATTCCTTGAACCATATTATAAGTATTATGTTAATCATTTAATTGTTATTTAACCGCAGTTAACTGTTTTGACGGTTAACCAATTAAACCCAACGGTTAACCATGATTAATATTTTGCAATTTGGTCGGTAAGGACGACCTAAAATCAAATGTCGTTCGGTTAACCAAACCGTCATTATTGAGTGGTTAGTTGCTTAATTTAACCGTCCGGTTCGGCTAACTGGCCGTGCCCACCTGATATGCACGTAATTGTGCATATATTTACATCCATATTTTATCTCTTTTTATTTAAATAATCATCATATTTGGGCATTTTAACATGTTTAAAACCAAAATTCAATTATTTCCAACCATCATATTTTCCTCTTCATTCAGGGGCAAAACGGTCATTTTGTGCATGTGTCAATATAAGAATTTTTACTTGGACATTTTTTTGACAATTTTTATAGGAATTTGGATGCATATGGAAGAGGCTTATATGAAGATATATGCATGCACAAATGAATACAAAGGAAAGAAGAGGGAAATAATTCAAGCCATAAACATGGAGGACCCCACCCACTTACCTAAAAGTACAATTTGGAGCTAATGGACGACTAAGTGGAGGTTAAAGCTTCATGCAAAACAAATGATAGATTAATTAGTGGTTAATGGTTACTTGTTGGCCACACTTCCTAAAGGGAATTTTTGGTAGCCCCCTAAAAATAGAATTAGGGTTTTATGCATGTATATATAGCCCTCTTATGTATATGAAACTATCTTCTACTCTTTCATCTTACTTAGGAAATTAAGAAATCAAGTGTAAGCACAATGTTCTATGAAATAAAAATGGCTTCCAAGCCTCTTTCTTCTCTCTTTTCTATATGCTTTTCTTTGTTTTATTGTTAATGTTTATTTCTATGCTCTCTTTCTCCTTATGTTCATAGCTTAGATTCATGTTTATGCAAGTAGTTAGTAGCTAATCTCTTTTGCCTTCTTTACTTATTTTCTATTTTTCTTTTCTTTTTAATGTTGAAACTTACATGTGATGCTTCGATGCCACAAATGAGTAGCTAAACCCCTTCAATTTAGGGGTGACGAAGCTCTCTAACTTTATGTAATTTGTGACGCCCCACCTCTATACCCACGTTAGCAAAGAGTATTGTATAGATAATACCGTCTGCTAACATGGAGAATAAGGCTGGATAGGAGTGACCATGTGTAATCTTACCTTAACTATTCACTAAACACGTCGAAAAGTAGAATCACAAACAGTTCGACATATTCAATAAATATTTAAAGCAAGACTACAATGGCTATAGGATCTATCAGAACAGAATATAACAACTCAAATGTAATATACATCACAGAACAGTAAATCATCACATACACATATATAGATACATAACAAAGTATACAAAATAATATATGTCAAGTGGTACAGGAGACCACAATATACAGACGAGACGAAAAATATAAATATCAGAGTTACAACAGATAAGGACCACAAAAGACGCTATAACAAAATGAAGCTAGCGAATAGTCCATGGGGAAGCAAAATAGGCTAAGTTCCAAAAGCACCTAACCTGAAACATCTCGGTCTGACCCGAGTATAAAATACACGGGTCAGTCTAGATAACAAATCAGTTAGATAAACTGAACAATAATAAACCTGCAAGGTCATACAGTATAACAAATATCTCTAGAGGAGATAACACAATCATCAACAAGAGATGAATCATATAGAACAAGCCTCATATCATCGGCAACACATAGAAACAAAGGATACAAATATCCCAAAACAAGCCAAAAGGCAAATAACAAATACCAATATGGTATACAAGTTCCGCAAGGTAAACACTACGCATCATGCGGCTCAAAAAGACCAACACCGAAGGGTGATACCAAGGGAATATACATATGAATGAACATCAGAAATTTGCTCGAGCTCAGTACTGTACAAACAAGGATCCATGAGCTCGAAGACTCCAAACCCAATACCACTCATGCGGCTCATAACGACCAACATCGAAAGCGGTACTAAAGGGCAACCCAATATCACCCATGCGGCTCATAACGACCAACATCGAAAGCGATACTAAAGGGCAACAAATCCGAAGGCACATACCCGAAGGCAACAAACCATAGTGGTGAAGGTCAGAGACCCAGTACTGGACACCACTAACTGGCGGAATGTGTCACAACTCTCGAAAAGGAATCCGAAAAGTGTTAACGTATGTCCCATAACCACTCGTTCGCACTAAACGGTTTACTATCCGTCAGTCACTTTCACACTCAAAGCAGTACAAAGTTTACCTCATATCATCGATAAACCAAACCCGAAGGTCAAAACAATCAATCGAATAGGTCGGGGACTAATCGGAAAGATAAACGCACAGATTCATGGTCTGTGTTTTGCCCAACCATTTAATCACCCTTCCACTTCGCTCGACGTGCGAAAGTGTGTGTTTTAAATAGAATTTATAAATTGGAGAAACGAGCTTTTAAATGCGATTCGAGAGATTATTTTATAAAAACCCGTGGATGAAGTCAAGAGTAAGTTATCAAAGCCAAATATGCAATAACAACCACTAAAAAGCAACTTGAATCGATAAAGTTCAGAAAACAAATCAAAATATACAAAAACATGCAAAACAGGGCAAATCAGAGCAGGTCGGTCGACCGGACTACAGGGCTCGGTCGGCCGGCCACTGTTCATAAAAACTCTCGGGAAGCAGGTCGGTCGACCGGCTACAGGGCTCGGTCGGCCGAACCTGATGATTTTGCACTTCCTGCCCTATTTCAATGAAATGCAAATTCTTCCAAAACGCGATCGTTCGAGCAATGGACCTAAGGAGCTTTAGCCAATAGATACCCCAGCTCCATTAGCTCTCCGATTCGCAGCCAAAAACATATTCAAACATCAAAGCTAGGATCTTTAAAGAATTGAACCCAAACACTAAAAATTTGGATATTCACCAATTCAATCCAAACCAAAAGCAAGAGCATATGAACAAGGTGTTAGGAATTCATACCCAACATCAATGAAATCATAAGAAATAGATGTGAGTTCAAAACTCACCTTTTAACCTCACAAACAAAGAAGATGAAGGAGCTAAAACACAAGGAGAAGACCAACTAATCACTACTTCAACCCAACAAGCTTCAATCTAAGAACAAACAAGTATTTTCCTAAGTTAGGTTTAGGAAAACTTTCTGAAATTGAAGGAGAAAGAGTTGGAGAAGAAGAAGAGAGACTTACCTATGGCTTCTCTATGATTTTGGAGCAAGAATTTGTAGTTTGCAAATGGATTTAGGGCTAGGAGTTTCTAATTTCCTTTCTCTTCCCCCATTTCAGTTTTTAAGCTTAAGTTTTAAGAAATGAATAAGTGAATGGAAGGAGAGAAGGGCTGAGTTGAGGTTAATAGAACAGTTTGGGTGAAACCCAAGCCCAAAGCCCAATAGAAAAGGTCAAAATTTCACTTACTCCAAACATATCAAAGATTATACTCAAAAAGATCGCAAACGCCATTTTAGAACCAATGGAGGTAGTTTCGAGTTCCAATTTGGCCATTTGCAGAAAGTAACATTTCAGACCAAAATCCGACTAACGACGCTATATTTAAATTAAACATTTAAATATAAAATCGTTAAATATGCGGGTTGTTACAGATCTCCCCTCCTTGCAAAATTGCGTCCCCGCAATTCCTAGAGAAGATATTTGTAACAACTACCTACTATCAGTCAAAAGAAAAGAAAATAAGCTTGAGATGAAAAGACATACTCACCGTTTCAAAGCAAAGAAAGAAAACCCGGATAAGATCGCTCAATAAATTCTCTGGTTTCCCAAGTACAGTCATTGGGATTAGCGGACCATTGAACTTTAACGAGCAGCACGTCCTTGTTCCGAAGGTGTCGCACCTCCGTGTCAAGCACGCGAATAGGTTGCTGTACAATAGATAAGTCCGGTGAGATCTCAAGCTCTTGCAAATCAGGAGAAGTAATAACAGAATCCGACTCCCGAAGACACTTCCGAAGTTGTGAGACGTGAAACACGTCATGAATGCCAGATAGATGAGCTGGAAGTGAAACTCTATAAGCCACAGGGCCAATACGTTCAGTGATAGAAAACGGTCCTATATAACGAGGAGCCAATTTCCCAGTCGCACTGAAACGCATAACCCCTTTCAAAGGAGAAACACGAATAAAAACAAGATCACCAATCGAGAACTCGAGAGGCCTCCTACGGTTGTCCGCGTAGGATTTCTGGCGACTCTATGCCTCTTTCATTCTCAACCGAATAAGATCAATCTTCTCGGAAGAATCACGAACAAAATCTGGACCAAGAATAAGCTTCTCACCTGATTCCAACCAACATGAAGGTGATCGACATGGCCTTCCGTATAAGGCTTCGAAAGGAGCCAACCAATACTAGACTGAAAACTATTGTTGTAGGAGAACTCTACAAGAGGTAGATGATCCTCCCAACTACCACCGAAATCAAAAATACAAATACGGAGAAGATCTTCCAAGATACGATTCACCCGTTCAGTCTATCCGTCAGACTGTGGATGATAAGCAGTAGAAAAATTAAGCTTTTTTCCCAAAGCTTGCTGAAGACTCTTCCAAAAATGACTCGTGAATAAAGGATCACGATCACTCACAATAGAACTAGGAACACCGTGAAGTCTCACGATTTCCTTGACATACAACTTAGCCAAATGCGAAGCAGTCCTATTAGACTTAATAGGGACAAAATGAGCAGACTTAGTAAGGAGATCAACAATAACCCAAATACTAGAATGACCCGATCTCGAGCGAGGTAGGCCGTCAATGAAATCCATAGAAATTTGATCCCACTTCCACAATGGAATCTCAAGAGGTTGAAGGAGACCCAAAGGACGTTGATGCTCGGCCGTAAAACGCTGACAAGTTATGCAATTGCTCACATAACTCGCCACATCGCGCTTCATGCCTTCCCAATAATAAAGACGACGCATATCGGCATACATCTTACTACTACCGGGATGAATGGTATACTTAGAACGGTGACAATCATCAAGAATGTCATGCCTAAGTGCAAAATCAGAAGGCACAAAAAGACGGTTCTTCTTACGAAGACACCCATGAGAATCAATGCTAAAATCTTGCAACGCCTCATCACAAGATCCAGACTCACAAAGTTGAATAAGATGCAACAAATCAGGATCACGCCGCTGAGCATCGGCAATACGATCCAATAAAACAGGTCGAGCTCCCAAACTAAATAATAGAATAGGAGAATCAGAAGATGAACCTCGATCACGAATTTCACAAAAAGATAGAGTTTCAAGAATATTCCATTCGGCAAGCATCATAGAAATAACAGCCGAATGTTTGCGACTAAGCGCATCTGCAACACGATTACCCTTACCAGGGGTATACTGGATATCAAAGTCATAAGAAGCAAGAAACTCGAGCCAACGTTGTTGTCTCATATTGAGTTCCTTCTGAGTGAACAAATACTTCAAAGATTTATGATCGGTATAGAGAATGAAGCGCTCGCCCAATAAATAATGTCGCCAAATCTTCAAGGCAAAGACAATGGCGGCTAACTCAAGATCATGAGTGGCATAGCTAACTTCATTCGGACGTAGTTGCCTAGAAGCATAAGCAACTACCCGATCCTTCTGCATAAGAACAGCACCGAGACCACTACCACAAGCATCGGTGTAGACAAAAGATCATGATTCCCTTCGGGAACCACAAGAATAGGAGCATTAGTGAGAAGTTCCTTCAATGTCAGAAGGGAAGCTTCACACTTGTCGGACCAATCAAAACGAATGCCTTTCCGAGTAAGGCAAGTGAGAGGAAGCACAACACGGGAAAAATCCTTAATGAACCGACGGTAATAACCCGCCAATCCAAGGAAACTACGAATCTCATGAACATTCTCGGGCCTCTTCCAATTCTGAATGGCTTCGATCTTTGAGGGATCGACAGAAATGCCATCGGAAGATACAACATGGCCTAAAAACTTAACCTTATTCTCCCAAAAGTGGCACTTGGAGAATTTGGCTTTAAGCTGATGGTGACGGAGGGTACTCAAGACAATTCTCAAGTGATTAGCATGCTCGGCTTCAGACTTAGAATAAATAAGGATATCATCAATGAAGACAAGCACGAACTTATCGAGATATTCTCGGAATACCCGATTCATGAGATCGACAAAGAAAGCAGGAGCGTTCGTCAAACCGAACGGCATAACGAGCCACTCGAAAGAACCATAACGAGTGCGGAAAGCGGTAAGAGGTATGCTATCCTCTGCAACTCGTAACTGATGAAAACCTGTGGCAAGGTCAAGCTGAGAAAAGACCTTAGCACCACTCAATAGATCGAACATATCATCGATCCTAGGCAATGGATACCTATTTCTAATGGTCAACTCGTTAAGCTTGCGATAGTCAATGCAAAGTCTAAGAGTTCCATCAGACTTCTTCACAAAGACGACCGCGGATCCCCACGGAGAAAAACTAGATTGAATCAATTGCTTGGATTCAAGCTCTAAAAGCTGCTTCTTGAGTTCCTCATTTTCCTTTGAAGACATCCTCGTGGGAGGATGACTAACTGGCTGCGCGCCTGGAATGAGATCAATGCGGAAATCAATTGCCCGTTTGGGTGGCAAACCCGATACAGGCTCAAAAACATCAGAAAAGTCACAAGCAATAGGAATACGAGATATATCATCACCATCTCGCGAATCAAGAGAATACAAAGCCATTTCAGAATTATCCACACCCCGAAGAACAAGAGATAACTGAGAAGGCGAATCAGGATGACAAAGATATAAAATTCTCTCCAAACAAATAATTGTGGCATCATATCTCACTAGCCAGTCCATACCCAAAATCATATCAAATCCCAGACAAGAAATAACGTGCAGATTCGCACGAAAAGAAAAACCACATAAAACAATCTCAACATCATCACAAAGCAAACTAAGGGTCGCGGATCCCCCAATAGGATTCGCAATCCTTAAAGAAGTAACCAAACAAGAAACATCCAAAGATAAATCATCAACGAGCTGTTTCGATACGAAAGAATGTGAAGCACCCGTATCGAAAAGAACTCGTATACTATGATCATGAAATAGAATAAAACCTTCCAAAATAGATGGAGAGATACCTTTGGGTTGAGAAGGACCTTAAGAAGCCCTAGCAGCATAAAGCCTGATAGACTTGGCACCAGCCGGAACAATAGGACAAGCTGAAACATGATGACCTTCCTTCTTGCAACAACGGCAGAAGAGAGGCTTAGGACAAGCTCGAATAATATGATCAAGAGAACCACAATTGAAACACTTTCGAACGAAAGGTGTTCCGAAAGACTGAGGCTGAGAGCTAGGACCACCGGTCTTCTTCTTCTTAGAAGGAAAAGGCTTCTTCTGAAACGGAAACTGCTTCTTGTTGGGGTTCTTGGAAACCTCAACATCCTCACCACTATCACACTCCTTCTCGACAGCTTCGAGATGAAGTGCCGAATCAACCAATTCCTCGAAAGAAAGCTTAAGCTGGAGCAACAAGGACTTCTTAAGATATTTCTTAAGGCCAGAAACAAACTTCAAATTCTTCTTGTAAGAAGTGCTAATGAATTCAAGACCATACTGAGATAAAGCCTCGAACGATGCGACATACTCAGAAACAGAAGATTTCTGTTGCTTCAACTCAAGGAAGCGACGGGTCAATAAAACTTTTTCAGATTCAGGAACGAACTTGAGTTCAAATCGTCCCCGAAACTGAGTCCAAGAAAGAGTAGACTCATCAATCTCGGCTATAAAAAGCTCATACCAGTCAAGAGCACGCTCTTGTAATAAACTAGAAGTTACAAGAACTCGATCATGGTCAGAAAGATCCATGCGAGAGAAGATACACTCGCACGTGCGAAGCCAAGATTGGACTTCAAGAACGGACTCGGAACCCTTAAACGGTTTTCCTCCAAGATGAGCAAAATCACTGCACTGACGTGCAAAAGCAGACTTGCGAGGTGGAGACACTCGAGGAGGAACGGGAGGCTGAGTGCTCCTAAACAACTCCATAAACTGATCGGCAGACATATAAACGCCATCCAGATGTGAGCCACTAGATTGCCCAGCATCCGAACGTCGACCTCTGCCTCTTCCAGACATAAGCTGAAAGTCAAGATAAGGAAAAGATTATTCACAAGGTAGATATTTCAATATGGGATACTACGGAATAATCCTAGACGTATTCCCAAATACTATCTAGCCTTGATGGGATAAAGAGACACGATGATTCAAAGATTTGTATCACTTGTACACTTTGATGTACCATAATATGTGCATCTATTTTGTGTTTATCATATTTTGTTCTGAACTCAGCTCTGATACCACGCTGTGACGCCCCACCTCTATACCCACGTTAGCAAAGAGTATTGTATAGATAATACCGTCTGCTAACACGGAGAATAAGGCTGGATAGGAGCGACCATGTGTAACCTTACCTTAACTATTCACTAAACACGTCGAAAAGTAGAATCACAAACAGTTCGACGTATTCAATAAATATTTAAAGCAAGACTACAATGGCTATAGGATCTATCAGAACAGAATATAACAACTCAAATGTAATATACATCACAGAACAGTAAATCATCACATACACATATATAGATACATAACAGAGTATACCAAATAATATATGTCAAGTGGTACAGGAGACTACAATATACAGACGAGACGAAAAATATAAATATCAGAGTTACAACAGATAAGGACCACAAAAGACGCTATAAAAAAATGAAGTTAGCGAATAGTCCATGCGGAAGCAAAATAGGCTAAGTTCCAAAAGCATCTAACCTGAAACATCTCGGTCTGACCCGAGTATAAAATACACGGGCCAGTCTAGATAACAAATCAGTTAGATAAACTGAACAATAATAAACCTGTAAGGTCATACAGTATAACAAATATCTCTAGAGGAGATAACACAATCATCAACAAGAGATGAATCATATAGAACAAGCCTCATATCATCGGCAACACATAGAAACAAAGGATACAAATATCCCAAAACAAGCCAAAAGGCAAATAACAAATACCAATATGGTATACAAGTTCCGCAAGGTAAACACTACGCATCATGCGGCTCAAAAAGACCAACACCGAAGGGTGATACCAAGGGAATATACATATGAATGAACATCAGAAATTTGCTCGAGCTCGGTACTGTACAAACAAGGATCCATGAGCCCGAAGACTCCAAACCCAATACCACCCATGCGGCTCATAACGACCAACATCGGAAGCGGTACTAAAGGGCAACCCAATATCACCCATGTGGCTCATAACGACCAACATCGGAAGCAATACTAAAGGGCAACAAACCCGAAGGCACAAACCCGAAGGCACATACCCGAAGGCAACAAACCGTAGTGGTGAAGGTCAGAGACCCAGTACTGGACACCACTAACTGGCGGAATGTGTCACAACTCTCGAAAAGGAATCCGAAAAGTGTTAACGTATGTCCCATAACCACTCGTTCGCACTAAATGGTTTACTATCCGCCAGTCACTTTCACACTCAAAGCAGTACAAAGTTTACCTCATATCATCGATAAACCATACCCGAATGTCAAAACAATCAATCGAATAGGTCGGGGACTAATCGGAAAGATAAACGCACAGATTCATGGTCCGTGTTTTGCCCAACCATTTAATCACCCTTCCACTTCGCTCGACGTGCGAAAGTGTGTGTTTTAAATAGAATTTATAAATTGGAGAAACGAGCTTTTAAATGCGATTCGAGAGATTATTTTATAAAAACCCGTGGATGAAGTCAAGAGTAAGTTATCAAAGCCAAATATGCAATAACAACCACTAAAAAGCAACTTGAATCGATAAAGTCCGGAAAACAAATCAAAATATACAAAAACATGCAAAACAGGGCAAATCAGAGCAGGTCGGTCAACCGGACTACAGGGCTCGGTCGGCCGGCCACTGTTCATAAAAACTCTCGGGAAGCAGGTCGGTCGACCGGCTACAGGGCTCGGTCGGCCGAACCTGATGATTTTGCACTTCCTGCCCTATTTCAATGAAATGCAAATTCTTCCAAAACGCGATCGTTCGAGCAATGGACCTAAGGAGCTTTAGCCAATAGATACCCCAGCTCCATTAGCTCTCCGATTCGCAACCAAAAACATATTCAAACATCAAAGCTAGGATCTTTAAAGAATTGAACCCAAACACTAAAAATTTGGATATTCACCAATTCAATCCAAACCAAAAGCAAGAGCATATGAACAAGGTGTTAGGAATTCATACCCAACATCAATGAAATCATAAGAAATAGATGTGAGTTCAAAACACACCTTTTAACCTCACAAACAAAGAAGATGAAGGAGCTAAAACACAAGGAGAAGACCAACTAATCACTACTTCAACCCAACAAGCTTCAATCTAAGGACAAACAAGTATTTCCTAAGTTAGGTTTAGGAAAACTTTCTGAAATTGAAGGAGAAAGAGTTGGAGAAGAAGAAGAGAGACTTACCTATGGCTTCTCTATGATTTTGGAGCAAGAATTTGTAGTTTGCAAATGGATTTAGGGCTAGGAGTTTCTAATTTCCTTTCTCTTCCCCCATTTCAGTTTATAAGCTTAAGTTTTAAGAAATGAATAAGTGAATGGAAGGAGAGAAGGGCTGAGTTGAGGTTAATAGAACAGTTTGGGTGAAACCCAAGCCCAATAGAAAAGGTCAAAATTTCACTTACTCCAAACATATCAAAGATTATACTCAAAAAGATCGCAAACGCCATTTTAGAACCAATGGAGGTAGTTTCGAGTTCCAATTCGGCCATTTGCAGAAAGTAACATTTCAGACCAAAATCCGACTAACGACGCTATATTTAAATTAAACATTTAAATATAAAATCGTTAAATATGCGGATTGTTACAGATCTTCCCTCCTTACAAAATTGCGTCCCCGCAATTCCTAGAGACGATATTTGTAACAACTACCTACTATCAATCAAAAGAAAAGAAAATAAGCTTGAGATGAAAAGACATACTCACCGTTTCAAAGCAAAGAAAGAAAACCCGGATAAGATCGCTCAATAAATTCTCTGGTTTCCCAAGTACAGTCATTGGGATTAGCGGACCATTGAACTTTAACGAGCAGCACGTCCTTGTTCCGAAGGTGTCGCACCTCCGTGTCAAGCACGCGAATAGGTTGCTGTACAATAGATAAGTCCGGTGAGATCTCAAGCTCTTGCAAATCAGGAGAAGTAATAACAGAATCCGACTCCTGAAGACACTTCCTAAGTTGCGAGACGTGAAACACGTCATGAATGCCAGATAGATGAGCTGGAAGTGAAACTCTATAAGCCACAGGGCCAATACGTTCAGTAATAGAAAACGGTCCTATATAACGAGGAGCCAATTTTTCAGTCGTACTGAAACGCATAACCCCTTTCAAAGGAGAAACACGAATAAAAACAAGATCACCAATCGAGAACTCGAGAGGCCTCCTACGGTTGTCCGCGTAGGATTTCTGGCGACTCCGTGCCTCTTTCATTCTCAACCGAATAAGATCAATCTTCTCGGAAGAATCATGAACAAAATCTGGACCAAGAATAAGCTTCTCACCAGATTCCAACCAACATGAATGTGATCGACATGGCCTTCCGTATAAGGCTTCGAAAGGAGCCATACCAATACTAGACTGAAAACTATTGTTGCAGGAGAACTCTACAAGAGGTAGATGATCCTCCCAACTACCACCGAAATCAAAAATACAAATACGAAGAAGATCTTCCAAGATACGATTCACCCGTTCAGTCTGTCCGTCAGACTGCGGATGATAAGCTGTAGAAAAATTAAGCTTTGTTCCCAAAGCTTGTTGAAGACTCTTCCAAAAATGACTCGTGAATAAAGGATCACGATCACTCACAATAGAACTAGGAACACCGTGAAGTCTCACGATTTCCTTGACATACAATTTAGCCAAATGCGAAGTAGTCCTATTAGACTTAATAGGGACAAAATGAGAAGACTTAGTAAGACGATCAACAATAACCCAAATACTAGAATGACCCGATCTCGAATGAGGTAGGCACTGTGCACTGTGCATTGTTCACAACCTCTCACTCTCTCTGTTTTCACTCGTACTCTATCAACCCCAGACTGCTGCATACACACTGCTAACAATTACTGCCACAACTCCCTGCCTCATCTCACATCACATACCACTTGCCAAAACACTCATAACTTCCATCAACTACCACCTGACTTCTGCTTTGCTCTTTATCATCTCAACTTGCCGACCTCTGCTAACTCCACTCCAGTTCATACACACAACAACCTCAATCACAATACTACCCTGTAGTGTTCCTCCATCTACAACATACAAACTGCTGTTCACTGTTGTGTCTTTTACATCACTTATCAAGCTACAACAAACCAACCTTCCCACTTCTCAACTTCTAGTCATCTTCCATACTTCATATCATCCATCCACTATTACACTTTTTACTGCCTGATAGCCTCATCGCCTACGATAGCAATACAAACCCCACAACCACTGTCATCACCTCTGACCCAAGCAACTTCATCTATACAACTCCATTATAGCATCCTCCCCACCACTTCACTGCAACTACATCAAAATTACCAGTCCATTCAACATATACATCACAATCTACTGCTTCCATCAAACACCCAACATTCCGTAACATTTCCATCACATCCTCCTCTGCCTTAACTAGCTACAGCAAAACTCACTTCAACCTTCAGACAACCGATACATCTCGTCCCCTCAACTATTCTCCCTGACAAAAAAAAACAACCGCCATGACTTCAACAGCTACACCGTGAACCCAAGCCGCAACCCAGTAATCTGCCTGTAACCACAACACTTCAACAATTTACTCCACAACCATTGAACCATTAGTGCGCTGAACACTGTCAACCTTCATCCCCTACATCACCACTGATCTTCCACCTCTGCACCATCAGTACAACACTCTACTGCATCAGAATTCAAGCAACCATCCCCATTGCTGACGTGCAGCAACTCCTCCAATCCTTCTTCGACAGTCGACATCCTCCAACACCAAAGCAGCCAAACATTCACCGCTGCATATTTCTCCACTGGTCACTACTTCAACTACAACCAAAAAAATAAAATAAACTATGCATTACCTTGTTGTTATGCCTTCCATTGTCACCTCTGTCCATCACAGTGGGCATCACCATCCATCCATTACGACTACCTCCCATACTACCATACATCCCCACCAACCTCTTCCCACAACAGTCAAACCAACAAACAGCTTTGTACATTTGTTTGCACAACTCCACCACGACTTGCAAATCGCCTTCCACCTCTTTTTACACTACAGTCCACTTCCACCATCATAAACTTTCCCCTCCGACAACCAGTCGCACTTCCTACTGCACCTCATCAAAGTACCACTTCTGCCATATCAATTTATCACCGCACTCCAATTCTACCACTCATCGACATCAAACTGGAAGTCCCTCCTCCTGCAAGCTCCGAACATCCCAAAACACCCAAAGCAGCGGCCCCGCAGACTTCATCAATTCGAAAACCACCTTCCTCAGCCTAAATCCACTCGATTCGAATCCCAAGTCGAACTCAATTCCAATCAAAATCACCGCTTAATTCAATTGTGATTGTTGCAAGAAAAAGAAAAAAATTGGGTGCGATTTTCTTTTTTTACTCAGATTTTTCGATTAGAAAGAGGGGAAGTTAAAGAGTTTGGATGTTCTGTGATTCGTGATTTTAAACTATTCCTTTCAGTTCATTTTTTTGGGCCGGGGTATACAATTTAGTTGGTGGGCCTGAGCAACCTTCTTTTAATTTTCTTTTGTTTGGTTTTAATTTCGTTTTATTGAATTGTTTTTAGTTTTGTTTAAAAAAAAAATTAAAACTTGTTCTGTTTTGTGTTAATTTGTTTGTCATATCTTTGAATTTTTTTTTTAAGTAAAACCCTGCTTTTAAGTTTCCTTTCAAAAAAAAACAAAAACAATAATAATAATAATAATAAGTTTTGTTTGAAAATCTTTTGTTTTGTTTCCTTTGATTTCAAACAGTTGTGTTATTTTTCTTTGTTTTATTTCGTTTGATATATAAAAAAAAATTGTAAATATATCTTGTTCTTCATTTCAGGTTGCCAAAGCAGAAATTCAAAAGGGAAAAGTGTGCCAACAAATAAACTGCTTTGCTTTGCTAAGAAAAATCGCCGCTAAAAAAAAATATTGCTAAAATAATCTGCACGCTCTGGTATTGTGCTTCCATCTTTATTCGCATTGTATGTTGCTTGCATTTGCATTAAAAAAAAATTCAAAATCCAAAAAACCAAAAATAAACTTCATTTTAGTTGCATTGTTAATACACGTTTAATTTCTTGTTTTGCATTCATCTCATCTTATTTTCTTTTCTAAGGGCAATACCCCAATTCACATAAGGTGAGGGATTTCATCACCCTTTCCTTAGCCCACAAACGCATTTCATCGTAGAATTTGACTAATAATAAAGGTTAGACGTTGGACCTAAGGGTGTCACGAGCTCACTTAGGGCTTAATTATATCTTCACAATTGTTTTATTTGAGTGATTTTATTTCTTGGTGTCTAGGCTACGGCAGAGTAATAACCAGTTATAAAAATTACGGTGATACGTAAATATTATACTGGTTGTTCCTCTGAAGGTACTTAAACCTTCGGTTGCATTGCTACGGTGATTCGTGGTGCATCGATAACTCCTGTCCATTACCTGGCTGAGAAATATTTTTGTTCATTTAAGACAAAGTGTGATCATACAATTTTGGGTTAGGAGCTACTAAGGACAGAAAATTGTAATTAAGTCCTTTGCATTCATTTAGTTGCATTAGTTCATGCATATCTAAAAAAAAATTAAAAAATCCAAAATCCAAAAAAAAATTTGTAAATTTTAACTTGATTTTTCATTCAAAAACAAAAAATCCTTTTCTTTCTTTCCTTTGAAAATATTCAAAAATCCAAAAAAAATAAATATATATAATCTTTTCAAAAAAGAAAAAAAAATTGAAAAACAAAAATCAGTTTCCATTTTCTTAAGAAAAAAAAATCTTTTTGGTAAATATTTGAAAATTCAAAAAACAAAAAAAATACAAAACCAAAAACATATAAAAAAAATTTGAAAAACCAAAAACAAAATAAAAATTAAACTTTTCTTTTGAAAATAAATCTCACTTGTTAAATAGTTTTCTCCCTTGTAAAAAAAAAATTCAAAAAAAAAAACACGTTTTCAAATCTTCTTCCACTCCCTAAACTCAGTTCTAACTCCTTTCTCTTCTCGACTTTCACTTGTGCATGAGTACTTGGACTCGTGACGCAACAACGAGTCGTTGGACTCGCGACCCTTCTACAAACCGTTTAACTCGAACAGACGATCCTCCTGAAATGGCGAACGAAAACGCCCCTCGAACTCTTATGGATAGAATCTTTCCCAATAGAGTTTCTATTCCATCTTGCATCACGTTACCCGCCCCTACGGGTAACCATTTCGAAATCCATTCGAACCATATTGCCACGCTTCCAAAATTTGGCAATTTCGAGCACGATGATCCATACATCTTTTTGACTAAATTCGAACAAGTTTGTGCAACCATTAAACTCCAACAACTTTCTGATGACGGAATCAAACTTCGATTAATCCCATTTGCTCTTACGGATTACGCTGAAAATGGTTGTACAGCTTACCTTCGAACTCAATTAAAACGTGGGAAGAATTTGTAAAAGCTTTCTTAAAAAAGTTCTACCCCTTGGAAAAAAAACAAGAAGAATTCGAAACGAAATTGTAAATTTTCATCAATTCATGGGTGAACCATTTGGAAAATATTTTGAAAGATTCAAAGAGCTTTTGATAAAATGTCCACACCATAACTTTGAAAAATGGACGATTTGCCAAATCTTATACGATGGACTCGAAAACAGCTCACGAACCATGCTCGAATCAATGTGCCAAGGCAATTTTCTTGCCCAACATCATGACGATGCTTGGCAATTTCTTGAAAACCTCGCTGAAAAGTCGTCCCAATGGGAACGCTCGAACGAAAAATCAATATACTCACGATCGAGTGCACACTCGATAGGATCTTCAGTTGCTTTGGAAGCTAAGATCGATGCAATGATTAAAAAAATTTGATAACGTTTTCTCATCGAATCAAACGAACCAAGCTTCCCAACCAACGTGTTATAAATGCAACGATCCTAATCATATAGCCGATCAGTGTCCTAATTCCGTCGAACAAATCAATGCTTTCAATAAAACCAAAAACGACCCGTTTTCTCCAACGTACAACCCTGGTTGGAGAAATCATCCGAATTTTGCATGGAGCCAAAACAATCCCAACACGAATACAATTCGTCCCAATTTTCAAGCATTTCCAAATAATGCTTCGAATCCTCCCTTTCAGCCCAATAATTTTCAACCAAACTTTACGGGCTCGTCTCATAATCAACCACAACAACCAAATTTTCCATCAAATTCTGCTCATCCTCCACAAGACTATAAACGTTTAACTTCGCTTGAGAAAACTCTTGAAACGTTGGCTAAGGCAACTACTCAAAGCCTTCAATCAAACAGCAATTTGCAAAATTTATTGACTTCGTATATGCAAAACACAAACCAATCGATTGCAAAACTCGAAATGCAAATGAGTCAATTAGCCACGTCTGTAAGTGAACGTGAACGTGGAACATTCCCAAGCCAGCCCCTTCCAAATCCCAGAAATCAAAACGCAAATTCAAATCAAGCCCATGTTGTTCAAGATAGCAACGTCACCCAGTTGAATGCTATCACAACTCTCCGTTCTGGTAAACAAATCAATAATCAAGTCGTTAATCCAAATGATTTACCGAAAACTTTTCTCGACGCTTCTAAAACAACGAACGACTCAGAACAGAACGTGGAGCCAAACGTTGAATCGAACGATAATCAAAATTCTTCTTCTACTACTCGAGTATACCCTCCTACCGAGTATCGTGTTCCATTTCCACATCGTCTTCGACCAAAGAAACACTCGGACCAAATGGAAAAGATGATGGAAATTTTTAAACAAGTGAAGGTTAACATCCCGCTTCTTGACATCGTGCAACAAGTCCCCACTTACGCAAAATTTCTTAAGGACTTATGCACCCAAAAGCGACATACTCAAGTGCCCAAAAAGTCTTCTTAGCCACCAGTTTGAGTGAAGTCTTGTCCCAATCCATGCCCGTTGAATATAAAGATCCTGGCTGCCCTACGATTTCGTGTACAATTGGAGACAAGACGATTAACAAATGTTTGATAGACTTAGGCGCGAGTGTCAACTTGATTCCATACTCCGTGTACGAACAATTAGGCTTAGGTGAGCTCAAACCCATGAAAGTTACGCTTCAATTTGCCGATCGTTCCATTAAGAAGCCCATGGGGGAAATTGAAGACGTACTCATTCGAGTAGGGCAATTTATATTCCCCGTTGACTTTATCGTTCTCGAAACATAACCTGTGACGAATCCCTCGATTCAAATTCCGTTGATTTTAGGACGACCATTCTTAGCCACCTCAAATGCCTTAATCAATTGTCGTAACGGATCAATGAAAATCTCTTTTGGAAACATGACTTTGGATCTTAATATTTTCAATCTTGAAAGCCAATCGAATGAACCTTGTGACCAAACGTTGGAAGTTAGTGCTATTCACGAAAATGTTGAAAACGAAACACTTGATCTTAACGATGAACGTGAGGCCGAGTATGAAAAATTGTTTCACGAAATTCCCAACGATATTGAATACACTCTTCCTTTTGAATCTCTTCCAGTTGAGTCCGAATCTCAACCCAATTCTTCGATCGAAAAAATTCCAAAGTTGGACCTCAAACCGCTTCCCGACCACCTTAAGTACGCATACTTAGGTGAAAATGAAACATGTCCTGTCATCATTTCTAACAATCTTTCTCTTGACCAAGAAGTTTCTCTTCTCTCTGTTCTTTCAAAAAATAAGGAAGCAATGGGATGGTCGATTTCCGATATAAAAGGAATTAGTCCCGCTCTGGTTCAACATCGCATCCATTTAATCGATGATGCCAAGCCTATTCGTGACGCGCAACGAAGACTTAATCCAAAAATGAAAGATGCGGTACGTGATGAAATTCTTAAACTTCTCAACAAAGGAATCATTTACCCAATCTTCGATAGTTCATGGGTTAGCCCAATTCACGTTGTACCGAAAAAGTCCAGGCTAACCGTAGTCAAGAACAATTCAAACGAGCTTATTCCAACTCGTACTCAAACGGGTTGGCATGTTTGCATTGACTACCGAAAACTAAATCCCGCAACACGTAAAGATCACTTTCCTCTTCCTTTCATTGACCAAATGCTCGAACGTTTAGCCGGCCATGAATTTTACTGTTTCCTTGATGGTTATTCTGGCTATAACCAAATTCCAGTCGCTCCCGAAGATCAAGAGAAAACAACTTTCACATGTCCATTCGGTACCTTCGCTTATCGACGTATGCCATTCGGACTATGTAACGCTCCTGCGACTTTCCAACGATGCATGGTTGGAATCTTTTCCGACATGATAGAACGCTTTCTAGAAGTTTTCATGGACGATTTCTCAATCTTTGGCGATTCTTTTTCCCAATGTTTACATCATCTCGAGTTGGTTCTAAATCGATGTAGAGAAAAACATTTGACTTTGAATTGGGAAAAATGCCACTTTATGGTCAAACAAGGCATAGTCCTTGGACATATCATCTCAAATAAAGGCATTGAAGTAGACAAATCAAAAATCGATGTCATTGCAAATCTACCCATTCCCAAATCCGTTAAGGACATTCGATCATTTCTAGGACATGCTGGCTTTTACCGTCGCTTTGTGAAAGACTTTGGCAAAATCGCCCGTCCTTTGACGACCCTTCTTGGAAAAGACGTTCCTTTCGATTTTAACTCTGATTGTATCTCTTCTTTTGAACGTCTTAAGAGCAAACTCATTTCTGCCCCAATCATTTGCGCACCCAATTGGGATCTTCCTTTCGAAATAATGTGCGACGCTTTAAACTTTGCCGTTGGTGCTGTCTTGGGACAACGCATCAACAAGATCCTTCATGTCATTTACTACGCGAGTATGACCTTGAACGACGCTCAACTCAACTACACAACAACTGAAAAAGAGCTTCTAGCTGTCTTTTTGTGCTTGAAAAGTTTCGACCTTAGTTGATAGGTTCACACATTACGGTCTATACTGACCATTCTGCGCTTCGATATCTCTTCGCTAAAAAGGATGCTAAATCCCGTTTGATTCGTTGGATCCTTTTACTTCAAGAATTTGACCTTACAATCAAAGACAAAAAAGGATCTGATAATGTCATAGCCGATCACTTATCTCGTCTTTCGAACGCACCATCTCCTTTGCCAATCAATGAAAACTTCCCCGATGAACAACTTCTTTCAATTTCGATCGATCCATGGTATGCTGATATAGTGAACTACTTAGTCACTAAACAAACTCCCTCATCTTGGTCCAAACAGGACAAATGCAAATTTATGTCCCAGGTGAAATACTTCTATTGGGACGATCCATACTTGTTCAAATATTGTCCTGACCAAATCATCCGACGTTGCATTCCGGATAATGAAATAAGGAGTGTTCTTTCGTTTTGCCATAATCAAGCGTGCGGTGGACATTTCGGTCCTCGAAAAACTGCGGAAAAAGTGCTTCAGTGTGGTTTCTATTGGCCTTCTCTTTTCAAAGACTCGTTTGAATTTTCTAAAACTTGTGATCGATGTCAAATGCTTGGACGAATTTCTCGACGAGATATGATGCCTTTAAACCCCATTCTTACGATCGAAATCTTTGATGTATGGGGTATTGACTTTATGGGACCTTTTCCCAATTCTTTTGGAAACTTGTATATCCTTCTCTCTGTCGATTACGTTTCAAAATGGATCGAAGCCGTTCCTTGCAAAACCAATGACCATAGAATTGTTGTGAAATTTCTCAAAGAAAATATCTTTTCGAGGTTCGGCACACCTCGCACAATAATCAGTGATAACGGAACCCATTTTTGCAACCGTTCTTTTGAAACTTTAATGAAAAAATACTCGATAACCCACAAGTTATCCACTCCGTATCATCCTCAGACTTGTGGCCAAGTTGAAGTTTCAAATCGACAAATAAAACAAATCTTGGAGAAAACTGTCAATAAAAATCTAAAAGATTGGTCTCAGAAATTGACCGACGCGCTTTGGGCTTACCGTACTGCTTTTAAAATTAACCTTGGGATGTCCCCATTTCGTTTAGTTTACGGTAAAGCTTGCCATTTACCCATTGAAATCGAACACAAAGCGTTGTGGGCAATAAAAAACTTAAACTTTGATCTTGAAAAAGCTGGCGAAAATCGAAAACTACAACTCAACGAACTCGAAGAACTTAGGAGCGACGCGTATGAAAACGAGAAAATTTACAAAGAAAGAACCAAAGTTTTTCATGACAAGTCAATCCTAAGGAAAACGTTTTCGCCTAACCAGAAAATTCTTTTATATGACTCGAGACTTCATTTATTCCCTGGGAAACTTAAATCAAGGTGGACTGGACCATTTGTGGTACGAACTATTTTTCCACATGGTGCCATAGAAATAGAAAACCCAAACGATGGATCAATTTTCAAAGTCAATGGTCATCGTTTAAAACCCTTCTTGGAATTGCCCGGTAACCAAGAGGAGGAGCTCATGATCCTTCATGAGCCAAGCTACGTCTAGTAAGAATGTTAACCCTCTTTTGTAAATATGTACATATTTTTCCCCGTTACACTATTATATCATGCATCGACCATGGGGACACAGTCAAAATTAAGTGTGGGGGGAGTCTCATTTTCATTTTTTTTAGTTTTTCATGGCATTTTTTTTGAATTTTCATTTTCTTCAAAAAAAAAATCTCAAAACTCCTAAATCTCAAAAACATTTTCTTTTAACCATTTTGATTTATTTTTGAAGAAACACTATGGGATAAGTATAAGTTTTGGTTAATAAATTGAAATTTTTGAAAATTTATTTGTCTTAAAATAAAAATAAAAATGAAGTTTGATTACAAATAACAATGGTTTAACTAGTATATAGGAAGGTTCATCTATGCTAATTATGAAGTATGTTCTAATTGAAAATCTTTGTTTAAAAAGTCGTAAATTTAAAGTAAAGGATATAACATTTTTGTCTTCTAAGTTAAATGGTGCTAAGATGATTTTGCAAAACTCTCTCCTTTAAAAAAAAGATATATATATAAAAAAAATAACATCCAAAGTATTCACTCTCATTTAAAAGTCCTCACGGTTATGCATGGATGAATTACTTGGAATTTTTGAATATGTGCTTTCATACTCATTTAAAAGTCCTCACGGTTATGCATGGATGAATTACTTGGAATTTTTGAATATGTGCTTTCATACTCATTTAAAAGTCCTCACAGTTATGCACGTATGGAACACATGTAAAAAAAAAGAACAGATTTAATAAAAACCACCTACGGTCGATAGGTGTATGCACGAAAGTGTGAGCACTCGCCATGCTCTGTACTCCCCTCACATAAGCCCGAAAGGCAGTGCATGGGTGGTATATCTGGCCTCAGTTTATCTGAGCTAGATGTGTAATTTTTCTTGCAAATAATGAGAGAGCAAGCAATTGAAATCCAAGCACTAGTTTAACTTGTTTGATTTAACTTGTTATTGAAAAGAAATGAAAATACCACTTTAACAAACTTTGATAATCAACTAAGGATTCATTTCATAGTTACATTATGTTATCAACCAAAACAACTAGATAAACTGTGGTCTATCTGTTATAACAACTTGATTTTTATTGGAAATTTTGACGAGTAAAAATTTTCAAGACAATGACCAAAACTTGTATTTAACTTATTCGTGTCAGTTTAAAAATAAATCCTTCATTTGTAAATATTTCCAAAAACTCGCATTCATCTCTTTGTAAATAAATCTTGCATTTTGTAAATATTTTCATCCTGCGTTTGGATTTTGTGGGTAGTATCCGCTGAAAACCCTCACGAGACAACACTCGCCCTACCGGGGACACCCAGAGGTTTAACGGTTTGTTGCATACGCTCAATGCAATCGTGCTCCCAACGAAAACGGATTTATCTTAGTTTTTCTTTATTCGAGGACGAATTAAAAGATAAGTATGGGGGTATTTGATATGCAAGTAATTGTGCATATATTTACAACCATATTTTATCTCTTTTTATTTAAATAATCATCGTATTTGGGCATTTTAACATGTTTAAAACCAAAATTCAATTATTTCCAACCATCATATTTTCCTCTTCATTCAGGGGCAAAACGGTCATTTTGTGCATGTGTCAATATAAGAATTTTTACTTGGACATTTTTTTGACAATTTTTAGGAATTTGGATGCATATGGAAAAGGCTTATATGAAGATATATGCATGCACAAATGAATACAAAGGAAAGAAGAGGGAAATAATTCAAGCCATGAACATGGAGGACCCCACGCACTTACCTAAAAGTACAATTTGGAGCTAATGGACGACTAAGTGGAGGTTAAAGCTTCATGCAAGAATAATGATGGATTAATTAGTGGTTAATGGTTACTTGTTGGCCACACTTCCTAAAGGGAATTTTTGGTAGCCCCCTAAAAATAGAATTAGGGTTTTATGCATGTATATATAGCCCTCTTATGTATATGAAACTATCTTCTACTCTTTCATCTTACTTAGGAAATTAAGAAATCAAGTGTAAGCACAATGTTCTATGAAATAAAAATGGCTTCCAAGCCTCTTTCTTCTCTCTTTTCTACATGCTTTTCTTTGTTTTATTGTTAATGTTTATTTCTATGCTCTCTTTCTCGTTATGTTCATAGCTTAGATTCATGTTTATGCAAGTAGTTAGTAGCTAATCTCTTTTGCCTTCTTTACTTATTTTCTATTTTTCTTTTCTTTTTAATGTTGAAACTTACATTTGATGCTTCAATGCCACAAATGAGTAGCTAAACCCCTTCAATTTAGGGGTGATGAATCTCTCTAACTTTATGTAATTTCAACATTTTTATGATTTATGATCTCTTTGTTTATACTTCATGAATGTGAATTTTGATGTAAGTTTATACAAGTGGGTTTGATAGCTTATATTGCTTATGCAAATGAGCTATTCTTATTCAACATAAACACAATTTACATCATAATTTGCTAATTAATTTTTGATTATGAAATGAAAGAAAAAATGAAATTTGATGATCTATATTACTAGTTACAATAGTAAATAAATCATACTTAAAATAGCTTTTGCTTTGGCTTCATTTTCATGAGAATTATAAGTGGTATAATTGTTGTATTATAGTTTGATGGTTTGAGTTATGTTAAATAATAACATAAACAAACCATACTTATGATAAATACAATGATTATTCCACTTAATATCAAAGTTAGAGATCATAAATTATGTGTTTGTTGATTTACAAAAATTTGAGAGTGGATTTGCCTCTAAATTGTTCTTTAGTCTAATAGATTTCGAATCACATTTTTCTAGTGTTAGTCTCATTTTATTTCTAGTTAACAATTTCTCAACTTTGGGTTAATTTGATTGAGTAGGAAATTTAAATCAACAATTCCTTATGGATCGATCCGTATTCGCCGCGTGCTACATTCGTACACCGTGCGCTTGCGGTTATATTTTAATTCAAAATTCGTTCGACGGTTTTCTAAACCGATAGAACTTCCGTCGACGAACATCACCCTTAGTTAAAATGGCGTTTGGAGAGCTTTTGCTATGTAGTTTTGTTACTTGATTTAGTTATGAACTTACAATCATTCTATATATTACTATAAAGTTTACTGGAGTTTGGCATGTTTTGTTTGTTATGTGAACTGTGATGATTTTAGATAATACAACTATTATGTTTAGGCTTAGATTAAAGCTAAGAAAGCTCTTTGTAATACAGAATTATAGTTGAAATACTATTATTTGTAGCAAATATTGCAGCACGTATTTCAAGAACTTGCCTTGTCTCGTCTAGTTTCATATAAAGAATTATATATGGTGTTACAACAAAGATAAATCAAAATGCCTTATACTTGTATACCAGTTGCAACTTCAGAAACTGATGATGCTGCCATTTGTTGTACATGTCCTATAGGCTAGCAAATAAGGTTTTGGAATTTATTCGTATTGAATCTTATATTTATACGGTTCCACACTACGTCCATTATATGTACACATACATATGGTCAATCACTGAGAGTATATAATCTGTAAATAATTATATACATCATCTAAGAGTATATTAAAATTTTGCACTAATACTAAATGAATGTATGTCATCTTGCAAATTCAAATTGCTGAAAATAAAACTGATGGAAAAAGAGAAGTACTTACCCAATGACATGCCTTCCACCATCAAAAACAGCTCGAGAGACTAAGCCTGTCAATCCAACACTGCTACGCCATATACCAAATCTATATTTGTTGAAACAAATTTCATTTTAGTAATAAAGATTATAAAAACATCGCATCCTAAATAGTGGTGATATAATAAACAATCGACTAACAAAAATGTTGAATAATAAAAATATTACACAAGACAACACTACATGAGAAAGGGGGACTTTTGATGGCTCGCAGCCATCGACGATCGTCGCGAGCCACCGGAAATGCCGTCGGAATATGGACCACGACTTCCATCCATTTCTGATGGGTTCGACGAAGCTATTGCGATGGCTCTCCTTGGTACTTTGGACGACAATTTCGATAGCTTTTCTGATGGCGACGACATCCACGTGGCATTGCAATTTTCCAATAAACCATCGCCAGCCGTCGGAAAATTCACCCAATTAGCCATCTAAAATTTTGGCCAGTAAGCCACCGGAAGCCGTCGGAATCCATCGGAAATCTGGGTAAATTTTTTTCTGCAGCCGAGCATCACTTTCATACTAATATATAACACAACTCATCAAAATCAATATATAAATCAGATATATAAGCTGAAATCAATATCAATATCATATAAAACTCAAACATCATCATATCAAACGCAAACATATTCAATCAATACAAAACAAACATTCCATCATCAGTCTCACCCATCCAACTGCAATATTTATATCCAACATCAATGTATGATATATACATCCAACATCAAACTATACAAATCAACTGCACACATCAACCCCCCAACTCAACCATACAAATCAATGTCAAATACTACATGCCCATAAATCAACATCAGCATCACACAATGTTTATATACACCAGTTCAAAAAAACTACAAATCGTATTTCATGACTCATTGGCTCCAAAACCACTAGACGAAGGGAATGCTTCATGATGCTCTACATACTCGGCCAACTGCTGGGTTCAGTTGCTCCATTTATACTATTTGGAGGCGGTCCTGCTCCTACAGTTGTGCAATCTGCTGTCGAAACTCATTAATCTCCAAGTATCTTGAGCCCTTCAGTAAGCCCTTTTTGATGCCCGAGCCTACAGTACAAGTCGAAATATGTTACGTCATTACGTAACCTTTATAAAAATTAAGAAAATTTTAGAACATAGTTAACTTTTATAAATCACCAGTTGATTATCGTAGCTGTAGCGCCTATTTCTATGGGATGGGTCCATAACAGAGTTAAAGATCGTGTCCTCCTCATCAGTGGTCAACTGCTCCCATCCAGAATGCTGAAGCATCTACGGAAGTGCTTACATAATTTTTTTCCTACAACGCAAAATTAAATACAAAAAAAAATTACATGACATTATTATAATATTTTATAACTAATTAATTAAAATGAACATTATTAATAACTTATCACTTATAACTTATAATATACTTACACGTGCGGCGTATGCTTTATTATCTTCATGCTAGGCATACGAAACTGATCCATCATCGTCTGCCTACCTGACGGTACGAGTATGCTCTAACACGTCTATATACGAGACAAGACCCCCACGCGCTCTTTTCTGTAATAATTGGTGTATACTATTGTTGTTCATACAAATTCAGACTAAAAATGTAATAACTGTTCGTAATTGCAATTAATTAAGTTACTAGGTCATCGCGATGGTGCTGAAATGGTTCCAAGCCACCATGGTGTATGATTGGATTTTTTCTTCCTGTTCGCAGATTTCTTGTCCGACCATGCTTGCAAATTAAAAATTAAGATTATATTTTATAGGTATAAATTATGTATTCTGTACTAAATAAATTAAGGTGATATCCGATAGACTTACCTTGAATTCGTCACTACTCCACCATGTGACCTAAGCATCCCAAATGCTGGTGCCCATCCAGCTCGGCTTCTTCCCAGTTTTTTCTATGACACATATCTATCCCTTTAATTCTTTACCAATTTCGAGTTCTAGTGGCATTGGCAAAGAGACACGTCCTCCTCTTACAAGTCTACCGCCCCCCGTATATATGTTGAAAAAATATAAGTTATACATTATACTTAGTTAGCAAATTGTAAAGTGATTATATATAATAGTATATAATTTTACATTAAGTAGGAAGTCCTGCCATATGCTCTCGCACTCTATATTATTTTCCACTATGATCTCAAATGCTTGCACTAATACATTTAGAGGACCAAAATCGGTTTGATCATTTGTTATTGCAATTTCGCCATTTTCCTCTATATCCATTTGGTACGCTTGTTCGTCTAGAATATTCCAACAAATGTAAATCTTGCCTTCATTTTAAAAACTGCCGACCAATCCACTTTATTCTTTTTTTTATAGATGGATAAGGAGCATAATAAACTTGTATGGCATGTTTTTCTAGTATAAACGGATCATACTTATGATAAGTTAATGTATACTTTATTTCAATAATATTATATTTTTGGTGCACGTAGATTTCAAAATTAGGAACATTGCTGAACTAGTTGCATCTAAACAAATAAATTTCTTCCATAGGTATGGTGAAATATGTTAATTGTAAAACCTACGTTAACATACTGCAAAAATCATTTATATGGTCATTTGGATCATCACTACCTTTAACATATATATCGGTATTGTTAGTTGCTTTCTTCAGCTCCATATTCTTTGGTGTTGAATTTGTATCCATTGACAAAGAAAGTTGGATATGTCTTGACTTTTCTTTTTGGTTCCATCGTAAGATATTTCAACCCTTCATCGGTTGCACAATTTACCAGATCAGATACGTGGCTCGAAAACCAAGTAGCAAATTTTTTTTTGGTATCCCCATTTGGATGTTGTGATTTGTAATTATTGCATGTATATAGAATATACTGCATTATAATTAATATACATATGTATCGTTCGAGTAAATAATTCTAAATGTGTTATTCATTAATGCCTAGCAAATGGCGCAATTTCTGCACAGTTAAAAAGAATATATGTTGGGCTACATGGTAATCTCTGTCGTCTAACCATATTTCCACACATTTTTCAATGGACGTTCCTACTGTTTAAAAATAGATAGCATTGATTCAGAAGAATCTTGTCCAATACCCTCATCATTTTACATAGCATTTTTAAAAGATAAGTTCACATGATCATTGAAATAATGAGAGAAAAAGAACGAAGCTTCTTCTTCAATATATTATTTGCACATCGAACTTCAGCTCGTGCTTTTTGTCTCACTTTTTTCTTTAGATGATTTAAGTACTTGTTAAGAATAATTATAATTAAAATTTATTACACGTGGTTAAACTAAAATTTAACATACTTAATATTAATACATTTCAAATGGATACATTCATCCATATTGCACAAGACCTCGAAAACGTGCTTCACATGAAAAATGAACAGGTAAATGCTCTATTACCTTAAAGAAACCAGAAGGAAATATTTTCTCCATTTTGTAGAGCAGTATAAGAATTTCTACCTCAATTTTACGTAAACAATCAACTTTTAACGTAGTTGAACAGAACTCCTTATAAAACAAACTAAGTTCTGTAACAATCGGCCAAACTTTTATGGACAACAGTTCTTTGGAAGCGACGAGTAACAAATGTTCCATCATTAAATGACAATCATGTCTTTTCATCCCACTCAGTTTACCATTCTTATTCGACACATATACGAAGGTTAGAGAAAATCTCATTATGAAATATTAATCCTTCCACCCACTTTAACTGTACTTTAAATTTGTTACTGTTTAGCTTGTAGATTACATTGGGATTTTTTGTGTCATTTGACTTCATATAAAGCTCAGGACGATTACATATTTCTTTTACATCAATCTTGATTTCAAATCATCTTTAGTCTTTCCTTCTTCATGTGTTCTCACACAGTGCCATCTCATATGAAGCATGGTTACAGAAGATGCATATAACCTTTGAAGTACACGAGCGATGGGCAAGTAATGCATACGCTTGTATAGAACTTCCTTTCCCTTTTTTTCTTGGTGTGTACCTTTCCTGATTACATATTTTACAATTTCTAAGATTGATGTCTTCTTTCCAAAATAACATGCAAACATTTAAACATGTATCTATTTTTTGATATGACAACTAAAAGTTGACATAAGTTTTTTCACCTCATAATGATTTTCGCATATTAAATTATCGGGTGGCATATATTGTTTTGCAGCTTGTACTATAACAACAATCCCGACTTCTGTGAAGTTATATTTTGATTTCATTGCAATGTATTCTATAGTTACTGATAGTTGAGCATCGCTTGTACAACCATTCCAAAGGGGTTTCTTAGCAGCATCCAATAAATCATAAAAAAATTGCTCCAATACTTGGTTCTTCTTCGACATTAACATTGTTACTATCAACTTCAACAGTAGAGAACATTGAACGTGTTGCATCTTCAACCATATCTTCGATGAGATTCGTCAGAACAATTTCATTTTCCACCTCCTCCTCCAAATATATGAGATTAGATGTTATAACCATTTTTTCTACTTTAAAACAAAAAACGCATTAATCATTTACGTATTGTCATTTTATTTTTGAATTAAATCATAAATTTAAATTTTCACAAACATATAATATCATTCTATTTAATTTTATTTTCAAACATTTTTACACAAATTATTATATGAATATAATTTACAGTTTTTAGGTTATCGTTTTACACTTTGATGGTTAGTCACCTTACGTCGCATTACAAACACTATAGTGGTTATACTTTGCAAATCATTTTACTTTAAACGATTCAACAAAATTTCGGAAGAATTTCCCTTTTGTTTCCTATTTTGTAGACATGCATGTACATATGGAACAAAAAGAAAGTATTGTCGAAATTTTATGAACCTTTTAAAATGAAATGATTTGCAGGATATAACTACCTTATTTTGTTTGTAACTTGTCGATTATAGGGACAAATCCAACAAATATTATATCGGATGAATACAAATGTACGTACTGTGATAAAAACGAACATCCATATAATGATTATATACAATACTTGTCATATAGGGTCAAAAACTCTCTTAGGGATTTACAAAAAGTAAAGCGTATTATACAACAATTTCTATAATAATTTATTTACATTCTAAGAAACGCATACACTAAATCGTTATTTTCGTCATCTTGAAAACGCACACACCAAATTCTGAGCATCGACTCTAATTAATCTGAAGTAGCCCTACACTAATTAATCAACGTATATACATCAATTACTGCACATATGCACTAAATAAAATTTTCTCTCAACATTTCAATGATAAACAATTATAATAACAACATTATTAGCATTCGATAGGGCATATCAAACAATCAATGAGGTATTATACAACTATAACAACAAATTAATCCTTCAGCAAATCAAAATTAATTGGGATTTAGAAATAAAACCTGATTGGAGATTGATGAAAGGTCGAGGCTTGTCGAGAGTGGAGAATAATGAAGTTGGAGATGTTCGAGGAAGGGCGATGGCTAGCTGACGACGGGGAGGTGGTGGTGGGTTAAGGACTTTTGAACATTTAGGGTTTGAGGAAGAATGAAGAAAGCTCTCGGCCCGGAGCCTGTATACGCGATAATTTCTGACGGGTTGCGACGGCCTTTGATGACCACTTTACATCGATTTTCAACGGCTAGCGACAACTATTATATTTTATTTACGAAAACGCCACGAAGTTCGACAGCCGTCGCTAGCTATTAGAAAATATCGTCGGCGGCCGTCGAAAACCTCCGTCGTTATTTGTTGTTGTTCTAGTAGTGCGAACACACAACAGAACAAACACACTTCATCTCTTTCGGTGCACTTATCAATGTTTTTTCTAAAGATGGATAATTGAATAAAAAATGTCCACTGAATATGTACTTATCAATCCTATATCGAATAGAACATTAAACTTCATAGCATTACCCTGTAGTAGCAGCATCATTTATGTATACAATTAAAATACAAAATGGTTATATCTACACCGAATCAAACTCCTAAATTATTATAGTTATCTGAAAATATAAAGATAATAGTTGTAATCAACTCTTAAATAGTGCAAATATCCAAAAAATATATTCAAATTAAGGCATATCAGTATCATTTTAAAGAAATAAAAACGAATACCTTACCAACAACAAACTTAGAACAAAAAATCACCTAGAATAATGAATTAAATATTAATGTTGGATTACAACAAATATTCACTTTAAATTTGGTAAAAAATAAACTAAAAGTACCTATTTACGTTCTCTAGTTTTGGAGATTGTAGTGAAGAGGGCGCAAAAAAGTAATATTGTTTGGTGAAAAAAAAATTTCACATATTTTCTTTAAATTGAAGAAACAAAGAAGAATTGAGTTCAATAGGGAGGATCGTAAACATGAGAGAAAGAGCAGTATTTTGTGACCTTCAATTTAGATTAACTGCCTGCCAAAATTTTAGTGACCCGCCTAGGTTTTTCCTATATCTTACGGGTTTTGCCTTTTTTCCCCTTTCCCAATAATATTGATTATACCATGTTTTCTTACAACGCGGTTATGTATTGTCTTTAACAGCGATTTGTCTTGTAATGAAAGGACATGGATTTTATAATACGAGTGTCACGGCACGCGCTTCGTGCGTGAATTATTTTCCTTATAAATTGTATGTGTTTAAGTCGGTAAAAAAAATGTTTTTTTATTTTCAAGTGATACTAAAATGTGTATTTGTAAAAAAGTATTCTAAATTTACAAAGGAATTTTAATTTTAAATCCTATTTTTAGAACTGTTTTGAATTCGTGAAACATTTTTAATCGTTAGATCCTACTTTTAGTGGCATTTGAATTTGTAAAAGAAGTTTAATATTAGATCCTATTTTTAAGTGGTTAAGATTTGATAACATATAGAGAGGCGTTTTTGATAGTTCACGTTGATACCAAAAAAGTATGACACCAAAGCTATTACAACTATTATTAAAGATATAGAAAGATAAATGACAACACTACATAAAAAATAACTGTATAAAGTAGGTGATATATAATTCTTGAGAGAAAGGGAAAAATGAGAGAATAGGAATCCAAGAGTCACAATTTGCATTAATTTCATTATATCTATATATTAAATAATAGTAAAATGAAAGAAATTTAAATGCTCTCATTAATTCTAATATTTTTTTTCCTACTCTCTCCTTAAATATCTCATCATTTTTTATTTTAAAATATTTTTATATAGTTTGTGATTTTAAAGTTAGTCGCCCTATTTTATCAGCACAATAGCGAAAAAAATAGAACGAAACTCTAAAAACAACAAACGCGAAATAATTTGACAAAATTCCAAAAAAAATGGTGAACATCTTTATTACTAAGAAATTTAATTATTGTTTGAAAGCATAATGATTGCAACAAAGATAAGGTAAATATATAATATTAGAGAAAAATCTTTTTTTAAGAAGGAAACCATTTATTTTTCATCAGATCTCTATTTAAAATCATCATCTTCTTTCTGAAATCTGTTACTCTATCATTCTTCTACGTCTATATCTTGGAATATAAAAATCTTAGGCGAGAGTTTGATAACATAGAATGCTATCTCTTGACAAATTATTTGATAATGAATGTCTTAAAGAAGGAAAAAAAATTCTTCTAGGATTCCAATTCATTTCCGATTTAAAAGCAAAACACACATGACCACAATAAGAAATTTTTTTAGTTTCCTTTCCACCATTAATATTACATATTATAAAGTAGAAAATAAAAATATGTGAACACTTGTTCATTGGAAGCAAAGTTTACATGCAAAATTTAAATATATTTAGTAACATAAATGAAAACCAGTGTCGGAGTATAAAAATATTAATATTATTATCACAAAAAAATATACGAACCGCAAAAATGCTGAAATATATTAATAAATGAGTTAATTTAGTAAGAATACTTTGTATGCTAAATTCTCAAAGTCTAGATCACACAATTATTTTGTAAGTACTATACAGTTGTATTAGATAGTGTACGTCAATATTAAATTCATAATTCACAAAGCTTCCATTCTTCCTCGTTTTGGATTACTAATACTTAACCGTAGAAATCAATCATTCTTAAAATTAAATGGAAATGATGAAAAAAGTACACAAAAAACATACAAAAGAAATCGCATGTAATTTATGAATTTCACCAATTTGAAATTTCAAGTTAACATCCGATAAAACGCAGTAGACATATAGCTACATTAAGAACTATTTACAATTTCTTTGTCATTAATAACATAAAAACTTTTATGGTATTAAGTTAAAACTAACATAAATGTCACATTGATTTGTAATTATTAATGGGTTTGGAAGTTGAATCTGCATTCCATATTCAAAATAATGAAAAAAAGGGTTAGTGGTATTATCGAAGTTGGAAATTGGGTTTGAAGGCTTCAACTTATAGCCTTTTTAGTTTGCAGGACAGCCACTTCACGTTTTAAGTTTGCAGGCCATACCTATTTAGTGGTAGCGAAGTTGGAAATTGGGTTTGAAGGCTTCAACCTATAGCTTTTTTAGTTTGCAGGACAGCCACTTCACATTTTAAGTTTGCAGGCCATACCTATTTCAATTTTATCAAGGATGCATTTTACTTTTCTCTTAGTTTCGAAGATGTAAACAAAATTTTGAAAAAAGTAATTAGGAAAAATGACAAACTTTGAAAAAAAATTAGACTAAAGGACATAAGTTTCATTTTTAGGCCGAAGGACAAACTTTGAAAAAAAAATTAGGCTGAACAACAGTGTTAGTTATAATAAGCATTATAATTATTTTTTACATTATACAAAATGCTAGTTATAAACAGTATTATATTCGGTTTGCACTGTACGAAATGCTAGTTATAATTAGCATTGTCCTCCACTCTAATTTTTTTCAAAGTTTGTCGGTTGTCCTGGCCTATTTTATTTTCTTTCAAAATTTGTCTTCGTTTCTATTTTCCGCATTTTTTTTAAATAACCAGTCTTATATTTCTATTCTCCGTTATTCTTTCACATCTAATTGCTTGCTTGATTCTCTTTCTTTAATCGATTCTTTTTATATTCAACGGTTTGTACTGGATTGTTATCTTGGTTTTGTTATTTATAAGATTTGATTTATAGACGAAGGATGATTTTTGTTTACAAATATTTTAGAGTAATCCCTTTTTTGTTTAATTTCATTAGATCTCTCACTTACTCCTTGAAATTGTTGCCACCATTAAAACAACCAGTGTCCTACTATGGCAACTATGCCAAACCTATCCACTAGGCATGACCTTGAGCATTATTTAGATTTGTTCTATATACTGAGAAGGTCATTAACTGCTAGGCTAATTCTATTTGAACTCAGAAAAATGCGAATTCTATTTTGAAATGGATGAGAGGATATTTTTGTTTTTATTTTTTACCTAATGGGAGAGAAAGCTCAGCATTTTTCTGAGTTTAAATAAAATTGGCCTAACTGCTATGGTTATGACCATCAAGGATTAAGTTGGAATTTTTGAATGTAAAGAAGGTGAAGTTGTCTTCATTAAAGGCTGACTTTGACTGCTGTATAAAGGAGGATAGGTGAGGAAGACGAGAGAATACATGACCATTTAATGAATGGTACTCATTCTAAGTTCAAACCCCTTATGCTTATCTTCGAAACACACATATCAAGTGGTTTAACCAAAAATAACAATAGAAAACAGATTCTTATGGCAAATAAGTTTAGGTAAATAAGATGTTTCTATTTTCACTCATTATAAACTAGACCCTCCTGGAATCGAAGGACCTCTTTTTTGTTCATTATGGCAACCTTGCACCATCTGCTAAACTACCTTGATGTAGAGGAACTGCCAAATTCATATATTCTAACCAAAGAGATTAAACACTATACAAGCACGTGGAATAATTCTCTGTTAGCAAACATGAGACGTTGATTATATATTAACCTTACATGCTCATATCATAAAGCTAACATAAAAAAAAATGCAAAAATAAATAGATTACCTCAAATACGAGTACATAAAAACATTAACCTACATTTTGATGAAGCAAAAGCAGATTAGTTGTGGCCTCAACTCTTTTATCAGCTTATAAAACTTACTATTGGACTAAAGATAAAAGATGTTAAATACCACTATACCATAACAGCCATTTCGCAACACTTATTTTTTTCAATTGTCAATACTTATTTGCGTTATAGATTAATCGCAACAATAAGCGTTGCTAAACAAGAAATGTGTGACCAAAAATACACATTTATAAATTTTTAATTGCCAACACATATTTGAGTTGGAAAAATTGGTTAAATTGGAATTAACTAATATTAGTTGGGGCAAAAAAGTAATTGAGTTTCGTTTTCATGGGTAGCCCTAATTCCAAACCACTCTACGCTCTACGCTTTTTTACTTCTACTGCTACGAATAAAAATCCGCGATTCCATTTTGTTCGCCTTTCTCTCTGCCATCGGATTTCAGGCGATTCGCTCTGGCAAACTAGCTTCAGGGGATCGTCTCCAACACTTATAACTTCAGGCAATTCGGCGATTCGGCTTAAATATATTAGGGTTATAACTTCAGGCGATTCAGCATCTCGACTTCAGGTATCAGACTTAGCCCTGGTGACTTGATTTTAGGCTGTTCTCTTTTCATTTGCTATTATTGGGTTTTATTGAAGCATTAATATTGTAGATTGCTTATTATATTGGTGCATGTAGCTGCGTTTCATTGTGTACACTCTGGTTTCATTGCTTATAAGAATAATATTATGCAAAACACGGTGAGAAACAGGTTACTAGTTAATAGACAAATGATAGTTAAGAAGATAAGATACTCACACATTACTGGAATAATTTGAAAGGGATTTCTTCCTGTGGGTGGTGGAAATTTATTTGAACCATTCATCAAACTATTTGAATGGTTAATGGCATTTAAATACTGAAGCATGTAGTGCTCATTTGTGTATTATAATTAAGTTGAGGAAAAGAATATGTTCACGAGGTAGACTATACTGTTGCTACATGGTGCGAATAAAGTTGTAATAGGATTATGAATGAGTTATGCTACTGTGGATCATATGTTTCTTTGAATAAGATTTTATTTGTTTGTAGTAGGGAAATCTATTATTATAGACTGTTGAAGGATCCTATGCAAATAGTTCTTGTGAAATTAACAGCATATAGCAAACTTTCATATTTTGGTTTATTTTTTGACTATAGGCTATGATATTGTTCACAAGATTTAAATTGTATAAAATGAAGATTTTGTAGGAAGAGAAAAATGAAACTGTGCCTGTTTGTGTAGTAAGTGCACTATTAGTGCAGATACAATCGAGTCACTACATGGAATGCCAATGGATTTGCTTCTTGAAGAGTTTAGATAAAAGAATCCTTATGAGTCAACAAAAGATAAACCCTCGTTAATACCTCGGTCACCTTTCACCCAACTAAATTGATTGTTGTCAAGTTCTTAAAGATGCAAAATATGTTTGTGTATTATAGTCCTATTTTCTGCCGTGAAAACAAATTTTGTTTGTGTTGTAAATAGAAAAATATATAGAGATTTTATAGTGTATGAAAGCAAAACAAATTTTGTTTGTGTTGTAAATAGAAAAAAATATAGAGATTTTTTGGTGTATGAAAGCTGTGAAAGCTAATGTATGTTGAGGGTCCAACTTTGAGTTGAGTTGTATTATTGCAAACGATTACACATAGAATAACAATGTATGTTGAGGGTGCAACTTTGAGTTGAGTTGTATTATTGCAAACGATTTGCAAAGAAAAATATAAAGGTTTGTAGTTACGCATAGAATAATAACTATTTATGTAATTGTGTTATAACACTAAAGCATTACTGTCTATTCTAGAAGAGATAGTTGTCTTGTTACTGTGTTATGTTTATGTAGCTACTGCTAAACGAAGTATTATTGTCTTGCTGTTGTGCTGCATGGATCATAATTGACGTGATGTAAAAAAATTAAGGTGAACAAACTTGTGATTTTTTTTTGCCGAAGGACCTGTGATATCTTTTGATTAAAAAACAAAATAAAAGGTATTTGAACTAATATTCCTACTAATAGTTGGCATTTGAGGCTGCTGCTGCTTGGGCTGATTATTTTTCCTTTTTACTAATTTTCAAGCAGTGTGTGTGTGTGTGTTCATGTGTATAGTTGTGTGTGAGTGACAGTGTGTGGATGCGTGTTAGCAGTGTGTTAGGTGATGGAATTTTCAAATCTGTTTCTATTTTTGGACTGAACAAAATATGGTATTAAGGTTTGGGTGACTGCATTTGGGAGAATATTATGCTTTAAGGTTGTTGTTGTTTGCTTTTTGTGTTTAAATATGATATGCATTTAGTGTACTCTTGATTGTTTAGGCTTGTTGATACTTGGTCTGCTTATTTGATATACAAAGTATATTAAATATCTTATATTTGGTGGCAGTATTGTTTGTTGTGTTTGGTGGCAGTATTGTTTGTTGTGTTTGGTGGCATTGTTTAGTATGTTGTCAAATCAAATGGTATTTCAGTTCAGTTTTTTAAGACAAGGATTATTTTAATCCAAAGTATGTTGTCATGAAATGCCCGTCCTCTTTTGTTTAGCTACCAGAGGCAATAACAATTTGAGTATCTATGGTGACGTACGTTTCTATTCAGAATTGGAGATTCATGCGGTTTCATCTTTTTTCCTTTTGTTATGGCGATTGTGTTCAGGAATAGAATAGCTCTGAACCTTCTTTTATATGTTCTTTTATCATCTTCTCTGAAATTGTGAAAAACTTTTATACCAAATAATCACTATACATTAATTTCAATTTGTTTGGGGAGATTTCAATACCTATGAAGCCTCGAAAGCCTAATTTTAAACATGATCTTATATTCATGCTATACTGATTTAATCTTAATTCAGTATCTAATATTTTTTGTTTGATTTTTTTTTTGAATTTCTCTTGTTGTTTTTGAATTATTTCACCGCATTGATTATTCAACCTGTACCAACGACTGAAAAATGCAAGTTTGACATGGTCCATGATCTTTAGGTTTTGCTATACATGGATGAATTTGACTAGCATATGTCTTCCAAGTTTGGAACTTTTGTACAGAGCTAATAGAACAAAATTCTTATAAATATAATTTTGTAACAAATGAGACCTGCCATGCATTAGTAAATAGAGCATATGGTTTATGATCTATTTCAGTCAAACATGCATGGTTTAACAATTGCTTTTTATATGATTTTAACACCATTAATTCAGCTAGACCTGTATTGGTTTGCACGCTTAATAAATTGGGTAAGAGGGTTTTGAAAATAAATTTAGAACTTGGGCTCGATACAAGGTAGTTGGTAAAAACTTGCAATCATCAAACCGAACCCTTCTTAAATTTGCAATTAGTCCTTACGTTTTTAGCTTTCATTATTCTTATTGGAGTCCTTACTTTTTTGGTTACTTGAATTTGCATATTTTACTACACAAAATTTGCAATCGTAGTTTGTCTTTTTTTTCAAGCATTAATGCTTCTACGATTCTATTTTTTGGGTTACTTGAATTGAAAGTTGCAGTGTCCTGCTTTTATTTTTAGAGTAAAGGGTTACACATACATCAAAAAATTAATGTAAATCCTTAGAGATTTTTTTGGCCCCGTCTGACAAGTGTTGTATATGATCGTTATATGGATATTCGTTTTTTCATAGAACGGACATCTATATTCATCTGATACAATATTTGTTGGATTTGTCCCAGTATTGGACAAGTTACAAACACAATAAAATAATCATATTTTATAAATCATTTCAGGTTGAATAGTTCACAAAGTTTCGATGGCACTTCCTTTTTGTTCCCTGTGTACACGTATTTGTGTACGATACAGGGAATAAAGGGAAGTGCTGCCGAAATTTTGTTGAATCGTTTAACCCGAAATGGTTTATAAAATGTGATTATGTTATTGTGTTTGTAATGGGAAGTAGGATGACCGACCTTTAAAGTTATTGTAATGGAACTTTAAAATGAAATGAACACTATATTTTTGTCTAACAGGTTCAAAAGGTAAAACTTGAAATTTATGTCTAACTCAAGTTCAAGAGAGTGGATTCAAAGTCCATACAGAAATACTGAAGAATATAAGCAAGGCGTTCGAGACTTCATTAGTTTTGTGAAGAATCACTCATCCCCCGATGTCGAAATATGCACTTGCCCTTGTATCAAGTGCAAGAACTCTAAAAAGCTCTCATTGGAAAGCGTTGAGAAACATTTAATCATTCATGGTATGATTAAAACATATAATAGATGGTTTTTCCATGGAGAGACGAACAAGAATAACACGGGGGTGAATCATACGCAAAATATTATTCCAGATTCTCATATCCAAGATCAAATTCAAACCGACCATTGTGTAGAAGGAGCTTTTAGAAAACTCATAGACGATGCTTTTGGAGTGCATAATATGCCCCAAAGTAGCCGTGAAGAGGATGTTCAAGAGATAAATATAGACAATTCTCATTTGTACCACGGAGAAAAGCACAAAAAATATACAAACAAAGCAAATGAAAAACTTTATTCTTCTTGTGAAGATGGGCTTACAACATTAGGCATAATTGTTGAGCTTCATAACCACAAAAAAGAATTTAATTGGTCGGGAAACAGTATGACTGAGTTGTTGAAGCGATTAAAACATTGGCTTCCAAAGGAAAATAATTTACCTAACAAGTATCCCACAATGAAGAAAATATTAAAGGATCTGGGAATGGAGGTGAAGTGCATACATGCTTGTGAAAATGATTGCATATTATTTTGGAAAGAAAATGTTGATGCGAAAGAATGTCCTCAGTGCCATACACCAAGGTATAAAACTAAAAAAACAGTGTTAGGGGATGTCAAATTAACGAAAGAACCAAGAAAAGTTGTAAGATACTTTCCTATAATTCCGAGATTAAGTAGGTTATACACTATACCATGGATAGCTCGTAAAATGCAATGGCACAAGAAAGCCACACCCTCTTGGAATTCCATGCGACATCCTATGGATTCAGCTGAATGGAGATCAATCAAAAGTCGATGGCCAAAATTTGCTAATGAAGGACGCAATGTGTGGCTTGGTATTGCTACCGATGGGTTTAACCCATATGGCGTTCTCTCCAATAGTTATAGTTGTTGGCCTGTTTATATGATACCTTATAACCTACCCCCTTCGTTGTGTATGAAATCACAATTTCAAATGTTGACTCTTTTAATTCCTGGACCAAGAGCACCAAGTCAGGACATTGATGCATACTTGGAACCTCTTATATATGATTTAAAACATCTTTGGGACGAAGGAGTGTCTGTTTTTGATGTAGATAAACAAGAAATTTTCAATATGAAAGCAATATTATTATGGGGAGTTCATGATTTACCAGCATTTGGTAACTTATCTGGTTGTGTGACTCACGGTTATAAAGCGTGTCCTGTCTATGCTACCGAGACGGAATCAGAGCATATCGGCAACAAGATCGTCTATCCAAAATATAGAAGGTTTTTGAAGGATAATCATCCATATAGAGCATTAAAACACGGATGGTATAAGGATATTGAATATAAAGAGCCTCCGACTCGGCTAAGGGGCTCGTCTCTTTTAGAAAAGCTTGATCGTATCAAATATATTCGTGGAAAAATACCACAAAGCAGAAAGAGAATGATTTCTGAAGCTTATGATAATGTAGATTGTCTTGTTGATGATGAAGAAAGACCGGCATGGTACAAGAAGTCAATTTTGTTTGACTTGGATTATTGGAGCAGTCATAAAGTTCGTCATATTATTGATGTTATGCATATTGAGAGAAATGTTGCTGAACTTCTCATCAACTTTATGTTTGATAAAGGAAAACAATCATCTAAATATGCATGGGATAAGATTCACAAGCTACAATGTTGTCAAGTCCTTAAATATGCAAAACTTCCATCATGTCTTGCAACAAAGTTACATGGTCTTATAGGTCTTCAACCACCTAGTTTGCAAATTAAGAAGACATATGATTATCATATTATTATTAAATATTTGCTCCCTATCATGGTTCAACATGCATATCCAAAGTGTCGCGAGTTAAGACGAGCACTTCTACAAATAAGCTTGTACTTCAACATAATATGTTCGAAAGTTCTAGTTCGAGAACATGCACAAGCGGCCAAAGATATGATTGCTGAAGCATTATGTGTGTTGGCACACTATCTTCCAATGCACTTTTTTGATATAAGTATCCATTTGATGGTACATTTAGCAAATCAAGCTCTACTCTGTGGACCATCAAATTATATATGGATGTATCCATTTGAAAGGTAAATATTGTTTTTGCATTCGAATTAGTTTGCCTAACTACTTTGAAGTAACTAACTGTAAATATGCATATTAATTTTTTTGTCCTAGGGCTATGAAGGATTGTAAAAACATACCTAGTAATAAAAGGTATATTGAAGGATCAATTTCTGAAGCATACCTTGTTTCAGAATCAGTTCGATACACAATGGAATATATGCCAAACCCACGTGATGGAAATCATAGCTCTAAACAGGCATCCTTTTTAGATGAGAATGGTGATGATATATATGAGCGTTCCATCGTTGAAGGTAAACCGTTAAAATTATCTAGAGTGCAACGATCACAGATTCGACGATGGTTACTATTTAGAATTGATATACCAGAACGAGATGAATACTATAGGTTATCTATTTTCACTTTTTTTCAAATACTTGTAGCACAATATATAAATAATATATATATATATATATATATATATATATATATATATATATATACCATGATATTCAATCTGTAGCGCATACCGCTTATCTTTAGAAGACGGTCTTCGTGGTAAAAAGAAACCAATCACAAAAGCAGAAGTAATAGTTCAATCTGAATTTGTTGATTGGCTACACAAGAAGGTATGCTATATTTATCTGAAAGTAATGTGTTTCTTTTTATCTAACCTTATGCAATTAATTTTGTTAATTTTAACAGCTTGTGGAAAAAAAATGCATGAACACAATATTATGGTTGTATGTCAGTGGTCCAAAGTGGGATGTCAGAACTTATCTTAAGTATAGAGTGAATGGCTATACGTTCTCTCCTCGGCATTATGACGATTCCATTTCAACGCAAGATAGTGGTGTCTGCATGGATGCGATCACTACATTTGTTGCAAGTTCAAAAGATCTAAATCCTACGAATGATAATACTACTTGGTATGGTATTATTGGAGAGATCATGGAAGTTGATTACTATGATTTTCAACATGTGGTATTCCATTGCGACTGGGTGAATGTTGGAGATAAGACAAATGGTTGTAAGGTTTGCCCTGATACAAATTTGTTGATGGTAAACTTAATGAAGCACAAGAATACCGATGGAGAATATGATGAACCTGCTATTCTCGCGTTCGAAGCAAGTCGAGTATTTTACATAAAGAACACACAAAATTCCGATTGGTCCATTGTTCGACGCACTCCTAAACGCATGATGGATACCATAGATGATTATGAAATACCAACCACGTATCAGTCTATTTTGAAAGAACAACCAAACTTAGAACCATTATTGAAATGTATTCAATAAAAATCAACTTGTTGATTGGAACTATATTGCATGTATTTTGCTTATTTTGATCCATGTATTAACTCCTATTGATGTATCGTACAATCGTGTTGTGTTGTGAAATGTATGGTTTTCTTTTATTAATCGTGTTGTGTTGTGAAATGTATTAACTTTTATCCATGTATTTTGTTTGTCTTTTTTATATAGATTTTTCATCAAAATGACCAACGATTATAGCGCAAATGCAAATTTAAGTACAACTGAGACTATTGAACCCCCCTCCAAAGGTAAAAAGTACTTTATAACAGTTAGCATTGAGGGTGCAAAGGGGGATGATGCAGATAAATGGAGTTCACGTTGTGGTGCTTTGATTCGTTGTCATATACCTATTGGCTACAAAGAATGGAGGGCGGTAGATGGCTTCTATAAGGATAAACTATGGGAAGGACTTTTGGTACTAGTCTTATTTATATTTTTATTATCATCAATTTCACCATCAACTTTAAATTATGATATATTTAACCATTTCATGATTTCTTTATTTTTTTCCTTTTTTTTGTGATAGGAAGAATTTTGTAACAACCCGTTAAATTAATAATATTAAATGAATTGAATTAATATAATTTCTAATCTAATCTAATTTAGAATAAATGTAGAAATTTGGTATAGTAGTTGTAATTTAGTGTAACAATAAAATTTTATGACAATAGATTTGGATAATGTAATTTGTCACTTTTTGTTAAAAAGTAAATTATAAGAAATCAATAAATGTTGAATTGAAAAGATTAATAAAAATATTAACTAAAATGAGATTCATTAATATAAAATCAGTAGTGAAGAGGTTACCTTTGATTGTAATAAAGGTGAATTCTATTAGTGGATGTCAACACTTAATAAAATTTATTTAGAATAAAAAGGTTTCAAATGCATGTTTGCATTGAATATGTAATTGATGGATTAAGGGTAAGTAATTAGAATTTAATCCTATAAGATTTGGAACTAAATGTATGAAGATAATTTGGTAGAAATAATTAATTAACCTCTTAATTATGCATACCCAATATAATATAAATAACAACAGGACTAGAACTTGATTTGCCTAGGTATGTATATAGGTTTATAAACTATAACCAAGTGAGAAATTTGGTAGTAAATAGGGGATAAGTTGACTAAGGCAATTAGTAATTTAATAAATGAATGCATAGTAAGTAAGTGAAAATGTATGCATAAAAATATTTTCATATATGGGATAATTACAAAAGTTTACCCATTTATCTAATGTATATAATTGAATCTAAATTTAGGGCAACATTTTGTTATTGATGGTATAAGTGAATTTGAATAAAAGGGGTAAAAAAAATTATTTAGATTTAACATGTATTGAGTATATAGCTAAGAAGGGCATTCGATGTAAATGAATCTAAATTAATGTGTCTAGTCAATAAAGGAGAACTTTAAGGGAATAAATATAAATGAATGTATTTGGGGAATGGAGTCCTTTTATATGTTGAATAGTATAACGTTGTTATTAAGAATGAACGTTACTTTAGTAATTATTAATATGGTAACGGAAGAGTGTATAAATTTTATAGTAACGTAAAAACGTATTGTAAGATAATAATTAAGTGTAGACTTATAAAATATATTTATGACAACAAATTTTGTAAGTTATTTATTCTATTAGTTGTTAAGTTTTATTTATGTGTAAGTTAACAATATTACAATTCAATTGAATACAGTAATTTATGCAAACAAAGGGTGAACATTTGGAAGTATTACTGTAGTGATATATATATAAGAAACGGTAACTTTGTAGTTGGGGAATAATTGATTTATTTGTGAGTTGTAATCAAATAGAGTCAAATTTATTAGAATTTATTGCAATTTATGGGATTAATTGCAGCAACCTTTGAAGATTTATTCACTAAAATAATTGACGATGGAAATTATATGTAAATTTGCTTTTAGTTAATTTAAAATATCCAAAGGGCTAGAAATGACACAAATCTACTAGTTTAGAAATTTACAATAAAAAGTGGTAAGTAATTTTTCTAAATATTTAGATAGTAGGAAGATGTAGATTTAGATGGAATTTATTTTTTTAACTATTTCATAAGTTGAGATCTAAGTTTAGAATTGAGATTTTTAATGTATAGATATTGAGCCAATGTTAGTTTCATTAAATTGACATCAATAACTTTGAATAATAGAAAGAAAGTGAATTTAATAAATTTAATCAAACGTATAATGTTGAATTTATTAAAAATTGGAATTTAACCTTTAAGTAAGGATTAACATCTAAATTGATGAATAGAACAACTATGTATTGACACTTGAATTGTTTAGAATTGGAGTAAATAATTAAGAAAATTTAAAGGGAGAAATTTGGTCAATTTTTGAATTTAGATGTAAAAATTGGATTTTTATAATTTATTTAATTTATTTAATGAATATTGAAAATAGCCATTTTGGTCACGGACTTGGATTTCGATGAAACCAGTTTCATCGGATCCGTATCGGTGAATTATTATAGGGTTTCAAGTTTCGTATCGATCGGACCTGTCGTTTGATCGTACGGACGCGAAACGCCTTGAAAATCAATTTTATTAAAATCAATTTGAAATCAATTTGGAAATCTTGTTTTCAGCATAACTTCTTCATACGATCAAATTTGGACGTGAAACTTTTTCCATCGCGTTCGGGATATTTTATATTACCTATCTGGATATATGGGTTTGATAAATTTCATTCCGGGGTCAGAACGGGCTTTTTGGGCCAACTACAGTTTAGCGCGTTCGTTATCCGTACCCACCTAGCCTTCTTCTATTTGTCTACATATATGCGATCATAAACCCTAGCCTCCTTCCTATTGTCATTTGGCTGTACGTACATTTTTCTTCATCTCCTTCTCAACTCCTCATTCTAATGGCAGAAAAAAAATCCTAATTCTCAAATTCCAAAAAAATAATTTCAATTTCAACAAAAAAAAAAAAAAAAAAATTGCGGATCTGCAGCAGCTTCTGGTCGCGCTTCGGGTTTCAGGGGAGAAAACCCTAGAGCAACTTCGGGTCAGGAAGAAAATGACTCGGGTCGCTCCGGGTCGTTTTGGCGAAAACTCCAAGCAAGCACCGGGGAATTGAGGTGGCCCACCGAAGTCGAACCCGAAGTCGACCCAGGACCAGAATTTTTCATTTTTCAAATTTTCATAACTTTTGCATACGAGCTCGGATTCGCGCGCAGTTTGTTTTGATGGGATCGTAACGGAATTTCTGACGTTTTGGCACTAGTTTGGATGAATTTGGAGACTATCCAATTTTTGGGTTTAAATTGAATTTGAATTCGATTTAAATTACAAAGGTGAGTGTTTAAACCCACTCACAACTACTAGAAGCTTTTATGTTTGTTAAATTAATTTTAGAAATGAATAGAAATTTATTTATGAGTATTTGGCATGTTTATTTCACTCATATTTGTTGAATTGCATTTATTAAATTTAACTGTTAATTTAATTTATTTATTGCGTATTAATTGATAGTTAGAATTTATTTGTTTGACTATAAACTGCTAGTTAACAGTTATATAGATTATTACTGAATATAAACTGTTAGATTAATAGTTGTTAAATTTAATCTGAATAAAATTGCTAGTTATTACCTGTTATATATTATCAAATATAAATTGTTATTGATTGATATTGCTTGATGATTGTGATTGGATGATGGGTGATGTTGATGGATGTTTTATTGTATATCATTAAATTGCAAATTATCATGCATATTTCTTTTCATTCGGGATTGTGGTTTGAAATGATATACAACCGCAAAATTTTATATCTTTTAAATTGTGGATTGAAATGATAAATATCCGTATCACTTGACTATAGGATAGAAAATTATATACAGGCACCGCGGTCTATATATAACTATTTTAATGTGATTTCTATGGTTTGGATGGAATACGGTTTATAATAATCTTAAATTTTATATTGTATAAATATTATTCTTCCATATATATACATATGAAGTTGAAAATTTTGAAATTAAAAGGTGTATAAATCTCTTTATTAAAAATGGAAAAAAAATTAAGAAAATGGAGTTTGATAATTTATATCATATGTTTAAATGTTAAGTTTGGAAATTTTAAGATATGATATTTATAATTGGATTTTTCCCAAGATAAATTGAAATGAATATTCTAGTATAATTTGAATTGAAAAAAATATATATTTTATTACTAGAAATTGGAGTTTTTATTTATTTATGGATTTTATGTGAATATTCAAGACTAATTAATAGAACATTCGATTTGTTGAAAGAATAAAATCCAACTTTAGTTTGAAATATTAATACTCCAAATGGATATACGTATATATATATATAAGTTGAAGTGGTTTTGGAACTTGAGAGAGATAATACAAATTTTGGTTTAGACTTTAATAAAGAAATGTATTTGTAAAGCCATGAGAACTATTTTCTTTACAAAGTAACATTTAAGTTAAACCTTTTAATTCATATACCGTTGAATATCCAAACCATTCAAGTTTTAAAAGTTATGGTTTTAAATTATGAATTTCGAAATATTATGCTTTAAAAGGATATTTGACTTTCAGACGTTATAAATTTTAAAGCATTTGGATTTTTGAAAAGGTTTATATTTGGGATAAAGGATATCATATTGTTTTGGGTTTTAAAATGATATCGTATTCATAATTTTAAAATGGAAATGTTTATTCTGCTTTTAAAGTATGAGCTATTTTTAAATGACCACGGTGTTATAATAACGATGGGTTGGCAAAGAGACCGGGATCGGATATGGACATACTCTCTGTCGATACCGAAAACCACTTTGACTAACCGTGTACGCGGTGGAGATTCCAGAATGAAGTAGGTGGTGGCGACGTTTCCTGTAAGGTAAATACGTGGACCCGACTCCCGTGAGTTGGCATAAGGTGGCTAAAACAGGAGCGATTCTCAGGCCAATGAGGTCATTCCTCTGATCGGACCCTCCTCTTCGATATTATACTTTGACTTGGATTGATTCAGTGGCCACTTCTATATTTTGATTTTGGGGAGTTAGTCCGAGGTGGACGGTAACTGCGGCTACGCGTTTCCACCAGCCTGGATAGCAATTGGTATATCTACCCTGGCATTGCCTAGTTGTGCCGTGTCACCTACCATACCGAGCATTTACTACGAGTTTCTACTTGTGTCGTACCTATGGAGTATCCTCTGGTAGCCTCCCGATCAGGAGGTATTACGGTACTGTATAGACTATTGGCATTTTACGTGTTAAGGTGGAAAATGTAAAGCCTTAACGCTATTTAAAAGTAAGTTTATTTTATAAATAGACACTATTATAATAGCGCAATATACTACATAGTAAATAGTTTAACGGATCCTTAAGAGATGTAAATCCCGAGCATCTCTTGAGTTACTGTACTCATATTTATTTCTGTAAATTTAACTCACATAAGATCTTTTAGTTCTGACTCGAGTGTTTTGTCTTTTCAAATTCGCTCGGGTCAGTCCGAGCGTTTCAGGATCGAAGACTTTAGCTTGGGGGACGAAGACGAAGAATCCGTATTATTATTATTTATAGTATTGCAACACACTCATACTGTTCCGCTGCATTGATTGTATTGGTATGTGTAACTCCGATATTTATTGTATAAAGAAGAATCAAGTGTTTGTAAACTGTATATCTATTATTATATTTTATCCTTCCGCTGTGAGATTCTATTTTGTTTTATTTCTTCTCTGTTTTTCTTATTTACCCCATAACAATCCGCCCTTCCGTATGGTTTGAATTGGCACGTGTGTCGGTTTAAAGTGTGCGAAAAGGCGGGATGTTATAGTTGGTATCAGAGCTTTGGTTGCGATAAACTTTGGCTTTGTGGGGTTTGACTCTTTGTTAATAGGGTAGTAATACCCTATGGGAGTTGCTGAGTGTATATATATGAGAGAGCGTATTTGTTAGTGTTAATAAAGATTTTGATATTGTGTTAATCAGTTCCGCTTTGTATTTATAAATTCTGGTTGATGCATGGGACGCTATGTCATCAATAGGGATTTCTAAACACTTAATAGGACAGGCCGACATAATAATTGTTTTAATATAGGTGAATGAAATAATTTTGCCTATTATATTTTCTATATATAAAAATATTTTTATAAAGATATATATTTTGGTTGCTATAGATTGGGTGTTAGGTAATATAAAAATATTTGTAATAAATTGAAGCTAAGTTGAAATTTTAATAAATCAAATTGGAGATTTTAGAACCTAAGTCCGGGATTTTGAAAAATTTCTGCTTTCAAAGGATTTATGAAATATAATGATTTGGTTTATAAATATTTTCTTATATAAATATTTAGTATAATTCGAAAGAATTGGTTTAAGAGGATTTTGAAGAAAATAAGTTTGTACTTTCCTCTCTGTCGCTGGAAAATAATTTCGGTGATGACGGCCGCATCATCGACTTTCATTTTCGAGTTTCGAAGGGAAAGGCCACTGTAGTAAACTCTACTGCAGATTTGTTTTGAAATTATTTAAAATTTTAATTGTTTAAAGGTAATTAGAGATATAAAAGTTGTAAGAAATTAATTATCTATTATTTTAAAGTTTTGGAATTTGACCCGGTATTAATTCTTGAATTTCCATTAATTAGTTGAAAAAAAAAATTAGGTTAGTGAAATAAAGGTTAAGTAATCAATGAATTAAAAGAGTTGAGATTAAACTTGCATAAGTTCTTTTGCTTTTCTTTAACATAAATAACTTACCAAGTATAAAAAGTTGAAATGTAAATTAAGAGTGGAATAGAATATTATGCAAGTAGAATTTTGGAAAAAATGAAGTATTCAATAAATTGCTGTTATGTAATGGTATTAACTTAAGTGATGATTGGAATTTTACTAAAATTAAAGGTTGTATTATTAATAGGTGATTTTAACCTTAAGAGAGTAAAAATGAAATTCCTTAATTTATAAAGTTTGATTGTAGGGTTATTAACTTAAGTATGCTTTAATTCCCCCTATTCTAATATAATGGAAAGTAGGAAAAATATAAATGACTGCAATCCATAGTTAATGAATGAGTAAAATCTTTCACTTATAGGAATGCAGGTTATAAGGTTAATAAATTAAGTGGAATTAGAGGGTTATTGTAAATAAATATAATAGGAACGTAAACATTAAGTAAATGAATGAAATTAAGGGTAAGTTGAAATTGTAAGTTATAAAACAAATATATATTAATTAAAGGAATGGAGAAGAAACTTGTAAATTTTCACTTACATTCTTAAAACATACATAACTTACCATATAATAAAAGTTGCAATGTTATTAAGAAAATGAAAGGGAAATCTTACAAGTGAAGCTTGAGGTAATTAAGGTATTGAATAAATTTGCTGTTATTAATGAAAATTACTTGTATAAACTTAAGTTAAATTGGAAATTTTACTATATAAGAAAGGGTAAGTAGTATAAATAGATGATAGAAACTTTAGTAAATAAATTGGAATACAAATATAATGAATTTTGTGATAAATGGAAAATGAAAATTTGTAAGAAATAAAGAAATCACTCCATAAATGAAAGAAAGAAAATCAAACCATTGAAGCATGAGATAAATGTATAATAAATAAATTTGGGTGCTGGTTTGAATTGTGTTGTTGGGTAAGAAATTTGAAGTGGTTAAATGAATAAGTATCTATCTTTGTTCCATCTAAGACTGTTGAGTAAAGGATGCACTTGATAGTTAGTTTCATTTCATACAAATTTCAAATTTTGAACCCAAACAACTATTTGTTTGATGGATTAAATGGTTGCTTTGTTTTGTGTATGTATGCGGTTTGTAAAATTGATGACTGTTGTATTGATTGGTTGATTAATGATTTAATCCACTTAAATATTTCACTTTAATATAAATATTTAACCCTTTTAGATTTTATAAGTGAAATGCAGGCTATGGAAGCCACTGCTACTGCTCTGGTTCCATAATAATAAGCATATTGCCCGACAAATAGGTACGTTTTCGGATTACGTTTAAAGCGCTATTTTATAATTTTACCCGTGTTGGGATAATATTTTGATAATATATGTAATATATTTGTATATTTTGATATTATATTTTCTCCAGAGTCTCTCCGTACAAAGGAGACTCTGCCAAAATTTTCCGTAAATTTTGGACTTAGAATTTTGTGAAAATATTTTCCCAACTTTAATAATTAAGTATAAAATAATATAATGATTATAAACAGGTATATTTAATTTAAGAAAATAAATTTAGTAAATTATTGTTATATGTTAATATTTGGAATAAGATGTACTGTTTTATTCTTCCTTCTCCCTTCTTTTTCCTTTTCGGGGACGAAAAGTTTTGAGTGGGGGAGATTGTAACGACCCGTTAAATTAATAATATTAAATGAATTGAATTAATATAATTTCTAATCTAATCTAATTTAGAATAAATGTAGAAATTTGGTATAGTAGTTGTAATTTAGTGTAACAATAAAATTTTATGACAATAGATTTGGATAATGTAATTTGTCACTTTTTGTTAAAAAGTAAATTATAAGAAATCAATAAATGTTGAATTGAAAAGACTAATAAAAATATTAACTAAAATGAGATTCATTAATATAAAATCAGTAGTGAAGAGGTTACCTTTGGCTGTAATAAAGGTGAATTCTATTAGTGGATGTCAACACTTAATAAAATTTATTTAGAATAAAAAGGTTTCAAATGCATGTTTGCATTGAATATGTAATTGATGGATTAAGGGTAAGTAATTAGAATTTAATCCTATAAGATTTGGAACTAAATGTATGAAGATAATTTGGTAGAAATAATTAATTAACCTCTTAATTGTGCATACCCAATATAATATAAATAACAACAGGACTAGAACTTGATTTGCCTAGGTATGTATATAGGTTTATAAACTATAACCAAGTGAGAAATTTGGTAGTAAATAGGGGATAAGTTGACTAAGGCAATTAGTAATTTAATAAATGAATGCATAGTAAGTAAGTGGAAATGTATGCATAAAAATATTTTCATATATGGGATAATTACAAAAGTTTACCCATTTATCTAATGTATATAATTGAATCTAAATTTAGGGCAACATTTTGTTATTGATGGTATAAGTGAATTTGAATAAAAGGGGTAAAAAAAAATTATTTAGATTTAACATGTATTGAGTATATAGCTAAGAAGGGCATTCGATGTAAATGAATCTAAATTAATGTGTCTAGTCAATAAAGGAGAACTTTAAGGGAATAAATATAAATGAATGTATTTGGGGAATGGAGTCCTTTTATATGTTGAATAGTATAACGTTGTTATTAAGAATGAACGTTACTTTAGTAATTATTAATATGGTAACGGAAGAGTGTATAAATTTTATAGTAACGTAAAAACGTATTGTAAGATAATAATTAAGTGTAGACTTATAAAATATATTTATGACAACAAATTTTGTAAGTTATTTATTCTATTAGTTGTTAAGTTTTATTTATGTGTAAGTTAACAATATTACAATTCAATTGAATACAGTAATTTATGCAAACAAAGAATGAACATTTGGAAGTATTACTGTAGTGATATATTATAAGAAACGGTAACTTTGTAGTTGGGGAATAATTGATTTATTTGTGAGTTGTAATCAAATAGAGTCAAATTTATTAGAATTTATTGCAATTTATGGGATTAATTGCAGCAACCTTTGAAGATTTATTCACTAAAATAATTGACGATGGAAATTATATGTAAATTTGCTTTTAGTTAATTTAAAATATCCAAAGGGCTAGAAATGACACAAATCTACTAGTTTAGAAATTTACAATAAAAAGTGGTAAGTAATTTTTCTAAATATTTAGATAGTAGGAAGATGTAGATTTAGATGGAATTTATTTTTTTAACTATTTCATAAGTTGAGATCTAAGTTTAGAATTGAGATTTTTAATGTATAGATATTGAGCCAATGTTAGTTTCATTAAATTGACATCAATAACTTTGAATAATAGAAAGAAAGTGAATTTAATAAATTTAATCAAACGTATAATGTTGAATTTATTAAAAATTGGAATTTAACCTTTAAGTAAGGATTAACATCTAAATTGATGAATAGAACAACTATGTATTGACACTTGAATTGTTTAGAATTGGAGTAAATAATTAAGAAAATTTAAAGGGAGAAATTTGGTCAATTTTTGAATTTAGATGTAAAATTTGGATTTTTATAATTTATTTAATTTATTTAATGAATATTGAAAATAGCCATTTTGGTCACGGACTCGGATTTCGATGAAACCAATTTCATCGGATCCGTATCGGTGAATTATTATAGGGTTTCAAGTTTCGTATCGATCGGACCTGTCGTTTGATCGTACGGACGCGAAACGCCTTGAAAATCAATTTTATTAAAATCAATTTGGAAATCTTGTTTTCAGCATAACTTCTTCATACGATCAAATTTGGACGTGAAACTTTTTCCATCGCGTTCAGGATATTTTAAATTACCTATCTGGATATATGGGTTTGATAAATTTCATTCCGGGGTCAGAACGGGCTTTTTGGGCCAACTACCATTTAGCGCGTTCATTATCCGTACCCAACTAGCCTTCTTCTATTTGTCTATATATATGCGATCATAAACCCTAGCCTCCTTCCTATTGTCATTTGGCTGTACGTACATTTTTCTTCATCTCCTTCTCAACTCCTCATTCTAATGGCAGAAAAAAAAAACCCTAATTCTCAAATTCCAAAAAAATAATTTCAATTTCCAAAAAAAAAAAAAATTGCGGATCTGCAGCAGCTTCTGGTCGCGCTTCGGGTTTCAGGGGAGAAAACCCTAGAGCAACTTCGGGGGTCAGGAAGAAAATGACTCGGGTCGCTCCGGGTCGTTTTGGCGAAAACTCCAAGCAAGCACCGGGGAATTGAGGCGGCCCACCGAAGTCGAACCCGAAGTCGACACAGGACCAGAATTTTTCATTTTTCAAATTTTCATAACTTTTGCATACGAGCTCGGATTCGCGCGCGGTTTGTTTTGATAGGATCGTATCGGAATTTCTGACGTTTTGGCACTAGTTTGGATGAATTTGGAGACTATCCAATTTTTGGGTTTAAATTGGATTTGAATTAGATTTAAATTCCAAAGGTGAGTGTTTAAACCCACTCACAACTACTAGAAGCTTTTATGTTTGTTAAATTAATTTTAGAAATGAATAGAAATTTATTTATGAGTATTTGGCATGTTTATTTCACTCATATTTGTTGAATTGCATTTATTAAATTTAACTGTTAATTTAATTTATTTATTGCGTATTAATTGATAGTTAGAATTTATTTGTTTGCCTATAAACTGCTAGTTAACAGTTATATAGATTATTACTGAATATAAACTGTTAGATTAATAGTTGTTAAATTTAATCTGAATAAAATTGCCAGTTATTACCTGTTATATATTATCAAATATAAATTGTTATTGATTGATATTGCTTGATGATTGTGATTGGATGATGGGTGATGTTGATGGATGTTTTATTGTATATCATTAAATTGTAAATTATCATGCATATTTCCTTTCATTCGGGATTATGGTTTGAAATGATATACAACCGCAAAATTTTATATCTTTTAAATTGCGGATTGAAATGATAAATATCCGTATCACTTGACCATAGGATAGAAAATTATATACAGGCACCGCGGTCTATATATAACTATTTAATGTGATTTCTATGGTTTGGATGGAATACGGTTTATAATAATCTTAAATTTTATATTGTATAAATATTATTCTTCCATATATATATACATATGAAGTTGAAAATTTTGAAATTAAAAGGTGTATAAATCTCTTTATTAAAAATGGGAAAAAAAAATTAAGAAAATGGAGTTTGATAATTTATATCATATGTTTAAATGTTAAGTTTGGAAATTTTAAGATATGATATTTATAATTGGATTTTTCCCAAGATAAATTGAAATGAATATTCTAGTATAATTTGAATTGAAAAAAAATATATTTTTTATTACTAGAAATTGGAGTTTTTATTTATTTATGGATTTTATGTGAATATTCAAGACTAATTAATAGAACATTCGATTTGTTGAAAGAATAAAATCCAACTTTAGTTTGAAATATTAATACTCCAAATGGATATACGTATATATATATATAAGTTGAAGTGGTTTTGGAACTTGAGAGAGATAATACAAATTTTGGTTTAGACTTTAATAAAGAAATGTATTTGTAAAGCCATGAGAACTATTTTCTTTACAAAGTAACATTTAAGTTAAACCTTCTAATTCATATACCGTTGAATATCCAAACCATTCAAGTTTTAAAAGTTATGGTTTTAAATTATGAATTTCGAAATATTATGCTTTAAAAGGATATTTGGCTTTCAAACGTTATAAATTTTAAAGCATTTGGATTTTTGAAAAGGTTTATATTTGGGATAAAGGATATCATATTGTTTTGGGTTTTAAAATGATATCGTATTCATAATTTTAAAATGGAAATGTTTATTCTGGTTTTAAAGTATGAGCTATTTTTAAATGACCACGGTGTAATAATAACGATGGGTTGGCAAAGAGACAGGGATCGGATATGGACATACTCTCTGTCGATACCGAAAACCAATTTGACTAACCGTGTACGCGGTGGAGATTCCAGAATGAAGTAGGTGGTGGCGACGTTTCCTGTAAGGTAAATACGTGGACCCGACTCCCGTGAGTTGGCATAAGGTGGCTAAAACAGGAGCGATTCTCAGGCCAATGAGGTCATTCCTCTGATCGGACCCTCCTCTTCGATATTATACTTTGACTTGGATTGATTCAGTGGCCACTTCTATATTTTGATTTTGGGGAGTTAGTCCGAGGTGGGCGGTAACTGCGGCTACGCGTTTCCACCAGCCTGGATAGCAATTGGTATATCTACCCTGGCATTGCCTAGTTGTGCCGTGTCACCTACCATACCGAGCATTTACTACGAGTTTCTATTTGTGTCGTACCTATGGAGTATCCTCTGGTAGCCTCCCGATCAGGAGGTATTACGGTACTGTATAGACTATTGGCATTTTACGTGTTAAGGTGGAAAATGTAAAGCCTTAACGCTATTTAAAAGTAAGTTTATTTTATAAATAGACACTATTATAATAGCGCAATATACTACATAGTAAATAGTTTAACGGATCCTTAAGAGATGTAAATCCCGAGCATCTCTTGAGTTACTGTACTCATATTTATTTCTGTAAATTTAACTCACATAAGATCTTTTAGTTCTGACTCGAGTGTTTTGTCTTTTCAAATTCGCTCGGGTCAGTCCGAGCGTTTCAGGATCGAAGACTTTAGCTTGGGGGACGAAGACGAAGAATCCGTATTATTATTATTTATAGTATTGCAACACACTCATACTGTTCCGCTGCATTGATTGTATTGGTATGTGTAACTCCGATATTTATTGTATAAAGAAGAATCAAGTGTTTGTAAACTGTATATTTATTATTATATTTTATCCTTCCGCTGTGAGATTCTATTTTGTTTTATTTCTTCTCTGTTTTTCTTATTTACCCCATAACAATCCACCCTTCCGTATGGTTTGAATTGGCACGTGTGTCGGTTTAAAGTGTGCGAAAAGGCGGGATGTTACAAATTTGACATGGATGTAGATCCTACCATAGCTCGACCATTATTAGAAAAACATTTGCCACCGTTTTATAGATCATTGAAGTCAACATTACGAAACAAACTTCTTAAAGTTGATAAAACTATGATTCCTAAACGTGTTGCTATTGATAGATGCCCAAAGGATATAGATAAAGTATGGTGGGAAAAATTCCTTGATATTGAGTATACGAATGCAAAGATGGAGCAGTGTAAGGCAAATGCAAAAAATAGAGCAAAAAACTCGATCACTCATACTCTAGGAAGGAAACCTTACCATAGAGTGCATGATGAAATGGTATTAAAATTATCTTTTGTAAATAATTTATAAAATGTTATATTAATTATGTGTTGTCAACTTTGATCTTTCTTGTAGGTAGTAGCAAATCCAGAAGCAGATATTTCACGAACAACGGTTTGGAAGGCTGGACATAAAAGAAAATCAGGAGAATTACTACCATGTGCCGCGGAAAAATATGTAAGTGTCAGTTTAAAACAAATTTCAACTTATTCCATTGTGTGTTTAGTTTAAGAAATATTGTTCGTTTCTTTTTGCATAAGATGCTAGCTGCTTTAGCTAAGCAAAACAACCTCTCACACTGATATTAAGTGCGGATTGAATTTAGTGACTGCCTAGAAACCATATAGCAAGTTGCGTGACTGGTGGTAGTTGTTGTGGTGATAATTGGTAGGAAGGATATGAATGGTGGGTGGATGGCAGTTTTGAATGAGGTGGTGAATTGTGGCAGTATGGTGTCGAAATTGTTTTAGGTATTTTGTGATGGAAGCGTGGGGGTTGAAAGTGTGCAAATGGAAGAGTATGTGAATTGCAAATGTAAAAATAAAGTAAAAATGAATGAACAGTGGGTGACTACAGTGGTGAGGCACTAGTTAAGTGGATGGTAGTATGTCTATGTCATGGAATAGACAGGGGAGTTGATCTTTGTGGCAAAAGAAAAAGAAAAAGATGGTAGATGAGAGATGGCACTGTTTGATGTTTTTGGCTGTGGTGTCAAAAGGCAATGTATTGGTATGTGAAGTGGGGGTATGGCAGGGAGGTGTAACTGTGCATAGTGCAGTTGACAGTAAACAAGGGAAGGTTATGTGGTTGTAAGAGTTGTGACTGAGGGGATGTTGAATGGTATGTCAAGGCAGACAGGGGCTTATAGCAGCGAGGAGTTGAATGTCACAGAGAGGGGTTGCTTCAGGGGTGTGGTAGCGGGATGTGAGGATGGTGGAGTGAAATGTGCAAGGGAAGTGAAACTGTGTTGTACTACACAGGGCGGTGCAGGGATGGTTGTATGTGCAGGTTGGAGTTGTATGAATTGTTGTTGCTACTGATGTGCAATGGTGAAGTGGTAGAAGTTATAGTATGTTAGTGATGGTCAGTGGGCAAATGGTAGCAAGGCATTGAGAGGATGGGTGATCTGAATTGTGTTGAGGTGGTTGTCAGAGGCCGATGCAACCGATGTTAAGTGGAGAAACTGCAGCCGATGTGGCCAATGCAGTCTTAGATGGCACCGACCGTGTCATGTTAAGTGGAGAAACTGCAGCTGGTGCTTACCCTGAACTCGCAGTTCAAACAATGGCCAAAATCTGCATTGAAGCAGAATCATACGTTGACTATGGCATGGCCTTCAAAACCATAATGAAGCAAGCTCATGTACCCATGAGTCCTCTTGAAAGTCTTGCTTCTTCTGCTGCTAAAACCGCAAACTCAGCAAGTGCTTCTCTGATTATAGTTTTAACTAGAGGTGGTAGCACTGCAAGACTTGTGGCTAAGTACAGGCCTTCTATGCCTATATTGTCTGTTGTTGTTCCTAAAATAAAGACAGACTCTTTTGATTGGTCGGTTAGTGATGAAGCTCCAGCCAGGCATAGTCTTATATTTAGAGGTTTGGTTCCTGTTTTGAGTTCTGGATCGGCCAAGGCTTCTCATTCTGAAGCTACCGAGCATTCGCTTGAGTTTGCAATTCAGCATGCTAAGGACATTGGATTGTGTAAGACTGGTGATTCGGTTGTTGCTTTGCATAGAGTTGGAGTAGCTTCTGTTATTAATCTTTTGACCGTGAAGTAGTTCAAAGTTGTTTGTTGTTTACGGATGGAGTTTATGAATTTTTGTGGGGAAAGGTTTTGTTTGGTTGTTATATTCCATGTACTATTTTGTCTGTACTGATATGAAGGAAAGTTATGGTCAATTTTTTGCTAAAAAAAATAAAAATAATAGAACTTGATTAGTGCTGCCCATCAATAGTATGATGCAGTGACTATTATTATTTTCTCTCATTACTTCAAGTTGTGCTCTAAATGAAGATCGCCCTTTAAATGCAGCAACTTCAAGCATGCTTTGTGCCAATTAACCACACGGTACACACGAATGCACACATGAATACACACACATGCATGCAAGTTCATATTCACTTGTGCAGATTCAATTTAACGTGATATTAAATGCAGGCACTTCTAGAGGAAGCGGAAAAAAAGAGGAAGTTGGATGATAGTTCTAAGGGTGGAGTCGAAGATCTTGAAGATGACCCAATTGCGGAAGTTTTTGGTTCCGACACGAAGAAAAATTATTGTCGAGCAATTACTTCTACTTCTTCTATAAAACAAGTGAAGATGGCCCGAGCTGTAAAAGCTGTAACTGAAAAGAAGCAAGCCGTGGATTTGTCTATTTGAAAATTGGAGATAGAAAGGCAAGTAGCTAATCAAATTAATAATGCCATCAATTCAGTTACTTCAACTTTTATGAAATTTATGCCTAGTTTTCAAGAAAAATATATTGCAAGTCCTACGACTCCACAAACGGAAGGTGCTTCTAATTTAGGAGATTCTCGTACAAACAATAATGTAGTTGTTACTCCAACCGTGTCAAATAATGATATTCGTTCATCTACAATGGAAAAGAAATATGTAATGCTATTGTCACAAGATTTAGAGAAGGAAGTAGCTAAAGGTTATGTTGGAACACAAACTATTTGTCATTTTAGGAAGGTGATACCGAATGTAGAGAAAGTAATTTGGGTGGATGATGTTCTTGAACCGGATGCACCAATTTATGATGGTCCTCAAAATGGAACGTACAAGTTATGTGATTTTTCAGATGGAGGTTTCGTTATATGGCAGGAGTTTCGTATTCGGTATTTGTAGAATTTCACTATGAAATTTACGTTGTCTTTTGTATTCCAATTTGACATTGTTATGAAGTAGTTGATTATGTATTGAATTAACCAACTTAATTATGTATTGTACTTGTTATGAAATAGTTGATTATGTATTGAATTAACCAACTTAATTACGTATTGTACTTGTTATGAAGTAGTTGACATTGTTATGAAGTAGCTGACTATGAAATTTATGTTGTTATTTGATCATGAATATTGTAAATTTTGGGTTCCTATTGAATATAGTATAATAATGCTGTTAAAGCGTTATAAGCGTTGGCAATTAAAATATACCAACGCTTATAAGCGTCAGCATAGAAAATTAAACAATGTTGGATGATTAATTTTTCAACGTTTATAAGCGTTGCTAAATAATATAAACCAACGTTTATAAGTGTTGGTGAATACAACCTCCCAACGCTTATAAGCGTTGGGAAACTAAACTCACCGACGCTTATAAGCGTTGACAATAAATTGCGACGTCCCTACATCGACGTTAATAAGCGTTGCTGAAACTGTTTGCGACAGTTATACTCGTTGGGAATCACCTGTTTTGGTGTAGACGCTTCACAAAACTTAATCACAGACAAAGCCTAATGTTTCTCACATTATGGTTAGAGATCAAGGATAATTGATTGAGTAAGGCAGAAATGTTTAACGATGTGCTTGAATAGGGTGCACCACATTCGCTAGAAGTACTTCCAGGTTCTAGTAGCGGCCGAGCCTAACATTGAAGATTTTTACCACATCAAAATTTATGCTCACAAATAAAGGAGCAACGGACAATGAATGTCAAATATAAGCAACATGGTCAACATGAGAAGGAGCTTGAAACAAACCTGAGCAGAAAAGGAGGATCGTCAAATGAATGATCAAAACTGAAAGCTTGAAGCAATGGCTAGCAAAAATGTGCATACTGAAAACATGCCATCTAATAAGGTCGCTACAGCTGAAAATCTTTCATTAAAGAGCTACACAACAACGTGCAAACTGAAAACATTGAGTGAAGAAATTGCATCCCAGAGCAAATTGATTGCTGTTTTGTAGTAGCACATGCCACCAAGGTCACAAAATTAAGAGCAGACTTCAGACGATTTTCTTCAATTGCTACTTGAAGAACTTGCATGACAATTACACATAACACTGTAATTAGGATAAATTAATCAATAAAGGCATGGGCACAACAAATGAGTAGAGAACAATGATGCTATCATCATTATTAAAGAAGGCAAATTAAGATGCCTTAGGAGGAATCCCTTAACTTGGGCCTGCCTCTGATTTTCCAAAAGTTGAAATATAAAAATAGTACTAAAAAAAAGTAAAGAAAAAAAATGTATGTAGAGAACTCAAAAGCAATAATGCCAAACTATAATTTGAGCTTAATGAATATTAAGCTTACTGAATATTGATGCTAGAAAAACTATAAAGCATGATGCTGGAACCGCATTATTAATGCCAAACTAACGCTAGTCATTCCATGGAACTAAAGCTTCATTGTGTTGAATTCACAAATGGCAGTGTATCAGGTATAACAAAAACAGGTGGATAAGTTACAGCATGTAGGGGATGGACAAATGACAAGCTAAGAGCTAAAGAAACTTATACCAGTGACAAGGGATGTTAAACGAGCGAAATGATAAGGTCAAAATGATGAATTCAGGTGTAATGCTGAGACTTTGGCCGAAGTAGCGCGGACACTATGGCGAAGGTGGTTGAAGTGTTGGAAGAGAAATCTGAAAATGCAGGACTGGGACTGAAAAATCTGAGAAATATGAAACTGTGGCTGAAGGGTGACTGAAACACTGATGAAAAACTGAGACTTTGAGCATGGCTGAACTAAGACTGTTGTTTGCTGAAAGGTGCATACTCAGATTTCTCATGTTTCCCACATTCTTCATCAGTGTTTCCCAACATTAATGGTATCGCAGAAAGACCAAAATGTTGTAATTTTTCAGCACCCCTTTTAGTGCCAGCGTCATGACTGAATATCCCTACATCCGCCTAGAGCACATATATTTTTATGGCAACATTTATTTGTAATAAAAGAAATATCTTATTGTAACATGCTACCAATCTCATATATATGCTGATTTCTTTTAGAATATCTTATGATCTGAGACTAATCATAATCCAACCTACGCACCCACTCTAATACAATGCGAGCCACACCTAACACAGAAATCGTTTGATTGAAATTGTGGTTGAAAGTTAAGGTAAGAAATTAAGCTTGTGTTTTGTTTTCTTTTTGGTTTTTTGGCAGTTGAAATACTGGCTGTAATTATATTTGATGCAACAGAATGATTTTGTAAAGCAAAGAATGTGATTTTATTGAAAATGATAATTGTCTTCAACGGTTGTACAACTGAATGTATTTAAATACAAGCTTCTGGGCCCAAACAGGCTTTGGCCCAAAATAGTTACAAATACAAAGAAGTGAATGGTTCGGGTTCACAGTTGCACCCGCATTCGTCACTCTATGATATACACTTTAGGGTTAGAGCCGTAACCCTCATAATCTTTTACTCCCTCCTCAAACCAGAATCTAGGGGATGTCGCTCTCACTACAACAAAAATACCCTATTACAACGCCCTTTTTACAACGGGCACTGGTTGCACGTTGTAATAGAAGGCTATTACAACGGTTCATTCAGCACCGTTGTAATAGATGCTCTATACAACGCGCTTTTTACAACGGAAAATGAATGTCCGTTGTAATAGAATGCTATTTCAACGGTCCATTCATGCCCGTTGTAATAGTTGCCAATTTTACAACGTTCGCAAAGTTCCCGTTGTAATATATGTCAATTTTACAATGCTCAAAACGTCCGTTGTAATAGGTGTCAATTTTACAACGGGCTAAAAATTCCCGTTGTAATAGATGCCAATTTTACAACGGTCATAAAATGCCCATGTTAACCGATGTCAATTTTACGTTAATCATCTGCTCACGTTTGATGAAACCATTTTTCAGGAAATTTCTAACAACTGCCAATATTTATTATTTAATATTCAATATTTAGTATTTAATATTAAATATTTCATCATTAATAATTTCTATTAAATCATTAATAATCAATATTAAATAACTGCTATTAAATAATTAAGAATTAATTATCAATACTTAATAATCAATAAATAGTATTAGTTTTAATAATTAATATTAAAAATTTAATAATTAATAGCTAATATTAAATATTTAATAATTAATAATCGGTAATATATACATAATCATTAACTTTAAATAATTAATATTTAATTAAAATTAAGTAATACCAATTAATTACTAATAGGTAATTTTAAATAATTAATAATTAATTTTGATTAATTAATGTTTAATGATTTAGAAGTAATAATTAATATTTAAAAAGTAATTTAAGAAATTCATATTATAGTTAATATAAATTTTCAAATATTTACTAATTAGTAATTACTATTAAATAATTTTTTTAAATAACTAATAAATAATATTAAAAGATTAAGAATTAATTATTAATACTTAATAATTTGAAAATTAATAAATAATCATTAGTTTTTAATAATTAATATTAAAAATTAAATAATTAATAATACTATTAACTATTTAATAATTAATAATTGTTAATATATACATAATATTTAACTTTCAATAATTAATATTCAATAAAAATTAAGAAGTAATAAGTAATAATTAATAATTAATTTTAAATAGTTATTTCAATAATTTAAAAGTAACATTTAATATTTTAAAATTTGCAAGAAATTTGTAATATAGTTAATATAAATTTTACCATGTATGTTCTAATTTTTAATACTTGGCTTTATACAAATATATTATGAACGTTTAGCCAGGACACACAAAAATTTAGAAGTTGACGGCAAAAGTCTTGAAATTTAGGCGGGTAAGTGCCAAAAATTGGCTCCAAGTTTAGTAAACCAAATACTCCTTACTGTCTCCCCTTCCCAAACTCAAAACTCACGCTGCAAATTCTAATTTGCCTTATCCTTACCTTTATCCTTTTCCTCATTTTAATTTGCCTTCCTCAATGGACGAATGCGTTCATCTGAAACTCGAAACTCAGACTTCCTTCATCTGCAAACTGTGGTTGAACTGTTCCCTTGAATCATTTTTTCAAACTTTCCAGCTCTTAGTATTTTTCCCAAATTGAGAAACCCTAACCTGTGCAACCGTGATCGCAAGCTCCACCTGAAAGTGATGCAGCTGAATTGCTTGATGAAATGCAGCAAAAACCTTTGAAAAGAAGCATTTCTTGCTATTTTCACAATTCAAAATCATCAAAAATGGAGTTTAGGTATCGTGCTGGTGGTAGGAGGGCTGCTGCTTCTTCTTCTTCTTGGACGATGAACGATTATTATTTTTCATCTGCTTCCTTCCCTTCGATTGCTCAACGAAGTTTCCAAGGTATCAAAAATCTATTGTTTGAACGTCCCAAGATCCTATTTGCAATAAATTTTATCAAATGCAGCACTCTGTTTCATGCTTAGTAGAGTATAAAACTGCTAACGCTTCATTTTGGAGGAGGGCTTTATCTCATTTATTACGATTCCGGCCATTGTAGGGATTTACAGCCTTTTTTACATCAACTATTGCATTTACTTTAGAAATCAAAATTAATAAGATCTCTTTCAAATGTGTTAGATTAAACACTGTGAAATAACCCGTCCTTTTGACTTATATATCACGATTTATTGTTGAGAAATTAATATAAATGCGACATGTGTTGAAATCACTTCTTACATAATTAATTTGTTTTATGAGTTTTTTTTATAGCTGGAATTAATGCTGGAAGCTTGATTTATGATCCAACAAATATTGCAAGGGAGCGTTTGTTGGAGAAGATAAGGATAGAAAGGAAGTGTCATGACCCGACTTTCCACTTCCGAAAAATCGCGTCATGAATTAAGAAAGAAAGGGATAGGAAAGAGAATAGAAAGAAGAGAAGAAAGAAACAACATCAGAATCTTACACAACGGAACGAATAAATCATATTAATAACATAAATATTACATAGTTTACAACCATATCAGAGTACACAGATATACAACACATATACTAGACAGTTATAAACACCTGTCTAGTTATACATCTCAATACAACAACACAGAGAACACACAGCGGAAAACTCTATATATATATATCTATTCGCAGAAGCCTCCTGCTTCATTGCTCTTCCAAAATTCGTCAAAGCTAACCAGAATCCTAACCTGAATTTCCTTGACTACTCATAAAAATTTGAGTACCCAAGAGTTTATGAAAAATAAAAATAAACTCCGGGTCAGACATGAGTCTGGTGTGAGTAACATGTTAAAGTTGCTTAACTTTCAAAAACCTTTTAAAAAGAAAGGTATCACATAAGACTTTCCACACATAAACATGGAAAAGTTTTTACCTTACGCTAACCAAAACATTTGATAGGAAATCCGGTGATATTATAATAGTGTCTAGGGTTTTCAAATAAATATGAAATAGCCGAAATTGTTACATTTATTAAATTCTAGCTACATAGGTATACAATCAAAACCGTTGGCACTTAGTGGATTTTGGATTCCATACAATAGCAGGGCTACTGGGGTACCGCCCGTCACAGTACGTGGCCTAGATCAACGTACCGAGGATCACTCCCGACCCCCTGCAACACAAAGCCGGACCCATTCCTTACTGAATAGTTTCGAACAAGATAACCCCGTGGTTGTAGCTAGCAACTACCCACACAGTCGAATATAAAGGGACTTCTAGACAGGGATCAATCTTGCTGTCCAGTGGGTGCGACCCACGAAGCTTTGCTGCACCTCCCATGTTTTAGTCATTCCCGGTTGATGAGGCTTGAGGCTGCGATTACCTTTATAGAACATATAAATCTTAGAATGCTCATCGTCCACCTGACGATGTGCTGAAAGCATTCAATCCATACAAGTTCGTTCCGGGTTCGAATGAAACCGAAGGCATTATCTCGTTACACTCGTTTTGGAATCACCCTCAGAGTTAACGACAATAACTCTTGCACTCTAAACCACCATCTCGAATCTATAAGAACTAATTCCGTCAACTCATTACGGAATCACCCACAGAGTTATGCTGACTCATAGTCCTTACACTTCGAGTCTTCACAAAGCTTCAATTTGACTCACGACCTAACGTTATTTGGAATCGATGTGGTTTTCGGATATCCAAATATGGAAACCCGATCCCGGTCTCATCGAAAACCAAAGCGTGTCTTTTAAGGTCTAAGTTGTTTTAAAGTTTTAAAACAATTCAATACAATATCTATAAACACACAGATAGATAACTTATAAATCATAACTGATAATCAATATTATCACATAACAGGTAATCCACATTATCAATATCAAATAGATATCCATATATCATAATCACAATAGATAACCTAAGTTATCATCACAATACAATCAAACATCCATACCACACAATATTATTTATCTCATTTCTGAGATCTTAAAACATCCAAGTCAATCAATGACATCCACTCATACATAAGCAAAGATTTACTCATACCAATATAATTAATTTAAAATGAATTAAATTAACTATCACTATTGTTAATTAATTTAAAATGAATTAAATTAATTACCCCATCTTTAATTAATTTAAGATAAATTAAATTAATTACTTCATCAATACAAATCTTGCTTACTCAATCATTTAATTGATTACAATCAATTAATCAATCATAAATTACTTTAATTAATCACTCTTGATTAATTACCCTTAATTACATTCATGTAATTATCCTTAATTAATTTCACAAAATTAATTATTCTCAACCAACAGTAATTAACCTTTAATTACTCAATTAATTAATCATAATTAATTACATTAACCTTAATTAATTATATTCATTAATTACCTTTAATTACCTATTATTGATTAATTAATCATAATTAATCAACTTTAATTACATCATTAATTAAAATAATTAATGATCCTTAATTATTTCTTAAATTAATTACTCTAAGTAATTAACTAATTTAATTACTATATTAAACCAAATTAATTATCCTTTAATTAATTACTTAATTAATCTCTTGATTAATCTTTAAATAATTAAACCAAATTACCTCACACTTACCATCTCCACTTAATTACAAACATGTAATTATTTAACAATTACTTAACTAAGTAATTACCCAAATCATTGATTACATATAGTAATTATTTTTAAAACTCAAGTGTTTATAGTTAATTAAACTTAATTAATTAAAAATAAACAATCACATTAAAATAAATTAATTACATTAAGTAATTAATTTCTTAATTACTTTATCAAGTAATTACTCTCTAACCATTTATAAATGATTATTATTAAATTAATTAATCTAATTAATTATAAAAATTAACTACATTAATTAATTTTTAAATAATCCTGGTTAATGACCTTCATTAACCATTCTCAAATTATTTTATAAGGTAATTAACTTAAATTAATTACCATTTAAATATATCTTTAATCATTTATTAATTAAAGTTAAATATTAAATTAATTTACCTTAATTAAAACTTAATTACATAATTATTATTCATTCATCATTAATTAATGACTTAGTTAATGATCTTAATTTTAAATTGATTAATCATAAATCAATTATTAATTCCAAATTCAATTAATTAATTAAATTAATTATTAAATCTTAATTACCTTATTAAATTAAATTAATCTTGAATATAAATCTTAATTTAAATTTCAAGATTAACATAACTTAATTATGTTAAAACAATTTAATTCAAATCAAAGTACTTAGGAAATTTTCCTTAAATTTCAATTTAAATTTAAGTTTAAAATAGAACAATTTTAAACTTATCAAAGTTTTAAATAAATAAACCTTTTAAATTGCCAATCAAACAAATGCTATGGAAATTTTAAAGTTAAAGTCATTTCAAAACTTTCAATAATTTAAATTTTCATTTAATTTGAAACTTCAAATTTAACCCTTTTTTAAAATTTAAACCTGAAATTCAAATTAAGCCTTTGAATTCCCAGATTTTAAATTAACTTCAACTCTATTCATATTTTTATAATCTTATTATTAAAAAGTTTAAACTATCTTATCAACATGATATAGTTAATAAAGTTAAATTTTTAAACTTAAGTTTCTGTTTTAAAAACTGGAATTTAAATTCAAATGAGAATTTTAAACTTACATTTAAATTTGAACTTAAATTTTACTCAAAACCATAACTGCAGATTTAAAAAGGTTTAAATCTAGATTTGCAGAAAACAGAAAACATAGGTTTCAACTCAAACCTGGAATTTTAAATTCAAGGTAATTCAACTTGAATTAAGTTTTAAAAATTAAGTTTAAACCTAAACCTTATTTAAACCCATAACTACAGATTTTAAATTTTCAAAACCCAAGTTTTAAAAGTTTAAAACCCTTTTTTTTTTAAAACAAAACACAGTTTACTGTGTAAACTGTAACTACAGGTCAACCCGAGAAACAAAACTTTTACTTCGGGTTTTCTTCCCATTTACTCCGAGTTTTCCACCACCAACTTCGAGTCATTCTCCCATTCACTTCGAGTAAACAGAACCCTCCCCTGAAACACCCCCAAACCAAAACAGCTCACCAGTAAACATGTCGCCGTGCATATGCACGGCGACCACCACCTCTGGCGACCTCCAGTGATGATCCAACAACCACCATAAACCCAAGTATACCCACATAAGCCTTCAATTTGAACAAAAGAACAAGAATTCAAAAATTCCCTTAATTTTCAAAAAACTGTAAACAGAAAACAGGTTCTATGTCCAAAACCTGTCAACGGCCATATCCCTCTCCTCCGACCATTTGCAGATCGACCCCTCCGACCATGAACTCAACTACGGCCAAACTATAAATGCTCAAAACATCTCGACACTCGATCCAATGTATGAATCGAAATGACCAAATTCTTTAAACCAAATAAAACCAGGGTTTAAAACAAAAACTGCCCAACTGCAATCAATCTAGTAATTATAATACTCATTTCAGATTTTTCTATGGATCTATGTTCCTTTTACTACAACACAGAAGAATTTTATGATTTCTCATGTATCAGATTGCAAGTATTGCTCAAATTCATATTTTTGGTTTAAGAACAATCTGTTACTCTATCAAACACCTAAGAATATTAATACTTGATTTAAAAATCAAGTTATAGTTTAGATATTTGATTTATACTACTAAATTACCATATCCATTTGATTGAGTTTTTGTTAAAAATAAGCATGCCCGATCCTTTTCTCTGTTTCCAGAGTCAACTTATAATTTTAACTTCTTGACATTTTTAAACATGAACTGATGAAAATAATACAACCTACTTTACTTTATAGTTTGTTTATGTCAGGAAATAATTCAAGTGGTAGGTATTCAACAAAATTTTGGTTGTCTGGAAATCAAAGAAAACAGAACAGGGAATTGAAAAAAAAAACAAACAACATGCACATCATTAAAAATCATATCAACAGTTATCTATAGCATCAGAGAATAGCTATTCGATTTCAATAACTAGCATGCAACCTATTTGAAATTTTAAAGTTAAAAGGTTACTCACTTTTATTTGAATGCAGACAACTGTTGTCCTTTTTGAATTTGCAGAATACCAAAAATGCAGATTTCTGTATTTGAATTTTGAGGTATGCAGATCTTTAAAATGAATATGAAGATGGGTTTGATCTTTGTTTGATTTAGGAAAATGAAAAAAATTATGCATGAAGATGTAAGCTAACTAAATGCACTTTCAGATTTTAAGGAAAGCAAAGAAAAATAAAAACAAAATTCTAACACTTGTCTATTATTACAACACTTGTCAAATGAATACATATGAATTTAACACATGTTTCCTTTTAAAGATAATTAGAATTTAAATTTACAAATGTATGTTACATTAGCTTAAATTAAGTTGTTAGTTTATATGTATAAATTTATAAATGAAAACAAAAACAAATCATGTTTATAAACTTATACAAATAAAAATTAAAACAATTTAGATTTTATACTTTTGAATTTAAATTCAAACTAGTTTCAAAACCAAACAATTTCAAATTAAGTTATTAATAAAAATTCAATTTGAATTAAAAACTAAAAATTCTTATTCAAAACTTATTTATAAAGACAATACAATATTAATATTATTTTTATAAATCTCTTTTATTAAATTTAAAATCATTTTACAAAATATTCATTTTATTAAGCCGTAAAACATTTTATTGAATTTATTCTAAATTTAAAACAATACCATTTTAAAAATATAAACCATATATTTGTATTGAAAATAGAAATCGATTTATTATTTAAAAGATAAAATAACCAATTTAAATATTTATTGAAGAAGATTATTAAATTTATCTGAATAATTATCATCAGAATATCAATATCAATTTAATTTTAACTACAGATTGTTAAATTGATATTGTTAAAAATTCCGGGATGTTACAGGATGAGAGAGCAGTTGCTTGCAAAGGAGATTGCAAGAAAAAGAATGATAGAGGATGATATATTGAGAGAAATGGACGCTTTAAAACATTTTCCAATGGACAGAGTAGAAGAAGATGGTTGATTGCAGGGAGGGGAAGTAGGAGGTTGTTCAGGGTAATGGTTTTGGTAATGTGGTTATTTTGATTATGGCAGTTTGAGGAAGAAGGATGAAGTATTGTGGTAGTGTTTAGTTAGCAAGCAATTTTGTATGAAGATTGTGGGATGGCAGAGAGGTATATGTAGTGAAGTATGGTTAGGCAGTTCACATGTTGTTTGGTAGAGAAGTGTGTGCACTGGAGTTGCCTGAGATAAAGCAGTTGTAAAGGTTGTGTAATTATGTATATATGGCAGTGCACGTGTTTGGAAGTTGGTATTGTGGATGAGCAACTTCTGGTTTTGGGTTTGTGGCAGTAGCAAAGGAAATTTAAGGAAGGTTGTATGATGGTGATGAGTGGTGATAAGGTAATGATGATTTGTGAGGATGATAGTTGTCTGTAGAGGGTGTGGTGGTGCTTCAGGTAAGGGCAGCAATGGAAAGTTGCTGAGATGATGATGTTATGGTATAAAGGCAGCAGTGGATAGTAACAATGGAACAATGAAGGCAAAGGAAGCAGCGTAGTAGGTGGAGAGTGAACAGGTGCACAGTGATGTTTTAAAGTATTGCTGTGAGGTAGTTGTTGCATAGGTGATAATAATTCAGTGAAGTTGGTTATTGTGATATGTAACAACATAACTTATATGAAGGAGGTGGTTGTATGTTGTTGATCTCTGTTGATCAGGGGGTGTGATGGTTGACAGGATAGTGCTTTGTGAAGTTTGTTGGCTGGTGTTTGATGGCAAGTGATCAGTTGAGGCAGAGGCGGGTTTGGAGTTTGATGACAGTATGGGGAGATAGTTGTGGTAATGGTTGCTGTCAGTGTAATGTTGAGGCAAGATGATTGTGCAGTGGTGGGTGGTCTGAATGATGTGGAGTTATTGTGTGAGAGGACAACGACAAGGTGATATGCAAATGTATGCACAATGTCCATTAATTTAGATAGAAATCAGACTTAAACATAATTAACTATCATATTATTTGGACAAGATACATATTTAGATAGAAATCAGACTTATACAGATTGTTAAATTGATATTGTTAAAAGTAGGCAGCACACAAGTCTGCAAGAATCATCATGGCGCACAGTTTAATATGCCAGAGGCAGGGATCGAACTGCCGATCTTGTCGTCAACAGCCTGGCGTTTTACCACTGCACCAAGGCCTCGGACATCTATCCACATATTAAAAAAACAAATCTTACAATATAAACCAAAAGGAATTTACAAATTAATCAATGAATAGTTAATGAACATCCCCAATATTAGGTTGGACTAAATTGTAGACTTGTAGCAGGATATCAAAATCATAGTATAGTAATAACAAATAATGCGGCATATGTGAATATTTAAAGGATATCAAAAATTTCCAGCTGGTCGATAGGCTCCTATGAATATTCATAGAGCAATGTGGTATATCATTTTTCACTCAAAATAAAATGTTAACTAATATAAGCATGTCTAATTCTGTGAATATTTTTTTTGAACTTTTTTCATTTAACTTAAAAGCCTTTTCCAGGTTGCTGAACATAGCCCTGCCCGTTTATGATTCACCAACAAGTTATTGCTCCTACATGTACTGGATTTCACTATTTAAAAATTGTTTTGAATACAGCATTTAGTTTTCTTGCTTCATTATACCGTCAACGTGAAACCATGTTATATCCAGTGATAGAAAAGTCCCTTTTCTCTCCCGTTAGTAGTATGATCCTATTATTTCATATACTTGATCTATATTTACACTATTTTGCGGTCATGCTTACAATTATGAAAGAATGTGTCCTCAAATAGTTATGCAGTAATTGGTTCAAATATGATATATGCATTTAAAAGGGGTTATGAAAGTTCCGTTCAAGTAGGAAACATGGTTATGAAAACGGTCTAAATGAGTATATAGTCCATATGTTAATAGAATCAAGTTTTTAAGGTAAGTGCCTTATATATTCATATGATATTTGGTTGTAGAACACATGTTTGAACAACGCTTCAGATCATTACACGGGTCCATTTAAAGCAACAACTCATATAGTGGTCGGTGCTGGTGGAGCCAGCCTTGCAACAATCAATGTGAATATTCCAATTCAACTAACTTCTATCATCCTAATTTTGCACTGTTTAATGATAACGAAGGGTGCAACCCCCTGCTTCACCATTTTGATATGGCAGAGCCTGCTTTTCTTCAGATTGCTCAGTATCGTGCTAGAATCGTTCTCGTCTCCTTCTACAGGTAAATATTTATTCCTTCAATTCATTTATTCTATCAATGATGTAACCATTTAGCTGAGACAACAATAATTGTTACCAAAATGGATTTGGCAACTATTTAACAACTAGACAGAAATTAGAAGAGTAAACTTTATAAATTGCATAAACAATGTCTTTAGCCAATCGAGGTTATCCAAAATACTTTGTTTAACATACAAAAATGACAAATCAAAAGAGAAACAAAATCACTAATGTTTAAAAAACTCCTTTTGTTTGTACGATTGTTCTTATGTAACTTCTAAGTTTGCATTACAATCTTATTTGTTTTTGCAATATAAGGAAGATAAGGCAGACGTAAAAGATGAATTGGATTTTGGAAACGTATACATCCTCCACGAATATGTGAACTGTTGTACATTATTTGATTAATTTTTGTTATTATAATTATCATTGCTTATTACATTACATGTTACACTGACGGCATCCTCCATATTTGAAAGTTTTAAGGATTTCATCGAAGAAAGATAATCTTAAAATAATTTCTAAAACAAATTTAAAGGTAAATTATTAGTTGCAACTAGTGTGGCGCTGGCAAAATTTACTTGATATGTTTTAGTTATATTTATTTAGTTCCAAATATGGAATTAGTTTATATGTAGCATGTCTTGTTGTTCATTATTCTATATAAGTGTTAACCAAAAGAGAGAATTCTTCATGGGGAGTAACAAATAAATTGTGTTTGGTTATGGATTACACTGTTAACTATGATAGCGTGTTGTCATTGTGTGGCTTATTTTTGAGGAGTTACTTGAGAAGCTTCGAAGCAAGGAGAAAAAAAAGTAAGTAAAAAGGCATACAAATGAAGTTAACTTATTGAAAGATCTCTACTTTGACAGAGTATGCCTGACGCAATATTCAAATCTTATAAAATGATTAAATATCCACTACTATTTATAACTATATGTTTGGTTTATAGGTAGCATATGATGATACGTTACATGGCAATTTGAATTGCATGCCTGTGTAACATATCTCTAATTTTGTTTATTTTTGTAGCACCATGCATATCTTTAACTTTGTTTAACACACACACGTGCGCGCGCGCGCGCACACACATATATATAATTCCTATATAGATAGACGATATGTATGTACGTTTGCATGCGCGCATACTCAAAATTCCACAATTAGTTTTCTTGATTTACGTATAGCAGATTCTACTGAAAATATACTCAAACGTGATATTTATATCATTCAGATCAACATCATATATTTTAAGATTATTGCTAGATTTTTATATTTTTCTTTAGACCTGACATGAACATTTTATTTATATATTTAGTAGCATTACTTTGCTCATTGACTATAACTTATAAAGACATGTTACTATTCAATTATCGCACATATAAACTGGTATTTTTTACCTGTCCATATAGACGAAAGAAGAAAGAGGAAGATTATATGGATAAAAGCAAGAAGAAAAACAAAAGAAAAGGAGAGCGTGAAAAGAGAAAGCGATAATCAAAGAAAGATGAGTTTGTTGACAAAAGCTTTACGCTTATGTGTTAATGCTTTATGTATTTTGCTATTATAAAACTAGTTGTCATGTGTATGTTAGAACAATGTCAATGTAAACTTATCTGACCTTGAAATGTGTTGGAATTTTATGACTTTAGCTTTTAGTCTTTTCGTGTGTGATTTTGGTTGTTTTATGGTAATATTTATTAGTCGTTAAATTATTCATTATTGTTATGGATGTACTGTATGGATGTTGTTGTAATTTTTTTTTAAAATTTGCATTTATTTTGCAAAGGTCAGAAACCGTTGCAATATCATGTATTACAACGGGTTATGCCAGTTGTATTATAGTCTATTACAACGGACTATGCCACTTGTATTATAGGCTATTACAACGGTCAGAACTTGTTGCAAGTTTCAACGTTTTACAACGGGCTTTAATTGTTGTCATAGAGTCTATTGCAACGGTTGATGACCGTTGTAAAAAATTGTATTACAACGGCCTTTTACAACATTTATTGCCCGTTGTAAAAAACGATCGACCTATTACAACGAGGCCTAATACAATGAGTGTGTCCGTTGCGAAATCCATATTACAACAGGCATTGCCTGTTGTAAAATGGCTGTTTTGTTGTAGTGTCTGCTCGTGGGTATGAAAGTTTTGAGAAAGAAAAGAGAGTAATCTGTAATTTCCTGTTTACTAGAGAGAGCAGTGACTTTCCTTGCTCGATTCTGGTTTTAGATCCTAAGCGCTGAAGAAATCAATCTGGATCTCTGACATTTGAGACTAATTTGGGAGAAATTCTTTCTCTACACGATTCTTGAGTTGCGACTTCGATGCTCGTAACTTGTTCGACAGAGGTATGATCCATATCAGAATCATGTCTGGTGGCGTCTTTCACTTTTAGATCCTCTTTGAATCTTACGAAGTTTCTGTGAGTCAGAGTTTTGGTAAGTACGTCGGCTCTTTGGTAAGTCCCAGGTATGTGATTTACAAGTAATTGACCCTTAAGAATCTATTCGCAAACAAAGTAGATGTCTATCTCTATGTGCTTTGTTCTTGCGTGAAGTACTGGATTAGCAGACATGTAAACTGTGTTTTGGTTATCACACCATAGCACTGGTTCGATATCGGGTTTGATCCTTAGTTCACCAAGTAAGGATTGAATCCACATGATTTCTGCTGTTGCGCTAGCCACGCTTCTATATTCAGCCTCCATGCTGGATCTAGATATGGTTGATTGCTTTTTTGAACACCATGACACTGGATTGTCTTCAATATATATGCAATAGTCTGAAATTGATTTTCTGTCGTCATGGTCTGTTGCCCAGTCAGCGTCCGAGAATCCTGTCACGTTGAGTCTTTTGCATGCCTTTAGAGATAGACCATAAGTTGTTCCCTTCAGATATCTTAATACCCTTTTTACAGCCTTCCAGTGCTCGTTGAGAGGTTCCTGCATGAATTGAGATAACTTGTTAACACTGAATGATATATCGGGTCTAGTTATGGTTGCATATTGTAATGCTTGCACAACACTTTTATATTGTTTGATGTTAAGTATTGGTTCTCCCTTGTGTTTTGAGAGTTGATGATTGCAAATCATGGTTCTTGATTGAGACTTGGCTTCTACCATGTTTGATTTATGTAGTATTTCATTGATGTATTTTCTCTGGCTTAAAATGACTTCTGATTTAGATTTTCTGATGACTTCTATGCCTAAGAAGTAATTTGGATCTCCAAGATCTTTGACAGAAAATTGCTTGTCTAGATACTGAACAAGTTCACCGATTGTTGTCTCATCATTTCCTGTAATTAGTAAGTCATCAACATAAAATAGAATATATATATAATAGATTCTTTATTAATTTTAATGAACAAGGAGTTGTCAGATTTTGTTGACTGATAGCCCAATCTGACAAGTGTGGTTTTTAGTTTCTCAAACCAAACCCTTGGTGCCTGCTTCAGGCCATATATTGCCTTGTTTAATTTGCAAACATAATTCTGCCTTTGATTATAGCCTTGAGGCTGTTTCATATAAATTTCCTTTTGCAATGTGCCATTTAAGAATGCATTATTGACATCCAACTGTCTGACTTTCCACTTTTTATGTAAAGCAATAGTAAAAATAACTCTAATAATAGTTGGTTTGACCATAGGAGAAAAAGTTTCATTGAAGTCAAATCAATATTGTTGAGTATATCCTTTGGCCACAAGCCTGGCCTTATATCTGTTGATTGTCCCATCTGCATTTTTCTTTAACTTGTATGTCCACTTGCAGCCAACAATGTTTTTGTTCTTTGGATAACTTACTAAGTCCCAGGTTTTATTTTTGATGAGGGCATTATACTCTTCATCCATTGCTGTTTTCCAATTGTTGTCCTTTATGGCTTGTTCAAAGTTCTCTGACTCTTCTGTTATTCTGACAGCAGTGCAAATTTTTGGTTTGAATATGCCACTCTTAGATCTTGTGATCATTGGATGACCTGACCTATCCTGTAAAGTCTTAGTGTGTGCCTTATTATTATTGCTTCTGTTTTGATTCAGTTGAGTATCTGTAGACTGACTGGTTTGTTGCTCTCGATCATTTGTACAGGTGGGAGGCTAATTGAGATAGCTGGATCCATCTACTGGTTCATGACTTGGTTGATCTGGCATAGCAGGTTATGAATCACTAGTACCTGCAGTACTCCCAGTCTCATGTCCCCAGATTTTGGAATGTACAGGTAAATCAGGTATAGAAGCCTTTGGATTGTAAACCTTTTAGTTGTCTCCATATCTAAGTTGCCAAAAGGAAATACATGTTCATTGAAGACTATATTTCTACTAACGAACAGTTTCCCCTTATTGTCCAAATACTTGTACCCTTTCTAGTTGTTGGGATAACTCAAGAAAGTACATGGTTTAGATCTAAAATGTAATTTATTGGTGTTATACTGTCTTAAGTTAGGAAAACATAGACATCCAAATGGCTTTAATGCATGATAATCAGGTTTAGTACCAAATAGTTTTTCTACGTGACTTTCAATTTTTAGCACTTTTGTTGGCAATCTATTGATTAAGTATACATCTGTATTAAAAGAGTCTGGCCAGAATTTTAGTGGTAAATATGCCTGTGCTAAAAGTGTAAGTCCTAGTTCCACTATATGTCTATGCTTGCTTTCTATCAAGCCATTTTGTTCAGATGTGTAAGGACATGTAGTCCTATATATTATCCCCTTGTTGTTAAGAATTTAATTAGTGGCTTGAATTCAGAACCCCCATCAGTTTGCATAACTTTGATATGATGACCTATTTGTTTTTCAACTAAGGTTATAAAGTGCAACACTACATTGCATGTTTCAGACTTAGCTTTCAGTAAATAAATCCAAGTATATCTAGAGTGAGCATCAATAAAAGATATGTAATATTTATAACCATAGTCAGAAACAGGACCCTAAATATCTGCAGCAACTAATTCAAGTGGATTAGAGTACATAGTAATAGAATCATTAAAGGCTAATTTATGACTTTTTTCCATTTGACAATAAGTACAAATATATGGATCAGAAATATTTTCAAAAGAAACTTTATTTTCATTGAGTACTTGTTTAACAACAGTTGCATTTGGGTGCCCCAGTTTGTAGTGCCACAGATCAAAGTTACTCCTATTCTCTTCTGTTTGGTTCACCTCAGTCAAATTACAACTATTTTGCTGTTTTACTGTACTGATGGAGTTAACAAAATTGAATCTATAAAGACCTTTATCAGCATCACCCTGCAAAAGAGTTTCATTAGTCAAAATATCTTTTACTAGACAGTACTTAGGAAAAAACTCAAAATAGACATTGTTGTCACTTGCAAACTGAGAGACACTGATAAGATTCTTTTTTTATCTTTGGAACCCTTAATAGATTATTCAAAAATAACTGCCTAGCACCTTTAATATAAATATTACCAGTATGAGTTATTCTAATACACTTACCATCCCCTAAATTGATTGTTTACCTTTATACTCTTTATTTCCAATATCAAAGTTGTCAAGATTGCTTGTTAGATGATTGGTTGCTCCAGAATCTGGATACCATGCTTCATCTTGAATGTGTTCTGCTTTAGTAATCTGATTCCTATTCATATCTGACTGTCCACTTTGATCTTGTCGAACCTGTGCTAAATTTGCACTTGGATTGCCATTCTTTTGATTGTTTGCATTCTGTCTTGGTACATAGTTTAAGTTTAGTCTGAAGTAGCATTTAGCAGCAGTGTGACATATTTTTTCACAAATTTGACATTTTGGTTTATTGTTATTGCTCCATCTTCCTCTGCCTCTTCCTCTTGTGGGCTGACTGTTTCTTTGTTGATTCTAATATGATTTATTGACGTACTGGCCTTTATTTTTTGAATTTGAGGAATAATTGGCAATCATATCTGTTTCATTGGATTTCTTGTACTCAATTCTTCCTTCATGAGCAAGAAGAATTGAGTGCACATCCTCAATTGAGGGTGTCAATCTTTGTGATTGTATGACATCCACTACATCTTCATATTCTTCACTTATGCCACTTAATATAATTACCACCTGTTCAGAAGTGGAAATTTTGTGACCAGCTGCTTCAAGAATGTCACATAATGTTTTTATCTTTGTCAGATACTCTCCCATGGTTAGATTATCTTTCTTGATACCGTGTAATTGTCTTTTATGATGCATGATCTTGGCAGCAGATTGAGAATTAAAGATTCTCTCTATGGTTGACCAGATCCCATTTGCTGTCTTGCTTCCTATTACCTATGGCAGCAACTTAATGCTTATAGATGATAGCAACCATGAACAAATCAAGCTGTCTTGTCTCTGATGTTTTATGAATTCATCATTACTGACAGTTTTGTTTTCTTGGTCGGTTATGAATCTGGGTGGAACCGTAATGGTGCCAAAAAGAAACTCTTCAAGGCCATAGCTTCTAATGACTGTCTCCACTTGGACTTTCCATAGAAGATAATTATCTTCTTCAAGATGCGCAGTAATTAGCTGATTCCGTGGGCTTATTACAGTCCTTGTGAGACCTTCAGTGGCATTCTGACGTGAATTAGATGAAGTGCTTGATGTGGCAGGACCGTCATTGTCTCCTGCCATGATATCTTGAATGATATATGATCAACAAGTGAATTGGAGATACTTACAGAGTCAGGAAAAGCCAAAACAGAGAATGGTACAGATTAGTTACAGCCAGAACTCAAGTGATGAGATTTGACTGATGAGTTCTTGGTGAGGTAACAACTTTCTTATGATTTCTTGATGATTTTCTTGATGGTTTTCTTGACTTTGATGATGAATTTTCTAATGCACTTCTTTCTGATTTGCTTTTATCTGGTCAGTTGCAACCAAGATTTATGATCTTCTGGTATGGCACTGATCAATACTCAAATGATGAGAATTCTCTGATAAGCGGACTGAATATCAGATGATGATATTGTATCTGATGATATTTCAGATCCAATAAGCCAGGTGATCAGCCGTTAGACGATGATGGCTCTGATACCAAGTTGAAATACCGACTGTAATTATATTTGACGCAATAGAGTGATTTTGTAAAGCAGAGAATGTGATTTTATTGAAAATGATAATTATCTTCAACGGTTGTACAACTGAATGTATTTAAATACAAGCTTCTGGGCCCAAACAGGCTTTGGCCCAAAACAGTTACAAATACAAAGAAGTGAATGGTTCGAGTTTATAGTTGCACCCACATTCATCACTCTATGATATACACTTTAGGGTTAGAGCCGTAACCCTTATAATCTTTTACTTTGACATTGATGCTTGATGAGTTGATATTGAATAGCAATATAATGATAAGTTTTTAATTTGAAGATAAGTAATTGTCACGTCTTTTTTTTTTGTCATTTATATTTTGTTACTTATCTTTCATCATTTTAAATGTAAATTATAAACTTATAGAAAATGTTAGCAGTGATCATTTTATCTTATATCATCACATGGAAACAAAATCATCATTTATTGAACTACTCGTAGGATGGTAAATAATTTACGACTCATTCGAACTTAATTTCTTCAACGGTAGGAAAATTTATTTTGGGAAATTTGCCTCCAAGGGCCTATCAATCAGTTCTATTGATTTATAGGCATCGTAAGAAATTTATTAAGTTTTCAGGACAATACAGATGAAAAAATACAAGTAAAGAAAAAAGAATGAAGAAATAATTAACTGTTATAATATATTTATAATATGGGTGAATATGCTAAATGGTCAATGACAGTATTGTAATTTTCTTTAGATTTGGAGTCTATAAATATAGAGCTCATTTGTATTATAATGGTATCTGGAGTGAATAAAATATCTTCTCTCTCTTTAATGACTTGTTCTTATTTTATTTTGTAACACGTTATCAGCACGAGATGCTATGTTATCACATTCGATTATTATTCCTTTTACCAATTTTGTTTTATGTGAAATATTTATATCATTTACTTATAAAATTATAACGTTCCTTTTGGCTCGCTTGACGCTATTCTTGTTTACTAGTATTAAGTATCCAATAAAGCTGTTTGGAAGATTTCAAGATCTTCAGCCTGAATCAATGCATTCAGTAGCATATTCCCTTTGCATTCTTTTTCCTGCAGATCAGAGCGTAATGTATGCCCAGAGCTGAATCATAACGTGTAAGTATCATATGCATCTATCACATTCCAATTAGTGCTTCTGACCACTGAACACTTCATAGCCCCGTTCGGGTTACAAGCCAGCATTATTATTATGTTATGCACATTTTGATTTGTTCAGATATTTACCTTTAAACAAGTGATATTTTTCCTTAACGCATGCTTTTACTCAGTTTTACTAGGACAACAAATAACAGGTACACGTTTATTTTATTTTACCTAGTCAAATGGCTAGCTATTATTAATACCTAATAATTAGTTATTATCTATTCTTCTGGCTATTCCACTTCTCAATATGAAATTTTCTATATATATATATAGTACATACAGATTGCTCATATAGCAACATACCTACTCTGTTTCTCTGAATAGCAGACCTAAGGTATCAGTTCTTCTAATCTCTAAACCCTTTTTTTTTATTAGATCTCTGTACTTTATATCGCCCTTTGGAAACTGGTTAAATTTTTCGTGTTTTTGATGGTGCGAACAGTACTTTTTCATTCAAACTGCATGGAGAGATTTGCGATACCTTTATTTTATCGTTTTAAGACCTCAACTCACTATTATCCTGATCTTTTGTATTACGATATTTGTATAATGCACCTGTCCTTCTTACTCATTAAATTATCCTGATCCTTTGTACTTTGTGCAATGATTAGCTTCGCAAATTAGACACTTGCCCTGCATTTATTAGTTTTAATCAATTACTTCACTGGTATGTAGCCTCCAACATAAAACATTAGTCGGATTATATACTAGCATTGTTCTTTGTATTTGTTCATGCTCCTTTATTATAACCATTTATTCTTTTAAAACTGTATCTATATTGTCTGATTTTATTTTTCAATAGAATAACATAGTTAATGATTTTAGTTTCCACCACTCATTTGGAAATGCGAGCATACCACGTTCTCTGTAACTTTTCACAATGAGTAATTTTTTTTTATTTTTTTTTTCTCTGTAACTTATCGAGAGGCATCTTGATTTATTTCAGCGCACAACATCACCAAAGGAAAAGGGCTCCATTTCGATTTATCAACAACTGGTGCTACGTGTAGGGATATGCTCAATGCATAGAGAAAGGACTGCCTGTCAATACATGGCAATCATCTATTGACAAATTTATTCTCAAACTGAAGGCAGTTAAAATCAGAATTGAAAATATGGCATAGGTTAAGAGCCTGTGAAAATTCTTTTACTAAATTGCATACAGATTTCGACTCGGTTTTTCATCAATTGGACCACGATCCCGAGAATTCTATTTTTTATGACACTATGTACCAGTTTGGCCAGATATTAGACGTCCAACTACAAAAACATTATCAATTTTTGAAACAGCAACTGTGGCTACAACAAGGGGACAACAACACTAAGTATTTCTATGCCAAAATGTCTATGCATATATGCAATGGAAGATATATGCATAAGGGGACATAGAAACAAGATATATGCATAACTTGATTCTCAAGGAAAATCCATTTATAACTGCAATAGTATAAAAGAATCAGCTATTGAATACTACCACCAGCTAATGAGGACACAACAACATCCCTCCACTACATAGATACCAAAATGCAAATTAATATAGCGGGGCAAGAATACTTATCTTCTCCAGTTGCAATGGAAGAAATTCGAACAGCTTTGTTTTCCATCAATGATTCCAAAAGTCTGAGGCCTGACGGTTTCTCCGCCAAATTTTACAAGATACATTGGGATGATCTATACGATATCTCAGGGTCCAACAGACTTCAGACTACATCCACGCTGCCCATTGTTCTCCTCTGCTAAACAAGATCATAATTTGAAATTAGAAGGATGGGATAGCAATTTATTGACGACGGCAGGACGTGCTGAGTTGATACACAGTACAATAACTCCAATTGTTATGTACTGGATTCTTATTTGTCATCTACCTGCCTCATTTCTAAATAAAATAGATAAATTATGTGCAGAATTTTCTGGAAAGGTATACTGCATAAGATATCTTGGGATACTTTATGCAAGCCACAGATGGAGGGTGGCATAAGGCTTCGCTAGTTTCCTGACCCTAATACAACTGCCAGACTGAAACTTCGTTGGAATTTATTAACAACAGATAGTCTATGGTCCAGATGGATGAAATCCAATTATTTATCAAAGATAAATTTTTGGGTTTTGCCCATTAATAATATTTTTTTGGGTACGATGAAATATATTCTACGACAACGTAATTCAGCTGCTAATATCATATCTCGAATTATTGCTAATGGAAATCATACATATTTTGTTAAAACTACGTGAATGAAATATTCTATTAGTCCCACATTGCCAAAAATCAAAAGAGAAATGAAGTATATCAATAACTTTCTCAATGTAGGTTGGGAGTTTGGAGCTCCTAAATGTATGCTTCATTGTGAGGAGAGAGATCATGCATTACCACCACGCGCGCGCCGCCGTCCGACCGAACCGAATCGGGTACGGGTCTAAATTGACCATTCTTTTTGCTAGGCCATTGTCTAACAGTTTTGGAACTGGGCTGGGTCTGGAAATTTGAAAAGACATGGACGGGTGAAGACGGACGCGAATTTTGACTGAAGAGGCGCGGCTTCTGAAGCAGGCGCGAAAACAAACAGTTGCGACCTGATATGAAGCAGAAACGGAATTTTTGACGAACGGATGCGGCCTGTTCAAATTGAATGAACGCAACCGATAAACAGCAGCAGAAACGGGCGCGACCGTTTGGACCAGCGGGTACAGACGCGACCGTTCGAAGGGATACGAATCAATTATAATAAGGAGGAAAACTGATCACTTTCCTCACCGAATTTTTAATCTCGAATTATCTCTTCTCTTCTAAACACAACTGCTGCTCTAATATTCAAATCACAGAGTGATATACTCGTTACAATTTCGTGCAGAATTCGTCTGTTGTATCTTGGGAGAATTTTGAAATAAAATTCTTAACGAAATCGTTACGACGAGCCTCAGACGTAATCCGGTTAGAATTCTAGTCTGATTGTATATTTATATACATTATTCTATATTCTATCCATTATTCTGCTTATACTGTTTGTTCAAAATAGTATAACGCTGTTGTTGTAATTTATTTACAACATTCATATTGTTATAATAATTACTACAGAATTCCAGTGTAGTGAAAATCTGAGTTATAAACTTGTGCGACGAGTTTATAATTGATTATTCTCTGTTTTGGTATACTAGACTTATAACATCTTAAGAATTTTTCTGTTTTCTTACTAAAACATAGATGGCAACAGTAGAATTTTCAAAGAATACTACCCACAACAGACCTGAACCGTTCAAGGGAGATGGTGATGATTTCTTGACATGGTAGAATCAAATGTTGTTTTATCTCACCACACTCGGTCTGCAAAAGTACCTCGAGGAAGAGGAACCGATTCCTGCACCAGGCAAGGAAGCAGAGGTGAATATGTGGAAGCATTCCGATTTTTTATGCAGAAACTATATTCTGAATTGTCTCGACAAGGTGTTATACAAAGTATATCAGCCTTCAAAGACATCAAAAGAACTCTGGAATGCACTTACCACAAAGTACAAGACGCAGAATATCAGTCTTAAGAAATTCATTGTAGACAAATTCATGGACTAAAAGATGGTTGACTCCAAACCGGTGACTGCTCAACTGCATGAATTACAAATCATCATTCATGAACTCGAAGCGGAAGGTCATATGGTTGGAGAATCGTTTTTGGTTGAAGGCATCACGGGAAAACTGCCGCCGTGATGGAGAGATTACCGCAACTATCTAAAGCATAAGAAGAAGGAAATCTCTTTACAGGATCTCATTGTCCGATTAAAAATTGAGGCAGACAACCGTGCAGCTACAAAACCAAGAGATGAGGCATTTGTGGCTGAAGGGTCAAAGACCAAATACAAAAGGAAGAATTTCCAGAAGAAAAGGAAAGCTCAAGACAACGAACCAAAAGACAACAAACGAACCAAGAAGTTTAATGGCGAATGTTGGGTTTGTCGAAGTTGGACATGCCGCTAGAGATTGCAGACTCAAGAAGGAACACAATAAAGAGGCAAATATAGTGGATAACATGGAAGTAGACGAGTCCAACTTCTCGGCGGTGGTATCTGAATGCAATCTGGTTCAGAATCCTAACCAATGGTGGGTAGATACAGACGCTACTCGTCATGTTTGTTCTGACAAATCCATGTTTTCTACATATCAGAAATTCGATCACGAAGAAAAACTCTACATGGGTAATTCTGCAGTTTCCATGATCGAAGGCAGTGGCACAGTAATCCTAAAGTTTACTTCTGGAAAAACTGTTAAGCTGAATAACGTGCTCCACGTTCCAGACATACGCAAGAATCTCATCTCTGGTGCAGTCCTATCAAAGAAGGGATTCAAGATGGTGTTCGAGTCAGACAAGATGATTCTGTCCAAGGCTGGAATGTATACAGGAAGGGGATATTTATGTGATGGCCTATTTAAGGCTAATGTAGCCGTTGTCGGCAACAAAAATATGTATTCTGATTGTGCTATTAATAAAATTGAAGTTTCTTATTTGCTTGAGCACGAAATTTTACTATGGCATGATAGATTGGGACACATAAATTTCCGCAAAATGAAAACACTATCAAACTTGGGATTAATTCCAAAATTCCAAGTAGATAAGAACTACAAATGTGAGACATGTGTAGAAGCAAAAATGGTCAAACAACCATTTAAATCTGTTGACAGAAGCACCGAACCATTAGGTTTGGTACATACAGATTTATGTGATTTTAAATCACTACCTACAAGAGGTGGGAAAAAGTATTTCATTACTTTTATTGACGATTATACGCGATATTACTATGTATATCTTTTAAATAGTAAAGATGAAGCAATAACAGCGTTTATAAAATACAAGGCTGAGGTAGAAAATCAGTTAAATAAAAAGATCAAGATACTAAGATCTGATCGAGGTGGAGAATATGAATCACCATTTGAACAGTTCTGTGTCGAAAATGGTATAGTTCATCAAACAACAGCTCCATATTCACCACAACAAAATGGTGTAGCCGAAAGGAAGAACAGAATGTGGGGGGAAGCATTAAATATGTCTAATCACATATTAAACAAAGTCCCTCACAATAAAACAGGAACAATTCCATATGAGTTATGGAAAGGACACAAACCAAGTTTTAAATACCTCAAAGTGTGGGGGTGCTTGTCAAAAGTTCCAGTTCCTCCTCCCAAGAGAGTCAAACTTGGACCAAAAACAGTAGATTGTTATTATCTTGGGCCAGCCCAAAATAGTAGTGCCTACAGATTTTTGGTATTCAAGTCTGATATAACTGATATTCATGTAAATACAATCATGGAATCAAAAGATGCCTCATTCTTTGAAGATGTGTTTCCACACAAAAGGAATGAAGGAAATAATGTCTCAAAAAGGACAAGAGAAGAATCAAACGATTCACATGAAGATGAAACTCATCATCAAATTGAGGATGCTGGACTAAGAAGAAGCGTGAGGGCTAGAACTTCCAAAACATTTGGTTCGGACTTTTTTACATATGTATTAGAACAAGAACCTCAAACGTACAAGGAAGCAATGTCATCTTCGGAATCCTCATGTTGGAAAGAAGCAATCCAAAGTGAGATTGATTCAATTCTAAGTAATAAAACTTGGAAAATTGTTGATATTCCACCAGGAATAAAACCAATTGGCTGCAAATGGATTTTCAAGAAGAAAATGAAAGCAGATGGCTCTATCGACAAGTATAAAACCAGATTAGTAGCCAAAGGATATCGTCAAAAAGAAGGAATAGATTTTTTTTGATACATATTCGCCGGCAACACGAATAACCTATATAAGAATGCTAATAGCAATTGCATCCATCTATAATCTAAAGATTCATCAGATGGATGTAAAAACAGCATTCTTAAATGGAAATCTCGATGAGGAGATTTACATGGAGCAACCTGAGGGATTTATTTCCAAAGGAAATGAAAACAAAGTTTGTAGATTAGTAAAATCATTATACGGACTCAAACAAGCTCCAAAGCAATGACACGCAAAATTTGATAGTGTCATGATGAGAAATGGTTTTCGTATAAATGAATGTGACAAATGTGTTTATTATAAACAACTTGGACAATCATATGTGATGATCTGTCTATATGTGGACGATATGCTAATATTCGGTCCAAATACTCAGGTAATTGAGACCATAAAGAAAATGTTGATCAACAATTTCGACATGAAAGACTTGGGTGTTGCAGATGTTATTTTGGGAATAAAAATAATAAGAACACCTAATGGAATTGAGTTATCTCAATCACATTATGTAGAAAAAGTGATTGAAAGGTTTCAAAATCTTGGAATTAAAGGAGTAAATACACCTTTTAATCCATCAGAAGTACTGCATAAAAACACTAATGAGAGTGTAATGCAACTGGAATATTCTCGTGTAATAGGATGTCTCATGTATCTCATGAATTGCACAAGACCAGATATAGCTTATGCAGTAAGTCGCTTGAGCAGATATACAAGCAATCCAGGGAAGGAACACTGGAAAGCACTAATGAGAGTGCTTGGATATTTAAAAAATACCACTAACTATTCCTTACATTATGGAAAATATCCTGCCGTCTTAGAAGGATATAGTGATGCAATCTGGATTGCAGATTCAGAGAAATCAAAATCAACGAGTGGTTATGTCTTTACCCTAGCAGGGGTAGCAGTGTCATGGAAATCTACTAAACAAACATGCATAGCTCGATCCACTATGGAATCAGAGTTCATTGCATTAGACAAAGCAGGCGAAGAAGCAGAATGGCTTCGTCATTTTGTAGAAGATATTCCATTCTGGCCTAAACCTGTACCGGCCATATGTATACACTGTGATAACCAAGCTGCGCTAAGTAGAGCGCACAACTTTGTGTATAATGGAAAGTCACGACATATTCATCGACGCCATAACACAGTTAGGCAGTTACTCTCAAATGGAACAATTTCCATAGACTATGTGAGAACAAATGATAACCTAGCGGATCCATTTACTAAAGGTTTATCAAGAGAGAAAATTGACTGCGCATCGAGGGGAATGGGTTTAAAAGCCTAAACCACAAAGAGTTATCTTATACGGAAACCTATCCTAGCGACTGGAGATCCCACGGACTAGGATCAATAGCAAACCAGTTCTGAATAACTCAAGACGTAATGCATTTTGCATGGACATAGTCCAACTCCATTCCTATGGTGCACAACATAAATGCATGCCTGCAGAAGTATTTAAAGGTTAAAACTATGTTTTTTAATGATGGTCATATCTTGGAAATAACAAGTGGGGTACATGTAGAATACTCTTAATGGTTGCGATCACCTATGTTAGTGTGAGCTGGGTCGGCTCTATAAGAATATTAAAAGGCTTTTATTCTCTAAAACACTCGCAGAACCAAAAATTGTTCAAGACCAAAATGAACACAACCAAGAGATTGGATGAGAAGGGAATCAATGCTTCGTAAAACTTATTGTCTGGATATACAATAAAGGCCGACGGTTCAAGATGAAATAATTCACCGATTAGCCAAGTAGATCCGATAAGTTTTAACTAGGGAAAGTTCAAAGTGAAATATCTACTTATCCACGATAAAGCATTATTCCATATGTACTCTGTGATATTCCACTTTGTGTGGGGGAAAGAATATTATCATTCATGTGGGGGATTGTTAAAACTAAGTGAATGAAATATCCTATTAGTCCCACATTGCCAAAAATCAAAAGAGAAATGAAGTATATCAATAACTTTCTCAAGTGGAGGTTGGGGGCCTGGGGCTCCCAAATGTATGCTTCGTTGTGAGGAGGGAGATCATGCATCACCACCACACATGCGCACGCGCGCCGCTGTCCGTCCGACCGACCGAACCGAACCGGGCCGGGTACGGGTCTAAATTGACCATTCTTTTTGCTAAGCCATTGTCTAACAGTTTTTGGGCTTCGGCTGAAACTGGGCTGGGTCTTGAAATTTGAAAAGACACGGGCGGGTGAAGACGGACGCGAATTTTGACTGAAGAGGCGCGGCTTCTGAAGCAGGCGCGAAAACAAACAGGTGCGACCTGATATGAAGCAGAAACGGAATTTTTGGCGAACGGATGCGGCCTGTTCAAATTGAATGAACGCAACCGATAAACAGCAGCAGAAACGGGCGCGACCGTGGACCAGCGGGTACAGACGCGACCGTTCGAAGGGATACGAATCAATTATAATAAGGAGGAAAACTGATCACTTTCCTCACCGAATTTTTAATCTGAATTATCTCTTCTCTTCTAAACACAACTGCTGTTCTAATATTCAAATCACAGAGTGATATACTCGTTACAATTTCGTGCAGAATTCGTCTGTTGTATCTTGGGAGAATTTTGAAATAAAATTCTCAACGAAATCGTTACGACGAGCCTCAGACGTAATCCGGTTAGAATTCTAGTCTGATTGTATATTTATATACATTATTCTATATTCTATCCATTATTCTGGTTATACTGTTTGTTCAAAATAGTATAACGCTGTTGTTGTAATTTATTTACAACATTCATATTGTTATAATAATTACTACAGAATTCCAATATAGTGGAAATCTGAGTTATAAACTTGTGCGACGAGTTTATAATTGATTATTCTCTGTTTTGGTATACTAGACTTATAACATATTTATGGTACGATCCTTGGATTAATCACAAATCCCTTATTGATCTAATTGGCTGGAATAGGATTTCATTAAGTAATACAGCTAATGATAAGGCGAGCTGCATAATACAAAACAAGCAACTACAACCCCAGCTACTGCCTGAGACTGGGTGTGGCATCTCATATTATGCAGGTTAATTTTTATATTGAAATGCTTAATGACTACTAGACTATTGTTAACAACAGAAAGTTTAACCTTTCTTCGATATGGAACGAGATTCGACTACATGCAGATATAGATGATAAGTACAAACTCAATTGGTACAATAAACTCGCTAGAAAATTCTCATTTACAAATTATATGGCATATATCCCGAATTTACTCACTATTGATAGATTGTTAACGTAGGGAATGAATGTAAACCTACAATGCGATCTTTGTAAAAAAAACTATAACAAATCTCATCAACATATTTTCACAGACTGCGAATTTAGTACTAATCTGTGGTCAGAGTTGCCTATTAAATTAGAGCTTCAACCAACTCCAGATGCTTCACTACGACAACAAATTACCACTCTGAGGCAGAAGTTCTCAATGAAATCGGTAGCGTAGCACTTGACTTACGTTGCGGCGGCAATGAAAGTGCACCACATCTGGTTGGAAAGAGTACGGTGACGCTTCGAAGGCAAGAGCTGTTCGATGGAACAAAGAGCTAAATTTATAGAAATCGAGGTTCGTCAACAACTGAAAAGGCGTTTTCAACAATGACCCTTTTGTATTCTTTATAACTACTAAGTTATATATATTCTTCAGAAATTTGTATACTTTAATAAGTATTTGCATATCGCAACTATCACTTCAATGGATATTAAGAGTTTCATTACAACGATACTTAAAAATAGGAAGTAATCTAATCATCATGAATTTATATCAAGATTTTCATTACAACAATACTTAAAAGTAGGTTGAAATCTACTCTCCTTGTTCTTTGCATTCTTTCTAACAATTAAAGTTATTTATATTCTTTAGGAATTTGTATAATTTCATTATTTATAATGTTTTAAACAATATTTATACCTTCAGGGTATTTTAAGTGTTTCAAACACTTTCACTGCTTCAATCAATTCAATTATTCATAAAAACATGATGCCTAGAGCATTTAACACGATGTATCACTACATGTGCTTCAGTAATTTCAGTGTGTTTTTCTATTATATATATATGTGTGTGTGTGTGTTGCGAACTACATGTTCACATTTCTTATTTAGGAGAATTTCATGATGGCCAATCATGTTTTTCTCTAATCCAGGATCTTCAATCCATTTATAAACATAAGCGCTTTATTATTTATAAATTTATCATCAATGATTATTTCTTTTCAGTTCTAAACATGATTTATTGAGATCTCTTTAATTATCATGTTTTAGGTACCTAACCTACTTGTAGGATTATTTGACAATCATGTCATGGATCTCTTTCAGAGCACCCTTAAGTGTTTCTTCATGAACACTCACCTTCTTTATTTGGCATCTTTATTACTTACTCCAAAAATATTTTGAATTGACTTTTGGACCATATTTCAGATATGGTTTACAAATTTTGATCCTTCAGGGATTCGAATCTATATTGGAGAAAGTCTACTAAGGATAATATTGATAATATTTTGCATCATTGTATATTTTAACAAATATTTAACACTAATGATCACATTAAACTATAATCCTCTTTGGATTCTCATTTTGATCCATTATCACATTGCTACCAGCAAATACATTATATGTATATCAGTTACAGGAGGATGATCCTTTTATTAGTTAATAAGATGCATTCAATTGATATTACTTATTAGAGTTTGTTCTTATTCATTGATCTAGAGAACTGGAGGAATTTACTTATTGTATAGATCATTTGAATACATACACGACTTCAGGTCATTCAACATTTCTGTTGATTGAATTTTAAATCACTAAATAATATCCATACATAATCCATATGATGAGCTCATAACAAACTTCAGGTTGTTAGCTAAATATTTACATATATGGATATATATGTGCGTCCACGTATTGCATATATATTATAATTTTGCATATTCTTTCTCTTTTGAATTAGTGATTTTTTTTTAAAAATATTGCAAGGATTCAAATTATTGATTTTTATTTATAGATCGATGTCAATGTGAATCCGTCAAAACCGCATGATAATGTTCAAAACAAATGGTTGGAACCACATCGAACTTCTGGTTTGAACAAAATACACACACAACTTAAAGTTGTTAAGTTTTATTCCTTAATTATATCCCAAATATCAAATTTCTATGCATTTACTCGGTTTAATAAAATTACCAAATATATGAACAAATCTCTTCTAGAGATATGTTATCATTTTCAAATTTATAAATCTCTTCTAGAGATATTTTAGTATCATCACTTCTGGAGTGAACTTATCTCTTATATATATATATGCATTTTTGGAATGCCATATCAATATACAATATTTCTTTTATATAAATTACATAATTACTACTTTTATAGTGGCATAAAATATCTCCGCTGGAGATTTTTGTTGTAACTGTCTTTGAAATGACATATCAAACTTTAAATATAGTAACAAAATTAGATTCATTAAATGAAAGTAAGATGTAAGAGATAAAACCACTACTTCTGGAGTGTAATATTGGCATATATTATCCTTTTTTTGGGAATGCAAACTTATATGTATAATTTTTATTTGAGAACTTCAGGTCTTCAATATTAAAAAACACAATGAAACAAGAGGACTATTCATAATTGTATTCGAACATGAGAATCTTAATACTATTTCTCCTCGAGGAAATAGTTTTTACCATATTTGTAATGTTATTCCAACATATTATTTTTATGTTATGTCTTCTGGACATATTAATCTTCTTCTGGAATTGCTCGTTTTTTTTTCAAGGCTTTATTTCAGCATATGAAAACTTTAATCTTTCACCGTCGCACATATGAACTTCAAGTTCCTATTCTTTTATATAAACTTAATACGATCTTCTAGATACGTATTATCCTTATATTTGTTTCTCTAAGAAACAATAAATTTTTCTTCTAAAAATATAAACCATGTGCCAAAATCATTTCTATAGTTCTCATTCAAACTAAAATCCAAACAAAAAAATATTCAAAATGAACTTTTTTTAACCAGATAATGGAATGAGATCTAAAATGATAAGATTAATAGGGAAAGATCTATGAGATTTTATATATATATATATATATATATATATATATGTAATGAAATCTGCAAAATTAGATCTACAACAAAACGAGATCGCTTCGAAGATTTATAATCAAATCTGAAATTTTCCTTTTGTTTAGAGATCGTGCGTTGATTAATGCATTAGACTGTTGGGAAACAGATGCTTTGGCGGAGAAAGAACAGACGTAGTGGTGGTGGTTGAATGAGGGAAAAATGGGAAATTTAGGTGGATAGAGTATGGAAGGGACGGGCATGGATTGCGTCTTTAGAAGTGGAATTGATGAAGCAAAGAGTAGCTTGCTAGCAGTAGCCATTTCAATTCGAAATTGCGTTTGTTTAATCGAGGAAAATTAGGAGGGCGAAATTACAAGGTAAGGAGACGGATGTAATTCATACGCTCTTCTTCCCAGATAAGAGATGTCTAGCTTGAATTCAAAGCGTTGGACATATCTGGAGACAACTATTTGTCATGGATATTGGATGCTGAAATCCACTTGCAATCTCAATGTTTAGAAAATGTAATTAAAAATGGTAATAATATGTCCCAGCAGGACAAAGCAAAGGCTCTAATATTTTTAAGACGTCACATCCACGATGATCTAAAAATAGAATATTTAACGGAAAAGGATCCTCTCCGCTTGTGGAACTCCCTGAAGGAGCGTTACGACCACCAAAAGACGGTCATACTTCCAAATACTAGGCAAGAATGGTTGAACCTGAGGTTTCAAAACTTCAAATCTGTAAGAGAATATAATTCTGCTATGTTTAGAATTACTTCTAAACTGAAATTATGTGGAGAAAAGGTAGATGATGCACAAATGCTTGAAAAGACATTTTCAACATTTCATGCCTCGAACATACTCCTGCAGCAGCAATATCGAGAGCGTCATTTTACAAAATATTCTGAACTCATAGAATGTTTATTAATTGCTGAGCAAAACAATGAATTGCTTATTAAAAATCACTCCTCAAGACCAACTGGTTCGGTTGCATTACCAGAAGTTAATGCTAATTTTGCCCACTCCGGTAGAGGCAGAGGTCGAGGTAGAGGACGTGGTCGTGGACATGGAAATAACTCCAGCAGAGGCGATTATGGCAATTTTAAAGGCAACAAAACTACCAACTTTAAAAAGCAACAAAAGAAAAACGAGTTTGGAAAAACTAATGATTTTACTTTAGAAAATAAAAAGCATTATGAGGAAGTCTGTTACAGATGTGGACGCTCTGGTCATTGGTCGCGTACATGTAGATCATCAAAGAAAACAGTTGAAGAATATCAACGTTCGAAGAATATTGAAACAAATAACACTGAAAGATTGTTTGATAACACTAACTTGAAGTTAGATGATTTCTTCGAAGATGATGATGGAAATTTCATACATGATGAAAATCTCAATGCGATGATTAATGATATGACTGATATGATCAACTAGAAATAGCCTGAAGCTTTTTACTTAGTTTTTCCAATTTATTTTAGTTAATTTGAATTTGATTCTTGTTCGTTTTATTTTCCTAGAACCATTTGAAATAATGTGCATCGGTGGATATTGATTTGATTGATAGTTTGCTTTATTTATTTATTTAAGTTCAGAATTATTTCAAAAATTGACTAACTGTATTGTCTCTAATTCTTAAGGTATGGACCATCAATACTTGAATGATGATATATGCCTACTAGACAGTGCAACTACTCATACGATTTTGAAAAACCAGATGTTTTTCTCTAAATTATCTAAAAAGATTTCAGCTAAAGTTTCCACCATAGCTGGATCTGCCAATATAATTGAAGGGTCTGGAAGAGCCCATATAGTATTACCAAATGGTACACACATCTTCGTTCAAAATACATTATACTCAAGCAATTCTAAAAGAAATCTGCTAAGTTTCAAAGATATAAGAATGAATGGATACCATATTGAAACTATAAATGAAAACAACAAAGAATATCTTTGTGTTATTTCTAGAATTGAAAGCCGGAAGCTTATCCTAGAAAAATTTGGTACAATTTCAACTGGTTTATATTTTACAAAAATTGGCATAGTAGAATCTCACTCTATAAAAATGAGCCAGAAGCTCACAAATACAAAGACATTGATTCTTTGGCATGATCGCTTGGGTCATCATGGATCAACCATGATGCGTAAAATCGCTAAAAATTCAAATGGGCATGATTTATCAAACCAATTGAATTTACCAAGTGATTACTTATGTGCCCCATGTGCACAAGGAAAATTAATCACACGACCTTCATATAGTAAAATCACTTCGGAATCTCCAACATTTCTACAAAGAATTCAAGGTGATATATGTGGCCCAATCCACCCTGAATATGGACCATTTAAATATTTTATGGTATTGATTGATGCATCAACTCGTTGGTCACATGTCTGTTTACTTTCTACAAGAAATTTGGCATTCGCCAAGCTGCTTGCTCAAATAATAAAATTGAGAGCACACTTCCCTGATCATCAAATTAAATCAATTCGACTAGATAATGCTGGAGAATTTACTTCTCAAGTATTTGATGATTATTGTCTATCATTGGGAATTGAAATTGAACATCCAGTAGCTCATGTTCATACTCAAAATGGTCTAGCAGAGTCATTAATTAAGCGCTTGCAACTTATTGCAAGGCCATTGCTTATGCAGTCAAAACTACCCGTTTCAGCTTGAGGACATGCAATTTTGCATGCATCAAAATTGGTTAAAATTAAACCAACGGCTTATCATCAGCTTTCACCATCACAGCTTTTAACTGGATCTCAACCAAATATTCCACATTTACGAAAATTTGGTTGTGCTGTGCATATACCTATTAATCCCCCACTTCGTACTAAAATGGGTCCTCAACGACGGTTGGGAATTTATGTGGGATTTGATTCCCCATCGATAATTCGTTACCTTGAACTTCTAACAAGTGATGTCTTCACTGCAAGATTTTCAGACTGTAAATTTGATGAGACAATCTTCCCGCCGTTAGGGGGAGGAAAGACCGTTCCAGTAGAATGGCGTGAAATATCATGGAATAATCCATCTATGTCATATTTGGATCCACGTAACAAACAATGCCAATATGAGGTACAAAGAATTTTGCATATTCAAAATATTGCAAATCAACTGCCAGATGCATTTAATGACACTGCAAAAATAACTAAAGCTCACATTCCAGCAGCAAATGCACCAGCAAAAATTGATGTCCCTGAAGGATCAAAAGTATATATAGCAGCAAATGAATCTAAAGCGAGACAAAAACGTGGAAGGGCAATTGGTTCAAAAGACTTAGCGCCTAGAAAAAGAAAGTCTAATGAAAAAATATCAATTATGGAACCTCCTGAAGAGGTTAAAAATGATCAAAAGGATCACTTAAATGAAAATTCCAATTCTCCTAGAAGTGCGGAAGGAACTATTATCCCAAAAGAGATAAAAGAAGATTCCAACGATAAAATGACACCTAATAATAATGAGATCTCAATATTTTACACGAACTACGGAGAAATATAGGATCGAAGTAAAATAATAATTGATGATGTATTCTCATTCGCAGTAGCTACTGAAATAATTGAAAGTCGTGACTATAATGAGAATGACGATAATGAACCAAATAGCATAAATGAATGTCGAAAAAGACACGATTGGACAAAATGGAAAGATTCTATCCAAGTGGAAATAGATTCACTTCAAAAACATGGTATATTTGGACCAATAGAGAAAACACCAGAAAATGTTAAACCAGTAGGTTATAAATGGGTATTCGTTAGAAAACGAAATGATAAAAATAAAGTCGTGAGGTACAAGGCGCGACTTGTCGCACAAGGTTTTCTGTAGAGACCAGGTTTTGACTTTAAGGAAACTTACTCCCCTGTTATGGATGTCATAACATTCCGATATTTGATAAGCCTTGTAGTTTCTAAAAAACTCGATATAAGATTAACGGATGTTGCGACAGCTTATCTTTACGGTGAATTAGATACCAACATTTACATGAAAATTCCAGATGGATATAAATTGCCTAAAGCAAAATCAAAGTCCATGTACTCATTAAGACTAAGACGATCACTATATGGATTGAAACAATCTGGAAGGATGTGGTATAACCGTCTTAGTAAATATTTGATAAAAGAAGGATACGAAAACAATTTCATTTGTCCATGTGTCTTTATAAAGAAATCGGTAAAGGGATTTGCTATCTTAGCAGTTCATGTTGATGACATAAATTTGATTGAGACTCCAGAAGAGATTGATGAAACAATAAATTATTTAAAGAAGCAATTTGAAATTAAAGATCTTGGCAAAACTAAGCACTGTCTCGGTCTACAGATTGAGCATAGTACTAATGGCATATTAATCCATCAAGCAAACTACATTGAGAAAATTCTAAAGTGTTTTCAAATGGATAAATCATATCCACTTAGTACGCCAATGGTTGTTAGATCTTTAGATATTAAAAAGGACCCTTACCGCCCAAAAGAAGAAGATGAGAACGTGCTTGGCCCGGAAGTGCCATATCTTAGTGCCATTGATGCATTATTATATTTGGCCCAATGCACAAGACCAGATATTGCATTTTCAGTAAATCTTCTAGCAAGGTACAGTTCAGAACCAACAAAAAGACACTGGAATGGTATAAAACATGTCATGAGATATCTTCGCGGAACGACAAATTTAGGTTTATTTTACTCTAACATAGGCAATAATCCAAATCTAGTTGGCTATGCTGATGCAGGTTATCTTTCTGACCCACATAAAGCACGATCACAAACTGGATATGTATTTAATAAAAGTAATGCAGCAATTTCATGGCGATCTACAAAACAAACATTGGTAGCAACATCATCCAATCACTCTGAAATACTAGCACTACATGAAGCAAGTAAAGAATGTATTTGGCTGAGATCACTAATTGAGCATATTCGAAAAAGCTATCAACTCCCATCAGTAACAGAAGGGCCAACCATTATTTATGAAGGCAATGCAGCTTGTGTAGCTCAAATTCAAGCAGGTTGCATTAAGGGTGATAGGACGAAACACATTTCTCCTAAATTTTTCTTCACACACGAACTATAGAAGGACAATAAAATAGAAGTGAAACAAATCCAATCTCAAGAAAATCCTGCTGATCTATTCACAAAAGCACTTCCAAAATCAACGTTTTAGAAGATGGTGTATAAAATTGGTATGCGTCGGATGCATTCACAAACTAACTGAATAATGCGTTATAAATCAGGGGGAGCATTCAAATATATGCTATAATGTACTCTTTTTCCTTCACTAATATTTTTCCCATTGGATTTTTTGTTAGTAAGATTTTAATGAGGCATTATATTGATCCAGAAGCATCAACCCCCATAATGCCATAAGATTTTAATGAGGCTATTATTATTATCAAACGCATATTCAAGAGGGAGTGTTATAATATATTTAGAATATGGGTGAATATGCTAAATGGTCAAGGACAATATTGTAATTTTCTTTAGATTTGGACTCTATAAATATAGAGCTCATTTGTATTATAATGGTATCTGGAGTGAATAAAATATCTTCTCTCTCTTTAATGACTTGTTCTTATTTTATTTTGTAACATTAAATTATTATTATTATTATTTATCCCTTTTAGTTTGAAGATATGTATTGTTAGGTTTTTCTAATCTTTTACCATTTATAGTTTGTGATTTATGTTTTATCGCTTAGTCCTTAATCATAAACTCGTTAATTAAATACAAACGTTGCTAACATAACTTCTACTTGCACATTCATTGTCAGGAAATTCACAGCGATGCAGAGTCAACATTATTTATCATATCCATATACTTGTTAGCCATCTTATACTAATATCGTCCTCACTTTGGGACTTCATGCTTGAAGCTTCATAATCCATTCAGCAGAAGACTAAATGTCTATTTAGCTGTAGACTGCTTTGTTTTATCTGCTGGTTCCAAGACAATTTGCTGCTGCATTGATTCAGTCTTCTCACTACTATTTCATCCAACTCGTGATTCAGATACTTGATCAGTCTTGCTGTTACCATTGCTGTTTTATCCCCTACTCTTGGTTCGGACTTGAGCTAGGCGAGAAGTTTTTGTGGTTGGACTTTCATTAGGAGGAGAACTTGTACGGGATTGCTTGAAATATTTACCTCATAGGCTTTCAGGTGCAACTTTAGTAGCACCAGCTTCAAACTACCAGTGACCTAGTTTTTCATCAATTTATGGATCTATGCCATCGGCCAACAACTTAAACCAGATCAATGGACTTATAGAGTTGCTCATTATGCTCCTTGGTTGACTTATTGGTGGAATTCTCAGAAGTGGTTCCCTTATTGGATTATTTTCGCTCGGTGTATTGAAATTAGGGAAAAAGATAAACATAAACTCGTTAAATAAATACAAAGGTTGCCTCATTTTTAATGAAAAAGGTCTGCTGACCCAAAATTATTTTTCATTTTTTTAACAAAACTTAACAACAAATTCGCTAAAATTCACCCCAAATTCACTAAAATCCACCCAAAACCACTCAAATCTGCTTCAGTCCACTAAAATGGTACCCATGCCAGAGTTTATCACTACAATCCAGAGCGTAAACTTAAATAATTATGTTTTGTTGGCTCGTGTATTTAGCCATATCTTTTATTTGATATTCTAGATTTGAGAACCTCTTCCAAGGCCATAAGCAACAATCTGGCTTTCACTTCACCCTTTCTCATGCTTCACTTCACGCAACCAGCTAGGATACAAACTAGTCAAGGATTAGTAAAAAAAACTTTGTTTATAACGGCGAAGTGTTCGCCGCTATAAATTTATAACAGCAAAGACTTCCGTTATAAGTTAAATATAATGTTCTTTATATAAATTTATAAAGGCGAAGTCTTCGCCTTTATAAATTTGTAACGGCGAAGTCTTCGTCTTTATAAATTTATAATGGCAAAGTCTTTGCCGTTATACCTAATAAGCTCCGTTCACTCAACTAGCCACGAGATCAGCTTAAAATAGCCATGAAGAAGTAAACAAGCCACACCTGATTGCTCCATGTCTTGTTTAGCAACTAAACAAGTCATTGTTGATTGTGCCTTAAGTAAGCATTTTGGGTCATGTGGATGGATACTGCGTTGTTCATTCCAAAAGAATATGAAATAAGCTGTTGCAAGGGGTCAATACATTTACGTTTAATATATCTATGTCTACACAATTTACGTTTACATTTTGAAAAGGTAATGGTTTGTTTGATACAATTAAATTTAGTGCATCAAATGGATGATTGTTCATCTAGTCATGGCTTCAAAACCGAAAATTGTTAATGGTGCCACAAAGGGCTATGCTATATATTTTATTACATGAATATTAGGTTCAGGTCTTTAAAATCAAATTTAATACACGAAAACTCCTCCCATCAAAAGATTGTAAATTAGGTCCATCGAATTCGGTACATAATTACAGACGTTTATGTAGTTAAATCCAAAAAATGCATAAATTTTGCAATTATTCAGTGAATTTATTCAGTAAATAATTACAAAAATGTCAGTAAATTTTGGATATAATTGCATAAATATATGCAATTATTCACAAAATAATTGCATAAATGTATGGAATTGTTTAGTAACTTAATTCTAGACCTACTTTACATACTTTTTTTGGTAAGGATGTTTGGTGTATTTTGAAACTTAATAGGGCTTTAACCAAACTCTTACTTTTATTATTGTCACAGTTCATAATCATGTTACCATCTTAAGTTTGACAAAGATATCCAAAATATCTAGCAGCTCGATGAAGCCAAACTCAGAATTCTTTTTTCATAGATAATAGCGGTTATGTTTCATGTTGTTAGCAGCGAACTATTGTGATAAATAAATAACATATTATTTGATGTGCCATCCACAAATATAAACAATTGTGTTATTTTTTTGGGTATAGGATTGCATACATTGGTTTTCGAATCCACAAACCTATATTGATTCAATTGAGAAACAAGTTTATGAAATTAACAGCGGAAGACGTACCTGAATCCATCAATTCTTAATTGATGTGTTAATTTGGATTAGATCTTCCAAATTGACACAAGTTTAGATCTGTAAATTCTCTTTAGAAGAAGGTAGAGAGAACATGATAAGACTTGTATAATTTGGGGACCATAACCTCATATATATAGTATGTGACATTTTTCAATTCAGTCCTTCAACAAACTAAAATTATCACTCTGGTGTCCACACATTATAATTTGACATGATAAATATCCCCCTTAAGTCTTAATATGTTTATTCCAAAAATAGATCACGTAATTAGACTTAATTACAAGATAGCCCACACATTCAAACATTAAAATATGTTCCCCCATTATGTTGAATTATTCCAACAATCTCCCCATGAGCCATATATGTAACTTTATAGAATATCTTCAACTTTATGAGCTCTTAAATAGCTATCATAAAAATGTGGTATACTTAAAACAATCTCATCCATTGATTGTGTTAACATAGAACCAAAGTGGCTTTCATGACTATTTGTGTAACTGAATCCATCAATGGTCACAAATATCAATATAATCCAACGACATAGATCAATCATGTATGTGTAGCATGGAAATTACATAAAATGTTACCTTTACATGTCTATTTCCAACTGGTCCTACTTTAATTGAATGAGATTAAAATTCCAACTAATATATATAAACAATTGAGGTGCAAGAGTAAACTTTATTTCTGTTTCGTAAAACCAAAGCACGTCCATAATCAAAATATAGAGCAGTGTCGTGAAATAAGTAACCAAGTACAAACTCTCTCTAAACCAAATATCCTTATATAAAAGATACACTCATTTTAGCAACATGCTCATGAAAGACCTTGGATGGTACTCCTTTTGTAAGAGGATCCGCTACCATGGAATTTGTCCCAATATGCTCTATGGATATTAACTCATTCTGCACTCTCACCTTTACAACTAGGAACTTGATGTCAATGTAATTTGACTTGATTGAGCTTCTATCGTTATTAGAATAATACTGCAGATCTATTGTCACAATATAACTTTAATGGTCTTTCAATATTATCAATAATGCGCAGCCCAGTGACAAAATTCCACAGCCATTTTGCATGATTAGATGCCTCATAACATGGTACAAACTTTTCTTCCATGGTGGAAGAAGCTATGAGTGTTTGTTTAACGCTTTTCCATGATATATCCCGTCCACTTAATAGAAATATGTATCCTGAAGTGGATTTTCTACTATCCGGACATCCAGCAAAATCAGAATATCCAATGATATCCAACTGATTTGATCTTCTATATGTAAGCATATAGTCTTTTGTTCTCTGATGGTACCTCATAATCCTTTTTGCTGCTTTCCAATGATCTATTTCAGGGTCACTACGATACCTGTCTAATACTCCTATAATATACACAATATCTGGACGCGTACACACCTGCGCATACATTAGACTCCCTGTAGTAGATGCATAAGGGATTTTCTTCTTTTCTTTAGCTTCAAGGATGTTATTAGGGGATTTTTTGAGACAAAATTTATCTCCTTTAACGACAAGGGTATCACCCAATTTACAATATTGCATGCTAAACCATTTAAGCACCGTTTCTATATATTTCTTTTGTGATAATCCACCATGAGCGATCACGATATATTTGGATTCCTAAAAGAAAAGAAGTATCCCCAAGATCTTTCATTTTAAAATTATCTAAAAGAAATCTCTTGGTTTCGTGCAAAATATGTAAATTATTACAGGCAAGCAATATATCATCAACATATAAAATAAAAAATATGAATTTTCTCCCACTGAACTTGTAATACATATAGTTATCAACTATGTTTGTCGCAAAACCAGATGAGGTAACTACTTTATGAAACTTGTGGTACCGTTGACGAGAAGCTTATTTGAGCCCATAAGTTGATTTCTTTAGTTTGCAAATCATATTCTTTAGATTTACAAACACAAATTTTCTAGTTCCAGCATATAAATTGTTTCAACAATATCTCCATTGAAAAACATAGTTTTAACATCCGTTTGATATAACTCAAGGTCAAAATGTGCAACAAGCGCTAAAATTATTCTAAAAGAGTCTTTCGACAAAGTCGGAGAGAAAGTCTCTTTAAAATCGATGCATTCCTTCTGAATAAAACCTTTTCCTACAAGACAAGCCTTATATCTTTTCACATTACCTTTTTGCATCCCTTTAGGCTTTAAATATCCATTTACAACCAATAGGTTTCTTACCTTTAGGTAAAGAGACAAGATCCCAAACTTTATTGTCCTGCATGGATTTATACTCTTCGTTCATAGCTCCAATCCACTTTTGAGAACTAGCATCTTGCATAACTTGGTGAAAGTTGATAGGACCATTTTCTTCCAATCCATTATTATCCTCTATTTCTCGAAGAAATGCCACATAATCATCCGGAATGACATCTTTCCTCTCTTTAGTGGATCTCCTTAGTGGCAATTCATTTTGAGGTTGTTGAATTTGTTCAAGTGGAAAATTATCCTCATCTTGAAGAGAGTTTTCTTCAATATTGTGTTGTTGTGGTTTCGAATTAATTTCTTTATTGATGACAGTGATAGAGTTAGGGTATGCCCTAGAGGTAATTATGTAATTTGTTACGTATATCTAGCTTGTTGACCAATCTTGTTCGAAATAAAAGGTATTTTTTTCCAATTATATACTTGATATAATATGATTATATTAATGAATTAACTTAATTAAAAGTATATATAATAGAAAAATCCATAAAAGATATATTTTGTGATAGTAGTTACAAAGTGTTGTAACTATGAGTAATTTATCACAAAGAAACAAATATACCATTTTAAATGTTCCTAGTCAAGATGCATCGAAACTGAATATCAATGTATCCGTCGAAACGTGAGTACGTAACGTTCTCTAAATGTTGGTCAGTGTACTACTCATGACTGCTAGGGGCACCTAGGGGTTACATACTAATAGTAATTTGATAACTATGGAACGACTCACTTGATAGTTTTTTGTTGATTAATATAACTAAGGTCAAACAGAAAATATCGATGTGACTGATTTACAAGTTCTCTTGAATTGAGAATACCGTGGATCTTCAATACGAAAGCTCCGCTTTGATTATAGCCAAATCATGGTATGGCGTCCGTCAAGTGACTATAGTTGGGTTGAGTGAAAGTATTGGAAGTGAAGCATTATTCAAGAGAGGATTCGTCTCCTCAGTTGTATGCGGTTAGTATCATAGCCAACTCAAAGTCAAAGTCTCTGGCTAGAGCATTTCGGTTAATAATATTTATTATTATTGAACCAAGGACTTTGTATTTAGACTATAAAGTTGAATGTGGATGAGGTTGGAATTTTGACCATTACCAAATTACATAAGTCTAAAGTGATATAGTTTTGACGAAGAGAATCGTTGTAAATAAATGTCACAATCGGGTAACGCTTATTAAACTAAAATTGGGTTTTATCGAAAATGAGTAAGCGATAAATTTGGCCATAATGTCACACCACCTGCTAAGTGATGTGTAAACGTTAACATTAGAATAATTCGATGTTAATTGATGATCAAATTTGCACCCAAGAGTTACACAGCCGAAATGGTGAATTCCTTAAGCCCGAACGATTTAATTAGTTTATAATTGTTATAAAATAATTTAATTAATTAATATTTATGAAATATTAATTATAAAATTTGAATATATGGTTTGAGAAATAAATAATGTTGCATATATTTATAACATTTATAAATATATTGATCGATATACAATATTGACAAGCGATTAAATTAGATTTAATTGCATAGTATTTTGGCTTTGGCTTGGGCTTGGATGGGTTTAAGGCTCATCATTAGGGCTACAAAATTTTGGTTTTGGAAAGGTCTAGGGGTCGCTAAAACATAGGGAATTGGCTTGGAGATAATTGGTTGAGACAAAGTGAGAATGGGTAAAAAGGTTTTTCTCGTTTCTCTCTAATACAACCATGTATACATACATATATATGTATGTATGTATGCATGTATGTGTGTATGTATGTATCTCTAAAAGCAATTACTAACCTTTTTGGCCACCATTACCTTCTATATTGCTGGTTAAAACATAACTCTCAATCCACTTCAAAATTCTCAAATATATTTTAAATTAAAATAATATTATTCGATAGTCAGAGGTCGATGATTCTGGACTTGCAATTTGACGAATCAAGAACAGTAAAAGGAAGGGATATCATTGCTTCAACGTGGATTCAAAGGCATCATTAAATTGGTAATTTTAATTCATATTACAGTAATAAAATTATATTCTATAATCTTATAATGAGCAATTTCATATCTGTTTAAATATATTGTTACTATATTTTTAGTTAGGTGATATTTTGCAAGTAGATGTGGTTATCACAAATCAGTTTGGTTAGTGCATAATAGCATATATGCATATATAAGATATATATATATATATATATATATATATATATATATATATATATATATATATATATGAATGTATGTATGTATGATTTAAAAATTTTAGTACACTTATTTATATATAATATGAATTTAAAAATTTGAAATTAATTATCATACATATATTCATATTTTTAAATTAACATTTATTGAATTTTTTAATTTTTTATTATATATAAAAAATTATTACATTAAAAATTCAATTTTATATTTAAAAAAATATTATATCGTTTTAGAAACATATAGAATAAAATTAGGAATTATTAAATAAATTTTATTATTTTCAATAATTAATATTATTTCAGTAAAACTATTTATGATTTATTAAAAATAATAATTTAATTAAAAAATTCTCTATAATTTTTTGTAACCTTTCATTCATGATCTTAGAATTTCTAAAATTTTGAATTTTGAATTATTAATGATATATTAGTTTATATTAAATAATTATTTTGGAATCAATATATATTTCTAAAAATAATAATTCAACTTTGAAAAATCTCCAGATTTTTCCTAAACTCCATTTTATAATCCTAGATTTTCTAAAATTGTAAAATTTGAATTTTATTCAATGTATTATTTTGTGCTAATTATTTATAGATGAAAACAATATTTTATTCATAAAATATACAAATTAAAGTACTAAAATTATTATGTTTGCAAAACTATGTTAATTTTGAATTATAAATAATTTTTAATAACTTTTCTCTCTCTTTCTATATATATTTATCTATATATAAATGTTTTATGTTCATATATTATATATAATATATTTATATAAACATATGTGTGTGTGTGTATTTTTTGTAACACATATACTTGCACATATTTGGTCAATATACATGATATACAAAATGAGCTAATATGTCTGTTGCAATGTAAATCTCAACATCTAATATGGTCATATTATACCTTTCACTGATTATTATATTACACATGCACTCATAAATATATGTATATGGTATATTTTTGTATAAACTAAATCAAATAAAATTAATTTCATATCCTAATATATTTGAATTTAAATAAAATAAATGATTTTATTTAAATGAAATTTAGAAATGTTCTAATTCAGTTAGACTTCATAGGCCCAATAAAAGATTCAATAGGATAATATTTTAAAATTCACCCATAACTTCCGCTGTAGACTAGTCCAGTTCCAAAAATGGTATCAGAGCCCAATAGCATATGCGGTCTAAGTTAGTCATATTAGAGCTAACTAATTAAGTTTGTCCACTTAGTATGTTGTCTAGAATGGTAATGTCTAGGATTGGAATTGGGTAATCAACTACCCTGTCCTACTTGGTTACATGCCTGGCTCGAAAGGTGAATTGAGCCCAAAGGTTGCTCCTAATAGAAAAGACCCAACTTAATTTGGCCTTGGGCTAATTTTCAAAATCGTTTTGAAAATTAATGTTAAAGATTCTAAGTTTAATAGTTAAATTTAAAATAAAACATGTTTATTAAAAGAATTATAATAATACATAAGTTTTCAAAATATTTGAAAGGATAATGATATTTTCAAAATGTTTGAAAATATTTATGTATGCATTCAAATTTTAAATTTATTAATAAGGTTAATGAAATAAATTAATTAAATATGTTAATTAATTTGTGCACATATGTATGTCTTACATATGTTGATATATGTTATGTTGTTTAAAAATGTTAAAGATAACATAAGTATACAAGATAAATTTTGAAATTAATAAATTTTAATAAAAATTATTTAATTGAATAAATTGATTAAAGGTTAATTAATTAAATAAAATACACATATATATGATATATGTGTGTTACACTATAAAGGTTATAATATACACTATAAATGTTATAGTAGATATGTCCAATATAAAAGTTATATTGGGATACTAATTTAAAATTAATTAAAGAGTTAAGTGATTAAAATTAATTAGAAAGGATTTAATTGATGATATATTATTCTAAGACTATCATATAAGTAATATGAAATATAAAAGTTATATAACAATAAAACTTATATGATATGTATATAAACTAAATGTAAAACATTAAAGGAACCTAAATAGACTTGAGAAATAAATACATATGTAAATGTACATATACCATGATTTTTGATACGTCTGACACTTGAATCGCTGAGGTATTTCATAAGAAATGTATTATTCTATAAGTCGATATCACTCAATATATATATTGAAGTTTATGAATCTTCAATACAATGTTGTCATCTACCATATATATTAATAAATTACTTACATACTCCTTAGTTGTTAAGGAAACTCAAGCTTGGGATGTTATATGTAGTATTATTAATATATTGAACAAATGAGGTAAGATAGTTATTATATTTGTTGAGCAAACTTAAGGTACATATACTATACTTAGGCCATCACGATATGGTAGGTATGAGTGAATAATCTCTTTCGATTTGTTGAGCAAACTCAAGGTCGAAATGAGATTAGAACAAGGAAAAATAGGTTAGGAGTTGTATATGATACAACCGATAAGGAGTTATCCATCATTTCTGGGGATATGATTTGTTGAGAAAATTCTAGGTCAGAATACCAAAACAAACAAGTCCTAATACCCACTAGTGAAGTTGTAGGACTTCTATGTTTCATCTTAGGTTTTGAAGAAATATAAAAGACTGGTGGGAGCCTTATTAGAAAAACTAAATGGTAACATTTAACCTTTCTAATATTGTAAGAACATATGCTATATAATGTTATAATTATCTACAATGATAAATTTGTGCATTTCATTTGATTGATAAACCGTTTGTCAATTAACATATATAAACAAACCGAATTGAAAGTTGAAAAATATAAATATAATGTATACTTACTAATAATTCTAATTGCATGTTATATAATGTTTCTATACCCACGCAAGTGCCCAATTTCAACTACTTAGTACATTCACAAGTTGGTCACTTATATGTTTATTTGGTTTAGATTATGTATTGCATTTTATGAGTTTTTGAACTCTAAATGCAATTCAAGACTATGGATATTTCATCTATGTACTTTCACATATAAATGTTATATGGTGAACAGTCATAGTTTGTAGTGTACGACATTTCGATGAAGTTAGTTCATTCGAAATAAGCCAATAAACAGTATTTTAAGATCATGTATTCAACTTGAATGATTTCAAATGGATCATATTGTGTTAATGTTAAAACAGGACCACAAACTACGAGATACATCTGAGATCTCAATCTTTGAAATGTCATCTTGATCAGTTTACATAAAGTGCAACATATTTGATGTCTTAAATGTTAAGAATAATTGAATGTGCTTTTGTAAAAGGTACGTTATGATATTGTAGTAAGGTTTTCTTTTGAATAGTTTGACCATTTGAAAGAAAAACGGATGTATAATAATAGATGTAATTTAAGGTAAAGTTGAAATGAAGAGAATGAATAGTCACTTCCGCTTCATAAAGAAACATTGAAAACAGGAATTGTAATAATAACTAATACTTAATATTGGAATACAAAATGTGATTTTTACTCTGAAATATATTTTTATATGGAAATTTTTTTCTATAACATTTATTTCTTTGAGTTCAAGATATTTGATCAAAGAACTCTCCTCTGTATACTAGTTGTAGCATTTGAAATAAGTAAACAATATTAACAATATTAAGTGAATGGTGGACCTCTAAATTTAGTATGCTGTTATAGTAATGGAAGAAATAGTGGAAGCGTGCCATATAGCACCTGATGATTGCATTAAATTATGAAAATCATTTTCGTAAAATGTATCGAACATTGAAATAACGTTTGTTTTTTGGTATTGGCTGAAACATAGATATAACTATATTTCAATATGAGTATTATGAATATTCATTATGAAATAGAACTATATTATGGAATTTGTTTGCATAGTAAAAGCGCAGCAACAAAAATACATATGTATCTAGTATTATTTAGAGTCACTTTGGAATTATAAACTAAGCCGTTGTTTTAAGAAATAATTTTACTACATGATTATGAATCATATGATACAGGTTAATTATATCTCAGACAATTTAATGGCCATGCACCCATTCAGTGGAAGCATCATAAGAGTTGATGAACTCTTTGAATTAATACATATGTATGCAATCACAAGTCTATTAATACTAAAAGGGTTCCATATACTTTGTTATATTCATCGATGATTTATTACCAACATGAACATGTGTATTAGACACACATGTAGTAAGCTTATGATAAAATCACAGAATATAAAAGAAAAGTAAACAAAATAATATGCAATATAATAAAATGATTTGATTTGGTCGAATAAGTGAGTATATTGAAAAAATTTCCAAATGTACCTAAGAATGAATATAGACTCAATCTCAAAATCACTCCTCTATGTGATACATAGTGATACATCGATAACGAGTAATCAGACATTATTGGATAATTTACGATTAATTGTGAGTGAAGTTGAGTTAGTTTGTTTTTATAAGATCATGTACTTAAGATTAGTACATAAGGTTGATATTATTTCATCTAAACAACAGTTCACAAAATCATACAGGATAAGGATTTGTAAGAAATCCCAACATATCCTAGGCTAAGAAGTTGGCAGGTTGTGCGAATCGCAAGATTGCACGTAATAATTGTTCATGAGGGATCTTGTATGAATCATCAAAAGGGTTTTTTAGAAAGGCCTATCATCAAATGACATATTTATGTTTTGGACATAATTTTTGTAAAGTAAATCAGTTTTATAAATAAAAAGGTTCATAAAGCGTTTATGAATTCCTACTCTATTTGCACTAAGAAATAATTGTTGTTCCAAGATATATCAACTTCATTGTGAAGGAATTTTTATGAGAAATTTTTGGTAGTTAAATGGAATTGGATCCGATCCATAGATAGAATTGATTATATGATATGAAGTGAAATTAACCAACCTTAATGAACACATAGCATTAGAATGTCTAATTAGTATTCTCGTACATCAAAGAGAAACTATGAGTTTCTTATTAATGTCGAAAATGTAATTACCCTCGGTTGTTCAATTAAACTATTAAGATTGTTGACTCTATATGGTATGATGCGCAGATCTGAAAGAATTCCAAACGCTATCAAAATATGATTTTGGTGGTCGTAACCAAAGAGATGTGATCCAGCGGCCGAGATTGTGTTTTTATTGGAAAGACTAATGTGGTTGGAATTAAATAAGAAATGTTGATAAGAATAATATCGCAAATTTAAATTGTTGAAATTAGCATAACAAATTCAATATCCAACATGCTCAAGTTAATTCAGATTTACTCACAAACTTATTGCCAAGACTTAGTATTTGATACTTATGTGTTGAAACAGAAAATTCTAAATAATGATTTAGAGTAAGCCGTTTGCACATATAAACCAAAAATGCCTAGAAGTCAGTAGGAGCGATATTGAGTTTGTAAGCCTTTGGATATGATCCAAGAAATGATATGAATGTATCATTTTATAAGCATCAAGATTGGATAAGTATTTTGATAGAAATATCAATTAGTTTGATTTTCAATCAAAGTGCAGAGGAAGCGTGTGTCCATAAGAAAGAACTTTAAAAGGTAAAGTGATATTTCTAAACTATAAGTAAAAAACACGTTGTTGATTTTAACAATATGCTTGTATTAAAATCAACTTTAATTGTTTTAATACTCAATTTTGGATTGTAAATGATGTCTTTTATGGTGAGTATAAAAGATACAAGGTTTGTCCCAAAATGATATACAAGAGCACCCTATTAAAAGAGAACATGTAACTTGGATTCCATATGCATTAACAATAGGAATTATCATAAAGGTTATGTTGTGTATGATATTGTGTTTTGTTTATGTATTTGATACATCAAGCAAATATAAAATCCAAATTGATATCACTAAATGGTTGTTTTAGGTATTCTTGCGTATTTATGAAATATTAGAGAATTGTTTATATAAACAACGAACTCGTTATGATGGAACGTTTGGACACAAACTTTTATAAGTGATATTGATTATAACACATCAGTGATAAAATTGAAGTTAAAATATCTAATTTGAAAATGTTTCAAAATAAAAGTAATTGTGGTCGATTCAACGGAATATTGAGAACATTAACTTGAATAGCGCTATAATACACCATTGTATATAAATATAAATGCACAAATTTATAACTGAGGCAAAGGTGATTCCAAATGTTGAGAATCCCTTAATATTGTTATAAGATAACAATGTCATAAAATTGATCATGATAGAACTAAAAGCTTACTAGAAGTCGAAAGAGACACTTCGAATCGTTCCACATGATAAAGGCAGTTTATCGGTGTAAAAGAGTTAATCGACTAAGTAGATAATTAAAACATAATAGCATACCCATTCTCTAAGGGACTAACCTAATTGGTTTTGAGAAAACTGATTTGAGAAGTTGGAATTATATTCCGTAATTGATCTCAAGTGCAACTGGGGGATTTATAGAATTAGGGGTATACCCTAGGGGAAATTATGTAATTTGTTACATATATCTAACTCATTGATCAATCTTGTTCGAAATAAAGGGTATTTTCTTCCTATTATATACTTGATATAATATGATTATATTAATTAATTAAATCAATTAAAAGTATTTTTGATAGAAAAATCCATAAATGGTATATTTTGTGATAGTAGCTACAAAGTGTTGTAACCGTGAGCAATTTGTCACAACGAAACAAATATACCATTTTAAATGTTCCTAGTCAAGATGCATCGAGGCTGGATATCGATGTATCCGTTCATCATGGAGTATGTAATGCTATTCAAATGTTGGGTAGTGTATTACCTATGACTATTAGGGGCACCGAGGGGTTACGTACTAATAGTTATTGGATGACTTTGGAATGACTCACTCGATAGTTTTCTGTTGGTTAACATAATTAAGGTCAAACAAAACGATATGACTGATTTACATAGTTCTCTCGACTTGAGAATACTGTGGATCTTCAATATGAAAGCCCCGCTTTGATTATAGCAAAAATATGGCATGGTGTCCATCGAGTGACTATAGCTGGACTGGGTGGAAGTATAGGAAGTGAAACACTATTCAAGAGAGCATTCGTCTCCTCAGTTATATGAGGTTAGTATCACAGTGAATTCAAGTAAACTCAAAGTCAATGTCTCTGGTTAGAGCATTTCGGTTAACAATAATTGTTATCATTAAACCAAGGATTTTGTATTTAGACTATAAAGTTAAATGTGGATGAGGTTGGAATTTTGAACATTACCAAATTCCATAAGCCTAAAGTGATATAGTTTTGACGAAGAGAATTGGTGTAAACAAATGTCACAACCGGTTAACGCTTATTAAACTAAAATTGGATTTTATCGAAAGTGAGTAAGCGATAAATTTGACCATAATGTCACACCACCTCTTAAGTGACATGTGAACGTTAACATTAGAATAGTTCAATGTTAATCGCTGACCAAATTTACACTCAAGAGTTACACGACCGAAGTAATGAATTCCCAAGACCGAACGATTTAATTAGTTTATAATTTTTATGAATTAATTAAACTAATTAATATTTATGAAATATTAATTATAAAATTTGAATATGGTTTAAGGAATAAATAATGTTATATCTTTAATAATAGTTGTAATAGCTTTGGTGTCACACTTTTTTGGTATCAACGTGAACTACCAAAAATGCCCCTTTGTATATTATTCAATCTTAATTACTTAAAAATAGGATCTAATACTAATTTTTTTTTACAAATTCAAATACTCATAAAAGTAGGATCTAATAACTGAACATGCTTTAAAATTCAAAATGCTTCTAAATATAGGAACTAAAATTAAATATTCTTTATAGATTCAAAATACTTCTAAGAAATATCACTTGAAAATAAAAAATTATTTTTTTGATTGATTTGAACATATACAATTTAGAAGAAAAACAATTCACGCACGAAGTGCGTGCCATTACACTCGTATATAACAGTTATAAATATATCAATCGATATACAATATCGACAAGCGATTAAATTAGATTTAATCGCATAGTATTTTGGCTTGGGCTTAGATTGGTTTAAGGCTCATCATTAGGGCTGCAAAATTTCGGTTTTGAAAAGGTCTTGGGGTGGCTAAAATATAGGGAATTGGCTAGGAGATAATGGGTTGAGATAAAGTGAGAATGGGTAAAAAGGTTTTCCTCGTGTCTCTCTAATACAACCATATACATATACATACATATATATATATGTGTGTGTGTGTGTGTGTGTGTCTATATATGTATATATAAACAATTAATAACCTTTTTGTTCGACTTTACCTTCTACTTTGCATAGCTTTCAGTCCACTTCAGAATTCTCAAATATATTTCAAATTAAAATAGTATTATTCGATAGTTAGAGGTCGGTGATTTCGGACTTGCAATCCGACGAATCAAGAACAGTAAAAGGAAGGAAAGTCATTGCTTTAACGTGGATTCAAATGCATCATTAAATTGGTAATTTTATTACAGTAATTAAATTATATTCTATGATCCTATAATGAGCAATTTCACATCTGTTTAAATACATTGCTACTATATGTTTAGTTAGGTAAGATTTTGTAAGTAGATGTGGTTGTCACAAATCATTTTTGTTATGTGCATAAATTGCTTATTATACTATTTGATCTATGTATAGACAAATGTTTTTTACTATAAAAAAAATCAATTTTTTCCATTAATAATTGTTTTATATATATTTACTAATAAATTCATATATATGTATATTAGTGTATATTTCTCTCTCATAATAGCATATATGCATATATAAGATATATATATATATGATTTAAAATTTTTAGTACACTTATTTATATATAATATGAATTTACAAATTCAAAAATTAATTATCATACATATATTCATATTTTTAAATTAACATTTATTGAATTTTTTAACTGTTTATTATATATAAAATAATTATTACATTAAAAATTCAATTATATGATTTCTAAAAATATTATATCATTTCAGAAACATATGAAAAAAATAGGAAAATTTCAATAAATTTTATTATTTTTAATAACTAAAATTATTTCAAAAAAATAGTATGATTTATTAAAAATAATAATTTAATTAAAAAATTCTTAAATTTTTTTGTAACCTTTCATTCACGATCCTAGAATTTCTAAAATTTTAAAATTTGAATTTTATGTAATACATTATTTTATATTAAATAATTATTGTCGAAATCAATGTATTTGTTTTAAAAATAATAATTCAACTTTGAAAAATCTCTATGTTTTTCGTAAGCCCTATTTTATTATCCTAGATTTTCAAAAATTGTAAAATTTTAATTTTCACTAATAAGTTATTTTATGTTAATTATTTATGGATGAAAACATTGTTTTTTTCGTAATATATACAAATTAAAATACTAAAATTATTATGTTTGGAAAACTAAGTTAATTTTGAATTATAAATAATTTTTAATAATTGTTCTCTCTCTTTCTATAAATATATATTTATCTACATATAAATATTTATGTTCATATATTATATATAATATATTTATACGTACATATATACTTATACAAACCCTAATGGCGGATTAAATAAATCCTAATGGTGAATTACCTTCAGCAGTTAAAGACGACGATATCAAAGATGATGGGTGTCAAGAGGTTAGAAGAAATAAAGGAAAGAAGACGTGATCTATGGATCCCACAATATCCTTATAGAATAATATGAACTTCAGAAGATCTGAACAAACTAAGCGGCCCCAACATGTTTTCAAATCGGTACTTGCATGTGGGAACAAGCCCTAGCTGGCAATACCAAAATTAAAGGAGGCGTTGAAAAATTTGAACGGGTCAAAGATGATGAGGGGGAATTTGCTGATTTGGATGATCTAGTTTTCAAAGCAGCAGCTAATTTGTGGCATAATTCTATTTACGTATATCTAGCAGGCAAAATGCCATATCATGTTCATCTAACGCATATACCAGAAGGGAATAGAAGGCTTCAAGTAAGTGGGATGTATTTGTTAGAGAGAATGGGATTTACTCGACAAAATCTGAGAATGAGTTTGAATGTAAAAAAGTCTTAGACGAAGGGCCTTGGTTTATGGATAGAAAACTTATTTTTACTAAAAAATGGGAACCTAACATATGATTGGAATGTGATATGCTTGAAACACACCCAGCTTGGGTGAGAATGATGAATTTAGATTTACCTTTGTGGAATGAAAGAAGAGTTTGTAAATTAGCAAGTTTGATTGGTAATCCCCTAGACATGGATGATTACACTAGAAATTTAAAACGTCTAAACTATGCTAGAGTTCTCATAGAAATTAGTGCTACAGACCCATTGAAAAAGCAAATTAAAGCCAAAGATAAATGTGGTAATATTTATATCCAGGATATTGAATATGAATAGTTACCTTCGAGATGCAAGCAGTGTAGATGTTTTGGTCATATTGAAGAACAATGCTCCTCCATAAGTGCCCTTTAAAACAAGTATGGAGAAAGAAGGAAACACAAACACAAGGAAAGTGTAATATCCCGCCTTTTCGCATGCTTTAAATCGACACAAGTGCCAATTCAAACCATACGGAAGGGCGGATTGTTATGGGGTAAATAAGAAAACAAGAAAGAAATAAAAAGAAAACAGAATCTCACAGCGGAAGGATAAAATATAATAATCAAATATACAGTTTATAAATCTGTTTACAAAAACATTTGTTATATTTATGTAATACATATCAGAGTTACACACACCAATAACAATGCAGCGGAACAGTATGAGTGTAGTGCAGTAATATAAATAATAATAATACAAATCTTCGTCTTTGTCCTCCAGAGCTAAATCTTCAAATCCTGAAACGCTCAGACTGACCCGAGCGAATTTGAAAAGACAAAAACACTCGAGTCAGAACTAAAAGACCTTATGTAAGTTAAATCAACAGGAATAAATATGAGTGCAGTAACTCAAAAGATGCTCGGGATTCACATCTCTCAAGGATTCGGTAAACTATTTACTATGTAGTATATTTCGCTATTATAATAGTGTCTAATTGTAAAATAAACTTACTTTTTAATAGCGTTAAGGGGTTACCCATATAGCCCTTAACACAAATAATGCCAATAGTCTATACAGTACCGTAATACCTCCTGATCGAGAGGCTACCAAAGGATACTCCATAGGTACGACACAAATAGAAACTCGTACAAGGCGCGATAGGGTAGGTGACACGGCACAACTAGGCAATGCCAGGGTAGATATACCAATTACGCTTCCGGGTCGGTGGTAACGCATAGCCGCAGCTACCGCCTACCTCGGAAAAACTCCCTCAAATCAAAGAAATCAAAAGTGAAGGTGGCCACCGAAACAATCCAAAGTCAGAGTATAGTATCGAAGGAAAGTGTCCGATCAAAGGTGCTACCTCAATTTACCCATCGATCGCTCCTGTTTTAGCCACCTTATGCCAACTCACGAGAGTTGGGTCCATGTATTTACCTTAAAGGAAACGTCACCACCATCCTTCTTCATTCTGGAATCTCCACCGCATACACGGTTGTTAAAGTGGTGTTCGGAGTTGGCAGAGAGTATGACAACTTCCGATCCCGGTTTCTTCAACAACCAAACGTTATTATAACACCGCGGTCTTTTCAAAATAATTTGTACTTTAAAAACCAGAATATAATATCCATTTCAAAACTATAAATACGATATCATTTTTATTTTTAAAACCCAAATCAATATGACATCATTTTTACTTTATAAATATCCCTTTCCAAAATCATAATAATTTCAAATATATATACCTTGAAACCATAGCTTTGAACATAACTTTTAATACTTAACGGTTCAAATACTATATTACTTTATAAAATAAAACAGCTTCTTTAAATTTCACAATAAATTCCCAATATCAATTTGAACCTCCAAATAAACCATTTTAATTCCCATATATTTCAAAGCTTACATATTCTATATTCCAAAACTTTATAGTTAATATGTTTCAATCTTTAAATATTCCACTAATTCAAAGTGGATTCTTTGAAAATTTAATATATATCAAATCCAATCCCTATTATCAAAATTTGAAATGTTTACTTAATAAAACAAATATTATTTAAGAAAACATTAAACTTCAATAACAGGATATTCTTTTAAATTAAATTACTTGATAATATCCTTTAAATCAATTTGATATTCATTTAAAACCTCTAATCAAAATCAGGTTATACAATCATACCTTTTTTAAATCTTAATTTATTTACATTTCAAACAAATTTCGAGAAAATTTCTTAAATACTTTAATTCAAATCATATTCACATTTATCTTCAATCTTACCTTTATTTGAGTTATTATAAACTCTATATACAATGGAATCTCAAGTATATACTTAACCATATTTTATAAACAAAATCAACTTCATTATTTAGCTTATTTTAAAATTTGAAACAAATTTATACATAGCTAAATTCAAGAATTTTGCTATATATATATATCAAAATTTAATATTTATTAAACCGTATTCTTTCCAAAACCATAGAAAATCATTTCAAAAATAATTATATATATATATATATATATATATATATATATATATATATATATACCGCGGTGCCTGTATATAATTTTCTATCCTACGGTCAAGTGATGCGGATATTTATCATTTCAATCCGCAATTTAAAAATAAAAATGCGGTTGTATATCATTTCAAACCGCAATCCTGAATGAAATGAAAATGCATAATAACATGCAGTTTAGACAATATAAATACAACATCCATCCATCATATCAATCATCAACATTCTTCAATTAATCATCCAATTCAAACAACCACATCAATAAATAAAAATTAATTACTGACAGTTAATTTTTCAATAATGAATTAAATAACTATTTAACTGTAGTTTATATGCAATAATAAATAAATTTAACAATCAGTTTATATGCAATATTAAATTTAACTAAAATTTTAATTGGCAGTTTTAAATGCAATGAATAAATTAATTAAAAATTAACTGGCAGTTTTAAATGCAATAATGAATTAAATAACACGTAAATTAAATGAATGCAATTTAACTGAGAAAATGATGAAATATAGGCCAAACAACTATAAATAAAATTTTAAACACATCATAAATCAATTTAACCAACATAAGAAATCTTAGAAGTTGTGAGTGGGTTAAAACACTCACCTTTTGGATTTAAATTGAATTCAAATCCAATTTAAAACCAAAATTCCAACAGTCTCCAAATTCGTCCAAACCAGCGTCAAAGTGTCCGGAATTTCAGTACGATCCTAACAAAAAAACCGCACGTGAATCCAAGTTCGTATGCAAAGGTTATTGTATTAAACGAGTTGAAAATCAAATCAAATTAAAATAAAAACAAAATAACCTAACCCTAGATAGGATTTGCCACGTCAGCTCTCTCTAAAACCCTATGCGCGCGCATTTCATCTCCAGGAAGACGCGATACTCACGCAAGCTATCGACCTCCATCGGTCAAACCACTTTGACCACGATTTGCTCCGCCTCCAAGGGTCGTCCTTCAAAACGAAGCATGCCATCACGCTCCCCACTCCGGGTCGCACACCCCCTACCCACGCCACGATCTCCGGTCGCCAAAACCCTCGGCCGCCGCACCCATAACTGAAACCCTAATCCAAATTTTTAGCTCGATCCAGCCGTCAAATCGTCAAACCAATCATACAGATGTGATCCCCTCGGCTTTCTCTCCAAAACCCAGAAACCGTTTCCCGATCCGACGACTTTGATTTCGACGACGATGAACGGCCGAAATTTCTCTGATTTTTACCGGTCAAACGACAAACTGAATCCAAAGACGAACAACACCAGTGAATTACTTTATTCGAGTGCTTCAACATATATTTTTATCGAAGTTTTTTGAGCACTATGAAATTTTAGCTTTTGATTTGATTTGCAATTGTGTTTGGATATAGGGTTTGCATCCATTGAGGAAGAGGAAGAGTTGATGAAATTTTTTTACGCGCAAATAAATGAGAATAGGCGGAGGCTAGGGTTTAGCATGGTATTTATAGGCAAAATGAAATAAATATATGGATCGGGTTGATAGATATACGTGCTAATGCTAATGTGGCCCAAAAAAACCCGTTCTGACCCTGGAACGAAATTGGGCAAACCCATATATCAAAATAGGTGTTTTAAAATATTTTAAATGCGATGGAAAAATTTTCACCTCCAAATTTCATCGTATGAAGAAGTTATGCTGAAATCAATAATTTCAAATTGATTTCAATTAAATCGATTTCAAGGCGTTTCGCGTTTGTACGATCAAACGACAAGTCCGATCACTTCGAAACTTGAAACCCTACAATAATTTACCGATACGGATCCGATGAAACTTGTTTCATCGAAATCCGAGTCAATGGCCAAGATGGCTATTTTTCTATTAATTAAATAAATTTACAATTAATTGATTAAATCAAATTTTAAATTCCAATTCTAAAATTTGTAAATTTTAACACCTTTATATTTCTCAAACATTTACAATGATTTAAACAAAATTTAAATGTCAAATTAGAGAGGATAAATTTATCAATTCCAATATTAATCTCAGTTTCATTAAATTCCAAATTTATAAATTTAATCTCCAAAAATTCTATTAAATTCACTTTCATTCTATTATTCAATTCACTATCATTAAACGGATAAAATATTGGGTTTACAACTATTACCACAATATTCTTACATTCCATTTAACTTTCTATTAACGTAATAATTAGATGTTTGATTTCATTTAATTCCAATAAAACCTAGTATTATACACAAATTTCCAATATATTGACACAACTTAAATTTGCATTCTTTCCATGCAATATCAACTGTCATTTTATAAGTACAATTAACATTAGGTTCATACCCATTACATAAATAACTTCAATTTCATCTAAATAATTTTTTACGTAATTTTTAAAATATTAAATCCATTTAATTGCAATAAATCATATTATCGTGATTTAAATTCAAATAAATAATTAAATGTTGATTCCCATTCTTTTTTATTCAAGCAATCGTTATCCTATAAGCATATTTAACATTTCTTTACATTTCATTACACTAATACTTCTATATACATCTTAGTTTTGTACCAACGGTTATATTTAAAAATGTGAATCTTGTCAATTATGCGTGTTAATTAAGGTTTAAACTCAATTAACAAAGTTTCCTAAGTCCAATCCCTTTTTACCAAATTTGACAATCCGTAACCATTTGCACTCCATTCCTTATTAATGTAATATTTATCAGATTTTATTTCAAATTAACGTACAACTTAATTTCCCTTAATTGAGATCTGATTCCCAAATTTTTATTTAACATACTAAATGCATAAATAACCTAAATAAATGGTCACCTACTTACTTTCTTTCATTTATAAGTTTACTACTTATCCACCCTGGTATAAATCCCATATATAAAACTAATTAATTTCGTTTAACACTGCATTATCCAATTATCATAAATATGTTCAATATATACTCTTGTTTACTTATAAATAAATTTATGTTTTCATCAATTCTCATTCACTCTTCCGTTACTAAATTAAAAATTATTAAGTAATGTTTCCTCAATGACTGTATTAAAATTACTTAACATTCAAGATGAATTTATTTCAAATAAATTGATTGACCAATAAATTAGGTAATTTTTATAATAATTGTTATCATACCCTTAAGATTTACGCTTGTTCTTTTCTATTTGATTTATAGCCTAAAATAATATAAACAATCTAACTCCATAAATAAACTTATTTTATTACCCAAATTATACATAGTTAGAATTCAATACTTACTTTTAGTTTCTCCAGATTCAATTATATTCAGGTATAATACTTACCCTATTTCGTTTATTTTGGTTTCATTAAATCTATCCAAATTTTATTCGTTTCAATATTATTCCATTTATTACAATTGCTCATTTAAATTCTAACATTCACTTTAATATAAATTATAAGATTTTCTTCTCTACTTAAACATCAATACAAAATCATATTTAATTCCAGTTTTTAAATCTTCAAAAATTTCAGGTCGTTACACTCTCCCCCACTCAAAACTTTTCGTCCTCGAAAAGGAAAAGAAGGGAAAAAGAAGAATTAAGAAATCAATATATCTTATTCAAACATTAACTTTATAAACTATTAAATTTTACAAAATTAATTAATTTAGATAAAATATCTCAATTTATAACCATGAAATGTTTTTATACTTAAACTATTAAAGTTTGGAAAACATTTTTCAAAAATTTTCTAAGTCCAAAATTTTCGGAAAATTTTGGCAGAGTCTCCTTTGTATGGAGAGGCTCGGGAGAAAAATAAAATATCAAAAATAACAATATATAACATATATTTTCCAAAATATATATATCCCATCACGGGAAAAATATAAATATAATAGCTCTATAAACCGTAATCCAAAAACGTACCTATTTGTTGGGCAATAACGCTTATATTATGAAACCAAATGCAGTAGCAGTTGCTTCCATAACCTGTATTTCACTTATAAAATCCAAAAGAGTTAATAATTTTATAAAATGAAATATTTAAGTTGTTTTAATTACAACCAACCAAACCAATCCAACAACAACCAATTTCAACCACAGCAAACAACCATCACATAGAATCAATATAATCAACCATTCATTCATATCAAACAAAACAAATAGTTATTCGGTTCAAAGCTTCTAATTGTGCAGGATGAAAATAAACTATTAAGCGCATCATTTACTTAACAGTCTTTGATGAAGCTAAATAGATTATTCATTCATCTAACCAATTTTGAAGTATCCCTGCCCAACAACCATAAACCAAAACAAATAACAAATCCAACAATTGATCAGTTAATATTATTTATTCTCATTTATTCATACCATGTAAATTTCCTTTTATAATATTATATTCATTTATTTACTGCTTAAATTCATTATTTACAGTATACATCTTTCCATTTATTTTATTATAAATAACTTCAATCCTTCTTAAACTTATTTTCATTTCTTTCAGTCATAACTTCAATCCTTTCAGTCATAACTTAGATTATAACAATTATAACATTTGGTTCTTATTAATAACAGCAATTTATTGAACACTTCATTACATACTACTATTTGTACAATTTCAATTACATTTTCTTACTAAACATCTCAACTTTCAATATTTGGTAGGTTATATATATGTTTTTAAGGATGTAATTTGAAAGTTATACAAATTTACTATATTTCTTTTAATTAAATTAATGTTCCATAATTATATCCTTTATTTCATAGGTTACAAATTTCAAATTTCATTTAATACCATTTATAACCTAGCATTAAATTTCTTATTTCCTTTAGAGGTTTCAATTTATTAATTACCTACGTTCCAATTCACTAAAGTAATTGAGCTATTAATTAATAGAAACTTAAGAATTTAAATACCGGGTTTTATTCAAAATCATTTTAAAATAACGGATAAATGAACATACTTACACTTTATATATCAAATTATATTTAGAACAATTAAAAATTTATATTTGTTTATCAAAATCAATCTGCAGTAACACTACTGCAGTGGCCATCCCACTTCGAAACTCGAAAATGAATATCGATGATGCGTGCACTCATCACCGAAATTATTTTCCAGCGACAGAGAGGGGAGCACAACTTATTTCTTTTCAGAATTTCTTTAAAACCATACTTTCAAATTATATCGAAATATTTATATTAGAAAATATTTCTAAATACTATTATTATATTCCAAACTCCTTTGAAAGCAATTTTTAAAAATCCCAGACTAAAGTTCTAAAATTTCCAAATTTCATTGATTTTATTTTCAATCTTATTTTTCCCATTATTTATGAATTTTATTCCTAACAAACAATATATTGCACCCAAATATATATATATATATATATATATATCATTTTAAAAATTTATTCAATATATAGAAAATATAATAGGCAAAATTATTTCATTCACCTATATTAAAACAAATATTATGTCGGTCTGTCCTATTAAGTGTTTAGAAACCCCTATTGATGTCATAGCGTCCCATGCATCAACCAGAATTTATAAATACAAAACGGAACAGATTAACACAATACTAAAACCTTTTTATAACACTAACAAATAAGCTTTCTCATATATACACTCAGCGACTCCAATAGGGTATTACTACCCTATTAGTAACGAGTCAAACCCCACAAAGCTAAGGTTTATGCTAAACCAAAGCTCTGATACCAACTTATAACATCCCGCCTTTTCGCGCGCTTTAAATCGACACACGTGCCAATTCAAACCATACGGAAGTGCGGATTGTTATGGGGTAAATAAGAAAACAAGAAAGAAAAAAACAGAATCTCACAGCGGAAGGATAAAATATAATAATCAAATATACAGTTTATAAATCTGTTTACAAAAACATTAGATTATATTTATATAATACATATCAGAGTTACACATAGCAATAACAATGCAGCGGAATAGTACGAGTGTAGTGCAATAATATAAATAATAATAATAATAATAATAATACAAATCTTCGTCTTCCAGAGCTAAATCTTCAAATCCTGAAACGCTCGGACTGACCCGAGCGAATTTGAAAAGACAAAAACACTCGAGCTAGAACTAAAAGATCTTAGGTAAGTTAAATCAACAGGAATAAATACGAGTGTAGTAACTCAAAAGATGCTCGGGATTCACATCTCTTAAGGATCCGTTAAACTATTTACTATGTAGTATATTTTGCTATTATAATAGTGTCAATTGTAAAATAAACTTACTTTTTAATAGCGTTAAGGGGTTACCCATATAGCCCTTAACACAAATAATGCCAATAGTCTATACAGTACCGTAATACCTCCTGATCGAGAGGCTACCAGAGGATACTCCATAGGTACGACACAAATAGAAACTCGTACAAGGCACGATAGGGTAGGTGACACGGCACAATTAGGCAATGCCAGGGTAGATATACCAATTATGCTTCCGGGTCGGTGGTAACGCGTAGCCGCAGCTACCGCCCACCTCAGACAAACTCCCCCAAATCAAAGAAATCAAAAGTGAAGGTGGCCATCGAAACAATCCAAAGTCAGAGTATAGTATAGAAGGGAAGTGTCCGATCAAAGGTGCTACCTCAATTAACCCGTCGATCGCTCCTATTTTAGCCACCTTATGCCAACTCACGGGAGTTGGGTCCACGTATTTACATTAAAGGAAAAGCCGCCACCATCCTACTTCATTCTGGTATCTCCACCGCATACATGGTTGTTAAAGTGGTGTTCGGAGTTGGCAGAGAGTATGACAACTTCCGATCCCGGTCTCTTCAACAACCAAACGTTATTATAACACCGCGGTCTTTTCAAAATAATTTGTACTTTAAAAACCAGAATATAATATCCATTTCAAAACTATAAATACGATATCATTTTTATTTTTAAAACCCAAATCAATATGATATCATTTTTACTTTATAAATATCCCTTTCCCAAAATCATAATAATTTCAAATATATATACCTTGAAACCAAAGCTTTGAACATAACTTTTAATACTTAACGGTTCAAATACTATAGTACTTTATAAAATAAAACATCTTCTTTAAATTTCACAGTAAATTCCCAATATCAATTTGAACCTCCAAATAAACCATTTTAATTCCCATATATTTCAAAGCTTACATATTCTATATTCCAAAACTTTATAGTTCATATATTTCAATCTTTAAATACTCCACTAGTTCAAAACGGATTCTTTGAAAATTTAATATATACCAAATCCAATCCCTATTATCAAAAATTGAAATGTTTACTTAATAAAACAAATATTATTTAAGAAAACCCTTAAACTTCTATAACAGGATATTCTTTTAAATTAAATTATTTGATAATATCCTTTAAATCAATTTGATTCATTTAAAACCTCTAATCAAAATCAGGTTATACAATCATACCTTTTTTAAATCTTAATTTATTTACATTTCAAACAAATTTCGAGAAAATTTCTTAAATACTTTAATTCAAACTATATTCACATTTATCTTCAATCTTACCTTTATTTGAGTTATTATAAACTCTATATACAATGGAATCTCAAGTATATACTTAACCATATTTTATAAACGAAATCAACTTCATTATTTAGCTTATTTTAAAATTCGAAACAAATTTATACATAGCTAAATTCAAGAATTTTACTCTATATATATATCAAAATTTAATATTTATTAAACCGTATTCTTTCCAAAACCATAGAAAATCATTTCAAAAATAATTTTATATATATACCGCGGTGCCTGCATATAATTTTCTATCCTATGGTCAAGTGATACAGATATTTATCATTTCAATCCGCAATTTAAAAATAAAAATGCGATTGTATATCATTTCAAACCGCAATCCCGAATGAAATGAAAATGCATAATAACTTGCAGTTTATACAATATAAATACAACATCCATGCATCCATCATATTAATCATCAACATTCTTCAATTAATCATCCAATTCAAACAACCACATCAATAAATAAAAATTAATTACTGACAGTTAATTTTCAATAATGAATTAAATAACTATTTAACTGTAGTTTATATGCAATAATAAATAAATTTAACTATCAGTTTATATGCAATATTAAATTTAACTAAAATTTTAACTGGTAGTTTTTAATGCAATGAGTAAATTAATTAACAATTAACTGGCAGTTTTAAATGCAATAATGAATTAAATAACATGTAAATTAAATGAATGCAATTTAACTGAGAAAATGATGAAATATACGCCAAACAGCTATAAATAAAATTTTAAACACATCATAAATCAATTTAACCAACATAAGAAATCTTAGAAGTTGGGAGTGGGTTAAAACACTCATCTTTTGGATTTAAATTGAATTCGAATCCAATTTAAACCCAAAATTCCAACAGTCTCCAAATTCGTTCAAACAAAAGTCAAAGTGTCCGGAATTTCAATACGATCCTAATAAAAAAACCGCGCGTAAATCCGAGTTCGTATGCAAAAGTTATTGTTAAACGAGTTGAAAATCAAATTAAAATAAAATAAAAACAAAATAACCTAACCCTAGATAGGATTTGTCCCGTCAGCTCTCTCTAAAACCCTATGCACGGGCGTTTCATCTCCACGAAGACGCGATACTCACGCAAGCTACCGGCCTCCATCGGTCAAACCACTTTGACCACGATTTGCTCTGCCTCCAAGGGTCGTCCTTCAAAACGCTCCCCACTCCGGGCCGCACACCCCTACCCACGCCACGATCTCCGGTCGCCAAAACCCTCGGCCGCCGCACCCATAACCGAAACCCTAATCCAAATTTTTAGGCTCGATCCAGCCGTTAAATCGTCAAACCAATCATACAGATGTGATCCCCTCGGCTTCCTCTCCAAAACCCAGAAATCGTTTCTCGATCCGACGACTTTGATTTCGACGATGATGAACAGCCGAAACTTCTCTAATTTTTACCAGTCAAATGACAAACTGAATCCAAAAACGAACAACACCAGTGAATTACTCTAGTCGAGAGGTTTAACATATATTTTTTTTCAAATTTTTCTGAGCATTTTTAGCTTTTGATTTGATTTGCAATTGTGTTTGGATCTGGAGTTTGCATCCATTGAGGAAGAGGAAGAGTTGATGAAATTTTTTTACGCGCAGTTAAATGAGAATAGGCGGAGGCTAGGGTTTAGCATGGTATTTATAGACAAATTGAAATAAATATATGGATCGGGTTGATAGATATACGTGCTAACGCAAACGTGGCCCCAAAAAAACCCGTTATGACCCCGGAATGAAATTGGGCAAACCCATATATCAAAATAGGTGTCTTAAAATATTTTAAACGCGATGGAAAAAATTTCACCTCCAAATTCCATCGTATGAAGAAGTTATGCTGAAATCAATAATTTCAAATTGATTTCAATTAAATCGATTTCAAGGCGTTTCGCGTTCGTACGATCAAACGACAAATTCGATCGCTACGAAACTTGAAACCCTATAATAATTTACCGATACGGATCTGATGAAACTGGTTTCGTCGAAATCCGAGTCAGTGGCCAAAATGGCTATTTTTCTATTAATTAAATAAATTTACAATTAATTGATTAAATCAAATTTTAAATTCCAATTCTAAAATTTGTAAATTTTAACACCTTTATATTTCTCAAACATTTACAATGATTTAAACAAAATTTAAATGTCAAATTAGAGAGGATAAATTTATTAATTCCAATATTAATTTCAGTTTCATTAAATTCTAAATTTAAAAATTTAATCTCCAAAAATTCTATTAAATTCACTTTCATTCTATTATCCAATTCACTATCATTAAACGGATAAAATATCGGGTTTACAACTATTACCATAATATTCTTACATTCCATTTAACTTTCTATTAACGTAATAATTAGATGTTTGATTTCATTTAATTCCAATAAAACCTACTATTATACACAAATTTCCAATATATTGACACAACTTAAATTTGCATTCTTTCCATTCAATATCAACTGTCATTTTATACGTAAAATTAACATTAGATTCATACCCATTAAATAAATAACTTCAATTTCATCTAAATAAATATTTACGTAATTTTTAAAATATTAAATCCATTTAATTGCAATAAATAATATTATCGTGATTTAAATTCAAATAAATAATTAAATGTTGATTCCCATTCTTTTTTATTCAAGCAATCGTTATCCTATAAGCATATTTAACATTTGTTTACATTTACTGATACTTCTATATACATCTTAGATTTGTACCAACGACTATACTGAAAAATGCGAATCTTGTCAATTACGCGTATTAATTAAGGTTTTAAACTCAATTAACAAAGTTCCCTAAGTCCAATCCCTTTTCACCAAATTTGACCATCCCTAACCATTTGTGCTCCATTCCTTATTAATGTAATATTTATCAGATTTTATTTCAAATTATCGTACAACTTAATTTCCCTTAATTGAGATCTGATTCCCAAATTTTTATTTAACATACTAAATGAATAAATAACCTAATTAAATGGTCACCTTCTTACTTTCTTTCGTTTATAAGTTTACTACTTATCCACCCAGGTATAAATCCCATATATAACACTAATTAATTTCCATTAACACTGCATTATCCAATTATCGTAAATTTGTTCAATATATACTCTTGTTTACTTATAAATAAATTTATGTTTTAATCAATTCTCATTCACTCTTCTGTTACTAAATTAAAAATTATTAAGTAATGTTTCCTCAATAACAGTATTAAAATTACTTAACATTTAAGATGACTTTGACCAATAAATTAGGTAATTTATAATAATTGTTGTCATACCCTTAAGATTTACGCTTGTTCTTTTCTATTTGATTTATAGCCTAAAATAATATAAACAATCTAACTCCATAAATAAACTTATTTTATTATCCAAATTATACATAGTTTGAATTCAATACTTACTTTTAGGTTTCTTCATATTCAGTTATATTCAGGTATAATACTTACCCTATTTCATTTATTTCGGTTTCATTAAATCTATCCAAATTTTATTCATTCCAATATTATTCCATTTATTACAATTACTCATTTAAATTCTAACATTCACTTTATTGTAAATTATAAGATTTTCTTCTCTACCTAAACATTAGTACAAAATCATATTAAATTTCAGTTTTTAAATTTTCAAAAATTTCCGGTCGTTACAGAAAGGATACACTTACAGAAGGAAACCACTTATTTACAGCAACAAGTGTTCAAGACAACCCAAAAACTCCTTACGAGGAGGACCCAGCACCCTTAAATACTCATATATATGCAGAAGTAATACACACAATAGGTACTAATATGCCTATCAGACAAACGGAGATCCATCAGCAGTTGGAACCATCGTCTGATATAATGAAAGGCACTGATAAAAGGAATAACTTGGAGCCTTTGGTAACTCCAAGACAGAGGGTTAGGGAGGAACTGGAGGTTCCTGCATCAGAAGAAGATATTGGCAATATTAGTATCACTGAAGTAGATTCAGAAGCAGAAGATAATACAATTCATCGTAAAATCTATACCAAACCAAATTCGTAGTATGGTAAATAATTCAAGAAAGATAAAGAATTAAGTAAGGCATCAAGAAAGCAAGGGAACCCTCTTATACAACTGAGGAGTCAGAGCCCTAATTCTAAATGTCTGTAATCAGCTGGAACGTGAGAGGTCTGCATACTGATACCCATAGGCTTGACCTCTATAATCTTAGAAGGAAATTTGTTCCTTTTATTTTGGGTATTTTGGAGAATAAATTAAATGTTGATAATTTGAATATGTTTGTTACTAAAATGGGAGATGAATGGCAACATGAACATAATATTGATCAAAGGAGTAAAGGAAAAATTCTTTGTCTATGGAATAAAATTGTCTGGCAATCTACAACTATGGATAAAGACAAGCAGCAAGTGACATTACATTTGACAAATAGAGAAGGAGTCAGTATTCATTTAACTGTGGCATATGCCGATAATAGTTCTAATTCCAGATCAGAGTTGTGCTGTAAAATTAAATATATGTAAAATAATATTAAAGGAGCATGGATAGTGATGGGTGATTTTAATTCACTACTGAAAGTAGAAGATAAAGTTCGAGGACTTACAGTTAGAATATCCCAGCTAGTAGAGTTTAACTCTTGTGTTGTTGGAGTAGGATCACTAGAACCAATCCACTTTGGGCTGAAATACACATGGAGTAGTGGTGAAAGTAAGAAAATTTCATGTAAACTTGACAGGGTTTTGATTAATGCAGATTGCATTAGTAAATTTAAAGATATTAAAGTCCAGATCCTGCCTAACTCGGCTAGTGATCCTAGTCCACTTCTTATAAATTTAACTGAAGGGATAGCTTCAAAAAAGGCAAACCATTCAAATATGCCAATGATTGGCATTTACAAGAAGGATGCAATGAGGCGTTGAGATGGAATTTTTTCCAGTTGTTGAAGGGTTCAGATGTTCAAGTTACTGTTCAAACTCAAATATGCTAAAGAGAAATTGAAAGAGTGGAACAAAACATGGGGAAAATAGGAGGATCTTATTCAACAAAAGCAGACTGAATGTGCAGTCCTACTTCAAAACACTGATGTAGGTGATGATTTAAAAGACGCATGGAGATCGTATTATCGAAAGCAGGACTTGTTTAAAGATGCACTCAAATCTAAAGCTGTGGAACTTAAACTAAAAGCAAAAGAAAAATGAATTACCGAAGAGGATGAATGTACCAATTTTTTTACACCAAAATGTCTATCAGAAAGCATATCAATACCAAATTTCAGACTATAGATAACAACGGGGATACATTTATTAGACTCATGAAATGGAAAGCCAAGCTATATAATACTACTCTGATCTGTATAATGGTGCCTGTGAAACTGAATTACCTCGTACTATTTGAAGGAGGACAAAAAATTCCAGAGGGAGGAGGTTGCTGACTAAGCGTGTCACTAATGAGGAAATCTGGGATGCTCTGATCCGTATTCATGAAGATTCCAGTCTCGGTCCCGATGGCCTGAATTCTAGTTTATTCAAAAGGCATTGGCAGAACCTGCGAAATCAGATACTCTTAGCCGTTCAAGGAGCTTTTGACTCGGGTAAAATAATAAAAGAAATTAATCATACTTTCTTATGTCTAATTCCTTAAATTGAAAATCCTACTAGAATTGAGAAATTTAGACCTATTGCATGTTGTAATGTCATATACAAAATCCTTTCTAAAGTTATTTGCAATAGAATAAAGAAAGTATTACCAGATTTGATTGTTGAATGTCAAATTTCATTTATCAAAGGTAGAAGCATATCTGATAATTCTTTTATGGCACATGAACTTGTTAGAAATTTTAATAAAAAAGGTGCTGATAAATTTTATCTCAAAGTGTATCTCTATAAAGCATGTGATAAAATTAACAGTCATTTTATTTTACATATGCTTAAGAATATGGGATTCCCTCTAAAAGTTATGGACTTGATCGGAGAATGTATTACCACTCCCACCTTCTTTATTCTGATAAATGGCATACCCAAAGGACTCACTGGTAGCTATCACGGCATTAGACCGGGTGACCTACTGTCTCCTTATCTATTTGCTGTTGCTATGGAATATTTCTCTCTCTAAATTGAGTTAGCAGAACATAATGGTAGAATTCAAACCTTTCATAATTTTCAACCAAAGGTTAGTCACCTCCTATATGCTGATAACCTGATAATTTGCGTAAAATCAAATACTGAAGATGTTATTGCTATTAAAGACATATTTAAATAGTTGGAGAAATATGTGGGTATTAAAATGAATGAGAATAAGATGAAATGTTATTTTCATAAGTTGTGTGAAAGGAGAGGTCGTATACTTGATATTTTTGGAGTTACCGATGGGGAGCTATCTGTTAAATATTTAGGAGTACCACTGTCATTATTACTGATCGAGGATGTGCTAAGGTGACTACCAAAATTAGAGACAAACTTTTGGGCTGGAGTTCTAAGTTGCTATCATTGGTGGGTAGGAGAGAATTGGTAAATACTGTCATTACTACAAAAGTTAATTTCTGTCTTCAGACATTTTAACTTCCTGATGCATCTATAGAAAAGATTGAAAAGGTTTGTGTGGATTTTATCTCGAAGTGGGGATTACATAAAATCAAATTTCAAGATTTATGCAAGCCTAAGGACGAAGGTGGTGTAGGGATAAGAAATTTGGGAGACATGAGGGATATTGTCATATTGAAGCAAGGATGGAAAGTCATAAGCTTCAATTATTATGGGCGGGATGGATGAGACAAAGGTATGTTAAGGATAATTTTTGGCAAACAGTTACTGATAATAATGCTTCTTCTACTTGGAAGGCATCCTTCGAATGCATCATAAACTGGCAGAAAATTGCTCTAGAGAATTTATGAGGGGGAGAGCAACAGATATGTGGAGAGACCCATAGATAAATGGGAAGACCTTAATAGATTTAGTGGGATGGAATACTTATTCTTCATATGGATGTCCAATTCAAAAAGTAGAGGACATTATACGAAATGACACATGGTACTATGATTTTTTCATTGTAAGAGAGAATGCAAACAAACCATTGTTTCATACCCCTATATACTGCATGAGATTCAGACTTATGGAGATGGAAACACACTGGAGAAGAATTCAGCACTAAAACTGCATAGGGCGGTATGAGGAAGGAAATATCAAAAGGTAGAATGGAGCAGACTGATTTGGAACCATGTTAATAGTTCGAAGATGGCAATAATAACTTACAAAGTAATTAAAGGCAGATAATCTACTAAAGACCGTCTTTGTAAATGAAGAATTTTTTGTGATACTAAATGTGTACTTTGTGGCACAGCAGAAGAAACACACTTGCACTTATTTTTCGAATGTCCTTATGCTACTGAAATCTGGAATCATTGTAACAAAGAAGCTAATCTAAACATCAATCAACACAAATTGGAGGAGATAACTGATTATTCGCCGAGAAGGAGTCATCAAATACAAACGAAAGCCCAAATGCACTGCATAGCCTTGACAGTCGCTATTTAGAACATATGGAAGGAAAGGAACAGACCAATTTTTCAAAACAAAGAGTGAAGCACACATGCATTAATTAATCTTATAGAAATTGAGATGGAAACTACGAGCAAACGAATTGGAAAAGGGGTAAATCATACTAGAGAGATGGAATAAACTGTAGGCGGGTACCCATCAATGGATATGAGGAGTTCAGATGCTGAAATCTGAGATACACGTATCGAATTCGGCCGCAATGATTGTTCTCGAGCCGAGGAAGATGATGCGAGCTATTTCCAAAATGTTTCAGTTGCATTAAGTTTAAGTGGTAATTGCTTTTTTAATGTGGAATTCGGGTTGTTTTGTATGGTGTATCTTCGGATGCGTTGTATCAATTTACTTTGGCCTGAAAATGCCTAATAAATTTTTATCCATTTTAAAAAAAAAAGTGTGTGTATATTTTATAACACATATACATGCACATATTTGGTCAACATACATGACATACGGAATAAGCTAATTTGTCTATTGCAACATAAATCCCAACATCTACATATGTGCATATTATACCTTTCATGGATTTATGTTACACATGCACTCACACACATATGTATATGATACATTTATTTATGTATAAACAGAATCAAATAAAATTAATTTCATATCTTAATATATTTGAATTTAAATAAAATAAATGATTTTATTTAAATGAAATTTAGATATGTTCTAATTCAATTAGACTTCATAGGCCCAATAAAGATCCAGTAGAGTAAAATTTTGAAATTCACCCATAATTTCCACCATGGACTAGTACAGTTCCAATAGATAGGAATTATAATATGTACATTGTAAGAAGAAGTAACTATAGTAGGAATCATAGATGATGATTCCTCCTTAAAAAACAATGATCCTTACTTCATTTCTTCCCTCTAACTCAACATCCTAAAAAAATGTTGCAGTTTCTGTCTTGAAAATTTTCTTTAGTGTGGGATCATAAAATTTATAGCCCCTAGATCGCTCAGAATAACCAATAAAGTAGCCGCTCACTGTTTTAGAGTCCAATTTTCTTTTACTTGGCCTATAAGGCCTTTCGTTAGCTGGACATCCCCAAATACGAAAATGCTTTAGAGTGGGCTGTTTGCCTGTCCAAAGCTTATAAGGTGTCTTGGTGGCTGCTTTAGTGGGCACCCTATTAAAGATATAAACTGCTTTCATTAATGCCTCCCCCCCAAAGTGATTTTGGTTAGTTAGGATTATTAATTATACTCCTTCACCATTCTCTAAGAGTTCTGTTTGATCTCTCAACAACATCATTCATGCTAGATGAACCTGGTATGGTGTACTGTAGGACTTTTCCACGCTCACTAAAAATTAGTTTCACTTTCTGTAATACTATAACACATGTATTCATATTTGCTTATTCAAATAAGCTTTCGTCAAAAGCTAATCACTTGCCGCGTTGATATAATAAGCTATTTTGACATGAACTATTTATTTTCACTGCTTCCCACTATGTTTGGGATCAACCACTACTACAGTTTTCAGCTATTCATTTTCTTGCAGTATCACATGTATGGAGCATGCTACGTTAAAATTTATTTTATCTTCTGTCTTTAATATTGATAGTTAAATATATTATGCAATATTTTATCATTAATTATGTATTGTTATAGTTTTGGTTAATGTCAATTTTTTTGATTATGGCTATGAAACCATATTTTCAATATGTATAAAATTGAAAATTGAAATTTATGGAATATGCATAAATGAATGAGTTAAAATAAACCAATTCAAATATTATTTGTATCTCTTTGCAAACTAACTGTAAATAACCTACATTACAAGTGAACTAATTGAAATAACATGTAACCAAAGTGACGTCTCTTATTTTAGTTATTTCTGAAAATGTTTTATGTTTGTGTGTATTTATTCATGTGAATATCAGTCGGCCCAAAGGAAGACTAATATTTGACCGAATCATATATATGTGTGTGATGATAATCATATGACAATCATATAGTTTTGCAAGTGAATATCAAATCGGCCCAAAGGAAGACTGATATTTGACTTGAACTCATTGTCAATGTTTGATCATTATGACAAGACTACCACTCACAATTAATATTATTGTACAAAGACTTGATATTGGTGTTATGCTAGCTATCTTAAGAAGAGATCTACCATTTATTTGAATTTACTGCGGTTTTATTTTACATGTGAGCATATTTGATTGATTGTTATGTTAAAATTATAGCTAATTTAACTACGATGTCTACCAATCTTAATAATATTCTTATTCTGACTGGAACAAACTTTAAGGATTGGAAAGAGAACATGTTACTTGTTCTTAGATACATGGATCTTGACCTTGTACTTAGGATGGATGCACCCACCCCTCTTATGGATGAAAGTTCTTCTGATGTGATAAAGAATTTTGAGAGGTGGTTTATTTCAAACTGCATGAGTCTAGTGATCATAAAGCTCGGCATTCCAGAGGCATTTAGGGGAGTGATATTGGAAAAGATAACCAAAGCTAAAGATTTTCTTGTTGAGATGGAAAAACGTTTTACTAAAAATGATAAGGCAGAAACAAGCATGCTTTTGCAGCGCTTGATTTCCATGAAGTATCAAAGCAAAGGGAACATAAGGGAGTAATATGGAAATATCTAATGTTGCTTCAAAACATAAGGCACTTAAGCTTGAGCTTTCGGATGATTTACTTGTGCATTTGGTACTAATCTCTCTTCCTCCATAACACAACCAGTTTAAGATCAGTTATAACTACGAAAAGGAGAAATGGACTATTAATGTGCCCACTTTGTATTATATTCAAGAAGAAGAGAGATTGAAGCATGATAAGACTGAAAGTGTTCATTTGGCATACATCCCTAAGAGAAAAGGAAAAAAGAGAAAGAACGATAAGGAAACTGTTAATGGGCCCAATGGAAAAGAAAAAACATAAGGAGGCAGATGGTTGTTACTTTTGTAAGAAGGCTGGACATTTAAAGAAAGATTGTACCAAATATCATGCATGGCATATTAAGAAAGGTACATCCTTTGCTTTGGTCTGTTCTGAAGTAAAATTAGCTACAGTACCCATAAACACTGGGTGGTTAGATTCCGGTTCTTCTACTTACGCAAGTGTTTCTATGTAGGGTTACTCGAGCTACCAAAATCCAACTGCGATTAAAGTGGAGGCTATTGGTCATTTTAAGTTGTTATTGAGAACTCAGTTTTATTTCTGTTTATTTTATACTTATGTTATACGTCATTTAGACGGAATTTGGTTTCTATTCCTAGGTTGGACAAATCTGGTTATTCTTGTTCATTGGGATTGGTATTTTAAGTTTATCAATAAATTCAAATCTTATTGGAACTAGCTTTCTCAGTATTTATGTGAAATTATATATACTTGATGTTAATACCTCTTGTTATGAAGTCTTGCATGTGGAATCGCATGGTACTAAAAGAAAAGCTAATAAGGAAAATTCAGCCACATTCTGGCACAAGCGCTTTGGTCATATATCTAAAACTAGAATTCAAAGGCTTGTCAGATGGCATTTTGGTATCTGTTGATTTTTCAAACTTCGATGTCTATGTAGAGTGCATCAAGGGAAAACAAACCATAAAAAAATAGGTGCCAATAAAGCAACCGACGTCTTAGAATTGATACATACTCCCTATGGCATCATGGAATGGTCAACAATACTTTATCACATTCATAGACGACTGCTCAAGATATAGCTACCTATATCTTATACATGATAAATCAAAATCCTTAGACATGTTCAAGAAATTTAAAGTAGAAGTTGAGAACCAACTCAACAAAAGATTTAAAGCTGTCAGATCTGATCGTGGAGGTGAATATTATGTAAATCTGATGGATCAGGTGAACAATGTCTAGGACCATTTCCCTAATTCCTATAGGAATGTGGAATAGTCGCATGGTAAACGATGCCAGGTTCACCTAGCATTAATGGTGTTGCTCAGAGATGAAACAGAACTCTTAAAGACATGGTGAGGAGTATGATTAGTCATTCCGCCTTACTAAAATCACTATGGGGAGGCATTAAAGATAGCAGTTTATATCCTTAATAGGGTTTCACTAAAGCAGCTGCCAAGACACCTTATGAGCTTTGAACATGCAAATAGCCCACTCTAAAGCATTTTTATGTTTGAGGATGCCCTGCTGAAGCAAGGCCTTGTAGGCCAAGTGAAAAAAATTGGACTCTAGAACGGCGAGCAGGCGAGTAGCAATATTATTGGTTATTCTGAGTGATCTAGGGGTTACAAATTTTATAATCCCATACTAAATATATTTTTTTGAGATGGGAAATACAACATATTTTGAGGATGTTGAGTTAGGGAGGAGAAATGAAGTAAGGAACATTGGTTTTTTAGGAGGATTCATCATCTATGATTCCTATTATGGTTACTTCTTCTGACAATGTGCATATTATCATTCCTGTCATTAATTAACCACATAAAAACAATACTGGAGAAAAACTCTTCAAGATGAGGACAATGATCCACAAGAACAAACTCAACAACCTCAAAATGAATTGTCACTAAGGAGATCCACTAGGGAGGAAAGATGCCATTCTAGATGAATATATGGTATTTCTTCAAGAAATAGAGGATAATAATGGATTGGTGGAAGGTGATCCTATCAACTTTCGACAAGCCATGCAAGATGCTATTTCTCAAAAGTGGATTGTAGCTATGAACGAAGGGTATAAATCCACGCAAGAAGTTTGGAATCCTGTCTCTTTACCTGAAGGTAGGAAACCATTAGTTGTATATGGATATTTAAAACCAAGAGGGATGTAAAAGGTAATGTGGAAAGATATAAGGCTCGTCTTGTAGCAAAAGGTTTTACTCAGAGGGAAGGCATCGATCTTAAAGAGACTCTCTTCGATTTCATTGAAAGACTCGTTTAGAATAATTTTGGCGCTTGTTGCACATTTTGACCTTGAGTTTCATCAAATGGATGCTAAAACTGCGCTTATCAACAGAGACATTGAGGAAACAATTTATATGCTGCAACCAGAAAACTTTGTGTTTGGAGATTTAAAGAATATGGTTGCAAACTAAAGAAATCCACTTATGGGCTCAAACAAGTTCTCGTCAATGGTACCACAAGTTTCATCAAGTAGTTAGCTCATTTGGTTACGAGGAAAACATAATTGATAACTATGTGTATCACAGGTTTAGTGAGAGAAAATTCAAAATTTTGGTTTCATATGTTGATGATATATTTCTTGCCTGTAATAATTTACATATTTTGCACGAAACCAAGAGATTTCTTTCAGATAATTTTGAAATGAAAGATCTTGGGGATGCTTCTTTTGTATTGGAAATCCAAATATATCTTGATTGCTGACGAGGTATTTCTGGATTGTCTTTAACATTCCACTTCCGAAGGCTCAAAACTAACTGCTATGGATGCGGTATTCATCCATATTTGTTATTTCTGAGTGACCGAAATTGGAATCTTGAAACTATTGGAAACACAAAAACAGAAGAATATGAATTTTTTTAAATTTCAACAAAATCGAATTTCTCAATTCTTATGAATTTCAATTTAAGATTTAATTACATAATTCTACTGTAACGACCCGTAAAATTTTCGATAATTCAATTGTTAATTTTTTTAAATGTTTGTTATCTAATGTTGGAAAAACAGAAATTTGTGATTCATTTATGAAATAATAACTTAAATGGGATGTAATAACGCTATCTAATTTAATTATTAACTATTCGAATGGAGTTACAATTAATGGAATTAATGAAAATGTTTTACTAGGCTATAAATCGAATATAAGAAAACAAACGTAAGTATTGAATTAATTAACGAATTAATATATATTGACTGGTAATTGGATAAAATCAATGTTTAGTAAGAAATACTTACAATTAATGGGATATATTATTTTGAGATATTGTGATATATATTGTTATATTTGATATTATATTTTCTTTTGAGCCTCCCCGTACAAAGGAGACTGCCAAAATTTTCCATAAATTTTGGATTAAGAAAAATTTTGAAAAATGTTTTCCAAACTTTATTAATTTGAGTATAAAAAGATTTAATGGCTATAAATTGGCATATTTTATTTGAATTAATTAACTTTGTAAATTTATTTGTTTATAAAGTTAACATTTTTGAATAAGATGTAATGTTTACTCAATTCTTTCTTTTCCCTTCTTTTTCCCTTTCGAGGACGAAAAGTTTTGAGTGGGGGAGAGTGTAACGACCCATAAAATTTTCGATAATTTAATTGTTAATTTTATTAAATGTTTGTTATCTAATATTGGAAAAACAGAAATTTATGATTCATTTATGAAATAATAACTTAAATAGGATGTAATAATGCTAATTTAAGTTAATTATTAACTATTTGAATGGAGTTATAGTTAATGGAATTAATGAAAAAGTTATACTAGGCTATAAATCGAATATAAGAAAACAAACGTAAATATTGAATTAATTAACGAATTAATATATATTGAATGGTAATTGAATAAAATCAATGTTTAGTAAGAAATTTTAACATTGGTTTGGAAATGATAAACTTATAAAATGTGATTGACAGTAATGATAATAATTATTATAAGTTAATCATTTATTTAGTCCATTAAATAAAAATTTGTAATCAATTGCAATGAATCTCAATTCAATGTCATGTTAGTGTAGGAGATAATTGGAAATAGTGTTAAGTCTATTCATAACATGACTATTGGTTGAATGAAAATGATAGATATCAAGATTTATTAATTTATTGGAATTTAAACTTAATAAATGGATTAATCGCAATTAAATGAAATTTAGTGAAATTAAGGCTAACACTGAAATTGATAAATTAATCAACTATAAATTGACATCTAAATTTGGTTAAATTAGTATAAATAATTAAGAAATTTAAAAATGATGAAATTTGTTAATTATAGAGCTGAAATTGAAAACTTGATTTAATTAATCAAATATTAATTTATTTAATTAACTAGCAAATAGCCATTTTGGCCATTGACTCGGAATTCGACGAAACTAGTTTCATCGGATTCGTTACGGTGAATTATTGCAGGATTTCAAGTTTCGTAGCGATCGGGCTTGTCGTTTGATCGTACGGACTCGAAACGCCTAGAAATCAATGAAATTGAAATTAATTGAAATCAATTTGAAACAACTTGATTTTAGCATAACTTCTTCATAAGATAGAATTTAGACTTGAAACATGTTCCATTGCGTTTAAAATATTTAAAAATATCTATTTTGATATATGAGTTGACCTAATTTCATTCCGGAGTCAGAATGGACTTTTCGAGCCATTTATCGTACAATGGTCCAAACCAATCGTATCCATTCCTCTATTTCTCAGCTCTACCTATATATCCTGTTATAAACCCTAACGGCCTTTTTATTTCTCATTTCTGTATGTATAGAAATTTCTATTCCTCCTCTTCCCTATGGCAGAAAACCCTAAAACTCCTCAGTTCAATTCCAATCCAAATTTCAACTTTAAAATTCAAACTCCTCAATACATATCAAATTATATATCGATCTGAAGCTCTCGATGAGTGCATCTTAGATTTGAATTTCGTTTTCCAATCTGAAGCTCTATCTGTCAAGAAAATTGCAAATAATTCACGGCCGTCCATCGAGTCGCGATCAACTTCGCCTGATCGTCAATTGGATGTTACTGTTGCGTAGAGATTGACGAGCGTAGTCCATCGGTGTGCTTATTTCGGCGAGATAACGGTTGGATGCAGCATAAAAATTCTATTAGGGTTCAAAATAATCGGCGGTGGTTGGGTTCATTGGGATGCACACGGCCTCCTAGGGTCGAGCAGAGGTGGAGAATAGCTCGGCGCGTTGTTCTGGTGGGCTCGCAGGAGGAGCGGCGGCGCGGTGAGCCTCCACGTGGCGGCGGCTATAGCTTGTCATGGTTCGCTGTGCTCGCATGTATTAGGGTTTCTAGAGGATGGAGTTATGTGGGAGAAGTGTGCTGACGTGGAAGTAGGTGACGTGTGTTATCTTTTTTTTTTTAATTTAGATTTCGATCGTTCTAACTTTAAAAAATTTCACATACGAGGTCCGTTTCATGCGTGGTTTTCTCCGCTAGGTTCGTATTGGAATTCCGAACATTTTGGCGTTGATTAAGATGAATTCTAAGACTATTCAAATTTTGGGTTTAAATTGGATTTAAATTCAAAAGGTGAGTGTTTTAACCCACTCATAACTTCTAAATTTTCTTATGTTTGTTAAATTGATTTATGATGTGATTAGAAATTTATTTATGACTGTTTGGCATATTTTTAATCATCATCTCGGTTAAATTGAATTTATTTGAATTGAATTGTTATTTAATATATTATTGCATATAAACTGCCAGTTAAATAGTTTTTTAATTTATTATTGAATATAAAATGCCAATAAATGCCTGTTATTTATTATGTGTTCTATATTGATGTTATTGATTTAATTGGATGATGACTGTGATAAATGTTTGATGGTTGATATTGGATGAATGGATGTTGTATTTTATACTGTTATAAACTACAAATTATTATGGATTTTATTTCATTCGGGATTGCGGTATGAAATGATATATTACCGTATTTATATTTCAAATTACGTAAAATGATAAATATCTGTATCACTTGACCATATGATAGAAAATTATATACAGACACCATGGTCTATATATAAAAATATTTTAAAATGATTTCTATGGTTTTGTAAAGAAATATATGGGTTATATAAATATTGATTTTGGATGTTATATGAAGGTAATTTTATTATTGATTTTTAGCTATGTATAAATTTGTTTTGAAATATAAAATAAGTTAAATAATAAAGTTTGATTGTTTTTATATAACATGGTTAAGTATCTGTTTAAATTATATTGTATATAGAGTTGATAATGACTTAAATAAAAAAATTAAGGTTGGAAGGTAAATATGAAATTGATTTGAACTAAATTATTTAATAATTATAGTCGAATAAATTTGATTTGAAATTTAAATAAAATTGAGATTTTAAAGGTGTAACGACCCTAGATTTTAATTTAATTTAAATTGATAATTAAATGAAATTTTGAATAAAAATTTATTTAATTAACTATAAATGGAAGCGAGTTTCCTCGATTCAAATAGAAAGTATATAAAGTCATATGGATTTGAAATTTTGTATATATGTGAATATATATGTATATATTGGATTTTAAATAAATTCTTAAATAAATGATTTTGAAAAATAAATAATATACTTTGGACACAAGTATAAAAATAAATAAATAAATAAATTGATTTAAAAATATATATATGATGATAATTTGAGTTATATAAAATATATGTGTATATAGAGAAATGTAAAACAATAATTTTTAAAGTAAAATTTATGAGAAATATTTAAACTAAAAATAGAAGTAAAATAAATATTTGAGTTATAAATAGAGATAAATAAAAGTTAAGTATGGAACCAAATAAATATATAAAACATCTATGTACAAAACAAAGTTATAGAATTTCAATTTTATTTTAAAGTAAGTAGACAAAATAAAATAACATAACTAAAAATAAGTATGTAAATAAGATTATGAAACAAAACAAAGGCAATAAAATAAATGGCTAAAACAAAAGCAAGAAAATAAATATAAAAGTAAAACACATTTAACAAATTCTAACAACAAATTAAATATAGAACTACATCTAAATAAATAAGCAAAGTATACAAAATAATAAAATAAAACAAGTGTGAACACTTAAATAAGAAACAAAAGAAAGCTATCATTATCATCTTCAAACATGCTACAGCTGAGATAAAGCAAATATATATTTTTGTATGTACACTTACAAATTAAACCAAACCAACAAGATAAAATTTAAAGTTAAAAAGAAAAGAAACAAATAAAATACAACACAAAACTGTACATACATAACAGTACATTAGCTAAACCTATTATTATAAACATGTAAGTATATGCAGGCAAGAAAATGCAGGCTGAAATAAACAAAGCTAAAGTAATAATACATCTCAACCATACTTATTTAAAAAAAAATAGTATTACTTTGTACAAATAACATCACCAATTCAAGCATGGGTTTAGCAACAGAAAAAGAAGGATAAAGATGCTGAGTAAAAAGAAAAAGAAATATTGTACTTGCCCATACCTAATACCCTGTACAAAAACAACATACCCTGTCAACTTTTCCTATATATCCACTTCACCTCAGTTCGTTCATCAACCTGAGAAGATCAAGTTAAAAATAAGAACAAAGAAATAAAAACAAAAGCAAGAAGATTTAGGATCAAAAGTAATGCCATTTCCAGTTTTAAAAAGTGCAGGCTGTTTTCAAATTTAAGTATGCTCTGTTCTTCTTCTCAGACAGGTGAGTAACACCCTTTTTTTTAAAAAGCTTAAACATATGAACCTGATTATAGAGTTGAAATCTGGATTATGTATATTGTTACATATGTATCTCTCTGTGTATACATATGGATATCTGAATGATTTTATATGCTGTTCTTCTCTACTTTAAGTTGTAAAGTCTAAATTAAATTCAAATTGCATTTTCTTCACCTCTGATCTCTAATAGGCATTAGTTTTCATGCCAATTCAGTTTGTTTAAACATGAAATAGGATCCAAATTTAGTTTTAAACATGTATATATTATATAGTGCCTGGAAATCCAGATTTACTGTAAACTTTTATAAACATGTTAAAAATCAATTTATACAATTCTCTGATTCAAATACATAAATTGATTTGGCCTGGAAAGTTATGATTTTTGAAATCAAAATCACGATTTAAAGTGAGGCATTGGATGTGAATTTGGGGATTGCCTGGAATTTGAGTTTTGGCCGAACTCTGATGATCTATGGAGTCGTGGTGGTCGAGCTTCCTCCTGGAGGTGGAGGAATGATCAGTGGCCCTAGGAAAAATACTTGGAGGATGAACGAAGCTTTGTGGTGGCGGCGGGAAGTGATCAAGCTTCGGTGACCTAGTTTTGGGGTGGCCGATATTTTCTACTTGCGCGACGTCGACGAAGGTGCGAGTGTCACGCGGTTTCGTGGGGAGGTAGAGGGTAGATTGATGACGCTATGGCCGGAGTTTGGTGGTGAATGGTGGTCGGAGTGTCGAGCGAAAGGCATTGACAGGTGAGGGCGTTCCAGTTTTTTTTTCGTGTTCCAGGTTTTTGTGATATGCTCGATTTTGATTTCTGACGAAATTGACGATGATGGATGGTCGAGTTAGCCATGCGTGTTGCCGATGATGTGGCAAGGTGGTTGGGATTGATAGGAGAAGCTCCGGTCGTTGGTGCATATGCACCATTATTTTTGTGTATCAGTGAGGAGTTTTAGGGAGAAGAAAGGGATGGGTTGCGTTGCGTACAGGAAGTCTCGGGGAAGATGGTAAATGACGCGAAGTGGTACTCGAGTAAATCGAGTAAGTGACTCGAAGCATTAGCAGGGGGGTCTCGGGTCGAATTCCTGTTTCAATTTTTAACCTGAAACCTGAAGCTGTTTTGGTTTGGAAAGTTTAAAACCCAAATTAAATTTTAAACCAAGATTTTTTTTAAAGCTTAGTTCAAATTGAAATATTAATATAAATTCAAGTTGAATGTAGATTTTAGTTTGAACATAAATAAGTTTTAAATTTAAATTGTTTTAATAACTTAAAAAAAATTCAAAATATATTAAAGAAATTTGAAATGAAGTTGAAATTTTAAATGAAAAATTTAAGCAAGTTGAAATTAAAAGTTTAAAACTAAATTTAAATTTGAATTAAAGATAATTTGAATCCTAGTCTGAAATCAAAGAAGTTTTAATATTTAAATTGTTTAAATTTGATTTGTGATGATAATTAAAACATTAGTTAGAAAAGGCTTTAAAATTGAATTAGTAAAGATAAATTGATATGCACTCATTAAATTAGTTCAAGTGAATAATTGATAAATTTATTTAATCAAGAAATTAAGATTCGAGTTAAATTAATTAAGGTAAATAAATTTGTAAATAAGATTCATTGGTTTAATAAAGAGTTGTCTTTTAAACAAATGCTTGAGGTTATTTAATCAAGTAATTAAGATTTATTAAGTTACAGTTTAGAACTTAATTAATTAAATAATCAGTGATTAAACATATGATTTTAAAGGTTAATTAAATGATAATTAACAATAGTTAAATTGAGTTAATTACTTAAGAATAGTAATTAAATAATTATGAATAGTTAATGAGGATCATTTACTTGAAATTTATTTTGATAATAAATGTGAGAAGAATTATTCATAGAAATTTAATCTGATTTAAATTAATCAGATAATTAAATTAATCCTATTTAAGCATGTTTGGATTATATTGGATGTTAAACTGTTTGATATCCCTGTTATATGATGCTTTATGATTATCCTGATTTTTGTTGTGATCTATGATGAAATTTATTATCTGTGATATATATATATGTCTGCGAATCTGTGTATGAAAGATAAGCGTTATAAATTTATATCGCTTATCGAATATATTGTTGTATTTGATCTGTGATGATTGAATGATGTTGCACTATTGTGTTAAAACCCTGGACCACACCATACACACACAAATATGGATTTCACGAGGAAATCGGTTAAGTCACAGATTTTTGAAATAGTTTAAAATTTGAATTTTTAAATTCAAATGTTTTGGAAATGGAATTGGAATAGAAGTGAAAAGCTTTTGAAATGGAATTTCAAAGATGGAAATTTATTTTGAATAACTGGATTTAGTGTTGGAATTTAAATACTTTAATTTAAAATTTGAATTCAATATTCAAATTGAATTCTGTAATGTGAAACTAGGGATTAATGATATTATACTAGTCATTATGAGTTAAATCATTTTTAAAGTATTATTTTTGGAAATTGGAATTTAACCCAGGGATTTCAACTCGTATAAATGAATCAGATTTCCAAAATGAAAACTGTTGTTTTCAAATGATAAACACTTTTAGATAAGAACTGAGATTCAAGTTAATTAGGGGAATTTCAAGATTGAATAGAGAAATGATTTTCCTAAATCATGAAAGAATTCTTTTTGAAAGCTATGAATTAAATCTGTTTATTTTTGACAGATTTAAATTGATGATTTGTTTAAATCAAATTGAAATGAAATTGTTGTGAAGGCTATAAGTTAAATCTTTGATTTAAAGATTTAACAAGTTAATCAAATTGAAATGAAAATTGATTTGGAAAATCTGTGAATGAATCTTTTATTTAAAAGATTAAAATGTGAAAATTGTTTAAAACCATTAAAGGTTGTGAAAATGAATCTTTTTGTTTAAAGATTTAAATGGTAATTTGTTAAGCCATTTGAAGAAAAGTTTTGGGTAATAAGTTGTGACTTAATTGAAATCCCATTATTCATTTGTTTTTGAAATATCGTGCTCACTATTCGGTTTAGCCGGGAAAGGACCTTTGTGTCGTATAACCCATTCCGAATATGTGATACGTCGTTATGGATAGCATTTGAAGACCGGTGATGAAGACCGGGTATTTGCGAAAGCGATAGGATGACCTATCGATTGTTTCTGCACCGAGTCGCGTCGGTATAGAAACTCCCTAAGTGATGGGAAATCCGATCGGGATTGTGAATATCCGGATTGCAAGGACTTCTTTGTAAGTGCCTTCGGTTCTGTTCGAGCCCGGAACAGACTTGTATGGATTGTATGTCTGACATTACAATTGAGATATAAAGCTGATTTCTTTCAAATATATTTCTGTTGGTGGCGGAGAATTTATTCTCTTAGCTTAACACCCTTCTATGAGACGTATGAACTCAGAGGTTATATAGTTGAAGTTATCAGCGATATATTCCCAATTTGGTAATGTGACATACTGAGTGTTGCTGTGAAATGATCATTGTGTTGATTATTTGTGATAGGATCATTTGTTTGATCGTCTATCCTGGTGATCATTTCTATGATCATTTGTTGACCCAAAGCATGGCTTTTGTATAAAGTATGTTTTTGTGGACGTGACTTCGTCGAGCCTCACACCTCGGGAATGGTCAAAACAGGAAAGATGCGGCAAGGTTATGAGGGGTAACGCCCTTTAGGATATGTGCATTTCCTTCTGGAAAAGGGTGGTATCATGGTATGGAGCCCAGATACTTACTCATGTTGAAACACTTTATTATTATGATTGTGTGAATTGATTAGAGAGCTCTCGGATAAAGGTCCCAAAGGACCGGGGGATGGCATATTCGGTCAGTTGTTACTCAGTTAGGGGTAACCCGGCTTTGTGTTGGTAGAGATCCGGTTTGGTTCTCGGGGATGTCCATCCAGAGGCATTCTCATGTGGCAATGGGAAGTTCCTTGGCCTGATCATTCGTTGGAAATCCAAAGAAACAATACGAGACTTGTAAGGTATTGTTGTAGAACCTATCATTCACTTATGGTGGCGCCCCACTGTTTGGATGGTAGCTATAGTAGGCATACGATAATGGTCGTATGTTGGCTAAGATTTATATTCTACTTTCGAAATGAATTTTCCTACACTATGCACTAGTAATAATATCAAATGTTTCTTTTTAATGCGTATCAAGCATCTTTGACTATCGTAAGGAGAAATCTCCTCCGATTCTGCGTTTGCATGTGTGTGTGTGCGGGAGGCCTTATGGTAGTCTCATTTTTTTAAAAAGCATTGCGAATTTACTTTGAAAATCTTTTGTTGAATGTTTTTAATAGATAAACTGTTTTGTTGCTCACACCAGTCCCACGACTGATCCGGAGTTTATCGTTTCTTTCCTAAACTCTGGGTGCTCATTATTTTCTACACGAGCAGTCTAGAGTTGGGTTTTTCAGATAGTCAGGTTTAGTAGATTATCTGGAGTTAGTTCAGTCTTTGGACCGGACCGGACTTGCTAAGCTTGGTGCATCGTTATTGGGGGTTCCCGCTTCTGCTGGATTGATTCTTGGAAATGGAGTTGCAGTTATTTTGGAGTTCTTCATTGAAGACTATCTCAGAGTTATATTGTTCCACTGCTAGATGTTATCTATCGTTTTCTTTTCCGCTGCTATTTTATTGTATCATATCTCTGATGTATATTGATATCTATTGGATCATCTGTTGTATCAGATATTGTATCAAAGTTGTATATCAATGTATTATTCTTTTATTCCGCTGTGTTGTTTACTTAATGTTGTTATAAGCTCCGGCGAATCGGATTTGAACGGTCGAATCTATGGCATTCGAATACGATTTGAAGTATGGATGTCGATTTTTGAGCGGGCAAAATCCGAAACGTTACAGTATGGTTTTTATAACTTGATTTTCATTTAGAGTAATTTAAATGAAAATCAAGTTGATTTAAATGAATATATCAAGTTAAATAAATTGAAAGAATATCTAGTTATTTGATGTTTAAAAGTTTTACTTAAATGATACTGGATTTATTAAGTAAACATTTCGAATCTAAATAATAGTAATGGAATTTGATTTATATGGAATTATCAAAGAATTAGTTTTGAAATGGTGGAATATTTAAAGCTTTGAAATAGATGGAAATTGAAATGGTTTATTTGGGGGGTTCAAATCTGTATCTGGAATTGATTTATGAAATTGAAGAAGCTATTTTATTATACAAAATAATTTAATATTTAGGCCATTTAAATAGTGTATTTATGTTCAAAGTTTTGATTTTCAAAGTATTCTGATTTGAAAGTGTTATAATTTCAAGTGTTTGTTTTCGAAGTGTATAACTTTGAAAGTGTTATGATATTTGGAAAAAGGATATATAAATAAAAATGATATTATATTGATTTAGGATCTCATAAAAATGATATTATACTGATTTAGTTTTTGAAATGGAAATGATATCGTAATTATATGGTTTCGAAATGGATATTACATTCTGGTTTTGAAGTATAATTATTTTGAAATGAACGCGGTGTTATAATAACGTTTGGTTGTTAAAGAGACCGGGATCGAAGGTTGTCATACTCTCTGCCAACTCCAAAAGCCACTTTAACAACCGTGTACGCGGTGGAGATTCCAGAATGAAGTAGGATGGCGGCGGCGTTTTCTTTGAGGTAAATACGTGGACCCGACTCCCTTGAGTTGGAATAAGGTGGCTAAAACAAGAGCGATTGACGGGATAAGAAGATAGCACCTTTTATAAGACACACTCCTTCGATACCATTCTATTACTTTGTGATTGATTTGGGCCCTTTTGATTTTGGGGGTGTGGCTCGAGGTGGGCGGTAGTAGCTGCTATGCGCTTCCACCGGTCCAGAAGCGTAATTGGTATATCTACCCTGGCATTGCCTATTTGTGTCGTGTCACCTACCCTAGCGTGCCTTGTACGATTTTGGGATTTCTCCCGTAGCCCGTGGAGTATTTAGGGTGGTCTCCCGATCTGGAGATGCGCTGATACTCGATGGACTACTGGGACTATTACGTGTTAAAGTGAAAAATGTAAAGCCTTAATACTATTTAAAAGTAAGTTTATTTTACTAATAGACATTATTATAATAGCGTATATTACTACATAGTAAATAGTTTAACGGATCTTTAGGAGATGTGAATCTCGAACACCTCTTAAGTTGCTGCACTCACGTTTGACACTGGATAGGAGATGTCAAATCCCGTAACATCTCTGACGCCGTTCCACTCATATTATTTACATCGATTTAACTTACATAAGATCTTTTAGTTCTGACTTGAGTGTTTTGTCTTTTAATTCGCTCGGGTCAGTCTGAGCATTTCAGGATTTGAAGACCTTATTTCTGGAGGACGAAGACGAAGACGAAGATTGTATTACTATTACTTATTATATTATTCCACTACCTTCAACTATTCCGCTGCATTGTAATTATTGTTCTCTGTATGTGTAACTCTGATTCTAAATTGTATTAGTATAATCAAATGTTATGTAAAACAACTTCATGAATTGTTTATTTGTTTATTATATTATGTCATTCCGCTGCAAGATTCTGTTTATTTTATTTCCTTCTCTGCTTTTCTTATTCACCCCAATAACAATCTGCCCATTTTTATGGTTTGAGTCTGACGTGTGTGGTTTATCGTCGATTTAAAGCGTACAAAAAGGCGAGATGTTACAATCTGGTATCAGATCTTTGGTTTAGTAATAAACCTTAGCTTTGTGCGGTCTGACTCTTTACTAATAAGGTAGTAATACCCTATATGAGTCGCTGAGTGTATATATATGAGAGAGCGTATTTGTTAGTGTTTTAAAAAGTTTTATATTGTGTTAATTTGTTCCGTTTTGTATTTATAAATACTGATTGGTGCATAGGACACTATGATTTCAATAGGGATTTCTAAACACTTAATACGACATACCGACACAATATTGTTTTGAAAATAAGTGAATGAAATAATTTTGCCTATTATATTTTCCATATATAAAATATTTTTTTTATAAAGGTTATATTTGGTTGTAATAAACTGATTGTTAGGTAGTGAAATTTATAAATATTGATTGGAAACAAGATTTTAAGAAAATAAAATAAATGAAAATTTGAAATTTAGAACCTAAGTCCCTGGATTTTTGGAATTTCTTTCAAAAGATTTTGGAATATAATAATATTGTTTATAAGTATTTTCTGATATAATTTCTAAATTGAAAGAATGGTTTTAAAGAAATTTTGAAAAGGAATAAGTCCTGTACTTCCCTCTATGTCATTGGAAAATAATTTCGATGATGAGTGCATGCATCATCTTTTCGAGTTTCTAAGTGGGAAGACCACTGTGGTAGTTTTACTGCAGAATTATTTTGATAAACAAATGTAGATTTTAAATGTTTTAAATATAGTTGGATATACAAATTGTGAGTATATACATTTATCTATTATTTTTAAAATGACTTGAAATTTAACCCGGTATTTAATTCTTAAGTTTTTGTTAATTAATAGTTTTAATTAGTGTGATGAAATGGAATTTAGCTAATAATTGAAACCTCTAAACGAAATTACAAGAATTGAGCATTAAATTAATTTAAAAAATGAGAAAAACTTGAATAACTTTCAATTACATTCTTAAAGAATATATATAACTTACCAAATATTAAAGTTGAAATGTCTAGTAAGAAAATGTAATGGAAATTATACAAGTAAAACTTAAAGTAATGAAAGTATTCAGTGAAGTCCTTTAATAAATAAGAATGGAGGATATATTATTATAAACTTAAGTTATAATTGAAATGTTACTATAAGTAAATATAATAGAAGGTAAGTATTATAAATAAATGATTATAGACTTAAGTAAATGAATTGAAATGCTAAGAAATATAATGGGACACAAATACTATGGATAAATGAGGGAAAACAAACGAAATTGAGAAATGAATGAAGGTAATGCAATAAAAAGAAGATTTATATGATATGAGTAAATAAAAATGAATTTACATAAGTATAAGTGCAAAAAAGTGAAACAAACACTGAATCAATGGATGGAAATGAAAATTTGCAAGAAGTAAATGTGAATAAAAAAGATAAATCATTATATGAATGAAAAGGAAATCAAACAACAAATGTATGAAATGAAATTAATAAGAATGAACTTGATCCATTGTTTGAAATTGTTATTTGTCTGGTTTATGGTTGTTTGGGCAAGAATACTTTAAAATTGTTTGGATGTATGAATAATCTATTTAGTTTCGTCTAAGTCTGTTGAGTAAATGGTGCACTTAGTAGTTTATTTTCCATTCTGTACAATTTAAAGTTTTAAACCCGAACGACTATTGGTTTGTTTGCTATGGATATATGGATGGTTGATTTTATTGGCTTCATATGATGATTTTATGTTGTGATTGTAAGTGATTATTATTGATTTGTCTGTTAGTGGTTGAAACAACCTTAAATATTTCATTTCATATAATTGTTAACCTTTTGGGATTATATAAGTGAAATACAGGTTATGGAAACAATTGCTACTGCTTTCGGTTTCATAAATAAGCGTTATTTTCCCGACAAATAGGTACGTTTTACGGATTATGGTTTATAGCGTTATTGTATTGTTTTTGCCATGGTTGGGATATATTATTTTGAGATATTGTGGTATATATTGTTATATTTGATATTATATTTTCTTTCGAGCCTCCCCGTACAAAGGAGACTCTGCCAAAATTTTCCACAAATTTTGGACTTAGAAAAATTTTGAAAAATGTTTTCCAAACTTTATTAATTTGAGTACAAAAAGATTTAATGGCTATAAATTGGCATATTTTATTTGAATTAATTAACTTTGTAAATTTATTTGTTTATAAAGTTAACATTTTTGAATAAGATGTATTATTTACTCAATTCTTTCTTTTTCCTTCTTTTTCCTTTTCGAGGACGAAAAGTTTTGAGTGGGGGAGAGTGTAACGACCCATAAAATTTTCGATAATTTAATTGTTAATTTTATTAAATGTTTGTTATCTAATATTGGAAAAACAGAAATTTATGATTCATTTATGAAATAATAACTTAAATGGGATGTAATAATGCTAATCTAAGTTAATCATTAACTATTTGAATGGAGTTATAGTTAATGGAATTAATGAAAAAGTTTTACTAGGCTATAAATCGAATATAAGAAAACAAACGTAAATATTGAATTAATTAACGAATTAATATATATTGAATGGTAATTGAATAAAATCAATGTTTAGTAAGAAATTCTAACATTGGTTTGAAAATGATAAACTTATAAAATGTGATTGAGAGTAATGATATAATTAATATAAGTTAATCATTTATTTAGTCCATTAAATAAAAATTTGTAATCAATTGCAATGAATCTCAATTCAATGTTATGTTAGTGTAAATTAAGGAGATAATTGGAAATAGTGTTAAGTCTATTCATAACATGACAATTGGTTGAATGAAAATGATGGATATCAAGATTTATTAATTTATTGGAATTTAAACTTAATAAATGGATTAATTGCAATTAAATGAAATTTAGTGAAATTAAGGCTAACACTGAAATTGATAAATTAATCAACTATAAATTGACATCTAAATTTGGTTAAATTAGTATAAATGATTAAGAAATTTAAAAATGATGAAATTTGTTAATTATAGAGCTGAAATTGAAAACTTGATTTAATTAATCAAATATTAATTTATTTATTTAATTAGAAAATAGCCATTTTGGCCACGGACTCGGAATTCGATGAAATCTGTTTCATCGAATCCGTAACGGTGAATTATTGTAGGATTTCAAGTTTTGCAGCGATCGGGCTTGTCGTTTGATCGTACGGACTCAAAACGCCTAGAAATCAATGAAATTGAAATTAATTTGAAATAACTTGATTTTAGCATAACTTCTTCATACGATAGAATTTGGACTTGAAATCTATTCCATTGCGTTTAGAATATTTAAAAACATCTATTTTGATATATGAGTTGACCTAATTTCATTTCGGAGTCAGAACGGGCTTTCCGGGCCATTTATCATTCAATGGTCCAAACCAATCGTACCCGTTCCTCTATTTCTCAGCTCTATCTATATATATATCCTGTTATAAATCCTAACATCCTTTCAATTTCTCATTTCTATACGTACATAAATTTCTATTTCTCCTCTTCCTAATGGCTGAAAATCCTAAAACTCCTCAGTTCAATTCCAATCCAAATTTCAACTTCAAAATTCAAACTCCTCAATGCATATCAAATTATATATCAATCTGAAGCTCTTGACGAGTGCATCTCAGATTTGAAATTCGTTTTTCGATCTGAAGCTCTTACTATCTAGAAAATTGCGAATAATTCACGGCTGTCCATCGAGTCACGATCAACTTCGCCTGATCGTCAATTGGATGTTACTGTTGTGTAGAGATTGACGAGTGGTGTGCTTATTTTGGCAAGATAATGGTTGGATGCAGCGTAAAAATTCGATTACGGTTTTAAATAATCGACGGTGACTGGGTTCATCGGGGTGTGCGCGGCCTCCGTCGGGTCGGCCAGAGGTGGAGACTAGCTCGGTGCGTCGTTCTGGTGTGCTCGCAGGAGGAGCGACGGCGCGTTGAGCCTCCACATGGCGACGGCTGTAGCTTGTCGCGGTTCACTGTGCTTGCGTGTATTAGGGTTTCTAGAGGATGGAGTTACGTGGGAGACGTGTGCGTGCTGACGTGAAAGTAGGTGACGTGTGTTATCTCTTTTTTATTTTAATTTAGATTTCGATCGTTCTAACTTTAATAATTTTCACATACGAGGTCCGTTTCTCGCGTGGTTTTCTCCGCTATGTTCATATTAGAATTCCGGACATTTTGCCACTGTTTTTGACGAATTATGAGACTGTTCAAATTTTGGGTTTAAATTGGATTTAAATTCAATTTAAATTCAAAAGGTGAGTGTTTTAACCCACTCACAACTTCTAAAATTTCTTATGTTTGTTAAATTGATTTATGATATGATTAGAAATTAATTTATGACTATTTGGCATATTTTTAATCATCATCTCATTTAAATTGAATTTATTTGAATTAAATTGTTATTTAATTTATTATTGCATACAAACTGCCAATTAAATAGTTATTTAATTTATATTGAATATAAACTGCCAGTAAATGCCTGTTATTTATTATTTGTTCTATATTGATGTTATTAATTTAATTGGATGATGAATGTGATAAATGTTTGATGGTTGATATTAGATGAATGGATGTTGTGTTTTATACTGTTATAAACTACAAGTTGTTATGGATTTTATTTCATTCGGGATTGCGGTTTGATATGATATATAACCGTATTTATATTTTAAATTATGGATTGAAATGATAAATATCCGTATCGCTTAACCATAGGATAGAAAATTATATACAGACACCGTGGTCTATATATAAAAATATTTTAAAATGATTTCTATGGTTTTTGTAAAGAAATATATGGGTTATATAAATATTTATTTTGGATGTTATATAAAGGTTATTTTATAATTGACTTTTAGCTATGAATAAATTTGTTTTGAAATATAAAATAAGTTAACTAATAAAGTTTGATTGTTTTTATATAATATGGTTAAGTATCTGTTTAAATTATATTGTGTATAGAGTTTATAACGACTTAAATAAAAAATTAAGGTTGGAAGATAAATATGAAATTGATTTGAATTAAATTATTTAAGAATTATACTCAAATAAATTTGATTTGAAATTTAAATAAATTTGAGATTTTAAAGGGTATGATTTTTATAACTTGATTTTGGTTTAGAGTGATTTAAATGACTATCAGCTTGATTTAAATGAATATATCAAGTTAAGTGAATTGAAAGAATATCCAGTTATTTAAAATTTAAAAGTTTTACTTAAATGATATTGGATTTATTAAGTAAACATTTCAAATCTAAATAATAGTAATTGAATTTGATATATATGGAATTATCAAAGAATTAATTTTGAAATGGTGGAATATTTAAAGCTTTGAAATACATGGAAATTGAAATGGTTTATTTGGGGGTTCAAATCTGTATTTGGAATTGATTTGTGAAATTGAAGTAGCTATTTTATTATATAAAGTAATTTAATATTTAAGCTATTTAAGCGGTAAAGTTATGTTCAAAGTTAAGAGTTTCAAAGTATTATGATTTGAAAGTGTTATAATTTCAAGTGTTTGGTTTCGAAGTGTATAACTTTGAAAGTGTTATGATTTTTGAAAAAAGGATATATTTGAAATAAAAGTGATATTATATTGATTTGGGATCTCATAAAAATGATATCATATTGATTATTTTTTGAAACGGAAATGATATCGTAATTATATGGTTTCGAAATGGATATTACGTTCTGGTTTTGAAGTATAATTATTTTGAAATGACCGCGGTATTATAATAACATTTGGTTGTTAAAGAAACCGGGATCAGAAGTTGTCATACTCTTTGCCAACTCCGAAAACCACTTTAACAACCATGTACGCGGTGGAGATTCCAGAATGAAGTAGGATGGTGGAGGCGTTTCCTTTGTGGTAAATACGTGGACCCAACTTCCTTGAATTGGCATAAGATGGCTAAAATAGGAGTCATTGACGGGCTATGAAGGTAGCACCTTTTATCAGACACACTCCTTCGATACCATTCTATTACTTTGTGATTGATTTGGGCCCTTTTGATTTTGGGGGTGTGGCTCGAGGTGGGCGGTAGTACCTGCTACGCGCTACCACTAGTCCGGAAGCGTAATTGGTATATCTACCCTGGCATTGCCTAGTTGTGCCGTGTCACCTACCCTAGCACGCCTTGTACGATTTTGGGATTTCTCCCATAGCCCGTGGAGTATTTAGGGTAGTCTCCCGATCTGGAGATGCGCTGATACTGGATGGACTACTAGGACTATTACGCGTTAAGGTGGAAAATGTAAAGCCTTAATGCTATTTAAAAGTAAATTTATTTTACTAATAGACATTATTATAATCGTGTATATTATTACATAGTAAATAGTTTAACGGAACCTTAGGAGATGTGAATCCCGAACATCTCTTAAGCTACTGCACTTACGTTTGACATTGGATATGAGATGTCAAATCCCGCAAACATCTCTGACGCCCTTCCACTCATATTATTTACATTGATTTAACTTACATAAGATCTTTTAGTTCTGACTTGAGTGTTTTGTCTTTCAATTTGCTCGGGTCAGTCTGAGTATTTTAGGATTTGAAGACCTTATTTATGGAGGACGAAGACGAAGATTGTATTACTATTATTTATTATATTATTCCACTACCTTCATACTATTCCGCTGCATTGTAATCATTATTCTCTGGTATGTGTAACTTTGATTCTATATTGTATTAGTATAATCAAATGTTTTGTAAAACAGCTTCATGAACTGTTTATTTGTTTGTTATATTTTGTCGTTCCGCTAAAAGATTCTGTTTGTTTTATTTCCTTCTCTGCTTTTCTTATTCACCCCATAACAGTCCGTCCTTTTGTATGGTTTGAGTCTGACGTGTGTGGTTTATCATCGATTTAAAACGTACAAAAAGGCGGGGTGTTACATCTGCACATTAACCACGTTTAGATCACATATACATGTACAAAATACGATAATAGCAACATATGAAGATGTCCTCTTATGATGACCGAAGAACTAATAAATATGAACTTTATAGCTCTTAGTACATTACAGCGGAATACACAAAATAGGTCCTATATAGCTGATACTACCTCCTATACGTCTCCGAAAGCTTATTTGTCGAAAACTTGAAAGTCTCTCACTCTCATACTACTCAAATTAACGTTTATGGATAAACATGAACTTCAATTCAGACTATAAGTCTGGTATGAATAATCCCCTATCATCTCTTATCATAGATAGATACCTAGTGAGATCACGCCGCTTAGCGGAACGGGTTCTCCCCTCACTAGTATCCATAACAAACATGCAAATCATTTACTATGCCCTTGCACCCAAAATGATTAGTCTTAACATAATATGAAATAAAGACATAAATCATATTTATTGGATATCCCATTCACGCATTTATTAGATATCCCATCTAAAAGCAATCTATTAGGTTTCCCATCTAAAATCAGTTTATTAGAGTTTCGCTTCAAAATCATTAAAATGACTATCCATCATAATTTAATAGGACTATCCATCCCAAATCCATTCAAAATAAATGCAGATTATTCATCGTACATTGTTTTATAAAAGATGGTGTGGGCTATCCACCGAACACTCCATAGTTTTCATAGGATGACTATGAACCATTGGATGCCAAATCCCGAGGCTCACCACATCTGGTAAAATATTCTTTACATTGGAAATTTGATGTGGGTTATCCACCGCACATTCCATTGTTTTCCTAGGTTAACCAAGAACCCATCACTTGGCCAATTAAAACATCATGATACCCATAATTATTTATATAAATTCTTGATCCCCATGATTAATTATTTTCCCCAAGTATACCACATGTTTAACCTATACCCATTGGTAGCCTCAATTAAGTTAAATTAAATAAAAACACATTGATAGCCCCAATGTATATTTTCGAAAGCATATTTCTGTTTGTAACCCCAAACTACTTAATGAAAACATTAAACTCACCCCGGCGTCCCCAAGGTTTTATAACGTTCATTTTATAAAAGGATCCCCTTTACATTTTCAAACAAAGATAAGTATTTTATGTTATAACCCTTTGAAGTAACCCCTTCGTCTTAACAAAATTTTACTTAAAAAAGGCTAAAAATAGCTTTTTCAAACCCTTCGAATGAAGTCCCATTCGAAAGAAAATAAACATCCAAAGTTAGCCCTTTGAGAAACTTTTCGAAATCAAACTTTCGAAATCAAAACCTTTGGCAATCACTGAAGAGAACCCTTTCAAAACCTTTCGAACTCAAAACCTTTCACGGTTATTGAAGATAACCCCTTCAAAACCTTTGAAATCAAACCTTTCGAAATTAAACCTTTCGAAACTATAACCTTTCGAAATTAAAACCTTTCCAAATTAAACCCTTCGAAATCAAAACCTTTCAGAATTAAAACCTTTCGAAATCATTGAAGATAGCCCCTTCAAAACCCTTCGAAATAAACCTTTCGAAGTCAAACATTTCAAAATCAAAACCTTTTGAAATTAAAACCTTTCGAAATCATTGAAAAAATATGAAGTGTCGGTGTTGGAACCAACCCTTCGAAAGTATACTTCCCACCATGTGGAAGGTTAACCCTTCGGCTTGCCCAAAGGTTTTAAAACACCTTTTCGGAAAACATTTTAAAACAGTACACTTGAAGGTTTAAGATTTCGAAGATCCCCTTCGAAACCCTTCCTGAATATAAAATTTTAGTCTTTTATAAAATGATAGAGTCGAAGGATCCCCCTTTAACTTATTCGAAAATAATTTTTATTTCTATCCGAAAGTTAAAGAAGCAGCTTCCCCATCACTTCGGCCTTTTCTTCCCTTTGGCCCCATGCCTACCTTTCGACTTTGAGGAGGGTAACTGTTTACCTTCCATTTAGATGAAAGGTACCTTTTGACTTCATCAAAAGGGTAAAAGCGGGCTTGTTATAGTCGAAGGCATAATTAAACCATGTTAAAGTGATGTTTTTATCTTGTTTGTCTAATTATGATTGGCTGAGGAACCTTCACCTATACTTTCAAATAGTAAAAAGTATACAAAAGTCAACCTTTTTCTCAAAACACTGTACTTCTCATATATTTCCAAATGCAATTTCCTTCTGAATTTGAATAGTTTCAAAAGCAAATTTTCAGTTTAGCCCTTGGGATTAAATAATTTAATTACCTCAGTAGATCACTAAGGAAAAATTACTAAAAATACCAAAAATCAAATAAATCATATACTTCAACATATTAAAATTTCAAAGCATACAAAGATTAAAACAACTCGGAATTTAACCAAAATCAAATGAAAACGTGTTAATTAGCCCATAAACATTTTAAAACACCTATGTCTTGTCCAAATAAAGGTTTAAGTGGTTATATCCTAACCAAAATCATAAACATGAATCGGATATGACCCATAACTGATCCAAACATAAAAAACAAGATAATAAACATAGTTATTCACCTTGATTAGCTGATTGGAGAATGTGATGCTTTCCTAGCTTTAATTCCTTAGCTTATTCTTCAATTTAAACTCTTCTTGGAGCATTTTAATTGCCGGTCAAAGTGATGAGTAGTTAAGAATGACAAAGTGGGAATTTATTCAAGTGGAGGAAGAAATATATACAAAGAAGTGTATCCCCATTTCCAAGTTTAGCCCTTAGAAAATTCCTCCATCTAAATTTAGTTAAGTCTTATTTTACTTCATTCATTTGGACACGACCATTTGATTTATTAATCTCATCTCCCTACTTATTCACATTATTCTATTTAATTTATCCAATTAAATACCTTGAATAATGTTAAATAAAATTCAAGGGCGTTACATTGTCACAAAATAATTATATAGAAACGATGCTTAAAAGGTTTGGCATGCAAGATTGTAAAAAGGGCGATACCCTTGTCGCTATAGGAGATAAATTTTGTCTCAAACAATGCCCTAATAACATCCTTGAAGCTAAGAAATGTAGATGATCCCTTTTGCATCTGCTACAGGGATTCTAATGTATGTTCAAGTGTGTACGCGTCCGGATATTGCGTACATTATAGGAGTGTTAAGCTGGTATCTTAGAAACCCTGGAATGGATCATTGGAAAACAACGAAAATGGTTATGAGGTATCTTCAGTTACAAAGGACTATATGCTTACATATACAAGATCAAATCAATTGAAAATCATTGGGTATTCTGATTCTGATTTTTCTGGATGCCCGGATAGTAGAAAATCCACTTCAGGATACATATTTCTATTAAGTGGAGGGGCTATATCATGGAAAAGCGGTAAACAAATGCTTATAGCTTCTTCCACCATGGAAGCAGAGTTTGTAGCTTGTTATGAGGCATCTAACCATGCAAAATGGCTATAGAATTTTATCACTAGGATGCGCATTAATAATATTGAAAGACCATTAAAGTTATATTGTGACAATAGATCTGCAGTATTTTATTCTAATAACAATAGAAGCTCAAGCAAGTCGAATTACATTGACATCAAGTTTCTAGTTGTAAAGGAAAGAGTGCAGAATAGGTTAATGTCCATAGAGCATACTAAGACAAATTCTGTGCTAGTGGATCCGCTTACAAAAGGAGTACCACCCAAGGTCTTTCATGAGCATGTTGCTAAAACGGGTGTATCTTTTAAATAAGGATATTTTGGTTTAGGGGAAGTTTGTAGTCACTTATTTTGCGACACTGCTCTATATTTTGATTATGGACATACTTTGGTTTTTCTAATCAAAAATAAGTTCTCTTTTGCACTTCAACTGTTTATATATATTATTTGGAATTTTGATCTCATTAAAGTAAAGTAGAACCAGTTAGAAATAGATGTGTAAAGTCGCATTTCATGTAATTTTCATGCTACACATACATGATTGATATATGTCTTTTGATTGTATTGATATCTGTGACCATTGATGGGTTTAGTTACAATACAATGAGTTTAAGATCGGTTATAACTGTCAATAGGAGAAATGGACTATTAATGAGCTCATTTCATATTGTGTACAAGAAGAAGAGAGAATGAAGCATGATAAGATTTAAAGTGCTCATTTGGCATACACCTCTAAGGGAAAAGACAAAAAAACAAAGAAGGATAAGGAAACTACTAAGGGTCCAATGGAAAAGAAACAACATAAGGAGGCTGATGGTTGTTACTTTTGTAAGAAGGTTGGACATTTAAAGAAAGACTGTACCAAATATCACACATGGCGTGTTAAGAAAGGTACATCCTTTGCTTTGGTCTTTTTTGAAGTAAATTTAGCTGAAGTACCTAGAAACACTTGGTGGTTAAATTTTGGTGCTTCTACTCACATAATTGTTTCTACGTAGGGTTGCTTGAGCTACCGAAAACCAGCTGATATTGAAAGATACATATATGTGGTTGATGGAAAATCAGTTAAAGTGGAGGTATTGGGCATTTTAACTTGTTATTGAGAACTTAATTTTATTTGGATTTATTTGATCCTTTTGTTATACCATCATTTAGATGAAATTTGGTTTCTATTTCTAAGTTGGAAAATTTTGGTTATTCTTGTTCATCCGGGAATGGTATTCTTAATTTATCAATAAATCAAATCATGTTGGAACTAGTTCTCTCAATGTTTATGATAAGTTATATATGCTTGATATTAATACCTCTTATTATGAGGCCTTGTATGTGGAATCGCGTGGTACTAAAAGAAAAGCTAATAAGGAAAATTCAGCCACATTGTGGAACAAGCACTTAGGTAATATATCTAAAACTAGAATTCAAAGGCTTGTGTCAGATGGTATTTTGGAATCTGTTGATTATTCAAACTTCGATGTTTGTGTAGAGTGCACTAACGAAAAATAGACCAAACGTAAGAAAATAGGTGCCAATTGAGCAATCGACGTCTTAGAATTGATACATATGGATATTTGTGGACCATTCCCTATAGCATCATGGAATGATCAACAATATTTTATCACATTCAAAGAAGGCTACTCAAGATATGGCTACCAATATGTTATACATGATGAATCAGAATCCTAAGACATGTTTAAGAAATTTAAGGTAGAATTTGAGAACTAACTTAACGAAAGAACGTAGCTGTCAGATCTGACTGTGGAGGTGAATATTATGGTAAATTTGATGGATTAGGTGAACAATGTCTAGGACCATTTGTCCAACTCCAAGAGGAATGTGGAATAGTCCCACAGTACACCATACCAGGTTCACCTAGCATGAATGGTGTTGCTAAGAAACGAAACAGAACTCTTAAGGACATGGTATGGAGTATGATTAGTCATTCTACCTTACCAAAATAACTCCGAGGGGAGGCATTAAAGACAGTAGTTTATATCGTTAACAGGGTACCCACTAAAGAAATTTTTTGAGATCCTACACTAAAGAAATTTTTTGAGATGGGAACTACAACATTTTTTGAGGATGTTGAGTTAAGAGGGAGAAATAAAGTAAGGAACATTGTTTTTCAAGGAGGAATCATCATCTATGATTCCGACTACAGTACTTCTTATGACAATGCACAGATTATCATTCCTTTCATTAACGAAGAAGTTAATTTGGAACCACAACAAAAAAATATTTAACAAAACCATCTTCAAGATGAGGAAAATGTTCCACAAGAATAAATTCAACAACCTCAAAATGAATTGCCACTAAGGAGATCCACTAGAGAGAGGAAAGATGCTATTACGGATGATTATGTGGCATTTCTTCAAGAAATAGAGGATAATAATGGATTGGTGGAAAATGATCCTATCAACTTTCACCAAGCCATTCAAGATGATAATTCTCAAAAGTGGATTGAAGCTATGAACGAGAGTATAAATCCATGCAAGACAATAAAGTTTGGGATCTTGTCTCTTTACCTGAAGATAAGAAACCCACTGGTTGTAGATGAATATTTAAAACCAAGAGGGATGTAAAAGGCAATATGGAAAGATATAAGGCTCGTCTTGTATCAAAAGCTTTTACTTCAGAGGAAGGCATCGATTTTAAAGAGACTTTCTCTCTGTTTTCATCAAAAGACTCTTTTAGAATAATTTTGGCGTTTGTTACACATTTTGACTTTGAGTTACATCAAATGGATGTTAAAACCGTGTTCCACAGTTGAGACATTGAGGAAATAATTTGTATGCTGCAACCAGAAAACTTTATGTTCGGAGAACCAAAGAATATGGTTTGCAAACTAAAGAAATCTATTTATGGGCTTAAACAAGCTTCTCGTAAATGGTACCACAAGTTTCATCAAGTAGTTACCTCACTTGGTTTCGAGGTAAACATAATTGATAACTGTGTGTATCACAAGTTCAGCGGGTGAAAATTAATATTTTTGATTTTACATGTTGATGATATATTTCTTGCCTGTAATAATTTATATATTTTGTACGAAACCAAGAGATATTTTTCAGATAATTTTGAAATGAAAGATCTTGGAGATTCTTCTTTTGTACTAGAAATCCAAATATATCATGGTTACTCATGTGTTATTCTTGGATTGTCACAAAAGAAATATATAGAAATGGTGCTTAAAAGTTTTGGCATGCAAGATTGTAAAATTAATGATACCCATGTCGCTAAAGGAGATAAATTTTGTCTTAAATAATGCCCTAATAACTTCCTTGAAGCTAATGAAATGCAAAAGATCCTTTATGCATCTGCAATAAGGAGTCCTGTGTATGCTCAAGTGTGTCTGCGTTCGGATAATGCGTACATTATAGGAGTGTTTGGCAGGTATCTTAGTAACCCTAGAATGGATTATTAGAAAGCAGCAAAAATGGTTATGAGGCATCTTTAGAGAACAAAGGACTATATGCTTACATATAGAAGATCAAATCAGTTGGAGATCACTGGGAATTCTGGTTCTGAATACATATTTCAATTAAGTGGAGGGTCTATATCACGGAAAAGCTTTAAACAAACGCTCATAGCTTCTTCCACCATGGAAGCAGAGTTTGTGGCTTATTATGAAGCATCTAACAATGCGAAATGGCTATGGAATTTTTTCACTAGGTGACGCATTATTGATAATGTTTAAAGACCATTAAGTTATATTATGACAATAGATGTGTAATATTATATTCGAATAACAATAGAAGCTCAAGCAAGTCAAATTACATTGACATCAAGTTTCTAGTTGTAAAGGATAGAGTGTAGAATGGGTTAATATCCATAGAGCATATTGGGACAAATTTCATGCTAGCAGATCCGCTTACAAAAGGAGTACCACCCAAGGTCTTTTATGAGCATGTTGCTAAAATGTGTGTATCTTTTATATATGGATATCTTGGTTTAGGGGGAGTTTGTACTTAGTCACTTATTTCACGACACTGCTCTATATTTTGATTATGGACATGCTTTGGTTTTTCTGGTCAGAAATAAAGTTTTCTTTTGCACTTCAATTATTTATATATATTATTTGTAATTTTTATCTCATTAAGGTAAAGTAGGACCAGTTGGAAATAGACATGTAAAGATCACATTTTATGTACCATGCTACACGTACATGATTGATCTATGTCATTTGATTGTATTGATATATGTGACCATTGATGGGTTTAGTTACAAAAACAGTAATGAAAGCTACTTTGATTCTATGTTAACGCAATCAATGCACGAGGTTGTTTTGAATATACCATATTATCAAGATAATTATTTAAGAGCTCAAAACGTTGAATACATTTTATAAATTACATAAGTGGCCTGAGGGAGATTGTTGGAATAATTCAACATAATGGGGCCACATATTTTAATGTTTGAATGTGTGGGTTATCTTGCAATTAAGTCTAATTATGTGATCTATTTTTGGAATAAACATATTAAGACTTAAGGGCTATATTCGTCATGTTAAATTATGATGTGTGGATATTGGAGTGACAATTTTAGTTTGTTGATGGGCCCAACTGGAAAAAGTCATACACTATATATATAGGGTAACGGTCCTTAAATTACATAAGTCTTATCATATTTTCTCTACCCTCTTCTAAAGAGAATGTACAGATCTATGCTTGTGTCAATTTGGAAGATCTAATCAAAATTAATCTTCACACCAATTAAGAATCGATGGATTTAGGTATGTCTTCCGCTGTTAATTTCATATACTTGTTTCTCAATTGAATCAATATGGGTTATATGTATTCAAGTCTAATATAGATTAATCACCAATAAGATACACTCAAAAAATCACTGTTCAATAATTTTGTTGTTCCAGGAACTCGACTTCATGAATGCAAATTTCATTTTACATGAATAAAGTTGTTCCATAAATGACAATTCTTTGCAACACCAATCAACATATTTTGGAGCTATCTGAAGAGATTGAATAAGAACTTTTTCTTGAATAGAAGACTATGCCCTCAAGAACTAGTATGTTAGCTGTTAGTTGCCATGCACTTCTTCCAACATCACAGAATTTAGAGAGCATATCATTAATCATATTAATTTGCAAAAATATTCGCAATGCATTATTAAAACTGATTTATGTGTGCTTGAAATATATTAGACATTGAATATAATGACTACCTCATTCCATATGTATGCATTTTCAACCTTGAGAAGTTTAATTCTGAGCATGCAGCGTCCACACAAGGCATTTAAAAGATGATTTGTATGTCTGGTTTCGACTCGTAGTATTTCATCTTCTTCTTTCATGGTCCAGTTTAGGGACATGTCTCTTTTCCTCTATTAAATATATATACAATCTTTATAACAAAATATTTATATAATATGACAAAATAATATGACATCTTATTTAAATAAAAGTTTACCTTCGTTTGGGTTCTATAATTTTGAAAACAAAACTTTACTCTATTTTGAACAAGTTCAAATATTGCGCAAGTTATGTTGATCAGGTTGATTGTTTTGTTCATAAAACCTAAAATATAAGAGGTCAAACCCATTGTATGAGGCTTCCGCACGATAGCATACTTTTGTGATGAAGAGGCTGTTTCTAGACTCAAACATGAACATCCAAATAATCATGCGAATGACCTAACCATTGCACCAAAACCTAAAATATAAAAAATAAAATATATAAGCTATAAGAATTCATAATTGCTAAGAGCATCCATGGAACCTCAAAATAATTTCAAGTTTTATATTTAGAATTTTGGGACCTCTTACAATTTCTGATTTTGTTCAGCTGTGTATCTTGTATTCATGTTTCCTTTTCTAGCAAGATTTTTATTATTCTCAGTCCGGCTTCCATTCTTTGGATTGTTTATCAAATTTGAATCATTTCTTTCATTCTCTTTGTTTTCTTCTCCATTTTCAACAAATTGTTCCTATGAAAGCATGTGCATAAATTAGTAGAGTGATATTATCAAATGCAAGTGATTATTCATCGTTTAATAGAATATTTGTTAAAAATAGATTTATCTGTATCCTATAAATTTAAAGAACATGTAATGATTTGAAATTAGAAAATCAATTTGCAATCAAATACATTTTGCATAGCTTAAAAGGCAATCTTTTAAGAATATTATGTACTTGGACGAAAAAGTGATATTAATATTAATATAAGTCTTCATAAAAGAAAATGCTGAAGTAGAATGAGAAAATTGAAAGAAAAAAGTCGCAAAAAGAAAACTCTAAAGTAGATCATCTCAATTATGAGTTGTTCAAAAAAGTACCCATTATTGATAATTGAGGCCAAGGTTTGAGAACTCCGTTTCGGTCTTGGTTTGGTCATTTGAAATTTTATTGGTTTCTGTCGATTTCATAAATTTCGCTTGTTTCGGTTTCTATCATGACATTGAATTTCTTTATTTTTAATAAAAAGGTAACGATAAACTATGTAAATTCATATAGAAATATGATTGCAACAAAATAATAATGATGCATACAATACCACTACATCCAAAATCTATTTCTTGAGGTACATATGGATTGTTTTCATAATTTTCTTTATCATCTTATGTTGTATAATACTATGGATAACCATATTACATTTTCCCTGGACCCATAAATGTCGCCATCATATTAACAAAAGATGATGGTTCATCATTTTGTGTTGCATATGTAGCTTGACTATTTTAATCACTCAACATATCATTATATGTTTTGTTTGTTCGATAATATGAGTTACCACCTGCATAGCCAGAAGCAGAATGTCTATAAGTTGGTGATCATTTGAAATATATGAATCGTGGTGCTCGTAATCATGTTAATGTTCGTAGTCAACATTTAAATTACTATCCCTTCAGCTAGGTTTGCCATTCGTACCCCTTCTTGTTGAATATGTTTGAGTTGGTCTGCATAATTCACCCCCATCACTTGAACCAATACCATAATTACTTGTTAAACCTATACCAATTCCACCAGCATTACCTTAAAACATCATTTGACGAGCTACTACTATTTTCATTGCTTTGACTCCTTATTGCTCGTGCAGGTATACCATCGACAACAGCGATTGCAACATTCAATGTATTGGTTATCCAAGGGTCGTCGTCCAACAAGGGTGGTTAAACTTCAATGGTCCATCTGCTAGAGGATCCTCTTTATAAAATATATAGTCCAGATCGATCAACTGATTTTCAGTATCATGACATTTCGAATTTTTTGCTCTTAATCTCATGCTGTAATGCACATATACCATTTTGCTAGATTTTTCATTTTTATTCTATTTCATAATTTTGTATGGATCATTGAAAATGTAGTCCAATTTCTTTCGCAATTTGAAGAGGTAACTATTCGACTTAAAATGGGCATTGCTAAATATGCTAAGGTTGGAGCATTCTCTCTTTCAATTATTAACCATCATTGAGCGAGGAAACATGTCTTTACTGGCTCATATGTTTTTGCAAAATAAAATGCACCAATTTTCTTTCTATATCTTTCTACTGCTGATGTATACGTTAAATATTTAATATGTCTTAAAGTTAAATGTTGGTCATAACTATTATATATTTTAGTTTTATCTCTTTTCCGATTTCAATCTATGTTGCAATATTCGACACCATTCTTTCAAGGACGTTGTTAAATACGTTTAATACTTATCCATCATTTGTTGCATCCCCATATTGAATGATGGGTTTAAGAAAATAACCTATATGGAAAAAGTTTAACATATTATTAAGATGTTATGTGTTTCACTATTTGTATGAGATAAGATAAAACAAATTACCTACAGCGTGAAGAGGTCAATCTAATTGTCTTCCCATCTTTTGTCTATTATATCCCACCATCTTTGGCATTGCCTTCCATCAATATTTATTCTAATTGTTTCTTTTGCTCGATCCATTGCTTCATAAAGATATCTCATATCTGCTTTGTCATCACTATTTATCATTTGTAAAACCTTCACTAGTGGCTCAAAAACATGGATGGTGAAAGAGACTTCAGTCAAAAAACATTGCTACAAATCAGTGTAGAGACAATATTTGTTGTTCTTTTGTATTTAGTTTAAGTCTAGGAACTCTTAATGTCCACTCTCTTGAAGTGATCATCTTTCTCAGGACATCTTTATGTTTATGAATAGAGTCTAGTGCAATGAAATGGGTTATAAACCGTATCATTGTTGGTCTTATCAATTCTTTATTGTTGGTCTCTTTTCTCATAATGAAAAGTAACCAACCATGACCGTATATAAATGTCATTATTAATTGACAATTTGTAGTAACAGTTGTTACCTTTGGTTCTTTGGAAATATCTTCCAAAATCAAATCAATGCATTATGTTGCACACGATGTCCATTATAAATGCCTTTTTCTACATCAATATTTGACTGGTAGCTTTGTAGTTTGCTCCGTTATTTGTAATAACTTGTACTATCCTATTTTCACTGATTGTTTCAACGACATCGTCCATTTATCCACAAATATATTATTTACTTTGGAATTCATTTACGGCATCCGTGGATTTGATAAATACCATTTCACATGTAAAGTACATGAGAAAATTTATTATTTTTCGTCGATTCTATGTACTCCAACCATCACACATTAGTGTGCAACCATATTCATCCCATAAATTGTGTGATGTATTAATATATTGTCCAACATCTTCTATTTCCATTTTAAGGTAAGAATGTAATATTTCATACGTAGTCGGTGGATCGATTTCACAACCGCATTCTACAAACGCGTCAATCATTGTTGTATAAATGGATTATTAGCAATGTTACGTGGAATATGATTAAAAAAGAACTTAGAAATTTCTCAACCTATATGTTTTTTAGCATTTTTAATACCTTTCATTGCAGATTTAATAAAAAGGTTGAGTTATACCTCCTCGTTTTTGCATATATGAACGATTCATCCAACAGCACGAGTGTCAAAATCATCATCTACTCTGGTAGATTTTCCAACAATATGAGATCTGTGCAATGTTTGACATGAACGACCACCCGATCATCCAACAGTATGATATCTACGTAGCCCTTCATCTCTAAATGCATCTCTGCTTTACCGCATGACATGTTGAAGTTATTCATTATCTTCATTTTCATTGTCTGATAGTTGGTGTGGTTTTCTCATCAATTCCTCTTGTAAGCGTTGTTTTTCTAGTTTTCCTTTGCTTCGCTCATTTCTCTTTTGAATGATATATAATCGTACAAGTTGTTTAACTTCTTTAGGTCAACTAGACGTGCTAATATATCACTGCCCATTCCTGCTATATGTTCTTTCAAATATATCGCACCACCATTATTTATTAGTTTTTGCAAAAGTTACATTTTTTTTCTAAAATTGTCATCGATCGTAGTATCATAATTCCAACCAATTTCAGTTAGATTTTCCATAAACATACCTAAGATTATAAATAAACAATACAATATACGCATTTATAATTAAACAAAAGTCAACGCTAAGCAAATTAATATTCCAATTCAAGTCAAAAATAAACTAAAAATGAATAAATAACATTCATCGAAGTTGTCAGAAGAACTGTCTGCCTAAGTGGTGATGATAATAGGTTCTTCCCATTTAGAAGAACTTCAGTGAATAAATCCTTTCTGCAATAGCTCTGAAATTTTCTTTTCCAACTCTCGTCTTTCTTTTTAGTCCATGTGCCATAATGGCACCATAAGAGGTCTATCACCCTTCTCCAAACTAATCCTAAATTCAACCTTCCTTCAGGGTGGGAGATCGGGCACTTCTTCAAACACATGCAGAAAGTCTCTTACTACAGGCACAAATGAGGGTTCAGCTTGTGATAGGCTAAAAGATTATAAATAGCTTAACTCGACTGAGTTTTGGGGGGTATATCTAACATATATCTCTTGTACCCTACAACTCCTTAACCATACAATTCTTCTATCATAATGTAAGGCATCCACTAGTAAGGTACCCAATCCATCCATAGAATAAGTCCATACCCCTTGAAACTATGAACGTACACGTTATATGTAAAGTTTGACATTACATAAGTTCGCAACTGGGTCTTTACAAATTAAACAAAGGTGTGTCGACCCCAATAGGATTCAATATGGCTGCTGGATTGGTGACAACTTGGGTTTTTAGAATTAAGGAGTTAACTGCATTTCTAGCTATGAATGAATGTGATGCTCCTGAGTCAAATAATGCATGAATAGTATTTTCAAAGATAATAGATGTACCTTCCATTGCAGCTTTTCCTTTATATCTAGGAGAAGGTTTACTAGAGATAGATACAGCCTCAGTAGCATGAGCTTGCCCACTTTGTCTCTTCTTAGCTGGCTTTAGACATCGATTCTTGTAGCATCCCTTCTCAGGGTCGTGGTAGCATCTCCTTTTGAACTGCTTTCCCATAAAGCTTATCTTTCAGTCCTTTGTAACATGTCCCTTCTTCTGACATCTATGACATGTTATACTTCCCTTGTTAATCTTCCAGTAGCCCTTCTTGTCCGCCCAAAATCCACCTTTCTTAGCTCCACTATGGTATTGCGCTGGTGCCAACTTCTCCTTCTCCTCGGTACTAGTAGTCTACAATAGGGCCATTTCAACATCATCTCTTAAGTGACATAGTAGGAACTTGGTCAAAGGTATCTCCCTAAGTGGAGAATTCAGGCCTTTAACCAACTTCATAGCCTTCTTTATAGGGGAATCAATAAAACTAAACACGAACTTAGCAAATTTCGTGAACTTACCGATATACTCCTTCAACTTGGGTCTTCTTGCCTAAGTTGTATAAACTTCTCTCATTACAGACTTACTTCAGCTCTAGACATGAATCGTGATTCAAAGCGAGATATGAATTCAGCCTAAGTGTTTCCTTCCTCGGCATGCTCTTCTACAACTATAGTCTACCAGTCCAGTGCCTCTCCTTTAAGATGTCACGCAGTCATCCTCCTCTTGACCTAATCTTCCCATTTAAGATCCCAAAATATATGATCACAGTCACTAATCCAAGCCTTCATCTCCACGAAACCTTCGGTTTTCGTATATACCCACCCTCCCATATTCCAGAAGTCTTTGCACAATTTGAGGAAACCTAGTGGGCGAGGTACTGCTTCGGTAGCTGAAGTGGTGGGTGCCTCTTGTGCAGCCTATTGAGAAGTGAGAACTTATCCTACATGCCTTAGGTATTGCTTGAACCATTCTAGCATTCCTTGGATAGTGGGTATCTCTTGGCTAGAGGGGTTCCCAGTCTCAAAGGAATGATGTTTAGCCTAAATCAACTATTTGTAGTTGTAAAGTTTTAGTTACAACTTCCTAAGATAGTATTATTTGTTGAAAATAAAGTTTTGCCTACAGTGTATACGTATATTAAAGTAAGTGTATATATACACTTATAGTAGGGTTTTTAAAAAATACACTCTTATGTATACATATCCCCATTAATGAGTAACCTGGGCTCTAATCTCAATTGTAACAACCTACCTCAAAATGGGTCTAATTTTCGACCCAATGAATGTCCAACAAACCTCAAACTTGTTCCAAAGTTGGTTGTTGGTTGGTAAAATAGATACAGTGAATAGTATATAAAGCTACATATCTATGCTATCAAAGTTTCATGGTGGATTGGATAGAATATAATATCATAAATAAGTACACATTTCATAAAAAAGGTCAAATTGTGACGTCCCGCCCTTTTCACTTCGAAGAACGAGCCGTAAAATAGAAAGAAATAGGTAGAAAAGAGAATAGACAAAAAAAAAGAACTAAACAAAATCATAGCATCTCACAGCGGAGCGGATAATATTTACAAATCATATATCACATATCACTAATTCATTTCAATAGAGTCATAATTATACATGCATCGTATTCAGACCGTCGTAACGACCTGCCATTCATTACAAGCCAAAATACAGACACAAATACCAATACAGTGAGATATAGATATAGCTAGATATGTTGAAGCCACATGCTCCAACTCCTCCCTCAAAATACGTCGAGAGAAAACCTGGATCACTTGGTTACTCATAAAAATTTGAGTACCCAAGAGTTTAGGAAAAACAGAAAATAAAATCTGGGTCCGATATGGGTCTGGTGTGAGTAAAACGGTTAAATTATTTTAAATTTGAAATCATTTGGAAACAAGGGTATTTCGTAAGACCACACTGCATATAAACACGGACAGGTTTTTCCCTTACGATAACCAAAACACTTGATAGGAAATCCAGTGATATTATAATAATGTCTAGAGTTTTCAAGCAAATTATTTACATAGCAAAAATTGTTACATTAATTAAATTCCAGCGTAATAGGTATACAACTAAGACGAAGGCACTTATTGGAAAGTGGGTTCCATATAATGACTGGGCCATTGAGGTACCACCCATTACAGTGCATCTCTAAAAAAACAACACCGAGGACCATACAGGAATCCCCTGCCACACAAGACCGGACTACCCCTAACCTGGATAGTCCGAATAAGATTACCCTATGGTTAGGATCAGCAACCGCACCAAACATACCGAGAAAAATAAGGACTCTAGATAGGGATAACCTTATCCTAATTGGGTGCGACCCACTAAGCCTTACTGCATCACCCATGTTTTATCGTTCCCGGTGTACGAGGCTTGAGGCTACAATTACCTTTCAAGAACACATTTACTAGGAATGCTCATCGTCCCCCAATGACGATGTTCTGATAGAATTCATCCACACAATTTGTTCGGGGTTTTAACGGAACCGAAGGCACCATTTCCACTACACCCATTATTAGAATCACCCTCAGAGTTAGTGAAAAATAGCCGTTGTACTCTGAAATCTTCATTTTAGGTCTTTCCTTTAAATCTTTCCAATTCGATTGCTTACTTTTGAATCGATGTGGTTTTTGGATATTATAGATATCCGATCTCGGTCTCATTAAATCCAGACATTAGGTTTTTTTAAAGGCCAAGCTGTTCTAAAATAAAACAATTTATATTCAGGGTGTCAACATCTACATATGGGGATTTATTACATGTGTTCAATAATACATGTCGATGTTTTATTTCAACCATTCAATTTATTTGGCTATTTAATGTCACTGACATAGAACAATTTGAATAAATTTTTAAGAGCAATAAACCAAAGCACAGATCACTGACTATTTTTACGGTTAATAACTTATACTTAAAATGGTTCACAAACCAAAATTAAATTAATTTAAATTAGCTAAATCTGATTATATTTCTAACCCAAATTACTTATAATTTAAACCAATTGTAAAAACCATTTATCATTACTTCTAATTAAATTAACAATCCATCTAATACTAACTTTATCAACTAACTTAGGATTTTATCAATTTTGAATTTAATTACTTATTAACTTTAACTATTAAAATTAACTTTATTTTATTTTGCAAAAAAATACAAAATGTACTTTGCTTAAATACTTGATGGTAGGACCAAAGTACAAAAAGTTTCATGTTCATTAGAATTTAATAAAAGGTAAAAAGATGTTTAATGGGTAAGAGTTTGTTAATTTAACCTTTGTTAAAAAAATTAAAAAAACAAGCCCTTTCGGCCCGTATGGCCAAATCCCTTTCCATTTTTTCTCTATTTCCTACATCTCCTTCTTTCCCTTCATTTTCCTATCTTCTTTTATTTCCTTTTTTTTCCTTCCCATTATCATCTCACCGACCCAAACATGCACGGGCATGTGCACATGCACACATCGCCGACAACCCATCCCTGCCGTCGACCCCTCAAACACATCACCCACAACCTTCGCCATCCAATCGCCCACCAAAAAATCACGGTAATCCCTTAGTCGAAAATTTGAATTCAACCCTTAGACCTGGAACGACACTGCATCCACCAAAATGCCTTGCCACACCACCTCATACCATTGGCCATCACTAGATTACGCCAACACCATCACACGAACTCCTCCTTCTTTTACTCCACGCCCGCACGTCTATTCGCCTCCTCAACATCGCCATCGATCCAAAATCCTACCCTAAATCGGCTCCGACCCATGGTACACCCCCATGTAAATACCATGTTATTTTTCACAAGGCCTCCATCCTCCAAGCTTCCTCCTGATCAAAGCTCGGCCCTCGAAATCGAACGGTTCTTCGAGAATTGATCGAAGACCCTAAAACATTCATCTCTAAATTTTTCATCATATACTACACTAAAAATTCCCAAACTTCTATCAAAAATCATCATTACATTCCTCCCTTAAAATAATTTCATCCCCGAAATTTAAAAGTAAAGAAATAATTCAACTTGTAACAAAAAGTTTTATATTCATATAGCAAAGCATATACATCAGTCATATCCTAACAACCATAACAAACAACTATACACAAAACAAAACAACACTAGCTGTCCTGACCATAGTTCCGGATAGGCTTCCTTTATACTATCTAGAGACTCCCAGGTACAATCTCTGGGATCCTCGCTCCTTTAGATCTTAACCAACTTCACCACCTTATTCCGGAATTTCTTTCCATCCTGATCAATAATCTGAACTCGATGCCTAACTACGGTCAAGTTTGGTTCAACCTCCAAATCTGCTCGGACCGATGGTTCTACAACCAATGATGGATCATGCAGCTATTCCTTCAGATGAGATACGTGGAATACATTATGAATCCCTGCCATCCTTTCTGGTAATTCGATCCTATACACAAGAGTACGAATCCTTTCGAGAATATGAAAAGGTCCGATATATCTTGGAGCCAATTTTCCAGCCTTGCCAAATCTAATGGCTCCTCTTGTTGGAGAAATCTTAACAAATACTAGGTCTCCAACTATAAATTCCAAATCCCTCCGCCTTTTATCGGTGTAGCTCTTTTGACGATCCTAGGCTGCCTTCATTCTCTTATTGATTAGTTCGACTTTCTCAGACGCTTCTCGAATCATATCCAGACTAAGGATTAAACAATCTCCCGATTCCACCCACAAGTTGGTGATCTGCATGGCCTTCCATAGAGAGCTTCATAGGGTGCCATCTCTATGCTTGCCTAGAAACTATTATTGTGAGGAAATTATACCAGATGTAGATGATCTTCCAAGACCCACCAAAGTCCATAATGCAAGCCCTCAACATATCTTCCAAAATGCGGTTTAGCCTCTCAGTTTTCCCGTCCGTTTGAGGATGATAAGCAGTGCTCAAACTTAACCTTGTACCAAGGGCTGTTTGCAAAGCTTCCAAAAATTTACTGGTAAAAATCGGGTTACAATCACTTACTATGTTTATGCGAACTCCGTGTAATTTAACGATTTCCTTCATGAAAACCTCTACCAAGGAAGCTGCAGTTCTAGTTGCTTTAATTAGAATAAAGTGAGCACTCTTGGTTAGCCTATCTACAATAATCCACACTCACTCATTCCAACTTTCTAGTTCTGGGCAACCCATCGATGAAATTCATCGATATCATCTCCCACTTCCATTTTAGAATCTCCAAAGGTGGTAACAACCCAGTTGTTTTCTGCTGATCGCCTTTTATCTGTTGATAGCTCGCACACTTATTAACGAAGATATGGATATCTTTCTTTATTCCCTTCCACCAAAACATCCACTCATATCCCTATACATCGTTGAGATACCTGGATGGATACTCAACCTAGAGCGATCGCATTCTTACAAAACTTCCTGCCTAAGACTCTTAACACTCGGTACACAGATCCTTCTATTGATCCTCAAAAGTCCCTGGCTATCAACTTTAAAACTAGTGCATTGCCCCTCCTCAACCTTTCTGATGATCGCCCTTAAGCTTCTATCCACTTTTGCTTGCTTGCTATTCTTTCTAGGAGAGTTGGGGTAACCTCCAAAAGCAATAAAACTTCATTCCTACTCAAAGCATCCACCACATTCGCCTTTCTTGGTGTATTGAGAATATCTAAATCATAGGATGCTAGAAATTCCAACCACCTTTGTTATCTCAGGTTCAAATCTTTTTGGATGAAAGGATACTTCAAGGGTTTATGATCCGTGAAGAGCTCGAACTTTTCACCTGATATAAGAAAGAAGTTCACTCCTAAATCTCTAAAGGTTAAAAAGAAACTAAACAAGGAAATAGAAGGATCCTTACCCAACAGGCAGTGCCTCGACATTTTTAGTGCAAAGACAACAGCCAACAACTCCATGTCATGCATTGCATAGTTTTTCTCATGAGGCTTTAATTGCATGCTCGCATACGCAATCACCCTACCACGTTGCATCAAAAAAGCTCCTACCCCACTCCACAGGCATCTGTGTACACTGCGAATTCATCGTTCCCATCTGGAACAACCAAAACGGGTGCACTATTAATCTCGCTTTCAATCCTTGAAACTCATCTTCACACTTTGGAGTCCATTCAAATTTCTCTCCCTTCTTAGTTAGCTTAGTCAAATGGGAGGAAATCTTAGAATAATCACGAATAAACCTTCCTGTAGTGTCCCGCCAAACCAACGAAACTTTGAACCTCCATGGGAGTCCGTGGTTGCCTCCACTCCTAAATAGCTGCCACCTTTTCTAGGTCCACTGAAATACCATCTCTCGATACAGTGTGTCCTAAAAACTTTACTTTCAATTGCCAAAAATTACGCTTCAAAAACTTCACCTTTAGGACATGCCTTCTCAAATTTTCCAACACCACTTACATATGATGTTTATGCTCCTTCTCTGACTTAGAGTAGATAAGAATGTTGTCGATAAAAACTAGCACGAACTTGCTCAGAACATCTCGGAAGACACAGTTCATTAGATCAACAAAATAAGTCGGTGTGTTGGTTAGCCCAAGGCATAACCAGCCACTCAAAGAAATAGTCGGGACCTCTAAATGCAGTTAAGGGTATACTATCTTTAGCAACCCTCAACTGATGAAATCCAGAAGCTAAATCCATTTGTGAAAATACAGTAGCTCCATGAAGCTGGTCAAAAAATCGTCAATGTGAGGTAAGGGATACTTATTCGTAATGGTTAGCTTATTCAACTCCCTATAGTCTACAGATAATCTTAACAATTCATCGGACTTGGCTACAAACACCATAGCAGACCTCCATCTTGAACGACTGGGTCTAATCAATCTTCTCCTCGAAAAATCCTATGTTTGACTCACCAACTCTTCCCTCTCCTACGGAGCCATTCTACTTTTAGGTTGGACTACAAGTCTTCCCCCTGGAACTAAATCAATACGAAATTCTGCCTCTCGATGCGGGGTAAACCTTTAATTTCTTTTAAAATGTCAGGGAAGTTTTTAACAACTTCAGTGGATCATAATCCTTCTTGAGATGCTTTGAGCACATGCAAGAGACTATACATATGAATTTCGGGGCTACCACATTTTACACTTGCAGTCCTTCTCAACTCGATTTCTAAAAATATGGTCCTCCCTCACAGTCGAGGACAACTTTGTACTTTGTTAACCAATCCAGACCAAGTATAAGATCAAATCCTTTAAAATATAACATAGGGGTCGCATGAAAAGCTATGAGAAAGATGTGAAATTTTCAAGCCTTCACAAATCATATTTAGTTGGGTCACCCCCGTATGGGATTGGATATGCAAATAGAGTTTTCTATGATACTAGGAATAAGGTGAAACTTCACTACCGTTCCCAAAGAAATAAAGCTAAGAGAAGCAACAGAATCAAATAATACCCTAACATAAATAGCATTTAAAAGTAAGGTACCTTCGAGGACGTTTTTACCCTTCACATCCGTTGAAGCTGATGGTTCATTCTGATAGCACACACCTTGGGCTACTGCATTTTCTGCATGAGTGGTCAGTCCTACACCATGTGCCCAGGTTGGTGGCAATGGAAACATAGAGTCTTCTGAACCATTTGAGAAATAGGTCTACTTTGCTGCTTCGGAACTTCACCTCTCAAACAAAATCTGCCAATATGAACTTTCTGCTTGCACTTATAACACTCACTATTCACATGTTTGCCTCCTTGTTTTCCTTTCCCTTGTTCCTTCTAATTCGGGTTAAACTTTCTCTTGTTTAGTTTTGTTGCACCGTCACTTTGTGTTGCTGCTGCTACTGAGGGTTCCTTCTCCAAAAGTTCTTCATACCTTAAAGCCATATCCACAAGCTCCACAAATGACCCTTTAATATGAGGGGTCGTCTTCTCATGGAATTCTTCCCTTATAACTAATACAATCATTCCGTTTTTCTTAAGTGGGGTGTCTATAAGTCCAGGGCCATAACAGGATAAGTCATTGAACTTCGTTTCGTACTCAGCCACTGACATGTCTTCTTGCTTGAGATCTAGGAAACTCCTATATAATCGGGTCTTGTCCACAGTTGGCATGAACTATTCTTCGGACATCTCTTTGAATTTATGAAAATTCATCTTTGATGACATTCGACGGGACTGAATCCCACCACGTGGCGGCACCTTCTTGTAAATGCCATGATGCCAAGACTAGTTTCTGTTCATCAAAAAGACCCAAACCTTTGAAAATTCTCTCACAAGAGCATAGCCATGCTTGTACCTCAATAATAGATTCAGTACCCTTAAAGGATTTTCCTTCTAGATTTGCAAAGTCTTTGCACAAATTTGCGAAGTTTACATGAGGCTGTACTGGAATTAGGCCTCAACAACTACTCCGCCACCTCTAACATTAGGGGTTCTTCCATTAGTGGTTGTTGTGCCACTGGCTCCCCTTCGATGTCTTCCCCTTGTGCTAATTGTCTACTGCCTGGACATAGTAAGAGGATACTTAGCACTTGGATGAAATACATTCCAAAGTTAGCATCAATAATATTTTATCGAAGCTGATCTAATTACCGGGTATGTACATATACATATATATAAATCTACAAATACGCTCTCCCAAGATTTGTACTAACCCAAAATCCTAGGTGTTCACTCAACCTAGTGCTCTGATGCCAAATGTGACAGCCCGCCTTTCTCACTTAGAAAGACGAGTCATTATATAGAAAGAAAGAGGAAGAAAAGAGAATAGATAGAAAGAACTAAACAAAATCACAACATCTCATAGCGGAACAGATAGTATATATTACAAATCATATATCACATAGTCACTAATACAATTCAACAAAGTCATAGTTATACATGAATCATATTCAGACAGTCATAACAACCTGTCTATTCATTACAAGCCAAAATACAGACACAGATACCAATACAGCGGGATATAGATATAGCTAGATACGTTGAAGCCATTTGCTCCAACTCCTCCTCCAAAATACCATCGAGAGAAAACCTGGATCACTTGGCTACTCATAAAAATTTGAGTTATCCAAGAGTATAGAAAAAACATAAAACAAACTCTGGGTCAGACATGGGTCCGGTGTGAGTAAAATGGTTAAATTATTTTAAATTCCATTTGGAAACAAGGGTATCTCGTAAAACTATGCCGCACATAAACATGGAAGGGTTTTCCCTTATGATAACCCAAGCACTTGATAGTTAATCCAGTGATATTATAATAATGTATAGGGTTTTCAAGTAAATTATTCACATAGCTGAAATTATTACATTAGTTAAATTCCAACATAATAGGTATACAATTAAGGCCGAAGGCACTTATTGGAAAGTGGGTTCCATACAATGACTGGGTCATTGGGGTATCTCCCATCACGGTGCATCTCTAGAAAAATAACATCGAGGACCACATTGGGATCCCCTGCTACAAAAGGCTGGACTACCCCTAACTTGGATGTCTGAATAAGATTACCTTATGGTTGGGATCAGCAACTGCACCAACCATACAGAGAAAAATATGGACTCTAGATAGGAATAACCTCATCCTAATTGGGTGAAAACCACTTATCCTTGCCACATCTCTCCGGTTTTTAGTCATTCTCGGTTGATGAGGCTTGAGCTACGATTACCTTCCATGAACACATTTACTTGGAATGCCCATTGTCCTCCAATGACGATGTTCTGATAGCATTCGTCCATACAAGTCCGTTCGGGGTTTTAATGGAACCGAAGGCACCATTTCGACTACACCCATTGTTGGAATCACCCTTAGAGTTAGTGACAAATGGCCCTTGTACTTTGAAATTTTCATTCTGGGTTTTTCTTTTAAAATTTTCCAATTAGATAGCTTATTTTTGGATCAATGTGGTTTTCAGATATTACTGATATCCGATTCCGGTCTTATCGAATCCAAACGTTAGGTTTTTAAAGGCCATATTGTTTTAAAACAAAATAATTTATATTCAGGGTGTCAACATTTACATATGGGGATTTATAATATATGTTCAATAAAACGCATCGACGTTTTATTTCAACCATTCAATTTGTTTGGCTACTTAATGTCATAGACACAGAACAATCTTAATAAATTTTAAAGAGAAATAAACCAAAGCATAGGTCATTAACTATTTTAACAATTAATAACAAATACATAAAAGAATTCACAAATCAGAATTAAATTAATTTAAATTAACTGAATCTAATTATATTTCTAACCCAAATTACTTATAATTTAAACCAATTATGAAAACCATTTATTGTTAATTCTAATTAGAATTAACAATCCATCCAATACTAACTTTATTAACTAACTTAAGATTTTATCAATTTAGAATTTAATTACTTATTAACTTTCATTATTAAAATTAATTTAATTTTATATTGCTAAAAAATTAAAAAATGTACTTTGCTTAAGCACTTGGTGGTAGGACCAAAATACAAAAAGTTTCATGTTGATTATAATTTAATAAAAGAAACAAAGATGTTTAAAGGGTAAGAGGTTATTAATATAACCTTTGTTAAATTTTCTTTAAAAATAAATAGAAGCCCGTTCGGGCCGTGTGGCCCAAATCCCTTTCCATTTTTTTCTCTATTTCCTACATCTCCTTCTTTCCCTTCCTTTTCCTCTCTTCTTTTATTTCCTTTTCCTTCCTTCCCTTTATCATCTCACCGACCGAAACGTGCATGAGCATGTGCATATGCACACATCGCAAACAACCCATCCCATGCCGCCGACCCCTCGAACACATCACCCACGACCTTTGCCATCTAAAAGCCCACTAAAAAAATCACGGCGATCCCTTAGTCGAAAATTCAAACTCAACCCCTAGACTTGGAACGACACTGCATCCACCAAAATGCCTCGCACCACCTCATACCAATGGCCATCACCAGATTACGCTAACATCATCGCCACGACCTCCTCCTTCTTTTCCCCCACGAAAGCACGTCCCATTCGCCTCCTCGACATCGCCATTGATCCAAAACCCAACTCAACCAAAATACTACCCTAAACCCTAAATCTCATTCAACCTAACGGCACACACCCATATAAAATACCGTGCCGTTTTTCGTGAGTCTCCCATCCTCCAAGGTTCCTCCTGACCAAAGCTCGCCTTCGAAATCGAATGATTTGTCGGGAATTAATCGAAGACCCAAAAACGCTCATCTCTAGATTTCTCACCATATAATTTACTAAAAATTCCCAAACCTTATTCAAAAATCATCATTTTCAATAATGATCGTATTCATATAAGCAAGTGGTTAAATTATGATTCTTGAATTCCTTCTATTTTTGGTTTCTTACTGTATATTACGTCTTTCTTCTTCTATACTTGATAGTGTCGAATGAACAAATTTTAGAATGATCTACACCCAAAAACAACCAACTTTCCTTTTGAAAGCATAATCTAAAACTAAATAGGTAATGTGATAATGATTTTTAAAGTTTTGGAAAAAAGTCTTAATTTTCAAAGAGCAGAGATGTTATACTGTTTTCTCGTGTTATAGGGTGTACAATATGACCAAACACACATGTTTAAGGCATAAATACTTATTAGTACATGAGTACTTGATAAAACAAAAGCGTTCATTCACGTATATAGATACAAGCATAGTTCTAGTAAATAAAACTTTAGGTTTTACTCACAAGCTATTGAAAAAGAGGCACTCTACTTTGTTTTGTTTTACTGTTGGAGCTTAAGTACTTAATTTCTACAAAGGCTCTTTAATGGTAGCTTCTTTTTTTGTTCCTCTGTTTACTTTTGCAAGTTAGAACATATATGTGAAGAATATGGTGATACTAGGGAAAGAGAAGGGGACAAGCTTTGTACAGGGCTAAAGCCCATTTTTCAGGTACAATGATTTTTTCCCCTTTGATTTTTAAACAATGACTTGATTTGAAAATTACTTGATTTGAAATCCTAGTTGATTTGATAATTTGTGTGTGATTTGATTTTTTTATGCTTGAGAAGATATGCATTTATTACTACGTCCCCTTGTATACATATATACTTCATATATACATAAACACAGAGTTTGTTTTACCATATGAACATATTTTTGCCATATATACAAACATATATTAACATGCCTAAGTCTTGTATTATTTCTATAATTTTTTTTACATATACCCTATAACTAACATACAATTAGCTACTTACATATATTTATTCTTATATATATATATATTATTTTAAATTTTATATCAAAAGTTATGTACACACACATACATATATATAATTATATGTTGTAGTAGAAAGGTGGAATTTCTATTTTATTTTTTTTCTTTAGGAATTATAATTTAAACAAATCATAGCTTCCCAAATATATATTCATAAATCAGAATTCATTATTTGATTGATAAAAATAATATTTCAATATTTAAATCAATTAATTATTTAAATAATAGGTGTTAAAAATCCGGGTCATTACCCAAATAGTAGAAATACAACATACCATCTCGAAAATACCAAACACAATATCCCAAAATAACAACATGTCTGAACTTGGTACATAAAAATACAGCAAAAACATAATTAGATGGATAACTGTCAAAAGTCCTTGCCTCTATCTTTATCCTTTCAATCAACATTGTCTCCCCTAACATGTGTGTTGTAATAAGAAGGGGGTCAGAACAACAATATCTGGTGAATGAAAATATCATGTCTTAACATGATTGTATTTGGACAATATTAGTTAGATAGGTAATATGTCCTATGCATCCTATATTATATCTTACATAAAATACCTTTAACTATAAGCCCGAAAGCTATTCCAATCAAAATCTACAACTTACACTCTTTTATTTTATCTCCATAACTTGCCTTCAACTACAGGTCCATACAACTACCATCTGTTTTTTCCTAACAATGTAAGAGAAAGTACCTGAGTCAGCTAATACCTCTTTAATTTAAATTAGACATACTCTGACCATTTATTACCCATAATCTAGGCCGATACCCGTTGTTTAATACGTAGCCAAGGATGACCACTCTTTGGTACTCCCTATGTGACATCGCTCAAAATCTCATCAGGCCACTTAATACTTGTTTATGGAAAGAGGTGAATCCTGCAATAGCCACTTAATACCTCGACCTTGAAGTGGAACCTTCTCGGGATTCCCCACTATTGCACCTAAACAACAATCTCGACCATTTAATACTTCTTAAGTAGGAAGGGGGCAGACCTTACAACTAACCACTTAATACCCTCGACCTAAAAGCATGTCCTATGCATCATGACCACTAGCCCAAACTGTGATGTCTCATATTACTTGGACTATTCATAGGCATTGGTAGCCAAATTAACTAGACAAACTTACCCTGCAAAATTGGGTCTAGCCTCATGTTCATCGTTGGTACTTATTGTAGACGATGTCTCGTATGAGTCTCAAAGTCAAACTGATGGTAGCCAAATTAGTTGGGCAGAATTTTGTATGCTTTAGAATGACCTCTTATCCCTATAACTTATTCATAATTCCTCTCTCATAACATACTACCATATATATACCTTACCTTATCTCGTATTAAGGCCATATAAGGAAAACTCTTCATTCCCCTTTTAATTATGGACGAATCTCCATAATTATCCTTAATTACATTCATATGGATATAATGCTGATTACTAACCTATTTATTCTATACGGTTAATACTTTATTAGTTATATTCTAGTAATACATTTATACGATAATACATACACACATACATACATGCATATACGTATGTATGTATGTATATTAAACACACACACAGGTACTAAACTAGGCTAACAATATTGTAACGACCCGTATTTCTGATAATTAAAAATATTAAATTTAATAAGATTTTTGGATGCTAATACTGTGAGAAATTAAAATTTATGATTTACTAATTAGGAAAATTATTAAAATATAATTTTATACTATTGATTAAATGAAATTGACAATTGTTTGATATAATTTCAATTAATGGTAATAATAAAGGTTAATATGAATGTTATTCCTAGTTGAAAGATAATTATAGAGGTTAATTTGGCTATAATGGTAGGTTAATAAGAAACAGAATAAATGTTGTAATAAAGATAGAAATCATATGTTATTAATTAAAATAGGTTTTAATATAGAATATGAAATCAATTAATTAGTACATAAATCTATTAGCTTTGTTTGTAAACAATAGATTTAGAAATGTATTTGGATTAATAATATAAAACAATTGCTTTATTTGTTCCCTTATTATTTAATTTTGTTGAAATTAGTTGGAAATCGATGAAATTAATGTAATTAAATATTGCAGTTAATATGAGTTAAGATGAATATTGTAGAATATGAATGTAATAAAATGTTAATATTAATTATATTGATAAAGTAATAGTTGATTTAATATAAGAAACTAAATCAAAATAAAATAATTTGTTGGAATTTAAATTAAGACGAGTTGATTTATTACAATTGTAATTGAATGCTGAAATTAGTGTAGTATTTAAATATTGGATTTAACATGGAAAATGATATTGTAAAATTTATAAATTTCCGTGTAATCAAGAATGGTGAAAATAGTTAATTTTTAATTTAGAACTTAAAAGCGATTAAATTGATTTTAAAATAATAATTTATTTAATTAACGTGTAAAATTAGCCTTTTCGAACACCGTCTCGGATTTCAACGAAACCAGTTTCATTGGATTCGTAACAATGAATTGTTATAAGATTTCAAGTTTCGTAGCGATTGGACTTATCGTTTGATCATGCGAGCTCGAAATGCGTAGAAATCAATGAAAGGAATTTAAATGAATATAAATTGATTTAAAAAGCTAACTTCTTTGTAAATAGAATTAGGGTTTGAAACTAGTTTCATTGAGTTTAAAAATATTGAAGACCTATAATTTGATATATGGGATGATCTATTTTCGTTTCGGCGACGAAACGGGCTTTTCGGGTCGTTGTTATCATTACGACCAATTCGATCTGTTCCATTCATTCTTATCCATCTCGGGCTATATATGGGCTATTATAAACTTTAGCAGTCTTTTATTTCATTTTTATGTACGCACAATTTTTACCTCATTCGTTCCTTCTCAATGGCAGACATTTCAAAGCCTTAAACTGATTCCAAATCAAACTCCAAAATCCTAACTGTTTAAACCCTATCATATAATATATCATCCCGAGGCTCTTGATGAACATAATTTGGGCATACAATTCGTTTTTCAATTGGAGACTTTGTTTGTCTAGAAATTAGCGATGTTCCTTAGCCATCCCTTTTTAAGGTTTCGCGATCAATGGTGGATCTTCGACTTTGGTGCGATCGGCGAGCACTGGCGCGTAGAGGAGGCTGAGGCAAGTTCATCCATGCGGTTGGTTTATAGAGATGATCATTGAGTTCGCCAAAAATTGGCCACATAGGCGGTGGCAACGCTGGCTCATCAGAGGAGGCGGGCGGTCGCACGCGTGGCATAGACGTGCGGCCAGCGGAGTGCATCGTAGCAGTGGCAGCTGATCTGGGTGGAAGCGTGCCTAGGTACGGCAGGCGGCAAAGGAATGCTGGTGGCCTTGGTCGTGTGTTCGATGTCGCGTGTTTGGGTTGGCAGAGGTCAAGTTAATTACATTTGTGCCATTCATTTTATTTTCAATTTAAATTTAAACTTTAAGTGTTTTGATTCGTATAACTTTTGCGTACGAACTCGGATTCACACGCGATTTCTTCCATTGGGTTCGTATCGAAATTCCATACAATATGAAACTAGTTTAGTTAAATTTGGAGTCTGTTTAAATTTTGGGCTTTTATTGGATTTTTAATTAACTATAAATCAAACGTGAGTGATTTAACCCACCCACGCAACCCTAAATCTTCTTATGTTAGTTGAATTAAATTTATGAAGTGATAAGAATTTTATTGGTTGTTGTTCAGTAATTTAATATGACATTTTAATTGAAATTGAATTTTATTGAATTAAATTGCCATTTAATTTAATATTGAAATTGAATTGCTTGTTAAATACCTGATATTGATAACTAGTTAATTATTGTGATTTATTGGCTGATTTGGATGTTTATTGTGATGGATTTTTATTTGTTGACATTTTGGATGATTGGATGTTTATTTATTTTATATATCTATGTTATCACTTTGTATATTAAGTAACATCATATAAACTGTTATTTGAATTATTTCGAATAAATAAAGAAATAGGTTGAAATGATATATGCCTGTGGCACTTTGATTTGGATTGAAATGATATACATCCATTCCTTTAATTAAAATTGATATAAATGATCTTTTGGCCATAGGGTAGAAAATTATGGACGGACACAGATTGGTTAAATTAAATGATTTCAAAATATTTATTTTTGGATGTTAATTAAATATCATTGTTTTAAAGGAAATAAATTATGGATTTATATAAAATGAATTATTTCTAATTCAAGCTTTCAAACGTTGAAATATAAATTGATTAAAAGAAATTATTTGAAAGAATTGAATTTGAATTATGCAGTTATAATTGAAGTATGACTTTAAATTTAGAAATTTAGTTATTTTAAGATTTGGACCTTAAAGTTAAACAATGGGGGTAATTTGACTTAAATGCTTTAAATTGGTAAATTGAAATTAGACTTGAAATTGATATAAATTGAAATGGTTTAAAATAAGAATTGGATTGATTGAATTGAATTATTAAATCGAATTTGAAGTAAAAAATGAATGTTTCGAAAAATGAAGTTAATTCAAATTGAAATCAAGTTGATTTGGAACTAAATCGAAATTTAGTCAATTGAATTAAAAGATTGAAAATAGAGCTCTATTGATTTGAAATCTAGATATGGGTCTAGATGTTTTTAAAATGGAAAGAAACCGTTTAATTTGATATTATTTTCAAAATAAATTATTTTAATATAAACTGTTTAAAATCTATTCTTTTGAATAGTCAAATTATTTTGATTTCCCAATCTATTTTACTATATAAACCAATTTCAATACTCAAACCATTTTATATCAAAATATTTTAAACTATTTAGACTATTTTAAACTATTTACAACTATTCAACCTATTTTCCAAAATTTCGAACTGTGAAAGTTGAAATGTCTATATTTAAATTATTGATTTAAATGCGAGTATGGTTAAATGAGGTTACAACCTAAGCTGGAATTTGAAATGATACTTTCAAGTGAAAATGACATATTTTGAGTAAATATGGTATTTTGAAATGAAGTGATATTTTGAGGTGAATATGATATTTTGATATCAAATGTGAATCGTTTTTGAAATGTAAAAGAACCAATCGGTATGGAAAATGACGTTTGGTTGTTAAAGAGACCGAGACCTCTTATTGGCATACACTATGTCAATATTGGAACCACTTTAACAATTGTGTATGTGGTAGACGATCCAGAATGAAGTGGTTGGATTCGCTGAACGTTTGCTGGATTTGAAGAAAAAGGACGATGATGGATGACCCTAACACTTGTGTCAATTGGAAATGACTAAAACAGGAGCCTATGTCTGGCGAAGGGGTTCGCAACCTTTAGGGGCCATCACCCCTTCGTATTATTATATTGATTTGGATTTGATCGGTGCACTTTGATTTGATGTGGGATGGTGGAATCGGTGGGTGATCGTAGCTATGATATGTTACCACCAACCAGAAAGGGTAAACTGGTAGAATCCTACCTTGGCCATTGCCTCACGTGCCTTTTTCATACTTTTATCCATACATACGCCCACTACGATTTTGTTTTAGTATGGTACCTATAGAGGACTCACTGGTTGTCGATGTTACTGGTTGTGTTATAAGACATGCATAGACTACCTACTTAAAAATGTGTTAAGGGGGATCAATGTAAAGCCTTAAGGTTATTTTAATACTTTACATTATTGATAGACACTACATATATAGAGTATCTTACTACATACAGATAGTTTAACGGATCCTTAGAAGATGACAAATCACATAACATCTCTTAAGTTATTGCATGCATGTTATACACTGGATAGGAAGTGTGAAATCCCGTAAACATCTCTGAAGCTATTACACTCATATTTACTTACTGTTAATTTAGCTTACATAAGAAGTTTTAGTTCTGAATTGAGTGTTTTATCTTTTCATTACGCTCGGGTCGGCCTGAGCATTTCAGTGTTTGAAGACATTATTTTTAGAGGACGAAGACGGAGTTGGTATATTATATTATTAGTATTATTCTGCTGCATCATTTTGGTATGTTTATTGATTGTACTCTGATTTTGTGTAAAATTTGTGTTATCAAATGTATATTGTAAAACAGCTTCATGAACTATTTATTTGATTATTATATTTTGTCAATTCCACTGTAAGATTCTATGTTCTATTTTTCTTCTTTTCTCTTATTTTCTTCTTTTCACTTATTTTCTTATTTACCTCATGATAGTCCTCCCTTTTAAATGGTTTGAGTTAGATATGCATGGTTTATTATCGATTTACACCATCTAAAAAGGTGGTCATCACAGTTGGTATCAAAGCTATGGTTTAAAGATAACCTAGCCTATTGGGGTTTAAACTCATCATAGATAGGGTTACTAATACCTTAGAATGAGTTCGAGTGTGTGTGCGCGCGCATGTGTATGAGATTGTATTTGTTAGTGCTAGAGTTTTTTTTTGTTGTCTTAATTTGTTCTGTTAAGTATTTATAAATTCTGATCGGAACATGGGACGCCATGGCATTGAGAGGGTTTTCTAAACACTTAATAGGGCATATCGACATAATATAGTTTTTGTAATATAGGTTAATGAAATTTTTTACTACTATTATCTTTCAAATATATATATATATATATTCATGAATTTATTTTGTTATTTTGTTATGTTGGATGTTAGTAAATGATAATATTTAGTTATTGTTATTTATTGTTTGGTTAGTCAAGGTTATTAAAGCTATTAACTGTTATATGTTATAAAAAAATGTAATTTTATAAATATGGTTCATAAAATATGATCTAAAAATAAAATAAAATTGAAAATTTGAGAACTTATATCTCAGAGTTGAAATTAGGTTTTCAAAGATTTGAGTAGAGATAATATTAGTATTATTTGGAAGTATTTGCAAATAGAAATGTCTTCAAAATGTTTTCAAACGACACTTGAAAGAAATGTTTTCAAAGAATTTTTGGAAGGAAACAAGTTTTGTACTCCCCTCTTATGTCGTTGGAAAATAATTTCGGTGATGATCGCGACATCATCGACTTTCATTTTTGAGTTTCAAAGTGGGAAGACCACTATAATAGCTTTGCTACAAAACTGTTTTGGTGAAATAAATTTTAGGTTTAATTTCCTAAGTATGATTTGATATAAAAGTATATAAGTATTTATTATTTCAAGATGATTTGAAATGAAATCCGGTATTTAGTTCTTATGTTTTCTGTTAATTAGTGATTTTGATTATTGAAATAAAAATGGAATATTGACTATTTTAATGGTCGAAAACTTCTAAATTAAAATCTGAAATTAAAACCTAGATGTTTAATGAAACTATAAAGAAATCGGAGATTTGTAACTTGAAAATTTAAAGATAACGAAAATTAAGAAGATGTAAATTATTGGAAATTTTGTTAACTAAAATAAATAAGATAAATTTGTATAACACAATTACATTCTAAAAAAATATATAAAACTTACCGGAAATATTAAAAAAGTTGAAATGTTAAGTAAGACTGTTTAATTGAATATTATACAAGTAAAATCTTAAGTAACAGAAATGCTTAAAATGAACATATGTTTATAAATAAAAAACTAAGTTGTATAAGAAATATTATAAACTTAAATTAATGCTTGATAATTAAACTGAATAGTTAAGAGCAAATATTATTTAGGTAAATAATTATAAACTTCAAGAAATGTTGAAATGATTCGTTAACATATTTCATATTAAATGATACTATAGTGAAAATATATGTGAAATTAAAGTAGAAACACTCAAGTATGAATTGATTCACTAGTGAATTTAATATTTAATGGAAATTAAGTATATAAGTTATATAATAATAAATGTGGATTAAACTGCATTTAGAATGGATTCATTGATGTTTTTAAAAGTTGAATGAAAATTCATGTAAGTAAATGAATGTAAATTAATATGAGATAACCTTGTATGAATGAAATAAAATAAATAAAAAAGTAAATGAATAAATTAATAAAATATAATCTTGTATGAATGAATGAGAAATAAAATTAATGGAAAGTAAATGATGTGAAAAAAATATGTAAGTTGTGCGTAGATCATTTTATTCGCATAATAGTTCTGATTCAGATTTGAATACATCATTTGTGGAAATTCACACTAGTTCGAACTAAGATTTTTCGCTCGATTATTGACGACGAATATTTGATACAAATTTTTGATAAGATTTTGAATTTTACTATCATAGTTTATGGCTATGCGAGGAAAATGGAAATTTCTAATCAAGAAATTGGGTCAAACCACATTAAAGTGTCAGGTTAACGGTAGCAGTTCGAAAGCGAAATTGGTGTATTCAAACAAGTGATCAAGATTGATATTGTGGATAAATGATATATGTACATCGTAGGATTTAAAATAATATTTAAAATTCTTTGTTGTTTGGCTTATGGGATGTTTGGAAAAATTATACTTCAATCTATTTGAGGTTGCACGAGTAGTCTGTTGAGTAATTACCAAATGCTGTTGAGCGTAAGGTACACTTGGTAGTTTATTTATCATGTTTGTACGATGAAAAGTTTCTAAAACTGAACAAACCATTGGTTTTGATTGCTAGATGTGCGATTGACTTTTTTTGCATACAATAGTTGTGTCGCTTTTGTTTGCATATGATTATTATAAATTGTATGTTGCTTATGCTATTGATTGACAACTAATATATATGACTCTTTTATATAATTTTAAACTCTTTTGGATTATGTAAGCAAAATACTGGTTTATGGAAGCAGTAGTAGGTGCTTTTGGTTTCATAAATAACATTTGTTTGCCCGACAAATCGATACGTTTTTGGATTGCAGTTTTGGAACACTATATTTTTTGGTTTTTTCCATGGTTTGGGATGTTTTATTATTAATATATATATATATATATGTGTGTGTGTGTGTATATATATATATATTGTAATTATTTTTTCGGACTTATCCGTGCAAAGAAGAACCTACAAAAAAAATTCGTGAATTTAGGAATTTAGATTTTTTTTGTAGAAATTGAGTTATTTTCCAACTTTTATTGAACTTAAATATGCAAGTTAAAGTGTTTATAAATTGAATATTTTGAATAAAAATATATCAAACCTCTTGTTCTTCTTTTTCGGGAACGAAAGTTTTTAGTGAGGGAGATTGTAACGACCCGTATTTCTAACAATTAAAAATATTAAATTTAATAATATTTTTGGAATTTAATACCGTGAGAAATTAAAATTTATGATTTATCACTAAGGAAAATTATTAAAATATAATTTAGTAGTGGTTATTGAAACAAATTGACAACTATTTGATGTAATTTCAATTAATGATAATAATAAAGGTTAATAATGAATGTTATTCCTAGTTAAAAGATAATTGTAGAGGTTGAAAGGTAAATAAGAAATAGATTAAATGTCGTATTAAAGATAGAAATCATATGTTATTAATTAAAATTGGTTTTAATATTGAATATGAAATCAATTAATTAGCACGTAAATTTATTAGCTTTTGTTTGTAAATAATAGATTTAGAAATATGTTTGGAATACTAATATATAACAATTGCTTTATTTGTTCCCTTATTATTTAATTTGGTTGAAATTAGTTGAAAATCAATGAAATTAATGTAATAAAATATTGCGGTTAATATGAGTTAAGATGAATACCGTAGAATATGAATGTAATAAAATCTAAACTAATGTTAATTATATTCATAAGGTAACGGTTGATTTAATATAAGAATTTAAATTGAAATAAGAGAATTTGTTTAGAATTTAAATTATATTGAGTTGATTTATTACAGTTGTAATTGAATGCTGAAATTAGTATAATATTTAAATATTGGATTTAACATGGAAAATGGTATTGTAAAAGATTATAAATTTCTATGTAATCAAGAATGATGAAAATTGTTAAATTTTAATTTAGATTTAAAAACAATTAAATTGATTTTAAAATAATAATTAACATGTAAAATTAGTCTTTTTGGGCAATGCCTTGGATTTTGACGAAACTAGTTTCATTGGATCTGTAACAATGAATTATTATAGGGTTTCAAGTTTCATAGCGGTCAGACTTATCGTCTGATCGTGCGAGCTCGAAATACGTAGAAATCAATTAAAAGGATTTAAATGAATATAAACTGATTTTAAATGCTAACTTATTTATACAATAGAATTAGGGTTTGAAACTAGTTTCATTGAATTTCAAAATATCAAAAACCTATATTTTGATATATGGGATAACCTATTTTCGTTTCGGGGACGAAACGGGCTTTTCAGGTCTTTGTTATCGTTTTGACCCATTCGATCCGTTCCATCCATTCTTATCCGTTTCTGGCTATATGTAGGCTGATATAAACCCTAGCAGTCTTTTATTTTATTTTTCTGTACATATAATTTCTATCTCATCTATTCCTTCTCAATGGCAGACAACTCAAAACCCTAAACTGATTCTAAATCAAACCCCAAAATCCAAACATCTCAAATCCTATCATATAATATATCATCGCGAAGCTCTCGATGAACATAATCTGCCCTGTAATTCATTTTTCATTGGAGGTTTAATTTGTCAAAAAATTGACGATCTTTCTCAGCCGTCCGTTCTAGGGTTTCGCGATCAAGGGTGGATCTTCGACTTTGAGCAATCAGTGAGCACTAGCGCATAAAGGAGGTTAAGGAGAGTTCATCCATGCGGTTGGTTTATCGATATCGTCGTCGAGTTCTCTAGAAATTAGCAACATAAGCGGCGGCGGCGCTGGCTCATCAGAGAAGGTGGGGGGTCACGCATGTGACATGGACGTGTGGCCGGAGGAGCGCAACGCAATGGTGGTGGCTGATCTAGGGGGAAGCGAGCCTTGGTGCGGCGATGGGTGAAGGAATGTTGGGGCCATGGTTGTGTGTTTGATGTCGCATGTTAGGGTTGGCAAAGGTCAGGTTAATTACATTTGTGCCATTCATTTTATTTTTAATTTAAATTTAAACTGTAAACGTTGTAACTCGTATAAATTTTGCACATTAACTCGGATTCACATGCGGTTTCTTTCGTTGGGTTTGTACCGAAATTCCGAACAACATGGATTGGTTTTGGTTGAATTTGGATATTGTTCAAATTTTGGACTTTCATTGAATTTTTAATTGACTATAATCAAAGATGAGTGATTTAACCCACTCTGTAACGACTTGTAATTTTCGATAATTAAATTTGTTAGTTTAATAAGATTTTTGTTATTTAATGTTGGAAGAAATTAAAATTTAAAATTATAATGGGAATACTAAATAGAGTGAAATGTAACAATTTTAACTTAAGTTAATCATTAACAAGTTTAATGGAATTCCAATTAAATAAAGTGATTGGAAGGTTATAGTTGGTTAAAAATTAGATGCAAGAAAACAAATGTAGATATTGAATTAATTAATTAAATAATATAAGATTAACGGTAATTGAATAATATATATATATATATTATGTAGCTAATTGTAACATTTGTTTGTAAATAATAAACTTATAGTGTGATTAAAGGTTAATGGTAACAATTATTATATGTTACCTATTTATTTGATCTATTAAATTAAATTGGAAATGAATTGCAATAAATCTAGTTAAATATTACGTTAATGTAAATTAAGGTAATACTTGAAAATGACGTTAATTTTATTCATAATATGGCAATTGGTTGAATAAAAAGAATGGAAATCAAGAACTATCAATTTACTGGAATTTAAATTATAATAATTGGATGTATTGCAATTAAATGAAATTAAATATTACGTTAACGGGAATTAAGATGAAATAGGAGAACATTGGTGTACTAAGATATAAAGCAATGTTAACTATACCATAAGATGATAATTGATTGAATAACAAAATTTGAAAATTAAATAAATGGATTTATTGGAATTTTTATTTATAATTAACGAATTTGCTGAAATTGAAATTAAACACTGAAATTGGTAAATTAATTAACTTTGAATTGATATCTAGATTTGTCTTAAATTATGGTAAATGTCTAAGTAATCTAAAATAACAGAAATCGTAAATTATTAAATTTGAATTGAAAAGTGATTTAATTAATTTAATATTAATTTTTTTAATTAACTTTAAAAATAGTCATTTTGGAAGCTGGCACGGATTTCGATGAAACCGGTTTCATCGGATCCATAACAGCGAATTATTGTAGGATTTCAAGTTTCGTATCGATTGGACTTGTCATTTGAACATAGGGACTCGAAACGCGTACAAGTTAATTCAATTGAAATAAGCTGATGTTAAGAGAACTTCTTCATATGATGGAATTAGGACTTGCAACCTATTCCATTGAGTTTAAAACTTCCCAAAACATCTATTTTGATATACAGGATTTCTCATTTTCGTTTCGGAGACAGAACGAGCTTTTCGGGTTATTTATCGTTCAAAATCCAAATCAAATCATATCCGTTCTTTCTATTTTCAACTCTGTCTATAAATAGCCTGTTATAAACCCTAGTGGTTCTCAACTCAGTTTTTTAGTATGTACAAATCTGTCTCTCTATTCCTATCGCCTTCTTCCCATGGCAGAAACCCTAATTCTCAAATTGGAAATTCAATTTCAAAATCAATTTCGAAATCGAACTCCTTCAAACCTTATCAAAATATATACCATTTCAAAGCTGTCGACGAGCGCAATTCGCTGGTGGTATTCGTTTTTCAATTGGTTTCATAGTTTTCCTAGAATTCAAGAATCAATTATGGCCGTCTATATTGGATTTTGGACGATCCAACGATGGATCTACATTCAATTGACGATCGGATGGTGCTGTTGTGAAGGTGGTGTCAAGCAGGTCGAAGGTGTACTGTTCGTTCACAGCCAGAGGTCACAAAATCGCCTGGAAATGACAAACTATAAATGCGGCTGTAGAGGTGTTGCTTGTGGCCGTGGCCGGCCACGAGGGGGGCGGAGGTGCGGCTCGTTGTGGGAAGTCTGGTCGCGTAGCCTGATCAAGGGTCAGATGCGAGGTGATCGCGCGGCGCTGGGTTAAACAGTGGCATCTTTGTGTTGAGGCATGTTCAATATTTTTCCCTGTACCATACGGTAGGGTTTAGCACATGAGCAGCGTTGACGTAACGGGTTTTCTTATTTTATTTATTTAATTAATATAATTAAAAAAATTAATCGTTCTAATTATCATAACTTTTCCATACGAGGTCCAATTCGTGCACGGTTTGTTTCATTGGGATCATATCGAAATTCTGGACATTTTAAAGTGGGTCTAGAAAAATTCTAAGGCTATTGAATTTTGAGCCTATTTTTGAATTTCAAATCAATTTGAATTCAAAGGTGAGTGTTTTAACTCACCCACAATTTCTAAGATTTTTTATGTTTGTTAAATTAAATTTGTGATGTGATTAGAAATTTGTTTATTATTGTTTGGTATATCTAAATTGTCATTCCATTTAATTTGAGTTTATTTTGATTAAATTATCGTTAAATTTATTGTTGAATTTGAATTGCCAGTTAATTACCTGTTATTGATAATTTGTTAATTGTTGATATTTACTGGTTGATTTGAATAATGGTTATGATGGATGTTTGGTTGTTGATATTGGTTGATTGAATGTTATGTTAATTTATATAACATTATCACTCTGCAAGTTCCTATGGTTATTATTAGAAAATCATTATGGGTTGAGATGATATATACGCGAACGATCTATCGATTAGGGAAAATTGTTATTAGTTGAAATAATAGACGCGAGCGATTTTACTGATTTTAATATTAAATTTGGGATTATGGTTTGAAATGGTATATAAACATAAATTATTAAATTACGGATTGAAATGATAAATATTCGTATCACTTGACCCTAGGGGAGAAATAATATATGGACCTTGGATTGGATAAATTAAATGATTTTAAATCCTTAATTCTTGAATTTAGTCAAATGATATTTTGAAATAAAATTTGATTTATATAATTATTATTGAAATTCAAGTTTTATGTTGAAATTGGAATTTATTTAAAAGAACTATTTAAAGGAATTAAATTGAATTTTTAAAAATGAATTTCGAAGTATAAGCGAAATTTATCGGAATTGAGTTGTTGAAATTGTTTGAATATAACCTTGAATATATATTGATATTTCAAACACGGATTGAAGCAATATTGAATTTAATAATTTATTGGGAATTGGAATTGGAAGATTTGAATTGGGTTTTATTGATTTGGAAATTTTACTAGTCCAAATATATTGAAATGCAATAAATAGTTAAAATTTATATTAATTTCAAACACATATTTTAATATAAACTGTTTTGAAATATATTAGTTTAAAGATTCCAAATTTTAAGATTTTCAAATTATTAAACTATTTTAGCCTATATTTAATATATTAGATCATTTTAAACTATTTTAAAACATTTAATTTATTTTAAACTAATTAACCCATTTTAACTCTTCTTAAATCTAATTAATATATTTTAAAGCTATTAATCTATTTTAATTGTATTTAATCTATTTTTAATCTATTTAAACTGTCTCAGAATCAATTTAACAGCATCTTTAATCTATAATTAAACTATTTTAGAGCAATCAACTATTTAGAACTATTTTAATAATTTATAACTATTTAAACCTTTTTTTAAATTTTCAGACTAAGTAAAGAGTAAGTGTTTATATTCAAATTCATTGATTTAAAAGCAAATATGATTAAATGAAGAAATAACCCAAGTTGAGATTTAAATAACATATTTGATTTAATATGATAATTTTAAAATGAGAGTTTAACTTGTTTTTGGAAATATGACTTTTGAAAGGAAATATGATTTCGAAACTATGATTTCAAAGGTGATATGATTTCAAAGGTGAATATGATTTAGAAATTGAATAAATCTCAGAAGTGTTATGGTTTGAATTGAATATAATATTTTGATATAAATTATGAAATAGTTTTGAAAATATAAAAGAACCATCCGGTGTGTAATTAGAGATTGGTTATTAAAGAGACAAGGATCGGATATTGTCATATTCTCTGCCAATACCGAAAACCACTTTAACAACTGTGTACGTGGTGGAGACTCCAGAAATGAAGTAGGATAGTTTGGCGAATGATTTCTATATAAGGTATGACGTGACCCTGACTCATGAGTCAGCATAGATGTGACTAAAACATGAGCTATATCTGGGCCAAGTGAAGTCATTCCTCCAATCGAACATGCTTCTTCGATAACATATTATGAAGTCTCTGATGATATGGTTGCCAACCCTTGATTTTGATTATGGGAGCGTGTTCCGAGGTGGATGGTAGTAGCTGCTATGCGTTACCACTAGCCCGGTTCTGCAATTGGTAAATCTACCATGACATTGCCTCGAGTGTCGTGTTCACAATCCTATAGCGCCTTATACAAGTTTGTTTTGTACCGTACCAATGAGATGTTCTCTGGATAAACCACCAGTTTGGTGGAGCGTATGACATTATATAGACTACGGGAATATATAAAATATATTAAGGGGGATATGGGTAATGCCTTAACGCTATTTTAATATTTTACTTTATTGTAGACACTATTATAATAGCGTATTGTACTACATAGTAGATAGTTTAACGGATCCTTAGGAGATGTAAATCCTGAACATCTCTTAAGTTACTGCACTCACGTTAGACACTGGATAGGAGACGTCCAACCCCACAAACATCTCTGGCGCCGTCACTCATATTTACCATTGTTTAACTTACATAAAATCTTTCAGTTCTGACTCGAGTGTTTTGTCTTTTCAATTTGCTCGGTTCAGCCTAAGCATTTCAGTGTTGAAGACCTTATTTCTAGATGACGAAGATGAAGATTTGTACTAGTATTATTTATTATATTTCGCTACATCATGTTGTTCCGCTGCATTTATTATTTATTTCTTCCTGTTTTTGTAACTCTGTTTTTATGTTGTAAAAAAATAGTCAAATGTATTTATAAACACCTTCATGGACTATTATTTGATTATTATATTTTATCACTCCGCTACAAGATACTGTATCTTTTTATTTCTTTATTTTTTTTATCCCAATAACAATCTGTCATTTTGAATGGTTTGAATTCGACGTGTGTGTCTGCTTAAACGTCCAAAAAGGCAGGTCGTTACAATTGGTATCAGAACCAGGTTTAGCGATAATCTTAGCTTTGTGGGGTCTGATCACATAAATAGGTTAGTAATACCCTAGAACGAGTCACTGAGTGTATATATATGAGAAATCATATTTGTTAGTGTTATAAAGGGTTTTCATATTGTGTTAATTTGTTCCGTTTTATATTTATAAATTCTGTTTGGTGCATCGGACGCTATGACATCGACAGGGATTTCTAAACACTTAATAGGGCAGACCGACGCAGTATTTGTTTTGAAATATAGGTAAATGAAATAATTTTGCCTATTATATATTTTGGATATAAAATAACAATTTTATAAATGATATATTTAGTTGTAATATATTTGTTGTTAGGTGGTGAAATTTATAAATATTAGTTGAAAATAAGATTTGTAAACAGAATAAATATAAATTGGAAAATTTAGAGCTTAAATTCCGTGATTTTTGAAAATTCCTTTCGAAGGATTTTGGAACATAATATTAATATTATTTGGAAGTATTTTCTGATATAAATATTTCAATGTGATTTGGAAGAAATGTTTAAAGAATTTTTGGAAGGAACCAAGTTCTGTATTCCCCTCTCTATCGCTGGAAAATAATTTCGGTGATGAGTGCACGCATAATCGAAGTTCATTTTCGAGAAAAGGGGGAAGACTGCCATTGTAGTTTTACTACATATTTGTTTTGATAAACGAAAATTAACTTTAATTTTAAAGTTCAATTTGATATATATATATATAAGTTAAGAGTATATATATTATTTTAAAATAATTAATATGAAATTCGGTTGTTTAGTTCTTAAGCTTCTATAAATTAGAAATTAGAAATTATTGTAATAAATGGAATCTTGACTACATTAATAATAGGAAACTTCTAAAACGAAAATAAGAAATTTGATGTTAAAATGATTAATGAAATAGATAAGAAACTGATAATTTGAAACATTAAATAAAGGGGAAGAGGAAATAAGAAAATGCAACTATTGAACATTTTGATTTAAAATAAATATGAAAACTTGTGTAACAATTTATTGCATTTTAAAAGACATCTATATATAACTTACCAAATTATCAAAAGCTGAAATGTTAATGGGGGATGTAATGGAATATTATACAAGTAAACCTGGAAAAATGTAAGCGTCCAATGGAATCACTTTTATAAATAGGAGTTTTGATATTAAAAATTGTTATAAACTGAAGCAAAGTTTGAAGTGATACTAATTAAATGTAATAAAAGTGAAAGTGTGAGAAAATGGTTAGAAGCTTAGGTTAACCTCTTAAGCTATTTAAAATCAAATTGAATAGTAAAAGGTGAACACCATAAGTAAATAATTATAAACTTGAATGAATGTTGAGGCCATTTATAATTAAAATGAATACTATATGAATGTAATGATTATAACTTCAAAAAACCTTGGAAACGATTTAGAAATGAATTTAATATTCAATAATGCTTTATATGGAAGAATGAATGAGAAAAAGAAATAAACCTATAAATAGCGAATTGAATGGTGGAGGAACTTACCTACTAATGTATAATCCAATAATTGAAATAAAAATAACTTATTTAAGCAATGAATATAAAGTAGTAAAATGGAACAAAATAACACTGTTTGAACAAAGGAGACATGAACTTTTGTAAGTAATAACGAATGAAATTTATGAAGATAATCATTATACGAATAAGAAAGGAAAGGTAAACGATGAAAAAAAAGGAGGAAATCAAACTAAATAATAATATGAAGTAAACTGAAATATAATGTATATAATACTTAAGTAATTAATTCATTGAATATTATAAACAATTGAATGGAACTAACTTATGTAAGAAATGAATGTAAAGAAATGAAAAATAAATTGACATTATATGAATAACTGAAAATGAATTTTGTAAGCAATGAATGCAAATAAATGAAAATAAGTACTGAATGAATGAATGTGAATTTATTTACAACGAAGCCTATAAGGTACTTTAAGAACTGATTTACATATGTTTTAATAACTATCTATGAGTCACATATATAAGAAAATGTAAATAAAATATGTAGATAAATAAACGGAAATGAATGGAATTAAGTATTATATGAATGAATGGGAATTGATTTTATGGGAAATAAATGTAAATTAAAGAAATAACCGTTGTATGAAAAAAATGACAATAAATGTTGTGAAAGGAATTTTATAAGAATAAACTTAAATAATGTTTGAAATTTGTTGTTCGTTTGGCGTATGAATTTTTTGGGGAAAGGATACTTCTAATTATTTGGATGTATGGATAATCTATTGAGTTTTATCTAAGACTGTTGAGTATGTGGTATACTTAATAGTTATTTGACATTTTATACAATTAAAAGTTTCCAAACCCGAACAAACCATTTGTTTTTGGTTGCAATGGATGAATGATTGCTTTTCTTTGTTGAAATGATGTTTGTATTGTCTATTTGCAAGTGATTGTTGTTATGTAGTATGGATTTATTTTTTTATTGGTTGAAAAAACTTAAAAATTTCACTTTTATATAATTATTAACTCTTTTGGATTATATAAGTGAAATACAGGTTATGAAAGCAATTGCTAATGCTTTTGGTTTCATAAAATAAGCGTTAATTGCCCAAAAATAGGCATGTTCTCGGATTACGGTTTTATAGCGGTATTATATCGTTTTTCCCGTTGTTTGGGATAAATTATTTTGAAAATATATTACATATATTTTAGTATCGATATTACTATTTCTTCCAGACCTCTTCGTACCAAGGAGACTCTGCCGAAATTTTTCGTAAAATTTGGACATAGAATTTTTTTTGTAAAATGTATTTCAAACTTCTATTACTTAAACATAAAAGGATAAGTTATTAGTAAATTGAAATATTTTATTTAAATTATTTGATTATGTAAATTAACTGTTTATAAATTTAATATTTTGAATAAGATACATTGATTACTTAATTCCTCTTTACCTTCTTTTTCCTTTTTGGGGATGAAAAGTTTTGAGTGGGGGTAAGTGTAATAACCCATAATTTTGGATAATTAAATTTGTTAATTTGATATGATTTTTGTTATTTAATGTTGGAAGAAATTAAAATTTAAGATTTATAATGGGAATAATAATTAGAATGAAATGTAACAATGTTAACTTAAGTTAATCATTAACAAGTTTAATGGAATTCCAATTAAATAAAGTGATTGGAAGGTTATACTTGGTTATAAATTAGATGTAAGAAAACGAATTTAGATATTGAATTAATTAATGAAATAATATAGGATTAATGATAATTGAATAATATCTGTATTATGTATCTAATTGTAACATTTGTTTGTAAATAATAAAATTATAGTGTGATTAAAGGTTAACATTAACAATTATTATATGTTACCTATTTATTTGATCTATTAAATTAAATTGGAAATTAATTACAATAAATCTACTTAAGTATTACGTTAATTTGAATTAAGGTAATACTTGAAAATAATGTTAATTTTATTCATAATATAGCAATTGGTTGAATAAAAAGAATGGAAATCAAGATTTATCAATTTAATGGAAGTTGAATTATAATAACTGGATTTATTGCAATTAAATGAAATTAAATGTTACGTCAATGAGAATTAAGATGAAATTGGAGAACATTTGTATACTAAGATATCAACCAATGTTAATTATACCATAAAATAATAATTGATTGAATAACAAAATTTTAAAATTAAATAAATGGGTTTATTGGGATTTTTATTTATAATTGATGAATTAACTGAAATTGAAATTAAATACCGAAATGGGTAAATTAATTAACTTTGAATTGATATCTAGATTTGTCTTAAATTATGGTAAATGTCTAAGTAATCTAAAATGACAGAAATTTTAAATTATTAAATTTGAATTGAAAAGTGATTTAATTAATTTAATATTAATTAATTTAATTAACTTGAAAATAGCCATTTTGGCAGCTGACTCGGATTTCGACGAAACCAATTTCATCGGATCCGTAACAGTGAATTATTGTAGGATTTCAAGTTTGTATCGATCAGACTTGTCGTTTGATAGTATGGACTCGAAATGTAGAAGTTAATTCAATTGAAATCAATTTGAAATAAGCTGATTTTAAGAGAACTTCTTCATACGATGGACTTAGGACTTGAAACTCATTCCATTGAGTTTAAAACTATCCAAAACATCTATTTTGATATATAGGATTTCTCATTTTTGTTCCAGAGACAGAACGGGCTTTTCGGGTTATTTATCGTTCAAAATCCAAATCAAATCGTATCTGTTCTTTCTATTTTCAGCTCTGTCTATATATAGCCTATTATAAACCCTAGTGTTTCTCAACTCAGTTTTTCAGTACATACAAATCTGTCATTTTATTCCTATCTCCTTCTTTCCATGACAAAACCCTAATTCCTAAATTAAAAATTCAATTTCAAAATTAAAATTTTCCAAACCCTATCAAATTATATACTGTTTCGAAGCTCTCGACGAGCATAATTCACTGGTGGTATTCGTTTTTCAATTGGGTTCATTATTTGCCCAGAATTTTTGAATCAATTATGGCCGCCCATATTGGATTTTAGACGATCCAACGGCGGATCTGCATCAGATTGACGATCGGATGGTGCCGTGCAAAGGTGGTGTCGAGCAGGTCAAAGGGGTACTGTTCGTTCATGCCAGAGGTCACAAAATCGCTTAGAAATGACGAACTATGCATGTGGCGGTGGAGGCGTTGCTTGTGGCCGTGGGCGACCACGAGGGGGCGAAAATGTGGCTCGGTTGGGATAGTCTCGTGGCGTATCCTGATCGAGGATTGGACGTGAAGTGATCGCGCGGCGTTGGGTTGAACGATGGCGGCTTCGTGTTGAGGTGTGTTTGATATTTTCCCCCAGCATACGGCAGGATTTAGCACGTGAGCAGCTTTGAGGTAACGGGTTTCCTTATTTTATTTAATTAATTAATATAATTTAAAATTTTAGTTGTTCTAATTATCATAACTTTTCCATAAGAGGTCCAATTCATTCGCGGTTTGTTTCGTTAGGATTGTATCGAAGATTCGAACATTTTGACGCTTGTTTGGACGAATTCTGAGGCTTTTGAATTTCGAGCCTATTTTTGAATTTCAAATCAATTTGAATTCAAAGGTGAGTGTTTTAACCCACTCATAACTTCTAAAATTTCTTATGTTAGTTAAATTAAGTTTGTGATGTGATTAAGAATTTATTTATTGCTGTTTGGTATATTTAAATTTTCTTTCGATTTAATTTGAATTTATTTTGATTAAATTGTCATTAAATTTATTGTTGGATTTAAATTACCAGTTAATTAGCTGTTGTAATTTGTTAATTGTTGATATTTACTGTTGATTTGAATAATGATTATGATGGATGTTTGGTTATTAATATTGCTTGATTGGATGTTATGTTGATTTATATAATGTTATCACTCTGCAAGTTCCTATAGTTATTATTTGAAAATCATTATGGGTTGAAATGATATATACCCAAACGATCTATAGATTATGGAAAAAATCATTATAGGTTGAAATGATAGACTTGAGCGATTTTATAGATTTTAATATTAAGTTCAGGATTGCGGTTTGAAATGATATATAAACGTAAATGATTAAATTGCGGGTTGAAACGATAAATATCTATATCACTTGACTCTAGGGTAGAGAAATTATATACGGACCTCGGATTGGTTAAATTAAATGATTTTAAATCCTTAATTCTTGAATTTAGTCAAATGATATTTCGAAACAAAATTTGATTTATATAAATTGAAGTATTATTGAAATTCAAGTTTTATGTTGAAATTGGAATTGATTTAAAGGAACTGTTTAAAGGAATCAAATTGAATTTTTAAAATTGAATTTTGAAGTATAAGCGAAATTTATCGGAATTGAGTTGTTGAAATTGATTGAATATATATTGAAATTGAAGGAGCTTATATTGATATTTCGAACATGGATTGGAGAAATATTGAATTTAATAATTTATTGAGAACTAGAATTGGAAGATTTGAAATTGGGATTTGTTGATTTGGAAATTTTGTTGGTCTAGATATGTTGAAATGCAATAAATAGTTAAATTGATATTAATTTCAAACTCATATTTTAATATAAACTGTTTTAAAATATATTATTTTAAAGATTCTAAATTTAAGATTTTCAAATTATTAAACTATTATAACCTATATTTACTATATTAAATCATTTTAAACTATTTTAAACCATTTAATTATTTTAAACTAATTAACCCATTTTAACTCATGTTAAATCTAATTAACCTATTTTAGATCTATTTAATCTATTTAAATCTATTTAAACTATCTTAAATCAATTTAACAGTGTGATGTCCCAGAATTTTAGGCAATATTTATTTGATAATTTCCATTAATAATTATTTTAAAATGTGCAATAATGATTTAATAATCTAATTTAACAGAATTTATCTTTCCAAAACTTAATATAATAATGTGGTAAATTTTATTCTTTTCAAAGTTAATAATATTTAATTGATAAAAATTAATCTTTCTAAGCTAATAAAAAGATATTCTATTTATAATGTATATATGTACATACATTGTGAATTGGAAGTTTGGTTTCAATTTAATAATAATATTTTCAAATTATAATATATATAATATATATGAATATATTATGATTTGGAAGATTTTGATTGAATGTAGTATAATACTTTTCAAAAAGCTATTTAAAAATTTATCTTATATTTTCAAAAACACTTAAAGTAATATTTATTTTGTTTAAACAATATGATAGCTTAAAATAGTATATTATCATAAAAGTTTAATATGTTTTCTTTTAAAAAATTGGTTTTGTAAATAAATTTAGTTTATATAAATAATATCAATATTATGTACAATAACTAAAGTTTAAGCTTTAAAATGAGATTTAATTATTGTCGTTTTCTTTTTAATGTTCTTTCTTTTAAATTTAGCTTTAGAAAATGTATTTTAAAAATGTATAAATAAAACTTAAAAGTATATACTTAATAAAGATATAAACACATTTCATAATTTATATAAAACATAAGTATTAAGGAAAATATTTAATAAAGATTTATATCATTTGTAAACATAAGAAATTAATTTAAAATGGGAAACTAAACACTTGTTATTCATGTAATATTGTTTAGGGACATGTGTAATCATATCACAACTTAAGTTAACAAGTGGAAACTTAGGATCTTTTAAAATTTAATTACATAACTAAGTATCTTAAAGAGAAAGCCTGTTTTATTTCTTCCAGTTCAAATTTCTTTCTTCTTAAAACATGTAAAACTAAAAACTAGAAAGTCAAAGGAATTCATAGCTATTTACAACATCAGTTTCAAAATTTTCTACCTGTGATCATGCGTAACAAGATGAATATCAACAACATTACCAAAACAATAGATCAACTCAACAAAAACTACTTTAGTCTTCAACCAAATTCATGTAGCAGTTTCAAGCAAATACAACTCAACTTAAAACAAGCAAGATTCAAATCAACAAAACAATTCCAGATCAAAAGAAATAGAAGAGCCTGTAGCTCTATTCTCTGTTTTTCAATTCTCTGCTGAGTAAATTTCTTTTAAAAATAGTTTAAACCCGATCTTATGCTTAATGCTTGATGAAGTGATATACTATATTATGTTTGTATAAATGCATAGATGTGAATGAATATGTGTATAGTGTGATGCCTGTGAAATATTTGAAATCTGCACAGAGATGTCTCTGTTCTTATACTAGGTACAATTTTAAAAAAAAATTCATAACGTCCTATATATTGAATTATAGGCTAGGATTTGTAAAGATAAAATGACTCTAACTATGTAATCTTGTTTCTAAAAATAATTTTAAGTAATTATATTTACTAAATAGTCTGTAAATTTAAGATTACAGTAAAAAAATCAAAATATAAGTGAAAATCATTATCTACGAATTCATCTCTAGATTATAGAATCTGATTCGTTTAAAAGAATCATGAATTTTAGTATAAATTTGGTGAATTTTAACTGAGTATTGGTCGAGTATTCGTGAGTTGATCGATTTGGGCATTCTGGTCAATTGCCGTTGATCGGCGATAATTGGGAGCTCGAGGTTTAGCATGGAGATGGCCGGTGTGTCAGGAGTGTTTGGAAAAATGGAGGAAGAGGTAATCATTGACCGTGGTGATCGGGAAGTGGCGAAGTAGGGTTTTATTACCCAATTTTGTCGACGTTGATTGTGTGGCTTTCTCGGCGTCGAGGGTGTTTCAGTCTCAATCGCGAGGGGTGAGGCAGTAGCATGATATCGTGATGATGCTCTGGACGAAGCAGTTTGGGTTCTGATGGCGTATTTCGTCGTCGGCAAGGTGATTGGGTCATCTTGGTTTTGGGTCCAGGACTGCTTGATTAGTTCATCTTTCATTTCCAAACGATTTTAGCGATGCTGGGTGGTCTGATCTATTAGTGGGGTCGTAAGCGACTGGAAGATGGTCGGAGCTATGGCCGAAGTTGATCTAGAGGCGTGTGCATGTGCACGCGTGTATTTTCTTGTGTCTAGAGTGTGTGGGATTGGGGAAGAAGAGTTTGGCCTAGGGTTTTCATGAGTTTTTCTCACTTTCGACTCGAATCAGGTGAGTTCATGTGGTTGTACGCAAGTGTGCTTGGGGGAAATTGTAGTTGTCTCGGGTTTTGTTATATTGGCTCGGGTAGTTTTGTTACTGGGTTTTGTTTGTGATGTGTTTGCCAGGTTATAATGCAAAGGTTTTTTAAGTTTAAGCTAATGAAATTTTAAAGTGTATTAAAATAAATAAGTTTTTAAAGAAAATTAGTAAAGTTTAAAACTAGTTTCAAAGTTTAATTCTAGAGTTAAAAGTTTTCCGTTAAGATTTCTTTGGTTTGAATAATAATTTAACAAGTTTTATTAAAAAAAGTTAAAGGAAGTGCTAACCAAGTTTTAATGTATTTAAGGAAAATAAGTTTTTAAAGATATGATAATGAAGTTTCAAGAATAACTACTTATTTAATTTATTAAACAAGTTTGAAAAGGGTTTTCAAAGATTTTTAAATGTTAAAATTTTATGTTTAAATTGTTTCATTTAAAGTAAATTATATATTTTTAATCATGTAATTGATTTCTAAATGTTTTGTAAAATTAATTTATAAAATTAATTTGAAATAATTGGCTTAATAAATTAAGCAGAGTTAATTACTGGATTAATTAAGGGTTAATTAACCTAAGTAATTAAAGGTAAGCAATTAAAGTATAATTACTTAATTAATTAAGATGATTAATTTTGGCAATTAAATTAAGATAAATTAATTTGTGTAATTAATTAAGGGTAGTAGATTACTTAATTTAGGATTGATTAATCAAAGGTTAATTAATTAAGGAATAATTAAGTAATTGATGTAATTAGAGGTTAATTACTTAATATAAAAAGGGTTTTACTTAATGAAGTAATTAAAGGGATTAATTACTCAATGTAATTAATTAAGTTAATGTGGTTAATTTAAGTTAGTTAAATAGTTAATTAACTAAAGAGAATTGATTGATGATGGGTTAAGTATAATTAGTTAATGTAATTTATAAAGTGTAATTACCTAGTGTAAGTAACTAGGGTAATTAATGGAAAGTAATTAATTAAAAAGGGAATTACTTGACGAAAAGTAATTAAAGAATAATTACTTAGTGGAAGTAATTATGTGTTAATTACTCAGTGTAATTAATTAAAGGATTAATTAATGTAGTTAATCAAGGATTTAATTTAATTAATGCAAGTAATTAAAGAATGGTTAATTACTGAAAGTAATTAATTAAGGGTAATTAATGAATGTAATTAAGTTAAAGATTTCTTGTTAAATGGAATTAATTAAAAGAGTGATTAATTAATAAAACTAATTGGAGGATCATTAGTTAATGTAATTAATGAAAATAATTAAAGGTTAGTGATTAATAAATGTGATTAATTAAAATATAATTAATTAATAGAAGTGATTATAGTATAATTAATTAATATAATTAATTAAGGATCAATGTAATTAATTATAATAATTAATTAATAAGGGTAATTAAAAGTTAATTAATGTAAATGGTTAAAGAATAATTAATTTGTGTAATTAATTTAAAGGCTAATTACTTAATGTAATTAAAGAATAATCAATCAAGGATGATTAATTAAGAGACTAGTTAAAGAATAATTAATCTATAATTAAAGATTAATTAATGGGTTTATAAGACAATTAATGGATGATTAATTAATTAAATGGTTGTAATTAATTAATGATTGATTAAGCAGGGTTAGGTAATTAATTCTCAAGTAATTAATTTAATTTTAGTTAATTAAATTAATTATAATTTGGATTAATAGTTCTTGTTTGTGGATGATTGTTTGAGTAGAATGTCTGGTTTGATTGATGCCTATGGTTTGATAATCTGTGATATTCTATGATGTGATATTGGTTATAGCTGTGATAAATGTGTGATATTTATCTGTGAATGATGCTGTGTGAATTCAATGTTTTAGATTGAATTAAATTATTCAAACTTAAACAACTTGGACTTTAAAGCGACGTTTTGGATTTCGGTGAGAATGGGATCGGATTTCCAAATTTGAATATCCGAAAACCACATCGATCCAAATTAAACGATAGATCGTGAATCTCAAATGAAGATCAAGCGAAGATTCAAAGGAAAGGCTATGGTCGTTAACTCTGAAGGTGATTCCAAAATGAGTTAACGGAGATAGTGCTTTCGATTAAGATGAAGATTCAGAGTGCAAGAGCTATTGTTGTTTAATCTGAGGGTGATTCAAAAATGAGTGTAGCGAGATAGTGCCTTCGATTTCGTTCGAACCCGGAACGAACTTGAATGGATTGTATGCTTTCAGAACAACGTCGGGAGGATGATGAGCATTCTAAGATAGATGTGTTCTATAAAGGTAATCGTAGCGTCAAGACTCATCAACCGGGAATTGCTAAAACATAGGAGGTGCAGCAAGGCTAAGTGGGTAGCACCCAAGTAGGATGATATTTTCCCCTGTCTAGAGGTTCCTTTTTATTCGGCTGTGTGGGCAGTTGGTTATGAACAACTGCGGGGTTGTCTTGTTCGGGACTATCCAGTAAGGGATTGTTCTGGCCTTGTGTTGCAGGGGATTTAGGATGGATCATCGGTATGCAGACCTAGGCCACGTACTGTGACGGGCGGTACCCCAGTAGCCCTGCCATTGTATGGAGTGCAATCTCCAATAAGTACCGTATGTATTGATTGTGCCCAACTATGCTGGAACGTGAGATGTAAGCATTCCAGCTATTTCTGTATTTTACTTGAAAACCCTAGACCCTATTATAATATAACTGGATTTCCTATCAAATGTTTTGGTTATCATAAGGTAAAAACTTTTCTGTGTTTATGTGCGGGAAGTCTTACGAGATACCTTTTGTTTTCAAAGATTTTTCAAAGTAAAGCAACTTTAACCCATTTACTCATACCAGACCCATGTCCGACCCGAAGTTTATTTCTGTTTTATTAAACTCTTGGGTACTTAAATTTTGACGAATTGCCAAATGGTTTAGGTTAGCTTTGACGAATTCTAGTGGAGATTTGGAGCAGGATGCTTGAACGTGTAGATATACAGTGGTTCCGCTGTGCTAGTGTTGTATCTGTTTCTCTGTGATGAACTTGAGTTCTAATGACTAGGCATGTGTTTATAACTATCTAATTTGAGATGTATGAGCTGTATAACTCTGATGTATATGATACTATGTAATATTTTATGTGATATGATATAATTTATTCGTTCTGCTATGAGATTCTGACGTTGTTTAGTTCTTTCCTTTCTATCTTTTCTCTTTTCTGTCCCTTTCTTTCTTATTAATGATGCGTCTTTCTGTGGAATGAAAGGAGGGTCGTTAAAAATAGAATCTTTAATCTATAATTAAACTATTTTAGAGTAGTCAACTATTTATAACTATTTTAATTATTTATAACTACTTAAACTATTTTCTAAATTTTCAGACTAAGTAAAGGGAAAGTGTTTATATTCAAATTCATTGGTTTATAAGCAATATGATTAAATGATGAAATAACATAAGTTGAAAATTAAATAACATATTTGATTTAATATGCTAATTTTGAAATGAGAGTTTAACTTTTTTTTGGAAATATGACTTTTGAAAGGAAATATAATTTCGAAACTATGATTTCAAAGGTGATATGATTTCAAATGTGAATATGACTTCGAAAGTAAATAAATCTCGGAAGTGTTATGGTTTGAATTGAATATGATATTTTGATATCAATTATGAACTAGTTTTGAAAATAAAAAGAACCATCCGGTGTGTAATAAGTGATTGATTGTTAAAGAGACCGGGATCGAATATTGTCATACTCTCTGCCAGTACCGAAAACCACTTTAACAACTGTGTATGTGGTGAAGATTCCAGAAATGAAGTAGGATGGTTTGACGAATGATTTCTATATAAGGTATGACGTGACCCTGACTCTCATGAGTCAGCATAGATGTGACTAAAATAGGAGCTATACCTGGGCAAAGTGAGGTCATTCCTCCGATCGGATATGCTTCTTCGATACCATATTATGACATTTGTGATGATTTGGTGGCCACCCCTTGATTTTGATTATGGGAATGTGTTCTGAGGTTAGCGATAGTAGCTGCTATGCGTTACCACCAGCCCAATTATGCAACTGGTAAATCTACCATGGCATTGCCTCGAGTGCCGTGTTCACATACCCTAGGGCGCCTTCAACAAGTTTGTTTTATACCGTACCTATGGGATGCCCTTTGGGTAAACCACTGGTTTGGTAGAGCGTACGTCATTGTATAGACTACGGGAATATATGAAAAGTGTTAACGGGGATATGGGTAACGCCTTAACGCTATTTTTATATTTTACTTTACTGTAGACACTATTATAATAGCATATTATACTACATAGTAGATAGTTTAACGGATCCTTAGGAGATGTAAATCCCGAACTTCTCTTAAGTTACTGCACTCATGTTAGACATTGGATAGGAGATGTCAACCCCACAAACAACTCTAACGCCGTCACACTCATATTTACCGTTGATTTAACTTACATAAGGTCTTTAGTTCCGACTCGAGTGTTTTGTCTTTATAATTCACTAGGGTCAGCCTGAGCATTTCAGGGTTAAAGACCATATTTCTGGATGATGAAGACGAAGATTTATACTAGTATTATTTATTATATTCCGTTGCATCATGTTGTTCCACTGCATTTATTATTTATTTCTTTCTGTTTTTGTAACTTTGATTTTGTGTTGTAAAAGAATAGTCAAATGTATTTATAAACAACTTCATGAACTATTATTTGATTATTATATTTTGTCATTCCGCTGCGAGATTCTGTATTTGTTTTATTTCTTTCTCTTTTTCTTATTTACCCCAGTAATAATCTGCCATTTTGAATGGTTTGAGTTCGAAATATATGTCTGCTTAAGCGTCCAAAAAGGCAGGTCCTTACGTACTCATGCAATACAAAATCTTATTACGTTAGTTGAATTAAATTTATGAAGTGATAAGAATTTTATTAGTTACTGTTTGGTGGTTTAATTTGACATTTTGATTTAATTTTATTGAATTAAATTGCTATTTAAATTAATATTGAAATTGAATTGCTGGTTAAATTCCAGATATTGAAAAAAGTTGATTGCTGTGATTTATTGGCTGATTTGGATGTTGATTTTGATGCATTTCTATTTGTTGACATTTTGGATGATTGGTTGCTTATTTATTTTATATATCTCTATTATCACTCTGCATATTAAGTGACAACATATAAACTGTTATTCGAATTATTTCGAATAAATTAAGAAATAGGTTGAAATGATATATATATATATGTGGCACTTTGATTTGGATTGAATGATATGCATCCATTCCTTTAATTAAAATTGATATAAATGATCACTTGGCCATAAGGTAGAAAATTATATACGGACACTGGATTGGTTAAATTAAATGGTTTCAAAATATTGATTTTTCAATGTTAATCAAATAACATTGTTTTAAAAGTAATAAATTGTAGATTTATATAAAATGAATTATTTCTAATTCAAGCTTTTAAATGTTGAAATTTAAATTGACTAAAGGAAATTGTTTGAAAGAATTAAATTGGAAATGTGAAGTTATAATCGAGGTATGACTTTAAATTTAGAAATTTAATTATTTTAAGATTTTGGACCTTAAAGTTAAACAATGAGGGTAATTTGATTTAAGTGCTTTAAATAAGTAAACTGAAATTTTCCTGAAATTGATATAAATTGAAATGGTTTAAAATAAGAATTGGATTGAAATTTAAATCATTGAATTGAATTATTGAATCAAATTTGAAGTTAAAAATGAACGTTTCGAAAAGTGAAGCTAATTCAAAGTGAAATTGAAATCAAGTTGATTTGGAATTACATAAAAATTTAGTCAATTGAATTGAAAGATTGAAAATCGAGCTTTGTTGATTTGAAATCTAGAAATGGGTCCAAATTTTAATTAAATGGAAAGAAGTTTGATTTGATATTATTTTCAAAATAAATTATTTTAATCAAACCGTTAACAATCTATTTTTTTTAAATAGTCAAATTATTTTGATTTTCCAAACTCTTTTACTATATAACCATTTTCAATACTCAAACCATTTTATATCAAACTATTTTAAATTATGTAGACTATTTAAAACTATTTATAACTATTCAAACTATTTTTCAAAATTTCAAACTATGCAAAGTTGGAATGTTTGTATTTAAATTGTTGATTTAAATGCGAGTGTGGTTAATTGAAGTTATAACCTAAGTTGAAATTGAAATGATACTTTCAAGTAAAAATGACATATTTTGAGTAAATACAGTATTTTGAAATGAAGTGATATTTTGAAGTGAATATGGTATTTTAATATCAAATGTGAACCATTTTTGAAATATAAAAGAATCAACCGGTGTGGAAAATAATGTTTGGTTGTTAAGAGACCAGGCCTCTTATTGGCATACCCTCTATCAATATTGGAACCACTTTAACAACCCTGTACGTAGTGGATGATCTTGAATAAAGGATTGGATTTGGTGAACATTTGTTGGATTTTACGAAAGAGAACGATGATGGATGACCTCGACACTTGTGTCAACTGAAATGACTAAAACAGGAGCCAATGTCTGGCCAAGGGGTTCGCAACCTTTAGGGGCCGTCACCCTTTCATATTATTATATTGATTTGGGCTTGATTGGTGCACCTTGATTTGATTTGGAGGTAGTGGACTCGATGAGCTGTTGTAGCTATGATGCGTTACCACCAATCAGAAAGGGTAAACTGGTAGAATTCTACCTTGGGCATTGCCTTGTCATACTTTTATCCTTATACGCGCCTACTATGATTTTGCTTTAGTATGATATCTATAGGGGACTTATTGGCTATCGACGTTACTGGTTGTGTGACAGGACCTGCATAAAAATGTGTTAAGGGGGATCAATGTAAAGCCTTAACGCTATTTTAATACTTTACATTATCGATTGATATTACATGTATAACGTATCTTACTACATATAGATAGTTTAATGGATCCTTAGGAGATGAAAAATCCCGTAACGTCTCTTAATTTACTGCACGCACGTTATACACTGGATAAGAGGTGTGAAATCCCGTAAACATCTCTTAAGCTATTACACTCATATTTACTTGTTCTAGATTTAACTTACGTAAGAAGTTTTAGTTCTGACTCGTGTGTTTTTTCTTTTTATTATGTTCGGGTCAGCCTGAGCATTTCAGTGTTCGAAGACATTATTTCTGGAGGACGAAAATGGAGTTGGTTTATCATATTATTAGCATTATTCCACTATATCATTTTGGTATGTTTGTTGATTATACTCTGATTTTGTATAGAATTTGTGTAGTCAAATGTATACTGTAAAACATCTTCATGAAATGTTTAATTGACTATTATATATTGTCAGTTTCTCTGTGAGATTTTGTGTTCTGCTCTTCTTCTTTTCCCTTATTTTCTTGTTTACATCATTGACTATCCTCCATTTTGAATGGTTTGAGTTAGATATGTGTGGTTTATTGTCGATTTAAACCGTCCAAAAAGTAGGTCATCACAAGTATATTCCTATGCATGCGAAGATTTTGCATCCTATACTAATCATTTTAAATGTCAAAACCTCCAATCCATATAAGTCTTAAGTCCGTACAATAACTTAGAAATTAGCTAATATCTTAGCTAAACACTTGCATAAAGAAATCAAATACAAACTTATTTTATACTAATATGGTAGAATCAGCACCTACAAAACTTATGATTCAAATCCTTTACACTATGTTCAACTTTTACATATATACTAAAAATGGGATCTATGTTCAAATTACAGAAATAGACATCTAACTACAAATAGGAAAATTCATACCTTATACACCGTTTTCTAAGTTGTTTGTTTTTTAGAACAACACAAGTGAAAAGTTGGAAGTGGCATAGAGTATAAGTATTCAAATTATAAAAAAACAATCAAATTCAATCATTTTAGCGCAAAACAATAGAGATTCCAAAAACATAAGAATTGACGTTCCATTTAGGAGAATTTTAGAGTTTTATTTTAGGGTTTTCCTAAATAAAATTACATGACATAAAAAAAATCCAAACTTCTACTGTACAAATACTATAATGCGAAAAACTAATATTTCCACTCACAGATGGTTTCCAGCTTCCTTTCGAATTTGATTATGTCTTTCCCTAATCTCTCCTTAAAACTCTTCTCTTTGAAATGTAACAACCCTAAATTTTGGGTATTTGATTTTAAATGTTTAATTTATTTTAATTATTTAAAATATTTGAATTTTGGAACTTAATAACTTGAATTCAAATATAGGGATTGATTAAAATATTTGAATTGCGAAATTTAGTGGTAATTAAATGGATTTAATAATTCTACTCAACTTCATTTAAAATTCATAAATATTAATGGTGAACTCAATTCTTCACTATTTCAAAAATTTATTTACACAACAAATGGTTCAAACAAATAATAAGAAATCAAATTATGATAAAACATCTTAATTTTTTATAACGTTTTTTCTTTAATTTATATGATTTTTCCAAAAAATATAATTTGAAAAATTATAAATTTGTTGTTTTACGATATCTCGGCAAACGATGATATTTTTGAGATTTCACAGAATGCAATAACCAGTGTGTTTTATTATGGTTTTGAAGCAGTGTCGCAATTCTAAGTGCGCTCGTATTTTCATTTTGTCGTTTGTGGATCATATGTGAGCAAAATTGACGATGAACTGAAAACTGCATAACAAATTGTAAGTGAACAACACACCAACACATTCGTTTTCATTGTCTATCCTTGCTAGGGCATTTTGGAGGCTCAAAAATGTTTTGGTGGATAAAGAAATTGATTAGACGTGCAAAATAAAAACATAATCATTTTTTTTGTTAGAAACTTTATAAAATCACATTTCAACACTTTAACCAAAGTCTACTCTTCCTTATCTTTGGTATTTGCTTTTCTTCATTTGCAGTAAACAAAATAATGGCCACATAGTTAAAAATCCAAAATCAAATCATATTCTCAACTAAAAATCATGAAACAACTTTACAAATTTTGTTTCAACTAGAGCTTCATCCCCATACCCATATGATAGCCGATGGCAACGTTTTGGTAGAAGTCTGTAGTTGAGGCAGAGCTAGGGTTTGGAACTGTGAAGTATGTGGTCGACGAGGGGATGAACTAAGCTGGAATTTATGTTTTGCAATGAAAGGAGATGTCAGTGTCGGAGCCTGGAGTGGTTCAACCACCGTTGAGGGACCGTGACCATGACGTGATGGTCGACGCGGGCTTGGATGCTGCAATCGCGTTTTGCTCCGGGTTATGGAGGTGAAGTCTTGATCCTCAACTCGAAGCTCATCGTTCATAGAGGCTATTGACGAAGTCAGTTCGCGAAATGGAGCACTAGAGCTCCGTATCATTGATGGGCATGCATTCAATTTTTAGGTAGGGGCTGTGTCTCTATATACGTATAACTGGGAAAGAAGTTTTTGGAGGAGGAGGGTAACCTTGTAATTTATATCAACTTGTTTATTTTTAATTTTTAAAATATTGTATACTTATAAAATTCGTATCTCCTTCATACAAGGTCGGATTTGAACGCCGTCTTTTGCGTTGGAATCATGTTGTCAAGATGTCCACGATGGACTTGGATTGGTTAGATTTGAAGCACGTGAAAATTTAGGCTAAAATCGGACGACCGTTTGGTTTTAGTCCGAAATTGGGACATTTCCGCGGAAACGAAAATCAACGTGAGTTTAACTCACATTTAATTATATTATATCATATTAACGATGTTACAAATATTTATTGATTATTTGAATGTTAGTTGTAACGACCTGCCTTTTTGGACGTTTTAAGCAGACACGTGCCAGACTCAGACCATTCAAAAGGGCGGATAGTTATGAGGTAAATAAGAAAAAGAGAAAGAAATAAATCAAATAACAGTTCGCGAAGCTGTTTTACAAATACATTTGATTATTCTTTTGCAACACAAAATCAGAGTTACAGAAAATAGGAATAAATAAATAAATGCAGCGGAACAACATGATGTAGTGGAATACATATCATAAGTATAATAGTACGAAATCTTCATCATCATCCTCCAACAAGCAGTCTTCAATAAACCGAAAAGCTCGGACTGACCCGAGCGATTTGAAAAGACAAAACACTCGAGTTAGAACTAAAAGATCTTATGTGAATTACATCAACGGTAAATAAATATGAGTGTAAAGGCACCAAAAGATGTTAACGGGGTTTGACATCTCCTATCCAGTGTCTAACATGAGTGTAGTAACTTAAGAGATGTTCAGGATTTCCATCTCCTAAGGATCCATTAAACTATCTACTATGTAGTACAATATGCTATTATAATAGTTTCTACGGTAAAGTAAAGTATTAAAATAGCGTTAAGCTGTTACCCATATCCCCCTTAACACATTTATATATTCCCGTAGTCTATACAATGCCATAAGCTCCACCAAACCGGTGGTTCACCCAGAGGACACCCCATAGGTACGGTACAAAACAAACTCGTAGAAGGCGCTCTAATGCATATTAACACAGCACTCGAGGCAATGCCAGTGTAGATTTTCCAATTGCAAAACCGAGATGGTGGTAACGCATAACAGCTACTATTGTCCACCTCGGAACACACTCCTAAATCAAAATCAATAGGGGGCCACAAAATCATCATAAAGTCATAATATGGTATCGAAGAAGCATGTCCGATTGGAGGAATGACCTCACTAGGCCCAGGTATAGCTCTTGTTTTAGTCATATCTAAGCTGACTCACGGGAGTCAGGGTCACGCCAATACCTCATACAGAAATGGTTCGCCACAATCCTACTTCATTTCTGGAATCTCCTCCACGCGCAAAGTTGTTAAAGTGGCTTTCGGTATTGGCAGAGAGTATGACAATATCCGATCCTGGACTCTTTAACAAACAAAAGCTTATTTCACATCGGATGGTTCTTTTACATTTCAAAAAGTCAACTCACAATTTATATCAAAATATCATATTCAATTTCAAATCATATCACTTTTTAAATCATATTCCCTTTCAAATCATATTCCCTTCCAAATCATATTCACTTTCAAATCATATCCACTTTCAAATCATATCCACTTTCAAATCATATTCACTTTGAAATTATCGACAAGTTATGTTAATTCTTCATTCCAAATCATCTTTTTCACTCAAATATGTCATTTCACAAAAGGTATCAATTCCAAATTCCAACTTATGTTGTATCATCATCAAGGATTTAAATGTAGATACTTCAATTTTATACAGTCTGAAATGTTAGAAAATAGCTTAGGTAATTATGAATTGTTTATATAGTTTTAAAATAGTTTAAATAGTGAAAATAGTTAAATTTGTCTTAATTAGTTTTAAAATGATTTAAATAGATTAAATAGATTTAAATTATATTAAGTAGATTTTTAAGTAGAATTAATAAATTTTAGAATAGATTAAATAGATTTAAATAATATTAATTAGATTTAAAATAGATTAAATAAATTTAATCAGCATAAAATAAGTAAAACAGATTAAATAGGTTATAATAGATTAAAATAAATTGAAATAGTTTAAATTGATGATAATAGTTTAAATTAGTTTTAAATAGATTTCAAAGTTATTACTAAACAATTTCAGTCACTCAATTCCGATAAATTCATTTATATTTGACACTTCAACTTTGAAATTTCAATTTAAATCCTTTGAATGATTCATTAAATCAATTTCAATTTCAGCATTTACTCTAAGATTAATGAAAATAATTTAGTTTATATAAATTAATTTCTATTTCAATATGCAGTTAACTGAATTCAAAATTTAAGGAATAAAAAAATCATTTAATTTAACCAATCCGGTGTCCATATATAATTTTCTACCCTAGGGTCAAGTGATCGAGATATTTATCATTTTCAATTCGCAATTTAAAATTTTACGGTTATATATCATTTCAAACCGCAATCCCGAATTAAATAAGAATCCATAAAATCACTGGAGTCAATCATTTTAGCCATTGAGAAAGAGGAATATGCAGATGGAGTTGTACTTACAGAAATGAGAAATGAAAAGCTGCTAGGGTTTTGAACAAAACAATATATGCTAACGAAGCCCAGTAATAAATGAATGAACATTCGAACAGGTTCGAATTGACAATAACAACCCAAAAAGCCCGTTTCACTTTCGGAATGAAAGTGGGTCATCTCATATATCATAATAAATGTTTTCGATATCTCTAAATCCAATGGAATAGGTTTCAAGTTCTAATTCCATTGTATGAAGAAGTTAGCTTAAAAATCATCTTATTTCAAATGAATTGATTTCTACGCGTTTCGAGTCCGTACGATCAAATAATAAGTCTGATCGCTACGAAACTTGAATCCTATATTAATTTACTAGTACGGATCCGATGAAACTGGTTTCGTCGAAATCCGAGACAGTAGCCAAAATGGCTGTTTTTACATTAATTAAATAAATTATTATTAAATTAATTAAATCACTTTTAATTTCAAATCTTATAATTAACTGATTTATCATTTTTAATTACTTAGACATTTATAATAATTTTAATCAAGTTTACATATAATTTTAGTGTTAGTTATTACATCGGTTACGGTGTTCAATTTCAACTGTAATTAAATCCAATTTATTATAAATTAATTCAAATAAATTGATCTAATTTGGTTTCAATCTTTTTATCAAATCAATTATTACTCCATAGACGTAGTTAGCACTAATTTATATCTTATAATGCTAATAATCTATAGTTGTCATATGAATCTTCATTAACGTAATATTTAACAATATTTAATTGCAATAAATCCAATTATTATAATTTAAATTCTAACAATTTGATCAAACTTGATTTAAATCATTAGATTCCATCATTTATGGCTCTATGTTTACATTTAACATTGGTTTCTAACTTATTACATTGATATCCTACAGTCATTATCTTAATTCATTTTAACGCTGTATTTAATTTCATTTAATGCAATTTATTTCTAATTTGAATCAACGAGTTAAACGAATAGGTAACAAATAACAATTGTCACCATTTCTACATTTACTAACATTTCTGAGTTTATTATTAACAAGAAAATGTTATAACAACTCTCATTACACTAATTTTATTCAATTTCCATTTACTACACATTACTTTATTAATTTATCAACATTTAAATTATCAGTTGCTCTTTTAATATAATTACCAATTAATATACACCTTATTACAATTAATTTACACTCTACGACCAATTGTAACTCTTTTAATCATTTTAATTAATTGGAATTACATTTAAAGTAGTTATCAATTACCTTAAATTAATACTATTTCATTTCATTCCACTATATTCTTAGTATTAGATTACAAATTTTCAACATTGAATGGCCCAACCTTCACTACAAGAAAAACCATTTATAGTTGCAAAAATTGGTGGCGTTTCTTTCTAAATGCAACCAAAAAGTATTTCCCTAAAAAATATAAATGCGGCTAAAAAGATTTCACGTTCCCGCTTTGCACCCGCGTAAAGTAAAAAATATTTCACGAAATTTTTATCTACTGTCACATTTACCTTCCTCTTCATTCTTTAGAAACTTTTCTCCTCACGCTTTCCTTTTAGCTTCAGCAAAATCTACCTCACCCTCCAACAAAATCCACCTTGCTTCGTTATCATTGTTGCGGTAGACGTCCTTCATTCTATTCCTCTCCACATCGTCGCGGTAGCCCTTCACAGATCTCTCTTCACGGATTAGGTATGAAATTTTATAAACCGATTTTATGAGTCTATTGGATTTTATATGATTATGTATGGATACTCTATACAAATTTCTACGTAAACCCGAATTGGAATAGTCGATTTAACCCTAATTGGAATAAATCCTAACTGGAATAATTGATTTTATATGATTACGTTCGAGTTATTTTTTTATAAATTTTACTTATATTCTAATCATTTCCTATTATGTTAGTGCAATGTGCTTGCTTTAATTGTATCCAATTTATATTATTTTTTTATTTGCATTTACATGGTCTGCCTCTGAAAAAACTATCATTCCTCTTCAAGTTTCCTAACGAAGAGCTTACTGATCCTTTAGAGCTTTTCTTCTTTATAATTCTGGATGAATTCATCATACTCCAACTATTATTTTTCAATGCTTTGATCTTCTTATTTGATGGGTTTTCAGTTTTGATTAGATCTTCCAAACTCTTCATGCTCGATAGTAATGTAAACGACTATGATTTTCCTTCGTAGTGTTTTGATAAACCTCTCCTGAAATTCAAATGATTTGTTAGACAACTTGTATATGAAAACTTATGTATACGTGTTATGAATGTCATGATACCATAAATTATTTATATATGATTAATGTTTTAGACATAAGAAATAAAAAATAAAAGAAAGAAAGAAATCAAGAAAAAGAAATCTGAACAAAAAAAATGTTCTATATATGAAAAGAAGCAAAATCAGAACACAATTGAACAAAAACTTACTTCAAAGGAAGATGTGAAATGAGAGATGACATATCATAATGAATTCGATGATGATAAGGAAGAATTCAAAGAACATGAAGATGAATTCAAATCGTCTATAAAATCTTCATCTTCAGATGAATTTTCGCCAATTGAATTGCAGCTATCATCATCTTCTTCTTCTTTTTCTGATAAAGAGCTCAAATATCCCTCATAACCATTGTTTTCTTGATATTCTTCTTCATCACCAACATGAGGATTAATCATATTCCCATGCTTTACTTGTGCCATTGCGAATGAAACTGTAAGTAAAACTCAAATATAATCTCTATACTTGATTATAATTTTAGAAGCATGTCACTGAATGTTGAAATGAAGCATGTATATTTATATGTATAAAATATACAAATGATAGATAAGAATGAGTTTAAATAAGAAAAACGTATGTGTTATTTTTCTATAAATAATTTTTCGGCAGATGCGTTTACATGGTCACATGGAGTTTTCTCACTGATACATATCTATATGCGTTATATTTTCAGCAAATGCGTCATAATTTCAGTCACCAAACGAAGAAAAACAAATATATGTAACCTTGCGGGGTTTGATTCATGTGTGCAGTATCCTAAAAATAAAAACTATCTCTGTTATTTCATTCACTGCAGCACATGCTATCTCTGTTATTATTCATTTTATGTGATTTATTGTAGTTTATTATCCTTACTATGGGCGTGTTACCAATGTTCCAGATAGTGCATTATTTATAAGATGCTTGGATGTTTTTTTGGGTAATAACTTCAACGTCTAGTTATTTTTTTGATTACAACAGATAACCAATTTATACGTCATAGATTGGAAACTTATTTGCCTTCATATGTCGAAAATGGAAAAAGACTGGGTTTTTTTAAGCAGGTGATAAAACCATGATTAACTTAATATGTATTTTGAGAATTATAACATATAATCTAATATTAAAGCTCAATTTTTTTATTTGTTTTACTTTTTTCATAGAACTAGTATAGAGTACCGACAAGGAGCAATGAATTTTGTGAATGCTGCAAAGAGGAATGCAAGAAGTAGAAAAAAATTTATGCCCTTGCAAGGATTGTCGGAATCTTAGTCATCATGATGAACAAATCATCGTTGAACATTTAATTATAAAAGGAATGGATCCTAAATACATGGGTGGTGTATGGTTTAACCATGATGAAGAGATAAATGTAGAGAAGAAAACAAATACGTTTGATGTATATGATCTATTCAAGATGATTCACTATGAAGATGAATATTTTTTGAATCAAGATTTTTTTGATGATGATAAAGATAATGTTAATTCTCAAAGAAAAGAGGATGAGTTACTCAAGAACTTAGAAGATGCAGAAACTCCATTATATCCTGGTTGCATAAATCACACAAAATTATCTGCTATCACCGTCATGTATAATCTTAAACGTGAGACTGGCTTGTCTGATAGTGGGTTTGATAAGCTTTTAACTGTGCAACATTTATTTCTGCCGAAGGATAATGTGCTTCCCAAAAACTTATATGAAGTAAAGAAATTTCTTAGAGCATTCGACATGGGTTTTGAAAAGATACATGCTTGTGAGAATGACTGTTGCCTTTACAGAAAAGAATACAAAGATTTAGAAAGTTGTCCAAAATGTGGTTCTTCAGGATGGAAGAAAAATCAAGATACTGAAGAGGTTATACAAGGTATTCCAGTTAAAGTATTGAGACACTTTCCAATAATTTCGAGATTTAGAAGAATGTACAGATCTCAAAAGATGGCAGAAGATTTAAGATGGCATTTTAATAATACAAGCAACGATGGAAAAATGCGTCATCCCGTGGATTCTACGACATGGAAAATGGTGGATGAAAAGTATAAATCTTTTTCATTTGATCCACGCAATCTTAGGCTTGGTCTTGCTACAAATGGATTCAATCCATTTTCCATGTTGAGTTCGAAATATAGTTGCTGGCCGGTGATGCTTGTGACATACAATCTCTTGCCTATGTTGTGTATGAAGAAGGAAAATATTATGTTAACTTTACTTATTCTAGGCCCAAAGCAACTCGAGAATGATATTGATGTATATTTGGCGCCTTTGGTGGAAGACTTGCATCATTTGTGGTGTAATGGAGTTAATGCTTATGATGCATTTAGTAAAACTTAGTTTAAACTGAATGCAATTTTGCTATGGACGATTAACGATTTTTCGGCTTATGAAAATCTTGCTGGATGTCGTGTGAAGGGGAGAAAAACTTGTCCAGTATGTGGTGTCAATACCCATTCTCGTTGGTTGAATCACAGTCGAAATAGCGTCTACATGGGTCATAGAAGATTTCTACCTGCTTCAGATTCACGGAGGAAACAAAAGGCATTGTTTGATAACACCACAGAGAAAGGTAGTGCTCCTAGAATACTAACTGGGAGAAACATTCATGTATTGTTGAAGGATTATCCAAATGATTTTGGAAAAGAAAAGTAAGAAGAGAAAGTTTGTTTATGATACAGAAGATGAAGATGATAATACTAACGATTCTACAAAAATGGAGCTATTGAGATGGAAAAAAAGATCAATTTTCTTTGATTTTCCTTATTGGAAGGTTAATGGTTAGTTTATTTATTTTTCATTGTTTTAATAGAAGAAAAACCCAATAATGCGTTATAGTTTTGGTTTTTGCAGGAGCTTCCATTACGTCACAATATAGATGTGATGCATGTGGAGAAAAACATTGGTGAAAGCCTATTGGGCACGATGTTGCATGGTAATAAATCAAAAGATGGAACCAACTGTAGAAAGGATTTAGAGGATTGGGGAATTCGAAGTGAGCTTCATGCACAACCTCGTGGGAATAAAACATATCTTCCACCGGCTCCATACATGTTGTCAAAATCCGAGAGAAGAATATTTTGCAAAAGATTGTACGATTTCAAAGGACCAGATGGCTACTGTTCAAATTTGAAAAATCGGATTTCGTTGCGGGATTGCAAAATTAGCGGGTTGAAGTCACATGATTACCATGTATTAATGCAACAGTTATTACCGGTAGCATCGAGAGGATTAATGGCAAAGAAGGAAAGAAAAAAAATAATTCGCTTATGTTCTTTTTTCAACAAATTATGTCAACGTGTTCTTGATAGAGAGAAGGTAGAACAAATCAATGTTGAGATTATTGAAGTTTTATGTGAGCTTGAAAAATATTTTCCACCATCTTTTTTTGATATAATGGTACATTTATCCATTCATCTTGGAAAAGAAGCACTAATGTGTGGACCGGTTCATTTTCGTTGGACGTACCCATTCGAAAGATACATGAAGACACTTAAAGACTATGTCAGAAACTATGCATGACCAGAGGGATCTATTGCAGAATCCTATCTTGCAAAAGAATCCATGATGTTTTTCGATGAATTTTTGAAAAAATCAGGACATATAGAGGAGAAAGAAGCTTGAAATGAAGATTATGAAAGCAGTGTAATACTCAAGGGACGTCTGGTTTCAATATCCAAGACAGTTAAACTGTCAGTTAATGACAAAGAAAGTGCTCATTTAGTCGTGTTAATGAATATGGCTGTGGTGGAACCATTTATAGAGTAAGTGTATGTTATATTGTTTTAATTATTTTCATGTGTTCGTAATGCTATATATAACTTATAACCAATTATTCAGTACTAGTTTGCATTTGGACGAATTAGAAAAGTCAGACCCACGCATGACAAAAAATGCAACCTTACTTTGGGAAACACATACAAAATTTTTTGCCTATTGGATTAAAAGAAAGGTTAGTTAGATTTCAAATATATTCTCTTTTGACTATTAATCTTACTATAAAATATTCATGCTAAATAAAATTTGTTGTAGATACCTATTACCTCCAAGGATCATGATGACATGTTAAGATGGATTGCTTTTGGTCTGAAGGATGATGCCATGTCTTACAATGGATATATCATCAATGAGCAACGTTTTCATATACAAGATGTAGGGAGAGAAACTCATAATTGTGGGGTGACTTTTGAGGCGACTACTATGTGTAGAAAAAGTGCAAAAGATATGTCCCAAGTGATTGATGTGGTCACTTGCTATGGAATATTGACAGATATAATTTTATTAGATTATCATACGTTTTATATTCCAGTTTTTAAGTGTCGTTGGGCATATAAAGGAAATGGAGTAAAAGTTGATGATGATGGGTTCGCTCTTGTTAATTTACAGCAAGCATCGTTTTCACGAGATCCATACATACTTGCTTTTCAAGAAAGACAAATATTTTATTCAAGAGAGAATGATGTTTCTAATTGGTATGTTGTAATGAAAGCACCATCAAGAAGTTTTAATGATTTAGAGGATCATGATTGCATCGAGGAAGATATCCAAGTCGTGGAAGGTAACAAAATTAGCGAAATGGATGATGAAGATGTTAGTTATGTTAGAGAGGATTGCAAAGGCATACTTGAGTAGATTATATGTTCTACTTGAGTAGATTATAAAATTTGTTGTACTATCATTTGAAAAATGTATTACAATCAAGTAGTTTCTTTTCCTTGTTTCATGACTGCTTTGACATTTACCACCTTTGTTCTGTCTACTACTCAAGAATCAAAACCTAGCATTAAACCTTACATATATGTGATTTGAAGATGTATGGTCAGCTTCTGATTGAGGATCTTCATTTCTACTCTAGCATGCATCATTTCTACGTATAACTCATTTTTTCTATTTTAATTTTGTAATATATTTCTTTTTTGTCTGACTCTATTTGGATTTGATATGTCAAATCAAATTTAATATTATGTTTATGTTGAATTTAATTCCATTCCTATGCAAAGTTTGTTCCCTATTGCATAATTGTCAAAAGATACCTTTTTCCCTTGTAATAACATCTTAATTACACCTTACTTAATTTTGATGAAAAATATTTTGTTTTCTCAAAAGGAAAGAAGTAATTTTATGTTTATCTTAACTTCCAAAGGATTTCTACTTTAGCTTAGGAAGATGTGCCAAATGGTTTCATGGATGTCAATAGGGTTAGATAGCTTGGGAATATGTGTCTAAAGGATTTGTACTTTAGCTTGGAAATAATCTATAGTTATCTTTTTGTTGATATAAGAACAAATTAAATTATGAAGTGGACACATTTATTTTCTAGCATTCGGTGATATTTTTCGGTTATAAGTATTGCATGTTTCTCCTAGTTTAAGTAAATATTTCCTTCCCTTTTTCTTTTTCTTTACATAATCATTAGCATATTTTTTCTAGTCTAATAGCGATTCAAGCTAATGTTTGTTTGATAATCTTCCCTTGACATATGTGGTCCATAATTGGAAGTTGGGCATATTTTGTTGTTTTTTGATAGATTTAGTATGTAACTACAATAGTGTATTCATACTGCTTTATGAGTTATATGATATCAAATTATGATTTGGGCATGTCCTCTCCCAGACTCAGATCACAAGGCACTGTAAAACTGTTTATGTAATACAATTTTTCAACTTTGGAATATTTTCATTTACATAAGGTGCATATTAATACTATCTTTTTTTACACAACATTTATCTACTATATAAAACAAATACTTGAGCATGGTATTGCTTAAAGTACCAAGTATTTGCTCCATATTAACAGATAAATAATATTAAAGAATCGGAACTCAGAAGACAGTGAGTGATAACCAGAGGATAGTGACTGATAAGGTAAGTGGATAGTTAGTCTACATATGTGTTTGTGTGTACTATGTTTGTGAGGGTTGTCTGACTTTTTATAGGGTGAGTTGGGTTTGTGAATATGTTGTGTACTGTGTGCTTGTGTGAGTTGTGTGTGAGTTAGCATTGCTATGTTTTGTGTTTGTGAGAGGTTGCAAATTTTGTTGAGTGTGTTGTGCTTTTTTTATTATATGTTAGGTGCCTTCATTTGTAAATGCAAGCATAGAAAACATATTAATATAAATTTACAGGAATTATATATTTTGATTATTCCATTATTAGGTATTAATGTGATTATTTACAGAGTTTACATTACAGAGTTCATATACATGTATTAATAACTATTGTATTCAAGGTTACATAATAGATACTGTTAACTGTCCTTTATATGAAGTATTCTCAAAATAAGTTACTGTTTTTTGTTTCATTTGCAGAAAAAAGATGCATTCAAGCTTTGTACGTACTCGCAACCAGAGAAAGGCTGATGAGGAATCTCACAAGTATAAGTCAAAGCGAAAGTTAATCTAAAGAAAAAGGTTAAGATTCCAGCTGGTGCTTGCACCGGCAGTGAAGAACCAACAGTCAACGCTAAGAAGCAAACCATTGTTTGCAATGAAGACAAAGAACTAGAGCCACCTGTTACCCCGTCCGACCCAAATGAAGAAGGACTTCGCTCAGAAAATGAAATCCTTCCTGAACAAACTGATGATGCCGAGGGAGAAATTGGGAGAGCAAGTGAAGCTGAATCCAGAAGTACATCTCGGAAAAGAGGCGGTAGAGGTCCAGCAAAAGCAAAAAGACTCCCGTTTAGCAGTCAGGATCGAATTGAAGTTGAGTTCAATGATATAGGTATACCAATAGGGAAAGGGTCAGTACATTTATCCTCTTTTCTTGGACCGCTTGTGCGGGAGCTGGTTCCATACACACTTGATGATTGCAGGAATCTAAGTGATGAGTTAAAAGTTGTTTTGTGGTAACCGATTCAGGTATGAGTTAAAAATTGTTTTTGTTGTTTATACATCTATTTGCAAGTTGCTACATTGCTACATTGTTACATCACGTATTATAGTTATGGCTGAAAAAAATTGTTTGATGCATACATATGGCTGTTGTTTTATTTTAATATCATGTTTTCATGTATTGTTGCAGATTAGATTTAAACCGGAAATGGATTGGCAAAGAAAAGATGTATTTCAACAAAATGGGAGTAATTTGGAGATCGTCAAAAAGTAAATTGGTTCGAAAATTAAATAAAGCGGAGAAGAAGAGGAAAGACTAAAATTGAAACCTACCAACATCAAAAGCATGAACGAATGGAGAAGGTTTGTGAAGGCGAAAACAAGTCCGGAGTTTAAGGTAACACTATTCACTATTTTATTTGCTAGAACACTTTAATAGTTAATGATTGGGATCCAATAACACATATGGTTATTTGCACAGCATAGTTGATTATCATTTTCAAAAGAACAATTTTATTATCCAATAACACATATGGTTTTGTTTTAGTCTCAAAAAAAAGAAAACATTTTGCGTTTCATTTGTTTTGCATTTATGTTCACTGTGCATTTTTGTTCTTTGTTCTTGTGTGCATGTCAACTCAACACCTTCCATTTTAACTTTGTTCATTCTGTACACATTTCTTGTTCACTTGAATTTAGCTCAGTTTAGTGCTGTGTGTTTGGTTTTGTATTGTGTTATCTTGCATTAAAAAAATTGTTGGATTTTTTCCCATCTTGCATTGGAATTTTCAACTAGTTTGCTATTACATTTCATTTCCTGGCTTTTGCGTTTCGTTTTCTATTTTACATTGCTATTGCATTTCATACTTCAACAAGCTTGCATTGCATATACCCAAAAACAAAAATAAAACAAAAAACATTGCGTCTTAGATTTTAGTTTTCGTTTTTACATATCTGTTTCTTGTGCTCACTGTTTTCACTTGATATTATGTTCACTGTTTTATTTCATTTGTCTTTTAGTTTCTGATACATTGAATTTTCCTTTACTACAAGCAATTGTTTTCAAGTTTTTGTTCTCTATTTACAAAACAAAATATCCATGTTTCTTCTTTACATTGCCTTTATCAAACACTTCTCAAACAACTTCTCTCTGTCACTCTTCATTTCCTCAACCAAGCTGCCATTATCCTATAACATATATCAACTTCTCTCTTTCACTCTTCACTTTCTCAAACAACGAAGCTGCCACTATCCTATAACAATATATCAACAATATATCTTTCTATTTTAAAGAAACGAAGTGAGAAATATTCGGCCCTTAGGGATAAACAACTTCCACACACAACTGGTCGTAAAGGAATGGCTAGATTGACTGAAGACATGGTTAGTTAATTAAGTATCGCTTTATTTAATATTATTTTATAGTTGTTCGGTTTTTTATTTAATGTTATTCTAAATTTAGAAAAAAGAAAGTCCAAGTCCATCGTCCATAATTAGAGCTGATGTTTGGATTAAATCTCACATAAAAAATGGTGAACCGATGACCGCAGAAGCTGGAAATGCTATTGTAAGTTTTTTATTTTATCTGTATATAAAAAATTGTCCAAAAGTACGATAATTTTATCATTGTACATTATCTATTTGTATTTATTTATGTAGGAGGAGATTAAAAAATTTGGTAACCTATCACATTCCCGTTCTTCACAGAATGTCAGTGGAGATGCTCTTGTACATGTACTCGGACAAGATAAACCAGGACGGTTAAGGGCATTGGGAAGGGGTTGCACTTTAACCAAGCTAGCTGTGGCCCAGTCCAAAGATAAACAAGTATCGCAGTGTTGAGTGGAAATAGAAGAAATGAAGAGTATGCTGCAGGTTCTGATGAACCAGAAGGTAAACTATTAAAAGTAATTTATATATGTAAAATAAAAAATTCAAAGCGCCATATAATTTAAAATAAAAAAAAAGAACAAATTTATTCTCTCTCACAAACTTATTATATGTTCTCTGCCATTTTACGAATGGTCATTTTAATTTTAGCAACTCAATTTTATTTTTTTTCACTTGCTGGTTTCGGTAGCATATTAATTTCATCCCATCATTTATAGCTGTAAAATACATTAACTGATCAAAGTCCATTTAGTAGTTTTCGATAGTCAATTAAACGCCTACATTACATTTAATTGAGTGCTTTTAAGATTAAAATATCCTAATGTTAGAGCTTTGCTGCAGGTTGTAGAAAGTTCGAAAAGGGCACATCTGAATTGGTAAAAATAATAATTATATTACTCAAGAAATAACATTTAGATTTTAAATTTTGATCCAGTGATTGCTATAATTTTTGGTTGAATAATTGCAGAGCAATGACGATGTATGTTCGATGTTGAATTGGGATGGAAACTATGAAGTTGTTGCCAATGGGAGGGTGTTGTCCAGGGACCCAACTGCGGTTGTCAATGGCATTCATCTTGGACCAAATGCTGTGAGCGTTATTGTAGATATCGTGGACAAACCAGATACTTATTTATGGAGGCCTACACTTAAAATGACAGTATTAGAAGACGCTGTGAATAAGGTGCTTGGCCATCAACTTGCATTAAGATGGCGCTGCGAGTAAATTTGAACGACGTCGGTACGTTAAATTTTACACTTCTCATACTAAACTGTTGAATTACACTTCTCATTGAAACATACTAAAGTTGATTTAAGTGAAGGTAAATTAAACTTGAATTAAGATGGCGCTGCGAGTAATTTTTTTAATATTAACAGCACTGTCCACAATATTATGGTTGGAATTACACTTCTCATTTTATAACCTGTGAATGAATTGCTAAGTAATTTGCTAAGTAGAAATTTATTTGTTTGTTAAAATAAACCATCTGTATATTTATTTGTTTGTTAAAATTACACTTCTCATTTTATAACCTGTGAATGATTTGCTAAGTAATTTGCTATGTAGAAATTTATTTGTCTGTTAAAATAAACCATCCTTATATTTATCTATTTGTTAAAATTACACTTCTCATTTTTAGAGTAACAGCACTGTCCAAGACGACAAATGCAAGATTTATGGTTGGAATGAGGGTGAATGGGTAGTTGCCGAAGGAAGAATCTACTCTAGAGAGCCACAATATGTTGTTAATGGTATTCCGCTCGGTCCGTCTGCCGTTGTGATTTCGGTCGACAGAGTAATAAATTACGATGCTTATTTTTGGCGACCCACATGTGATATGTCGCGCATTGGACATGCAGTTGGTAGGAAAGTAGCATGGCCAAAATCAAAAGTTGAAGTTGATAAAGAAAATGTAAATGACAGTGTAAATTATGCGACTTCTCCCATGAAATCTACACCCGTGGTCATGAAGAAATCAGAGCATGTAAGTATTAATCTTCAAAATTGAAGAAATTACCTGTGTGTGAAATTTTATTTATTATGTGTATGTATATATTCTGCATAATAATCTCTTTTTTTCCAGCCAATTGCAAAGTGGACAAATGATAGCAAATGCCAGTTGATCGATTTGGGTGGAACAAACGTAGTGGCTGAAGGAACTGTTGCATCAACTGATCCGATAACACTGGTCCATTGTCGTCCGTTGGGACTTAATGCTGTAAAAGTTTGGGTTGATATTGTGAGAGATGCAAATGCAGAGCTATGGAGACCAACATCGGCGTTGACGTGCATGGAAGATGCACTTGGCATTCCCATAGCCTGGCAAATGGAAAAAGTCATTCTGAAGACAAACTGAAAGGTACATAACTTGTTCATCATAAATGTTTTCAACCTTTGATTCTAATACCTTGACAATATTCCTAGATAATCGACTATAAAAGTTAGTTATATTACTCAATAAATATTGGTGTAGAGCTAGGAAGTGATTGAATTGGTGATTGAATGTTGTCAGTTTGGCTGAGGTTGTTGATGGAGTTAGGCTAAAATTCAGTGAGGGAGGGTACGATTTAGGTCAAACTGTGGAAGGACTGTCAACTTGTCTTTAATTTTAACTTGGCATATTGTGGATTTTTTTCTATAGTATGAATGGGTAGGGGTTGTTGCAAGGCAGTTGATGGAAATTGCGTTGAAGTAGGGAAGTGATGCTTGTAGTAGACAGAACTATAATGACCGAGCTTGTTTGAACTGAAGCCGTTTGAATGTGGAACAGTTCAAGTGAAGGTGAAGTTTTTAGAAGTAAGGGTGATATTGGTGGTAGGTTGTTTAAGGGATAGGGAGGGTTGTATCGTTTGTGATTGAGGAATGAATGATTTTGACTTGGCGTTGGAGTGGCAGTTTGAGGAAGTTGTGATGATGGTTGTTATCAGGTTTGGGTGAGGTTATAGGGAGGAGGAAGTGTTGGCAGTGATGATCCAAAAATCGGGGAACTGTCGGGGATGTTAGCAGTTTTGTAGTGGAGTTTTGGTGAAGTTGGGACGGTGGACAGTTTGGCTATTTTCAAATTTGGATATGCTGTGGAGTTAGAGTTTGTATTCAAGGGTATGGTGTTGATATATTCGCAGTGTGTTGTTTGGATGTAGGGTGGTATATGAAGCAAGTGTTAAAGAGGAGTGACTGGAAGATTGAAGGGGAGATTGCTGAGTGGTCAAAGTGTGGAGATGATTGAAGTGTGGTCGAAGTGCATTTGTACTGAACTACAAAGATATGCAATGCACGAAAGGTTAGGTTGCAGTAGGTCTGTTGAGTGATCAGAGGAGTTGCGTTAAGTTTCAGAAGCATGGTGGTTCGATTGTACCATTGATGAAGAACAGGGAAGATGGACGAGTTGTTTGGCAGTTTCGAATTTTTTTGGGTTGTGTTGTGGGACGAGTTGTGGGTATTGTTGGAAGTTTGTATCAAATATGATTGTGAGGAAGTTTTGCTGGAGAAGTTGACTGTGTTGTGTTAGAAGTTGGTGTGAACAAGTAGTGTACAGGCAGAGAGAATGAAGGAAGGAAATGGGGATGTTATTAGGTGAACTTGCTGTTTTGAATGGAGTGCATGGTTGAAGAGGATGGTTGTCGTATGGCAAGTCTAGTGCACTGACTTTACAAATATGATGTAAAAGTTGTTGGACGATTACAATGTGCTCGCATCAGTGGTTAATACGTAGAGGCATATTTGTTTGAAGTATTACAGTCTAAGGACTTCTATGTTTGCCCATTTTTGATCTTTGATACCTTCACCTCACAAATATTTAGCAACGTGATTATTATTGTTTACAGGTAGATAAACGTTTGTGAAGAATTCAAGCAGCAGCAGTGGTTTTTGGTATGGTAGTAGCACATGTATGTATTTAGGTTGATTAAAACTGTTATGAAACTATTGTGAAACTAGTATGTATGGTAGCAGCACTACTTTAGCTGCATGTACTATTATGAAACTATTTATGGTAGTTTGGTTGTGTAATTGTACATATGGTTAACCTTTTGTCTTGACACTGATGTTATGATATAGTGGTGATTATGTAATTTCTTTTGTTTGTGTTATTGGGGTCCATTGAATGTATATGTGTTTATATATTACGTTATTGTATAAGTTTTGAAGTACTTGAATTGGAGGCGAAATCAGATGTAGTCGTGGAACAGCAGGCAATAAAATCGAAACGTACGGTGGTGGAGGAAATACGCCACCAAAAATATTTTTTGTAGCGTTTAAAAAGCGCTACAGGATCAGCAATTATAGTAACTCAGATAATCTCTGTGGCGTTCAAAAAACGCTGCAAAAAATAATAATAAGTGCAACAAAAAAATAAGATAGTAAACGACACCTTTTCAGTGGCGTTTCTTAAACGCTGTAAGAAAGATCTTTAGTAACGTTCAAAAAACGCTGCCAAAAATTCATTTATAGTGGCGTTAAAATAAACGCAACAAAAAATTATGGATTTTAGTCGCATGTTTTCTAGCGGCGTTTGTCAAAACGCCACCAAAACTTTTTGTAGTGTTTTTTGAGCGCCACTAAAAATCAAATTTCTTGTAGTGCATATTAAATTAACTATTTTTAATTATCAAAAATTACGGGTCGTTACACTCTCCCCCACTCAAAAATTTTCGTCCTTGTAAAGGAAAAAGAAGGGAAAAAGGAATTAAGTAATCAACATATCTTATTCAAAATATTAAATTTATAAACAATTAATTTACATAATTGAATAATTTAAATAAAATATATCAATTCATAACAATTAAATCCTTTATATTCAAGTTAACAAAAGTTTAGAAAACATTCAATAAAAAATTTCTAAGTCCAAAAATCACAGAAAATTTTGGGAGAGTCTCCTTTGTACGAAGAGGTCTAGGAGAAATAATAATATAATTAATAACCATATGTATAATATATTTTCAAAATACAATTTCCCAACCACGGGAAAAAAATATAATATCGCTATAAAACCAAAATCCGAGAACGTACCTATTTGTCGGGCAAATAACACTTATTTTATGAAACCAAAAGCAGTAGCAATTGCTTCCATAACCTATATTTCACTTGTACAATCCAAATACGTTAATAATCATATAAAAGACAAAATATTTAAGTTGTTACAACTAGTAACAACAAAATCACACCACATAACAATAATTTCTTACAAACAAATCATACAATCATTACATACAGTCAACATGTCAATTTTACATCCATAGCAACCAACGATTTATTTGTTCGGGTTTAGAAACCGCTAATCATATAAAATGATAAATAAACTATGAAGTAATCCATTCACTCAACAATCGTAGACAAAAATTTGTAGATTATTTATACATCTCTATACAAAATAGAAGTACCCTTTCCCAACCAATCAATAAGTCCAACAAACAAAGAATTCAATACATATTTAAGTTTACTTTGTTTATCTTTTTCACATCATTATTTATTCATTTTTTCTTCATACAATGATTTTCTTTCATTCACGTTCATTACTTACAAAATTTTAATTTTTTAATTCATTCATATAAGGCTTATTTCACATTTACATAATTTATATCCATTTCATTTATTTGGATCATAAGTGAATTCATTATTGAAGTATGTATACATTTTATTTTAGTTTACTTCACATTTACAATTTAGTTTGATTTTTCTTTTTTTCTTTTCACATCATTGACTTTTCTTTTCTCATTCATATAATGTTTAATTTTATAAATTTACATTCATTATTACTTAAAAAAGTTCATTTCCCTTTTATTCATACAATGCCATTTTCTTTCATTTTACTATTTCACATTCATTGCTTAATTAAGTTATTTTTATTTCAATTATTGGATTACACATTATTAGGTCAGATTCTTTACAATTTAATTCACCATTTAGATTATTTCTTTTCCATATTCATTGTTCGATATAAAGTATCATTGAATATTAACTTCATTTTAAATCATTTCCAATGTTCTCTGAAGTTATACTCATTCAATTTATATAGTACTCATTTCAATTATAATTGACTTTAATTATTAATTCAAGTTTTATAATTATTTACTTACAATATTCACCTTTACTATTCAATCTGACTACAGATAACTCAAATGTTAACCTAAGTTTATAATCATTTTTCTTACATTATTCACTTTTATTACATTTTTTTAGTAGCATTTCAAACGATTAACTTCAGCTTATTACAATTTATAACTTTAGAATTCTTATTTTTGAAAGGAATTCCATTGAACACTTTCATTTTTTCAAGTTTTACTTGTATAATATTCCATTACATATTCTTATTAACATATCAATTTTTAATAATTTGGTAAGTTATTTATGTATATGTCTTTTAGAATGCAATAAAAGGGTAACACAAGTTTATCTTATTCATTTAGTAAACAAATGTTCAATAGTTACCATTCCTTATTTTCATTTCCATTTTATTTACAGTCTACCAAATTTTAGTTTCTTATATATTTCATTAATCATTTTAACATCAAATTTCTTATTTTCATTTAAAAAAATTTCAATTATTAATATAGTCAAGATTCCATTCGTTACCATAATTTTAATTTATAATTTCCAGAAACTTAGGAACTAAAAAACATGGTTCTATTTTAATCTTTTTAAAATAATATATATGTATGTACTCATAATTTATATATATATCCAATCATATTTAGAAAAATTCAGATTTGTTATCAAACAAAGGTGTAGTAAAACTACTACAGCAGCCTTCCTACTTTGAAACTCGAAATTAAATGTCGATGATGCGTGCATTCATCACCGAAATTATTTTCTAGTGACAGTGGGGGAACATAAAACTTATTTCCTTTAAAAAATATTCTTTTAAAACATTTCTTTCAAATCATCTTGAAATATTTATAACAGAAAATGCTTCTATGTACTATTAATATTATATTACAAAACCTTTTGAATGAAATTTCAAAATCCCCGAACTTAAGTTCTAAAATTTTCATTTTATATTCATTTTATTTATAAACTTTATTTTTCAATCAATATTTATAAAAATTCACTACCTAACAACAAATATATAACACCCAACTATATCATTTATAAAATTATTCTTTTATATACAAAATAGATAATAGTCAAAATTAGTTCATTAACCTATATTTCAAAACAAATATTATGTCTGTTTGTCCTATTTAGTGTTTAGAAATCCTTATCGATGTCGTAGCGTCCTACGCATCGACCGGAATTTATAAATATAAAACGGAACAAATTAATACAATATAAAACCTTTTATAACAATAACAAATATGCTCTCTCAAATATATACACTCGGTGACTCATTCTAGGGCATTACTACCATATTCTATATGAGTCACACCCCACAAAGCTAAGGTTATCGCTAAACCAAAGTCCGATACCAAATGTAACGACCTGCTTTTTTGGATGTTTTAAGAAGATACACATGTCAGACTCAAACCATTCAAAAGGGCAGATAGTTATGGGGTAAATAAGAAAAAGAGAAAGAAATAAAACAAATATAGAATCTTACAGCGGAATGACAAAATATAATAATCAAATAATAGTTCATGAAGTTGTTTTATAAATACATTTGATTATTCTTTTACAACACAGAATCCGAGCTACAGAAAATTGTAATAAATAAATATATAAATGCAATGGAATAACATGATGCAGTGGAATACATAATAAGTAATAATCGTATAAAATCTTCGTCTTTATCCTTCAGAAAGTAGTCTTTGATAAACTGAAAAGCTCGGACTAACCCGTGCGATTTGAAAAGACAAAACACTCGAGTCAGAACTGAAAGATCTTATATGAATTAAATCAATGGTAAATAAATATGTCTGTAATGGTGCCAGAATGTTTACGGGGTTTGACATCTCCTATCATGTGTTTAACATGAGCGCAGTAACTTAAGAAATGTTTGGGATTTCCATTTCCTAAGAATCCGTTAAACTATGTACTATGTAGTACAATACGCTATTATAATAGTGACTACTGTGAAGTAAAGCGTTAAAATAGTGTTAAGGCGTTACCCATATCTCCCTTAACACATTTTATATATTCCCTCAGTCTATATAATGCCGTAAGCTCCACCGAACTAGTGGTTTACCTAGAGGACACCCTATAGGTATGATACAAAACAAACTTTTAGAAGGCACTCTAAGGCATATGAACACGGCACTCGAGGCAATACCAGGGTAGATTTACTAATTGTGAAATCGGGCTTGTGGTAACGCATATCGGCTACTACTGCCCACCCCAGAACACACTTCCAAATCAAAATCAAGGGATAGCCACCAAATCATCACAAAGTCTTTATATGGTATTAAAGAAGAATGTCCGATCGAAGGAATGACCTCACTTGGCCTAGGTATAGCTCATGTTTTAGTCACATCTAAGCTGACTCACATGAGTCAGGGTCATGTCAGTACCTCATACAGAAATCGTTCGCCACCATCCTACTTCATTTTTGGAATCTCCTCCACGTGCTCAGTTAGTAAAGTGGTTTTCGGTATTGGCAGAGAGTATGACAATATCTGATCTCGGTCTCTTTAACAACCAAATGCTTATTTCACACCGGATGGTTCTTTTACATTTCAAAAGGTCAACTCACGATTTATATCAAAATATCATATTCAATTTCAAATCATACCTCTTTCAAATCATATTCCCTTTCAAATCATATTTACTTTCAGATCATTTCCACTTTCAAATCATATTCACTTTGAAATTATCGATAAGTTATGTTAATTCTCCATTTCAAATCATCTTATTCACTCAAATATGTCATTTCACAAAAGGTATCAATTCCAAATTCCAAATTATGTTGTATCATCATTAAGGATTTAAATATAAATACTTTAATTTTACACAGTTGGAAATTTTAGAAAATAGTTTAGGTAATTATAAATAGTTTATATAGTTTTAAAATAGTTTAAATAATTTAAATAGATTAAACTGATTTGGATTATACTAAGTAGATTTTTAAATAGATTTAATAAATTTTAAAATATATTCAAATAATATTAATTAGATTTAAAATAGATTAAATAAATTTAATTAGTTTAAAGTAGGTAAAACAGATTAAATTGGATTAAAAAGATTATAATTGATTAAAATAAATTGAAATAGTTTAAATTGGTAACAATAGTTTAAATTGGTTTAAAATAGATTTCAAGGTTATAACTAAACAATTTCAGTCTCTCAATTCCGATAAATTCATTTATATTTGACACTTCAACTTTGAAATTTCAATTTAAATCCTTTGAATGATTCATTAAATCAATTCCAATTTCAGCATTTACACTTGGATTAATGAAAATAATTTAGTCTATATAAATCAATTTCAATTTCAAAATGCCATTTATCTGAATTCAAAATTTAAGGAATAAAAAAATCATTAAATTTAACCAATCCGGTGTCCATATATAGTTTTCTACCCTAGGGTCAAGTGATACGGATATTTATCATTTCAATCCGCAATTTAAAATTTTACGGTTATATATCATTTCAAACCTCAATCCTGAATTAAATAAAAATCAATAAAATCGCTCTAGTTTATCATTTCAACCCATAACGATTTTTCTCTACTCTCTATATCGTTCGGGTATGTATCATTTCAACCTATAGGGAACTTGCAGTTTATAACAATACAAAATACAATAATTCAGTCATCCAATATTAAAAATCAAACATCCATCAAAATCATCGTCAAAATCAATCAATAAACATCATTCGATAACTGATAATCAATAACAGCTATTAAATTGACAATTTAAATTCAATATTAAATTAAAATGATGATTTGATGCAATAAAAGTCAAATTTAACTAAAAAGACAATTTAAACATACCAAACATCAATAAATAAATTTCAAATCACATCATAAATTTAATTTATCTAACATAAGATAATCTAGTAATTGTGAGTGGGTCAAAACACTCACCTTTGGATTCATATCGATTTGAAATCCAAAATAAGCCCCAAAATTCAACGGTCTCACAATTCGTCCAAACTAGCATCAAAATGTCCAAAATTTCGATACGATCCCAATAAAATAAACCATGCATTAATCCAGTTTCGTACATGAAATTATCAACATTAGAAGATATACAATTTATAATATAAAATAAATAAAATAGTAACACATTACCTTCCCCCACGCACAAAAACCACGTACACAGCCTAGACCGCCGCTTAGATCACCTATTACGTGCACCATCGGCCACTGGCCGCCTTCGACCACCACCATCTCCTTGCCCAAGATGAGCCGCCACCACCAATCCCTATGCGCGTTGCCCACGTGGCTTCCAAAGGTCGTCGCCGCCGCCGATAGTACTAGGATTTCAAACCCTAAGTGGCCATTCATGCCGCCTCATGTCGACCTAAAAGATATGACCACCACCAATCGACTCCTGGAAGTCCCTACTACAAAACCCACCAATCAATTTGACGATCGGTCAAAGTTGATCAACGCGCGATGAATGGACGAGATTAATTCATTGATTTGTGGAAAAACAATGATCTGATTCGAGAAATGAATCATTATAGTGAATTACACTCGTCTAGAGCTTCAAATCAATATATAATATGATAGGGTTTGGAGGAATTTGATTTTGAAGTTGCATTTTGAGCTGAAATTGAAATGGGTAATTTAGGGTTTTCAACCGGTGAGAAAGAGGAATAGGCAGATGGAGTTGTACATACAGAAATGAGAAATGAAAAGCTTCTAGGGTTTTGAACAAAAAAATACCAACGAACCCAATAAGAAATGAATGAACATCCGAACAGGTTCGAATTGACAATAACGACTCGAAAAGCCCGTTTCGCTTCCGAAATGAAAGTGAGTCATCCTATATATCAAAATAGATGTTTTCGATATTTCTAAATCCAATGGAACAGGTTTCACATCCTAATTCCATCGTATGAAGAATTTAGCTTAAAAATCAGCTTATTTCAAATTGGTTTCAATTGAATTGATTTCTATGCGTTTCGAGTCCTTCCGATCAAAGGACAAGTCCGCTCGCTACGAAACTTGAAATCCTACAATACTTCACCATCATGGATCCGACGAAACTGGTTTTGTCATAATTTGAGACAGTGGCCAAAATGGCTATTTTTACATTAATTAAATAAATTATTATTAAATTAATTAAATCACTTTTTAATTTCAATTCTAATAATTAACTAATTTTATCATTTTTACTTACTTAGACATTTATAATAATTTTAATCAAGTTTACATATAATTTCAATGTTAGTTATTGCACTGGTTACGGTGTTCAATTTCAACTGTAATTAAATCTAATTTATTATAATTTAATTCAAATAAATTGATCTAATTTAGTTTCAATCTTTTTATCAAATCAATTATTACTCCATAAACATAGTTAGCATTTATTTATATCTTATTATGCTAATAATCTATAGTTGTCATATGAATCTTCATTAACGTGATATTTAATAATATTTAATAAATTCAATTATTATAATTTAAATTCGAACAATTTGATCAAACTTGATTTAAATCATTATATTCCATCATTTATGGCTCTATGTATACATTTAACATTGGTTTCTAACTTATTACATTGATATCCTACTGTCATTATCTTAATTCATTTTAACTCTGTATTTAATTTCATTTATTGCAATTTATTTCTAATTTGAATCAACGAGTTAAAGGAATAGGTAACAAATAACAATTATCGCCATTTCTACATTTAATAACATTTATGAGTTTATTATTTAAAAGCAAATGTTATAACAACTCTCATTACACTAATTTTATTCAGTTTCCATTTATTACACATTATTTTTTCAATTTATCAATATTTAAATTATCAATTGCTCTTTTAATTCAATTATCAATTAGTACACCTTATTACAATTAATTTACACTCTATAACCAATTGTAACTCTTTTAATCATTTTAATTAATTGGAATTACATTTAAAGCGGTTATCAAATACCTTAAATTAGTACTATTTCATTTTATTCTAGTATATTCTTATTATTAAATCATAAATTTGATTTTTACCAACATTGGATCACCCAACCTTATTAAATTAACTATTTTTAATTATCGAAAATTATGGTCGTTACCTTAGTTAAAATTGTTTGATTGCTTGTTTGGTTGAATTTCCATTCTGAAAATGGATGACATATTAATTTGATCGTTATAAACCCATATGATTATATATATATATATATATATATATATATATATATTATCGATAACAATTGTTTTGCAGGAAAATTTTGTAGAGAGACCAAAAGGGGGTCTCTCGACCATAAATTATTGTACCCATATGCTGTTATTGTTGGTTTATTAAAATTAATTTTTGATATTTCATTTATTGGTTCAAATGTCGTTATAGTGATTTTTACTATACCGTCATTTATTGAATTTCATCCCCAAAACCCTATCTTATGAACTTCTGCTTATGTTTCCGCTAAAAGGAACATTGAAAATTTATTAATCAATTTGATCAATGATAATTTAAATTAATTAATCTTTTAAATTAATTAATTTGAGAGTAATTAACCAATTTAATAACTGATGATTAAAATTGGTTAATCTTTAGATTTAATTAATCATTTTTTCTAATTATGTTTTATAATTAACTAATCGTTTTAACTCATGATTATTTTAGTTTAATAATTCTTTTAAATAATGATAATTGTAACGACCTGGTATTTCAAACCATTCGCATCCACACATGTCGGACTTGAATTGCTCAAAATGTCAGATTGTTAGTTTATATTTGGCAAAACTCATCATATACAGTAAATAAAATTAATCACAGAATCACAGACACAGAGTAATATAACAGTATGCAGCGGAATAGACAAATTGTAGTTCATGAAGCTATTGTAATCATCAGATGCTAAAATAAAATACAACAGAATCTCAAATACAAATGAATTTATAATACAAAAGCAACCGACGAGTCTGAACATAAATGATTGAAATAACTGAAAGGTGGATATATAGATCTTCAACAAAGCTCCAATCTCATAAGGTGAGTCTCAAATACTGTGACACTCAATCTGACCCAAGCATAAAGAGAAACACAAAACACTCGCGTTAGGATTAACATTCTTATATAGTAAATTCAATTCTAGTGAAATGTCAACTGAAATACAAGTAATTTAAAGGATGTTAGGGATTCCATCCTCTAAGGATCAGTGGAACTATCCACTACGTAGTAATATACGCTATTATAGTATATGTCTATAGTAAAGTAAACTATTAAAATAGTGTTAAGGCGTTACCCACACCCCCCTTAACACATTTTACATAATGTCATTATCATACAGATACTGTAAACTCCACTCGCATGTGGGCTATTAGGGAGCACTCCATAGATACGACACAAAAAAACTCGTAGAAGGCGCGATAGGGCGTGTGACAAGGCACACGAGGCAATACCAGGGTAGATATACCGTTTGCGGATCTGGACTAGTGGTAACGCATAGCAGCTACTACCACCCACATCATGGCACACTTCCAAATCAAAAGGTGCACCCAATCAAATCACAAAGTAATAGAATGGTACCGAAGAAATGTGCCCGATAGGAGGAATGACCTCACTTGGCCCAGCATGGCTCCTGTTTTAGCCACATCAAGCTGATTTACGGGAGTCAGGGCTACGCTAATACCCTGTATAGAATCGTCTCCAAACCATCCTACTTCGTTCTAGAATCTCCACCACGTACACAGTTGTTAAAGCGGTTTCGGTATTGGCAAAGAGTATGGCAATATCTGATCTCGGTTTCTTTAATAACCAAACGCTTATTTCACACTGTGGTTATTTCATTCCAAATAGTTCATACTTCATACTTCATATCAAAATATCATATTCATTTCAAAACCATATCAATACGATATTATTATTCATTTTAAATAATATTCATTTCCGGCATCATACCTTTTTCAAAATTATAACACTTTTGAAATCATAACACTTTTAAAATTAATAACACTTTTGTAATTATAACAGTTCCAGCTTAAACAGTTTAGATATTGAAATTATTATATATATTAAAATAGTTATAAATTAAAAATAGTTTACATATATTAATAATACTTTGTATAATAAATTAGATTCCTCTAATGTTGCAAGTTGATTCAAGTCATCTTAAATTCCAAAATTCAATTTAAATTAATTCCAGTTTAACCATTTCAATTTAAAGGTCAAAGATTCAATTCAAATTCTCAATAAACCTTTTTAATTTATATCGATTTCAAATCCAAGTTTGAACTATCACTTCAATTCCAATAAGATTCGGGTTTAGATATTCAAACATTTACAATATAAATTTCATTTATATTTCAACAATGAACTTTAATTTTATTCAAACTAGACAGTATTCACTTAATCATTTTAATAACAATTTACTAAAATCCCAATTTATAAATTTAAATCAATATTAAATATTCAATTTCAATTTTATTCATAATTGAGAATATTCGTTTAATCACTTTTTATCAATTCAATTTATAAATCATAATTTCAAAATCTCAAAATCAATAAGTCCAAATAAATTCTTATTTAAATTCAATTATTAACCAATTTAAATTCCGGGTCAATATTAATTTATCTTCCCAACCTTTATTATTAAAGTTATAAAAATCTATTCTAAAGTATTGATATAAATTTAATAAACCCTTGAACAAATTATAAACCAATTAGGTTAAAAAAATTATTAAATTAAATCTTATTATTAAATGAATTTTGTATTAAATATTATTTTATATATTTTTAAAATAATAAAATTATAAGAAAAATATTAAAAATTTATATTTTCAAAACTAACTTACAAATTTAAATTTCCAAAAACATAAAAACTCAAAATATAAATTTTATACATATATAAAAATAGCATTATTATACTATATTTTAAAAATAAATATCCATTAAAACCCATAATTTTTTCACTTTGGTAATCATTTTCAAAATATTGATCAACGGTGTCCATATATAATTTTCTATCCAATGGTCAGGTGATATGGGTATCTCCACAATTTAAACATTTACGGGTATATATCATTTCAATCTGCAATCCCAAAATTCAAATAAATGAAAATCGCTTGGGTTTATCATTTCAACCCATAATGATTTTCCCTTAATCTACAAGATCATTCGAGTATGTATCATTTCAACCCATAGATTTTCTAAGTTACCAGGGAACTGGCAGAGTGAGAACAAATATGATAATAAATCAACAATAAACATGTATCATCAATAACAAATTTAAATATAATATATTCAACAGGGTGATGGTGTCATATGTCATAGGTGAACAATTTCAGATAATAGCATATCAGATTTAACAATTAAATACTTAAAAATTCAATATTTAACAACATATTTCAATCGTCCTTTCATGTGAATTAAACTTACTAAATATAATAAGTGGTTGCTTACTTTTTGATGCTAGAGAATAGTGGGGAAAAGAACACGACAAGCTATAAATTGGATCATGAACTTGACAATCGACCGATCCAACCAATTTCAAAGCAAAGCAAGGAGAATACATATTCGACAGACAAAGACGATAGTAAAGGGTCGATGAAAAAAAATCAAAAATCAGCTACCTATAAACTGAAACAAAACGTTTATTCTGTTATTTTCTTTAAAACCAATATTAAACTAAAATACATAATTTAAAATCTATATATATATATATATATATTTTAAAACCAATTGTCCAAATAAAATTGTTGTATTTACATTTAAAAATTGGTATTTATAAAATCAATATGTTTCTTTCAAACTTCCTCCAGATATATTTTAAACATTAATAGTAACATGAATAGACATATATATACACACTTCCCTAAAATATTAATATAAATGTAAATATAACATACTATATAAACGTAGGTATACCAAAATGTTATCCAAAACATATTTGATATAAATCCGTATATTTTGAATATATATAAATATGCATATTTTAGAATATTAATAAAAATACATGTTACAGAATATTGACAGAACTGTTATATAAGAATACACCTAGACATTACGTTGTTATGTATACATATCCATAAAACATATAACATACAACATATATATATATATATATATATATATATATATATATATATAGAGAACCAAATGCATATGCAAATATATATGTACAGTCAGCATATACTTATATACACTCCTATATAAACTAGATAGAATATAGACATAAGCTAAGATATATATATATATATATATATATATATAAGAAGATGCTCGGCTACTGTTTTTCTTATGGCAGATGTGGCTAGAGGAGAGGTGAAGTGGTGGCTATTTGGGCGAACATGGTGGTTTAGGTGTGAAGTCGGAGAGTTTCTCGGGTTCAGGAGGCGGTCACATGGCGGGGGTAGGTTAGGTAATGGCCATGGTGGAGCGAAGGCATGCTACGAGTAGTGGAGTCGGAGCGGGTTGGGCATGGAGCATGGCCGGAGGGGATAAGCAGGTGGTAAATGAAGGCTTTGGAAGCGCAGATTGGGTCTGGATGAGGTTGTGGGCATGCCATGGGTTCGGAGGGAGGCCAGGCGTATGATGGTGGTGATGTGGTGCGGAGGCCGGGAAGTGGGCTTAGTCGCATTTGTGGCTACCGTATTACTTGATGTGGTCGGAAGGAAAGGGGTGGTTATGTGGAACGGTTGTAGATAGAAGATGGGGTGGCGGTTAAAGGAGGTTGTGAGGATCGGGCTGTGGGTTCGCGTAGGCAAGAGGAAAAGCTAACGGAGAAGGGATGCCAGCAGCTTCAACCCAGAGACGAACATACTTTTTTATATACTCTAATATATATTATTATGTTCGTTATTTTTTCAAAATCAAATGGCAGAAGGTAGAGCAAAGGTTTCAAAAAAGAAGAATGAAAGGCTATGTAACAGGCGAGTATATATATGAGAACGGTTTATATAAACTTTATTATATAATAAATTTTCGTTCAGAAAGAAGAGAAAAAATGGACGAACCCAAAACTGAAATGAACCACTGAAAACTAATGGGCACAAAATATTGAAATGTAGTGAAAACAAAAGGCACACATTGAATTCAGAAATAATTAATGGCTATTGTTACGTTGACAGTGAAAGGACACAAGAAACGAAAGGGCACAAAACGGTTCTGATACGGTTATCTGTTTCACAAATTTCGCCACGCACCGGACATCAAAATTGACAACTGAATATAACATGGAGATTAGCATGATGAGACGAACATAATGATACATAGATATCAGGGATATGATAATCCTATCAAAAATCGATATTTCACTGCTTAGTTGCTGCAAATTCGGTGAAAATAAGATAAAAGAAGCTAGAGCATTCCAAATTTGGCGAAACGAAATATGGCGTCTCACTCAAAAAATGCTCTACACTTTCATTATATAAAAATATTCAGGTTTCGAAAATATTTTATTTCCATCAAATTAGCTGATATTAAATTGAAATTGAAAATTACACAATAGAAATAAACTTTCATGTTCTCTGATGAAAATTTGTCATTTGCTATGTTTAACTAGACGCATACCAACCAAATTTTCTTTCCAAAATTTAATTGTTTATTTCCAAGCGAAATTTCGGTTAATTACGTTATTAAAACCGTTATATTTTTTGGGGTCATTGCACACTCCCCCACTCAAAACTTTTCATCCCCGAAAAGAAACGAGGTAGGAGAATATGAACAAACAGAAAGAAAAGATAGAGTGAATTACATAATATCAGATACACATCAAATCAAAATCATATAAATTTCATAAGTTTTTAAATTGATTTATAAATTTGGTTTCAATCCATTTTATTTAACTAATATATTCATTGTATTCACATGTGGTTCATTTCAATCCAACGTACTTCATTCAGTTGATTTCTGTTTATTAACACTTGTTACAGAATTTCTTTTCAAAACAAATTTATTTCATTTAACTCATTTATTTCATCCCTTTTATCTTCAGTTAAATTTTTATTTCACTTATGATTTAATTTCAATTATTCTTAAGTTCATATTTATTTACTTATATAGCATTTCCCTTCTATTATTCGATTTATTTCACTAACATAACTTGCAACATAAGTTAAGTGTATAACATTTATTATAATCACCTAAATTATTATTCAAAAAAATTTCCTACCAAAATTCATTTTTTTGACATCTTATTTGTTATTGCATATTGTTTGATTACATTCAAACCCTTTTCTAGGTAAGTTTTATTAATGTTTCCAATCTAATTAAATAATATACAAAGTTACTTTTATTTACAATACTTTTATTAAGCAAGATTTTAGTTTGAAATATTTATTACTTAAGTTTTTCTCTTATATAACCCTTAATTATATACTCACCTTAACATTTTAAACTTTGAATATTTTAGTTAAATTATATATATATATATATGTGTGTGTGTTAGAATGCAGTTGACAATTATACAAATAAGTTTTGTTCAAATTCAACTATTTCAGGTTGGTTTAATTTCATTTATCATTTTAGATACTCCAATTATTCAAATTTCACTTTATTTCAATAATTGAAACCATTTCTTAATATAAAACTTAAGATTCAAATTTTCAATTTCACTTCAAACTATCTTGAAATACATACATACATACATACATACATACATACACACACACACACACACACACACACATATATATATATATATATATATATATATATATATATATTATAAATTGAATTATACCCAAGAAATTCAAATCAACTCTATTTTTCAAAACAAAAGTGTAGCAAAGCTACTAAGTGGTCTCTCCACCTTGAGACTTGAAAATGAATGTCAATGATGCTACAGTCATCACCGAAATTATTTTCCAGCGACAAAAAGGGAGAGTAGTGATTCCCTTCTTTTAAAATTTCTATGGAAAAAAATTTCATTTGAAAATACTTTCAAATAATATAATTTCAAAACTTTGGAATCAAATTTTGAAAGGCAGCGAAAATTTAATTCTTAAATCTTAAATCTTAAATCTTAAATTCATGACATTTTCAAATCAAGTTTTAAACCATATTTTAAGGTTCAACACTAGTTAAGGTTTAGAAATGTTGACCAAACCATAAATGATAATCTAGTATTATCATTTCTAATAACTAATTCATTTAACTATCTATTTTTATTAAATTATACTTCTATAGATAGATTATAATTATACATAAAATTATTTCATTTACCAATTTCAAATACAATATTGTGTCAGTTTGCTCCGTTCAAGTGTTTTTGGAATTTCTAACGAAAACATTGGTCAGACGAATCAATCGAAATCCAGAATCAAACTTAACAACTCAAACAACACAATATAAAACATTTTTATACTAATTACAAATACACTCCCTCACACGATGATTCAAGGATGGATGTTCAATTTAGAGAGACCCTAGCCCAAGAGAATTCTAATAAGATAGGCTCAAAGGGAAGATAAGATAATTGAATTATAAAAGAGGAAAGATGGATAGACATATATTAAACGTGGTGACCTTAACCGGGTCCACCGAGATTCCAGGAATAAGATCGATGCGAAAATTCAATTTCCCACTTGAAAAGAAGAGAAGTGGCTTTTCCAAAACATCAGGATAATCCTTGACTATAGGGGTGGAGTCGAACATTAAACAAAAAGGTAGTACTTTCTACTTAATCCAGAGGCACTCGACATTCGATCACGAGAGGATTACCCGTTTGTCTACTAGAGAAATTGTTCAGGCTTTGCAAGAGATAACAGCCTTAAAACCGAGGACATAGGTATCTTCGGTGAATCGACGCCTGTAGTAAAGGAGTTTCACCCCTTTACAAATCATACAACGATTGGCGGGACCACCGATAGGATTAGTCACACAAAAGATGAAGTTTGCCAATTGAGGTTGAAGCTATGGGATGCTCGAGTATCAAAAGAACGTGAACAGGAGAAGACAAGAATGAATTTTCAGAACAAAGGGGGAAGTTCCAAAATTCAAAAGAAATCCTAATCAAAGAGGAGAAATTCAAGCTCAAACAAAGGTGATTCTGAAATTAAATTTTACTCCATATGCTAAGTTTTGCCTAAACCAGAGCTCTGATACCAACTGTACTGACCTGATATTTCGACCCATTCGCATGCACATATGTCGGATTTGAATTGCTTAAAATGTTAGATTGTTAAGTTATATTTGGCAAAACTCAGCATATACAGTAAATAAAATCGATCACAGAATCACAGATACAGAGTAATATAACAATATGCAACGTAATAGATAAATAGTAGTTCATGAAGCTACTATAATCATTAGAGTCTAAAACAAAATACAATAGAATCTCAAATACAAATAAATCTCTAATTCAAAAGCAACTGACGAGTCTGAACATAAATGACTGGAATAAACTGAAATAACTGAAAGCCAGAAAGGTAGATCTTCAACAAAGCTCCAATGTCTAAAGGCGAATCTCAAATGTCGTGACACTTATTTTGACCCGAGCATAAAGCGAAACACAAAACATTCAAGTCAGGATTAACATTCTTATATAGTAAATTCAACTCAAGTGAAATGTCAACTGAAATACAAGTAACTTAAAGAATGTTTGGGATTTCCATCCTCTAAGAATCCATGGAACTATCTATTATGTATTAATATACGCTATTATAATATGTCTATAGTAAAGAAAACTACTAAAATAGCGTTAAGGTGATACCAAAATCCCCCTTAACACATTTTATTAATGTCGTAGTCTATACAGATACTATAGACTCCACTCGCAAGTGGGTTATCAGGGAGCACTCCATAGGTACAACACAAAACAAAATCGTAGAAGGCGAGATAGGGCATGTGACAAGGCACGCGAGGCAATGCCAAGGTAGATATACTGTGACGACCGAACTCGATGTCCGACAAACAACATCAAATTCGTATCGCCGGAGCTTATAACAACATTAGACGTAAATAAACAGCGGAAACAAAATGAATATCATTGATCATAACACAGATACAACTTTGATACAATATCCATTACAACATCAATCACTAATATCAGAGTGATACCCAACAAAAGATACAACAATAAGGTGAAAACTTCACAGCGGAACAACAGACTCCAATAAGTTTCCAACATACTTCAACTTGATAAGGCCTTCATAAGTTCCAAAATTCCAAGCACTTCGAAAGACTTCCAAATCCAAAACCTTTCCAAATCTGACAGCTTCCAAAATACGGATAACCTGCTTCTAGGCTGCCTGTGTGGAAAATTATGGGCACCCAGAGTTTAGGAAGGGAACAATAAACTCCGGGTCAGTCATGGGATAGGTATAAGTAAACAAAATAGTTTACCTTTTAAAAACAACCAAAAGAATTTACTTTTGAAATTCGCAATGCCTTTGGAAAATGAAACTACCATACGGCCTCCCACCACACACTCAATGCAAGCGCACACTTGGAGGAGATTTCTCCTTATGAGAGTCAAAAATGTTTGATACGCGAAAAGCATTTGATATTATTATTAGTGCATAGTGCAGAAAACATTTCGAAAGTATAATATTAATCTTAGCCAGCATGGGCATTTTGCACTTATGCCAACTATAGCTACCATGTTCAATAGCAAGTTGCCGCCACATTCAATGGCAGGTTATACAACTAAAACCGTACAAGGTACGTATTGTTTCTTTGGATTTCCAACAAATGGTTAGGCAAAGGAACTTCCCCCATCGAAATGGAACGCCTCTGGAAGGACGTCCCCGAGAACCTAACCGGATCTCTGCCAAACAAGGCCGACGCTACCTCACGCTTTAACCAAGCTGTAACTAGGTAACTAACACACGAGCTATGCCATAGCCGGTCGTTACCGACCTTTATCAGAGCGCTCGACACCAACAACCACAAAGTAATAAATTTACAGTAACCACATAGGTTCGATATCTGGGCTCTATACCATGATATCACCTTTTATCCAGAAGAAAATGGACATACCCTAGGGGAGATACCCCTAAAAAAACCTTGCCGCAACATTCCTGTTTTGACTATTTCCGGGTTGTGAGGCTCGACGAAGTCTCGTCCACAAAGCTACGCTTTTTCACAAAGCCATGCTTCGATCAACAAATGATCAGCAGCACTTCGTATGCCACATTACCAAATTTGGAATGTATCACTAGTAACCATCAACTACATAACCGCTGAGCTCGTACGTCTCAGAGAAGGGTGTTAAGCTAAGAGAATAAATCTCCCCTATCAACAGAAATGTATTTCACAGAAACCAGCTTTACATCTCAATTTGTAACGTCAGACACACATCCATACAAGACTGTTCCGGGTTCGAACAGAACCGAAGGCACTTCCGAAGAAGCCCTTGCAATCCGGGTATTCACAATCCCGATCGGACTTCCCATCACTTAGGAAATCTCTATACCGTAGCTACTCAGTGCAGAGACAATCGATAGGTCATCCTATCGCTCTGACAAATACCCAGTCTTCACCACCGGTCTTCAAATGCTATCCATATCGTCATATCACTATTCGGAATGGGTTATATGACACAAAGTCCTCTCCCGGCTAAACCGAATAATGAGCGCAATACTTAGAAAACATATGGATATGGGATTTCAGCTAAGTCACAATTTAATGATTCCAAACTTTCTTTCAAGTTGTTTAAACCAATTACCATTTCAAATCTTTTAAACAAAAAGATTCATTTCATAAAGTTCACCTAGTTTCATAAAGATCCATTTACGGATTTCAAAACAATTTCCATTTCAATTAGATTAACTCATTCAATCCTTAAATCAAAGATTAACTTATAGTTTTCAAAACACGTTTCCAAAGGTTCATTCATGACTTGGAAACCCATTTCAATTCAAACTTGAAATCTCCTTTAATACAAATTGGAAATTCGTTTCTTATACGAAAGCTTTTATCATTTGGAAACAAACAGTTTTCGTTTCGGAAAAATCCGATCTCATTTATACAAGTTAAAATCTTTGGGTTAATTCAAATTCCAAAAAACAACACTTTAAAAATGGTTTAAAACCGGTATAAACTTGTATAATTCTTTTTAAATTACAAATACCAATATAGGATTCAATTTCAGATATTGAATTATTCAAATTTCAAATCTTTATTAAGTTATTCAAAATAACTTACATTTTTAAAACACCTTTTCAAAAGCTTTTTACTTTAAACCCAATCCATTTCCAACCCATTCGAATTTAAAATTCAAATTTAATATATTTTTAAAAATCTGTGACTTAACCGATTTCCACGTGCAATCCATATTTGTGTGTGTATAAGAGTGGTCCAGGGATTTTACACAATAGTGCACAACAACAATCTTCACAGATATGCCAATATCGGTAAGAAGTATAATCCATAACGCTTATCTTCATTCACAGTTTCACGGATAAAATAAATTTATCAATCACGAAGATTCATCATTACGATGCGATGTGGGTTTCGGATAATCAACTGGAATCCGACTCTCTGTCGCGTCGAAATTCAAACGCCGTTTTACGGTAAAGGGGTTTTCACATATATGTAGAAACAAATCACAAATCACAATTCAGCATAAGGCAATTCACATCACAGAGTACCATAATCACAAACAGAAATATCAATCCAGTGCACAACAATAGTTAATTATTTTCCAATGTGGTTTAAGTGAATTAACCACACAACTATTTTAATCGATGATCAGTTATTCTTAATGCTAAATAAATTAATTGAATCTTAATCAACTTGTTAATAAATTATTTCTTAATCAATTAACTTAATTAACTGCCAATTATAATTAATCAAATTAATTTACCTAATTAACAATTCTTAATTTACAAATTAATTAGATACTTAATTATTAATTTGCCAATCTTTAATCACCATATAAATCCTTAATTACTTAGTTAATTACAATTATTAATTTAATTATTCTTCGTCGCTTTCCAAAACAGTTTGTTATTTATCTAAATTTACATTTGAAAGTCTTCTTTAACTAAAATCAATCTATAATTACATTGAAAAATTTAATGGTAATTAATTTTAATATTTAACTTAAGTTAATTACTTAATTAAAATATTAATTAACTATTCTTAGTTACCTTTTTCTTTTTAAACAATTATTATTTGTCTTAATTAACATTTTAAAAAAATCTTCTTAACTTTTGAAAATCAATTTATTACTAACTACAAACTTAGTGTTAATTAACTTTATACTTAACTTAAAGTAATTACTTAATTAAATAATAAGAGTTAAAAACATCGTTAAGCATTAATTAAGATAACTAAAACTTGTACAAAAGTTTTAACTCAAATTTGTTAAACATTTATTCAATTTACAATGCTTAAAATCCTGTTGAAAACAATTTATTTAACCTTCTTCTTTTTTTTATTTTATAATACTGTAGTTTGAAAAGAAAACCCCCCGTGAGCTTCCCTGTTTACTCGAGTATAACTTCGAGCCCCACCTGATTTGCCCCGAATCACCTCTCTCCCTCTCGTGCTCTTCTTCTTATCCCCTTTTTTATATTTCTACAGTAAAATAAGTTTAAAACTTAAGTTTAAATAGCATCAGGCAAACCACGCGCTCGAAATACAAACCGAAGCAATCACCAATTTAACTCGAGAAATGACTCGAGACTACCCACTGACACGATGCAGACACCATCCTCCACGCCGTACACGTGCACGGCGACGTGACCGACCTCCGGCGATCACAAACATCATCGACAAGTCACAAATCTCATGAAAACACGAAATCCAAACTCGCATCGCCTCAAAAAAATTCGAATCGAAATTTAGCATTCTGCTGGAAATTGAAGCTCAACCAAACGACATAACGACTTCGCCACCGCCGCACAAACCACCGGAGTCACCAAAAATTCATCCACACCACGACAACGCACGAAGCTTCCATCCTTCAAAAATTCGTGCAACTCGATCGCGCGTAGAGGACAAACACTCCACGTTACAGACAAGTGCAAAAACTTGAAACAAAACCCTATAATGATCTCGTCCTCTAAATCCACGCAATAGAAAAATATTGTGATAATTTTCACGAAATCACCAATGTTCACACTTGCTTCAACACAAATTTCAACATTTTGTTATTGGATCAATTATCATAAATTTGTAAAAATGCAATCTTTGTTTATATACACACTGATATTTAAATACTAATCTAAAAATCCTCATTTTTGTTTCAAAAATCATAAATTTCGGTAAGCACTCCAGTTATAAACTTGAATTAGCTTTTTATAACAATTGAATTTATCAATTTATTGCTTGATTTTCTATAAAACAGCATTACAGTAGTATTCTTTTCAAAGATGGTTTAAAAGGCTTCTAAAAATTTTAATCTAAGTTTAAATCTCTTGTTTGATTGAAAAATTAAACTTAACAATGATTAGTAGCAAATAGATTTGAGTTTTGAAAACAAATATACACCCTGTATCAATTACAGAGAAACACAGAGTATCATAAAATCATATGCAAACTGAAGCATATACAACCAGATCATCAAAAAAATCTTGAAATGTTTTTAATCAAACTTAAAGCTTTTAAAAATTATGTTTACTCACATTAGATTGAAGAACAGAGAGCACTTTGTTGTTTGAAACTGCAGTATTGATTTTCCTTTTTAACTTGCTTTGTTTTCTTTGAAGAATGTTTTGAGTTTGAAAGAATGATGATGTTTTCTTATTATTTTTTCTTTTTCTCTTTCAGGCATGCCAAGTTGTTTTCTTGAACGAACTGGAAGAAAATGTATAGCATATATATAGAAGAAGATAGTTGTACAGGGGAAGGTATTATCTAGTTTGAGTTTTATCTTTTGGTTGAACAGATTTTTTCTATTTTCATTGACTAAAGATCTTTTTCTTTGTTACTGAAGTGAAATAGTTTATTTCGGCTGAGTTGATAGTATTTGTGCTTGAGAAGATAAGGTATTAAATGTCTCCATTTTTGTTTATAGGTAATCCATTTGATTTGTACCTTAATATGTATATAAACATTTGCAGGTAAACAAATTTTTTTTCCTTCTAAGTCTACATACTTATGTTATTCAAATTATGTTGTATGTAGATATTTTTTTTGTTTATTTCCTTATCTTCTTGCATGCATACATAACTCACATAAAAATATACATGTACTTCATATGTTTACTTGAATATTTATGTTTTACTTTTACTACAATAATAATCTTATGTATATGAGGTAACCTATATATTTATTATTAACATAATTCTTAGTTTTATTTCTATACATAGTTTAACTATCAAACATTCAATTTATAACATATATTTCATTTTTGTATTTTACACTTATATTTAATGTCGATAGTATAAATTTTTGTTTTAAACATTTTATAACCTTCTAAAGAAAATGGATTAAAACAAAATTTATACATTAAATAAATAATCATACATACTATTTTCCAAAGCAGAATTTTATTTAGAATCCAATTGAACTGAAAATATTTATTTTGAGTTTCAAATTCAAATTTTAAAACAAATAAGTATATATATCTTATTAAACTTGAAAAATTCAAATAAATCCATAATTTAGCCCAAAGATTTAATCAAATTACAAATTTAAATTCTTCTTTAAACCGGGATCGTTACAGATTCCCCCTTAAGAAATTTCGTCTTCGAAATTTGCCAAGGAGACAACAAAGATAGATTAAAGATAGGGAATTATCTTTCCAAATTAGACCGAATGTTTATTCTGCATTTGGCTTATAAAATCAGAATATCGACAATAGATATGAGAATAAACTCAATCACTTACGAAACAATTGGGTTATCTGATCTACGAAGTATACAGGGGTATTGGTCAGTTCAAAAGGATAACTAACCGTTCCTAGATTATATCGAAACCCAATGAAATAGACAGAAATAGATTCGATTACGATCTCAGATTCAAAATTTAACTCATTTACGATTTGCTGAGAAATAAAATTATGTATAGTTCCCGTATCGAACAAAACTCGAAAAATCTTTTATCGTAAATGAGAAAGTTACCTTCTAAAATTCCTTTTCCCTAATCAACCTTTGAGGTTGAAGGATCCTCTTTGATTACATACACCTTTGCTACATGAGCTTGCTTCCTTTTCGGACAATCTTTTTCTTCGTGACCTGGCTCGTGACAGTAATAGCATTTCTTAACTCCCTCACCAGTCTCCACAGGTTGTTCTTTCTTAACTTGTTTCTTCGGATTCTTGCAGTTGTTTGCATAGTGGCCCTTTTCTTGGCAATTGTAACAAGTTATATCTTTCGCCGGGTTTCCCTGATTATCCTTCTTTTCCTTGCCTTAATATGGTTTCTTGTCCCCGAACCTTCTTTTCTTCCAATTTTGATTGCTCGTATTTCCTCCTTCCATTGGGGTTTCCTGCATATCCAGGGTAGCATAACTATACCCCATATCTATCAATTCTGAAAAAGATTCTTTGACGTGTGCTGTCATCCTCTCATGGAATTTCTTATTCATTCCTCGAATAAACCTTTCATTTTTCTTTAAGGGTGTATTCACCAGCTTCGGACCGAATCAAGACAGCTCATTGAATTTGTTCAAATATTCCTCAAATGATAAACTTCCCTGCTTCAAAACCATAAATTCCTGGTACATTCTAGAGATGCCAGCAGATGGCATATATCGCTTTCGAAACACTTCCTTAAATCGTTCCCAAGTAAACTCGTCTTCTGACTCATCCACAATAACTGTTTCCCACCAAGCTAATGCTTCTTCTTGGAGTTGTCAAGAAGCTATCAATAGCATTTGATCATCTTCTAACTTCAATCCTCTAAAGATTTTTTCACATGACCGAATCCAGGCTTGTGCTTCGATAATGGATTCTTTACTGGTAAACGGCTTACCACCAAGTCTGGTAAAACTTCTATATAGATCATCCAAATTAGGCTGAGATTGAGTAGGTATAGCTGCTTCTGCTGTTGCAGGAACTTGGCCAGCTATAGTGGTATTTCCCTGACCCCTACCTTGCCCTCTTCTTCCGCACATTCTTACTATCTGTAAATAGTAAGAAAACTTGATTTAGGCATTCAGACAAGATATCTTAGGGAATAATAACAGTTAAAGGAAGCAGACTAAATAATTTTGGGTTTCAGTTTCTCGGTTGTACTCATTCTAGGGTATACTTCACCCTATCTCTAATGAGCCATCTAATTTGTTATACTCCGTAGCTAAAGTTCTTACCCAACCTTCAGCTCTGATACCACTTGTGACGACCCGAACTCGATGTCCAACAAACAACATCAAATTCGTATCGCCGGAGCTTATAACAACATTAGATGTAAATAAACAGCGGAAAGAAAATGAATATCATTGATCGTAAAACAGATACAACTTTGATACAATATCCATTACAAGACCAATCACTAATATCAGAGTGATACCCAACAAAAGATACAATAATAAAGTGAAAACTCCACAGCGGAACAACATACACCAATAAGTTTCCAACATACTTCAACTTGATAAGGCCTTCATAATTTCCAAAACTCCAAGCACTTCGAAAGACTTCCAAATCCAAAACCTTTCCAAATCCGACAGCTTCCAAAATACGGATAACCTGCTTCTAGGCTGTCCGTGTGGAAAATTATGGGCATCCAAAGTTTAGGAAGGGAACAATAAACTCCGGATCAATCATGGGACTGGTATGAGTAAACAAAACAGTTTATCTTTTAAAAACAACCAAAAGAATTTACTTTTGAAATTTGCAATGTCTTTGGAAAATGAAACTACCATACGGCCTCCCACCACACACTCAATGCAAGCGCACACTTGGAGGAGATTTCTCCTTATGACAGTCAAAAATGTTTGATACGCGAAAAGCATTTGATATTATTATTAGTGCATAGTGTAGAAAACATTTCGAAATTATAATATTAATCTTAGCCAGCATGGGCATTTCGCACTTATGCCAACTATAGCTACATGTTTAATAGCAGGTTACCACCACATTTCATGGTAGATTATACAACTAAAACCGTACAAGGTACGTATTGTTTCTTATGATTTCCAACAAATGGTCAGGCAAAGGAACTTCCCACATCGAAATGGAACGCCTCTGGAAGGATGTCCCCGAGAACCTAACCGGATCTCTACCAAACAAGGCCGACGCTACCTCACGCTTTAACCAAGCTGTAACTAGGTAACTAACACACGAGCTATGCCATCCCCGGTCGTTACCGACCGTTATCCGAGCGCTCGACACCAACAACCACAAAGTAATAAATTTGCAGTAACTACATAGGTTCGATATCTGGGCTCTATACCATGATATCACATTTTGTCCAGAAGAAAATGGACATACCCTAGGGGCGCTACCCCTAAAAAACCTTGCTGCAACATTCCTGTTTCGAACATTTCTAGGTTGTGAGGCTCGACGAAGTCTCGTCCACAAAGCTACGCTTTTTCACAAAGCCATGCTTCGATCAACAAATGATCAGAAGCACTTCGTATGCCACATTACCAAATATGGAATGTATCACTAGTAACCGTCAACTACATAACCTCTGAGCTCGTATGTCTCAGAGAAGGGTGTTAAGCTAAGAGAATAAATCTCCGCCACCAACAAAAATGTATTTGACAGAAACCAGCTTTACATCTCAATTTGTAACGTCAGACACACATCCATACAAGTCTGTTCCGGGTTCGAACAGAACCGAAGGCACTTCCGAAGAAGCCCTTGCAATCCGGGTATTCACAATCCCGATCGGACTTCCCATCACGTAGGAAATCTCTATACCATATCTATCAGTGCAGAGACAATCGATAGGTCATCCTATCGCTCTGACAAATACCCAGTCTTCACCACCGGTCTTCAAATGCTATCCATATCGTCGTATCACTATTCGAAATGGGTTATATGACACAAAGTCCTCTCCTGGCTAAACCGAATAATGAGCGCAATACTTAAAAAAACATATGGATATGAGATTTCAGCTAAGTCACAATTTAATGATTCCAAACTTTCTTTCAAATTGTTTAAACCAATTACCATTTCAAATCTTTTAAACAAAAAGATTCATTTCACAAAGTTCACCCAGTTTCACAAAGATCCATTTACGAATTTCAAAACAATTTCCATTTCAATTGGATTAACTCATTCAATCTTTAAATCAAAGATTTAACTTGTAGTTTTCAAAACTCGTTTCCAAAGGTTCATTCATGACTTGGAAACCCAATTCAATTCAAACTTGAAATCTCCTTTAATACAAATTGGAAATTGGTTTCTTATACGAAAGCTTTTATCGTTTGGAAACAAATAGTTTTCGTTTTGGAAAAATCCGATCTTATTGATACAAGTTAAAATCTTTGGGTTAATTCAAATTCCCAAAAAAACACTTTAAAATTGGTTTAAAACCCGTATAAACTTGTATAATTCTTTTTAAATTACAAATACCAATATAGGATTCAATTTCAGATATTGAATTATTCAAATTTCAAATCTTTATTAAGTTATTCAAAATAACTTACATTTTTAAAACACCTTTTCAAAAGCTTTTTACTTTAAACCCAATCCATTTCCAAACCATTTGAATTTAAAATTCAAATTTAAAATATTTTTAAAAATCTGTGACTTAACCAATTTCCACGTGCAATCCATTTTCGTGTGTGTATAAGAGTGGTCCAAGGATTTTACACAATAGTGCCCAACATCAATCGTCACAGATATACCAATATCGTTAAGCGGTATAATCCATAACGCTTATCTTCATTCACAGTTTCACGGATAAAATAAATTTATCAATCACAAAGATTCATCATTATGATGCGATGTGGGTTTCGAATAATCAACTGGAATCTGACTTCCTGTCGCATCGAAATTCAAACGCCGTTTTAAAGGGGTTTTCACATATATGCAGAAACAAATCACAAAACACAGTTCAGCATAAGGCAATTCACATCACAGAGTACCACAATCACAAACAGAAATATCAATCTAGTGCACAACAATAGTTAATTATTTTCCAATGTGGTTTAAGTGAATTAACCACACAACTATTTTAATCAATGATCAATTATTCTTAATGCTAAATAAATTAATTGAGTCTTAATTAACTTGTTAATAAATTATTTCTTAATCAATTAACTTAATAACTGCCAATTATAATTAATCAACTTAATTTACCTAATTAACAATTCTTAATTTACAAATTAATTAGATACGTAATTATTAATTTGCCAATCTTTAATCACCATATAAATCCTTAATTACTTAGTTAATTACAATTATTAATTCAATTATTCTTGATCGCTTTCCAAAACAGTTTGTTATTTATCTAAATTAACATTTAAAAATCTTCTTTAACTAAAATCAATCTATAATTACATTGAAAACTTTAATGGTAATTAAATTTAATATTTAACTTAAGTTAATTACTTAATTAAATATTAATTAACTATTCTTAATTACCTTTTTCTTTTTAAACAATTATTATTTGTCTTAATTAACATTTAAAAAAAAATCTTCTTTAACTTTTGAAAATCAGTTTATTACTAACTACAAACTTAGTGTTAATTAACTTTATACTTAACTTAAAGTAATTACTTAATTAAATAATCAGAGTTAAAAACATCGTTAAGCATTAATTAAGATAATTAAAAGTTGTACTAAAGTTTTAACTTAAATTTGTTAAACATTTATTCAATTTACAATGCTTAAAATCCTATTGAAAATAATTTGTTTAACCTTCTTTTTTTTTATAATGATGTAGTTTGAAAAGAAAACCCACCCGTGAGCTTCCCTGTTTACTCGAGTATAACTTTGAGCCTCGCCTGATTTGCCCCAAATCACCTCTCTCACTCTCGTGCTCTTCTTCTTCTCCCTTTTTTTTTATATTTTTACAGAAAAATAAGTTTAAAACTTAAGTTTAAATAGCATCAGGCAAACCACGCGCTCGAAATAAAAACCGAAGCATTCACCAATTTAACTCGAGAAATGACTCGAGACTACCCACTGACACGATGCAGACACCATCCTCCATGCCGTACACGTCACGGCGAAGCGACCGACCTCCAGCGATCACCAACATCATCGGCAAGTCACAAATCTCACGAAAACACGAAACCCAAACTCGCATCGCCTCAAAAATATTCGAATCGAAATTTAGCATTCTGCTGGAAGCTGAAGCTCAACCAAACGACATAACGACTTTGCCACCGTCACACAAACCACCGAAGTCGCCAAAAATTCATCCACACCATGACAACGCACGAAGCTTCCATCCTTCAAAAATTCGTGCAACTCGATCGCGCTTAGAGGACGAACACTCCACGTTACAGACAAGTGCAAAAACTTGAAACAAAACCCTAGAATGATCTCATCCTCTTAATCCTCGCAATAGAAAAATATTCTGATAATTTTCACAAAATCAGCAATGTTCACACTTGCTTCAACACAAATTTCAACATTTTGTTATTGGATCATTCATCAGAAATTTGTAAAAATGCAATCTTTGTTTATATACACACCGATCTTTAAATACTAATCTAAAAATCCTTATTTTTGTTTCAATCATAAATTTCGGTAAGCATTCAAGTTATAAACTTAAATAGCCTTTTATAACAATTGAATTTATCAATTTATTGCTTGATTTCCCGTAAAACAGCATTACAGTAGTATTCTTTTCAAATATGGTTTAAACAGCTTCTAAAAATTTTAATCTAAGTTTAAATCTCTTGTTTGATTGAAAAAAATAAACTTAACAATGATTAGCAGCAAATAGATTTGAGATTTAAAAACAAATATACACCCTGTATCAATTTCAGAGAAGCACAGAGCATCACAAAATCATATGCAAACTGAAGCATATATAACCAGATCATCAAAAAAATCTTGAACTGTTTTTAATCAAACTTAAAGCTTTTAGAAATTATGTTTACTCACATTAAATTGAAGAACAGAGAGCACTTTGTTGTTTGAAACTGCAGTATTGATTTTACTTTTTAACTTGCTTTGTTTTCTTTGAAGAATGTTTTGAGTTTGAAAGAATGATGATGTTTTCTTTTTTTTTCTTTTTCTCTTTCAGGCATGCCAAGTTGTTTTCTTGAACGAACTGGAAGAAAATGTATTGCATATATATAGAAGAAGATAGTTGTACAGGGGAAGGTATTATCTAGTTTGAGTTTTATCTTTTGGTTGAACAGATTTTTTTTTTCATTGACTAAAGATCTTTTTCTTTGTTACTGAAATGAAATACTTTATTTCGGCTAAGATGATAGTATTTGTGCTTGAGAAGATAGGGTATTAAATGCAATGTCTCCATTTTTGTTTACAGGTAATCCATTTGATTTGTACCTTAATATGTATATTAACATTTGCAGGTAAACAAATTTGTTTTCCTTCTAAGTCTACATACTTATGTTATTTAAATTATTTTGTATGTAGATATTTTTTTTGTTTGTTTCCTTATCTTCTTGCATGCATACATAACTCACTACAAATATACATGTACTTCATATGTTTACTTGAATATTTATGTTTTATTTTTTCTACAATAATAATCTTATGTATATGAGTTAACCTATATATTTATTATTAACATAATTCTTAGTTTTATTTCTATTCATAGTTTGACTATCAAACATTCAATTTAACATATATTTCATTTTTGTATTTTACACTTATATTTAATATCGATAGGATAAATTTTTATTTTAAACATTTTATAATCTTCTAAAGAAAATGGATTAAAACACAATTTACACGTTAAGTAAATAATCATACATATTATTTTCCAAAGCGAAATTTTATTTATAATCCAATTCAACTGAAAAAATTTATTTTGAGTTTCAAATTCAAATTTTAAAACAAATAAGTATATAAATCTTATTAAATTTGAAAAATTCAAATAAATCCATAATTTAGCCCAAAAATTTAATTAAATTACAAATTTAAATTCGTCTTTAAACCGGGACCGTTACATATACTGTTTGTAGATCCGGACTGGTGGCGACGCATAGCGGCTACAACCGCCTTCCTCGTGACACACACCCAAATCAAAATGTGCAACCAATCAAATCACAAAGTAATAGAATGGTATCGAAGAAATGTTCCCGATAGGAGGAATGACCTCACTTGGCCCAGCGTGGCACCTGTTTTAGCCACATCAAGCTGACTCACGGAAGTCAGGGCAGCGCTAATACCTCATATAGAATCATCGCCAAACCACCCTACTTCATTCTGGAATCTCTACCACGTGTTGTTAAAGTGGTTTTCGGTATTGGTAGAGAGTATGAAAATACCAAGCTGTGACGCCCCACCTCTATACCCACGCTAGCCAAGAACACTCCGGAGAAGTGCTGTCAACTAGCACGGAGAATAAGGCTGTTGAGGAGCGATCATCCATGTAATTGCTTATCACACGGTGGCTATAAATAATCTTCGGAAACAAACATAGAAATAATCATATCACAAATCAGTCACAGATATCCATATCACAAATGCGGAAGAAGATATGAATATATAACTAACACATGAAAGTGTACATCAGAGTAGTGGTCAGTAAGATCCACGATAATACAAAAGAATAGCAACACATGCTATACAAAAGAATACAACTATGAGTCTATATCTCAAGTGTATACAACAAAAACTGCTAATCTAAACAGTTAGCCAAAAGTCAGAGTGATGAATCCCTGGGAAGAAGTCAAGCAGAAGCACCTGTAACATCTCGGTCTGACCCGAGTATTATTTAAGAAAATAATAAACGGGTCAGTCTAGCTATAAATATCAGATGACATGATATAACATAAAAGATATGGCATAAACATAAACATCCATAATGACATACCACTATAAGTATGTAAATAATGATCAACAGAAGATCAATCAATAAGAGATAATCAATATCACAAGAATCTTCTCAAAGATTCGGAAAGGGCATCATACCCCAAACTTGTACTCATAACAAGTCAATGACATAAATTCTAGAAATCAATGCAAGAAGTCCAGAAATCATGGAAAAGAGAAAGAGGCCTATCACATGACGGTCCGAAGACCAAGGGGAGCTACCCCACATGTGTGAATGGAATCACACAGATTAAGGTCCAGACTAACCAAAAAGCAAAAAGGTATGTGCGAGTGGAATCACACAAGTGGTGTCTAGTCTAACCTCGCAACAAGAGACATCACACAGTTGCTAGTCTAAATCATCAGAATGATCGTCATGATCAATGAGAAGTGTCAATTACACTAAGCTAGTAAATATAGAAGTTTAGGTTCATGTCCCATAACCACTTGCTTAACTTAAATATTTACGAACAAACTGTAAATCTTCACTAATAAAATTGTCCCAAGAGGTTCAATCGAACAAGTCCAAGAATTAACCGACGAAGTGAACGCAAGCGTTTCATACCACTTGTTTTACTAAGTCGTTTAATTAGATTTCTCATCCGAGTGAGGTAAAGGTTTGTATATACTAATAGATTGGAAAACGGTTTAAGAAAAGAGCTTTGTTACGGAAAATAGAGTTGAAATCATTTTGTTGAAAGAGTTTTGATATTTACTACTAGTATTGAAACCTTTATATTTTTAAAATGACAAATCACAGAAGAGATTGTAGAAACAATCATCACAAAGATCACATTCGGAGATGTGAATAAAATCCAAGGAAATCAGCTCAAAAGCATCAAAGTGGAAGTTCCCCAACGACCAAACGTGGCCGAGATAACCAGAGATGGTTTGTCTCGAAGAATGGTCAACTCAACATCTCAACAAAGCAAGTTCTGTTGAATGTTTTTCAGATAAGATCCCCTACGGAGGGGGGGTCCAGGGGGGGTGGCAACCCCCCAAGGTGGGGGTGCGGGGGCAACGCCACCGCTTACGGGGTTCGACCTGCCCGGTCAGGTCGCGGGGGTCCAGGGGGCAGCGCCCCCGGCGGGTGCCCCGACCAAAACGGTATGACCTAGTGAAGATAAAATGAGGTCTAACGACCTAAGGGTCTCAGGGGTCAAGCGAACTAACGACTCAAGGGTCATACGACCTAACGACTCAAGGGTCATACGACCTAACGAGCTATGGCCAAACGACCTAACGACTCAAGGGTCATACGACCTAACGACTCAAGGGTCATACGACCTAACGAGCTATGGCCAAACGACCTAACGACTCAAGGGTCTAACGACCTAATGACTCAAGGGTCCAACGACCCAACGACTCAAGGGTCCAACGACCCAACGACTCAAGGGTCCAACGACTTAAGGGTTGCACGACTTAAGGGTTAGGCCAGGAGCGACCTAACGAGATAAGGTCCAACGACCTACGAGTTAAGGGTCCAACGACCTATCGGGATAACTCGTAACCGACTTAAGGGTTGCATGACTGAAGGGCTGCACGACTTAAGGGTTAGGCCAGGAGTGACCTAACGAGATAAGGTCCAACGACCTACGAGTTAAGGGTCCAACGACCTATCGGGATAACTCATAACCGACTTAAGGGTTGCGTGACTGAAGGGCTGCACGACTTAAGGGTTAACTCGTAAACGACTCACGACCTATGGATGAACGACTTAACTCCGAACGAGCTAAAAATGGCCAGAACGACCTAGGGTTAACTCGTGAACGACTCACGACCTATGGACGAACGACTTAACTCCGAACGACCTAAAAATGGCCAGAACGACCTAGGGTTAACTCGTGAACGACTCACGACCTATGGACGAACGACTTAACTCCGAACGACCTAAAAATGGCCAGAACGACTCAAGTGCAGAAAATTCAACAAAACGCTAAAAATTGGAGTTTTTCGCCAATCCAATCCAAACCAAATGCTAACATGCATGCAAAAATGATAGGGAATCATTCCCAACAGTCCAATATGGTTATAGGCTAGAATTGTGAGATAAAAATCTCACATTTGCACCAAATATCAATGAAAATGAAGTTTTAAGCAAGCAAGAATCAATCCTTCTTCTATCTAAGCACAAGAAGCTTGAATCCAATGTCTTCTTCTTGAATTTGGAGTAGAAAGATGGATTGCAATTGAATTTGAGTTTTGGAATTTTAATTTCCCATTCCCTCCACCATTAATGCCAAAGCTTGATTAGTTAGGAAATTTGTGAAGAGTGAGGAGAAGAGGGTTGGAACTTGGGCTTAATAGGCTAAACTAATCCAAAGTCCAAAGCGGGAAAAGTTAGTGAAATTTCACTAACTCCAAACCTATCGATGTTTATACTTAAAAAAGTTGTAAACGGCATTTCGAACTCAATAGAAGTGGTCTCGAGTCCTAATTTGACTGTTTGCAAAAAGTAGCTTTTCGGACCAAAATCCGATTAACGAGTTAATATTTTAAATAAAATATTTAAATACAAACTCAATAAATATGCGGGTTGTTACAGACTCCCCTCCTTGAAGAAATTGCATCTTCGCAATATATATAAGATGGAAATAAAAAGTAACAACCATAAAAGCATATTAACACAAGAGGAATTTTGAAATAAGAAGTTCACCTCAAGGAGCAGGAGTAAGCAAGTCCGGATGTGTACGCTCGATGAATTCTCTGGATTCCCAAGAACAATCCTTAGGATTTGAGGACCATTGAACCTTCACAAGCGGAACATCTTTATTTCTAAGTCGTTTAACCTCAGAAGCTATAATTCGAATAGGATGCTGCTCATAAGTTAAATTCGGCGAAACTTCAATTTCTTCCACAACAGCAGGCTCAAGAATAGAATCGGAATCCCGAAGGCATTTCCGTAATTGAGAAACGTGAAATACATCATGCATAGCAGAAAACTGAGCCGGCAATGCAAGGCGATAAGCCATGGAACCAATACGTTCAGTGATAGGAAATGGCCCAATATATCGAGGCGCTAACTTCCCCGATTGACTGAAACGTACAACACCCTTCATAGGTGAAACACGAATAAAAATAGGATCCCCAACAGAAAATTCTAATTTCCTTCTTCGATTATCGGCATAGGATTTTTGTCTACTCTGGGCTTCTTTCATCCTATGTCGAATAAGTTCAATCTTTTCCGTGGAATCACGAATAAAGTCTGGACCTAAAACCAGCTTCTCACCGGCCTCAAGCCAACAAGAAGGAGATCGGCATGGCCTTCCGTAGAGTGCCTCGAAAGGTGCCATACCAATACTAGATTGGAAGCTATTATTATAGGAAAATTCAACAAGTAAAATATGATCTTCCCAACTTCCACCAAAATCAAGCACACAAGCACGAAGAAGATCTTCAAGAGTTTGATTCACACGCTCGGTTTGTCCATCGGACTGGGGGTGATAAGCGGTGCTAAAATTAAGCTTCGTTCCTAAAGCTTTTTGAAGACTCTTCCAAAATCCACTAGTAAACAATGGATCACGATCGCTAACAATAGAAGTAGGAACTCCATGCAATTTTACAATTTCCTTGACAAGTAGTTTGGCCAAAAGAGGAACGGTTCGGTTAGACCGAACTGGAATAAAATGGGCGGATTTAGTAAGTCTATCAACAATCACCCATAAGCTATCATGACCCGAACGAGAACGGGGAAGGCCATCTATAAAGTCCATGGAAATTTGATCCCACTTCCAAATTGGAATTTCTAAAGGTTGCAATAACCCACCAGGCCTTTGATGTTCGGCCTTGACAAGTTGGCAAGTCATGCAACACTTAACAAAGTTAGCGATATCAGATTTCATTCCCTCCCAATAATAAAGTTGCTTCATATCAGCGTACATTTTACTACTACCGGGATGAATGGTGAATTTAGAACGATGGGAATCTTCTAAAATATCTTTACGTAGATCTCCAATATTTGGTACGATAAGTCTACCAAATTTTCGAATGCCGCCACGAGAATCAATATCAAAGTCTTTCAAACCTTCAATATCAATTTTATCCTTAACATTTTTGCCAAGAAGAGCCAATTCAGAATCTAGCCCTTGAGCTTCAAGAATGCGGCCTAAAAGAGAAGGATGAGCCTCAAGGCTACATAAAACAAGCGATGAGCATAAATCGGATACGCGCTCTCGAATCTCACAAGTGGATAAGATCTCGAGATCGTTCCATTCGGATATCATCATAGAAACAACTGCTTGTTGCTTACGGCTAAGAGCATCGGCGACACGATTACCCTTACCGTGGGTATAAAGAATATCAAGATCATAAGGTGCAAGGAACTCGAGCCAACGCTGTTAACGTAAATTAAGTTCTTTTTGAGAAAATAAATATTTCAAAGACTTATGATCCGTGTAAAGAATAAATTTCTCTCCCAATAGATAATGACGCCACATTCGAAGGGCGAAAACAATAGCCGCGAGCTCTAGATCATGTGTGGCATATCTAGTCTCGGCCGGCTTCAATTGCCTAGAAGCATAAGCAACAACACGTTCTTTTTGCATAAGAACGGCACCTAAACCAACGTGACTAGCATCGGTATAAACAACAAAATCTTGATTCCCCTCGGGAATAACAAAAATAGGAGCATCGGAAAGGAGTTCTTTCAATTTCTGAAAAGAGGCTTCATATTTGTCCGACCAAATGTATTTAACTCCCTTCTTAGTCAAGCCAGTAAGAGGCACGGCAATCTTAGAAAAGTCTTTAATAAAACGACGGTAATAGCCCGCCAATCCGAGAAAACTACGAATCTCTGTCACACTCTCCGGTCTCTTCCAATCTTGAATCGCTTCAATCTTTAAAGGATCCACGGATATCCCGGATTCGGAAATAATATGACCGAGAAACTTCACACGAGGTTGCCAAAAGTGGCAATTAGAAAATTTCGCCTTTAATTGATTACTCCTAAGTGTTTCCAATACAATCCGAAGATGTTTCTCATGTTCCTCCTCGGTTTTTGAATACACAAGAATATCATCAATGAATATGAGAACAAACCGATCGAGGAAATCTTTGAAAACTCGATTCATGAGGTCAACGAAATAAGCTGGAGCATTCGTTAACCCAAATGGCATAACAAGCCATTCATAAGATCCATAGCGAGTACGGAATGATGTCAAAGGAATGCTATCCTCAGCGATACGAAGCTGATGGAAACCGGTAGCCAAGTCCAATTGTGAAAAGACCTTAGCACCACTAAGCTGATCGAATAGATCATCAATCCGAGGTAAAGGATATTTATTTTTAATAGTAAGATCGTTAAGCTTGCGATAATCAACGCAGAGCCTCAGAGTACCATCGGATTTCTTTACGAAAATAGCCGAAGCTCCCCAAGGCGAGGAACTAGAGCGAATAAATTGCCTCGTCTCCAACTCAGATAATTGTTTACGCATCTCCTCATTTTCCTTATTGGACATGCGATAAGGAGGACGAGTAATAGGTTGAGCTCCAGAAACAAGATTAATTCTGAACTCAATTGCTCGTTTAGGTGGTAAACCTAAAACGGGCTCGAATATGTCGGAAAATTCACGAACAACATGAATACGAGAAATAATATCATCTTCATCATCATCATCGTTATCACGAGGATTTAAAGAATATAAAGATGCCACCAAACAGGATTCTGAATCTTTAAGATTAACAGAAATCTGATTAACAGATAGTGGATGTCGGAGATGAATAGTCCGCTCAGGACATAGGATATGGGCTTGATAACGGTTAAGCCAATCCATTCCCAAAATTATTCCAAAGCCTAAGTAACACATGACATGCAAATCGGCTAGGAAAGAAAAATCACAAAAAATAATCTCCACATCTTTACAAAGCGAACTAAGAGTTGCGGATCCACCAACAGGATTCGCAATTTTTAAAGAAGTCATCAATGCAGTAACACTTAAGGAAAAAGTGTCTACCAGTTCCTTTGATATAAAAGAATGGGATGCACCCGTATCAAAGAGAACTCTAATAGGTTGATCATGAAATAAAATAATACCATCAAGAATGGAATGAGAAATACCTTGGCCACGAGATGTGCTGCCAGGGGCTTGAGCCACATTCAACTTTCCTTCCTTCTTGCCTTTACGCTTGAGGCATTGATGTATGTAATGATCCGGGCTCTTACAATAGCGACAAGATTTGGGCTTAGAGCACTTATTCGCATAATGATCCCCAGACCCACAGTTGAAGCAACTCGCACCACTAGGAGAAGGAGACTTTGCCGCAAGGGTTGCCTGCTTACCCTTTTTGTTGGGATAAGGACCCTTGAATTTGTTTGGCCTCTTCTTGTTGTTGAAGTTTGGTTTAGCGCCTTCCACTTCAACATCACTCTCTCTATCAGCCTCTTCAAGACGAAGAGCGATATCGACGAGTTGATCAAATGCGACTTCTAGTTTCAGGAGCAGTGGCTTCTTAAGATTCTTATTTAAGCCATAAACGAACCTCTGGTTCTTCTTCAATGGGGTGTTGATGTATTCAACCCCATATTTGGAAAGCGACTCGAAGGCTGCGACGTAATCAGTCACAGAGGATTGACCTTGAACAAGGTCTATAAAACGTCGAGCCAAGGTTACTATCCCAGCTTCTGGTACAAACTTTAACTCGAAGCGTCCCTGAAATTGCTCCCAGGTGAGATCCGCTTCATTAATTTCTGAAATAAGGAGTTCGTACCAGTCCAATGCTCTCTCCTGGAGCATGCTGGAAGCCACCTGAACGCGGTGGAGATCGATAAGGTTCATGCGAGAAAAGATTCGATCGCATGATTTTAACCAAGCCTGGACCTCGATGATATTTTCCAAACCTTTGAAGGTCTTCCCACCCAAGTTGGTGTAATCGCTGCACAAGCGTGCAAATCCCGACTTTGGGTGAGTAGGTTCCGGGTTAGCTCCCGCTGCTTGAGCATTAGTTACTAAATCAAGAAGCTGTTGAGCAGTCATAAAAACTCCATCCGGAGGAGCAGCACCAGATGATCCAGTTCTGGGACGGCCTGGTCTAGACATTATCTTCCTTAAAGAAAGAAAGAAGAGAAGGAAGAAGGTTATTTACCAATGAACATCAAGCAATCTTGATAGATAAAACAAGGAATCATAAAGGAAATAGGATGAATCGGTACGAAGACTCGAATTAATCCTATGGTATGACTCCTAAGATAGACCTAGGACGATGATCCTTGTTAAGTTATTCTACATTGTTCCGAAGTTTGGCTCTGATACCAAGCTGTGACGCCCCACCTCTATACCCACGCTAGCCAAGAACACTCCGGAGAAGTGCTGTCAACTAGCACGGAGAATAAGGCTGTTGAGGAGCGATCATCCATGTAATTGCTTATCACACGGTGGCTATAAATAATCTTCGGAAACAAACATAGAAATAATCATATCACAAATCAGTCACAGATATCCATATCACAAATGCGGAAGAAGATATGAATATATAACTAACACATGAAAGTGTACATCAGAGTAGTGGTCAGTAAGATCCACGATAATACAAAAGAATAGCAACACGTGCTATACAAAAGAATACAACTATGAGTCTATGTCTCAAGTGTATACAACAAAAACTGCTAATCTAAACAGTTAGCCAAAAGTCAGAGTGATGAATCCCTGGGAAGAAGTCAAGCAGAAGCACCTGTAACATCTCGGTCTGACCCGAGTATTATTTAAGAAAATAATAAACGGGTCAGTCTAGCTATAAATATCAGATGACATGATATAACATAAAAGATATGGCATAAACATAAACATCCATAATGACATACCACTATAAGTATGTAAATAATGATCAACAGAAGATCAATCAATAAGAGATAATCAATATCACAAGAATCTTCTCAAAGATTCGGAAAGGGCATCATACCCCAAACTTGTACTCATAACAAGTCAATGACATAAATTCTAGAAATCAATGCAAGAAGTCCAGAAATCATGGAAAAGAGAAAGAGGCCTATCACATGACGGTCCGAAGACCAAGGGGAGCTACCCCACATGTGTGAATGGAATCACACAGATTAAGGTCCAGACTAACCAAAAAGAAAAAAGGTATGTGCGAGTGGAATCACACAAGTGGTGTCTAGTCTAACCTCGCAACAAGAGACATCGCACAGTTGCTAGTCTAAATCATCAGAATGATCGTCATGATCAACGAGAAGTGTCAATTACACTAAGCTAGTAAATATAGAAGTTTAGGTTCATGTCCCATAACCACTTGCTTAACTTAAATATTTACGAACAAACTGTAAATCTTCACTAATAAAATTGTCACAAGAGGTTCAATCGAACAAGTCCAAGAATTAACCAACAAAGTGAACGCAAGCGTTTCATACCACTTGTTTTACTAAGTCGTTTAATTAGATTTCTCATCCGAGTGAGGTAAAGGTTTGTATATACTAATAGATTGGAAAACGGTTTAAGAAAAGAGCTTTGTTACGGAAAATAGAGTTGAAATCATTTTGTTGAAAAAGTTTTGATATTTACTACTAGTATTGAAACCTTTATATTTTTAAAATGACAAATCACAGAAGAGATTGTAGAAACAATCATCACAAAGATCACATTCGAAAATATGAATAAAATCCAAGGAAATCAGCTCAAAAGCATCAAAGTGGAAGTTCCCCAACGACCAAACGTGGCCGAGATAACCAGAGATGGTTTGTCTCGAAGAATGGTCAACTCAGCATCTCAACAAAGCAAGTTCTGTTGAATGTTTTTCAGATAAGATACCCTACGGAGGGGGGGTCCAGGGGGGTGGCAACCCCCAAGGTGGGGGTGCGGGGGCAACGCCACCGCTTACGGGGTTCGACCTGCCCGGTCAGGTCGCGGGGGTCCAGGGGGCAGCGCCCCCGGCGGGCGCCCCGACCAAAACGGTACGACCTAGTGAAGATAAAATGAGGTCTAACGACCTAAGGGTCTCAGGGGTCAAGCGAACTAACGACTCAAGGGTCATACGACCTAACGACTCAAGGGTCATACGACCTAACGAGCTATGGCCAAACGACCTAACGACTCAAGGGTCATACGACCTAACGACTCAAGGGTCATACGACCTAACGAGCTATGGCCAAACGACCTAACGACTCAAGGGTCTAACGACCTAACGACTCAAGGGTCCAACGACCCAACGACTCAAGAGTCCAACGACCCAACGACTCAAGGGTCCAACGACTTAAGGGTTGCACGACTTAAGGGTTAGGCCAGGAGCGACCTAACGAGATAAGGTCCAACGACCTACGAGTTAAGGGTCCAACGACCTCTCGGGATAACTCGTAACCGACTTAAGGGTTGCGTGACTGAAGGGCTGCACGACTTAAGGGTTAGGCCAGGAGCGACCTAACGAGATATCGTCCAACGACCTACGAGTTAAGGGTCCAACGACCTATCGGGATAACTCGTAACCGACTTAAGGGTTGCGTGACTGAAGGGCTGCACGACTTAAGGGTTAACTCGTAAACGACTCACGACCTATGGATGAACGACTTAACTCCGAACGAGCTAAAAATGGCCAGAACGACCTAGGGTTAACTCGTGAACGACTCACGACCTATGGACGAACGACTTAACTCCGAACGACCTAAAAATGGCCAGAACGACCTAGGGTTAACTCGTGAACGACTCACGACCTATGGACGAACGACTTAACTCCGAACGACCTAAAAATGGCCAGAACGACTCAAGTGCAGAAAATTCAACAAAACGCTAAAAATTGGAGTTTTTCGCCAATCCAATCCAAACCAAATGCTAACATGCATGCAAAAATGATAGGGAATCATTCCCAACAGTCCAATATGGTTATAGGCTAGAATTGTGAGATAAAAATCTCACCTTTGCACCAAATATCAATGAAAATGAAGTTTTAAGCAAGCAAGAATCAATCCTTCTTCTATCTAAGCACAAGAAGCTTGAATCCAATGTCTTCTTCTTGAATTTGGAGTAGAAAGATGGATTGCAATTGAATTTGAGTTTTGGAATTTTAATTTCCCATTCTCTCCACCATTAATGCCAAAGCTTGATTAGTTAGGAAATTTATGAAGAGTGAGGAGAAGAGGGTTGGAACTTGGGCTTAATAGGCTAAACTAACCCAAAGTCCAAAGCGGGAAAAGTTAGTGAAATTTCACTAACTCCAAACCTATCGATGTTTATACTTAAAAAAGTTGTAAACGGCATTTCGAACTCAATAGAAGTGGTCTCGAGTCCTAATTTGACCGTTTGCAAAAAGTAGCTTTTCGGACCAAAATCCGATTAACGAGTTAATATTTTAAATAAAATATTTAAATACAAACTCAATAAATATGCGGGTTGTTACAATATAATCCCGGCCTCTTTAACAACCAAACGCTTATTTCACATCGTGGTCATTTCATTCCAAATAGTTTATACTTCATGTCAAAATATCATATTCATTTAAAAACCATATCAATTCGATATCATTATTCACTTTAATAATACTCATTTCCTGCATCATACCATTTTCAAAATTATAACTCTTTTGAAATCATAACACTTTTAAAATTCATAATACTTCCATAATTATAACAGTTCCAACTTAAACAGTTTAGATATTGGAATTATTATATATATTAAAATAGTTATAAATTAAAAATAGTTTACATATACTAAAACTACTTTGTATAATAAATTAGTTTCCTCCAATTTCGCAAGTTGATTCGAGTCATCTTAAATTACAAAATTCAATTTAAATCAATTCTAGTTTAACCATTTCAATTTAAAGGTCAAAGATTCAAATCTAATTCTCAATAAACACTTTCAATTTATATCGATTTCAAATCCAAGTTTGAGCTATCACTTCAATTCCATTAAGATTCAGGTTTAGATATTCGAACATTACAATATAAATTTCATTTATATTTCAACATTTAACTTTAACTTTATTCAAACTGGAAAGTATTCACTTAATCATTTTAATAACAATTTATTAAAATCCCAATTTATAAATTTAAATATTCAATCTCAATTTTATTTAGAATTGAGAATATTCATTTAATCACTTTTATCAAATCAAGTTATAGATCATGATTTCAAAATCTCAAAATCAATAAGTTCAAATAAATTCTTATTTAAATTCAATTATTAACCAATTTAAATTCCAGGTCAACATTAATTTATCTTCCCAACCTTTATTATTAAAGTTATAAAAATCTATTTTTAAAATATTAATATAAATTTCATAAATACTTATACCTATTATAAACCAATTAGGTTAAAAAAATTATATTAAATTAAATCTTATTATTAAAAGTATTTTGTATTAAATCTTATTTTATATATTTTAAAATAATAAAATTATAAGAAAAATCTTAAAAAATTATATTTTCAAAACTAACTTATAGATTTAAATTTTCAAAAACATAAAAATTCAAAATCTAATTTTATACATATGTAAAAATAGCACTTTTATATTATATTTTAAAAATCAATACCCATTGAAATCCATATTTTTTTTCATTTTGGAAATCATTTTCAAAATATAGACCAATGGTGTCCGTATATAATTTTCTATCCTATGGTCAAGTGATATGGATATTTATCATTTGAATTTGTAATTTAAATATTTGCGGGTATATATTAACTCAAGCTGCAATCCAAAAATTCAAAATAAATGAAAATCGCTTAGGTTTAACATTTCAACCCATAACGATTTTCCCTTAATCTACAAGATCGTTCGGGTATGTACCATTTCAACCCATAGGGTTTTCTAAATTATCAAGGAACTGGCAGAGTGAGAAAAAATATGATAATAAATCAACAACAGACATTTATCAACAGTAACAAATTTAAATATAATATATACAACAGGATGATGGTGTCATATGTCATAGGTGAACAATTTCAAATAATAGCATATAAGATTTAACAATTAAATAACTAACAATTCAATATTTAACAACATATTTCAATCGTCATTTCATGTGAATTAAATTTACAAAATATAAGAATGTTAATCGTGAATGAGGGCTCACTTTTCGAGGCTAGAGAACAGCGGGGAAAAGAACATGACAAGCTACAAATTGGATCATGAACTAGACAATCGACCAATCCAACAACAAATTTCAAAGCAAAGCAAGGTGAGCACATATTCGACGGGCAAAGCTGATAGTAAAGGATCGATGAAGAAAATAAAAAATCAGCTCGCTATAAACTGAAATGAAACATTTATTCTGTTATTTTCTTTAAAACCAATATTAAATTAAAATACATATTTTAATATATATATATATATGTATATGTATATGAATTTTAAAACCAATTTCCTGAATAAAACCGTTGCATTTACATTTCAAAATTGGTATTCATAAAATCAGTATGTTTCTTTCAAACTTCCTCCAGATATATTTTAAACATTAGCAATAACATGAATAAACATATATATATATATGCACACTTTCCCAAAATATTAATATAAATGTAAATATAACATACTATATAAATGTACACGTACCAAAATGTTAACCAAAACATATTTTATATAAATGCATACATTTTCGAATTGTAAATATGCATATTTCAGGATATTAACAAAAATACATATTCCAGAATATTGATAAAACTGTCATATAAGAATACAACATTACATTGTTATATACACATATACTTAGAACATATAATACACACACATATATTGAGAACCAAACACATATACAAATATATATATGTATGTATGTATATATACACACGGCCAACATATACTTATATAACTTATATAAACTCCTATATGTATATAACCAGATAGAATACAGATAAAAGCTAAGATATATATATATACACGCACTTCTACAAATATACGTATAAGAAGATGCTTGGCCACGTGCTGTTCTTTTGGCAGAGGCTGCAAGCGGAGAGGTGAAGTGGTGGCTGTTTGGGCAAACTTGGTGGTTTAGGTGTGAATCCGGAGAGTTGCTCCGGTTTAGGAGGCTGTCACATGGAGGGGGTAGGTTGGGAGATGGCCATGGTGGAGCGAAGGCATGCTGCGGGTAGTGGAGTTCGAGTGGGTTGGGCATGGAGCACGTTTAGAGGGGATAAGCAGGTGGCAGGTGAAGGCTTTGGAAGCGGAGATCAGGATTGGGTGAGGTTGTGGGCATGCCACGGGTTCGGAGGGAGGCCAGGACTACGATGGTGGTGATGTGGTGCGGAGGCCGGTGTAGTTGGCTTGATCGCGTTTTTGGCTGCCGTGTTAGTTGACATGGTTGGAAGGAAAGGGGTGGTCGTGTGAAACGGTTGCAGATAGGAGATGGGGTGGCAGTTATAGAAGGTTGTGTGGATCGGCCTGTGGGTTCGCGTAGGCAAGAGGAAAAGCTGGCAGAGGAGGCACGCAAGCAGCTTCAACCCAGAGATGAGCAGACGATTTTATATACTCTAATATTGTTACAATATATGTAAATCATAAAATGAATATGCTTTTATGTTCTTTTGTTTAGTCCCATATCGTGGAATAGATTAAATCCTTTGCTCTGAAGCCTTTATATAAAGGTGGCTATGTAATGTAAATACATGTCTGAATCTTAAGAACGAATAATATATCTTTTGCCTCTCTCTAATGTTTTCCACTTTCTTCATTTCATAACACGTTATCAGCATGATCTTTTTCTCGAATGTATTGGATATTCTAATTCAGAAGATTAGATCCATTTTTTTTCATGCAGATACATCTCTTTCTCTTATTCAGTTACTGAAATCAGATCTATCTCTTCCTCTTATTCAACCATTGAAATCAGGTTTGAAACTTTCTAGATCTGCTTTTCTAGATTTATTTTTCGATTAATTTATATCTAAATTTAAGTATTCTTGTTTCACAATTCTATATCTATTTTCTACTTTTCAGATTTGGATTTAAGTTTCAATATATCTTATCTTTTCAAGATTTTATTTTGTCATAGATCTAAAATTATAGATCTTATTCCACTGTACATGTATTCTTGTCATTATATTTCAGATCTCATCCTACAATAGATCTGATTTTTTTTGTTCTTATTTTTCCGATCTCATTATATTTTAGATCCCAAAATCACATCCAAATAATATACCTTTGAGATTTGTACATTGTTTAAAAATAAAATGTTGTGATTTTTTGAATTTGGATTTGAATTGATTTCAAACTTGCTTACTATTGCATGTTTTTTTTTGAGTTCATTGTTTTGGAAAGCAAGTTTTGAATTTGACAATTTCTGTTGTTGATTCAAATAAATTTACTGATCTTGATTACGTTTTGGTTTGTGATATAGATCTAAGTAATATATACATGTTTGATAAATGAAGTTTTCATTTTGAAAACTCTTTTGATTTGGATTTGGATTTTGGAAATTATTTTGATGTATATTGTTTATATTTCCAGAAGAAATGTTTTATTATTTCTTAGAGAAACATATACAAGAATAATGTATATTTAGAAGATCATATTAGTTTAGATCCAATATTAATATTGATTTAGTACACCTGAAGTGAATGGAAACGTTAATGAAAACATATACGGTAAACTTAATTTCTAGCATTTGAAATAAAAGTTGAGAACCTGCAGTTCCTACAGTGCTAAAAGCTTGAGTTTCCATAAATTATTAAATTTCAAGTTTTCTTATAATAAAGAACCAGAAGTTTCAATAAAAGAGCAGAAACTTGAATTATAAAAAAAAAGATATATATATATATATATGTATGTATGTATGTATGTATGTATGTATATACATATATATAAGAGAGTTATTTTAGTTATTTTAGAAATTTTGACTATTAAGAAATAAAGTTTCTCTTATGATATTCATTTAATTTTATTATTGAGTATGTTAAACTCAGCTTTGAGATTAAATTTTGCTAACTAAAGATTGATTTATTTGTTTGCAAAGAAATCAATTCGTTGTGATAATATTTTATATTTTATGCCACAATAATGGTAAATTGCATTCATTTTTTCGTCATAAATGCATTAAATGTTGTCGTCATGGTAATAAATTAAATTACCATATCATTATAAATGCACTGGCTACAGTAAATTAAATGATATTGTATTTTTATGTTTGGAATAAGAATAGACATATGGTTTATTATATGGTGTATTCATTTTGGCAAACAATGCTCGAATTCTTGTCAGTATTTTTTTTATCAAAATGTACAAGTCTTGAAATAAGAATAGACTTTTATTTTGTAACAATATGGTACAAAATAAAGGGGAGAAGTTTACACAAAATTTGAGAACATGAAGTTCATAACAAATTAATGAACTTGAAGTTCATGAATTAGAAGCCCGAAGCTCTATTGAAATTATGTAAAATGATAAGGTTGTACTTCCTGAAGAAGTTAAAGAAAATTAATAAATAATCATATGAGAAAATGATGCTGCATTCAAGAGATTACAAAAATCTCCAAATAAGTTATACCTTACCTTATATCTTAACATTTACACTATATTAACCAAATATCCTAAAGATATTATGTTATATGATATTGCAAAATCTAACATCCCAGAAGAGATGTTATAGGAATTTTATTTTTGTTACATTGCAATTCCTTAAAAGGAAATATTATATTCCCCGAAGGAATAATGATATAATTTTTTTTTTGAGTAATAACAATAAGTTATCCAAAAACAAATGATATTGTATACCAATGTTACACTCCAGAAGTAGTGGTTTTATCTCTTCGCATCTTACTTTCATTTTGTGCATCTAATTTTGTTACTGTAATTAAAGTTTGATATGTCATTTCAAAGATAGTTACAACAAAAATCTCCACTGGAGATGTTTTATGTTATTGTAAAGGTAGTAATTATGTAATTTCTACAAAAGAAACATTGTACATTGATATGACATTCCAATAGTACATATATATATATATATATATATATATATATATCTAGAAGAGATAAATTCACTCCAGAAGTAGTGATAATAAAATATCCCTAAAAGAGACAATAGCTTAGGAAATGATAACATATCTCTAGAAGAGATTTGCTTATATATTTGATAATTTTATTAAACCAAATAAATGCATATAAATTTGATTATAAAGGATCCTAATTTAGTTTAGATTAGATCCTAAAAGTTTGAGAGCTATGCAACATGTATCATATATTTCATTATAATTATATCAAACGTGAAAAATATTACACGTATAATCAATTCCTGAAGATAGTTTTTAAATATTCTCCTAAAGAGATAGTCTATATTTCATATCATAATTTTCATGCAAGCTATACATACGGTCCTGAGGAAATCTGTATCCGTAACATTCCAAGTATCCAGAAGATACTATTATTATTTTTGCTACAATTTTTTTTACAGAACTCTCAATAGAGATGTGTAGAAATGTCTATATGCAATTAAAAATTATTCCTTGATAAGTAATCATAATTAGGTTCAAAACTGATATTTGAGATATAATTGAGGAATAAAACTTAACAACTTGAAGTTGTGTGTATATTTTGTTCGAACCAGAAGTTCGATATGGTTTCAAACCAAATGTTTTGAACATTATCATACGGTTTTGACAGGTTTGCATTGACATTGATTTATAAATAGAAATTAATAGTTTGGATCCTTGTAATAGTTTGTTCTAAAAATCACTAATTCAAATGAGAAAGAATATGAAAATTTTATAATATATATGTGATACGTGGACGCACGTATACATCCATGTATGTAAATATTTAGCTAACAACCTGAAGTTTGTTATAATCTCATCTTATAGATTATGCATATATATTATTTAGTGATTTAAAATTCAAACAACATAAATGTTGAATGACCTGAAGTCATGTATGTATTCAAATGATCTACACAATAAGTAATTCCTCCAATTGCTTAGATCAATGAATGAGAACAAACTCTAATAATCAATATCAATTGAATGCATCTTATCAACTAATAAAAAATTATCCTCCTATTATTAATATGTATGATGTATTTGTTAGTAGCAATATCATAATGGATCAAAATGAGAGTCCAAAAATGATTATTATTTAACATGACAATGTTTGTTAACATTGAGGGGGAGGATAAAGGTATACAAGCTCATTTTGATCATCAGTGTTAAATATTTAAATATATAATGATGCAAAATATTATCAATATTATCCCTAGTAGAATTTCTCCAGTATAGATTTGAATCCCTAAAGGATCAAAATTTGTAAACCACATTTGAAATATGGTTCAAATGTCAGTTCAAATTGTTTTTGGAGTAAGTAATAAAGATGCCAAATAATGGAGATGAGTGTTCTTGAAGAAACACTTAAGGGTGCTCTTGAAGAGACCAATGACATGATTGTCAAATTACTCAGAAGTGGTTTAGGTACCTAAAACATGATAATTAAAGAGATCTCAATAAATCATGTCTAGAATTGACAAGAAATAATCATCGATGATAAATTTATAAATAATAAAGCGCTTATATTTATAAATAGATTAAGAATCTTGAATTAGAGGAAAACATAACTGGCCATCATTAATCCTTTAATTGTAGAGAAATATGGACATGTAGTCCGTAATGTACCGAAAGTACTTGAAATGCTTAATATACCCTGAAGGTATAAATGTGGTTTAAAATCATAATGAATAATGAAAGTATACAAATTCCTGAAGAATATAAATAACTTTCATTCTTATAAAGAATGCAAAGAACAACGAGGGTAGATTTCAACCTACTTTTAAGTATTGTTGTAATGAAAATCTTGATATAATTCATGATGAGTAGATTACTTCCTATTTTTAAGTATCGTTGTAATGAAACTCTTAATATCCATTGAAGTGATAGTTGCGATATGCAAATACTTATTAAAGTATACAAATTTCTGAAGAATATATATAACTTTTGTAGTTATAAAGAATGAAAAAGACATGAAGTGTACATTACAAATTTCTTCTAAGTATTTGTTGTAATGAAAATCTTGATACATCAAGATGAGTAGATTACTTCCTGCTTTCTAGTAATATTGTAATGAAATTTTTAATATTCATGAAAGATGTACAGTTGCAATGCGCAAAACTAATTTGAAGCACAAAAATGAAAGCACATGAAGTGTTTTTCATAAAAGTAGCATACAAAATGCATAAAATGTAAATCATATTTGGAAGAATCAATCTTAGAAAATTTGATTGTATCAAAGGAAACTATTAATAAATTGTATTATTAATGAGATACATATTTATGGATCCAAAAGTATCTATAACCAATTTAAGTTATCGAAAGACGAATATGAATTCAGAGGAAAAATTAAAATCAGGGGGAGAATTCATAAGTATTTTATAATGCACTCTTTTTCCTTAACTAAGATTTTTCCCACTGGGTTTTTATTAGTAAGGTTTTAACGAGGCATTACCTTGATCCAGAAGTATCAACTCCCAAGTAACATTTGAAATAAGTTATAATGTACTCTTTTTCCTTATTTTAGATTTTTTCCACTGGGTTTTTCTTACTAAGGTTTTAACGAGGCATTAGTTTGATCCAGAAGTATCAAGCTTCATTTAAAGAAATAAGAAAATAAAATATGTCATTGTACTCCATTTCCTTCACTAAAATTTTTCCCATTGGGTTTTTCTTAGTAAGGTTTTAATGAGGCATTATTTTGATCCCAAAGTATCAAGCTAGAAGGAATATCATTTTTAGTATGATATTTATTATTTCACAATTTGCACTCTTTTCCTCTTTCAAGGTTTTCCCATTGGGTTTTCCTTATAGAGGTTTTTAATGAGGCAACAAACAATATCTATATCGACTGAATCGATAAATGCAAGCAAGATAATAATAAGGGGGAGCAATCATCATACATGTTTCGAAATGGAAAAATTCAAGTTATCAGAGCATTCAAGATTTTGAAGACGCATATTCAAGGGGGAGTGTTACAATATACGTAAATCATAAAATGAATATGCTTTTATGTTCTTTTGTTTAGTCCCACATCGTGGAATAGATTAAATCCTTTGCTCTGAAGCCATTATATAAAGGTGGCTATGTAATGTAAATACATGTCTAATTCTTAAGAATGAATAATATATCTTTTGCCTCTCTCTAATGTCTTCCACTTTCTTCATTTCATAACAAATATATATTATTATGTTCATTTTTTTTCAAAATCAAATGGTAGAAGGTAGAGCAAAGGTTTCAAGATAGAAGAATGAAAGGCTACATATTAGGCGAGTAAATATATGAGAACGGTTTATATAAATTTTATTATATAATAAATTTTCTTTCAGAAAGAAGAGAAAAGATGGATGAATCCAAAACTGAAATGAACCAGTGAAAACCAATGGCACAAAATATTGAAACGTGGTGAATAACAAAAGACACACACTAAATTCTGGAATAATTAATGGCTACTGTTACATTGACAGTGAAAGGACACAAGAAATGAAATGGCACAAAACGGGTTCCGATATGGTTATCTATTTCACAGATTCCGCCGTGCACCGAACATCAAAATTGAAAATTGAATATACTGTGGAGATCACCATGACGAGACGAATAGAATGACACACAGATATCAACGATACGACAATCCTATCAAAAATCCATATTTCACTGCTAAGATGCTACAAATTCGCTGAAAATAAGATAAACGAAGATAGGGCAGTCCAAATTTGATGAAACGAAATATGATGTCTTGCTTAGAAAATGCTTTACATTTTTATTATATAAAAATATTCAGGTTTTTAAAATATTTTATTTCCATCAAATTAACCGATATAAAATAGAAATTGAAAATTACACAATATAAATAAACTTGCATATTCTCTGACGAAAATTAACCATTTGCTATGTTTAACTAGACGCATACCAAATACCAAATTTTCATTCCAAAATTTAATTGTTTATTTCCAAGCAAAATTTCAGTTAATTACATTATTAAAACCGTTAAAAAATTTGGGTCGTTACAAAAGGGAATTTAATTAATTCATTGAACTTATTTAATTATTTCAATTAGTGATGATGGGATTAAATTAATTATTTCTGTTAATGATAATTGAAATTGATAATCATTTTAATCAATGATATTTAGAAGTAACAAATCATTTTAAATAATGGCATTTGAATTTATTTAATCATTTCAATTAATGATTGTCTATAAATTTAATTATTTGTTTTAACTAATAGTACTTGGAATTTAGTTAAATAATTTATTTATGATGTTTTATAGTTAAATGAATCCTTTTAGCAAATGATGTTTTGGTTAATCTTTGTAACTAATGAGGATTTAAATTTAATTAATCTGGTTAAACTATAATTATTTAAATTTAATCAGTTGTTTTAATTAATGGAATTTAAATTACTTATCATTTTAATTAATGATGATTGAGATTAATTATTCATTTAATTAATGAATATTTGAATTTAATAATCTTTTTAATTTATTGATTTAATAAAAGTGATTAAAATAAATTAACTAATATAATAAAATTACTTTAATAAAATGATTTAAAACTAACAACCCAATTTAATAAAGATTTTGAAAGTTGATTTACCAATGTTATAAAGTGTTTTGAAATAATTACCTATTTTATTATAGATAATGGACTTGTTTATTTAAAAAGCGATTCTAAATGTGGTTAATTATCTTTCGAGATAATTAATATTGTTTTTAAAGTTACAAAAATTCGAACTCGATTATTGTGATGTTAAGTTGGATAATCTTCTGGGTGTTCGGTCTGATGTTAGTTTAGGCCTTTGGGGTCGTACGCTCGGAAAAATTATTCTCTTCACGTTTTAAAAATCAGAAACTAATTCTAAAAGCGTTTTACCAATATAGAAATCAAGCCTAAAAGTTCAGTTCATTTTCAAAAGTAAAAGTTTGATTCGTTTATGGAAATGAATTATTTTCGAAAGGCGAATCACTTATATGGAAATGATTTATTTGTATAATTAGCAATAAATACCGAAGAAGTAGATTTGTATCTATTTCGAAAGTTAAATATAATCGTATTACATGACTTTGAGGTAACAATACCTTGACTTGTCCGGTATTATTATTAATTCAGAAATAGTACAAGTTTGAAGTCAATAAGTGGTGATAAGTATATAAGACTTAATTTTCATATACGATCGTTTTATGACCTCGATAGTTGGTATTCAGCTATCGGTTACTTCAACCACTTTATTTTTGTCACTCTAAGAAGAGGTGTTAATCATTTGAGCTTTGTTTTCCTTTGTCGGAAATGACTAAACCCAAAGAGTGAGCGGAAGCCAAGCTATATGGCATTGCTTCTATTAGGGTATTTTCACTTCCACTCGAGATTGTATTCAGTGTTCCGCATTGAGACGTGAAATACACGAATTCTTGGTAACCGTTGGCGGGGTCCGGCTTGGACATGTCTGAAAACCATCGGAGTTCTCAAGTATATTTCTAGAGGTACACTTTCGATGAGGGGGTGCACCCTTTTAGTTATTTGTTGGAAAATTTCCTTTCCTTATTTGATTCGAAAACCCGGAGTCTATTTTAGCTTTAAATTGCCACAAGTAGAGCCAACTCCTCATCATGGAATTTAAGTGTTTATTTAGCCTATTCTATCGAGTTTGGACTGTTACCTTATTTAGTCAATTCTATCAAGTTAGACTATTTTCCTTGTTCTATCCATTATATCCAGTTTGGATTTTACTTGGTTTATTTCCATTCTTTCAAATCTGGTTTAATATTATTTATGCTCAATCATATTTGGATTTGCTTCCTGGTATTTATTTCTGCTCTTTCCTATATTAATGTTATTCTTGTGAGGTGAAAGCCCATTCTGCGTTAGCGGCGTGGTCTCACATAATTTTTATATATGTTTCCAATATTCAAGTTATCTCACACTGGTATTTCCAAACTGATCTGGGTATTACTTATTTATAATGCTCGTGTCAGACCGAGTGCTTTCCCATATTGGCTTTGGTGTTATGGGATTCATGGAGGGAATCAAAAGATTCACTTGTCGTTGTTGTATTATATAGTAAACCTATCGGCATATGTAAGGGATTTTATAACTGTCAAGATGATAAGGTTTGTTTTAACTCCGATATACTATGTATGTTTAGGGTGACATTTTCTACTGTCCATGTTATATTATCGATTCCGTTGCAAGGTTCTATTTTTTATATTCTCTGTTCTTTTATTTTATTTAAACTAACAATCTGCCCTTTTATCCATTGTATGCGCGACATTTGAACACAGTGGTAGTGTTTGGTGCCGACTTTCGATGGTCAAAAAGGCGGGTCGTTACATTTGGTATCAGAGCGCAAGGCTAAGCAAGAACTTGGATTTGGTAGGGTTTGGCTTATTAGAGATAGGGTAAGCGAAACCCTAGAATGAGTTTGAGAGTATTATACATTCGAGAGTGTATTTGTTAATGTTATAAAAACGTATTATGTTAATTGGTCTATTGAGTTTTTATGAATTCTGGTTGAGACGTGTGACAAACGGTATCGATAGGGTTTTCTAAAGACTTGACCAAGGCCAACAAACATTGTATTGAAAATTTTGAAAATTTTGGCAAATTTAATAGTTTGCGTAGGATTATATTTTATATTTGTCAAGGAATAATTTTCAAACTTTATACAGTTATGAAGCATGTTGGTTTAAATGCAATAATATTTATTTATTATCACTATTGTTTGCTCAGTTATGCTTAATTTAAATAATAAGCATTGATTGTTGTTGGTTAATTGCAAAACGGTGCTCGATTAAATTAGGAGCATTTATAGTTTTGACTTAAAACGAGCCCTTTATTAATTAATTTTTACAATTTGACTATAAGGTGTTCAGAGAATAAGATTAAATTAAAAATTCATTATTTAATAATGATGAGTTAAGAAATAAACTTTATAAAAGTTGTAGTATAATCTAAATAATAGGATTAGATACTTAGAGAATAAATATTGGAGATAATTCTATTATAATAGAGAAGGATTATTATGATATGAAATGATTTTTTTTATACAAAGGAAATTTTATAGAATTTATTTTGTAATATATGTTTAAAAGGGATTTCCAATCTAAATCTAGTAGTCTTTGAAAATAATTACTGAGGAATTTATGAGAGATGAAATAGCTGTACTTTTGAAAATATTTAAAAATAGAAAATAGATTGGAAAGTAAAATTTGAAATGGAATGCATTTATTTGGGATAATTAGGAGGAAATTGTTTTGATTAGTTTGTGATAATCTAAATAATCTTCTAAGTTACGATCACATGTTTGCTTAGGCAAACTTGTGGAATACTTAGTAAATTATTCTCACTATCATTGTGTAATCGAATGAGTTCAAATTCGAATAAACCCAAAGTGAGTTTTAATAAATAAATTGTTTGAAGTTATTATATATAAAAATATATACGCAATATGATTTCAAAATGGAGTTTTGATATTAAAACCGGGTATCTAACTTTTAAGTTCCCTAAAAGGAAATCGGTCTAACAATAAAAAGTATTTCCAATAAGAGATTGTTTTGATAAATAAGATTTTTTTCCCTAGATAAGATATGGGATAATTTAATACATGTTTAAATTAGGTTGAATTAAATAAAAAAGTTTTGATAAACATTGTTTTATTAAAATCATATAATTGTTTGAGACATCTAAGTAGTATAAACTACTTGTTGATTGGGTCAACCCATAAATATTATTCATTTTAACACTATAAGTTAAAATGGTCAATGGGTTGACTCGGTTTTAAGAAATCATAAATTGATTTGATCTTCATCAGGTTCTTTGAAAAAGTTAAAGAAAAAATTTATATGTACTCTCAGGATATAAAAGAATATTATATAAGTAAATAAAGGGAATAAGTTATGATTTGATGTTTTATAAAGAAATAACTTTATAAGGTATTTTAAAACTTGGGTGAGAAATTATGAGATAACTCATAAATAATTTTAGTATTGAATAAAATGCTAAGTGAAATTATGAGTGAATATAATTAAGAAAACTAACAAAATACAGAGTATAACTTTTCATTTTGTCCGAGTTAGTTTGGATAATCTTCTAAGCGATAGCAAATGGTTAATGGGCAAAATGGCACACTTAGATAATTATCTATATTTTGGGACAATCAAGAAACTTTTGAACATAAGTTAAAGTTTGTTTGTTAATCATTTGACATTTTAAAACAGTGTTAAGTGACGATTTTTCCCTTGAAGAATTTGATTGACTGTTTGTGTTAATTTATTACTTCATGAAATTTGATCGATTGGATTTAATTGAATTGAATTAGTTGGTTGTGTGATTTTTCATACCATTGTTTATAAAGTTCAAAATTCATAAACAAGGGATCTTGGATCGTTGTTATTAGGATCTAAATCCCGGTGATCTGGTAAATGGTGCTTTTTGAAGATTTTGGGAAAGGAAAATATACTTGTATACTCTAATTGATATTTTTGGAGGAACCAGAATACCACTAGACGCTCCATGTTATTTTGAACTAGAGTTTACCATAATCTATTTGGAGGAATTCCCTCCTTGTCATTTTGATTTTGACCTTTGATTATTCTCGTCTGAGAAACTTGAAAAAAAAATTGAATTGAAAAACTTGGGTATTTAGATCTAACTATATCATTTGAAATAATATAGTGCATAACACCTATTACAGAATATTCTTTGTATTTCTTTGCATATGATTGAGATATGGATGGTTGGTTGCAAGTATAGTTACATCACATTGCTTTTGTTAGCTTGATTTTCTTTTAGATTTTGTAAGCATGGGTATGCAAGGGATTTCCATTTGATTCTTGTGTATCGACATTTGCATGGAAGATAATAAATTTACTTGCCAAAATATAAATCAAATGCAAAAAGGTCCGTAATAAATTTATAAAATGTAAATTGGTTGATGATTTTATGCCCCAGATATAGGAACCCACTTGGCTTTTGTTTTCTTTAATTGGTTTGGAGCCCATTGAGGCGATTTGTTGTCGTTCCGATCAAGCTGCGCAAAGAAGACGTTGGCGAAATTTTTCAAAAATTTAAGAGATAGAATTTTTTTTGAGTTTTGGAAAATTTTTGTTAACTAAAATTTGAATTTCAAGTTATATCTTGGAATGAATGTAAGGGGATTAGTTGTCATATATGAATGAATTTAAAAGATTAGAAAATTTTGGGATCTAATCCACTAATTGGTTTTGAAAAGTTATTTTAATTGATAGTTTTAAACTTAAGGGTTTGGAAGCATTTTCTTCTTTAAAAATTTCGAGGATGAAATTCATTTGGGGGGGGGGGGAGGGGGCAGAATATAACAACCTAAAATTTTGGGTATTTGATTTTAAATGTTTAATTTATTTTAATCTTAAGGCCATGAGAGGTCTATCCTCAATAAAGCCGAACATGGTAGAGGATTAATGCTCTTGGCTGGGCTGGCTAAAAAGGGGGGTCAATGTGGCGGATAGCTGTATCCCTAGCTCTACTCTCTGGAGTAGGGTTTTAAAGAATTATTTAAAATGATTGAATTTTGGAATTTAATAACTTGAATTCAAATATAGGGATTGATTAAAATATTTGAATTACGAAATTAAGTGGTAATTAAACGGATTAAATAATTATACTTAACTTCATTTAAAATTAATAAATATTAATGGTGAATTCAGTTCTTCACCAGTTTAAAAGTTTATTTACAACAACAAATGGTTCCAATAAATAATAAGAAATCAAATTGTAATAAAACGGCCTAATTTTTATAACATTTTTTATTTAATTTATATGATTTTTCCAAAAAAATTAATTTGGAAAATAATTAAATCGTTGTTTTACAATATCTCGACAAACAATCATATTTTGAGATTTCACGAAATGCAATAACCTGTGTGTTTTATTATGGTTTTGAAATCATGTCGCAATTCTTAGCGCGACCGTATTTTCGTTTTGTCGTTCGCGGTTCGTATTTGAACGAAATTCTTTACAGCGACATACTGAAAATTGCATAAAAAATTATAAGTCAACAACATACCAACACATTCATTTTCATTGTCTGTCATTGCTTGGGCATTTTGGAGGCTCAAAAACATTTTATTGGCTTAAGAAATTGATCAGACATGCAAAAGAAAAACATAATCATTTTGTTTGTTTGAAATTTTTATAAAATCACACTTCAACGCTTTAGCCAAAGTTTACTCTTCCTCATCTCTGGTATTTGCTTTTCTTCATTCGCAGTAAACAAAATAATGGCCACATAGTTAAAAATCCAAAATCAAATCATATTGTCATCTAAAAATCATGAAACGGCTTTTAAAATTTTTGTTTCAACTAGAGCTTCATCCCTATACCTATATGGTAGCTCACGGCAGCATTTTGGTCGAAGCCTGTAGCTGAGGCAGAGCAAGGATTTGGAACAGCGAGTGTGTAGTCGACGAGGGGACGAGCTGAGCTCGAATTTGGGTTTTGCGGTGAAAGGAGATGTCAGGGCCAGAGTCTGGAGTGGTTTGGCCACTATTGGGGGACCGCGACCTTATGGTCGATGTGGCTTGGATGGTGCGGTGGCATTTTGTTCGGGGTCATGGAGGTTAAGTCATGATGCTCAACTCGAAGCTTGTCATTCATGGAGGCTATCGGCGAAGTCGGTTCACGAAATGGAGCACCAGAGCTTCGTATCATCGATGGGCATGCATGCGATTTTTGGGTAGGGGCTGTGTCTCTGTACACGTTTAAATGGGGAAGAAGTTGTTTGGAGGAGGAGTGTAATCTTGTAATTTATATCAAGTTGTTTATTTTTAATTTTTAAAATATTGTTTACTTGTAAAATTCATACCTCTTTCATACGAGGTCGGATTCGAGCGCCTTTTTTGCATTGGAATCATGTTGTCGAGATCTTAGCAATGGAGTTGGTCTGGTTTGATTTGGAGCAAGTAAAAATTTAACAAAAAATGGATGACCATTCGGTTTTAGTCCGAAATCGGGGAGTTTCGAGGGAAACGAAAATCAATGTGAGTTTAACTCACATTTAATTTTATTATATCATATTAATGATGTTATAAATATTTATTGATTGTTTGAATGTCAGTTAAAATTATTTGATTGCTTTTCTCGTTGAATTTTCGTTTGGAAAATGGATGATATATTAACTTGATCGTTATAAACCTATATAATTATATATATATATATATATATATATATATATTATCGATAACCATTGTTTTGTAGGAAAAATATGTAGAAAGACCCAAATGGGGTTTCTTGACCATAAATTATTTATTTACACCGGTATGCTATTATTGATGGTTTATTAATTTCTAATATTTCATTTACTAGTTTAAATGTCATTATGGCGATTTTCACTATACCTTCGTTTATTGAATTTCATCCCCAAAACCCTATCGTATTAACTTCAGCTTGTGTTTCCGCTAAAAAGAATATTAAAAATTTAATCAATTTAATCAAGGACAATTTAAATTAATTAATTTGAGAGTAATTAATCAATTTAATAAATAATGATTAAAATCGGTTAATCTTTAGATTTATTAATCAGTTTTGCTATGATGTTTTATAATTAACTAATCGTTTTAATTAATGATTATTTTAGTTTAAATAATTCTTTTAATTAATGATACTGGAGTTTAATTAATTTATTGAACTTATTTAATTATTTTAATTAGTGAAGGTGATAATTGAAATTGATAATCATTTTAATTAATGATATTTAGAAGTAACTAATCATTTTAAATAATGACATTTGAATTTAATTAATCATTTTAATTGATGATTTTTTTAAATTTAATTATTTATTTTAATTAATAGTATTTGGAACTTAGTTAAATCGTTTTAATTTATGATTTTTTATAGTTAAATGAATCCTTTTAACAAATGATATTTTAATTACCATTGTAACTAATGACAATTTAAATTTAATTAATTGGATTAAACTATAGTTATTTAAATTTAATTGGCTGTTATAATTAATGGAATTCAAAATTACTTATGATTTTGGTTAATGATGTTTGAGATTAATTATTCATTTAATTAATGATTAATTGAATTTAATAAATATTTTTAATTTATTGATTTAATAAAAGTGATTAAAATAAATTAACTAATATAACAAAATTACTTTGATAAACTGATTTTAAATTAACAAACCGATTTAATAAATATTTTTAAAGTTGATTAACTAATGTTATAAAAGTGGTTTGAAATAATTATCTATTTTATTATTGGTAATGGATTTGTTCATTTAAAAAGAGATTTCAAATGCGATTAAATATCTTTTGAGATAATTAATATTTCTTTTTAAAGTTACAAAAAAGAATTTGAACTCGATTATTCGGATGTTAAGTTGTATACTTCTAGGTGTTCGGTCTGATGTTGGTTTAGGCCTTCGAGGTCGCGCGCTCGGAAAAATTATTCTCTCAACATTTTAACAATCAGGAACTAATTCTAAAAGTGTTTTACCAATATGGAAATCAAGCCGAAAAAGTTCAGATCGTTTTTAAAAGTAAAAGTTTGATTCACTTATGGAAATGGATTATTTTCAAAAAACGAATCACTTATATGGAAACGATTTATTTGTATAATTAACACTAAACATCGAAGAAGTAGATTTGTAGCTATTTTGGAAGTTAAGAATAATTGTGTGACATGACTATAAGTTAACACTACCTTATCTTGTCCGGTATTATTATTAATCCACAAAAAGTACAAGTTTGAATTCAATGAGTGGTGGTAAGTATACAAGACTTAATTTCCATATACAATCGTTTTATGTCCTCGATAGTTGGTATCTCAGCTATCGGTTATTCAACCACTTTATTTTCGTCACTCCGAGACGATGTGTTGCTTATTTGAGCTTTGTTATCCTTTGTTGGAAATGAGTAAACCCAAAGAGTGAGTGGAATCCAAGCTATGTAGGGTGCTCCCATTAGGGTATTTTCATATCACTCTAAATTGGATTCGGTGTTGCGCATTGAGATGTCAAATACTCGAACTCTCTATAATCGTTGGCGGGGTATGGCTTGGACATGTCCGAGAGTCATTGGAGTACTCAAATATATTTCTAGAGGTATACTTTTAGTGAAGGGAGCACAACCTCCTTGTCTTTTGTTGGAAAATTTCCTTTTCTTATTTGATTCGAAAACCCTTAATCTGTTTTAGCTTTAAATTGCCACTAGTAGAGCCAACTTGTGACGACCCACTATTTTGTACCATTCAAATTCGATAATAAATTAAACCATGTCAAGCTTGAATAGTTAAAAACAATAGATTGTAAATAAATTAGGAGAAAATGAAATCAAATAACAGAATCGCAGACACACATATCAGAAAACTTGCAGCGGAATTTAAAATACTTAGTGGTTCATGAAGCCACTATAAAAATCTCAACCAACTAGGAATTACATAGTTTTAAAATCTCCAATACAGTTTAAAACTTCAATAGAAATCCAAATATTCCAAGGTCTCGATTACATAAATAAGATATAGACTGAAAGATTTCCGGCAGCTCGAAAAATCTACAGAATGTCCTAGCTCCGGGAAGAAAGCTGAAACTGCAACTCAGGCTGACCCGAGCATAAGAAATAAACACAAACTCTCGAGTCAGGACATACATACTTATATAATTGTAAGCTAATTCAAGTGTACTGTAATATAGAGCTAGTAACTTAAAGGATGCTTGGGACCGTCCATCCTCTAAGGATCCGTTAAACTATTTACTATGTAGTAATACATCGCTATTATAATAGTGTCTATTTGTAAAATAAACTTACTTTTAAATAGCGTTAAGGGGTTACCCATATAGCCCTTAACACATAATATATTCCCATAGTCTATACAGTAGCGTAATCTCCCCCGTACTGGGCGTCGTCAGAGGGCACTCCATAGGTATGGTACAAAACCAAAATCGTATAAGGCGCGCTAGGGTAGGTGACACGACACAACTAGGCAATGCCAGGGTAGATATACCAATTACGCTTCCGGACTGATGGAAACGCGCAGCGCGCAGCTGCCGCCCACCTCGAACAACACTCCCAAATCAAAGGTGCGCACCAAAACAATCACAAAAGTAATAGAATGGCATACGAAGAAGTGCGTCCGATCAGAGGTGCTACCTCATTAATCCGTCGATCGCTCCTGTTTTAGCCACCTTATGCCAACTCACGGGAGTCGGGTCCACGTATTTACCTCAAAGGAAACGTCACCACCATCCTACTTCATTCTGGAATCTCCATCGCGTACACGGTTGTAAAGTGGTTTTCGGTATCGACAGAGAGTAAGCCAGATATCCGATCCTCGTCTCTTTAACAACCAAACGTTATTATAACCCGTGGTTACAACTTTTAAAAACGGTATTTATACTTTAAAAATAAAAATAAATTTCAAATACATTTCAATATCATAATATCATTTCAAACAGCATTTTTTTTTAGGAATTAATTGCCTTTTAACTCACATTTAAAAGTTAAAATTTTCCATTTAAAACCATTTAAAGTCAATTAATTACATATCAAGTTCCAAAATTTAAGCCCCTTTCACAAAGATTATTTCCATTAAATTTTATTAAAACAATCAACAATTCAGTTTCCGAAGCACTTAAAAATGCTACCTAAAGTTATAGGTTAAGACAGTTATTTACAAAAGGATAGCATTTAAGTGCTGTAATAGATTTTTAACTTAACAATTAAGTTTAAATTCCCAAATATAACTTATTATCAAAATTTTACTTAACTGAAATCTTACTTTTAACGAAAATTCAGAATTTCCCAAAATAAGTTATATTCCAAAATTTTATTTAAACATTTATTTATTTAACATTTTAGACTTATTCAAAAATTATTACCAACTTTAAAAAAATCTTTAAATACATTTAAAACATAATATTATAAACTTCCATTTAAAATAATTTTAAAATATTTCAGAAAAATATTATATAAGCCATGGGTCTGTATATAGTTTTCTAGCCTAGGTCAAGTGATACGGATTTATATCATTTCAATCCGCAATTTACAAAACTCCGGGTTCTATCATTTCAAACCCGCAATCCCAAGTTAACAAATAAAATTTTAAACAATTAAATAAATAAATGAATAAATAATTATCGTACAGGCCTATCATTTCAGCCTATAACGATCTCAAATTACAGGGAACTTGCAGTGATGATTTAATCAGTAAATAAGCATTAAATAATATAACTGCAATAATATCACAATAGATAACAACTGATGAGGTGTCAATTTTAAATGGGTTTAACATCCTACGTTATATTACAGATAGATAACATTTAAATAAAAATCTACAAATACACTTGCGATAATTCACAGATATATAGGCATGTTTGTCTGGTGAAAAGTTTGATTCAAAACGAAAATCCACCGGAAAAGAAACGAACAGAGAGTAACGATCAAATTTCCCCGGATGTCACGCCTAGATTCAAATCTATAACAAGATCCAAATACCGAATACGTGACTTTAGAAATTTACGGACAAAGCAAAAAAAAAAAAAAGGACGAGAATTAGTTCGACTTGCTCGACCACTCCACCGCGTATACGATCGAAACACAACGAAAACTCTTTCTACCCATTACTGAACCATGCCGTCACTAATCAAGATAAAAATTTACCTAAAGGCCAACTAAAACAAAATGGTGAAGTTTTTCTTATATAGGCCGTGATATAGGTACTCAAAATCTCTCCTCTCCTCACCCATGAAAAACTCACGCAACTATATGTATCCAAGCATTTTGCAACCTAACCTATCATTACTCTGTTATCTGAAGCTTTTATATCTTTTTTTTATATGAAACATGCACAGCTATGTTATTTATCTTTTAAATTTTTGCATTAAAAACCATTACTATCCTCAACCGAATACCTACCCAAATCTAGATACACAAATACATGGTCAAAATTATCATTCAGTTGTCTGAAAGGGAAAAATGAGCAAACCCACCATTAAATTCCTAAACAAACCCATGCTCTTCCTAGCTTCAACATGATCAGCCACTAACCTACCTCTTCTTCTCCCAACTAAAACTCACCATCCTTCAACTAAAAAGAAAGAAATGCATGCATATGAGATACGGCCGTGCATAGACGTGCACAGATGCACGCTCCCCTTCTTCCTTTCCTCTCCTTCCTTTGTTATTCTTCTTTTTTTTTTCTTTGCCTTATTATATACATGTTCATCATCCCATGCAAACTGAAGACTCACGCACTATGAATCCAAGCATTGCAGGCCTATCCTACCATCACTCTGTTATTACAGGCTTCCCTTTTTTTTTTTCAAAGCAAACTCTCTGTCCCTAAATACAATGTCTCTGATTCAAAATATGCACACGAGAACTGTCAAAAGAAAGACTCTATATATCCAGATCCCACAAGTTTATGTTCAAGACATATTGTAAGTGTTTCAGATAAAAGCAAGGTGAGCCTGGGCGTGAAACAATGGTGGAATGGCCGAGCAAGGCAATCAGAGAACACAAGAAGGAAAACTGGAAGAGGAAAAGAAAAAAATATATATAACCAATACCTGAAACTTTGACGAAAGAGTCAGAGCAATGCCAGGGGAAAAACTTTGAAGAGATGAAGCTTGTGGTGGAGTTTATATAAGAACCAAGCTGAGATTTGCACGTGAGAATCCCAGAGATGCGAGTGGCATATATATAGAAAGCAATACATTTCGTATTAAACAAAGGAAGGCAGAGAGATTTATTTCCAGTTTCTTCATGTTTGAACGTTATACGAAAATTGTGATAAATGCATGCGTTGATTTCTCTTTCCGGTTTCGTTTGAACGTTATTCTTTTGCTCTCCTTTCCATTTAAAGTTGCGTGATTATGGTAAGCAAAAGGAGAAAGGCATTGAACTGGAAAGACAATGAATAAAATGGTTTGAAGATTTGCAAAACAAATTTTGTCGTGGGAAACAGAAGAGCGTGATCATAGGAACGAAAAATTTATTACAAAATAAAGGCAGTGGAAATAGAGAGATAAAAATGGGAATGTGAAAATTTGAAAGGATTGGCAAGGTTAAATTTGAATGCATGAGTTGATTTTAGGCAAAAGATTTATTGATCCATATAGAACGGTAGATAATGTTCACGTGATATGAATGGTAGCTGAGTGGATAACCAGAGAAGTTTCAAATCTGGGTAATAAATCTTTGAGTGATATTTAGGCAGATAAGAAGAACGGCAAGAAGATAAAACATATTTAGAATGAAAAGCTATATACAAATATTTTTAAAACCAAATAGACAGTTATGGAAAAATAACGTTTGCTATAAAACTACTGACTGATATTTTAATCCCTATAGATATTTAAATATGATTTTTAAAATACATCAAACTGACGTAATATAAAACACCCAAAATTTATATAAAAATAACGTTTTTAATTTATACGTTTATCATGTTACTTATACCATAAATTTTACGCGCCCTTTAAACGCGAAATTTAACAGTTCATTAATACACTAATTTTTTTTTTCAAAGTTATTACAAAATTTTTATTGGTCTACATTCTTCATATTTTATATATATAAAATTCCTTTTTATTACAATTACAATGGAGTTGACAAAATTATAAATTTCAAAACTTTAAATTTTAAATTTTAGACCTTAAGAAAAATGATTTAATTAATATATTTTTTTAAAAATAAATTTCAAGATTTAATAATTAAAAGAATTAAATTGCTAGAAAATCTAGGGCTGTTACACTCTCCCCCACTCAGAACTTTTCGTCCTCGAAAAGGAACGAAAGAAAAAAAACAAAGGAAGATAAGATGGTAAAGCAAAGTACTTAAATGAATAATTCCGGATTCGAAGCACGAATGCTCTCCTCTGTCTCCCATGTGCAATCTCGCTCATCAGTGCTCCATTGCACTTTGACCAATTAGACAGACTTTCTTCTTAGCTATTTTGTACCTCGATCGACGATACGAAGCGGCTTTCTTTCAATAGTTAGATCAGGCTCGATGTCCAAACCATCAAGAGCAGTAGGCTGGATGATAAGAGATGGATCGTGAAGACAGCGACGAAGGTGGGATACATGAAACACATTGTGTATTCCAGCAAATTTCTCGGGTAGATCTAGTCGATAAGCAAAAGATCCAATCCTCTCCAAGATACGGAACGGACCGATGAACCTAGGGGCCAGCTTTCGTCTACGCCCAAACCGAACCACATTTCTTAAAGGGGAAACTTTTAGAAAAACCAAATCGCCAACCTCAAACTCCAAACTCCTTCTACGCCGATCAGCATACTTTTTCTGTCTATCTTGAGCAACGTTTAACCTTCTCTTAATCTCCTCCACTTTCTCTGAAGCTTCCAAAATCATCTCGGGGCCAAGAACGAAGCGGTTTCCGTACTCAATCCCACAAGAAGGAGATCTACACGGTCTTCCGTATAGAGCAGCAAATGGGGACATCTTAAGACTAGCCTGAAAAGATGGAATGAGATAGATAAGAAAATAATATAAAATAAGAACAGAGGATTGGAATTTATACCTGATAACTATTGTTATAGGTGAATTCCACAAGATGGAGATGATCTTCCCAAGATCCTCCATAATCCAAGATGCAAGCACGAAGAAGATCCTCAAGAATCTGATTTACCCTCTCCGTTTGACCGTCAGTTTGTGGGTGGTAAGCGGTGCTCAGGTTCAAACGAGTACCCAAGGATTCTTGGAACGCTTTCCAAAACTGACTAGTGAAAATAGGGTCTCGATCACAAACAATGCTAAGGGGAACGCCATGGAGGCGAACGATCTCCCTCATGTAAATCTCAGATAAACTCAAAGCCGTACGGGTAGACCTGACTGGAATAAAATGTGCGGACTTAGTCAGTCTATCCACGATAACCCAGATGCTCTCATTTCCTTTCCCAGATCTCGGTAATCCATCGATGAAATCCATAGAAATTTGCTCCCACTTCCAATCGGGAATCTCCAGAGGCTGCAACAAACCCGGTGTCTTTTGATGATCATCCTTGACTTGCTGACAAGTCGCACACCTACTTACAAAGATAGAGACATCGCGCTTCATACCCTTCCACCAGTAAAGTTTCTTTAAATCCTGATACATCTTCTCTACACCAGGATGGATGGAAAGTCGGGATTGGTGGTGCTCCCGAAGTAACTCCTGCCTTAAACCATCAACATTCGGGACACAAATCCGATTATTAATCCTTAAAATCCCTTTATCATCAATCTGGGCTCCACTACCATCAATACTACTATTTCCACCATTTCTGCTCCGGACCCTTCCCTTCATACGCCTAAGCATCTCGTCCTCATCCTGCTTAGCCTTAATACGATCCATTAGAGGAGAAGAAATAATAAGCTGGCACAACAAAGATTTCTTTCTACTCAACGCATCGGCCACTACATTTGCTTTCCCGGGAGTATAGTTGATGTCAAGATCGTAAGAAGCTAGAAACTCGAGCCACCGTACTTGCCTCTGATTTAAATCCTTCTGGGTAAAGATATATTTCAGAGACTGATGATCGGTGAAGAGATCAAACTTAGCTCCCAAGAGATGATGTCTCCAAAGCTTTAGAGCAAAAACAACAGCCAGCAACTCTAAATCGTGAGCAGCGTAATTAGCTTCATGTGTCTTCAGCTGACGACTAGCGTATGCAATTACTTTCCCATCTTGCATTAATACTGCTCCCAAACCCTCTCGACAAGCATCAGTAAATACCGTTAATCTCTCATTTCCATTTGGTACAGTGAGCACTGGTGTGGAGGTGAGCTTATCTTTTAACTCTTGGAATGCAGCTTTACATTTATTGCTCCATATAAACTTAGCATTCTTTCGAGTCAGAGCAGTCAGAGGTGCAGAAATGCGAGCAAAGTTCTCAATGAACCTTCGGTAGTAACCGACAAGGCCTAGAAAACTGCGAATATCAGTAGGAGTCTTAGGTTCTTCCCAATCTTTGATCGCAGCGATCTTGACTGGATCAACCGAAACTCCTTCACTAGAGACAATGTGTCTGAGGAATCGGACTTCTTCTTCCCAGAAATGGCACTTAGAGAATTTAGCTTTTAACTGGTGCCTCCTAAGAGTCTCCAATACAAAGCTCAAGTGAGATTTATGCTCTTCCTCAGATTTGGAGAACACAAGGATATCATCAACGAAGACTAGAACGAATTTATTTAGCACATCGTGGAAGACACGATTCATCAAGTCGACGAAGAAGGCAGGAGCGTTAGTCAAAACAAAAGGCATAACTAGCCATTCAAAGAAACCATTCTCGGTACGGAAAGCAGTTTTGGGAATGCTCTCCTCAACGACTCTAAGCTGGTGGAAACCAGTGGCTAGATCAAGCTGAGAGAAAACAGTCGCTCCATAGAGTTGATCGAACATATCATTTATGCGAGGCATGGGGAATCTGTTTTTCATAGTAAGCTTGTTGAGTTCCCTACAATCAACACACATCCGGAGGGAACCATCATATTTTGTGACAAAAACTACAGCTGCTCTCCATTTTGAGAAGCTAGGTCTGATCAGACCTTTGGAGGATAAGTCTTGAATCTGCTTCCTTAATTCGCTCTTCTCCCGTGGTGCCATTCTTCTGGGTGGAAGAACTACAGGTCGCGCTCCAGGGATGAGATCGATACGGAAATCAATTTCCCGCTTTGGAGGTAAAGAAGTGACTTCACCAAATACGTCGGGAAATAATCTAACCACCGGAGTGGACTCAATATCACCATGGAAGATATCGAGGGAATAAATGAAGCTACCAGCAAACTCTTGAGGTAAGTTACACTGAATCACTAAAGAATCGCCTTTATCACCTACAAGCGAGATAGTTCGGGCACTACAGGAGATATGGGCATCATGCTTATCCAACCAGTCGCCTCCGAGTAGTAGATCGAAAGCGTCAAAACCCAGAACATAAAAATCGCCAGTGAATCGATAATTTCCAAGGAAGAGTTTTACATCCCTACAAACTTTACTAAGGTTCGCAGGACCACCGATGGGGTTTGAAACACATAAAGGTACAGAAGAAAATTCAGGAGAAAGGAGATGCTCAAATTTATTACAGAGATCCGTCGAGATGAAACTATGGGAAGCTCCGGTATCGAATAAAACGCGAACAGGAGATTTGAATAAAGTAAAAGAACCTTGAAGTGTACCTTGAGAGTCGTTCAGAGCTGGAGCGGGTGTAGGCTGTGGGGATGGAGAGGATGCAGAAGTCACCGCGAAGATCCCTGACGCTGTGCCCTTCTTTTGCGTAGGGCAGTCTCTCTTGAAGTGTCCCGGCTGAAGGCAGATGTGGCAGAGGTCTCGTCTAGCCAACTGAGAAGGAGGTGGAATAGCAGCACCCAAAGTAGGACATCTATTTGCGTAGTGCCCCTTCTGATGGCATTTATGGCAGGTGATGGTAGAAAGATCTACAGTAGGCCTCTGAGATGCAGAAGACGATGATCCTAGCCCTTGAGTCCTATTCCTCTTATGACGGTAGAAGTTGGACTTCCTTTTCTTGAAATTTCCAGAAGATCGAGTCGGTGCAGACTGGGCAGCTGGAGTGGCCCTAGAGGTAGGGTTCTCGTACCGGAGAGCCATGTCCACCAAAGCGGTGAACGTCCCATGCACGTGGGTAATAAGTCGATCGTAGAACTCGGGGCGGGCACCAGCGATAAATTTCTCGTTCTTCTTCAGCGGGGTGTCAATCAAATTCAGGCCATACTGGGAGAGCTCATTAAACTTTCTCTCGTATTCCGTGAAGGACATATCGCCTTGCTTCAGATCCATAAAGTCTTGATAGAGCTAAGACTTGCTCGCTTCGGGCATCCATTTGACCAAAAAGGCCTCCCTAAATTGCTCCCAAGTGAGGTCAGCCTAATTAGTGTGAGCAGTAATTGATAGCCACCAATTTAAAGCGGCTCCCTTCATCTGCCAGGCCGCCAGTTGTCTCTGCTGGGCATTGGTGATTTCAAGACAGGAGAAGATTCTCTCCAAGTCTCGTAACCACTGCTGAGCTTCTATTATGGTTTCTGAACCCGTGAATTTAGTGCCACCCAGCTCAGTATAATCCTTGCAAAGCTTAGTAAATCTAACAGGGGCAGCAGGTGGAGGAGCTGGGGCATCAGCTCGTCCCCTACCTCTAATATTTCCTCGATTCATCCTGAGACATCAAGAATGAATTTAAGGACAGAGGGAAAACATAGATGTCAAGATGTTCTAGATAAGATAAAGTTTAACTTGCACAAGCATTTAATAAAGGCTCTAATTATACGATGGGGAAAAGGAAAGAAATAGTTGGAAAAATTTAACCTTAAAACAGGAAGTTTTTATATCAAAATATTTCTTTGAAAAACCTTTTTGAAAATCATTTTATACTTTAAAATATGCTCTCTCACAAGTAAAGGATTTTAGAATTTGACTTCACTCATTCTAGGGTATTGCTACCCTATCTCTAATGAGTTTTTGCTCCTTAGGCTATGGTTAAACCTGGCTCCGATACCAACTGTGACGACCCACTATTTTGTACCATTCAAATTCGACAATAAATTAAACCATGTCAAGCTTGAATAGTTCAAAACAATAGATTGTAAATAAATTAGGAGCAAATGAAATCAAATCACAGAATCACAGACACAGATATCAGAAAACTTGCAGCGGAATTTAAAATACTTAGTGGTTCATGAAGCCACTATAAAAATCTCAACCAACTAGAAATTACATAGTTTTAAAATCTCCAATACAGTTTAAAACTTCAATAGAAATCCAAATTTTCCAAGGTCTCGATTACATAAATAAGATATAGACTGAAAGATTTCCGGCAGCTCGAAAAATCTACAGAATGTCCTAGCTCCGGGAAGAAAGCTGAAACTGCAACTCAGGCTGACCCGAGCGTAAGAAATAAACACAAACACTCGAGTCAGGACATACATACTTATATAATTGTTAGCTAATTCAAGTGTACTGTAATATAGAGCAAGTAACTTAAAGGATGCTTGGGACCGCCCATCCTCTAAGGATCCGTTAAACTATTTACTATGTTGTAATATATCGCTATTATAATAGTGTCTATTTGTAAAATAAACTTACTTTTAAATAGCGTTAAGGGGTTACCCATATAGCCCTTAACACATAATATATTCCCATAGTCTATACAGTACCGTAATCTCCCCCGTACTGGGCGTCGTCAGAGGGCACTCCATAGGTATGGTACAAAACCAAAATCGTATGAGGCGCGCTAGGGTAGGTGACACGGCACAACTAGGCAATGCCAGGGTAGATATACCAATTACGCTTCCGGACCGATGGAAACGCGCAGCGCGCAGCTGCCGCCCACCTCGAACAACATTCCCAAATCAGAGGTGCGCACCAAAACAATCACAAAAGTAATAGAATGGCATACGAAGAAGTGCGTCCGATCAGAGGTGCTACCTCATTAATCCGTCGATCGCTCCTATTTTAGCCACCTTATGCCAACTCACGGGAGTCGGGTCCACGTATTTACCTCAAAGGAAACGTCACCACCATCCTACTTCATTCTGGAATCTCCACTGCGTACACGGTTGTAAAGTGGATTTCGGTATCGACAGAGAGTAAGCCAGATATCCGATCCCGGTCTCTTTAACAACCAAACGTTATTATAACCCGTGGTTACAACTTTTAAAAACGTTATTTATACTTTAAAAATAAAAATAAATTTCAAATACATTTCAATATCATAATATCATTTCAAACATCATTTTTTTTAGGAATTAGTTGCCTTTTAACTCACATTTAAAAGTTAAAATTTTCCATTTAAAACCATTTAAAGTCAATTAATTACATATCAAGTTCCAAAATTTAAGCCCCTTTCCCAAAGATTATTTCCATTAAATTTTATTAAAACAATCAACAATTCAGTTTCCGAAGCACTTAAAAATGCTACATAAAGTTATAGGTTAAGACAGTTATTTACAAAAGGACAGCATTTAAGTGCTGTAATAGATTTTTAACTTAAGAATTAAGTTTAAATTCCCAAATATAACTTATTATCAAAATTTTACTTAACTGAAATCTTACTTTTAACGAAAATTCAGAATTTCCCAAAATAAGTTATATTCCAAAATTTTATTTAAACATTTATTTATTTAACATTTTTGACTTATTCAAAAATTATTACCAACTTTAAAAAAATCTTTAAATACATTTAAAACAGAATATTATAAACTTCCATTTAAAATAATTTTAAAATATTTCAGAAAAATATTATATAAGCCACGGGTCTATATATAGTTTTCTAGCGTAGGTCAAGTGATACGGATTTATATCATTTCAATCCGCAATTTATAAAACCCCGGGTTCTATCATTTCAAACCCGCAATCCTAAGTTAACAAATAAAATTTTAAACAATAAATAAATAAATGAATAAATAATTATCGTACAGGCCTATCATTTCAGCCTATAACGATCTCAAATTACAGGGAACTTGCAGTGATGATTTAATCAGTAAATAAGCATTAAATAATATAACTGCAATAATATCACAATAGATAACAACTGATGAGGTGTCAATTTTAAATGGGTTTAACATCCTACGTTATATTACAGACAGATAACATTTAAATAAAAATCTACAAATACACTTGCGATAATTCACAGATATATAGGCATGTTTGTCTGGTGAGAAATACTCACATGAAAGCCGCAGAAAAGTTTGATTCAAAACGAAAATCCACCGGAAAAGAAACGAACAGAGAGTAACGATCAAATTTCCCCGGATGTCACGCCTAGATTCAAATCTATAACAAGATCCAAATACCGAATAAGCGACTTTAGAAATTTACGGACAAAGCAAAAAAAAAAAAAAAAAAAATAGGACGAGAATTAGTTCGACTTGCTCGACCACTCCACCGCGTATACGATCGAAACACAACTAAAACTCTTTATACCCATTACTGAACCATGCCGTCACTAATCAAGATAAAAATTTACGTAAAGGCCAACTAAAACAAAATGGTGAAGTTTTTCTTATATAGGCCGTGATACAGGTACTCAAAATCTCTCCTCTCCTCACCCATGAAAAACTCACGCAACTATATGTATCCAAGCATTTTGCAACCTAACCTATCATTACTCTGTTATCTGAAGCTTTTATATCTTTTTTTTATTTTTATAAAACATGCACAGCTACGTTATTTCTCTTTTAAATTTTTGCATTAAAAACCATTACTATCCTCAACCGAATACCTACCCAAATCTAGATACACAAATACACGGTCAAAATTATAATTCAGTTGTCTGAAAGGGAAAAATGAGCAAACCCACCATTAAATTACTAAACAAACCCATGCTCTTCCTAGCTTCAACATGATCAGCCACTAACCTACCTCTTCTTCTCCCAACTAAAACTCACCATCCTTCAACTAAAAAGAAAGAAATGCATGCATATGAGATACGGCCGTGCACAGATGCACGCTCCCCTTCTTCCTTTCCTCTCCTTCCTCTGTTATTCTTCTTTTTTTCTTCTTTGCCTTATTATATACATGTTCATCATCCCATGCAAACTGAAGACTCACGCACTATGAATCAAAGCATTGCAGGCCTATCCTACCATCACTCTGTTATTACAGGCTTCCCTTTTTTTTTTCAAAGCAAACTCTCTGTCCCTAAATACAATGTCTCTGATTCAAAATATGCACACGAGAACTATCAAAAGAAAGACTCTATATATCCAGATCCCACAAGTTTATGTTCAAGACATATTGTAAGTGTTTCAGATAAAAGCAAGGTGAGCCTAGGCGTGAAACAATGGTGGAATGGCCGAGCAAGGCAATCAAAGAACACAAGAAAGAAAACTGGAAGAGGAAAAGAAAAAAAAAATATAAAACCAATACCTGAAACTTGGACGAAAGAGTCAGAGCAATGCCGGGGGAAAAACTTTGAAGAGATGAAGCTTGTGGTGGAGTTTATATAAGAACCAAGCTGAGATTTGCACGTGAGAATCCCAGAGATGCGAGTGGCATATATATAGAAAGCAATACATTTCGTATTAAACAAAGGAAGGAAGAGAGATTTATTTCCAGTTTCTTCATGTTTGAACGTTATACGAAAATTGTGATAAATGCATGTGTTGATTTCTCTTTCCGGTTTCGTTTGAACGTTATTCTTTTGCTCTCCTTTCCATTTAAAGTTGCGTGATTACGGTAAGCAAAAGGAGAAAGGCTTTGAACTGGAAAGACAATGAATAAAATGGTTCGAAGATTTGCAAAACAAATTTTGTCGTGGGAAACAGAAGAGCGTGATCATAGGAACGAAAAATTTATTACAAAATAAAGGCAGTGGAAATAGAGAGATAAAAATGGGAATGTGAAAATTTGAAAGGATAGGCAAGGTTAAATTTGAATGCATGAGTTGATTTTAGGCAAAAAATTTATTGATCCATATAGAACGGTAGATAATGTTCACGTGATATGAATGGTAGCTGAGTGGATAACCAGAGAAGTTTTGAATCTGGGTAATAAATCTTTGAATGATATTTAGGCAGATAAGAAGAACGGCAAGAAGATAAAACATATTTAGAATGAAAAGCTATATACAAAAATTTTTAAAACCAAATAGACAGTTATGGAAAAATAACGTTTGCTATAAAACTACTGACTAATATTTTAATCCCTATAGATATTTAAATATGATTTTTAAAATATGTCAAACTGACGTAATATAAAACACCCAAAATTTATATAAAAATAACGTTTTTAATTTATGCGTTTATCACGTTACTTATACCATAAATTTTACGCGCCCTTTAAACGCGAAATTTAACAGTTCTTTAATACACTAAATTTTTTTTTTTTTTTTTTTTTACAAAGTTATTACAAAAATTTTATTGGTCTACATTCTCCATATTTTATATATATATAATTCCTTTTTATTACAATTACAATGGAGTTGACAAAATTATAAATTTCAAAGCTTTAAATTTTAAATTTTAGACCTTAAGAAAAATGATTTAATTAATATATTTTTTTAAAAATAAATTTCAAGGTTTAATAATTAAAAGAATTAAATTGCTAGAAAAACTAGGGCTGTTACACAACTCCTCATTACGACATTTAAGTGTTTATTTAGCCCATTCTATCGAGTTTAGATTGTTACTTTATTTAGCTCATTCTATCGAGTTTGGACTATTATCTTATTTAGTCCATTCTATCAAGTTGGACCGTTTTCCTTATTCTATCCTTTCTTTCAGTTTGGATTTTACATGGTTTATTTTCATTCTTTCAAGTCTGGTTTAACATTATTTATGCTCATATTTAGATTTGCTTCCTGGTACTTATTTTTGCTCTTGCCTGTATGGATGCTATTCTTCTGAGGTGAAAACTCGTTCCGCGTTAGCAACGTGGTCTAATAGAATTGTTATATATGTTCCCCATTAATCAAGTTATCTCATGCTGGTTCCAGAATAATCTGAATGTTATTTACTTATAACGTTCGGGTCAGACTGAGAATTTTTCCAGCTTGGCTTTGGTATTATGCGATTCATGGACGGAGATGAAGATTCATCTGTCGTTATATTTTATTTTCCACTGCATTATAGTATACCTATCAGCATTTGTAAAGTCGAGATTTTATAACTGTCTAGCTGATAATGTTTGTTTTAACTCCGATATATTCTGTATGTTTGAAGTGACAGTTTCTACCATCCTTGTTATATTATATGTTATCGATTTCGTTGTGAGATTTTGTTTTTTTGTTCTCTTTTCATTTATCTACCCTAATAATCTTCCCTTTTGTCGATTGGATGTGTGACATTTGAACACGGTGATAGTGTTTGGTATCGACTTTCGGTGGTCAAAAAGGCGGGTCGTTACATGAAATATATAACAATTGGATATATATATATATATATATATATATATATATATATATAAACGTTAATTTAGAATTCAGGAATTATGGAAGAATGAAAATAAAAGAATGAATATACATAACCTATTAGCTTGTTCCCTTGAATTTGAATTTATGTATTTAATCGAGGAAGAAGATTGATAGAGTTTCGCTAGCATTTTCAAATAATTTATGAACAAAAGTGAGGGGGCTATCATCTTATTTATAGTGGTTAGAAGACAACTGAATCATCGAATTTAATTTGGTTTAAAAAATAAAATACAAGCCGTTCATGCCTTAAAAAACCCTAGCCACCACTCGTTCACCGATCTACTGCTTCGCACTATACGGTCAACTACCAGCGGTCGACCAATTCAACTAAGGTGGTCGACCGGTCCTAGCGTTTTAGGACTATAATAAAATTCTAAGCATTCACCAAATTTTAAATTTCAAACGTTAACATTAATTAAATTTTTAAATGTAAATCCACTTCAATTTTTTTTAAATTCGAAAACTTCAACCGTTAAAAGCATTTTCATTTGGGCTCCAATTATAAAACTTTATATGTGAAATTTGAACAGAAAATCACCACGAACACAAGTGCAAATTTATTGACTAAATTTTGACATTTACAAATTTCTCATTATATTAATAAAAAATTTATTATTTCTTATGGGGAGTTAAATTGTGGTTGATGTATTATTTTTCTCCATTCTATGTTGGTTACACCTCAATTTCTGCTTACGTTTTTAAAGTCAAGCATGCACTGTCACCATAAGAAAGTAGACATCAAAAGAGGATGCAGTCTAATATTATGGATCAATGTTTTCATAACCAGACCGTGAATCAAACCGTGATGACTGAGGGTTCGAGATTTCGAAGGTTCGATCGGTCAGACCATTAAGAACCGCACATACTCTTTTTTGAAAATTAATACATTTAGGTGTAACACATCAATCTTAAGTACAGAATAAACCTACATCTTCAATAAAAATATATGATATTAACTCATAATTCACACATTAATTCAAATGTGAAAAATTTAAAAAAAATTGTTACACTAGCTGCACTAATTACGAATATAAAATGAGCGGAGATTTGAAACATATTTTGGAATGAATTAATTGCGCATATGAAAGGGTTCAACTGGGTTCAAATGAAGGGTTAAACCGTCAGTTCAAAGGTCGAACCAAGGTTCTTGCACGAAGGAGGCTTGATTGAGTTCGCGGCTTTTGACCGTAAGGTTATTCGTAGTTCAACCGCGGCCGGTTTGGATTATTAAAACTATGTTATGGATGCTTGCAGGCATTCAAATATTGCGAAGCAAAAGTGTGAAAAGCGAACAAAGATTTGCAAACACATTAGCCAAAAAACGACAATGAATCACAAAAAATTAATTCAAAAGGAAAGAGACGGAATGGAGACAGTACACGCAGAAAAATATTAAACAACCAAAAAATAGAAAAATATTAAACAACCAAAAAAATGGTACAATTATAAAATACCAATGATTATCTCTTAATCACATACTCAGACGACTAAGAAACTCCACAGGCACTTTCACGGAACTAGCATCATGTTAAGGCAATTTTTTTTACAAGTCCATGTTGGAAAAGAGCAAGACATTTTTGCTCATCTGCAGTGGGAAAAAACTAAGGTAGTGTTTTGTTTACCTTTTCAGTTTGGATTTTCGTCCATACGGAAACGCGCACAATTCATTTATATTGTGAAAAACGACAATTTAAAAAACAAAACTAACATAAGAAATATGAAATATTTTTATTTTTATTTTTCATGTTTTAAGAAATAAGAGTAGTATAAGAAACAATCCATCCTTTGATCGTTTTCTTCATCCCCTTCATGGTCTTCTTCATTTTCATTCCATCATATTCGTCGTACCTTCACTCATTTAACCAAACACCATTTAAATGTTTTAAACGTATTCTCTTTGGTAACAAACATTTATTTTCCTATCATCCAAAGACATTGCCTAAAACATTAGATAATAAAAATTGAAATGATACCTTCCGCTTTGCTGCACCATCAATATGATCAAAATTAGACTAGTGACGAAGCTGCCTTTTTGAAACTATAGACAATACCTATGTTGGTCACAGTAAGAAAGTTTACTCACATTAGAATAAATAGCAAGTACATTCTCACTTAAATTAGAATTCATAGCTGGAGCGGTAACTTGGATTCAAAATAATATTATTTGTAAACTATATGTAACACGTGGTATTTAAATTCTACAAAACGCTTAGATGCTCTGGTTCAATAATTTGTCAAGATAATAAGTTTGTATGATTACATATACACAACATATAGTTTATATACTATTTGTAATATATGTATATAATTTATATACTTATTTTATTTTATTTTTGAAAATTTGTACCTGGATAGCAGTATATATTTGTACTACAAGTTTTTAAGTAGTACAAGGTCATAGGTTTGAAAACCGGACAGTGCGTTAAACTATGATTGTTCAAGATTTAAGGTTTTAAAGATTGAGCCGGTTACAGTCGCTTTTTTTTTTCTTTTTCAAATTATACCTTAACAACTCATGTAAAAAAATGTGCAGTAGATACACTGATGCATAAATAATACTTACACAAACGTACATAGAACAATTTATAAAATGATAATCATATGCAACGTAATATAAAACCCATTGATATAATGCGACATAAGATGGCAAGTTGGAGATATGAAGCCGATTGAGCCATATTATACTAGCATAAAATATTATTTACTCTTTTATACTCTAACGTAAGTTCACACTTCAATTATGCATTGCAGCTCAGGAAATAGGAATTCATTAACCATAAAAATTAATAGCTACCAAAAAAAAAATTATCACAGAATGGGAAGGCGGCAGCTGTAAACTATATTACAGCTACAAATCAACATATTATTTCGTTAATCTACCATATTTGCTCTATTTAAAAATTACCTGAAGCCTCGGTAGCTTAGGTAGGCGACGATGCTCTTGTCACTGCTGTCAATGGTGTGGTAGCAGTTAGGGTTTGGGTCCAGATTTGGAAAAATTGCAGATGAGAGATATTGAAACGATGACGAATTTTAAAATTATTCCTAATACCGTTTACTTGAGGTTCGATCTGCACGGGTTAGGGTGTTTTTGAGATCGAATCTCGGTTCTTTCTTGCGGACGGCTTGGTTCCCTTTCGGACCACAGTGGGTAACGGCCGCAGATAATCGAGGTCAAACTTACGGTCCGGTCGGGTTTTCAAAATAATGTATGCAGCATTCTACATGTTAATATATACCATATGAATCACGCTATGCAAGTTTCGAATCTGAGGCTTCTCGTATCAAAGTCGGAGCACCTAATCATTTGGATAATGGTGTTGGTTAAGGTAATAAGTTTATCACTTATTTATTATATAATTTATTAAGTATAATTCATGTATAATTTGTATTATTTTCATACATACAACTCTATTATATGTTTACCTAATAAGTTTGCCAAACTAATAAGTATTTATGATTTATGTATACATATGCGCATACTTTCACACACATATGTATGTGTGTAATATAGTTACGTAAAAAATAGTTTATATTAATTCATATGCTTATTTCTTAATTACACACACATCTCTGTGTATGCACACGTGTGGGTGAGTGCACGCTTGCGCTAGCTCATGTCGCGTGTGTGTTGTATATGCGCACACGTTTGTGTTTACATATATAACCAAAGAGGCTTAACTGTTTACAAAAAAAATTCAACAATCGACAAACATATAGCAAGAACATAAAAACATGTATGCATGATAAGACCATTACCAATAATGTGGCTTGTTCACTTCACTCTCTTTCATATTTTTGAACTGACCGAATGAGCTATGCAAGCAGGTAAGGTACAAACCAGCGACAGACCAGTAAAAAAAACTTTGTTTATAACGGCAAAGACTACTCCATTATAAATTAAATATAATGTTCACATTGTTGGATCGATTTCACCCAATAGGGGGATGAATAGGGTGATACTATTATTTATAAAAATTTAATGCGAAAGTATACAAAATAATTGTAACGCAGAAACAACAGGATAGTACCAACAAAGACAATAGCAGAATAATAAATGCAGGAATAGAACAACACAGATTTACTCAGCTTTGGCAAAACCCTACCTACGGGCTGCCTCCAAGGTTTCTACTAGAAATTAAGTAGTCAGACGCTTACATACGTAAACTCGCGACACCCGCTATCGACTAACCTAACTCTACGCTCAAAACCTTGCCATAACTCAGACATGGAGTTGCGAATTCGTGAACTACACCACTGTAGTTCGTCATCTAGTCATACGACTAGAAATTACAAATGTTTGAAAGTAAATTACAAACAAAACAATTAAAAATAACTCAAAAACCCTAATTTATAAACTAAACCCCAAAGAATAATATAGTCGGCCTAACAAAATACTGTGACGACCCGTCTTTCAATAGCCAGAAAGACGTATCATCAATAAGAAAGAAAGAGATAGAAATAGAAAGATAGAAAGAAAAGAAACAACACTAATCAGAATCTCACAGCGGAAACGAACAAAATATAATATTACACATATCCATTACATAAGTTTACATATCAGAGTACACAAAATGATACGACTTCATTACATCAGACATTCATAATAGTTTTTCCAACCCATACAACTCAAAACATAACACCAAAATGCTACTACAGCGAATACAGATAGATAGTACGTCTGGACTCCAGCTCCAGCTTCCAAAACATTTGCTAATCCAAACCTAATCACTTGGCTACTCATAAAAATTTGAGTACCCAAGAATTTATGAAAAACAAAATAAACTCCGGGTCAGACATGGGTCTGGTGTGAGTAAATCAGTTAAAATTGTTTAACTTTAAAATCATTTTGAAACAAAAGGTATCACGTAAGACTTCCCACAAATAAACGCGGGTAAGTTTTTACCTTACGCAAACCAAAACATTTGATAGGAAATTCAGTGATATTATAATAGGGTCTAGGGTTTTCAAGTAAAATAGAAAATAGCCGAAATTGTTACATCTATTAAATTCCAGCTACTAGCCACGAAAGTGGGTAATACAATCAAAACCGTATTGTCTCGTAGGGAAAATGGGTTTCCATCAATGGCAGGGCTACTGGGGTACCGCCCGTCGCAGTACGGGGCCTAGATCACCGTACCGAGGACCACTCCCAATCCCCTGCAACACAAGGCCGGACCCATCGCTTACTGGACAGTTCCGAACAAGACAACCCCGCAGTTGTAGCCAACAACTGCCCGCACAGCCGAATATATAAGGGACTTCTAGACAGGGGTAAATCTAACTCTCAAGTGGGGGCTACCCACGAAGCCTTGCTGCACCTCCCCTGTTTTAGCCATTCTCGGTTGATGAGGCTTGAGGCTACGATTACCTTTAGAGAACACATTTCTTAGAATGCTCATCATCCACCTGACGATGTTCTGAAAGCATTCAATCCATACAAGTTCGTTCCGGGTTCGAACGAAACCGAAGGCATTATTTCGTTACACTCATTTTGGAATCACCCTCCGAGTTAACGACAATAACCCTTGCACTTCGAAAACTCCATCTCGTCCTCACTTGAGATGTCACGACCTAACGTTTAACTTGGATCGATGTGGATTTCGAAAAATCAAATTTGATTGCCGATCCCGGTCTCATCGAAATCCAAACGTGTCTTAAAGGCCAAGTTGTTTAAAAATTTAAACAATTCAATTCAGATTTAAACATAGCATCACACAACATTATCCACAGATAATAACCAATATCTATCACATATACAATATCTCATCACAGAGTACAACTCAACTATCATTCAACAGATATTAACCATATTCAGATATCAATTCAAACTATCATCCACATGCAAGCACTACTTAATTCATATTATAATTAATTTAATTAATTTAAATTGAATTAATTACTTAAGAATTTATCACTTAATCTTGATTAAACAAATGTTAATTAATTAATCACAATCATTTAATTAATTAATCACGTCTTAATTGTCTCCTTATTAATTAATTAATGCTTAATCAATTAATAATCTTTATTTAATTATCAATTAATTACTATAATTATTTATTAATTAAAATTTGATTAAAAATTAATCATTCCTTAACTGATTATTAATTAACCCTTAATTTATAATTAATTAACCTTAATTAATTCCTAATTACCTTAATTAATTCTTAATTAATCACAAATTAATTTATTTTAATTACATAATTAATTATTCATTAATTAACCTTAATTATTTAATTAATTAAATCTTAACCCTTAATTAATTTACAATTAATTATAAATTAATTAATGTTTAATTACTTAATTAATTAACTCTTAATCAATTGATTAATTAACTACATAATCACTAATTTGTAAATCATTACTCACTTAATTAATCAATTATTAATCACTTATGAATTAATCTTAAATTAATTAATAAATTAATTAATAACCTATTAATTGTTATTTAATTTAATCCTTAATTATCCATTAAATAATTCATAATTAATTAATTAAATCTTGAAAAATTAATTAACCAAAATAAATTAATTAATTCCAACTCTGATTTTTAATCAATTAAAGTAAACTTTAATTTCAAAATTTAATTAACTTCCAAAACCAAACAATTTCATTCATCACTTAAAACTCTTACATGTTTAAACATTCCAATTTATTAAAACAAATTACCTTGGAAAAAGTTAGATTTAAAAATGTAAAATTATTTCAAACTTTAACAAATAGAATGTGATTTACTTTTGAAATAAAACATTGACATTTTATAAAATGGTGAAAATATAAAGTTTTAAATTTAAACTTAAAACAAATTTTAGATTTAAAACTAGTTTTAAAGCTTGATTCACTTACTTAGTTAAACTCGACCAAAACTTCAACTAAACACAAATTCAACTCCATCTCTTCCCTACCCTCTCATCATCCACCTAAACCCAACACACACACACACACACACACAAGCAACAACACACACACACCCGAGCACACGCGTGACTCTCACGCGACCAAACACGAGCGCGACTTCGAGGAAAAGAAACACTCGCACGCGACAGCACCACTGACACATGCCACTACCTCGTGCACATGCACGGTGCTCCGGTGCCTCCACCGCCGCCGCCAACCCCTTGCGCAAACCCCAAATCGATCCTCGACCCAGATTCAAACTCGAACGAAATTTGGGTGTTCGAACCCAAAATTTCAAACTGCAGATGCCTGGAAACAAACCCATCACCCACGGCAACGACCACCATTCGCCTCTCCACTTCGGCCATGCACTCGCAACATCCAAACACAACTCCACCCCAAACCTCGTGAAACTCGATCATCCCTATGCTTCATACGAACAAACTCCTCAACTCGACAAACACATAGAGCACAAACCCTAAAAATCACAATTCCAAATTCTGTGTTGCATAATAAATTCAATTAGTATTTTTCTAGTGTTATACAACATTAAACACACCTTTGATTCAAATTTCAAAGCTTAAAAACAACTCAGTCATAAGAATTTGACAAAAGCCCCAAATTTAGTTAAACCCAAAATTCATATTCAATTGTAAATTAAAAATTCTGATTCCTGTTTTAAAATTCATATCATGCATTATAGATTTAGTATATAATCTTGATTCATTAAAATTCAACAAAATTTACATGATATTTTTTTTCTTCTGCATATCTACTTCCTGCAGATATTTAACTGTTTCCTATGCAATTTTTTTTTTCCACTTAATTCATATTGAATTTAACTTCTATATTTGAAGATATTAACTCAGCATCATCTTACTGTATTTAAATTTGAAGTTTGTTCAGAAATTTTGCTTTGAACTTGAAATAACAGAGGAGTTCAATTTTCTTATAACATGCACAGTCAAATTTTAAAACTGTAAACAAATACTTCACAAATAAATGACATCCAAGCATTTCAGAGTTAACATTCAACATACAACAATTTTATACTTAAAGTTTTGATTTAAGAATTTGCTCACCTGTTTTTTTTTGTTAAGGCTCAAGCTGCAGGAAAGAATATGAACTGCAGATTTCTACCCACCTCTTGAAATTTGCAAGATTATTGTTGATGATGCCTTGGATCTTGAATTAGTTAGTGATAAAACTGAGATTGTATGATGATGTTTGGTTGGAGGTGTAAAGATTTATGAAGTTCATATTTTGAAAAATGAAAAATGAAGAATGCAAAATTTCTTGTTTAATAAAATGAGAAAGTATATAAGAAATATCTTTTAAAAATTTGTTTTTATAAAATTTAAAGAGAATAAAACCTAAATTATGACACTTGTCGCAAAACCTAACTAATTTTCTAACACATGTTAATAATAGAATTTAAATGTTAACAAGTGTTTATTCATTGAAAAAGAAATTAAAATGTTTTCTTAAATTGATTTTTCTTATATAAATTAATTTTTAAATTCCTATAAATCAATTTCCCTTAAAGGATGAATATAAAACAAATGTTAGAACTTAAATAAAATCATGAGCATATTACTTAATACTCAAAGTAAAATTAAGAATAAAAATTAACATAATTTAAATATTTTAATTTATCAATTCAAACTTAATTTAAGTTTTAAAATCCAATTCAAAAATTAAATTTGATATGAATAGAATTTTAACACATTCATTTCCTTATATATGTATTGGTTTTTAACTAGAATAAATGTATATTTATAATTCATTTATTTGCTGTTGAATAAAATAACAAATTTATCAATTAAAATTGGTTTATTATATAGATTATCATATTTAAATTGGGTGTGAAATTCCGAGATATCACAATCCTCCCCCCTTAAAAGAATTTCGTCCCCGAAATTTAAACAAAAGATAATCCAAAATTTCATTTATTCAACACTTCAAACATACATAACATCCATACATAAGCAACCATCAAACAAAACATCCAAACAATCATACATCCAATACAACCACTAGCCATCAGGACACATATCCGGATAAGCCTTCCTAAAGCTATCCAGAGTCTCCCAGGTACAATCTCTGAGATCCTCACTCCACTGGACTTTAACGAGCTTCACTATCCTGTTTCTGAGTTGCCTCTTATCTTGATCAACAATCTGAACAGGATGTCGGACAACTGATAAGTCCGACTCAACCTCTAATTCTTCCTGCACAGCTGGCTCCACAATAAGAGATGGATCGTGCACATATTTTCATAGATGAGATACGTGGAAAACATTGTGAATTCCAGCCATCCGGACTGGGAATTCAATCCTGTATGCTACAGCACCAATCCTCTCGAGAACTCGGAACGGACCAATGTATTTCAGAGCGAGTTTCCCTGTCTTCCCGAATCTTACAGCTCCTTTAATAGGGGAAACTTTGATAAAGACTAAATCACCAATCTCGAACTCCAATTGTCTTCGTCTTTTATCAGCATATTTCTTTTGTCGATCCTGAGCAGCTCTCATCCTTTTCTTGATAAGCTCGACTTTAGCTGATGCTTCACGGATCAGATCTGGTCCAAGCACAATACAGTCCTTCGACTCTATCCAACAAGCTGGAGATCTACACGGTCTTCCATACAATGCTTCGTAAGGAGCCATCTTGATACTTGCTTGGTAACTGTTATTATAAGAGAACTCCACTAGATGTAGATGATCCTCTTATGATCCTCCAAAATCTAATACATAGGCTCTCAGCATATCTTCTAGAATTCGGTTTAGCCTTTCCGTTTGTCCATCTGTTTGTGGGTGATATGCTGTACTCAATCTTAAATTAGATCTCAAAGCTGATTGCAATGCCTCCCAGAATTTGCTGGTGAAGATCGGATCTCAATCACTTACAATGCTGACTGGAACGCCATGCAATCTCACAATCTCCATTAAGAAAATTTCTGCCAAAGTAACTGCAATACGGGTTGCTTTATGTAACGACCCGGAAATTTCCGATCCCGAAAATTCCAGATAGTTAGAGAAAAGAAGAAAGAGATAGAAGAAGAATAGAAAAGAAACACACAATCTCACATTCGCAGCGGATAAAATATAATAGCAAATAATAATAACAGTTATACAAAGAAAACTGTATCTGTCAGTTTACATTTATATACATCAGAGTTACAATATCTCATACAAGCTGGATAGTTTAACAACTTGTCCAGATAACAAAAATACTATATCAGAATCCACTCCATACGCTCCTGCCATCTAGCTCTCCTCCTGAGCTCCAGAACGTCCTTACCTGGAAAGCTGTAATACTCGGTCTGACCCGAGCATTACATCAAAGTAACACCCGGGTCAGGCTGGAAACCAGCGTGAGTAAACCCATCTAACATGGAATTCAAAGCATATAACTTATATAGAACCCGGGGTAACTTATATCAATTTCAACTTCACAAGTTGTTATGGACATCATCTATTTCACACATTAATTTCTAAGTGCCAAAACTTAGATTAAATGGTCCAATTCACTTAAATCATTCCATATCAGCCTATTGATTTCACATAACAATTTATAAAGAATCGAAGTGGTTTCGGGTGTTTACTAATACCCGACTCCGGTCTCTTCGAACCCAATGTCATCTTAACTTAATTTATCCAAGTGAAATACAATTCAACTTTTAACTACAGGATGCCAAAGTAATTCATCCACATCATTACAGTTTAAATTAACATATCTTATCACATAGTACCACGAACCACATATTAGGGATAACAAGTAACCAAAGGCTTCCCATATCATTCTATTCATCCCTTAAATTAATTTCACAAATTAATTTATTCTTAACCAAATACAATAATTAACCTTTAATTACCTCATTAATTAATTATTAACTATAATTATTAATTACCCTTGATTAATAACATCCAGCAATTAACCATCCTCAATTACTCATTCCATAAATTAATTACCCTTTATTGATCCTCTCAATTAATCCCTTGATTAATTTCAAAGTAATTAATAAAACTTGATTACTCTCTTAATCAATCACTTAACAAATAATTACTTCCATCATTAAACAATCCTTAATTCGTTAATTAATTAATTACTCCATAATTAATTAATTACTCCATAATTAATTAATTTTAAAACGATTATATTAATTAACCCTTAATTAATAACTTCAAATGATTATCCATTTATTACTTCCACTTAATTACTCCCATGAGTAATTTCTACACATTACTTCCATAAGTAATTATCATTCTTAATTATATTCAATAATTCACCATTGATTGCTTCATTAAGTAATCACACTTAATTAATCCATAATTAAGTGATTATTCCAAATTAAATAAACAATTAACTAATTATTTAAAATTAATTAAATAATTAATTAATTAACTTCTTATATTTCAAAAATCCTTAATTAATTAAGAAAACATTATTCTTAATTAAACTTTTTACTTACTAATAAATCACATTAAATATTGTTTTAATTCATATCAAAGCTAAATTAACCATAATTATCTTCACAAGTAAATTATTTTAAATTAATCAAATTTTTATAACTTAAAAACAAATTAATCTATTTGGTTTTCAAAATGTTATCAATAACCTTATTTGAAAATGATGCATTTAGAAATAAATTTTAAAATTTAGAAAACACTTAAATTTTCTAATCCAAACTTATTTATTTCCAATATAATTTTAAAATTTTAGTTATTTTGACATTTCTTAATAACTTTGATTTAATATTTTAAAATGAAAACATTTCCTTTGAATTAAAATTCAAATAAAACACTTCTTTTATTAAATTAGAATTCAAAATTTAAATTATTACAAAAACTAAGATTCAAACTATTTGAATTCATTTTCAATTTCAAATTTAAACTTAGTTTAAATTTCCAGTTTACATTTTAAAAACTTTACTTTTAATTTTTAATACAGAACAGGTTCTGATTATTTTTGTAAAACCTGAAACAATGAAGTATACCCGAGTAGACTTGAATTTACTTCGGGTCAAAAGCAAATCAACTTCGAGCTAAATCTTGTTTTACCCTAGACAAACCCGAGGCCTCCTAAACCTGCAATCACCCAACATTTACCAACATCAACACACTGGAGCTCTCATCACAAATACTTCGAGTTCCAAACCCCACAGCTTTGAGCAAAACACAATGCAACTCGAACAAACGCGAGTAACCATCTTCCCCAAAACACATATGAAACACCAAGTACGGCGGCACCTGCACCAACACCACCGTCACCTCCAACCATTCGCGACCTCCTACGCAAGTCGCCGACCATTCCCCAATACCATTCCGACCTTCCATCCAATTGCAGAACCTCAATTTCAAAAATGAGCCTTCAAGCTCAAAAATTGGAAAAAAAATGTCGAACTGGAAAATTTCCCAACTCTCCAAACTCCGACCATCAGAGGAGCTTCACCTCCGGCCGCTACTTCTTCCACACTCCATCATTCACCTATTTGAATTTGGGACAACTCGATCACTTCTAGAGTTCGCGATGATAAATTCTCTGATCAACTAAAGAAACTAGGGTTATAATCTTCAATCCAAAACCCCCATCATCTCAATGTATTAATCCCCTTTCCCAAAAAAAATTCCTGATTCTCCTATCACCAGATCATCACCTGAGACGATGCTGGCCACCCCGACCCTACAGAACAACATTTCTAACCCAAAACATCCTTTCCAATAAAACCCAAACTGCTCCTTAAATCCAATATTAAAAATTGAAATTTTATTCCTAAAAATCACGATTTAGTCTATAGTTTCAGATTTTATACCTGAATTAATGGTTTAGGATGTTTCAAATTTATCATCACATAGAACTGATCTATTTTCCCAGGTTTACAGATAAATTCCAAAAAAAAAAATCTGAGATTTTGCTTATTTTAACTTTGAACAAATTTTAAAATTTGAATCTCATTAAACTAACATCTTTTTCATAGATTCTAATATCTGAAATGAATTAGAGAATTTGGGAAATGATTTTTGAACAAATCATTACCTGTAAATCTGGAAAATAAAATAAAATTCCTATGTCTGATTTTCAGATATGCAAAGCAACTACATTCATATAAACATGATTTAGAATCCTAAAACCATCATGCAAACCATTTCCAAACATAGATCACAAGTTTTACTTCAACCATTAACATGTGCATCCAATCAAAAGGTGATTCATTTTACAGTTTTTTTAAAGTAGAGGTTTAGAATGAGAAAAGAGATTCCTTTTGGATCACTAAAAAAAACATGCCCTATAAACACACAGAAGCTCACATATATACGTTCATGCAAATCTACCCTCAATCACCATAATTCATATGCAACTCCTATTTGATACTTAAGTTATAGTTCAAAGTTTACTCACAGTATACCGATAAAACAGAGTTGATCCATTTTGTTAGCAGACATGCATGCAATATTATCATACATGTATATATGTTTTCATCCCTAAACAAACAAGCTAACAACTTTCAAGCATCCACACAAACAGGAAGATCAAACTTAAAGATGAAAGCTACTCACCTTTGGTGTTTACGGGAATCAGAGGAGCAGCTTGTAAACTGGAATCCATTTTGATTATTTAATCTGGTGTTTAAATTTGATTTGTAACTTGGTGTTCGCTCCTGCATAATACTTAAGATGTACTTTGCTGTTTGAGTTGAAATTGTTGTCGTAGACATATAGATCTTTGCAGTAATTGGTTTTACAGCTTGCTATTGATCTCCATTTCCTTTTGCTTAGAATTTGAGTTGATCTCCTCTTGGTTATGCAAGATGACAGATTTGAAAATTTTGAACTGGAGTTATATTTTTTTTTAATCTGATTTTCGTTTTAGAAAAGAAGAAGGGCTTGGAGTCACATGTATTTGCCAAAATTTTCTCTTAATACTTTTATTAATGAATATTTTCAAAAATTAAACAAGACAATGCCACTTGTAAACTTAAGTTGTTAAAATGATTCCAAGTGTTTGTTACATGATATAATAATCTTACACATGTTTATTCTCATATTAAATAATTACTTATTTTTATAAATGTTTTAAAAATTCATTTAAATTGATTCTTATTTATTTTAACATGTTTTAAATGTTGATTTCAATTAGCCTTAAGTGTTTACATACATAAATTATCTTTATACAATTACATAGCTTTATAATTTATTTAAAATATTACTTTCAAAGCTACATTTTAAAGAAGGAATATTTTAAAAAGAAAAGAATAAAAAAATATCTTATTTTAGGGTTTCAAACTAAATTATATTATTAATTATAGATGCCCAGAAATCCGGGTTATCACATTCCTCCACCCTTTAAATCTTTTCGTCCTCGAAAAGGAAATTATTCTTTGAAACCCTCCTTTTTTTTAAAACACTTCTAAAATTTACATAATTTTATAAAATAGTTTTTACAAAAATATCATTTTATTACTCGATGTTTCAAAAAGTCTGTCCTTGTTCTTGTAGAAATTCGGTCATACATTGATCAGGCGTAGGACTGAAAATCTACAAGCACTTGGTAAACCTGTTTCAACACCCAGTGAAAATACTTTGAAAAATAGTTTTATTGAAAATATTGAAAACAGTTTTTGAAAATAGAGGATATATCTTTGGTGAGAATGCTTTGGAAATCATCACCCCCATCCATGGTCACAGTTACACCCAGGGTTACGTTGACTGCAGACTCTCAGCGGCCTCTTGATTATGCTATGGATCCCCACACAATAGATCACAGTTACACCCAGGGTTACGTTGCCGTCGCAGCAAAAGTCCATGTAACTGCAGGCTCTCAGCGGCCCTATGATTTTCGCTGTCCAAATGAAACTTCTCCACTCCAACATAGGTCGCAGTCTGCCGATATTAAATCAAACGCAGACTGTTGGTTCTCAGCGGCACACACGACTTTCGCTATGTTATACCATAGATCGCGGTCTACCGATATAAAATCAAACGTAGACCTTGGCTCTCAGCGACACACACGACTTTCGCTATGGTATACTCTACTCATAATCCCCAGGAACTAGTTTAGTCCGGACTCCTCACAGGATCAACTTTAGAAACCGCCCCTTGGGGCTCAAGGCAGCACCACCCGATGGTACTCCTGAGAAGTTCATTTCAAGGGAGCGCCTTTTTCCCCAGAGCCATCATCAAAACATTTTATACTATACATATTTAGTATCTTTAAATCATACACCTAGTATGATCTCATACAAAGCTTCTTTACTCAAAATCGATTATCCCAAAATCGATAATTCTCAAACTAGGCTTTCCAAATTCTTGTATTGATTTTACCCAAAAATCAAAAGCCTTTCCAAATCCATAGGTTCCCAGAACCTTTTTCCAAAATCCTCATAAGATCCTTTATATATATATTCAGATATATAAAATCTTTCAAAACTTTGGATCATTTTCAAACTTGTATAAACTCCTTTTATACTTCAAACATTTCCAAAACCTTTTTCTTCTGGCAAAAGATTCATCAAGGGGAGTTTTATCTTATATAAGAAAGATATATAACTTTGTTTATTCAAAATCAAATATTCAAGTTTGATTACTTTCTTTTCAATATCAATTTCATTCAAATCCGTACGATGTAAACATATCATTCGTACGCCATACCAATCTGATCGCTCACTCGATCACACAATTTCACTTCCGAACTAGTATCGTCCACCCGACTTTCTAGTGCGGACACAGATCTGGTTTCTTGATCAGAAACCGTCATTCTCCTTGCATAGTCATAACTATGATAGAGAATATCCAGAACCAATCAAAAGTCCATATCCAGGTTCGCCGTCGAAAATCGAGTGAAAAATCCCACTCAGATCGATATAAATATCTCGAAATTCTGTGCTCGAATCTGGATCAAATCACTATGCGAATAGAATAACATACGTACACCCTACGTATTTATCTTTATGGTTATTAGCCAAATCAATTCTCTTTCTATTCACATTTACTCTAATTTTCATTCACTTACCCACAATTGCTTCAATCCATTTGGGTTATCACCTCTTATTCTTATCTCGATTGGGTGTCTAACCAATAATAGTTTAAACTCTGTACAGTTTAAATTTAGAAAATAGCTTGAAAATTTTAAAGAAATAGATAAGTAGTTGAAAAATAATTATTAGTTTGTAAAATAGCTGTAAAATAGTTCAGTAATTGGAAAATAATTGGAAAATAGTTAAATAGTCATAGAAATTTATTGCAAAATAGCTATAAAATGGTAATTAGTAGTTGAAAATAGTAATTAGTTTATAAAATAGCTAGAAAATTGTTAAACAGTTTCAAAAATAATTGTAAAACAAGTATAAGATAGTTTGGCTTTTTTAAAAGAAAAGTTGTTTATATAATGAATAGCTTGGAAAAATAGGTTTATTTCAAAACAATTTATATAAAAATATAGTCCAGAGTCAAAACTGCTTACTTCCCAATCTCCATTCTCATCAATTCAATTTAAATTTCCTCTTCCATTTAAATTGACCTAATTCCTATTTAAATAATTTCAATTTCCATTGAAATTGATTCTACCCCAAATCAAGTTGAATTAACCTCAGTTTCTTTTCAAATTTCACTTTATTCAACTTTGATTTCAAATTCCATTTCCAAATCAAGTTGAATTATTCTTGATTTCCTCCCAAACTCAATTCAAATTCCATTTGAATTTAAAACTATTCAACTCTGAGTCCAAATTTCAAAATTCCATTTTAAATTATCTTTACTTAACTCATTCCAAGGTTCAAGTAAGAGTTTTCAAACAATTCAATTTCCAAATTTATTTCTTAACATTCGAATCTTAAGTTCAAAGGAATTCCATATCCTTAATAATGGATATATTACCATACCCATTTTTTTAAACAAATCCAATCCATAGTTTAAAGATTATTTATAATAATAGGATAATATCATCCAATTATTTTAAAACATCCATCCATTACCAATTTCCAGGTCTCAAAACCCATTTTGAGATCACATAAATTCCCAATTCAAATTAACCATTTAACTTTCCAAGTTAAATTCCAATTCCACCTTAAAATTTCCAATTCAAGCTGTTCATTTAAACCTTTTTAACTTCTCCTAAGTTAAATTCGATTTACTTAATCCAATCAACCTCAAATCAATCCTTAATCTTCACAATAATAATCTTCCCACTTAAAAACTTATCACTTTGGGTATCATATCTCATTCCAAATTGAAAACTCAATATTTAGAGCTTATCTCAAACCATCTTTGATATTATGCATATCCATACATAAACATATTTATTCCTTAACCAACCAGGCTATATTTTAAAATTTAAACCACCCTTGGGTTTCAATTCAAATAAATTTCTTTAAATTTTCAAACAACTCTTGTTTGAAATAGGACCATTTCATTCAATTGCATTAAATAATATTACTTATTGTTTCTTTAAATTAATACATCATTAATTAATTCCAATTAATCACATTCGGTAATTAACTTATTTCTTAATTACCTTCATTAAGTAATTGTTCTTTAAATTACTTACCTCTAGTTACTTCATTAAGTAACTTCCTCTTAATTTATCATTTCCAATTATTTCCATAAATTAATCTCATTAGATAAGGCTTAATTACATAAATTAATTGATTATCCTTATCCTGAAACCTTTCCCAAATTCAAGATAAAATTTCGGTTTGGTTGTATTTCTATTACTTCTCAATTTAATTTAATAATTTAACAACCAATTCCCTAATATAATAGATAATCTATTTCTTATATAAGATTCATTTGCTTTTGAAATCATTTAAAAACCTTAATATAAGAAAATAACAAGTACGCTCTCTCATATTTATACACTCAACTCATTCTAGGGTACCACTTACCCTATCCTTAATGAGTACACCTCCCCCAGAGCCAAGGTTCTCGCTTAACCTGGCTCTGATACCAAATGTAACGACCCGGAAATTTCCGATCCCGAAAATTCCAGATAGTTAGAGAAAAGAAGAAAGAGATAGAAGAAGAACAGAAAAGAAACACACAATCTCACATTCGCAGCGGATAAAATATAGTAGCAAATAATAATAACAGTTATACAAAGAAAACTGTATCTGTTAGTTTACATTTATATACATCAGAGTTACAATATCTCATACAAGCTGGATAGTTTAACAACTTGTCCAGATAACAAAAATACTATATCAGAATCCACTCCATACGCTCCTGCCATCTAGCTCTCCTCCTGAGCTCCAGAACGTCCTTACCTGGAAAGCTGTAATACTCGGTCTGACCCGAGCATTACATCAAAGTAACACCCGGGTCAGGCTGGAAACCAGCGTGAGTAAACCCATCTAACATGGAATTCAAAGCATATAACTTATATAGAACCCGGGGTAACTTATATCAATTTCAACTTCACAAGTTGTTATGGACATCATCTATTTCACACATTAATTTCTAAGTGCCAAAACTTAGATTAAATGGTCCAATTCACTTAAATCATTCCATATCAGCCTATTGATTTCACATAACAATTTATAAAGAATCGAAGTGGTTTCGGGTGTTTACTAATACCCGACTCCGGTCTCTTCGAACCCAATGCCATCTTAACTTAATTTATCCAAGTGAAATACAATTCAACTTTTAACTATAGGATGTCAAAGTAATTCATCATCAAAAGAAAACCACATCATTACAGTTTAAATTAACATATCTTATCACATAGTACCACGAACCACATATTAGGGATAACAAGTAACCAAAGGCTTCCCATATCATTCTATTCATCCCTTAAATTAATTTCACAAATTAATTTATTCTTAACCAAATACAGTAATTAACCTTTAATTACCTCATTAATTAATTATTAACTATAATTATTAATTACCCTTGATTAATAACATCCAGCAATTAACCATCCTCAATTACTCATTCCATAAATTAATTACCCTTAATTGATCCTCTCAATTAATCCCTTGATTAATTTCAAAGTAATTAATAAAACTTGATTACTCTCTTAATCAATCACTTAACAAATAATTACTTCCATCATTAAACAATCCTTAATTCGTTAATTAATTAATTACTCCATAATTAATTAATTACTCCATAATTAATTAATTTTAAAACGATTATATTAATTAACCCTTAATTAATAACTTCAAATGATTATCCATTTATTACTTCCACTTAATTACTCCCATGAGTAATTTCTACACATTACTTCCATAAGTAATTATCATTCTTAATTATATTCAATAATTCACCATTGATTGCTTCATTAAGTAATCACACTTAATTAATCCATAATTAAGTGATTATTCCAAATTAAATAAACAATTAACTAATTGTTTAAAATTAATTAAATAATTAATTAATTAACTTCTTATATTTCAAAAATCCTTAATTAATTAAGAAAATATTATTCTTAATTAAACTTTTTACTTACTAATAAATTACATTAAATATTGTTTTAATTCATATCAAAGCTAAATTAACCATAATTATCTTCATAAGTAAATTATTTTAAATTAATCAAACTTTTATAACTTAAAAACAAATTAATCTATTTGGTTTTCAAAATGTTATCAATAACCTTATTTGAAAATGATGCATTTAGAAATAAATTTTAAAATTTAGAAAACACTTAAATTTTCTAATCCAAACCATTATATTTCCAATATAATTTTAAAATTTTAGTTATTTTGACATTTCTTAATAACTTTGATTTAATATTTTAAAATGAAAACATTTCCTTTGAATTAAAATTCAAATAAAACACTTCTTTTATTAAATTAGAATTCAAAATTTAAATTATTACAAAAACTAAGATTCAAACTATTTGAATTCATTTTCAATTTCAAATTTAAACTTAGTTTAAATTTCCAGTTTACATTTTAAAAACTTTACTTTTAATTTTTAATACAGAACAGGTTCTGATTATTTTTGTAAAACCTGAAACAATGAAGTATACCCGAGTAGACTTGAATTTACTTCGGGTCAAAAACAAATCAGCTTCGAGCTAAATCTTGTTTTACCCTAGACAAACCCGAGGCCTCCTAAACCTGCAATCACCCAACATTTACCAACATCAACACACTGGAGCTCTCATCACAAATACTTCGAGTTCCAAACCCCACAGCTTCGAGCAAAACACAATGCAACTCGAACAAACGCGAGCAACCATCTTCCCCAAAACACATATGAAACACCAAGTACGGCGTGCACCTGCACGAACACCACCGTCACCTCCAACCATTCGCGACCTCCTACGCAAGTCGCCGACCATTCCCCAATACCATTCCGACCTTCCATCCAATTGCAGAACCTCAATTTCAAAAATGAGCCTTCAAGCTCAAAAACTGGAAAAAAAAATGTCGAACTGGAAAATTTCCTAACTCTCCAAACTCCGACCATCAGAGGAGCTTCACCTCTGGCCGCTACTTCTTCCACACTCCATCATTCACCTATTTGAATTTGGGACAACTCGATCACTTCTAGAGTTCGCGATGATAAATTCTCTGATCAACTAAAGAAACTAGGGTTATAATCTTCAATCTAAAACCCCCATCATCTCAATGTATTAATCCCCTTTCCTAAAATTTTTTCCTGATTCTCCTATCACCAGATCATCACCTGAGACGATTATAGAACAACATTTCTAACCCAAAACATCCTTTCCAATAAAACCCAAACTGCTCCTTAAATCCAATATTAAAAATTGAAATTTTATTCCTAAAATTCACGATTTAGTCTATAGTTTCAGATTTTATACCTGAATTAATGGTTTAGGATGTTTCAAATTTATCATCACATAAAACCGATCTATTTTCCCAGGTTTACAGATAAATTCCAAAAAAAAAAAAATCTGAGATTTTTCTTATTTTAACTTTAAACAAATTTTAAAATTTGAATCTCATTAAACTAACATCTTTTTCATAGATTCTAATATCTGAAATGAATTAGAGAATTTGGGAAATGATTTTTGAACAAATCATTACCTGTAAATCTGGAAAATAAAATAAAATTCCTATGTCTGATTTTCAAACATGCAAAGCAACTACATTCATATAAACATGATTTAGAATCCTAAAACCATCATGCAAACCATTTCCAAACATAGATCACAAGTTTTACTTCAACCATAACATATGCATCCAATCAAAAGGTGATTCATTTTACAGTTTTTTTAAAGTAGAGGCTTAGAATGAGAACAGAGATTCCTTTTGAATCACTAAAAAAAACATTCCCTATAAACACACAGAAGCTCGCATATATACATTCATGCAAATCTACCCTCAATCACCATAATTCATATGCAACTCCTATTTGATACTTAAGTTATAGTTCAAAGTTTACTCACAGTATACTGATAAAACACAGTTGATCCATTTTGTTAGCAGACATGCATGCAATATTATCATACATGTATATATGTTTTCATCCCTAAACAAACAAGCTAACAACTTTCAAGCATCCACACAAACAGGCAGATCAAACTTAAAGATGAAAGCTACTCACCTTTGGTGTTTACGGGAATCAGAGGAGCAGCTTGTAAACTGTAATCCATTTTGATTATTTAATCAGGTGTTTTTGTAACTTGGTGTTCGCTCCTGCATAATACTTAAGATGTACTTTGCTGTTTGAGTTGAAATTGTTGTTGTAGACATATAGATCTTTGCAGTAATTGGTTTTACAGCTTGCTATTGATCTCCATTTCCTTTTGCTTAGAATTTGAGTTGATCTCCTCTTGGTTATGCAAGATGACAGATTTGAAAATTTTGAACTGGAGTTATATTTTTTTTTCAATCTGATTTTAGTTTTAGAAAAGAAGAAGGGCTTGGACTCACATGTATTTGCCAAAATTTTCTCTTAATAATTTTATTAATGAATGTTTTCAAAAATTAAACAAGACAATGCCACTTGTAAACTTAAGTTGTTAAAATGATTCCAAGTGTTTATTACATGATATAATAATCTTACACATGTTTTATTCTCATATTAAATAATTACTTATTTTTATAAATGTTTTAAAAATTCATTTAAATTGATTCTTATTTATTTTAACATGTTTTAAATGTTGATTTCAATTAGCCTTAAGTGTTTACATATATAAATTATCTTTATACAATTACATAGCTTTATAATTTATTTAAAATATTACTTTCAAAGCTACATTTTGAAGAAAGAATATTTTTAAAAGAAAAGAATATAAAAAAAATCTTATTTTAGGGTTTCAAACTAAATTATATTATTAATTATAGATGCCCAGAAATCCGGGTTATCACACTTTAACTGGTATAAAATGGGCGCTCTTGGTAAGACAATCCACAATTACCCATATTCCTTCATTCCCTTTCTTTGTTCTAGGCAGACCGTCGATGAAGTCCATTGAAATCATCTCCCATTTCCATGTCGGGACCTCCAAAGGTTGTAACAAACCGGCTGGCTTCTGTTGCTCTCCTTTCACTTGCTGGCAGATAACACATCTATTAACGAATCTGGCTATATCCTTTTTCATCTTCGGCCACCAGAAAACCCTCTTCACATCCTTGTACATCTTCGAGATTCCTGGGTGGATATTTAATCTAGAACGATGACTTTCTGACAATACTTCCTGACGCAGACCCCTATCATACGGAACACAGATCCTTCCGTTAATCCTTAGTGTTCCTCGATCGTCAATCTCAAAACTAGGACACTGCCCCTTCCTAACCCTTCTGATAATTCTTTTCAACATTAAATCAGATTCCTGCTTGCTTGTAATGCTTTCCAGAAGAGATGGAACCACTTCCAAAAGAGAAAGAACCGCATTTCTGCTAAGAGCGTCTGCCACAACGTTCGCCTTCCCCGGAGTATACAGAATATCCAAATCGTATGATGCCAAGAATTCAACCCATCGCTGCTGTCTCAGATTAAGATCTTTTTGAGATAAAAGATATTTCAACGGTTTGTGATCCGTGAATAACTCAAACTTTTCTCCTAAAAGATAATTCTTCCATATCTTTAGAGCAAAAACAATAGCCAACAGCTCTAGATCATGCGTAGCGTAGTTCCTCTCATGTGGCTTCAACTGCCTACTCGCATACGCAATAACCCTACTATTCTGCATAAGCACAGCTCCCAATCCAACAATACATGCATCAGTATACACTTCAAACTTGCTTTTACCATCAGGAATAACCAATGCAGGAGCACTTGTCAATTTTGTCTTCAGTTTCTAGAAAGCTTCCTCACATTCCGGTGTCCACTCGAATTTAGCTCCCTTCCTTGTCAGTTTCGTTAGGTGAGAAGAGATCTTAGAATAATCCTTAATAAATTTCCTATAGTAACCGGCCAATCCAAGAAAACTGCGAACTTCTGTAGGAGTCTGAGGATGCTTCCATTCCATAATAGTCTCAACTTTAGCTGGATCTACAGAGATTCCCTCACCAGAAACAATGTGGCCCAAAAATTTTACTTCTGATTTCCAAAAATGACACTTAGAAAACTTCACCTTCAGCACATGCCTTCTCAGAGTTTCCAAAACTATTCTCAAGTGCTGCTTGTGCTCTTCTTCCGATTTAGAATAAACCAAAATATCATCGATAAATACCAAAACAAACTTATTCAGAACATCCCTAAAGACTCGGTTCATCAGATCTACAAAGTAGGCAGGAGCGTTGGTTAACCCGAAAGGCATAACCAACCACTCATAGAAACAATTAGGTCCCCTAAATGCAGTTAAGGGAATACTGTCTTCAGCTACCCTTAACTGATGGAAACCTGATGCTAGATCTAACTGAGAAAAGACAGATGCACCATGAAGCCGGTCGAAGAGTTCATCAATGCGAGGAAGAGGATACTTATTCCGAATGGTCACCTTGTTCAATTCACGGTAGTCTACACAGAACCTTAGCGACCCATCCGACTTGGTGACAAAGACTGCAGCAGAACCCCAACAGGAAAAACTTGGTCAAATCAAACCCTTCTCCAACAAATCTTGAGTTTGCTTTACTAATTCCTCCCTCTCTCTTGGAGCCATTCTTCTTCTAGGTTGAATTACAGTAACTGCTCCAGGAACCAAATCTATGCGAAACTCTATTTTCCGATGTGGTGGCAAACACTGAACTTTCTCAAATGCGTCGGAGAAATCCCGGACTACTTCAATATCTACAATCTCCTCTTGAGAAGTCTTCACTCCATGTAAAAGACTACTCAAGTGAATTCCAGAGTTATCACACATTACTCTAGCAATTCTACTCAGATCAGTTTCCAACGAAACTGTTCTTTCATCAAAATTTAAAATAGCCTTATATTTGTCAAGCCAATCCATTCCCAATATAAGGTCGAAACCTTGAAAATCCAATACATAAGGATCACAGGAAAAACTATGGGATAGATAGGAGATTCTCAAATCTTTACAAATTCTATCCAATTTGGTTACCCCTCCTATAGGATTTGATACACAAATGGGATTGTCAACTATTCTAGGGGTGAGTAAGAAATTCTCTACAGTTCCCAGGGAAATAAAACTTAAAGAAGCTCCATAATCAAATAAGACTTTAATATATTTTCCATTTAAAAGTAAGGTACCTTCTAAAACTCCCTTGCCTTTTGATGAGTTTGATGGTGCGCCTTCCAAAGCAAATACTTTGTTCTATTGAACCTTGTGAAGGAGCGGGCAGTCTTTAATCACGTGTCCTGGTTGGTGACAGTTAAAGCAAAGAGGCTTCTGAACTAAGGCTGACCTGGTCCACTATACTGCTGTTGCTGCTCCTGTTGCTGAGATCCTTTGCTGGGACATTTGTTTGCCAGATGACCTTCTTGTTGACAAATATAACACTTTCGGGGTCCATTATTGTTCCCAAACTTCTTCTTGTTTTGTTTCTTCCAGTTAGGATTGAATTTTCTCTTATTCTGGTTAGAAGAATTCCCTCCTGATGCAGCAACTTGTGCCACTGACCTCTTCTTTATCAAATCTTCATACCTTAGCGCCATATCAATAAGCTCCACAAAAGACCCTTTCAGATGTGCTGTCATTCTCTCATGATACTCAGGCCTCAATCCTTGGACAAACATCTCGTTCTTCTTAAGAGGTGTGTCTATAAGTCCTGGACCATAGCAAGATAACTCGTTGAATTTAGTCTCGTATTTAGCTATAGACATATTTCCTTGTTTCAGATTCAGAAAATCTTGATAAAGCCGAGTTCTTCCTGCAGCAGGCATAAACTTTTCCTCAAACATCTCCTTAAATTCTTCCCAAGACATACCATCTTCCGAGATATTAGCAGTCACTGAATTCCACCATACTGCGGCACCACCTTGTAATTGCCATGCAGCCATTATTCTCTTCTGCTCATCTAATAACCTCATGCTCTTAAAAATCTTCTCACACGAGCGAATCCATGCTTGAACTTCTATTATAGTTTCTGATCCTTGAAATGGTTTTCCTCCAAAATGAACAAAGTCCTTGCATAATGCGGCAAAATTGACCGGAGACGTAACTGGATTAACAGTCTCATTATCAGTCTGCTCTCTTCTGTTACCAGTTGATGCACTCCCAACAACTCTTCCCCTTCGGCCTCTTGAACTCATATTGGCTACCTGAACAGGTAATCCAATCAATTTAGATGGGGATATAGTTATATAAGAAAATTACAAATACGCACTCTCAAGATAGATTCTATTCCAGAGCCTAGATGTTTCTCAACCATTGCGCTGATACCAACTGTGACGACCCGTCTTTCAATAGCCAGAAAGACGTATCATCAATAAGAAAGAAAGAGATAGAAATAGAAAGATAGAAAGAAAAGAAACAACACTAATCAGAATCTCACAGCGGAAACGAACAAAATATAATATTACACATATCCATTACATAAGTTTACATATCAGAGTACACAAAATGATACGACTTCATTACATCAGACATTCATAATAGTTTTCCCAACCCATACAACTCAAAACATAACACCAAAATGCTACTACAGCGAATATAGATAGATAGTACGTCTGGACTCCAGCTCCAGCTTCCAAAACATTTGCTAATCCAAACCTAATCACTTGGCTACTCATAAAAATTTGAGTACCCAAGAATTTATGAAAAAGAAAATAAACTCCGGGTCAGACATGGGTCTGGTGTGAGTAAATCAGTTAAAGTTGTTTAACTTTAAAATCATTTTGAAACAAAAGGTATCACATAAGACTTCCCACAAATAAACACGGGTAAGTTTTTACCTTACGCTAACCAAAACATTTGATAGGAAATTCAGTGATATTATAATAGGGTCTAGAGTTTTCAAGTAAAATAGAAAATAGCCGAAATTGTTACATCTATTAAATTCCAGCTACTAGCCACGAAAGTGGGTAATACAATCAAAACCGTATGGTCTCATAGGGAAAATGGGTTTCCATCAATGGCAGGGCTACTGGGGTACCGCCCGTCGCAGTACGGGGCCTAGATCACCGTACCGAGGACCACTCTCGATCCACTGCAACACAAGGCCGGACCCATCCCTTACTGGACAGTTCCGAACAAGACAACCCCGCAGTTGTGGCCAATAACTGCCCGCCCAGCCGAATATATAAGGGACTTCTAGACAGGGGTAAATCTAACTCTCAAGTGGGGGCTACCCACGAAGCCTTGCTGCACCTCCCCTGTTTTAGCCATTCCCGGTTGATGAGGCTTGAGGCTACGATTACCTTTAGAGAACACATTTCTTAGAATGCTCATCGTCCACCTGACGATGTTCTGAAAGCATTCAATCCATACAAGTTCGTTCCGGGTTCGAACGAAACCGAAGGCATTATTTCTTTACACTCATTTTGGAATCACCATCCGAGTTAACGACAATAACCCTTGCACTTCAAAAACTCCATCTCGATCCTCACTTGAGATGTCACGACCTAACGTTTAACTTGGATCGATGTGGTTTTCGGAAAATCAAATTTGATTCCCGATCCCGGTCTCATCGAAATCCAAACGTGTCTTAAAGGCCAAGTTGTTTAAAAATTTAAACAATTCAATTCAGATTTAAACATTGCATCACACAGCATTATCCACAGATAATAACCAATATCTATCACATATACAATATCTCATCACAGAGTACAACTCAACTATCATACAACAGATATTAACCATATTCAGATATCAATTCAAACTATCATCCATAAGCAAGCACTACTTAATTCATATTATAATTAATTTAAATTGAATTAATTACTTAAGAAATTATCACTTAATCTTGATTAAACAAATGTTAATTAATTAATCACAATCATTTAATTAATTAATCACCTCTTAATTGTCTCCTTATTAATTAATTAATGCTTAATCAATTACTAATCTTTATTTAATTATCAATTAATTACTATAATTATTTATTAATTAAAATTTGAGTAAAAATTAATCATTCCTTAACTGATTATTAATTAACCCTTAATTTATAATTAATTAACCTTAATTAATTCCTAGTTACCTTAATAAATTCTTAATTAATCACAAATTAATTTATCTTTATTACATAATTAATTATTCATTAATTAACCTTAATTATTTAATTAATTAAATCTTAACCCTTAATTAATTTACAATTAATTATAAATTAATTAATGTTTAATTACTTAATTAATTAACTCTTAATCAATTGATTAATTAACTACATAATCACTAATTTATAAATCATTACTCACTTAATTAATCAATTATTAATCACTTATGAATTAATCTTAAATTAATTAATAACCTATTAATTGTTATTTAATTTAATCCTTAATTATCCATTAAATAATTCATAAGTGATTAATTAAATCTTAACAAATTAATTAACCAAAATAAATTAATTAATTCCAACTCTGATTTTTAATTAATTAAAGTAAACTTTAATTTCAAAATTTAATTAACTTCCAAAACCAAACAATTTCATTCATCACTTAAAACTCTTACATGTTTAAACATTCCAATTTATTAAAACAAATTACCTTGGAAAAAGTGAGATTTAAAAATGTAAAATTATTTCAAACTTTAACAAATAGAATGTGATTTACTTTTGAAATAAAACATTGAGATTTTATAAAGTGGTGAAAATATAAAGTTTTAAATTTAAACTTAAAACAAATTTTAGATTTAAAACTAGTTTTAAAGCTTGATTCACTTACTTAGTTAAACTCGACCAAAACTTCAACTAAACACAAATTCAACTCCATCTCTTCCCTACCCTCTCATCATCCACCTGAACCCAACACACACACAGAAGCAACAACAACACACACACACCCGAGCACACGCGCGACTCTCACGCGACCAAAAACGAGCGCGACTTCGAGGAAAAGAAACACTCGCACGCGACAACACCACTGACACATGCCGCTACCTCGTTCACATGCACGGTGCTCCGGCGCCTCCACCGCCGCTGCCAACCCCTTGCGTAAACCCCAAATCGATCCTCGACCCAGATTCAAACTCGAGAACCCATCAATTCAAACTCGAACAAAATTTGGGTGTTCGAACCCAAAATTTCAAACTGCAGATGCCTGGAAACAAACCCATCACCCACGACACCGACTACCATTCGCCTCCCTACTTCGGCCATGCACTCGCAACATCCAAACACAACTCCACCCCAAACCTCGTGAAACTCGATCATCCCTATGCTTCATACGAACAAACTCCTCAACTCGACAAACACACAGAGCACAAACCCTAAAAATCACAATTCCAAATTCTGTGTTGCATAATAAATTCAATTAGTATTTTTCTAGTGTTATACAACATTAAACACACCTTCGATTCAAATTTCAACGCTTAAAAAGAACCCAGTCATAAGAATTTGACAAGAGCCCCAAATTTAGTTAAACCCAAAATTCATATTCAACTGTAAATTAAAAATTCTGATTCCTGTTTTAAAATTCATATCATGCATTATAGATTTAGTATATAATCTTGATTCATTAAAATTCAACAAAATTTACATGATATTTTTTTTTCTGCATATCTACTTCCTGCAGATATTTAACTGTTTCCTATGCAAATTTTTTTTCCAATTAATTCATATTGAATTTAACTTCTATATTTGAAGATATTAACTCAGCATCATCTTACTGTATTTAAATTTGAAGTTTGTTCAGAAATTTTGCTTTGAACTTGAAATAACAGAGGAGTTCAATTTTCTTATAACATGCACAGTCAAATTTTAAAACTGTAAACAAATACTTCACAAATAAATGACATGCAAGCATTTCAGAGTTAACATTCAACATACAACAATTTTATACTTAAAGTTTTGATTTAAGAATTTACTCACCTGTTTTTTTTTTGTTAAGGCTCAAGCTGCAGGAAAGAATATGAACTGCAGATTTCTACCCACCTCTTGAAATTTGCAAGATTATTGTTGATGATGCCTCAGATCTTGAATTAGTTAGTGATAAAACTGTGATTGTATGATGATGTTTGGTTGAAGGTGTAAAGATTTATGAAGTTCAGATTTTGAAAAATGAAGAATGTAAAATTTCTTGTTTAATAAAATGAGAAAGTATATAAGAAATATCTTTTAAAAATTTGTTTTTATAAAATTTAAAGAGAATAAAACCTAAATTATGACACTTGTCACAAAACCTAACTAATTTTCTAACACATGTTAATAATAGAATTTAAATGTTAACAAGTGTTTATTCATGCAAAAAGCAATTAAAATGTTTTCTTAAATTGATTTTTCTTATATAAAGTCATTTTTAATTCCTATAAATCAATTTCCCTTAAAGGATGAATATAAAACAAATGTTAGAACTTAAATAAAATCATGAGCATATTACTTAATACTCAAAGTAAAATTAAGAATAAAAATTAACATAATTTAAATCTTTTAATTTATCAATTCAAACTCAATTTAAGTTTTAAAATCCAATTCAAAAATTAAATTTGATATGAATAGAATTTTAACACATTCATTTCCTTATATATGTATTGGTTTTTAATTAGAATAAATGTATATTTACAATTCATTTATTTGCTGTTGAATAAAATAACAAATTTATCAATTAAAATTGGTTTATTATATAGATTATCATATTTAAATTGGGTGTGAAATTCCGGGATATCACAAATACTATGTAAATAGATTGTCCCTTTTTCTCTTTTATTTATTCCGGCCTTGTATTCTTCTTTGAGAAAAATCGCTCGTTCGTTCCTCTATGAAAAATTAGGGCTTTGTGGGAAATTGAAGTCACCGCTTTCTGTTGATCGATTAAATATATAGTTTAGCATTCCTTGCTTTGTCGATTGATCAGTTCTTCGATTTGCACACGGCTAATTCAATTTTGTCGAGTTTAATATGACCTCGTTATGTGATTTCCTTTTTGCCTTTCTAATTGATTTTCTTGAACTCGATGCTCATTTTAGGCCGATGATGATTGGGTTTTATATAGTGTTCAATTCCCTTGATTTCCGTTCGAATTAATTCGTCTATATTGTAGCTTGGCCGTTTGATTTTGCTTGAGTGCATACGATTTGTTTAGACTTCTTTAAATTCGTATATTTTCTTGCTTGATTATCACGACTTTGAATTGCTTTGACGATGTTTTCCTTGCCTACTATGGTTTCAATTTTCTGTTATTTAACTCATGATTTTAGTTCCGGTCTTTATGCTTTTGATATCGGCCACTTAGATTTTGTGAAAATTTAGCTACGACTTCGTTTATGATATACAAATTTGCTATCACTTGACTTATTGGCATTTGACTTTGGGAAGTGCTTTGCAGTTGCCTCTGGTTTTACTGCATGTATATATACATACATACATATATACATATATGTTCATCCATATATATATATATTCATGTTGTATGTTGCAGACTTGAGTCTTATCGATGCATTACATTTGTTTGCATATTTGTATGGTCATTCGCTTGTTGTTCATTAGCTTGGTCTGATAATTTTAAGCTGGCCATTCGATTATTCTTGAATGATGGTGATTTCTCTGTAACTTCGGCCATTGATTTTGTGATATGAGTTGCGTTGAGCTCTGTCCACTATTATACATGTGTGTTTGCATTGACTTCACTTGAGTTTGCTTTATATGCAGTCAGTGATCATGTTTACACTTGCATTCAGTAAAAATGCCTCTGACCTTGGTAGCCTCTTCACTTGTTCCACATGAGTCTGGTTGTATTCTTTTGTTCACTGTTTTGTTGCATTGTGTGGTGAATTTTGGTTTGCATCAAGTACATTGATAATTGATATGAGATACCGCCTTGTATTTACAGTCTTCATTTTTGGGTTTAGTTGTGTTTTCTTATATCTGATCTGGTTGTGTGTGTGTGTGTGTGTGTGTGTGTTACTTGGTAGCACTTTCCACTCCTCGTATCATCATGTAATCTACTTTGGAGCTTGTTGATAGTTCAGTTGGACTGTCCAGTTCTGGCGCACATGATATCTTCACTTGTGCATGTCACTATATACATATGTGAACTGCATTGTTCTGCATTGTTGTTATCTTCATTTGGCCCTATAGAAGTGTTGCATTCACCGTGCTTGATCATGTACATTTGAGCTGGGCATGTGTGCTTCTTACTGTAGCCAACTCGCTTGAATTCAGTTGTATTGCATCATGTGCTTTGAGTCACTTGTGTTCATTATGTAGTCTGATCTGTTGGTCTTCATGGGTTATGATATGTTCACACTGCTTTGGCTATTCATGTTGTTTGCCTCCTTTATGTATTGTTTACTACTGTTGCACTGGTTCATTTTGTTGCTCCCTGTTTTTTCGATCTTAATGATGATGTTTTTGTAGTGCACCTAAGTTGAACCTAGCTTTGGCTCGAGTTTGACCTTACACTTATGTTGTGACTTTATTTGTATTGCACTTGAGTTGAACCTAGCTTTGACTCGGGTTTGACCTTGTGCTCACCTGTCCCTGTAGTTTTATCAAGTGTATATTGGTGTGCACGACCTTGTGGCGTGTACAGTGACACATTGTGCATGTCACAGGTTGTTCATATATGATGAATTCAAAAATTAAATGATGACGAACAACCCAAATGACTGAGGTGAATAATATTTTCAAAAACATATTTTATTTTACACTGCAGAAAAATATTTCTTTTTCAATTTTACTACATCAGTATTTATTATGTAGATAACTCAGATGCTGGATTCAAGCTGGAATAGAATTGAAGATAAAATATGAGTGAATGAGTGATATTTAGTGAGGTGAGCATGTGAGATTTGAGATGTAATCAAATTTGTATTGTAATTGAAAATTGTGTATATATAGTGAGAGCTCAAATTTGTACTATTAAAAATTGTAATAATATATTTGTTTGAATAAAATACCTGTTTGAATGTAAATTCTGTATCATTCATTTTATTCAGCAAATATTTATTTAATTATGAAAAATAAAATAGTACATTAACAAATACATAAATGAATATACATATATGTTTATTATCATCAAATAAAAATCATATACTAGCATATTCAAAAATCTCCCACTTTTGATGATAACAAACATATATTTAAGATTTTGAATTTATTAAATGTATTTGATCATTCAATTTTCTCCCACTATTTGAATGCTCCCTCTCCATACAAGCTCCCCCTTCATATATGCATGAAAATAAATAAAATGAAAATAAATAAAAATATGCAAATGAACTTAGATGCAAATAAAAAATAAAATATTTGACCTGTTTTCCCAAAATTTTGACCTTTCTCTCCCCCTTTTGTTATCAGCAAAAGATTAATAGTGTTAGAAAAATAAGAGATAAAGTGATAGACATTAATACTCAATTTTGTATAAATATTAAATTTCAATAAAAAATCAAACAAAAATCATAAATACTCTGTTAGGCGCATATTCCACTTTGGAATGACAGGGATGATGCAAAACCATGTAGTCGTGTCTATTTGTAGTATATTTATATCAGGAATTTGAATATCTACTAACCATGCATAACCATTAGGACTTTTAAATGAGATTAGTAGTATTCCAAACTTCAATAAAAATGAATTCAAGTATCTTCTAACCAGGCATATCGGTGAGGACTTTTAAATGGGATTAGAATCAACTTGTCTATTTAATTAATCAATTTTGATGTGCGTTCCATATATGCATAATCGTGAGGACTTTTAAATGAACATGGAAGCACATAGTAAAAAAATTCCAACTAATTCACCCATGCATAACCGTGAGGACTTTAAATGAGAGTGAATACTTTAGATGTTTTTATTTGCTAAAAAATATAAAAACGAATGATTTTCTGTTTAAAATACCACATATTAACATATTATATTGGATTTTGATGGGTGATGGTCGATAGAAATAGAAATGGTCATTGAATTTTTACCATAATATTTTTATAACTCTTGTTTAAAATTTTAAGGAAATTTACTAAATATACTGTCTCGAGTTATAATATATGATTAATATCAACACTCATTTTTTTCCAATCACTATTTATCTTTTCGATAATCTATAGGGAGTTAGATTTGTTAAAATAGGCAAAAATCAAATTTCTAAAACACCTAAATTGAGACGAAGTTTACAAAAACTATTTTCTGAAAGGTGTTTTTTAAAAATGTCTGCCAATTGAGAATCGGTTGAAATGAAATTTACGTAGATATTTTCTTTGAAAATATGATCTCTACAAAAACGATGTCTAACATCTATATGTTTTGTTCATGAGTGATGTATAGGATTATTCGTGATATCAATTGCACTTTTGCTATCACACAATAGTGGTACATGTTTAAAATTTAGGCCATAGTCTTGCAAAGTTTGTATCATCCATAAAATTTGAGTAGAGCAACCACTTAGAGCAGTATACTCTGCCTCTGTGGTGAACAATGCAATATAATTTTATTTTCTGCTTGACCATGCAACTGACTAATGTCCTACATAAAACATGTTCCATTAGTACTTTTTCTATTAACCAGACTTTCAGCTTAATCTGCATCTGAATATCCCATTAATTCAAAGTTATCATTAGTCGGATACCAAAGACCAAAACGTGTGGTGCGCAACAAATATCTTATAATTCTTTTAACAACTTTTAAATGAGATTCTTTTGGATTAGATTGAAATCGTGCACACAAGCAGACATAAAACATGACGTCAGAACTAGAAATAGTAAGATAAAGAAGTGATCCAATCATACCTCGATATTGCTTTTGATCAACTGCCTTACTTTTTTCATCTTTGTCAAGTTTAATTGTTGTGCTCATGGGGGTTCTTGCTGGTTTAGCATCTTTCAATACAAATTTGTTGACAAGTTCCCTAATATATTTCGTTTGAGAAATAAGTTCACCTTTATCGCTTTGTTTGATTTGAAATCCTAAAAAGAATTATAACACTCTAACCAAGCTCATTTCAAACTTTTCCTGCATAAATTTTTCAAATTTCTCATACAATAAATTGTTAGTGGCACCATAAATAATGTCATCAACATATATTTGAACAATCAAAAGATCATCGTTTTCATGCAATAGAAATAGTGTGGTTTCTACACAGCCCTTTTTGAACCCATTTTCAAGGAGATAAGTACTAAGACATTTATACCAAGCTCTAGGGGCTTGTTTTAATCAATATAATGCCTTTTTAAGTTTATATACATGGTTAGGATATTCATGACTTCGAAAACCTTCTTGTTGTTCAAAAAATATATCTTCTTTCAAAATTCCGTAAAGAAAAGCACTTTTAATAACCATTTGTCTTAGTTTAAATCCTTTATAGCAAGCAAAAGCTAACAATATCCTAATGGATTCTAGTCTAGCTACTGGTGCAAAAGGTTCATCAAAATCAATTCCTTTAATTTGATTATATCTTTTAGCAACTAACCTAACTTTATTCCTAACCACATTTCCAGGTTCGTCATATTTATTTTTAAAAGTCCATTTTGTTCCTACGAATGGACAATCAATAGGTCTTGGTGCTAGACTCCAAACATCATGTAACGACCCGGAAATTTCGATCCCGAAAATTTCCAGATAGTTAGAGAAAAGAAGGAAAGAGATAGAAGAAGAAGAACAGAAAAGAAACACATAATCTCACATTCGCAGCGGATAAAATATAATAGCAAATAAATAACAGTTTATAAAGCAGAACTGTATCATTATATTTACATTTTACATCAGAGTTACAACAATTTCACAACACTGGACAATTTAAAATAACTTGTCCCATATAAATAACAATATATATCACAGCGGATAAACACTCTATACGTTCCTGTCCTTCAGCTCTCCTCCTGAGCTCCAGAACGTCCTTACCAGCAAGTCTGTAATACTCGGTCTGACCTGAGCATTACATCAAAGTAACACCCAGGTCAGGCTGGAAACCAGCGTGAGTAAACCCAACTAACAAGGAATCCAAAAGCATACATCTTATATAAACCCGGGGTAACTTATATCAATTTACAACTCCACAAGTTGTTATAGACATCACATATATCACACATCAATTCCTAAGTGTCCAAAATTTAGAATAAATGGTCAAATACACTTAAATCATTACAAACCAGCATATTGATTTCCACATATCAAATTTATACAGAATCGAAGTGGCTTCAGGTATTAACTAATACCCGACTTCGGACTCTTCGAATCCAATGTCATCTTAACCCAAATTATCCAATTAAATACAATTAAATTTTAATTACATTTTAACGCATCAATTCATAATGGATAGATAATCACATTAACACCATTCATCCATCATATCATATCATAAGCAATTCATATCAGGAATATCAACCAGTCCCAAGCACTCATCATCATTCAATAATTAATAAGCAAGATTGATCACTTCATCAATTATATTAATTAATGATCCTCAAATTACTTTCATTAGTTAATTATTCTTAAATTTCATATAATAATTAACCTTTAACTTAATTACATTCATTAATCAATCTTGATAAATCAAATCAGAAATTAACTTTCTTTAATTACTTCATCAATTAAACCAACTCCTTGATCAATTATATAAATTAATCCTTAATTATCCTTTAATTACCACCCATCAAGTAATTTAATTAAATACATCCAGCAATAAATTACTTTACTAAGAAATTTCACCTTATTAATTACATTAAGTAATTATACTTAACCCAACATCAAATGATTAACTTTAATTAATTAAACTGAATTAATTAACTAAAATTAACCACATTAATTTCATTAATTACACTAAGTAATTAATCTTTAAACAATTAACCATTCCTTAAATTTCTTATCACATTTACACATTAATCCTTAAAATGGGTTACCCAAAGTAATTAATCTTTAATTACTTCCCTTAAGTAATCACCCTTTTATTTATTTCATTTGGTAATTTATTCCAAATTACATCCTTTAAGTATTAATTAATAAAACCTAACTTATTAATTAATAAAACTAAATTACATATTAAGTACATCTAGATTTCAATTTAAGTAACCTTTGATTATCTAATCAACTTTCTAATTTCTAAATTAATCAAACTTAATTACTTGATTAATTTATTCTTAATTACTATATTTCTCAATTAATAAACCTCTGATCATTAATTAACAATATTGCATAAATAATCCTTAATTGCAATTATTTAACTTTTAATTGATCAATTTATAATCCTTACTTAACTACCAATTAATTGTTTTTAATTTATCACTTAATTCATTCTTTAAAATAGTCTTCACATCTTTGCTCGACCAAGCTTTGAAAATAATCCTGATTTGAAATAAATAGTTCAAGTAATAAATTCCAAAGCACAATTTTTGTTAAGCTAACTTGTTAACATCCTTATTTAATTACTGAGGCAATCCAGAACCCATGAAATGGAAACCCAAGCTATCCACAGTTTCTCTTAGCTAAAACTTGAGTTTCCCCTACATGTAAAATTTAAAACTGTTGCCTACCATATACCCCAAGAGAAAACAGGCAAAACTTCTCGAGCAAGTCTCGAGCCATACACTCAGTTTTCTCGAGTTAAAACTCAAGCTACTTACAATTACCCCTCCTTCGAGTCAAACGCGACAACGCCTCGAGTGAAACCTGAAACAATCCTTCTTCCTAAAACTTCCACAACTCACTGACACGTTCACCCACCTGTGCAAGTGCACCGCCGATCAACGCCGTCGCGACCAACTTTAGCCTCTCTCACATGTCAGCGACACCCACTGCAATCGTTTCCGACAATCTCTTCGTCACTACAGAACCCATATCAAAATCGAGCTTCACAGTTGAACTCGAACCCACAACCACTACCTGTAAACTCCCCGCTTCCACATCGCCGACCACTGGAATGCCAGAAATTCTGGCCACACCATCTCCAAACTTCCACGATCATATTCCCAAAATCCCTTCAAGCTCGATTCATCAATGAAGCTGCAGGAGACCAATTTTCGAGTTCGAACAGAATTAGGTTAAAAATCCAAATTACCTTGCCGTCGTCGCTACGGCCATCATTCCGAGCTGTCACTATTTTTCCCACACTTCCCGTTCCTATTCCTATCTCCCCCCAAGATTCTAATGACCAAAAACCTCGAGTTCACCAGATATTGACCAGAAACCCATTTCCAGTTAATACCCGAGTTCTCGATCGATACGTTACTAAAAATTTTGATTTTGATTTTAAAAATCTTATTTTCCATAGGTGATTCAAGAATTGAACTTGAATTAGTGATTTATAACACTTCAGTTTTACAAGTTTTAAATATTCCTACCGTTTTTCTCAAATACAAGCATACCTATAGTTCTTACAAACCTGATTATATTTTCAGTTCCCAGATTATACTAAAACTTAGTTATTTTATTTTTAAACTAAGTGCTAATAATGAACAAATAAAAAGATATGAAATTTTATACATTTGTAAACATTAAACTTGTAAAACAGGGAGATATTTGACATGCACAGTTCACAACTATCATATAAAAATGTTCATACCCAGATTACTCACATGCAAAGACAATTCATCTCAGAAATCATATGAAAGCAACTTAAAATTTCTTAGCATTTGAATTAAAATGTTTACTCATCAGGTATTTATACACAGAGATGAGCAAACATGTTTTCAGGCATACTTATTCAATAACTATACTTCTATCTATAAGCTGACAAATCTTTATCATGCAAACAAATTCCCATAAATCATTTAAATGATAAATCACAAGCATCTTGGTTGTCAGGTTTACACATAAATAATGAAAGTAGTTTACTCACCTGCACATGCAACAGAGAACAGATTTGTTCCAGGCTGATGGTTCTAGATTTGTTAAATCTTCTTTTCCTTATTAAATTTACATCTGGTGTTGAACTTTGCATTGTTGCTTGCTGTTAGATTTGTCTTGACTGGTTGTATTTGAAAATTTGATATTGTTATTGCCTTTGATTTCCTGCTTTGTTGAATTTTCCAGTTCATTCTCTCAGGTTAATGAATTGCAGAATTGCTTCAGGTTTATGAATTGCTGAATTGAATTGTAATTTGATTTTTTTTTTAGAGATGAACATAATTTCTTTTGATTTAGAACTGAGATTAGGAAAAAAAATATTTGAAGGGAAAAGATAAAATTTTATATAAGTTAATTTCAGATTTTCTTAAAATTAAAAGGAAATTCAAATAATGAGACACTTGTCTCTTACCTTGCTTAGTATGTTGACACATGTACTAAAGAGGTTTATAACTTTAACACTTGTCATTATTTATATTTACTTTATTTTTATATGATATAAAAAGCTTTTCTTATTAAATTCCTAATTAACAATTACATTTAGAAATTTATAAATGTTTTTTTTTCTAAATTTTATATAAATACAATCTAAAATCATGATTTAAAACATCACATTATGAATTAATAGGTTATTTATATTTAAAGATAACAATTTTATCAATTTATATTTTATATTTATATTCACACCTTTCAAGTATTTATACATATAAAATTTTCAAAAGAGAAGACTTTAAAAAAGATCTTAATTATACACTAATACAATTATTCTTTGAATTTCAAACCTCAAATTCAAATTCAAATTAAATTGACTCATATATATATTTTACACAAACACACATTACATGTGTTTTGAAAATAATGATTTTGCAAATTTTGAAATTATTATACTAGAAGATTATCAAATAAATATTTATCCCAGTCTAAATATTTATCATCAGATTATTTGTTTAATCCATAAATCAATATTCTATATTTTATTTTATATTTATTTATTTATTTAAATCAGATAATTATACAATTATCTGATGCCAAAGAGATCCGGGTTATCACACTCCTCCCCCCCCCAGAATCTTTTCGTCCTCGAAAATGAACGAAGCCAGAATTCATTAAAATGATTAAAATCAGATAAATTTTCATTGATCATTTTTAGAACACTTTTTAAAATCTGTATAATATTTCCAAAATAGTTTTTATTAAAGTACTTTTATAACTCGATGTTTCAACCAGTCCATCCTTGTTCTCATAGAAATTCGGTCATACGTTGATCAGACGTACAACTAAAAATCTATAAGTACTTAGCAGACCCGTTTTCAACATCCAGTGAAAATACTTGGAAAATAATTTTATTGAAAATATAGAAAACAGTTTTTAAAAATAGATGATATATCTTTGGTGAGAATGCTCTGGAAATAATCACCCCCATCTATGGTCGCAGTTAACCCGATGGTTATGTTGCCATCCCGACAAAATCCATAGATAACTGTAGGCCTCCGCGCCCCTCGATTACACCATGGAACCCGCTACAGATCGCAGCTACAACTGGGGTTACGTAGCTATCACAGCAAAAACCCATATAACTGTAGGCATCAGCGCCCTCGAATTTCGTTGCCAAAAGAATGAAACTTCTCCACTCCACTTGACCATAGATGGCAGTCTACCGATGTTACATTGCCTTCCCGACAAAATCAAGTGTAGACCGTTGGCACTCATCCTCCACACGATTTTCGCTATGGTCCCCACAGTAGATCGCAGTGACATCGAGTTACACTGTCGTCACAGCATAACCCAAATGCCCCTGTAGGCATCAGCGCCCTCGACTTTCACTACCCAATAATCCTCAGGAACTAGTTTGTCCGGACTCCTCACAGGATCAACTTTAGAACCCCCATGAGGCACAAGGCAGCACCACCCGGTGGTACTCCTGAGAAGTTCAATTCAAGGGAGCGCCTTTTTCCCCAGAGCCATCATCAAAACATTTTATACTATACATATATAGTATCTTTAAATCATACACCTAGTATGATCTCAATACAAAGCTCCTTTACACAAAATCGATTGTCCCAAAATCGATAATTCTCAAACTAGGCTTTCCAAATTTAATATTGATTTTACCCAAAAATCAAAAGCCTTTCCAAATCCATAGGTTTCCAAAACCTTTTTCCAAAATCCTCATATGATCCTTTATATATAGAGACATATATAAAATCCTTGATAAAAATCTATGGATCATTATAAACTTGTATAAAATCCTTTTATACTTCAAACACTTTCAAAATCCTTTCCTTCTGGCAATAGATTCATCAAGGGAAGTTTTATCTTATAAAACAAAGATATACAACTTTATTTATTCAAAATCAAATATTCAAGTTTGATTACTCTTTTCAATATTAATTTCATCAAATTCGTACGATGTACACATATCATTCGTACGCCATACCAATCTGATCGCTCATTCGATCACACAATATCACTTCCGAACTAGTATCGTCCACCCGACTTCCTAGTGCGGACACAGATCTGATTTCTTGATCAGAAACCATCATTCTCCTTGCATAGCCTGAATATGATAGAGAATATCAAGAACCAATCAACAATCCATATCCAGGTTCGCCGTTGAAAATCGAGTGAAAAATTCCACTCGGATCGATAAAACTATCTCGAAATTCTGTGCTTGAATCTGGATCAAATCACTATGCGAATTGAATAACATACGTACATCCTACGTATTTATCTTTATTGGTTATTAGTCAAATCAATTCCATTTCTATTCACATTTACATTAATTTTCATTCACTTATTCACAACTACTTCAATTTCATTTGGATTATCACCTCTATTCTTATCTCGATTGGGTATTTAACCATTAACAGTTTGAACTCCGACCAATTTATTTTAGAAAATAGCTTGAAAAATTTAAAAATAGATAAGTGGTTGGAAAATAATTACTATTTTGTAAAATAGGTGTAAAATAGTTAGAAAATAGCTTGAAAAATTATAGAAATTTTAGATAATTAAAAAATAATAGTAAGATGGTAATTAGTTTTGTAAAATAGTTGTAATATAGTAATTAGTTTATAAAACAGTTGGAAAATAATTAAACAATTTCAAAAATAATTGTAAAACCAGTATAAGATAGTTTGGCTTTTAAAAGAGAGGTTGTACATATAATGAATCGTTTGGAAAAATAGGTTTATATTAAAAATAGCCCAGAGTCAAAACTGTTCAATTCATTTCAACTCTAGTTTGAATTAATCCCAAATTTCAAACTCCATTCCACATCAAGTCGAATTATTCTTGATTTCCTCCCAAATTCAATTCAAATTCCATTTGAATTTAAAATTATTCAATTTTAATTATAATTCCAAATTATTCAAATCAATCCAATTCAAATTTTCCATTTGAATCTTATGCTCATACATCTTCAATCACCATTCCAATTAATTCAAATCAAATTCAATTTGAACCAACTTCAAATTCCAGTTCACTATGAACCATCTCGAATTTCATAAATTCGAGTTAATACTTCAATTGTTGATTTAATTCCCTTAAATCAATTTTCCTTTAAAAAATTTAAACAATTAAATTATGAGTCCGAATTTCAAAATTCCATTCTAAAACATCCATCAAATTCCAAATTCCAGATCTCAAACCCATTTGAGATCACACAAACTCCCCGTTCAGATTAACCATTTAACTTCCCAAGTTAAATCTTAATTTCATATTCAAATTTCCAAGTCAGGTTGATCATTCCAACTTATTTAACCTTTTCCCCAGTTAAACTCAATTCACTTAATCCAGTCAACCTTACCCAATTTGAACTTCCACTTCAAATTTTAAACTTCTCATAAATAATCTTCCCACTTATTAAGTTCAAAAACTTATCACCTTGGGTATCACATCTTATTCCAAACTCAAAACTCACCATTTAGAGTTTATTTCCAACCACCTTTGATATTATGTATATCCACATGTATACATATTAATTTCTTTTACATACCAAGTTATACTTTAGAATTTTAAACCACCTTTGGTTTTAATTCAAAACAATTTTCTTTTTAAATTTTCAAACAACTCTTGTTTGAAATAGGACCATTCATTCAAATACATTAAATAATATCATTTATTATTTCTTTAAATTAATTACATCATTAATTAATTCCAATTAATCACATTCGGTAATTAATTTATTTCTTAATTACCTTCATTAAGTAATTGTCCCTTAAATTACTTACCTCTAGTTACTTCATTAAGTAACTCCCTCTTATTTATCAATTCCAATTATAATCCATTAATTAGTCTCATTAAATAAAGTTTAATTAATAACATAAATGAATTGATTATCCTTATCCTGAAACCTTTCCCAATTTCAAGATTTAATTTCAGTTTGAATCCATTTCGAACTTGTCTTTAATTTAATTTCAATTTGGTTGTAATTCTATTACCACTAAATTCTTACTATTAGTTTTAATTTAATTAATACTACAACCAATTTCTTTACTATTTATTAGAAAGAAATATTGCTTTATATATATATATATATATATATATATATCAAAATATATCCTCGTATAAAATCCTTTAAAATCTTTTATTTAAGAAAATAACAAGTACACTCTCATATATACACTCAACTCATTCTAGGGTACCGTTGACCCTTTCCTTAATGAGTAATCCCACCAGAGCCAAAGTTCTCGCTTAACCTTCAGCTCTGATACCAAATGTAACGACCCGGAAATTTCGATCCCGAAAATTTCCGGATAGTTAGAGAAAAGAAGGAAAGAGATAGAAGAAGAAGAACAGAAAAGAAACACATAATCTCACATTCGCAGCGGATAAAATATAATAGCAAATATATAACAGTTTATAAAGCAGAACTGTATCAGTATATTTACACTTTACATCAGAGTTACAACAATTTCACAACACTGGACAATTTAAAATAACTTGTCCCATATAAATAACAATATATATCACAGCGAATAAACACTCTATACCTTCCTGTCCTTCAGCTCTCCTCCTGAGCTCCAGAACGTCCTTACCTGCAAGTCTGTAATACTCGGTCTGATCCGAGCATTACATCAAAGTAACACCCGAGTCAGGCTGGAAACCAGCGTTAGTAAACCCAACTAACAAGGAATCCAAAAGCATACATCTTATATAAACCCGGGGTAACTTATATCAATTTAAAACTCCACAAGTCGTTATGGACATCACTTATATCACACATTAATTCCTAAATGTCCAAAATTTAGAATAAATGGTCAAATACACTTAAATCATTACAAACCAGCATATTGATTTCCACATATCAAATTTATACAGAATCGAAGTGGCTTCGGGTATTAACTAATACCCGACTCCGGACTCTTCAAATCCAATGTCATCTTAACCCAAATTATCCAATTAAATACAATTAAATTTTAATTACATTTTAACGCATCAATTCATAATGGATAGATAATCACATTAACACCATTCATCCATCATATCATATCATAAGCAATTCATATCAGGAATATCAACCAGTCCCAAGCACACATCATCATTCAATCATTAATAAACAAGATTGATCACTTCATCAATTATATTAATTAATGATCCTCAAATTACTTTCATTAGTTAATTATTCCTAAATTTCATATAATAATTAACCTTTAACTTAATAACATTCATTAATCAATCTTGATAAATCAAATCAAAAATTAACTTTCCTTAATTACTTCATCAATTAAACCAACTCCTTGATTAATTATATAAATTAGTTCTTCAATTACACTGAGTAATCATTACTTACTTTCTTCTATCAAGTAATTATCCTTTAATTACCACCCATCAAGTAATTTAATTAAATACATCCAGTAATAAATTACTTTACTAAGAAATTTCACCTCATTAATTACATTAAGTAATTATACTTAACCCAACATCAAATGATTAACTTTAATTAATTAAACTGAATTAAAATTAACCACATTAATTTAATTAATTACACTAAGTAATTAATCTTTAAACAATTAACCATTCCTTAAATTTCTTATCACATTTACACATCAATCCTTAAAATGGGTTACCCAAAGTAATTAATTTAATTACTTCCCTTAAGTAATCACCCTTTTATTTATTTCATTTGGTAATTTATTCCAAATTACATCCTTTAAGTATTAATTAATAAAACCTAACTTATTAATTAATAAAACTAAATTACATATTAAGTACATCTAGATTTCAATTTAAGTAACCTTTGATTATCTAATCAACTTTCTAATTTCTAAATTAATCAAACTTAATTACTTGATTAATCTATTCCTAATTACTATATTTCTCAATTAATAAACCTCTGATCATTAATTAACAATATTACATAAATAATCCTTAATTACAATTATTTAACTTTTAATTGATCAATTTATAATCCTTACTTAACTACCAATTAATTATTTTTAATTTATCACTTAATTCATTCTTTAAAATAGTCTTCACATCTTTGCTCGACCAAGCTTTGAAAATAATCCTGATTTGAAATAAATAGTTCAAGTAATAAATTCCAAAGCACAATTTTTGTTAAGCTAACTTGTTAACATCCTTATTTAATTACTGAGGCAATCCAGAACCCATGAAATGGAAACCCGAGCTATCCACAGTTTCTCTTAGCTAAAACTTGAGTTTCCCCTACATGTAAAATTTAAAACTGTTGCCTACCATATACCCCAAGAGAAAACAGGCAAAACTTCTCGAGCAAGTCTCGAGCCATACACTCAGTTTTCTCGAGTTAAAACTCGAGCTACTTACAATTACCCCTCCTTCGAGTCAAACGCGACAACGCCTCGAGTGAAACCTGAAACAATCCTTCTTCTTAAAACTTCCACAACTCACTGACAACTTCACCCACCTGTGCAAGTGCACCGGCGATCAATGCCGCCGCGACCAACTTCAGCCTCTCTCACATGTCAGTGACACCCACTGCAATCGTTTCCGACAATCTCTTCGTCACTACAGAACCCATATCAAAATCGAGCTTCACAGTTGAACTCGAACCCACAACTACTACCTGTAAACCCCCCGCTTCCACATCGCCGACCACTAGAATGCCAGATATTCTGGCCACACCATCTCCAAACTTCCACGATCATATTCCCAAAATCCCTTCAAGCTTGGTTCATCAATGAAGTTGCAGGTGACCAATTTTCGAATTCGAACAGAATTAGGTTAAAAATCCAAATTACCTTGCCGTCGTCGCTACGGCCATCATTCCGAGCTGTCACCATTTTTCCCACACTTCCCGTTCATATTCCCATCTCCCCCCAAGATTCTGATGACCAAAAACCTCGAGTTCACCAGATATTGACCAGAAACCCATTTCCAGTTAATACCCAAGCTCTCAATCGATACCTTACTAAAAATTTTGATTTTGATTTTAAAAATCTTATTTTCCATAGGTGACTCAAGAATTGAACTTGAATTAGTGATTTATAACACTTCAGTTTTACAAGTTTTAAATATTCCTACCGTTTTTCCCAAATACAAGCATACCTACAGTTCTTACAAACCTGATTATATTTTCAGTTCCCAGATTATACTAAAACTTAGTTATTTTATTTTTAAGCTAAGTGTTAATAATGAATAAATAAAAAGATATGAAATTTTATACATTTGTAAACATTAAACCTGTAAAACAGGGGGATATTTGACATGCACAGTTCACAACTATCATATAAAAATGTTCATACCCAGATTACTCACATGCAAAGAAAATTCATCTCAGAAATCATCTGAAAGCAACTTAAAATTTCTTAGCATTTGAATTAAAATGTTTACTCATCAGGTATTTATACATAGAGATGAGCAAACATGTTTTCAGGCATACTTATTCAATAACTATACTTCTATCTATAAACTGACAAATCTTCATCATGCAAACAAATTCCCATAAATCATTTCAATGATAAATCACAAGCATCTTGGTCGTCAGGTTTAAACATAAATAATGAAAGTAGTTTACTCACCTGCACATGCAACAGAGAACAGATTTGTTCCAGGCTGATGGTTCTAGATTTGTTAAATCTTCTTTTCCTTATTAAATTTACATCTGGCGTTGAACTTTGCATTGTTGCTTGCTGTTAGATTTGTCTTGACTGGTTGTATTTGAAAATTTGATATTGTTATTGCCTTTGATTTCCTGCTTTGTTGAATTTTCCAGTTCAATCTCTCAGGTTAATGAATTGCAGAATTGCTTCAGGTTTATGAATTGCTGAATTGAATTGTAATTTGATTTTTTTTTAGAGATGAACATAATTTCTTTTGATTTAGAACTGAGATTAGGAAAAAAATATTTGGAGGGAAAAGATAAAATTTTATATAAGTTAATTTCAGATTTTCTTAAAATTAAAAGAAAATTCAAATGATGAGACACTTATCTCTTACCTTGCTTAGCATGTTGACACATGTACTAAAGAGGTTTATAACTTTAACACTTGTCATTATTTATATTTACTTTATTTTTACATGATATAAAAGCTTTTCTTATTAAATTCCTAGTTAACAAATACATTTAGAAATTTATAAATGTTTTTTTTCTAAATTTTATATAAATACAATCTAAAATCATGATTTAAAACATCACATTATAAATTAATTGGTTATTTATATTTAAAGATAACAATTTTATCAATTTATATTTTATATTTATATTCACACCTTTCAAGTATTTATACATATAAAATTTTCAAAAGAGAAGACTTTAAAAAAAATCTTAATTATACACTAATACAATTATTCTTTGAGTTTCAAACCTCAAATTCAAATTCAAATTAAATTGACTCATATACATATTTTACACAAACACACATTACATGTGTTTTGAAAATAATGATTTTGCAAATTTTAAAATGATTATACTAGAAGATTATCAAATAAATATTTATCCCAGTCTAAATATTTATTATCAGATTATTTGTTTAATCCATAAATCAATATTCTATATTTTATTTTATATATATATATATTTATTTATTTATTTAGATCAGATAATTATACAATTATCTGATGCCAAAGAGATCCGGGTTATCACACATCATTTCGTTTCTTTTGGTTTTTCTTCATCTATTTCGTTTTCCTCTTCAACATTGCTTTTGATTGTTTCCTTGTTTTGATCATCAATGCCTTTATCAAATTTCACATTGATTGACTCCATAATTGTTTTAGTCTTTTTGTTGTAGACTCTATAAGTTTTGCTTCTAGAAGAGTAACCCATGAACATGCCCTCGTCAGTTTTTGCTTCAAATTTTCCTAATTGATTACCTGTATTAGGAATATAGCTCGGACACCCAAAAACTTTGAAGTATGAAATGTTTGGTTTATTTTTGAACCATAGCTCATAGGGTATTTTCTTAAGGATTGGTCTAATCATAACTCTATTCTTAACATTTAATCATAACTCTATTCATTACATAACAAGCTGTATTTTCTGCCTCTGCCCAAAAGAACAAAGGTAGTTCATACTAATTTATCATAGACCTAGCCCACTCTAGCAATGTTCGATTCTTTTCCTCGACTACACATTTTGTTGTGGAGTGCGTGGAGTAGAAAATTCATGTTTAAATCCATTCTCATCACAGAAATTTTCAAATACATAATTTTCAAATTCTCCATGATGATCACTTCTTAATGAAATGATAGAAACTCCTTTTTCATTGTGAACTAATTTTGTGAATTTAGTGAAGTATGAAAAGGTTTCTGATTTTTTAGCTAAGAAGTACACCCATGTATATCTTGAGTAATCATCAACCAACACAAAACAATATTTCTTACCAACTAAACTAGCAATGTCGTTAGGTTCAAATAGATCCATATGAACTAGTTCAAGAATTATAGAACTGCTTATAGTGTTTTTGGCATAAAAAGATGATTTCTTAAGTTTTCCCATAGTACATGCTTTACATAGATTTTCTGTTTTAAAGTCATGAGATGGTAAATCTCTTACCAAGTCTTTTCGTTTTAATTTGCTTAATAGATTCATACTACCATGTCCTAATCATCTGTGTCATAGGTTTACTTCTACATCCTTGGCTATTAGGCATTTTGAAAGAGTAAGATCATCAAAAGTCGAAGAATATATATTAACTTTCCTTTGAACTGAAAATAATATTTCTTTTGATGATTAGTCAACAATTTTGCACGGGTCAGAGTCAAAAATAACATTCATTCCTTTATCACATAGCTGGTTGATTGATATCAAATTATGGTGCAGATTTTCAACATATAATACGTCATTTAAGGTAAATTTACTGTTACCTATACCTTTACCGATAATTCTACATTTTTCATTGTTACCCATTGTGACTCTGCCACATTTTACTTCTTTAGGCTAAGGAACTTTGATTTGTCCCCTATAACTTTGATTTTTCCCCTATCATGTGCCTGGAACAGCCAGAATCCAGATACCATTGTTGTTGTTCCTTAGCCTGCCAGCATACCTACACAAGAAGAGAATTTAGTGACCTATTTATTTTTATAGGTCCATGATTATTAGTGACAAAAGGTTATATAAAATATGTTTGTGTAGACGTAAAACTATTTATATTTGTTCCTTTTGGCACCTGGATTTGTTTAACTTTAGGGAATTTCGTATTTGTGCCTTATGGAATCCAAATTAGTATGGTTTATATGTTTTTGGGTCTATACCAAAAAATGTTTTGATTGTGTCCAATTTTTCTACAAATTGTGCACTCAATTTTGACTTGATTACTTTTACTTCTAACAAGTTCAGATTGATTATATCCAAATCATTGTCTATCTGTATTAACAGTTTGTTTCTCTAATAACATATTTAATGATCTTTCTCCTTTGGAAAGTTTTCTTAAAGTTATAGATAGTTTTTGGACTTGCGTTTTGAGAGATTCATTTTCGTTCAACAATTGAGTGCACTTATTTTATAGATTTTTCTCTCCTAATATTTTTACTTTCTTTTAAAATCAAAAATTCATTTTTAAGTGTTTTAATTTTAATTTCTGATTTTTTAATTTCTTCTTCAAGTGATGGACACTTATTACACTTAGGGCACTTGTTTGGATAATTTTTAACTAATTGATCAAACTATTTACTACCAAATTCTCTTTGTGATTCAATTTTAGCATACTTCTCCCTAAGTAGTTCAAAACAGCCATTTACTTCGTGAAAATATATAAGTAATTTTGAATGAGTAAGTTTTGATACCTCGCTTGGCTCGTCATCATCAGTGTCAGTTAATTTCTCCATGAAGACACATATTTGCTTTTTCACTCTCACTGCCAGTGTTATAATTTTCAACTTCGTCACTTTCATCCCAAGTGACTGCAAAACTTCTCCTTTTTTGTTTCTTTCCTTGACCGAGTTGATTTTGAGGACAATTTGGCTTGATATGGCCTGGTTTATTATACTTATGGCAGATGATTTCTTGTTTTTCTGAGTTGTCTAGAGCTTTATTGATTCTGCTCTTAAGTTGATGATTTTTGGCCAAATTTCCATATTTGTGGTTCCACTTTTTGAATCTCTTTATTAATAGTGCCAGTTCAGCTTCACCACCATCACCATCATTTCCACTTTCAGTTGTTCCTTTGAGAGCTATCGATTTCTTTTGAGTATTACCTCCTTCACGCTCTTCCTTAAATTACGTTTCTAGCTCATCAGTGGTGAGATTTCCGATGAGCTCTTCAACTTTGATTTGTTTCAAATCCTTTGATTCTTGAATAGCAGTGACTTTTGCCTCAAAACTTCATGGAAGGACTCTAAGGATTTTTCGAACTATTTCCAACTCTGTGTATGATTTTTCGAGAGCTTTCGATTTGTATATAAAATTAGAAAGTCGTCCGTACATTTCTTTGACATTTTGCTTCCTTGGCCATTATGAAATTCTCTTATTCGCTACTTAGCAAAGCAAGGTGAGATTCCTTGAATTAAGATGTTCCTTCATGAGCTACTTCAAGTGTGTGACATATTTCCTGCACAGTTAGTGTGACGACCTAGAATTTTGAACATTTGAAATTGAAATATTTAATTCATTTTAAATATTTGAATGTTAGTTTAACTTGAATTTCAAATACAACCATTTATTTGGATATTAAATTATTGAAAGTTGGGTAAAAACTTGAATCTTCAGTTTTAAGCTTGTTAAAAATATTTTAAAGGCTTAGAAAATTCATATTGATAATACTGGAGATAATAAAAACTTTTAAAAGTTGAATTTATAACTATTTTGTTCAGTTTTGAAATATATTGTTTAAATCGATATTTAAGAATAGCCTTTCGGGGCATAGTCTCGGAATTCGACGGAATCAGTTCCATTGGATCCGTAATATTGTACTATTATCAGATTAAACTTTTCATAGTGTTTGGAGTTGTCGATTATAAACGCGCTGAATTTAAATCGGAAATTCAATATAAATTTTGGTCCAAAAAGTTATCTTCTCTATACGATCGAATTTGGATTCGGAAAATTTTCCATTGCATTCGGAATAGGGGTTTAACATTATAAAAGCCTGGCGGCATGCCTAGTTGGAGATTAAGATTTTGAGTTACGGAATCGAGAAGATTTAAATTTGAATTAAATTTAAATAATATATATACATACATACATATATATATATATATATATATATATATCTCCCTTTAAATTTTTAGACCTCATCCCAACACTTTTCATTTGCTTTACAACACGTGTTATATTTTTTTTTTTACACACATCCGTCTTAAAAGAAAAAAATTCAAAGCCAGATAAAAAAAATACAAACAAAGACCATTTGCCTTCATTCAATCAAATTCACATTAGAAGAAAATAAATAACGGCCGATGCATTTTCCCTTCTTCTCGTTTAAAAATGGCCGCACTTCCTCTTTCAATTCAAAATTAAAATCCAGCGCTCTCTCCCTCCTCCTCTTTCTAATTCATTCCGCGTCGGTTCGAACAATAAATCAAAGCATGCTGATAGAATCGATTCGTTCGAGAAATTGATGAATACCATGTTCGCATCACATTGAGCTCGAGACAGAGGCCACACGCGAGCACCGCAATGGGATCGACGACGGCTTCGAGGCAAGCTATGCATGAATTCTAACTCTACTAGGGTTTCGAGTCGTTCGACTAGCTACTGTCTATTCTCCTTAGGTCGCGACTGGTATTAGTGCTTGAGTGGTTCTTGAGTTTGGATTTGATTCGCACGCAACAGTGGAGGTAGGGACAGTGTCGCGTACGATAGCACAGGCGCTTCAGGAGGGAAGCGCGACGATGTGGATCGTTGTGGGTAATGTTGTGGTGTTGATACAGTAAGGTATTTGCAATTTGTTTCATTCAATTTAAAATTTGAAAATAAATTTAAATATTTGTATATAGACAGTAAAGTAAATTACTGTGATTTTTACGGAAATAGAAAATATTTTATATAGATAAATGTATCCATATGAAGAATATACATGACTATTTCAATTTAAAATATACTAGCTTATTTTAAATAATGGATTTGGTGGATAAATAGTTAAATTAACTTACCAAATTTATTTTAGTCATTAAAAGATATTTAAAAGGGAAAATTGGTTTGAGCTAAATTATTGGTTAATTAAACTTTTCAAAGAGGAAAGATTAATTTGTTTGACTAATTCGAATATTAATAAAACCTTATAGTGTTGTTACAAGGCCCAAAATTTGGAGATAACAGCCGAGAGGGAAATGGATTGCAAAAATTAAAGTAAAGGTGAGATCTTCTCACTCATTTGAAATAAGTAGAATTTCAATTTTTTATTGTTTGGATGTGATAGTTTGTGTGTGTATATATATATATTGTAGTGATTGATTTTCCACATTATATAGCGGATGAGAACCTATGCGCCACATAATAGCGGATGATATGATATAATCATCCCATATACCGCGATATTCCACCTCGAAGTGGAATTTGTATTTAATTATTGTGCTATCGTCTGCGGATTCGGGGAAACAGGTTGGAGGGACCCAACTGGATTCCTCACATTGTTGAATTTATTTTTATATGTTGTGATGTGATAATCTCTAAAAGATTATATGGGTGAAAATGCTTATATTGGTGATTGAAACTTATTGAAGGCAATAGTTTAGCCGAATATATTTTTGGTATCGTAGGATACCAGAAATAAATAATCGGATTTTTGGAAATTAAACTAGAAAATTTTGAGTAAATTAATTCTAGAGAATTAGATAAATTTTAAAAAAGGAATTTAAAAGTATAAAAGTTGATTTTTTTAATCCTATTGAATTAATTCCAAAATATGGGAAAAAGATTTTAATAAATGGATTTTGAGTAACATTGTTTAAAAGTTGGAGAATTTATTTAAAACTCAGATTTTAAATAGTTTGGAAAAAATAAAGGAATTTATTTTAAAAGATAATAAATGCTTGAAAATAAATTTGGAAATTAATTTGGAAATTTGATTTGGTGTTTGAAATAAATTTGGAAATAAATTTGGAATTTGATTTGGTGTGTGAAAGTGAATATTTGGAAATCGATTTGAAAATCGTATATATGTGGATATTTGGAAATTTAAATTCACAAAGGGAATTTATAAAGGAAAGGGAAATTTGTTTTAAAAATAAATGTTGGTTTATTTTTAAAAGTGTGGAAAGAAATTTACGGATTTGGAATATAAATTGAAATAAATCAAGAAGGATTTATTAATTGATTTAAATGGACTATTTTGAAATGGGTCGTTATAGAGTGGTATCAAAGCAATTGGTTAGCCATAACCTTGGCTTTGGTGGGTATTACTCATTAGAGATAGAGTCAGTAGTACTCTAGAATTAGTTTAGTGTATTGTTAGATACGAGCGCGTATTTGTTAGTGAATTTAAAAAAATTTGCTTTTATATTGTGTTGACTTATCGGTTGATTGTTTATAGATTCTGGTCGGTGCAATTTGGCCAACTGTATCGATAGGGGTTTCTAAACTCTTAAACAAGATAAAATGACACAGTATTGTTCTAAAATAGGGTAAATGAATTAATTTTGCCCAAATTATTTTTGTATATAAAAGACATAATTTTCTGTAAATTATTATCATTATATATGGTTGCTTGTTTGTTACGAAGTGGTAATATTAAATTATTATCATTGTTGTATGGAAATTAAATAAGAAATTGAAATCATAACTTAAAGCTGAGAAATGAATTCATATACAAATAAAATTTGTAAATGTAATTTATAATTTGAAATAGATTCCAAAGGAATATTTGAAAATAAAGTAGAAGGATTTGAAATTTGAAATTGTGGTGAAAATTTTAAATCCCTTTTGAGTTTGGAAATAATTCTTGAAGGTTTTGGAGAAAAAATTTGGGAAATATTTTTGAATTGGATTTGAAATCTTGTGGAATTTTGATTTAAAAATATTTGGAAAATGTTTTTAAAGGAATGAAAGCACTAAACTCTTTTCGGTCGCTAGAAAATAATTCTGATGATGATCGAAACATCATCGCTTTTCATTTTTGAGTTTCCAAGAGAGGAATTGCTGCCCAATTCATTTTAAAATTGAAGTTGTTTACGAAATTGAGTTTTATTTTGGATATAATTGATTTCAAAATTGGTTTTGAAATACTTAAATGATTATTTAGACTCTGGAATCTTATTAAAATTGGTTATGAAATAATAATTAAGTTTGGAAACTTAGGAAAATTCAAATTGAAACTGAATTTAACTTGGATTAATTTGAATAAAAAAAGATTTGAGTCAAATAAAACGATAATACGAATTCAAATGAAATTGAAAACTAAATGTTGAAATTCATTTCGAATTATTAATTAAATGGAAATTAGTCAAGCGGACTAAACAAAATAAAATAATTGATTTAAATAAGTAAGAAAATGAATTTAAATTAAGTATGGCAATTGTGAATGAAGATTAAAATGGAAATTGTGAATAAGGGAATGGAAAATTAATAATAATAAAGGAAAAGAAAATTGATAAAGCTAAGAATCAATTGGAATAAATATGTGGGATGTACGTATATTATTTTATTCACATAGTGATTTGATCTAGAATTCGAGCACAGAATTTCAAAATAGTTATATCGGTTCGAATTAGGAATTTTCACTCGATTTTCGACGGCGAACCATGGATATGGATTTTTGGTTGATTCTGGAAATTCTCTATCATAGTTTACGACTATGCAAGGAGAACGACGTTTTTTGATCAAGAAACCAGATCTGAGTCCCTACTAGGAAGTCGGGTGGATGATGCTAGTTCGGAAGTGAAATTGTGTGATCGAGTGAGCGATCGAATTTGGTATTGCATATGAATGATATACGAATATCGTACGAACTTGAAAGAAAATAAATATTGAAACTTTTGAAAAGAAATGCATAAAATGATTTTGAAAGCTATGATTGGACATTATTGATAGTAGAATATACAGGTGTTTTAAAGGAAAAGGGAATTGGAATTTGATTTCAGAAGATAATTTAAATTGCTCGACAAAAAGGTATGTATTTAAATTTCTATATGAAATTTGATGATTTTCTTGTCTAGCCACTTGGCCTTTTGTTTTCTTTGGAAATCTGGGTCCCTTTGTGGCTTTTTATAGTCATACCGAGCTAGCCGCGCAAAGGAGACGCTAGCGAAATTTTTCAAAATTTTGGAGAGTTTGATTTTTTTTGGGAAATCTAAATAATTTAAAATTTGAACTTAAATTTAAATTTGAATTGATTAAGAAAACAATATTGTTTGGAACTTATGGTCGAGGTTGGGAAGTTAGTAAGAATGATAGGGTCTTTGATAAAAAAATTGTTTTGGCAAGTTGATAAAACTGTTTGGTTTTGGAAAAATGATAAACGGGTTATGGATCATTCTTCTTAACAAGTAACTTTGGGACGAAATTCTTTTAAGGGGGAAGAATATAACGACCCAGAATTTTTAACATTTGAAATTGAAATATTTAATTGATTTTAAATATTTGAATGTTAGTTTAACTTGAATTTCAAATATAACCATTTATTTGGCAATTAAATTATCGAATTAATTATTGAAAGTTGGGTAAAAATTTGAAAATCTTCAGTTTTAAGCTTGTTAAAAATATTTTAAAGGCTTAGAAAATTCATATTGATGATACTAGAGATAATAAAATCTTTTAAAAGTTGAATTTAAAAGTGTTTTGTTCATTTTTGAAATATATTGTTCAAATCGATATTTAAAATAGCCTTTCGGAACATAGTCTCGGAATTCGACGGAACTAGTTCCATTAGATCCATAATATTGTATTATTGTCAAATTTCAATTTTCATAGAGTTTGGAGTTGTCGTGTGACCGTACAGATTATAAACGCATTGAATTTAAATCGGAAATTCAATATTAATGCTGGTCCAAAAAGCTATCTTCTCCATACGATCGAACTTGGAATCGAAACCTTTTCCATTGCATTCGGAATAGGGGTTTAACATTATAAACGCCAGACGGCATACCTCGATTGGAGATTAAGATTTTGAGTTGCGTAATTGAGACGATTTAAATTTGAATTAAATTTAAATATAAAATATATATATATTTCCCTTCGAATTTTTAGACCTCATCCCAACACATGTCATTCGCTTTACAGCACGTGTCATATTTTTTTACATGCATTCGTCTTAAAAGAAAAAAGTTCAAAGCCAGATTAAAAAAATACAAACGAAGACCATTTTCCTTCATTCAATCAAATTAACATCAGAAGAAAATAAATAATGGCCGATGCATTTCCCCCCTTCTTCTTTAAAAATGTTTGTACTTCTTCTTTCAATTAAAAATCAAAAGCTAGCGCTCTCTCCCTCCTTCTCTTTCTATTTCATTCCTCCTCGGTTCAAACAATAAATCATAGCATGCTGATGGAATCGATTCGTTCGAGAAATTGGTTAATACTATATTCGCATCGCATGGAGCTCAAGAGAGAGGCCACGCGCGAGTGCCGTAATGGGACCGACGACGGCTTCGAGGCAAGCTGTGCACGAGCTTGAACTCAACTAGGGTTTTGAGTCGTTCGACTGGCTACTGTCGATTCGCCTTGGGTCTCGACTGGTATTAGGGCTCCAGTGGTTCTTGAGTTAGGATTTGATTCGCGTGCACTAGTGGAGGTCGTGACAGTGTCACATACGATAGCACCGGCGCTTCATAAGGGAAGCGCGACGATGTGGATCGCTGTGGGCAATGTTTTGGGGTTGAGACAGTAAGATATTTATAATTTGTTTCATTCAATTTAAAATTTGAAAATAAATTTAAATATTTATATATAGACAGTAAAGTAAATTACTGTAAGTTTTACGGAAATAGAATTTTTTTTATATAGATAAATATATCCATATGAAGAATATACTAGACTATTTCAATTTAAAATATACTAGCTTATTTTAAATAATGGATTCGGCGGATAAATAGTTCAATTAACTTATTAAATTCATTTTAGTCATTAAAAGATATTTTAAAGGGAAAATTGGTTTGAGCTATATTATTGGTTAATTAAACTTTTCAAATAGGAAAGATTAATTTGTTCGACTAATTCGAATGTTAATAAAACCTTATAATGTTGTTATATGGTCCAAAATTTGGAGATAATAGTCGAGAGGGAAATGGATTGCAAAATAAAAGCAAAGGTGAGATCTTCTCACTCAACTGAAATAAGTAGAATTTCAATTTTTTATTGTTTGGATGTGATAATATATATAGTAGTGTGTATATATATATTGGAGTGATTGATTTCCCGCATTATATAGCGGATGAGAACCTATGCGCCGCATAATAGCGGATGATATGATATAATCATCCCATATACCACGATATTCCACCTCGAAGTGGAATTGGTACTTAATTGTTGTGCTATCATCTGTGGATTTAGGGAAACAGGTTGGAGGGATCCAACTGGATTCCTCACATTGTTGAATTTATTTTTATATGTTATGATGTGATAACCTGTGAAAGATTATATGGGTGTGAATGATTATATTGGTGATTGAAATTTACTGAAGGCTATAGTATAGCCGAATATATTTTTGGTATCGTAGAATACCAGAAACAAATAATCAGATTTTTGGAAATTAAAGTAGAAACCTTTGAGTAAATTAATTCTAGAGAATTTGATAAATTTAAAAGAAGGAATTTAAAGGTATAGAAGTTGAATTTTGTAATCCTATTGAAATAATTCCAAAATATGGAAAAAAGATTTATATAAATGGATTTTGAGTTACATTGTTTAAAAGTTGGAGAATTTATCTAAAACTCGGGTTTTAAATAGTTTGGAAGAAATAAATGAATTTATTTTAAAAGATAATAAATGTTTGAAAATTAATTTGGAAATCAATTTGGAAATTTGTTTGGTGTTTGAAAATAAATTTGGAAATCAATTTGGAATTTGATTTGGTGTTTGAAATAAATTTGGAAATCAATTTGGAATTTGATTTGGTGTTTGAAAGTGAATATTTGGAAATCGATTTGAAAATCGTATATCAGTGGATATTTGGCAATTTAAATTCACAATGGGAATTTATAAAGGAAAGGGAAATTTGTTTTAAAAATAAATATTGGTATTTTTGAAAGTGTCGAAAGAAATTTATGGATTTGGAACGTAAATCGAAATAAATCAAGAAGGATTTATTAATTGATTTAAATGGACCATTTTGAAATGGAAAGTGTATTTCCCTTGGAAAGCCGAGTATGTTTTCAAAGTAGCTTTAACATAAAAATTAAAAGTTTTAAGGTTCGTTTTAAAAAAAATGTTTTTGGAGAAATTATTTTTGTAAATTGTTTTTAAAATATTTAAAGTAAATATTTATTAAATTAATTATAGAAGTGATTATTTAAAGATTTAATGGATATTTGCTTTAGAAAATGGTTATTTAAATAATTATACTCTATCAAATAATTTTATTTCTAAAATTAGTTTGGGCTTGAAGTTTATATGAGATATTAGTATAATATTTTCATAACTAATATTTTAAATAAAGTGTTTAAAAATAGTTTTTATTTCATGTGTTTCCAAGTATGTTTTTGAATAAGTAATTTAAATTATTTTAAAGTATTTGGACTCAGCAAAATTTTCAATGGAAATAAATAAATATTTGGAAATATATTCCGCGTGAGGAAAGTGATTTGAATTTTTTTCAAAGGGTTGAAGTGTGAAAATATATCTTGCGAAGATATTTTGAAAATTAATAATTTGGGAAAATTATTTAAATTTGGTGATTGTTGTGAATGTTGTTTGATAGTTAAATAACCAACTATCAATATTGGCCTTTAAATGGCATTTGAATTTCGATGCGACGGGGGGTCGGATTCGAAATGGTTATCTGAAAACCACACTGAATCTTTGTGGTGGATCTTTTTTTTAAAAGATCAAAGTGGAATTGTTGTGATTTACCTGAAATCTGAATGTAACACTTATTTTTAAAATAAGCGATCATTATTCGGATTAGCCGAGAGAGTACTTTATGTCATAAAACACATTTCGAATAATGATACGATGAAATGGGATTGCATTTGAAGATGGTGTTGAAGACCGTGTATTTTTGAGAATGAAAGGATTACCTATCGAATGTCTCTACACTGAGTTGCTCCGGTAGAGAGATTTTATCACCCTTTGTGATAGGGTAGTCCAGACGTGATTAGTGAATATACGAATTTGCAAAGGCTTCTTTCCTTAATTGAAGAAAGTGCCTTCGGTTCCGTTCGAACCCGGTATGGAATTGTATGGACGCATGTATGACGTTATACTTTGAGATATAAAGTTGGTTTCTATTAAATACATTTCTATTTGTGACGGAGAATTTTTTCTCTTAGCTTAACACCCTTCACTTAGACGTACGAGCCCACATGCTATGTAGTTGATGGTTACTAGTGATATATTCCCAATTTGGTAATGTGGCATGCTAAGTGTGGATGATCATTTGTTGATCGAAGCATGACTTTTGTGAAAAGCGTAGCTTTGTGGACAAGACTTCATCGGACCTCACACCTCGAAAATGGTTGAAACAGGAAGGATGCGACGAGGTTATAGGGGTCGCGCCCCTCAGGGTATGTACATTTTCTTCTGGATAAAAAGTGGTATCTAGTATGGAGTCTAGATGTTTTAACTTGTGTGGATAAAAAGGGGTATTCTGGTATGGAGCCCAGATTTTTTACTTAGTGGTTGTTGGTTGAGAGGCGCCTCGGATTAAGGTCGGTCTAGACCGTGGGGTGGCATACTCATGATAGTTAGTTACCTAGTTACAGAGGTAACCCGGCCTTGTGTTGGCAGAGAGCTGGTTAAGTTCTCAGGGCATCCCTCCAGAGACATTACCATTTAGTGAGGAAGTTCCTTAGCCTGACCATTTGTTGGAAATCCAAACAAACAATACGAGCCCTTTACGATTGTAGTTGTATAACTTGCCTCCTCAGGAGGTAGCTATAGCGGGCATAATATAATGGTACGTATGCTGGCTGAAATTTATATTATACTTTCAAAATGTTTTCCACACTATGCACTAATAATAATATCAAAAAAGATTCTGCGTATCAAGCATGTTTGACTATCATAAGGAGAAATCTCCTCCAATTGTGCGCTTGCATTGTGTGTGTGCGGGGAGGCCTTATGGTAGTTTCATTTTCCAAAATTATAGCGGATTTCTTTTTCTTTTCCTTGTGAAAATAATTGTTTTAATATCTCACATCAGTCCCATGACTAACCTGGAGTTTATTGTTTCCTTTCTAAACTCTGGGTGCCCATAATTTTCCACACGGGTAGCCTAGAGTTAGGTTAGAAGTTATTCTGGAGCGAAGTCAGAAAGGTATGCTATGGAGATGAGGAGATAAAGCTAGATGGCTAGACGTATCACTTATATTATATAGTATACGATGCGTATGTTTTGTTGCAAAGTCAATTTCCATGTGGGCAAGTTATAAAAATTGCCAGTGTTGTGTTGTGTTGTATATACTCTGATGTGTATTGTGTAAACTGATATAGTTCTGTTGTTTTAAATATTTTTCATTTATCCATTATATATTGTTCCGCTACGGATGTGAGATTCTATTATTTTTCTGTTTCTTCTTCTACCTTCTTCTTCTTTAACCCTAACGGTTTGGTTTTTGGGCATTCGACTATTCGGCAATTGATACAATGGACGTATTGATGTCGATTTCTAGGCGTCGAAAAATTAGGTCATTATAGAGTGGTATCAGAGCAAATAGTTAGCGATAACCTTGGCTCTAGTGGGTGTTACTCATTAGATATTGAGCCAGTGGTACTCTAGAATGAGTTGAGTGTACTAATAGATATGAGCGCGTATTTGTTAGTGAATATAAAAAAGTTGTTTTTATATTGTGTTGACCTATCGGTTGATTGTTTATAGATTCTGGTCGGTGCAATTTGGCCAACTGTATCGATAGGGGTTTCTAAACTCTTAAATAAGATAAACCGACACAATATTGTTTTAAAATAGGGCAAATGAAATAATTTTGCCCAAATTATTTTTGTATATAAAAGAAATAATTTCTGTAAATTATTATAGTTATATATGGTTGCTTGTTTGTTAGGAAGTGATAATATTAAATTATTGTCATTGTTGTATGGAAATTAAATAAGAAATTGAAATCATAACTAAAAGCTGAGAAATGAATTCATATACAAATAAGATTTTTAAATGTAATTTATAATTTGAAATAGAATTCCAGAGGAATATTTGAAAATGAAGTTGAAGGATTTGAAATTTGAAATTGTGGTGAAAAGTTTGAATTCTTTTGAGTTTGGAAATAATTTTCAAAGGTTTTGGAGATAAAAATAATTTGGGAAATATTATTGAATTAGATTTGAAATCTGGTAGAATTTGGATTTAAAAATATTTGGAAAATGTTTTTAAAGGGATGAAAGCACTAAACTCTTTTCGGTCGTTGGAAAATAATTCTGATGATGATCGCGACATCGTCGGTGTTCATTTTCGAGTTTCCAAAAGAGGAATTGCTACCCAATTTATTTTAAAATTGAAGCTGTTTGCGAAATTGAGTTTGATTTTGGATATAATTGATTTCAAAAATGGTTTTGAAATACCTAAATGATTATTTAGACTATGGAATCTTATTAAAAATGGTTATGAAATAATAGTTAAGTTTGGAAACTTATAAAACTTCGAATTGGAACTAAATTTAACTTGGATTAATTTGAATAAAAAAGATTTGAGTCAAATAAAATGATGATATAAATTCAAATGAAATTGAAAACTAAACGTTGAAATTCATTTCAAATTTGTATGTAAATGGAAATTAGTCAAGCGGACTAAACAAAATAAAATAAGCGATTTAAATAAGTAAGCAATTGAATTTATATTAAGTATTGTTCGAGATAAAAGTAAAATAGAATTCAATATCTAAAATGAAGCAAATTGAATTATATTGGAATTCAACTTGAATAAAAGTTTAGATAAACCAAAAGTGGTGAAGTGAAATAATATAGGAAGTATATGGAATATTTGCATTGAACTTAAGAAATAAAAGGCAAAGTTCTTAAGTAAAATTTGGTATTGGATAATGTACTAAGTTAATAAGTGAATGAAGATTAAACTGGAAATTGTGAAATGGTACGAAAAGAAAATTGATAAAGCCAATAATCAACTGGAATAAACACATGGGATGTATGTACATTATTTTATTCACATAGTGATTTGATCCAGAATTTGAGCACAGAATTTCAAGATAGTTATATCGATCCGAATTAGGATTTTCACTCGATTTTCGACGGCGAACCCTGGATATAGATTTTTGGTTGATTCTGGATATTCTCTATCATAATTTACGGCTATGCAAGGAGAATGACATTTTCTGATCAAGAAACCAGATCTGAGTCCGCACTAGGAAGTCGGGTGGACGATATTAGTTCGGAAGTAAAATTGTGTGATCGAGTGAGCGATCGAATTTGGTATTGCATACGAATGATATACAGGTATCGTACGAGCTTGAAAGAAAATAAATATTGAAATTTTGTAAAGAAACGTATAAAATGATTTTGAAAGCTATGATTGGACATTATTGCTAGTAGAATATACAGATGTTTTAAAGGAAAAGAGAATTGGAATTTGATTTCAGAAGATAATTTAAACTGCTCGACAAAAAAGGTACGTATTTAAATTTCTATATGAAATTTGATGATTTTCTAGTCTAGCCACTTGGCCTTTTGTTTTATTTTGAAATTTGGGGGCCCTTTGTGGTGTTTTGTAGTTGTGCCGGGGTAGCCACGCAAAGGAGACGCTGGCGAAATTTTTCAAAATTTTAGAGAGTTAGATTTCTTTGGGAAATTTGGATAATTTAAAATTTGAATTTAAATTTAAATTTGGATTGATTAAGAAAACAATATTGTTTGGAACTTATGGTTGAGGTTGGGAAGTTAGTAAGAATGATAGGGTATTTAATAAAAAGATTTGATTTGGCAAGTTGATAAAACTGTTTGGTTTTGGGAAAATGATAAACGGGTTATGGATCATTCTTCTTAACTAGTAATTTCGGGACGAGATTCTTATAAGGGGGAAGAATGTGACGACCCAGAATTTTGAACATTTGAAATTGAAATATTTAGTTAATTTTAAATATTTGAATGTTAGTTTAACATGAATTTCAAATATAACCATTTATTTGGCAATTAAATTGTTGAATTAATTATTGAAAGTTGGGTAAAAATTTGAATCTTCAGTTTTAAGCTTGTTAAAAATATTTTAAAGGCTTCGAAAATTCATATTGATAATACTGAAGATAATAAAAACTTTTAAAAGTTGAATTTAAAACTGTTTTTTCAGTTTTGAAATATATTGTTCAAATCGATATTTAAAAATGGCCTTCAAAGGCACAGTCTCGGAATTCGACGGAACTAGTTCCATTGGATCCGCCATATTGTATTATTATCATATTTCAATTTACGTAGTGTTTGGAGTTGTCGTGTGACCGTACGGATTATAAACATGCTGAATTTAAATCGAAAATTTAATATAAATACTGGTCCCAAAAGCTATCCTCTCCATACGATCGAATTTGGATTCGAAACCTTTTCCATTGCATTCGGAATAGGGTTTTAATATTATAAACGCTTGGCGACATGCCTCGATTGGAGATTAAGATTTTGAGTTGCGGAATCGAGACGATTTAAATTTGAAGTAAATTTAAATATAAAAAATATATATCTCCCTTCAAATTTTTAGACCTCATCCCAACACGTGCCAATCGCTTTACAACATGTGTCATATATTTTTTTACACGCGTTCGTCTTAAAAGAAAAAAATTCAAAGCCAAATAAAAAAATTATATACAAACGACGACCATTTTCCTGCATTCAATCAAATTCATATCGGAAGGAAATAAATAATGGCCGATGCATTTCCCCTCTTCTCGTTTAAAATTGGCCGCACTTCCTCTTTGAATTCAAAATCAAAAGCCAGCGCTCTCTCCCTCCTCCTCTTTCTAATTCATTCCGCCTCGGTTCAGACAATAAATCATAGCATGCCGATTGAATCGATTCGGTCGAGAAATTGATTAATACCGTATTCGCATCACATCGATCCCGAGAGAGAGGCCACACGCGAGCGCCGCACTGGGATCGACGACGTCTTCGAGGCAAGCTGTGCACGAGTTCGAACTCGACTTGGGTTTCGAGTCGTTCGACTAGCTACTGTCGATTCGCCTTGGGTCAGGATTGGTATTAGGGCTCGAGTGGTTCTTGAGTTTGGATTTGATTCGCGCGTAACAGTGGAGGTCGGGACAATGTCGCGTATGATAGCACAGGCGCTTTAGGAGGGAAGCACGATGATGTGGATCGCTGTGGGAAATGTAATGGTGTTGAGACAGTAAGGTATTTACAATTTGTTTCATTTAATTTCAAATTTGAAAATAAATTTAAATATTTCTATATAGACAGTAAAGTAAATTACTATGATTTTTACGGAAACAGAAAATATTTTATATAGATAGATGCATCCATATGAACAATATACATGACTATTTCAATTTAAAATATACTAATTTATTTTAAATAATGGATTTGGTGGATAAATAGTTAAATTAAGTTATTAAATTTATTTTAGTTATTAAAAGATATTTTAAAGGGAAAATTGGTTTGTACTAAATTATTGGTTAATTAAACTTATCAAATAGGAAAGATTAATTTGTTCAACTAATTCGAATATTAATAAAACTTATAATGTTGTTACAAGGTCCAAATTTTGGAGACAATAGTCGAAAGGGAAATGGATTGCAAAATAAAAGCAAAGGTGAGATCTTTTCACTCAACTGAAATAAGTATAATTTCAATTTTTGATTGTTTGGACGTGAGTGTGTATGTGTGTATATATATATACATATTGGAGTGATTGATTTCCCGCATTATATAGCGGATGAGACCTTATGTATCGCATAATAGCGGATGATATGATATAATCCCATATACCGCTATATTCCACCTCGAAGTGGAATTGGTATTTAATTGTTGTGCTAACATCTGTGGATGCAGGGAAACATGTTGGAGGGATCCAACTGGATTCCTCACATTGTTGAAATTATTTATATATGTTGTGATGTGATAATCTATGAAAGATTATATGGGTGTGAATGATTATATCGGTGATTGAAATTTATTAAAGGCTATAGTTTAGCCGAATATATTTTTGGTATCGTAGGATACCAGAAATAAATAATTGGATTTTTTGAAATTAAAGTAGAAAATTTTGAGTAAATTAAAGCTTAGAGAATTGGATAAATTTAAAAGAAGGAATTTAAAAGTATAAAAGTTGATTTTTGTAATCCTATTAAATTAATTCCAAAATATGGGAAAAGGATTTTAATAAATGGATTTTGAGTAACATTGTTTAAAAGTTGGAGAATTTATTTAAAACTCGAATTTTAAATAATTTGAAAGAAATAAAGAAATTTATTTTAAAATATAATAAATGTTTGAAAATAAATTTGGAAATCAATATGGAATTTGATTTGGTGTTTGAAATAAATTTGGAAATCAATTTGGAATTTGATTTGGTGTTTGAAAGTGAATATTTAGAAATCGATTTGAAAATCGTGTATCAATGGATATTTGGAAATTTAAATTCACAGTGGGAATTTATAAAGGAAACGGAAATTTGTTTTAAAAATAAATATTTGTTTATTTTTAATAGTGTGGAAAGAAATTTATGGATTTGGAATGTAAATTGAAATAAATCAAGAAGGGTTTATTAATTGATTTAAATAGACCATTTTGAAATGGAAAGAGTATTTTCCCTAGAAAGCCGAGTATGTTTTCAAAGTAGCTTTAAAATATAAATTAAAAGTTTTAAGGTTGGTTTTAAAAAGAATGTTTTTGGAGAAATTATTGTCGTAAATTGTTTTTAAAATCTTTAAAGTAAATATTTATTAAGTTAATTACAGAAGTGATTATTTAAAGATTTAATGGATATTTGATTTAGAAAATGGTTATTTAAATAATTATAATCTATCAAATTAAAATTATTTTGGGCTTGAAGTTTATATGAGATATTAGTATAATATTTTCATAACTAATATTTTAAATAAAGTGTTTCAAAATATATTTTTTCCAAGTGTTTCCAAGTATGTTTTTGAATAAGTAATTTAAATTATTTTAAAGTATTTGGACTCAATAAAATTTTCAGTGGAAACAAATAAATATTTGGAAATATATTCTACGTAAGGAAAGTGATTTGAAATTTGTTTTCAAAGGGTTGAAGTGTGAAAATATATCTTGCAAAGATATTTTAAAAACAAAATAATTTGGGGAAATTATTTAAATTTTGTGATTGTTGTGAATGTTGTTCGATAGTAATATAACCGACTATCAATATTGGCCTTATAAAGGCATTTGAATTTTGATCCGACCGGGGGTCGGATTCCAAATGGTTATCCGAAAACCACATCGAATCTTTGTGATGGATCTTTTGTTTAAATGATCGAAGTGGAAATTTGTTGTGATTTACTTTAAATTTGAATGTAACACTTATTTTTAAAATAAGCACTCATTATTCGGATTAGCCGGGAGGGGACTTTGTGTCATAAAACCCATTCCGAATAATGATATGACGAAATGAGATTGCATTTGAAGATGGTGTTGAAGACCAGGTGTTTTCGAAAACGACAGGATTACCTGTCGAACGTCTCTGCACTGAGTTGCTTCGGTATAGAGATTTTATCACCCTTTGTGATGGGGAGTCCGGACGTGATTAGTGAATATTCTGATTTGCAAGGGCTTCTTTCCTTAATTGAAGGAAGTGCCTTCGGCTCCGTTCGAACCTGAAACGGACTTCTATGAACGTATGTCTGACGTTACACTTTGAGATATAAAGCTAGTTTATATCAAATACAGTTCTGTTGGTGGCGGAGAATTTATTCTCTTAGCTTAACACCCTTCTCTGAGATGTACGAGTTTAGAGGTTATGTAGTTGATGGTTACTAGTGATATATTCCTAATTTGGTAATGTGGCATGCTAAGTGTTGCTGATCATTTGTTGATCGAAGCATGGATTTTGTGAAAAGCGTAGCTTTGTGGATGAGACATCATCGGATCTCACACCCCGGAAATGGTCGAAACAGGAAGGATGTGGGAAGGTTATGGGGGTCGTGCCCCTTAGGGTATATACATTTCCTTCTGGATAAAATGTGGTATCTGGTATGGAGTCTAGATATTTAACTTGTGTGGATAAAAAGTGGTATTCTGGTATGCATCCCAGATTACTTACTTAGTGGTTGTTGGTTGAGAGGCGCCTCGGATAAAGGTCGGTCTAGACCGGGGGTGCATACTCATGACAGTTAGTTATCTAGTTACAGAGGTTACCCGACCTTGTGTTGGTAGAGAGCTGGTTAAGTTCTCAGGGCATCCCTCTAGAGGTGTTCCCATTCGGTGAGGAAGTTCCTTAGCATGGCCATTTGTTGGAAATCCAAACAAACAATACAAGCCCTTTACGATTGCAGTTGTATAACATGCCTCCTCAAGAGGTAGTTAGCAAGCGTAATATAATGGTGCCTATGCTGGCTAAGATTTATATTATACTTTCGAAATGTTTTCCATACTATGCACTAATAATAATATCAAAAATAATTTTGCGTATCAAGCATATTTGACTATCATAAGGAGAAATCTCCTCTAATTGTGCGCTTGCATTGTCTATGTGCGGGGAGGCCTTATGGTAGTTTTTTCCAAAAGCATTGTGGATTTCCTTTTCTTTTCCTTGTGTAAATAATTGTTTTAAGATCTCACACCTGTCCCATGACTGACTTGGAGTTCATTGTTCCTTTTCTAAACTTTGGGTGCCATAATTTTCCACATGGTTAGCCTAGAGTCAGGTTAGAAGTTGTCTAGAGCGAAGTCAGAAAGGTATGCTGTGGAGATTAGGAAACAAGCTGGATGGCGAGACGTATCACTTATATTATATAGTATCTGTTGCGTACAGTTTGTAGCAAAGTCAATTTCCATGTGGGAAAATTATGATAATTGCCAGTGTTGTGTTGTGTTGTATACACTCTGATGATGTATTGTGTAAACTGATATAGTTCTGTTGTTGTAAAGATTACTCATTTATTTATTATATATTGTTCCGCTGCGAATGTTTCTGTTATTGTTTCTGCTTTCTTCTTATATCTTCTTCTTCTTTAACCCTAACGGTTCGGTTTTTGGGCATTTGACTATTCGGCAATTGATACAGTGGACATATTGATGTCGATTTTCGAGCGTCGAAAAAATTAGGTCATTACAATTGTGACGACCCGCCTTTCTACTCTCAGAAAGACGCATCATCAATAAGAAAAGAAAGGGATAGAAATAGAAAAGAATGGAAAGAAAGAATAACAACATCAGAATCTCACTGCGGAAACGGAACAAAATATAATACATTACATAATTATTACATAGTTTTACATATATCGAGGTTACATAATATCATACACATGACAATCATATGAACATCTGCCACTACATACATCCCAAAATGCCACATACATCAACTAACACAGCGGAACTAGATAGATATATGCGCCTGGACTCCTGCTCCAAGCTCCTCCAGAACTCAACACTCCAAAACCTATCACTTGGCTACTCATAAAAATTTGAGTACCCCAGAGTTTATGAAAAACAAAAATAAACTCCGGGTCAGACATGGATCTGGTATGAGTAAACGGTTTAAAGTTGTTTAATTTCGAAAACATTTAAAAATAAAGGTGTCGCGTAAGACTTCCCACACATAAACACGGGTAAGTTTTTACCTTACGCTAACCAAAACAATTTAATAGGAAATCCAGGGATATTATAATAGTGTCTAGGGTTTTCAAGTAAAATACAGAAATAGCTGAAATGCTTACATCTCACATTCCAACATAGTTGGGCACAATTAAAACGTAGGGCACTTATTGGAAACTGGATTCCATACAATGGCAGGGCTACTGGGGTACCGCCCGTCACAGTACGGGGCCTAGATCACCGTACCGAGGATCACTTCCGACCCCCCACAACACAAGGTCGGAACCATTCCTTACTGAACAGTCCGGAGCAAGATCACCTCGCCGTTGTAGCTAGCAACCGCCCACACAGTCGAAATAAAAAAGGACATCTAGATAGGGGTATATCTCGTCCTGCTTGGTTGATACCCACCTAACCTTGCTGCACATCCCCTATTTTAGCTATTCCCGGTTGATGACGCTTGAGGTTACGATTACCTTTATAGAACATATTTCTTAGAATGCTCATCGTCCACCTGACGATGTTCTGAAAGCATTCAATCCATAAAAGTTCGTTCCAGGTTCGAATGAAACCGAAGGCATTATCTCGTTACACTCATTTTGGAATCACCCTCAGGGTCAACGACAATATCCCTTGCATTCTGAAACGCCATCTCGATATTCATTTGGAAATTTACGACCTAACATTTAATTTGGATCGATGTGGTTTTCAGATAATCTTGAATGACACCTGATCCCGGTCTCATCGAAATCCAAACGCCATTTTAAAGGTCAAGTAGTTTAATTTATTTAAACAGTTAAATTCAACACTTTGAATTCACATAGTATTTATCACAGATAAATCATACACAATCATCATAGATATATCAAAGCATATCATAGAGCATCACAGAATATCACCAAATAAATATCACAAATCAGTTGCCCTACTTATACAATTATTCATAAGCAAGCATCTTAAATTCTTATTTTAATTAATTCAAATTAATTACTTGAGAATTAATCACTTAACCCTGTTTAATTAATCATTAATTATCAATTAATTAATTATTCCATTTCAAATCATTTAATCAATTAATTCAAATCTTAATTACTTAATTAATTACCTCTTAATTATTAATTAATAACCTTAATTATTAATTAATAAAACTTAATTACCCACTTATTAACCTCTGATTACTTAATTAATCAATTATTAATTCGTAATTAAATTCCTTTGTTAGTTAACTACTAATCATACATTAATTAATCCTAAGTAGTTAATTACAAATTTATTTATTAGTTAATCATTAATGAACCAATCTTCAATTTCAATTATAAAGTAATCATTCTTAATTGCTTTCTAAAATAATTAATTGATATTAATCATTCATCTTAATTAACTATTTAAAAGAAATCTTCTTTAAACTTTAAAAAATCAATTTATTACTAACTGAAATTTTTTAATGTTAATTAATTTAATAGAGTATTGTAGTTTTTCCATTTCAAAGCTTAAAACTTGTTGAAAACAATTTACTTAACTTCGCTTTTTATATTATTGCAGTTTAAAAAAAAACAACCCGAGAACTTCTCCCTGTTTATTCGAGTAAACACAAGCGTTTCTCACCAGCTTCCCCGAGTCACTCTTCTCTCCCTCTCGTGCTCCTTCTTCTTCTCTTTTTTTTCTATCTTTTCCAGTTAGTTAAGTTTAGTTTAAGTTTAATTTAAAGCATCAGAAAACTCTCACGCGAACTCGGTTACCAACCCGAAGCAAACGATCACAATACTCGAGTAACAACTTGAAATGCTCACCCCACAACACACTGACATCACCTACTACGCCGTACACGTGCACATGGCGCGCTACCTCTCTGGTGAACCCCACGATACCATCGATAAGTCAAAAATCTCACAAACACTCGAAAACCAAACTCGATTCATCACCAAACATTCAAAGTCGAAAAATAGCAGTACGCTCGAAAAACTGGAACACGTCCTACTAACAAAATCACCTCACCGCCGCCGCTCAGACCACCAGAGACGCTCAAAATCCATCCACACCACGTTAACACCCCATTCTTCCATTCCCTCGAGTCTCGTGAAACTCGATCAAGCACAGATGACAAACACGGCTCATTTCTGACAGGTGCAAAAACTCGAAACAAAACCCTAAATTGACCTCGTTCCTTTAATTCACACAATAGAAAGTTTATTCAACAATTTTTTCGAGATCATGGATGTTCGTACTTGCTTCTAACAAAATTTCAACAGCAATTATTGGACCGATCATCAAAAATTGGTAAAAATGCAATTTTTGTTCCATTGTGAACTGCTCGTACAATTCCAAACTAAAATCTTCCATTTTTGCTTTAAAAAAAACTATTTTGCATTGAAGATTCAAGTTATGAACTTGAATTAATATTTTATAACAATCGAATTTATCAAAATAGTTCTTGTTGCCTGTAAAACATGATTTCAGTAGTATATTCCTCTAACATTTTTAAAACAGCTTTTAAAAATCTTGATTGAAGTTTAAGCATCTTGTTTTGTTGAAAAATTAAAGCTTAATAATGATTATAAGAAAATAAATTTGAGTTTGAATAATATTCAATCCTGTAACTAATAACAGAGGAGATCAATATATTCATAGAACAACCTGTATATAAACACAGATCCATATTCAAAAATGAAACACATAAAACACCATATAATCTGTGAATCATCTTTACTGTTTCCAATTAAACTTAAAGCTTTAAAGATTATGTTTACTCACCTGAAAGTACTGTGGACAGAGAACATTTTGATGTTTTAAAAACTGCAGTTTGAATCTGCCTGAGTTCCTATCTGTTTTTGGTTTGAACTGAATTCGAGCTTTGTAAAAATGAAGATACTGCTTATGTTTTTTCCTGGTTTTGCTTAGGTTTTGAACGAACTGGAATTAAGGAGATTCACACATATATAAGAAAACAGTTGGTATAAGAGTAGGTATTATCTGGTTTAGTGTTTTCTCCTTTTTGTTTTGTTTTGATCAGATTTTCTTCCTGAAAATGAAAAGATAAGTAAAATTTTGAATTGAAATAATTTTGGCTGAGATGATGGCATTTAATGCCATGGTTTCCTAATTTGTTTACATACTATTATTATACATATTTTATTTATTTTATATGTACATATACACTTGCAGGTAGACATTTGGTTTTGTGTATGAAGATATTTTGTTTAAAGATATTTGTTTGATTATCTTCTAGCTTGCCAACATATACATGTTTTTGACTAGTTTTATACACTTGTGCTTTGTTTAAAATAGTTATAGTTGTTGATAAGTATTCATCCTATGTTGCTTACACACAATAACCATTGAATCATTGTTTTTATTTCTATTTGTATTTTAACTATAAATATTTAAATTAGATTCATAAGTTTTACTTACATTTTATACTTATATTTTATATTGATAGAATTTGATTTTATTTTAAACATTATCATCCATATATATATATATATATATATATGTATATATATATCAAATGATAACAAGGTAGAGCATTTTAATTCAATTATATAAGATAGATTTTATTGCAAATATTTTTGAGAGATTTTATTTCAAATTTCCAAATAAATTTCCCTTTCAAATATAAATATATAAAAGTAAATGGAAAATATCCCAAAAGTCTTATTCATTTTAAAATGATAAGTTTACATTTTATTTAATTGGATTAAATATTTATTAAAATAATATGACCAAAATTCTGGGTCATTACATTCCTCCCCCCTTAAAAGAATTTCATCCCCGAAATATAAAACAAAAGATAATTCAAAAGCTGTTATATCAACCATTCAAACATACATATAATTCATACATTAGCAGACAACCAAACAATTTATCCTAACAAACATCACTAGCTATCCGGACACAAATCCGGATAAGCTTTCCTAAAACTATCCAGAGTTTCCCAGGTACAGTCTCTGAGATCCTCGCTCCACTGCACTTTGACGAGCTTCACTACCTTGCTTCTGAGTTGCCTCTCGTCTTGATCAACAATCTGAACTGGATTCCTGACCACAGTCAAATTTGGCTCGACCTCCAAATCTTCCTGGATTACTGGTTCCACAACTAGTGATGGATCACGAACAAATTTCGTTAGATGGGATACATGGAATACATTATGAATTCCAGACATCCGTTCTGGCAATTCAATTCTGTAAGCTACCGCACCAATTCTTTCCAATACCCTAAATGGACCGATATATCTCGGGGTAATTTTTTCCGTCTTTTCGAATCTAATAGCTCCTTTAACAAGGGAAACTTTGACAAAAACTAAATCACCAATCACGAATTCCAATTGCCTCCTTCTCTTATCTGCGTACTTCTTTTGACGGTCCTGAGAAGCTCTCATCATTTTCTTGACAAGATCAACTTTAGCAGAAGCTTCACGAATCAAATCTGGTCCAAGCACAAGACGATCTTTCGATTCTATCCAACAGGATGGGGATCTACACGGTCTTCCATGTAAAGCTTTATAAGGAGCCATCTTAATACTTGCTTGGTAACTGTTATTATAGGAGAATTCTACCAGATGAAGATGGTCTTCCCAAGATCTTCCAAAATCCCAAACACAAGCTCGCAGCATATCCTCAAGAATACGGTTCAGTCTCTCCGTCTGTCCATTTGTCTGAGGATGATAGGCTGTACTTAATCTCAAACCCATTCCCATAGCTGATTGTAGAGCCTCCCAGAATTTGCTGGTGAAGATAGGATCACGATCACTTACTATGCTAACAGGAACACCATGCAATCTAACTATCTCCCTCGAGAAAACCTCTGCCAGAGAAGCTGTAGTACGAATTGCCTTAACCGGTATAAAATGGGTGCTCTTAGTTAGACGATCCACAATCACCCATATTCTTGTTTCCTTTCTTAGTTCTAGGCAAACCATCGATGAAATCCATAGAAATCATCTCCCACTTCCATTCTTGAATTTCCAAAGGCTGCAACAAATCGGCTGAATTCTGCTGATCTCCCTTAACTTGCTGACAGATAGCACAACTATTAACGAAAGCAGCTACATCCCTCTTCATGCTCGGCCACTAGAAAACTCTTCTCATATCTTTATACATCTTAGAGATTTCTGGATGAATATTTAGCTTGGAGCAATGACACTCAGCTAAGACTTCTTGCCTCAATCCATCAATACTAGGTACACACAAACGACCATTAATCCTTAAAACACCTTGATCGTCCACCTTGAAATCCGAATATCGACCATCCTTGGTTCCAAGAATCAGTTCCTCAAAAGATCTATCCTCCATTTGCTTACTTATGATTCTGTCTTAGAGAGATGGAACAACTTCCAAAAGAGACAGAACTGCATTCCTACTAAGAGCATCAACCACAAAATTCGCCTTTCCCGGGGTATACAGAATATCCAAATCATATGATGCCAGAAACTCGACCCATCGCTGCTGGCTCAGATTAAGATCCTTTTTAAAGAAAAGATATTTCAATGGTTTATGATCCATGAATAACTCGAACTTCTCTCCCAAGAGATAGTGTCTCCAAATCTTCAAAGCAAAAACAATGGCTAACAACTCAATATCGTGCGTAGCATAGTTCTTTTCGTGTGACTTTAATTACCGACTCGCATACGCAATTACTCTTCCATTCTACATCAGAACTGCTCCCAGTCCAACTATACAAGCATCTGTATAAACTTTAAATTTTCTCTTTCCATCCGGAATAGCTAGCACTGGTGCACTGGTTAACCTCGTCTTCAACTCTCGGAAAGCCTCTTCACACTGGGATGTCCACTTAAATTTTAGCTCCCTTCCTTGTGAACTTGGTCAGATGTGAAGAAATCTTGGAACAGTCCTTGATAAACTTTCTGTAGTATCCAGCTAATCCCAGAAAACTACAAACTTCATTCGGTGACTTTGGTTGCTTCCATTCCAGAATAATCTCCACCTTCGCTGGATCTACAGAGATACATTCACCAGAAACAATGTGCCCTAAAAAATTGACTTATGATTTCCAGAAATGGCACTTAGATAACTTCTCCTTCAAAACATGCCTCTTCAGTGTCTCCAACACTATTCTCAAATGCTGATTGTGCTCTTCTTCAGACTTATAATAGACCAGGATATCATCAATGAACACCAGAACGAACTTATTCAGTACATCCCGAAAGACTCGGTTCATCAGATCAACAAAGTAAGCAGGAGCGTTGGTTAACCCGAAAGGCATAACCAACCATTCATAGAAACAATTTAGTCCCTTAAATGGAGTTAAAGGGATACTGTCCTCAGCTACCCTTAACTGATGGAAACCTGAAGCTAAATCCAGTTGAGAAAAGATAGAAGCCCCATGAAGCTGGTCAAAAAGATCATCAATACGGGGAAGAGGATATTTATTCCGAATGGTCACCTTGTTCAATTCTCTATAATCCACATAGAACCTTAGCGATCTATCCGATTTAGTGACAAACACCGCAGCAGAACCCCAATAAGAAAAAATGAGCCTAATTAATCCCTTCTCCAAAAGATCCTGAGTCTACTTAACTAACTCTTCCCTCTCCCTAGGAGCCATCCTCCTACTAGGCTGAATCACCAGTACTGCTCCTGGAATCAAATCAATGCGAAACTCTATCTCTCGATGTGGAGGCAAACACTTGACTTCCTCGAATACATCAGGGAAATCTTGGACCACATCGATATCTTCAACCTTCTCTTGAGAAGTCTCAATTCAATGTAAAAGACTACTCAAGCGAATTCCAGAATCATCACACGTCACTCTAGCAATTCTACCCGGATCGGTTTCCAAAGAAACTGTTCTCTCATCACAATTCAGAACCGACTTATACTTATCAATCCAATCCATCCCCAATATAAGGTCAAACCCCTTAAAATTCAACACAAAAGGGTCATAAGAAAAACTATGGGATAGATAGGAAATCTTTAAGTCCTTACAGATCATATCTAATTTGGTTACCCCTCCTATAGGATTAGATACAAAGATGGGATAGTCAATAGTACTAGGGTTAATAAAGAACTTCTCTACAGATTCCAGAGAAATAAACTCAAAGAAGCACCCGAATCAAACAAAACTTTAATATACTTGCCATCTAAAAGTAATGTACCTTCCAATACTCCCTTGCCTTTAGATGAAGTAGATGGTGCACCTTCCAAAGCAAATACCTTATTCTGCTGAGCTTTATAAAAGTGGGCAATCCTTGATCATATGACCCGGTTGGTGGCAATTAAAGCATAGAGATCTCTGAAACAAAGCCGAACTTGGTCCACTTTGATGTGATTGTTGCTGTTGTTGCTAAAATCCTTTCCTGGGACACTTATTCACTATGTGACCTTCTTGTTGACATATATAGCATTTGCGAGGTCCGTTGTTATTACTTCCAGTCTTCTTCTTGCTCTGCTTCCTCCAAATGGGATTGAACTTCCTATTATTCGGATTAGCAGAATTTACTCCCGATGCTGCTACCGGTGCCACTGATCTCTTATTCATCAAATTCTAATATCTCTAAGCCATATCAATCAACTCAACAAAAGATCCTTTCAAATGCGCCGTCATCTTTTCATGAAATTCCGGTCTCAAACCTTTCACAAACATTTCGTTCTTTTTGAGTGGAGTATCAATGAGTCCTAGTCCGTAGCAAGAAAGTTCATTAAATTTGGTCTCATACTCCGCTATTGTCATGCTTCCCTGCTTCAAATTCAGAAAATCCTGATACAGATGAGATTTCCCTGCTGTTGGCATAAATTTCTCCTCAAACAACTCTTTAAATCTTTCCCATGAAATGTCGTTCTCCGAAATATTTGCTACCACTGCATCCCACCAAGCTGCTGCGCCTTCCTGCAATTGCTATGAAGCCATTTCCCTTTTTTGCTCATCAGACAACTTCATACTCTTAAAGATGCGCTCACAAGAGCGTAGCCAAGCTTGGACCTCAATTATAGTCTCCAACCCTTTAAATGGTTTTCCTCCAAGGTTGATGAAGTCTTTACATAAAGCAGCAAAACTAACCTGAGGAAGTACTGGATCTACAGCCTCACTAGCAGTTTGACTTCGCCCATTATCAGTCGAGGTACTGCCCCTACCTCTGCCTCTTCTTCCAGAACTCATGTTGGCCACCTGGACAGGTAACTCAACAAATTTAGATATGTATATAATTATATGAAAATACAAATACGCACTCTCAAGATAAATATTCCAGAGCCTAGGTATTATCTCAACTTATGCTCTGAAACCAACTGTGACGACCCGCCTTTCTACTCTCAGAAAGACGTATCATCAATATGAAAAGAAAGGGATAGAAATAGAAAAGAATAGAAAGAAAGAATAACAACATCAGAATCTCACAGCGAAAACTGAACAAAATATAATACATTACATAACTATTACATACTTTTACATATATCAGAGTTACACAATATCATACATATGACAGTCATATATACATCTGCCACTACATACATCCCAAAATACTACATACATCAACTAACACAACGGAACTAGATAGATATATACGCCTGGACTCCTGCTCCAAGCTCCTTCAGAACTCAACACTGCAAAACCTATCACTTGGGTACTCATTAAAATTTGAGTACCTAAGAGTTTATGAAAAACGGAAATAAACTCCGGGCCACACATGGATCTGGTATGAGTAAACGGTTTAAAGTTGTTTAATTTTGAAAACATTTGAAAATAAAGGTATCACGTAAGACTTCCCACACATAAACATGGGTAAGTTTTTACCTTACGCTAATCAAAACAATTTAATAGGAAATCCAGTGACATTATAATAGTGTCTTGGGTTTTCAAGTAAAATACAGAAATAGCTGAAATGCTTACATCTCCCATTCCAACATAGTTGGGCACAATCAAAACGTATGGCACTGGTTGGAAATTGGATTCCATACAATGGAAGGGCTACTGGGGTATCGCCCGTCATAGTACGGGGCCTAGCTCACCGTACTAAGGATCACTCCCGACCCCCTACAACACAAGGCCGGAACCATTCCTTACTAAACGGTCCCGAACAAGATAACCCCGCAGTTGTAGCTAGCAACCGCCCACACAGCCGAAATAAAAAGGGACATCTAGACAGGGGTATATCTCGTCCTGCTTCGGTGCTACCCACCTAACCTTGCTGCACATCCCTTATTTTAGCCATTCCCGGTTGACGAGGTTTTAGGTTACGATTACCTTTATAGAACATATCTCTTAGAATGCTCTTCGTCCACTTGACGATGTTCTGAAAGCATTCAATCCACACAAGTTCGTTCTAGGTTTGAACGAAACCGAAGGCATTATCTCGTTACACTCATTTTGGAATCACCCTTACAGTCAACGACAATACCCTTGCATTCTGAAACACCATCTCGATCTTCACTTAGAAATTTATAGCCTAACGTTTAATTTGGATCGATGTGGTTTTTGGATAATCGTGAATGACACTCGATCCCAGTCTCATCGAAATCCAAACGCCATTTTAAAGGTCAAGTTGTTTAATTTATTTAAACAGCTAAATTCAACACTTTGAATTCACATAATATTTATCATAGATAAATCATACATAATCATCATAGATATATCAAAGCATATCATAGAGCATCACAGAATATCACCAAATAGATATCACAAATCAGTTACCCTACTTATATAATTATTCATAAGCAAGCATCTTAAATTTTTATTTTAGTTAATTCAAATTAATTACTTGAGAATTAATCACTTAACCCTGTTTAATTAATCATTAATTATCAATTAATTAATTATTCCATTTCAAATCATTTAATTAATTAATCACTTTTAAGTCAATATATTAAATCTTAATTACTTAATTAATTACCTCTTAATTATTAATTAATAACCTTAAATATTAATTAATAAAACTTAATTACCCACTTATTAACCTCTAATTACTTAATTAATCAATTATTAATTCGTAATTAAATTACTTTGTTAGTTAACTACTAATCATACATTAATTAATCCTAAGTAGTTAATTACAAATTTATTTATCAGTTAATCATTAATGAACCAATCTTCAATTTCAATTATAAAGTAATCATTCTTAATTGCTTTCTAAAATAATTAATTGATATTAATCATTCATCTTAATTAACATTTAAAAGAAATCTTCTTTAAACTTAAAAAATCAATTTATTACTGACTAAAAAACTTTAATGTTAATTAATTTAATACTTAACTTAATTTAACTACTAAATTAAAATGTTAATTAAGATTTAAAAACATTATAAAGTATTAACTAAAATAATTAAAACTTGTGTTAAAGTCTTAACTTAAATTATCAAAAATTTATTAAGTCGACAAAGCTTAAAACTTGTTGAAAACAATTTACTTAACTTCACTTTTTATAGTATTGCAGTTTAAAAAAAACAACCCGAGAACTTCTCCCTGTTTATTCGAGTAAACACAAGCGTTTCTCACCAGCTTCCCCGAGTCACTCTTCTCTCTCTCGTGCTCCTTCTTCTTCTCTTTTTTTTCTTTCTTTGCCAATTAGTTAAGTTTAGTTTAAGTTTAATTTAAAGCATCAGAAAACTCTCACGCGAACTCGGTTACCAACCCGAAGCAAACGATCACAATACTCGAGCAACAACTTGAGATGCTCACCCCACAACACACTGACACCACCTACTGTGCTGTACACATGCATGCGACGCGCTACTGCTTTGGTGAACCCCACGACCATCGGCAAGTCGCAAATCTCACAAACACTCGAAAACCAAACTCGATTCATCACCAAACATTCGGTCGAAAAATAGCAGTACGCTCGAAAAATTGCAGCACATCCTACTAACAAAATGACCTCACCGTCGCCGCTCAGACCACCGAAGATGCTCAAAATCCATCCACACCACGTCAACACCCCATTCATCCATTCCCTCGAATCTCATGAAACTCGATCAAGCACAGAAGACAAACACGCCTCATTTTTGACATGTGCAAAAACTCGAAACAAAACCCTAAATTGATCTCGTTCCTTTAATTCACACAATAGAAAAATTATTCAACAATTTTTTCAAGATCACAGATGTTCTTACTTGCTTCTAACAAAATTTCAACAACAATTATTGGATCGATCATTAGAAATTGGTAAAAATGCAATATTTGTTCAACTGTGAAATGCTCGTACAATTCCAAACTAAAATTTCCATTTTTGCTTTAAAAATCCTATTTTTCATTGAAGATATTAGTTATGAACTTGAATTAATATTTTATAACAATTGAATTTATCAAAATAGTTCTTATTGCCTGTAAAACTTGATTTCAGTAGTGTATTCCTCTAACATTTTTAAAATAGTTTTTTAAAATCCTGATTGAAGTTTAAGCATCTTATTTTGTTGAAAAATTAAAGCTTAACAATGATTAGAAGAAAATAAATTTAAGTGTGAATAGTATTCAATCCTGTAACTAATAACAGAGGAGATCAATATATTCATAGAACAACCTGTATATAAACACAGATCCATATTCAAAAATGAAACACATACAACATCATATAATCAGTGAATCATCTTTACTGTTTTTAATTAAACTTAAAGCTTTAAAGATTATGTTTACTCACCTGAAAGTACTGTGAACAGAGAACACTTTGATGTTTTAAAAATTGCAGTTTGAATCTGCCCTGAGTTCCTCTCTGTTTTTGGTCTGAATTGAATTTGAGCTTTGTAAAAATGAAGATACTGATTTTATTTTTTCCTGGTTTTGCTTAGGTTTTGAACGAACTGGAATTAAGGAGATATACACACATATATAAGAAAACAGTTGGTATAAGGGTAGGTATTATCTGGTTTAGTGTTTTCTCCTTTTTGTTTTGTTTTGATCAGATTTTCTTCTTGAAAATGAAAAGATTTGTAAAATTTTGAATTGACTAAATTTTGGCTGAGATGATGGCATTTAATGCCATGGTTTCCTAATTTGTTAACATACTATTATTATAATTTTTTTATTTTATATGTACATATACACTTGCAGGTAGACATTTGGTTTTGTGTATGAAGATATTTTGTTTAAAGATATCTGTTTTATTATCTTCTAGCTTGCCACCATATACATATTTTTGACTGGTTTTATACACTTGTGCTTTATTTAAAATTGTTATAATTGTTGATAAGTATTCATCCTATGTTGCTTACACACAATAACCATTGAATCCTTGTTTTTATTTCCATTTGTATTTTAACTATCAATATTTAAATTAGATTCATAAGTTTTACTTACATTTTATACTTATATTTATATTGATAGAATTTGATTTTATTTTAAACATTATCATCCATATATATATATATCAAATGATAACAAGGTAGAGCATTTTAATTCAATTATATAAGATAGATTTTATTGCAAATATTTTTGAGAGATTTTATTTTAAATTTCCAAATCAAATTTCCTTTTCAAAATACAAATATGTACAAATAAATGGAAAATATCCCAAAAGTCTTATTCATTTTTAAATTATAAGTTTACATTATATTTAATTGGATTAAATATTTATTAAAATAACATGGCCAAAATTCCGGGTCGTTATAACAGTTAGACAATTTGAGACACGATTAAGTTCAATTTGATCCAATGAAAAAATAATAGAATTCATAGCTTTAGCGTTAGCATTCTGTAGTCTATTTTCTAGATCTGTCCAATGATCCATCGGTTTATCTATCTCCTGAATATCTACAACTATAGTTGGCGCTATATATCCTGTCTCAATAATATTTCAAGCATCAATGGCTTTCAAAAAGATTTTCATTCTATTTTTTTAGTAACCATATTTTCCATTGAACATTGGTGGTCTAACTATGGACTGACGCTCAACAAAAGCATTATTAAAAGAAGCCATTTTAAAAATTCAAATTTTTAAAACAAAAATTGACTTTTGTCCCTTGCTCTGATACCATTGTTGGATCGATTTCACCCCATGGGGTGGAGTGAATAGGGTGGTGATACTATCATTTACAAAAATTTAATGCGGAAGTATGTAAAATAATTGCAACATAGAAATAGCAGAATAATATCAGCACAGAAAATCGCAGAATAATAAATGTAGAAATAGAACAACACAGATTTACCCAGCTTTGGTAAAACCCTGCCTATGTGCTGCCTTACGGTTTTTACTAAAAATTAAGTAGTCAGATGCTTTCTACACGTAAACTCATGACACCACCATCGACTAACTTAACTCTACGCTCAAAACCTTGCCACAACTCAGCCACCGAGTTGCGAATTCTCGAACTACACCACCGTAATTCGTCCCCTAGTCACATGAATAGAAATTACAAATGTTTGAAAGTAAATTACGAGTAAAATAATTAAAAAGAACTCAAAAACCCTAATTTATAAACTAAAGCCCAAAAACTAATATAGCTGGCCTAACAAAATAGTGTAAATTAATTGTCCCTTTTTCTCTTTTATTTATTTTGGCCTTGTATTCTTCTTTGTGAAATTGCTCATTTGTTCCACTGTGAAAAATTAGGGCTTTGTGGGAAATTAAAATCGCCGTTTTCTATCGATCGATCGAATCTACGGTTTGGTGTTCCTTGCTTTGTAGATTGGTTAGTTCTTCGATTTGCACACGGTTGATTCAATTTTGTCGAGTTCGATATGAATTTGGTACGTAATTTCCTTTTTGCCTTCTGATTGATTTGGTTGAACTCGATGCTTATTTTAGGCCGATGATGACTGTGTTTTATATAGAGTTAAGTTCCCCTGATTTCCGTTCGAATTGAATTCGTTTGTATTGTAGCTTGGCCGTTCGATTTTTCTTGAGTGCATATGATTTGTTTAGACTTCTTCAAATTCTTATATTTCCTTGCTTGATTATCACGGCTTTGAATTGCTTTGATGATGTTTTACTTGCCCACCACGATTTTGATTTTCTGGTATTTAATTCATGATTTTAGTTCCGATCTTTATGCTGTTGATATCGGCCACTTAGATTTTGTAAAAATTTAACCACGACTTTATTTACGATATTCAAATTTGTTATCACCTGACTTGTAGGCATTTGACTTTGGGAAGTGCTTTGTAGTTGCCTATGGTTTCACTGCATACACACACACACACACACACACACATATATATATTCACCCATATATATATTCATGTTGTATGTTGCAGACTTGAGTCTCATTGATGCATTGCATTTGTTTGCATATTTGTCTGGTCATTCGCTTGTTGTTCATTAGCTTGGTCTGATAATTTTAAGCTAGCTATTCGATTATTCTTGAATGATGGTGATTTCTCTGTATCTTCGGCCACTGGTTTTGTGATATGAGTTGCATTGAGCTCTATCCACTATTGTACATGTGTGTTTGCATTGACATCACTTGAATTTGCTTCATATGCGGTTTGTGATCATGTTCACACTTGCACTTTAGTAAAAATGGCTCTGACCTTGGTAGCCTCTACACTAATTCCACATGAGTCTGGTTGTATTCTATTGTTCACTATTTTGTTGCATTGTGTGGTGAATTTTGGTTTGCATCAAGTGCATATCTGCATGTGATTATTGATTTGAGACACTGCCTTGTACTTGCAGTCTTTATTTCTGGGTTTCGTTTTGTTTTCTTGTATCTGATCTTGTTGTGTGTGTGTATGTGTGTGCTACTTGGTTGCACTTTCCACTCCTGGTATCATCATGTAATCTGCTTCGGAGCTTGTTGATAGTTCGGTTGGACTATCCAGTTCTGGTGCACATGATACTTCACTTGTGCGTGTCACTATATACATATGTGAAGTGCATTGTTGATATCTTCATTTGGCCTTGTAGAAGTGTTGCATTCACCATGCTTGATCATGTACATTTGAGCTGTGCATGTGTGCTTGTTACTGTAGCCACCTCACTTGTATTCAGTTGTATTGCATCATGTGCTTTGATTCACTTATGTTCATTATTTAGTGTGATATGTTGGTCTTCATGGGTTATGATATGTTCACACTGCTTTAGCTATCCATGTTGTTTGCCTCCTTTATGTGTTATTTACTACTATTGCACTGGTTCATTTTGTTGCTCCTTGTTTTTCTGATCTTAATGATGATGTTTTTGTAGTGCACCTGAGTTGAACCTAGCTTTGGCTCAGGTTTTACCTTGTGATTATATTGTGACTCTATTTGTATTGCACTTGAGTTGGACCTAGTTTTGGCTCGGGTTTGACCTTGTGCTCAGATGTCCCTATAGTTTTATTAAGTGTATGTTGGTGTGCACGACCTTGTGGCATGTACAGTGATACACTGTGCATGTCACAGGTTGTTCATGTGTGATGAATTCAAAAATTAAATGATGACTAACAATCCAAATGACTGAGGAAATAATATTTTCAAAAACATATTTTATATTACACTGCAAAAAAATATTTCTTTTTCAATTTCAATTTTACTGCGTCAGTGTTTATTACGTAGATAACTTAGATGCTGGATTCAAGATGGAATAGAGTTGAAGATAAAATACAAGTGAATGAGTGATATGTAGTGAGGTGAACAATGTAAAGTGAGATTTGAGTTGTAATCGAATTTGTATTGCAATTGAAAATTGTGTATATAGTAAGAGCTTAAATTTGTACTATTCAAAATTGTAATAAAATATTTGTTTGAATAAAATATCCGTTTGAATTTAATTTCTGTGTTATTTATTTTATTTTGCAAATATTTATTTAATTATGAAAAATAAAATAGTACATTAACAAACACATTTAAATGAATATATATACACACACACACGTTTATTATCATCAAACAAAAATCATATACTAGCATATTCAACACATTTTATAGAGGAAAAGTCTTCGCCTTTATATGTTTATAACGACGGGGACTTCGCCTTTATAAATTTATGATGGCAAAGTCTATGTCTTTATACTTATCAGCTTTTGTTCACTCAACTAGCCACGAGATCAGCTCAAACTAGCCACGATGAAGTGAACATGCCACTTCTGATTGCTCTATGCCTTGTTTATTAACTAAATAAGCCATTGTTGATTACGCCCTAAGTGCAATGCATAAGTTGATCCAAAATGCTAGCAACTTATTTACTTATAAAATACGAGCTTAGTAACTAATTCATAGTAACCTTTCATAATTGTGTGTGTTTATCTATTGACCAAATAAGGTAGCCTCCGAGAGGGGAATATGGTACCAATGTCTAGTGCTTTGGAGAGATTACCGTTTATTTATCTTTATATTGTGTAATATTCGCATACCTAATTAAAATTTTCTATACATTTTTTATTTCTTTACATTCAGTTCACATTGAGAAACTACTGCCTTTGTAATAACATCATCTTCTTGCTATGTTTACAAGTGAGGAAAGCGTGATGTTTGAGATTATGGAAAAGCTTGCTTTTGAGTTCAATAAGGCATTGAATTTAAATAAACTTAACTAAACCTATGTTCCTACAATAGACCTAATAAATAAGATATTATTTTGCTAAATCCATACACATCTAAAAATCAAAAGATCGGGTAGGATGCACCAGATGCTTAAGCAGACCAAATTTGATGCACAATAGGTGTCAACCAGAGCTGTAATGAATGCATGATCCAAATTAACAAATCAGATGCAAGAGGAAGAGCTGATGTAAGTAGGAGATGAACTACAGCAAAATGTAGCAAGTCACAAGTGCAATAAACTGATGCATGAATGATCCAATAAGGAGTATAGGAGCTGATAATAAATTTAAATATTCTTAGCAGCGACCAAAGTAAATATGGTAATATTACAGTTTATAAATGATACATGGAAGAAAGTAGTATAAACTGAAGAATGAAACTAGTGTTGTGTCGTGCATCAAAAAAACTTGTTGGTTAAATCTTCTCATATTAGGGATGGGGATAACTATTTTCTAATTTGATGAGGAGAAACAAACAATATAAGACACGAAAAGAGGTAGTGTCAGCGTTTTGAAGATCCGACCAACCATAATTCGACCGCGATTAGCCTTCGACTTTGAAATGTTACGGCTTTGAAAATGAAATAACCTTGCATGTGCCACGGACCCGTGGTCTAACCTCAAAATTCTAAAAAAAAACCCTCTTGGCTAATCTTTTCGAACCACACCGCTCTTCAAATTTAAGAAAAAAATATCGCTTCACTTTTTATTTTTTTCATAATAAATGAACAAATATCTTTTATTGAATTATCTTATCAATCTTTGACGGCATAATACATTATCGGTTTATATTTTATGAATCATTGTTGAATTGAGTCTCTTTTATTGTTAAATATAAGGAAATTTACACTTTTGCGTATAAAAATTGTTTTAGAACAATTTCAATTAATACTTGTTATCGAATGTTAAAAAATAATGGTTTTAAATTCAATATAATAATTATAATTGGTTAAATTTTATCATTCATGCAAACAGTTTTACACTTAAACTGAAAAAAAAGAAAATAACGATTAATTTAGCGGTTCTTGTGATCTGATTGCTTGATCCATCAAAACTTTTGACCTTGTACCAACCTGGTTTGACTCACGATTTGGTCTTTCGAAACTATGAGTAGCGTACTTTAAAAAACAAAATATGTGTAACTTTCGTACATCGCACAAACTTGCAAATTGAATCTATTCCTACCATAATTTATAATATTAACTACCTACAAGCCAGTGTTTTAAAGATCCAACCCAACCTCGGTTAGACCGTAGTTAAGTTTCAACTTTAAAGCACTATGACTTTGAAATTGAAATACCTTACGCATGCATGAACCTGCGGTCTAACCTTAAAACCTTAAAAAATTCTCTGAATTGACCTCTTTGAACCGAAAGTTCTTCAAATTTGAGGAAAAACTATATATAGTTTCACCATCATTTTTCACATAATCAAATTAACAAATAATTTCCTAACCTTAGCCACTAAATTATTGGACTATCTTATCAATTTTGGACGACTTAATACATTATTAACGTATGTTTTATGAATCATTGTTTAAACGAACCTCTTTTATTTCAAAAAAAATTTGCTTTAAAAATATTGTTATAGAATTATTCCAATTAATATTCGTTATAAATGTTCAAGAATAATTATTTTAAAGTTCAATATATCGATTATAATTGGTTAATTTTAACATTAATCGAATTAATTTTACATTTAAATCAGAAAAATAAAAAATAACGATCAACTCGGTCTTCAGGCCAACCAGTTGAACCAGTAGAACCTTTGATTTTGCACCAACACGGTTTGACCTTTGAAACTATGCTACTAGCTTGATTAGGTGCAAGCAACAATGTTTAAGACATGGACTGCACTTATTATTTGGAAAATATAATGTCTAAAGCTACCTGACATGAATGCATATAGAATTCTTTGTACAAAGAGGGAAAAAAAATACACTAAACATATTTCAACTTATTGCGTTTTCTTATTTCACTAAGCATCCGAGCCAGTTTGAAATATTGGGACTTTCCTTTAGAATTGATTCAATGCTCTTGAAATGCAATAACAAAAACAAATAAAAAATCATAACATATAATAAATCAAACACAAGCAACATTGCAATATTTCACGATGGTTACATTACATGGTCGTATTATCAAAACAGTTAGCAACAGCAAAAACACAGTGTAAGAACTATACAAAAACATGCGTATGAATACATAGTAATAAGATACTGATATAAAACAGTAAGAAATTCTGGGACTTATCTTTCAATCTCCTTAAAACTTTATTCACAAAGTTTCCAAGGTACAACGAAATAATAGCACGAGATTATACCTAGTATGTTTACTCTATGATATGATAATGCTTTGATTTGAGAGAAGAACGCAGATGAGAAGATGAAGAAAAAGGGATGAGGAATGTGATCGGTATTCCTCTCCTTTTATAGCCTTCAATGCTGCGTCTGCTCAGAAGGTTATGTCTATTCTTTTGGATCAAAGAATCATCTGCAATGTCCAACAGTTGTTTCTGTTCGTCAATCATTTGTAACGCCCAACATCGTTTCTGTTTATCAATCGCGTTATTTGAAACAATCGTGTCTGTTCAACATTGTTTGCGTCTACTTCAAAAAACTATTGTTCAAAACAGGTTTTGTTTTTTTCTAGCAAAAAGGTAGCAACCATTAGACTCGAACACGATTGGATGAACTGGCAGACAACGAACGTGTATTTAAACCATGATCATATAGGTCCTCCCATTCACACAAAATTACGTAACCCTAGGGGCCAATATATTTTGATGGGAGGGAGTATACAAACATAAAAACTTCTTTATTTTTGACGAGATAGGACTATATCTTCATTCACCTATGTAAGTATCTCTAATAGTTACTTGTCCTAAATCCTTAAATATAGCTGAAAGAGCAATGTACATCATCGACTCAAGAACATGTTGGAAATAAACTTTATTTTGTTAATCTAGATTTTTCCATAAAGGAAATATCTAAAATATAGAATATATAGAATAATGTATTTGAAGTTATATGGGAGAATATTTATGAAATATATTAATGGACCAGTATATTTGAAATTGTAAGAGAGAATATTTATGAGATATTTATAGAGAACCGTTAGATTGAGATAATCTCCAACCTTTATTTGTGATGTGAACTTCTATAAATAGAAATGGATTCACTAATCTTTTATGTAAGAAAATAGTACGTGCGAAAAATTAGTGAGAAAAAAACATGAACTTTTGCATAAACGTTTAGTGTTAACCCACCTTTTGGTACAGCAGCATATAAACGGATTTAACCAATCGACTGCACAGTGATCGAAGTTGGATTGTCACAGACTTGGTTCAGATAAATGGATGGACAATCAATCACGGACAATAAACATAATTATGAGGCTAGAATATAGAATTGTCAATGGACAAACATCACGTGATACTTGAGTATGAGTTTTTGGCAATGGTCGAGCTGCTCCGAGATCACAATGGGTTTACTTTGGGTTTTCATGAGGATTGCTTCAAGTCAAAGAGGTGTTTGCTTCAGGTCACGATAGGGCATTCTTTGACGGGGATGGCATTGGACCACCTTGGATCAGCATTGTCCTACTTCAGGTCATCTCAGCATTCACTTCGAGTCATTGGAGGGGTTACTTCGGGTTTGAGTCATGGATCGATCAATATCCATATGATCCACATTAATTTAATATCCATCCTACTTCGTATCCATTATTCTGCATTCATCCCCTTTGTATCCATTAAGCAATAACGCCTCTCGGATCGATCACATATCATTTATTCAGCAACAGTCCATCTCATATCGATCATACCTCTACATATTCGTATCCATCAGCCAATCGTTCGATATGAAGCACGAGGTCAAGCATCGATACAAAACCACAAACCAAGTATTGATACGAAGGAAAAGACGAAGCATCGAAGCAAAGGATAATGTGCCAGATGGATACGAAGGAAGCAGTTAAGTCAAAGGAAATGGTCTCTCGGCATGAAATATGGATCTCCCCAAAACTCTCACGCCAAATCATCGACACGCAACTGATCGATGCGAACGCATCGATACGAATCCATCAGCCTACTTGCAATCTCAACCTTGGATCAATCATAACTCAAAAACTACAAGTCCAAATGCCATGAAATTTTCGCAGGAGCTTGCTTATCATCTCAAGATTTTTCCTGATCGCAACTCGAATGGAGCCAAACTTGATCTATACGAAAATAATAGGGATCGATCCCAACCAACCCTAGATCGATCTGGTGGGCCCATCGCATGTGAGAATTGTTATTCTGAGGTTTGAGGGAGATATTACCATATCTACTCCTATAAATAGCACCCCTACGCCTATTGGAAAAGATTGTTAGATCTTGTACGCCATTACTCTGCTGAGACTCTATTGTAACTTTAATGCTATTGATTGTACTATTGTAAATCAGTTGAGAGTCATCAATAAATAACAAACTCTTCAAAGTGGACATAGGCTACAATGCCGAACCATAATAAATCTCGACTTTCTACTGCTTTCTTTTTAATTTTTTTGTTCTTCATGTTTATATCCTCTTTATATATTCTAGCCGTGATATGTGACTGTGAATTGGTGCTTTCATCTACGCTCCGATGTTTATGACCAATTTTGACGCAAACATTTTGGTGCTTTCACTGAGAAAGCTAGCACTCAGGGATTCTAAAGCTTGGATTTTGGATTTGAAGGCTTAGGGACTTGGATCTAGGAATCCATGGCTAAGCATTCAACAAGGAGATAGAGAGTAGAGAGGTGCCATCTTGAAAGAAGTCAAAAGGCTTCCTCATGAGCTAATCAGATCGTAATTTTCATCATCAGAGATGAGATAGAGATGATGATGGATCCTATGCAGGAAGGGATGCTAAAAAGGCAGAAGGAAATGATGCAGATCCTATTCTAAAAGGTTAGACAAGCCGGAGTGCAAAATCAAGATAACGGAGCTGTAGGGAATGCTGGAAATGTGGATCGCAAAGCCGGAGCAGCAGGAGAAGAGGAAGTCCAAAACCAGAGTTAAGGGAATGGTGCAACCATGATACAAGATAGAGTGGGGCCATCGAGAACAACCCCTAAACTAGGGGGCACCCCCGGATCATGTTGGCTCAATTCCAGGAAGGATACCAAGCGGTGCTGTGTAATTTGATGTCGATGGAGGAATGAATGCTCATCCAGGAGAGCAGATTTCAAGATTCCCTCGAGAACTCAAAGGGCCTGTTGGAGGAAATGAATAAAGACTACTGCTTGGTGACAATGACAGATTGGCAATAATGGATAGACGCGCCAAGAGAGGAGGATTGGTGAATAAAGATTTGTAGGATGTGAATAGGAGCCCCTTCACTCCCACTTTAGGCAGGCTAGGAATCCACCCGAATTCAAGCTACCAACACTGAAGGCATATGATGGAAGGACGGATCCTGCTGTTCATCTGACAAGGCACGTGAGGCATATGGAAGTATCTGAGACATCGAAGGAGGTCATAGTCCGGTGTTTTCCTTGTATTTGACAGATATAGTAGCACCGTGGTTCAGGCAATTGGAAAGCGACTCCATTAGAACGTTGACCGAGATGATTGAGGTTTATGAAACAAGAGTTCACATCTCAAGACCTAAGAATGTGAGGAGTTTGACAACACTGAAACAAAGGACCGAAGAGTCTCTGAGGAATTTTTTAACACGATTTAATGTAGCAGCAGCATTGGTGGATCGCCCAGCTGTATCTGGTATAGCTGATGTCACAGAATTCAAGAATACATTGACAAGGGATCCACCTATGGATCTAGGAGAGTCTTACCATGAGGCAGAAAGGTTTCCATGACAGGAAGATGCAAAGCTGAAAGAGAGGAAGAAGAGGAAGTTAATGTTTATGCGGTCAAAGGCAGAAATCCCCCCGGAAAAGATTCAAACAAGGATAAAGGGAAGCGAAAAGCAGAGAATGGATTTAATGAGCTGAGGCAGCCATGAAAAGAACCGAGATTTATCACTTATACTGAGTTGAGTGAGACTTTAGAATGAATATACCAAGACACTAGGGGATAGGTTCCCTGCCGAAGGCTAATCAGGAGGGAGCCAACCAATAATGAAAGGAAATCAGATGAATGCTGCCTATTCCACAAGCTAGGCGGCTATAGCGCAAACAATTGCAGGCACTTGAGGGATGAGATTCGAGGACGTATCCCGAACGGCATGCTATTACAGTACGTGAAAAGGCGAGCAGCGACGTTGGAACGGGAGCGACCACCATCTGCATCAAATGAAGACGGCCCCAGATCAAGGTGTCAGCTTATCATCAATTGATCAAGATGATGAAGAATAAGTAATAAACTCTACAGTAAAACAGTTAAGTTACTTACATATGTATGGGATCACGAACTATCCTCAGACATGCTCTGAGACGACTATAAACCGCTACATTGGAGATGCTTGCACTTTGATGTTTATGTTTTGCTTTTGTTATCTCTTCTTTGTATCTGGACTTGGTTTTCTTAGTTGGACGTTTCAATTATAAGAATCATTTGAATGTAAAATCTGATATTTATAATTCCAAAACCCGACCTTGAACGGTCACAATTCGCCTCGAATGGCACTCGACCTCGAACGATCACAATTCGCCTCGAACGGCACTCGACCTCCAACGATCACAATTCGCCTCGAACTGCACCCTACCTCGAACGGTCACAATTTGCCTCTAACGGTACTCAACCTCGAACGGTTGCAATTCTCCTTGAATGGCACCTGGCCTTGAACGGGCTCAATTTGCCTCGAACGGTACCTAACCTCGAACGACTCCAATTCACCCCGAACGACACTCGACCTCGAAAGGTCGTAATTCGCCTCGAACTGCACCTATCCACGAACAGTCACATATCTCCACGAAAGGCATATGATCTTGAATAATCGCTATTCACAATCAGGTAAGATTACCGGTCTCTTCACTGGCATTGCAAAATAAGCCTTCCTGTCGCTAGGCATGTTTTGGGAGGTAAAGTGTTAACCCGCCTTTTGGCAAGGCATCATACAGGTGGATTTAACCTAATCAACCACACAATGATCGAAGCTGGATTTTCATGGACTTGGTTCAGGCAAATGTATGGACAATCAATCATGGATAATAAAAATAATTACGAAACCAAGATATAGCATAGTCGATGGACAAACAGCACAGGATACTTGAGTATGTGTTTTTGGCAATGGTCGAGCTGCTCCGGGATCACAATGGATTTACTTTGGGTTTTTAGGAGGATTGCTTCGAGTCAAAGAGGTGTTTACTTCGGGTCACGATAGGGCATTCTTTGAAGGGAATGGCATTGGACCACCTTGGATCAGCATTGTCCTGCTTTGGGTCATCTCAACATTCACTTCGAGTCACTGAAAGGGTTACTTCGGGTCAGGGTCATGGATCGATCAATATACATACGATCCACATCAATTTCGTATCCATCCTACTTCATATCCACCATTCTGCATCAATCCCCTTCGTATCCATCAAGCAAAAGCGCCTCTCGGATCAACCATAGTTCATTTGTTCAACAACAGTCCATTTCGTATCGATCATACCTCTACGTTTTTCGTATCGATCAGCCAATTGATCATATGAAGCACGAGGTCAAGCATCGATATGAAAACCCAAACCAACTATCGACACAAAGGCAAAGACGAAGAATCAATGCGGAGGACAATGTGCCAGATGGATATGAAGGAAGCAGTTAAGCCAAAGGAAACAGTCTCTCAGCATGAAATATGGATCTCCCCAAAACTATAGCGCCACATCATCGACACGAAACTGATCGATGTGAACATATTGATACGAATCCATCAGCCAACTTGCAATCTCAGCCTTGGATCGATCATAACTCAAAAACTACAAGTCCAAATACCATGAAATTTTCACAGTAGCTTATTTATCATATCAACAGTCTCCCTGGTCGATAGCAGCTCAAATGGGGCCAAACTTGATCGATACGAAGATAATAGGGATCGATCCCAACCAACCCTAGATCGATCTGGTTGGCCCACTCATGTGTGAGAAGAGGTATTCCGAGGTTTTAGGGTGATATTTCCATATCTACTCCTATAAATAGCACACCAACGCCTATTGAAAAAGGACTTTCAGGTTTTCTATGCCGTTACTCTACTAAAAATCCATTTGTAACTTGAGTGCAATTGATTGTACTATTGTAAATCAATTGAGAATCATCAATAAACAACAAACTCTTCAAAGTCAATGTAGGCTACAACGCCAAATTACTATAAATCTTGTCTTTCTGCTACTTTCTTTTCAATTTTCGTTATTCTTCATATATATATATATATATATATATATATCTTCTTTATACATTCTATCTGTGATCCATGATGGTGAATTGGTGCTTTCATCTACGATCGGGTGTTTCTGACCAATTTTGGCGCAAACATTTAGTAGTAAAAAAATTCTCCTTATTAAATTTTTTTCTTCTCTAACCTCTTATCTATCTTCTTCTAAAATCAAATCTGTTTACTATTGATTCAATATAGTGGTATCAGAGCTTGAAGATCTCCTAAAAAGATGGCGAATAGCGGCGTTCCCTTACAAGTCCCAATGCTCACTAAGTCCAATTATAACATTTGGAGTTTAAGGATGATGGCTCTCCTTATAGCATACGACATATGAGAGATAGTCGAGAAAGGCTACACCGAACAAGAGAATGAAGGTAGTCTAACCCAAACTCAAAGGAATGGTCTAAGAGACTCAAGGATGAGAGACAAGAAGGCTCTCTGTCTAATCTATCAAGCATTGGATGACGATACTATTGAGAAAGTTTCGTGATCAAAGTCAGCCAAAGAAGCATGGGATAAGCTTCGAAAATCTTACAAAGGAGCCGACTAGGTCAAAATGGTACGTCTTTAAACTTTAAGAGGAGAGTTTAAAAGTTTTCATATGAAAGAAGGTGAACTTGTCTTTGATTACTTCTCAAGAGTTTTAACAACTACTAATAACCTGAAAGAAACAATGAGAAGTTAAATGATGTAAGAGTAATGGAGAAGTTTCTTAGATCATTAGATCTAAAGTTCAAACATATTATCGCCATCATCGAAGAGACAAAAAACTTGGAGGCCTTGATAATAGAGGGACTTCTTGGTTTATTGTAAGCTTATGAAAAAAAGGAAAGGGAGAAGGAAGAGATTGTGGAGCAAGCACTCATGATACGAATTGATTGAAAAAAGGAAGAAAGCAATCGAAGTTAACATAGAAGAGGTTGTGGTCAAGAACGAGGATGAAGTCATGGATATGGACACGTACGAGGTTGGAGACCCAATAACGACAACAACAATGACAACAACAACTAAAGAGGAGAAAGATCAACAAGAGGTCATGGAAGAGAAAATTCGAAATCAAGGCACGATAAGTCACGCGTCAAATGCTACAATTGTCAAAATTTTGGACATTATACTTCTGAATGTAGAGCTCCAAGCAGCAATAAAGTGAAGAGAAGGCCAATTACATTCAAGAAAGAAGTCAAAAAGATTTTACTTTATTGCTGACTTACAAGGAAATGAAAGAGGAGTTAATCTCTGAAGGATTGTGTGAGATCGTCGAAAATAGTTATGAATGGCCAAATGATTTGGAGTGCATGTCGCAAATTAACAAGAAAGAATTTGCGAAATTACGATGGAATGACCATCATGCTCATGTTGTGATAAGTGAGGATGTTTATAAAGTAGCTTATGATCATATACTTGGAGAAGATTCCACAGAAGATTCGTGGAATTTGTTGAAAGAAGTATATGGAAAGAACGATATAACAATAATAGAAGAAGACAATCTGGTTGATGAGAGAATGGAAAGAAAGAGAGAGATGCAGAAAAATTGCTGAAATTTAAGGATATAGGGGTGGAAAGATTGAGAAAAGGAGAAACATGTGTAGAAGATGAAAAAGAAGAAGTTGAAGAAAATAAAGAAAGCGAAAATGACGTCGATGATGAAAAGTATGAAAGTAGAGGAGATGACAATGAAGAAGACATGAATGAAGGAGATGAAATTGAAAAGCTTAGAGGAGATCTAAAATATGAGCAAAAATCTAAAGAAATGGAAATAAAGAATGTTAAGGAAATAGAGATAGAAACGGTCAAAGAGGAAGCCAGTGTGGCAATTAATTTCATCATCATGAAAATAAAGAGATGGGCAAAGCTTATATAATTTTGAGCAAAACTAATTTTCAATTAATGTTTTCTGAAATAACATGCAAAAGTGAAATTTTGAAAGCATACATATAAATTGGATTGGTCAAAAACTACAAGAGCGAAGTTATGAAAGAATGTAAAGATAAAATATATGACTCTTTCAAAATTTATGGTACTGAAACAAGACGGATGCTATAACCCTTACTTTATAAAAAATTCTATTGTGATTAAGAAGGATGAAATGAAAGAAGTAAGACAAGAACCCGTGAACTTGCATTGATGATATCAACGTTTGGTAAGAATGTCAAAGCAACGAAGAAAGTTTGGATAATATCTTTATTCCTATGGAAGCTTGTTAAATACAAATATTTCAAGCATTACTTGGTACTACCAAATCAAGTTTATAAAGGAGTGTTGGACATAAACTTTATTTTGTTAATGTAACGACCCTAGATTTTAATTTAATTTAAATTGATAATTAAATGAAATTCTGAATAAAATTGTAAGGGAAATTGATTATAAATGGAAGCGAGTTTCCCCAAGTTCAAATATATTCTATATAAATCATTTAAATTTTTAAATATTATATATATATATATATATATATATATATGTATATATGTGAATGTATATATATATATGTATATTTGGGTATATATGAGTCAATTTGAAATTATAAAATCTTGAGTGCATATATATTTTTTTTGATTTGAATTTAAATCTTAGATGAATGGTTTAATAAATATTTGAGTTATAAAATAAACTAGGAAATATATATATATATATATATATAGTAACTCATAATTAAATATTAAAGTAAGATAACAATAAATATTTAAACTAGAAATAAAAAAATAATATGAGATAAATTTTAATAAAAATAGAAAGTAGAACATTTGCTAAATTCTAACAACATAATAAAATAGAAATTTATTTATATTTCAAAACAAGAAGATTTAAAGAAAATAAAATACATTTAAATATGAAAAGAATGTAGACATAAGAATAAACAAAGATCTTCCATACCTCTAGAATCATGTCAGCCCATGACACAAGCAACTCAACCATACCTTTTGTACAGAACAAAACAATGTTCATCACTTGTACTAAATATATCAACCTGTAGACATGTTCCCCTATATCATCTTCATGTAAATTTGTCCATCTTCTTAACTACAACCAAATGCAAAAGTTTCCAGAATCAGGAAAAAAAAAATCAAAGCCAGTATCCACTCAACTTCAGTTCAAAGATAAGAATAACTCAAGTGAATCAAGATCAGGTTCAGTTTCAACTCAAGTAGATTCAAAGCAATCAAAAACTGAATCAAAAGCATGCAAAGTATTTTGCTTCTCTGTTCAACAATTTCATGCTTTGTTCTTCTCCACTTCATACTTCCATGTGAGTAACTTTTGAATGCTTATTGGTGAAAGATCTTGTATGTATATCTGTTGGGCTTCTATGTGTATATTTAAAAGGGGATGTATTGTTACAGGCTTTGGTTTACAAGTGTTCTGTCTAAAGTTTGAACACTGGAATTGATTCAAAAGAAGAAAAAGAATTCAATTTCACCTAAACTACTAGATGTTTAGTGTTGACATTAAAACAAAATAAGTTTGTTACACTATAAATTTTAGTTTAAAAATTTGTTTTAAGTAAACAAATTTGTGTTGTCACTGGAAAGGCTAAAACTACAGAACCATCTTCAAATATGTGAAATTTCGAGTTTCTTAATTTACAAATTCATGAATATAAATTGAATTCGTATTCAAAAATTTGATTTTTAAAGGTTGTATCATGATTTTTAGAGATAGGGATAGGGAGCACTAAGGGTTTGTTCGATTTTCATATTTTGGGTCGCCACGGTCGGTCTCGTTGATCAGAGGGGTCGGATTTTTGTCTGGAGTTGGAGGAGGCTAGCGTGGGTCAGGGAAAAATAACCTGAGGTGATGGAAGCGATTGTGGTGGCGGCGGCGTGGGTTTTTTTCTCTAAACCTAGTTTTGTGAGCTCGGGGATTTTGGGTTGGTTCGTCGCCATCGTTCGACCGAGTGTCTCGTGGCTTTGGAGGATGGTAGCGGGGGGTTAGACGATGTCGTGGACGGAGTCTTGGGTTCTCTGGTGGTCGGTGGAGGGAGCAGTTGCCGTTGACAGGTTGAGGTGGTATTTGTGCGTGCGTTTCCAGGTTTGGGATTTTGCCTCGATTTCGATTTTGAGGCAACAGCGAAGTTCGAGGGATCAGAACGTGCTCGGGAGGGGATGGTCGATATGCTTGACGTCGCGGTGAGGCCAGAAGATGGTCAACGGCGATATGCACGTGTACCGTGCACACTTGGATCTGGAAGAACAGAAAAAGAAAAAAAAAGAGAAGAAGAAGAAGAAAGGGGAAACTCGCGTTTGGCTCGGGGAAGACGCGAGTTATTCGAGTGGATGACTCGAAGTAAAGGAAAGAAGGACTCGAAGTAAATTCTGGTTGTCTCGAGTCAGTGTTGTTCAGGCATTTGAACTTGTCTGTTCCAGGCTTTAAAACTTAGTTCAAAATTCAAAACAGGATTTAAACTATGTTTTAAAGGTAAAGTTAAAGTATAGATTCGATTGAATTTTTGAACCTAGGGTTTTAAAATGAATTTGGATTTTAAATCAAGAATTTTAAATCAAGGTGTTAAAAGCAAGTTTAAATCAAAGTTAAATTTATAGATTCAAGTTTTCATGAATTCGAATCTGAATAAATAAATTAAATAGTTAGATTAAAAGCTTTTTCTTATATAAGTAATAAGTGTTATTTACATTTATTTTTAAGGATTTTTGATTGAATTAGATCAATGATTAAAAGAATGATCATTTTAAATTTAAATTCGAAATGAAATTTAAATTCAAATTCAAGAGTGTAATGTTTTACCACTTTAATGCTAATGAAATCATTATAAAGAAATGAATTGTCTTAAAAATAATTAGAAAAAAATATATATAGGATTTAACCAATAAGGAAATTAAAGAATGATTTATTTAATTTTACAAATAAATAATTAGATTAATTTATAATTAGAATTGATTAATAATAAATCAATCTAAGATAATTTCTTAAGAAAGTAATTTAAGAAATGTTATTAGAAAATAAAGATAATTAATTAAGGATTATTTCATAATTAATTAATGTGATAAACATTAGGAATTAATTGGATTAATTCATTAAGATAATCATTGTAAATTGTTAAATATAATTACTTAATGAAAGTAATTAAGAATTTATCACTTATTGTAATTAAATTTGGATATTTTGATTTATAAAGTGAATTAATTTAGTTTAATTAATTTAATAAAACCATTTGATAAATTAATTTATATCAAATGATTTGGAATTAATAAATCAGAATTGAATAACAAATTCATAAGTAATTAATTTAATTGGAGATAAATTGAATTAATAAGGATTAAACAATCCTGTTTATAAATGATTATTGAATGCTTGACCTTACTTATGAATGATTATATTGTATGAAATGCCTTGAATTGATTGTCCTATCTGATATGTGATGCTTTGTTTTGAGCTGTGTATATTTATTTGCATCTATATATTATCTGTGATCTGTGAATGAAGATAAGCGTTATAATTTATATCGCTTATCAGATATATTGTTGTATTTGATCTGTCATGATTGAATGATGTGCACTACTGTGTATAACCCCTGGACCACACCATACACACACAATTATGGATTTCACGTGGAAATCGGTTAAGTCACAGATAATTTAAATGTAATGTTTTTGAAATTAAAGTTTTAAATTTCAGATTAAGATTGAAAATGGATTTGGGTTAAAGGTTAAAGCTTTTGAAATGGGGTTTTTAAGATAAAAGCTATTTTGAATAACTTGGTAAAGTTTCAATTTAAATAATACAAATTTTGAAATTGAATTCCATGATTTGAAAATTATGATTAAGGATGTTATAAAGGTGTTTATATGAAGTTAAAACATTTTAAAATATTGGTTTGAGAATTTGGATTTAACCCAAGGGTTTCAACTCGTATGAATGAATCAGATTTCCAAAATGAAACTGTTTGTTTAAAAGAATAAAGGCTTTCAGATAAGAAATGAAATTCCAGTTAATTAGGGGAATTTCAAGACTGAATAGAGAAATGATTTTTCAAGTTATGAATGAATTCTTTTTGAAAGCTATGAATTAAATCTGTTTATTTTTAACAGATTTAAATTGATGATTTGTTTAAATCAAATTGAAATGAAATTGTTTCGAAGGCTATAAGTTAAATCTTTGATTTAAAGATTTAACGAGTTAATCAAATTGAAATGAAAATTTATTTGGAAAATCTGTGAAAAAATCTTTTGTTTAAAAGATTAAAATGTGAAAATTGTTTAAAACCGTTAAAGGTTGTGAAAATGAATCTTTTTGTTTAAAGATTGAAAATGGTAATTTGTTAAGCCATTTGAAGAAAAGTTTTGAATTATTAAGTTGTGACTTAATTGAAATCCCATTATCCATTGTTTTTGAACTATTTCGCTCACTATTCGGTTTAGCCAGGAAAGGACCTTTGTGTCATATATCCCATTCCGAATATGTGATATGTCGTTATGGATAGCATTTGAAGACCGGTGTTGAAGACCGGGTATTTGCGAGAGTGATAGGATGACCTATCGATTGTCTCTGCACTAGGTAGCTCCTGGTATAGAGATTCCCTAAGTGATGGGAAATCCGATCGGGATTGTGAATATCCGGGTTGCAAGGACTTCTTTGTAAGTGCCTTCGGTTCTGTTCGATCCCGGAACAGACTTGTATGGATAGAATGTCTGACATTACAAGTTGAGATATAAAGCCGATTTCTTTCAAATATATTTCTGTTGGTGACGAAGAATTTATTCTCTTAGCTTAACACCCTTCTCTGAGACGTACGAGCTCAGAGGTTATATAGTTGAAGGTTATCAGCGTTATGTTCCCAAATTGGTAATGTGACATGCTGAGTGTTGCTGAAATGATCATTGTGTTGATTATTTGTGATAGGATCATTTATTTGATCGTCTATCTTGGTGATTATTGTGTTGATCATTTGTTGACCCAAAGCATGGCTTTTGTATAAAGTATGTTTTGTGGACGTGACTTCGTCGAGCCTCACACCCCGGAAATGGTCAAAACAGGAAAGATGCGGCAAGGTTATGAGGGGTAGCTCCCTTTAGGGTATGTACATTTCCTTCTGGATAGAGGTGGTATCATGGTATGGAGCCCAGATATTTAACCTATGTGGTTACTACAAATTTATTACTTTGTGGTTGTTGGTTTTCGGGATCCCGTGAGAAAGGTCGTTTACGATCGGGGAATGGCGTGCTCGTGTCAGTAGTTACCTAGTTAGGGGTAACCCGGCCTTGTGTTGGCAGAGTTCCGGTTTGGTTCTCGGGGATGTCTTTCCAGAGGCATTCTCATGTGGCAATGGGAAGTTCCTTGGCCTGACCATTTGTTGGAAATCCAAAGAAACAATACGAGACTTGTACAGTATTAGTTGTATAACCTGCCATGGAATGTGGCGGTAACCTGCTGTTGAACATGGTTAGCTATAGTAGGCATACGATAATGGTCGTATGTTGGCTAAGATTTATATTCTACTTTCGAAATGAATTTTTCCTACACTATGCACTAGGAATAATATCAAATGTTTCTCATTTAATGCGTATCAAGCATCTTTGACTATCATAAGGAGAAATCTCCTCCGATTCTGCGTTTGCATTGTGTGTGTGTGCGGGAGGCCTTATGGTAGTCTCATTTTTAAAAGCATTGCGAATTGACTTTGAAAATCTTTTGTTGAATGTTTTAAGAGATAAACTGTTTTTGTTGCTCACACCAGTCCCACGACTGATCCGGAGTTTATTGTTTCTTTCCTAAACTCTGGGTGCTCAAAATTTTTTCTACACGAGCAGTCTAGAGTTGGGTTTTACAGATAGTTAGATATAGTGGATTATCTGGAGTTAGTTCAGTCTTTGGATCGCACCAGACTTGCTGAGCTTGGTGCATCGTTATTGGTGGTTCGAGCTATTGCAGGATTGATTCTTGGAAATGGAGTTGCAGTTATCTTTGGAGTTCTTCCTTGAAGACTATTTTAGAGTTATATTGTTCCGTATGTTAGATGTCATCTATTTTCTTTTCCGCTGCTATTTTATTGTATCATATCTCTGATGTATATTGATATCTATTGGATCATCTGTTGTATCAGATATGTTATCAAAGCTGTATATCAATGTATTATTCTTTTATTCCGCTGTGTTGTTTACTTAATGATTGTTATAAGCTCCGGCGAATCGGATTTGAACGGTCAAATCTACGACATTCGAGTACGATGTGAAGTATGGATGTCGATTTTTGAGCGGGCAAAATCCGATTCGTTACATTTGGTATCAGAGCTAAGGGTTGAACTTTAGCTCAGGAGTGTAACACGTTAAGTAGCTCATTAGAGATAGGATGAAGTAAATCGTAGAATGAGTAATCCTTAAGATATCCGTTTGAATGCCTCAGTAAATTCTTTTACTATCCACTGATAGTAAGTATGAGTGCAAGAAGAAAACGAGATAGAGGACAGGGAAATACGACTATAATTGGTCAATACTCTGTAACAACAGTGGAAACAATCTTTCTTATCAAATTTCTTTGATTCATTTCCAAATTCTTTTGATTGCTTCGTACCAGCTACAAGAAGAAGTTTTGTTGTGGTGATGCTCTACGAATCGTTGTAGGAAATTATTAATTCGTATCTTCATCCGATTTCTTATCGGCTTTTCGGTTTAAACTCTAATAAATGAATTAGAAATTGGAAATTTTAAATGAATTGAAAATTTTAAACTGAGTTAAATTGATTAATAGAATATGAAGGATAATTTGAATTGCATCGATAAAACGATTTCGTTTAAAACCAAACTTTGAAATTCTGTTGTAATTTGTTGGGTTGGTTGAAGTCCGAAGAGGGACAAATTGGTATATATTCTGAGATATTCCGACTTGAGTTTGGAATTCATATCTTAAGTTTGAGGAATTGTAGAGATTGAGTCTATCTCTGTGTTGTTTTCGTGCCTGCGAATTTCGAGGACGAAATTCTTTTAAGTGGGGAAGTTTGTAACGACCCTAGATTTTAATTTAATTTAAATTGATAATTAAATGAAATTCTGAATAAAATTGTAAGGGAAATTGATTATAAATGGAAGCGAGTTTCCCCAAGTTCAAATATATTCTATATAAATCATTTAAATTTTTAAATATTATATATATATGTATATATGTGAATGTATATATATATATATGTATTTGGGTATATATGAGTCAATTTGAAATTATAAAATCTTGAGTGTATATATATATATTTTGATTTGAATTTAAATCTTAGATGAATGGTTTAATAAATATTTGAGTTATAAAATAAATTAAGAAAAAAATATATATATATATAGTAACTCATAATTAAATATTAAAGTAAGATAACAATAAATATTTAAACTAGAAATAGAAAAATAATATGAGATAAATTTTAATAAAAATAGAAAGTAGAACATTTGCTAAATTCTAACAACATAATAAAATAGAAATTTATTTATATTTCAAAACAAGAAGATTTAAAGAAAATAAAATACATTTAAATATGAAAAGAATGTAGACATAAGAATAAACAAAGATCTTCCATACCTCTAGAATCATGTCAGCCCATGACACAAGCAACTCAACCATACCTTTTGTACAGAACAAAACAATGTTCATCACTTGTACTAAATATATCAACCTGTAGACATGTTCCCCTATATCATCTTCATGTAAATTTGTCCATCTTCTTAACTACAACCAAATGCAAAAGTTTCCAGAATCAGGAAAAAAAAAAAAATCAAAGCCAGTATCCACTCAACTTCAGTTCAAAGATAAGAATAACTCAAGTGAATCAAGATCAGGTTCAGTTTCAACTCAAGTAGATTCAAAGCAATCAAAAACTGAATCAAATGCATGCAAAGTATTTTGCTTCTCTGTTCAACAATTTCATGCTCTGTTCTTCTCCACTTCATACTTCCATGTGAGTAACTTTTGAATGCTTATTGGTGAAAGATCTTGTATGTATATCTGTTGGGCTTCTATGTGTATATTTAAAAGGGGATGTATTGTTACAGGCTTTGGTTTACAAGTGTTCTGTCTAAAGTTTGAACACTAGAATTGATTCAAAAAAAGAAAAAGAATTCAATTTCACCTAAACTACTATATGTTTAGTGTTGACAATAAAACAAAATAAGTTTGTTACACTATAAATTTTAGTTTAAAAATTTGTTTTAAGTAAACAAATTTGTGTTGTCACTGGAAAGGCTAAAACTACAGAACCATCTTCAAATATGTTAAATTTCGAGTTTCTTAATTTACAAATTCATGAATATAAATTGAATTCGTATTCAAAAATTTGATTTTTAAAGGTTGTATCATGATTTTTAGAGATAGGGATAGGGAGCACTAAGGGTTTGTTCGATTTTCATATTTTGGGTCGCCACGGTCGGTCTCGTTGATCAGAGGGGTCGGATTTTTGTCTGGAGTTGGAGGAGGCTAGCGTGGGTCAGGGAAAAATAACCTGAGGTGATGGAAGCGACTGTGGTGGCGGCGGCGTGGGTTTTTTTTCTCTAAACCTAGTTTTGTGAGCTCGGGGATTTTGGGTTGGTTCGTCGCCATCGTTCGACCGAGTGTCTTGTGGCTTTGGAGGATGGTAGCGGGGGTTAGACGATGTCGTGGACGGAGTCTTGGGTTCTCTGGTGGTCGGTGGAGGGAGCAGTTGCCGTTGACAGGTTGAGGTGGTATTTGTGCGTGCGTTTCCAGGTTTGGGATTTTGCCTCGATTTCGATTTTGAGGCAACGGCGAAGTTCGAGGGATCAGAACGTGCTCGGGAGGGGATGGTCGATATGCTTGACGTCGCGGTGAGGCCAGAAGATGGTCAACGGCGATGTGCACGTGTACCGTGCACACTTGGATCTGGAAGAACAGAAAAAGAAAAAAAAAGAGAAGAAGAAGAAGAAAGGGGAAACTCGCGTTTGGCTCGGGGAAGACGCGAGTTATTCGAGTGGATGACTCGAAGTAAAGGAAAGAAGGACTCGAAGTAAATTCTGGTTGTCTCGAGTCAGTGTTGTTCAGGCATTTGAACTTGTCTGTTCCAGGCTTTAAAACTTAGTTCAAAATTCAAAACAGGATTTAAACTATGTTTTAAAGGTAAAGTTAAAGTATAGATTCGATTGAATTTTTGAACCTAGGGTTTTAAAATGAATTTGGATTTTAAATCAAGAATTTTAAATCAAGGTGTTAAAAGCAAGTTTAAATCAAAGTTAAATTTATAGATTCAAGTTTTCATGAATTTGAATCTGAATAAATAAATTAAATAGTTAGATTAAAAGCTTTTTCTTATATAAGTAATAAGTGTTATTTACATTTATTTTTAAGGATTTTTGATTGAATTAGATCAATGTTTAAAAGAATGATCATTTTAAATTTAAATTCGAAATGAAATTTAAATTCAAATTCAAGAGTGTAATGTTTTACCACTTTAATGCTAATGAAATCATTATAAAGAAATGAATTGTCTTAAAAATAATTAGAAAAAAATATATATAGGATTTAACCAATAAGGAAATTAAAGAATGATTTATTTAATTTTGCAAATAAATAATTAGATTAATTTATAATTAGAATTGATTAATAGTAAATCAATCTAAGATAATTTCTTAAGAAAGTAATTTAAGAAATGTTATTAGAAAATAAAGATAATTAATTAAGGATTATTTCATAATTAATTAATGTGATAAACATTAGGAATTAATTAGATTAATTCATTAAGATAATCATTGTAAATTGTTAAATATAATTACTTAATGAAAGTAATTAAGAATTTATCACTTATTGTAATTAAATTTGGATATTTTGATTTATAAAGTGAATTAATTTAGTTTAATTAATTTAATAAAACCATTTGATAAATTAATTTATATCAAATGATTTGGAATTAATAAATCAGAATTGAATAACAAATTCATAAGTAATTAATTTAATTGGAGATAAATTGAATTAATAAGGATTAAACAATCCTGTTTATAAATGATTATTGAATGCTTGACCTTACTTATGAATGATTATATTGTATGAAATGCCTTGAATTGATTGTCCTATCTGATATGTGATGCTTTGTTTTGAGCTGTGTATATTTATTTGCATCTATATATTATCTGTGATCTGTGAATGAAGATAAGCGTTATAATTTATATCGCTTATCAGATATATTGTTGTATTTGATCTGTCATGATTGAATGATGTGCACTACTGTGTATAACCCCTGGACCACACCATACACACACAATTATGGATTTCACGTGGAAATCGGTTAAGTCACAGATAATTTAAATGTAATGTTTTTGAAATTAAAGTTTTAAATTTCAGATTAAGATTGAAAATGGATTTGGGTTAAAGGTTAAAGCTTTTGAAATGGGGTTTTTAAGATAAAAGCTATTTTGAATAACTTGGTAAAGTTTCAATTTAAATAATACAAATTTTGAAATTGAATTCCATGATTTGAAAATTATGATTAAGGATGTTATAAAGGTGTTTATATGAAGTTAAAACATTTTAAAATATTGGTTTGAGAATTTGGATTTAACCCAAGGGTTTCAACTCGTATGAATGAATCAGATTTCCAAAATGAAACTGTTTGTTTAAAAGAATAAAGGCTTTCAGATAAGAAATGAAATTCCAGTTAATTAGGGGAATTTCAAGACTGAATAGAGAAATGATTTTTCAAGTTATGAATGAATTCTTTTTGAAAGCTATGAATTAAATCTGTTTATTTTTAACAGATTTAAATTGATGATTTGTATAAATCAAATTGAAATGAAATTGTTTCGAAGGCTATAAGTTAAATCTTTGATTTAAAGATTTAACGAGTTAATCAAATTGAAATGAAAATTTATTTGGAAAATCTGTGAAAAAATCTTTTGTTTAAAAGATTAAAATGTGAAAATTGTTTAAAACCGTTAAAGTTTGTGAAAATGAATCTTTTTGTTTAAAGATTGAAAATGGTAATTTGTTAAGCCATTTGAAGAAAAGTTTTGAATTATTAAGTTGTGACTTAATTGAAATCCCATTATCCATTGTTTTTGAACTATTTCGCTCACTATTCGGTTTAGCCAGGAAAGGACCTTTGTGTCATATATCCCATTCCGAATATGTGATATGTCGTTATGGATAGCATTTGAAGACCGGTGTTGAAGACCGGGTATTTGCGAGAGTGATAGGATGACCTATCGATTGTCTCTGCACTAGGTAGCTCCTGGTATAGAGATTCCCTAAGTGATGGGAAATCCGATCGGGATTGTGAATATCCGGGTTGCAAGGACTTCTTTGTAAGTGCCTTCGGTTCTGTTCGATCCCGGAACAGACTTGTATGGATAGTATGTCTGACATTACAAGTTGAGATATAAAGCTGATTTCTTTCAAATATATTTCTGTTGGTGGCGAAGAATTTATTCTCTTAGCTTAACACCCTTCTCTGAGACGTACGAGCTCAGAGGTTATATAGTTGAAGGCTATCAGCGATATGTTCCCAATTTGGTAATGTGACATGCTGAGTGTTGCTGAAATGATCATTGTGTTGATTATTTGTGATAGGATCATTTATTTGATCGTCTATCTTGGTGATCATTGTGTTGATCATTTGTTGACCCAAAGCATGGCTTTTGTATAAAGTATGTTTTGTGGACGTGACTTCGTCGAGCCTCACACCCCGGAAATGGTCAAAACAGGAAAGATGTGGCAAGGTTATGAGGGGTAGCTCCCTTTAGGGTATGTACATTTCCTTCTGGATAGAGGTGGTATCATGGTATGGAGCCCAGATATTTAACCTATGTGGTTACTACAAATTTATTACTTTGTGGTTGTTGGTTTTCGGGATCCCGTGAGAAAGGTCGTTTACGATCGAGGAATGGCGTGCTCGTGTCAGTAGTTACCCAATTAGGGGTAACCCGGCCTTGTGTTGGCAGAGTTCCGGTTTGGTTCTCGGGGATGTCTTTCCAGAGGCATTCTCATGTGGCAATGGGAAGTTCCTTGGCCTGACCATTTGTTGGAAATCCAAAGAAACAATACGAGACTTGTACAGTATTAGTTGTATAACCTGCCATGGAATGTGGCGGTAACCTGCTGTTGAACATGGTTAGCTATAGTAGGCATACGATAATGGTCGTATGTTGGCTAAGATTTATATTCTACTTTCGAAATGAATTTTTCCTACACTATGCACTAGGAATAATATCAAATGTTTCTCATTTAATGCGTATCAAGCATCTTTGACTATCATAAGGAAAAATCTCCTCCGATTCTGCGTTTGCATTGTGTGTGTGTGCGGGAGGCCTTATGGTAGTCTCATTTTTAAAATCATTGCGAATTGACTTTGAAAATCTTTTGTTGAATGTTTTAAGAGATAAACTGTTTTTGTTGCTCACACCAGTCCCACGACTGATCCGGAGTTTATTGTTTCTTTCCTAAACTCTGGGTGCTCAAATTTTTTTCTACACGAGCAGTCTAGAGTTGGGTTTTACAGATAGTTAGATATAGTGGATTATCTGGAGTTAGTTCAGTCTTTGGATCGCACCAGACTTGCTGAGCTTGGTGCATCGTTATTGGTGGTTCGAGCTATTGCTGGATTGATTCTTGGAAATGGAGTTGCAGTTATCTTTGGAGTTCTTCCTTGAAGACTATTTTAGAGTTATATTGTTCTGTATGTTAGATGTCATCTATTTTCTTTTCCGCTGCTATTTTATTGTATCATATCTCTGATGTATATTGATATCTATTGGATCATCTGTTGTATCAGATATGTTATCAAAGCTGTATATCAATGTATTATTCTTTTATTCCGCTGTGTTGTTTACTTAATGATTGTTATAAGCTCCGGCGAATCGGATTTGAACGGTCAAATCTATGACATTCGAGTACGATGTGAAGTATGGATGTCGATTTTTGAGCGGGCAAAATCCGAGTCGTTACAGTTAATGTAGCTTTTTCCATATAGGGAGTATCTAGAATATATAGAATAATGTATTTGAAGTTGTATGAGAGAATATCTGGAGGATATTTATGGACTGCTATATTTGAAATGGTAAGAGAGAATATTTAGGAGATATTTATGCAGAGATAATCTCCCTCGTTTAATTGCGATGTGAACTCCTACAAATAGAAGTGGATTTACTAATCTTGGATGTAAGAAAATAGTAAGTAAGAAAAATGTACTAAGAAAAAAATATGAACTTTTCTAAAAAAGTTTAGTAATAAAAAATTTCTCCTTATGAAAAAAAAATATTTTTCTTCTCCAACCTCTTATCTATCTTCTCCTAAAATCAAATCTATTTGCTATTGAAGAAAACTTCCAACATAACATTCATTTCAGTCAAGCAGGTATACAAATTTTTAAGATGTTTCTTACTATGGATACTTAATAATTTCGTACTTAATGTAGATTAATGGTATAAAATTTGCAAACAAAGGTCAAATAAGAAGTGGATAAAGTAACATTATCATGTTCAAACAAAGTCTTGGAATGAGATTTCCTAAACAAGGAAATTTGTTAAAGACAAAACATGACCTCTGTTTTGATCAACATTACATTGACTACATAAATACCAAGTAAATAAAAAAGCATTTAATAATATATCGATGAAGTGATATTTCTTACCACGCATGATGAATTTCTCGAACTAAAACAACATCAATTATTGGATGAAGCACCAAATAATTAACACATTGCCCAAAATTTAAGTAACATAATTTAAAAAACAGGGTTGATTAAAATTATATAATATAGCTACCTAAAGTATTTTAGGTTATGCCTTAACTATTTAATGAGGAATGCAGGACTACATTATTGAGAACAATGGAGGCATATGCAAATTATTTCAAATCAAAATATGCTATATTAATTAAGTCTGATTTGAAAAGCACGACAGATTTTATATAAAATTAGAACTATAAAAAAAGGGTAAACCAAAACGGTAAAGTTGAGTGGGGATACAAAAAATAAATTACGATAGTTTTGCATAAAGCTTAGATTCACAATGTCGACCTCGTTTCTATCCTTGCCTTTTCTTCAATAAATAGTATCTTGTAACCATTTACTTTTTGAACATCCAAATCGAACCTTTTGATTTATTTATCGTCAATATACTAGTGCATCCATGCTGATAGGGGTTCATCGTGCAATTTATTTTGGAAATTTTTTGCCCACGTCCCTTTATTTGAATATAATTATACCCACATCTCTCTCATTTACAAATTATAAACTACGTTGCTCTTTTTAAATTGTTAAATGAAAAATACCGCATTATCCTACTCGTTTTCATTTTAAACAAAGCCTTTTCCAAATCGTCGATATCGTTACACTGTCAATCAAAAAGAAAAAGAAAAAAAAACTCTCAATCGAACAGTAAATACCTAATTTACAAATTAGGTTTCATTTACACTTTCAATCGACCTAATAGAGGAAAATTTCAACAGCTTACCGTGTCAATCGAGCAACTGTACGAAAGGAAGAACAAATTAAAGTAGAATCACTAAATAATGGAAATATATGCAAATTTGTGAAAAGTGATCTTCAGTGTTCAAAGATGGAAACCAACGACGACTACTGTGAAGAATATGCATTAGTTCAAAATGAAAATCCAAAAAATAAAGAACAAAAGGTAATATGAACCGAGATTTTGCTGTATATATTGATTATTGTACATATACACCCGCACACATATGTATGTATATATGTATCTGCATATATAAATGTATGTGTATGTATACACATATGTATGTATATATAAGTGAAACTTATGGCAAATATTTGACATGTATGATTTAGGTTCATGATAGATTAAAATACTAGATTCTACAAAAAAAGTGTACTATGAAATGAAAAATGAAGAATGGCAAATATTTGCCATAAGTTAGTTATTGCTTGAAATGTTATAGTAATTTTACTATAAGTACCAAAAATGTCAAATATCTCACATATGCAGTTTTGATTGATGGTAAATTCTAATTGTACCATACAATTAAATGATGAAGCGAGTATAGCAAATATGAGAATGTGGAAAATATTTTCCATTCCTATATTTGCTAATCATATATATGTGACAGTAATTTGACAATTTTTAAATCTTTATAGGGACAACGACAAAGACATAAAGTCATGACATGAAAAAAAGACTACCATTTGAAATCAAGAAATTTGCAAATTTACCTAAATTTTCTAACAAATCTGAGTCACTTCACAACACTGAATTCTCAAAATCTATATCTCCAACAAATCGAACATTTGAATCTTCAAAATATATAGCATCAGAAGATAACTCAAATGAAGAACATATGGCATCAGAAGAAGATGTTGTTCTTTCATCCATCAAGAGAAAACAACCAGCAACACGAAGAAGTGCTAAAAGACACTTGCAAAGAAATAAAAAAATAGGAGCGTTGAAAGATAATTCAGAAAGTTAGTGAAGTAGATTTAAGTCTTTCCAGACATTGGAAGAAAATTTATTAAAAGAAAAGCTACTTATAGAAGCACACATTCGAAAGCTCCATTCTACAACATTATCAATTTGTTCTTGGAAGGAGCTCTAACAATTGACATATCGAAAGAATCAACTCATATAGATATGATCATAGATTCTTTTTAAATTGAAGAAAACTGTGTTTATTTCGAAAACATGAGACCAATTCTAAAAGAATGTGACACTTCAACAATTTTTGGATTCTTAAATGAAGACATCACAATAAACACAACATCTCATTTAAAGGAATCTGACATGAAGTCTGAAATAAAAGCATTCAAACAGAAACACTTTAATAATTCAAAAATGATAAAGCATAGGATATTAAAATAAGCATCTAGTTAACTTTTTAAAAAAATCAATATTGTAATTTAGCTTATTATGTTTATTATTTTGGCATACTTTTTCTCCAATCCTGACTCAGCATTTCCTTTGGTGCTACAACCATGTGTTTATAAATTGAAAAAAATGAAAACAGTTTCATAGTCACCAAACCGACAATAGGAAAAAGTTCGATGGACAAGTGAGAAAAAATAAGATAGCCCAAAAAATTAAGTGCATGTGTAAGCCTACCATCGGTAAACTCTAATAACTCTTTTTTCTTTTATAATTTTATTATAAACTAAACTAACACCTAATACTTTTTTGTGCATTATTGGCTCTGTGATATTATAGAAATAATTGCTCCAAAAATAGTTTATCGACAAAATGAACCAACGTTTGCTAAAAGGTCACTACAGGAATTTACTCCAAGTAAAATGAAGTGCTTCCTTGAGAAAAAGATAATTATATTACAAAAATGCCTGCCTAATACTTGCCAGGCAAATTCAAATATTTGACAATTTTATAATTAGATTTAAAAATAATTTCAAAACAAATAGGTCAACCGGTATTTTAATTTTGAAAAGGGTAAAATATTTTATTTTTAATTTGCAAATAAAAAATGAAAAACAAAGAAAGAAAAAATGCTAAAATCTGCCAAAACTAAATCATCTAAACAAAAAGCTTTAGTTGTCGATCAAAAATATGAAAAATCAACAAACAATTAAAAGATATAAAATTGAAAATGAAGAAACTGAAAAAACAAGCTGTTGAAAAAAGAAAATAAAGATTTGAAAAAAATGACGGAATAAGAAGAAAATGATAAAGATGATAATGATCAAATTAATGATAATGAAACAAAAGAAGATAATGCTGATAATGATGATGAAACAAATGACATTGCTGGTGATGCTGCCGATGAAGAAGAAAAAAATGATGATGTTCATAGTGAAGATGAAGACAAAGATGTTGATGGTTCTAACGATGATAAAGATGCTAAAGGTGATGGTACCGATGAAGACAAAGATGGCGATGGCGATAATGAAGGTAAGGATGCTGATGATGATGGTCCTAATGAAGATAAAGATGGTGAAGGTGATGGTGCTGATAAAGGAAAAAAAAGATAGTGATGATGATAAAGACGGTAATGACACTAATAAACCTAAAGATGTGATGATGCAAATGAAAGCAAAGCTGAAGGTGATGATGATAAAGATGATAATTGTACTAAGGAAAGAGGGTGATTGTGATGGTGCAGAGGAAATCAAAGATGATGGTGTAGAGGAAAGCAAAGGTAATTGTGATGAAAGTAAATCTGATGATGGTGCTGATCAAAATAAAGATAATGACACTACAAATGACGATGAAAAGGAAAGGAAAACTAAAGATGATCATTATAAAAATGAAAAGGGCAAGGATAATAAAGATGATGACGATAAAGAGGATAATAATAATGATGACGCCGATGACCAGAAAACAAGCCAATATGAAATAACTGTCATAGAAAAGACAGTAAAAGGCGATGAAGAAAAAGGGAGTATTGAATAAATAAAAAAGCATAGAAAAATGTGAATGTCCGCAAATTACTATAGAAAATTCAGCCTGTCAAATATTTACATGACAAATATTTCTTGTAATGAATGACCTTTTCGACCTCCAAAGGTCGATACTAATATATCCACGGTGTTCACATGCCAAACACCCATGTGGTGGAAAGATAAAACGTTAGGGTAAAAGAAAAAGAATAAGAAAGAAGAACACAATGTTAAAATCTTGTATGTGCAACGATAATATATAATATCTAAAAAAGGTCTTTGCTAAAAGGAGAACTTTCATATACATGCATCCATTAGAATAAACTAATTACCATTAGTCTTGAGAGTTATAGCAGTCCATTCTCACAATTGATGATAGTTACAAAACAAGTAATGTAGTAGAAAATAAATACATGAATAGGTCTTAGAGGCATCCAGTTCGTCTCCTAAAGCTCTAAAGCGTCCATCTAAATCTTGAAACATACTCGGGGCTAACCTGAGCATTATAAGGAAATAACACCTGGATCGGTCTAGTAAACCAGCGTGAGAAACTAAAATCATATGGATTTTTGTTTTTATAAAACCTTCAAAAATAAAGTTATATCGTAAGACCACACCGCAAAAAAACCCGAATGGGTTTTTACCTTACAATTACCAAATCATTTCTATTAGAAAATCTAGTGATATTGTAATAATGTCTAGGGTATGAAATAAAAATAATCAAGTAGCTGTGATGCATGTGAGTATACATTACAACAATAATAGGTATACAATTAAAACCGCTAAGGCGCATTCACTAATTGTGTAGGATTAAACAAAGGTGCCCTCGGTACTTCGAGAATGGTCCTTCTAAACAAGGATTTAGAGATATCCTCCCAAAACATCATGCATCCCGAGCTGATTGATAGAGGAAATACATAACTGGCCCTACCATGTGAGGCCAAATGCATCACTCACGCATGCATTGCTATAGGAACCTTTAGGGTAGAGTTGACTAAACCCTTGGGTTAGCTAAACTCCTAGTCCATGCATCCTATTTCTGGCTTTATTCATATCTACTAGTGAGGCTACATCCGACATTCTAGCACACGAGTCCCAACTCGAACGGATCTCGAAAGCACACATGGATTCTCATATCTCAATACATCTCGGAACCATACAAGAATTCCCACATTCTAAATACATCACGAACAACTACATGTGTTCGAGCATCTTACAAATATCTTAAATCTCCATATAGATTCTAGCATCTCGAACGAATTCCAAACCTCTTCCAAAGCATAGAATGCATATATGATTTTAGAGTGGTTGTAGTTTTAAGTCGTCTCATATAAGTACACTCACCAACTTACCGGACACTCCAAAAACGATTTTCGATAAACAACTCTAGTTCTTTTTGGAAATAAATAGGTAACAAATAAGAGAAGATATCACTACCTAACCGGATGGGGTAGAATTTCCTTATCATTTGTCCTAAAAGAGAAAAACAAGTTTATAAGTACAGTATAGCATCACCAAAGATAATTGTACCGTATAATTTTCATGTTTATTATAGATATTTCCAGAGTTATACTTGGTCAATTTCAACACTAACGAGAATGATCACATAAGAGAAACTAAGTTTCGTATACTTTCCATAAGCAAGTAACACACCAAACATGATCGATGCATACTAAGCACGATCTAGTCATACAAACGACTTCTAATCCTCTTTTTATTTAATTAATCATTATCAATTAAAACCTCTTTTATTAGTAAATCTACTTTTTATCTAGTAAATCCTCTTTCATTAATTACAACTTCACTGTCCATTTCTACATATTTTGATACTCTCAAAAGTATTCATATACTTATCCCAACGATAGAATTATGTTCACAAATCAATAATAAATTTTACTTACTTTAAACGCAGTCAAAGAGGTTAAACCCAAATATCACTTAAACATTTTTGCTACAAATCATTTCTCTCTTTATAGTTTAAACTTATACTTTTCTATCTTTTCTCAAAAGATTTCATACTTATTATTTTTAAGGTTCCATTATTAAAGATCTAAGTATTTCCAAAAATCATTTAACAATATTTTATCGCTTTAAAATATTATTCGGGGGTTTAAAATAATTATTACTAAAACATTGTTCATAACATACCCAAAACCATTTCCCTTATTATTAGTTTAAAGCATTCCTTATTAAAGTCACAATTACAATCCCAATTATAATTACTTATCTTTACATTAATGTAACAAATTAGATAATTTTGCTTAACTTCACAAAACCACTTATTTTAACCAAAAGTGTTAAAATCCTAATTTTCTTTTATTACTTTATAGAAGGCCTAATTTACGTTTTCTCACTTATATGTATACATAATATCCTTGAAATGATATTTATATTACATAAGCTCCAAATTACTTTAATAAAACAATTACTAATGTTCTTAAAACTATATATACTTAAAATTTACTTTAAAATACTTTAAAAGATGGTTTAAAATATTTATTTTAAGTATTACTTAAAATTACTTATTTTATAATTTATTTAAAAACCATAAAAAATATGTTTGTATAATTTTGAACTCTTTATTTTAAATTTTTTGAAAAGATTATGAAAACATATTTAAACTTCAAACTTCCCTTTTAAAATACTTTAATAACTTTCATAAAACTACTTTAAAGGATTTGGAAAAATATCTAAAGTAAAAGTCCTTTTTACTTTGCTAAAAATCAGGATTTTCAACACAATTTTGTTTCACAAGTTCAATAACTCTCCAAACCATAGGTCAAACACAACTAAACAGTATAAAGCCATCCAATATATGTTTCCGCAAAATATTTGCATTTAACCAATTTAACAAGCGTTAAATACAAGGGATTTTCCAAGTGCATTTATAGCAACAATTATGTTTCACCCATTCATACACAATTTCCAACTAAATCAAACAATAACATCAAAAATGTTCGGGGCACAATACATGTTTTAGAGAGTTAAAAGAGAGAATATACTACATATAATGTTATCACTTGCTACCAAAAGCAAGGAGGGGTCTAAAAATAATAACTTGCATTGTTATTGATTTTGACTTATATTTTAATATAACTAATAGTTATATCGCAACAAACAGTTACATCACAACATTCTGTTATATCATAACAATATACAAATCAACTAGTCACTAAAATCATCCAAGCCTAAAGCAATCCAAGACGTAGATAATTTCACTACGAGTGCAATGGTGAAGAAGACATTTCGATTGGACCTCGTACGCATCTGATATTGATTTTATAAGAAATCGAGTTAGATAATTAAATTAATTACCATTAACAAGATAATTGCCCTCATTTAAAATAATTCCTCCTTAAACATCTTGTTCCCCAAACACTGTACACACACAGAAACTCACCACCCATACACCCACCACCAAGCATCTCCTCTAGTCCACTAAACTCTAAACGACCAACTCCTACGAATTCCATTTCATGCGTGGTTTGCGATGTAACCCAGAACAGTAAGCTCGATCGCCTCTACAGAATCGCAACCTGCTGCCTCGCCTTACTACAATGCGAATGTCACTTTCCTTCATAGCGCCACATGCCTTCAAACTACCACCACCGACTCCTCTTGCCACTCTGAGTACAACGCCACACTTTAATTCGATTAAGTCCACGCAAATCAACACCAAAGTCGAACCTAGTTTGGATATATAGTAAGTCGACTACACTAATAACAACCACACCCATAATCGAGAGTATAGAAGTTAAGCTCATCTCGCCATGAGTCTAATAGATCAAACATCATATCAAATCTATAACCAAATCTCTCAAAAAAATTGAATGAAGAATGGAGGCCATTTTAGCTTACACGAAAAAGAAAATAAAGGAAAAGAGAGGAAGCGAGAGAGAAGGGTTTAAAGGGTATTTATAATTAAATAAATATTATGTTCATGAAATTAATCATCGTACTTTTCAAGCTTGCACGACCATATAGTGCATCGCATCATCACGAAACTCGTATACGCACATCACCTTATTATTCCGGACCCGATGACATTAGTTTCGTCAAACTTTGAGACAATGTCCCAGAATGATAATTTCATGCATTGAATTGAAATAGTTTAATCACATTAATTATTATTAAAAAGTTTTACCATCCTTATTAATTCTTAAATGTGTTAAATAGGCCTATTAAATCAATTTTAAAATGTTAAATTCATGATTAAATTTTTTAAATAATTTCGATATTTAAATATAAAGCGTTTAAAATTCCAGATCATTACATTTGCCATCTATATGCTAGCGAACAAAATATTTAACAATGAAATTTTTGACAAACCAAATGAAATATCAGGAGATTGATGATGAATAAAGAAAATTTTAGTGGTATAGAGAAAGACAAAATAAAAGAAATAAGCGACGTCATCATGTTCAAAGGTATAATATTCAAATATATTATACTTTTACCTCAAATATTTGACATAAAAATATTTTCGAAAAATTTGAAAAAATAATTATTTTCACAAAATATATTCGTTATAAATAAAATATTTCCTTATGTCGATTAACAACCAAACAATAATGATAAATTTATTGCAGAAATTCTAGAAAAAAACAAAACAAACATAGCACACCAAGAAGCTTTGATTGCAGAAGGAGATCAAGAAAAATAGTATAAAAAATGAAAGGTATATTTAAAAAAATTCATTTTTTATATAAAATATTATATCTCGAATATTTGACATGCGCTAAATATACAATTATAGCATATGATAAAAAGAAAGACTTCCAGGGATTAACTACCTAACATTCTTCTTACTAACATCTTCAATCGAGTGCCAAGAAAGCAACCAAAAATTAACCCACAAATCAAAAAACATTCAACAAAAAGTAGCTGCGGATTTCAAAAGAAAGCTTGAAATAAGGAGAAAAAGTCAAAAAAAACGTCTCTCCTTTTCACTCTAAAAAGATTAAAAAAAGAACCAAAAAGAACGAAAAAAGATTCAGATTTTCAGTATCCAAGTCAAAAAAAAGAAAATACCAAAAGAAATTTGATAAAAGCAACGTCGACAAAAATATGAAAAAGCTCCATACCCTAAAAATATATCAGACCAAAGCACAGATCTGATCGTGATAGCACTGAAATAAAAAAAAGAAGCTAAAGATATTGATTCAATAAAATAAACTTACAAGAAAATGACTAGCAAACGAAACGATTCATGAGCTTAATGCTTGTTACAAAGCAGATGGAAATAGGTAATTTATTTTATTAAAACATAAAATGGAAATATGCAAACAAACATACAAAAATGTATGTATTCCTACCAAATATGTGCCTAAAAAATATTTTGTAAGCAAATATTTGTTAGTCAACTGTTAATATATATGCCAAACAATTCTAATCTACTTACTACAATACGTACTAATATACTTTACCTATTATTAAAACAGGAAAGTTGCATACTATAATCCGAACAAAGACATTGAAATAAGCGGAGTCAATATTTCTAATATGCTATTCAACAAATTCATAACCTCAATGGTATGTAAATCAATATGATATTATTAACTAAAATTACAAAATTAATGTATAAAATCTTGTTTCTATGAAAGTTATAGACTAGTACTCAAAGATAAAACTGAAGACAAATCACAAAGATGTCATATACTTTAAATCCAATGCAGTGGTATGAACTTAAAATTGCATATAGATATCACTTGAAATTTTGAAAGCTAATTAATTTGTAATCATAGGTATCAATACTTTAAGACTACAAACCAACATATGAATTTTTGGTAGTCAAAGTTTTGGAAGAAGAAGCAATAAATTGCAAAAAGTTATTTATACCACTACGTCACAAGAATCATTATATGTTGTTGGAGTTTAATGTAGTTGAAAAAACCTAGACACACTATGAATCCCAAACACCAAGAAAGAAAAACTTCGACCGCCAACGCAAACAGGAAGCAAAATAGTGGTAAATTTTATATATACTAATAACTATTGGTGGCATATATACTTGGAAAATATTTGTCCGTCAAATATTTGCCCGGTGACAAATATTTATTCACTTAATTGACTTGACTAATTTTGTAGACAAACAAAATAATGGATGTTGTGAAGTAAACTTACGAAGAAATTGGAAAAAACCATCCAAAATTCACGGCAAAACAGTCAACTTTATGAATCGTCCATAGCAAAAATACTATTCGTAAGTATAAAATTTACATTATAGAAGTAAATTTAATAATATTTAGGAATTTTTTAGATTGATGCAGAATTGATTGTGCAATGTCTGTTATGCGATATATGGAAGCCTATCCAATGATATACACATAGAAGGAAGGGTCGATTTATACGAAGATAAAGAAATGCAAAAGCCAGGAGCTCACATCCTATATGAGATCGTCACAGACAATAATTATGGCTAGAAATCAAAACCAGACACTATCAAATGTCTTGAAGATTGCATAGCCTTAGGTAATTTAGATTAATTGATCACAATCTATCTAAATTGACGGGATGTATCAAAACCTAGATGATAAATGCTGGATGCAAGATAGGTAACCATACTTGTACATATCGAATGTTTAAAAAATATTTTTGGATGGACGTTAGAAATTTTACCATAATGTAAAGTAAAGCATTTAATGTCTCAACTGTAGTGTCCTATATAGAAATTTAGTTGGTGTAATGTATAAATTTGATATTTAACTCAACTATGTTGGATATCGAATGCTGCATACTTATATCATGATGTAATGTACAATATTTTATATTTGAAATGTAATGTACTATATTCAATGTAAATTTTGTTATTCTCAAAGTATAACATTATATGATCTCTACACTAAAGTCTAATATCTGGAAAATATCAGATATTTGATTGGCAAATATTTGCAGGGAAAAAATTTCCTAGAAATTTTTTGCCAAGCAAAAATTTCACAAGCAGCAGAAGTAATGACATTAAAAATTGTAATATTAGTTAACCAAAGTCCAAGCCAATGCCATAACATAATAAACTACATACTCTAATTGAATATCTAGGAAAAAATATTTAATTAAGATATATAGTTTAACCAAACAAACTACTGAATGCAAAAGCTAAATAGATGCATGACTTAATCGAGTACATATGGATACAAAAACCATCCGAATGCCAAACATAATCTGGTATGTATGGATGCAAAAGCTAACCAAATGTCAAACCCAATTAGGTGTGTATGGATGCAAACTCAATTGAATGCCAAACCTAATCGGTTATGTGCTCGGTTTTGGGTTATGTTATGGCTCGGTTTTGGGTTCGGTTATGAGGTCGATTATGAGCTCGGTTTTGGGCTTGACTATGGGCTCGGATATAGGCTTGGTTATGAGCTTGGTTATATGCTCGGTTATGGGCTCGGTTATGGGCACGACTATAGACTCGGTTATGGATACATAACAAAGATATATTGTTTAATCAAGCATACCGTTAAATGTAAAAGCTAGCAGAATGCCAAAACTAATCACGTACATATGGATGTAAAAGCCAACTGAATCCCAAACCCAATTGGATACATATGGATGCAAAAGCCAACCGAATGCCAAACCTAATCGGATGCATATGGATGCAAAAGCTAACTGAATGCCAAACCTAATCAGTATGTATGGATGCAAAAGCCAATCAATTGCCAAATCCAATCGGGTACATATGCAAACCAATCATAACCAAGATACATTATTTAACTGTGCATACCAATGTATAAAAAAGCCAACCAAATACCAAACCTAATTGGATACGTATGGATACAAATGCTAGCCAAACGACAAACCTAATCGGGTACATATGGATGCAAATCTAAATTGAAGTTCAAACGTAATCACATACATATAGAAATCAATCTATAACCAAGGTATATTGTTTAATCGAAAATACTACCGAATGCAAATGTTAATCGAATGTCAAATCTAATCGGGTACGTATGGATGCAAACGATTACCAAATGTCGAATCCAATCAGGCACGTATAGATGCAAAAGCTAGTTGAATGTCAAATTCAATTAGGTACATATAGATGTAAAAGCCAATTAAATGCCAAACGTAATCGGATACGTATGGACGTAAACCAACCAAATGTCAAACCTAATCGAGTATATATAAAAACCAATCTATATCTAAGATACATTGTTTAACTGAGCATAATAAGGAATGCAAAAGCTAACCACATACCAAATATAATCGGGTATGTATGGATGCAGCAGCTAGTCGAATGCCAAACCTATTCGAGTAAGTATGGATGTAAAAGCCAACCGAATGCCAAACCTAATCGGGTATGTATGGTTGAAAAATCCAACCGAATACCAATTCCAATCGAGTGTATATGAAGACCAATCTATACACAATATTTAACCGAACATACTATGGAATGCAAAAACCAACCGAATGCCAAACCTATTCGGGTATGCATGGAAGCAAAAGCAAGCGGAATGCCAAACCTAATCGTGTACCTATGGATGCCAAAGCAAGCCGAAGTCAAACCTAATCTGATACGTATGGATGCAATAGCTAACGGGATGTCAAACCTAGTCGGGTATGTATAGATGCAAAAGCTAGCCGAATGTCAAACCTAATGGAGTATGTATTGATGCAAAAGCTAGCCGAATGTCAAACCTAATCGGGTACATATGGATGTAAATGCCAAACGAATTCCAAGCCTAATCGAACATGTATGGATGCAAAAGCCGACTGAATGCCAAATCTAATCAAATATATATATACATATACATATACATATATATATATATGAAAACCAATCTATATCCAAGATAAACTATTTAACCGATCATACCATGGAATGCAAAAGCCAACCAAATGTCAAACCTAATTGGATACATATGGAAGCAAAAGCTAGTCGAATGCCAAACCTAATCGGGTACATATAGATGCAAAATCAAACTGAATTCCAAACCTAATCAGATACATATAGAAACCAATTTATAATCGAGATATATTTTTTAACCGAGCATGCCACCGAATGCAAATGCCAACTGAATGTCAAACCTAATCGGGTATGTTAGGATGAAAAAGCTAGTCGAATGCCAAATCTAATTGAGTACATGTGGATGAAAAAGCTAGTTGAATGCCAAATCTAATGGGGTGCGCATGGATGAAAAAGCCAACCGAATATCTATTAATGCCAAAGGTAATCATTTATACAAAATAACAATAGGTAAGCAATATGATCATGGAAGAAAAAAGAAATATTTCTTAGGGAAACATTTTCCAAGCAATTATTTTCCCAGTAAATATTTGGCTGGTGTAGAACATAATAAGAATCATATGAATTCGAAATCTAACAAGATAAAAGACATAATCATATACATATGGATGCAAAAGATAATCAAATACTCATCCAATCAAGAACAAAAATATAACTATTTTTAACAAAATTAAAAGTACTGACTAACCAAACTTATTTTTAAAAAACAACAACTAAAAAACATATTATACCGAAAAAACATAACATGTATGACATATGTATAACAAGAAAACATAAACTACTGAATATATCGCTAGTAAAAATTAACTTGATAAATATTATCCAATCAAATACTTAAGAGGAAAATATTTGCCAGACTATTAATTGCCTCATTGTTAACCAAACAAACTAAATTGCAATGCTTAGCAAACAAATAACTAAAATAGCAAAAAAAATTAACTCAACAAAACAAAGCATGAAATCACATTAGTGGTCTTCATAATAAAAATCCAATAATTTATAAATAAAGCTTTATTTCTTAACAAACAAGATATTTTTTTATAACATATTTCTTATACAAACTACAACGTTCGTACTTATTCACCTCACCTACTGACTTAATCAGTTTAGAAGAAAGAAACCTCCTGCATCACGTCTTCTCTTAGGAGGATGAACTTCAACATCTTCAGGTAAAATATCTTTGATTTGAAAATTAACCAGTGGATAAATCAGAGAGAATAAGATGCTCGAAAAAAGGACACTATGAAATAGTCCTCAATATATACATCCAACTCAAGAGGAAAAAGGCATCTAATAGCATGAGCACATGGAAACCCTTAATATGCCTTAAGTTACAACTACATTGTCAAACACGCTAATCCACACGATAAGATTGAGTTGTTTGAACTTCATAAATATCAACAGCAGATCTAATTTATATTGAATACTCTCAAATTATAAGTCCCTTAAACGCTTCTCCATCGTAGAAAACAAACGAGTATTCCAACTTTTATTTAACTGACATCTATCGGACATAAGATTCATGAGCGTCGAATGAGTTCTATCTAAACATGCAGTAATAGGTAAATATTTTCCTAAAAGACCATCAATTTAAACTTTTTGCAAAATTAGAACCCATTTCCCCATACTGATTAATAATAAAAAAACATTAGCATACTTTTCAAAAGGCAAACTATTAACCAAGTTTTTAACCCGGCTGAATTCAATACGAGTTAGAATATTCAGATTAAACCAAAACGACTCGAAACTTAATCGAAAGGACCAAAAATACAAGACAAAGGACCACAAGAAGTTTGATCCAAAAATATGCTATCCTTTCATATCTGCACCGATATGATCCAATTGAATCAGTACCGATCCATGTTGGTGATTCGTGGTGGCCCCAATCCTTTTGAATTGTGACCCTATGCCTCAACCAAGCCCACCCATCAAGTTTGGTAGCATTCCAAGCATCCGAATTCAAGAAGTGAATGTTCATCCGATTCAAAATACAGTTCAATCTGAACCATAGATGAATCATCATCAAAATAAGTCAACAAGCTACGAAATTATACGAAGAGCATCACTATGAAGTAAGAAGCTATCCCAAATGAATCAGAATCAAAAATTTGCTAAGGATTTGGATCGGTAACGACCCAATTGGGACGGATTGGTACTTATCAAAAATGATAGCTAATTTTGGTTCCAAACTTTCTGAGCTCACTCTACATAATGACTATAGGCTTCTAACAAAGCGATTCTCGACCCAAGTACACTCCAACCCTTATAAATAAAATCTCATCTACAACAAAAAGGGCATCTTTTGGACTGGATGCTGCAACTCTATCATTGTTAATCTTCACTCTTCTTCTCCCACATTACAAGCATTAAGGGGCAACTGAGATCCTTTCAGTTGTCTCTAACAATGATGCTTGATGTAACTAATGAAATTTTACCATATTGTAATCCAAATCAATCTTGTAACAACAGTCAGTTGATAAAAGCTATAAAGTGGATGTAGGCTTTGTTAATAATTGATCCACTTCTAAAATCTCTTTGTCACTTTACTCTTTGGGCTCTTTTTTTCATTTTCTATATTGTTTGCTTTAAGAAACGATTTCACACTCAATATATGGTGTTGATCACTTTTTTGGGTTGACATTTTGGTGATTTCACTGAGAAATTCCTCTTTGGATCCGCCAGATCCAGAAAATAGATCCATCAAATCAGCTTTGGGAAGTTTGAAGCTTGCCATTGAAGATCAATAGTGGGTAGAAAGAGAATTACTTCCGGAAGATCCATAGGAGCTATAATAGCTGGAGAAGAGACCAACCCTCATCAAGTTGAAGTCAATTGCGCCGATAATCCATTAATCAGAGCAAATTTTGAAGCAAACATTGGAAGATCAGGTGCCGGGATCTTTTATCCAGCATGAAGTCATCATTAAAGGTGAACTGAATAAGATGGTAAATGAAATCAATCAAAAGATGGAGAATAGCCAATAATCTCTCATGGAAAATTGAATGCCTCCTTGACCTTGCAATCACTAGATGCTACAGGAACCATGTCAGAGCCCGTGGCTGCCATGGAGCAAGAAAACTTTATCGTTTTTGGTCGAAACAGGGGAAACGAAATGCAAAAGAAAAAAGAGTAGTGGGTGGAACTACAGGAATCACTATAGAAGGAAACAAAAGAACTCCACCAACTGCAAAACAACCCGCTACGAACTTGAATCTAGGGGCGAAAACCCAACGGGAAGATATAGTGGTAGATCACTCCGACTCTAAAGATAGTGAGCAATTTGACAGTAACAAGTTGGAGGTAAACACTAGTGCACTCAATTCCGAAGGAAGGTCCAAACTACCACTACCCGACTAACTACAAGCCAATGGAGCTCTTAGGGAGTGGCTCTCCCAAAGATTGGAGAGCCTAGGCTTTTGCCCACTTACTAAGATCGTTTGCAAAATCAAACACTTGATATAGCCACTAACAGCTAACCCACGAACTACTGGACATCAGAGGCATATATCGCGAATATGATCAAGCGATTGATGGATGAAAGTAAGGATATGAGAGATGACGAATGGAGATCCACTCCAAGTTGGACACCCTTCACTGATGATATTCTGAATGAATGATATCCTAAAAAGTTCATTATGTCGACTATTCCCTCTTACAATGGAATTAGAGATCCGATACCTCACTTGTACAAGTATAGTTGGTACATGGACAGAGCAAATGCTTCAAATTCTGTTCCATGTAGATGTTTTCCAATCTTCTTAAAGGGAATTGCTTCTACATGGTTTACCAGGCTCCTACTAAAGTCCATCTCCACTTTAATATATTTGCAACAAAATTCCTTAATCACTTTAGGCTTCACACGGCACAAGCAAAAGATATGATGTCCTTATCTAGCCTAGTCAAAGGACGAAATGAATCTTTGAAATCCTTCATTAGTTGGATCAACACTGTGGTAACTGAAGCAAGTAACCCAAATGAAGATATGGTCTTTATAGCCCTGGTCCGCGCTATCCATCCCGACACTGCATTCGAAAAATGAATCAAAATGAAGCAACCTACCACTAGAAAAGACTTTAATGAAGGGCAAATTGCGGTTGAGATTGAAAGAGGCGGAAGAGCTGGAAGGAAAACCTGCTAACCTACAACAAACCAATGTTGGCCAGAATGGTATGGAAGCTAACCAAGGCACAAACACCTACAGAACCATTATGGGAAACGCGGGGAAGGATTGGAACCAGAAAAGGAGGAACCAGAATTCCAACAAGCGAAGTGGGGGTAGCAAGTGACTTAAAGGCTTAAGAATTAAAGACTACATCCACCCACGATGATACTACGGAAAACATCTACCTTTTGACACAAGGGACTGAAGAGTACAAGAAGCCACCTAAAAGGGAAGCAATTGAATAGGAAAAGCATTCCTCAAAATATTGCCTCTTTCATGAAACACATGGTCACAACACGAATGAGTGCCGACACCTAATGATCCTAACTGAAGAGCTGATTCGGGAAAACAAGCTTCAATAATACGTGAGGGAACCACATAATCCTGACTAGCCTGCTGCACCCCAAGTCCTTAAAGACCGAGAAACTAAGCTTGAACCTGCAAAAAAGATCCAAACGGACTGACCACAGATTGACCATCAAAACAGTATTTGGAGGGCCTCATCCCATGCAGAAGAGTTTGGGATAAATGGAGCGATGTGTAAGCTCATTAAGACATGCTCCGAAAGATTTGTGTTTCATGGTTTAAGATAAAACTCCTGCTAAGCAGTAGAGAAACCTAAACGATGACATAGTATTTCGAAATTGAGACTCTGAAGGAAAGAAGCTCGGCCCTCGACCCTATGGTTCTGATAGTAGGAATCAGACCAACCATGCCGACAAGTATTGGTGGATAGGGGTAGCTTGGTCAATATCATGTTCAAACACACATTTGAACAGATGAAGATCAGTATGAAAGACATATCTGCTTATCCAACAAAGATCTAGGAATTCATCAGTGAACCTAAGCAACCTATCGGAATAATTGATTTGCTTATAGAACTTGGAGAAGGCGATTGAAGAGTCATCCCCATACTAGCCTTTGTGATCATAGATGAAATATCTACCAACAATGCTTTCTTAGGTCGGCTCGCTTTGGCGAATTTCAGGATTACTTTAGCTCAGTGGTGTCTAACCATGAAAATTATGACAGAGAATGGAGTTAGGGTGATCAAAGGAGACCAAGATGCCACAAGAGAATGCTACATCATAGAACTATATGAGTCTATAAGAAAAGAAAAAGGGAAGAATGTGGGTAGAAATCTCCACATCGTGAACCTACCGAATAGCAATTACAGAGCCTCCCATGCCTTGAGGACCATAGCGGATTCAACAAGGCATTGGACCCTAGAAAGAAGAGTTTAGGGGAGGATCGGGCAACATCAATAGAGTTGACGCCTATCCCAGTCGCTATGGATGACCCAACTCAGGTCCTAAAAATTGGGCCACATCTTGGAAACAAGATGCAACACAAACTAAACAAATTTTTTCATGCCAACCTAGACATATTCGCTTGGATCATTATAATATGTGCGGGTTGTCATCGAAGATTACATGCCACACACTCTACATTGATCCCTAGTATACACCAGCGAAGCAGAAGAGACGCAGCCTAAGGCCCGAACGGTCCAAAGCACTAAGAGATGAAGTGGATAAGCTGACAGCGAATGGCTTTATCTGCGATGCAACCTATCCTGAATGGGTATCCTACCCGGTCTTGGTCAAGAATTCTAAAGGAAAATGGCGAATTTGTATCGACTACTCAGACCTAAACAAAGCTTGCCCAAAAGACAGCTTTCCTCTGCCTAGAATTGACCAGCTTGTGGACGGAACAGCTGAACATGAATTTTCTATCATTTGTGGATGCTTACTCGGGATACAACCTGATCATGATGCATTAACCTGACAGTTTCATCACTAATCTGGGATTATGCTGCTACAAAGTGATGTCATTCGGCTTAAAAATTGTTGGCGCAACCTACCAACGAGTAGTAAATGCCATGTTCAAACATCAGATCAGGAAGATTATAGAAGTTTATGTAGATGATATATTGGTTAAATTGTGCATAGCCATAAAACACTTGGAAAATCTCATCAAAATGTTTGAAATACTCCGCAAATATAGGATAAAACTCAATCCACTTAAATGTCACTTTGTGATAGCCTTCGGAAAGTTCTTAGGAGTCATCGTAAGCGATAGAGGCATCGAAGAAAATCCCAAACAAATTACCACTTTACGAGAAGTCGAGGCATTAAGGAACAACAAAAGAGTTACAAAGTTTGAATAGAAAAGTTTCACTAAACCGGTTCATCTCAAAAGAAACTGATAAATATATGTCGTTCTTTGACGCACTAAAGAAAAGAAAGAAGAATTTCAAATGGAATCAGGATTATCAAACCGCCTTTAAAGAATTGCATGACAAATAGAGATTCTGCCAATCCTATCCAAGCTAATAGACAAAGAAGACTTGTTTATCTACTTAGCAGTCTCACCCCCACACGTTAACTGCCATGCTTATATGCGAAGAAGCAGGGTCTAGCAAATCGTATACTACATTAGCAAACGATTCACTAGAGCCGAGAAGAACTATCCAAAATTGAAAAACTAGCATATTGCCTCTTGATTGCATCTAGAAAGTTATGACCATACTTCCAGGCACACCGATCAAAGTACTAATAGATCAACCCTCGAAGCCAGTGTTGTACCGCCCAAGACCGCTAGACGGCTTATCAAATGGAACATTGAATTGAATCGATATGAAATCACTTGCTACCCTTGAAAGGCAATTAACGAGCGGGCTGGCAGTCTTCATTGCCGAGATTACTATAAGAGATAATGAAGAAGAAATTACTCTGAAAGTGGAGACATATTAGAAGTTGTTCATCGATGGTGCATCTAACAACTTTTGCTCGGGGGTAGGAGTCATGCTCGAAACTCTCGAAGGACGGCCCATTTGCAACGCCTTATGCTTGGAATTTCTACAACAAACAATGAAGTAGAATATGAAGCATTGCTATCCGGGTTGAAAATGGTGAAGGAACTCGAAATAAGGTCCGTACATATGTATAGCGACTCTAAGCTAGCCATCTATCAGGTGAGAGGCGAATATCAATCTCGGGGAGAGAACTTCGCCCCATATCTATCTAAAGTGTTGGAATTGCTGAATGACATTGAACATTACACCATAACTCATATCCTGAGGGAATAAAACATGAAGGCAAACTATCTGGCTAAATTGAGCAGTTTCAGAGAAGCTCAGTCAATGGGACTGGTCAAACTCTGATCGCTCGAAGAATAAGCGAGATGGACATCGACTGGATTTTTTAAACAACCGAGGAACCAGAAACATGGATGACACTGATCAAGGACTACTTGCTCAGAGGAACATTCCTCGTAGACAAGAATCAATGGAAAAAGCTCCTTCGAAAGGCACCATGATTTATAATATAAGATGGGATACTCTACCGAAGGGGATTCTCTACCCCCTTGCTCAAGTGTGTGACCAACGATGAAGCTCGAAGAATCCTCAAGGAAGTTCATAATGGTAACTGCAGAGATCACATCGGAGAGCAAACCCTTGCAAATAAAGTTCTTCGATATGTGTATTTTCGAATGACGGTCAACTACGATGTAGTAGATTATGTCAAGCGGTGCGACCAATGCTAAAGATTCAGTAAGATCAAAAGAACTCCTTCAACAGAGCTAACATAGATGGTCAGCCCATTGCCATTCATAATCTAAGGAATCAATTTGATTGGTGTATTGCAAATAGCCAAAGGAGGAACCAAATATGCTACTGTTCCTGTTGACTACTTCACCAAATTGACCGAAGCGGAACTGGTGGCCATTATTACCATTAAAAATTTATTAACTTTGTCACTTAAAACATTATTTGTAGGATTAGAGTGCCACAAAGAATCATCACGGTTGATAGGACTAAATTTGAAAGCGTTGAGTTCAAAGACTTTTTCAAACGCTTTTGAATCGAGAAAGCTTTTTAGTTGTTGCACATCCATAGGAAAATGGGCAATTGGAGGCAGCAAACAAGATCATCAAGTCCACCATCTAAAAGAGGCTAACTATAACTAAAGGAAATTGAGTTGATGTACTTCCACTTGCACTATGGGCTTACAGAACAATGCAAAAATATGCAACAGGGCACTCTCCGTTTTCCCTGCCATATGGTTCGGAAGCAATGATCCCTGTCGAAATGGAAGTCCCTTCTCATTGAAAACTTAACTTCAAATCAGAGACAGAACAAATAGCTCCTGCTCGAAGGCGTTTAATATATTCAATGAGAAGCGTGAAGAGTCGAGCTGAGGACTGCGGCTCACCATAAAAGGGTTGCATGACATTTCAACTCCAAGGTCTGTAATCGTACTTTCGAAGTAGGGGACCTTTTCCTTAAACGAGTCTATCCTATACCAGGAACATTCGAACCAAATTGTGAAGGGCCCTATACAATCGGCCAGAAGCTAGGGGTGGCACGTTCAAGCTAACCACCATTGATGGAATCCAAAATTCCCCATGCTTAGAACATCGAATCGCTCCGTCATTACTTTATCTAGAATTATCTTATGTATTTCCTATTTCCAAAAATAAGCCATCCTGGGGTACCAAAAGCATTGTAAATAAGTAGAACTTACCCGACTTTTATATCAATTAATGAAATTTCTTTTCTTTCTAAACCAATAAAACTATGTTCACATAAGTAACCTGCCGAGTCGATGGGGTCAAATCGATTCAAAGCCATCTAATCACTACTCGAGATAGTGCAACCACACTCAAGTACGCCCTATCCACCCGCCGAGTCAACGGAAACAAATCAACTCAAACCGTTGATCGATAGAACTTGATCCTGGGCTTTTAAGCACTGACGTTGCTCCGACGACACCAAGAAGATTCGAATCAAAGTCGCGCACTTCGTAAGTCATGCACCGCCTCTTTGATTGTGAAATCACAATCAAGTGAACACAATTACCTAGGATGTGCATTTCCTAGGCCGCGCATCTCTTCTTGATTCGCAAAACTATGGCCATGCAAGCCTCGATCCCACTATGTGCATTTCGTAAGCCACACACCACTAATTGGATCAGCAAAATTTCATCCAAAGACAAGGAACTCTCATATTACAAAAAGCCATGTATCGCCCTAAGAGCCAAGGAAATAGCACTCCAAGGAGCGATACGTATGCACAATAGCCTTAACGTCAGCATTATCATGATATCACTTTAAAAAAATTCAAATAATTGGTGTTGCTCTGGCATCACTAATCAAATAATTCCCAAAGATAGGAGTTGCAGTATAAATTCGACTGGGGGAATTCGAAAGGCCATAAGAGGCACCCAGTCTCTTATCAAGTGTTCGGACTAAACGGTCCCGTGAACTAGAAGGCACACACACCTACACTCAACCAAAATAGCAAATACCTCATAGTTCCATTACTCAAAACAAAGAATTTTGGAAGTAATTACAGAGCTAAGTACAGTGCATGGAAAGTAGATAAATAGACAAGTCAAGTTACAATTAAAATTTCAACAATTTTATTACTTATAATGTTTTTCATGTACAACAAACAACGAGGGCCGTACCTGCACAATATTGACAGAGAATAGGAAAATACAAACGCCATTGTAACGACAAGAAGAAATGTTAAGTGCACACTCTGAACTTGTACAAAAAGAAACCAAAAAAGCAAAAGCTCTGCTATACAAGTACATAAACAGATCATGACTTCTTATCACTACTTCCCCTGTCGCCTTTCCCGCCTCTGACCGGAAACTTCTCAACCTTCTCCCCTCCCAAGGTATTCTCGCTTTTTGAAACATTGCCACAACTCCTTTGCCCTTGTGCTTGCAAGATTTGTTAGAGCTCTTCGATGGCCTCATTTTCCCTTAAACTTTTTATGTCTTTACTGTTACCATCTGCTGCTTAATCATCGGCTGCTCGGCCTCTACTTTGTCCAGTTGGAAAGCTTAGTTCAACTGCTCCCAAGTTTCAGTAGCTGCCAGACCCTCCTCTAGAGATACAGAGGGGTCATCCAAACCATGCAATGCTGCAATTTGCTCGAAGTGCGAACCGTGGTACGAACAGGATGCTGAGACGACAGTTGATTCGGTCAGAATGGCAGTAGATCTAGCACCGTGAGTTGGAGGTAACTCGGTAAGAAGAGAGGGTTGATTTGTAATATTAGAATAAAGGGCGATTATCGCGGCAATTTCATTCCGCGTAAATTGGAAGTCTTCAAGCACGAGAGAGATAGGAAAATTACCTGTTGTGGTGTCTGTTCATGCGCCACAATGTTGAAGCCTTCTTCGTTGCCCTCCTTTGATGGCTATATAATCATGAGAGAAGTAGAAACGATCCCCTTATCAGTGCGAAAATGTGAAGAGGCTTAACAGGGCTTAAACGAAAATGCTCGATTACAGCTTTAGCGGCAGACGTGACATCAATAGCTTCTCATTCCCTCTCCACTCTAAAGATTTCCTAGCCCTTCCCTAAAGCTTGGTGGGAATACTCATTTAGATATGCCTGAACCAACTCCTCTTTGGTATAACTGCCGCCTATGTCTTGAAAAATTGAGCCAAAATATATTCCCAGACTACGACAAGCGTACGAGGGAATAACAAATCCAAGTAACTAAGGCTCTCCTGATACAATACAGAGTTGACATAGAAGCCGAAAATAGTAGCATCTAAGCCTGCCATCTTATTTGCAAAGCTATCTTGAAGCTTTGAAAAGATGGCATCCGTGCTAGCCTTCTCTACCGCCAGTTGTTTCTTCTCGGCATCCAAGTTTGAAACTTGTTCGTGAAGAGAGGAACTTTCTTAAGCCTGCTCGGCGATGGTTTTCTTCTGCATCTCAACCTTCGTCTGGATTATCCTCAAATTTTCTTTTAAAGCCACCTCATTAGTACGCACTTCTTTATTTCATCTCTAAAAACGAGTGCAGCTCAATCAGTTGATTTATTCAGCTCCTTAAGCAAAGAAGCACTTTTGCTCTTCCTCTTGAGGGCATCATCTCTATCTTTTTTCAGCCTCTCGATCTCCGCATCACGATCTACAAGCTGCATCTCATGCTCATCTTTTTCGGACTCAAATGGAAGAATTTTTTGGTAGTTGTTTCGATTAACAGTAGAGAGCTGCATGCATAATATTTCCCACCCCTTCGGCTTGCTCTAAACCACTCTGAATTGCTTGGAGAAGGGAAGAATAAGATTCGGCATGAACTAACTTTAGAATAAGCTTATAAAAAACAACCCCTTAAGAACAAATTAAGGAATGCAGGTTGCAGATGTAGGGGACCAGCGGAAAGAATGTAAGGCGCATGCCTATAAATCTGGGAAGATGCGGCCATGACAGTATGAATGGAGGAGGTCACGACTCTAGATGTAGGGAAGTTTATCCCAGTGGAAGCAGGAGGTTGTGAAGTAGATTCTCGCTCTTGGTCTCTTTTCGGCCTTTTGACGAATCTCCCCCTCAGTCAGGCTCTTCCTCTTCTTGTATCCACTTCCCTTATCACGACCTTGATCTTTCTCGATACGACGATGCTCTTCCGCCTCCCTATCATTCCTCCTTTTCTTCTCCTCATCAGTCTCCTGGAGAGCATGGTACCTTAAAGAGTGTCTCTGCAAATGCTGAGACCCCAAAACTCGATCAAGACCACTATAAAACCCATAAGACATGGTTCCTGTAGCAAGCAATGAAATGGCTTTAGGAAGGAGACATCTGATGACCTAAAACATCCTAGAAAATAGTAATAATATAAAATTTATGATCCTAGAGAAGCGTATATTGCAGTTTAACGACTCTAAGGAATACACAAACCAGATCGATCTACGACTAATGTTGGGACATTGGTTACTATAGGGATGATCTGAGTAGGCTGGGAAGGTAACCCTTTTAAAGTGAAGTCATCCATCAAGTCATCCATATTCAAAAAAATGTCACTCATATCTCCCAAATCAATGTCAAAACCTTCTGGTAGAGAGCTAGGTACAGGCTCATGCTTGGGAGAAGCTCCTTCAATAGGCTCTTTCAAAGGAAGTGAGGATGCATGTCCAAGGCTCAATTTCGATGCCTTGCCACCTAAGTTGATGTCACCCTCATCAGTGTCCCAATATATTTCTTCCTCATTTAGAGGATGCTCTTCACTGATTTCTCACTACTCCTTCCCTTCAATAAACTGAGCCTTGCTGTTTGTTGAATAAACTATTCTTCTTTCTCTTTCGGGGTTGATGATTTGAGCGGATTGTCTACCCTAACTTAAATGTGGATCTCCTCAGATGTACCTCTCTGACCCATTGGATGGGCGGCTTTCTTCATCATCATCTTTATTAGAGTCATGGGAAGAGGAAATAGAATGGGTTTAGGCTTTAAAGCGGGAAAGAGCGCTAATGAATCCAACAGACCTCCTAGGGTGTAAAGGCCCACATCAACGAAGGTTCTCATCTGTGAGCAAGAACCTAATTGTGCTTCCTGAGCGTCAACTACTTCTAAGGTGCTATGAATGGTGCCGAGTGTTGGGTTCTTGTTGTATTCGAAAGAACTATAAGGAATAAATGATCGTTTATAAAACTTGTAGCAGTTAAAGGAAATTTCGAGCATGGTGAAAGAGACTTACTCCCTGTAGTCCATAAACGGGTGATCATTCTGGGCATTTAGCGAAAAAGAACTAATTCTTGAATGAAAGAACTTTGCTGGAAAGATCTAGTATAAGTTTTTGGCTATTTTGCGCCTCAATATAAATAAGTGATGGATTAGACTTTCTCTTCTTGAATGATAGAAGATACTACAGTTCAGTGAAGCTCGTGGCATGATTAAACATCTGCATGAACATAACATATAAGCACATCAGCATGGCATATCCATTTGGAAGAATCTGGAACGGGGCAAACCCTGTGTTCTGAAGTGTTGTCATTAAAAAGTGATTGAATGAGGGCGCTACACCGTACATACACATATATTGGGGGCAAGCACGTATCCAGAAGGTAGCTTATGAGCAAATTCTCCTCTTGATGGAAGACGCACGTCATCCTCTGGGATACCATATTGCGAGCAAATAGGGCCAGTGCTTTCACCCTTAATACAGGGTGTTGTTTCTTTTTTTTTTTGATTAACATGAATCATGCAAAAAAAATTCTACTTCAACCCTACCAGCACTTTTAAATTCAGATAATGTTTGTTTAAATACATCCGTCGCTGAAACATTAGTAACTCGATAAAATAATGAAATAATCCATTTCCTTTTACCTCGAGGACACTTTTTTGTTAAAAAATTCTTTAAATTATTCTTCAAATGATAGTAATAAAAACCATGAGCTGAATCTAGAAAATCTTAAGGACAACAAGCAAAAGACCGGCCGATCAAATATAAAGGTGAAATAACAATCATTATTACATAAAATTTCCCTAAACTTCATCAAAAACCAATACTAATTAGGTTCATCTACAATGGATACAATCCTAAAAGCCACTGGGAAAAAACATAAATTAAATAAAAATCAATTTGTCGCATAATCAAAATCTAAATAAATGCACAAAATATACAAACTGCAACATCAAAGGTATGTCAAATAGTTGCCATAAGAATGTGAAAAAAATTTAGCACTGAAATATCTAACAACCTAAATCATCCAATATAACAAAGAAGCTAGACCATTCCAACAAATGTTTGCTAAGTAAATAGACAACAATAATCAAATCCATATTTGCATTCTTCGAACCCAATAATAACCCTCTCAAATTCATGACTAACCGAATCATCTTGAAGTTCAATAGTACAACCAGGATTAAATTCAGCCACGACATCATAGAAAGATTTTAAATGATGATACAAAAGCAAATCATTCCCATGGATTTCTTCTAAAGCCAATATTTTTTCGTATAAGAAAAATAGTAATTTAACACAATATTGTACTCAATTTGAAATAAATAAACAATATCATTCACTTTCATAAGAGGATTTGAACAAATAAAATCATCGACCAACTTCTTAACTAATTTGTTAGAAACAGGTGGATGACACAATACCAACTCTACATGAATGATTAGGCTGCATAGTTTTGATAATAAAAAAAACTTAGTAGGTTAAACTTGCAAGAAGCATGAATACGAAAAGTACAACCTTTCCATGAACAAACAGCTGCAACTCACTCCCTGTTATTTTTAACAACATAAACTTTGTAATCATTTTTAATATAGTGTATCATAAGATACAATCGGAACCCTTCAACGCCACTAGCAAATCTTTGACCAACACTAGAAAATACTGGATCGCTAGAATCGTATTTTTAACAACTATTTTAAGGTAGAACTAGAATCAGCCGAAGAACAAATTATTGAAGAAGTAGATGAGTCACACTCGCAAAAAGAACCAACAAATAAAGAACTATAAGAACCAATATCAACCGAGATAATTTTACATTTCTTTTCTTATCATTGGAATTAGTTTGAATAACTCTTTTCTTATCATCTCTTTCATAAACTAATTCAATAGAACTTGGTGTTTATTCAAGCCAATGTTCACAAATATGATTTGTTAATCTAAACATACAATCACTCAAAACAAGACGCCTACTATAAATATCATTACTTAACAGAAAAGGCCACAAGAATATCAATAGAATCAGACCTGAAAAACACAGATGATATTAGAATAAAATTACTACAACATAAAAAATAGAAAAAACAATCGTAACAAATATTTGCCAAACAAATATTGTTATGGTTGTTATTTGCCGGGTAAATATTTTCCATAATAATAACATCCTGCTTAAAACTTCATTGCTATGTCTCATTAATATCATATAATTCCACAAGAAAGTAATTGAACTATAACAATAATAAAATGAGAATTATACCCAATTATAATGATAACAAAACAAACATAGTAAATTCAATATAGCAAATATATGTCATACAAATAATTGCCTTTATATCATAACAACAACAACAAAGTTCAACTATAAAGTAACAACATAATTGATAATAAATTACAGCTACAACAAAATGAACAAAATTTAGTTCAAAAGGATGTTTTAACAAAAATTAAACAAACAAAAATAACAATGACAAAAGTAAACTAACCTCGAACTCATATTTTTAACGCAGAACAGAAGAAGATGAGTAGCTAAAAAAGATCAAGATGTGGCAAAACCTGATCGAGATGTAGATAAAATAAATCGGGATGTAGCAAAAACTGATCGAGATGAAGAAAAACTGAAGATGCCAACAATAGCACAAGATCTATGCGCAATAGCTAAAAATACTTTAATTCGAACGAAATTACATTACAAAAATTCAAATGAAAATTACAAAGAAATTGGAAGCAAAAATTGACAGAAGGAAAATAGGAAGTCAAAATTAGATATAGCAGAAGGAAAATAGGAAGTCGATATTATGATCGAAATTAGATATACAGTAGAAGTCGTTAAATTGGAATTAGATATTGGTACAAGGGTAAAAATGGAAAGACAACCCTGAAAAATCTATACTATCATATTATTGTTGAGATGAATTTCTAGCTCACAGAGGCCTCCTTGGTTTTTGTCAGGTGAAATGTCGCATGTCCTCTTTTTTCCTTTGCCCACCTTCCTCTCTTTCCCCCTCCATCCCCGTAAAGAAACAAATCGCCAATATTCCCCTCAGTTTTTTCTCCAGCTGCTGAATTTGTTTCCCCAACTCTTCAATCACGCTTTCCCCTTCTTCCTTTTTCCAGACCTAATTGATAACGTCCCGCTCTATTTGATGCTTATTGGCTCTGCCCTATGTTGTTCACGCTTCCTGTCAAGGTCGCTTGCCAAATTGTAGACGTTCGAGATCGGTTCATCAAAGGGTTATCTTTAATGTTTCTGGCTCTACTCCCGATGTAAGCACCTGTTCTTCTTCTTCTTAGCAACCGATTGTAATTAGTTAGGTTCTTCTTAAGTGTATGTATTGGAACCTGGCTTTGTAAAACAAAGTCAACGGTCTATTTGATTTTGTAGGGTATAAGAAAGAATGATTATAACTTCTCTCTAATTTTATTTCTCATGACCAAAAAGCATGTTGAATTTTAGATACTTGATTGAGTTACAAATGAAGTCTGCTGATCCAAAAAATTATCTCAATTGTAGTGGAGAAAAATTAGGTTTTTTGATTGTTATTATACTATTCTCTTACTGTTCCTAGAATATGAGAATTTATTAAAATTATATTCGTACAAATTTTTGAAATATATTTTTGTCAAGTTTGCCTTTGTAAGATCAACTACATCCTCTATCTGTCTTCAAATGATGAATATATAACATTATATGTTACACCATTTGCATTTTACTTCAAGTTTATGTTTTGTTTGAATCTTTTAATCTTATGACAACTTTTTTTTCCAATCGACGGAAGCCACAAAGAACTCCCGATGACTACATATTACCTTGCCCCTGTAGTTCTTTTATACATACCTTGGCATTTCGTGGTGCTCAGATAAGTGGCTAAGTTATTCAGATGTTCAAAATATAACAATATGGAATTTTTGAAGATCTGCATTCTAGCAAGTTATCATTTTAAATATTTTGGTTAGACATAGTTTAAAATTAATAAACTATGCAATCCGGTAGTTGGAAGTTTTTGGGTTTCAAAGTTTTATAATATGTTTGTTGAACATTATATAAAAGGTAACCGCTTTTAATTTTATCCTCAAATCATATTTGTGAATTTGTGAGAGCTCTGTTATTAATGTCGAACTATGACATTTAGTACCTTTAAACCTTTGAAAACAATAATTTCGAAGTTATGCAAACATAAAGAGCAAACACATAAAATATTACAAACAATTTTTTATAATATAGGAAATCGAACCATTTGGAAGATATAAAATTAGTTGAAAATATCGATGAGACCATTTGATGTGCTTCATTAATATTGTCATTTGTGAAGTTATGTCGACCTTGAAACCAAAAGGAGTTAATTTTCTACTGATCATGTACATTTCTGCATTTTCATATGGTAAATCTAATTTGATGTTACGGAGCTATTTTTTATATGATAGATGACGATCGTTGTAAGCTACATGGAAGTGGGAATGCAGAGTTTGTATGATATAGCATGTCCAGTTGAGAAAATGAAGGTATTTCCCCCTTTTAACTATCCTTTTCTAATTTATTGTTTTGCAACTTTCAATTACTTTAATTCAAAATATGTCTTATCTTGATATTTTCAACTTTTAGTTTCTTTAATCATTTTTTATAAATGTTGTTATTTACATTGACTTTTCCAAATATTGTTAATTTTGCGCATAATCTTTCAAAATGGTTCATCTTACACGAGTTGGATTTTGAGCATAAAGATGGTAATCTTCTTTTAAATGAAATATAAACATTAGAATTAAGAACTAGCAGTTGGTTAAATTTTTGGATACAATTATAAGTACGCTTTCCTTGGACAGATCATGATAAGATCCCTGAAATAAAAGCAATATACTTGATTCATCATGGTTTGTTTAACTTGATATGTACAAGGTTTTAGTCATCCTGAAAGTTTATTTGGTTTGCTGCTATTTTTTAGCTTGGTTGGGAATTTGAAGAAATTAATAATATTCCATTTTCTAAGCTATAACTTGTAAATAATACATTATACTAAATTAATCAATTATTTTAGTTTTCATTCTGAGTTGATATTGTTTGAATTTACATGCACGAGTAACTTATGCTTCATATTTTATGCATATAGCAGAACTACTTTTGTGCGACTTTTCTGCGCTAAATGCCCATTCATTATTAAAAAGTTCATTTTTAATAAAGTATCGCAGGGGTAGAAACATACAAGCTTAGTTCTCCAAGTGTTTATAAATCTGGATTAGTTGATTATATAATCACTAAAGTAGACTACTTTAGGTTTTTCAGTTTTTTTTTAAAACTTAACTTTTAAGTAATGTTTTTACAAAAAATATTATATTATCAACTTGAATTAAAATGAGCATGCAGCGTTTTAAAAAGTTTTGGACAAATTTGCTGTAATTTTTTTTCTTGCATTGAGGCATATGTTATATATGGTCTAACTCCCAGCAAAAAATGTGTGGTTTTGGTTGGAAATAGAAGAATTGTAGAGTTTAACAACAAGATAACTACAGTATTTTCTTTGTGGTCCTAACAAAATTATAAGTCGCAAAATTTGTGTTATATTTTTTTGACCATCACTGTGTAAAAATAGCTGGTTTCTTAAAAAAATGTTACTTTGGGCCATTTTGATTTTATTGTTATATTCCTCTATCGTGTATTTTTATTATCTGGTTATTTTCTATATTTACTAAAGTAATGTCATTTGTTGGAAAATTTATGTATAGGTAAGTTACCATGTTGCACATTGCTGCTTAACAAACTTTTGCCTTTAGTAAATTGATGATGCTTGTTTTAATATGAAAATTGTCTTTAAAGAATTTTGTGACATTTGTTTCCCTATTATATACAATTTCCTTTCAGTTATACAGTTTTTGATTAAATTATTGATTGCTGTGTCCAATTCTTGGTTACTTCAACCTGAAATTTAGTCTAAAGTTCAAGAAGGCAAAGTTGCATATTATAGGTATGATGATCTTGGTGTCACATAAGTGATACCTATTGCCATTTGTAGATACAAATTTGATTTGCTTATAAGCATCCTCGATTAAAAAAATGGCACCTTTCGTATCTAAGATTTCTGTTGGAAATATTCACAAACTGAATACACACACACAAACATATACATACACACACATACGGTGGAGTAATGTGAGCATATGTAGATAATGATGGTTTCTAAAGTGTCACAATAACGAACAAAAAATTACACCAATTAATGCTACTTTGTTACAGAATAAAGAGAATGGAGGCAATTAGGGAGAGAACAATTCTATTGAATGAGAGAGATATATCTTTACAATACAATCAAGCTCCATATTTATAGACTACTTATGCAGTGCAGATTACAATAATGCCCTTTCATATTTAGCATATTCATCCCTATTATTAATGTATATTACAACACTCCCCCTTGAATATGCGTATGTAAAGATGATAAGAGTAATTGCCTCATTAAAAACCTTGTTATGAAAAACCCAGTGGGAAAAAAAATCATAAACAAGGAAAAGAGTACAACATGATTTCATCTTTAAGTAACATATATTTTATAATGTTACTATGAGGGTTGATTCTTCTGGATCAAGATAATGCCCCATTAAAACCTTACTAATAAAAACCCAATGGGAAAAAAATATTAGTGAAGGAAAAAGAGTACATTATAGCGTATTTCATACGCTCCCCCGGATTATAACGCATTATTCAATTAGTTTGTTGATGCAGCCGACGCATACCAATTTTGTACACCATCTTCTGAAATGTTGATTTTGGAAGCGCCTTTGTGAATAAGTCCGCTGGATTTTCTTGGGATCGGATTTGTTTCACTTCTATCTTATTATCCTTTTGTAGCTCATGTGTGAAGAAAAATTTAGGAGAAATGTGTTTCGTCCTATCACCCTTAATGTAACCCGCTTGAATTTGAGCTACACAAGCTGCATTGTCTTCATAAATAATGGTTGACCTTTCCGTTACTGATGGAAGTTGGCAGCTTTTTCGAATATGCTCAATCAGTGATCTTAGCCAAATACATTCTTTACTTGCTTCATGTAGTGCTAATATTTCAGAGTGATTGGATGATGTTGCTACCAATGTTTGTTTTGTAGATCGCCATGAAATTTCTGCATCAGCATAGCTAACTAGATTTGGATTAATGCCTGTGTTAGAGTAAAATAAACCCAAATTTGTCGTTCCACGAAGATATCTCATGATATGTTTTATACCATTCCAGTGTCTTTTTGTTGGTTCTGAACTGTATCTTGCTAGAAGATTTACTGAAAATGCAATATCTGGTCTTGTGCATTGGGCCAAATATAATAATGCACCAATGGCACTAAGATATGGCACTTCCGGGCCAAACACATTCTCATCTTCTTCTTTTGGGCGGTAAGGGTCCTTTTTAATATCTAAAGATCTAACAACCATTGGCGTACTAAGTGGATATGCTTTATCCATTTGAAAACGCTTTAGAATTTTCTCAATGTAGTTTGATTGATGGATTAATATGCCATTAGTACTATGCTCAATCTGTAGACCGAGACAGTGCTTAGTTTTGCCAAGATCTTTAATTTTAAATTCCTTCTTTAAGTAATTTATTGTTTCATCAATCTCTTCTGGAGTTCCAATCAAATTTATGTCATCAACATAAACTGCTAAGATAGCAAATCCCTTTACCGATTTCTTTATAAAGACACATGGACAAATGAGATTGTTTTCATATCCTTCTTTTACCAAATATTTACTAAGACGGTTATACCACATTCTTCCAGATTGTTTCAATCCATATAGTGATCGTCTTAGTCTTAATGAGTACATGGACTTTGATTTTGCTTCAGGCAATTTATATCCATCTGGAATTTTCATGTAAATGTTGGTATCTAATTCACCATAAAGATAAGATGTCACAACATCCGTTAATCTTATATCGAGTTTTTCAGAAACTATAAGGCTTATCAAATATCGGAATGTTATGACATCCATGACAGGGGAGTAAGTTTCCTTAAAGTCAAAACCCGGTCTCTGCAGGAAACCTTGTGCGACAAGTCGTGCCTTGTACCTCACGACTTCATTTTTATCATTTCGTTTTCTAATGAATACCCATTTATAACCTACTGGTTTAACATTTTCTAGTGTTTTTTCTATTGGTCCAAATACACCATGTTTTTGAAGTGAATCTAGTTCCACTTGGATAGCATCTTTCCATTTTGGCCAATCGTGTCTTTTTCGACATTCATTTATGCTATTTGGTTCATTATCATCATTCTCATTATTCTCATTATGGTCATGACCTTCAATTATTTCAGTAGCTACTGCGAATGAGAATACATCATCAATTATTATTTTACTTCGATCCCATATTTCTCCGTAGTTCGTATAAAATATTGAGATCTCATTATTATTAGGTACCATTTTATCGTTGGAATCTTCTTTTATCTCTTCTGGGATAATGTTTCCTTCCGCGCTTCTAGGAGAATTGGGATTTTCATTTGAGTGATCTTTTTGATCATTTATAACCTCTTCAGGAGGTTCCTTAATTGATGATTTTTCATTAGACTTTCTTTTTCTAGGCGCCAAGTCTTTTGAACCAATTGGCCTTCCACGTTTTTGTCTTGCTTTAGATTCATTTGCTGCTATATTTATTTTTGATCCTTCAGGGACATCAATTTTTGCTGGTGCATTTGCTGCTGGAATGTGAGATTTAGTTATTTTTGCGGTGTCACTAAATGCATCCGGCAGTTGATTTGCAATATTTTGAATATGCAAAATTCTTTGTACCTCATATTGGCATTGTTTAGTACGTGGATCCAAATAAGACATAGATGGATTATTCCATGATATTTCACGCCGTTCTACCGGAACGGTCTTTTCTCCCCCTTGTCTCATCAAATTTACAGTCTGAAAATCTTGCAGTGAATACATCACCTGTAAGAGGTTCAAGGTAACGAATTATCGATGGGGAATCAAATCCCACATAAATTCCCAACCGTCGTTGAGGACCAATTTTAGTACGAAGTGGTGGATTAATAGGTATTTGCACAGCACAACCAAATTTTCGTAAATGTGAAATATTTGGTTGAAATCCAGTTAAGAGCTGTGATGGTGAAAGCTGATGATAAGCTGTTGGTCTAATTTTAACCAATTTCGATGCATGCAAAATTGCATGCCCCCAAGCTGAAACAGGTAGTTTTGATTGCATAAGCAATGGTCTTGCAATAAGTTGCAAGCGCTTAATTAATGATTCTGCTAGACCATTTTGAGTATGAACATGAGCTACTGGATGTTCAATTTCAATCCCCAATGATAGACAATAATCATCAAATACTTGAGAAGTAAATTCTCCAGCATTATCTAGTCGAATCGATTTAATTTGATGATCAGGGAAGTGTGCTCTCAATTTTATTATTTGAGCAAGTAGCTTGGCAAATGCCAAATTTCTTGTAGAAAGTAAACAAACATGTGACCAACGAGTTGATGCATCAATCAATACCATAAAATATTTGAATGGTCCACATTCAGGGTGGATTGGGCCACATATATCACCTTGAATTCTTTGTAAAAATGTTGGAGATTCAGAGGTGATTTTACTATATGAAGGTCGAGTGATTAATTTTCCTTGTGCACATGGGGCACATAAGTAATCACTTGGTAAATTCAATTGGTTTGATAAATCATGTCCGTTTGAGTTTTTGGCAATTTTACGCATCATAGTTGATCCAGGATGACCCAAGCGATTATGCCAAAGAATCAATGTCTTTGTATTTGTGAGCTTCTGTCTCATATTTACAGAGTGAGATTCAACTATGCCAATTTTTGTAAAATATAAACCAGTTGAAATTGTACCAAATTTTTCTAGGATAAGCTTCTGGCTTTCAATTCTAGAAATAACACAAAGATATTCTTTGTTGTTTTCATTTATAGTTTCAATATGGTATCCATTCATTCTTATATCTTTGAAACTCAGCAAATTTCTTTTAGAGTTGCTTGAGTATAATGCATTCTGAATAAAGATATGCATACCATTTGGTAATATTATATGGGCTCTTCCGGACCCGTCAATTATATTAGCAGATCCAGCTATAGTGGAGACTTTAGCTGAGAAATTTTTAGATGGTTTAGAGAAAAACTTCTGGTTTTTCAAAATTGTATGAGTAGTTGCACTATCTAGTAAGCATATATCATCACGCAAATGGCGTTCCATACCTTAAGAATTAAAGACAATGATTAGTCAATCATTAAAAATTTGTATGCATAAATAAATGTAATGTAAACAAACAAAGTAATATGATTAAAATAGGCTATTGATTAAAAACAACATCCACATTACACATTACTAGTACTGCAAAGGGAAATACAATTAAATGAACACAAACTTCAAACTGATTTATTGATGCAAGCTAATGAAATAAAACGAAAGTCACAAACTTCAAGACATTTCTAATTGATCAACTCGGTCATATCATTGATCATTGCACTTAGATTTTCATCATTAATGAAATTTCCATTGTCATCTTCGAAGAAATCATCTAACTTCAGGTTAGTGTTTTCAGGTAACTTTTCGGCATTATTTGCCTCAATATTCTTCGAGCGATGATATTCTTCAACTGTTTTCTTTGATGATCTACATGTACGTGACCAGTGACCAGATCGTCCACATCTATAACAAACTTCCTCATAATGCCTTTTATTTTCTGAAGCTGAATCATTGTTCTTTATAGGCTCAATTTTCTTTTGTTGCTTTTTAAAGTTGGTGGTTTTGTTACCTTTAAAACCACCATAACCACCTCTGCTAGAGTTATATCCACGTCCACGACCATGTCCTCTACCTCGACGTCGACCCCTACCTCTTCCAGAGTGGGCAAAATTAGCATTAACTTCAGGTAATGCAGTTGAACCAGTTGGTCATGAGGAATGGTTTTTTATAAGCAATTCATTATTTTGTTCAGCAATTAGTAAGCATTCTATGAGTTCAGAATATTTTGTAAAATGACGCTCTCGATATTGCTGCTGCAGGAGTATATTCGAGGCATGAAATGTTGAGAAAGTCTTTTCAAGCATTTGTGCGTCATCCACCTTTTCTCCACATAATTTCAATTTAGAAGTGATTCTAAACATTGCAGAATTATATTCTCTTACGGACTTAAAGTCCTGAAACCTCATGTTCAACCACTCTTGCCTAGTGTTTGGAAGTATGACCGTCTTCTGGTGGTCATAACGCTCCTTCAGGGAGTTCCATAAGTGGAGAGGGTCTTTTTCAGTCAAATATTCTGTTTTTAGATCGTCATGGATATGACGTCTTAAAAATATTAGAGCCTTTGCTTTGTCCTGCTGGGACATAGTATTGTCATTTTTAATGGCATTTTCTAAGCATTGAGATTGCAAATGAATCTCAGCATCCAGTATCCATGATAAGTAGTTGTCTCCAGATATATCCAAAGCTTTAAATTCAAGCTTGGCGATGTTTGTCATTTTGTGAACTGTTCATAAAATAAATTGCATAAGGTGAATATATTCGCCACAACAGCATTCACTATTTGTTTGTTTCCAGCTAAAAAGAAGAAGAAAAATGGAAAGTCTTCAATAATGGTATCAAACAACTATACCAAAAAAATAAATTGTATCAACAAAACCAAAAATTTGGATTTTGCAACTTTCATGTATTTATCAAATAAGAAAGGAAAGTCAGCCTTTGCGTATATTCCATTCCAAACTTTTGAATTTTATTTGGCAATAGATCCGCAAAGGGAAAAATAATAATAATAATATTGAATTTAGAAGCCAAAGAATAAAAATAAGAGTGATACAAGAAAAGACATGAAAAATATAGAAGCGAACCCCAAACTAGCATGTGCTGACTTGATAGCTTTATCAAAAAAAAATATGATATTGACAATTACCTTTTTGGAGAGAGGAAAAGTAACGAGTTTATAAAGAAATACAAGAACAATTCCTTTACCTGCTGTTGTAAAGGAAATAAGAAATAGAATGTATGTGGATATATTCTAAAAGACTCGTCTGCACTAATATATATAATAGGATTTTGAATATAAATAGCCTTAGAATTGGAATGGTCAGAAGAGAAACGGTCAGAGTAATTAATATTTAATTACTTGCTGAGAAGTTGGAAAGTTTGAAGGTGAATAGGTTGAGGTCAATAATTAATTCGCATTCCTTCGTGCTGATAACGTGTTACAGAATAAAGAGAATGGAGGCAATTAGGGAGAGAACAATTCTATTGAATGTGAGAGATATATCTTTACAATACAATCAAGCTCCATATTTATAGACTACTTTTGCAGTGCAGATTGCAATAATGCCCTTTCATATTTAGCATATTCATCCCTATTATTAATGTATATTACAACATACTTTTATTTTTTTGACCTACATCAAGTCCATAAATTTCTCTATATTTACGCAAGATATATATACTTACATACATACATACATATATATATATCTTAATGGCGGTTTCCAAAGTGAACAAAATAAAAAAAGAATACAAAACTACACCAAACAATGCAACTACTACATATTTTTCGACGTACATCTATTCTATAGATGCCTCCATATTTTATGCCAGTTATGTCCTAAAGTTTGCACATCCAAATATTTATAGTAATGGTTTACAAAATTTTCATCGAAAAGTTTATTAATCGGCCAAACCTTACTGCTTTTCATACTAAATCCATAGACCGCATCCCAATATTTATCGGTAAAGTTTTTATATATTAATACACCGGTAATGACAATGAACACACTTTCATCATGGAGTAGTTCTATACTGCATCTGTTCGTTCAAATATAAACAAATTTCATAATATACCACTTACATTCAACTTAACATTAAGAATAAACAAATGCATCAAATAATCAGGCCTTATCCATGTTATGATTAGGTCCAATATCATTATTTGCATGAACTATATCACAATTCTATAATTAAATTCATTATTTAAAGATACATATTATTCCGACAGAAAAGAATGTATGCTAGAGTTTTATAAATTTCTTTCCATGAAACGGATAATGGATTTCTCAAGCTAATATCATCGCACTAAATTCCCTTTAAGAAACCAATTAAATTTGATTGATAATTAAATGAACATTAACAACAACCCATGATCTGTAATGCACATCTAAGTCTAATATAAAAGACAATTGGTTTCATTTTGCAGAAAGATAACTTAAATGAATTATTTTTTGTCATACATTGGTGATCATGATGCCAAATCCATCATGGCCCGATAGTCAGTACCCGAGTCTGATATTGTACAATGGTGAGCCAATAGCGGATAACCTTCTCTTTAAATTGTTGTATTTGCATGTGTATTCCTGCGTGAGTGTCGTGTATGTGTGTATAATTTAAATGTGTATTGTGTGGAAATTTTATCTTTGAAACCATTTTTGCTCCATATTTTGCAGTTGTTTATTAAGCACCAGTACTATCTGCATTACCGTTTTCAAAGATTTATACACAAGTTTTAGACAAAATGTTATCTTATTTGAAAATGGATAAAAAAAGATCAATATTTCTTAATCAATGAACCATATAAATCATTTAAACAGGTTATGATGATAAGAAGTTGAGTGCATTTAATATAAGCCAGGAAATAGTTTGACATATATTAGAAAGAGGATTATTAAAACGACATTAGCAGAAGATATATTTTTACCAAGAAACTCCGATTAACGTTTGTACCACAATTATTAGGTATCACACATTGACATTGTTATGTAAAGTTATTTTCTAAGATCATGCGTTTCAAGGAAAAGTATAGCAGATGGATCACTTTGATTAAGCCGATAGCTTAAAAACATATTTGACATCAACATAGGATGAATATGATCGGTTAGCTAAATAATTTTTTTATCTATATTACCTTGCTAAATTGATGGTTACTTCTATTTGAACTCATTCATGTGATTGGTGGATTTGAAAATAAATGGGTCTAATTATAGTATTTTAATTTTGTTATGACAAATAGTAACTATATGGGAAAGTTAAATCAACCATGGATGAACAACGTTGCACCCAAGGAAATGGAAATATTCCCATATTTCCATATATTGAGTGAATTCTTTTTATAACAATATAAACTATTCAACGTTATATATGCTTATTGATATATGAATACAAATAACGATTTCTTTGTTTCATTTCTCAGTAGCTGACTATAGGCGTTAATGCTTGATTAATCTGTGGATCATTTTACTTTTATGCCAAAGTAAGTAAGTCGATTATTATATTGTTAATCAGCATTTATTTTTGGATTGTTGACAGTCAATAAAAAGCTCAGATGTCCAAGAAGGAGCTGAACAATAAATTTGGAGTTGTCAAAGAGGATTTAAAAGTAAGGTAACATTACAAGGAATATCAACATTCCGTTTTTTGTTTTCTTCATTATTTGACCGCTAAGCCCTGCTGTAACATATTTTACAACCAAATTGAATTATATGATGTACATCTTGCATAAAATGCAATGTGAAAGAAATAACTTTATACCAATTTCGATAATGAATGCTTCATTTGGATCATAAAATTTATACTTCTGTAGATTTTGATGTAGTTGCTCTATATCAAGTTGTTGAAAGATTCTTCAACTCTTAATTTTATTTCATTTTAATTTTAAGTACTATCTAATTTTTACTTAAATATTATAGTTTGTTTCACTTTTTTGGGCTTGACTAATTTGAAAAGGATTTGTGTGATCTACAATAAATCAATTATCTTTTATCAACTGGTTGTCGGACTATCGTAAATAAATTTTGTGCTTACGAACTGCACAATGTGTGAATGTGGCTTGAATTTGCATTAGTTTTTCTTACGTTCTAAGTATAGATGTATTATATTGTATTGTTATAAGAGTTTTCCAATTTAAACAGTTAGACTCTCTTTCCTCTTTTTCTAAAACCTTTTCCATCACTTTTCCCGCATATTACAAAACACAAAATATTTTAAAACTAAAATTTTATTAGTGATATAAGTCATTCATACGAGTTCAAATGTTTAAGATAATCTATTATAAGCGATTTTTGTTTTGTTGTTAACATTGCTGGAACTATAAAATATGATATTTTATAAATCAAGTTGAAATACTCATTTTGAACTCCTATTGCAACCTGTTTCGATCAACTATCTTGATAATGCCAATAATTACATCTTTTCATGTTTACTATTTAATGTGTTCTATGTTTTCAACATATGCTTCGAACTTATGTAAAAGAAATTTACTTGCATATAAGTATTTTAACATATCAACTATTTAAAATAAAATGTAACATGCATGATGTTATAGTTATTTCATTGCAAAGGTGGTTTTGTTTGCATAGTTATTCATTTACATATTTGTTCTTCTTTTATGGTTTTCTTGGAATTCTTTATTTGCTACAATGGGAATTGAAAAGTCACACTGACATTAAAATAACTTACTGATTTGAATATAAAAGATGATTACAAATACATTATAGATAGTATAAATAATATTTCAAGGGTTTTTTTTATCAACATTTCATTATTTAAAACCTACGTCTTCCTAAAATCGATATTATACAATGTTCCCAAAATGTTTATCAGATTCCGCCTACATCAAGTATACCAAAACCTATTTGCTATAACATTAACTCATACGATATTTTATGTACTCTAATGTCATTAACTTATGAGAAACTTGACCATCACTAATCTATTGGTTTTGAAAAGGTTATTAATTTCTTCTTATATACCCTTTTCTCATTTCTGGAAACCTTCTTATTCAATTTCAAGTTACAGTTTCTTTTCTCATATTAATAAAAAGAGAGAATGCAACATGAGCTATAAACCTCCAAACGAAATTTCATATCAAAATTTCAAAAAATGTCTTGAATTTGAAGGTAACTGTAAAGCCCCACCCCGAGACCCACCTTAGCAAAGAGAATTAACGAGTAATTCCGTCTACTAAAGTGGAGAATAGGGCTGGTTAAGGGCGACCATCTATATTTTTGTCTTAAACATCCATTGAATACGTCGATAAATGCATTATAATTTTTCAACTCAAGTGGATCGACATACTCAGTAAATGCTTAATCCAAAACTATAGGTGGCTAACGGATCTATCAGAACAAAATACAAAAATTGAATGTAAATCACATCACAGAACAGTAACCAACATCATATATATACATATACACTGATACACGTTCAGTCCAATACAATATGAATACAATAAAGGTGGTACATGACCACACCATATACATCGAATCAAATGTAAAAACATCAGAGTATGTGGAAGAAATAAACTACTCAAGAGAAAGAAGAGCTGATATCCAACATCAACTTCAAGCTAAGCCCAATAGTTGATATCTGAAACAACTCGGTCTGACCCGAGTGAAAACACACGGGTCAGGCTAGCTAGAACTTATCATTAGTAAAGGTGATTATAAGAGATAAGGGGAAAACCATTCCATAGTTACCAATGGAATGATATAGGTCATCAAGTTATCTCTAGATTGATACATCAATGGTTCATCATGACTGCATAGAGGAATACAATATGTATATTAGATAGTCATGTTTTATCTAATTATATATATAACCGAATGAAATGGGTGAGGATATGGACCATAAATAAAATCTTCATAAGATAATTAAAACTTCAAGAATCCATCATAAATAAAACTCATCTAATAGAAACTTCTTAATTATTATACCTCATCTCATCGGTATAAATATAAATACATCTCAAATCCATCATTAACTCATTATAAAGATTCTTCATAATCATTTATACCTCATACCATTTGTATAAATATAAATATGTCTTAAATCTATTAACAACACTCATCATAAAAGCATTACCATAATTTATACCTCATCTCATTGGTATAAATATATATAATGTCTCAAATCCATCTTGATAGAGCCCGAAAAGAATCCAAAACATCGTATTCGAAATTACAAATAAAACCATGTATGTCAATAAGCCTTTTTCTTACATAAGGCTATACTAAAGCATCATCATCAAAATAGTGAAATCGAAATACCTAAAACCTCATGGAAAACAACACGTGCATTTACATCTTGACTAGTACTACCATTATTTGGTACCATTCATCGTGATGACTTGGGGTCACATAACATCATAACATCGTGATTATCTTGATTGACTATAGTCGAAAACATCTTGATAACTCCCAGTCACAAAAACCCGAGTAATAACATCGTGATGATTGGAGTCGAGTAATAACTTCATGAACATCATGATGACTCCAATCGAGTACTCGGTCTGTAGCACTAGTAACATCGTGAATGTGTCTCAACTTCTCGAATAGGAACCCAATAGGCGTCAACGTACATCCCATACCATACGTTCTTATCTATTGGTTTACTAATTGTTAGTTGATGCCACATTGGAAAACCATCATAAAACATCATCAAATAAACACTGCCTCATCTCATCGGCGAGTGTAAGATACCTAACTCCTCTTATCTCCAACTTGGACGAGTTTCAAGCGACATCGAGATTTGTCTCATTTCATCGACAAGTAAAAATTCATCATAAATATCGAAATCATCATCAATCCATCATAACAACTTGCCTCATCTCCTAGGCAAGTAAAAGAACATCGTGATGGTTATTTCTAACCATAGTTGCAAATTAAAACTTAACATCAATATTGCCTCATTTCATCGGCCATCACAAAATGCATCTAGATTGGTTCGTCGTCGAATGTACTCAAAAAGTAATTCTCAAACCAATATCTCCACCAAAAATTTGGTAACTTCTAAATCAACTCAAAATAACACTTCAAATTGGTTTCGATCGTACAAGTCCGATATTAAGCGATAAAGCAAAAATGCATGTCCCATACCACATTTTTTTTACTAAATTGTTTAATTCTCATTCTTATACGTCGAAACTCATAAACATAGCTAAATTATATTTAAAATAATTTTTTAGAGAAAATAGAATTCTTAAACAATCTAGAAACCATTTTAAAAGCTTCGTACAGAAAAATCCACTATTTTAAAGAGAACGTCTATTATACAAACACTTTAAAATAATGAATAATTAATAATAATAAAATCTCTTAAATGATTTATTTTTATTTAAGAAATTTTCAAGAATTTATTTGAAATTAAGATCATTTAAACCCTCAAAATACTCACATATCGGTATTAACCATTATTTAAATTTAAATGGAATTTAAATAAAACTTTAATCTCAAACTTCTTCAAATCTAAGATAATATATTCATGGACATCATTTCCATCTAATAACATCAAGTTTTTAAAAAAAATGCGACTGAAATCATAGAAATCGTCAGAACATCATCAAACATGGAAATTAAACACTACGTATATTTCGGTTCTACTATAAAGAATTATATATTTTCACATAAAAATCTACAAATTCTGAGAATAATTATAAAATAAAAGTTGTAGACTAAATCCTCAGGTTTCCAGAACTTCAAAATTTTCTAAATTTTGATAAGTAACAAGAAAGTTATGATCAAATTGGTTTCTAGGTGAATATATAAACACTCTCTATCAATGACAGGACAGTCATAAAGATATGGATTTTTCACCATATAGACATCAGAAATACTCAAAACTCAAAACACCAAAGTTATAGCCTAAATCATAAGGTTTCCATAACTTCAAAAATTTCTAAATTCCGACTGGTAACAAGAAAGTTATGATCAAATTACTTTCTAGGTGAATATATAAACACTCTCTGTCAATGATAGGACAGTCACAAGGATATGGATTTTCACCTTATAAACATCAAAAATAATCAAAACTCAAAACATCAAACTTGTAGATCTATGTCTATGATTTCCAAACCATCTAAGATTATTGAATTTTGACTTAAAACGAAAGAGATATGTCCAATTTACTGACGGCAATTTCATAATTAAACATGCAACAAACAAAATTGAGATTTCTTACTTGAAATCTCAATCAAAGCTAGAAAATGTGAGTTTTAAAACTCACCTTTGATTTTAGATAGCAAACACCCAAATTTGTGAAGAAAGACAGGAGCTTGAAGGTGAAGTCCTTTCTCTATTCTTATTTTGATGAAGTTCTTCTTGAATTAATGGCAAAATTGAGCGGAATTGAGATTCAATTAGAGAAAGCCATTGTTTTTCTTTCTTTCTATCTACTGTATCTTTTGTTTTAGGGAGGAAGATGAGAAGAAAAAAATTACTTTACACATATTTCATCTTTTCTAGATGGTTCTAGAGAATGTTAATGGATTCAAACCTTACCCAAATAAGCCCAAGATAAATATACTTTGAGATATTCCTATGTTATATACAAATTTAACCTATTTAATCAATTTATACACTAGTTTTCTCATTTTTAACCAAACAAAATATCTACAACAAATTGTTTGCAACAAATTTTTTATTATATATATAAAAAAAAATTCGACAATAAAAAGTTATTTTTATAAATAAAACTCAATCTTTCACAATATTTTACAAATTACACCATTTTAGTGTAAAAACACTATTTTTAATGCAATAACTTAAACAAAAATTTCTTTCGGGTCAAATAAATTGCAATAAATCATTCTAACACTTTTTAATCATCAAAATATATTTTTTCCAATTAAAAATATTATTTTCCCCATATAACACAATATTACCAATATTCCCATTTTTAGTGAAAAATCACTATTTTCATCCATTTCAACTAAATAAAATTTATTTTTAAGTCTAATGAAGTGTATTAAAATGTTTTTAACATTTTTACATTAATACATCATTCCAAGCCTAATCACACTTCTAAGTTTTATTTTCTTCATATTATTCCTTTTATTTTACAATAGAAGGCTAACATTGGATAAATTTCCAATATTACTAATTAACTAAAAATTAAACCATCACAATTATTTATTTTCAATCCAAATCCAAAAATAAAGTTTTTCAAACTTTGTTTCATTCATTTACACTTTTTTTTCAACCATCATATGTTGAAATAGGCTTCAAATAAAATAATATGACTTATTTAAATTTCAAATCCCATATTATATTCATCAAGATATTGCTTATATAAAATAAACAATATAATCACTCATTTTATTATCCAATTCATTTTTAAACAAAATATTAAATTATAATTTTCATTATAATTTAATATTAACAGTAACCTTCAAAATCCCAGGTTGTTACAGTAACATTCTTATATATTTAGTTTGTTATTTGTTTTCATATTTCTTTTATTTTGAAATCTCAGGTTCACCACTACTTATTCATGCTCTTCGAGTGTCAATTCTATTCCATCTACATCTATATCGAATCTAGGGGATTAAGGAGGTGAGTTTCAATCTAATTCTTTTATATTAAAAAATGTCCGAGATCTGGTTTATTGTGGTTAATTTTTTGCATCCCTTTTTATTCATGTTATAATAGCTATTTTGATAAATATTTTTCAATTTTTTTTAATATTTCAAGCTTCGTTTATATTTACATTATGTGGGCACATTATGATCTGGGTCCTATTTGGATGTCGCATTGTTTTAAATTAATTTGATTAAAATGTGCATTAAACAATTTTCTTCAGTCATGCTTTAACAGAGTGCATTTCAATTGCTTTGCATAATTTTTCTAATGTGTTTCTCATGATAATTAAACATTGCTTATAAAATCATTTTAACTTTTGATTCTTGGAAAGTTTGCAGTTAATGATGATGATAGCATCATTAAAGTCTTTTCCTTGAAGATAAAAAGGAATATAGTAGAAGACCAATGGCTGCTTGAACGCAATAACATACTTACAAATTAAACATGAGTGATGAGTGAAAAAAAGTAACAAAAGTCAATAGAAGATTGATGGATAAAACCATCCTCTTTTTGGCAATTATTTGTGCCAAATTCAATTTTATTGTTGTAGGATTGTACATAATTGTCAAAGATGAACAAATGAATTAAGGTCACCATTAGAATTATATTATAACTCAATATATTTTTTCTTTTGTAGTTAGATTTTTTATAATTGTCTTATACTTTGTAATGTACATATAATACTGTTATATAAAACAAGGCCTGTGTGTCGTGCTTTTAATAGTCTTTTAGCCACTTAAATTCATATCACCAACGTATGTATGTAAAGATTATATAAATTAGTTGGTTGACTAAAGACAACAACTTTTAGCTCTTTAAGCTCCTGATGTTGTTATGTTTTGTTTATCATGTGTATGCACGTTTATATATGTGCATATGTCTGCACATACTCTTATAGTCATATATATTACTATGTGTATGTATTTATGTACGAATGTATGCGAATAGCCATAATGTATACATATCTACACATGCGTGTGTGTATTTTTATACTTACTAGGTTATTCCATGACTTTGTTATTGGATGGAGGGATTCTATAGTTGCCTTCACAAATTTGCAGAAGAAAATTTCTAATGCATGAACAACATTGCAAGTAAAAAAAATCAAAATTCATATTAGGTGTCCACAATGGTTAACTGCAACCCGTGTGCATAGCATGTGTTCGCACTAGTAGAAAGAATGAAGTAAAACATAACACTAAATTGAGAGGGACGTACTTTAAAAATAATTAGAAATAAGGATGTGTCATAAATTTCCTCATTTATTTAGTGGTGTATTTTTGGATTTTTTTGTTACATAGAGGCGAAAGCATATGTCCATGAATGATAGTTTTTCCTTCAGCTTAGCTTTTTCTTTAATACTAGTAAACAACGTTTAATGATAAATCTACATAAGTAATCTCAAGCGCAAAATGTATAACTTATATTTTTGGGCCATAATGACTTTATACAACAAATGTTGACATTAACTTTCTAAATTCTTAACTTCGTAGGCATTACATTATTGTGCATGTTTATTGATTTTAACATCTAAGCTACAAAAGTTAAATATGGGGTTCCTATATTTAACATATAAATTAATATGTACATAGTTCGCTATGGTAATAGTATTATCAATCTAGAATGGAGAAATGATGCTCTAATTGAAATGATGATCCAAGTTTGGCTCCAACATTTGCTTTATTACACATTTTGGCATATACAATAATAACCAAATTAGAAAATATCAATGTATCTTGGAAAACACCATTTTTTACTCATACAACTTTACACGGGAATAACATGTAAGATGTCATTAAAGATAAGAGTTAGATCAAATGGTGTAAGGAAATATAGTAAATGAAATAAACAATTAGAAAATATCATTATTATTGGAATAAGTTATTGTGATTGGCTCTATTATAATACTAAACAAAGTATTTTATAAAATAAGCTCCTACATATATGCATAGAAGCAACAAATGTCGAAATGAAAGTAGAAGTTTTGTGTAGTAAAATAATGATTTTATAAAATTTAAGAAATAAGTAAAGTTAACTTGTTATATTGTGAACTAAAATTATTAGAAATTATGGTTTACTTGAAAATAGATTATATATTTTTTCGCAAAAATAATAGGTAAAACTTGCAATTGATTTATATGCATTAAATACCTACATTATTTTTCTTAGAATTCTTTGTAAATTATAATAAAAACAACTATCATATCTCTGTTGCTTCATCAAACCAATATCACTTATACCTAGCTCAACATTCAAACATATTTTTCATTTATTTTCTTTTTATTCAATAATTTCACCTTTTAACCTTGTCTTTTTTTGTTCTTGGTTGTCAACAATGACCGTAAATTTCCATTAGAAATCTAATCATAAATTGAGATGAATATATTTTTAGAGTATTAATCCAATATTGATAATAACGCTTTTAATATTATCCATTTGCGCATCAAAATATCAACATGGTATAGTATTTAAAACCAAATCAATTTTTTATTCATGTATGGTAAAATATATAATCATGTTCCCTTACACGTAAAATATATAATGTTACCTTTCAAGCATAAACAAACTGCTCAGGAAACCATAAAGTATATCACCTTTACAATACTTAGATTAGTTTGTTGATAAAGGATTGGAAAATAGTAAAGAAGCTTTTGTTAAAGTTATGAAACAATAAACATTATATTTTCCCTCATGGAGCTAAAACTTTCTTCTAAATCATTTCTCCAAAAAATAATCACATAGAAGAAAATGATTGATTAAAAATTAAGTCTCTAATCTATCAGCATTATAGGGGATTATCACGTCTTTAGTTCTTTCATTAAATTTAATTTCAATTTCGGACAATCAATTCAACTACTTTTATATTTTGTTTAAGTTCAAATCAAATGGTGCTGATAGCAACCAATACATTATGTTAATTACATAGTGGTATTATTTAATATGATTTTTCCTATATGAAATTATTTAACTAATAAAGATGATCAATACTATGTATGCACATTCGTTGTACATGTGTAAAAATTTATTTTATTATACGTCATAAGACATACATGTGCAGATAACCAACCATGTTTAGTATTGAACCCGTTAAAATAATAGCTCTACCGAGAGTTATATTTGTGCTCAATTTTGTAACATAAAATTTAAATTGGTCACTCTACTATTATAGAAAGTATCAACTAAACTAAAACAATACAAATTAGGTAAATTATTTATATTCTCTAATAAATATATGACATTTAAAATTTTGAACTAAGCATATTTTCTGATAGTTTAAAAGTGGCTTAAAATAGAAAGTATCATCAATTCCACATTGGTGCATTTTTAGAAAGGAGCAGAGCATCTGTGCATGAAAATATTTTTAGTTTGGAAACAACTATTGAAAGCGACTAAAGTGTTAAAAAATATTACACCACCAACATGATCCTATTAAATTAATATGTGAACAAATACCAAGTGAGAATGAATATGTAGTAGTTTCATATGGAATTGAGAGTGGAAGTGAACTATACTAAAGATATTTACTAATTCAAACTAGTTCAAATAACTTTAAACATAAATTTATGATATATTTGATTCAAAATTAATCTCGAGAATTGGTTACACATTAATTTAAGAAACAGTTCTCCTTAATGCTAGTTAAATGAATTGCTATTAATTTGAGAATTCAATTACATACAATTAACTAAATATTAAAGGTGGAAAAAATATGAAATATATATCATATTGAAACTCAGCCTGAAATTGCTAAAAATACCAATAATCAACTAAATCCAAATAATAAACACATAAAATTTTAAATTTAACAAATTACGTATAGTCTTTATGTAACGACCCGTAAATTTCGACAATTAAATTTTCAATTAAAAAGGATTTTGAAATTTAAATTTTGTAGAAAAGGGAAATATATATATATATATATATATATATATAAAGGAGGTAAATTAATACTAGATGAACGCTAAATGAAAATTTATAGCAACGGTAATTAAAAATCTTAATTATTGTTAAATTTAATAGAAATCTAATGATTGAGATAATGGAAGATTTATACCCTTGTGTAAGTTGCATAAATAAAGGAGAATTAAATTTATAATTAATAATGAATTGTAGAAACGGTTATTTAACTTAATTGTTGAAAGGTTAGGTGAAATATCAATAAAGGAATAGTGTAATCTGTTGCACTTGAATAAGATATAAAATAAACAATTAAAGACAAAAATTTAAATTACCTATGTATTAGTAAATTGGTAAAACGGTAACTGTATAAGAATTAAGATAGTAATACAAATGGCAGTTGCTGGACAACCAATTTAATGCAAATTCAAAAGTGATTGAGACGACTGTTGGGTTTTAATGGAGTGTAAATAAATAGTGAAAAACATTATAATATCTTAATTTAAATATGATTGTTTAATTTATACTGAAAGAATAAAATTGAAATAGTATTTAATGTAATAATAACTATAATAAATTGCAATTGTATAATGGAAGTAAATTGTTAATAAATGGATGTAAATATTAACTAATTGATGGAAATAAAATATAAATGAATGTTTGGATAAGATCATAAGTAAATGCAATTAGGTAGCATGTATTGGAAATAAAGTTCATTTAAATATTGAGAAATTTTAATGTTGTTATTAAGAAAAACGTTACTTTAGTAATTTTTAATATAGTAACGGGTGTGCGAACGCGAATTAATGGAAACGTAAAACTTATTTTAAGTGAGTATTTGAGTGTAGACTTATGAAATAGATTAATGACAATAAATTTTTGTACGTTATTTATTCTATTAGTTTGTTAAGTTTTATTTTGATCAATTTCAATTAATGCACTAAATTATTGCAGTTAGTGTGGAATATTGGTAAGTGAATAAATAAGATGTAACCTAGATAAATTTCCATTCATAATATGATGATTAATGTGATATAAAGAATGAAACCAAAATGGAATGAATTAATTGAGGTTCTAACTTTATTTATGCGTAAAGTTAACAAAATTTCCAATAAAATTTAGATACGGTAAGTTATGCAAATAAAAGATGAAATTTTGGGAAATATTTATGTATTGGAATATAAAAGAAATGTTAATTAGGTAGTTGAGTAATAATTGATTTATTTTGAGTTGTAATCCAATAAAATCAAATTTATTAGGATTTATTGCAATTAATTGGATTAATTGCAGTAACCTTTGGAAATTGGAACTTAGTAAAAATAATCTGGATTGGATTTCAAATAAATAGGTTAGGGTGAGTAACTGAATTACATACTATGAATAAGTAAACCAGGAAGATTAAATTTAATTAATATAAAATAGTTGATTTATTGCAAATAAAAGATTATGTAAATATTTAGTTAGGTGGAATTAAAGATAATTACATAATAAGGTATGAATCCACTGCTAATCTTATTTATGGAAATGAAAAGAGTACCAAAAACAAGCTTTGTCAGTATATTTAAGTTTAATGTATAATAATAAGTTAATGGTAATAAAAGAAGTTTAAACATATGTTAATAGAGAGTTGAGTTTAAATCTAAGAATATTAAGAAGTAGATTTTTGAATACAACATTTGATCCATCCACTTAAAATGTATAGATAGGATAATCGCTGATTTTTGATTTAAGTAGTGCAAACGGAGATTTATCTATTTATTGGAATTGGAATTTATAAGTGTATAAATAGGAAATAAGTGAAATTTATTTTAAATACTCATAAATGAAGATTTAGATGAAGGTGAGAATGGTAATGCTTTAAATAGTAGAGACGTACACAAATCAATGTAGGTAATTTGAAATAAAATGTTGTCGAAACGATAAAACGTTTTTTGTGAAAAATGGATGACATAACGAAAAAGGGTAATGTATTCACTTGAATATAAATTGAAACTTATTTAAGGTATTAATTACAATGGATAGAGATTTTGGGTAACATTGTAAATGATATGTAAGTAATGCAAATGTATGTCAATAGTAAGGGATTAGGATGAATTAAAAATTTGTAACATAGGAATTACCTGCCTATTTGTTAATAAAAATTTGAATGGTTAGTAAGTGATAATAGAATAAGTGTACATTAGTGGAATTGAGGTAACGTTGGTTTTAATGTTGAGAAAATAAATGGGTATAGTAAAGTTTAAGTGAAATTGTAAGTATGTATAGGGGAATGAATTATTGCAGGGAAATATTTGGTAACCATTGCAATAAATGTAAATTTGTGTGCATTAATATGAAATTTAGTAATAGGTGTGAATAACTTAAATTTCTTCATAGGATAAAGAATGATGGAAATAACGTTTAATTAATATATCGGGATTTAATTGATCATAAAAGGTTGATTGCAAATCAAATGAAAAATGCTTAAATGGGAATTAAGTTATTTATTCATTTGGATTTAAAGCATGATTGAAATTTTTGGAAACTGAAAAAACGTTTTATGTTGATTGAAATTTAAGTTGGAAGTAATTAAGATAAATAAAATATGTATAATATGGAATTCAAATATACATAGAAATGTGGATTTTAGTATGTAAACGTAATCTATTGAGAATGGATAGAAATTTAATCTGTAATTATTACAGTAATTTAGAATTTAGTTGAAATTGGAAATTTATCTACGTATTTGGAAATTTATGGAATTGTGAATATATATATGGAAATTTAAATGAAGCATCTAATTATACATGTGTGAATACGCTTAAAATGCAATGTAAATGTTGAGAAAGAAATAATTTAATCCGTAACGTGTATAATTAATATCCTTTTGGGACCACTTCTGTTTGCACGTTAAAATTCGTGCATACCTATCCTGTTGCGATCTATCTATAAATATGCTGTGATAAACCCTAGCCTCCTTTCTATTGTCAATTGGCTGTACGTTCATTTTTCTTCATCTCTTTCTTTTCCTCAATGGTTACAAAACCTAATCTATCTACAATTCAAATTTTCTAATAAAATTCAAACTCTCCACAAAAATTCTAGAAAATTTATGATAAAGTTCTCGAGACACGTAATCTGCTGGTACAATTCGTTTTCTGTTTTGGATATTCGTTTGACCAGAAAAATTCGACGATGTGCTGTAGCTTTTAGCTGACGTGGCCATTGAAGTTAAGTGGGTTTTGTTTTATTTTATTTTATTTTATTTTTGTTTTTGTTTTCAAATCGTTTAAAATGAATATTTTTTTCATACGTTCTCCGATTCACGCGAAATTTCTTTTGTTAGGATCGTAATTTAATTCCAGATCCATTGACGCTGGTTTGGACAAATTCTGAGACCGTCGAATTTTTGGGTTTAAATCGGATTTAAATTCGATTTAAATTCAAAAGGTGAGTGTTTTAACCCACTCACAACTACTAGAAGCTTTTATGTTTGTTAAATTAATTTTAGAAATGAACAGAAATTTATTTATGAGTATTTGGCATGTTTATTTTATTCATATTTGTTGAATTGCATTTATTAAATTTAACTGTTAATTTAATTAATTTATTGCGTATAAATTTACAGTTAAAATTTATTTGCTTGTATATGAACTGCTAGTTAACAGTTATATAATTTATTACTGAATATAGACTGTAGATTAATAGCTGTTAAATTTAATTTGAATAAAATTGCCAGTATTACCTGTTATGTAGTACCAAAAATAATATTGTTATTGATTGATATTGATTGATGATTGCGATTTGGATGATGGATGATGTTGATGAATGGATGTTTATTGTATATCATTAAATTGCAAATTATCATGCATATTTCATTTCATTCGGGATTGTGGTTTGAAATGATATATAACCGCAAAATTTTATATTTTTTAAATTGCGGATTGAAATGATAAATATCCGTATTACTTGACCATAGGATAGAAAATTTTATACAGGCACCGCGGTCTATATATAACTATTTTAATGTGATTTCTATGGTTTGGATGGAATACGGTTTCTAATAATCTTAAATTTTATATTGTATAAATATTATTCTTCCATATATATACATATGAAGTTGAAAATTTTGAAATTAAAAGGTGTATAAAAATCTTTATTTAAAAATGGAAGAAAATTAAGAAAATGGAGTTTAATAATTTATATCATATGTTTAAATGTTAAGTTTGGTAATTTTAAGATATGATATTTATAATTGGATTTTTCCCAAAATAAATTGAAATGAATATTCTAGTAAAATTTGAATTGGGAAAATATATATATATATATATATTGTTACTAGAAATTGAAGTCTTATTATTTATGGATTTTATGTGAATATTCAAGACTAATTAATAGAACAATTGATCTGTTGAAAGAATAAAATCCAATTTTAGTTTGAAATATTGTTACTCAAAATGGATATACGTATATATAAATAAATTGAAGTGGTTTTGGAACTTGAGAGAGATAATATAAATTTTAGTTTAGACTTTAATAAAGAAATGTATTTGTAAAGCCATGAGAACTATTTTCTTTACAAAGTAACATTTAAGTTAAACCATTTAATTCATATACCGTTGAATGTCCAAACCATTCAAGTTTTTTTTATAGAAGTTATGGTTTTAAATTATGATTTTCAAAATATTATGATTTGAAAATATTTGATATTCAGACGTTATGAAGTTAAAGCATTATGATTTTGGAAAAGAATTATATTTGGGATAAGTGATAAAATATGGTTTTGGGTTTTGAAATGATATCGTATTCATGGTTATGAAATGGAATGTTTATTCTGATTTTTAAAGTATAACCTATTTTTAAATGTCCGCGGTGTTATAATAACGATGGGTTGGCAAAGAGACCGGGATCGGATATGGACATACTCTCTGTCGATACCGAAAACCACTTTGACTAACCGTGTACGCGGTGGAGATTCCAGAATGAAGTAGGTGGTGGTGACGTTTCCTGTAAGGTAAATACGTGGACCCGACTCCCGTGAGTTGGCATAAGGTGGCTAAAACATGAGCGATTCTCAGGCCAATGAGGTCATTCCTCTGATCGGACCCTCCTCTTCGATATTATACTTTGATTTTGGATTGATTCAGTGGCCACTTCTATATTTTGATTTTGGGGAGTTAGTCCGAGGTGGGCGGTAACTGCGGCTACGCGTTTCCACCAGCTGGATAGCAATTGGTATATCTACCCTGGCATTGCCTAGTTGTGCCGTGTCACCTACCATACCGAGCCTTTACTACGAGTTTCTATTTGTGTCGTACCTATGGAGTATCCTCTGGTAGCTTCCCGATCAGGAGGTATTACGGTACTGTATAGACTATTGGCATTATTTGTGTTAAGGGCTATATGGGTAACCCCTTAACGCTATTAAAAAGTAAGTTTATTTTATAAATAGACACTATTATAATAGCGCAATATACTACATAGTAAATAGTTTAACGGATCCTTAGGAGATGTAAATCCCGAACATCTCTTGAGTTACTGTACTCATATTTATTTCTGTTAATTTAACTCACATAAGATCTTTTAGTCTGACTCGAGTGTTTTTGTCTTTTCAAATTCGCTCGGGTCAGTCCGAGCATTTCAGGATCGAAGATTTTAGCTTTGGAGGACGAAGACAAAGAATCCGTATTATATTATTTATAGTATTGCACCACACTCTAAATTTCCGCTGCATTGATTGTATTGGTATGTGTAACTCTGATATTCATTATATAAGTAAAATAAATATTTTGTAAACAGTTATCATGAACTGTATATTAATTATTATATCTTATCCTTCCGCTGTGAGATTCTATTTTGCTTTATTTCTTCTCTGTTTTTCTTATTTACCCCATAACAATCCGCCCTTGCGTATGCTTTGAATTGGCACGTGTGTCGGTTTAAAGTGTGCGAAAAGGGGGGATGTTACACTTTAATATTTGTATATCATTTATAAAAAACCCTAATGTACCTTTTAATAGTGTTAAAATTGAATGAAGTTGAAAGTATGAGTTTTACAAACTTAAAGCATTAAAAAAACCAAAGCTAATATTATTCTCAAAAAAAATAAGCATAGATAATTGATGCTTTCATCAGCTAACATTTTCACTTTTGCCGCAAGCATATAATTTAACTTTATAAATATAACATTAAATTCAATTTGCGCTAAGGTAATAAACAGAAATAAATAAGTATATAAAAACTATTCAATTTGTAGATGATTAAATTGTATATAATAATTCTTATACATGAATTATAAAAATGAATATATTTATTACTATAAATAAATAGGAAATTGTACGTAGAAATATATAAATGTATATTTTTTGATATATGCAATAACTTTTTAAGTAATTATGATAAAATACATTTACTACTTTATATTTTCATCTAAATGAATAGAGAATTAATTTTCTATTCTTATATATTTCCTTTTGTATTTATTTCAGCTTTTATACAGAAAATTAGCTACACATTGATTATTAAATTAATTCTCTTTAAAACTAAATAAATGAATTAACTATTACTAATGGGCATATTTATTTAATTAAAATTAAATTACCAAATAGCAAAGAATGCAAAATATAAATATAAACATATATATGTATGTATATTTATTTAAATGATAACAACTAAGTGACAAACATGTTATCAGATTGCCAAATCAATTGAATTATACATATAATTTTGTGAATCTATGAAAATAATCTATTTTTTAAGTTAAGATTTTAGGTTTAAAAACTAAAAGCGTAAAAGGACAAATCAAACATTATTTTCCAAAATTGAAAGCATAAACGAGTACTAATAGTTTCAGAACTTAACATACCAACTTTACCACGAACATATCATTCAAGTTAATAACATTTTGGTATATTAACATCCAAAAGAAAATTGACTTATGAATTATATACCCATCAACTGTGACGATTCAAACCACTTGAACATAATCCTGGTTTGGTAGAAAATGTGCAAATAATATGAATAGGAACAACATAACATGATTTTATAAAGATAAATTTTGAGAATGTGTAATTAAGTAGAATTAAATAGCCAATATGGTAAAATATTATGGTTATGGAGATTGTAGATGGAAATAAGAATGTTGCAAGGAGAAACATGTGAAATGAAGAGCTAATCATAATTTTGACACTATTCATCGCTAATCGAATTAGAAAATACCACTTGTTGGTGAATTTCTTCATCTTCACAACACTCAACTCGATTGTCAGGTGACCTTATGATTAGTCGTCCTAGCGATTCGAAGTCGACGAATTTAAATTTCATTAAATTTACCTTTGAGAAGTGAATATGCTGCTGAATGCTTAGACAGCCAAGTAGTCTCACTTCAATAGTTTATTGAAATATCAATGAGGTTTTGCGAGCGATAAGTGATCTAAAAGCTAAATAGTAGAAAAATGAAAGTAAAGGACACAGAGATTTTTTACGTGGTTCAGATTAATGTAAATCCTACGTCCATGGAAGTTTTCATTATATCTTTTTGATTATTATATAAATTGACTACAATGGCCTCTCAGACTTATAATATCTCCTTTAGTTTTAGGAAGAAGAAGAAGTTCCAAAAGGTTCATTTTCTTCATCCCCTAGTGTGACAACCTGTCTTTTCGACCCTTAGAAATCGACGTTAATACATCCTCGGTATTCATGTGGCGTAGATCCAAGCGTCGAAGAGGCAGATGGTCAAGGGTAGAAAGAAGAAAAGTACAGAACATAATCTTACATGAATGGAAAAATATATATTATTTCAACACATAATCTTTATAGTGAATTTTTTTAAATACATTTATCAGAGTTTAGGTTACCATTAACATAGATAGTTATAAATATCTGTCCTTACAAATGCGGAATACAATAGCACATGAGTGTGGTGGAAACGGATGATAATCTTTAGAAGAATTTTCTAACTCCATGCTCCAAGCTCTTCTAAAATGCTCCAAACAAAACTTGACCACTAGATACTCGAAAAAATAGGGCACCTAGAGTTTAAGGGGGAAAATAAACTACGGGTTAGTAATGAGATTGGTGTGAGAAACTCAAAATAGGAGTATATTTTAAAACAAAGGGTATCTCATAAGACAACACCGCACATATACATGGAACGAATCTTTACCTTATGATAACTAAAACATTTCTTCGTGAAATCCAGTGATATTATTTTTAATGACATTCTTTTGAAAGCACTTTTCAAATAAACATATTCAAATAGCCGAAATTGCTGCGTTGGTTAAATTTGATGGCATAATTGGTTTACAACTAAAACCGAAAGCACTTATTGGAGATTTGGATTTCCAACAAATAGTAAGATAAGCAACTACCTCTCATATAGTGCATCTCTAGAGGAATGCATCGAGGCAACCTACAGGTAGTCGTTTGTGAATTGAGACCAACCTACCCGAGACCAACAGATGGTATGGACAGCACCGAATATGATATCACCCTGATCATCCCTGACCTATCTAAGAGCTCTCATAACACACCATATTTTTTAATCAATGTCACAGCAAGTGCAAAATAAATCTTGAAAGATAATATCATACCCTAATGGTTGTGAACCATGTAGCCTTAAAGCAACCCCTGTTTCATAATTCCCTAGGTGTGAGACTTGAGGTAACGTTTACCTATCTTAGAACACTTTCACTTAAAATGTCACATTTCCATTTCCAACAACACACTATTGATTTTAACAAAAGTACAACCTCTGAGTTCGTGCATCTTAGAGAAGGGTGTTAAGTTTAAGAGGGCTTATCACTTACACCACCAACAAAAGTACGTTTATAGAGATCAATGCATTGTGATCCTAGAAATGCAATGTCAAAAATCCAACTATTGTCCAGGAATAGAACAAACCAAAGGCACTCTCCTATCACCTCCCATTGGGCATCACCCTTAGGATTAGTAGCGAATAGTCCTTGCATACGAAGATCATAGAATGAAGGGACAACTGCTATTTATATATCTCCAAAGCTACTCCAAAATTATCAGCAGCAGTTCTTCTGCTATGAAGATCTCCACCTTCAAATTCATTGTCTTTGACTTATCTTCACTTTCAAACTCGTAAATTAGTTTGAAGTGGTTTTTGGATAAGAATCACCCAATTCTGACCCCGGTTCCTTCGAGCCAATCATCGATAAAAAGACGTTAATTAAATTGGTTCTTATCATTTTATTAATTAATTTTTCTTTATCAAAAATATCATCCAGAGATATATACCTTTAAAACATTTCTTTTCGGTATATACAGAATCAATAAACCTCTCTATAACTTTGGAAATACCAAATAAAAATTATTTCTCATAACTCATATTGGAAAACCTTATTGAGTAAAAAGGGTCGATAGAAATTATACTAATTCTACTCAATATCAATTTCTGTATTCAACCTTTACTATCCATCGAGTAACGGTGAAATCACCATTTAAATTCACGTGGATAGTACAGATTCCCTCCTCGGAATTTAATATCAAGTATAAGAACATTATTTTTATACAATCCAAGTTTATATAATTTAGAAAAATTAAATCTTTTACACTTGCCTCGTTTCCAACATTTCGACCTTATCTATTCCTCGCCTAGTAAAGAAGCCAGGTGAGCTAGGACACTTGTTGCTCTTGAATATCTCCTTAATTTAAGTACCTCACACTCGGATATCACAAATAAAAAAAACCAGTCTACTCATCGGCTTTTAGAGCCAAGATTAAATCAGTTGATTATAATAGCTTTTCTTTAAATCATTTATTTAAACTCTTTTAAAATAATTATGAAACCTCCAAATCATCTTCAAAGATATACTTCAAAAGTTATTAAAAGCGCTGCAAATAGTGCTATAAATAGTGCTTCTAAAGCTTATTTGATCTAAACAACTTTTCTATCATTTAGAAATCAATTTTCACAACTCAAATCTCTTTTTAAACATTGTAAAATTTTTATAGAATTATTCCACATTTTTAAAGAATTAAACATATCACTTTTAAAGAATTTATCGCTTTGGTTTTCGAACTGCCAAAGCGAGATTATTTTGAAAATTTGATTTTCTCATATTTCAAAATCTACTAAACGAAATCTTGATCATTTTCTTTTTTATGAAAACTATGATTATAAGAGTTTGGAAAATTCTTATTACATAGAATTCTATCTCCGAATCCATTGTGTAAATGGATGTAACTTTCTACGGCGCGAAATTATGAACCGCCGTTACATGACACACCTATTTTTGGCTCAACTTTCATAACTTTTCCAGACTTCACCGAATTGGATTTTAGTGTTTATAAAGCATTTATAAACCATTTCAAAGGGGTTTAATGAATCCATATCACTTTTATCACTTGATTTGGAAAGTTATTTCCATGTGTAATATCGACGTGTATTTAACATGTCTTGTTTATACAGTTAAACATTATATTGTAACAACCAATACTTGATGATCAAAGCATAGTAAATGTCCATAGAAATCATATCACATCATCCTTTTATATGTATAAATAGAGTTTCTCACTTTCATTTGTTTCTAACTTTATGGAAAATTCGCTATAGCTTCGCTACGATCAAATTAAAGCCTACGGAATCGAGCCTTGGACTTTTGAATAGGCTGGCCTATGCTTGCAAGTGGAGATGGGCTCGACCTTGGTGGTAGGAGGTGGTGACCATGGGTTATGAGAGAGGAAAGGAGTGGTTTGTGCCTGTTTTGAAGTGGATTGCTAATGTATATAAACTTATATAAATTTATTTTCATTTTGCTAATTTTTCTTCATAATTTTCCTAAGATAGGAAGCCTTAAAGAGGAGTATAAGAAGATGAAGAAGCTTAGGAATTTATGAACAAATAAAGTGAAAATGGAGGGTGGTATTTATAGGAAAATTTGTGAACTAAAAAATCATGATGTTTATGTGCATATACATCACCATTTCATCACCACCACACCTTCCTCCTCCATTATGCAAGGTCAAACACCCCTCATATGTGTAGCCATGTGTGTAAGTTAATGTGTGTAAAAGTGAAGTGAAGTTTGCTTTTTAATTGTGTAAATATCTTAGATCTTTCATAATATATATATATATATACACACAAGTGTATGTGTATATATATGTGTGTGTATATATATATTCATGTATATGTTAGGTTGCGCATGTGTATATATATGCAAAAGACATATAAACAAAGTTGCAACTATCTGAACAACCGCCATTCATTAAACCGTTGAAAATCGGGAAGCCGATTTCGGATCACATTTTCACTTATAAATTAATTTACATGCAAATGTAAACAAAATTTGAAAAATAATTTCTTATCATTTTTTACTAATTAAAATGATCACATTTGGTTTATAAAACCGAATAAATTAATATTAAACAATTGTTTACAAAAAGTGCTATTCTATCGATAAAGCAATACGAATTTTCCTTATAATTTCAAATTAACATATATCTTTATAAAACTATTATAAATGATTTATTATCACTTCATAACTAATTAAAATTAATTAGCATCGTTTAAAAACAATTATTGGAATAATTATACTAATTATTAAATCATTAAATCTCAATCGAAATTCATAAATCAATTATTAAATATGATGCCATTATTGATGATGTCATAAATACATTTTATTTCAAAAATTAAAATAAATAATTTTATTCAATATTTTTGTTTAAACGGATAAATGAGTATATATATCCAGCTCTGTGCGCGAATATTGATAATTATAGAGCTGTTTATAGACAAAATGGTTTTCGACCATTTTATCGATTTTTTTCCACATGTATATACTTTTGTAAATACTTATTCAAAATAAGATTATCATCATTATTATTCAAAACACTATAATATATGTTTTTTCAAAAAGCTTATATTTGAATATTTAAAAATAAATATAATTTATCAAATTGATAAATTTGCGGGTTGCTACAAACTCCCCTCAAAAGAATTTCATCCTCAAATTACAACGCCATACCCAAAAGTGTTTGCCCAAAGTATTTATTTTTAAACTTATGCTTGTATGATGTATATAGATCATCCGTATGCAATATTTGATTCGATCTCCTATTCGAATACACAACTTCACTTTCGAACTAGTATCGATCCTCCAATCCTTTAATATGGACTTTAATCAGGCCCAGAAACTTCTATTTTCCTTGCATACTCACAACTATGATAGAAGATGTAAGGATCCGACTACAAATGCTCATCATTATTTGCCATAGAGCAAGAGTGATAAATCCTCTTTGGATATCAAAATCATAGGATTTAAATCTTTAGGCCAAATTTGTGTTATGAAATAATTCCTGTAAAATGCATATACATTTTATCTTTTCCAAAATATTTCGAAACTCTTGGTTGAAGTTTTTAAACATTTCATGAAGATATAGTATTATGTTTATGAAATCTTATTAAGTGGTTTGTGTATTTACATTTTAGCAAAGTCATAAACAAAGGACATAATCATATTATACATGCTAAATATTTTACATTAATCCTTACCTTACACACATAATTTCTCCTTACATACTTAAACCATTCTTAAGTCCTTCTAAACCTACTTGGGTTTTCATAATTCTGATACAAACATAATTACCTTACAAGCCGTACATATATATGCTACTACATAATATTAACACTAGATTGGCGTTTCCAAATATTCCAATCTCACATCATAATCACCTCTTTGGGTCTGATGCCGACGGTCCATTTCCGTGACCAAAATGAAACAAGACTTCTCCATCATCATTCAAAGTGTGTTGTGGATCTTGTAATATGGATTTACAATAATACAGCATAGCGATGATAATAATACAGTAAATAGTGTGGAATATAAAAGCAGTGTAGTAAAATGACACTAGAGATTTTTATGCTGGTTCGGACAACCATCCTACGTCCATTCCCAGACTCCTTCTGGAATTTCACTAAAAACAACAACCCTCACTTAACCCAGAGGAACAGGTTTATACACCCTTGAGCATCCGAACAGGGACTTGAGTAGCAAAACAGGATTTCGCCTCAACAGCCAAAGAGGACTTCACTCGCTTGAGCAGCAGAACAGGACTTCAACAAATACAGAAGATAGTTTTGACTTTTGTGTATTCTAATAACACGAATTTGTCAGTTGTAGTACACCCTTCCTATAATCTTCTCCTCGAGTATAAATATATATATTTGAAGTGTATGAAGAATAAAAAGGTATAGTATTGCTTTAATGCAGAATAACTGAAAGTATGATAGCAAATAGATTTCAGAAAGTTAGATCAGAAAATAAGAGAATTCGATTATGATTAATTGATTTGAAATCAAGTTGAAGTTTGTATTTATAAAGGTTAGAAAGAAGGGACTATTGGTGAAGAGTTTCAATCGAAGTATTGTGTCCGAATCTTTTCGTTAAAGGTTCGCAACTCTTCGCAAAAGTGATATCTTTTTGAAAAGTGGCTATTATAGAAATTCAGTCTACTGAGCCTCTGGGTCAGTCGAATGAATATTCAAAGTGATTTTTAAATTTAAAATTCATATATTTATGTAACTGTGCATGCTGCAGAAAATATCCAGTGTCAGTCGACTGTCTCAAGTGGTCAGTCAACTGACCTAGTTATTTTGTTGCAGTAAGCACAGTTTCCATATGTATATGAATTTCTATAATTTTAAAACACTTTCATAATTTAAAAATATACTTATATATGTATAAAATATTTAGTAAATATAATGATTAAATATGTAAGCTAATGTAGACATAATCGTGGAGAGATTTTAAAAATATTGACCTAAGACTTAAAAACAAAATAACATAGTTGATGCACCAGTATTTAAAGTCGCGTCTCCTTGCCTCTTTTTGTCGTAGCAGTCATCAAATCTGTATGTCATAGTGACAGCTTCGTGTCATGAATTAAAACCAAGTCTCAACAATCATCACTATCATCTTGTTCATTATCAGCTTCATTTCCATCTTCAATTTGTGTTATTATATCCATTTCGTATGGTAGCCAAGGTTGGATCCATGGCACATGCCCAAGTCCGACTAACACTTCTTATATAACATCTCCTTCTTCTAGTTCTTCTAAACCCTGCACTTCTTCTTCCTCGGGATCCACAAGTTCTTCTTCTTCGTCCTCCATGTTGTCGCAATGAATGAGGGAATTCGATGACTCCTTGCGCCAAATAGTATGGTCACCGTCCATCTCCCAAATGAAATTACTGTCTCTACGGCTGTTGTTTGATTCATGGGATATCATAGTGTTCAGGAGCTCTTCAAGTTCAGATTCTTCCTTCATCGGCTCCTCCTAAGGAATTTCTTCTTTCGGTTCAAGTTCTAGACTTACTGGATTAATGATCCGCATTCCTTCTGAGGCCTGAGGGTCTCCTCATCATTAGACACTATAATAAGTTCTGGAGTCAGGGGAAACATAGGCATTTCGGCCATAGGGTAAACATCTTTATCAAGTCGGGTGTATATATTTGATTCTCCTTTAATAATGGGGATAATATTGCTAAGTGGCCATTTCCAGGGTTCTTCCTCATCACTCGAAAGAATGATTAAATCATTCTTCTTACTACAGTTTTCTCTTGAGGTCACCCCTTTTGAATACTTTCCCCCGTAGCTTAAGTGTTTCTACAATACGTACTAAGCATTTTAATTGTCTTAACTAAATCTAATATAAATTTATAAATCTAAATTTATCCTAAAATAAATCCACTTTGACTACACAATTTAAGGGTGATAGTTTTTTAACACATATCTTGTTTCTCCCAAACCAATACTTAGAATATTTCAAATAACATCCTTTGAAAATTCTCATCCTAAAAACCCCTTTTTAGGTAAAAATTATCATTATCCAAATTCTTTTCCAAAGAATTACTCTTAATCTTTTCAGCGTTATTAATAAACATCTTATAGTGAAACTGTGAAATTTCAATAACAAGATGTTTACACTCGATTTAACTAATCTCAATTTTAAACAATCGTTCAAGTTATAACATATCTTACTATATATTTTTTTCAAAATATATTCTTTATATTCAAAATACAATTCTAGACACAATTATTTCATTTACCATATTTTTTTGAAAAATCAATAATTTGTATATCATTAACAAATACACGGTCTTATATAATACGCTCAACTCATTCTAGGGTGTTTCTTACCCTATCTCTAATGAGTTACTCATTCTAGGGTATTAATAATCCTATCTTTGAAGAGACTTTACCCCTACCAGGCTTAGGTGTATGCTCAACCTAAGTTCTGATAAGAAATGGGCGTCCCTCCTTTCCGACCCTCAAAAATCGACACTAATACATCCTTGGTATTCACATGCCATAGATCCAAGTGCCAGAGAGGTGGATGGTCAAGGGTAGAAAGAAAAAAGAATATAACTGAATCTTACATGAATGGAATTACATATATAATTTCAACATATAATCTTTACAGCGGAAAATTTCAAATACGTATATCAGAATTTAACTTAATGTTAACATGAACAGTTATAAATATCTGTCCTTACAAGTGCGAAATAGAATAGTACACGAGTGTGGTGGAAATGGATAAAATTATTTAGAAGAATCTTCTAACTTCATGCTCCGAGCTCTTCTGAAATGCTCCAAACAAAATTTAACTACTAGGCTGCCGAGAAAAATAAGGCACCTAGAGTTTAAGGGAAAGAAAATAAACTCCGGATCGGTCATGGAGTTGGTGTAAGAAACTCAATATACGATTTTTTTTGAAAATAAATGGTATCTCATAACACCACGGTGCACATAAACACGGAACATGTTTTCACCTTATGATAACCAAAACATTTCTAAGTGAAATCCTGTAATATTATTTTTAACGACATTCTTTTGAAAGCACTTTTCAAATAAACATATTCAAATAGCCAAAATTGTTGCATTAGTTAAATTTGATGAAATAATAGGTTTACAACTAAAACCAAAGGTGTTTATTGGAGATTTAGATTTCCAATGAATAATGAGGTAAGGGACTACCTCGTGCATAGTGCATCTCTAGAGGAATGTACTGAGACCATCCACAGATTATCCTCTACGAATTAAAACCGACATACCTGAGACCAATATATGGTATAGATAGCACTGAATATGATATCACCCCGACATTCTTGACCTATCCGAGAGCTCTCATACCATACCCCATAGTTTTTACCCGACGTCATAGCAGGTACAAAATAAATCTAGAAAGGTGATATCATACCATAACGGTTGTGAACCACATAACTTTAAAAAAAACTGTTTCACAATCCCCCGGGTGTGAGGCAAGAGGGAACGTTTACTTTCTTTAGAACATTTTTATTTAAAATGTCACATCACCATTTCCAACAACACACTATTCAATTCAACAAAAGTACAACCTCTGAGCTCGTACGTTTCATAGAAGCGTGTTAAGTGTAAGAGGGGTTGCCTCCTACACCATCAATAGATGTACATTTGTAGAGATAAATTCATTATGATCCTAGAATTTCAATGTCAAACATCCAACCATAATTTGTCCAGGAACAGGACAAATCAAAGTCATTCTCCTACCACATCATATTGGACATCACCCTTAGCATTTGTAGGAAGTAGTCCTTAGATACGAAGATCCCAAAACGAAGGGACTACTGCTATTTATTTATCTTGGGTGCTACTCCAAAATTATCACAAGCAGTCCTTCCGTTATGAAGATCCCCGCCTTCAACTTCATTGTCTTTAACATGCCTTAACATTCGAACTTGTAAATTGATTTGAAGTGGCTTTTAGATAAGAATAATCTAAATCCAACCCTGGTTCCTTCGAACCAATCGTCGATAAAAAGATGTTAACTAAATATGTACTTATCATTTGATTAAACCATTTATTTTCAGTATATATGGAATCATTAAACCTCTCTTTAACATTAGAAATATGAAATCAAAATTATTTCTCATAAATCATATTGCAAAAATTATCAAGTAAAAAGAGTTGATAGAAATTATACTAATTCTACTCGATATCAATTTCGTATTCAACCTTTATTATCCGTCAAATAATGGTGAAATCACCTTTTAAATTCACATGGATGGTATGGGTTCCCTCCTCGAAATTACCAAGTATAAGAAGATTTCTATAAAATCCAAGTTGTATTAAATTTGGAAAAATTAAATCTTTTGTACTTGCCTCGTTTTCGACATTTCGACCTTATCTATTCCTCGCTTAGGAAAAAGAACAAATGAGTCAGGGTACTGGTTACTCTTGTACTTCTCCTTAGTTTAAGCATCTCAATTTCGGATCTCACAAATAGAAAAATCCAGTCTACTCATTGGCTTTTAGAGCCGAGATTAAATCACTTGATTATGACAGCTTTTCTTTAAATCATTTTTAAACTCTTTTAAAATAATTATGAACCCTCAAAATCATCTTTAAATATTTAATTATTTATTTAAAAACATTTATAAAAGATTTTGGAAATAATACTTAAGTTTAAAGTTATATTTCAAAAGTTATTAATGTTAGTTCATGAGATGATGATTTTGATGACAACAACCTTAGAACTTGTTATAAAATATAAATACTAATATCTTTGTCTATATATATATATATATTATGCAGGATATATACACACACACATATATATGTATGCACGTGTGTATGTATGTATATGCAGGTATTGAGATTGAAGACTGTACAACATAAAGATTCAAGACTGATGAATACAAGATTGTAGAAATCAAAACTGAAGACTCATGAGTATCAAGATTATCAAGAGTATAAGATATCAAGATAAATAATGGAGTCCAAATTTATCTTAAAACTTTATAATAGCACTAAAATCTTTATTTAGATTTTAATTATGGAATAAAATCCACATTCTCGCTTTAATAGTGGGATGGAACCTATGACCTCTTTAGTGGGATGGAACCCACGACCTTCTCTAGTGGAATGGAATCCACGAATCCAAAATGACTTATTTTGAGATTTTTTTCCAAAACTATCTTTTCATATCAACATCTCTCTCACGGTTTGAATATTTTAGCATTAATTCAAAAAATATTTTTTAATCATATTAACTTCAAAATCATTTCTTGTTTTTAAACTATCTCCTGCTTTTAATGGTTTTAGCTTTAATCTCAAAATATTTATATATTTAGTTTTTATTACTTTTATATTCCATAAGATCACTTTGCAAAGGTTTTTATAATCATAAAGTATATTCAAAATAGTTTACAAAGTTCTAATATTGTTTCGACAAATTTTAGAAGAAAAAATCTCTTTTAAAAACATAAATCAATTTTTGAAAAATACTAGGGGATGTCGACAAGCCTATACCCCCATGTCGACATCATAGCCATGATTTTAAAATTCAAATTTTCAAAAGAAGTGTCTATTCGTCAAAACCTTTCAAGAATGGACATGATCGTTATTCCCATATATATACCAGTAGTTTTCAATGAATTTTCACTTAAGATTTCTTTGTTTTCTCTCCTCTTACTCTTCCATTATTTTTCTCAAACATTCTTAACAAAACTCTGCCAAAATCCTAAGTGAATCAAACTCAATCATCTCTAGTATGATTCTCTGCCATTCTCTCTCAAAGATCTCAGTGCTATTCAGAGTTATTAGATCATTTTTAATCAAAGATCATAAGACCGAAGTGTATTGAGTCTCTCTCTATCAAAATGTGATTGAAAATGGTGTGACTGTGGCACGTAAATCAATTGGATGTGATTGTAGCTCATAAATCAATCAGGTGATCTTGTAGCTTGGTTAAATCAAGAGAGTTTTCCTTGGATTCGGAGATAGGAGGGTGTAACTTATGGCCTTAAAATCAAGGTTGTAATATCGACATTATAGTTGAAAAGAAATCCGCACAAGAAATTGTGTGGGACTGGATGTAGGATAACTCTGAACCAGTATAAAATTCCTATGTGTTCTTTTCTTCACTACTTTTATTTACTATTTTCCTCTTTGTCTGGTTCTGTGACTGCCCCTGTGTTTGTGAATTGCATCTATTTGGGTTTAATTTGAAAATATTTCAAAAGGATTCATAAAATTAATTAAACAATATTCACCCCCTCTAGTGTTAATTCTGCCTTAAGATCTGTAATTCGCAATTCCTACATTTGGTATCAAAGCACTGGTTTTATAACGACCCTGACTCTACTTCGAAAATCGGCACCGAATACGACACTCGTATTCAAATGCCGCATATCCAAACGTTGAATCTGGTTTGCCGGAGCTTATAGCACATTAAGTACAACACAGCGGAAGAAAAAGAATATATCAATATACACATTGATACAATATCCAGATACAATGATGATACAATAGAATGATACAATACATATCAATACTATCAGAGATACAAGAAATGGCAGCGGAAAGATAATGTCTTCAACGCCAAACTCCAAGAACTCCATCTCCAAAGCACCAATCCAGAAGTAGCTCGAACTCCCAATAACGATGCACAAAGATAAGCAAGGTCAGTCGCGAATGCTGAAGTGTAGCACATGCGATCCACAAATCCAAAGAGCTTTGAAGGCTAACGAATCAATTCCTACTATAGATTATCTGGAAAACCCAACTCTAGACTGCCCATGTGGAAAATAGTGGGCACCCAGAGTTTCGGAAGGAACAATAAACTCCATGTCAGTCATGAGACTGGTATGAGCAAATAAAAACAGTTTTGTCTTTTAAAACAAACAACAAAAGCTTTTAAAGTTCAAATCTGCAATGCTTTTGGAAAATGAAACTACCATAAGGCCTCCCGCCACACACACAATGCAAACGCAGAATTGGGGGAGATTTCTCTGTATGATAGTCAAATATGATTAATACGAGAAAGTTTCTTTGATATTATTACTAGTGCATAGTGTAGAAAACCATTTCGAAAGTATAATTCAAATCCTTGCCAGCGTAGACATTCCGAACTATGCCTACTATAGCTACCATCCAAATAGTGGGGCGCCACCATAAGTAGATGGCAGGTAATACAACTAAAACCGTACAAGGCGCGTATTAGATGAATGGATTTCCAACAAATGGTCAGGCTATGGAAATTTCTATTGCCACATGGGAACGCCTCTGGCGGGACGTCCCGAGAACCTACCCGGCTCTCTGCTAACACAAGGCCGGCTACCCCCTTCCTGAGGAATAAAACCTAAGATATGCCACCCCCGGTCGTTTGGGACCTTTATCCGAGGATCCTCTACACCAGTAACATCACACAGTAATAAATATACTACAGTGCCCACATGAGTAAGTATCTGGGCTCCATACCATGATACCACCCTTTTCCAAAAGGAATGGTCATACCCTAGGGGAGCTACCCCTGAAACCTTGTCGCATCTTTCCTGTTTCAACCATTACCGGTTTGTGAGGCTCGATGAGGTCTCGTCCACAAAGCTACACTTTTTCACAAAGCCATGCTTTGATCAACAAATGATCAACAGCACTTCGTATGCCACATTACCAAATTGGGAATGTATCACTAGTAACCATCAACTACATAACCTCTGAGCTCGTACGTCTCAGAGAAGGGTGTAAAGCTAAGAGAATAAATTCTCCGCCACCAAGCAGAAACGTATTTGATAGAAACCGATTTTACATCTCAAAGTGTAATGTCGGACACCTATCCATACAAGTCAGTTCCGGGTTCAAACAGAACCGAAGGCACTTCCGAAGAAGCTCTTGAAAATACGGATAATTCCTAATAACGTCCGGACTTCCCATCACATATGGAGTCTCTATACCAGGGACCAGTCGATGCAGAGACATTTGATGAGTTGTCCTTTCGTTTTCGAAAATATCCAGTCTTCACCACCGGTCTTCAAATGCTATCCATAGCGTCATTTCATTATTCAGAATGGGTTATATGACACAAGGTCTTCTCCCGCCTAAACCGAATAATCAGCGCAATATTTAAAAACATATGGATAATGGGATTTCGATTAAGTCACAACTTAAAACCCAAAACTTCCTTTTCAAATGGATTAAACAAATTACCATTTTAAATCTTTCAAACAAAAAGATTTATTTCACAAAGTTCACCTAGTTTCACAAAGATCTATTCATAGATTCCAAATCAATTTCCATTCTAATTTGGATTAACTCAATTAGATCTTTAAATCAAAGATTTAACTTATAGCTTTCTAACCCGTTTTCCAAAGATTTATCCATAACTTGGAAAACCATTTTCATTTTAGACTTGAAATCCTTTTAACACCAATTGGAAGTTCATTTCTTATGTAAAAGCTTATATTATTTGAAAATACATAGTTTTTATTTCGGAAAAAATCCGACTTCATTTATATAAGTTAAAATCTTTAGGTTAAATTTAAATTCCCAAAACATCACTTTTAAAATGGTTTAAAACCCATATAAACCTATTTATATGTTGAATGACCTTTTAAACCCTAGTTTCCAAATCAAAGAATTCGATTTCAAATATTGAATTCAAATTTAAATCAAATCATTTAAATTTCAAACTCAATCAATTTATCCAAAACAACTTTTATTTTTGAAATCCATTTTCAAAAGCTTTCAATTCTAATTCCAACTATTTTGGATCCAAAAATTCAATCTTTAAAACTATTTCGAAATCTGTGACTTAACCCATTTCCAAATTCAATCCATATTCGTGCGTGTATAAGTGTGGTCCAGGGGTCTTACACAATAGAAGTAGCACAACATTAGTTAGCACAGATTCAAATACAGCAATATATTTAATGAGCGGTATAAACTATAACGCTTATATCTGATAAGCAGTATAAACCATAACGCTTATCTTTCATTCATAAATCACAGATATATATATCACGGATAATAAATTACAGTAACATAGCTCAAATCAAAACAGGGCATCACAATCAGGGATATCAAACAATTCAATCATCCAATAGAATCCAAACATCCATAAGTAAGGTCACTTAATCATCTGATTAACTTAAATTAGATTAGTCACTAATCCTTATTAACGAATCATAAATCACTTGATTTACTACACTTTAATCATTCATTAATTAACCATTAAATATAATTTAATTAACCTTTAATTATAATTCATCAACTTTTAATTATTTAATAGTTAGCCTTTAATTATTAAACTCACCTTTAATAAATTACAATAAGTGACTATCCCTAATCTTAAATCCATGTAAATTTCTTGATTAATCCACTTTTAATCATTAGTTAGTTACTTTTAATTAAGTAATCATCTTTAAGCAATTAATTGCCCTTAATTTAACTTTAAACTACATTAAAATAACTAACCCTTTATTAATAATTAATTATTCTTCAATTAACCATTCTTAATTTATTAAATTAATTAATTAACCCCTTAATTGGTTACAATTTAATTAATTATTCTAAATTTAATTACCCTAAGTGATCATTCCTAATCACATTTATTAATTGATTAGTTTTTAAATTAATTAATTATTCCCAGATTAATTATCTTAATTAATCAATCACATTAATTAATTATCATTTAGTTAAATTTTTCTTCAATCCATTGATAAATCAACTTTAATTATTAATTAATTACTCATAATTAAAAATATTTCTTAAGTAATTAATTATCCTTAATTACTTTTATTAATCACATTAATAAATTAATCGATTAACCACATAAATGGGTCAACCCTTGATTTGATTTATTAGTTAATCTCCATCAATCCTCCTTTAATTAATTAAGTCATCAATTCTTTAAGATCTGTTTGAAAATCTGGTTAAATACAATTACATTAAAACTTTGTCTATTTTAATTTCTTTTTATTTTGAAGTCTTGTTTTTAAATTGGTTTAAATTTTGAAACTTGATTTTATATTTTTTTTCCTTCGGAAACTTATTTAGTTTAAGTATACTTTGAAACTTTGTGTAAGTAAAATTTACTTTGTAAAAGAAACTATTGTATTATAAAACTGGAAACATGTTTGTGTTATAGAACTGGAAACATGAAATCTGGTAACAACTTCAACAAGCTCGAGCCAAATCTCGTTCAACTCGAGACAATCACCGAGAAACACTGATCACCACGATACTTCGATGAAAACCCACTACAATCTCGACCTGTAACCCGAACTTAATCCTCCTTCTTCCCAAACACTTCAACAGCCTAGATTCAGGTGCACACGCGTGCACATGCACCCATGACATGATCCTCTTCGACCACCCCTGATGGCCTTTACGTGTCGTCGATCAACCTCGCAAGACTTTCCACCACCCAGATAATCAAATTTGACGGGGAATCGAAATTTGGCATTTCGAATCGAACTAGAACCCAACTTCATCAACGAAAATCGCCTCGCGCCAATGATCCCCGTCACCAGAATTCACGCCAACTCGACCTAAGCTTCGACACTCACTCACGATCCTCTTTCCCTTGGTTCGATCCCCTCTGGCTCAACCTCGACGATGAATTCGTCGTTTCCTTTTCGTTCGACCAAATTGGTTGACAAACCCTAAACCAACGCCGCATCGCCACGCCGATCATCTGAAAAATCCTTTTCCCTTTTTCCTATAATCTACAAGACATGCTCCGCCTCCAGCCTCGATTTCATTGACAATAACTTTGTTGATCAATGGCAATGGATGAATTTGTGTATTCGATTCAAACCCATATCCCCACTTCAATTTGAAACTAAAAATCAAAATTTTATTTTTAAACTTCAACATTCCCGAGCACTAATTAGATTGTATAATCAAAACCAGGAATTAAATCATTTGATTTTTTACCATTAAAAGGTCATTACCGTGAAATTTTAATTCCCAATAAACTATATGTTAATTTTGCTTATTTACATCTTTATAAACAATGTGATACCCATATAAACAACATTCATTCAACAATCCAAACCTAATGTGTTTTGTGTTGGGATAATTTTAAAATTTTCAGGTAGGGTTTAAAACCTGGGACAGAGGCATGTTGTTGTCCTGCACACTAATATACATAGCCTTTCACATATATATAAAAGCATACAAACTAATTCACACAGTCATTCAATTTTTTCCATATCATACTTCAAAGACAAATCCAAGCATTAAAAGGCATAGCAGGCTAGGGGATTTGCTCACCTAGTTGATGAAGCAGAAACAAGAACTTGATATTTCTGAAAACTGGAAGTTGGACAGAGAAGCATTTTGTTTGTGTTTAGCTGCCCGAAACTTTGAATCTGGCACTTATACATAAAAAAAAAATCTTTGCTTAATCACTATTATATTTGTTTATTTAGTTCATTAATAACAAAGATTTTAATTTTCTTACTTACAGTTTGAATTTGTTTAAAGCTTCAAATTTGCTTTATTTCCAGGCTGTAGACTTCACATTTGAACTTGATTTTTCCTGCAACTGATTACATAATTGTTTTAAAACCTTGCTCTACTATTGTTTAGAAACTTCAAATTCAGATTTTAAAAAAAGAAATCCACTTGCCTTTAAATATTTTCAGAAATTACTACATTGGTTCCTTTGGCCAAAGCTGTAGCACTTGTTTTCATTATAATCTGCAGTTTTTTTGGATTAGTTTGTGTTAAAATTTGATTTTAAAACTACAAATTTATTAACTATAAAGTATTACCTGAGAGATGGAACACAAATGCACTGCTTGATGTCGAAAGAGATATGCAGATTTCTGGTTTGCTTATCTTTTGCTTTCAGATTTAAAAATTTGAAAGCTCTAGTTTCAAACAGAAGACTTGAATTATTTTGAGCTAGAATGTTTTTGTTTTTGCATCAGGTTGAAGGTTTTTAATTTCTGGTCTATTTCTCTAATTTGCTTCAATTGTTCAGCTTTGAACCTAAATCTAAAGCTTGATTTTAGATCTTTGATTTTTTTTTCTGATTTTCTTTACTTTTCTTTGGTGTTGGAGTTTGCAAGGCTAAATCTCTTGTTACTGTTGTTTCAGATTTGCTGAAAAGTTAAATAATTGAGTATGGGGAGTTGAAAGTTTTTGCAATTTTTAAATCTTATTATTTTATTCAATGAATCATAGTGAATGCCATTTGTTAAAAATAAAATCATGAGATCTAGATTTTGTTAGTTACACTACTCCATCTCCATGTAAAAGTATGTTTACATTTTTGATTTTTTTCTCAAGGAAAAAGAATTTTTTTTATAAATTTTTATATCCTATTCACCTGTGTATATATGTATATAATTGTTGAAAGAATTGTTTTTAACCAATATTTATATTATATGCATTACATCTTAATGATTTTCTAAATGCCACTTATTTTTTTTAAAATATTTATTTTAAATTTAAATTCAATTTTCAATTCAAACTTGAAATATAAATCCATTTATGTCTATTTATATATATCCAAATCTTATTAATTTTCAAGAAATATGTGTATGTTAAACTTTTACTTCTCATTTTTAAATTTTGCATTCATACATTATATTTTATATTCATATAAATTCTTAAATAATCATGAGAAATAAAATTTGAAATCAAATTATATACTCATACAAAGTTTATCTTTCAAATAAATATATAAGAATTTAACTTAGGCTACCCCTTTTTTTTTAAAAAATAATTTCAAATTATAACTTCCAAAAGTTAATATAATTAAGAATTTAGAAAACAACCATCCTTAACTTTTTTTTTATTAATCTCAAAACTTTTAATTTCTATTTTATTTTAATATATTTTATTTTTAAATTCAATATTTGTTTATAAAATATTTTCCTAATACACTTATTTTTCCTAAATCCAATAATTTATTGACAAGATACTTATGCTTAAATTTCAAATTAGATTTCTATTTATAATCAAAAATTATTTATTTATTCTAGAAATCTCTAGTTAATTCACAATTTATTTTCAAAAATTAATTTAATTGCCAATTTAAACTTGGTAAATTTCAGGAATGTTACAGATTCCCCCCTTTAAAAATTTCTCCCTGAAATTTGCTAAGGAGACAAGGAAGAATAGATGAAAGAGATAGAAATATCTTTTCAAATCAAACTGGATATCAATTATGTATTTGGCTTACCAAATAAGAATATCACCAATAATTATGAGAATGTACTCATTCAATATTACACAAGATATTTGGGTCCACCGGTCTACGAATATGCAAGGGCATTGATTAGTTTGAAGGGCAACTAACCATTCGTAGAATATATCGGATCCTAGAGAATAGATAAATGGACTTAATCTTCCATAATTATCAAACAATAGATATGGATTCTAAACTCAGGTTGGAATACTCCAAAGTATATACCAACTTATCCCTCTTCGTACTTTGATCTACACAAGAAATTACGATAGAATTTCCAATTTGGTTTTAAACGATATCGTTTTATTGATACAACTCAAATTTAGCCTCATATTTTATTAACCAATTTAAATCAAATTAAATTCCCAATTTATTTAAAATTTTCAACTTCAAATTCATTAGAGTTTAAATCGAATAGCCGATAAGAATACCGATGAAGATACGAAGTAAGGATTTTCTACAACGATTCTTAGGGCCACCATCACACCGAAACTTCTTCTGGAGCTGTCACGAAGCCATCAAAAGAATTTGGAATCGAATCAAAGGTGATTGATAGAGAAAGTTGTTTCCACTGTTACATGGTATTGACCATTTGTATTGATATTCTCCTATCCCTTATCACGTCCTCTTCTTGCACTCATACTCACTATCAGTGGATAGTAAGAGAATTTACTAAGGCATTCGAACAGATATCTTAGGAATATACTCATTCTACGGTATACTTCACCCTATCCTTAATGAGCAACTTAATGTGTTATACTCCTGAGCTAAAGTTTTAACCCTCAGCTCTGATACCAATTATAACGAACCTGACTCGACCTTTGAAAATCGGCACCGAATACCACACACGTATTCAAATGCCGCAAATCCAAATGTCGAATCTGATTCGCCGGAGCTTATAACACATTAAGTACAACACAGCGGAAGAAAAAGAATATATCAACATACAACACTGATACAATATCCAGATACAATGATGATACAATAGAATGATACATTACATATCAATACTATGAGAGATATAATAAATGGCAGTGGAAAGATAATGTCTTCAATGCCAAACGCCAAGAACTCCATCTCCAAAGCAACAATCAAACAGTAGCTGAACTCTCAATAACGATGCACAAAGATAAGCAAGGTCAGTCGCGAATGCTGAAGTGTAGCAAATGCGATCCACAAATCCAAAGAGCTTTGAAGGCTAACGAATCAATTCCTACTATAGATTATCTGGAAAACCCAACTCTAGACTGCCCGTGTGGAAAATAGTGGGCATCCAGAGTTTTGGAAGGATCAATAAACTCCAGGTCAGTCATGAGACTGGTGTGAGCAAACAAAAACAGTTTTGTCTTTTAAAACAAACAACAAAAGCTTTTAAAGTTCAAATCTGCAATGCTTTTGGAAAATGAAACTACCACAAGGCCTCCCGCCACACACACAATGCAAATGCAGAATTGGAGGAGATTTCTCCTTATGATAGTCAAATATGCTTAATACGAGAAAGTTTCTTTGATATTATTACTAGTGCATAGTGTAGAAAACCATTTCGAAAGTATACTATAAATCCTAGCCAGCATAGACATTCCGAACTATGCCTACTATAGCTACCATCCAAATAGTAGGGCGCCATTATAAGTAGATGGCAGGTAATACAACTAAACCGTACAAGGCGCGTATTGGATGAATGAATTTCCAACAAATGGTCAGGCTAAGGAACTTCCTATTGCCACATGGGAACGCCTCTGGCGAGACATCACGAGAACATATCCAGCTCTCTGCTAACACAAGGCCGACTACCCCCTTCCCGGGGAATAAAACCTAAGATATGCCACCCCTGGTCCTTTGGGACCTTTATTAGAGGATCCTCTAGACCAACAACATCACACGGTAATAAATATACTACAGTGCCCACATGAGTAAGTATCTGGGCTCCATACCATGATACCACCCTTTTCCAGATGGAATGGTCATACCCTAGGGGAGCTACTGCTGAAACCTTGTCGCATCTTTCCTGTTCCGACCATTACCGGTTTGTGAGGCTCGATGAGGTCTCGTCCACAAAGCTACGTTTTTCACAAAGCCATGCTTTGATCAACAAATGATCAGCAGCACTTCGTATGCCACATTACCAAATTGGGAATGTATCACTAGTAACCATCAACTACATAACCTATGAGCTTGTACGTCTCAGAGAAGGGTGTTAAGCTAAGAGAATAAATTCTCCACCATCAAGCAGAAATGTATTTGATAGAAACGGGTTTTACATCTCAAAGTGTAATGTCGGACACACATCCGTACAAATCTGTTCCGGGTTCGAACAGAACCGAAGGCACTTCCGAAGAAGCCCTTGCAAATCCTCTTAATTCCTAATCACGTCCGGACTTCCCATCACATATGGAGTCTCTATACCGGGGACCAATCGATGTAGACACATTTGACGAGTTGTCCTTTCGTTTTCGAAAATATTCAGTCTTCAAATGCTATCCATAGCGTCGTATCATTATTCGGAATGGGTTGTATGACACAAGGTTCTCTCCCGGCTAAACTGAATAATGAGCGCAATATTTAAAAACATATGGATAATGGGATTTCGATTAAGTCACAACTTAAAACCCAAAACTTCCTTTTCAAATTTGATTAAACAAATTACCATTTTAAATTTTTTAAACAAAAAGATTTATTTCACAAAGTTCACCTAGTTTCACAAAGATCTATTTATAGATTCCCAAACAATTTCCATTTCAATTTGGATTAACTCAATTAGATCTTTAAATCAAAGATTCAACTTATAGCTTTCAAACCCGTTTTCCAAATATTTAACCATAACTTGGAAAACCATTTTCATTTTAGACTTGAAATCCTTTTAACACCAATTGGAAGTTCATTTCCTATGTAAAAGCTTATATTATTTGAAAACACAGTTTTTATTTTGGAAAAAATCGGACTTCATTTATATAAGTTAAAATCTTTAGGTTAAATTTAAATTCCCAAAACATCACTTTTAAAATGGTTTAAAACCCATATAAACCCATTTATAAGTTGAATGACCTTTTTAAACCCTAGTTTCCAAATCATAGAATTCGATTTCAAATATTGAATTCAAATCTAAATCAAATCATTTAAATTTCAAAATCAATCAAGTTATCTAAAATAACTTTTATTTTTTAAATCCATTTTCAAAAGCTTTCAATTGTAATTCCAAAACTATTTTGGATTCAAAAATTCAATCTTTAAAACTATTTCGAAATCTGCGACTTAACCCATTTCCACGTGCAATCCATATTCGTGTGTGTATAAGTGTGGTCCAGGGGTCTTACACAATAGAAGTGCAACATCATCAGTCAGCGCAGATTCAAATACAGCAATATATTTGATGAGCGGTATAAACTATAATGCTTATATCTAATAAGCGGTATAAACCATAACACTTATCTTTCATTCACAAATCACAGATGTATATATCACAGATAATAAATTACAGTAACATAGCTCAAATCAAAACAGAGCTTCACAATCACGGATATCAAATAATTCAATCATCCAGTAGAATCCAAACATCCATAAGTAAGGTCACTTAATTATCTGATTAACTTAAATTAGATTAGTCACTAATCCTTATTAACGAATCACAAATCACTTGATTTTCTACCCTTTAATCATTCATTAATTAACCATTAAATATAATTTAATTAACCTTTAACTATAATTCATCAACTTTTAATTATTGAATAGTTAGCCTTTAATTATTAAACTCACCTTTAATTAATTACAATAAGTGACTATCCCTAATCTTAAATCCACGAAAATTTCTTGATTAATCCACTTTTAATCTTTAATTAGCTACTTTTAATTAAGTAATCATCTTTAAGCAATTAATTACCCTTAATTTAACTTTTAACTACATTAAAGTAACTAACCCTTTATTAATAATTAATTATTCGTCAATTAACCATTCTTAATTTATTACATTAATTAATTAACCCCTTAATTGACTACCATTTAATTAATTATTCTAAATTTAATTACCCTAAGTGATCATTCCTAATCACTTTTATTAACTGATTAGTTTTTAAATTAATTAATTATTCCCAGATTAATTATCTTAATTAATCAATCACATTAATTAATTATCATTTAATTAAATTTTTCTTTAATCCATTGATAAATCAACTTTAATTATTAATTAATTACTCATAATTCAAAATATTTATTAAGTAATTAATTATCCTTAATTACTTTTATTAGTCACATTAATAAATTAATTGATTAACCACATAAATGGGTTTACTCATGATTTGATTTATTAGTTAATCTTCATCAATCCTCCTTTAATTAATTAAGTCATCAATTCTTTAAGATCTATTTGAAAATCTGGTTAAATACAATTACCTTAAAACTTTTTCTATTTTAACTTTTCTATTTTTTATTTTGAAGTCTTGTTTTTAAATTGTTTAAATTTTGAAACTTGATTTATATTTTTTTCCCTTTGGAAACTTATTAGTTTAAATATACTTTGAAACTTTGTGTAAGTAAAATTTACTTTGTAAAAAAAACTATTGTATTATAAAACTAGAAACATGTTTGTGTTATAGAACCGGAAACATGAAATCTGGTAACAACTTCAACAAGCTCGAGCCAAATCTCGTTCAACTAGAGACAATCCCCGAGAAACACTTGATCACCACGATACTTCGATGCAAACCCACTACAATCTCGAACTGTAACCCAAGCTTAATCCTCCTTCTTCCCAAACACTTCAACAGCCCAGATTCAGGTGCACACGCGTGCACATGCACTCATGACGCGATCCTCTCCGACCACCCCTGATGGCCTTTACGTGTCGTTGATCAACCTCGCAAGCCTTTCCACCACCCAGATCATCAAATTTGACGAGGAATCGAAATTTGGCATTTCGAATCAAATTGGGACCCAACTTCATCAACAAAAATCGCCTCGCACCAATGATCCATGTCATCAGAATTCATGCAATCTCGACCTAAGCTTCGACACTCACTCACGATCCTCCTCCCCTTGGTCTGATCCCCTCCGGCTCCACCTCGACGATGAATTCGTTGGTTCCTTTTCGTTCGACCAAATGGCTTGACAAACCCTAAATCAACGCTGCATCACCACGACGATCATCTAAAAAATCCTTTTCCATTTTTCCTACAATCTACAACACATGCTCCACCTCCAGCCTCGATTTCATTGACAATAACTTCACTGATCAATGGCAATGGACAAATTTGTGTATTCTTTTCAAACCCATATCCCCACTTCAATTTGAAACTAAAAATAAAATTTTTATTTTAAAAATTCAATATTCCCGAGCACTAATTAGATTGTATAATCAAAACAAGGAATTAAATCATTTGATTTTTTACCATTAAAAGGTCATTACTGTGAAATTTTAATTCCCAATAAACTACTTGTTAATTTTGCTTATTTACATCTTTATAAACAATGTTATACCAATAATAACATCATTCATTCAGCAATCCAAACCTAATGTGTTTTGTGTTGGGATAATTTTAAATTTTTCAGGTAGGGTTTAAAACATGGGACAGAGGCATGTTGTTGTCCTGCACACTAATATGCACACAGCCTTTCACATATATATAAAAGCGTACAAACCAATTCACACAGTCATTCAAACATAATCCATATCATACTTCAAAGACAAATCCAAGCATAAAAGGCATAGCAGGCTAAGGGATTTGCTCACCTGGTTGATGAAGCAGAAACAAGAACTTGATATTTTTTAAAACTGGAAGTTGGACAGAGAAGCATTTTGTTTGTGTTTAGTTGCCTGAAGCTTTGAATCTGGGACCTATATAAAAAAAATCTTTCCTTAATCACTATTATATTTGTCTATTCAATTCATTAATATTTCAATTTTCTTACTTACAGTTTGAATTTGTTTAAAGCTTCAAATTTTCTTTATTTCCAGGCTTCAGACTTTACATTTGAACTTGATTTTTCCTGCTACTGATTACATAATTGTTTTAAATCCTTGATCTAATATTGTTTAGAAACTTCAAATTCAGATTTTAAAAAAAGAAACCCAGTTGCCTTTAAATATTTTTAGAAATTACTGCATTGCTTCCTTTGGCCAAAACTGCAGCACTTGTTTTCATTTATAATCTGCAGTTTTTTGGGATTAGTTTGTGTTAAAATTTGATTTTAAAACTACAAATTTATTAACTATAAAGTATTACCTGAGAGATGGAACACAAATCCACTGCTTGATGTTGAAAGAGATTTGCAGATTTTTGGTTTGCTTATCTTTTGCTTTCAGATTTAAAAATTTGAAAGCTCTTGTTTCAAACAGAAGACTTGAATTATTTTGAGCTGGAATGTTTTTGTTTTTGCATCAGGTTGAAGGTTTTTAATTTCTGGTCTATTTCTCTAATTTGCTTCGATTGTTCAGCATTGAACCTAAATCTGAAGCTTGCTTTCAGATCTTTGATTTTTTTTCTGATGCTTTTTCTTTTCTTTGGTGTTGGAGTTTGCAAGGCTAAATCTCTTGTTACTGCTGTTTCAGATTTGCTGAAAAGTTAAATAATTGAGTATGGGGAGTTGAAAGGTTTTTGCAATTTTTAAATCTCATTATTTTATTCAATGAATCATAGTGAATGCCATTTGTTAAAAATAAAATCATGAGATCTAGATTTTGTTAGTTACTCTACTCCATCTCACATGTGAAAGTATGTTTACATTTGTGATTTTTTTCTCAAGGCAAAAGAATTTTTTTATAAATTTTTATATCCTATTCACTTGTGTATATATGTATATAATTGTTGAAAGAATTGTTTTTAACCAATATTTATATTATATACATTACATCTTAATGATTTTCTAAATGCCACTTATTTTTCTAAAAATATCTATTTTAAATTTAAATTCAATTTTCAATTCAAACTTGAAATATAAATCCGTTTATGTCTATTTATATATATATATATATCCAAATCTTATTAATTTTCAAGAAATATGTGTATGTTAAACTTTTACTTCTCATTTTTAAATTTTTCATTCATACATTATATTTTATATTCTTATAAATTCTTAAATAATTATAAGAAAAAAATTTGAAATCAAATTATATTCTCATACAAAGTTTATCTTTCAAATAAATATATAAGAATTTAACTTAGCCTAACCCTTTTTAAAAAAATTAATTTCAAATTATAACTGTTTGCGCCAAAATTTGTCACAAACACCCGAGATCGTGAGAGCACCCGTTTATGAACACAAATCAGCAACAATCAATATAGAACTCAGATCTAAGCAATAAAAATCACAATAATTCACAAATAAAAATCACAAACATAGGATTTATAGTGGTTCGGCGATCTTGCCTACGTCCACTCCGAAGCTTATGTGTTTATTGATTCACTTGATGATTCCAATCGATTGCAGCGGATTACAATTGATGATAGCTTTCAAATCTGATTACAATAGCGATAATGAAGTATGGAATTGAATCCGGCAGAGTTTGGACGTTGAATCGCCAAAACATCCCCTTTTTCTATAGGCTACAGGGTGCTATTTATATGTGTAGGAGGCCCAGATCTCGCTCAAACTTCAGGAGACTTTTTCTGGCACGTGAGTGGGCCCACACGACCGACCCCACCAAGTTTCGACTCAATCTGAGATCGATACGAAGTGATTTCGTATCCATCAAAAAATGACCCAATGAGCTGAAACTTAGCAGGAACAATCTTTACCTTGTATGGAAACTACTGTGAAAATTTCATTGCATTTGGCCTCGTGGTTTGGGAGATATGATCGATACGAATTGGAGTGTTTCGGTTGGCTGTTTGGTTCGAACCCATCAGTTCGAACCGATACGTTCGAATCGATCTTGTCACATGGTTCTTTGGTGAGGTGGCACGCGCTCTTCACCTCGGTCCGGTTCTTATGCCGAGTTGACCACTTCGTATCCACGAATTTCGCCTTGTTCGTATCATGTGCCACGACCCAGTTTGCATCGATGGATTCGAATCATGGATCGATACGAAGGGGATCGAGACAGATCGAGTGGATACGAACAGGGAAGATTCCATGGATATAAAATAATGATCTGTCACTCTTGATGGATGTGAGGACGATCGATACGAATCAGTGCTTGGGCACGAGACCGATCGATTCGAAGTAGGGTATGCCGATGGATACGAATGATGGATTCGAACTGCTCGGACTCAATGGATACGAACGTGCTGAGTGGATCTCCATCTGATCGATTCGAAATCGATCGATTCGAGGTGATCGATACCACTGCTGATCGACTCGAATGTGATCGATTCGAAATATGCGGAGCCTGATGGATTCGAAATGGACATCTCCTCCACTTTTTGATGGATACGAACAACATCCTTTAGCTAACTTGCATCGATCATATCTCGTTCATACGAACTCCGATTAACCTGAAATTTGGAACACTAGCATTCATGGCTTTTCTTGTCATGTCCTATCAATTGTAGCCGAATCCGGGCTCGGACAAAGTTCATCGATATCCATAGCGAAGCGAAGTACAACCAATCTCTGAGACGAACTGTCTTTTGTTTTCGATCAATCTTTTGGTATCACGGCTTTGCCAATAAGCGGGATAACATTTGCCCCCTAAAACATGCCTTGCGGTAGGAAGGTGTGTTTTGTAATGCCTTGAGTTGGATGTTCATGTCCTGTCAACAACCTGTAAAGAACTTGATAGTTTCATATGATCTCAAATGATGATCGTTCGGGATCGTGAGTCATTTGAGATGAATCGGGACCGTTCGCGGTCGATGCCGTTCGCGGCGAAGGATGGAACGGGACCGTTCGCGGTCGATGCCGTTCGCGGCGGATATCGATCGAGTGCCTTTCAAGGCTGATTGTGACCATTCGAGGTTGGACATAATAAGTGAATCGTGACCATTCGCGGTCGGGTGCCGTTCGAGGCAAATTGCGATCGTTCGCGATCGTGTGCCGTTCGAGTTAAATTGCAACCGTTCGCGATCGTGTGCCGTTCGAGGCAAATTGTGATCGTTCGCGATCGTATGCCGTTCGAGGCGAATTATGTGTGCCCGGGGGAATTGGTATTATCGGTGCCGGAGTTAATGTTCGGGGGAGTTTCCGAATCAAAGACTTTGGCAGTTCATCGCCATACAGAAGGTGCTTGTGGACCGTTCGCGATCCAACGGGCATGTAAATAAACTTTCATAGAATTATAAATATCAAAGCGATAATTACACAAATCTCACAACAGAAATGTCCAAACAAGCAGTCTAAATGTTCAAATCAAAATCAAAGCAAAAAAGCAAGATGAAGATGTCAAAGCGTAAACTCTTACTATGATGCGGTTGGTAGTCATTCAGAGCATGCCTGTGGATCGTTCGCGATCGCTTACATGTGTAAATGATTTAACCGTGTCAGTGAGTGGTTTACGACTTGTTCATCATTATTTCAGTCGATCAATGGATAACCAAACGGTGCCTTGATTCAGGGTCGCCTCTAGCTGATGTAGACGGTGGTCGCTCTGGTTCAACCGCTGGAGTTCGCCTCCTCACATATTGAAGGAGCATACCATTCCTGATATGCCCTTCCACCTCATCCTTCAGATGCCTACAATCATTAGTGTTATGAACGTTCAATTCATGAAATACACAAAAATTATCTGATTTTCTTTCGTCAGAAGTTGGATCCCTTCGCATCGGTCTATGATACGGAACCTGCTCTTTGGTATCCTGATAAATTCGTTCTAGACACTCATTCAGCTTAGAGTAAGTGGTGAATCGCGGCTCCCTCCGTGGCCGCTTTGACCTGTTACCATCCTTCTCAGTCTTTCTTTTACCTTTACTAGTCTCCGCACCCTTTCCAGGTGTATTCGCACCTTTAATTGTGAAAACATCAATTCCCTCTCCTTCCTCTCTTTCGGCTTTCGCATCCTCCAATCGTAAAACTTTTCCGCCTCATGATAGAATTCTCCTAGATCCATAGGTGGATCTTTAGTTAACGAATTTTTGAACTCTGTTCCATCAGCTATTCCAGACACAGCTGTCATCATAACCATGGATGGATCTGGTCGATCCACGGAAGCTGCTGCCGCATTGAATCGCATCAGAAAACTCCTCAAAGTCTCTCCAGCCTTCTGTTTTAGAGTTGCCAAAGTCATCACATTCTTGGGTCTCGCAATGTGAACCCTGAATTGCCTCATGAATCTCTTAGTTTAATCTGCCCATGTTCCTATGGAGCCTCTCTCCAGCTGTTTAAACCATAACGCCGCAATATCTACCAAGTACAATGGAAAGCACCGGGCCATAACTTCCTCTGATGCCCCCAGCACCTCCATATGCCTCATATATTTTGTCAGATGAACTGTAGGGTCTGTCCTTCCATCATACATATCTAACGATGGTAGCTTAAAATCTGGTTGGTTCCTTGCTCATCTGATTGCCATGGAAAAAGGGCTTCTATTAACATCCTCTAAATCCTTGTTCACTAATCCGCCTCTCATGGCTCGCCTGACCATCTCTGCCAACCTGTCATTGTCTCCGAGATGCAATCTTCATTCATCACTTTCAACCTGCCCCCCGAGTTCACGAGGGAACTCTGGGATCTGCCCCCTTGACTGAGCGTTTGCTCCTCTGCTACTCCCAGGTTGCGCAGATGCTCCTTTCTCTTTCTCCGAGATTGGATCAACATTCTCCATGTGCGTGCCTCCTAATCCAGGTGCTACGCCGGATGGTCGTGCTCCGTTTTGAACTCCATCATCTTCTCTATTCTGTGCTCCAAGTTGCCCTATCCGTTGAAATAAACTCTGGATCAACTCCTCCTATTTTTTCATCATTGTCTCCATCTAGTCTCTAGTGATAAAGATCGACGCTTGATTCGCTCCTGAGGAAGCCTCTTGACTTCCTTGATGTTCACTCCTCTCTGGCCTTTGTTTCTTACATGTTTGCCTCGTCATAATTTCTCAAATCTGAACTCTCAACCTCTCTGAATCAACTTCTAATTGGTAGAACTCCTGAATTAGCCTTCTCAGTGAAAGCACTAAAATGCTTGCGCCAAAATTGGTCACAAACACCCGATATCGTGAGAGCACCCGTTTATGAACACAAATCAGCAACAATCAATATAGAACTCAGATCTAAGCAATAACAATCACAATAATTCACAAATAACAATCACAAACACAGGATTTATAGTGGTTCGGCGATCTTGCCTACGTCCACTCTGAAGCTTATGTCTTTATTGATTCACTTGATGATTCCAATCGATTACAGCGGATTACAATTGATGATAGCTTTCGAATCTGATTACAACAGCGATAATGAAGTATGGAATTGAATCCGACAGAGTCTGGACGTTGAATCGCCAAAAGATCCCCTTTTTCTATAGGCTACAGGGTGCTATTTATAGGTGTAGGAGGCCCAGATCTCGCTCAAACTTCGGGAGACTTTTTCTGGCACGTGAGTGGGCCCACGCGACCGACCCCACCAAGTTTCGACTCGATCTGAGATCGATACGAAGTGATTTCGTATCCATCAAAAAATGACCCAATCAAGCTGAAACTTGGCAGGAACAATCTTTACCTTGTATGGAAACTACTGTGAAAATTTCATTGCATTTGGCCTCGTGGTTTGGGAGATATGATCGATACGAATTGGAGTGTTTCGGTTGGCTGTTTGGTTCGAACCCATCAGTTCGAACCGATACGTTCGAATCGATCTTGTCACGTGGTTCTTTGGTGAGGTGGCACGCACTCTTCGTCTCGGTCCGGTTCTTGTGCCGAGTTGACCACTTCGTATCCACGAATTTCGCCTTTTTCGTATCATGTGCCACGACCCAGTTTGCATCGATGGATTGGAATCATGGATCGATACGAAGGGGATCGAGACAGACCGAGTGGATACGAACAGGGCAGATTCCATGGATACGAAATAATGATCTGTCACTCTTGATGGATGTGATCTATTCGAAGTAGGGTATGCCGATGGATACGAATGATGGATTCGAACTGCTCGGACTCAATGGATACGAACGTGCTGAGTGGATGTCCATCTGATCGATTCGAAACCGATCGATTCGAGGTGATCGATACCACTGCTGATCGACTCGAATGTGATCGTATCGAAATACGCGGAGCTTGATTGATTCGAAATGGACATCTCCTCCACTTTTTGATGGATACGAACAACATCCTTTGGCTAACTTGCATCGATCATATCTCGTTCATAATAACTCCGATTAACCTGAAATTTGGAACACTGGCTTTCATGGCTTTGCTTGTCATGTCCTATCAATTGTAGCTGAATCCGGGCTCGGACAAAATTCATCGATATCCGAAGCGAAGCGAAGTACAACCAATCTCTGAGATGAACTGTCTTTTGTTTTCGATCAATCTTTTGGTATCACGGCTTGGCCAAAAAGCGGGATAACAATAACTTTAAAAGTTAATATAATTAAGAATTTTGAAAACAACTATCATTAACTTTTTTTATTAATCTCAAAGCTTTTAATTTCTATTTTATTTTTATTACAATTTATTTTGAAATTCAATATTTGTTTATAAAATATTTTCCCAATACACTTATTTTTCCTAAATCCAATAATTTATTGATAAGATACTTATGCTTAAATTTCAAATTAAATTTCTATTTATAATAAAAAATTATATATTTATTGTAGAAATCTCTAATTAATTCACAATTTATTTTCAAAAATTAATTTAATTGCCAATTTAAACTTGGTAAATTTCAGGAATGTTACAGGTTTTCAAAGTAAACATAATCTGAATTTTGAAAAGTTTAAAATGATAATTTTTGAAGATTCTGTTTCATTAGTTCAAAACTATCCAAATCATCATTGTCTCATAAGTCTTCATATTGTTATTATAGAAAATCAAATTATCTATCGAATTGGTGTGTTGTACATGTGTTATATAGCTTTTGAAGAATCAACACTCAATGGACAAATGGTGCAAATCAAGAAAAACATACGGATACTTGATAGTGGATATTCAATACACATAGCTAGTAATCTGGAGATACTAAATGACATAATTAGAAAGATGGAGGATTGATCAACTTTGGAGACAATTCAAAAAGATATGTGATTAGCATTGGCAATATCGGTAACTCTAAAGCTCTTACTATTTCTGATGTTCTGTTAGTTAGGAATCTAAAACACAACTTACTTATCATAAGTCAACTATGTGACAAAGGATACAAAATTAAATTTGAAAAGGACAAGTGTCACATCAAAGATAATAAATCAAACATTTTCTTTGAAGGACTTAGGAAGACAAATAATAATTTTCTCAGTATGAAAACCTCAAATGATAACCTATGTCTTTTGGCTATTACAAGTGACCCTTGGATTTGGCATAAAAGATTTCGGCATTTCAGTTTTAAACTCTTATCTAGACTTTCAAAACTTGATCTAGTAAGTGGTCTTCCTAAAATGGATTTTAAAGTAGATAGTATATATCAATTAGGAAAACATAGGAAGAGTTCATTCAAATTGAAAGGTATGATTTCAAATTCAAAACCTCCTGAGTTACTTCATTTAGATCTGTTTGGTCCATCTCAAATTCAGTCAATAAATCACAGCAAATATGTTTTTGTAATTATAGATGATTATTCTAGATTTACATGGAAAAAATTTCTAAAATATAAAAGTGATGCTTTTGATTTAATCAAAACTTTTGCAAAAAGAATTCAAAATCAACTATCTTTGAAAACCAAAACTATTCGTATTAATTACGGTGGAGAATTTAAAAATGAAAATTTTGAGAATTTCTGTAATCAAACAGGAATAACTTATAATTTTTCTTTTCTAAGAACTCTACAATAAAATGGAGTGGTAGAGCGTAAAAATAGGACGATTCAAGAGCGTGCAAGGATTATGCTTTCAAATAGTAAATTACTAAGAATTTTTTTTAGCTGAAGTAGTCACTACAGGTTATTACATTTTGAATATGATTTTAATTAGACCTCTAACCAATAAAACACCATATAAACTACGTTTCAATAAGAAACCAAAGGTATCTTACTTTATAGCTTTTTGGAAGTAAATACTTTATTCTAATACAAAGGACAATTTGGATAAGTTTGATCCTAAATCCGACAAAGGAATCTTTATCGGATATTCTAATAGAAGTAAAGCATACAGAGTTTTCAATTTAAAAACTAACACCATTGAAGAAACAATGCATGTATCTTTTGGTGAAAATTTCAAAGATTTTGTTTAAATAAATGATGAAGATGATTTGTTACTTTAAATGATGAATCAAATGAAACAAATTGTGAAACTGTTCATCTAATAAAAGGATTGGGATTTTAAAAGACCATCCAATAGAAAATATACTATGAAATATCAAATCTATTGTTAGAACTATAAATCAACTAAATAAAATGAGTAATGTAGCTTTTATATCAACTATTAAACCCAAAAACCCAAAGGAAGCATCATTTGATGGTTCATGGAATCTTGCTATGCAAGAAGAACTGAATCAATTCATAATAAATGATGTATGGGAACTTGTTCCTAGACATAGGGACAAAACTATAATAGGAATTAAATAGGTTTATAAAAATAAAATGAATGAACAAGGTGAGGTCATTATAAATAAATCTCGGTTAGCCACACAAGGTTATTGTCAAGAAGAAGGAATAGACTTTGATGGAAACCTTTACACCTGTAGCAAGATTAGAAGCTATTAGAATTCTACTTTCTTTTGCCAACCATGACAATTTCAAATTATTTCAAATGGATACCAAAACTACATTTTTTAAATAGTTTTGTTAAAGAGGATGTTTGTGTTAAACAACCGTCACTTTTTGAAGAAGAAAATCATGTTTACTAATTATAGAAAGATTTATATGGTCTGAAACAAGCTCCTAGAGCCTGATATGACAGACTAAGATCTAACCTATTACAATCAAATTTTGAAATTGGTAGAGTAGATAATACCCTTTTTATTAAAAGAAACAAAAATGATATCCAATTAGTATATTTATGTATATGATATCATTTTTGGATCAACAAACAATGAAATGAACAAAGAGTTTTCTGAAATAATGACAAAAGAGTTTGAGATGAGTCATATGGGTGAACTTACTTTCTTTTCAGGATTGCAAATAAAACAATTAGGTAGTGGTATTTTCATTTGTCAAGAAAAGTATGCTAGGGATCTAGTTAGTAAGTATAGTAGGACCACTACGAGTGGAAGACCCACTCCTATGGCAAACAATGTAGCCTTGAATAAAGAAGACATGTCGAAAGATGTTGATCAAAAACTATACAGGGGCATGATTGGATCGCTACTCAATATAACTGCGAGTAGGCCTGATATCATACATAATATCTGTCTTTGTGCAAGGTACCAATCTCAACCCAAAGAAACCCATTTAAAAGTTGTTAAACATATCCTAAGATATGTTAAACACACTTTAGACTATGGCCTATTTTACCCTAAAAATGATTCATTTGATTTAATTTCATATTGTGATACTGACTATGTTGGTTGTAAATCAGACCATAAAGTACAAGTGGAACTTGTCAGTTTTTTGGACATTCCTCAGTTTCCTAATTTAGTAAAAAGAAAAATACTGTCTCACTATCAAAAACTGAAGCAAAATATATCTCTGCTGCTTTAGCTTATTCTCAAGTTATCTATATGCAACAGACACTAAAGGATTTTGGATTAAATATTTCAAAATCACCAATTTATTGTGACAGTACAAGTACAAGAAATTTATATAAAAATCCTACTTAGCATGCCAAAACCAAACATATTGATATCAGACATCATTTTATTAGAGATAATATAAGTAAAGAGATTATTTCTCTTCAATTTATCAACACCGAGAATCAAATAGCTGATATTCTGACCATACCCTTGAATCAATCAACGTTTACTAAATTAAGAAGAGAACTAGGCATTTATTCTATAACCGAGATATATAATATAGATATAGTAACATAGATATTTAAATAAATAGAGAAATAAAAAATGTCAAAATTTTCAAAGGGATGTCGACATTCCCTTATCCCCCATGTCGACATACAACGATCAGATTTGAAATTTTCCCTCTAAAATCAGTTTGGTGTTTATGTAACCACAATATTTTGAATTCATCTGTCTTCTCACTTCATTTTCTCTGTTATAAACTTCTAAAAATACAAAGTTACGGCCTCCTCTTCTAAATCAAACCAAAATGCAACCATTTCCTTCCCTTCTTCTAATTCTGGTCTATTCCAACCTACTAAATTGACTCGAGTAATGAAGATCGAGGAAATTATGAAAGATTCTCTGTAAATGCTGATTGAATTACAGGTCATGAAAATAAGGATGGCAAAGGAACAAGATAAACAAGGCAAGATTCTTAGAAATTTGTAGAAATTTCTAATGGATAATCATGCAGACCCTGTTGTAATTGAAGATGATTCCTCTAATATATTTATTCATAATCCATTAGAGGATGAAGAAGAAGAAGAGGAGGAGTAAGTGCAAAGGACAAGGATGATAATGTTATTTGCGTTGGAAAAGTCTGTTTTGAAAAAAATGGTAATTTGGTCGAACAACATAGAAACTTTTGTCTACATTACCCCAGTTTGATTCACAGGTCACCAATTGTCAAGGGCTGTCGTTAGATTGTTATTATATTAGTGTTTTTGTATTTTGTGTACTTTTATATATTTGTATCTACGTTTCATATATATGTGAAATGTAAATCATATATAATAAAATTAGATTTATGTTTCTCTTATTATACTTCGTTTAACATTTAGTCCCATAGTATTAGTTTAAGGGTGAGTTATGTAGTTTAGGCATAGTTTTTGTTGATGACAAAGGGGGAAAATTATAAAATAGGATAGTTAGACTATTAGTTAGGCTTAGATTAAGGGGGAGTTGTTGGATAAGGGGGAGTCGGAGTTGAATCGAAATTTGTTGGAGTAGATTTTATAAACAAAGGTTGTCATCATTAAAAAAGGGAGATTGTTAGTTCCTGAGATGATGGTTTTGATGACAACAAACTTTGGACTTGTTATAAAATATAAATACTAATATCTTTGCCTAGATATACATGTATATGCAAGCTATATATATGCAGGTACTGAGAATGAAGAATATACAGTATAAAGATTCAAGACCGACGAATTCAAGGTTGTAGAAATCAAGACGGAAGACTCATGAATGTCAAGATTATCAAGAGTTGAAGAGTTCAAGATATAAAGATAAGTAATAGAGCCTAGATTTACGTTGAGACTTCATAATAATGCTAAAATCTTTATTCAGATTTTAATTATGGAATGGAATCCACCTTCTCGCTTTAATAGTGGGATGGAACCCACGACCTCTTTAGTGGGATGGAACCCACAACCTTCTCTAGTGAAATGGAATGCACTAAATTTTCAAAATGACTTATTTTTAGATTTTTTCAAAACTATCTTCTTAAAAAGACATCTCTCTCTCTCCGTTTAAATATTTTATCCTTAATTTAAAAAACTATTTTTAATCATACTAATTTCAAAATCATTTCTTGTTTTTAAACTATCTCCTGCTTTCAATGATTTTAGCTTTAAACTCAAAATATTTATATATTTAGTTTTTATTACTTTTATATTTTGTAAGATCACTTTACAAAGGTTTTTATAATCATAAAGTATATTCAAAATAGTTTACAAAGTTCTAAGACTGTTTCGACAAACTTTAGAAAAAAAATCTCTTTTAAAAACATAAATCAATTTTCAAAAAATACTAGGGGATGTCGACATGCCTATACCCCCATGTCGACATAGCAGCCGTAGATTTTAAAATTCAAATTTTTAAAAGAATTGTCTATTCGTCATAACCTTTCACGAAAGGACATGATCGTTATATTCCTATATATACCAGTAATTTTTTAACAACCAAAAATTTGAGCTATAATAATTAATTAAAAAAATTAACTAAACAATAAAATAAGTTTGTGAAATTGATAGAATCGAGCTACAGGAGTTGCACCATTGGGTCCGTGGCATTTTCTAATCAATTTCCATATATAATTTTTCAAAACCAAAGCTAGTATGGAGAAGTTACTAGAATATATTACTAGAAGGATATATTAAACTAGAATATTTGTATAATTATTTTTAAGTTTATATATAATTGGGTTTTTATTTCATTTTCTTTAAGAAATATATAGATAAATAAAGGAAAAAGGTTAAATATAAAAACATGGAATTAAAATGTAAGATTAAATGTATACATAATTACAAATGTAAGCAAAAGAATATGTTTAATGGCAAGTGTAAGCCAAATTTACAAGTGTCATTTATTTTTCGTTTTATTCTAAAATAAATCAAATTAAATTATATCAACATATTTCTTCCCTCTCTTTCATTTTTTCTGGTCTACATTGTCAACTAAGAAACCAAAATCCTGTAACACTAAAACCAGAAAATAAAAGAAAGCAATTCTTTCAATTCAAAAATCCGAATCAAGCAAAAACAAAAAAAATCATCAGAACAAAGAGAAATCCTGGAAGTTGTCAAATTGGGCTAAAGCAACATAGTTGATTTAAAGAGCAAAACCAATTCAAGATCATTTCAACAACTAATCAAAGCAACAGGTCATCAAGTGATTTTCCAGTTTCCAGTTCAAAGCCCTGTTCAAACATCTTATTACTGTGAGTAGACTTTAATTCTTTTAAGTTAAATCATCTGTATAGTTTTATGCATGCCTCAATCGATGATAATAATAACTTAAATATGATTTGGCATAAATGTTGTCTGGGTATATAATGGAATTTCTATTGCATGCCTGTGTGCACATATGTATATTTCTGTTAATTGCAATAGACCAAAATATGTTCAAAGAGAAAAATTAAATCTTTGTCCCTGATTATTTTTAGCATGGGATGTTTAAAAGAATGTTAGTTGTGATTGTGTAAAACAAATTCTGAAAATGTTAAAATTTATCAAGTAGCTTCTCTGTTTTCAAACTACCAGGTGAGTGGACTACCATGATTTGATCTTAAACCTTGTATCTAGATTAGCATGTGATAATTCTTGACTTATGAATGTAAAAATATGCATGCATGTCTGTAGATATAAAGATATATGTGTACATGATTGTTCAAGGGAATGTATTCCCTCTGTTCTAAGAACAGGTTATAAAATCCTTTCAAAATTCGATTCCTTCTTCCCAGATCTTTTTTAGTTGTTGATGTTTGAACAAAAAGTGCTTCAATCATCAAGCTATTAATTTTAAAAAGGGTTTCATGTGTTTATGTCAAGTGAATATTTAGAAAACAAGAAATCACAGTAAAATCCATTCTAGACAGAAAATCAAGTGTCTCAATTCCAAATTTTAGTTATATCAACCAATTCGTACTAGAAATTTGTGATTTTTGATAATCATATCATAATATTTAAGCTTGATTTCGAAGAGAAAATAAGGGTTGAACGGGAAATGGAATTTCGTCAATTTTCGACGATCTAAAGGAATTTGGTCATCGAGATTAATGCTGGAGGAGCTTCAGGGGTTGGCGAAGACTGGAAAAATGGAGGAAAGATTTCTCAGTCGTCGTAGCAGCGCGGCAAGGTCATTCTAGGGTTTTAGGCCTTGGTTTGGACGTGGATGTTTGTTCGATGATTGCAAGCTCGTGGCGGCACTAGGATGGACCGGTCGTGGTAGAAAGGATGTTGGGGTTGTGGCGAGTTCACCGATGGGTTTTGGGAAGTTCCAGCGGCCGAAGGTGGTTGGTCGGGGCAAAAAAAGGAGGTCAGGTCATCCCTGGGTTTTGGTTTTGAGGTCGAGATTTTGATTTGGGGCATTGGAGGAGAGTTTGGGTAGTCGAAGCAGATCAGCGAGTCATCGTTGACTTGCTGGAGGTAGCAGTGACGGTCGGAGCGGTGGCGTGGAGGTGTGCACATGCATGTATCGGTGTGGTTCTATGATTGAGGAAGAAAAGATAGGAGAAGGGAAGCTCGGGTTCATGCATGAGGAATAGAGGATGGGGCTCGAGTTTTTGTTCGGGAAGTTTTGTGTTGATTCGAGTTGGTTGTTGTGATTTTAGGATTTTAAGTTGACAAGTTTTTATTTAAAATTTGAAGTAATTTTTGTATCAGGTTTTTAAGTTACCAGGTTTTAAACTAAAGAGAAGTTGATCAGGTTTAAAGTGGAGGTAATTAAGGATTAGTTAATTAACATAAGTAATTAAAGAAATTAATTAAAACGATTGATTAAATGTTGATTACTTAATATGATTAATTTAAAGATCTTTAATCAATGTGATTATTTTAGAAGGTAATTAATTAACATGCTTAATTAGAGATGATTAATTTGTAATTAAGGGTTAATCAACTGGTAATTGAGGATTAATTAATTTGTAGTTAAGGGTTCATTTAAAAGTAATTAGGGCTTATTAATTAATGATTAAGCTTTTTTAGTTAATAATTAAAGGATAAATCAATAATTAATTAATGTTAGTTAAGCAAGGTTAAGCAATTAATTTATTGGTTTAAATTAAGTATGTAATCAATTAATCTTTCTTTTTGATGATTTAATTATGATTGAATTGATTAATATGTGATTTGTGATGCTATTGGTATGACTTGTTTGGGTTGAACTATGATAATATGGTTTGTCTATCTGTGATGAATTGCTATACAAATATGTAATTCTGGATATAAATGGAATTGTTTAAACTTAAACAACTTTGTTTTAAGATGATATTGGATACGAAGAGACCGGGGTCGGGTATCAGTAAATACCCGAAACCACTTCGATACGTAATCTACATTGATTCTTTATAGATTTGATATGTGAAATCAATAGGTTGGGATGGAAAAATTTAAGTAAACTGGACCATTGAAACTAAGCATAGGAATTGTTTGTGAGATAAATGTTGGCTTATCAAGTTAAAAACTCGTTGAGAGGTACGAGTTACCACAAGTTTACTCACAAGTCTTTTAATTCTGTATTTTCAAGTATTATGGGTTTACTCACGCTGCTTTCCAACCTGACCCGGGTGTTACTTTGATGTAATGCTCGGGTCAGACCGAGTATTGCAGATTTTCAGGTTAAGATGTTCCGGAGCTCGGGAGGCGAGCTGGATGGTAGGAACGTATGGAGTTGACCGTTGTGTATTAGAGTTGTTTGATAGTAGTCTGGGATGGGTTGATACAACTGTCCAGTCTATTTGTAAATGGTGGTAACTCTGATAAATTGTATGTAATCTAACAATTACAGCTTTCTTTGTAAAAGAAATTATTCGTTATTATATTTAATCCGCTACTAATGTGAGATGATATTATTTTTTGTTCTTCTTCCTCCTTCTTTCTTCTTTCCTTTAACAATCGAAAATCTTCGACGTATGATTTCTCGGCACTTCTACCGCGTATTAGTGTCGAAATTCTCGAGGTCGAAATTTCGGGTCATCACATTTTCCAAGAGTATGGAAGAGCATACTATTCATCTTGAGGAGGTTCTTTGCACACTTCGTGTTCATAAGTTGAAAGCTAAATTCTTGAAGTGTCACTTTTAGCGTGAGGAGGAGTGTTTTTTAAGGCATGCATTCTCACGAAATGGTTTAGCTATGGATCCAACTAAGATAGTAGAAGTACAGGATTGGAAGGCCCCCAAAAATGCTACCGACGATAAAAGCTTCCTAGATTTAGCTAGCTATTATAGGAAGTCTATTAGAGATTTTGCTAAGATTTCAGCACTTGAGGTTAAGCCTACCCTCATAGATCAGATTGGATCAACGCAGCGAGAGGATTCGGAGCTTGTGGATATTCTGGATAGGATTAGCAGAGGAGAGGTCTCTAGACATCTCCAACGCTATCCGTCGATGATAAAGGAAGGATAAGGAGAGATGGAAGACTTTGTGTCCTCTGCCCTGGCGATTTGATAAGCGCAGTTCTAGCAGAAGCACACCATTCTTGAATGACTATTCACCCAGATGGTGATAAGATGTATAGGGACAAAAAAAGAGATTTTTATTGTAGTTGCATGAAAAAGGATGTAGCAGAGTTTGTGGCCAAGTGTCTTGTGTGCCAAAGAGTTAAGGTGGAGCAGTAGAGGCCTGGCAGATTGCTTCAAACCATTGGATTTACCCGAATGCAAGGGGGATAGTGTTTCGATGGATTTCATAGATGGTTTACCCCAATCTAGGAAAAGGAATACCAGTATTTGGGTGATTATTGATCGTTTGACAAGAAGCACCTACTTAATTCCAATCAAGAGTAAGAGGACAGCATCTTATTCGGCATCCTTATATGATCGTGAGATAGTCTGACTTCATGGAGTTCCTTCTAGCATAGTAAGTGATAGAGACCCTATATTTACTAGTGAGTTTTGAAAAAGCTTGCAAGAGGCTTTAGGGGCATAACTTAGATTGTGTATGGCCTATCACTCTTAAACGGGTAGCTAAACGGAGAGAGTTAATAGAGTTCTTGAGGATTTGTCGAGGATGCGTATCTTAATTTTGGAGGAACTTGGGAGGAGCACCTTCCTTTAGTGGAGTTCGCATATAACAATAGTTTTCAGGCTAGAATTGGGATGGCACCTTTTGAAGCTCTTCATGGAAGACCTTACAAGTCGCCTTCATGTTGGTTAGAGTCTACAGAAAGATTGCTACTTGGTTCTAACATGGTTAGAGAGACTTCGAAAAAGATTGACTTGATTAGAAGAAGAATGAAGACGATCCAAGATAGACAGAAATCCTATGCAGATAAGTAGATAAAGGACATTATGTTTGAGGTAGGAAATTCGGTTTTCATTAAGGTGTCTCCGCTAAGGAAAGTAGTGAGGTATGGATCAAGTAGGAAACTTGCTCCTAGATTCGTAGGACCATCCCCCATTGTGTAAAGGGAAGATGGCATATCAGATAAAGCTACCGGAGAGGCTAGCAGAAGTTCATGATGTTTTTCATGTTTCGCACTTGAGGAAGTGCTTACATGATTCCGCAGAGGTAGTGGAAGCTAGCCTACTTAAGGAAATTGAAGTGGAGGGAGAAGCATCGGTTCATCGCATTCCTACCAAGATCATTAAACATGATATCAAGAAGCTTAGGAACAAGGAAGTCCCATTGGTAAAGGTGCAATGGGGAGATAGTATTGAGGATGCTACGTGGGAGGCTGAGGAGAAAATACATACCTCTTATCCGCATCTCTTTGATGGTACGTCTTGAAATTCCTATTTCTATATTTAATTTTGAATAGGTTCTTTCCTTTAGTATCCTCTGGGTGGGTAGATCTTAGGATTTAACTTATGGATGGTAGGATTGGATGATAACATGTTACTTGAACATGTTATGTATGTTGGATGCTAGTGATTGCAAGTGTTTGCTAATGGACGCATATGCACACACTAGGCACTATTATCTCTTAGGGATTGGCCTAACTCGTCACTAAATCTTATGCATATGAATGTGTGTGCACTTGCATTTTTATTTCCATGGTTGCTATAATGAGTGATTATTATATGATTCTTGCGTTTGGATGATAATTGTAGCATGCATATAGAACTATCAGTTGTCATTACGAAATTAGCATTCATTTGAATACATGGCAGGGACATGATTGCATAAAAAGAGGCTGATTGAATCAGTAGACTACCTAAGCTTTTGCATTAGTTAGGGACACTGATAGTACACTATTGCATATAACATAAGTTACATTAGAATGCTTAAGGATAATGGATGTAATGGACGATGGTTGAACATATGGTTGTAGAATTTGATGAAAACATTTATTTCCTTCTTCTGTCGTTGGAGATTTCGGGGACTAAATCCTTTAAGGAGGGGAGAATGTAGCAACGCAAAATTTAAGCTATAATAATTAATTAACAAATTAACTAAATAATAAAATAATTTTATGAAGTTATCAGAATTGAGCTGTCGGAGTTGAACCGTTGGGTCCATGGCGATTTTCTGATTAATTTTCAAATATAACTTGTTAAAATCCAAGCTGGTATGGAGAAGTTATGAGTGAAAAAAGAAATCAGAATTTTATAAGCAAAAATGAAGAAAAAAAATATAGACCCTTAATGGTCGGCCTTTGTTTTGGTTCGACCGACCTATAGGTTTACCCCCAAGGTGCTTAGGTCGACCCGCACTTCTACTTGGATGCTTTTCGTCCAGGCACGAGCTGCTGACGTTAAAACACGATTTTCGTCAAATCTCACGCGTTCTTAGCTGCATCCAACGGTTCCTAGCGAGCCTATGACATGCTTGCACCAGATTTAATCTTCAAATCCGACGACCCAAGATCCCTAAGCTGCGCTATAAATAAGGCCCTAGACCTAGCTACTTTTCTCATTTAGATTTTCTCCTAATTGGGTTCGTTGCTTGAGGTTGAACACTAAAAAGAATGTTAATCTGGGAAGGAGATCTTTTTATTAAAAATATTCTATACCCCAGTAGCGGATCCAGGAAGGCCTGGGATCAAAGTTAAGGACCACAGGTAAGTTTTTTGTAGTTATTTTAGATTTTTAAGTAATTTAAAATAATAGGGTTCTCAATAGTTGTAATTTTTCTACAATTTTAAGATAATTTTTATGTAAGTTTATTTACAGTGTATTTTTAAGTAAATTTCAAATTTTCTTTTTACCCTATTTTATTCAGTTATTTACATTTTTTTAAGTTGGATTTAGCCTGTAAATGTTAGTTTCTTTTTACAGAGAATTAATCCTTTTTGACGCGAATTAAAATATTAAAAAGAGAAGAATTTACAAATATGGACTAAAATAGAAAACACTGAAATAAAACAGAGATGGACTGAAATAGTCAAATTTAAGATAGCATGATTATAACAAGTGGTTATAACTAAAAAGAGAAAATAGAAGAATAACAGTTGCAAGAACTATTATAACATAGGTTATAATTAGAAAGAAAGAAATAACATAAGAGGCTTATTTTAAAACTTAGACCTTGGATTAAGTAAATAAGAAATATAGCAAAAATAATAAAAGAGGCTTATTTTAATACTTATATCTTGGATTAAGTTAATAAGCAAGTATAGAAGTAGGGCCTGTATCGGCAGCATTCCCTTTCAGATCTAGGACTGATGGTCTCACAATAGCAGGTAAGGCTGCGACACGCTTATGCTGATTAGGGTAAATAAGTGGCCCATAGATAGCGGCTCAAATCTGAGGATTTGGCCAAGGGGCGCCAAACTAGAAGATTGTTTGTTAGGGCCAATACTAGCAGCATTCCCTTTCAGGTCTAGGACTGATGGTCTCACAACTGTTGGGCGAGGAGGGGCAGCATTCCCCTTCAGGACTGAGACTGATGGTCTCACAACAGTTAGATGAGCTAGGAACGCTTATGCTGACTAGGGTAAATAAATGGTTAAATAGGGGACGACAGTTAGTACGTACTGGCGATGATCGAGCGTGCAACATTGATTAGGTTAAATAATTCGCTACTGCGTCCTACGCTCTAAAGAGGTGTTTTTTTTGCCGTGGGACCAACAGGATTGGATCAGCTCACAGTGGCACAACAGAGATATAATAGGTCGATCTAATGGTAGAATTAGGATTTCATCCTAATCAAGATAACAGTTGAGATAGGACTAGGGTTTCAACCTAATCATTGCAATTTAAAACAAGTGCAAACAATCACAATCAAAACAACCAGTCAAACGAAATCAGAAACGGTATTTTATTCGAATTTTCTCTTTTTTATGCTTACCTTTCAATCTAGAACTATTGCTTAGTCTATTATCTTTATCTGGCTTAGAAATGCAAGTAACTAATTTCACTCACCAGACTTGTTGCCTGACACACTCCTTTATTTTCCTCTTTTTTCCCCTAAAGGCCAACAGGATTGAAGACAGTTGATTTAAGTTGCATGGAGATTCATTCCTGGAGTTTTCTCATTTCAGATGTATTCTTCTCCTTTTTATCTTTTTCATTTGACTTATGATGGATTGGTACTTATGAGAAGGATTATTATTGTTGTTGTTACTTTATATTCTGATTATGTGAGACTGAGATGTATTTTCATGAGACATGGGATATTTTGAATTTTTGTGACATGTTATGTTTTTATGACTCATTTTGAAGTGAAGTTTAATTACAAGTTATTATTTAAATGTTTCTGCTGTTTATACATATTTGTCTTGTGAATCTTTGTCCCTATGAAGCTTTAACCATACCTATAACGCACCATATCCTTTGGTGTGCCTTTTTTGGGTATATTAAGGGGTGCGGGGTGTTTCAAGTTTTCAATTAATTTTCACTTAACATTTCTTTGTTTTCTCACCTCTTTCTCTTCCATTCTTATTTTCAAACATTCTTAACAAAACTCTGCAAAAATCCAAAGTGAATCAAACTCAATCATCTCTAGTTTATTCTCTGCCACTCTCTCTCAAAGTTCTCTATGCTATTCAGAGTTATAAGATCATTTGTAATCAAAGATTGAAAGATCGAAGTGTATCAAGTCTCTCTTTATCAAAGTGCGATCGGAAATAGCGTAATTATGGTCCGTAAATCAATTGGGTATGATTGTAGCTTATAAATCAATTAGGTGATCTTGTAGCCAGATTAAACCAAGAGTGTTTGCCTTAGACTAGGAGACGGAAGGGTGTTTCTCGTGGCCTTGATATCGAGGTAGTAATATCGATATTATATTTGAAAAGGAAAAACGCACAAGAAATTATGTGGGACTGGATGTAGGGTAACTCCGAACTAGTATAAAATTTTGGTGTGTTCTTTCTATTACTGCTTTTATTTACTATTTGTATCTATGTCCGGTCCTTTGATTATCACTGTGTTTGTGAATTGCATATGTTTGGGTTTAATTTGAAAAGATTTCAAAAAGACTCATAAAATTAATTAAATACTATCCAACCCTAGTGTTAATTCTGCCTTACGATCAGTAATCCGCATTTCCTATAATTAAAAATGCTGCAAAAAGTGTCACGACTAGTGCTACGAATAGGCTTTTACGATTTATTTGGTCAAAACAACTTTTTTATCATTTATAAATGCATTTTTATAATTCAAATCTCTTTTACACCATGTTAAAATACTTATAGAATTTATTCCATATTTTGAAAGAATTAAAAATATCACTTTTAAAGAATTTATCGTTTCGGTTTTCGAACCGCCAAAGCTGATTTTTTTGAAATTTTGATTTGCTCATATTTCAAAATCTACTAAATGAAATCTCGATATTTTTCTTTTGTTTGAAAAATATGATTTTAATATTTCAGAAAATTCTTATTACAAAGAATTCTGACACACCATCGTGTAAATGGATTTAACTTTCTACAGTGCGAAATCGCGAACTGCAATTACGAGACACGCCTATTTTTGACTCAACTTTCATAGCTTGTCCAAACTTCACCAAATTAGGTTTTGGTGTTTATAAAACAGTTATAAACCATTTGAAAGGGGTTTAATGATTTCATATCACTTTTATAACTTGATTCGGAAAGTGACTTCCTTGTGTAATATCGACGTTTATTTAACGTGACTTGTTTACACAATTAAACACTATATTAAAACAACCAATACTTGATGATCAAAGCATAGTAAACATCTATAGTAATCATATCACTTCATCCATATATATATATATATATATATATATATAGTTTCTCACTTTTATAAGTTTCCTACTTTACGAGCTATAGCTTCACTACGATCGAATCAAAGCATATAAAATCTAGCCTTAGACCTTTGAATGGGCTCAGCCTATACTTGCAAGTGGATATGGGTTCGGCCTTGGTGGTAGGAGGTGGTGGCCAGGGGTTATGAAAGAGGAAAGGTGTGGTTTGAGCTTGTTTTGAAGTATTTGCTAATGTATACATACTTGTATAAATTTATTTTCTTTTTGCTAATTATTATTCATAATTTTCCTAAGGTAGGAAGCTATTAAAGAGGAGTATAAGAAGATGAAGAGGCTTAGGAATATATGAACAAATGAAGCGAGGATGGAGGGTGGTATGTATATTCAAATTTATGAACTAAAATATCATGATATTTATGTGCATATACATCACCATTTTATCACCACCACACCCTCCTCCTCCTTCACTATGCACGACCAAACACCCCCTATTTGTGTAGTCATGTGTGCTAGTTGATGTGTGTAAGAGTGAAGTGAAGTTTGCTTTTTCAATGTGTAAGTACTTTAAATTTTTTGTAATGTATATATATAAGTGTATATGTATACTTGTACGTATATATGTGTTTATGTATATGTTATGGTGTGCATGTGTATATTATATATGTGCACAAGACATATAAACAAGGTTGCAACAACTTTGAACAACTTCCGTTCATTAAGCCGTTGATAATCGGGATGCCTATTTCCAGTCATTTTTTCACTTATAAATTAATTTACATATAAATGTAAACAAAATTTAAATCTAATTTCTTATCATTTTTAAATAGTTAAAAGATCACATTGACTTATAAAATCGTATAAATTAATATTGAACAATTGTTTACAAAAAGCGTTATTATATCGATAAAGCGATACGAATTTTCCTTATAATTTCAAATCAATATATATCTTTATAAAACTATTATAAATGATTTGTTATCATTTCATAACTAATGTAAATTAATTATGATCATATAAAAACAATTATTGAAAAAATTATTAAATCTTAATTTAAATTCATAAATCAACTATTAAATATGATGCCACTATTAATGATGTCATAAATACATTTTATTCCCAAAAATAAAATAAATAATTTTATTTCATATTATTCTTTGAACAGATAAATAAGTGTATGCATCCAGCTCCATTTGTGACATTTGATTATTATAGAGTTGTTCATTGATAAACGATTTCCAACCACTTTATTGATATTTTTCTAAAGTATTTATTTTTTGTAAATAATTATTCAAAATAAGATTACCATCATTACAAGTTGGAACATTATAATCTATTTTTTTAAAAGCTTATATTTGAATATTAAAAAATAAATATAATTGATCAAATTGATAAATTTGTGGGTCGTTACATCTATTGTTTCCTTTTGTAGTATGAAGAATACACTACTGGTGGTTGTAATCACTTTTGATTCTTTCCTTCAGCCTCCACCCTTGGATTTTTCCCTTTGTCGCTTATTTATAACGCTTTTTCTTTGCACCTGGATTGATGATTAATTTTTGGTGGGAAATACTTATATTGGCGGGATCATGGAAATTCGAAGCGAGATGCTTGAAAAATTGGCGGGAAGCCCGGGTCTATACAGGTTAGTCTCTTCTCTATTAGAATGGCAAATTGATTTAAGAGGAATGATAAATAGGCCGCCCGGAAGCATTGGTATGTGATTGGTGCATATGGAGAGGTTCAGTGGTGAATCAATGCCTATCGTTCAAACCATACTGCCTGGTTGATGCTCTTGCTATCTTTGCTTAATTTATCATTATATAGGATCAGAACGGAGTAAAACTTCCCATTCCGTTCCGAGGACTAGTTTAGCATGCATTTAGGATGCGAATGAGGTTTATTTATGATTTGAGTTGTCTTTTTGCTATTGTTGATGCGACAGCGGGAGAGCTTCACATTTGTCGTTTTTCTATAGGGTTGAGTCTGTGTTGAAGCATATTTCTAGTGGCCAGTATACAGCCCCTTCAGAGTGCTTGCTACTCTGTATGCCGCTGTTTAGGCTGCACTTGGTATGTGCCAGTGTAGACCTATTTGTGTAGACCTTTGACAAAATGTGAGCTTTAGAAGTATGGTTAATTGAGATCATCATGCATTAGTTCTGATGCCATGGCTCGGTTTTGTTGTTTGGCCTTTGATCCTAGATATATCCAATGTGTTCTACTTCATTTTCAAAATAATTGTGACAGAGTTTTTTTCTAGCTTTCACCTTAATGATAGGGCTCAGGTCTGGTTAGAAGTCGTAACCTCAGGTATGTTTTTCTAGCACTAACTGATTCTTTTAATATGGTTTGTGATAAAAACGGTCGTAACACTTGCCACCCAAATTTGTGGCGACTATAGGTTTGGTAGACTTGTTTTCTTATGCACCCGATCTTTTTATATATTCATTTCTATCTTAGTCCATCTTTTTTGCGCTAGGAATAAGTCTTTTATTACTTATTATTTCTGCAACAAATCTACATTTCACAAACTCCTTGATCATTTCTATTATGCGGCCATAATTCAAACCAAGGTACATATTTTCCTTCTTCATCTTCCCTAAATTTTCATTAACCTTTTATTTGTGAAGAATTACTAGTGGATTAATTTCTAGCTTTGGGGGTAACTCCATGGACTGAGAAAAGAGTAATTCATTTTGATTACGTTCGACTTTTCTTTGAAATAATGTCCAAGGTTTTAGTATGGACTCTTCTTCTTCTACACTTGGTGTTGGTTTGTCACTCTTATTGTTTTAAGCTTTCCTTTCTTGTAGTTTGCAACCTTGATGATGAAGGCATGTGAATCAAGAAGCATGTGGGCCTTACTTTTGAGCTGGGTGGCAAAGCTTGAAGCTGATCTTGCCTCAGCCAACACTGAAAAGACTGCATCGGCTTCTGCTAATATTAAGGTAGAGGAGGAGGCCATAATGCCTCATGAGCCCGTTGAAAAGGCTGAGAGGGAGGTTAAGGCTACTGAGGATTTTCGAGCTTTAAAGGAGCATGAGCTGAAGAGACGAAGTTCTGGCCAGGGTTGAGAAAGGGCTGGCTCAATCTAAGGAGGAACTCAACATTATTACATCATATATGACTTATGGTTTTTATGCTTCAGCCAAGCACCAATCAAAGAGAAGTTAAGCCCGACTTTATGAAGAAAGAGTCCATGGTTGCATCAAATTTTTCATACTGCCAGGGTAAGCAGAAGAAGGAGGAAGAGGTATAGTAAAAGGATGTTGACCTGAACCATTTTGACAATCTTTCTCATGAGGAGAGGGCAGAGGCTAATGGGGAATAAGAAAACTAGAAATTCGTTGAGCAAAACCAAACCGCGAACAAGGTTAACTCAAAATCTCTGATAGACTTAGATCATTAGTCTTGAATATCGTTTGTATCTTGTTTTACTTAAGATTTTAAAGTTTATTTTGCTAATTGTAATATGTCATAGTGTTTGTCATATTGTTTCTTGCGAGTGATTGAATTTTTCTCATTGTTTTTTAGTATTCTAAAGAGAATGTGTTTACAAAACTGTTGAGAGAAACCGTGGCTAAACCGAGGCTAGGATTGAAAAACAGACTTTAGATTAACTTGGGTTTAGCGATGCAGCTAGGGCTAGACATGAAAAAGAGTTAAACAGAACTTATGTAGATCTTAAGAACAAAACCGAGTTGTTATTGGCCTAAATAGACCAGGTAGTTCGAGAGAAAGAGGCCCTTAGTGATTTCATGTTGCATCGATAGTGACATGTATTAGATAATGGTTCACTCCCCTAGCAGTCCTCATCTTGGGTGGTTCAGACTTAATCTTAGAAACTTGATCAACAAATGACCTTTTCACATTTTTATTAATCTACATTTAATTTCCAAGTGTGTGATCCAGTAGGGATAATGTAATAAGTACTGATTATTTTAACGTTGACACCCAATATGTTATGTTTTAATTATGTATTTAAGTTTCATTTATGTAGTGGTTTAAATTGGTTCTTTTCAAGCTCTACTTAATCATATTCATCGTTAGGACGTACCTAAGTATGATCTTGCTCAACTCATATATGATGCTGAGAGGCTCAAAATAGAGCTGAAGCTTAACCATAAAAAATTGCAGATGCTAAGAGTGCACTGCGGCGCCACTGTGGCTGCAATAGTAGACTAACGCATGGTTAGGGGATGCTGCATCAGAGGTGGAATGGATAAAGCTGACCATGGAGGCGTGCAAAGATCTTTACGGTATTGTTTATAGAAAAGAAATTGTAGAATATTTAGGAATGATTTCAATGCAACATTCAGATGTTGTCCCCACTCCTCTCATGGGTTTTGGGCCTTCTTGTCTTCATGGTGATAGATGGAAAAGTATCGCTAATAGATTGTTTGGTGATTGAAAAAAGTAAAGTAACAAATTCTCGGTTGATTAAGATCCGAAATGACACCAGGAAATGAGCGGTAGTAAAGTACGTAACATTGAAGATTTGTTGTAGATTGCTAGAGATAGGATTACTTCTTACTCGACTAGGCTTGGGTAATAGAAGATCAAAGGTAAGTTAACTGAGGTGTTGTTGCAACGATCTTAAGACGTTCCGGGCTTTTTCGACCCTACATTAGATCAAAGTTTTCTAAATGACAAAGTAGGCTTTGGCATGACGGTTGACCTGGCTGAGGAACCTTAGGTAGTAGCCCATTATGACCCCTGACAGACCTTTGTTGCTGGCACGATTTCACCTCTTCCTAACGGTACTCAGTTCTAGTGTTCTATTTTTAAGACTTTAGCATAAGGTAATCATTTTTGTTGTATTAAACTTGACTGGCAAATTAAATTTCTTCATAATATTTCTTTATGGAAAATCTACAAACTTTTCAGTAGTGCTATTTTTCTTACTGTACATTGTTATTTGATTTTGGTATTTATGGACTTACTCATCCTTCTATGGCTCATTTATGCCATTTAGGATTCAAAGATAGCTGCTCTGTAAAAATAGTCAGATTCTGCTCAGCTCAGAACAGTGGAGTCAGAAGATTTATCAAGGAATGCTGAGAACGTAAACAGGGCCATATGTATGAATGGAATCAAGAAGCTAATTAAAAGGATTATGAAAATGGATAGAGAGATGGCATTACGTAGGAGTGTAGAGGAAGACTCTCTCGTGACTCCAGTTTCAAGCGTCCCGCTCAGATCGAATGCAGTCTCTATGCTCCCATCCGAGGTTGAACCAACTGAGATTCTTCAGTGGGAGAATGATGTGAAGCTAACTATGAGGCCAAGGTTAAAGAGTTATAGAATTACCTTAAAGGAGAGTTAGGGATGCTTGCTACTCGGGATTCCCTATTCTTGTAAACAATGGACGAGTTCTTTGGTCTTTTCTTTAGGGATATCGAACAAATGAGGGAGCATCTCTTGGGAAAAATTGAAGGGGTTAGGAAAGTAGCATTGATGCAGATAAATGCCCTAGAAAACGAGACATATAACTTGGAGAATATAGCCAAATTGGACTTCATTGTCGTTTCCCAAGGTGGAATGGACATAGAATCTCTTTTAGAAGAACTTGATAAAGAAAGCGAAAATCAAATTAGTAAAAATTGGTCGACAATGTGCAATTAAAATTTTCAGATGTTTTTGGCCTGGACTCAATTCGTCCTTCTGATATAACCGGGCAGATTATGAGTATAGGTCTTCAAATTATGAAAATGGCTAGGCCAACGCTAACTAGGACCCATGTGTTGCCTACTGAAAATCGTTTCATGGTAAGGGCTCTGTTCTCAATCTTTAGTCGAAATTGCTGAGATGGAGAGCTAATGTCCTTCTCAGCTCATAGCATTTCACTTCTGTAGATGGAAACGGCATAAAGCTATCGTGCTTAGTTTTGTACCAGACTCGTAATTTAATTTTTAGGCAATGTTATTTTTGTAATATGACCTAGATTGTAATGTTCTATAGATTACTTGAGAATATGTAAAAAAATGAATAAAATATAAGATTCATAACAAAGTATTGATAACTCAGTTTCTCGATGTATATTTGGCGAGTTTTGAGAGCAACTAGATTTGTACCTAGTTGACAACTGCCTTTGGAACAGTTCATGTATTGTGCTTTCTTGTCCAGTTTAGGGCGAGCTTTCGAAATAGTATATGCCTCCTGGATATGACCTGATAGATTTATACTTTCTTTACATTGTAAGTGAGATCTGATGGCTTTCCGAAGTGCAACATCTTTTATCGACCTAGCCGTAGACCATACATGAATTACCCCTCTGTTTGGAGTGAGGTATCCTTAGCCGTATGCTTGGCCATATGCCTAATATGACCTGCCCTTGTTCTAGGGGTGAATTGACCTTAGCCTTATGCTTGGCTGTATGCCTAATATGACCTGCCCCCCTGTTCAAAGGCGTGATGTCCCTAGCTGTATGCCAGGTCATATATCTATTTTGACATGCCTCCTATTCCAAGAGTGAACTGTCTTTGGTTGCAAGTTTGGTACGACCCGCCTCCTTAGTTGGAGCATAACATCGTACATATGTTACGCCATGTTCCTCTCTAGTATCACTTCTCTCATTTATGAGATTTCCACTGCTGTTCATAAATGAAATCATACATCTGAACTACGGTGGTGAGCTATGAAGAGTAAGTTGTTATGCTCTTGGCACAGTCTTTCCCGTTGAGGGAGTGGATATGACTGAGAAGTCGGGTCATGTGTGCACAACCCATTGTCACACGTGCATGGTTTTTTGTACTAGTTCTGGCTGTCTAATATCTATACATCTATTGCGGCATGTTGAATTAACTAACATAAATGTTTTTTTATACTGGTGCAGGTAGTAGCATATCCATACGACCAATCTTTATGATTTGTTATCATAGTACAATTCATACCACATCAGGAAAAAATTCATCCTCTCCAGCAAAATATTTTTGCTGAGAAGCTAAGTTTACATTGATGCAAGTCCAAAAGTGTAGGGCCAATATCATCGTTCTTGGTGTTTAGATTGTCGTTTTACTATCGACCTCGCGTTAAGCTTGATCAACGAATATTGGCGGTGAATTATGAAGGTATATATAACTTTTTTCTTTTATAGAGAAATAATACAAAGATTTTATAATAGTTCGGGCCATCTTATGTCCCTACAACCAGTTCGATACATTGTTATGTCATATAATTTTTTCATAAATTTTGCAATATTGGTGGCTGGAAACATGTTGGTTTCAGCTTGAGATCTTCAGTGTAGTGTCGGGGGATTGTCTTTGCAGTTGCTGCTTCTGCACTAGCCACTCTCCCAAAATTTGAATCTATCCCGCCTTCAACCTCCGCTATTCGTCTGATATAGCTTCGTTATCATTCTTGAGAATGTCAGGGCTGCTTGCCAGCTGCATGAAACATGCACCAAACAAGCGATGGGCTAAGTCGTAGGTGATAGGGAAATGGAAGATGGAACTGAAAGTTTTGTTTGATTTTGGGAAGAGAGGAATAGAGGGACGGAGGTTTAGGCCCTTCTACTAGCATCAAAAATATTGGTGAAGTTTTTCGGTTTCACCGCTCTCAACTTGATCGTGAGTTGACCATATGACAAGCCATACTCACGATTAGGAATAAACGAATTTAAGCTTCATTAAATTCACCTTTGAGAAGCGACTGTGTTGTTGAATGCTCACACAGCCAAGTAGTCGCACTTTAACTGTCTGTTGAAATGTGGAAGAGGTTTTGCAAGAGATGTGTGATTTTATAGCTAAATAGTAGAAAAATGAAATTAAAGGACATAGATTTTTTTACATGGTACGGATTAATGTTAATTCTACATCCATGGGATTTTCATTATATCTTTGTGATTTTTGAACAAAATGATTACAGTGGCCTCTCAGGCATATTATTTCTCCTTTAGTTTTAGGAGGAAGAAGAGGTTCCAAAAAGAAGATCCTTTTCTTCATCCTCTAGTGTTTATTTTTATTGTATGAAGAATGCACTACTGGTTTTTAATCACTTTTGATTATTTCCTTCAATCTTCACCCTCGGATTTTGCCGCTTCTTGCTCATCCATTATGCTTGTTATTTGCACCTGGATTGATAATAGATTTTTGGTAGAAAAATCGTAATATTGGTGGGATCTTGGAAATTCGAAGCGGGATGATTGAAAATTAGCGGGAAGCCTAGGTCTGTAAAAGTTAGCCTCTTCGCTCTTGGAATAACAAGTTGCTTTAAGAGGAATGGTAAAGTGGCTGCCCAGAGGCATTGGTACATGATAAATGCATGTGGATAGGTTCGGTGGTGAATCATTGCCTGTCGTTCAAACCGTACTGCCCTGCTGATGTTCTTGCTATCTTAGTTTAATTTTTCACTATGTCGGGTTGGAATGGAGTAGCACTTCCTATTCCGTTCTGAGGACTGGTTTGGCATGTGTCTCGGATGCGACTGAGGTTTACTTATGATTTGAGCTGTTCCATTTCCTATTGCAAAGGCTATAAAGGGAGAGCTTGGCCCTTGTCGTTTGTCTATAAGGTTGAGTCTGCATTGAAACATACTTCGAGTGACCCTATACAGCCCCTTCGGAGTACTTTCGGCTCTTTATGGTGCTATCTAGGTTGCCTCTGGTATGTGCCTATGCAGACCTTTTCATGTAGACGTTTGAGAAAATGTGAGCTTTAGAAATATGGTTAATTCAGATCATCATGTGTTATTTCTGATGCCAGGGCTCAGTGTTCTAGTTTGCCTTTTATCTTGGATATAGAAAATGTGTTCTACTTCATTTTCTAATGTATGCGATAGTTTCTTTCTGCAGCATTCCCCTTGTGGATAAGGCTCAGGTTTTGTTAGACGTCGTGACCTCCGGTCTGTTTCTTGCTCAACCCTATTGCTATGAGAATAGCTTAATTGACTTGTAATATTATCTGTTTCTTTTTACTGTGGGGTGTAGCACTACTGTTGCTTAAAATGTAATATTTTATTGTACATGTAACATAACATAATGTGGTAAATGTAAGTAAAACATAAACCTCGTGTTGGCTAATTTTGGAGCAACCTAATAATTTTTTCCTTTACTTAAAGCATACTTGTAGACACAATAACTAAAGCTTTACAAAAATTAATATAATTCAAAGTAAATTTATGTATCACCGTAAAAAATTACTTGTAGACATACGTAAAAATACTACTTTAAAAGAGTTACTTGTGGAAATAATTAGGAACTAACTGATCATGGTTTAATTGTATAATATATTAGCATTTAAAAGAATTAATATGTAAGTAATTTTATTAGGATATGAAGTTAACACAGATCATAAGCATCAGATTTTAAAATATGAAATCATCTCACATCCATTGATTGGAGATCCATAGGGCAACATTTATTTCTTACTTTTTGCAAAATGGACTTGGGCTTTACATCAATTCAGCCCAAAGCCTAGTATTGTAGTTATATAAGCTGTCTTGCCGAGGTCAATAATTCTCAATATCATTTTGTCCAACATATCAATTTGAAAAACATCATTCAGCAATAAAATTCAAGATTACTATTCTTTCAAATTCTTATATGGTATCAGAGCACAGTGCTTAACAGCATTAAAGGATCAAACAGCAATAGGAAACTCATCGAAGAATTAAAAACAATCATCACTTGAGTTTCATATTTCCCTCTCATCAGATCAAATTTCATCATCTGAGAGGAAGACTCAACGTCAATCTCATCGCCTCGCCGGTTTTTACTAAAAAAATCTGGCTGCACAAGGATTTACGTTGAGTTAGAAAGAAACAGAAATCAAAACTCAGAAAATAGAATCAAGAATCCAAATCAACAAACAATTGAAATCAAGAAAGTGCCATCCTGAGAAAAAGAAATCATCAGATTCCATCATCATTTAAATTTCTTTTCTGGTTGCATCTTTCCTAAAAGTATCTTGATCAAGATCTTGATTCTGCATTACTGCTAAGATTTCTTGTTTCTTTTTCTTTCAATATTTGTTCTAAGATCTCAAGATCATCATGGGAGATGAAGCAAATTCTGGAGCATCCACCAATAGCAGTGACTTACAACATACTGCATCTAATATTATGAAACTGGTCAAGACAACAGTAAGCCCTCAAAGTCAGCTTGTCACAGTTCGTCTCAGTAAGGATAATTATCTCCTCTAGAAACTACAAGTTGAAACAGCTCTTCAAGGATATGGTCTTGAAGAATATATTCAAGAAATCATACCAGTACCACCAATGTTTATTGTTGATTAACAAAACAAAATGATCAGTAATGAAGAATGTATTAATCATCACAGACAAGATAGATTAATATGTTCTTGGCTACTGTCATCTATTAATGCAAATCTTCTTACTCATGTAATAGGCTGCAAAACAGCATATGAGATATGGTCTACAATAGAAAGAGTGTTTAACTCTCAATCAGCAGCAAAGGTGCAACTTCACAATATTAAGAAGGAAAGTTATAATATGAGAGAGTATCTGTTCAAAATTAAGTCAATCTGTGATGCATTAGAAGCTGCAAATCAAAAGGTATCTGATTCAGAACAAATTATGACAATATTGAATGGACTCAGTGATGAGTATGAAGAAGTAATAGCAGTTCTAACATATCAGATAAACCTGCCATATATTGATGATGTACATTCTATTCTACTTTCTCATGGAGAAAGAATTGACATCAAGAAACCTCAAGAAACTGATTATCTGTCAACTTTGCTACCAATTACAAAGGCAAAGCTCAAAATAATAACAGAGGAGAGCAATTTACTCAAAGAGGTGGTCATTCTAATAGATCAAGGGGAAGAGGCGGATGGAATAATAGCAACCGGCCAAAATGTCAAATATGTGAGAAAATTGGACATACAACAGCAAAATTTTACTTCAGATTAAATCTTAGTGATGTTCCAGGACAAGGACAAAACACACAAAGAAGTGCAAACTACAGTGCAAACTTGGTACATATGCAGTCTGAATCAGCCAACCAATCAGAGATAATGAATTCTCAAACTGACAACACAAAGTCTGATCAAATTCAAGATGAAGATTGGTATCCTGACTTAGGTGCAACTAATCACATCACAAATAACTTGAGAAATTTAAATCTTAGAAGCAAGGAATACAAAGGTATGAATTCTATTCACATGGGTAATGGCAAATCTATTGCAGTTACATACACATGTAAGTCATATATCATGGGAAGAAAGCAATTGTACTTGAATAATCTATTGAGAGTTCCACACGTCAAGAAAAACTTACTAAGTGCGTCACAATTTGCAAAAGATAACAATGTATATTTTGAGTTTTATCTACATAACTGCTTAGTTAAGGACATTCTAACTAAGGAAGTACTTTTGCAGGATAAGTAGTGTAAAGGACTGTACAAGTTCAAAGTGGATAACTTAAGAAACACAGTTATTAAAAGAAAGTGGTGTAATAACTCAGAATTCAAACAACAAGAAATGAATGAGACATTTGACAAATGGAATTGTAAACTTGGGCATCCAAATGTCAATATTATCAAGCATGTAATGAATAAAAACAATATTTCCTTTAATGACATATCATTACCATATATCTGTACTTATTGTCAAATGGGTAAGAGTCATAAATTGCCTTTTTTAGATTCTGAAACCTGTTACAGTAAGCCTCTTGAATTAGTTGCTACTGATTTACGGGGACCTGCCCCTATTCATGCTGATTATCGATATAAATACTATATATCTTTTGTGGTTGCTTTCTCTAGATACGTATGGATATATTTTTTGAAATCAAAAAATGAAACTCACAATGCAGTTATGCAGTTCATAGCACAAGTAGAGAATCAAACAAATTGCAGAGTTAAAATCATGCAAACAGATGGTGGAACTGAATATCAGCCATTAAAGGAGTATTTTCAAAAAAGGGGAATCAATCATAGAACAACATGTCCATAAATGGACTTGTTGAAAGGAGGCATAGACAGATTGTAGAAACTGGCCTCACCCACCTGGCATAAGCATCCATGCTAAAGAAATTCTGGCCAGATCCCTTTGCCACAGCAGTCTATTTAATCAATAGACTACCCTCAAAGGCTCTAATATTAAAATGTCCAATAGAAATATTGATAAATACTAGTCCAGATTATCATAATCTTAAAGTATTTGGTTGTCTATGTTTTCCTTATATTAGACCTTATTGTACTCATAAATTAGATTTCAGAACATCACCTTGTACTTTATAGGTTATGCTAGCAATAAAAAGGGTTACAAATGTCTAGACAAAAATGGAAGGGTATTCATTTCCACACATGTTGTATTTGATGAAACAATTTTTCCATTCATAGAAGCAAACATTAAAGTAAATAGTAAAGTATATAATGCAAAAAAATCTATATCATCTATATCAATTCCACCTGTTGAGATAGTTCAAGCTCAAGTAAAGTCAACTCAAGGCATCATTAATCATGAAGCAGCCTGCTCAGACTCTCAAAGAATGGACTCCAACATCAGACTTGATTTAGCAAATGATCAAGCAAGCTCAACTAGTGCATCTAATCAAGAATCTCAACAAAGGACTACTGAGGAATTAACTCCTCATCACATTCAAAGCAGTATGCAAAGAACAGAATCAAACATACAATCTGAAGGCGAAAGAACTATTCAACAGCAAAACATTGGTAGAACAAGTCATCATATGATAACCAGATCCAAGAGTGGTATATTTAAACCAAAAATTTGTCATACTGTTTTAGATGCAGAGGAGCCAACCACATATGATCAAGCAATACAAAATAAAAATTGGAAAAATGCTATAGATGAGGAATATCAGGCATTAATGAAGAACAATACATGGGATCTTGTTCTTAAGCCAAAGGATAAAAATATTGTAGGGTGTAAATGGACCTACAGATTAAAAAGAAATGCTGATGGTACAATTTCTAAGTATAAGGCAAGACTAGTAGCTAAGGGTTATTCACAATAGAGTGGTTTCGATTTCAATGAAACATTTTCACCTGTAGTGAAACCTGCTACTATTAGAATTGTTGTTATTATAGCCTTACATAGAAATTGGACCATTGGACAACTTGATGTAAATAATGATTTTTTGAATGGTATTTTACAGGAATAGGTGTACATGGAACAACCTCAAGGTTTCAAGCAGAATGGAAAGGAAAATTATGTGTGCAAATTACATAAAGCAATTTTTGGTTTAAAGTAATCACCAAGAGTGTGGTTTGATAAATTAAAGGAAACAATGATCAGACTTGGTTATCAATCAGTCAAATCTGACAGCTCTCTATTTACAAAATTTAGTAAAGACATAACAATGTATGTACTAATATATGTTGATGACTTTATTATTACAGGTAACAGTGAGCAAGAGATTAACAGGCTAATAAAGCATCTCAATCAAGAGCTCGGTATCAAAGATCTTGGCAATTTAACATATTTTCTGGGAATAGAAGTCAGAAGAATTACAAATGCAAAAATCCAGTTAAGTCAAAGGAAATACATAACAGAAATTCTATACAAAGCAAATATGCATGTAACAACCTGATATTTTCAGCCATTCACATCCACACATGCCGGACTTGAATTGCTCAAAATACCGCACTGTAAATAAATTTGGAGCAAATGAAATACAAATCACAGAATCACAGACACAGAAATATCAGAATAGCTCGCAGCGGAAATTTAAAATACCATAGTAGTTCATGAAGCTACTATAACAGAGTCTCAAACCAATTACATAAATACAGTCTGAAAACAACATAATAGAAGTCCCAAATACATAGAGTTCACTAATACATGAGATAAACTAGGACAGCTGAAACAGAAATAGATATAAATGTAGATAAGCAGAAACTCCAGCAAAGACTAGCTCCCGAAGAAATCCAAAGCTGTGAATACTCAGGCTGACCCGAGCGTAAAGTAAAACACTAAACACTCGAGTCAGAACATATATACTTATATAATGTAAACAAACTCAAGTCAACTGTAGTAATGTACAATAACTTAAACTATAAATTAAATACATCCCGTGATTAAAATTTCAAAACGGTATATTATACTTCGAAATCAAATACCATTTCACAATTCAATATCATTCAAAAATCCATTTCAAAATATCAAAATATTGTATCTTCCAAACCCAATTCATTTATTTAAAATACCATTCCATTAAACATTTCAAAATAGTTTATATTCCAAAACAAATTACTTCATTTTTAAATCATAAGAAAATGAAGTAATTATATTTAATTATTAAATTATTAAGTTTCATAAATTTTAAACTTTTCAAAGTTCATTCATTCACTTGATTTTGTCAAAACAGTGAAAATTCACTTTTCATAGCATTTAGAAAACGCTATGGAAAGTTACATTCAAACAGTTCAATTTAACAAAAGACAGCATCTAAAATGTTGTAACAGAGTTACATTAGTTTAAAATAAAACTTATTTATATTCAATAATTATAGAACTTTACAAAATACTATAATAGCCTTAAATCTTATTTAGCTATTTAGTTCATTATCATCAACTACAGCATTTACGAATGATGTATTATCATTTACCTTAGAATTAATAGCATTTCAAAAATGCAGTTAATTAACTTCAAATGTTCAATATAATTTCACAAACAATTATATTTTTATTTGAAACATTTTTAACTTATAAAATCATACGATTTCACATTTATAAACATCATTTAATTTTCCTTAAATTCGTGATTCTATAAAGTTCAGTTTCCATTCAAAAAAATCAAGATTTAATAATAATTCACTCATTAAATTCCAATATTCAATTTAAATTCATTAAATTAAATTTCAACTTAACACTTAAGTTTAAATTCTCAAATATAACTTAATTTCATTTTTATTTACTTAACCTAAAATTAAGCTTTAAGCCAAATTCATAAATTTCCAATTTTAGTTATATTTCAAAATTTCAACATAAATATTCATTCATTTCACATTTTAACTTTATTCAACAATCATCAATATATTATAAAATCATTTAAATTCATTTAAATTTCAAAATATCAAAAATTTATCATAATTTCATATTTAATTTAAATTCCATTTATAATTAAATCAAAATTTCCAAAATAACTCACATTCAAATTTTCTAACGTTTTCATTAATTTATTTCACTTATAAATTTTCAGAAAATCAATAATATTTTACAAAAATCATTTTTATTTAAGTTTAAATCAAAATATTATAATATTTACATTTCTAAAATGTTTTAAAATTTTTAGAAAAACATATTTAACTACGGGTTTGTATAAAATTTTCTACACTAGGTAAAGTGATACGGGTAATATATCATTTCAACCCGTAATTTACAAAAAACCCAGGTTTTATCATTTCAAACACGCAATCCCAAGTAAATGAAATAATTTGAAAATCGCTCACGCCTGTCTTTTCAGCCCATAACGATTTTCCCTTATTCTAAAGTCTGTTCGGACATGTATCATTTCAACCCATAGTGATTCTAATCTAAAGGGAACTTGCAGTGTGATAAACTGATAAAAATAACAGAACCGCATAATATAACAGTAACATATGATATAACGGGTGTTTAAGCATGGGTGTACATCATATAATCATAGCATAGCAGATGTGATATGGTTATGCATTTTACGGATTCAAAAGTGGTCAATTTACTAGTTATATATGTATACACTGTCTAGTGAGAATAACTCACTGGTTTGAGCTGGAGACACAACAACGAATACACAAATGAGATCCATACAAGCACGATAGCACGAGAAAGAGATGAATAGGGGAGCCAAAGTATCAATTCCCTTGAATACAAGTCAAACAAAAACAATATAATACACATAAGCTTTCAAATTCAAATACGATTAAATTTAGCAAGAAATAACTGCATAAATCAAAGCAGAATTGCTTTGCACTTGCTTCCAACACACCCTAGGTTCGACCATAGGTGAAGTACAGGTCTAAGGCAAGGTTTTTGGATCGGGTTTGGGTTGGATATGGTCGGCCTACATAGGTTGGAGATGGTGCAAAGGTGGACATGCTTGAAACAACACTACACAACATACATGGATTTTCAAAGCACTACAAGGCCGGTCAAGGCCATCATGGGTACGGACTTCGATGTAAGGTCCAAGTGATGACGTGGCAGAGGGTCTAGGTGGAGCTGGAGGTGGTGGATGTGGAAATGGTGGCGGCTATGGGGTGGTGAAGTGGATGTAGTTCGGCTATGACAATAATGATGGAGTTTTGATGCAGTTTTGTGGAGGGATCATCAACAAGGAGGCACGGCTTGGGGTTTGGATAGAGAGGAGATGGTGATGTTCTCAGGTGATGGTGGAGGCGGTAGGGCATGGAGAGGAGCATGGCCGAACCTGTGATGAAGAAGAACAAGTGCAAAACAATTAAAATAATAGAAAAAATAAAGAAAGAAATGAAGATTTACCCAAAAAAAAAATCTCAAGCAACGGGGCCGGAATTTTTTTCAAGAAATGAGAAAAAGATTATGTATGTTAATGAGGAAATGAGGGTCGGCTGAAAGAAGTGGATAGTTATGGCTAATTGATGAAAAGTTAGGTTAGAATGTGAAAAGGTGGAAGATTAAAGGCATTGAAAATCAAAAGTGATAACCCTTTCAAATTTCTTTTATTTTCTTTATAAAAGTATAAATAACTAAAAATAATTATAATTTCAGTTAAAGATTCGAAAAAGTAACAAAAATATAAAATATAAATAAATAATTATTAATAATATATGGTTAAAATAAGAAAATAGCACAAAATGACAACTAGTCTAGAAAATTTGAAAATAAACAAAATAAACTTTGAAAATTTTATATGGACTTGGAATATATTTATAAATAAAGATAATAACATAAAATAAAAATGCATTCACAAAAATAAATAAATAAATTTTAATTAAATATAATTTAAATAAAGAAAATGGCAGAAAAATAGAAACTAGCCTTTAAAAATAGGAAATAATTACACTAAGCTTTGGAAAAATTATAACATCACTTTTAAAAAAATGTTTTAAAATAAAATATATATCTAACATTTCATATAACACATATTAAAAAATGATTTGACAAATAAAAATATTATTTATATAAATTAAAATAGATAATTTTATCAACTAGATCAATTTACACTCACTATTGTAAAAAGCACAACTTTCACAATATAAATCGGATTTCAACGAAACAAAAAACAGTATTCTTGAAATTAAATTTATTTTTATAATAAAATATAAAATTCAAGAATTCGAATATTTAAATTTTAAGTTTAAAAGTCAAAGTTTGACCAGATGGACCAAAAATCCACTTTTCTGGAAATATCCTATTTATTCAGATTTGAAATAATAATTCACACACAATAAAAATTTATTTTTAAAATAACAAAATTTATCCATTTTAATAAATAAAATAAAGTTTTCAAATAAAATAATCAAAATAAAAAATTAAAATAAATCATAAAATTCAGGGATGTTACACTCTCCCCCACTCAAATCTTTTCGTCCTCGAAAGGAGCGAACAAGGAAAATAAGGAAAAGCAAGATAGAAAAAGCAAATAGTACCTAAAAAAACAATTTCAGATTCAAAGCATGAATGCTCTCCTCCGTCTCCCAGGTACATTATCGATCATCAGTACTTACACAGTACTTTGACCAGACTAACAGATTCCCTTCTTAGCTGCTTCGTACCTCTATCGACAATACGAATAGGTTTACTCTCGACGGTCAGATTAAGCTAAATATCCAAACCATCAAAAGCAGAAGTCTAAAATAATAAGAGTGAGTTATGAAGATACCAGAGAAGATGTGAGACATGGAATACATCATGCATTCTAGACAGCTTCTCGACAAATCCAGACGATTAGTCAAAGAACCAACTCTTTCCACAATGCGGAAAGGACCCTCGAAGAGGAAGAAGGTAGAAATAGCTAGGAGGAAAATAGGTTGGAACACAAGGATGGACCATTATTTTAAAACCATATACATTTCAATTTAAAATTTTATATTTGCAACATTTTAAACAATTTTATAATATGATAAATAGTCATTTGATTCAAATTTGTTAGTTAGAAGTAAACAATATTTAAAACATTTTTAAATTATTTAGACAAGTAAAATAATGATCAAAATATCCTTCATATAATACACTTTATCAAAATACTTTTATAACTCAATGTCTTAAAGCTAGAATTCTCCACGTACTTGGTAGATTTGTTTCAACACCCAGTGAAAATACTGGAAAACCCTTTTAAAACAACAGATATGGAAAATACAATCCAAACAAATCAACCAAACCGAACATTTGTCTAACCATGGATCGCAGATATACAATGGTTACGCCTGGATCCCCCAGGAAACAATCCATATCCGTAAGCTTTCTCAGCCCTGTGAGTTACGCCATGATGACTAGTAGAGTGCAGGATGCACAATGGTCACACCTGGATCCCCCAGGAAATAATCAGTGCCTCTAGGCCGTCTCAGCCAGGCAGTTTCACTACTAATGTGACCTACATAGATTGTAGGATACACAATGGTTACGCCTGCATACCGCAGGAAACAATCCGTACCCCTAGGCCAACTCAGCCAGGCAGTTGCGCTATGCAGTCGCGCTCGTAAGACCATGGAGATCGCCATGGAATTCGATGGACACTCGAGTATCATATCCGAAAAACCCAAATCAGAGAGAATAATATCGATAGAATGAATCCACAGTGTGGCCACAAAGAGGATATCAAGCAGAAGGCACTTTCCATATCTTTACTTCGAAAATATCTAGCATAAAGTACCTTTCTAAATCACTTTCAAATATCATACTTATATAAAGTCCATTATATATAGATTCTATTTCAAATAGAATATTTTCCAAATCCATAGTATATCAAATCACACTTATATAGACTTCGATTATATAAGATTTCAATTTACAAATTGAGTATGAGTACCTTTTCAAATCAACAGTTCTCCAATCAATTTCATACTTCTACAAATCAATTTTATACCTATACAAATCCATTTTATATAAGTTCGATAACTCCAAAATCACGGTATTTAGTAAAACATTCAATTTCAATTCCTTTTCAATATCAATTCAGTTTCAAAATCATATATGATTTCGTCAAAGCATTTCTTCCTAGTTACATATATTCAGTTCAAAGTTTCTTAAAATAATAGATTTAGGAAATAATCCAAATTTTCAAATCAACAAAATTTATGTCAAACAAATTCATTTCCATTTTAAATATGTATTCACTTTCAAAAATCATAATGTTTTCAAAGTTATAAATCTTTCGAAACCAAAATACTTGAAGTCATTACACTTTGAAAACCATAACATTTCGAAATCATACGTTTGAAATCATAACATTCCTTTAATTCTTTATACTTCACAAATTTATTCAATTATACCCAAATCTAAAATTTCCAATTTTAATTCAATTCAAACCATTAGTTTCAATTCACTTTAGTTTTCCAACAAAACAATTTCAATCATCAAAATATCTAAAATGGTTACAAAGTTTAAAACCATTTTTTTGTACCTTCAAACTATTTATTTCAGTATGAAAAATCCAATTTACCATTGGAAAGATTTTTTTATTCTATATATACTTTAAAAACATTTCAAATCTATATTTCATACCGGTATAATTCAAAATAGTCTTATTTATTTCACTCAACAAACAGTTTCAAATTTATATAAATCATATTACTTTTACATTAATCATACAAAACTAAACTTATATTCTTTATCAAACACCTTATACCATTCAACATTGCCTAGCTTTGAAAAGTTAACCTTGATTTGGAAGTGCTCGAACCTTAAAATAGTCAAAGAAATCATATTTTCAATCCAAGAGTTGGAAATCACCAACAAATCAGTAAACCAATTTCCAAAAAATAGGTTTATACCAAAACAAATCTGCATCTCGAGGACTGAACATCGGCTTACTTTAAATCATTTCAAATATATATACACATATATCTTTCGAATATCAAACGATACTGCAAAATCTAAAATCAAAATTTGTTGCACAAAATCACTCACATAGCGAAGCTACTAGAGTGGCGTCTCCCTACTCAGAAACTCGAAAATCAATGTCGATGATGCATGTAATCATCACCGAAATTATTTTCCAGCGACATAAGTGGGTTCTGGACTTTATTTTCTTGAAACTTATTTGAAATTACTTCGAAATCATTGGAATTCATTCGAATACATTTGAAACATTTTATTCGAAGAAATATCTTTAAATCATGTTATTATTATATATTTTCCCAAATCTTAAAACCGATTTCAAAACACCGGAGTTCGATTCCTCGAAATTCAACATTCAAAACTCTTCAGTTATTAATCATTTTATATATAAGTCAAATTCTTAAAAAAATTCAAATCCTTTCGAAATTTCAAATTTCCATTTCAAAAGATATAAAAATCCTTATTGAAAACATTTCACTTTTATATAAAATATGGCCATCCTTATTAAAACAATAATTTCGATATATGCACAATTCCAAAATACAACTAAACACAAATTTCCAAGGGATGATTCAAGGATGGATTTCAAAACAAACACAAGGGATGATTCAAGATTAGATTTCAAACAAAAAAGGTTCAAATTTCATATCATATGAAAACAGGAACATAAATATCTTTGCTTGAGAACTTTAGCTAAACCAAAGATACAATAAAGTTCACCGAATGCGACCTAACAACTGCTGAAAACAAACAGATCCACAGAATGCCACCCTACATAAACAAAGCATCGGTATTAATTCTACAGGGTAGTACTTCAACGGGTCCAGAACACTTCCCCTCAATATGCCTCCAACACCTACACTTCTTACATAAATGCACTACACTCCCATCTTCACTAACGAACAGCGGGTACGCAGCCTTCCTTCCGTACTTCCTCACAAGACAATTCCTGGCTATATGCCCAGGACTCCTGCAGTGATAGAAAATGGTGGATTGGTTGACTGATGCAGAGGGTGCAGATTTTACTTTCTTCACCTTCTGGCAGCGACTGGGAAAGTGCCCTATACTACGGCACCTAAAAAAGAAGATCTTGGATCGAAAATGCTTGCCCTCCTTCTTCTTTCCTTCATTTCTCCTCACACATGGAGGCAAAGTGTCCCTTCTCCTGACACCGATAACAAATGACATGGTCATAAGGACCAGGTCCTGCCCTTTCCCTACATAGCCTTTCCCACTTCTCCATTGCTTCCTCCCGTTCCTTATGGGCTAGTGCTCTTCGAGCTCGACGAGCTGCTTTCTGCTCTTTCGATCTTGCCATAACTACAGTAGTTTCCTATCAAGAAAAGAGTATGGATCAACAAGATAGAATTTCCAAATCCAAGTAAGTCCTAACCACAGAAATTACTGACAAGATGGATACCTAAGGGATGGAGTTTAGAAGATCTTGATTTCAAGATAAGAAGATTTTATACCAATATAGTCTTTGAAAATACTTTAAAAATCATTTGGAAATCATTTTACACTTCGAAAATACGTTCTCTCACAAGGAAAGGATTCTGAGATTGATTTCACTCAATCTAGGGTATTTCTACCCTATCTCTAATGAGTTTTTGCTCCGTAGAGGCAATGGTTTGCCAAAAACCAAAGCTCCGATACCAACTGTAACGGGCCACGCCAGTGAGGTAACGCCCACCGTAGCATACATTGGTACCTGTGTTCTGCCTTTACGGCCAGCCTCTCGACTGCACCACCAACCCCTATGGGACATGTAGGAGTAAGAGTCAACTGTTCGCTACCAAACCAGGAAGCGAGAACCCCCTATCATGTTGCACCCTCCAAGTGCAATGGCAGACACACATGCCAGACTTGAATTGCTCAAAATACTGCATTGTAAATAAATTTGGAGCAAATGAAATACAAATCACAGAATCACAGACATAGAAATATCAGAATAGCTCGCAGCGGAAATTTAAAATACCATGGTAGTTCATGAAGCTACTATAACAGAGTCTTAAACTAAATACATAAATACAGTCCAAAAACAACATAATAGAAATCCCAAATACATAGAAGTTCACTAATACATGAGATAAACTAGAACAGCTAAAACAAAAATAGATATAAATGTAGATAAGAAGAAACTCCAGCAAAGGCCAGCTCCAGAAGAGAATCCAAAGCTGTGAATACTCAGGCTGACCCAAGCGTAAAATAAAACACAAAACACTCGAGTCAGGACATATATACTTATATAATGTAAACCAACTCAAGTGAACTGTAGTAATGTACAATAATTCCCGTGGTTAAAATTTCAAAATGGTGTTTTATACTTCGAAATCAAATATCATTTCACAATTCAATATCATTCAAAAATTCATTTCAAAATATCAAAAATTGTATCTTCCAAACCAAATTCATTTATTTAAAATACCATTCCATCACACATTTCAATACAGTTTATATTCCAAAACAAATTACTTCATTTTTAAATCATAAAAAATGAAGTTATTATATTTAATAATTAAATTATTAAATTTTCAAAATTTTAAACTTTTCAAAGTTCATTCATTCACTTAATTTTATCAGAACAGTGAAAATTCACTTTTCGCGGCATTTAGAAAACGCTACGGAAAGTTACATTCAAGACAGTTCGGTTTAACAAAAGATAGCATTTAAAATACTATAATAGGGTTACATTAGTTTCAAATAAAACTTAGTTATATTCAACAATTATAGCACTTTACAAAATGCTATAATAGCCTTAAAGCTTATTTAGCTTTTTAGTTCATTATCATCAACTACAGCATTTACAAATGATGTATTATCATTTACCTTAGAATTAATAGCATTTCAGAAATGCAGTTAATTAACTTCAAATGTTCAATATAAATTCACAAACAATTATATTTTTATTTAAAACATTTTTAACTTATCAAACCATAAATTTTAACATTTATAAACATCATTTAATTTTTCTTAAATTCATGATTCTATAAACTTCAATTTCCATTCAAAAACAATCAAGATTCACTAATAATTCACTCATATTCCAATATTCAATTTAAATTCATTAAATTAAATTTCAACTTAACACTTAAGTTTAAATTCTCAAATGTAACTTAATTTCATTTTTATTTACTTAACTTAAAATTCAGCTTTAAGCCAAATTCATAAATTTCCAATTTTAGTTATATTTCAAAATTTCAACATAAATATTCATTCATTTCACATTTTAACTTTATTTAAAAATCATTAATATATTATAAAATCATTTGAATTCATTTAAATTTCAAAATATCATAAATTTATCATAATTTTATATTTAATTTAAATTCCATTTATAATTAAATCAAAATTTCCAAAATAACTTACATTCAAATTTTCTAACTTTTTCATTAATTTATTTCACTTATAAATTTTCAGAAAATCAATAATATTTTACAAAAATCATTTTTATTTAAGTTTAAATTAAAATATTATAATATTTACATTTCTAAAATATTTGAAATTTTTTAGAAAAACATATTTAACTACGGGTCTGTATATAATTTTCTACACAAGATAAAGTGACACGGGTAATATATCATTTCAACCTGTAATTTACAATGAAAACCCGGGTTTTATCATTTCAAACCCGCAGTCCCAAGTAAATGAAATAATTTTAAAATCGCTCAGGACTATCATTTCAGCCCATAACGATTTTCACATATTCTAAAGTATGTTCGGGTATGTATCATTTCAACCCATAATGATTCTAATCTAAAGGGAACTTGTAGTGTGATAAACTGATAAAAATAACAAAACAGCATAATATTACAGTAACATATGATATAACAGGTATTTAAGCATGCGCGTACATCATATAATCATAGCATAGCAGATGTGATATGGTTATGTATTTTATAGATTCAAAAGTGGTCAATTTACTAATTATATATGTATACACTGTCTAGTGAGAATAACTCACTGGTTTGAGCTAGAGACACAACAACGGATACCCAAATGAGATCCACACAAGCACGATAAAACAACATAGAGATGAGTGGGAGAGCCAAAGTATCAATTCCCTTGAATACAAGTCAAACAAAAACAATATAATACACATAAGCTTTCAAATTCAAATACGATTAAATTTAGCTAGAAATAACTGCATAAATCAAAGCAGAATTGCTTTGCACTTGCTTCCAACACACCCTAGGTTCGGCCATAGGTGAAGTACAGGTCTATGGCAAGGTTTTTGGATCAGATTTGGGTTGGATATGGTCGGCCTACATAGGTTGGAGATGGTGCAAAGGTGGACATGCTTGAAACAACACTACACAACAACATACATGGATTTTCAAAGCACTACAAGGACGGTCAAGGCCACCATGGGTACGGCCTTCACTATGGGGTCCAAGTGATGATGTGGAAGAGGGTGTAGGTGGAGCTGGAGGTGGTGGAGGTGGAGATGGTGGTGGCTATGGGGTGGTGAAGTGGATGTAAGTGGATGTAGTTCGGCTATGACAATAATGATGGAGTTTTGGTGCAATTTTGTGGAGGGATCATCAACAAGGAGGCATGGATTGGGGTTTGGCCAGAGAGGAGGTGGTGATGGTGATGTTCTCAGGTGATGGTAGAGGCGGCAGGGCATGGAGAGGAGCATGGCCGAACCTATGATGAAGAAGAACAAGTGCAAAACAATAGAAAAAATAAAGAAAGAAAGGAAGATTTACCGAAAAAAGTTCTCAAGCAAAGGGGCCGAATTTTTTTTCAGGAAATGAGAAAAAGATGATGTACGTGAATGAAGAAATGAGGGTCTGCTGAAAGAAGTGGATAGTTATGGCTAATTGATGAAAACTTAGGTTAAAATGTGAAAAGGTGGAAGATAAAAGGCCATTGAAAATCAAAAGTCATAACCCTTTCAAATTTCTTTTATTTTCTTTATATAAGTTTAAATAACTGAAAATAATTATAATTTCAGTTAAAGATTCGAAAATGTAACAAAAATATAAAATATAATAAATAATTATTAATAATATATGGTTAAAATAAGAAAATAGCACAAAATGACAACTAGTCTAGAAAATTTGAAAGTAACCAGAATAAACTTTGAAAATTTTATATGGACTTGGAAAATATTTATAAATAAAGATAATAACATAAAATAAAAATGCATTCACAAAAATAAATAAATTTTAATAAATATAATTTAAGGAAAGAAAATGGCAGAAAAATAGAAACTAGCCTTTAAAAATAGGAAATTATTACACTAAGCTTTGGAAAAATTATAACATCATTTTTAAAAAAATGTTTTAAAATAAAATAAATATCTAACATGTCATATAACAAATATTAGAACATGATTTGACAAATAAAAATATTATTTATATAAATTAAAATAGATAATTTTATTAACTAGATCAATTTACGCCCAATATTGTAAAAAGTACAACTTTCACAATATAAATCGGATTTCAACGAAACAAAAAGCAATATTATTGAAATTAAACTTATTTTCATAATAAAAGATAAAATTCAAGAATTCAAATATTTCAATTTTAAGTTTAAAAGTCAAAGTTTGACCAGATTCACCAAAAATCCGCTTTTCTGGAAGTATCCTATTTATTCAGATTTGAAATAATAATTCACACACAAAAAAAATTTATTTTTAAAATAAAAAAAATTATCCATTTTAATAAATAAAATAAAGTTTTCAAATAAAATAATCAAAATAAACAATTAAAATAAATCAAAAAATTCAGGGTTGTTACAATGCATGAAGCTAATTCCATATCAACACCGGTGGTTAGTAATTTGCATCTGTCCAAATATAAAGGAGAAGCAATCCTTAATGACAGGCAATATAGGAGTATTGTTGGAGCACTTCAGTATGCCACTATTACCAGAGCAGATATTACATACAACAAAGCAAGTCAGTTTAAGCAAAATCCAACAGATGATCACTGTAAAGTAGTTAAGAGAATATTAAGATACCTCAAAGGAACTCTAAACTTCAGTTTAATCCTAGAGGCAAGTAAATCAATTAGCATCAGTGGATTTGCTGATGCTGACTGGGCTAATTACCGGGATGACAGAAAATCCACAACTGGGTATTGCTTATATTTAGGCAACAATCCTATATCGTGGTGTTCAAAAAAACAATCCATTGTATCAAGATCAAAGTGAGTTTAGAAGTGCAGCAAACGCTACAGCAGAGGTCATGTGGATTGAATCATTACTTGGAGAGTTATAAGTCAAATCTGAAAACAAGACAACTATCTGGTGTGACAATCTAAGTGTCGTGCATCTTACAGCCAATCCAGTACTACATTCAAGAACAAAACATGTAGAACTGGACATCAACGTTGTTCATGAACAAGTAGCAAGAGGAAAACTACATGTTAATCACATACCTTCCACTTACCAGACAGCAGACATATTGACAAAGCATCTCTCAAAGAATAACTTCAATCGATTCAGAGAAAGACTGAAGGTTAAAAGCATTAATGACGGTTTACATATTGGAAACATATGAATAGCCATGCCATCTTTTCAAGCAAGCTTAGACTCACAAGCCAAAGTCATCAAAGAAGTAAATTAATCATAGCTGAACTTCTGGTTAGCGATTCTTCATTTTACCAAAGGGCGGACAAACAATAAAGACATCAACTTTCATTTAATTTCAAGTCATCGTAAGCCATAGTTGTCAAACTTTGAAGAACCAACGCTGAATCTCTAATCAATTACCATCTACAGACAACAATTGACTAGTATTTCATCTTGGCATCCGATTTACCTCAAAATATTTCACGAATCTAAGTAGAAAATTTTTTGGATTCAAATTGCCGCAAACCCTAATCGCCCTAGGGTTTGAGGGGGCATATTAGGATATGAAGTTAACACAGAGCAAAAGCATCAGATTATAAAATATGAAATCATCTCACAGCCGTTGATTGGAGATCCAAAGGGTAGCATTTCTTTCTTTCTTTTTGCAAAATGGACTTGAGCTTTACATCAATTCAACCTAAAGCCTAGTATTGTAATAATATATATTGTAACTGCTCTCTTGCCGAGATCAATAATTCTCAGTATCATTTTGTACAATATATCATTCTGAAAAACATTCAGCAATAAAATTCAAGATTACTATTCTTTCAAATTCTTATAAATTTTCTAAATATATTGAATTGCAAATAAAATAGAATCAATTATAATTGATTCTTTAATTACTTTGAATTTAGTTTAGTCAAAATCAAAACCAATTAATCTCTAATATACTATTAATACCGAGTATAGCTACCTTAGCTCTGAAGGCCCCTTCAATTTCTCAATGAAATTTTATACGTCACATTTTTTCCATAAGAACTATTTCTATGCTTTATTATTATCATCCCATTTTTACTACCAAACCCTAATTATAACTCGATCTATGCCTGTTATTTTCTCCTCTTCTTTTGTTCTCTAGCCTAATTTGGATTTATTATGTTGCCTACAATTTTACTTCAAAGAATTAGCCAATGTTTACCTCCACCGCACTATCCCCAGTTAGTTTTCCTATACTCTTCCTCAATACTCACCCCATTATCAGTGACTACCATGTTATTCCATGTGCAACCATATGCATTAGGGGGTTGCTTCGAACCTTCCAGTTCAGCGTTTAGGCAATCTTCTATTCCACTTTTCTCCGTTCTCCATTTTGTTCTATCTTTTGGCAGGAAATTGCAACCTCTTCGTTTTGAAATATATTTTTATACTAAGAAGCTCCATGGTAAACATTGGATGCTTAATACATGAAGTAGCCATGTTGTGTAATTGATGTCGTCCAAACTAATGTATAATTCATTCATTTGGTTTTCCTCTAAACTGATTATGTAGCTTACCATGTTACGTAGTTGGATGGATATTTGAATTATTGTTTGGTTCTATCTATGTCTATTTTTCTTACATCCTTCTATAAAACGCCTGTTTCTTAATTTTTTTTATCATTATGCTATAGTTGAATGTACCTTCATCTAATCTGATTAATATATATAATCAGGTATCCTTGGATTTAAGTAGTCATTTTAGGGTGCTTATATTAACTATAATTTTTACTGCTTTTTTACCAAGTTCACGAATCAAGTTTCTGATGTGTTTGGTGACATAAGATGTTAACTTTTAAAATCTTACCCACGATAAAATTGAATTGCAAAGATTTGATTCCTTATATTATTATGCTTTTAAGAAGTTATAAAGGCTTTTTAGGTAATCAATTATTATAATAAATATGAATATTGGACATTTAACTAAACTGCTATGATGTCTAAATTCATAAATGAAAAGTACGATTTTATAACTTATTTCTTGCATGCTCTAAGTTTGAACAACCTTTTAAAATTTCCATAATTGTGAATGGAAAAATGATAATTTTATATGTCGACTAAATGAAAGATCGATAATATGCTTAGAAGGACTTATATATTCATTTACATAGTAATTTTGTTAAACTTTATTTGTATATTTAGGATTTTTACTATGTAATATGAAATAAAATGATTTACTAATGGTAGATATTATTTTTTTATAGATGCATGGCTTAAATTAATCTGACATATAATTAACCTTTGAGCACTTGAGGGTGTTGAATACATTTATGAAGAAATTTAGGGTAAGTATCACGAACAATAAAGCAAGAGAATGATACCAAATCCACTATTTAAGATCAAGTTAGCAAAATTTCACGTCTTGGTTTGCCCTAGAATCTTCTTAGGATGGCTTTGACAACATGGGAATATTAGAGAGCGCGGATAGGGATAACGATGACAAGGATGATGAAGAAGACGATGATGATTAAGAAGAATCCATAGACTAAAAAGCAGGTAAAAAATTTGATTTTTTTTAAAGGTTATGCAATTTAATTCTATTGTTGTCACTAATTTGACGTGCAGCTGATTATTTGATTTAAGTTATGACTACTCTGCTTTGGGTGCTTAATACCAAGACTTTGTAGATTTATTTTTATGGTTATGGTGGTGTTGCGAAATTTCTATATAAATTACCAATTTATTGAAATTGCATCAGAATGGAATCACTGCATATCAACACACTGGGTGCAAACAATAACAAATTGCTATAAAATGTAGGTTTGCTTCTTTGCAATTTTTTCTTTGTTGTGGATTGACAAAATGCACCGAACAAGTCATATTATTGACAATTTAAAGAATAGTCCCACAAGAATGAATTATATGTACAAAGAAACAATTTCGAATCCTTTAATACAGTATCATACTTAACATTTCAAATTTCGAAATCTCTTTTTTATAAAAGTAACCCTCCTTCGACATTTTTTTCTAATTTAGCTTAACTTATCATACTTATATGTTCTTTTGTATGCATAGTATATCGCTTCTTGGTGTCCTCTATTTTATTATATGGTTGCTTTATTAAGAAGTAGGAGTAACATCGTTACAACATATGATCCGAAGTACGATATTTTTTAAATCTTTTGATTCTAAATCGTCTGCCAAAGATGCCAATCACTTCATTTTCATTGCTTTACTTTTATTGACAAGATTGGAATAATTTCATGATTTGTGATTGTCCAACAAGCAATTTTCTCTTTAGAAAAAATTGTGACCAAACTAGGGAACGTATGATGAAAAAAAACTGAAAAACTAGATTAGTATATAACTTTTAGACAAAACTAAATATGTGTTCCAATTGTTAGCTACATATTGTAATTTAGAATATTACAACTGTTTAGTATAAGAAACAAATTTAAAATAACAATGACCATGATTGTGCATATATACACTAAATTAACTATAACATAGTATTATGAAATATATTACTTAAGCATTCAAGATTAATCCATTTTCCAAGAAATGAACTAAATGTGTAATGCTCGAGTCAATTTTTATTTGGCTATTTCCTTAAGAAAAGAATAAACATTTATTAGTTATCATAAGAAAATAATGTGTCTATATTTATGTGTTGTATTTACAATGTTATGTAACTATTTTAGGTTACAAACTACTCTTTCCATAATAAGATTAATATATTCTTTAACCTTGACCATTAGGAAGCACTTTAAGGCATACATGAGATTCTATTTCATCATCTTTTATTGGTTTATGATCTATGTAACTTCCGAAGATGGTGAATTATAATGTATAAAATGTTAAATATTGCTTCACGTTTTTTCTCTAATTCATAAAATCAAGTATTGTGTGTTAGTGTAATCACATTAACAATTATCTTGCTTTATTCTTCATATTTGATCAATACAACCAAATGTGTATGAGGTAATTAAAATGCAAAAACCTTGATATACTAATAGATTGGTAGCTTTGGATATTTCATATCTAACCCATAGTTGTGATGATTTTGTTTTATTATATCGAACTACTGTGTTATTTCTAAATTTGCGATCATATGAACTCAAAGTGATACGATCAACTGCACAACCTAGTACATGATGTAGTAAATGAAGTCATAAGTGGTCATTTGACTAGCAAATGTCCATGGTGGAAGCATTTTTAGTTGAAATGCATTTTTAGTTGAATATATTCTTTATAATTCACCTAATTTTATATAAAAAAAGTTGTGTAACACCCCTAGTTTTAAATAGCATTATTCAAGAGACTTAATTATATAAATTACATAGAACAATGTAGAGACTATAGTGATAAGGGAATTGAGATTTGAAAACCAACTAAGGCCATGCCTTAACTAAATTAATTAATGAGAAAGAGTTGTACTTAAAAACCTAAGAGAATTAGGCAAGGGCAATATGAGAATATCCCTATACCATAATCCCAAAACCCCTTACCTCATTCTCATTTTCATAAACCAAAAACATAAACAAAGAGAGTTGAAGGCCGGTCATAATCCTATGAAGAAGAAGAGCACAAAGTCCACTTAGAGGCTAAGATTCAAGCTAGGAAGATTAAAGCAAGAACAAATCTCAAGTTCCTTATCCAAACAAGGTGAATAATGATCTAAACCATCTTATATAAGTCATCTTGAATGATTTAGCTTAGGTTGAGGATTTAAACCATATGATTGGATGAACGATGATATGTTTTGATAGATTAAATAGATCTATATGCTTGTTGATGATTTATTTGATTTATTATGTATTCCATGATATGTTTAGATTTGAAAACCTACCATATGACATCCAAACGAGTTGAATTTTTGATATATGGTCAAAAATATCATTTAGAAGTGGTTTCAAGTTTCATAATTTTCCAAGGGAATATAGATTTATTATTAATTTTCTGAGAGAAAAAAAGTGAATTTTGGATTTAAATCATTTTAGGCAATTAAATAATGTTATCGGGTCTGAATTTATATATGTTAGAAAACATATTTAATGTGTATTATTGTCATTTTTAGGGATTTTTCTTAAGTGTTTTACCATGGTTAATAAATTATTTAAGTTATAGGACTTAAATGTTTTAAACGTTTTATTAAGGTGAAGGGAGCAAGTGCTAAAATGTTTTCAATTGTTCAATGAAGAGTTCGGCAACTTTTTAAAAAGGAATTTTGGTAAATTTTTGGCAACCAATCATATTTTGGTGAATTATGTAAATTAGGTGAAAAGGAATTACTTTAAAAAGTAAAATATCAGTTTTATATTGAATTACAGTTTCACCACTTTCATTCGCTTGCTTCTGTCACCATAATCAGTAGACCTTTCATATTCATTCGAAGCCAATGCACATGGTATCAAGCATTTGATACGTAGTGTATCAGAAAAGGATGGAAGGAAAGGATGGTGTCGACGGCATGCTTGCAAAAGGGTTGAAGCTGCCTTTATTTTCTTTCAAAACCATTGACTCATCCTTATTCTAATAGTATGTTTTCGAAAGGGTTGCCGCTTTTGAACCCCTTTGATACCATAGCCATCGCATTAAAACATTTTGCTTAGTAAGAGGCCGCTTTTATAAGTCTTTAAATCAATGAGTTCGGAGGGTTGGGTTTTGATACCCTTCCGCAACCATTGAAGCAGCTTTTCTTTCAACTTATACTTGCGAAAGAGTGGATGCCACTCTTATACCTTTTGACATGATTGAAGTCGCTTAAACACATTTTACTTAAACCCACTGCTTTTGGAAGGTATGTTTTTAAATGTTTCGAAAGGTATGTTTTTATGTGTTTCAAAAGGAATGTTTCCAAGTGTTCGAAAGATACATTTCATGGTTTCGAAAGAGGATGCCTAAAATTTAAAGCAATGAATTCGAATGGTCCTGCTATTAAAGTAGAGTGGCGAAAGAGACATAGCTGCTTGCTTCTAACCCATTAGTTAAATGGAAAGGCACGGAGGGCTAGGTTGCATTATGATGTCGAAATGGAGAGTGATGGAGGGTAACTCATAATGTCACAATGATCCAAAGGATATGGTTGAAAGCCTTAGATTTTAAATTAGAGAACCCAATAGCATTTTAAAGTAAACCATGGCAATGTATTAGAGTTTTGAAATGACATTTAACTTTGAAATTTTGGAGGAAGCTTTCCTTGCCAAAGATAGTGGGTTAAGTGTATTATCCATGTTTCATTAGAAAATGATCATAAGAACTTAAACCTTGGATGTTTATATTGTTGTGTTATTTGATCAGTTATCATGTATGCTTGTGTAAACATATTCACCTCATTATTAACCCATAATTGCATTTTGGGATGTTAAGGGCAGAATAACGGACTAGGTTAACCCAGTAGTAAATATACATTGAGTTAATTCCTGTGTGAGTAGAATTGCATCTAGGAGGTTAGACAAACTAGAATATAGGACGCCTAAGACCGATCAAAAGATTATTGGTTTAGACAGGTTCTTAGTAAGCCCATAAAAACTATGATTATGGAAATTATTATTGGAAGGGGCCAATATGCTCTTAGTTATCCCACGAAACTATGTCTGGAATAGGTTGCTGATATAGATCAATAGGTTCATAGTCAGCCCATGAAAACTATAACATGAGAGATGTTATTGGAGAATTCAATAGGTTCAAAGTGACCCTATGAAAACTATGATTGGATGACGTTGTTGGTAGACACCAATATGTACTTAGCGATCCCTTTAAAACTAATAAACCGAATAGATAGTCCTTAAACTTGGAACAGGTTATTAGACACCATGAAAACTAATAGGTTAATAGTGATCCTAGAAACTATAACTTGAGACAAATAGTCAGGTGAATGGGAGGGGAAATCCAGAGCATATTGCATGTTTGCATATCTGCATGATACATTTTACTATGTTATGCTTAACCATTGTGGATGCAGGTGCACAATATGTGGTTATTATAAAATTGGATTAAGATCCTAGTGAGATGTAAACCCGTTCCACTAAACGACATGGTCTCACTAGATATGTATATGGTTCGAGATGGTTAGTTATTATTCACACCAGACTATTTGTTTGACTCGAAGTTTATGTTTTCCCTTAAATTCTCGAATATTCAATTGATTCCGAGGACGTGCAGGAGACAAGCTAGCTATTAGGAGTTCTTTCTGTTTGATTCCGCTGTTTAATTGGATGTAGTGGCAAAGTTATTTAATGCTTATATTAGGACTTGGATCAACCAAGGGGGCAACTTCATATGTCGCTCTTAGCGTAATTTGTTATAGTTATATTTATCAGATGGTTCTACAAATAAGGATTATGTAAAGAATCTGAAATGCAATTTGAAATTTTTTCTAAAATTGGTTTTAAATTTTTTAATATCTATATGTTTTTGGTATATCAATGAATCTAAAATTACCGCATTTTATAAAAAGAATAACTACAGATGACTGCAGTAACGGTAGCGGTAAGTTTTGGGCCTCCAAACAGAGGATGTTACAAGTTGGTATTAGAGCATAAGTCTACGTAAACTTAAAAGAAATCTGAACCTAAAAGATTTTCAAAATATAACCAATGAATCAGACAATGAGACTGAGGTTTGGGTTAACTCTTTAGTAACGTACTTGCATTTGTTATATATATATATATATATATATATATATATATATATATATATATATATATAAGTACGTATTCCCCTCTCTCTTAGACCGTTCTTCTGTATCTTACTAAGGCTCGTATGCAGATATATGAGAAAGGAAGATTTGGAGGTAGGAAACAGATGAGGAAATCTAGGTGGAGGAAGCACCACAACTAATGGAAATGTTCGACCAAATATCAGGAGGAATCCAGGTTGACTGGAAAATGCTAATCCAAAAGGAAATGCCAATGCAGGTATTGGAACCTGCCAGTGGATATAGGGGTGATCTATCGGTTCTTCGTCAATCAAATGCAGGCTGGAGAAGCTACTGGAGTAGTTGGGGAAAAAGTCATGAACGCTAGAGGAGCTAATCCCATGGCTTCAGTTGGCAATAACTATGCCAAGCCGAGCAGGGATTACACCAGCCTTGGTGGAAAGCCATTTTTGGGAACAGAGAATGCTGTTGAAGTATAAAACCGATTATTGAACTGTGAAAGGATTTTTGCTAACTTGGGATTAGATGATGAGTAGAAGAGGAGATTTGCTTCCAGACAATTGCAGGGAGCTGCATTTTATTGGTGAAGTGTATTATAGTAGGAGTTCCCGAGGAAAAGTTGACTTGGGTAGAGTTGCGAAGGAGATTTGAAGAGAGGTTCTTGCTGAAGTTTCCAAGTCAGTATTGCTGAGAAAGTACATGGACGTAGTGCAAAGTGAGATGTCGGTGATTTCGTATGCTCCGAAGTTTGATGAGTTGTCCAGATACGGATATTTTACCATTGACAACGTCATCAAAAGAAATGAGAAGTTAATTAGTGGGTTGAAGCCTGAGATTATTAGGGCGACTATGCCACATCTCCGTGATCCAAGTGTAATTGTAGTGGAGATGGAAATTAGAAATGAAGAGAAGCTTTCTACTTTTGGGAAAGAGAAGCATGTTGAAACCCAAGATTCTCAGGGAAAGTAGAGGAAATTATTCAAGAAGAAAGGAGCTCCGAAGGGAGGAGTTTCCAAGAAGGCAAAAGTTGATCTTGTTTGCTTTAAGTGTGATAAGAAGGGACATTTTGCTGAAGAATGTCGAACAGACAAAGAAAAGAAGGCTGGTGACAAAAAAGGAGTGAAATGCTTCAACTGTGATCAGATGGGGCATAACAAGACTTGGTATCCAGAACAAGTCAGAGTGGACAAGGGAAAGGATTTTGCTTTAAAACCATCATCTTTTAGACCAACCCTACTGAAATGGGAAAGACTAAGATGCAAGGCACACTTTCGATTTATAATGTACCAGTAAGGATGCTATTTGATACCGGTGCATCACATTCATTTATATATCAGTGTTTAGTAGATTAGTTATGTTTAGAACCCTCATATCTTGTTACTTCCTTACGGGTTGCGAATCTGATAGGAGGGTATGCAACTCTAGAGATGAGATACGACCAGTTAGAACTTGATTTTTTTAGGTCATAAGTTTGCAAGTAGTTTGTAAGTTTTTGATTTTGTAAGCTTGGGGATCATTTTGGGTATGGATTGGTTAGATAATACGATGTAGGATATTTTTCCAAGATAGGGAAATATCGCTAAAACACCCTAATAGTCATAACCGAATATATACTTGGTAGAAAAGTCAGACTCAAGTGCTTGTGCTTTGCTGAATGCAATGGAAGTGGAAGAAGAATTAGATCAGGTGTTGGTAACAAGAGAGTTTGTAGATGTTTTTGATGCAGTCACATAGCTACCACTGAAGTGAGCCATTGAGTTTCAGATAGATCTTGTGCTAGGAGCAAAGCCTATAAGTAGAACACCTAGCAGAATGACACCAACTGAGATGAAGGAATTAAAAGTGCAACCAGTGGATTTAGAATGAAAGAGTTTCATTAGACCAAGCAGTTCGTCTTGGGAAGTGGCCATGGTGTTTATGAAAAAACTGGATAGGTTGTTAAGGATGTGTATCGACTATCGTAAGTTGAAGGAGAAGACGATCTAGAATAGGTATTCTTTGCAGATTTATTTAATCAGTCAAGTGGAGCCATAATATTTTCCTAATTGGATTTGGCGATAGGTTTCCATCAGTTAAGAGCGGTAGAGGATAGCATTCCATTGACGGTGTTTCGAACTAGGCATGGTTCGTACGAGTGGTTAGTGATGCCAATCAGGTAAACAAATGCGCTAGCTTTCATCGTGGATTCGATGAACCATGTTTTCTGATAGCACTTGGATAGGTTCATCTTAGTATTCATATATGACATCTTAATATACTCTAAGGTTGAAAGAGAGTATGAAGTCCATCTTAGAGTGGTGTTTGAGATGCCAATACAACATCGACTAAAAGCGAAATTTTCAAAGTGCTATTTCTAGAAGAAAGAAGTTAGGTTTCTTGAACATGTATTTTTAGAGTAGGGTTTGTCAGTTGATCCGGATAAGATTGAGGCTATTAATAACTGGAAGATATCAGAGACGGTGACTATGTCAGAAGTTTCCTTAGGCTTGCAGGTTACTATCGAGGGTTTATTAAGGATTTCTAACGGATTGTGGTGCCTTTAACTAAGCTAACCAGAAAGGACGTAATGTTTATTTGGTCTGACAAATATAAGAAAGCATTACTTGAGTTAAAGCATTTATTGACTAAGTACCTGTGTTAGTAGTTCTAGTGGGAATCAATGATTAGTAGTGCATATCGATGCACGTGGAACCAGATCAGGGGCTGCATTGATGCTGAAAGGTAGAGTTATTGCTTGTGCTTCATGACAACTTAGACCGCATGAAGTGAGATATCCTGCTCATGACCTAGAGTTGGCAGCGGTGATCTTCGCATTGAAAGTATGGAGGCATTATCTCTTAGGGGAGAGATTTGAGTTATACATATATCATAAGTCCTTAAGGTACCTATTCTCTCAAAAGGAGTTAAATATGAGACATCAGAGGTAGTTAGAGTTTTTGCAGCTTATGATATTGGTATAGAGTATATACCTCGAAAAGAAAATAAAATATCAGATGCTCTAAGCAGAAAACATCAAAATGTGGTGTTAGCTATGTTAAAAGAATTGAAGGACCTAGAGGCTTTGACTACTTGTAGTATGCAGTTAAGATCGAATGCTTGTTCGAGTCAGAGCATTGCTATGTTATCCTCTTGGAAGTTCGACCGAGATTGATCGAAAGGAATGCATCAAAATAGATGGATGACCCAGTGTGAGCTGAGAAGATTAGAAGGCTAGAAGCCAGACCCAAGATTGATGACTCGAATGATTTTAGTCTTGACCAAAGGAGATGGTTAAGAAAGAAGGGATGGTTGTGTGTTCCGAATGTTGGGTACCTAAGGAGAGAAGGTCTAAATGAATGTCATCGATTGAAGTTTATAATCCATCACGAGGGAACCAAGATGTATAAGGATATGAAAAGGAGTTTCTACTGGGAAGGTATGAAGAGGGATGTCGGCTTGTGGGTAAAGGTGTGCGTTGTAATGACCTGTTAAATTTGATGATATTAAATGAGTTAATTTAATATGATTTCTAATCTAATTTAGAATGAAAATAAAAGTCTTAAGATTTTATTTGAGTAAATGTAGGAATTAGATATAGTAACTGTAATTAAAGGTTAACAATTTAAATGTTTATATGGCAATAGATTGAAATAACGTAAATTGGCGTTGGTGGTTATAAGTTATAATTTGTTGATTAATACTGGAAGATATAAAGCGGAAATAGTATTTATGAAATAATAACTGAATTGAATTGCAACTATATAAATGAAAGTAAATTTTATTTAGTGAATGTCAACATTGAATAAATTTATTAAAATAAAAAGATTTAAATGCATGTTTGAATAGAATGTATGATTGATGGATTAAGTGGTAAGTAATTAGAATTTAATTCTATAAAATTTGGAACTGAATGTATGTAAATAATTTTGTAGGAATAAGTTAATTAACAATTTATTTGTGCATAACCGATTTAATTGAAATAACAGAAAGGACAAGATTTTGTTTTGCCTAGGAATGTATATATTGATAAACTATAACTAAGTAGGAAGTTTGGTAGTAAATAGGAAATAAGATGACAAAGGCAACTAGTAAATTAATAAATGAATTCATAATAATAAGTAGTAATTAATGCATAAATATATTTGGCATTTGGGATAATTACCAAATTTTACCCATTCATCTAATTTATTTAATTGAATCTAAATCTATGACAACATTTTTGTTATTAATGGTTGTAAGTGATTTTGAATGTAAAAGGGTAACAATTATTTAGGTTAATCATTCATTAAGTATATTAAGTTAAGAATGGAAATAGATTGAAATAAATCTAAATTTATTTATTTTGTTTTGTTAATATGTTCTAGTTAATAAAAGGGAATTTATAAGAAATGAAGCCTGCACTAATGAAGTGTATTATAATTCAAATGTTATTTATACCCATAAAATGTCTATTTACTGAATAGAAAGATTTTTAAATCAATAAACAAATTTATTGAGGTTCCAATTTATAATTTATAACATTTAATGTAGACTTAATTTCAATTAATTGACTAAAATCGTGCAGTTAGAGTAGATTTGTTTTGTAATTGTAGTAGTTAATTCTATAAGATGAAGTTAATGTTAATTCTATTTATAATTGGACCATTTGTTGATATAGATTTTTGAAAGCAGGATTTATAAATTAATTTGAGTATCAAATTCAACCATTGCATTTATTGCATAATAAAAAGGAATTTAACGGTTAAATTTTTCGTTATTGAAATTAAAATGGACTTTAAGGATAATAATATGAAATCATGAACCAATGTTAGTGGCATCCTTGTTTTGATAAGAGGTGAGAATATAAAAGTTGAAATCTAATAAATGGGTTTTGAGAATTTAATTTATAATTCCTAAATATAAGGAAGTGGAGAAATTAACACTGCAATTGATAGACTTATCAACTTTTAATTCATGTCTAAACTTGTTAAATCATTGAAATTGATTGAGAATTATATAAGCGATAAAATTTGGCCAATTTTAGAATTTAGATATAAAATTGGATTTTTATAATTTATTTTAATTTATTTAATTATTATAAAAATAGCCATTTTGGCCACGGACTCGGATTTCAACGAAACCAGTTTCATCGGATCCGTATCGGTGAATTATTGTAGGGTTTCAAGTTTCGTACTGATCGGACTTGTCGTTTGATCGTACGAACGCGAAACGCCTTGAAATCGAGTTAATTGAAATCAATTTGAAAATTTTGTTTTCAGCATAACTTCTTCATACGATCAAATTTGGATGTGAAACTTTTTCCATCGCGTTCAGAATATTTTAAAATACCTATTTGGATATATGGGTTTAATAAATTTCGTTCCGGGGTCAGAAAGGGCTTTTTGGGCCAACTACCGTTTAGCACGTTCGTAATTCGCGCCCACCTAGCCTACTACAATTTGTCTATATATATGTTGTGTTAAACCCTAGCCTCCATCTTCTATCTTTTGTCTGTACGTTCTTTTCTTCAACTCCTTCTCCTCCTCAAATGGATGCAAACCTAGATCTATTTCAATTCAAAATTCAAATGAAAATTCAAACTCTCTAGAAAAATTCCAGAAAAATATATGTTGAAGATTTCATCGATACGAATCTGCACGTGGTTTTTGTTTTTGCAATCGATACTCGAGTCAGCGGCAAATCATGGTCAAAGCCAAAAATTCGAAACCCTAAGTCAAATTTAGGCGTTTTCGATTGGAGCGACGATTGGCAAATCGGCTTCTGGGTTTGATGGAGATCGGGGAGAGGAGTCGTTTGGTGGTGATCACAGTTTCAATTGTTGGCTGAGGCACTGGGAATTTGTCAATTTGGGTGCGAAAACCCTAATAATGGAAGTGACGGCGGCGTCGAAAAAGGGGACCGGACGAGTTGCCCTCTTGGCCGTGGGTGCAGCTCGGTCTGAGGGGACGATTGGTGGTGGTCGGCAATTTTCTGGTGGACGGTGGAGGTAGCTAGGAGCGGTCAAAAGGTGGCGATGGTGTGCGTGTTAGTGGGTTTCATGGGCGTTCGGCTGAGAGGAACGAGTGCAGTACTGCTGACGTGGAGGGATTTGTGTGGTCCGTTGTTTTATTTATTTATTTATTTTGATTTTTATTACAATCGTTCTGATGAGCATAACTTTCTCATACGATATCCGTTTCACGCGAGATTTTTTTTGTTAGGTTCGTTTTTAAATTCCAGATCTGTTGACGTTGGTTTGGACAGATTTGGAGACCATCGAATTTTTGGGTTCAAATTGGATTTGAATTCAATTTAAAACCCAAAGGTGAGTGTTTTAACCCACTCACAACTTCTAGAAGTTTTTATGTTTGTTAAATTTATTTTAGATATGAGTAGAAATTTATTTATGACTGTTTGGCATGTTTATTCATCATATCTGTTAAATCGTGTTATTTAATTTAACTGTTAATTTATTTTATTTATTGCATATTAATTGATAGTTAGAATTAATTTATTTGCATATAAACTGCTAGTAAACAGTTATAAAATTTATTATTGAATATAAACTGTTAGTTTAATAGTTGTTAAATTTTATTTTGAATATAACTGCCAGTTATTACCTGTTATATACTATCAGATATATATTGATATTGATTTATTATTGGATGACGATTGTGATGTGGATGATGGATGATTTTGATGAATGGATGTTTTATTGTATGTCATTAAACTGCAAGTTATCATGCATTTTTCGTTTCATTCGGGATTGTGGTTTGAAATGATATAAAACCGCAAATTTTATTTTTAAATTGCGGATTGAAATGATAAATATCTGTATCACTTGACCATAGGATAGAAAATTATATACAGGCACCGTGGTCTATATATAAATTATTTTAAAGTGATTTCTATGGTTTGGATGGGATACGGTTTATAAAAATTTTTAAAATTTTGATATTTTATAAATATTATTCTTCTTTATATATACATATGAAGTTAAAATTTTTGAATTTAAGCTGTGTATAAATCTGTTGAATAAAAATGGTAATTTAGAAAATGGAATTTGAAACTTAGATTATGTGTTTAAATTTGGAAATTTTTAAGGTATGATATTTATAACTGGATTTTTCCAAGATAAATTTAAAATGAATATTCTAGTATAATTAAATTGAATAAAATATTTAATTGCTAGGAATTGGAGTTTTATTTATGGATTTTTATGTGAATCTTCAAGACTAAATAATAGAACATTTAATTTGTTGAAAGAATAAATTCCAACTCTATTTTTGAAATATTAATACTCCAAATGGATATATATATAGAAATTGAAGTGGTTTGGTAACTTGAAAGTGATATAAAATTTAAAGTCTAAACTTTAAATAAAAAAATATATTTGTAAAGCCACGGAAATTATTTTTCTTTACAAAGTAACCTTAAAGTTAAACCATCTATTTTATATGCCGTTGAATGTCCAAACCATTCAAGTTTTAGAAGTTATGATCTTAAAATTTTGAATTTCGAATATAATGCTTTGAAAGTATAATTCAAATATTTGGTTTCCAGATGTTATAAATTTTAAAGCAGTATGATTTTTGGAAAAGAATTATATTTGGGAAAAATGATATCATATTTTTTTGGGTTTTAAAATGATATCGTATTCATAGTTTGAAATGGAAATTTTTATTCTGGTTTTTAAAGTGTAAACTATTTTTAAATGACCGCGGTGTTATAATAACGGTTGGTTGTTGAAGAGACCGGGATCGGAAGTTGTCATACTCTCTGCCAACTCCGAAAACCACTTTAACAACCGTGTACGCGGTGGAGATTCCAAAATGAAGTAGGATGGTGGTGGCGTTTCCTGTAAGGTAAATACGTCGACCCAACTCCCGTGAGTTGGCATAAGGTGGCTAAAACAGGAGCGATCGATAGGTTAATGAGGTAGCACCTCTGATCGGACACTTCCCTTCGATACTATACTATGACTTTGGATTTTATTCGATGGCCACCTTCACTTTTGATTTCTTTGATGTGGGGAGTTTGTCCGAGGTGGGCGGCAGCTGCGCGCTGCGCGTTACCATCGGCCCGGAAGCGTAATTGGTATATCTACCCTGGCATTGCCTAGTTGTGCCATGTCACCTACCTAGCGCGCCTTATACGATTTTATTTTGTACCATACCTATGGAGTGCCCTCTGACGACGCCCAGTACGGGGGAGATTACGGTACTGTATAGACTATGGGAATATATTCTGTGTTAAGGGCTATATGGGTAACCCCTTAACGCTATTTAAAAGTAAGTTTATTTTATGAATAGACACTACTATAGTAGCGCAATATACTATATAGTAAATAGTTTAACGGATCCTTAAGAGATGTAAATCCCGAATATCTTTTTAGTTATTGTACTCATATTTATTCTGTTGATTTAACTTACATAAGATCTTTTAGTTCTGACTCGAGTGTTTTGTCTTTTCAATTCGCTCGGGTCAGTCCGAGCGTTTCAGGATTTGAAGTTTTAGCTCTGGAGGACGAAGACGAAGATTTGTAGTATTACTATCTACTATTTTATTCCACTACACTGTATTCCGCTGCATTGATATTATTGGTATGTAAACTCTGATATTTAAATGTATAAAGAAGAATCGAATGTTTTGTAACAGTTTTATAAACTGTATATTTTATTATTATATTTTATCCTTCCGCTGTGAGATTCTATTTTGTTTTATTTCTTCTCTGTTTTCTTATTTACCCCATAACAATCCGCCCTTCCGTATGGTTTGAAACGACATGTGTGTCGATTTGAAGCGTGCGAAAAGGCGGGACGTTACAGTTGGTATCAGAGCTTTGGTTTAGCGATAAACCTTAGCTTTGTGCGGTTGACTCTTGGTTAATAGGGTAGTAATACCCTATGGGAGTCGCTGAGTGTATATATATGAGGGAGCGTACTTGTTAGTGTTAAAAAAGGTTTTGATATTGTGTTGCTTTGTTCCACTTTGTATTTATGAATTCTGGTTGATGCATGGGACGATATGACATCAATAGGGATCTCTAAACACTTAATAGGACAGACCGACATAATATTTGTTTTAATATAGGTGAATGAAATAATTTTGCCTATTATATTTTCTATATATAAAAATATTTTATGAAGATATATATATTTGGTTGCTATAGATTTGGTGTTAGGTAATAAAAATATATTTATACTAATTGTAGCTAAGTTGAAATTATAATAAATCAAATTGGAGATTTTGGAACTTAAGTCCGGGATTTTGAAAAATCTGCTTTCAAAGGATTTATGAAATATAATGATTTGGTTTATAAGTATTTTCTTATATAAATATTTAGTATAATTCGGAATAATTGTTTTAAAGAAGATTTTGGAAAAATAAATCTTGTACTTTCCTCTCTATCGCTGGAAAATAATTTCGGTGATGGCGGCCGCATCATCGACTTTCATTTTCGAGTTTCGAAGGGAAAGGCCACTGTAGTAAATTCTACTGCAGATTTATTTTGGAAATTATCTAAAATTTTAATTGTTCTAAATACAATTGAGATATAAAAGTTGTAAGAAATTATTTATCTATTATTTTTAAAATAATTTGAAATTTGACCCGGTATTTAATTCTTAAATTCCCATTACTTAATGGTTTAAATTATTTTAGTGAAATAAAGGGTAAGTAATTAATAATTGAAAACCTCTATTTAGGCAAGAAATTTAATACTGAGATATAAAAGAAATAATGGAAAGTTGATATAAAAGAAATAAAGGAAAGTTGAAAATTTTAACTTATAAGGGAAATTTAAAGATTTATTGAACATTAAATTAATTAAAAGATGAGATAAAACTTGTATAAGTTCTTTTGCATTTTCCTTAACGTAAATAACTTACCAAATATGAAAAGTTGAAATGTTAAATAAGAGATTTGAATAGAATATTATACAAGTAGAAAATTTTGGGAAAATGAAGTATGCAATGAATTGCTATTATAAATAAGAATTTAATGGTTATAAACTTAAGTATGATATAAATGCTACTAGTTTAATATAATGGAAAGTAGGAAATATAAATAAATGACTGCAAACCATAGTTAATGAATAAATAAAATCCTTTACTTATAAGAATGAATGTTATAAGGTTAAGAATTTAGTGTAATTAAAAAGGGTTACTGTAATTAAATATAATAGAATGTAAGCATTTAATAAATGATTGAAATTGAGAAGGGCATTAAATGTAATACAAATAACAGAAACTTACATAACCTGAATAGATATAAATGGATAATTGTAAGTAATAAATAGAAATAAGGAAACAACCATTGAATGAGAAATAAATTTTGAAGTTGTTAGAAATAAATGTAAATTATAAAAAAAAGGAAAATTTATGTGGTTTGAATAAAAGAAAGGAAATCAAACAATTAAAGTATTTAATGAATTTATATAAGTTGAATTGATTTGTTGGTTTAAATCGATATTGTTTGCTTTGTAGTTGGCTGGGTAAGGAAATTTGAAGTTGTTGGATGAATAAATAATCTATTTCTGTCCCACTAAGACTGTTGAGTAAATGATGCACTGGATAGTAATTTTTCATTCCGTACCATTCAAAGTTTTGAACCCGAACAACTATTTGTTTGTTTGATTGAATGATTGTTTGTTTTGTTGTGTGTGCTGTTTGTTAAAATTGATGGTTGTTGTATTGATTTGTTGTTAGCGATTGACACCACTTAAATATTTCACTATACATAAATAGTTAATCTTTTGGACTTTTTTAAGTGAAATGCAGGTTATGGAAACAATTGCTACTGCTTTTGGTTCCATAATAATAAGCGTAAATTGCCCGACAAATAGGTACGTTTTCGGATTACGTTTTGTAGCGTTATTTTGTATATTTTTCCCGTGTTGGGATACATTATTTTGAATATTATATATAATATTTTGTTATATTTAATATTATATCTTCTCCAGAACCTCTCCGTACAAAGGAGACTCTGCCAAAAATTTTCGAAAATTTTGGAATTAGAATTACGTTGAAAATGTATTCCAACTTTAATTATTTAAGTATAAAAGGATATAATGATTATAAAACGGGTATATTTCATTTAAGGAAATTAATTTAGTAAATTATTGTTTATAAGTTAATATTTGAAATAAGATGTACTGTTTTTAATTCTTCCTTCTCCCTTCTTTTTCCTTTTCGGGGACGAAAAGTTTTGAGTGGGGGAGAGTGTAACGACCCGTTAAATTTGATGATATTAAATGAGTTAATTTAATATGATTTCTAATCTAATTTAGAATGAAAATAAAAGTCTTAAGATTTTATTTGAGTAAATGTAGGAATTAGATATAGTAACTGTAATTAAAGGTTAACAATTTAAATGTTTATATGGCAATAGATTGAAATAACGTAAATTGGCGTTGGTGGTTATAAGTTATAATTTGTTGATTAATACTGGAAGATATAAAGCGGAAATAGTATTTATGAAATAATAACTGAATTGAATTGCAACTATATAAATGAAAGTAAATTTTATTTAGTGAATGTCAACATTGAATAAATTTATTAAAATAAAAAGATTTAAATGAATGTTTGAATAGAATGTATGATTGATGGATTAAGTGGTAAGTAATTAGAATTTAATTCTATAAAATTTGGAACTGAATGTATGTAAATAATTTTGTAGGAATAAGTTAATTAACAATTTATTTGTGCATAACCGATTTAATTGAAATAACAGAAAGGACAAGATTTTGTTTTGCCTAGGAATGTATATATTGATAAACTATAACTAAGTAGGAAGTTTGGTAGTAAATAGGAAATAAGATGACAAAGGCAACTAGTAAATTAATAAATGAATTCATAATAATAAGTAGTAATTAATGCATAAATATATTTGGCATTTGGGATAATTACCAAATTTTACCCATTCATCTAATTTATTTAATTGAATCTAAATCTATGGCAACATTTTTGTTATTAATGGTTGTAAGTGATTTTGAATGTAAAAGGGTAACAATTATTTAGGTTAACCATTCATTAAGTATATTAAGTTAAGAATGGAAATAGATTGAAATAAATCTAAATTTATTTATTTTGTTTTGTTAATATGTTCTAGTTAATAAAAGGGAATTTATAAGAAATGAAGCCTGCACTAATGAAGTGTATTATAATTCAAATGTTATTTATACCCATAAAATGTCTATTTACTGAATAGAAAGATTTTTAAATCAATAAACAATTTTATTAAGGTTCCAATTTATAATTTATAACATTTAATGTAGACTTAATTTCAATTAATTGACTAAAATCGTGCAGTTAGAGTAGTTTTGTTTTGTAATTGTAGTAGTTAATTCTATAAGATGAAGTTAATGTTAATTCTATTTATAATTGGACCATTTGTTGATATAGATTTTTGAAAGCAGGATTTATAAATTAATTTGAGTATCAAATTCAACCATTGCATTTATTGCATAATGAAAAGGAATTTAACGGTTAAATTTTTCGTTATTGAAATTAAAATGGACTTTAAGGATAATAATATGAAATCATGAACCAATGTTAGTGGCATCCTTGTTTTGATAAAAGGTGAGAATATAAAAGTTGAAATCTAATAAATGGGTTTTGAGAATTTAATTTATAATTCCTAAATATAAGGAAGTGGAGAAATTAACACTGCAATTGATAGACTTATCAACTTTTAATTCATGTCTAAACTTGTTAAATCATTGAAATTGATTGAGAATTATATAAGCGATAAAATTTGGCCAATTTTAGAATTTAGATATAAAATTGGATTTTATAATTTATTTTAATTTATTCAATTATTATAAAAATAGCCATTTTGGCCACGGACTCGGATTTCGACGAAACCAGTTTCATCGGATCCGTATCGGTGAATTATTGTAGGGTTTCAAGTTTCGTACTGATCGGACTTGTCGTTTGATCGTACGAACGCGAAACGCCTTGAAATCGAGTTAATTGAAATCGATTTGAAAATTTTGTTTTCATCATAACTTCTTCATACGATCGAATTTGGACGTGAAACTTTTTCCATCGCGTTCATAATATTTTAAAATACCTATTTGGATATATGGGTTTAATAAATTTCGTTCCGGGGTCAGAACGGGCTTTTTGGGCCAACTACCGTTTAGCACGTTCGTAATTCGCGCCCACCTAGCCTACTACAATTTGTCTATATATATGTTGTGTTAAACCCTAGCCTCCATCTTCTATCTTTTGTCTGTACGTTCTTTTCTTCAACTCCTTCTCCTCCTCAAATGGATGCAAACCTAGATCTATTTCAATTCAAAATTCAATTGAAAATTCAAACCTCTCCAGAAAAATTTCAGAAAAATATATGTTGAAGATTTCATCGATACGAATCTGCACGTGGTTTTTGTTTTTGCAATCGATACTCGAGTCAGCGGCAAATCATGGTCAAAGCCAGAATTTCGAAACCCTAAGTCAAATTTAGGCGTTTTCGATTGGAGCGACGATTGGCAAATCGGCTTCTGGGTTTGATGGAGATCGGGGAGAGGAGTCGTTTGGTGGTGATCACAGTTTCAATTGTTGGCTGAGGCACTGGGAATTTGTCAATTTGGGTGCGAAAACCCTAATAATGGAAGTGACGGCGGCGTCGAAAAAGGGGACCGGACGAGTTGCCCTCTTGGCCGTGGGTGCAGCTCGGTCTGAGGGGACGATTGGTGGTGGTCGGCAATTTTCTGGTGGACGGTGGAGGTAGCTAGGAGCGGTCAAAAGGTGGCGATGGTGTGCATCATATCTGTTAAATCGTGTTATTTAATTTAACTGTTAATTTATTTTATTTATTGCATATTAATTGATAGTTAGAATTAATTTATTTGCATATAAACTGCTAGTAAACAGTTATAAAATTTATTACTGAATATAAACTGTTAGTTTAATAGTTGTTAAATTTTATTTGAATATAACTGCCAGTTATTATCTGTTATATATTATCAGATATATATTGATATTGATTTATTATTGAATGACGATTGTGATGTGGATGATGGATGATTTTGATGAATAGATGTTTTATTGTATATCATTAAACTACAAGTTATCATGCATTTTTCGTTTCATTCGGGATTGTGGTTTGAAATGATATACAACCGCAAATTTTATTTTTAAATTGCGGATTGAGATGATAAATATCTGTATCACTTGACCATAGGATAGAAAATTATATACAGGCACTGTGGTCTATATATAAATTATTTTAAAGTGACTTCTATGGTTTGGATGGGATACGGTTTATAAAAAAATTTAAAATTTTGATATTTTATAATATTATTCTTCTTTATATATACATATGAAGTTAAAATTTTTGAATTTAAGCTGTGTATAAATCTGTTGAATAAAAATGGAAATTTAGAAAATGGAATTTGAAACTTAGATTATGTGTTTAAATTTGGAAATTTTTAAGGTATGATATTTATAACTGGATTTTTCCAAGATAAATTTAAAATGAATATTCTAGTATAATTAAATTGAAGAAAATATTTAATTGCTAGGAATTGGAGTTTTATTTATGGATTTTTATGTGAATCTTCAAGACTAAATAATAGAACATTTAATTTGTTGAAAGAATAAATTCCAACTCTATTTTTGAAATATTAATACTCCAAATGGATATATATAGAAATTGAAGTGGTTTGGTAACTTGAAAGTGATATAAAATTTACGGTCTATACTTTAAATAAAGAAATGTATTTGTAAAGCCATGGAAATTATTTTTCTTTACAAAGTAACCTTAAAGTTAAACCATCTATTTTATATGCCGTTGAATATCCAAACCATTCAAGTTTTAGAAGTTATGGTCTTAAAATTTTGAATTTCGAATATTATGCTTTGAAAGTATAATTCAAATATTTGGTTTCCAGATGTTATAAATTTTAAAGCAGTATGATTTTTGGAAAAGAATTATATTTGGGAAAAATGATATCATATTTTTTTGGGTTTTAAAATGATATCGTATTCATAGTTTTGAAATGGAAATTTTTATTCTGGTTTTTAAAGTATAAACTATTTTTAAATGACCGCGGTGTTATAATAACGGTTGGTTGTTGAAGAGACCGGGATCGGAAGTTGTCATACTCTCTGCCAACTCCGAAAACCACTTTAACAACCGTGTACGCGGTGGAGATTGCAGAATGAAGTAGGATGGTGGTGGCGTTTCCTGTAAGGTAAATACGTGGACCTAACTCCCGTGAGTTGGCATAAGGTGGCTAAAACAGGAGCGATCGACGGGTTAATGAGGTAGCACCTCTGATCGGACACTTCCCTTCGATACTATACTATGACTTTGGATTTTATTTGGTGGCCACCTTCACTTTTGATTTCTTTGATGTGGGGAGTTTGTCCGAGGTGGGCGGCAGCTGCGCGTTACCATCGGCCCGGAAGCGTAATTGGTATATCTACCCTGGCATTGCCTAGTTGTTCCATGTCACCTACCCTAGCGCACCTTATACGATTTTGTTTTGTACCATACCTATGGAGTGCCCTCTGACGACGTCCAGTACGGGGGAGATTACGGTACTGTATAGACTATGGGAATATATTCTGTGTTAAGGGCTATATGGGTAACCCCTTAACGCTATTAAAAGTTAGTTTATTTTATGAATAGACACTACTATAGTAGCGCAATATACTACATAGTAAATAGTTTAACGGATCCTTAAGAGATGTAAATCCCGAACATCTTTTGAGTTATTGTACTCATATTTATTCTATTGATTTAACTTACATAAGATCTTTTAGTTCTGACTCGAGTGTTTTGTCTTTTCAATTCGCTCGGGTCAGTCCGAGCATTTCAGGATTTGAAGTTTTAGCTCTGGAGGATGAAGACGAAGATTTGTAGTATTACTATCTACTATTTTATTCCACTACACTGTATTCCGCTGCATTGATATTATTGGTATGTAAACTCTGATATTTAAATGTATAAAGAAGAATCGAATGTTTTGTAACAGTTTTATAAACTGTATATTTTGTTATTATATTTTATCCTTCCGCTGTGAGATTCTATTTTGTTTTATTTCTTCTCTATTTTCTTATTTACCCCATAACAATCCGCCCTTCCGTATGGTTTGAATCGGCATGTGTGTCGATTTGAAGCGTGCAAAAAGGCGGGACTTTACATGTGTGAACTGTCAATAAGTAAAGGCTAAACATCATAAGCCGAGTGGGTTGCTTCAACCTTTGGAGATACCAATTTTGAAATTGGATTTGATATCCATGGATTTTATAGACGGGTTGAAAAGGTTGAACCGAGAAAATGAAAGCATATAGGTCGTAGTGGATAGGTTGACCAAGAGTGCCCATTTCATTCCAGTTAAGTCAACCAGGATGGGATCTATTTTGGCTAAATTGTTTATGAAGAACATAGTTAGACTACATGGGATTCCTAGTAGTATAGCCAGTGGACGAGATACTTTGTTCACTAGCGAGTTCTGAAAAAGTCTACAGGATGCGTTGGTATCAAGCTCAAGACGAGTACTGCTTATCACCCTCAAACAGATGGGCAGACAAAGAGAATCAATAAGTTACTTGAGGATTTGTTGAAAGCTTTTGTGCTAAATTTTGGTGGATCATGTTAAGATCACCTACAATTAGTAAAGTTTCCTATAATAATAGTTATCAGATTAGTGTAGGAATGATGCCTTTCAAAGCTTTGTATGGGAAGCCATGCAAGTCACTAGTATGTTGGTTGGAAACATGAGACGGATTAATCTTAGGTCCAGATTAGGTAAAAGAGGCAATAGAGAAGATTCAGTTGATCCATGGTAGGATGAAGGAAGCTTAGTCTAGATAAAAGAATTACGCAGATAAAAGGTGTAAAGATCTAGAGTTCTCAGTTGGAGATAAGGTTTTCATTAAAGTATCATCGATAAAGGGTGGGTACGATTCAGATAGTCAAGGAAACTGGCACCGAGATATGTTGGACTGTTTCCATTTATAGATAGGATAGGAAAGCTCGCATACAGAGTAGAGTAGTCGAACAGTTTGGCAGGGGTCCATAATGTGTTTCATGTATCTCATCTTCATAAGTATGTGCATGATCCAGAGACTACAATCCCTCCGACTGCATTGGAAGACTTAATAGTAGAACCGGTTTTGACTTTTGTTAGGCAACTAATTTGGGTTGTAGTGAGAGATGAGAAGAGGTTAAGAAACAAGAATGTCAAGTTGGTGAAAGTTCAGTGGAGCGACATCGAGAAGGACTTACTTTGGAGACAAAAGTCAAGATCAGGGATACTTATCCTGATCTACTATAAATGTAGTTCTATATCTGCTATATATATAGACTATTTTCTAGTTAGGTAAGTATGGTAGTTAGGAGATATTACAGATAATTGTTATGCTTAGTACATAGTCCTTGCTAAATTTCAAGGACGAAATTCTTTAAGGAGGGGAACCTCCAACACCCCCAATGTAAAATAGCATTATTCAGAAGATTTAATTAGATAAATTAAATAAAATGATGAGAGACTAGAGTGATAAGGGAATTGGGATTTGGAAACCAATTAAGGTCGTGCCATAACTAAATTAATTAATGAGCAAGAGTTATGACATAAAAACCTAAGAGAATAAGGCAAGGGCAATATGGGAATAGCCGTATACCATAACCCCTAAACCCCTCACCTCATTCACATTTTCATAAACTAAAAACATAAATAAAGATAGTTGAAGGTCGGCCATAACCCTAAGAAGAAGAGGAGCAAAAATTCAATTTAGAGGCTAAGATTTAAGCTTGGAAGATTAAAGTAAGAACAAATCTCAAGTACCTTACCAAACAAGGTGAATAAAGATTTAAACTTTCTCATATAAGTCATCTTGAATGATTTAGTTTGGCTTAAGGTTGTAATATGATTGGTTGAATGATGATATGTTTTGATAGATTAAACGGATATATATATATATATATATGCTTGTTGATGATTTATATGATTTAGTATGTATTTCATGATATGTTTAGATTTGAAGACCTACCATATGACATCCAAATGAGTTGCATATTTGATATATGGTCCAAATCATTTTAGAAGTGGGTTTCAAGTTTCATAATTTTCCAAGGGATTATGGATTTATTTTGACTTTTTTTATGAGAGAAAATAGTGAATTTGTGTTTAAATCATTTAAGGTAGTTAAATAATGTTGTTGGATCTGAAATTTGTATATGTAGGAAAACATATTTAATGTGAATTATTGTGATTTTTTTCTAAGTGTTTTACTATTAATAAATTACTTAAGTTACAGGACATAAATGTTTTAAACGTTTTATTATGGAGAAAGGCCTAAGTGCTAAAATGTTTTCAATTGTTCAAGTTCGGCAGCTTTTTAAAAAGAATTTTGGCAAAGTGTTGGCAACCAATCATATTTTGGAAAATTATGTAAGTTAAGTGAAAAGGAATTACTTTAGAAAACGTAATGTCAGTTTTATACTGAATTACAACTTTGCCACTTTATTCGCTTGCTTCTATTACCATACTCAGTAAACCTTTCGCATACATTTGAAACCAAGATACGCGGTATCAAGCACTTGGTACGTAGTGTATTGGAGAAAGAAGGAAGGAAAAGATGGTTTAGTGGCATGCTTGTGAAAGGGTTAAATCCGCCTTTATTTGCTTTCGAACCCATAGACTCGTCCTTGTTTTAAAAGTATGCTTTCAAAAGGGTTACTGCTTTTGAACCCCCCCCCCCCCCCCCCGATACACTAGCCGCCGCATAAAACCTTTCACCTTAGTAAGAGGCCGTTTTTATAACTCACTAAATCAATGAGTTTGGAGGGTAGGGTTTCGAATCGAAACCCTTCCACAACTATTGAAGCTACATTTCTTTCAACTTATACTTGCGAAAGGGTGGGTGCCATTCTCATACCTTTCAACATGATTGAAGTCACTTAAACATTTTTAACTTGAACCTAATTCTTTCGAAAGGTATATTTTTAAGTGTTTCGAAAGGAATGTTTCTAAGTGTTCGAAAGATATATTTCATGGTTTTGAAAGAGGATGTCTAAAATTTTAAGTAATGAATTTGAATGGTCCCGCTGCTAGAGTAGAGTGGCGAAAAGGGCATAGCCGCTAGCTTTTAACCCATTTGTTAAATGAAAAGGGACGGTGGGATTGGTTGCTCTATGATGTCAAAAGGGAGAGTGAGAGGGTAACTCATGGTGTCACAATGATTCAAAGGATATAGTTGAAAGCCTAAGTTTTCAAATTAGAGAACTCAATCTCATTTTTAAAGTAAACACATGGCAATGTAAGTGGGTTTTGAAATGGCATTTAACATTGAAATTTTAGAGGAAGCTTTCCTTGCTAAAGATAGTGGGTTAAGGGTATTAACTATGTTTCATTATAAAACGTTTACAAGGAATTAAATCATGGATGTTTATAATGTTATGTTATTTGATCAGTTATCATGTATGATTGTGCAATCATATTCACCTCATTGTTAACCCATGACTGCATTTTAGGGTGTTAAGGGGGGAATAACAGGCTAGGTTGACCCAGTAGTGAATATTCATTGAACTAAATCCTTTGTGAGTAGCATTTCATTTAGAAGGTCAGGAAGACCAAAATATAGGATGCCCAAGACTGATCAAAAGGTTATTGTTTTAGATAGGTTCTCAGTAATCCCATAAACACTATGATTATGGAAATTGTTATTGGCATTGGCCAATAGGTTCTTAGTGATCCCATGAAAACTATGTACCGGATAGGTTGTTGATGGAGATTAGTAGGTTCATAGTCAGCCCATGAAAACTATAACATAAGAGATGTATTGGAGAATCCAATAAGTTCATAGTGACCCCATGAAAACTATTATTGGATGATGTTGTTGGTAGACACCAATAGGTTCTTAGCGATCCCATGAAAACTGTGAAACCGGATAGATAGTTCGTAAGCTTGGAATAGGTTATTAATCAGCCCATGAAAACTATTAGGTTTATAGTGACCTTAGAAACTATAACTTCAGACAAATAGTCAGGTGAATGGGGATGGGAAATCCAGAGCATATTGCATGTTTGCATATCATCATGATACATTTTACTATATTATTTCTTAACCAATTGTGGACGCAGGTGCACAATACATGGTTATTATAAAATTGGGTTAAGATATTATTGAGGAGAAATCCCGTTCCACTAAACGGCATGGTCTTGATAAATATCTATATGGTTTGAGATGGTAGATTATTATTCACACCAGATTTTTTTTCTGACTCAAAGTTTATGTTTTCCCCATAAACTCTTGGGTGCTCAACTGATTTTGAGTAGTTTGAGAGTTAAGGTTTCTAGGTACTTCTTTAAATGAATAAGCTTCCGAAGACATGCAGAAGGCAAGCTAGATATTAGGAGTTCTTTCTGTTTGCTTCCACTGTGTAATTGGAAGTAATGGCAAAGTTATTTAATGCCTATATTAAACCTCTGATCAACCAATGGGGAATCTTCGTATGTCACTCTTGGCGTAATTTGTAATAATTATATTAATCATAACATGGTTTATGAATTGGGATTATGTAATGAATCTGAGATGTAATTTTAAATGGATGAGAAATTTGTTTTAAAACTGAATTAAAAGTTTTCATATCCATGTGTTTCTGGTATATCTATACCAATGTATTTAAATCAGCACATTTGGCCACCAAAAAATAATAACCATAGATGACTGTAGCATCTGTAGTGGTAAGTTTTGGACCTCTAGATGGGGGATGTTACAAGTTGAGGAGATCATTCAATTATGCGGTACATGTTTGATTTTAGTGTATGCACATTTTTCCTATCGTTGTAATGTCATTAAGAGTCAAATAAGGTTTTGGGATAGTTTAATGTTTTACTTGACTGAACCTAAGTTTAATATTTTTCATAATTTTGTGAATCAAATATCATTCTTTGATAAAGCTATCATCATCGTTATAAGTTTCTAAGAAATTTATTTCTTCCATTTACACACATAGTGTATTGATTTTCCATGCTAGAGGTTTTGATGATCCCTTGAAGGCAACATATCAGACTAGGCTATTGGCTTAGTTGCATTTTCCCATTCATTTTTCATTACCGTGAACCCATAAAATGGAACAACACCCAAAAATTAGATGAAAGCACTAGTTTTATTAAAAGTAAAGGGAAAAGAAATGAAAAAAAGAGACACAAGAATTTTTATAGTGGTTCTGCGTAATCTTGGGCTATGTCCACTTTAATCTTTCTACTAATTGTTCTCTCTCTGGATTATAACAAGTTATATCAGATCCGACCATAATTTAGTGGATCTTAGGTTTATAGTGGAGTTTATATATTGTTTTTAGGTAGAGAATAGGAGTGAAGAAGAAGGAGTCTCCAATGGTAGAGAAATCGGACCCATTTTTCATTGCAGTTAGGTTTGTATTTATAGAGAAACATAAATAATGGGTCAGAAGCCTACTTGCACTAGAGTCTAAACGAAGGCCTAATGTTACAAGAGAAATCAGAATACCACGATCCAATAGGATAGGTTGGTAGTGACTCATATAGCTCGGTATGGAGCTATAAGTGTTCATATAAATCCAACTTTAATCATTTCTCTGCTCTTCTATCTTCTAGTTGATAGGTTCCAAGATTTTTTTCATCGACTTTTGGTGGAGTGTAGTAATCTTTCCTATATCACTTGAGTTATCCTACTTTCTTGACATTATTCTCCTCAACCATGGAATTATTCATCCATATATTAGGAAAACAACTTGATCATGAGCTGTTGGAGAAATATATGAATAGTATGGAGTTTAGGAGGTGATTCGGAGAGTATTTATAGGTCAGCACCAACCTATATAGCTCTGTACCAAGTTGTGTTCTTGGCTCAAATTCGTCTGAAACTTCTTCGAGGTGTTTCTCTATTCCTTCTAAGTGTGATTCCAAGCTTTCGAATTGTTTCATCCTTGTTTTGATCTTCTAAGTCCAGTTGAAATATGCCTTAGCTCAAAAGCGGATTAACACTAGAGTCTCAAAGTACGCCTTTCAAACGTAAGGTGTGATTTTCTCAACAACAAGTTCTAGCAATCATTCTTCAATAGTTAAGCTCTCTGGTTATTTATTGATCCTAATCTTTGGCGAATCGTCCAGTTTCCTTCGAATTCTCTTGCTAATCAAAGGTCGTTCCAAACCTATTATAGCTAAGGACTCCAACCCTAATTAAGTGTGGTTTATATATCATAACCATTCTGATTTCATTTTGAGTTATTACATCACTTATCAAAGACGTCCCATGTTCATTTGAGATTTATTTTTTTACTCTAATTTGACGGAATTCAAATTCTTTTGTCAAATCTGCATCCACTCCAGGGCTTGGTCTCATTGGACCATTCATCATTGAATCTAGGATTCCAATCACTTTGAACTATTGGTCTCCCAAACTAGATTTTCAATCTCTTTGGGTCCTTTTAGAGCTTGATCTGCTCACTCTCCAATGAGGAGACCGAATGACTAAGCAAGCTCATCTGCTCATTCTTTGACAATGGGACTTACTCTTTGTACATCTCGTTCACTCACTCTCTGATAAGGGAGCTTGTACCATGCACTCATGCCCCTTCTCTCTAGATGGGACATAAAGTGATCAATATCATACAAGCCCATCCACACGCTATCCAACAAGGGGACTTGCACCTTGCACTCCGGTCCCGTCTCTCCGGATGGGCCTTAAAGCAATCAGTATCAGTCATCACATTCAATGTGGATTTTTCAAAAGTCAAATACTCAATCAAAATAAACAAGTAAAAAATCTTAATTATCCATTCCAGACATCCGACTTAGAGCATGTCTAACGACCAATCTAGGTCCTATATTTTAACACCTCTAATTTTTATTAACTTCATTTTGGAAACTTAATTAGATAAATTAAATAGATAATTTGTGGTGTGATAAGGAGAATGAGATTTGTTAATTAATTTTCATCATGCCTTAAGTAATCAATTAAAAAGATTGATTTGAACATAAAAATAGAAAGGGTGTAATGAGAGGGCATAATAGGAATAACTTCTTTATTCGTTCCCTAAATCCTTCCTCTCCCATTCATTTTTTAAAACATCAAAATATAACCAAAAGTGGTCGGCCATGACCTAAGAAGAAAAGAAGAGGAAACTAAATGAAATCAAGGGAAAAGCTTAGGAAACTACTCAACATCAAATACTAATCTCTCATATCCAATCTAAGCTGAATAATAATATCCATCTCATTTATTTATGCTTGTTCTTGGATTTGTGTTTGATTTCCTAGTTTTTTGTGGTGATATGTCATGCTTGGATGGTTTATATCATTGTTTGATTGAATGATGATTTATTGGAATTATTCTCATGGGTTTTAAAGGTAAGACATAATTTTTGATCTTTATTTGACACAAAATTTGAATATGTTATGTAAAACATTATTTGGAGATGCGTTTTTAATTTCATAATTTCCCAAGTTCGTATGAATATTTTATGAATTTTCTAAGAGGAGAAAGGTGTTTATTTTTGGGTTCTAATTATTAAAGATAATTAAATTAATATTTTAACCCTGGAATTTTTAAGAAGTGGAAAATTCTAATTTTAGGTGATTTTTGGCGAATTTTCCCTAAAGGTTAAGAATTTCTATGGATTCATAATGCTAGAGAAGCTTTTAATTAATATTAATTAATGCTAATAATTATAAGGGATTGCTAATTATTTTAGGGAGGTAGAATGGGATCAATTAGTAATTTCTAAAACGAAAATGCAAAGTATTTTGTTGACCAATAATAATTTCACAAGAAGCAAGAGTTGGTGGAAAGCATTACCTTTAAAAGTCAATAAAACCGTTTTTATTCTAATTAAGGAAATTCTATTGTAGATACTCGACACCCCTACTATTTCGATATTCGATAACTATAATATTCAACACCTGGAAGAACTACTCGATAGTTATATGATGCATCTACTTTATAGACTCAACAAATACATGGTTTTTGCATGCGATGGCTACTTAATAACTATATGATGTATCAGGTTATTGGAAACTCGACACCTCTATGTTTTAGGCGTTCAGTATCTCAAGATTGTAGAGGCTTGGCAACCTAAGGTTTCAAGATCTAACATTATCCCTTATAAAGTTTGACATCATTATGTTTTTCAGGGCTTCGACATCGTTATGTGTAGGGGCAAGGTATTCCTAAATGTTTTAAACATGGTACCTCCTATCTTTTGTTATTCGATAGCTACAATGTAGCTATTCGATGCCTATGTTTTGCGGCATAATTGCTATATTCTTTCTAACTAAATATTTATGTTTTATAGGATCAATAGACTTATGTTTTGCAAACCAAAACACTTTGTTTTAGTAGCTCGACACCCCATTCTTCCTAGAAACTCGATAACCATGTTTACGTTATATTATAACCGCATATTTTATGAACTAAGCAACTATATTTTAAAGGCTCGATACAGAGACTCGACATCTATATTTTAGTGGCATGGTAACTGTGCGTTTCATAAAGAAAGGCTTGTTTAGAGGTTCGATATCCCATGGTTTCAAGAGGCTTAATGGCCTTATTTTGTTAATGAAAGTTATAAAAGCCATGTAAAGAAGTTAGTGATTTGGCATGGTATTTTGGCTAAGCATTCGGACCATGTTTTCCTTATTCTTAAAAAAACATTTCGAGTGTCTAATCACTTTGAAAGATAAATGTTTTCATGGAAATAAATATTACTTTAGCTCAATTTTATATGGATTTTGCCAAAGAGAATTATTATTTAAACTAAAGTAATTTGGTGATGGATATGCCTATTGATTGGACATATTTTAATGAATGATGTTGTATGTTTTTGTTATCATTTGATCAGTTAAATTTGCATATTTTTCAATGTCGTACTCATATTATCATGACCCCACATTACTGACTCCTAGACTTAATAGTCAGATAAATTCATAGTAGCCCTAGGGTGACTATGATGTACGAGAAAGATGGCATATATGATTCTGGATATGTTATTAGTCGGCCTGTGAAAACTAATAGGTTCATAGTAACTTTAGGAAAACTACGATTTAGGGATAGATAGTCCTTTGATTTAGGCAGACATACCGGTTTCCTCCTAACCGTATCTACAAACTGCCTAGTTGTATTTTGAGATTTTGATATGTCTGATTATCTTTTGGTTCGAGTCAACCAAATAGGTTATTAATTGAATTATGAAAATTAATAGGTGTATACTAACCTTAGAAAAACTATGATATTGGGACAAATAGTCCTCTGATTTGAGACAGACAGACCACTGAAATTGAGATAGATAGTCAATTTTGGAGGAAGGGTAATACTTTGGGAATGTTTGACCCTTTAATGACAGACCAATCATATTTTCCCATAGTGCATGCATAAGATCATATCATGTTTTGTTTAACCATTATGGTTGTAGGTGTATGATTTATGTACAGATTGAAATATTTTGATAAGATACTAGTGTGGGGGGAAATCATTCGGCTTAGCAGCATGGTGTCACAGGAATATTATTTTGGTTTGAGATGGTATATTATTATTCACACTGAACATTTTATCTAATCCAAAGCTTTTGTTTTTCCTTTAAACTCTCAGTACTCAATTGAGTAGGTCAGGAATAAAGATTTTCGGGTCAGACGAATAAGCTTTCGGAGACGTGCAGTAGGCAAGCTAGCTAATATTAGGAGTTTATTTCCGCTGTGATGTTTAAAGCTTATGTTTTGTTTATATGACTATAAAGATAGGATTTATAAATATCAAGTAGTTAGACTCTGATCATCCAAGGAGGCATCTTCATATGTTGCTCTTGAAACATTATTTTAATTATTATTGTATTTCTGCTAAACGTGTAATTGATGAGATTATGCAATGGGTGTAATGAATATGAAAGTTATGGATGAAAAGTGTTTTGAAATTTTTCATATTTATGTGCTCTTGATGTTATAGATATAATTAAATGATCTCATTTTATTATCGAAAATTAATACTATAGATGACTGTAGCATCGGTAGCGCTTAGTTTTGAGCCTCAAAATGAGGGGTGTTACACGCATGGTATCAGAGCATATGTTTATGTAAACTTAAAAGATTATGAAATAAAACTTAAAATTTTTGAAACCAAAATCCAAATAAATAAGAGAATAAGATTGAGGTATGGGATAACGCTATACGAACTACTTGTTATTTGCTATATATAAGTATGTATTCTATCTCTATTCTCCCATGTTAGACCATTCTTCCATATCTTACAAAGACTCATATGCAGAAAAAAAAGATATGGAAGTAGGAATTGGAAAAGTGAATCTAGGTTGAGACAACATCACAACTAATGGAAATGTCTGTCCCAACACTAAGAAACCAGGGTCGACCAGTTCTAATGTGAGTGATGGAACCTATAACAACCCATACCTCCATGGCCTAAATTCAACGAAAATCGAAACCCAAGTCCATCAAAGCATAGATCATTAGATTTTGTAGCAACAAATAAGCATGAGCATTATCAGAGATTGATATAAATCTAAATTCACAGTAGAAATAATAATAAGATAAGAGTACCGACTATGACTACTACCTTGGAATTAATGGTATTTCTTAGATGGCAGATTGTCAAATCTGCATCGAGCGCGAGAGAAAAAGAAGATTTCTCCAACGACAAAGCACATCTAGCTCTAATAACATGTTCCTCTAGTTCTATCGTGTGGGTTATAATGAGAAGGGGTCGGAACAACGTTCTGGTGATTAGAAAATTTATAAACCGTCCATAATATAAAGTTATATCGATTGATTTCCAATTAATAGTTATGTCTATTAAGGTTAGCAACTCTAATCTAACCTTAGATTGCATACACGATTACTTACTTACTCCTTCCTAGGGTACAAAATATTGATGAAGCCTTATCCATTCCCAATACTTTCAAACCCATTTGCCACTTAATACTTCTAAATATAAAGCGGGCTTCTATAATACTTTTAAAAGAGAAATAGTTAGATTCTTCCATTTAAGACCTCAATTAAGGGAGACCCCATCATTTAAGACCCAAATAAAGATAGACCCCATAATTTAAGACTTATTCCTAAGGTGGTTTCCTAACAATGTTGTCAATGCTCAATGGGTCCTAACTACAAAGACCTCTAGCCACTATTTAAGTCTTCCGACATCTAATGTCCAACTATTACTGCATCTATTGCCGATAAAATTGTAGTCATGTAATAAACAGTACACAAGCCACTTAATACCTTTAAAAAGGACTGGGCGGAACTTCTAACCATCTAATACCTATATTCTAGGCAGGTCCCCATCACTTAATACCTATCCCCTGACAGACTCCTTATTAGTGCCATCATTATTACAGCCTTAGCAATATGAGAGACTGTACCCAAGCCACTTAATACCTTATTAAAATGGACTAGGCAGACCTTTGAACATTTAACATCTGTTCATAGGTAGGCCTTTGTCATTTAATACCTAACCCCCAAGCGGATTCCTCACTGGTACTATCTAGCTGATATTGCTTGCAAATCGCATTGAGTTACTTAAAACTTCTTTTATTAGCAAAAGGCGGACCCTACAGTCACTTAATACCTCAAACCTGAAGCGAACCTTTCTCGAAATAACCACCATCACTCTAAATTTTTAATATGGAATCTCATTAGGTTACTTCTTTTGGTAGGGAGGTGGACCCTATAACCACTTAATACATCAACACTGAAGTAAACCCTTTTTGAGATGTCCTTATTTATTCATAATCTCACTAGGTTACTTAATACTTCCCTTTAGGAGAGAAACGGACGCTACAGTCGCTTAATACCTCAAACCAATCAAATTCCCAATTTGGACCATTTAATACTCTCCAATTAAGAAAGTAGGCCTAATCTCTCACGTCGTCACGGGTCCTAGGTGTGATAATCCAGATTTTTGAATATCTGATAGTTGGATAATTATCCGGTTTATAGATTGAACAGATAAAAATTATGATAATAAGGATATCTGGATATAAATAATAGAAACTGAATTTTAAATATCTGGATAAATATTTATTTGATAATCTACTAATATAATTATTTATCATTGGAAAATTATTCCTTTTGAACAAATAATATGTTGTTAAATATATATATAGGCTGATTTTAAAATTTGATTTTAAGTTGAAATTGAATTTTAATTTGAAATTTAAAAGATAAATATTTTAAAATATTTTGGATTTAAAAATAAACATAGAAGGTTTTTATTAGTATATAGTGAAAGAAGCTATGCGGTAAGATCGTATAATATGGAATAGTGGAATGGTCTAGGTAGATAGCAATAAGTAGTAAGTAAAGTAGATACCAAGACTTTATACTGGTTCGGACCTCTTGTCCTACGTCCAGTCCCTAAGATCCTCTTAGGAATTCAACTAACCAACAACCCTCACTTAACCCGGGGGAATAGGTTTACAACTTACCCGAACAACCGAACGGGATATCTTGCCTCAACTACCGAAGAGGATTTCAACTAGATACAAAGAGTATTTCTAACTTGTTGTGTTCTTGATAACACTAATGAGTCTAATTGAGTACAACTTTTCTATAATTTTATCCTCAAGAATATGAAATGTGTTTATGAAGATTTAGGAAATATAAATTGCTATGAATCAAAAGAGTATTTAAGATAAATCAGAGATTCAATCAATTGAAGTGGTTTGTGATTGCTTTTGAAAACTTAAGAAAACTGAAAATATGATCAAGATAATAGAGAGATTAAAGCAATTAGAATTTCGTAATTTGCAAATGATAGAATCATGTATTTATAGGTGTAGAAGAGATGTATCTATTTGCAAAAGATCTAGGCAAGAGATGCATCCATTACCATTGGAGAATGGTTGCAACTCCTGGGAAGAAGAATGTGTCTTTTCATAAAAAATTCGCAGATTTGAATTTAGTTGACTGAACAGGGAATTTCAGTCGACTGAAACTGTGCATGTTGTACTTCTGTAACAGGTTCAGTCGACTGAAATTCCTTGTTCAGTCGACTGAACTGGTAGTTTCTGCACAGTGAACACTTAAATAAAATATTAAGTTATGAAATGTGCTTTTGTGTTTGTGCAAGCTTCTTGAGGATAGATTTTAACAATAAAACTAAGACTAAGACCTATATATAATAAGTACTCATGATATCCTTAGTCTTCATCGTCCTTCCTTTAGCTTTGCACATATCTCTTCCTTTTTGTTTAAGCACATTGTCATTGATCAAAATATAGCATATCAACATTCTCCCCCTTTTTGATTGATGACAATACCTATGTTTGTAGAGATGTAATTATCTTTCCTCCCCTGAATATATGCACCATCTTTCCTACAAAACAAAGTTAGTGACATAGACTTTTCTCCCCCTTTGTCATCGACAAAAAGGAAGTAATAATTTGTAGAAGTATATAATTGTCAAACAAAGAAACCACATCCATGCATAACCATAGTGTGAATCATACAAACCATAGAGTATCACGAATAAAAGAAGGTTATTTATATAAGCCTTTTCAGAAGTGTTTGAAAATTAATGAAGAGTTTCGGAAATCAAACCATCAAAATGATCAAGGATCCCTGTCCCAATCATAAGAGCCTTCACGTTCTCCTTCTGGTTCACGAATAACAAGGCCACCGTTTGGTTGTCTAAAAGCTCCTCCTCCTTGACCACCACTGTTACCACTAGTGTTGCTGCTCGGATTCTCCTCGGAAGATGTCCACGTGAACGTTGGAGCTGGGCGCTTGCCGCGTGTGGTAGAAGCAGAAGTGGTGCTGGTGCATGAAATGGCATCCCATAGTTTTTTGAAGAACCCTTTTACCCTATCAAGTTCGTGATCAACTTTTTTGAGACGAGTATCAAGGATTTGTTGATTCCTTGATATAATTCCCAACGATTGATTTGTAGTAAAATTTGGTTGAACAAGACGGATTTTATCATCTTGATCAAGAGGTTCTTGTTGACGTGCTTCCCATTCGGCTAGAGACATGATACGAGGAGGCCTTACCGGTAGTTGCATGAGGCTTATAGTCCGATGGTTGATTTGATGAACTATCGTATTTTCTGAGTTCGGTAGAGGCGTATCAACGTCTAGGAGAAGTCGCATTATGTACTCGCCAAAATATATCGTTCTCATTTTCCCATTGTTGAAGGAAAGAAATTCATCAAGTATCAACTACACCCAATTTACTTTAATATTTCCCCATATAGCATATAGTGCCCGGTAATTATTCGGGTACACTATTTCATAGGAGCCGGTGCGTGGGGTAATGGTCCTCATAAGGGCTTTGTGTAAAAGCCTAGCTCTTGGTCTTAAAGAGGTGGATTTGATATCTCGGTTATTGATCTCATCTTCTAAAAATTGATGATTTATATTGCCACGAATATGAGGATTGAAATCTATTTCCTCAAGCTTTCTACCAAAGTTTGGGGATCCTAGAATATGAATAATGCAATCAAGTGAAAACCATACCTTTCTCCCGCATACCATACTCCAAACACAGTCATTCCAATTTCATGGAGTTTGGTGTCCGAGGTAGAGGTTGGCATAGATTAATTTGACCACAATATGGTTGATGGCATGGTCATTACGATTAATGTCTAAAAGCGATGTCAAATTTGCCTGGTTTGTTAAAGCTTGAATATTGTAGGTTTAAAGACCTTGGAAATCAACAAATGAGTGCTCAAAAATTCTTGACTTCTTCATGTTGTTCCACCAAGCGACCGCAACTCCATTGTAAAGCCATTGAGCGATTTGGGCATCAATTGGCTCGGAGGAGGTTGAAGTTGAAGCTCTAGAACGTTTAGGAGGAATAATTGTGGAAATTTTGAGGAAGAAACTGAGAAAAAGTAGAAATTGGGGGCTAGGATTTTCTTAGAAATGGGGAAGATGAAGTTTTGATGCGGTAAAAAATAAAAGTAAAAATGAAAAAGATGGCTAAGTAGGGTTAAAAAAACTTGGTAAACTGCGTTCAGTCGACTGAAATTTTCTATTCAGTCGACTGAACTGGAAGCAGAAAGTTTTCTGGCTAAAATTCAGTCGACTGAATAGAGATTTTCAGTCGACTGAACTGTTGGCTGAAAGTTTCTGTCATATATTTAGTCGACTGTGCAGAACTATTCAGTTGACCGAATTTTGCATTTTTGGTTTTTCTTGACTTTTTGAATGCAAATGTTTTATTTAATGAAATAATTACAATTATATAGTAATATTATGATACAACAACATTATTTTGACCACAAAGCCATCATTTCTTAGGGGATGGAGTCTTCTTCTTTGGTGTTTTATATCCCTCATTCGCCATATAGTTCTTGTCCCATGAATTTGAGCTATATTGAGGTATTTGTGGCGGTACCCAAGGGTTTATCGGATCGATTGATGTACGATATGAAGAAGATGGATCAAATGAATTAACTGGTCGAGGTAAGGGCTCACTCGCATCCTTTTTCTTTAAGCTGCAAAATTTTAAGCCAATTTGCTCAAGAAAGCTTAAGCGTTTAGCCGTTACTTTCTGTTCAAAATCAATTCACGTTGAAGGTCTATTTGCTGTTGTTGATAATGATGAATTTCATCGATCTTTTTCTTCGTATCTGGAGAGATAAATAGCACACGTTCGGCCTTTTTGGAATCCGGTGTATACCCAATTCGATAATTTTCCCATTTATAAACAGGCTTGTGTTTTGGTGTTGGCGTAGGAAGATGCGGTGATGCGGCTGACCTATCAGTTGAGAAGGTTATATCGATGGATGAGTTTGATTTGTTGGAGGACATTTTTCTACTGAGTTTGAAACTTTTTGTTTTTTTTAACAATCATATGTGTGTGTATATATTGAGAGTTTTTTTTAAAAAAAGTGTGGTGTAGAATCAATAAGAATTTAGAGCCAGAAGTTGAATTATTGGTTTATAATTTACTTTGAAATGAATAGTCTTCGAAGGATATTTTAGTTTATGAAATATTATGTAGCTAATTCAAATGTATAGATTAAATGATTAAGTTTTTAAACCCATAGTTAAGTGAATTAAATTCGTGTCTGACTTTTGTTTAGATGAAGTATATGCTAGCTAATTAAAGTATGAGATATATTACTCATGTATTATATTCCTTAACATTATAATTCTTGTTATTAAATATCTTTGAAAGATATTATTCCTAATTCTCTTCGTAATTTATTAAATATATCGGCAATTTGATTTTCGGTAGAAATATATTCTAAATTGATAATTCCTTTTTCAATATTGTCACGTAGAAAATTGTGACGAATATCAATATGTTTTGTACGAGAGTGATTTACCGTATTTTTTGATAAATTTATTGTACTTGTATTATTACAATATATTGTAGAATTTTTTAAATTTATATTAAAATCTTTAAGTGTTTGTTGCATATATATGACTTGAGTACTAGCTAAAGCGGCAGATATATATTCCGCGTCACAGGTTGAAAGCGAAACACAATTTTGTTTCTTACTAAACCAAGATACAAGTGATTTTCGAATGAAATGGCACGTACCACTTGCACTTTTTCTATCTGTTCGAGATCCACCAAAATCAGCATCACTAAATGAAACTAACTCGAATGGACAATCTTTTGGATAGAAAAGACCAAAGTCCTTAGTATTATTAAGATATCGCATAATTCGTTTTACGGCTCTTAAATGTGATTCTTTAGGATTAGCTTGAAAACGTGCACATAAACATACACTCATCATTATGTCTGGTCTACTAGCAGTTAAGTAAAGTAAAGAGCCTATCATACTTCTAAACAACTTTTGGTCTATACTCTTGCCATTTTCATCTCGATTGAGATGAGTTGTGGTACTCATAGGAGTAGGTTTACCAGAATTGTTTTCCAATCCAAAACGTTTAGTTAGATTAGCACAATATTTTTCTTGGTTTAAGAAAATTCCATTCGTTAATTATTTAATTTAAAGTCTGAGAAAATAAGATAATTCTCCCATACATGACATTTCGAACTCCTTGGTCGTTATATTTGAAAATTCTTTACACAATTTTTCATTAGTAGATCCAAATATAATGTCATTTACATATATTTGAATTATTAAAATGTCTTTAGTAGTGTTTTTAATGAATAGAGTTTGATCTACTTTTCCGATTTGAAATCCTGAATCTAGTAGATAGCTCTTAAGTCTCTCATATCAAGCACGAGGTGCTTGTTTAAGACCATACAATGCTTTCTTTAATTTATATACATGATCCGGATATTTTTCATGAATGAATAAAGGGGGTTGTTCTACATATACATTTTCTTTTGTAAATTTTTTTAAAAAGGCACATTTAACATTCATTTGATAAAGTTTAAAATTGTGAAAACAAGCGAAGGCTAATAAAATACGTATTGCTTCAAGTCTTGCAACTGGAGTAAACGTTTCTTCGTAATCGATTCCTTCTTCTTGATTATAGCCTTGTGCTACTAATCTTGCTTTATTTCTAGTAATATTTCCAAATTCGCCTTCTTTATTTTTATAGACCCATTTAGTTCCAATAACTGGTTGGTCATTAGGACGAGGAACTAACTCCCAAACTTTATTTCGTTCAAACTGATTTAACTCTTGTTGCATGGCAATAATCCAGTATTCATCTGTTGAAGCTTCTTTTGAATTTTTAGGCTCAATAGTTGAAAGAAAAGCAACATGACCAATTTGGTTTAGTTGACTTCTTGTTTGAACTTGCGAATCAATCTCTCCAATTATATTTTGTGTAGGATGATCGTAGGATTCTAGGAGGAGATCTAATTTGATTGTTATTGATTTGATTAATATTTTCATTATTTTCAAAACTTATATTTTCTATGTTGGATATAATTTCTTCATCATGTTTGATGATAGTATTTTTATTAAAGTTTTCATCAAAAGATACATGTAAAGTTTCTTCTATTACATTTGTTCGTTTATTGAAAACACGATATGCCTTACTTCGTTCGGAGTAGCCTACAAAAATACCATGGTCAGCATTTGGATCAAATTTTCCAAGTTGGTCTTTTGTGTTAAGAATAAAACATTTTGACCCAAAGATTTTAAGTATAAAATATTAGGTTTTCTTCCATTAAAAAGTTCATATAAAGTGTTTTTAGTTAAAGGTCGTATGGAAATACGATTTAATACATAGCACGCAGTTGCTACAGCTTCTAGCCAAAAATGCTTTGGTAATGTACTTCCATTTAATAACGTTCTTGTGCATTCTTGAAGAGTTCTATTTTTCCTTTCTACAACTCCATTTTGTTGTGGAGTTCTAGGAAATGAAAATTATGATTTATTCCTTTCTTTTTACAAAATAATTCAATGATTCATTTTCAAATTCGCCTCCATGATCGCTCCTTATATTTTTGACTTTTAAATTCTTAATATTTTGAATTCTTTTAACAAAATTTTTGAAATAATCAAATGTATCACTTTTGTTTTTCATAAATATCGTCCATGTATATCTTGAGAAATCATCAACTATTACAAAACATATCGATATGGTTAATAGATTGAACCTTTGTTGATCCGAATAAATCCATATGTAATAATTTTAATGGTTGTAAAGTTGAAATAACTTTTTTAGATTTAAAAGATGATTTAGTTAATTTTCCTAATTAACAATCATCGCAAATATTATTTATTTTAAAATTTATTTTTGGTAAGCCTTTGAGTAATTCATTTTTTGAAAGTTTTTGAATAGATTTAAAATTAATATGACAAAATCTTTTGTGCCATAACCAAGGATCATTATCTTTGACCATTAAACACATATCTTTATTATTATTAATTTTCACGTTAAAAACATAAATATTTCTATCTCTCTTTTCTTCAAAAATAAGATTTTGATTTTGATCAAAAATACAACATTTGTTTTCAGAAAAAGTTATTTCAAAACCATTGTCGCATAGTTGACTTATGCTTAATAAATTATGTTTTAAGTTTTTAACTAAAGAAACATTTGTAATAAGGGGTAAATTTGATATACCGTAGTTGCACACATCTCCTTTGCCAATGATGAAACCCTTTGAGTTATCTCCGAAGGTAACAGAGCCACCATCAAAGAATGAAATATTTGTCAGCATTTCTCTGTCTCCGGTCATGTGTTTTGAGCAACCACTATCCAAAATCAATTTTCTTTTCTTGAGTGGGACTTGCAAAAAATATTAATAAATATATTGGTACCCACCTTTTAATAGGGTCCTAAGAGTTAGATCTTAGGAAACAAACCCAAGTGGGTTTAGTATCCCTTTTATAAAGATAGTTACTATTTTTGTGAACTGTTTCTATAAAGAAATTTATATATTTGTTCCGAATTAAATTATTGTTTGTTTTCGGAACCTATATTTTGATTTCCTTTTATTTTTTAGTGTGTCATGGTATGTTATTTTTCAATACTATACTATGTTTTGAATTATCTTCCTTCTTACAATTAGCATTTTTCTTTGGAAGAATTTTTGATTCCTTTTTAAAACCTAATCCATTTTTATTTGAAGAGGATTGAGAATTATCAAGAATTTTAGATAAATTTTCTCTTCCCTTATTAAAATTAGAAACATTTTTAGTAATGTTATCTAATTTAATTTGAAGACTAGTATTTTCTAATTGAACTTGTTTTAGTTTATTTTTAAATTGTGATTTTTAGAAATAATTTCACCATTCTTTGTCTTTTGAGTTTCAATTTCTTGGCTCAAAAGTAAAAGTTGACTATCTGAGTTTGAGAGAGATTCTTGAACCTTTTTAAGTTCTTCTTCCAATATTTTTTTTCGCCTTTTAACATATCTCTTTCAAATTCAGCTTTGTTTTGATTTCATGAGTCTCTTTAAGTTTCTTTTTGAGAATTTTTATAGTATTTAAAAATTAAGTGTTTACTTCTATTAAATCATCATAATATAAATCACTAACCTCAGATTCTTGAGCCATGAAGCACACATTTGCTTGTTCATTGTTGCTATCACTATCACTATCTGATGAATTTGAATCTGAATCGTCCCATGTGACAGAAAAAACCTTTTTTTTTAATTTGTCTATCTTATTCTTGTTGTTGAAGTTTTTCTGATTCTCCTTCTTTAGTTTCGGACTGTCTTTTATCATATGACCTTTCTTGTGACAATTAAAACATTCCATATTTGAGGATGAAGGTTTGTTCAAGAAATTCTTTTTAAAACCATTTTTATTTCCTTTTCTATACTTTAAGAATTTCTTGAAATTTTTGGCAATAAAAGCTAGATCCTCATCTTTAGACTCCAATTCTTCCTTTTCTGCGTGAAAATCCAAATTTTTTCTTTCCTGTGCTTGATCTTTCTTAGCTTGCATGTTAACTTCATAAGACATAAGGTTTCCAATTAATTCTTCTGGTTTCATTGCAGATAGATCGTTTGCTTCCTCGATTGCTAAGATTTTTCTCTACCATTTATCAGTGAGTGAACTTAGGACCTTAGATACAATATCAAAATCCGTATACTTTTCTCCTAATCCTATTAAGGCATGATGAATGTCTTGAAATTTCGAATAAATGTCATTGATGGATTCATTATGTCGCATTCTAAAGTTTTGGAACTGGTTCTTTAGCATGGAGATCTTTGTTTGTTTGACCTTTTTTGTACCTTCATGTATGGTTCTAAGCGTATCCCATATCTGATGTGCAGTAGCACAAATGCTAACACGATTGAACTCATTTCTATCCAAAGCACAAAATAGCATATTCATAGCTTTGGCATTTGCACTAGCTTCATTCTTCTGAGTTTGTGTGCATGTAGGGTAATCAGTTGTGGGTACAACGAACTCTGCTTGATTTGCATTCCAGGCTTCAAAGCTTGTTGCTTGCATATAAATCCTCATCCTTGTAGCCCAATAATTATAGTTTAGTCCATTGAATAGAGAGGGTCTTTGGGTAGATTGTCTTTCTGCCAATGTAGAGTTATAGGCAGTTGTTGTGCTTGTGCTTGTGTTATTTTCCATATTTTCAATATGTCAAATAATGGTGTTATGGTTATATGGCAACCTTGCTCTGATACCAATTGAAAGAAGCTATGCGGTAAGATCGTATAATATGGAATAGTGGAATGGTCTAGGTAGATAGCAATAAGCAGTAAGTAAAGTAGACACCAAGACTTTATACTGGTTCGGACCTCTTGTCCTACGTCCAGTCCCTAAGCTCCTCTTAGGAATTCAACTAACCAACAACCCTCACTTAACCCAAAGGAATAGGATTACAACTTACCCGAACAACCGAACGGGATATCTTGCCTCAACTACCGAAGAGGACTTCAACTAGATACAAAGAGTATTTCTAACTTGTTGTGTTCTTGATAACACCAATGAGTCTAGTTGAGTACAACTTTCCTATAATCTTATCCTCGAGAATAAGAAATGTGTTTATGAAGATTTAAGAAATATAAATTGCTACGAATCAAAAGAGTATTTAAGATAAACTAGAGATTCAATCAATTGAAGTGGTTTGTGATTGCTTTTGAAAACTTAAGAAATCTGAAAATATGATCAAGATAATAGAGAGATTAATGCAATTAGAATTTCATAATTTGCAAATGATAGAATCATGTATTTATAGGTGTAGAAGAGGTGTATCTATTTGCAAAAGGTCCAGGCCAGAGATGCATCCATTACCATTGGAGAATGGTTGCAACTCCTAGGAAGAAGAAGATGTCTTTTCATAAAAAAATCGCAGGTTTGAATTCAGTTGACTGAGCAGGGAATTTCAGTCCACTGAAACTGTGCATGTTGTACTTCTGTAACAGGTTCAGTCGACTGAAATTTCCTGTTCAGTCGACTGAACTTTTAGTTTCTGCACAATGAACACTTGTTATGAAATGTGTTCTTGTGTTTGTGCAAGCTTCTTGAGGATAGATTTTAACAATAAAACTAACACTAAGACCTATATATAATAAGTACTCATGATATCCTTGGTCTTCATAGTCCTTCCTTTAGCTTTGCACATATCTCTTCCTTTTTGTTGAAGCACGTTGTCATTGATCAAAATATAGCGTATCAACATATAGTTTGTTTTATATTATTTTCTTTAAAGTATCTTAATCATATAAATCAAGAAAAGTATTTAGTAATTAGTAAATTGAATAAAAAAGCTTTATATTAACATTTAAAATAATTTAAAAAAAATGCATAATTACAAGTGCAAGGAGATTAACGCATACAAATAACAAGTGCAAACAAACTTTATCATATAATTAACAATGTCGTGATCTTTTTTCTCCATCCATTTAAAAAAAAATAAGAAGGGAAACAAGGCTATAAAATCCCTACTCCTACACTCTAAATTCTCTTTTATCTTCATTTCCAAAAATCTGAGAAAGCACAAAATCAAAAACAATAACCAGAAGAAAAAAAATCAGATAAATCAAATAAAACAACAATCTAACTACTTCAAGTTACGACAAGTTCAAATCAGTTTCAAATTATAATCATGCAGCAGAACGAGTTCAAAATCAACTCAGATATAAGAAAATGAAGTCAACATCTGATTCCTGACCAAAGAACAAAGCCCGTAAGTCCTTTCTCTGTTTTTAGAAAATTTGTGAGTAAACAAACCCCTAAAGGCTTAATTTAGTTTAAATCTTGATCTTGTGTGATAAAAACTTGAAGTATGATTATGGGAAAATGTTTGTGTGAATGGAATTTGCCTGCATGTCTGTTTATTGTACGCATGTCAATATGTTAGTATAGTTGTTCTGTTTACAAGTTTTTAACCTGATCAAAATCAAGTTCTTCCTTCCTGATTTTCTTTAGGCTTTAATTTGTAAACAAATTTGTTTCAACAAAATATAAAAAAAAAATTTCAAGTTGAACTTGTAGTTAGGTTTAATAGAAAGGAAGAAGAACAGCAGATATGAAACATATCAAAATCTAAATCATAATAATTGTTTGTTTCAAGTATGTAATTGATTTTCTTTTCGAAAATTAGGATTTTTAATAATAAAATTAAGATTTTTAGGCTTTAGAATCATGAGATATTGAATGTTGATCGGAATATGGGTTTCGAGCGAATTCTGGTGATCGGCGGCACTTGAGTGGTCAGGGTTCTTGCTGAAGCAAGCATGATGATTGAAGACGACGGCAAAAATGGTTGGGAAAATTCTTGTTCACCGTGGCGACGGGGGTAGTCGAAGTAGGGTTTTAAGTAGGTTTAAGGTCAAGGTTGGAATGTTGGTTACTGCTCCGTCGACAGGACACTAGAGTTCATCGTCGAGGGGGGATGAAGCCTGTGATTATGGCGAAGCTATAGGCGGAGGATCGGGATTACCGGTAACCGGAATTGGAGTGTCGAGGGGATTATTGGTCGAAGTTACCTGTTTCTGTTCGATCAGATGACTCGATTTTAGTTGGGGGTTTGTGGTGATTTCTGGGTAGTCGGAATCGTAAGAAGAGACGGCAAGTGACGTGACGAAGATAACGACGGTGGTCGAAATTGCCTCGTTCACTGGTGCACGTGCACGCGGTGTCTCTGTTGTGAGTCTTGTCTTGTTAATTTCCTCGGGTCGAATCACGGGAAAAGGGATGTTGGGCTCGAAGTTTGTTTCGGGTTCATGAGTGTTTATCACATAACAGATTTTAAAATTTAAACCAAGTTTTAAAGAAATTAAAGAGAAGAAGAAGTGGGAAACTCGGGATATGGAGATGAAAACACGGGTACCTGTTCGAGTAAATCCCGGATTTTCCTCGGTAAAATGTTTTATATTCTCAAAGTTTTTAAGTTAGCAAAGTCAAGTTTTAAACTAATTATCTTTAAAACTATTTTGAGTAATAATTGATTATTTAATGTTTTTAATTAAAGTTGAGAAATTTATTTTTAAGATTTAATTAATTAAGTTAATCCTTAAGATGTTTTTAAAAAAAAACTTAATTAAGAAGGTAATTAAGTAAAAATGATATAGTGTTTTAATTTAATTTATCTTAGAAGTTTTTAAGTTGATGATAATTAAATCCCGAGGTTTTGAGTTAATTTTATGATATTGATAATTAAGTAATTTAAAGATAATAAATGGGTTATCTTGAACTTAATTAAGATTTTAGGTAACTGTAGATTAATTAAATTAATGAAGAAACTAAAGAGAAGATTAATTTATTAATGACCAATTACAAATTAATTTATAATTAAGGGTTATTAATTAATTAATTAATTGGTAATTTTAGATTAATTGGTTAGTATGTGGAGATTAATTGCTTAATGTAAGTAATTAAGGGATAAAATTTGATAAGGGTTAATTAATTTAATTATTATTTAAAGGTTAAATTAATTAATGATTTGAGATTAATTAATTGAGTATTATTAACCAATAGGATAATTACTTGATAAAGGTAATTTAAGGGTGATTACTTAATGGGAGTAATTAAGGATTAATTATTTAGTGTAATCAATTAAAGGATTGATTAATGTAGGAAATTAATTAAGGGTTAGTTAATTAATGAGTGTGATTAATTAGAGTAATTAATTAAAGATAAATGTAATTAATGTGAAATGGGTGAAGGTTAATTAATTTGGCTAATTAATTAAAGACTAATGACTTGATGTAATTAGAGAGGATAATTAAGGAATGATTAATTATTGGTTTATAATTAATTAGTGTTAAGTAAGTAGGATTAAATGATTAAAGTAATTAATTTAGTTTATTTAAATTAATTAGAAATGGTGTGACTAATTAATCTTGCTTATGAGTTATTGAATGTTATTGAATACATGGATTATTTGATATTCCTGATTTGAAATGTTTTGTGATATGATTGGGTTGAATAGTGATAATGTGGTTATCTATCGAGATGAATCGCTGTGGAAGTATCATCCTGTATTTAAAGTTTGAATTGTATTTCACTTGAATAACTTGGGTTAAGATGACATTGGGATCGAAGAGACAGGGGTCGGGTATTAGGAAATACCAGAAACCACTTCGATTCTTTATAGATTTGATATGTGAAATTAATAGGCTGGAATGGGATTAATTTAAATGACTGGACCATTTAAACTAAGTAAAGGTACTTTGGGATCGATTTGTGAATAAAAGTCTTGACTACAACAAGTTGTGAACTTGTAGTGAAGTACGAGTTACCCTTTGTTTTAAAGAAATTTCATGCTTTAGTATTTCATGTCATATGGGTTTACTCACGCTGGTTTCCAGCCTAACCCGGGTGTTACTTTGATGTAATGCTCGGGTCAGATCGAGTATTACAGATTTTCAGGTTAGGACGTTCTGGAGCTTAGGAGGCGAGATGGATGACAGGAATATATGGAGTTTACTATTGTGTATTAGAGTTATATTGTTGTAGTCTGGGACAAGTTATATAACTGTCCAGTTTATGTATAAGTGATTATACTCTGAGCAATTGTATGTAAAGTAACAATTACAGCTTTTCTTTATAAAAATACTATTATTTGTTATTATATTTTATCCGCTGCGAATGTGAGATGTTGTTGTTTCCTGTTTTCCTTCTTTCTTCTTTCTTCTTTCTTTAACAATCTGGATTTTTGAAGTCGAAAATTCTGGGTCGTTACATTTTGGTATCAGAGCTGACTGGTGGGTTTACTCATTAAGGATAGGGTCAGTCGTACCCAAGGATGAGTTGAGTGTACATATGAGAGCGTACTTGTTATTTTCTTATATAAAGGTTTTAAAATGGTTTTAATGAATGACTTTTATAAAAGCTTATATTTTATATATAAAGCAATAATTGTTTGTTGGATATTGAAATTGGATAAGGATTAAGTGATAAATATATATATAGGAATTGGGTAGAATGAACTATACCAATAAGATGAATTAGAATTGGTTTCAAACCAGAATATGGAATGGTTATTGTGTTCAATAATGGGATGATTGTTTTCCAATAAAAAATAAAATGTTTTAAGGAAGTAACCATCAGATGAGAATATTTTGTAAATTAAAATGGATTTAAATTGTGAAATTTAATTTCTAAGTCTAGAAACATTTAAATTGTTTCAAAATGTTAATAGAAAAGAATAAATAATATTATTCAAAATATTTTTGAGTGTAATCTTATTTTAAATAAGAGGTTGTTTGAAAGCTTTAAAGAAGTCTATTTTGAAGTAAAACCAAAGGTGGTTTAAAATTTAAAAGTATAGCCTGGTGGGCTAAGAAATGAATATGTATATGTGTGAATACACAAAATATCAAAGATGATTTAAAATAAACTCTAAACTGTTGAGTTTTATTTTCCCTGAAGTGTGATGTAAAAGCCCATAATGGAATAAGTCTTTGAACTTTTATGTAAGAAAGAATATTGATAGAAATTTGAAATTTAAGTGGGAATTCAAATTTGAGTAAGGTGACGGGATAAAAATGAAATTTAACTTAGGAAAGTTAAATGGGTTGGTTTGAGAGGAGTTATATAAGATCTCAAACGGGTTTGAGTTCTAGGAATGGGTAACAGATGTTATTGATGGATGATTTAAATAAATTGGATGTTTAAAATGAATTAGGAAGTGGATTGTGATATTTTATATCTATTACTAAGATTAAGTGGAAATAAAGCCTTATTTTGAAGTTAATTAAAAGATTTTTTTTGAATAAAATTGGAATTAGAGAAATGGAATCATTTTGGAATTATGATTGAAGTTGAATAGTTTCAAATTCAAATGGAATTTGATTTGAATTTGGAAAGAATCGAGGTTAATTCAACTTGAATTTGGATTAATTCAAATAGGAGTTGAAATGAATTGAAATTGAAAATTTGTTCAATTTGAAATTTATTTGAATAAATTGAGATTGAAATCAAAGTGGAATAAAGTTATATTTAGAGTGGGAATTGAAGTTGCTTAAATTGATTTGAGATTGGATTAATGTTAAGAGGAAGTGGAAATATAAAATTGAATTGATTGGTATATAGATTGGGTAGTGGAACAGTTTGGCTTTGAACTATTTTCAAACAAATTATTTTAATATAAGCTTTCTTAAATCTACTTTTCCAAGCTATTTACTATATACAATCTTTCTTTTTAAAACCAAACCATTTTGTACTTATTTTACAATTATTTTTGGAACTATTTAACAATTTTACAACTGTTTTATAAACTAATTACTATTTTTCAACTACTTATAACTAATTACTATTTTACAACTATTTTGCAGTTATCTAACTATTTTATAACCATTTGATTATATTATAACTACTTAACTATTTTCCAGCTATTTTACATCTAATAATTATTTTTCAACTACTTATCTGTTTTAAACTTTTCAATTTATTTTCTAAATTTAAGCTAGTCAGAGTGCAAACTGTTTATGATTAAATATCCATTTGAGATAAGAATTGAGGTGATAATCAAAATGGGGATTGAGGCAATGGTGAATAAATGAATAAGAACTTAGGGGAATGTGAGTAGAAAGGATAAATTGATTTAGCTAATAATCAATGAAGATAAATACGTAGGATGTACATATATTATTCTATTTGCACAACAATTTGATCCAGATTCAAGCACAAAATTTTGAGATAGTATATCGATCCGAGTTTGGATTTTTCACTCGATTTTCAACGGCGAACCTAGATATGGATTGTTGATTGGTTCTAGATATTCTCTATCATAGTTATGGCTATGCAAGGACAATGACGGTTTCTGATCAAGAAACCAGATCTGAGTCCGCACTAAGAAGTCGGGTGGATGATACTAGTTCGAAAATGAAATTATGTGATCGAGTGAGTGACCAGATTGATATAGCGTACGAATGATATGTGTATATCATACAGATTTGAAAGAAATTGATACTGAAAATTGATGGATAAGAAATGTAAAATGACTTTTGGAATGGAAAGTATATTATGTGAAATATATGATGAAATAAAGTGGAAATTGGATATTTCTATGATTAAAGGTTCACTTTATAAAGAAAGTAATATGGTTAATAACTTTATGAAAGAGTAATCAAATTTGAATATTTGATTTGGAATAAACAAAATTATATATCTTTGTATATAAGGTAAATCTCCCTTTGTTGAATCTATTGCCGGAAGAAAGGATTTTTGAAAAGTATTTGAAGTACAAAAAGGAAATTTATACAAGTATGAAGTGATCCAAAGATTTTCAAAGTAATATATATATATATATATATATATGAAGGATCTTATGAGAATGATTTTGGAGAAAAGGTTTTTGGAACCTATGGATTTTAGAAGGGCTTTTGATTTTCGGAGAAAAATTAATTTTGGAAATTTGCAAAGCCTAGTTGAGAATTATTGATTTTGGGATAATCGATTTTGAGAAAAGGATTTATATGGGATTCATTCTAGGTGTATGATTTGGACGATACTACATGTGTATAGTATAAAGTGTTTTGAAAATGGCTCTGGAGAAAAAGGCGCTCCCTTGAAATGAACTTCTCAGGAGTACCATAGGTTGGTACTCCCTTGAGCCTTAAAGGGGGGAGGCTCTAAAGTGGATCCTGTGAGGAAGTCCGAACAAACTGAAGTTCTTGAGGATTAATGGGTAGCAAAAGTCGAGGGCGTTGATGCCTACAGAGGCATTTGGGTTATGCTGTGACGACAGGGTAACTCGATGTCGCTGCAATCTACAGTGGACCATAGCGGAAATTGTGTGGAGGTGAGTGTCAACGGTCTATGCTTGATTTTTCCGGGAAGGCAACGTAACATCGGTAGACTGCAATATATGGTCGAGTGGAGTGGAGAAGTTTAATTTATTTGGCAGCGAAATTCGAGGGCGCTAATGCCTACAGTTATATGAGTTTTTACTGTTATAGCTGACGTAACCCCGGTTGTAGCTGTGATCAGTAGCGGGTTCCATGGTGTAATCATACGACGCGGAATGCCTATAATTATCTATGGATTTTGCCAGGGTGGCAACATAACTATCGGGTTAACTACGACCTTGGATGGGGTGAAGATTTCCAAAGCATTCTCACCAAAGATGTTTCCTCGGTCTCAAAAATGTTTTATTATTTTCAGTAAAATTATTTTCCAAGTATTTTCACTGGGTGTTGAAAACGGATTTACCGAGTACTTATAGATTTTCAGTTTTATGCCTGTTCAACGTATGACCGAATTTCTATGAAAACAAGGATGGACTGGTTGAGACATCGAGTTATAAAAATATCTTTATAAAAACTATTTTATAATATTTTAAAGTGTTTTGAAATTTATCAAAGAGTAATTTTTCTGATAATAATCATTTTAACAAATTCTGGTTTCGTTCCTTTTCAAAGACGAATAGATTCTAAGGGGGGAGGAATGTGACAACCTGGATTTTTGAATATCTGATAGTTGGATAATTATCTAGTTTATAGATTGAATAGGTAAAAATTCTGATAATAAGGATATCTAATGTAAATAATAGAAACTGAATTTTAAATATCTAGATAAATATTTATTTGATAATCTACAAATATGATTATTTATCATTGGCAAATTATTCCTTATGAACAAATAATATGTTGTAAATATATATATATATATAGGCTGATTTTAAAATTTGATTTTAAATTGAAATTGAATTTGAAATTTAGAAGATAAATATTTTAAAATATTTTGGATTTAAAAATATATGTAGAAGGTTTTTATTAGTATAAAGTTTGTTTTATATTATTTTCTTTAAAGTATTTTAATTATATAAATTAAGAAAAGTATTTAGTAATTAGTAAATTAAATACAAAAGCTTTATATTAACAATTAAAATAATTTAAAAAAAATGCATAATTACAAGTTCAAGGAGATTAATGCATACAAATAACAAGTGTAAAAAAACTTTATCATATTATTGACAAGTTTCATTTTCTTTATTCTCCGTCCATTTAAAAAAATAAGAAGGGAAACAAGGCTATAAAATCCCTACTCCTACACTCCAAATTCTCTTTTATCTTCATTTTCAATAATCTAAGAAAGAACAAAATCAAAAACAATAACCAGAAGAAAAAAATTCAAAGAAATCAAATTCAACCACAATCTAACTACTTAGAGTTAAGTCAAGTTCAAATCAGTTTCATATTATAATCATGCAGCAAATCGAGTTCAAAATCAACTCAGATATAAGAAGATCAAGTCAACATTCTTGACCAAAGAACAAAGCCTGTAACTCCGTTCTCTGTTTTCAAAAAATTTATGAGTAAACAAACCCCTAAAGGCTTAATTTAGTTTAAATCTTGATCTCGTGTGATAAAAACTTGAATTGTGATTACGGGAAAATGTTTGTGTGAATGGAATTATGCCTGCATGTCCGTCTATTGTATGCATGTCAATATGTCAGTATAGTTGTTCTATTTACAAGTTTTTTACCTGATCAAAATCAAATTATTCCTTCCTGATCTTCTTTAGGCTTTAATTTGTTACCTTATTTGTTTCAATAAGATATAAAAAAATATTTTAATGCTGAATTTGTTGTTAGGTTTAATAGAAAGGAAGAAGAACAACGTATATGAAACATATCAAAATCTAAATCATAATAATTGTTTGTTTCAAGCATGTAATTGATTTTGTTTTCAAAAATTAGGACTTTTACTAATAGATTTAAGATTTTTAGGCTTTAGAATCATGAGATATCGTATGTTGATCGGAATATGGGTTTCGAGCGAATTCTGGTGATCGGCGGTACTTGAGTGGTCGGGGTTCTTGCTAAAGCAAGCTTGATGATCGGAGACGATGACAAAAATGGTTGGGAAAATTCTTTTTCACCGTGGTGGCGGAGGATGGTCGAAGTAGGGTTTTAAGTGGGTTTAAGGTCGAGGTTGGAATGTTGGTTACTGCTCCGTCGACAGGACGTCGGAGTTTGCTGGTCGAGGGGGATGAAGACTATGACCAAGGCGAAGCTATGATCGAAGGATCAGGATTGCCGGTAACCAGAATCGGCGTGTCAAGGGGATTATTGGTCGAAGTTACCTGTTTCTGTTCGATCAGATGACTCAATTTTAATGGGGGTTTGTGGTGATTTCTGGGTTGTCGAGATCATAAGAAGAGACGACCAGTGACGTGATGAAGATAACGACGGTGGTCGGAATTGCCTCGATCACTGGTACACGTGCACGCAGTATCTCTAGTGTCAGTCCTGTCTTGTTAATTTCCTTGGGTCGAATCACGGGAAAAGGGATGTTGGGCTCGAAATTTGTTTTGGGTTCATGAGTGTTTATCACATAATAGATTTTAAAATTTAAACCATGTTTTGAAGAAATTAAGGAGAAGGAGATGAAAACACGACTACCTGTTTGAGTAAATCCCAGAGTTTCCTCGGTAAAATGTTTTATATTCTCAAAGTTTTTAAGTTAGCAAAATCAAGTTTTAAACTACTTATTTTTAAAACTATTTTAAGTCATAATTGATTATTTAATGTTGTTAATTAAAGTTGAGAAATTTATTTTTAAGATTTAATTAATTATGTTAATCCTTAAGATGTTTTTAAAAAAACTTAATTAAGAAGGTAATTAAGTAAAAAGGTTATATTGTTTTAATTTTTAATTTATCTTAAAAGTTTTTAAGTTAATGATGATTTAATTCCAAGGTTTTGAGTTAATTTTATGATATTGATAATTAAGTAATTTAAAGATAATAAATGGGTTATCTTGAACTTAATTAAGATTTTGGGTAATTATAGATTAATTAAATTAATGAAGAAACTAAAAATAAGATTAATTAATTAATGATAAATTATAAATTAATTTATAATTAAGGGTTATCAATTAATTAATTGGTAATTTGAGATTATTGGTTAGTAAGTGGAGATTAATTACTTAATATAAGTAATTAAAGGATAAAATTTGATAAGGGTTAATTACTTTAATTATTAATTAAAGGTTAACTTAATTAATGATTTGAGATTAATTAATTAAGGATAATTAATCAATAGGATTATTACTTGATAAAAGTAATTTAACGGTGATTACTTAACGGGAGTAATTAAGGATTAATTAGTTAGTGTAATTAATTAAAGGATTGATTAATTTAGGAAATTAATTAAGGGTTAGTTAATTAATGAGTGTGATTAATTAGAGTAATTAATTAAAGATAAATGTAATTAATGTGAAATGGGTGAAGGTTAATTAATTTGGGTAATTAATTAAAGACTAATGACTTAATGTAATTAGAAAGGATAATTAAGGAATGATTAATTAATGATTTATAATTAATTATTGTTAAGTAAGCAGGATTAAATGATTAAAGTAATTTATTTAATTTATTTAAATTAATTAGAAATGGTGTGACTAATTAATCTTGCTTATGAGTTATTGAATGATATTGAATGCGTGGATTATTTGATATTCTTGATTTGAAATGTTTTGTGATATAATTGGGTTGAATAATGAGAATGTGGTTATTTATCGAGATGAATCGTTGTGGAAGTAACATCCTGTATTTAAAGTTTGAATTGTATTTCACTTGAATAACTTGGGTTAAGATGACATTGCGATCGAAGAGACAAGGGTCGGGCATTAGCAAATACCCGAAACCACTTCGATTCTTTATAGATTTGGTGTGTGAAATCAATAGGCTGGAATGGGATTAATTTAAACGATTGGACCATTTAAAGTAAGTAAAGGTAATTAGGGATCGATTTGCGAATATAAGTGTTGACTATAACAAGTTGTGAACATGTAGTGAAGTACGAGTTACCCTGGGTTTTAAATAAGTTTCATGCTTTAGTATTTCATGTCATATGGGTTTACGCTGGTTTCCAGCCTGACCTAGGTATTACTTTGTTGTAATGCTCGGATCAGACCGAGTATTATAGATTTTCATATTAGGACGTTCTGGTGCTCAGGAGGCGAGCTGGATGACAGGAATGTATGGAGTTTACTGCAGTGTATTAGAGTTGTATTGTTATAGTCTGGGACAAGTTGTATAACTATCCAGTTTATGTATAAGTGATTATACTCTGATGAATTTTACGTAAAGTAACAATTATAGCTTTTCTTTATAAAAATACTACTATTTGTTATTATATTTTATCCGCTGCGAATGTGAGATGTTGTTGTTTCTGGTTTTCCTTCTTACTTCTTTTTTCTTTCTTCTTTCTTCTTTCTATAACAATCTGGATTTTTGAAGTCAAAAATTCTGGGTCATTACACTCGGACTAGTGATATCTGAAATCACTAGTAAGTACACCCGACTGTTGGTAGCCTCAAGGTGAAGGGAAATCTTCCGTCGAGTGACTCTACTGACCTTGCATCATTAACCTACTAAGTCCAATTAACTATCATAAGCTTTACTTATATTATCTTAGGTTGACACTGGACTTAGCTTACCAATTCCTTTTTATTTAAGGAAACAAGATTTACCTTAAATATTTATCTACCAACAACCCCTTTTAATGCTAATAAAAGACTAATTTTCCATAAAATCCTAACGAACAATTCCTAAGACCTTTATATATGATTACTAATTTCAAATTAGTAACTTTTTATATCAATTCCATTTTTATTAATCCTATTAATCCATTTACCCTATCAAATTATTACAACTTCCTTATTTATTACCATTTTTTTCCATTTATTAGAGTTACAACCTTTTAAATTCCTTTCCCATTAATTAGTTATCCTAAACGCATAATATTACGTGTACATGTCATCATTAGCCAAGTTTTATTTTAATTATTATAATCAAAGTAAATTACGTACAAATATCTACTTTTATCAAATATATTCTAGTGATATATCTTCACAAAAACGTCCTTTTCCATGTTCAATTATTTGAATCACATCTAAAAAGATTATCCTTTATAATTTTCATAAATTATTCTAAAATAAATTATTTAACTTTAAAATATAAAAGATTACATCGTTTGAAATTACAAGGATTAATCATTTCTTTTATTATCGAAATAGACAGTGTAAACTACAATGGATTCATACTTTACAGATCTCTTCCCTTTTATTTGCATCTATCTCTTACAAGATGAAATGTTGTATTCTTTCAAAAAGGGAAGGAAATCAACTAATATACAAATATTAAATAGATCTAAATTCTAAGAATTCCAAACATAGAGAAGTTTACATTCCAACTAGATTAGGGTAATAACCTAAATTTATAACATTATTATACAACCTATTTTAGATCTGGAATAAATTTCATTCAAATCAATATTCTAAATTCATATTTTTGGGAATGATTTCTAGATTAGGTTGTGAACAATTCTAAATCAGTTTATAAATAAGAATATGTAGGCAATACTTTTATATTCTATTTATATTCAATTTAGATTCAATTTTTTGTCTACAACTCATATACAATTATCCAGTTGGCATAATAATCAAATAAACACTAACAGTATAAATTTCATACTATAACAATCTATAAAATTTCCATTCACCGTTTAAAAGTGATCTAAATCTCCAGATCTGAAGTAGAACCTTCGATTCTCTTCAAATCTTTTATAATCCAAGAAATATGTATAAAAAGAGTATATACATACATTAGAAATACAGATCTAAGAAGAGATTTGTGACTGAGGGAGAAAATAGATACAATTATGTAAACTACCTTAAATAGGCATATAGTTGATTCTCTTATCTTCTCCTTTTCATTTGATTTCTATTTTCTCCAATTTATATGAATATAAATTCAAATATCTTCTTTTTTTTTAATTTAGAAAGAAAGTGAAGAAGGAGAAATGACAGAGCTTCGCTACTGCCTCTCGAAGTATATGAGAATAGAAGGGAAGGTTAAGCCTGAATTTGTAGGCACTTAAATCAACTAGAACCACTAGATCGAAATATATTAAATCTAGGTCGTTGCAGGCTAGGTTTATTGTGCCCACGGTTACCCAATCGATCGACCCCCTCATATGCACCAGTCGACCGCTACATGTCAACTAGTCATAGTGAACGGTCGGCTTGTGGGCCCAAGCGAATAATTATAAACGTTAATTTTTATTATTATTTATTTTCATTCTGAATTTTTTTTCGTCCATAACTTCTTCTTATGGACCTCGATTACAAAACTCCAAATGTAAAAGTTGCTAAGAATTTTGCCATAAACGTAATGTTGCAAGTTTTGTATTCAAACTCCATTGCTTGCACAAATTCTATTTTTGTAGCCAAATTATTTAGGTAACTAATGTCAAATTACAGGGTGTTATAGAGCCCTACCAGTAGATATGGGGGATATGTATCAGTTCTTCATAAATATGGTGCAACCTAGAGTTGCAGCTGGTTTGTTTGGAGGAAATGCTTCGACATTGAGAAGGGACAAAGCCATGGAGACTCAAGGTTATCAAGGCAAGAAAATGAAGTTCTTCAAGAAGAAAGGAGCTCAGAAGGGTGGAGCTTCCAAGAAAGGGAAGGCTAATATCATTTGCTTTAAGCGTAATAAGAAAGGGCACTTTGCTAATAAGTGTCGACAATAAAAGGAAAGAAGGCTGTGGGAAAGAGAAGGTTAAAGTGTTTCAACTGCAACTAGATGAGGCATGTCAAGAATGAATGTCCAAAACCGACCAAGATCGATAAAAAAAGTTTTTGCCCTAGAACCGTCAGATTCGGGACCGACAACAGAAGAGAAAGAAAAGCTTGTGATGGGAGGCACGCTTTAGGTTTATGACATACCAGTTAAAGTATTATTTGATACTAATGTATCGCATTCTTTTATCTCACATTCTTTGGTAGATAAGTTAAATCTAGAACCATCTTACCATATTACTTCCCTATGGGGTTTGAATCTGATAGGAGGTTTTGAAACTCTTGAGATGAGATGTGACCATTTAGAAATTGAACTGTTAGGTTATGCATGTACCTATAGTTTCTATATTTGATTTGTTGGGCTTTGGGATTATTCTAGGTATGGATTGGGTAAGAAAATATAATGCTAGGATGTTGACCGCCTAATAGAATGACACCTACTAAGATGAAAGAGTTAAAAGTGCAGCTGGTGGATATAGAAGGGAAGAATTTCATTAAACTAAGTAGTTCGCTTGGGGAAGTGGTTACAGTGATCGTGAAGAAACCGCACGGGTCATTGAGGATGTATATTGACTATCGTAAGTTGAACGAGAAAACGATAAAGAATTGGTATGCTTTGCCGAGAATAGATGATTTGTTTGATTAGTTAAATGGTGTTAAAGTATTTCCCTGTTAGATTTAGCATTAGGGTTCCATCAATTAAGAGTTGCAGAGAATAATTTCATTAACGGTAATCCGAACAAGAAACGGTTTGTATAAATGGTTGGTCATGTCCTTTGGACCAACCATGTATCTGCTTTCATATGGATTTGATGAACTGGATCTTCCAAGAGTATTTGGATTGCTTCGTGTTAGTGCTCATAGATGACATTCTGATATATTCTAAGAATGAGCAAGATCATGGGATTCATCTTAGAATTATGCTAGAAACATTGAGGCGGCATCAACTAAAAGAGAAGTTTTTGAAATGTCATTTTCGGAAGGAAGAAGTGAAGTTCCTTGGTCATGTAGTTTTAGAAAAAGGTTTATCAGTAGATCCAACTAAGATCGAAGCCAATAATGATTGGAAAATACCCAAGACTATGACCGAGATAAGAAGTTTTTTAGGGTTCGCTGGCTATAATCGGATATTCATCAAGGATTTCTCTTGCATAGTGAAACTTATGACTAAACTAACAAAGAAAGGCATAAAGTATGTTTGGACCGATAAATGTGAAGAAGTATTCTTAAAGCTACTGTATTTATTGAATAGCGTGCCTGTGTTAGTCTTTCTAGATGGAAATTTAAATTTGGTGGTGTATACGGATACATATAGGACGGTTAGGAGTTGTGTTAATACAAAATGGTAAAGTGATTGCCTTCTCTTCTCATGAGCTTCGACCACATGAAGTTAGATATCCGACTCATGGTTTAGAGTTGGTAGCGGTGATCTTTGCTTTAAAAGCGTGGAGGCACTATTTTTGTGGGAGAACAACACGAGTTATTAACGGATAATAAGTCATTTAAATATTTATTCTCTCAAAATTAGTTGAATATGAGATAGCAAAGATGACTAGAATTTTTGATAACTTATGATTTTTGTATTGAGCATACACCAGAAAAAGGAAATAAAGTTGCAGATGCACTTAGCAGAATACTTCAAAATGTGGTGTTAGCTATGTTAGAAGAATGGAAAGACTTGGAGACATTGACCATGTGCAGTGCATAGTTAAGATCAACAGCTAGTTCTAGCCAGAATACTACCATGTTGTCATGTTTGGAAGTAGGCTAGTAATGATCGATATAATTGCTTCTAAGTAGAGAGGGGATCCATTACTAGCTGAATGAATTAGTAGACTTAAAGGCGGAAATGGGACTGGTGATCTAAATGATTTTAGTCTTGACCAGAATGAAGTGTCGAGGTAGAAGGGACGGTTGTGTGTTCCTGATGTTTACAACCTAAGAAAGGAAGTTTTTAGGGAGTATCATCGATCGAAGTTTACTATTCATCCTAGAGGACTAAAAGGTATCGGGATATGAAGAAGAGTTTCTTCTAGAAAGGAATGAAAAGAGAGGTAAGCTTGTGGAAGAGGAAATGTTTGAATTACCAACAAGTAAAAGTTGAACATCATAAACCAAGTTGATTGCTTCGACCTTTAGAAGTACCACTTTGGAAATAGGATTCTACATCTATGGATTTTAGTAATAGGTTGCCAAGGTCGAACAAGGGAAAAGAAAGTATTTAGGTCATGGCAGATAGACTGACCAAGATTGCACACTTTATTCCTATTAAGTTGACAAGGATGGCACCTACATTAGAGAAGTTGTTTATAAAAAATGTTGTAAGACTGCATGAGATTCCTAGTAGTATAGTAAGTGGCAGAGATACTTTATTCACCAGTGAATTTTTGAAGATTCTACAAGAAGTGTTAAGTACCAAGATGAAGATGAGTATCGCTTACCATCCACAAACTTATTGTCAAATGGAAAGAGTTAACAATGTTCTTGAAAATTTGTTAAAGGCTTGTGTACTAGACTCTAGAGGGTCATGGGTAGACCATTTTCACTTAATCGAATTTTCCTATAATAATAGTTATCAAACTAGTATAGGAATGACACCATTCGAAGCTCTCTACAGAATGTCGTGCAAATCACCAGCATATTGGCTAGAGACCAGAGACAAATTGATTCTTGATCAAGATATGGTGAGAGAAGCTAAAAAAAAAGTTGAGTTGATCTTAGCAAGGATAAAGGAAGCTCAATCTAGTCAAAAAAGTTACATAGATAAGAGGCGTAAGGAATTAGAGTTTAGTTGGACACTGTGTTTTTGTTAAAGTATCACCAATGAAGAGTGTGGTACGGTTTGGAAAGTCAGGAAAATTGGCGCCATGATATATTGGTCTGTTTCCTACCATAGAAAGGATTGAGAAACTCCTTATCATATAGAGTTAACGAATAGTTTGGTAGGAGTCCGTAATGTTTTTCTTGTTTCTCATCTTAGAATGTGTATGCATGATACATAGACTACTATTGTACCGACTTTATTAGAAGATTTAGTGGTGGAACCGGATATGACTTTTTGATACAAAAAGTTTGTGCTGTAGTAAGAGATGAGAAGAGATTAAGAAAAAAGATTGTCAAGTTAGTGAAAGTCCAGTGGAGTCGCAATGAGAAAACTGTCCTTGGTAGACAAAAGATACGATTAGAAACAATTATCTTGAGTTGTTTTGATGGCATGTTCTATATTTTTCATATAGACCTTTTGCTAGTAAGATATGCTAGTATTGTTATTATTTGTTTTTCATACATGTTTGCGTGATTGATATGCTTGTTGTTATTCTTATCATAATTTCAAGGAAGAAATTCTTAGAGGTAGAGAGGCTGTAACACCCCTAACTTTTGTTAACATTATTCTAGAGATTTATTTAGATAAATTAAATAGAATAATAAGCTGTATGACAAGGAGAATTAAATAGATTCCAATCGTAACAAACAAACATGGTGATCCTACTAGGATGGTGGCAGTATTATTGAAACAATAGATTAGTTCAGGACTGGGCTTTAGGATCTTTGATGCCAGCTTTATTTGATCATATGAAGACTTGAAAATGACATTGACTTAGCTTCCAGAATCAACAAAGCCTTTCTTCATAGTATAGTTCGATACCTGCACTGTGATAATAAGCAGATCTTGGTGTGGGAACATAACTCCTGCTGCATCAGTCGTTTTGCATTTTATCTCCAGCCCAGGCTTCCACCTAACACGGAAAATTGACTTTTGCTGGATTCTGGCATCTTGCGTATATTTCTCCTATGCTTACTTGCTTGCGCCAATGAGGTGTGGTCCCCTATGAATCAAGGCTATATGATTAGAAGACATTTCCAACTTAATTCTCATTTGGGTCCGAGGATAGGTTTCATGTCCTATCCTTATCGTTTTCCTTCTAGAATCAACCCAGGTAACCTTTCTCGATCAGCCTATATATTTCATTCTTTAGATGTCGGCAGTTGTCGGTATGATGACCATGAGCTCGGTGAAAGTGGCAGTATGCCTCACCTCTGTTTTGTTACGGTTTCTTCCCTTTGTTTAGCACATTGTATTGTACACATGTTTAGCCCTGGTCATCTCATATATATATATATATATATATATATATATATATATCTGTGTGTGTGTCCAATGGTGTGAGTGAGGGGAGTTTTTATAGTGAGGTTTACTTCTTTTTTATGCTTTGTAGATGGGTGATATCGCTCTACCCCTTCTTTTTATAGTTGGGGGCAGAAGATTTTTGAGATTGAGCTGCAAATCTAGCTTCTTTCATCCTAATGTAGCCATCTACTCTTTCATAGAAAGCCTTCATGTTGTGACACGATTTTCTACAATTTTTACCCCACATGTCAATACTCTCTTGACTCTGGCATGTGCCGCCATTAGTAACGCTCCCTCATCGCTTACCCTTGTCCTGAGAGCCTCAAACTTAAAACTTTTTATAAAGTTGCATAGGCTCTTATTCTCGCCCTGCTTTACGTGCGATATTATATTCACATTTGGAGCGGTTTCTCTCCATGAATTGAATTGCCTCAAAAAATCTGCAAATAGCTATCGCTAGGATTAGACCTCCACTGATCGAAACTCCTAATCCACCTGGAGGCGGCACCTGCTAGCTAAACCGGTAAAAGTTTGCATCTAACCATCCTTTCTACTTTCTAGATGCCCATATATTATTCAAATGCACAAATAAGATCATCAAGATTTGTGGTCCCATCGAACTTGTCAATCGATGGGGCTTTGAAGTTATCATGGAAGTCTACTTCAATACTACTTTCACTAAATGGGGAAAATCCTTCTCCTTAACTTTCTCCCCAGTACTATGTTGGTTGAGATAGCCAGTTGCTCCGCTCATGACTTTAGACGGTGAACTTCATCTTTCCTGGAGTCTAACCGGGACGAGTTATCCTCGTATAACTAGGTGGCATCATCATCTTTGAGGGAAAAATGATTTTGTCTCTTCAGTCACACAAGGTTGATATTAGCCAGTTTAGATTTGATTTATGGACCGCCGTCTGGGTCGTTCGAAGGGGGTACAATCGAAAGGAAGCAATAGGCGAAGCTCAAAGAATGAGGACAGAAGAAAATGTTAACACTTTATCTACAACAAAAGCACCGGCTACAAACCCAAAATTAGGGGTGAAAACCCCATGGAAGGATAAACGTGACTCTCTTCCGCTCTGAAGATAACAAGCAATTTAAGGAAGACGGATTGGATGAAGATGCCAATGTGCAAAGCACTAGAAGAAGCTTTAAAACACACGTCATAGCACAGTGCTAAGCAGAGGAAGAGGAACAACTACTCAAACGGTGCCTCTTAGAGGCAGGAGAACCAAGAAGACATGATATAAAACAAGATCAATTACAATGCCAAGCTCCCATAATATATTATGACCACTCCCAACTGACTAGCTTCCAATCCTATCATGGAGCTCCCATTATCGAATCACAAATGGTCGTCATCGAAAATCATCAAAATGGTCATTGAAAAACTCACTTTAGTCCTGACTCAAAGTTGAACTCGGGTAATCACCCATTTGACTTGAAGCAAACCCAGGAAATTTTGGCCCAAAGCCAGACTCGGGTAAACTACATTTTCCCTAAGTAAACTCCAAAGTGATTCCAAGCATCGATCACCGGGCCTTTGAATTAGTGACTCCAAGCATACCAACAATTGACTCCAAGCAACTGGAAGATTTTCTTAGGTTCGACTCCAAGTAAATTACCACAATTCCGTCAATACCGACCCATCTTGCTTTGCTCATATCTCGGGAATGCATACATCATTCACAAGCTTAACATGTAGGTGTGACTTAAAAATAAACCGGATTGTCGACCACTGAAGCATCTCCCCCATCGAAGCCAATTCGTTGAAGCCATTCAGAGTGTAATATATCCAAGGAGATTCAATGTACCAATCATATCGTTTTACCCAGGGAAAACCAACCCTGGACTATATCTTATGAATTCCTATATTCCTCGATGGAGTATCGATCATGCGATTTATGCGATTATCGCCCAAATTCATCTCCTCATTCAATCAATCAGATCAGAAGTTTGTTGAGCAGTTTAGAATGCTTGCGACTCACACCAATGATGTGATGTCATTATTTAATTTGCTCCAGATTCTAGGTGAGCCACTCAAAGACTTCCTATAGAGATTCAATGTCATCGTCACCTTCATTAAAGCAAGCAATCCCAGTGAGGATATCATACTATTGGCGTTAATGAGAGGAATCAATCCCTAGATAGATTTTGGAAGTTACTTAGCTTGAGAGCCTCCTATGACCTTAAATCGTCTCTGTTACAAAGTGAATCAGAAGCTAAGCAAGGAGGAAGTAGAGCAAACTAGGAGAAAGAACAATACAGGCCCATTGGCTAATGACTCGGATTCCAGGATCTCAAAATTTGACTCATATGCTCCTTTGAATGATTCAATTGATAGCCTTTACTTGGATACTCACAACAAAGAGAAATACTGAAAACCAGCCTCAAGAGAGTCCATTGAATCCCAGAGAAAATTCGAGGAAAGGAGTATATTCTAAAATGCACACGGTCCTAAAACTGGCAATTACAAACACCTCCGAGATGTGATCGGAAAACGAATTCGGAAAGGAAAGCTTGAACAATATGTGCAATCCTTATAGAATGGTGAGCAAGGAACGTCTAATGCCTATCATTAAAGACCTCTGATAATCGATTGGACCATTGACGATCGGTATCCTGTTGAAAGGAGCTAGGGGTAAAGTGAAATAACGAGCACATGATGCTACTTCAATTATCAATGAGATTTATTTCGATCCTCTTTGAATTATTTTATTTCGATTTCAATTTCAATTATGTTGTGAAATACGACCAAGTTGGACTAAACTACTTCCAAAACGATGCAGGTAACCAAGTACATAGAGTTGGCCGCCAGCTAATCTCCACAGATCATGATCGAACCTATGGAGTCTCATCAAGACGAATGTGATTCGATTGTTCATCAGCTAACATATACCCCAAATTTGAGACGTCGTGTGTAACGTTAGGGATTTTCGACTCACGAAAGTCGACATTAATACATCCACTGTATCAACTACCGAGCAATCGAATGCCGAAAAACTGAACCGTTAGGGTTAAATAAGAGGTAGAAGATAGAAGAAGTAAGAAAGAAAGAAGAAGAAAACAGAAACAATAACATAATCTCACAATCGCAGTGGAACAACATATAATAGATAAATGAATATCTTTAAAACAAAGAACTATATTAGTTATTACATTACATCACATTACATTATCAGAGTTTACAACAACAAACAGTGGAAAAGAAATACTATATACTAGTTGATACGCCATGCCATCCAGCTTGCTCCTGATCTCTACAGCAACTCCTGAATTCCAGAATGACCTGATTACCTGACTCTAGACTGCCCGTATGAAAATTGGTGGGCACCCAGAGTTTAGGAAGGAAACAATAATCTCCAGGTCAGTCATGTGACTGGTGTGAGAACTTAAAATAGTTTATCTTAAAAATAAACAAATAAATATTCTTTTTAAAATAGATCTGCAATGCTTATAGAAAATGAAACTGCCATAAGGCCTCCCGCCACACACATAATGCAAACGCAGAATTAGAGGAGATTTCTCCTTATGATAGTCAAAGATGCTTGATACGCAAATTTCTTTGATATTATTACTATAAGTGCAAAGTGTAGAAAACCTTTCGAAAGTATAATATAAATCTTAGCCAACATACGACCAGTATCGTATGCCTACTATAGCTATCATCCAAACAGTGGGGCGCCACCATAAGTAAATGGCAGGTTATACAACTAAAATCGTACAAGGCTCGTATTGTTTTGATTGGATTTTCAACAAATGGCCGGGCAAAGGAACTTCCCGAGTAAAATGGAACGCCTTTGGAGTGACGTCTCTGGATCCCAACCGGATCTCTGCTACACAAGGCCGGGTTACCCCTAGCTGGGTAACAACTGACACGAGCATGTCATCCCCCGTTCGTTTGCGACCTTTATTCCGAGGATCCTCTCAACCAACAACCACAAATCAATAAATATGCAGCAACCACGAAGTAAGTATCTGGGCTCCATACCATGATACCACTTATAATACATAAGGAAATGAGATGCCCTTAGAAGGCGCTATCCTCAAATAACCTTGCTGCCACGATTTCCGTTTCGACCATAAACGGGTTGTGAGGTTCGTCGAAGTCCCGTCCACAAAACTACGCTTTTCACAAATCCATGCTTCAATCAACAAATGATCAGCAGCACTCAACATGTCACACTACTAAATTGGGAGTATATCACTAATAACCTTCAACTACATAACCTCTGAGATCGTACGTCTCAGAGAAGGGTGTTAAGCTAAGAGAGTAAATTCTCCACCACTAACAGATATGTATTTGAAAGAAATGATCAACAAATATCAGACATACAATCCATAAAGTCTGTTCTGGGTTCGAACAGAACCGAAGGCACTTCTAAAGAAGTCCTTGCAATCCGGGTATTCACAATCCCGATCGAACTTCCCATCACAAAGGAAATCTCCATACCGTAGCTATCGGTGTAGAGACAATCGATAGGTCATCCTATCGTTTTCACAAATACCCGATCTTCAACACCGATCTTCAAATGCTATCCATAACGACATATCATTATTCGGAATGGGTTATATGACACAAAGGTCCTCTACCTGCTAAACCGAATAACGAGTGCTTATTTTACAAATAAGTGTAGCATTCAAATTCAAGCAAATCACAACAAATACCTATTTAAAGGTCAATATTGGTTGTCGGTTATTTAACAATCAATGGATATGCACAACATCACCAGATTCCAAATAATTTTCCCAAATTATTTATTTCCAAAAAATATCTTTACAAGATATATTTTTAACACTTCAACTATTTGAAAAAAAAAATCAATCATTTTCCACCTTTACAACTTTTGAAAACAAATTTCAAATCATTTCCCTACATGGGATATATTCACAAATATTTATTCGTTCTCATTTCAAAATGGTTTATTTAAATCAGTCAAATAAATCCTTACCGGTTTATTTTAAACTCACGTTCCCAATCCATAAATTTGTTCCCATACTTCAAAAATAAATCAATGTTTATTTTTAAACAAATTTCCCTTTCCTTTATAAATTCCATGAGGAATTTAAATTTCCAAATAACCACTGATATACGATTTTCAAATCGATTTCAAATATTCACTTTCAATTTATCTTTAAAAGATAAAATCTCAAAACATTTCACTTCATATTGGAAAACATTTCCATACTTATTTAACAATAAGTAATCCATAAATCTATTTTTTTTCAACATTTGGAAAATATTCAATATACTTAAATCACAGTTTAGTATATATTTTATTCTTTAAGGAAAACATTCTCTTAAACACATTCATTTGAGTCAAAAACGAATGTTGCGTAAAACATCGTTACGACAACCCAAAATCACTAGTATAAGGATTCGAAATTAAGATAGAAATAATAAATTCCAATACTACATAAAACATCTCCTTTCGAAAATCATTTACTATAGCAAAAGTGTTATAGTCCACCATTTCCTTTTATTTCTCAAAAACGTCTATTTCAACAATGAATGTTGAAATCTATGGTTTCGATTCTTAATACATTTTAAAACATCTTTAAATTGTTTTAATTCTATTTAAAATATCACTTCCCCAAAACCTTTCTTTAATATATTATTCACTATCCAAAATAGTGAATACAAATCGTTTACCAAATTCCACACTTCTACATATTTAATTTAAAGGATTATCCACTGTCCAAAATCGTGGATATATCTCCTTTAATAAGCTTTCATATTTACTTATCAAATTCAATTGATTTCGGATTTATAAAATATTGTTTATAAATTCACATCTATATGAATTTTATAAAAACTTCAACTTATAAAATCCCCTAATTAACAAATTCTATTTATATCTCATTTAAATGCCAAAATCAATTTATAAGTTAATTACTTATAAATCTTTTTATTTTACAAAATCTATTCATTCACTTATGAAATCCATTTATACTTTATTTTAACACTAATAAAAACTCGTTTTATAATTCCAGATATTTTAGTTTATAAACATCAATTTTATAAATCTTTTATATAAATCGTTTATAATAATTCAAAAATCCCAATTTAAACCATTTTACAAATAAATCAACTACTTATTTCAAAATCACATTTCAGTTATATTCCACAAAATCATAATTTTTATAACATAAAAATTATAACGTTTATTTATTTAAAATGAATCAATTCCAAAATTTAATAAAACGTATATTTTCAAAAATCACTTTAAAATCCTTTTAAATTTGAAAATCATCACTTTAACACTTTTAAAAACTCCAAATATATGCCCAATGCTGCAACAGCACTAAATATAACAATCACGGCATCCAAAACATCATATATCATATGATAACAGAATATATCACAATATTTGTAAATAAATCAATACGGGTGAGGAATCCAGTTGGATCCCTCCAACCTGTTTCCCTGCATCCACAGATGTTAGCACAATACCAATCCCGTTTCAAGACGGAAATCGCGGTATATGGGTTTATAAAATCTTATCCGCTATTATGCGGCGCAATAGGGTCTCATCCGCTATATAATGCGGGAAAATCAACTCCAAGTACACATATAATACCAATTCCACTTCAAGATGGAATATCGCGGTATATGTTTTTAATAAATAACATCCGCTTAATATACGGTGTATAGGGTCTATTTCAAAACAACAAATAATAATTTACCATTCAAACATACAAACAAGCAATTTTAGTTTTAACTATTCAAAATTTAAATCGAAACAATTCGATTGAGTGAGAAGTTCTCACCTTAGCTTTCAGTAACAGTTTCAGTGTTTATTTCGAATAAAATTAAATGCGCGTTTAATTTTACCCAAATTTTTTCACTAGCTCCAATCAATCCCAATCCTGCTCCATTGCGTAGTGCTCATGAATACGAACCCAATGCAATTCGTTTCGTCTTTTTTCGATCTCGTATGAACAAGATATGGTATTTTAAAGTTTACACGAATTTTAATATAAATAAATTTACAAATTTATTTAATTTTAAACCTACAACGAATCAGGGCCGCACGTTTTGATACTATAGATCTCGGCCGTGAATACTTTCTTCTTTCCCAGGTAAAAAATCACGTACGAATGTGAAATGAACCCATCGATCGCCTTATAAAATGAATTATCCTCATCACCTCGAGCATGTAGAAGTTGATCGGCGACCATGGTTACGAAGCCCATCGCGAGTGCTACCTTCGACCAAAGAGCGGTCGAGCTTGGTCAACCCCTGATCTCGAAAAATGTTGACGAACGACGCGCCTTCCAGCTCAAATTGCCGACGATCCATTGCTCGAATCACGATCATGACCGTTGAGATCGAAGATCTCACGTAGCTCTACAACTTTCATTTAGGAAGTTTGTCGAATTAATGTGTAGATTTGAAGAAAATTGGAGGAGAAGGAGATGCAATTTCAGCCATTAAAATAGAGGTGGCAGCTAGGGCTGAAACCCTAATTGTTTTGCAACTTAGAAAATATGAGGTCCTTATATAGAAAATTCTCGAACACTATTCACCCGAAAATTTTCCGAACTCCAAACGAAGCGGGCCGCCTGGCATTTATAATGTTTTACTCCTATTATGAACGCAATGGAATATATATCGGGAGCCAATTTGATCAAATTTGAAAGATAAGTTTTTGAATCGACTATTTAAATTCAAAATTCACTCGAATCAGTTTCTACGCATTTTAGCTTGCCCCGGACGAACCGTAAGTCCGATTGACACAAAATTTAAAACCATACAATAATTTAACATTTCGGATCCGATGAAACTGGTTTCGTCGAAATCTGAGACTGTTTGAAAAATGGCTATTTTAACTCATCAATTAAATATTAAAATATTCAATTTTCACAAATTAACTTTCAATTCAATTTTAAAAGTTCTATAACATCATTCTATCTCCAATATGTTTTAATACAACTTTACGAATCAATTTTAATCAAATTAAACCCAATTTCCAATTATTTCTGTAATTTCAAATATTAAATTATCGATTTAATTATCCAATTAAATCCTCATATTCAATATTTAATTCGCTTAGCTTATAAAATTCATTCGTGAATATTTAAAATTAATTAAATATATGAATTTTAAATGACAGAAATTTTGGTTCGTTACAAACTTCCCCCCTTAAAAAAATTCCGTCCTCGAAATTACCAAGTAAGAAAAAGTTACAGAATCCATTAACTTTTCAAACATCCATTCAAATTAGATTTCAAATTCACTTAAGTGTTTAACTTTCCTAAAATCCATAGTTAAACTTCTTACAATAACTTTACTAAGTTTTCAAATCATATTTAGTTATCATTTCAAAATTTTCCAATTTTCTCAAAAATATTCTAACGCCTTAAATTTTCAGAAAAATTCACCATAGTCTCCTTCGCGTGGCTCGTTCCGAAAAAAATGGCAATATATATATCACAAATATACATCTCATCAAAGTAATGAGGCATCCCGTAGGGAAAAAAGTATAAAAGTACGATATGTAATCCAAGATATGTACCTTATATATTATTAGCGAGCATATACGGCTAATATAACACGAAAGCGAGCTCCAAATGCGAAGCAAGCGTAATCCGCACCTACTAAACACTCTGCAAACATGAGAAACATGTATATATGAAAGTAATATCAATATACAACATATATCACTACAACAACTACATATGCCAATATAAAAAATGCAACAAAAAGCAATAAATGCAACCATTAAACAACTATCATCCAACAACAATTCCAATCATCAAATCAATATACATTCACTTCTCATTAATATTAAATGAATTGGTTTTTCATTTAATCACATTTGATTCATGAATATTGGACTTTACTAACATTCATTTATTCATTTTCAATTAGTTTATATTCACTAATTTACATTCAAGTTAGTTCACTTCCACATTCAACTCAAATTTCATAGCTTCCAATTTGAATTCAATGATTTATAGCTTTCATTTTCATTTATTGAATTTCATACGAATTTTCTATACAATCTACTAACAACCAACGTATAACCAACTTAACCAAATTTATTTAATTCGCTTACATTCATTCAATTTAGTTCATCACTTTTAATTAGCTTTAATGAATTAACACTTACATCCCTTATTTCATATCAATTTATTTACATTCAATTGATTTACATTCAATTCATTCATTTATTCAATTGCTAATTCATCTTACCATATAAAGTTGAATTTCATTTATATAACTCAAGTTCACATTCATTTAATTAGCCTTATTATTTTATTTCGATACCAAAATCAACTTCATTCAACATCACTTAAGTTATATTCCATTTCAAACATCATTTGCTTAACTTAACTTAATTTCCACTTATAGATCCAATTCAGATTCCAATTCTAAAGTAAATTATATTTAACTTTTACCAAAGTCAAATTTCGACACTTATTCAAATTCATATCTCATTTTGCTTAACAAAATTGTTTAACCATTTTATCATTTGGTTTCACATACATTTTCCCACTTTACAAGTTATCCAACTTATATATTAAACTTCCAAATCCATTAACTTATCCAATCTAGTTCAAATCTGATTTAATTTATTTAACTTCTTTTTGTTAAATTTTCAAATTTGTTTATCACAACAAAACTTCAATTTCCAATTTACTATGGTAGCAAATCCATCACATAGAAACTTGAAAATGATACTGATGATGTTGCAGTCATCACCCTTATTATTTCCTAGTGACAGTAGTGAATTCAGTGCTTAATATTCTTTCAAAAATTTTCCTTTTACTTATAACTCACATTTATAAGTCTTTTCTTATATAATTTCACTTATTGTATATATAAGATTATTTCACAATTGTAAATCACATTAATTATAATTTCGTACTTAAAAATTCATTTTCTTATATAATTTATTCTTTTAATTCTTATATATATATATATATATATATATATATATTCTTACATTTTCAACAACCAACAATCAATTTTATATACACTTTAATAATTCTGAAAAATTATTCCTTTATATATAAAATATAATCAAGGTAAAATTATTTCATTTACCCAATTTAAAATGATACTATGTCAACTTGCCTCGTTTAAGTGTTTAGAAATCTCTATCAATAATATGGCGTCCCACATACCGACCAGAATTCACAAACCGCTCAATGGATAAGCAAACACAATCTAAAACATTTTTATATTCACTAACAAATACGCGCTCGTATATATTATTACACTCAAACTCATTCTAGAGTACTACTGACACTATCTCTAATGAGTAATACCTAACAGAGCCAAGGTTGTCGCTTAACCAAATGCTCTAATACCAGATGTAACGTTAGGGATTTTTGACTTACGAAAGTCGACATGAATACATCCACTTTATCAACTGTCGAGCAATCGAATGTCGAAAAACCGAACCGTTAGGGTTAAAGAAGAGGTAGAAGATAGAAGAAGTAAGAAAGAAAGAAGAAGAAAACAGAAACAATAACAGAATCTCACAATCGTAGCGGAACAACATATAATAGATAAATGAATATCTTTAAAACAAAGAACTATATCAGTTATTACATTACATCACATTACATTATCAGAGTTTACAACAACAAACAGCGGAAAAGAAATACTATATACTAGTTGATACGCCATGTCATCCAGCTTGATCCTGATCTCTACAACAACTCCTGAATTCCAGAATGACCTAATAACCTGACTCTAGACTACCCGTGTGAAAATTGGTGGGCACCCAGAGTTTAGGAAGGAAATAATAAACTCCAGGTCAGTCATGTGACTGGTGTGAGAACTTAAAACAGTTTATCTTAAAAATAAACAAATAAATATTCTTTTTAAAATAGATCCGCAATGCTTTTAGAAATGAAACTACCATAAGGCCTCCCGCCACACAGACAATACAAACGCAGAATTGGAGGAGATTTCTCCTTATGATAGTCAAAGATGCTTGATACGCAAATTTCTTTGATATTATTACTATAAGTGCAAAGTGTAGAAAACCTTTCGAAAGTATAATATAAATCTGAGCCAACATACGACCAGTATCATATGCCTACTATAACTACCATCTAAACAGTGGGGCGCCACCATAAGTAAATGGCAGGTTATACAACTAAAACCGTACAAGGCTCGTATTGTTTTGATTGGATTTCCAATAAATGGTCGTGCAAAGGAACTTCCCGAGTAAAATGGAACACCTCCGGAGAGACATCCCCTGATCCTAACCGGATCTCTGCTACACAAGGCAGGGTTACCCCTAGCTGGGTAACAAATGACTCGAGTATGTCATCCCCCGGTCGTTTGCAACCTTTATTCCGAGGATCCTCTCAACCAACAACCACAAATCAATAAATATGCAGCAACCATGAAGTAAGTATCTGGGCTCCATACCATGACACCACTTATAATCCAGAAGGAAATGACATGCCCTCAGAGGGCGCTATCCTCAAATAACCTTGCTTCCATGATTCCTGTTTCGACCATAACCGGGTTGTGAGGTTCGTCGAAGTCTCGTCCACAAAGCACGCTTTTCACAAAGCAATGCTTCGGTCAACAAATGATCGGTAGCACTCAGCATGTCACACTACCAAATTGGGAGTATATCACTAATAACCTTCGACTACATAACCTTTGAGCTCGTACGTCTCAGAGAAGGGTGTTAAGCCAAGAGAATAAATTCTCCGCCACCAACAGATATGTATTTGAAACAAATGATCAACAAATATCAGACATACAATCCATACTAGTCTATTCTGGGTTCGAACAGAACCGAAGGTACTTCCAAAGAAGTCCTTGCAATCCGGGTATTCAACCCGGTCGAACTTCCCATCACAAAGGAAATCTCCATACCGTAGCTATCGGTGCAGAGCCAATCGATAGGTCATCCTATCGTTTTCACAAATACCCGGTCTTCAACACCGGTCTTCAAATGCTATCCATAACGACATATCATTATTCGGAATGGGTTATATGACACAAAGGTCCTCCCTTGGCAAAACCGAATAACGAGCGCTTATTTTACAAATAAGTGTAGCATTCAAATTCAAGCAAATCACAACAAATACCTATTTAAAGGTCAATATTGATAGTTGGTTATTTAACTACCAATGGATATGCACAACATCACCAAATTCCAAATAATTTCCCCAAATTATTTATTTCCAAAAAATATCTTTACAAGATATATTTTTAACACTTCAACTATTTGAAAATAAATTTCAATCATTTTCCACCATTACAACTTTTGAAAACAAATTTCAAATCATTTCCTTACACGGGATATATTCACAAATATTTATTCATTCTCATTTCAAAATGGTTCATTTAAATCAATCAAATAAATCCTTACCGATTTATTTTAAACTCAAGTTCCCAATCCATAAATTTATTCCCAACACTTCAAAAATAAATCAATGTTTACTTTTAAATAAATTTCCCTTTCCTTTATAAATTCCATGTTGAATTTGAATTTCCAAATATCCACTGATATACGATTTTCAAATCGATTTCAAATATTCACTTTCAATTTATCTTTAAAAGATAAAATCTCAAAACATCTCACTTCATATTGCAAAACATTTCCATACTTATTTAATAATAAGTAATCCACAAATCTATTTATTTTCAACATCTGGAAAATATTCAATATACTTAAATTACAATTTAGTATATATTTTATTCTTCAAGGAAAACATTCTCTTAAACACATTCATTTGAGTCAAAAACGAATGTTGCGTAAAACATCGTTACGACAACCCAAAATCACTAGTATAGGGATTCGAAATTAAGATAGATATATAAATCCCAATACTACATAAAACATCTCCTTTCGAAAATCATTTACTATAACAACAGTGCTATAGTCCACCATTTCCTTTTATTCCTCGAAAACGTCTATTTCAACAATGAATGTTGAAATCTATGGTTTCGATTCTTAATACATTTTAAAATATCTTTAAATCATTTTAATTATATTTAAAATATCACTTCCCCAAAACCTTTCTTTAATATATTATTCACTGTCCAAAATCGTGAATATAAATCGTACCAAATTCGACACTTCTACATATTTAATTCAAAGGATTATCCACTGTCCAAAATTGCGGATATATCTCCTTTAATAAGCTTTCATATTTACTTATCAAATTCAATTGATTTCGGATTTATAAAACAATGTTTAAATAAATTCACATCTATATAAATTTTATAAAAACTTCAACTTATAAAATCCCCTAATTAACAAACTCTATTTATATCTCATTTAAATGCCAAAACCCAATTTCTAAGTTAATTACTTATAAATCATTTTATTTTACAAAATCTATTCATTTTATAACTACACAATTTATAAATTTCATTCACTTATGAAATCCATTTATACTTTATTTTAACACTTATAAAAACTCGTTTTATAATTCCACATATTTTAATTTATAAACATAAATTTTATAAATCTTTTATATAAATCGTTTATAATAATTCAAAAATCCCAATTTAAACCATTTTACAAATAAATCAACTACTTATTTCAAAATCACATTTCGGTTATATTCCACAAAAATCATAATTTTTATAACATAAAAATTATAACATCTATTTATTTAAAATGAATCAATTCCAAAATTCAATAAAACGTATATTTTCAAAAATCACTTTAAAATCCTTTTAAATTTAAAAATCATCACTTTAACACTTTTAAAAACTCCAAAAATATGCCCAATGCTGCAACAGCACTAAATATAACAATCACGGCATCAGAAACATCATATATCATATGATAATAGAATATATCACAATATCTGTAAATAAATCAATACGGGTGAGGAATCCAGTTGGATCCCTCCAACCTGTTTACCTGCATCCACAGATGTTAGCACAATACCAATCCCGTTTCAAGACGGAATATCGCGGTATATGGGTTTATAAAATATTATCCGCTATTATGCGGCGCAATAGGGTCTCATCCGCTATATAATGCGGGAAAATCAACTCCAAGTACGTATATCATACCAATTCCTCTTCAAGATGGAATATCGCGGTATATGTTTCTAATAAATAACATCCGCTTAATATACGGCGCTAGGGTCTATTTCAAAACAACAGATAATAATTTATCATTCAAACATACAATCAAGCAATTTTAAATTTAACTATTTAAAATTTAAATCGAAACAATTCGATTGAGTGAGAAGTTCTCACCTTAGCTTTCAATAACAGTTTCAGGGTTTATTTCGAATAAAATTAAACGCTCGTTTAATTTTATCCAAAAAAATTCACAAGCTCAAATCAATCCCAATCCTGCCCCATTGCATAGTGCTCGCGAATACGAACCCAGCGCAATTCGTTTCGTCTTTTTTCGACCTCGTATGAACAAGATATGGCATTTTAAAGTTTACACAAATTTTAATATAAATAAATTTACAAATTTATTTAATTTTAAACCTACAACGAATCTGGGCCGCACGTTTTGATGCTGCAGATCTCGGCCGTGAATACTTTCTTCTTTCCCAGGTAAAAAATCACGTACAAATGTGAAATGAACCCATCGGCCGCCTTATAAAATGAATTATCCTCATCACCTCGAGCATGTAGAAGTTGATCGGCGACCATGGTTACGAAGCCCATCGCGAGTGCTACCTTCGGCCAGAGAGCGGTCGAGCTTGGTCAACCCTTGACCTCGAAAAACGTGGACGAACGATGCGCCTTCCAGCTCAAATTGCCGACGATCCATTGCTCGAATCACGATCATGACCGTTGAGATCGAAGATCTCACGTAGCTCTACAACTTTCATTTAGGATGTTTGTCGAATTAATGTGTAGATTTGAAGAAATTTGGAGGTGAAGGAGATGCAATTTCGGCCATTGAAATTGAGGTGGCGGCTAGGGCTGAAACCCTAATTGTTTTGCAATTTAGAAAATATGAGGTCCTTATACAGAAAATTCTCGAACACAATTCACCCGAAAATTTTCCGAACTCCAAACCGAGCGTGTCGCCTGGCGTTTATAATGTTTTACCCCCATTCCGAATGCAATGGAATATATATCGGGAGCGAATTTGATCTAATTTGAAAGATAAGTTTTTGATTCGACTATTTATATTCAAAATTCACTCGAATCAATTTCTACGCGTTTTAGCTTGCCCCGGACAAATTGTAAGTCCGATTGACACAAAATTTGAAACCATACAATAATTTAACATTACGGATCCGATGAAACTAGTTTCGTCGAAATCCAAAACTGTTTGAAAAATGGCTATTTTAACACGTCAATCAAATATTAAAATATTCAATTTTCACAAATTAACTTTTAATTCAATTTTAAAAGTTCTATAATATCATTCTAACTCCAATATGATTTAATACAACTTTACGAATCAATTTTAATCAAATTAAACCCAATTTCCAATTATTTCTGTAATTTCAAATATTAAATTATTGATTTAATTATCCAATTAAATCCTCATATTCAAAATTTAATTCACTTAGCTTATAAAATTCATTCGTGAATATTAAAAATTAATTAAATATACGAATTTTAAATGATAGAAATTCTGGGTCGTTACATCATGGCACAGAATAAAGAACCCGACAAGTTCAGAATCAAATAGAAAGTAAAGATGACCGGCTGTTCACTCAGCAACCTTCATATTAGACTCGAAGTAGTCACGACTGGCTGCTTGCTGATCAACCCTAGATTTCAACAAATGGACATGATTGTAGCCTTAAACAAACGCAACTTAATTGCCCACTTAATAACTCATTATCTTCGATTTCTAGAAAGAATACGAAGCAAATTGTGCAAGACTCGATCATTCGACCCTAGTATGGATGTGATCAAGTCATTCATCACCTGCTTTTTTCCCGACTTAATGGGAAGAGCCGCAACTATCAACTAGATGTGAATCGACCGTCTGATTGCCAAGTTTCATCCTGAATGTTGGGGGCAAAATCCCATTACATGAACGAACATGGTTCGACCGTTCATTCGGTAACTTTTGCCTCAATGCGGTAAAAGAAGTACAAACCGGTTCTAAAGACTAGAAGTAGTGCAATTAGAAGAAGGCAAACCGGGCAGTGTGCCAAAGAAGATACCAAACGGTGAAGGAGCTGGAAGACCTCAGGGACCTTTTACCCGAGCAAAGCTACTAAGACCCGGCATACAACCGCCCCAACTAACTGTGAAATCATATGAAAGGATGCTTATCAAATAACACTCTAGTTAGCTAGCAATTAAGGAACAGGACAGCAACCTAAAGCGATCCCTTCACATCCATCCTTGTCTACTCTCCTTTTCCAGAAGAGCTGTATCGGGGCATTAGGAGTATTGCAGACAGCGTGGCAAAAGAAACGCTTATATTCCCTCGACGAGTCATGTCAATCCCCTTCTAAGAATGGGCGTTGCTCGTGGTGTCGAGAAGTCTTATCCAAAGGATCATCGAACAAACAGATCTAACACCTTAGCCTATAGGAACCGATAAAACTGTATCCTCTCGAGCTGAATCCAAAAAAATCCTCTTGAAGTCGATGAATCATTGATTTAAGACAGCCGGGCTATCGGACACAAAACCCAAAACTTCTCTCGGAATCGATAAATTATCATCCCAAGGTCGTTTGGCCATCGGACATCCGACCATAAAAACCGTTTGCAAACTTGAAGGTCTTTCACAAACTAAAGCTTCATGAAGGTAAATCGGTAGATCAGCGGTCATCTGATCCAAAACAACCTTCGTGAGCGTGAAGGCCTTCACAAACTAAAGCATCGTGAAGGTAAACCGGTAGATCAGCACTCATCTGATCCTAAAAACCCTTTACAAATGTGAAGTTCTATTATGAACTGAAGCATCGTGAGGGCGAACTATTAGATCATCGAAATTTATGTATGACTGATATCCATGAAGGTGAACTAAAAGATTAGTAGCCATCTAATCCAATGCCCCTTAGAGTCAACGAAGCCATGCTCTAGGGCCACAAATTGACATTTATATCAGTCACTCAGCATAATTAAACGACCGATGAAACAAACAGTGCTGAACCCCAGAGCTTCAAAGCCGCTCAAAGGAACTAAGCATAAACTGTACTGACCTTGTAATCAATCAAAGGCCAACTCGAATCAAGCAAAGATTCAGCACCTGGGAAAACCACACCCACTGGACCGTGGGAAACCAAACAAGTTGTGGAGAGATCATATGTCCAATTCAAGTGTGCCAATAATCCTATGGCATGGGAGGCGCGACACACAAGTGAATAGCTATATGAAAGGCTGAGAATAATCATACCACGGTTCTATTATGGTTGATCAAAAATTCAGGCATTCTAACAATCGCGGACTTAATGACCTAGCAAGTGCAACAAACGAAATACTAACATAATACTTGCCCACTTATTTCCAACTACTATTTTACCACTCTTATGACCAATTCATCTTTCGCTTTGACCGTATGCTAGTCAAAGACCCATTCTCTAAAGGCAGTTTGGGCAAAAAGATAAGAGTCGGGCCCTGAACTCCCATAGGCTCTTTCTTCAATCCATCTTCACACGGTCAGCTATAGATCCCTCCATACAGGCAACCTGATCTATTTGGACGTGCACATCTTCCAAAAACACAAAAGGATCATCCATGCCATGGTGGCCCGAATAGAAAACTATTTAGTTTCTTGAACTAACAAAACTTTGTTCATGTAAGAAACCTACTGAGTCGACGGAGTCAAATTGACTCAAACCATTGGACCGACGAAACCTAATCCTTGCCTTGTAAGAACCGGTGTTGCCCAGACAAACATCGAGAAGTACTAAATAACTAGCTCCTCGCGTTGCCCAGAGATAGACAACATCGAGGAGCATCAAAAACTAACTCCTCGTGTTGCCTGGAGATAGGCAATGTGGAGGAGCATCGAAAAAAACTCCTCGCGTTGCCCGGACAAAGGCAACGCCGAGGAGCATCGAAAAAAACTCCTCGCATTACCTGGAGACAGCCAACACCGAGGAGCATCAAAAATAATACTGCTCCTTGCGTTGCCCAATGATAGGCAACGCCAAGGAGCACCAAAAGCCATGCATCTCGTAAGCCGCGCATCAAAACTTATGCTTTTTGCATTGTCTGGAGATAGGCAACTCAAGGAGCACCAAAAGTCGTATGTCTGATAAGCTGTGCAAACACCGCTTGATGTTGCTCTCACATCATCGAAGAACCATTGCAATATTCTAAGTACTATTGTTGTCCCGACAACACCAGGAAACTTGTTAATTGCAGGATTTACAGGGATCAACTCCCACTATCTTAAAGAACCTACATTGCTTCGGTAGTGCAGAAAAGCTCACAAACCAAGAAGTCGATAAAGAATTCTGATCGTTGACTAAAGTTAATGTACAAAATGTCAAAATTCAGGACACATAAGTCATGAGTTCCCAGAGATAGGAGCTACGACATTCCTTTGAACAGGGGCATCCAGGGAGCTGACCAGAACATTAAATCTCACATCAATTATTTATAATTATCAGCCCCGTAGACTAAGACGCACATAACACATTAACACTCAGTTAGGATAAAAGATCACTCTAACTGGAAATAAAAGGAGGAACTTACCGTTGTACAGAGATAGATGATGATAGAATACATTTCCAGAATCAAGTCATTAATGCACCCGCTTCCAAAGACAGAAGTAGGTGCGCGAATGAGGTCTCAGACCCTAACTTGCAAAAAACCAGCTGTTATCCCAAGACAGACAATGGCAAGGAGAGAATGCTCAAAATCAAGTAGCCAAACCATTAATTCCCAAATATTGGAACCAACGAATAAGGTTGATATCCGCAATAATGCTATCAGCCTAGCATAATGCATATGGCCTAAGATAAGCAAGGTTAAGTGCTATGGAATCAAGACAAACACTACCAAACTCTACCGGTCCATGATCAGTATAGCAACGAACGTGGTCAAACAAGGGGCAATGTAATGACTTGCTCCAAAATTTCAGACTTCCTACAAGAACCTGGAGTTTGACACCTAAAAGTGAAGGGTTCCACCAAGCTGTGCAGTTAAAGCGCTCGGCAGAATCAATACAACGGAGGTGCAAAAAGTCATAGGGGGATACAGCGAGGATGCAGAGGGATATAGCAGATGACTCTAAAATAGTATATAAAACCCATACATAATGTTTTTACAAATATATAATTGGTAATTAAATGAAAAATTAACATTCAAATGAATTACAATTAATATATAAATAATTTTAAATAAAAACATGTGCGAATATACTGTAAATAAACATAAAAATGTTATATAACATAATTGAATTTAGTAGAAAATTAGAGTATTTTAATTTCTAAAAATATATGGAAAAATTCAAATTAATTAATAAATTTCATAATTTATATAAAGTATAAATGTCATTTTTCAATCCATTTCCTTTAAAAAAAGATATAGCGAAAATAGCGGAATATAGCGGGATTAATGGGATATAGCGGAAATAGCAGGGCTTAAGGCAGAAAGGATATGTTTGGGGCTATATGAAAAAACATAGCGGTAGAAATCCTCTATGGGATATAGCAGGGTTATAGCTGGGTAATAGTGCAGCATTAACTGCACAGCATCCCAGAAATGAAGGGTTCCGTAGATAATCGTTAGATTACAACAAAAACCAATTGGAGGAAGAATACCTATGGAATTTGTTAAGAAACAGCCTTGCATCTTCAAGGGTAATACTTGATGTTTATAAACAAAGATAGGCAACGGAAACACCTGAACCTCTTATCGTTAGAGAACATAGTGCATCCCGAAGTTAAACAACGTTGAGAAAACCACCACATTGGGTTAAAGGAATCTACTCAACTCTACAAGATCGGATGAATGATTCAACCATCACCAAACTGGCTCTAAGTCCCCATAGCACAGACTAGAGTATAAATGATTTACAAAAAATTCTATGTCCCTGGAGCATGGACTAGAGTATAAACGATTTACAAAAATCTCTAAGTCCCCGGAGCGCGGACTAGAATACTCTAAGTCCCCAGAGCATGGACTAGAGTATAAACGATTGACAAAGATATATAAGTCCGCGGAGCATGAACTAGAGTATGCTAAGTCCTCGAAGCATGGACTAGAGTATAAAAGATTTACAAAAATCTCTATGTCCTCGAAGCTCTAAGTCCCTAGACCATGGACTAGAGTATAAACGATTTACAAAAATCTTTAAGTCCCGTAGAGCGGAATAGAGTACTCTAAGTCCCTAGAGCACGGACTAGAGTATAAACGATTTACAAAAATCTCTAAGTACCTGGATCAAGTACTAGAGTGTAAATGATTCATAGAAATCTCCAGTCCACGACTATGAACTAGAGTACAAACAATTTTGCGAAAGTAAGACCGCCCAAGTAAGAACACTAAGTCACCGAAGCGTGGACATAAGTGAACACAAATCGAGCGTGAGTCGACCTCTCACAGAATGGCTCTAGGTTTCCAGAATGCGGACTGGAATGCAAACACCATGAGCCGATAAGTGGGATTCAACCGCCCCCTATTCCAGTAATTCTAATCTAAAATCGGAAAGAGAAGCGCAAACCGTTAAAGACCATCACCAATATGACTTTAACACTTCCCATAAGATTGGCAGCTCTAAGAAAATACTTCTATAATCCAACCATTGAAGTGCTAGTTTTCAAAGGCCGAAACTAGTACCTAACAGGATTAAGAGCACCTCCAAATCGACGGGGAAACTCAATCCCAACCTCCTAAGTGTCGATGTTCCCTCGCCAACGCCAAGACCTTCTTTTATTTTTGAAGTATTGGTGTTTCCCTGGAAATGCAAATTTCCTATTTCCTATGTGCCAGTGTTGCCCGGCAATGCTAGGAAACTTTCTATTTCATAAGTACTGAGGTTGCCTTGGCAACTTCGGAAAACATTCTACTCACTAAAAACCGGTATTGCCTTGGCGATGCCAAGGAAACTTTAATCTACAGGGCTTATGAGAAACACTAATCGTAGTGAACCATCAATGCACTAGCTTCTAGAGATAGAAGTTGGTCCTCAACTGAGTTTCTACCTTCTCTTCAGAAAACTACTGTTGTCCAATGACAGGCAGCGATCGGAAGACGTATCCTTTCAAAGGTCAGCCGGATGGGTCGACCTTTCATTATAGAAATCAACCACTGCACAGGATTAAAGCAAACATCGAAAGGAAATCCCAAGATTGAATTATCCGTGTACTAGTTTATAGGGATGAAAGATGATGCACAAACGAATTTCCTAAATGCAACTTAGAAAGAATTTAGAGATAACCAAAAGATAGGCGGCCTCGAGGAAATGTTGGTTGGAACCAAACAGCTAGGTTATAACACTCAAAGATAGGAGTTGACATATGCACAAAATTTCCAAGACAACATCAGCAACTAAGAAGAGCATGCATGGCCAAGAATAAGCAGGCGCAATCATAAAAGGTCGAATATAAAATCCCCGAACGTTCTCAATTCCAGAATGGGATTGAGACCCAGATTGGAGGCAATTGAGCAATTCGCCCTACAGATTTCCATCTCCCATAATCACCCAAATATAGGCATTCGAAATAGCTAGTCCCTCAAGAAGAGATAGAAGCACAGATACTTGATCGAAAAAAAATGTTTCAAAAGTCCAAACGTGAATAACCCTGAGGTTGGTTAGATAATGGTTTTGTATTGCAAAATAGAGCATTCTGGCAATAAAATCACCAATAATGGAAATAAAGGATTTAACGTTCATAAATCCACCATCGCTCATAGTCTAGAGATTACGAGATGGATCGATGACCTGCTTACGGCCTAACTAGATCATTTGGTTACAACTTTCAGGATAATTCCATTACCAGAAATTTTGTCATGCTAATTGAAGATTCACGACATCAAGAAAAATCCACAGAGTTGAGTCGTCCGTGCATGAGTTTCCAAAGATAGAAACGAACATATGATTAGGATCTTGACTTAGGACTTAGAAGAATTTACTTTAGCAAAAGATGCCAGGACGCATCTTTCTAATACATACCGACATCATTACAAAACTCAGATCACGGGATCAAGCAACAAAGTCCCTAATTCTCGAAGAAAGGAGTTGTCATGTCAATTAAACGGGGCAATCGAACTTATTGCTTAGGAAACCTAGTCTCCCAAAACATGTTGGCTCGGTAGTCAACGTACTCGTTCCTACAGACTAAGACATTTACACTAACACTTTGTTGAAACTAACTCAATTGAGCATAACTAGGGATTAGCTACATAACTGGCTAGACCAAGCTAATTTATAGTTCTGAAAAAAGCCATGAAATAGAGTATGCCAAAATTAATGGAGAAATATTACTCACATATATAGAATTAAAGTAAATGAGTATGATGCACATGAGCACAAGAAATGCAACGGAGAAAAAGAAATGTTCAAAATCGAGCATTAAGCCAATAGTCCCTGAAGGCAGAGGTTGGTGTGCGTTGAATTTCGAAAAATGCAAGAGATGGATAATCACAATCGAACAACTCATGTGCTAGTTTCTGAAGGCTAAAACTGTGTCTGATTGAACTTTAACTATAACTCTATAACAACAATTGTGCCTTGTAATTTAACTGCAATTGGTCCTCCTAATATGATAGGAATAATAAGCAAAGCCTAAGTTGTGAAGGACCCAGCTTCTAGAGGAGTGGAAATACCTCCTTCAAACTAATGATTGGATGACCGAAAAATCATTTTCAACAACAAAACTTGGCACTCAACCCTATCAGATATGTTTTACTTTAAATAATATCCTTGTATAACCAACGCCCGGAATCCAAGGGAAGTCAACGTATGTTGACCAATTGGGTCCTGAACGTTGATCGGGGAAGATGTAGTGTGTTATCTACATGAGAAGAGTCTAATATCCTGAATACTGCGAACAAAAAGTCCAGTGTAGTTAGCTTGCTTGCATTTGAAAAACAATCCATATCTTCCTTTAAAATTATCTCTTTCAATTTACCCTTATCGATCAACGATCGATAACGGAGCCATTATCCGAAGCGAGGCAGGAAGCTTTTCTTTTCAAGATCACTGGAATACAGAAATAAGAAGAGCGATACGATTAAATTATCCACTATATCTGATTTAGGAATAAATTAACGCATTGGAACTCAAAAACATCGATGGGAACTTAACCATATTCTAGAGAAGAAAAAGCTAAAGACAAAGAGAAAAATTTCGCTCCAAAATGGCGTACAATCATTCGAGACAAACTTAGCTTCTTCGTCGATCGAATCAAAACTATATGGGACAACTCCAAACCTACATCATGCACCCACTTACCGACCTAAACCCTTGCATAAACTATGAAGCAAACATTGCATCGTCAATACCAGGAGTTGAATTTTGGATCGAAATAAAAAAACTAACGGCTATTAAAAGTCAGTCAGTTGAAAAAAACATCTTAAGGGGGACTCCAATGATTCACACTGAAAATTCAATAGATGACTGAAAAGACAAATCCAAATTTTCATGGTAGCCTCGACAATTACCCATTACTTCAAAGTACAACAAGAACCTATAAAAAGAAATTGGATTCATTACAACAAGCATTAGCAGTCGAGACCAAAACTAGGTGATCAACAGCAAATGAGTTCGAATGAAATAATGAATCAGGTTGAGTGAACACTTGGTTCTCCTAGAATCGAGTCTCTAGAAGCGGTATCGCATGAAGAGGCAAGATTGGTTCGGGTCAAGTAAGGAAATGATGGGTCGGTTCGAACATATAAGTAGGCAAGCAAGAGGAGGTGAAAATTTCGCTAATCAGTAGCATCGCATGCAATCCATCTTAGATCGCTAGTGACCCGACCTCACTTTGTGAAATTTAAATTCCTTTAAACAGTTAGGTCACAGACGACCTATCCTACATGGATCGCAAGCGACCCATATAAAAAAGAAAAGGGAGAGAGGAAAAGAAAACTTAACCTATTCTTCTCAAACTCGATCTCTTACGACTGTTCATCATTTCAAGGCATGTCGGGAAACTACAGGCAAAAATGTGATACGTTGTGGCAAGTAGTAATGGTCAGAACCAAAGAAAGACGACCAACAACATGGGGTTAACATATTCGTAAAGCTCTAATGCAATCATTTGAAAATCAACAGATATATATTAAAAGCGATAACTTCCAGAGCATGCCTTGTTTACGACGAAGATGTACTCTGGTGGGAAAATGTTATCCGAGTATTTAACCTAGCAGAAACCAATAGAAAACAGAACAAACCTTGTATAGACAGAATGGTTTAGAACTTAACCGGAAAGGCTAAGGCAAGGAGTGAACGAGAGCCAAGCTATATGGCTAGGACAACGACTGGGATCAACGAAGCCAAGAGATAAGTATTCCTTTATTCCAATCATCAGCTAAATGTAAACAGCTAATGAATTTCCATTGAAACGTAACAGCTACGATAAAAGGCTAAGGAAACATCTCCAATTCCAAACTCCAGAAAAATCCTATGTGGTTGGATCATCAGAAACCCATGCCTCTCCTCAAACCTTTAAACTAGAAAACCAAAGATTCCTACGAAAGAAGCCAAGGCATTGGCTCGCAAATGAGCCAAAGCCATGGGTAGCCAACGACCCATGGTTCTGCCTTGTATTGCAAGCCAAATCCTCCATGGGTTGTCTCTACCTACCAGCGAGTTGGCGATGATGTGGCCTGGCCCAGAAGATCTCCGATCCATGTAAATACCATCCTACCTGCAACATAAAGGGGATCTTCTCTGGACTGGTTGTTAGAGCTCTACTGGAATTATTCTTCACTCTCTACCTCCCACATAACAATCTCCAAAGGAATACACTATGATTCTCCAGTGGATCAAACTATGGAGATTCAATCTAGCTACAAAATAATCATAGCCTTGTAACCAAACATCTATTGTAACAGCATTCGTCCTATAATAAAACTATAAAGTGGACATAGGTTTCGTTAACAGCCAAATAAAAAATTCTCTATCTACCTTCTTTTACTATTCGTTCATTATATCTGTGATCTGTGATATTGCTCTGTCAAACAGGGATGGTGCTTTCAAACTCTAACCAAGGTGTTGGTCCATTTTTTGGGTCAACAATACCTAATTCATGCCTCCTGTTCATCTGATGCTCCGTCTACGAGCAGTTGCCAGAACTGAGGGGTTGAGGCTTCTTCATTTGGTTGAAGCTTGGCTGGTAATGTGCATTCTACGATGAAGCCTGCCAGTGCTTGACCTATGATTGCCTTTCGAGGACAATAAGCGATGTCGTATTGATTGAGATCTATTGCCCATTTCAGTAAGGGTCTGGTATTTCTAGCTTCTTCATTATCTACTTGAGGGGTTTGTCCGTAAGGATTTTGATGGGATATGCTTGGAAATAGGGACGCAACTTCCTTGTTGTAAGGAGCAGGTTGAAAGCTAGCTTTTCAATAACTGAATAGTTAAGCTTTGCTCCTAACAGCTGCTTGCTTGTAAAATAGATGTGCCTTTGGGTCCCTTCATCCTCTTATATTACTGCAGAACTGATAGCTTTATCGGTTATAGCTAAATAAACATACAAGTCCTCACCAGCTACTGGTTTAGATAAATGGGAATGTTGACCAGATGGTCCTTTAGGTTTTGGGATGCGGATTTGCATTCCTTCATCCTGTTAACTTGCAAAAGTAAGGATCTTTAGGCTAATTTAACACTAATGTAGGAGGGGGTGAATAGTGTTTAATAACTTTTATGAATTTTTTGTATTCCATTAAGATTATATTTAAACAATGAGAATTGACAATCACAGATGCAAACACAAATAGATATAAATGTAGGTAAAGTAAAAAGTAAAGAGATAGAGAGATCACACCAAGATATTTCTACTGGTTTGGAGTTACTCTACATCCAATCCCGTACAATTTCTTTTACAAATTTCTTTTCAAATATTAAAGTCTATACAATCTCGATTTCAAGGCTATGAGACACCCTCAAGATTATCCAAGCTTTGGGTACGCTCCCTAGATTTAGATGGGACACTAGCGTACGCACTTGGATTCAGATGGCACACCAATCACACCCGCTTGATTCAAATGGGACAAAAGCGAACCCACTTAGATTTCAAGGGCACCAAGCCTTATGGTCGTACAAAATAGAAACGCTTTGAAATCAATATTTTTAAATTTAGTATAATAATTGGATCCAAAAAGCTATCTTCCATGTACGATCGAGTTAGGCTTCGAGACATTTTCCATTGGGTTTGGAATAGGGGTATAATATTAAAAAGGCCAAGCGGCATGCCTCGATAGGAGTTCAAGATTTCGAGATATGTTATGCGAGATATTTTGAATAAAATATAAATTTCAAATCATAGCCACACTATATTTGTCTCAGCGCCACCCTACCCACCTACATAGCCGCCTTCTTATCCATCTAAATCGCGCACTCTTCTTCTGCTTCGAACGAAATTAACTCGTATTAAAAAAAATGAAAGAAAGAAAGAAAAAAAAAATCAAATCAACGCGATCAAGTCGCGATCTGAGGAAGCGGCAACATGGGCGCTGGACTGGAGGGGTGATGCAGTCATCATTTAGGCATTGCGACCCATTACAGCGACGGGAATAGGTGGCAGTCACAATTTAAAGGCGGTGGCCGGAGTTGATGTAGTGATGCTCATCGGGTAGGGTTCACCAAGTGGAAGCAATTAGGAATGTTGGCAGCGTGGCAGAGTTGTAGGGTTCGGCCAAGGTCTAGGGGTGCACGGGTATGCGCATGGTGGTGCTTTGATGAGGCCTGGCGGCGTGAGGAGGAAGGAGAGATCGCGGTTGTCGATCATAAAGGAACGCATGACGGGTTTGTCGCAAACGTGAATAACCTGGAAGCTTGTTCGTGAATGAAGGAGGTCGTTAGTATTTTGATAATTAATCTATTGATGTAATAAGTGATAATTGATTTTAAATTTAATATCAAAATATTATATTTACAATAACTTTTTAATGCAAGGTCGAAAAATTACGAAAGATGTGGCGTTGGATTCGTAATAAAGTAGGCTACGGAATAAAATTAGTTTGGAGATTTTCGAAGTCAGCTGGAATTTTAAATTTAATTAAATGCTATTTAGTTTAATTCAGAATTGGAATGGGTTGCAAATTAAAAATCAAGGTGAGTAAAATCTCACTCATTTGGATTGCTAGATAAAATTTTAAAATATTAAAAATTATTTGTTGGTTGATTAAATGAATTAATAATAATTTATCAGTTGGATGTTATATTATATATAGTAGTAGTTTGATATATTTTCCGCCGATTGGAACGGATGAGACACAATGCGCCCCGCATAATTGCGGATGACCCTATATTATCGTGATATCCCTCCTCGAAGCGGGGTTGGTATTTTATGTTATATAACATCTATGGATGCAGGGAAATAGGTTGGTGGGATCCAATTGAATTTCTCAAAAATATATTGACTTGCATCATATATAGTGATATATGATATGGTTGAATAATCTGTTATGGATTATTATGTGATTTGACTTATTGGATGTTATAATAGCACTGACCCAAATTTTGGTATTTTAAATACCATAAATAATATTTTTAAATTTAAAAAAAAAAATCAAAGGTGATTTTGGAAATAAAAATATTTATATGGAAAATCGAATATTAAATAAGAAATGGGTTTGGATGTAAATAAAAGATTTGATTTGGCATTCGCTTAACTATTTTGTAAAGTGATTCAGAAGATAATTTTGAAATTAATTTATTTAAGGAATTTAGAACAACAGATTTTAGTAATATGTCGTAAATTATAAATGGAAGTTGAAATCGAGTTTTGAATAGATTTGAACTTATAATTGGATTTACTGAGGAATAGATTTCCAAATGGAATTTTAAATGAAATCAATTTACAAATGGATTTTAGTAATATAAATTGGTTATAAACTGGAAATTAGTTTATAAAGTTAAAACAATGCTTATAAATAAAGTGGAATGATTATCATTTGATAAATTTGGAATATAAATTCACGGTGTGAATTGAAAATTAAATATGGAAATCGATTTAGAAAGAAAGTGGATTCAATTTTGGAATTTGAAAATAGTTATAAAATTGGAAATGTAGATTGATTTGTGATAAGTCGAGAGAGATTTATAAGTATGAAATCGGCTTGTTGAATTTTAAAAATAGTTTTTCCAAGAAGTAAGTTTTGTTTTCAGAAAAGGATTTTTGTTTTCTTAAACTGTGTAATTTAAAACTATTATTTAGATTAAAATATTTTGGAAAGTTAGTTATTCAAATATTTAAATTTGTTGAAATGAATTCTAAGTTTTATAAACAAGCTTTGTAAATCGATTAGTATTATTTATAAATGAATTGGAAATTAGTTTTCGTTGTTTATTTAAAAGGGATTTTGATATTTTATAATAATTACTTAAATATGTTTAAAATTTTATTATTATTCTTTAAAAAACTTATTTTATAAATATTGAGTGTTGGAAATGGATTGAAGTTATTTATAAATGCTCTCGAGAATTGTAGTTTGAGTTTTATCTAATAGATGTGATTTTATAAGAGAAAATATTATAATGGAAATTTTGGAAACTTAAGAAAATATCCAAAATGTTTAGATAGGAGAACTTCGAAAATGAATCTAAATCCATAAAGGAAGTTATAAATTGTTAGTTGGGATTATAAATAAGAATAATCGATTCTGGAAATTGTAAAAGGAATTAATATAAATTCCGAAGATTTATGAGGTAAGTTATGAAATATTTCCTAAGTTTGATATTAAAATGATCTTGGAAAATATGCTATAAATATTTTCCTAAGTATTGAAAGGAGAATTTTTGAAATATTTAAGAGTGAAATAATTGGTACAGAAATATTTTTCTAAGAGTAATTAATTAAACTCGGAAATATTTCTAAGTGTTCATATGGTTTGAAATATCCCATTAAGGATATAAGTATTTGAAATTGTTTTCAAATGTTTGGAATGTTGGAAGAGAGTTGAATATATATCTTTGTAAAGATTTCTTGAAATGTATGTTTTGAAAGATTTATAAAATTAGGTCTAGTGATTGCTTATGTGGGTAATTTAATACTTAAATAACTGATTATCAAATTTGGCCAATTTCATTAATCATTTCAAAGAGACCGAAATCAGATTTAATTATCCAAAAACCACTTCGATCTAATTTGTGTTATACGAATTGTGATATCGTGAAGATAATGAAGATGGTGATTTAGATATTCGGTTTGTTCAGACCCATAACAACATGTATGGATGAATGCTATCATTGCATCATTGCTTGGAAAGCAGTGTTAGCATTCCAAAAACGAATGCTATGCTTAAGGTAATACGTAGCCTCATCAACCACGAATGACTAAAATAGGAGAGATGCAGCAGGGCTAAGTGTGTCGCGCTAAAGTAAGGTATGTTATCATTTTTCTAGATACCTTTGGTTATATTATAATTAGGGATATGGTTGTGAATGGAAAAGAGAGTGCTCGATAGGGGGAACACCCGGGGTGATAACATATTCGGTAGTATCCAGTAAGGGGTAGGTCGGCCTGTATTGGCAGGGGTCGTTAGGTACGATCTCGGTACATTTTTCTAGAGGTGTACTGTGATGGGTTCTACCCCAGTAGCCCATATATGTTATGTAATCCATTTTCCAATACTTTCCTGTATGGTTTTTACTGTGTCCAACCATGTTGAAATGTGAGATGCAAACATTTCAGCTACTTTATAGTTTATTTTCTATAGGCACTATTATAATATCAAATGATTTTGATAAAAAATGTTATGGTTATCGTAAGGTAAAAACCCATCGTATTTATATGTGGCATGGTCTTATGAGATACATTTATCTTTAAAGATTTTAATAATAGTCATAATTCAAATTGAGTGCGTTTTCTCACACTGGTTTTCTAGACTGACTAGGGTGTTATTTTATTATAATACTCAGGTCAGACCGACTATTAGAGATCCAGGTTAGGATGCTCTGGAGCTCAAAAGACGAGCTGGTGGATTCTCATTGTATTCCATGTACTTGATTATATTCCACTGTGTGTGTTATACTGAATGTTCAGTACTTGTGAGGACAAGTTATTATAACTGTCCATATTGTACTCTGATGATGGTATGTAGGTGAAATGTTACAAATTCTTTTTGTGTAAAGATGAACTATTATATATTGTTCTGCTGCGATTATGAGATTCTATGTTGTTGTTTCTGCTTCTTCTATCTCTTTTTCTTCTTCACCCCTAAAAATTCGTATTTCCATTCAATTTGAGTTGGACATGTGCGATTTATTTCCAACTTAAAGGGTATGGAGATACGGGCCTTTACACTTAGTATCAGAGATGAAGGTTAAGCAAGAACCTTGGCTTTGGTAGGGACTACTCATTAGAGATAGGGTTAGTAGAACCATGGAGTGATTTGAGTGTATTATATATATGAGCGCGTATTTGTTAGTGAATATAATTTTTTTTATTGTGTTGATTTATCTGTTGAGTGGCTTACGAATTTTGGTCGAGTAGTGGGATGCCACGAAATCGATAGGAGTTTCTAAACACTTAAACACGGTAAACCGACACATTATGGTATTGAAGTGGGTAAATGAAATAATTCTACCCAAACTATATTTTGATATGAAAGGAATAATTTTTTTTGAAATTATTATAGTATAATTAGTGTGTTTGGTTACTATTATTATATAAACCAGATGTAACTGAAATGGTTTATATAACCAAACAGAAATTGTATAAATATGATTTATACAAACAAGTTAGACTTAAAATGAATTCAAACCAGAATTTGGAAATTTAAATCCCGGAAAGTTGGGAAAATATTTTCAGAAGTGTTGTGAAAATAAAATAACATTATTTTCGATTTTGAATAAAAATTGTTTTAAAAGGATTTTTAGAAGTGATAAAGCACTGAAATCACTTTAGTCGCTAGAAAATAATTCCGATGATGATCGCGACATCATCGGTGTTCATTTCTGAGTTTCTAAGTGACGGATTGCTCCCGTAATAATTTGATATGGGTATATTGTTTGGAAACAAGTGTTGTTTTGGAATTTCGATGGGAACTTGTTTTAAATAAAACCAAACTGATTTTGAAAAATTCTAAAGGAATGATTTTTTAAAACAAAAGAGCTATATGTATATTTATTACTTGGGTTAAAATCGGGTATTTGAATTCTGGAATTTCTAGTCTAAAGGTGGAAAGAAACTTCAGGAAATAAGTTTTGAACTTATAATTTGAAATCGATAAAGATAAGGAAGAAGGATGTGAAATTTTATTTTGAAATTTAGTTTTAACTTAAGTAGGTTAAAATAAATGGCATGAATGAAAGTTTTACTTAAGATAAGTTAAATAACTCGATTTGGATTTGAAATGGTATGATAATGAAGTGAATACAAAATTTGAGTTGTACTATAATTGTAAATTTTAAATAGAATTAACTCAAGTCGAGTTAAATTGAGAAATTTATGAAGTGGAAATCCAAATTTGAATCATATAATCGAGCTGGATTTGATTTGTGATAAATTGAATGTGAACTCGAGTATATAAAAAAATTAGACTTAATAAAATGGAGTTTCATTGCAATGAAACTAAACTTAAGTATATAGTCGAAGTGTTTATATAATAACAAATTAACTTAATTTAATATAAATATTTGAATGGAAACTTGACTCAAGTCAATTCATGGGATGGGTTGTTAAAAGGAATTGAATTAAAGTTAAGATAAATAAAGTGATTTTGGGAAATGAAACTTAATTTAGTTAAGTAAATTAGAAGCAAACTATTTAGAGAATTAATTAGTGAATTGAATGTTGAAAATGAGAATTGAGTTATAAATGGAATTCGACTTATATGTAAGCGAATTAAATATAATTTGAAGTGTTGTCAAATTAAATAGAAATGGATTGAAATGGTGATAACTTAAGTTATAAATGAATTCAATTTAAATGTAAATTAAATATGGTCGGGAATATTGTTGATGAGAATGAAATTCAACTGAAGTAACTAATTTATGAGATAATTCATAAATAAATTGACATGGAATGAAACGCCGTTAATGTAACGACCCAGGATTTTTGACGTCTCGAGTTTTGAATATTAATTTTCAATATTCAATAATATGGTATTTTAATAAAATAAAAATCCCATTAAATAACAATTGGTAATAATATACTGTTTTTTAAACTAAGATAATATTTTGAATTTCCAGATTTTGATTTTATAAAATAGGTAATTTATTTAAAATGGAATTTCTTATATATATATATATATATATATATATATATATATATATATATTCAAAACAACAAAAGTTATGTGTGTGTATGTGTATAATTTGGAAACAAATTCGTAATGTGGTTTAAAAAAACAACTTCAAGTCTTCGTGTGTGTATATATACACTTCAGTTAAAATATATGACTCAAATACTAAAACTTTTGTTATTCCATTTTAAATCACATTTTGTTAACATCTCTTTTTATTGTATTAAAAAAATGTATAGTTTCAAAATAAATGAAAATGTTTGCTATTTTATATCATTTTTTGTAGATTTTTCTATTTTAATTTTGAATATAAAATAACATCTTTGTCAAAACCCTATTTTATAAAAGATTTCCTTATAAAAATGATTTTATTTAGCTTTCCTCATTTCTGTCATATATATATATATCTTCTTGTATATTTACTCCTTTATTATCCAATATATATATATATATATATATATATATATATATATATTCCTTTCAATAACTATATTTATTTAGTCCATTCATATATATACATATATTTCACTTATCATTACATATATTGTTTTCAACATACTATTTTTATTTAGTTTATAGCATACAATATTTATTTGTTTATAAATACCAAAATTTTCCTTTTTGAACTTATATTTATATTTATATACATTTTTCTTAACTAATATGTATACATGTATATATAGACCCTTTTTACTTATAGTACATTGTATTTTCCATAAGTCATATCATTTTATTTACAATATATCCTTTTCTTTTCCATCTATATTTATTTCCTATGAATTTGTTTCCAAATTATATATATATATATATACACATAACTTTTGTTGTTCTGAATACACACACACACACACACACACACATATATATATAAGAATTCCTTTTTAAATAAATTTCCTTTTTTATAAAATAAAAATATAGAAATTCAAAATATTATCTTGGTTTGAAAAACCATATATTATTACCAATTGTTATTTAAATGGGGGTTTTTATTTTATTAAAATACCCTATTATTGAATATTGAAAATTAATATTTAAAACTCGAGAGACGTCAAAAATCACGGGTCATTATAGGAAAAGTTAAAATATAACGATTTTATGAAATGGTCCATAAATGAATTTAGTATGCAATGAAATGTTGTTAAACGTAAATTGAGTTTAAGGTGAATGTAAGTAAAGTTAATGAAAATAAAGTGAACATTAGTAATTGAATGTAAATAAAATTGAATGTAAACCAATTGAATGGAAATAAAATGAATATAAATTAAATGAATGTAGATTAATTGAAAACGAATCAATTGAATGTTAATAAGAAACGAAAGTGTAAATATAATGTTGACATTTGAAAATGCAAATTGATATGATGATGAATTAATTTTGATGGATATTATTGGTTTGATGCTTTCCCTTATTCAGTTGCTACATTTGCATATAGCTATGGTATATTCTATATTGTATAGTGATGTTAGTTTCTATATGCATGTTCTCATTGGTTGTTGAGTGATTAGTAGGTGCGAATGGCGTATGCTTAGCATTTGGAACTCGCTTTCGCATTTTATTGGTTGCATATGCTTGCTAATGCTAAAATAAGGTACACATCTTATATTACGTATCGTATTTTTATATCTTTCCCTACGAGATGCCTCATCCTCGAAGATAAGATGTATATTTATGATAAAATATATATTTTAAAATTTTCCAATTGAGCCGTGCAAAGGAGCCACTGGCAAAATTTTCCATAAATTTAAGGCGTTGGCAAATTTTTAAGAATTTTGAAAAGGAAATTTTTGATAACTAAATTAGATTTTGAATTATAACTTGGAATAAATTAATGGATGGAAATAGTTGGTATAGGTGGGTGAATCTAAAAGACCTAAAATTTTATAATCTATTTCAACTAATGGGTTTGAAAAGTTAATGGGGTTGTGACATTTTCTTACTTGTTAATTTCGGATATGAAATTTTTTTTGGGGGGGAGAATGTAACGACCTAGAATTTAAGTCACTTGAATTTGGAATATTTAATTGGTTTTAAATTTTGAAAGTTATTGTGTTGAGTTAAGTAACTTAAATTCAAATATAAGGGTTATCTAAATAATTAGAATTGTTTAAATAATTAAATCCTGAATTTAATGTGAATAAAACTGATTTCGAAAGTTGATTTAAAATTCTATTTGAATAAGTATAAAGATAGTAAACTTTTGAATTTGAATTAAAAGTGATTAAACAATTTTAATAATAAACGTTTTAGTTAACGGGTAAAAATAACCTTCTGGGGCACTGTCTCGGATTTAGACGAAACGCGGGCCATTAGATTCGTAATAGTGAATTATAGTATACCGTCGAATTTTGTGAGATTGGACGCATCGTTTGGTCGTGTGAGATTGAAATGCATAGAAATTAATTAAAGAAATTTAAACTAATATAAATTGATTTTGAAAAGATAACTCTTTATATGATGGAATTGGATCCCGATAATAGTTCCATTGTGTTCAGAATTTGGGCATTACATATGGAACGCCAGATGTCATGCCACGATTGGAGTTCAAAAATTTAAAGTTTGATAGTGCCGCTAACATTTTCTGCATAAGGACCTCACTTTGTCATTTTTTTGAAAAAATAAAAGCCTAACCCTAACAGCCGCTACATCCAACGGCCGAAAATTTCCACGTCAGTTGGGACTGTTTCATCATAAGAGTTCAATAGAAAGTGGAGCGGCACAGAGTGAGGATTCGATCTATGGTCGTGGATCGACGATTTGTGGCCTATGACGGTAGAGATCTGGTCTCGAAGTTGGTATAGGAATGGGTGTTTTTCAGGCATCCAGTTGGGATGTCATGGGTGCTGTTGGAGAGGTCGTGGGCTGGGTGAACTTCGGTGCGGAGGCGGCGTGTTTTGGTGAGGTCGGGTAACGATGGTGAAGCTTTGAAAGCAACGGCTCTGGGTATATTCGAGACTTAGACGAACGAACATGGTTTGGGTAATTAACCGAGTTAATCAAATGTAATTAGTGAAGATAATATATTATTTAGTTCCAATACCTTATGAAATGTATAACTCTTGCATACAAGGTCCAAATCGAACGGGTTATTCATGTTAGGTATCGACGAATAATATGCTATAGAGTTGGATTGGATGGATTTGAGCTAGTAGGAATTTAGGTTAAAATTGAATGACTGTTCAATTTTAATTCAAACTGGAGCTATTTGACGGTTACTGAATTTCTACGAGTTCACTCACCTCTCTGGCCCATTTATATTTTTACAGAAGTGTGGATAATTTATTTATTAATTGTTTGTTGAGTATTTGAATGACTTACTATTTTATCAGTTGGTTTGGATATACTCTCACCCCTGGAGCGGATGAGGCCCTATTACGTTCTTGTGTAAGAGCCTATGACCCTTTGTATACGATCCCGTCTCGAAGTGGTTGATTTATATTTTTCGGTTATATACTGTATGTGATGCAATGGGACAGGTTGGAGGGATCCAACTGGATTCCTCCCACTGTTGATTTTATTTTCATATATCTTGATGTATGATGTGTTAAATTCCATATTTGATGACATGGATGATTTTTCCTTATTTAGTGCTATAGTAGCACTAGGCCATATTATTACTATTTTGACATACTATAAAGTGAAAATTAGTTTTTAGAAAGATTTTAAGTAATTTCGAAAATTTATATGTTAATAATTGTTCTTGAATCACTCAGAGAAGGAATTTATATTAAATTAAGTAAAGAGTAAGATTTTTAGATACTATAATTCAATAGTTTTATAAAATACTTTAAATAGATATTTTTGAACTGTAAAATAATGATTTTTAAAATCTTGATAAAAATCTGTCTTTTATACTAAAGGAACACAGTTTTAAAAGAAGATAGAAATATTTTGGTATAAAAATTTATTAACCGTTTACATAAAATGATATATATATATATATACATATATTAATATTTATCTATAAATGTGGAAGTTTATAAATGTGAGAATGTATAAATGTGGTATTTTACAAATAAAGTGAAGATTTGTATAATCCTATTTTATTGATAAAAGGATAGATTATAAATGGTGTTTTTTTATAAATAAAAGGGAAACTTTTATCATTGCATTAATTGGGAAAAATAAATCACGGTTATGGATTCATAATATGATATGGGATATTGTTTCAGAAAAATATTTGATTCTATTTTGGAAATTGAAAGTGAGGATAGTTTTAGAGATGTTATACGATATGTTACAAAATAGAAGGAGATTTATAAATATGGAAATGATTATGTTCATATTTAAGAATGGAATTTTATCAAGGAAGTATGTTTATGTTTTAAAGGTTGTTTATTTATATTAATATTGTTTAAAGTTGTTTATCAGTATTTTAATATTTTAAAAGGTTGGTTATTTAAATTATTAATATGGTTTGAAATTAATTATAATTTTTTATCAGCAAAGTTTTGGAAATTAATTATTATTACTTATAATAATATTGAAGATAAATTATTAGTGTTTTATTAGAATGTTTTGAAATTATTAATTATTATTTTTAAGATGTTTTGAAGTTAACTACTATTTATTTATATCGTTTATTATTATATAATAGTCTTTTAAAGTAAATGATTAGAATTTATTTATAAATGTTTTTGAGATTTATAATTAGGGTTTATAAACAAATGTGGGTTTTATAAGAGGACTCTTATAATAAAGTTTGGAAAACTTAAAGGAAGATTTGAAAAAGGGTAAAAAAAGAGTTTTATAAATGGTCTTAGATATTTATAAAAGAATTTTAGAAGTGGGTTTATTGATTTATAAATGGAGCTTTATAAATGGTCTTATGGATTTATAAAGGGTTTATCATGGTTTTAGGGATGTATAAAAGGGAGTTTATAAATGATTTAATAAACTAATGAATGGGGTTATGAACGGGTTTTAGAGATTTATAAAGGAATTTATAAATTTGTTCAAGGATTATGTAAGAAGAAAATCCTTCTATGTTCTGTGAATATACTTATATCGTTGAGATAAGTATATAGATTCATTCCAAGTATCGGAAATATAGAGGTTTATGGATATATCTTCGTAAAGATATACTAAGATAAGTATTTGGAAAGTGTTTTAATTAATGAAAATATTAATTAAAGAGGCTTAGGGTGCTTGGTGCTTAACCAGCGTTGCTTCCTTTCGAAAGTTGATCTTCGATTGGATTGCTTGTTTGTTTGATAGCTAAATAACTGACTATCAAATGTCGGTCAGTTTATAAACTAACGTTTTCGATTTGGAGAGACCGGGATCAGATATGTTATCCAAAAACCACTTCGAAACGGCATAAGTGTTCCGCATTGGAATATCTTAAAGATAATCGAAGTCGATCTTTTGGATAAGGGCTACTTGGTACTAATCCTAAGGATGATTCCAACATGGATGTAGTGGAAGTGGTGCCTTCGGTTTCGTTTAGTCCCAGAATGAACAAGTATGGATAAATGTTGTCCTTGCATTGTTGCCTGGAGGGTAGTATTAGCATTCCAAGTGGGAAGTGATATATAAAGGTAAAGCGTAGCCTCAAGCCTCATCAAACGAGAAATGACAAAAATTGTGCATGTAGCAAGGCCAAGTCGGTTTCTCCCATCAGGGTATGGTCGTCCCAAATCTAGATCGATTACTATCTACTCACGTATGCTTTGGGTCCCATTAACGAAAGGGGTGATCATATTTGGTACTATTAGTCAAGTGGTAGGCCAGTCCTGTGTGGTAAGGGTACAAGATGTACTTGTCAGACCTCGGTTCATTTTATCTAAAGATGTACCATTGGAAGGTAGTTCGTTACCTCGTCACAGTATGGAATCTAATCTTCAATATGCGCTTTTACGATTTTTATTGTAGAACCCTGGAATTTAATTAATGTAACAATTTTGGCTTTGATTAATAAGTATTTGTACTCAAGACACTATTATAATACCAATGAATTTTCTATATAAAAATTTTTGGTTATCGTAAAGTGAAAAACTCGTACGTGTTTATGTGGGGCATGGTCTTACTAGATACCTTTATTTTGAAAGACTGTGATAACTTTAAAAAACCAACTGGGTGTGTTTTCTCACACTGGTTAGCAGACTGACTCGACTATTATTTTAGTATAATGCTTGGGTCAGACCGAGTATATCTAAAGATTGCTTTGGAGCATTAAAGCTCAGAGGCGAGTTGGAGGTCTTCATGACGTATTCCCATATTTGTTTATTTTTCCGCTGCATTGTTGTTGAATTATAAACAATTGTAAGGACAGTCTGTTATAACTGTTTTGGCTAATAATTGTGATTTGTTTTTTTACTCTGATGGATGTATGAATATTACAATTTCTCTTTTGTAAAGATTATTAATATTATATTATATGTTGTTCCACTGCGTTTGTGAGAATCTGCGTTGTTTAATTTATTTCCTCTTCTTATCTTCTTCTTTCTTCTTTCTTTCCCATAAGTATCTGTCTTTCCATTCAATTTGAGTTGGACATATGTGGTTTATTGTCAGATTGAATCTTGCGGATTGGCAAGTTGTCGCAGAAATCATAAGTTGTTTAGATGTTTTGGACTTCTAAAAGTGTGTTGGAAAAAAGTAAACATGAAAGTTGTATTTCTATTACATAAATATAAACTACTTACATTTTCTTTTATGTGACTAACATTTGCGCTTGAGTTAAGAATAGGTGTTCAAGACTCACACTTGGACTTATTAACGAGGTTGACTCACTTTTGCTCATTTAAGAATAAGCAAAATTTCTTTAAAACACTAAATAAATGTACTTTTTTACATTACAATGAGATATGATGTGATATTATATTGTTTCCCCATTTTTCGGAATGCCCCATGTTAGGATGCCTCTTCGAAGATGTATATTTTGTAATTATATTTTGTTTTGATTTTTCGGAACACTCTCCGTGCATAGAAGACTTTGCCAAAAAAATTCGGAAAATTTGACACGTAGAAAAAATTTAAATTTTTTTATCGTATGCTAAAGTATAGAAAGTCTTTAATTTAATCTATTTAAAATAGTAGCATACGATAAGTGGAGTTGTTGTATGACCCATACAGAGAATCTAGCTGAATTTGTTAGAAGAGCATTAACTATGAAGAAAGTCAAGATATGAGTCGTGTATGTCGACTTCTATATAGAAAATTACGAGGATGCAATTTTCTTAAGGGGGAAGTTTGTAATAGCCTGACTTTCTACGTCGTATAAATTAATATATTAAAATGTGTTTGAAGTTGAATTGTGATAATTATACTTCAAAATTAAATTTTAGCTAATTAAATTCTATTTAATAGAAGATTTTGACTTAATAAATTAGATTAAATTAATAAATTCTTTCGAATAATCCATTGAAATCAAATAAAATGTATTAATCTAAACAAAAGTATAAATAATTTTTATATGAATAAAGTAATTGAGAAGTAAAATTAGTTTTGTAATTGTACAATAAATAATCAAATAAAATTAAGTGGGCAGTGAATTAAAAATTGTTTAATTATTGGAAAATAATTTATAAAATGAGGTGTGAATCAACTTAAAATGGATTGGAATTTGTTAACAAATGAATTAAATAGGTTGTTAAAATAATAGAGAGAGTGCGCAAAGTAAATCAGTTATAATATAACCTATAACTAAACAAAGCCCAAACACGTTTCCTTTCTCCATACTTCTGGATATTTCTCCTTGCTTCTTGACAAACCCGAACTAATCCCTTGATCATATTGGAGCACCAATTTTTTTTTCTTCAGAAAATCAAAAACTTCTATTACATCAAAAAATGCGCTTGAACTTGTAATGTACAACGGCAACCCGAGGAGAAGGAGCAATTTGCGTTCAAGAAAGGGAGCAAGACCTAAGGTTTGGTGATTGGGTGTTGGCTTTGTTCAATTATACCGTGCGAGCATAAGCATGAAAATCGCAATGTAGTCCTAGATGACATAGAGGATGAGGCTTCAATTGAACTAGGTCGCGACGTGGATGGGCGACCTGAGATCGACAATAAAGGAGCGATGACCTAGAGCGACGCAAGCTCTGATGGTGGCTAAGAAGGTTGATTGAGATGCGTGCGAATGGTTGTTGGAGGTCATGACATATGTAGATTGGCTGCTTTCAAGGCAGAGCGATATCGACGACTGTAGGATGGAGCTGCTGCTTATGTTAAGAATCTCAATGACAGATGAGCGAGCACTTCAACTTTGGACGGAACAGCATTGTCTAAGACATAATAAATTTTGTGTTCATCATCTCGGTGAGTTAATCTCACTCACAACTACGAATATTTTTTTATTTGATGCGTATCCCCTATATAATTTTTTGATCGGTCTAATTGAATGGATTGTTAAATAATGTATGATATTGGTTAAATTAGTGATGTGTTTGATTGTAGATGATTGTTGATGTTGTTGTTGTTCGAATTGAATAGAATGATATGGTGTATAATGATTTATTTGATGATGCGATGATTGATGTAGGATGGTTATGTTGTGATGATTATTAGTAATTTGATGTTTGCAAATGATTAAATAATATTTGAAATTATTGGGAAAAAAGGTGAATAAATTAAAAGATGTAAATGTGAAATGAATAAATTATTTTAGAGGTAAATAGCGAATTATAAAATGATTTCTTATTTAAGAAAAGATGTTAAATAAATTTGAAAGAGGAACAACTTTGAAAATACATAAGTGGAATTATTTTGAAGATTTTTGAACCAAAATTTGTTTGGTCAATGATGGGTTTTGAAATAAAACAAATGAAGTTAATACTATTTTGCTGTTGATTATAAAAATAAAGGAATGGTATATATGAAATGATGTTGGAAAAATATATTTTTGAATTTAATAAATGGGAAGTTATAAAAAGGATATTTTGAATTAATTACAAAGTGAATGTAAATCATTTTATTGGTAAGTGAAAATTTGCATTTATCATATAATAAGAAGTGAACTTTGGAAGATATATACACACATACATATACATATGAATACATACATTCATACATACATACATACATACATATATATATGAGTTTAACTATAAAATTATTCTAGGAATGTATTATATGGAGTAGAATTTGAGTTTGATGAATTATGTATCGATAATATTGGCTTTAAAAAGGTTTGAAAATAAATGAGGAATTTAAATGTTGATTTCGAAAATTATAAACCTAAGTTTGAAAATATTTATAGAATGAGAATATTCTTTTGAATTTAAGTTTTAAAAGTATTTAGAAGATATAACCTTCCTTATAGTATTTTTAATAACATTAAATTGGAAATTAGAAGTGAAAATATGTTAATGTTATAAATTTATGGATGAATTTGAATAAAGGTTCTTTGGAAACAAAATAAGATGTTTTGAAGCATGGATTTTGAAATTAGATATGAGAATCGGAACAATTATTCTAAATAAAGAGGAAAATAAATAAAAGTGATTTTTTTTGTTAAGTTAAATTGTAGTATTTATAAAAGGAAGAGAATGAAGTGAAATATTTAAATAGAACCCTCCATCTAGTTAATCACCAATTGAATAATATATTGATATGTGAATGGATGATTGTTGATTTGTGTGTTACAGACGAGATGAAGTAAAACACTAGTGTTGAATTATAAAATAATAATATTAAAGAATAATGAATAGAAAAGTGATTTAAGCGGGAGCGACTTAATAAGCGAAGCAAAAATTTATAATGTTGATTAGTTGAGGGAATCGTGTATCTAATTATACTTCATTGGACGATATGGGACGCCTATGTAGGATGTATTTAATTACTCAACACAAGTATAATGTCGAATAATTCATTCAGGGCTGAGTATTTGATATTTGGATTTTGATGGATTATTTTATATGATATACCCATATTGATCGATGTTATCTAGATTTCTGACTTGACATGTGAGGCTAATTTGTATTATTACTTATTTTAATTTAGAGTAGGAATATGATTATCTCAGCTTTTGAGTGGAACGAGGAGTACATAGTCCCATCGAGGATGTTATGGTCAGAAGTATTTTGCTAACCCCATCCTAGATTGACCGACCATGGGTTGCTCCCTGATGGTTGCGGCGACATGGCTCCCTTGTCACATGGTCATAGTCTACTACATGGGTCAACGGGACGAATTCAGGATGATGGAGGAGGTTGACGATGGGAGTAAGGAGTACGGAGGTGATGAAGTGAGAAAGTGACGTGCGATGTATTGTGTAGCTAAAGACTGGTGAGGATGCTCACAAAAATATTACGACTTGGGTCTCCCTTTTCACCTAAGAAGCATCTAGGCTCAGGGTGGACTTGGCTTTTGGCAATAGCATTAAAATAGCATATATAATAACTGTAGTAGTAATGAAATTAAAAACGAAGAATAAAATGAGAAAATTTAATGCTACTCAGTAAATGTGAATAACTGATGTTTGTGGTGTGTTGTTTGCGATGTATGATGCATAACATATGTGATGTGTGATGTGTGAGGTGTGTTATGTGTGCAATGGATGTTTCATGGATGATGGATGTTATGATGTTAGATGGGTTATGGATGTTGTTTGATGTGTTGTAGATGGTTGATTATTCCTTTGATGATTAGATCGCTTTATTATATTGTGTACATATTATTACTTGAGATATCATTTATATTCTCACAAATAAGTATAGACATAGTCTGACCCGTTTATTATTTATATAATACTTGGGTCAGTCCGAGACATTTCAGGTTCAGGAAAGATGATATTAGATTGGCTTATTGGGCTTAGTTGAAGATTATATTATTTGTTGTATCATATATCATATATTTGGAAGCGTGTATGTATATGACATTGGATTAAATGTCTTGCATTTAGCTTGTATATAATTGAGATTTAGAGGGAATTTGACTTTTGTATCCCACTCAAACTAATGTGATGTATTATATTTTATATCGCTGCGTTGATGGCTCTATGATCTCTGTTATTTATTTTTATATTATTTATTATTTTATCCTCGGACAAAAAACATGTGTATTGCTTTGTACTGAGACTATGTACGTCGAGGTGAGTGGTTTTTATATTATAAGAAGTATTCACCGTTGGTCCAAGGAAAGATTCACATGTGCTTCACCCACATTGCCTCATTCTTTATATTGCTCGACGGTATTATTCAGTAATACTCTTGAGTAATATGAGTATCGAGGTGGGGTGTTATACCCTACACTTAGTGGAAATTTCATACAACAATAGTTACCAATCGAGTATAGGGATTGTACCTTTTGAGATGTTGTATGGGAGGCCATGTAGGTGACATGTATATTGGCTTGAGACGGGTGATAGGGTCTTGTTGGGGCTATACCTCACAAGTGAAGCTTTAAAATGATTGAGAAATTTCGATGAAGTTAGAAAAAACTTCAATCAAGGCAGAAGTGGTATGTTGGTAGAAGGCAATAAGATTGGGAGTTTGATCTAGGAGATCATTTGCTTATGAAATCTTCGTCGATGAGAGGAAATATGCAATTCAAAAATGCAGGAAAGTTAGTACCGAGGTAAGTTAGTCAATTTCTAATGTTAAAAGGAATCAAAAAGGTAGCTTATAGGGTTGAGTTGCCAAGTACCTTTTACGGGATCCATAATGTGTTTCATGTATCGTACTTAAGGAAGTGTATTTGAAACATTCGACGATAGTGAATCTTTGAGTTATGGATGACATGGTTTTTTAACTAAACACGACTTATGTTAGGAAAACTATTTGGATAGTAGACCAAGATGTAAAGAATCTTTGAAACAAGGAAGTGAAGCTGGTATAGGTCCAACAGAGTGAGGACCGAGAGGCTTGTACTTGTGAAACAAAAGATAAGTTCCAAGGGACTTATCCCGTGTTGTTTGTTTACACTTAGCATATATGTTTTCTATGTTTTGATTGAACTATATATGTGTGTTATTATGGTTGATTTAGTACGTACTGGTAGTTACACTAATACATTTTGTTGTGACGCATGGGTTGGAACTTGTGTGCTTATGCTAGAGTAGGCATGACATATATAGAGAATCACTACCATCCCTTATTTGAATTTCAGGGATGAAATCCTTGTAAGGGAGAGCATGTAATGACCCATAAAATAATAAATAATTAATTAAGAAATTAACCATAAAAATTTTGGTTAATTAATTTGATTAAGGAATTAAATAAGAGAATGAGTGAATTAAACAAGGCAAATATTTAGGGGACGGTTATTACTTATTATGCATATGAGATTATTAATAGGAAATTATTAAATGGAGGATTTGGAATTTTAATTTAAATGATATATAACTAAATTTATCTTTAAATATGTGTGGATAAGATTTAATATTTAAACAAACGAGATCTTATATTAAGGGTAATTAAACTCGATCATATATGTAAAGAGAAAATATAAACATTCGAATGAAGGATATTGTTATTAAAGGATATAAATAAGGCAACGAAGGATTAAATGTAGGAGATCTTGTATCAAGGATAATTGCCTAATAGGAACAAATATAAATATGTGAGTGAGGGAGATCTGACATTAAGGGAACAAATTAATACAAGGAGGAAAGAAAGGATTCTCTAAATCACAAAGCTTTCTTATAAATATACACTACTAAACAAAACTAAAACAAAACTAAAACCTTGCCAATCAACATTACTAAGAAAAAGAAGAAGAAGAAGAAAATGAGAAAAGGCGAAGGAAACCTAAAATGATTAAAGATCGAATGAAATCCTAAGGCCTAGGTGAGTAATATCGTTCCTTTTTAGGTTGTTTTTATCTCTGTAGATTATAGCCTTGACTTCCTATGATAAAGTTCATATAATATGTAGTTATAAATGATAGATCTTGATTTAATGAATGTTTTAGGTTGAAATATCTTTACTAGGCTGTTTAGCTAAGATTCCTTATTCAATTAATTTTGAAACGAAGTGAAATTTAATATGTGGTTAAAATGAATTTTTAAAGATAGGTTTTAAAGACGAGAATTTTTCTATGTCAATACAGTTAGATATGAATTTTCAAGGGAATCTGCGAACTTAATGAATAAAGATGGTTTAAAAATGGATATCTTAGAAAAATAAGCTAAATAATCTTATTTGTGAATTTCAGGAATTTTCTATGTTTTTTCCTATTCTCAAATAATCATTCCTGAAAGATAAATATGAATGCCAAAACTAAATAATGAGGCAAACAAGACGTAATTACGCATGTAAATTTCATAGCTAAGTAATAAGTGGACAAGATAACATAAAAGTGCGGTAAAAATAAAACAAATAAAAGCTACTAAATAAAAATGGAGGTCAAACGAATAAGGAGGCAGCATGTGGAAAGACAAGCACAAATATGTTCAGAATTATAGATGTTAGCAGTTAGTTATGCAAGCTTTAGTATATGTACTGAAGTGAGAGATTAGCCAATGATGTTATGCTGGAGGTATAGTACCCAAAACCTAAAATGAACTATGAAATAAGAAAAATTTCTAAGAGCTTTGCGAAAGTGATGGTCAATGTAGGTTCCAAACATAAGTCGAGGAAGATTGTTGAAGGTTCTCTAAACGAGAGTGAATAATCCTTGATTCCTTAGGATGAATGCCGGGGGTAGTGAGTCGATAGTCGAGGCATATTGAGTTTAGGGGAAAATCAATACCAAAACTAATTAGCATTCGAAGTAAAGTTGTTACACTCATTCTTACCAAGAACTACTTTGAACCGCAAGAGAACCGACTCGAAACCACAACACCTAACATGACCTGAGCTCAGCAACTAATGGAACCACAGCGAGAAACATTGCATATATTAGGAAAATGGGGCAAGTCACGGTAGTTTCGTCTAAAAATCAAAGTCAAATATGACAAACCGCACTAAATCCGGGGAAAGTACATACCGAGATGAGCTGACCATGTCTCCAAAGCTCATACTTTATCAAACCTACAGAAACAGGTGTGCACCAATATATACCAAAGGCAACCTAGACCGCTTCGCACATAGTCAAAAGCACTTCAAAGGGGCTGTATACAGGGCCACTAAGGATATGCTTCAACGTAGAGCCAAACTTAAAGTTCAAATCACAAATGGTCGTAAGCATGTTTCGACCTGGCGTACCATCAAGGCAATCAAAGACAACAAAAATGTTAGCAGGGTAGCACAACCAGGGAACCATGCAGTATTCACCACTGTACCTCTTCATATGCATCAACATCGTAACATCACACACTGGTCGGCATAGGCACAACGAGATCAATAAATGACAGCAAACTTTTTTATAGAGGCCCATAGGAAAAGCTAATTCAAATTTGAATTCTTTTGCCACAATTTCGGATATTCCCGCTCTAATTTTAGGAATTCCCACCTCCATTTAAACTTCCCACCAAAGACATGTCAGTAATCCAGTAAAGTCAAATAAAAAACACAGATAAACGACATCTGGCAGAATCCAAGGGTTGAGACACAATGATGAGAGAGAAATTCCAGTAACACATGTGCATTTCGTGATTATAAATAGACAAGGCAATGTAGCTTAAAGAGAACTTCTTTCTCTTTGGACATTTTTTCTTTCTTTACAAAACCTTTAAGGTTCAACTGTACCTTCTGCCATGAAATTCTATACCAAATCAATGATAAAGGAAGAAAGATGAACTTTCCCCACAAATCTAGGATTTCTTAAATTCTAAACCATGCAAATCTCGTGCCCTTCACTGTTTTATGCTATTTCCTTGTTATTAGTACTATACTTTATCTTACTTGTACTTGAATCAAGTATTTATTCGATCTGGCACTTTAACAAACAAAGTGCCACTACTTGATTGTGTATGCATTAACGACATAATTACCACTTCATGGTAAAATTAAGATTAGTTAATTTTACTAATTCAAAGTCAACAAAGTAATTAATGGATTGATTATTTTATACATAATCGAGGAGTTGAAGGATGAAAAAGTTCGTCAATAAAAGCTAATACTAGAACCCAAAGGTTTAGTATGGCCGAAAGTAGTGCTTAGAAGCATGATACTTTGCAAAAGTAGTTCCAAGGTTAAGATATCGAAAGGTAGGCGGGGAGCCTAACGAAGCTAAAAGAATATCTAAAGTAGAAAACTAATAAATGAACAATTAGGTGAAGTTTGGAAAGTTAAGGATTACTAAGATGTAAATATGTGAGAACCTAGTAATAATGCGGGTTTGAAAGTGCTATTGACGCCAAGTAGGGATGCCCACATGAATTTACCTTATTTAAGAGGCAAGGTATGCATTTGACTTTTGAAGGGACATGGGACACCCAAGTGGATCATACATGTAACACCTCTTAATTTTACAAAATTTAATAATAAAATTAAAGGAATAAAATCATAATTTTACTTAAAGGGCTGAACGGTAAACTTTTGTAGATCTAGAATCAGGTTTTGTGTCATATTCTATTGCATCCAAAATGTTGTTTACAGTCATAAAACATATGGAACTTGTTAAGTTTGATAAAATAGACCAAAAGTTAAAAAGATTTTAATCCAATGGCATTTTTGCAATATATTGATTATGAACAACACATATATGATTGTTTTCAGCCTATAAATAGATCCTTCACTCTATTTATTTTGCTCTAAAAATCTAGCCTCCACTTATAAAACCCTAATCACTAAAACAGTTTCAAATTCTGCAAATCAAATCCAAACGAAACTAGTTAATATATGAAATCAATCACCACAAAGATACCTATGTAAATAAATCAAAGCTATCGTAAGAATTGGGGTTCTGTGCACAATGAATTTCTAAATAGTAAGAAGGAGGGTTCATACCCAATCGAAAAGAATGCACTGCTAATCGGTGAGTGGCACACTTCCTATTTAGGTATATATTGATAAGACGTAGTAATTAACCACTTATGGTTTTAAATCAACTAAAGAAGATAATAAATTAAAAGTGATTTTTCGTATTTGTAATTAGTCAAAGATTAATCTCTCTAATTGAAATTTGCAATGTCCCAAATTAAACCTACTATATATCAAAATTTTATTTTCGATGACATAAATCCACTTTCGGTGTTTGTTCATTTATTGGATATATGTATTGATCTGAAAACACATTGGATGTTAAATGAACGCGGACAGTCCATTTTCATCCAACGATGACATAATGATCAAGGATTGGGGTTTGTGAAGAGGAATCTAATAGATAGCCATTGTGGTGTCCGACCATCCATAGGTGATCAAAGTTCGCTAGAATTAATAAAAGAAGGTGGTAGTGGCGAATGCAATCTGAGGCGTCGGTGGTCTAGGCGATGGCGGTGTTTTGTATAGCATACTGTGGGGAGATGACTGTGCGTCGGATTAGGGAACAATGATGGGAGGTCGCTATGATGGTGGTTGGAAGTTGCAACCTGGGATTCATCAAGGTTTAATTATTCATACTATATAAATATAGGTTTATATAGAATATTTTTACCAAATGGCCCGTCAAATTTAAACGCTTATAAATCTCGCATACTTCCATATCATGGGCAGTTCACAGCATTGGTATCGTGGTGAGATAAAAAATATTTTGGTATGTCATATGTTGTGTGTTGAGATAATTTAAAAAAATGCCATAGTTTAGTAGATTCATTATACTGAGGGTTTTATTGGATGTTTAGGTATACATATGAGGAAATTGTTCATCGGTTGTAGTAGTGGCATTTGGCAACGATTGGTTGAGGATTGATCTAGTAGCATCGCAAACGTTACGTGATGACAATTTTGCTTCATTGCCCATAAGGCCTTAGATTATTAGGCGGCGGCTAGCTTAGAATATGCCTCTGTAGTGTCACTTACGGTTTGGTAATGACGTATTGGTCTTTATACCAATAGCATCATATATGGTTTGGCATGCGATTTGGTCTTTACACCAACAATGTGCATATATTTTGGCAACGACGAGTAAATACTTTGGGCTCAATCATGTCATGGGTTTCTAGCATGCAAGTAAATACTTTAGGCCCAGTCATGTGCATACAGTTTGGCGATAGCGATTTGGTCATTATATAGTAGTGGCATTTAAGTTTTAGCATGTAAATTGGTCTTTATACCAATAATTGCACATGGTTTGACGATTGTTAGTTGGTCTTTGTACGAATAGAGTCGCATACGGTTCGACATTTGTGTCAGTTTTATACTAATGGTGTGCCTATGTTTTGACACATGAGTTGGAGATTTACCTCAATAGTGTGGTGTACGATGGCACATGACTTGGAGTTTCATTCCAATAGTGATTCATGTAGTTTAAGGGTTCCGGGTTGAAAGTGTAATTCCAAACAGGAGAATACTTGGCTATATGCTTGAGTATGGGTTAGTATTTTAGTGGAGCCTTAGCATATGATGCCACAATTATTCCCGTAGTACTATACCTTGTTTAGTTAACTTGTTGGGTGTAGGTGGCATAGATTAATGTATGATTTTCGAGCATAAATGTTGTCATGATAGTTGATTAGTATACACTTATGTGATGTGTTTCACTCACCTGACTTATATCTATCCCCTTTATCTTTTTCGCTTTTGTTTTACTCTAATAATAGATAGAGAAGACTGATGATAATTTCGGAGATACGATGGTGCGACGGGGATATGCATTTGGCTATTGGCTATCTACTGTTTAATTGAATTTTCCTATACATTTAGATTATTTGTTTTCTAGTATTTAGAGATATTTTGTAACCGAAAACTATTAGCTGCAGTTTGTTTTATCTATTTAGGATTATGATATTTTCCTAGGACCGCATAATTGATTACAATTGTAACATTATGTAAATTGAACGTAATCAATTAAAAATTAATTAATTAAAAATTAGTAACGTCAAAAAATGGAATTTCCATAAACTTCGAAATTTGAGTAAGAAACTTGCGCCTTCGTGGTGATTTTTTGATCAATTTGCATATATTAGTTTTTTGATTGGAGTTCAAACGAAAGAGTTATAAACGTTTGAATATTTCAGGTCAGAAACAACTAAATATATGTAATTAACAAATAAATAGAATTAATTAACACAAAATAGCCTTAACATTTACTTAATGTTTAAGTATGGTTAACATTAATTTGAAGAGCAAGAAATTATCACCATTGGGTAAAAAGGGAATTAAATTAACGTACATGGAATTAAACAAAATAGTATAATTAATTAACATAGAACGATAATCGATCGACCCCTTTACTGTGATTGATCAACCATTAGTGGTCGAATAGTGGAGGGGTAGTGGCTGACCGCTTATATGCCAGCGGCTGTCATCTGAATATAGGCCGTAGGACCCGGATTTAAAATAGAATAATCTAACATCTAATATTGATTTGAACCCCTATAAATACGTGCCTAACCTCTCGCTTTTATTCTCATATTTTCTGAAGCACGACGAAGCTTTGCCCTTTTTTCTACAAAAAATCCTAAATTAAATAAAACTATAATCTATATACACGTATTGTAACATACCCTACTTTGAGGCATGAAGCCAAGCTTTACAAATGCTGCAATCATCTATAGTATTAGCTTCTGGTAACAACATATGGTAATGTTAATGGTATCTATAATATCAGAAGCATATGAATAAGAAATAAAATCAATATTGATTTAATAAATGGATTTTTTGATTACAATTTAGTTCAATATTTCATATTCAATTACATAATCCTAAAATGATACACATGTTTTGATCAAATATAATTGTTACAAATTAAGCCAAGAGAGATATATGAAGATGCCCCGTAGAATGATCAGAGTACTAGATAGACATAACAGTTTTAAATACATTACAGTGGAAATAATACTAAATAGCTCCTACATGGCTAGCTTTGCCTCCTGCACGTCTTCAGAAGCTTATTTGTCCAACCTACGAAACCTGAAAAGTCCTTAACTCTCAACCTATTCAAATTTAATTTTGAGCACCCGGGAGTTTTAAGGGTAAAACAAAAACTTCGAGTCATACATAAATCTTGGGGTGAATAATTCTATTAAATCCTCGTTTACTGATATTAAGTGAGACTACGCCGCTTAGCGGAAAGGGTTTCCCCTCAGTAGTATCCTTTTAAAATCATATCTTTTCCAAATCAAAAACCTACAATCAAATTGATTATAAAAATAGTAGCAAAAACATATATGTGTATAAATTAGGTAAAAAATGAGCTATTTCTCCACATTATAGTTTTATTTGGCTAATTAATAACCACTGGCTGACTTGGGCCTGCCAGACATAATAAACATTCTAACTTCTATTAGACACAATACTTGGCAATCTACCCTTAACTGTCTTCTTCTAGGATCAACTGATCCTAATGGTTTTACGTGCTTACCAATAACCTACCATTACTCGGTATATTCCTTTCTATGTGTAACATTATTTTAGTCCCATCTGTGACAAAGCCCTGTACACTAGAATTTTGGACTTATATTACTTGGGGCTATTAGCTAAAATATAGGGTGCGATCCTATACCTGTCTCATCTCGACTTCTAATATCTAGGTCATAACTTAGTGTTAACTACCCTATTCAAATTTCATTTCCTTGTAAACAATATTTGCAAATGATTTACCCTTGAAATCATATCTTTATAAAACAAGAAAATCATACTCTTTGCTTTACTCAAAACACTTATGCCATGATATATGCTTTACAAAAAACAATGTTGTTGAAATCTTATCAATGGGATTATCTACCTCTTCAAATTACCTCTTTTAACTTAGAAAACTTTAGGCTATAAGGCTAAAATAATACCTTCGAAACCTTTGCTTAAAACCTTTAAACAATCCCTTTCTAAATAATTGAAAGCGTCTGTTTCGAAACCATTATATAAAATCATAGACATCCTCTTTTGAAACCATTTAAACTTGTCTTTCAAAAGCATTGGAAACCTTCCTTTCAAAACACATGCAAACCTTTCAGAATACTTATGATATATATTTCGAAAGCATTGGGTTCAAGTAAGGATTTGTTGAAACATGGCTTCAAAACCATTTAAAATTATTCTTTTCGAAACCATTGGGTTTAATCTTTGATATAACTAAAGGGCCATAAAGAACAGAGTCAAAAGCGTTACTTTCGAAAAAATTAATCCCAGGTAAAAGAAAGAGGATAGTTTCGAAACCCACCCTTTCGAAACTATTGCCTCCAAAAACCATTTAAAAGCGGCTATATGAACCTTTCGAAAGGATTGAGAAGGCAGCTTCATAGTTAAAAAGCGAAAGCACCCCTGTCTAATACATTGTTTTAAGGCTATAGCGACCTTAACTAATTCGAGAGGTATGAACGAAGCAGTATGGGTATCGAATAGGTTTAAAAGCGGCTATCCTTTCGAAAGCTTCTTTTAAGAAAAAAGTTTGCAGCAACTCTTTCGAAAGCACCTTTCTAAAAAAAAGGCAAGCGGCAACTTGTTCAAAAGCCTCTTTTAAACAAAGATAAGTTGATTAAATCAAAAGCTAATTATAATGGATGCAACCCCTTCGGAAGCATGCTTTCGACACCATCATTCATTCTGCCTTTCTTCAATACACTACATATCGATTTCTTGATATCATGTGCATTGGTTTCAAATAGGTGTGAAAGGTCTAACTGGGCATGGTGACGGAAGCAAGCAAAGGAAGTGACAGAGTCGTAATTCGTAACAAAACTAATTTTATGCCTATCAAAGTAATTTATTTTCACCAAACCTGCTCAACTTGTCAAAATATGATTGGTTGTCATTTCTTTATCAAAATCCTTTTCTTAAAAGGCTACCTAATTCAAAATTTACAACTAAAAACATTTTAAGCAAATAAGCCCTTGTCTTTGATAAAACATATAAAACATTTAAGTTCCTTAACTTAAATAATTATATAACCATAGTAGAATACTTAATAAAATTCTCCAAAAATCGTAATGATTCACTTATAATATTTTTTCTAACGTATATAAATTTCAAACCAAAATTCATTATATAATTGCTATAAATAATTTAAACTCAATATTAACCATTTTCCCTCATATAAAATTCATAATAAATCAACAACTACTTAGAAAATTATGAAACTTGAATCCCACCTCTAAAATAATGTTTTTGATCATATACCAAAAATGCAAATCATATGGATGCCATTTAATAGGTTTTCCAATCCAAACTTATCATAAAATCAATATGAAACAATATAAGTCATCAACAAGCATATATATCAATTTAAACAAATACAACATGGTATAATTTTTAATTCAGATCAACTTGAAACCGAAATTAATATCAAAAGGTGAGATGTAAGTTAATTATTCACCTTGCCTTGGCATTCAGAAGGTTGAGATTTGCCCTTTGTTTGTTTTGCTTAAGCTTTCTACTTAAATCTTAGGTTTTCTTCTTCTTGAATCTCCTTAATGGTGGTCGACCGAGCTCAATAGGTTTTTAATTTTGTTTGTGAATGTTAAATTTAATAAGGAATGAAGGACAGAATGATTTAGGATATTAGAATAAAGGATGTTCCCATTTTACCCTTACCATATTCCACCTACTTACTTATTTTAAATTTTCTTTTGTTTATACATTCATTAAGGCATGGCTCCTTCAAAATTAACAAATCTCAAACCCTTAACTATCTACATTATTTCATTTCATTTATATAATTAAATGTTCTAAATAATGTTAGTCAAAATTAGGGTCATTACAGACTCCCCTCCTTGAAGAATTTCGTCCTCGAAATTACAATAAGGTACTCACAACAATCAAACATAAAGGTAAAACATACCATGAATCAAGTCAGGTAAGTATCTCTAACCCTACTCTTGATTTCCCAAGTACAGTCTCTCTCGTCATCGCTCAACAGGAATTTGACTAGTCTGACTGTCTTGTTCCTTAGTCTCTTCTCATCTCTAGCAATTATACGAATTGGTTTTAACTAGAGTCGTATGCGATTCCACTACTAGATCATCTAACATATTCGGTGTAATAGTATTCTTTGGATCTTGAATACACTTGCTTAGATGAGAATATGGAAAACATTATGTACTTTTGCCAAATTACTTAGTAACTCTACTCTATACGGGAGTCTTTCATTCCTTTTTATAGTAGGAAATGGTCTAATGAATATTAGTGCCAATTTTTGTGATTTTCCAAACCTGATTACACCTTTCATCAGTGATAGCTTGACGAAAACAAAACCTCCGAATGAGAACTCTAAGTCCTTCCATCTTTTATCAACATAATTCTTCTACCTAGACTGAGCTTCCTTCATCCAAGCTCGAATTAACTCAATCTTTTCTACAGCTTCTTTAACCAAGTCCAGTCCAAGGCATAGTCTATCCTCGGTTTCTAACCAACAAATGGGAGATTTGCATGGCCTTCTATACAAAGCTTCAAACAGTGCCATCCTTATACTAGTCTGATAATAGTTTTAATACGAAAAATTGACTAAGCGTAGTTTGTATTCCCATGATCCTCCAGAATCTAGCACATAAGCTCTTAACAAATCCTCTAAGACTTTGTTAACTGTCTCTGTTTGCCCATCTCTCTAAGTATGGTAAGCGGTACTCATCTTGATCATGCTACCTAAAGTCTCCTGTAGACTCTTTCAGAACTCGCTAGTAAATAAGGAATCCTTATCACTTACTATACTACTAGGAATTCTATGCAATCTAACTATATTCTTCGTGAATAACTTAGCTAAATTTGGTGCTGTTCTGGTCGACTTAACGAGCATAAAGTGTGCACTTTTAGTCAATTTGTCCACGATAACCCATGCACTCTCATTTTCTTTATTCGACCTTGGCAACCCATCTATGAAATCCATTAAGATAGAACCCCATTTTCAGAATGGAACATCTGAAGGCTGACGTAACCCACTCGATTTTTGACGTTCGGCTTTTACCTATTGATAGTTCAAACACTGCTCTCCCATAAGCCTACATCTCTGTTCATACCATTGCAGAAGTAACTTCTTTTATATCCTCATACATTTTTGTTCCTCCTGAATGAATAGTGAACTTCAAACGATGGCGTTCTCTAAGAACTTCCTTCTTAATGTTTCCTACACTCAAAGCACATAATTGTCCTTTCTTCCTCAACCATCCACTCCGATCAAGATTAAAATCTTTCAAGTCATCGCTCTCTATTTCATCCCTTAACTTTTGGATCCATTCAGCTAATAATGGATCCTCTCCTTGCTTAGAAGCAATCTTTTCGATCATCATCGGTTGAACTTCTAAACATGATAACATGGAAGTTCCTCGACTAGAACTAGCCTCAGATCTCCATCGCACTCCAACATAGTCAATGCATCTAAATATTTCCACTCAACTATCATTTCCAATACTGCATTCTGATATTTGCTGCTAAGTGCATCTGCAACCTTATTCCCTTTTCGTAGCACGTATTCAATACCAAAGTCATAAACGGATAAAAACTCTAACTACCTATGCTATCTCATATTCAACTCCTTCAAAGAGAATAAATATCTAGGTGACATATAATTTGTAAACAACTCGAATCTCTCTTCCAAAAGTTAATGTCTCCACACCTTCAGTGCAAAAATTAATACAGCTAATTCCAAATCATGAGTTGGATATCTAACCTCATGCGGTCTGAGCTGTCGAGAAGCATAGAAAATCGTTTTACCCCTCTACATTAACATAGATCCAAATCATGTTCTACACGATTTTTTGTACACAACTGAGTCATTATTCTCCTCTGGAACAACTAACACGGGTCATTAGTCAATAAATGTTTCAGTTTCTGGAATGCCTACTCACACTTATCGGTCCAAACAAACTTCACATCTTTCCAAGTTAGTTTGGTCACCAGTGTGGATATCCGTGAAAAATCCTTAATGAATCTTCGATATATAACCAGCTAATCCAAGAAAACACATTATCTCGGTGCGGTCTCAGGTCTTTATCAATTATTAACAGCCTTAATCTTAGCCAGATTTACTCACAAGCATGTTCTAAGACCACATGACCAAGAAATTTCACTTCCTTCTTCCAAAGGTGACACGAAGAATGCTAGCGCATTACTTAGACCAAATGACATCACTAACCATTTATATGATCCATATCTGGTCCTAAATGCTATCAAAGGAATATTATCTTCAGCTACTCTACGCTGATGGAACCCTATTACCAAATCCAATTGGGAAAATACTTTGGTTCTACTCAACTGATTGAACAAATCGTCAATCCTGGGTAATGGATATCGGTTCTTTATCATTCTCTCATTCAGCTTATGATAATCGGTACATAATCTAACGATCCATCCAATTTCATTGCAAACACCGCGGTTGTTCCCCAAGGCGAACTGCTTGTTCTGACAAAATTCTAAACCTTTAGATCCACCAACTACACCTTAACTCCTTCATCTCGGTAGGTGTTATTGTACTTGGCGGTCGACTGACAGGCTCTGCTCTTAGTACTAAATCTATCTGAACTCAATGGGCCATTTTGGCAGTAGTCCTATCTCGAGCTCAAAGATATCTTCGAATTTTCTAACAATGAAAACTCGGTTCAACTCGTCTTCGGTCTTTATAAGACCCAACAAAGCACTAACCTAAAAACTAGGATTTTCTACGGAGTATATAATCCGATCATTGCAACTAAGGTGTCTAAGTGGTATTTTCCTATCATAGCACAATATCCTAGCATCATACCCACTTAACCAACCCATACCCAAAATAATTCTGAACCCTACGAAATCAAATACATGAAAACTTCAAGCAAATACATGACCTAAAAATTCAAACTCTAAGTGGTCACATCTCATCCCAAGAGTCACATACCCTCCTACTGGATTCGCAATCCTTAAGGAAGTAACTAAGTATGATGGTTTTAGGTTAAACTTTTCTACCAAACTATGAGATATAAAAGAATGCGATGCACCGGTATCAAATAGAACTCTACCTGATATACCACAAATCAAAATTGTACTTCCCAACATAGCTTTTCCTTTCTCCTCTACTGTTGGTCTTGAGGTAGCTGATTCCAATACAAACACTTTGCCATTTCCATCTTTGGTTGGTTCCTTCCACTGGTTCTTGTAACTTTCAATCTGATCACAGTTAAAGCATTTTACATTCGTTACTTTACTTGTCCGACATTCATAGGCATAATGCCCTTTCTTAACACACTTATAGGAGACTACATTGGCCTTTCCTTTCTTGGCAGCACCTCCTTTCTGAGCGCCTTTCTTATGGAAAAACTTTATCTTCTAGTTCTGCCCACCTTGGGTTTCCATTTCTTTGTTATCATCAAACAAAGCAAGCATCTCGTCATGCCTCAAACCTATCTCAACAACTACATTGCACAGATCCCTTATATGTGGTAAATATGTTTTAGCAAGCTTGGGCCTCAATCTGCGGATGAAGTTCTCATTCCTTTTGATAACCGTATCAATCATAGCATACCCATATTTCGGTAGCTCCTCAGACCTGGTAGCATACTCCAGCACTGTCATGTTTCCCTGCACCAACTCAATAAATTTCTTGAGCAAAGTTGACTTGGAAATCTCCGACATGAATCTTTCCTCAAACCTCCTAATAAATTCTGCCTAAGTCATGGTCTCCTACTCCCACGGTAACGTTGTTCCACTTGCATAGTGATGCTCCATTTAGCTAACAATGGATTCTCTCCTTGCTTAGAAGCAATCCTTTCGATCATCATCGGTCGAACTTCTAAACATGATAACATGGCAGTTCCTCGACTAGAACTAGCCTCAGATCTCCATCGCACTCCACATATAGTCAATGCTTCTAAATATTTCCACTCAACTATTATTTTCAATACTGCATTCTGATATTTTCTGCTAAGTGCATCTGCAACCTTATTCCCTTTTCGTAGTGCGCATTCAATACCAAAGTCATAAACGGCTAAAAACTCTAACTACCGCTGCTATCTCATATTGCACTCCTTCAAAGATAATAAATATCTCGGTGGCTTATAATTTTTAAACAACTCGAATCTCTCTTCCAACGGTTAATGTCACCACACCTTCAATGCAAAAATTACTATAGCTAATTCCAAATCATGAGTTGGATATCTATCCTCATGCGGTCTGAGCTGTCGAGAAGCATAGGAAATCATTTTACCACTCTGCATTAACATAGCTCCTAATCCTGTTCTATAGCATTCGTGTACACAAATGAGTCGCTCCTCTGGAATAACTAACACGGGTCATTAGTCAATAAATTTTTCAATTTCTAGAATGCTTTCTCACACTTATCAGTCCAGACAAACTTCACATTTTTTTGAGTTAGCTTGGACATCGTTGTGTCTATTCGTGAAAAATCCTTAATGAATCTCCAATAATAACCAGCTAATCCAAGAAAACTGTTTATCCCAGTGCGGTCTTGGGTCTTTGTCTATTATTAACAGCCTTGATCTTAGCCGGATCTACTTACAACCATTTTTTAAGACCATATAACCAAGAAATTTCACTTCCTTCTTCCAAAAGTGACACTTCGAAAATTTCGCTTTCAGTTGATGCTGCCTCGACGTCTTAAGCACCACTCTAAGATGTACTTCATGCTCTCTTTCATCCTTAGAGTATATCAAAATGTCGTCTATAATACTAATACAAATCAACCTAAATGTTCTCGGAAGATTTTGTTCATCATGTCCACGAAGAATGAGAGCACATTACTTAGACTAAATGACATCACTAACCATTTATATGATCCATATATGGTCCTAAATGCCATCAATGGAATATTATCCTCTGCTACTCTAAGCTGATGGAACCCTATTGCCAAATCCAATTGGGAAAATACTTCTGTTCCACTCAATTGATCGAACAAATCATCAATCCTAGGTAATGGATAACGGTTCTTTATCGTCCTCTCGTTCAGCTTATGATAACTGATATACAATCTTAACGATCCATCCGATTTCATTGCAAACACTGCGGCTGTTCCCCAAGGCGAATTGCTTGTTCTGACAAAATTCTTACCCTTTGGATCCACCATCAGCACCTTAACTCCTTCATCTCAGTAGGTGTCATTCTACTTAACGGTCGACTGACAGGCTCCGCTCTTGGTACTAAATCTATCTGAACTCAATAGCTCGTTTTGGCGGTAGTCCTTTCTTGAGCTCAAATACGTTTTCGAATTCTCTAATAATGAAAACACGGTTCAACTGGTCTTCTGTCTTCATAAGACCCAATAAAGCACTAACCTAAAAACTAGGAATTTCTACGGAGTATATGATCAGATCATTGCAACTGGGGTGCTTAAGTGGTATTTTCCTATTATGGCACAATATCCTAGCATCATACTCACTTAACCAACCTATACCCAAAATAATTCTGAACCCTACGAAATCAAATATATGAAAACTTCAAGCAAATGCATAACCTAAAAATTCGAACTCTAAGTGGTCACATCTCATCCAAAGAGTCACAAACCCTCCTACCGGATTCGCAATCCTTAAGGAAGTAACTAAGTATGATGGTTCTAGGTTAAGCTTTTCTACCAAACTATGAGATATAAAAGAATGCGATGCACCAGTATCAAATAGAACTCTAACTGATACATTACAAATCAAAAGTGTACTTTCCAACATAGCTTTTCCTTTCTCCTCTACTGTTGGTCTTGAGGTGGCTGGTTCCAATGCAAACAGTTTTCCATTACCATCCTTGGTCGGTTCCTTGCACTGGTTCTTATAATGTCCAATCTAATCACAGTTGAAGCATTTTACATTCTTTGTTTTGCCTGTTCGATATTTGTGGGCATAGTGACCCTGCCTTTCCTTTCTTGGCAGCTCCTCCTTTCTGAGCGCCTTTCTTATGGAAAAACTTTATCTTCTAGTTCTGCCCACCTTGGGTTTCCATTTCTTTGTTATCATCAAAAAGAGAAAGCATCTCGTCATGCCTCAAAGCCATCTCAACAACTACATCGCACAGATCCCTTATATATGGTAAATATGTTTTAGCAAGCTTGGGCCTCAATCTACGGATGAACTTCTCATTCCTTTTGATAACTGTATAAATCATAGCATACCCATATCTCGATAGCTCCTCAAACATGGTAGCATACTCCTACACTGTCATGTCTCCCTGCACCAACTCAGTTAATTTCTTGAGTATAGTTGACTTGGCAATCTCCGACATGAGCCTTTCCTCAAACCTCCTTATGAATTCTGCCTAAGTCATGGTCTCCTACTCCTATGGTAACGTTGTTCTACCTACACAATGCTGCTCCTTGCAACCATTTGGACGCCAATTTTCTTTTCTGCTCATCATTGAGTCCTAAATTAGTAAAGATCCTTTCACAATAAAGCAACCAATTCTCCACCTCAATTGCATCCTCAATTCTGATAAACATCTTTTCTCCAAGCCTAGCATAATCTCTACTTAGTACTATATATTTATTGACCACCAAAGCTTCTTGTTTCCTTATCTAGCATTTCCTCCAACTAATCCCACAGCAGCTCCAACTTGCATCATATTGGCGAAGAACTAGTACATAGCTCCCATATCAACTTGCAGCGCTCTAGCACCCACGTTAGTAATTTGTGCCCGACTCAGATTCCTTCTAGTGTTTGGTTTGACAATTCCATTGGTTGTGGTGCTTTCTCCACTAATGTTGACCCTACCATTCCTAGCATACATATCTTACTTTCTTAAATCTACATTCGAGTCTTTGTAAGATACAGAAGAATGGCTTAAGAGAGATGGGAGAAATGGAGATGAAGCGTATACTAGTATATAGCAAATACAAGTACGTTACTATAGCGTAATCCCATACCTTAATTTTTTTCTCTAATTCCTTAGAGTTATGTTTCAAAAATCATTTTAAGTTTAATATTTCTTTTAAGTTTTCATAAACGTATGCTCTAATACCAAGTTCTAACATCCCCTATTTTGAGTCCCGAAGCTAAGCTCCACAGATGTTGTAGTAATCTATAGTATTAGCTTCCGGTGATAAAGTACGGTAATGTTAATGGTATCCATAATATCAGAAGCGCATGAATAAGAAATAAAATCAATACAGATTTCAAAATTGGATTTTTGTTTTTTATTACATTTCAATATTTCATATTCAATTACACGATCTCAAAATGATTCTTAGGTTTTGGTCAAATATAATTTTTACGAATTAGGCCAAGAGCGACATATGAAGATGCGCACTAAGATGATCAGAGTACTAGATAGACATATCAGTCATAAACACATCACAGCGGAAATAATACTAAATAGCTCCTATATAGCTAGCTTTGCCTACAATACCTCTTCGGAAGCTTATTCATACAACCTACTAAACCTAAAAAGTCCTTAACTCTCAATCTACTCAAATTTAATTTTGATCACCCAAGAGTTTTAAGAGGAAAACTTAAACTTCAAATCAAACATAATGCCTAGTGCGAATAATTCTATTACATCTTGGTTTACTGATATTAAGTGAGACCACGTCGCTTAGCGGAATGGATTTTCCCTCACTAATATGCTTTTAAAATCATATCTTTTGCAATCAAAATCCTACAATCAAAGCGATTATAACAATATAAGTAATAACATATATGCATATAAATCAAATAATTAACGGACTATCTGTCCACACTATAGTTTTATCTGGCTAACTATTAACCACTGGCTGACTCAAGCCTACCAGACATAATAAACATTCTAACTTTTGTTAGACACAATACTGGGCTATCCTCCCTTAATTATCTTCTTCTAGGATCAACTGATCCTAATGTTTTTGTGAGCACACCAAAAATCTATATTTACTCTGTATATTCCCCTCTATGTGTAACAATATTTTAGTCCCATCTGTGACAAAGCCCAACACACTTGAATTTTGGACTTATATTAGTTAGGGGCTATTAGCAAAAGAATAGAGAGCGAACCCATACGGTCGCATCTCGTCCTTCAATATCTGAGTCATAAACTTAGGTTTAACTACCCTATTCAAATTTCATTTCCTTGTAAATAATCTTTACAAATGATTTACCCTTGAAATCACATCGTTATAAAACAAGAAAATCATATTCTTTGCCTTACTCAAAACACGTATGCTTTACACAAAACAATGTTAATAAAGTATAATCAATGGGATTATATACTCCTTTAAAATAAGTTAAAGCCTCTTTTTAACTTAGAAAACTTTAGGAAATATGGCCAAAAACAGCACCTTCGAAACCTTTGCTTAAAACCTTTAAATAATCCCTTTTATAATAATTGAAAGCGTCCCTTTTGAAACCATTATAAAACCTTAGACATCCCCTTTCAGAACCAATTAAACTTGTCTTCGAAATCATTGGAAACCTACCTTTCAAAAGACCTAAAAGAAAACCTTTTAGAACACTTAAAGTATAGCTTTCGAGAGCATTGGGTTCAAGTAAAGGTTTATGGAAACATTACTTCGAAGCCATTTAAAATTATTCCTTTCAAAACCATTGGGTTTAATCTTTGATATAACTAAAGGGCTATAAAGAACAGAGTCGAATGCATTACTTTCGAAAACATTAATCCTAAGTAAAAGAAAGAGGATAGTTTCGAAACCCACCCTTTCGAAACCATTGTCTCCGAAACTATTTGAAAGCGGCTATACAGCCCTTTCGAAAGAATTGAGAAGGTGGCTTCAAAGTTAAAAGAAAAAAGCATTCCTTTCGAATACATTGTTTTAAAGCTATAACGGCCTTAACTAATTCGAGAGGTATAAACACGGCAGCATGGGTTTTCAATAGGTTCAAAAGCGGATATCCTTTCGAAAGCTTCTTTTAAAAGAAAAGTACAACAACTCTTTCAAAAGTACGCGGCAAACATTTGATATCATGTGCATTGGTTTCGAATAAGTGCGAAAGGTCTAACTGGGCATGGTGACGGAAGAAAGCAAAGGAAGTGGCAAAGTTGTAACTCATAACAAAACTAATTTTATGCCTTTCAAAGTAATTTCTTTTCACCTAACCTGCCTAATTTGTCAAAATGTGGTTTGTTTTCATTTCTTTATCAAAATCCTTTTCTAGAAAGGCTGTCGAATTTAACATTTACAATTAAGAACATTTTAAGAAAATAAGTCCTTCTCCTTGATAAAACATATAAACATTTAAGTCCCTTAACTTAAATAATTTTATAACCATAGTAGAATACTTAGAAAAATTCTCCAAAAATCATAATAATTCACTTTTAATATGTTTTCCAACATATACAAATTTCAGACCCAAATTCATTACGCAGTTGCATTAAATAATTTAAACGCAATATTAACTATTTTCTCTCATAGAAAATTCATAATAAATCCACAGTTAATTAGAAAATTATGAAACTTGAAACAGTCTTCAAAAATAATGTTTTTGATCATGTATCAAAAACGCAAATCATATGAAAGTCATTTATTAGGTTTTCCGATCCAAACTTGTCATAAAATCTATATAAAACAATATAAATCATCAACAAGCATATATATCCATATAAACATACACAACATGGCATGTAAATTGCAAAATTAATTCAGATCTAACTTGAAACTGAAATCAATATCAAAAAATGAGATGTAAATTAATTCTTCACCTTGGCTTGGTGCTAAGAAGGTTGATATTTGCTATTTGATTGATTTGCTTAAGCTTTCTACTTAAATCCTAGCTTTTCTTCTTCTTGAATCTCCTTAATAGTGCCCGGTCGAGCTCAATAAGGTTTTTAGTTTTGCCTTTGAATGTTTAAATGAATAAGGAATGAAGGATATAAGGGTTTAGGTAGTAGAATGAAGGATGTTCCCATTTTACTCTTACCTTAAGGTAACCTACTTACTTATTTTGAATTTTCTTTTGCTTATACATTCATTAAGGCATGAATCCTTCTAAATTAACAAATCTCAATCCCTTGACTATCTAAATTATTTCATTTAATTTATCTATTTAAATGTTTTAAATATGTTAGTCAAAATTAGGGTTACTGCATATATCCATGTGGAGGATAGCAGGGAATAATCGAGAAGAAGAATATGATCGAATCAAATCGCCAAAGCCAAGGTAAACTATAAATTCAAATCTAAATTAAATTCAAATCTCTTCTCAAATTTAAATTTCTAAGATGTTTGTATGTACTTGGTACATATTCCATTAGGGAGAAAAAGGGAGTAAAATATAAATCATAGGTTTTAAATCTGGAGATTTGGAAAGCATGAAGGTGAGTGGGAAATTATATGTATTTGCACAATATTAGATATATTTTGTTGTGAATCTATTACTATGATGCCCAGATATAATTAATTGGAGTATTGGCTTAATTATATACGTGTAATGAAATTGAAGCCTATGCATACATATTTTGCGAACTGTTAACCTGAATCGGGAAAGTTAGTATGTAAGTTGTAGTCCCTAAATTAACAAGATTTTATAGATATTCCATATTTGTGGATTTAAATGGCATGTGTTAGTTAATATGAAATAGAAGTTGTTATAAATTGGATTTAGTTTTCGGTAGTATTTTAGTTCAATTGAATGAACTGTGTTACAATGTAAATTTATGTAAATTATTCAGTTTATAATTGAGAATAAAAATGTATCATCTTGAATAGTAAGGAATATGCATAAAAGAAAGAGATGTATAAAATATGTATGCTTACCGTATTTTATACTATCTATTTCAACAAAAACAAAAAGATAATTCCTTGTAATTCTACATGTAACACAAATCCCCTTTTAGATAAGTTATGAAAATTTACACTGTTAACATTTCCTTTTGGAGGATGTAATTCCAACGCATTAAAATGCATAAATCCCTAGGTATAAACTAAAGAATTGTAAGTAGGGATAATAATATTAGTCTAAATGTAAAACTAATACATGCAATAGAAGACAAATTAGAAATTAATCAATAAGCGACGAAATGATGATAAACTATTGAAATGATTAAGTAATGAAGCTATTAACCAAAGAAAGATAGTATGAGATAAAAAGGAATGGTAAATAGATCTAATTCTAAAAAAGGAAAATGAATGGTAAAGGATAATTAAATCCTTTAAGTTAAAAGTAAGCAGTAAATGACACCAAATCGACGTTAATGAAATAAGAAGTAAAAGCAAATTATTAACAGTTGGACATTAGAGGGGTAGTAATCAAATAAGTATGAACATATACCAATCTCAAGTATGAATTTATGATAGGTGTGAATTATTAAAGTTAGCTAATAGCTTATATTAAATAAGGATGATATAGTCACTAAAATGGGTTAGAATGCAAGGTTAGTAGTGTTACACAACAAAAGTATGTCCACCGCAAGGGGCTACAAGCAGTTGTGTAAACATTATACTGATGTAGGATATATCCAACTATGGGACCCATTGATTTATATGTTCACATATATGTGAAGAGAATACCCAACTTAGGATGATTCACTCTAGTCAAAGTGTCAAGGGACAAGTAGAGTCTACTTCAACCTTTGATGGGGTACATTCTAAGCAACCAAGTGGTCACTTCCTTGATTGGATTAGGCAATCTAAATGGGACGATGAGCAAGGCTAGATGCTATGACAGTGAGATTGTTGCCATATATGAGGAGTAAGAGTTGTTACATAGGTCGAGAATGTCATTGGTATTGAACGATTAGCAGAAAGACTAGGGTTATGCCTAAACGGACTACACCTCCTACTAGTCTATATCTCGTTTAGGGCATGCACTGTCTCATAGTTGCTTATTAGTTTGTTTGTTGTTAGGAGGAAAGGCTAGTTAACCTTTCAAAGAGATCTTTCAAACGAATAAGATAGTCCAAGGAGTTAAATTCTCGATAGTCCATGGAGTTGAGTTCATGATATGAGGCAGTTAGATAAGTCTTCAAGACAAGGTAAAGTACGACTAAATATTTGTAATGTCATTATTAGGCACCGTGGGAGTTCTTTGGTATGCATGGTGACAAGGACGTAATACTATGTTGATGATGGATCCTATCGAGGTGTTGGGTTACAGATACTAACTGGGATAATATCTTGGTCCAAAGAGGGACTGTGGTCTTACATATGTATGTATGTATATGTATAAATGTATGTACGTATGTAACGACCTAATTTTCGACGCCTGAAAATCGACATCAATGCGTCCACGGTATCAAATGCCGAACAATCGAATGCTGGAAAACCGAATCATTAAGATTATAGAAGAAAGAGGTAGAAGAAGAAATAGAAAACAATATCAGAATCTCACAATCGCAGTGGAATAATATATAATAACTAAGTGACTGATCTTTAAAAACATTAGAATTATATCTGTTTATACATTACACCATCAGAGTAGATTACAAATCAACAACACAATTTAGGACAGTTATAAAAACTTGTCTTATCCAATCTAACAACTCAGCTACAACACAGCGGAATATATCAAGTACGTGTGCTACATCTCGCCATCCAGCTCGTCTCCTAAGTTCCATAGCTGTCCATCCAGAATCTGTATTCTATAATACTCGGTCTGACCCGAGCATTATAGTTAAATAACACGCTAGTCAGTTTGGAAAACCAGCGTGAGAAAACATACTCAATTGGATTATTAAAGTTTTCAAAATCCTTTGAAATCAAAGGTATCACGTAAGACCACGCCACAAATAGACATGTCAGGTTTTTACTTACGATAACCAAAACATTTCTTATAAAATCCTCTGATATTATAGTAGTGTCTATATACAAATACTTACTCAAATGGCCGAAATTGTTACATTCATTAAATTCCAGCAAATAAGGTATACAAACAAAACCGTAAAGGCACATAGGTAGAACGGATTTCCATCAACGGCAGGGCTACTGGAGTACCTTCCATCACAGTACATGGCCTAGATCACCGTACCAAGGATCCACACAAGACCGGAGCTACGCTTTACTGGATAGTCCGAATAAGTTCAACCCACAGTTGGGATCAGAAACCGCCCCCACAGCCGAAATAAAGGGACCTCTAGACAGGGGTTACCTTACCCTAATCGGTTGCTAACCACTTAGCCTTATGTGCACCTCCCCTATTTTAGCCATTCCCGGTTGATGAGGCTCGAGGCTGTGCGTTACCTTTTTAGCACACATTCACTTAAAATGCTCATCATTCTCTTGATGAGGTTCTGAAAGCATTCATCCATACAAGTCCGTTCCGAGTCCAAACGGAACCAAAGGCACTACTCCTACTACATCCATTTTGGAATCACCCGTAGGATTAGTAGTGATTAGCCCCTGCACTTCACTTCTCCATCTTCGACCCCCGGCTCTTGTCTTCCTCACGAAAACTTTCAAACCAGATCGAAGTGGTTTTCGAAAAATAATTTCTGATCTCGGTCTCTCCGAAACGATCAGCGCATTGTCCAATACTGATAGTCAATTATTTAACTATTAAATAATATTCAAAACAATCATCAGATCTAAATAATTTTTTCTAAATTATTTATTTCAAAATAACTTCGCAAGTTATTTTCCATACTTCAACCCTTTGAAAACAGTTTCAAACCACCTTTCTCTCACCGATAAATTTCCTAAATATTGTTTATTTCCACTGAAAATCACCAAGTCCAAATACTTTAGATTTCAAAATAATTTAAATCACTTTATTCTAAAATACACTTTAAAACATTTAAATTAAAACTACTTAAACACTTTATTCAAAAATATATACTTTAAAAATATTTAAAATAAAACTACTTTATAAAATATAAAACTAATTTTTAAAATAAAAGTTAAGTCAGACTAATTTTTAAAATAAGAGTTACGAAATTCTACACAAGTTTCAAATAAAACTTTAACCAAACTATCTTTAAAATAAAACCATTTTATAAAATATAAATATTAATAATTATCTTTTTAAAACATATTACCAATTAACCTTTTAAAATAATTACCACTACAACTAATTTAATAAATATCTACCTCTAAAATTTTAACAACTAAAATAATAATTTCTTAAAACATTCCTTTAAACAACTTTAAACTTTTAACTTATACTTGTAAATCTGCTTGAAAATGTCTTGGCCTTTTAGGGAAATACACTTTTCTTTCACAACCTTTTCAAAATAAACCATTATTTACTTTTAAAACAAATTACCCATTCCTTATAAATTCCCATTGTGAATTTATACTTGCAAATATTCACTGGTATCTTATTTCACTTTATAACCCCAATTTATAAATTCCATAGTCTCATCTTCTTTTAAAACACAATTTCAAACTCTAAATCAATTACCAAATCGATTTTCAGATTTTACTCCATTTTAAAATAAATTCCTTTGCTCACTCCATTTTTATTTCAAAACCCATTAATTTCAGATTTTAAATTCTTTATTACGATTTAAAATCTTATTTTAACTGAAAATAACAGTTTCATATTTATTTCAAAATTCTTCTTTTATTCCTTCCTAAACCGTTTAAATTCTGAATTTAAAAATAAATCTTTATTATCACTTAAGTTTAAGAATTCATTTATTTCTGTTTATTTGAAAATATCCTTTCCCACACTTGGAATTTATTTATTAGAATTTAAAAATCAACTTTTATCCTTTTCCAATTCATTGTTTAATTGATCTAAATTCTCTATAATTATTTTACTTAGAAATTTCATGTTTTATTTTCCTTTAAAAAAATTCAATCTTTATCTTTGATATCTCAGTATACCCAAATATATTCAATCAAACCATAGCATTCAATATTTTCAATCACCAATATAATAAATCCCAGATTATCAAATAAATCATATAACGGAATATTAAAACAATCTAAATATTTTGAGGAATCCTGTTGGGTCCCTCCAACCTGTTTCCCTATGTCCATAGATGTTAGCATAATATAAAAATACCAATTCCACTTCGAGGTGGAATATTGCGGTATATGAGGTCATCCGCTATTATGCGGGATGCATAGGGTCTCATCCGTTATATAATGTGGCAAATCAATCACTCTAATATATATATATATATATATATATATATATATACACTGCTATATATAATATACCACATCCAATCAATTTAATCATTCAACCAAAAATTTAAATTTAACTATTTAAATTTAAATAATAATCCAGATGACTGAGATTAACTCACCTTTCATTTTACTGTTTGCAACCCAATCCCATTCCGGCTTGTATCTCCACGATTTTTGACCTTATATAAACATCGTATGGTTTTAATAATATTTGAAATAAATTGGACAATCAATTACCGTTATTTAATTTAACTAATGATTTAATTACAAATTTTCCTTGAATAGTCTTTAGTAATTAAAATAAGTTAATAAGCAAGTAAGTCGCTATAATCCATTATTTTAAAATAAACCAGAACATCTAACACGCGTGTGTGTGTGTATATATATATACGAGTATGGTGGCACGTCCGTTGGACGTATGCCAAGAAGGAAGTGTGAAAATTTTGTGTGTACTACAGTTATGGTGGTGATATATATACACACAGACACACATGCGTTCATATATACACAAATATATATGTGTGTGTGTGTATGTGTGTGTCTGTGTATGTGTGTGTTTTATATTTTTCCATTTCTGTACAGTTGCAGTAGTGTACAGCTATATATTAATTTTGGTCTAATTATATAGGGTGGCCAGGACCGAATGAGAAATTTGAAGCAGCCAGGAAGTTATGAATCCATAAGCATCCATCTGATTATTTTGTGAGCATATACGACTAAAAAGTAGTATTTATATCTCTTTCGTACATGTTTTGAGATAAGTTTTCTTAATCAAGAAGTCACTTCTGTAAGTTGGAGATATTAGGCACTAACGTCAATGAAATATTATCTTAGCTTCAATCAGACAACAATATTATGGATATAATCTAGATAGACTGATTTTTGTTTCTTGAGTAAATTTCTATGTACACATAAGAACATAACTACATCATAAAATAATAGTAAATAGTTTAATATTCATTTTCAGAAATATAACAATGGTTTTTATATGAGAAACTAATTATTACTTGAAAATAATGCTATTACCTAGAAATAACAGGTCCAGTTGGAACTATTGCTGTCCGAACTATTCCTTCATTCGCTCCCTCTTCTCTGACCCGATTGTTGCAGCCTTGGCTTGATTTGGATACTGGTGACTACTGCCGGCAGGATTTGCGTCAGCTGCTCTCGATAGATGAAGTTATTGTCGACTAAAATTTATGTCAAAATACCTAAACACAGTGACATGCTAAACTAAAATTTATGTTGATGATATTGTTTTTCTTTCAATCCGTGTTAATGTTTTGAGAGAGGAGTTTGTTTCTAAATATTATAGCATAATCGCATGTATATGGACCCCCATCAACCATTTCGATATCATATTATGTCAACAACTCAATCTAGCTCATTTAAAATTAAATGGTCCAAACCGAGTCAATTATTTTCATCTTGTTTGAATCGATTTCAATTTTGAAAAATGTTAACTTTGGTTTGATTTAGTTTTTGTTTTTACGAAACCAAACCATTTGAAACAATCTAATTAAACCAAATGAAAACATTTGCTTATAGTTATTGTATGAAGTGGTAAAATAATTAGCGTTGCTTATGAATTGAAAAGTTTACTCATACTCGGGAGTAACAGCAACCAAACAAACCAAGCATATTTGAACCAAGCAATAGACGACAATGGAAATATCAAAGATTGAAAAAAACGATTTAGTATAGAAAATGTTCCAACAAAATAGATAAAAGTTAGACTTAATTCAAGCACTGTACACGTTTGAGCTAAGCAAGCAATCTATAAAATTCAAGAATAATGTCTTAGGGAAACAATCGTGCGAACAAAGTTAAATTTTGACAGTTTGATCTTTTTTAGAATAGTACATATCAATCAAATGGAAGAAAAGTAAACAACTTATGAATGAATGCTTACCATTCGGATTCATAGCAAAGATCACTTCATTTTTATAACATAAACCAAAGTTGAAAATGACACATCTCTTTCTAAAATCGATTATTGTTCTTGTGTTCTTGGCCAAAAGTACCAAATGTATCACAACCTCAACAATTTGCTTTTTCTGTAAAATATAGTAGACGACTAAATTAGATATGTAGTAAATTTTAACATTTAAACAAATATAGGTTTGAGTCCAAAAATAAAACATATAATGTTTCTGGTGTGTGTATATAGCCAGGCTACCATGACAACTACAGCAATGACTGCTGCATTTAGCCATTAGCTTAAAAGCATTTTCAGTTTACGCTTAAGTAAGTCATCTATATAGAACTAATCATCACAATGGAATTATGCATATGTACGCATCTTTGGATTTGGCAAAAACTTGAGTTTTGATATATAGAAATATTAGGCACAAATAAAAGTAACAACTGCAGTAAAATAATAGTTGATATGGCAGTTTCAGGAAAGCTCACAGATTGTTTAGCCATAGGTGGTTCTTCGTCGGAGCTTGAATCTTCATCGCTGATGCTGCTATCCTTCTTAATAGATTTTGTAGCAGCAGGGTACTGTATTAACAGATGACTAAATTATATGAATGAACAATTGAAGACAAAGACACCCAAGAAGTATGATTCATATTATGATTTCAGGAAGCTTACTTGTTCTGTAGCCTTAGACAAGTCTTTATCAGAGCTATCTTCATCAGAACTTTCTTCATCACTGTTGTTATCGTTATCAACAACTTTTAGGTAATTAGTTGATAGTTATTAGATTTTACATACTTTCCTCAAAAATAACTTTGGTGATGGTACGAAGGGCAGACGGGTTAAGGGGAGAATGGATTTGGATTGAAGTTTGGTCCCCGACTGGTCAGGTCTGATGGTGACGGTATCAAGAAAGGTTGAGGGTTGAGGCGACAACAGATGAACATATTTGGGAATAGGAGGAAAAAATAAATTGGAGAAGGAAAATGGAAGGGGTGGAGGTAGGAGAGCTGGAAAGGAAAGTGAAAGAGGGAAGGGGTGATGGTGTGACGGTTATAAAAATAAAGGAGGGGAGTAGACATATTTTACCACCTCCACTCAAATATACAAATTAAACAAATTCGCAGTAACACATCAAAAGTCCTTAAGTATTAGTTAAGCGGTAACTCTTTTGGGAACTATATTAAATATATAAATTAAAAGGGAAAAAATAGCCTCGTATGAATGAAAAAAATGCAATCAATGTACAACTTGCACTACCCAGATGAATAATCTGTCATGCTAACTAGAATACAATTACCATAAATATTTATATGAATGAAAGGAGCTAACATTGTAGCAGCTTAAAATGGCAGCATATTATTATTACCAAAGTCGGAAACTTTTGCATCTTTACTAAGTTTACAGTCCCCTCTATTGTAGGATCTTTGATTATTTTTGAACTTTGATTCAATCTGTATGCCATAATTTCAGCAAATAAAAATCAGAAATCTCCAAATGACCCTTAGTCTTCTTTTCGCTCATCTTTGATTACCCATTCATCTTCAAATTTTATAGTCAAATGACAATTATAGCCAAGTATTTTTGTATCCCCATAAAAACTGCTTCATATCTGTTTTCAAAAATATAAAATAATTTTACTTATTTGCATATTTTATGATGAAACATAAATGCAGCTTAAATTCATTTTCTTTTAGTTAGAAAGGATTAATATGAGAAAGACATGTTGAAATATTGATTTAAATTACAAAATACAAAGGTAACCTGTCATCGTGTAATTATATTTATACTAAATTTGGTTTAATTTGGTAACTGCAAAGAGCATTGCGCAATAAAGTAATAAAGTATTCGATTACCAAGTAAAGAGAGTGCAGAGAATATGCAAATATCAGCACTAAATTTCATAAAAATTTCACATACCATCTTGGTCTAGTGAACCTTTACATCCTTGCATGCTACAGGTGTCTCATATGAAATACAAAATTCATGGAAATGCATTATGACCTTTCTATACAGTGGCTTATAACTATTGTCATACGTATGTTGACATACATTTATATGTAAAAACATATGGAAGGAAGATTAAAATGTGTTTGGTACTGTTTAAGTAAAACTCAATGCATATATAAGTAAAATTAAAAGGATACTATACATACAATCTGAATTATTGCAAATTGTATCATACATTAAATCTAGAGCATTGGATATATAAACTACATTCTAATTACAATTAAACATTTTAATTTCCAAATTTTAAATATCTTCAATATTCACTTTAGAATTAAAAACTTACCGATTCTTAAGGAAAGATGCAAAGCTTTCCTTGGTTAACTTATTTTCCTGAAAATTAAACATCTTCTTATATCCTGCAACAAAAAATGCATATAATTTGGGCCAACTTCTAGAAATACAAAGGTAACCCTTCATTGTATAATTATATTTACATATGCTAAACAAATGGCGGTTTTCGCTCCTATAAAGTGCATCGTATATAAATTGTCAAATTTTTAGATATACAGAAGATTTAGAGACAACTAAAGTACAATGAATATTTCCAAGGTCCATAATCCAAAAAAAATTACAGTCCGCTAATGATATAATGGGACAGAAATCTAAAAAAATAAAATCAATATAGGTAATGCCTATACTAAAAAAGCAAAACATTATTCTACATGTACAGATAAACCATAAAAATTTCGCATGCGTTGTTTAATAAATTTAGAAACTAAGAAGTTGCAAGAGGAGAAAAATGTAAATTTGATCGTAGTTGATTTTCAGGTAGGCATTAAAAACTGTTGAATCGAACTTAAAAATTATGATTTTATACCATTAACTATGCCATGACTTCTACCCATTAACTGTAATAATTTTTAACTACTATTGAAGATGACAATGATAGGTCATCATCCATGCATTTTTATGTCATTTACAAACGTTGGCTATAGTGTGGAAGAAAAGAAAAGGAGTTATGTTAGGTGTAATACTGAAATTAAATAGGTAAAATCAATGAAAACGTGAATTAATTTTATGGTTTTAATGAGCCACATAAGTATGGTATCAATTAAAATTGTGCTGATTGATAATATTTGATAAATATTTTTCTATTTATCTTACAGTGATATTTATAAATATGACAGCATTATACAAAAAATTTAACTCAAGTTGCAGTTTTAATGAGCCAAGAGGAAGGTAATTCACTATCATCCACTTCATTTATGTTAAGCATGATGGTAATAATTACATTCACACTAAACGAACATGAATAAGTCAAGAAATTCAAGCTATATAAAAAATAGAAAGGAAACCATACACAAATACTCCATTGCTCTACTTTTAACCCAACCGCAGTTAACAAACACACACCCAAGCTTCTCCATCAGTAGAAACATTAGAAACTGTATGGAATATAATAGCAAACTCAAATAAGCAATAATTTTCTAATATAATATGAAACCATAGAAAAAGTCCGCGAGGAAGCCTTACCCAAGCCTTTTTTCACCATTCTTAAACGCAGATCACTGTACGACACTATATCGAATAATATTCTCCAACTGTGAATAATTTTTGTCAACTTTACCCTATTTAAACAAAATAACCAAAAAGGATACATAAGAACTCTTGAATGGCATGTGCAATGGAATGAATAAATAAGATTTAATATATATGTTGGTTTGTCAGCATCAACTAAATAATTCTATAATGAAGATTGTGAGGAAATAGAAAACTGTGAAAGCGTACGGATTTAGTTTATTTGTCTCAATCAAAGCATGCCAAAGTTCTAACGTTTGTCCAAATTAATCATCATCCACATTTTCGTCACTAAATCTTGGATTTCGATCTCAATATTGAAATTTGTATAGGATGAAAAAGAATAAAATACATGATTCAAATAAGATGATGCTACCAATATGACAGTTTAGAGCTTTTAGTTTTGTTGTCATACTGAGAAAAATAGTGCTACAGCTAGAGACATACTCAAAACTGAACTTGTTCATTAGTTGAATAGCTTGTTGCTTACATGCTTAGATTAATGTGTCCAGAGATCAACATATGATGAGGTGGATGGCGATAAAAGTCAAACACCCTGGTAGGTAAATATTACTGGCAGATATCTTTATCCATTGTAGTCAGTATTGTAGTTTTGTTAACTTTTTTACTAAACTAATACTTTGTTAGTTTATACATTACACAGTGGTTGTAATTTAAATATTAATTATATAGAAGTGCATGTATAAAACCTCTATAAAGCCACCATATCAGAATAAAGATGCTGACCTGCAGAATTCAAATTAACCAATCACATTTATAAGTGATTGTTTTAGTCAATTCAACTCTGACAACCTCGGAAAGAATTTATCAGCTAAGATCCATTCGTAAATAACTTGGGTCATGTAAGTGATATAAAGATCCATTGTGTTCTTCTCTTCCATATGTTACTTTCTAAGTCACAATGCATACGCATAAATTCAATTATAAAATTTTCCATATCCAATATTTAGCAAACAAAATATCTACTAAAAGAAAGAACAGTGGGTAGTTTTATAGGTTTTTTTTACCATGTTTGAAGGGATATATATTGCCTTTAACTCCATCTGTCAAATCTGAATTCAATAAACTTCATTTGTTGCTATGGATAATCTCAAAACTGAAATGGCGATCTAACATGGCCATAAAGAAAATCAATTGTTAATATTTAGCAAAATTAAGCTGTAAAATCCACAATTCATAACTGCACCTAATGAAATATAGATTAGACTACCTTCGTCATGGTTCAAAATAGAAAGATTGAGGGCTGTTAGATTTTCCGTAATTATTCAAACGAATTCACTATAAAATACATACAAATTCGTAAACAAACTAATGAAAGAGTAAATTGATAAATAAGATTAGAATAGTACCAAAAGTACCGAGTTTGAGAAATAAGAAGCGGCTTCTTGTGAAAGAGGAGGTCGAACGCCGATCTCCCTTACTCTTAGAAAGCCATTTTTCGTACTTTTTTTTTGATATTTTTCACATTTTTTTTTCAAATTGAGGTTTGTTCAAAATTTTGATTGCAATGAGGAAGAAAAAAGGAATAGTGAAGGTGGAGTGGTTATCTCAGACGTGGGACTGAACGTTGAACGTGGATAGAGGGCTTTCGTGTTTAAAACTGTTGATTAAAGGGGTATTTTAGGAACTTCTAAAAAGGCTTCACTTTGACCAGTTTGACCAGGGTTTTGCTTTATAGTGTGTGTGTGTGTGTGTATTGTTGAAAATTCATATATATATATATATTAAAAATAATCTATATAGATTTTTAAAATATAATATTTTATTTAAATGCCTATTTTTCTAAATCTATAATAACTTATGTTTACCTATATATGTATATACATTATATAAATCCATAAATTAAAGAAAATGACTTGTTTTATAACTTACTGTTAAACATATATTTATTATTATTTTTGGGGAATCCAAACTAGTTCAAATGCTCAGCTAAAACAAAGATTATACCTCACAGTCTGATGAGATGAAAATGTACAAATGCTTGATATCCACTCTCTCGTGCTCACGCCCAAAACCCACAGCCACCATTGTGACGCCATCGAAGAACGACGTCGATCATTCCCTGGACCGTACTTCCCATCGCCATCACGACTTTGAAGCATCGTAACCACCCTTGTGAAGCTTCTCCCTCCTCCACGGCGACCTTGTGGCCTTCATCGCTTACGACACAACACGAACCCCAAAGCGACAGCCGCCCCAAATTGATCGACTCGCCGCTGCTCAAAGTGAAAGCCAACGCACGAGGCTTCGATCAACTCCCACACTCCAGATCCCATCACGCAACCCAGGTCGCCGGTCGTGGCTCGTCCACTCCTAAAAAAAATCGATTTCGTTTTCGAATGTTTAGAGAGGAAGGGCTTCGATATCGGCCATTATTATTTTAAACATATGATTGGTTTAGTGAATGAATGTGGAAGTGGAAAGGAAAAGGAGTTCATTCGGCCATTAAATTTTTTCTGATGTAAATTTGATTTTGAATCAAATTGGCCTTCGTTTGCAAACGACTTCGATTTATTTTTACAATGCTCGGCTATTTCCAATTTTAATTTTAAAAAAACTAATGCATGTCAAGAGAAGAATGCCAAGTGTTTTAAAAGGGAAGAAACGTGTATAAACTGTCCTGTGAAACATTATTATATTAAATACATACATACTATATTTAAAATTTAAATTTAAATCATTGAGAAAACGAATTCTAAAATCTCGATCTACTATCGAGGCGTGCCGCTAGGCGTTTATAATGTTATACCCTATTACAAACACGATGGAAGAGGTTTCGAGGCCTAACTCAATCGTATGAAGAAGATAGCTTTTTGGACCCGGTTATTATATAGAATTTTCGATATAGATTCAGCGCGTTTATCTACCGTACGGTCAAACAGTCACTCCAAACACTATGAAAATTGAAATTCGATAATAGTACACTATAACGGATCCAATGGAACAGGTTTCATCGAATTCTGAGACTGTGCCTCGGAAGGCTATTTTTAAATATCGATTGAAACGATATATTTTCAAAACTAAACAAACCACTGTTAAATTAAATTTTAACTCATTTATTATCTTCCGTATCATCAATATAAATTTCATAAGCCTTTGAAATATTTTTAACAAGCATAAAACCGAAGATTCAATATTTTTCCCAATTTTCAATAATTAAATTCAATAAATTTAATTGCCAATTAAATAGTGATATTTGAAATTCAAATTAAACTAGCTTTCAAATATTTAAAATCAATTAAATATTTCAATCCAAATATCTAGAAATTTCTAGGCCGTCACATTCCTTCCTCCTTAAAATAATTTCGTCCTCGAGACAACTAGTTAAGAAGAATGGTCCACTACCCCTTTACTTATTCCAAAACACAACTGTTTAAACAACTTCCCACAACAATTCTTTTATTTAAGACACACTATCACTCTACTAACTTTCCAAACTATTCCATATTTTTCAAACAATATTACTTACTCAAAAATTCAAATTTAAATTTAAAACCAAATTTTAAATTCTCAAAAAATTTCTAACTCCCCAAATTTTTGAAAAATTTCGCCAGCGTCTCCTTTGCGCGGCTAGCTCGGTACAACTACACAATGCCTCTACGAGCCCTCAGATTTCAAAAGAAAACAAAAGGCCAAGTGGCTAGATCAGAAAACCATCAAATTTCATAGGCCAATTTTAAAAACATACCTTTAGTTAGGCCATATAATTTTATCTTCGGAAATCAAATCATCAATTCCCTTTGCTTTTATAATACATGAATATTTTACTTAGCAATAATATCCAGTTACAATAATCCAAAATCATTTCATTCATTCTTTTACAAGACTTCAATATTAGCTTTAATTAAGTCGTACGATGTACATATATCATCCGCACGCAATATCAATTTGATCGCTCACTCGATCACACAATTTTACTCCCGAACTAGTATCGTCCATCCGACTTCCTAGTGCGGACTCAGATCTGGTTTCTTGATCAAAAACCGTCATTCTCCTTGCATAGCCATACCCTATGATAGAGAACATCTAGAATCAATCAAAAATCCAAATCTAAGGTTCGCCATCGAAAATCGAGTGAAAAATCCCAACTAGGATCGGTATAACTACCTCGAAATTCTATGCTCGAATCTGGATCAAGTCGCTATGCGAATTAAATAATATACGTATATCCTACGTATTAATCTCCAATTGATGATTAGCTGTATCAATTTTCCTTTATATTCACATTTATTTTGATTTCTATTCACTTATTCACAATTATCACTTCACACATCCTTATTAAACCTTCTTTCATAAATTTACTTAGTACATTTCTTAATTCCAACTTTACTTAAAAATTTACCATTCATTCTTTTAAGTTCAATATAAGTATTTTATGCACTTCTTATATTATTTCCACTTCACCACTTGGTTTTTATCTACTTTTATTCAAATTGAATTCCTATTCCATGTAAATTCAATTTGCTTCAATTTATTAATTCATTTCAAATCTCAATAGTTTTATTTCCATCCTTTATCCAAATTTTCATTTTCAATTCTACTTAAATTCAATTTATCATCGAACATTGAATATTGAATTTTACTAATCTTATCTCAAACCATATTTAATTAATCATTTCTTTAATTAGTTTCACTTATAAATTTATTTTAAATCTCAAACACTCTTTATTTCCAAGTTATTATTATCTTTAGTCCACTTCGAACTAATTCTACATTTCACTTAACACAATTTAAATTAGGTATCATTTCAATATATAATTTCAATTTTTTTGCTTACCCATTTAATTTAATTAGTCTACTTACTAATTTATTTTCAATCCTTTGTTTTGTTTAGTTCATTTGACTAATTTTCCATTTACTTACAAATTTCAAATGAAGTTCTACATTCAGTTTCAATTTTATTACTTGAAATTGTAAATTCATTTATTCATTCACAAATTTATTTTCACCATAATAAATTTTATTTAAGTAACCATTTCACTTAATTCACTCAGACCTTGTCTTTACATTCACCTTTACTTAACTAGATTTAATTACACTCTGATTTAGTTCAAAATTTTAAACTTCTATAAGTTTCTAAATTTAATTACATTTCATTCACTAATCTTTTTTCTTTATTTATTTGATTTACTTCACTAGCTTATTTTTTCATACTTATTCTAATTTAACTTTTCCTTATGTTAAATTTCACTCTAAACAAATTTTTCAAAATTTTAAAAGTTATCATATCCATTTATATTCTATAAATATTTTTAATTAAACTTCCAGAGTTTAAATAATTACTCGGCATTTCAAAATCAAACCCAGTTTTGCAAACAACTCCATTTAAAACAATTTGGCAACAATTCCTCTCCTGGAAACTCGAAAATGAACACCGAAGAAGTCGCGATCATTATCAGAGTTATTTTCCAACGACCGAAAAGAGTTCAATGCTTTTATTTCTTTATAAACCCTTCAAATATTTTTAAATCCCAAATCTCACTAGATTTCAAATCCAATTCAAAAATATTTCCAAAATAATATCTCTATTATTCCACAAAAACTTTTGAAAATCATTTCAAACTCAAAAGAGATCTAAATTTTCCAAAATTTCAAATTTCAAATCCTTTCAATCTATATTCAAACATTACTCTGGAATTTATCTCATTTAGTTATAAATCACATTACAATTCATATTTATTAATTTCATTTAGTTAATGAATTTATTCCTTAATCTTTGGTTATAATTTCAATTCTTTATTCAACATCCACTTAGCAATGATAATAATTCAATATTATCATCTCCTAGTAACCAAGCAATCATATATATATCAATAATAATTTACAGAAAATTATTTCTTTTATATACAAAAATAATTTGGGTAAAATTATTTCATTTATCCTATTTTAAAACAATACTGTGTCGATTTATCTTGGTTAAGAGTTTAGAAGCACCTATCCATGACATGGCGTCCTATATATCGACCAGAATCCATAAACACTCAACCAATAAGTCAACACAATATAAAAACAATTTTATATTCATTAACAAATACATGCTCGTATCTATTAATACACTCAAACTCATTCTGGAGTACTTACGGACTCTATTTCCAATGAGTAATTCCCACCAGAGCCAAGGTTCTCGCTTAACCTTCTGCTCTGATACCAATCTGTAATGACCCGATTTTTCGACGCTCGAAAATCGACATCAATACGTCCACAGTATCAAATGCCGAACAATCGAATGCCGAAAAACCGAATCATTAGGATAATAGAAGAAAGAGGAAGAAGAAGAAATAGGAAACAATATTAGAATCTCACAATCGCAGCGGAATAATATATAATATATAATTGACTGATCTTTAAAAACATTAGAACTATATCTGTTTATACATTACATCATCAGATTAGATTACAAATAAACAACACAATTTAGGATAGTTATAACAACTTGTCTAATTCAATACTGACCACTCGGCTACAACATAGTGGAATATATCAAATACGTGTGCTACGTCTCGCCATCAAGCTCGTCGCCTAAGCTCTATAGCCGTCCATCCAGAATCTGTATTCTGTAATACTCGGTCTGACCTGAGCATTATAGCTAAATAACACCCAAGTTAGTCTGGAAAAGCAGCGTGAGAAAACACACTCAGTTGGATTATTAAAGTTTTCAAAATCCTTTGAAATCAAAGGTATCTCTTAAGATCACGCCACAAATAAACATGTTGGGTTTTTACCTTACGATAACCAAAACATTTCTTATAAAATCCTCTGATATTATAGTAGTGTCTGTATATAAATACTTATTCAAATAGCCAAAATTGTTACATTTATTAAATTCAAGCTAATAGGTATACAAACAAAATTGTAAAGGCACGTAGGTAGAATGGATTTTCATCAATGGCAGGGCTACTGGGGTACCGCCCGTCATAGTATGTGGTCTAGATCACCGTACTGAGGATCCACCCTGATCCCCTACATCACAAGATCAGAGCTACCCCTTACTGGATAGTCCGAATAAGTTTACCCACGGTTGGGATCGGCAACCGCCCACACAGCCGAAATAAATGGACATCTAGGCAGGGGTGACCTTGCCCTAATTGGTTGCTAGCCACTTAACCTTGTGTGCACCTCCCCTGTTTTAGCCATTCCCGATTGAAGAGGCTCGAGGCTATGCGTTATCTTTTTAACCCACATTCACTTAGAACGCTCATCGTCCTCTTGACGGTGTTCTGAAAGCATTCATCCATACAAGTCTGTTCCGGATCCGAACGGAATCGAAGGCACTAGTCCTACTACATCCATTTTGGAATCACCCTTAGGATTAGTAGCGATTAGCCCTTGCACTTCACTGCTCCATTTTTGACTCCCAACAATTGCCTTGCTCATGAAAACGTTCAAACCGGATTGAAGTGGTTTTTGGGAAATAAATTCCGATCCCGAGCTCTTTGAAACGATCAGCGCATTGTCCAATATTGATAGTCGGTTATTTAACTATCAAATAATATTCACAACAATCATCAGATTTAAATAATTTTTTCCAAATTACTTATTTCAAAATAACTTCGCAAGCTATTTTCCATACTTCAACCCTTTGAAAACAGTTTCAAACCACCTTTCTTTCACGGAATAAATTTCCCAAATATTGTTATTTCCACTGAAAATCACCAAGTCCAAATACTTTAGACTTCAAAATAATTTAAATCATTTTATTCTAAAATATAATTTAATAAATTAAAACTACTTAAACACTTTATTCAAAAATATATATGCTTTAAAAATATTTAAAATAAAACTACTTTATAAAATATAAAACTAATTTTTAAAATCAAAGTTAAGTCAAACTAATTTTTAAAATAAGAGTTACGAAATTCTACACAAGTTTCAAATAAAACTTTAACCAAACTATTTTTAAAATAAAACTATTTATAAAATACAAATAACAGTAATTATCTTTTTAAAACATATTGCCAATTAACCTTTTAAACTAATTACAACTATAACCAATTTAATAAATATTTGCCTTTAAAATTTTAACAACTTAAATAATAATTTCTTAAAAACATTCCTTTAAACAACTTTAAAACTTTTAACTTATACTTATAAATCTATTTGAAAACGTACTTAGCTTTTTAGGGAAATACACTCTTGACAATGTACTTGGCTTTTCAAGGAAATGCACTTTTCTTTCACACCCTTTTAAAAATAAACCACTATTTATTTTTAAAACAAATTACCCATTCCTTATAAATTCCTATCATGAATTTGTACATCCAAATATTCACTGATATCTTATTACTTTATAATCCCAGTTTATAAATTCCATAGTCTCATTTTCTATGAAAACATAATTTCAAACTCTAAATCAATTTCCAAATCGATTTTCAGATTTGACTCCATTTTAAAATAAATTCCTTTACTTACTCCATTTTTATTTCAAAACTCATTAATTTTAGATTTTAACTTATTTATTATGATTTAAAATCTTATTTTAACTGAAAATACCAATTTCATATTTATTTCAAAATTCTTCTTCTATTCCTTCCTAAACCGTTTAAATTCTGAATTTAAAAATAAATCTTTATTATCATTTAAGTTTAAGAATTCATTTATTCCTATTTATTAAAAAATATCCTTTCCCACACTTGGAATTTATATATTAGAATTTAAAAATCAACTTTTATCTTTTTTCAATTCATTCTTTAATTTATCCAAATTCTCTATAATTATTTTACTTAAAAGTTTCTGTTTTTATTTTCCTTTAAAAAGGTTCAATCTTTATCTTTGATATCTCAGTATACCCTAATATATTCAATCAAACCATAGAATTCAATATTTTCAATCACCAATATAATCTGTCCCGGATTATCAAATAAATCATATCATAGAATATTAAAGAAATCTAAATATTTTGAGGAATCCAGTTAGATCCCTCCAACTTGTTTCCCTGCATCCACAGATGTTAGCACAATATAAAAATACCAATTCCACTTTGAGGTGGAATATCGCAGTATACGGGGTCATCCGCTATTATGCGGGATGCATAGGGTCTCATCTGCTATATAATGCGGGAAATCAATCACTCCAATATATATATATATATAATACTATATATAATATACCACATCCACTCAATTTAACCATTCAACCAAAAATTTAAATTTAATTATTTAAATTTAAATAATAATCCGGATGAGCGAGATTAACTCACCTTTGATTTTACTGTTTGCAACCCAATCCCATTCCGACTTGTATCTCCACGATTTTAGACCTTGTACAAACATCATATGGTTTTATTAATATTTGAAATAAATCAGACAATCATTTACTGTTATTTAATTTAACTAATGATTTAATTGCATTAATTTTCCTTGAATAGTCTTTAGTAACTAAAGTAAGTTGATAAGCAAGTAAGTCGCTATAATCCATTATTTTAAAATAAACCAGAACATCTAACATGCGTACATATACATATATATGTATGTGTGTGTTTTTGAAGCTTTATATATATATATATTAAAAAAAGTGGAAATTAGCCACAAGGGCCTCTTTAGCAAGTGGAATTAGTTTCTAGGACACACAGCGAAAATAATTACTTTCAAGGACAAAACGTAAAATAATTAGTTTCTAGGACCTTAAAACCTATGAAATTACGTCCTTGAATGTAAATGGACTACCGAATTTGTCCTTGAAAGTAATTATTCTGCTGATTTTGGCCTTGAAAGTAATTTCTTTGAATGTGTGTCCTAGAAACTAATTAGACTGCGAAGTTTGTCCTTCTGGTGAAATGCCCCAATATCTATATAGATTATTAAAATCTAATATTTTATTTAAATCCCTATATTTCTAAATCTATAATAACTTTTGTTTACCTAGTATATGTATATACATTATATAAATCCATAAATTAAAGAAAATGACTTGTTTAATAACTTACTCTTATACATATATTTATTATTATTTTCTTTAATCCAAACTAATTGAAATGCTCAGCTAAAACAAATGTTATACCCCACAGTCTGGTGAGATGAAAAAGCACAAACGCTCGATATCCACTCTCTCGTGCTCGCGCCCAAAACCCATAGCCACCATTGTGACGCCATCGAAAAACGACTTCGATGATTCCCTGGGCCGTACTTCCCATCACCATCATGACTTCGAAGCATCGTAACCCCTCCTTACGAAGCTCCTCCCTCCTCTACAGCGACCTTGTGGCCTTCATCGCTCACGACATAACACGAACCATTAAGCGACAGTCGCCCTAAATTGATCGACTCACCGCTGCTCAAAGCGAAAGTAATCGCACTAGGCTTCAGTCAACTCCCACTCTCCAGATCCCATCGTGTAACCCAGGTCGTCGGTCGCAACTCGTCCACTCCTATAAAAATCGATTTCATTTTCGAATGTTTAGAGAGGAACGATGTCGATTTGGCCATTATTATTTTAAACATACGATTGGTTCAATGAATGAATTTGGAAGTGGAAAGGAAAAGGAGTTCATTCGGCCATTAAATTTTTCTGATGTGAATTTGATTTTGAATGAAATTGGCCTTCGTTTGCAAATGACTTCGATTTATTTTTACAATGCTCGGCTGTTTCCAATTTTAATTTTAAATAAAACTAACGCATGTCAAGAGAAGGATGCCAAGTGTTTTAAAAGGGAAGAAACGTGTATAACCTGTCTTGTGAAACATTATTATATTAAATACATACATACTATATTTAAATTTAAATTTAAATCATTGAGAAAATGAAGCCTAAAATCTCGATTTCCTATCGAGGGGTGTCGTTAGGCGTTTATAATGTTATACCCCTATTACGAACACGATGGAAGAGGTTTCGAGGCCTAACTTAATCGTATGGAGAAGATAGCTTTTTGGACCCAGTTATTATATTGAATTTTCGGTATAGATTCAACGCGTTTGTCTTTCATACGATCAAACGATCACTTCAAAACACTACGAAAATTAAAATCTGATAATAATACACTATTACGGATCTAGTGGAACTAGTTTCATCAAATTCTGAGACTGTGCTTCGGAAGGCTATTTTTAAATATCGATTGAAAGGATATATTTTCAAAACTAAACAAACCAATGTTAAATTAAATTTTAACTCATTTATTATCTTCAGTATCATCAATAAAAGTTTCGTAAGCCTTTGAAAATTTTTTAACAAGCATAAAACTGAAGATTCAATATTTTTCCCAATTTTCAATAATTAAATTCAATAAATTTAATTGCCAATTAAATAGTGATATTTGAAATTCAGATTGAACTAGCTTTCAAATGTATAAAATCAATTAAATATTTCAATCCAAATATCTAGAAATTTCTAGGTCGTCACAATGTATGTATAGCTATTGTCTACTTCGAGTACATGGAGCGTATTGTACGAACGTGAAATCGAGTTGACTAACAAAAAAAATAGACATAACATGTAATGGAAGACAATTGGCATAAACTGGTGTTATATATAAATGAGTAATTTACCAGTAATCTAAGCATTGTTCTGACCTACTTCTCATTACAACCCACAGGATAGCTTTAGAGGGATATGTACAAGTACAAAGCAAAAATGGTGGAAGGACAGATTTCCTTACGCATGCTCGACATTGATAAACGCACTAAAGATTAAAGGTGCCAGCCTTGGTCAGTAATCATATGTTTTATTATACTTTACTATTCTGTTGTGAGATTATATCAATAGTGCTTTTATATGCTTTTGTTATTTGCAGAATACCAAACACCAACGATCCATATTTTGGTGGACTTGGGTTTTCGATTTAGAGAAAATTCGGGTCCGATGGGGTGCAGGTTGTTACATTTGGTATCATAACTTTGGTTAGTTGATTTTAAGAATTAGGATACAATGAGCAAACATATTTATAGCATTCAATATAATTATACATATTATACGCCAAACTCTACAAATTTCGACAATATAAGTAGTTGCAACCATATTCATAAACGATGGATAATGTGACTATGAGTTGGAACAATAGACGAAGCTGAAGGCATACATCAATCATGATTACTCCATGGGAAGTAGGTCATATTAGAAGGCGTTGACTTAAGAAGAGCATGAATGTGACACATGGAAAGGTCCCTGAAGCTAGATAGTACTTGACTCTCTTTTAGAGCACAGATTGTTCTATGGTTGTTGATCCCTATAGATTGTCGATTGATGATGTACATTAGATCCAAATAAGGGGAAAGTAAGAATCTATTTGTTGTAGATATCTGAAAGAAGAACTAAATAAGTTCCTAAAAGAAGGTGTGCAGTAATCACTACAAGATGACAGCGGATTTTTGATATTTTGGAAGAAGATAAGTCGGTAAGTAGAAAAGAAGAAAATCTAGAAGAAGGGACAAATAAAAATCCACTTTGAGTCCGTCCCCATATAAAGAATTTAATATAAAAGTTATAATGGTTTTAATATAAAAATTTGGGAAAATATATAAATAGTAAACTTAAAATGATTTTCAAAGGAATTACTTGAAGGTAGAAAAACCCTATTTTTAAAAAGTAAATATTAAATTTTCAGAAAAATAAAATACCTACATTTTATTTAAATAAAAATTTCTAGTAGTAAGCTTAAAAAAATTTGAATTGAATTTTTTTCAATAAATGGGTTTCCTAAAAAAGTTATTTATTGAAAAAAAAAATAGTATAGCGTATATAGCTCGTTGAATTTTCTAAGATGAAAAAAAATTAAGTTGTAAAATTATTTTAGGGGTGGATGATAGGAAGTGATGTAAGTTTAAAATAAGATAAACATAATGGGAAAAATATTAAAACCTAAAACGCAAAGCGGTATGTGGAAGCACCACTATGGTTAGATAGGAATTTGGGCAGGCAGTAATTTCTTAGTATAGGCAAACGAAGATGAAGAGAGGAAGAACAAAATAGCGTAAGTAAAAATCAAAAGTTATTATTAGTAACTATAATTCGAACTAGCCCAAAAAGGTTCCATATTCAACCTAGTCTAAATTGACCAAAAGTGGTTGACCACTCAGATACGACCGCCCTAAGTTATAGCGGTCGACTAGTTGCGGGTTCTATGGAATGACCCGAAAATCGAATGCAAGATAACTTACATCCAAGTTCGAGCGCTTTCATTTTCATGAAACCCTTCTCTTTCCAAGTGCAACAACACAAACCCCCCTCCTCTTCAAGCTCGCCGACCATAAATAACAACCCCGCGTTGACGTCAATCACCTCTAACAGCACCCCAAACAACCTACACTCCACCCAATTTAGCCCCAGATCTAAATTTCAAACCTCGACCAAATCATAGCCCTCCATGCACTAGCCTCTCCTCTCACCATCTGATTTGACCCCATAATAGATTGCATGGTTACAAAACAACAAGGAAAAGATTCGATGATATGAGGAGTTGGCGAGTTTTGCATTTCTCCAAGGGCATCTAGTGAGTTCGAGGATTTCGCCACATATGATTTAGGGAGCCTATTTGCGGCTACGGGATTATTATTGATCCTTAGTCGTGATACATTCGAGTAGGAGTGCTATCCTAGATATGTCTATTTGACGCTAATTTGGAATATTTGCTCGACGTGACGAAGAGAACAACTTCACGTCCAAGGTAAAAGTAGATATTTGAATGACAGATCGACAGTTTGGAGTGATTCTGCACATCTCCATAAAAGGAGAGGATCTGGAGGAAATTGAGGAATCCAATCCAGCTATACTTCAGCAGATCTTTCTTAGGGTTGTAGGTGTCTAGTGGGCAGATAACATGAAGGATTAAGCCCGTCTAATCACCTGCATTGTTCTGCACAACATCGTCCCCAAGACGGGGAGTTTCGACCAAATCTACCCCATGGTGTAAAATTCCACCTTTGCCATCATAGGTGGTATTTAGGTGAACTAGGCCAAGGCGACTATGTCCCACTACATAAGCCTAAGAGTACGAAAATGGAGGAGTTATCTTCCATATCGTCTTCTTCACACTCTCATCTTTCGATAGATTGAGGTTAGCTTACAAGGACATCAGTTGCAGAAGAAGGTACCTATGCTATTAGATAGGCCCTCTCTCAGAAGGATGGGGATAGAGGCTACGCCTATGGATTTTGGAGCATCGCAGAAGGTAGGACATGTGCATATGGATTAGGCTCCTTGGTTGGATCAAATAACCTCAGGGCTGCCACATCAGGCCCCAGCGTATGGAGCGATCCGGGACTTCCCTATCCGGATCGAGGATGAGTTGTAGGAGATAAGAGCACAGAGTTGGGGATACAAAAGGAGCAGGGATGCCAGGGTCATGAGCTTGGGTGCATATCCTCCGTGCTTTGGTAATTCAATTGCAATCGTGGTTCTAACTCTCGTGAAGGACCGCCCCTCAATCCATAGGTGGTAGTTAATAGTAGTGGTTGTATTTCCCTTCCAGCGGTTTTTTTTCTTTTAAGTTTGGGTTGTAAGCATCAGTTGTTTCTATTATATCAGAACACGTACTGTCACGATCCAAATTTCAGCGTTTGAAAATCAACATCCGTAATCCATTTGTACTTGAATGTCGCATATCCAAACATTGGAATTCGAGTCGTGCCGGAGCTTATAACACATTAAGTACAACACAGCGGAAGAAATGAAATAATACATTTCATATGCAACATTTGATATAATAATCAGATACAATGATGATACAATGGAATGATACAATAGATACCAATACTATCAGAGATACAAAGAATAGCAGCGGAAAGATAATGTCTTCAATGTCAAACTTCGAGAACTCCATCTTCAATCCAAAGCTAGCTTGAACCCTCAATAACGATGCACCAAGATAAGCAAATGCAGTCATGATCCAAAGAATGAACTAGCTCCAGATAATCTACTTAACCTGACTATCTGAAAAACCCAACTCTAGACTGCCCGTGTGGGAAAATAGTGGGCACCCAGAGTTTAGGAAAGGAACAATAAACTCCAGGTCAGTCGTGAGACTGGTATGAGCAAAAAGAAATAGTTCGTCTTATAAAACAAACCACAAAGGAATATAAAATAAATCCTCAATGCTTTTTTGGAAAATTAAACTACCATAAGGCCTCCCGCCACACACACAATTCAAATGCAGAATTGGAGGAGATTTCTCCTTATGATAGTCAAATATGCTTGATACGAGAAAGTTTCTTTGATATTATTACTAGTGCATAGTGTAGAAAACCATTTCGAAAGTATAGTATAAATCATAGCCAGCATAGACATTCCGAACTATGCCTATTATAGCTACCATCTAAACAGTGGGGCGCCACCATAAGTAAATGGCAGGTTCTACAACTAAAACCGTACAAGGCGCGTATTGGATGAATGGATTTCCAACAAATGGTCAGGCTAAGGAACTTCCTACTGCCACATGAGTATGCCTCTGGCGGGACGTCCCGAGAAACTAACCGAAACTCGGCCAACACAAGGCCAGGTTACCTCTGTAACTAGGTAACTGCTACACGAGCGTGTCATCCCCCGGTCCTTTGGGACCTTTGTCCGAGGCACCTCTAATCCAACAACCACAAAGCAATCACAAAGTAATAGATTTGCAATATCCACATGAGTAAGTATCTAGGCTCCATACTATGATACCACCCTTTTTCAGAAGGGAATGACACACCCTAAAGGGTGAGACCCTCATAACCATGCCACATCTTTCCTGTTTCGACCATTACCGGGGTGTGAGGTCCTGATGCAATCTCATCCAAAAAGCTACGCTTTATACAAAAGCCATGCTTTGATTACAAATGATCATCAACACACAGCAGCACTCAGCATGCCACACTACCAAATTGGGAGGAATATCAACTACATAACCTCTGAGCTCGTACGTCTCAGAGAAGGGTGTTAAGCTAAGAGAATAAATTCTCCTCCACCAAGCAGAAATGTATTTGATAGAGATCGGTTTAATATCTCAAAGTGTAATGTCGGACATACAACCATACAAGTCTGTTCCGGGTTCGAACAGAACCGAAGGCACTTCCGAAGAAGCCCTTGCAAATTCGGGTATCCATAATCCCGATCGGACTTCCCATCACTTAGGGAATCCCTGTACCGTAGCTACTCGGTGTAGAGACAATCGACAGGTTATCCTAACATTCTCGCAAATACCCGGTCTTCAACAACGGTCTTCAAATGCAATCCATAACGTCGTATCACTATTCGGAATGGGTTATACGACACAAGGTCCTCTCCCGGCTAAATCGAAAAATGAGCGTAATAATTTAAAAATATATGGATATGGGATTTTAGTTAAGTCACAACATAAAAATCCAAAACTTTCCTTTTAAATGGTTAAACAAATTACCATTTCAATCTTTAAATAAAAAGATTCATTTCACAAAGTTCACCCAGTTTCACAAAGATCCATTCATAGATTTCAAAACAATTTCCATTTCAATTGGATTAACTCATTAAATCTTTAAATTGAAGATTAAATTCATAGCTTTCAAAACACGTTCCCAAAGATTTATTTATAACTTGGAAAAGCATCGTTTTAGACTTGAAATCCTTTTAACACAAATTCGGAAGTTCATTTTTTATGTGAAAGCTTTTATTATTTGAAAACAAATAGTTTTCGTTTCAGATAAATCCAATTTTTGTTTATACAAGTTAAAATCTTTGGGTTAAATTTAAATTCCCAAAACAACACTTTTAAAATGGTTTAAGACCCATATAAACTTGTATAACCATTTAAAATCATAGATAGGATTTAATATCAAATTTGGGATTCAATTTAAATCAAATTTCAAAATTAAATCAAGTTATTCAAAAATAACTTTTATCTTTGAAATCCCCTTTTAAAGGCTTTTCATTTTAGACCCAATCCATTTCCAAAATCATTTGAATTTAAAAATTCAAATTTTAAACTATTTCAAGAATCTGTGACTTAACCAATCTCCACGTGCAACCCATATTTGTGTGTGTATAGGTGTGGTCCAGGGGTTCAACACAATAGTGCACAACATCAATCATCATAGATTCAATCATATCGATATACGGTATATCCCATAACGCTTATCATTATTCACATATTCATAGATAAAATAAATTTATCAATCACAAAGATTTACCATTGCAATTCGATGTGGGTTTCGGATAACCAACTGGAATCGGACTACCTGTCGCAACGAAATTTAAATGTCGTTTTACAGGTCAAAGGGTTTTCATATTCAAACGACAGTATATTCATCACAAATATAGCAGCTTATCACAAATAATCACATAGCATCATATCACATATCAAATATATCAATCCATCACACAGCATTCAATAATAATCAAACATCTTTGATTAAGGTGAGTAAATCGTGTGGTTTTAAATTTATTTCTCACACAATTACCTTCATTAGTAATCTTTAATCAATGATTAATTATCATTAACTACAATTGATTAAGTCTTAACCACCTTCATTAATTAATAATTTCTTTAATTAATTATCTTAATTAATTAACCCTTAATTGTAATTAATTAAACCTTAATAAATTATTCCTTAATCGATAATGATGTCTTAATCATTTTAAATTAATTAATTAATTATTCTTAATTTAATCACGTTAATTAATTAACCACATTAATTAATTATTCTTTAAAGTAATTAACTCTTAATATTGATTAATCAGTCTCTAACCTTTAATTATCTTCCCTTAATTACTTTCACTAAGTAATCACTATTTTTATTTAATCATTCATTAATTACTTGATTAATTTAACTTGAATTACTTACTTTAATTTATAAATCCTCAATTATTAATTAAATCTTAATTATAAATGATTATCCTTTAATTGATTTTTCTTAATTATTAATGAATTAATCTTAATTACAAATTATTAATTTCTTGATTATTATTAACGATATAAATTAACTTACTTTTAAGTTAAGAATTTAAAACATTTGATTTTTATTTCTAAATCACTTATTAAGTTTCATTTAAAATAATTTGTTAGAAATATAAGTTTAAAACTTAATTATTTTCAAAATCCTTTATTTCAAAAACCTTTAGTTTTATACCCTCTAATTTAGCAATAAAATCATCAATTATAAAAGAAACAATTCTTAGAAATTTCTTTAACCAATCTGCTATGGTTCCTAAGCTTGGAAACACAAAACCCCAGGCCACCCGAGTGAAACCCGAGCTAAACCACCATGAACTCGAGCCCTACTTCGAGATTTTCCAAAAATTAACCCGAGTGACCCAGAATTTTCAATTTAAAACTTTTCTAAGTATTCTACGCTCGAACCAACATCCTATTTCGAGTTGAGACTCGAGCTACGCCATTACTTCCCCGAGCCCGAACTCGAGAATCACACGAACAACCCCAAAATCTGCTTCTTCTTCCCTACTTCACAAACCCAGGTACAAGCTATTACGCGTGCACGTGCACCGATCGTCCAACACCTTCCGACCAGCCTCGATACTTCCTACAGGCCGCTGGTGATCTCTCTGACCATCCCCAACACTCAACATCATCAAACATCACTTGGGACAAAATCGAGCACAGCTGCTCCTTCCTGGAAATACTTCAGAACAGAAAAACAATTCTCCGACGACACTCTAGTTCGTCAACCACCCTACAACTTCGTCTATGAACACGCCGAAGACCCACGCACCCTCTCACCTTGGTCCGGTCACCTTCGGTGACTGATCGACGCCATACGTAGCTCACAAAAACTTCGACCAAAACGAACTTTTAAACCCTAGTTTAATTCAAATCTCAAACTGTGGTAAATTAAAATATCTTCTTGTATTTTTCCAACAATATATTATCACACTAGCATCTCCATGCCAAAATTCGATTTCCAAAAATTAGCCGATCATCAGAAATCGAGCAGAAATCAAATTTCAGTCAAACCCAAAATTCACATTCAATACTTCACTTAAAATTGTGATTTTGATTTCAAAAATCATACTTTCCCAAGCTAATTCAAGTTGTGTATTTAAATTGAAGAATTGTATCAATTGATTTTTAACATATTTATAAATTTTTACTGTTATTTCTATTAATTTTCTTGTCAGATACACATAACAATATATTTTAAAAATCAATCTGGTTATTCCTAACAAATTTTCTTTAAGAATCTTACCCTAAATTTTTTTATAAAAATGGAATATGAATTTTGTAAAGAATTTTGCAAAGAATTTTGTCCCTGTAGAACATAATAGGGGCTTGTTGAAATGAAAAAAAATAAACACAGGTTTTGTACATAACCGTTCACAAAGACACATTAAAATCCCAGATAAAATAAAATCATGCATCATTTATTCACAACCTTTCTGCATGCATCAAGGAATAAATTCAAGTTAAAAGGTGTTTTACTCTCCTGGCAAAAGTTTGAACTTCAACAGAACAATCACATGTATGTATATACATACATTCAGTCATGCAAACAATTAAGCAGTACACCATTTGCACAGCATCATCAAGCAATCATCAATTTATAGATCTAAGGTTCTAATTTGGATGGTTGCTCACCTGGAAATTTTGACATAGAACAAAAGTGTTTGAGCCTGGAATTTGAAATGATCTGGAATTCGTGAATAAAACCTTTTCTTAATCACTATTGTATTTGTTTATTTAATTCATCAAACGCAACAATTTTAATTTTACTTACTGTCTGAATTCTTATGCATAGAGATATATGGTCTGTAGTTGCAACCAGAGCTTGATTTATTTTTCTTTGAACTGGATTTTTGTTTCCCTATAACTGATTAATCTTATAGATTAGATTCTTATTTTACTACTGCTTTATGACTCAAAATCAAATCTTTTAAAGAAATTACTTGCCTTTATTTATTTTCAGAGAAAAACTGCACTCGATAAAACTTAAGCCTATTCCAGGTGATGCCTTTGCATTCTTTCTGAATTTGCTTTGAATTTGCATGCTTCCAAATTTGATTTCATTCCATACTTGGTTTATTACAGCTCAATTAATCTTCAGATTGCAGTTTGAATTTTGTTGAAGCTTTCAGATTTGAAATTTTCTGTCTTGCTCCTGTTTTTTTTGTTTCAGATTATTATTATTATTTTTCCTTTTGTGTTTGAACTTGTGATGCTCAAATCTTTGAATACTGACTTTCTCAGATTTGCTGAGAGTTATTATAATTGCATATGGGGAAATGAAGAGTATTTTGGTAATTTTTTATTTAATTATTTTATTTAATTAATTGCATTGAAGGCCATTTGTAAAGAGATATCATAAACTCTAGATTTTGTTAATCACCTTACTCTAACTCCCATGTGCATCTTTATTTACATTTGTGATCTTTCTTTTTACAAGACTGAATAAAAAAAATTGTAAATTTTTACATCTTATTCATTTGTGTGTATATATGTATAAACAATGTTAAAAGAATTTAACAATATTTCATTATATACATTATTCCTTAATATTTTTAAATGCTACTTATTTTAAAACATTTATTTTTAAATTTAATTTTCAAATTCCAATTCACTTGAATAAAATTTCATTTATGTCTATCACTTCTACTTATACCAGTTTAAAGAAAGAAATGATTTTAAAAACTAACTTTATTAATAAGTGATTTTTTTTCTTTTCAAAAGAAAGTATGTATTATATATATGTATATATATATAATTTGAATTCAAATGATCTTTTAAAATATTTATAGTTTAAAGATTTTTAAACTCAAAGAAATTGGAATTTATTTATGCATAGTTTATTACTCTTTTTATTTGTTTGAGTTTTCTCAATTTATTTTCAACTTAAATTTCAAAATTTTAAAATATATTATTAATTTATATTGACAAATTTTAGGATATTACCATTTATTTATTAGAATTTAAATATAGAATTCCAAATCCATAGTTAAATTTTAAGATCAATATCCAAATAAATAAATACCCTATTTAGTTTGAAAAATTCAAATTCATTTACAATTTTATTCCAAAATTTATTTTAATTATCATTTTGAATTTAAATTAAAATTGGGATCGTTACACGTACGATGTTAATGAGTAATGTTTCTTTTATTTATGTTCTATGGACCGTAGTGTTTATTGGAAAATAATGACATAAGGAAGTCTCGAAAAGAAAATGGGAAAATACTGGAAGTTCATAAATTAAACTAGGAAATCATCTACTAAAAGAAAATTAACATAAAGAACAAAAAAGTAGTAAAATTTTTGGGAAATAAATTTTGGACAAGCAAAGTACAGGAAAAGGTTCTTGTGAAACCTTGGGTCATTATCCTTATGCCTTAAAAACTAAAATTTGTAAATGAACTTTTTTGTTGTTTGTTATTTTAAAAAGAAGAAGAAAAAAATTAAATTGAAAATTTACCATTTAATAGGATAGGATCCATTATGGACGTTGAACTATTGAGTGAATCCTAACTACGTAGGATGTGGCATAATTTGTTTTGAAAAAAATATATGTTTGAAAATTTTTGTTCAAACTTTTTTGATTTCAAAAATAAAACCACCTTTACCAAAATTTTGAAAAAACAATGATTATTTTTAATTTTTAATTTTTTTCCAAATAATTTGAAAAGATCTTGGATGGAAAAAAAGGGAGAATGTTCGATTTTTGAACTACCACATGCTTAACACAGGGGAAAGCTGATGGGTTAGCAGTATGAATTTTACTATGCGATGATAATAAAATAAAATATAGTTAGTGACTATTTTAGCTATAGAATCTCTTTTTCCATATCTTGTCGGTAGGTGAAATATTTAAAATAAAATGTACTTATGCGGACTGTACTCGAAAAGGATGGAAAATTAATCCAGGCATAAGTGAAGATTCCAAGGTACAGTGGAAAATGGATATATAAGAGAAGGATAGAAATATAGAAGTTTTCATCTAAACCCTTTTTCGACATAAAGAATACAGATTTAGAAAATTAAATTTTTAACAATTTCGATGTTAGCAATGATGTGCTAGAATTTTGGATGGTTGGGATTTGATTTAAAATTGGTTGAACTATACCTCTATTCGTAGAAGTGTGCGAAAATTTGAATGCAAAAACAAAGATTTTGATTTTCAAAACATGCATGCATATAGAACTGCCAGTATATGTAGATCGTTCGAATCATATTTTAAAAAATTATTTTAAGTATTGCACTCATATATGAGGTGCTGATTTAGTGTTATCTTGCATACATAACGTATATGTTGTGATATACCATGCAATTGTATACTATTGGTTGTAAAATTGGTTGCATACTAATTGGTCAGTTAGCTAGAATTGTTGCACGTTATGTTACATGATTCAGTCGTTGAGGAATTTCAAAGACAAAATTTTATTAAGGGAACAGAATGTAACACCCTATAAGTTAAACGCGATTATTAATAGAAACTAAAAAAAATTTAGTAACATCAAAAATGAAATTTCCACAAATGTCGAAATTTGTATATTAAATTTGCATTGTTGCGTTTGTGGCGATTTTCTGATCAATTTTCATGCATAAAGTTTTTTGATTGAAGTTCAAACGAAAGGGTTACAAACGTTTGAATATTCAGGTCAGGAATAATTATATATGTAATTAATGAAGTAAATAAAAGTAGTTAACGTTAATGGTTACTTAACGTTTATTTAAGCTAACGCTAATTAGAAGAGAAAGAAATTATATTCGTTGAGTAAAGAGGGAATTAAATCAACGTATGCGAAATTAAACGGAATAGTATAATTGATTAAGATAAATCAATATAAGGTCCCCACTCTATTAATCTGGCATAAAGCTATGGAGAATGAGGCAGCTAGAAAAAAAAAATTAGGTGGTATAGAAGGTTCAGAGCCCTAAAGTCCCCAAAATCTTAACTACTTGTAGTGGAAAGTTACTAAAAATAGAATACACACTCTTGCTAACTTGAGCTTATTAGGGTATCCTATCTCTAACTATTTCTTTTCTATAAATCTAAAGTGGAGGATACTTTACATTTATTTTTAAAATTCCCTATTATTCATGATATATGGTTTTGGGTTCTCATGAAGAGTTGCATGCATTCTCCTCTGTGGGATAGTAAACTTGAGTAGAACTACAATTTTAAGGCTATAAGATTGAGAAATGAGGAAGGTAGTACCTTGCTCATTATTTTGAAAGTTTGTATTTTTATAATATGGAAAGGATGCAATGATAGATATTTTGAAAACAAGGAACAAAGTGTTGTGGCATTATTTTCTATCATCGTAACTGAAGTTAGAAGGGCTTTATATAATTCATCTTTAGTTTTGGCGTGGATACTCTAGATCTTTGAGTCTGAGTTATTGGTTTTTTGTGTTACTGTTTTGCCGATGTGTTCTTTTTCATATTTTTCCTATGTTTCTTTGGCTTTTTCAGAGTTTATAAGCTTGTATATAATTCCTATTTTTGTTTGCATTAATAAATTTGGAAGGCTTAGAATAAAACCCTATTTGCTATGCTAGAAAAACGATAACCGATTGACACTATTGCTGCGACTTGTCGACCACTAATGGTTAAATGGTGGAGGGGTTGCAGTCGACCGATTATATGCTGGCTACTTCAATCTGAATATAGACTGAGTGACTCAGATTTAAAATAGAATATCTAACGCCTGACATTGATTCGACCCCATAAATATGGGCCTGATCCCTTACTTTTCTTCATATATTTTCTAAAGCACGGTGAAGCTCTACCATTTACTTTTCTCTATAAATTCCTATAACTAAACGAAACTATAATATATATATATATATATATATATATATATATATATCCAAGTAGAAGATAGCTAGGAATAATAAGGAAGAAGAATATGATCGAATCGCCAGAGCCAAAGTAAACAATAAGTTTAAATCTAAGTTAAATTCAAATCACTTCTCAGATTTAAATTTCTAGTATGTACATATGTGCTTGCATTACCTATTCCATTGGGGAGAAATAGGGAGTCAAATAGAAATAACAGAGTTTAGGTCTAGAGATTTGAAAAGCTTAAAAGTGAATGAGAAATTGTATATTTTTATATTATATTGAATTTATTTTGTTGTGAATCTATTCCTTGTATGCCTGGATATAATTATTTGGAATTATGGGCTTAATTATTTGTGTGTAATGAAAGTAAAACCCATGCTTACATATTACATGAACTGCTAACTTGAATCTGGAAACAAAGAGTACAAATCGTAGTCCCTAAATTAACAAGATTTTTTAAATATTCAACATTTATGGATATAAATGGCATATGTTAATTAATATGAAATAAAGGTGTTACAAATTGAATTAGGATGCAACTAGTATTTTAATTCAATGGAATAAGTGTGTTGCAATATAAATTTCTGTAAATTATCCAGTTTTATACTTAAGAATAAAGTGTATTGTTTGAAATAATAAGGAATATGCCTAAAAGAAAAAGATGTATAAAATAAGAATGTTTACCGTATTTTGTAATGTCTATTTCAATAAAAATAAAAAGATAATTCATTATAGTTCCAAATGTAACGTAAATCCCCTTTAGATAAGTTAGGAAATTTATAATGTTAACATTTCCTTTTGGAGGATGTAATTCCAATGCATTAAAATGTAGGAAACCTTAGGTATTAAGTAAAAAATTGTAAGTAGGGATAACAATGATAGTCCAAATGTAAAACTAATCTATACAATAAAAGCCAAGCTAGAAATTAAGTCATAAGTGATGAAATGTAGGTAAATTATTGTAATGATTCAGTAATGAAGTTAGTAACCAAAGGAAAAAAGTATGAGATAAAAAGAAATAGTGAATAGATCTAGTTTAAAAAAAGGGAAAATGAATGGTAAAGGATATTTAAATCTTGTAAGTTAAAATTAAACGGTAAATTATACTAAATTGACATAAATGAAATAAGAAGTAAAACCATATATTTAATAGTCAGACATTGGAGATCTAGTAAATAAATAAGTATGAATATATATGTAGCCTCAAGTATGCATTTACGATGGGAGTGAATTGTTAAAGTTAGCTAATAGCTTAGATTAAATAAGAATGACATGGCCACTGAAAAAGATTGGAATGATAGGTCAATAGTGTTATATAACAAAAGCCTACCCATCACCAGAGGCTATAAGCAATTGTGTATACGTTATGCTAATATATGATATATTCAGCTGTAGGACCCATGGAACTATACATTCGCGTATAAGTGACGGGAATAGCCAAATTAGATGGCTCACTCCAGTAGAAGAGTTAAAGGACAAGTAGTGTAAAAGCCCGTATCTCCATACCCCTTGAGACGACCATAATTCACATTAGTTCAACTCAAATGATACGGAAATACGAATCCTTAGGGACAAAGAAGGAAAAGGTAGAAGAAGAAAAAGAACAACAAAACACAGAATCTGACAATCGCAGCAGAACAAAATATAATATATAACAACAGATTTTTACACAAAAGAATCTGTAACTGTTTTATACTTACAATCATTAGAGTACAAAAATCAATACATCAAACTACACAGTTATATATCTTGTCCTTACACAGCGGAACATAAGCCAAGTACGGAGATACGTCTCTATCGTTCAGCTCGTCTCCTGAGCTCCATTACATTCTATCCTGAATCTGTAACACTCGGTCTAACTTGAGTATTATAATAAAAACACCCGGGTCAGTCTGGAAAACCAGCGTGATAAAACACACTCCATTTGAATTATTAGAATTATCAAAATCTTTTGAAAAACAAAAGTATCTCATAAGACCGCGTCACACATAAACACGCCGGGTTTTTCCCTTACGATAACCAAATTCTTTTATCAAATTCATCTGATATTATAATAGTGTCTAAGCACAAATACTTATTCAAATAGCAGAAATTGTTACAATAATTAAATTCCAACATACTAGGATCCACAAACAAAACCGTAAGCTCGTATTGGAGAATGGATTCCATATGAATGACTGGACCACTGGGGTACCGCCAATCACAGTACACCTCTAAAACAATGTACCGAGGACCTCGCCGGAATCCACTGCTACACAAGACCGACCTACCCTTGACCTGGATAGACCGAATATGTTATCATCCCGGATGTTCACACCCTTACCATCGAGCGTTCCTTCTTCCATGCACAACCATATCCATAATGAATAGGTATTGCAAGGAAATTTAGAAAAGTGATAACATACCCTAATTGGGTGTGACCCACTTTGCCTTATTGCATATTTCCTGTTTTAGTCATTCCCAGTTGATAAGGCTTAAGGCTAAGCGTTACCTTTTAAGAACCAATTTTACTTAGAATGCTCATTGTTCTCCAATGACGATGTTCCGATAGCGTTCATCCATACAAGTTGTCCTGGGTCCGAACAAACCGAATTACCGTCTTCATCATCTTCACGGTATTCATTTGTTACATTTAAACCGGATCGAAGTGGTTTTCGAATAAGTAAATCTGATCCCGGTCTCTTCGGAATGATTAACGAAATTAGCCAATATTGATAGTCGGTTATTTAACTATTAATAAAACATCCATAAGCCAGTGTACTTGTTTATAACCCCATTCAAAAATTTATAACTTTTTTTAGAAATTCGGATTTCATTTTCAAAATTTCCGTATTCAACATTTTGAAATTTTCATTTCCTTCAAATCTCTTATAAAATTCCTCCCCTCAACATCATATCCTTTTTATAAATTCCTCTTTACGAATCTCGAGAGAATTTACATATAAAAAATTTCAATCACTTCAAATATATATATATATAACAAGTATTTAAAATAATAACAATTTATTTTTGAACCATGTTCTAATAATTATTTAAAATATCGAAAACACTTTTATAATGTCGATAGCTTATGTTTAGATAAACAAATAAATTTTCAAGCTAATTTTAAAAGTCAGAATTTATTTAATAAATACTTATTATTTGAAAATCTACTTACCGAAGAATTTAAATCTCAACTAGTTTAAAATTTCATAGTTTTAAATAATAAAATTTTCCTTTCAAAACAAACTTACTTCTTAAAATAAAAATATATTTTCAAAATTTCACTAACCAATTCAAATTATAAATTTCTCTCGATTTCCATCACATCACTTCCATTCGGATTTCCTTAACCATTTTCATTTTTCAAAAATAGTATCCACTACTTTTCTCACCCTATTTTCCATACCCTAATATAAATCCACCCCGTAAATTTATATTCCCAATTTATCATCCTAAGATCGATTTCCTTTATTTATAAACATCGTTTACAAATTTTTATAACTCATTTGAGTTTTACTTATTTATAAAAACAATCTTACTTATAAAATTCTAGTTTCATAAATCCATTCCTTTATAATCCCATTTGTAACTTCCAATCTATTTTTAATATTGACTTCAACTTCCTTAATTTTCATATTTCCCAAATATCATTTATAAATTCTTTTATACAATTCAATTTTTTTTAAATCTCTACCTTAAAACAATTTATGAATAGTTAAGTACAACTTAAACAAAAATCTATTATTTTTATTTTTCAATTCAGTTATCTTTAAAATGACCCAATTTCAAATAAAAATAATTTATATCCAATATTCCTTTTTACTCCTTCAAATTCCAGAGAATAATATCTATGGTATTTAAAAATACCAAAATTAAGGGCTAGTGCTATTATAGCATCCAACTATTCAAATTTTAAATAGTCGATTGCAGATTATCTACACACATCATATATCACTATATATGGAAAATAAACAATATATTTGAGGAATCCAGTTGGATCCCTCCAACCTATTTCCTTGCATCCACAGATGTTAATACAACATAAAATATCAATCCCACTTCGAGGGGGATATCGTGGTATATAGGATTTTCCGCTATTATGCGGGTCGCGTAGGGTCTCATCCACTATAATATGCGGTAATATCACTCCAAATATAAGTATATATACACACTACTATATATATTTAACATTCAACGGTTAATAAAATCAACCAACAACCAAAAATTTTAATTCAACATTTTTAAATTATTCTAGCGATCCAAATGAGTGAGATTTTACTCACCTTGATTTTTTTATTGCGTTTTTAAATTCAACATTTGTGAAGCACTCGTCATCCCAATCGCCATCGCAGCTTGTTTTGTTTATTTAAACATCATACAAATAAATTATGTGACATACAAGACTTCCAATTTTATTGAATATCACTAAATTTTAAATCAAAAAATTATTTATGTTAATTTCAAATTAACAAAACCCGATTACCTTTCGATTAGCTTCAGCTTACTCCAAATCTACAGACAATTCTGACCAAACCTTAACCTACCTCCTCCCTACCAGAGACTCACGAACGTCTCCCAGCCTCTACTTTTCCTCCAGCCTATGCGACCTAAGCTTAAACGAACTCTGGACTCACGAATTCTAGGCGAACACCAACCACATATGTGACATCTTCAATCACGAACATGCCTTACCGTCACCACTCCAGCTCCAACTCGCACGCAACCCTCAACACGGCCAGCACGCAAACGCCACGCCTTAGTCTAGTCCACGCACACGCTATCACATCCAACACCTGGTCGATTGACACCCCAATTGCTTCACTCATGAGTCTTCCTCATTTTATTTTCTTTACAAACGAATGATTTCCATCGAGAGAGAAACCGAAGCGCGATTTCAATATAAGAGGAAAAGCGAATAAGGCGTACGTGATTTTTTTTATATCGGTTGCGTTCGATTTCTGAAAGGAAGAAAGGGAAAGTCTCGATCTTTAATTTGAACAAGGATAGCTTCACCAGAAAGATGAATACGTGACTGATAAAATAGAAGAAGGGATGAGATATTGGCATGTTAGAATAGGTCAACGTACAATGAGAGGATGGAATTGTTTCTGAAAAGAAGATTGACTAGAAAATTAATTTATTTAAATTTCAAAATGTCTCAATTTTCGCAACTCAAAATCTCGAACTTCTATCAAGGCGTGCCGCTAGATGTTTATAATATTATACCTATATTCTAACCGCAATGGAAAAGGTTTCGAGTCCTAATTCGATCGTATGGTGAAGATAGCTTTTTGGACCCAATTATTAAATTGAATTTTGATATTAATTTCAACGGGTTTCTATACCGAACGACCAAATGATAAATCCAAATGCTACAAAATTTGAAATTCGATAATAATACACTATTACGGATCAAATGGAACTAGTTTTGTTGGATTTTGAGACTGTACCCAGAATCACTATCTTAACGGGTAGATTAAATTGACGATTTCGAAATTCTACGAAATCATTTGAAAATTTCTATTTTGAAAACTTATTAACTCAAATCTAATCCAAATAGAATTATATAAATATCAAAAATCGTTTCTATTTCATATTTAACTCCATTTCAATTATTTAAGTGATTTTTAATCATTAACTCAAAAAATAAATTTATTAATTAAATCACTATATTGGAACTTAATTTTTTAGTATGCTATTTTTGATCGATACTTCATATTGAAATCCCATTCACATTACAAAATCCAACATTTAAAATGAATTAAATGTTCAAAATTCACAACCAAAAATCCGGGTTGTTGCATTCCTCCCCCCTTAAAAGAATTTCGTCCCCGAAATTGCTAAGGCAGGAAAAACGCTCCAAACCCATTAACTCATCAAAAGTTAAGATTAGATATCCACCTTTCTAATCTTTTAGTTTCTCCAAAATAGTTAGTTTTCAATTTCTAATTCCTTTCTTTCAATTACAATTCGAAATCAAATTGTCATTAACAAAAAAGATTCAAATTTTTTTTCAAAATTTTTCTAACACCCTAAATTTTTGAATTTTTTTGACAGAGTCTCCTTTGTACGGAGGACCTTTTGTAATATGACAAAAAGGATAAATATAAATACATTGACCCACATGGTCGGAAAACAAAATATATATGATAATTTTATATTTTCGCAGTATTTAATCCGAAAACGTACCTTATTAAGTATTTTTAAGCATTATTAAGCAAGCAAGTTTATTTCATATGCGAATACGCAACCCAAATCTAGCCCAATAGCCTCCAAGTACCTGTACTTGCTCAATTTAAACATGTAAGTACCAAAATATGAAATTTACTAACATTTTCACTTATTTAAATAGTTAAAACACGAAAACTTCATAAGCAATACATACTAAACATTTATTTATAAGCAATTGTAGGGCCGCGATACTAATTTAATTACTTTCAAACAATCCATATACCATTTCATTCCCTTTAAATAATTTACAACTCACTTCACACGCATTAAATTTATTTTTATACCAAACAACTCACATCCATTCCATATTGATTTAAAAATCAATTTATTAAACTTCTATTAATTCATAAAAATTTATTTACATTCGTTTATGCCAAACAACAATTCTTTTATTCAAATTCGACCCTTTTTATTTAATAAAATAACCATTTAAGCTATAGATATTTTAAATTGATTCCACATCAACTTATATTTAATTATATTCAATATCAGATTTGTTCACAATCAATTCACTTACATTTCATTCATATCCACATTCATTGCATTCAAATTTATTTTGTTAAGTTCGGAACCATTTCCCCTACTTTAATAAATATTATTTCACAAAATTTATTTGAGTCAAGCTTCCATTCAAATATTTACTTAAATTAATTTGTTAAATTTCAATTATTTCAACCTCATAACTTAAGTTTTATCCTCATTTAATTTCATTTACTAATTAATTAGTTCATTCATTTAATCTACTTCAATTTTAATCTCAAATTCATTCTCGAATTTATTTAATTCATATCCAAGGCCACATTCACTTTATTTACACTTTGAGGAAAATTTATTTGTAACTCAAAGTCATTACCATTTCAAAGTATTTTCATTTCATTCGAAAATATTTCCAATTACATTTTATTCGCTTACATTTTGTAGAATGTTAATTTATACTCAAGTTACATATTCAATTTCTGATTTTTATTTCAAAAAATCACTTCATTTAATTCTCCCGAGTTCCATTTCGTTTTTATAATTCAAGTTTGGATTTTATTTCCTTCACCAAAATATCACTCCATTTTTTTTTTGGGTTTTCTATTTCAGTTTTCAATTTTATAAGTCACTTAACTTATTTTTCACTTTTCCATCAAATCTATAGTCGATTATATTTACATTTTATTTTTAACTCAAGATTTTACATTTATTTATAGCCTAAGTATATTTTTATTCCATTAAGTTCAATTTTTATAAACCATTCCAATTTATTTATTCACAATTCCAGATTTTCATACAAATTTTATTTCATTCAAAATTTATACCATATGGTTATATAATATTTCAAAATTCAAAATTCATATTTACTTCAATTCAGTATTATTTCTAATCTAATTTGAATTTTATAACTTATAGTTATACAGTCACTTATAATATGCATTTACATATTTAATTCAATTCCATGTGATTCAAATCCAATTCACCATTTTATTTAAATTTCAATTTCTTTTAACCTACATTTCAAAACCATATTCGAGTTATTCATACTTAACTTAAATTTCACTCCAAATAATTTTACTTTAAATTCATTCGATTTCATTTATATATTCAATTATTTTGCTTAAGTTAACTCCCCTTTCATTAATACATTATTAATTCAATTTAGAACCAGTCAACTAAATTTCTAAAATTTAATTTATCCAACTTAACTTAAGTTGAACTCCATTTCAACTTTCTCACTTTAAATTTTGTTCCAACTTTCAATTTTCACCCTTCTCTCCTTATAAATATCATCTTCCACATGATTCCAGAATTTTTAAACACCTGGTATTTATTTCAAATCACTTCGAAGTCAAATATATATATATATATATATATATATAGACACGCATACTCTCTTTGGTTTAACAAACCACGGCCTTTGAATTTCAAAATCAACCTGATTTTATCCAAAACAATTCCCTCGGAATTTTCAAAACAACATTTTTTTCATTGAAAATCTCCATATTAATTTACTACGGTGGCAATCCATCACCTAGAAACTCGAAAATGAACACTGATGATGCGGCCGTCATCACTAGGATTATTTTCCAGGGAGTAAAGTGAGTTCAGTGCTATACTACTTCCAAAACCCATTTAAAATAATTTTCTCTTCAAAAATCTCAAATTTAACTTCAAAAATTCAACCACCTTGGAAAGCATTTTTAAACTTTCGGGATTTCAAATCTTTCCAATACTTAGTTCAAAACCGTTTAAAACATTTTTCAAAGCTTCTGGGAGTTTAAATCGCCAAATTCTAGTCTGAATCCTTTTTAACTATAATCCATTTGTATAATTCATAATTATACAATCTTTACTTGGTTATATATATAACCATTTCAATTTTATTAACTTATTTTGATTATATTATAACAACCAAACATGCCACTATAATAAATTTCAGAAAATTATTTCTTTCATATTAAAATATAATTTGGGTAAAATTATTTCATTACCCTCTTCAAAACAACACTGTGTAGTGTTCAAGTGTTTAGAAACCCCTATCGAGTTAGTGGCGTCCCACTATTCGATCAGAATTTATATACCACTCAACCAATATGTTAACACAATATAAAATCTTTTTATATTCACTAACAAATGCGTACTCATATCTATTATAACACTCAACTCATTCTAGAGTGCTACTGACTCTATCTCTAATGAATAATCCCCACCAAAGCTAAAGTTTTGGCTTAACCTTCAGCTCTGATACCTAGTGTAAGGGCCCATATCTCTGTACCTCTTGAGACAACCATAATTCACATCAAATTAACTCAAATTGAATGGAAATACGAATCTTAGGGATGAAGAAGGAAAAGGTAGAAGAAAAAAAGAACAACAAAAACAAAGAATGAGCATTGACGCCCCACCTCGAGACTCACATTAACAAAGAGAATTACTAAGCAATTCTATCTACTAATGCGGAGAATAGGGCTAGGGCATCACAGCTTGGTATCGGAGCCTTTGAACTACTTGCTTCTAAGGTGGGTGAAGTCGCTGCACATGCGTGCAAATGCGGATTTGGACGGAGGAGAGGACTGAGCTGGGGCAGGAGGCTGAATGCTCCTAATAAGCTCGAGAATCTGGTCGGTCGACCTATAAACTCCTTCAGGACGAGAACCACTGGCCGGTCCCGCCTTCGAAGTGCAATTTCTTCCTCTTTCAGACATTGCTGAAAGATAAGATAAGAAAGGATTATTCACATAGGCAGATATTAGCAATTCAAATGCATTAAATAAGGAATACTACGGAATTTGAAATTAACATTAATAGACATATTCCTTTCTATCTACCCCCATAGGAAGCATTGTAACAGCCTACACCTCACTTAATGCAGATACTGTCCCAGAGCCTTTGAACGGCTTGCCTCAAAGGTGGGTGAAGTCGCTGCACATGCGTGAAAATGCAGATTTGCACGAAGGAGAGGACTGAGCTGGGGCAGGAGGCTGAGTGATCCTAATAAGCTTGAGAATTTGATCGGTCGACATATAAACTACTTCAGGACGAGAACCACTGGACGGTCCTGCCTTCGAAGTGCGACTTCTTCCTCTTCCAGACATTGCTGAAAGATAAGATAAGATAGGATTATTCATAGAGGTAGATATTAGCAAGTCAAATGCAATAAATAAGGAATACTACGGAATTTAAAATTAACATTCCTAGACATATTCCTTTCTATCTACGCCCAAAGGAATAAAAAGGATAAGGAAAGGTCGGGTTTGGTTATTATTTGGGGATGATGTTTACGAGTGTATTATACTTGATGTATGATAATCATGTATATTGTTCTATGTTCATTATATTCCATTCTGAATCCTACTCCAATACCAAGTTGTGACGCCCCACCTCGAGACCCACATTAACAAAGAGAATTACTTAGTAATTATTTCTACTAATGCGGAGAATAGGGCTGGTTAAGGGTGGCCATCATAGTCTTGCATTAGATAAGAGCTAAGTATGTTCATATTTATACTCCTTTTTAAATTCAATAGAAGTTATAATATAAGCAATAACTTACAACACTATTGCATAACTCAAATAAAAATCAACAACTGATCATTTTCTTCTCAAACTTAACAAAATAAAATTTTCCAAGCTGTGACGCCCCACCCCGAGACCCACATTAACAAAGAGAATTACTTAGTAATTTTGTCTGCTAATGCGAAGAATAGGGCTGGTTAAGGGCGATCATCATAGTCTTGCATTAGATAAGAACTAAGTACGTCGATATTTATACTCCTACCTTTTCATTTCATCTCGAGTATTCGACATACTTAATTCCTATCTAATACACAACTATGGTGGCTACAGGATCGATTCAGAAACAAAATTTAATAACTATATCAATTACATGTCACAGAATAGCAACATAGAAATGATACATACGAATACATACATGAAATGTAATACAACATGCCACTAGTGGCACACCACCATAATATATACATACATTCCCCACAAAAGAAAATATACATCACCAGTTCCCAACAGAAAGAGTACTACACAAAAACTATGCCATATCCCAAGTCAATGGTGAAGTCCAAAAGGTAAAGAAAGCTAAAAGTCCAACTACCTAACCTGCAACTCGGTCTTAATAAGCTGACAAGTCATGCCTGTGACGCCCTACCCCGAGACCCACATTAACAAAGAGAATTACTTAGTAATTCTATTTGCTAGTGCGGAGAATAGGGCGACCATCAAAGTCTTTCATTAGATAAGAGCTAAATATGTCGATATTTATACTCCTTTTTTATTTCATCTCGAGTATTAGACATACTTAATTCCTATCTAATATACTACTATGGTGGCTACAGGATCAATTCAGAAACAAAACATAATAACTATATCAACTACAAGTCACAGAACAGCAACACAGAGACGATACATATGAATACATACGTCAAATGTAATACAACATGCCACTGGTGGTCTACAACTATAATATATACATACATTCCCCACAAAAGAATATATACATCACAAGTTCCCAATAGAAGGACTACTACACAAAAACTATGCCATATCCTAAGTCGATGGTGAAGTCCAAAAGGTAAAGCAAGCTAAGAGTCCAAATACCTAACCTGCAACTCGGTCTGACCCGAGTAATAAATACACGGGTCAGGCTAGCTAGAACTTGATATTAGTATAAGATGAGAGGAATATAAGTGCATAAGGGAATTCTTCCTTTAGCTATAAAGGAAGGGTACAAGTATAGTATAATCTATAATCTTAGTGCATGGTATATGTTCACCAAGGGTTGTGGCATGAATAGGTTTAATTCAACATAAGAAATCCATACTGAATGGCATTCAACTCAAGTGCAAGGAATTAGGCAAAAGTCATAAGAGAAACTCATCAAAATCCCAATATGAATCTCGTGGAACTTAAGATAGAGTTCAGATCCCATAAAATGAAATCACTTTATATAACATCTCATGTAGCACTAGGCTATCGATGTAACAAAAATATCTCAAAATGGTGAAATCGTATAAAACTCAAAAAACCCCGGATTAGCCAGATCCCTGATTGCAAAGCTGAAGCAATGTTGCACATGCTAAACTCTTGTCCAGTGAAATTTATAATTTAGGTAACTAAATCGAGGACCCGAAGGTCATACTTGTGGTGACCGATGTCACATAACTCATGGTGACCGAAGTCACATACTCATGGTGACCGAAGTCACATAACTCAGATGACCTGAAGGTTTATAGTACCGGCATACTCGTGGATGTGTCTCAAAATCCCAAAAAGGAACCCAAAATATGTTAGTGTGCATCCCATACCATACGTTCGCACCAAACGGTTTACTAACCGCTAAAAAACTCTACATCATAAAAATAAAATCACAAACCTCAGAAATCTCAGAATACTCATAAATCTTGCCTCGTATTATTGGCAAGTGCGAATAAATCTCATAGTAGTTTCTCATAACCATAATTCCTAAAAAGGGAAATCTCATCTCAAGACTCGTCTCATCGGTGAGTAAAGCAACATATATATATAAGTTGTTCTCATTGATTATTACCCCTATAATAGGAGATATTGAACCTATCAATCCGCCAACTATTGGCTAACTAAGATAATTCCTATAATAGGAATTATAAATCTCAATTATCAACTCTAAACAATATACTCAAGAGGTTTCGATCATACAATCCCGGAGTTAACCGAAAAAATCTCTCAAAGTTGGACTTGCAGCCAGATTTCACTGTCGACACCTGAAGCAAAACATGCTCTAATTCAAAGTTTGACAACATGTTTTTATAGGCTACAGACGTCGGAACTTGAAATTTAACATGCAAAAAGATCAACGACTATACTTTAAACTGCAAAAAGAATCATGCAATTTAGATAAGGTATGAGGAAGTTATGATGTCTCAAAGTTGAACTAAGGTATGTTTCCACTGTAAAAATCTGGGCAAAAACATTCCCCGAATCATAGTTCAACAGCATATTTCTATATGCTATATAGGTCGAAATGACCTAAAATTTAACATACGTAAAGATCAACAACAAGACTGCACCAAGAAGTATGAAATTTAGACAAGGTATAAAAAAGATACGATGTTTCAAAGTAACCCAGACAATGTTTTCACTGTAAAAATCTGGGAAAAAACATGCTCTGAATCAAAGTTCAGCAGCATATTTCTATATGCTATATAGGTCGAAATCAACTAAAATTTAACAAACACAAAGATTAACAACAAGACTTTAAACTGCACGAAGAAGTATGCAATTTAGACAAAGTATGAAAAGATATGATGTCTCAAAGTTGAACCCGGGTAGTGTTTTCACTGTAAAAGTCTGGGCAAAAACATGCTCCGAATCAAAGTTTGGCAGCATATTCATATATGCTACATAGGTCGAAATGACCTGAAATTTGGTATGTATAATCCACAAAATATGGTCTAAAAAAAATTCGACAGCGTTTCATTACCGGAATCGAAAGATATGACTGCACAAAGTTGTGACTCAAGACAGTTTACACAGAAAATCAAAATAGTTCAAAAACGAATTTTGTAGCAAATTTTTGATTTCAACTTGCGACTTTTGGCATTGCATGAGCTAGCTTTTGTGATATTGATACTCACCTTTCAAAATATCTGAGCTTCAAGATCAAAGTGGTGAAAAGAGATGAGCTTTTTCTTGAGAGATGCTTCAACAACCTAGAAATGTAATTTTCAAAGACATGCAAGCACAAAATAGAAAGTTATATACAATTCATATCTAATTCTAAGATTTTGTTGAAATAATTATGTACTATTGGTAGAGATTATCTTATTCTTAATTTGATGATTTTCTTCTTGAATTAGCAACAAATTGGGTGAAATTTTTGTTTTAGTTGAAGGTAGCCATCATTTTCTTTTTTCTGAGTTTTATACGATTTCACCATTTTGAGATATATTTGTTACATCGATAGTCTAGTGCTACATGAGATGTTATATAAGATGATTTAGTTTTTATGAGATTTGAACTCTATCTTGAGTTCCATGAGATTCATATTGGGATTTTAATGAGTTTCTCTTATGACTTTTGCCTAATTCCTTGCACTTGAGTTGAATGCCATTAAGTATGGATTTCTTATGTTGAATTAAACCTATTCATGCCACAACCCTTAGTGAACATATACCATGCATTGAGATTATAGATTATACTATACTTGTACCCTTCCTTTATAGTTAAAGGAAGAATTCCCTTATGCACTTATATTCCTCTCATCTTATACTAACATCAAGTTCTAGCTAGCCTGACCCGTGTATTTATTACTCGGGTCAAACCGAGTTGCAGGTTAGGTAGTTAGACTATTAGCTTGCTTTATCATTTTTCCTTCACCATCGACTTGGGATATGGCATAGTTTTTGTGTAGTAGTCTTTCTGTTGGGTACTCGGGACGTATATATTCTTTTGTGGGGAATGTATGTATATATTATGGTTGTATACCACTAGTAACATGTAGTATTACATTTGATGTATGTATTCATATGTATCGTTTCTGTGTTGCTGTTCTGTGACTTGTATTTGATATAGTTATTATGTTTTGTTTCTGAATCGATCCTATGGCCACCATAGTAGTGTATTAGATAGGAATTAAGTATGTCGAATACTCGAGATGAAATGAAAAAAAGGAGTATAAATATCGACATACTTAACTCTTATCTAATGCAAGACTATGATGGTCGCCCTTAACCAGCCCTATTCTCCGCATTAGCAGACAGAATTACTAAGTAATTCACTTTGTTAACATTGGTCTCAGGGTGGGCCGTCATAGCTTGGTATCAATGCATGATTCAAAACGGAATATAATAAACACAGAACAATCTTATCATACATCAAGTATAATACGCTCGTAAGCGACATCCCTAATTAATAACCAAACCTAACCTTGTCCTTATCCTTTTGATTCCTTAGGGGTAGGTAGAAAGGAATATGTTAGGAATGTTAATTTTAAATTCCGTAGTATCCTTATTTAATGCATTTTAATTGCTAATATCTACCTTTGTGAATAAAACTCATCTAAACAAGAAATAACCTGGCTCCGATACCAAGCTGTGATGCCCCACCCCAAGACCCACATTAACAAAGATAATTACTTTCTAATTCTGTCTGCTAATGCAAAGAATAGGGTTGGTTAAGGGCGACCATCGTAGTCTTGCATTAGATAAGAGCTAAGTATGTCTATATTTATACTCTTTTTTTCATTTCATCTTGAGTATTCGACATACTTAATTTCTATCTAATACAATACTACCGTGGCTACAGGATCGATTCAAAAAAAACATAATAACTATATCAATTACAAGTCACAGAACAGCAACACAGAAATGATACATTTGAATACATATATCAAATGTAATACAACATGCCACTAGTGGTATACAACCATAATATATACATACATTCCCCACAAAAAATATATACATCACAAGTTCCCAGCAGAAAGACTACTACACGAAAACTATGCCATATCCCAAGTCGATGGTGAAGTCCAAAAGCTAAAACATGCTAAGAGTCCAACTACCTAAATTGCAACTCAGCCTGACCTGAGTAGTAAATACACGGGTCATGATAGCTAGATTTTGATATTAGTATAAGATAAGAGGAATATAAGTGCATAATGGAATTCTTCCTTTAGTTATAGAGGAAGGGTACAAGTATAGTATAATCTATAATCTTAATGCATGGTATATGTTCACCAAGGGTTGTGGCATGAATAGGTTTAATTCAACATAAGAAATCTGTATTTATGGCATTCAACTCAAGTGCAAGGAATTAGGCAAAAGCCATAAGAGAAACTCATCAAAATCCCAATATGAATCTCATGGAACTCAAGATAGATTTCAAATCTCATAAAAACGAAATCACCTTATATAAAATCTCATGTAGCACTAGGCTATCGATGTAACAAAAATATCTCAAAATGGTGAAATCATATAAAACTCAAAAAACTCAAAAAAAACCCAGATTGGCCAGATCCCTTATTTCAAAGCTAAAGCAATGTTGCACGTGCTAAACTCTTGTCCATTCCAGATTACAGAAAGGATTAGAAAGCTCGCATATAGAATAAAGTTGCCGAGCAGTTTGGCAGGTGTACATAATGTATTTCATGTGTCTCATCTTCGTAAGTATGTGCACGATCCAGAGACTACTATTCCTCCGACAGGGTTGGATGATTTAGTAGTAGAGCCTAATTTGACTTTTTTCTGTTTACTGTAACTTCTTGTTTAGTTTTAAAATGAGGAAAAGTGTGCATTTAGTGTCACAATCGCAGCGGAATAAAATATAGTATATGACAACAGATTTTTACACAAAAGAATCATAACTATTTTATACTTACAATCATCGGAGTATAATAATTAATACCTCAAACTGGATAGTTATATATCTTGTCCTTACACAGTGGAATATAAGCCAAGTACGGAGATACGTCTCTATCATCTAGCTCGTCTCCTGAGATCCATAGCACTCTATCCTGAATCTGTGATACTCGGTCTGACCCAAGTATTATAATAAAATAACACCCGAGTCAGTCTGGAAAATGAGCATGAGAAAACACAATCAATTTGAATTATTAGAGTTATCAGAATCCTTTGAAAAACAAAAGTATCTCGTAAGACCGCGTCACACATAAACACGACGGGTTTTTCCCTTACGGTAACTAAAACATTTTTTATCAAATTCATCTGATATTATAATAGTGTCTATGTATAAATACTTATTAAAATAGCCGAAATTGTTAAATTAATTAAATTCTAGCATATTATGCTCCACAAAGAAAAACCGTAAGCCCATATTGGAGAATGGATTCCATACGAATGACTGGGTACCGCCCATTACAATACGCCTCTAGAACAATGTAGCGAGGACCTCGCCGAGATCCCCTGCTATACAAGAACGACCTGCCCCTGACCTGCATAGACCGAATATGTTATCACCCCGGGTATTTCCACCCTTACCATCGAGCGCCCCTTCTTCCATGCACAACCGTATCCATAATAAATAGGTTTTCTAAAGACATCTAGATAAGTGACAACATAACCTAATTGAGTGCGATCCACTTAGCCTTGCTGCATTGTCCATGTTTTAGTCATTCCCGGTTGATGAGGCTTGAGGCTAAACGTTATCTTTTAAGAACCAATTTTACTTAGAATGCTCATCGTCCTCCAATAACGATGTTCCGATAGCATTCGTCCATACTAGTTGTCATCGATCTAGACAAACCGAATCACCGTCTTCATCATCTTTATGGTAATCATTCTCTACATTCAAACCGGATCGAAGTGGATTCGGATAATTAAATGTGATCTCGATCTCTTCGAAACGATTAAAGAAATTGGCCAATATTGATTATCTGTTATTTAACTATCAATAAAACATCCATAAGCAGACACTAGGACTTCTTTTATAATTCTTCAAACATTTATTTCAAAATATCTTTACTAAGATATATGTCCAAATCCCTTTCCACATTCCAATATTTGAAACCATTTCAAATGCTTAAATCCATAACGGAATATTTTCAAACATCTCAACAATAAGAAATATTTTCCAAATTTCCATTTTTTTATACTTATGAAAATATTATAAGTCCTATTTTCAAAAATCTTTTCAAATATAAATACTTAAGAGAATTTTTCATAGCTTATTTCATAAGTAGTCAAAATGGCTAATAAATTCCCTTTTCAATTTCCAAAACCCAGTGTACTTATTTATAACCCCATTCAACAATCTATAACATCTTCTACAAATTTGGATTTCATTTTCAAAATTTCCATATTCAACATTTTGAAATTTTCATTTCCTCCAAATCTCTAATAAAATTCCTCCCCTCAAAATCATATCCCTTTTATAAATTCCTTTTTACGAATCTTGAGAGAAAGTATAAAAAAAATTCAATCACTTCAAAACTTTTATATATATATATAATAAGTATTTAAAAGAATAACAATTTATATTTGAACCATGTTCCAATAATTATTTAAAACATCGAAAACACTTTTATAACATCGATAACTTATTTTTAGATAAACAAATAAATTTTCAAGCCGATTTTAAAAGTTAGTACTTATTTAATAAATACTTAATATTTGAAAATCTACTTACCGAAGAATTTAAATCTTAACTAGTTTAAAATTTCATAGTTTTAAACAATAAAATTTTCCTTTCAAAACAAACTTACTTCTTAAAATAAAAATATATTTTCAAAATCTCAATAACCAATTCAACTTATAAATTCCTCTCTATTTTCATCACATCACCTCCATTCTGATTTCCTTAACCATTTTACTTTACAAAAATAGTATCCACCATTTTTCTCTCCCTATTTTCCACACCCTAATATAAATTCACCCCATAAATTTATATTCCCAATTTATCATCCTGATATTGATTTCCTTTATTTATAAACATCGTTTATAAATTTTTATAACTCCTTTGAGTTTTACTTGTTTATAAAAACAATCTTACTTATAAAATTCCATTTTCATAAATCCATTCCTTTATAAATTCCATTTATAACTTCCAATCTACTTTTAATATTGACCTCAAATTCCTTTTTATATTTCCCGAATATCATTTATAAATTCTTTTATACAATTTAATTTTTTTAAATATCTATCTTAAAACAATTTACGAATAGTTAAGTACAAAACTTAAACAAAAATCTATTATTATTATTTTTCAATTTAGTTTTCTTTAAAATGACCAAATTTCCAATATAAATATTTTATAACCAAAATTCTGTTTTACTCCTTCGAATTCCAAAGAATAATATTTATGGTATTTAAAAATACCAAAATTAAAGTCCAGTGCTACTATAGCATCCAACAATTCAGATGTTAACAATAATTTATAACAGATTATCTGCATACATCATATATCACTATATATGAAAAATAAACAACATATCTGAGGAATCCAGTTGGATCCCTCCAACCTTTTTCCCTACATCAATGGATGTTAATACAACATAAAATATCAATACTACTTCGAGGGGGATATCGTGGTATATAGGATCATCCGCTATTATGTGGGACGCATAGGGTCTCATTCGCTATAATATGTAGGAATATCGCTCCAAATACTAGTATGTATACACTACTATATATATTTAACATTCAAATAGATAATAATTTATAAAATCGACCAACAACCAATAATTTAAATTCAAAATTTTTAAATTATTCTAGCAACCCAAATGAGTGAGATTTTACTCACCTTGATTTTTTTATTACGTTTAAAAATTCAACATTTGTGAAGCTCTCGTCATCACAATCGCCATGCAATTTGTTTTGTTTATTTGAACCTCGTACAAATAAATTATATGACATATAAGACTGCGACTTTTATTAAATATCACTAACTTTAAAATCAAAATTTTATTTATGTTAATTTAAAATTAACAAAACCCAATTACCTTCCGATTAGCTTTAGCTTACTCCAAATCTACAGACAATTTTGACCAAACCTTAACCACCTCCACCCTGCAAGAGACTAACGAATGCCACCCAGCCTCTACTTTCCCTCCAGCCTATGCGACCCAAGCTTAGACGAACTCTAGACTTGCGACTTCTAGGCGAACACTAACCACGTAAATGATATCTTCGATCACGAACATGCCTTGCCGTCACCGCTCCAACTCCAACTAGCACGCAACCCTCCCCATAGCCTGCAAAAGAACGCCTTGCCATCGTCCAGTCCGCGCACATGCTATCGCAACCAACGCCTGGTCGATTGATACCCCAGTCGCTTCACTCACGAGTCTTCCTCATTTTGCTTTCTTTACGAACGAATGATTTTCATCGAGAACGAAACGGTAGCGTGATTTTATTTGAGAGGTATGGCGAATAAGGCGTATGCGATTTTTTTATATCGGTTGTGTTCGATTTCTGAAAGGAACAAAGGGGAAGTCTCGATCTTTAATTTTAACAAGGATAGCTTCACTAGAAAGATGAATATGCAAATTATAAAATAGAAGAAGGGATAAGATGTTGGCGTGTTAGAATCGGTCAATGTACAGTGAGAGGATGGAATTGATGTTGAAAAGAAGATTGACTAGACAATTTATTTATTTAAATTTCAAAACATCTAGATTTTCACAACTCAAAAATCTCGAACACCCATCAAGGCATACCGCTAGGCGTTTATAAACTTATGCCCTTATTCTGAATGCAATGGAAAAGGTTTCGAGTCCTAATTCGATCGTATGGAGAAGATAGCCTTTTGGACCCAATTATTAAATTGAATTTCAATATTAATTTCAACATTTTTCTATACCATATGACCAAATGATAAATCCAAACTCTACGAAATTTGAAATTCGATAATAATACACTATTACGGATCCAATAGAACAGGCTTTATTGGATTTTGAGACTGTGCACCGGATCGCTATATTAACGCGTCGATTAAATCAAAGATTTCAAAATTTTACGAAATCATTTGAAATTTCAGTTTTGAAAAATTATTAACTCATTTCTAATCCAAAAATAATTTATATAAATATTAGAAATTGTTTCGATTACATATTCGACTGTAATTCAATTATTTAAGCGATTTTAATTAGTAACTCAAAAATTAAATTTATTAACTAAATCACTATATTTGGAACTTAAGTTTTTATTGCACTATTTTTGATCGATACTTCATATTGAAATCCCATTCATATTACAAAACCCAACATTTAAAATGAATTAAATGTTCAAAATTAAAGACCAAAAATCTAGGTCGTTACAAGTAGAGTCTGCTTCAACCTTTAAAGGGGTATGTTTTAAGCAACCAAGTGGAAATTTCTTTAATTGCATTAGGAAACCAAAATGGGATGATAAGTAAAACTCAGTGCTATGACAGTGAGGTTGGTACCATATATGAGAAGTATGAGATGTTACATAGGATAAGAATGTCATCGGTCTTGAGCGGTCAGCGGAAAGAGAGGGTTTACGCCTAATTACACCTTCTACTAGTGTGGATCATGTTTACGACTTGCACCGCCTCACAGTTTCTTATTAGTTTGTTTTTTAGGTTGCAAAGCTAGTTAACCTTTCAAAGAGGTCTTTTAAACGAACAAGATAGTATGAGGAGCTACTAAGTCCAAGTCATGAAGTAGTTAGATAAGTCTTCAAACGAGGTAGAAAACAACTAAATATTTTTAATGACATTATTAGGGACTATAGGAGTTCCTTGGTATGTATGTCGATAAGGATATTATACTATGTTAATAATGGATTACTAACGGGGATAGTATCTTGGTCCTAAGGGGGACTATGGTACTTCTATATATACATAGACACACACATACATGTATGTATGTAGTTATTGTGTACTTCAAGTAAATGGGGTGTATTGTATACATACGGTAAAGTCGAGATGACTAAGTAAATCAAATAGACATAACATGTAATGGAAGGCAATCGAAATAAACTAGTGCTATGTATAAAGTGTACGATTTACCCATCACTAGAATGTTACTCTGACCCTTCCTCCTTGCAACCCACGGAATAGTTTTAGAGGGACAAGCACTGGTACATGGTGGGAATGATGGAAGGATAGATTTTCTTTTGCATGTTCGACAATGATAAATGCACAAAAGATCAAAGGTGTCAGCCTTTATTAGTAATCATATATTTTACTATACTTTACTGTTCTGCTGTGAGTTTATATCGATGGTGCTTTGATATGCTTTTGTTATTTGTAGGATACCAAACGCTAAGGATTCTTACTTTGGTAGACTTGGGTTTTTGATTTAGCGAAAATTCAGGGATACTAGATGTGGTTATTACGACTATTATATTTATTCTTCTATTGTGAGTTTCAAAAAGTATAGGATAATACAGATTGCTCGGTGACCTGTTTTATATATTACATCAAATCAATCTGCCGTCAATGTCACCTGCGATGTCAATGTCACTTTTAAAGGTGTATCAGGATGTCATAGATGGCAGGTTGTTGCATGTGGTATCAGAGCTTAGCTAAGACTAATCCTACTAAATTATGGTAAGTGAGAGAGCGAATTGTAAATTTATATTATTTATATAATATTTATTTATACACCATATCCCATATATGTTGACTCATTGAGGTAGTTGTTGGCTTATCCCTTATAAAATTAAACAATTATGAATTTGTTAACCCACCTTTTGGCAAGGCCATATACATGCGGATTCAACTAAATGGACTGCACAGTTATCGAAATTGGAATATTGTGGATTTGATTTAGATGGATGGATGGATAGACAATCAATTACCGATAGTAATATGAAGCCAGGATTCAGCACGGTCGATGGATAAACAAAGCAGGGTGCTTGGAATATGGATTTCGCAGCCGAGGAGTTGCTTCGAGTCACCATGTGGTTTGCTTCGGGTCATAAAGGTGTTTACTTTGGGACATAATAGGATATGCTTTGGTGGGATTTGAATTTCTCTTGCTTGGGGTCGGGTCGGCATCTACTTAGGGTAGGTGCTAGTAATACTTTGAGTCGACATATTGGGTGCTTCGAGTCGTCATTGGGAAGGTTAGATCGGGTTGGTATTAGCTTCACTTTGGGTTTGCTATAGTGGTGGCTTCGTGTCGGGATAGGAAGTTACAAGGGGTTGGCATAGGAAGATATAAGGGGTCGGCATCAGATGTTGAGAGGGGTCGGCAAAGTCCTCACTTTAGGTCAGCCACAAGTTTACTTCGAGTCATCAGCGAGTTTACTTCGGGTCAGAACACTACTTACTCCGGGTAGCACACGAACTACCCGAGGTTGGCATAGGTTGACGAGTTAGGCTCGATGGTCAGTATAGTGTGCCCATGTAGATGAAGAGGCCCTATAGCCGAGGTTTCGTCTATAAATACAACAGGCGTGGCTTCAGAAAGGGGGATTCCCATTCTGTTTCTCTTCATCTTCCACCTAAAGGCTACTCTGCCATTATTATTTCAGAAATTCTAGATTATAACTATAATCAACTTCCAGTATAATAAAAAGGTTTTTCTAGAGTGGATGTAGGCTGGAGTTAGCCAAACCACTATAAATCATCTTTTTTACTGCTTTCATTTTAATTTTGATTATTCTTCATATAATACTCTCTACATATACTCTATCTGTGATATATGACTGAATATTGGTGCTTTTGCTTTTAATTGGGTGTTGATGGTCAATTTTGAAGCCAACATTTTGGTGCTTTCACTGAGAAAGCTAGCACTCAGGGGTCTAGAAGTTAGGATCTTGGATTTGAAAACTCGGGAACTTGGATTTGTGAAGCTATGGCTAGGCAATCAACTGGGAGACAGAGATTAGGGAGGAGCCATCATGAAGGGAGTCAGGAGGCTTCGTCAGGAGCTAATCAGACCTCAATCTTCATTACCAGGGACGAGATGGAGATGATGATGGATGCTATGTAGGAAAGGATGCTGAGAAGGCAAGAGGAAATGATGCAGAGCTTATCCCGACTGGTTGGACAAGTTAGAATGCAAACCAGGGGAATGAAGTAGAAGGAAATGCTAGGAATGTGGATCACGGAATTGGAGCGGTAGGAGTAGAGGAAGTTCGAAACCAGAACCAAGGAAATGGAGCAACCAAGATAGAGTATAGGGTGGAGCCATCGGGAGCAGGCAGTGCTATGCAGTTTGGCATTGATCAGGATATGGATGCTCATCTATTAGGGTAGGTTTCAGGATTCCCTCATGGACTCGGGGGTAGGATGGAAATGACAATCAGAGACCACTTATGGATGCTAGAAGAGCTGGAAATTGGAACCCATAACTTGGAGTGGAAATTTGCAGGCTTAGATATGGATTGAATCAGCCAGGGGCAAACTCTGACAAAGGAGAATGGATCGGCACAACTCCCTATGGAATTAGGGCATGGATTTGGATGGTTTTGTTTGAAAATGGATAGCGGTGATGGAACATGAGCAGCTATCATCCGCCATAAATTGGAGCTAGCCCGGCTTAAAGGCATAGATCGTCATCTCTTGATGGTATGGAATAAGTAATAAACTCCATAGTAGTGCGGCTGAGTCACTTACACATGTACGGGATCGAGGACGGTCCTAAGGCATGTTCTGGGACGACGATAAACCATGGTGCTTAGGTTTATGTAATCTTGTTTTTTATGTTTACTGCAAACTTTGGTTTTTCAGGTCATGGTTACGGCCTCGACCGAAGAGATGGGGCAATAATCATGAGTTACAAGTCCTTTGCCGAAGAGCGATAGGATGGACTCGAACACGGATTAAGTCCTCGACTGGGGATCGAGGTCGAAGTAGGATACCCTACAGATTACGTCCTCGATAGGGGATCCAAACCAGAGTATGATACCCCAGGGGTTAAGTCCTCGACCGAAGAGTCGAGGCAGGAGAAGGATATTCACGGATTAAGTCCTTGACAGGGATCAAAGTCGGAGTAGGATACCCCACGGATTAAGTCCTCGACTGGGGATAGAGGCCAGAGTAGGATACCCTATGTATTAAGTTCTCGACCGAAGAGTCGATGCCTGTAACAACCCGCATATTTATCGGTTGAATATTTAAATATTTTATTTAAATATAACGTCGTTTGTCGGATTATAGTTCAAAAAGCTACTTTCTGCAAATGGTCGAATTGGGACTCAAGACCACTTCCATTGAGTTCAAAACGTCGTTTTCGATCTTTTTGAGTATAAGCTTCGATAGATTTGGAGTAAGTCGTATTTTGCTACTTTTTCAATTGGGTTTTGGATTTGGGTTCAGCCCACTAGCTAACTTAATACCCTAACTCAGCCCTCTCCTCTCCATTCACTCATTTCCACTCCTCAAACTTAAGCTAAAACTGAAAATGGGTGAAAGAAAGAGGAATTAGAAATTTCAAGCCCTAGTTTCTTCTTGCAAACTTGAATTCTTGCTCCAAAATCAAAGAGAAGCTATTGATTGAAGCTTGTTGAGTTGAAGTGGAGATTGGTTGGTCTTCTCCTTGTAATTGAACCCCTTCTTCTTTGTTTTGAGTTAAAGGTGAGATTTTTATCTCACATCTATGACTATAATTATCTTTGGTTGTTGGGTATGAATTCCTAACACTTATTCATGTGCATTTGCTTTTGGTTTGGATTGAATCAGTGAATATTCCAATTTTTAGTGTTTTGAGTTCAAATCTTTAAAATCCTAACTTTGATGTTTTGATCATGTTTTGGTGATGAATTGAAGAGCTTATAGGGCTGGGTCGTCATTTGGCATAAACCCCTAGCGCCCATTGCCCTTTCGGTTGCATTTGCGAAGAGATTGCCTCTTCATTTTTAGGCTGAAAATACAGGAAATCCCAGTTCAGCCGACTGAATTCTCTGTTCAGTCGACTGAACCTGGAAACAGAAATTTTCCAGGCATGATTCAGTCGACTGAAATCTCTGTTCAGTCGACTGAACCTGGAAACAGAAAGTTTCCAGGCATGATTCAGTCAACTGAAATCTCTGTTCAGTCATCTGAATTTGCTGTTTCGGCCCACTTTGCCATTTGGGATTGAATTTCCAATTTGAATCGATTAGTGATGATCCTATTTGTTGTTATCATTTATTTTGACTTTGATGATTCCTTTTAATTTTAATCCATGGGTTTTTATAAAATAATCTTTTAAATTGTATTAAAAGCTTGCTTCTCCAATTTATAAATTCTATTTAAAACACACACACATCTTCGCACTCCGAGCGAAGTGAGAGGAGAATTAAATGATTAGATAAAACGCGTGCGATGAACACGTGCGTTCATCTATTCAGTTAATTCCCAATCTATTCGTTTGAACATTTTGATCTTTTGGTTTGGTTTACCGATGAGATGAGGTAAGCTTTGTACTGCTTTGAGTGTGAAATTGACTAACGGATAGTAAACGATTTAGTGCGAACGCGTGGTTATGGGACTCGCGTTAACACTTTCCGGGTTCCTTTCTGGGGATTTTGTGACACATGTTGCCTTTGGGATAGTGTCTTCGGACTGTCTCCTTCTGGCTTGTTGCCTTTAATATCGCTTTTGGAGTTGGTCCTTTGCCCCGACTCGAGAGATATTTGGGATTGTTGGTTACCTTTAGTATTGCTTTCGGAGTGGTTTTTCTTCACCACCGCCCGAGAGATATCGGAGTAGTTTTTCTTCACCACCGGTCGAGGGATATTGGAGTGGTTTCTTCACTACCGCTCGAGAGTTATCGGAGTGGTTTTTCTTCACCGCCACTCGAGAGTTATCAGAGTGGTTTTTCTTCACCACCGCTCGAGAGATATTGGAGTGGTTTCTTCACCACCGCTCGAGAGTTATCGGAGTGGTTTCTTCACCACCGCTCGAGAGATATTGGAGTGGTTTCTTCACCACCGCTCATGAGATATTTGGGCTTTGTTGCAATTGGAATTTTCTGTTGTTTCGTTGATAATTATATTCCCTAGATATCGCCCTTCGGTGTTGATCTTTTTGTGCCACACGATACATAGCGGTTACCTTATGGAACTTGTATTACCTTCATTGGTATTTATTATTTTCCTTCTTTGCTTGATTTGGGATATTTATATCCATTGTTCGTTTCAGCTGCCGATGACATGAGGTTTGTTTGATTCATCTTATGTTTGATGATTGAGTTATCTCATATAGAGATATTTGTTACACTTTATGATCTTGAAGGTCCATTATCGTTCAGTTTATCTAACTGATTTTTTTAACTAGACTGACCCGTGTATTTTATACTCGGGTCAGACCAAGTTATTTCAGGTTAGGTGCATTTGAACTTAGCCTCTTTTGCTTCCGCATGGACTATTCCGCTAGTTTCTTTTATCATAGCTTTTTGTGTAGTCCTTTTGGTTAAAACTCTGATATGTATTCTATTGGCTCGATTGTATATTGTGGCTTGCTATACCACTTGACATGTATTAGTTTGTATACTCTGTTATGTATCTGTATATGTGTATATGATGATCTACTGTTCTGTGATGTATATTACATTTGAGTTGTTATATTCTGTTCTGATAGATCTACCAGCCACCTTTGGTTTTGTTTTAAGTATTCATTGGATATGTCGATCTGCTTGGTATGACAATTGTCGATGTATTCAATAGATAATTAGAGCAAGGCCATAGATGGTCGCTCGTAACCAACCTTATTCTCCTCGTTAGTTGACGGCATTACCTCGTAGTGTCCTTGGCTAGCATGGATATAGAGGTGGGGCGTCACAGCTTGGTATCAGAGCCAGGTTCAGAACAAAATATGATAAACGCAGAACAGAAGCACATATTAAGGTACATCAAAGTGTAACAAGTGTTACAAATGTTTGAATCATTTTGCCTCTGATCCTTCCGTGTATTTGGGGTAGATAGGATTTGGGAATACGTCTAGGAATGTATTTTTATTCCGTAGTATTCCATATTGAAATATCTACCTTGTGATTAATCTTTATCTTCTTTAACTTTCAGCTTATGGCGGGAAGAGGCAGAGGACGACGTTCGGATGCTGGGCAATCCAGTGGCTCACATCCGGATGGCATTTATATGTCTGCTAATCAGTTTATGGAGTTGTTTAGGAGCACCCAGCCTCCAGCTCCTACTCGTCTATCTCCACCTTTCCAGTCTACCTTTGTACGCCTGTGCAGTGATTTTTCTCATCTTGGAGGAAAGCCGTTTAAAGGCTCCGAGTCTGTTCTTGAAGTCCAAGCTTGGGTTCGCACGTGCGAGCGTATCTTCTCTAGAATGGATATTTCTGATCATGATAGAGTTCTTGTAACTTCTAGCCTATTGCAAGAGCATGCCCTTGATTGGTACGAGCTTCTTATAGCCAAAATTGATGAGTCTTCTCTTTCTTGGACTCAGTTCCGGGAACGATTCGAACTCAAGTTCGTTCCTGAATCTGAGAAAGCTTTGTTGGCCCGGCGTTTTCTTGAATTGAAGCAAGGGGAGACTTCCATTTCTGAGTATGTTGCATCTTTTGAGGCTTTATCTAAGTATGGTCTTGAATTCATTAGCACTTCTTATAAGAAAAATCTGAAGTTTGTCTCTGGTCTTAAGAAATATCTTAAGAAATCTTTGATGATTGAGCTTAAGCTTTCTTTTGAGGAGTTGGTTGATTCTGCACTTCATCTCGAAGCCATCGAGAGGGAGTGTGATAGTGGTGATGATGTTGAGGTTCGCAAGAACCCCAACAAAAAGCAGTCTCCATTGGATGAGCGGTATTTTTTTCCCTTCCAAGAAGAAAAAGCCCGTTGAATCTGATTTTCAGTCTCAGCCTGCTGGAACGCCTTCAATTCGAAAGTGTTTCAATTGTGGTTCTCCTGTTCATATGATTCGAGATTATCCTAAGCCTCTCTTCTACGGCTATTGCAAGAAGGAAGGCCATCGTAGTTCCACTTGTCACCTTGCTCCGAATAATTCTCCATCTAGCAAGTTAAATGTAACAGATGCCTCTGGAGGTTCTTCTCAGGGATAAGGTATGTCTCCATCTATTTTGGAAGGTTTCTGTTTTTCTTTGTGATTCGATTCCAATTTGATGGCATCATTTTATTCTTTAAGCCCTCATGATGAGGAAAGTGTGGTTTCTCTCATTCATGTAGTTTGAGAATTTTCTGGTATTTTGTGTCTTGTCTTAGGATTATCAACTAAGCAATCTTTTGAGTAGTGTTAAGGTCTTTTTAGCTCAACCTTGCCACCTATTTTGATTTGGCTACGAGTTGCGGAAGTTAGCACTCCACTTACCGCATTCTGCACTCGTTGTGATTCTTATGAATGATTTATTATGTCATTCAGTTTGTCTAGCTCATTTCATCCATTTTATAAATCGAGTATTCTGTGAATATTTCGATGACTCCATTCTTGTATTTATTGATTTTGGATGAAATTAACAATTTAAAATTTTTGAAAATCTTTTTCATAAGATTTAGCTATAAGTATAAATGGGATTTTTGTTCTTAAAATGAACAAAGAGAATTTTTAAAAGTTTTTAGAAACATGTTTATCATATAGAAGATGGTTTTGTGATTGTATTGCCCATTGGGTGTTTAAAGAATTCTGGTCGATGCGCTTGATCAACGTTATCGATAGGAATCTCCTAAACGCTTTGATGAGGCAATTTGACACAATAAATTGATTTGAAATAAGAAAAAAAAATTCCAGAAAGATGATTTCATAAAGGTAATTGTAATTTTGAAATGTTTATTTTCACATAAGGAACTTAATTTTGGTTCGAGTTCCTTGCATCTTATGATCTTGATATTCTTTTTATTCCCGAAAGGGGGATCGTGTTGCCAATGCATTTAGTTGTAAGCAACAAGTGATTGTTTCTTTGTTGATGTCCGAATGGAATGATCTTTTTACCAAGTTCATCGGATGTTTTGTTGCACTTAGTTTTGTTGAGCTTCGGTTCATTTGATGTACCGTTTGTATTACGTCGGTGTTTCGAATTATTTAGGCTTAGGAATTCAGAGAATTCCCTAAGCAAACAAGTTCGGGCTTATCCTTTTGTGCACTTTATGGTGAACTTCTTATTCTATTATTCTTTTATGATGATATGCTTTTATTGTTGTTACTATTTATTTTCTTCTTAAGAATTATAAGGACGCAATTTCTTTAAGGAGGGGAGCCTGTAACAACCCGCATATTTATGGGTTGAATATTTAAATATTTTATTTAAATATAACGTCGTTTGTCGGATTATAGTCCAAAAATATACTTTTTACAAACGGTCGAATTGGGACTCAAGACCACTTCCATTGAGTTCAAAATGTCGTTTGCAATCTTTTTGAGTATAAGCTTCGATAGATTTGGAGTAAGTCATATTTTGCTACTTTTTCTATTAGGTTTTGGATTTGGGTTTAGCCCATTAGCTAACTTAACACCCTAACTCAGCCCTCTCCTCTCCATTCGCTCATTCCCACTCCTCAAACTTAAGCTAAAACTGAAAATGGGGGAAAGAAAAAGGAATTAGAAATTCCAAGCCCTAGTTTCTTCTTGCAAACTTGAATTCTTGCTCCAAAATCAAAGAGAAGCTATTGATTGAAGCTTGTTGAGTTGAAGTGGAGATTGGTTGGTCTTCTCCTTGTAATTGAGCTCCTTCTTCTTTGTTTTGGGTTAAAGGTGAGATTTTTATCTCACATCTATGACTATAATTATCTTTGGTTGTTGGGTATGAATTCCTAACACTTATTCATGTGCATTTGCTTTTGGTTTGGATTGAATCGGTGAATATTCCAATTTTTAGTGTTTTGGGTTCAAATCTTTAAAATCCTAACTTTGATGTTTTGATCATGTTTTGGTGATGAATTGAAGAGCTTATAGGGCCGGGTCATCATTTGGCATAAACCCCTAGCGCCCATTGCTCGTCCGGTTGCATTTGCGAAGAGATTGCCTTTTCATTTTTAGGCTGAAAATACTGGAAATCCCAGTTCAGTCGACTGAATTCTCTGTTCAGTCGACTGAACCTGGAAACAGAAAGTTTTCAGGCATGATTCAGTCGACTGAAATCTCTGTTCAGTCGACTGAACCTGGAAATAGAAAGTTTCCAGGCATGATTCAGTCAACTGAAATCTCTATTCAGTCAACTAAATTTGCTGTTTCAGCCCACTTTGCCTTTTGGGATTGAATTTCCAATTTGAATCGATTCTTGATGATCCTATTTGTTGTTATCATTTATTTTGACTTTGATGATTCCTTTTAATTTTAATCCACGGATTTTTATAAAATAATCTTTTAAATTGTATTAAAACCTTGCTTCTCCAATTTATAAATTCTATTTAAAACACACACATCTCCGCACTCCGAGCGAAGTGGGAGGAGAATTAAATGATTAGATAAAACGCGTGCAATGAACACGTGCGTTCATCTTTTCAGTTAATTCTCAATCTATTCGTTTGAACGTTTTGACCTTTGGGTTTGGTTTACCGATGAGATGAGGTAAACTTTGTACCGCTTTGAGTGTGACATTGACTAACGGATAGTAAACCATTTAGTGCGAACGCGTGGTTATGGGACTCGCGTTAACACTTTCCGGGTTCCTTTCTGGGAGTTTGTGACACATGTTGCCTTTGGGATTGTGTCTTCGGACTGTCTCCTTCTGGCTTGTTGCCTTTAATATCGCTTTTGGAGTTGGTCCTTTGCCCCGGCTCGAGAGATATTTGGGATTGTTGGTTACCTTTAGTATTACTCTCGGAGTGGTTTTTCTTCACCACCGCTCGAGAGATATTGGAGTGGTTTCTTCATCACCGCTCGAGAGTTATCGGAGTGGTTTTTCTTCACCACAGCTCGAGAGATATCGAAGTGGTTTTTCTTCACCACCGCTCGATGGATATTGGAGTGGTTTCTTCACCACCGCTCGAGAGTTATCGGAGTGGTTTTTCTTCACCACCGCTCGAGAGATATCGGATTGGTTTTTCTTCACCATCGCTCGAGAGATATTGGAGTGGATTCTTCACCACCGCTCGAGAGTTATCGGAGTGGTTTCTTCACCACCGCTCGAGAGATATTGGAGTGGATTCTTCACCATCGCTCATGAGATATTTGGGGTTTGTTGCAATTGGAATTTTCTATTGTTTTGTTGATAATTATATTCCCTAGATATCGCCCTTCGGTGTTGGTCTTTTTGTGCCACACGATACATAGTGGTTACCTTATGGAACTTGTATTACCTTTAATGGTATTTACTATTTGCCTTCTTGGCTCGATTTGGGATATTTATGTCCATTGTTCATTTCAACTGCCGATGACATGAGGTTTGTTTGATTTTTTCTTATGTTTGATGATTGAGTTATCTTGATATTTTTTATACTTTATGATCTTGCAGGTTCATTATTGTTCAGTTTATCTAACTGATTTGTTTAACTAGACTGACCCGTGTATTTTATACTCGGGTCAGACCGAGTTGTTTCAGGTTAGGTGCATTTGGGCTTAGCCTCTTTTGCTTCCGCATGGACTATTCCGCTAGTTTCTTTTGTCATAGCTTTTTGTGTAGTCCTTTTGGTTAAAACTCTGATATGTATTCTATTGGCTCGTGTGTGTATTGTGGTTTGCTATACCGCTTGACATGTATTAGTTTGTATACTCTATTATGTATCTGTATGTGCGTATATGATGATCTACTGTTCTGTGATGTATATTACATTTGAGTTGTTATATTCTGTTCTGATAGATCCTCCAGCCACCTATGGTTTTGTTTTAAGTATTCATTGGATATGTCGATCTGCTTGGTATGACAATTTTCGATATATTCAATAGATAATTAGAGCAAGGCCATAGATGGTTGCTCCTAACCAGCCTTATTCTCCGATTTAGTTGACGGCATTACCTCGTAGTGTCCTTGACTGGCATGAGTATAGAGGTAGGGCATCACAACGCAGGAGAAAGATATTCATGAATTAAGTCCTCGACTGGGGATCGACGCCGGAGTAGGATACCCTATGGATTAAGTCCTCGACCGGGGATCGACGCCGGAGTAGGATACCTCATGGATTAAGTCCTCGACTGGAGAGTCGAGGCCAGAAAAGGATATTCACGGATTAAGTCCTCGGCTGGTGATCGAGGCCGGAGTAGGATGCCCCATAGATTAATTCCTCGATCGGAGAGTTGAGGCCAGAGAAGGAAAACCATGGATAAGCCCTCGATCGGAGAGTCCGGGTAAAAGTAGGATAAAATGATCCGGAGAGGTCAAAGGACTTAGATATGGACCCGTTGAGCTCCCAAATTTGGATATGGAACCGTAGAGGTCCCGGATTTGGATATGGACCCAGAGAGGTCTTGAATTTGGATATGAACCCGAAGTGGTCCATGACTTGGATAAAATGATCCGGAGAGATTATGGATTCGGTTAATGGATTAGGAATGGATTCAAAATTGAATATCGATTTGGAATAGTCAAGGATTTCACTAATGACCTGGAGATATTAAGGAATCGGATTGGCGATGGATTGGATTCTAGGTTGGATGATATAGCGCTCAATGGATCATGGGTTATGAGTTTGGACTTATGGAAATTCAAAACACGCCTTCGAATAGCAAGGCATGTTTTTGAGGTCAAGTGTTAACCCGCCTATTAGCAAAGCCGTATACAGGTGGATTTAACTCAACGGACTACATGGTTATCAGGATTAGAATATTTTGGATTTGATTCAAATGAATGGATGGAAAATCGATTATGGATAGTAATACTATGAAGCCAGGATTCAGCACAGTCAATGGATAAACGATGCAGGGTGCTTGGAATATGGATTTCGACAAAGGTCAGGTTGCTTTGGGTCAGCCAAGGAGTCACCATGTGGTTTGCTTCAGGTCAGGAAGGTTTTTACTATGGGACATAATAGGATATGCTTTGGTGGGATCAGCATTGCTCTTGCTTGGGGTCGGGTCGGTATTAATATGGGGTCGGTGTTAGTAATACTTCGGGTCGTGTAACACCCCGATATTTTACGGGAAATATAATTAAAAAGAAATTAAAAGCGCATTTGGTACAGTGGTAAAGGCGCATGTTGACTTTATAGTGAGCAGAGATCAAGTCCCGTTGTCGCCCAAAATTTGGAGCGATGTTTTTTAGTTGGTTCGTTTCCAGCGATTTTCCTACGTATTTCGACGTTATTTCTAACATGTGGCGGCTTCCCATTCGCTCCAGTGATGTAATAGGATGGGATGTCTAAATTTTATTGATTGAGTAATCTGTATGGGCTAGAATGGATAACCATTAAGTGTATAAAAGAACCACATTTAATCAAAAGTAATCTAATGGATTATGTTCACTCAAACAATCTATAAATAAACCATCTAACCTAAACCTGATCTCTTATCCAGCCATCACCATAATTTCACAGTAAAATTAGTGTGTATTATTCTTCCTTCTTTTCTCTACTAAATAAACAAATCTCTACCAAATTAAATTATCTATAGGTATTCAAGCTATTTGGGGAATTTAGAAGAATCAAAGGGAGAAAGATTAAAGCAAAGCTTTTTTTCAAATTTATGCACGCTCAAGTGCCAGGTGAGTGGGAATTAATATGAAATAGAAAAATAAAATAGTTCAATTTCAGTTCTTTTCTGGCACGTTAGTATGAATTAATATTTGTTATTAATTGAGAATAGATGTAAATTATTGCAAATTCTTCTCCTTTCACTTCTCAAATCTAATTCATGTTTGGTTTAAATTATGGGACATATAAATTGTCTATTCATGTTTTATGGCATAAATAAGATTGAAATGTAAGTAAATTATTGTATCTTCTTCTTCTTCCACTTCTTAATTCTAATTCATATTTGGGTTGAAATTTGGAACAACAAATTGTTATTCATGTTTCATGGCATAAATAAGATTGGTTTAATTAAATTGAATTAGAATTGTTATTCAATTTCTAATGGTAGAACAGGTTAGCTGAATAAATTCATAATATGTTACTTGAATAAAATTACGGTTTTGGTTGATAGTATTACATAATTTTTAATATGGTTTTGGAACAAAAATGGAAAGTCTAATTGGCATAATTGTTTGTTTCGTATGTGACCTAAAAATGCAAAAGTAGAATTTTGTGTAATTAAATGGTTTGTGGCTATTGGATAAAAAATTTGTATAGATTAAATCTCTAAAAGGAGAACGTAAATTAGGGTGGAAAAAATGTAAATTAAATGGACCCTAAAGGCTAGCGTAAATCTGTAACAAAATGGCATAAAAATTACAAACAAACCATACGGACTGAACGGATGTGAAATTGAAATACCATTTATTTAAGAAAAAGGGGAAACCAAATCGGATGTAAAAATGGCCTAAAGTGGATTAATGAAAATAAACAGTATGTAAACTGTAATGGTAAAATTAATTAATCTGGAAGCGATTTGGTAGGCAGACCTTGTAAAGGTATGGATAGGTGTTTCATGCACTTAGGATCAAAATATAGTTTTGGTTGTACGTACAAGGAGCAGGCAAGTAGGTTCGCAAGTATATTTGTTGCCTTTCATATTTTGCTAGTACGTAAGATAGATAACATCCGCAATCACAGGCTTCTTCAGGCGGATCGATGCTGACGGAACATGACAAGTGTGCTCCGACGTAGGCTTCTTTTGGTAGATCATTGGACGATTTTACGCAGCCAGCCCAACTGTATGTGCTATTTCACAGAACTGATACTTTGGATAGGTGCAAGTCCATGTTGGTGACCAGGGAGACAGGAGGACAGGAGTCTTGTTTGGCGGAGGCTAAGCCCAACTTCGTGGTCCTGCAAGATTGTTTGGGTCGGTGCTGGTCAGACGTAAGAGGCATTTAGTCACAGTGCACGGGTGAAGAACATGACTTTATCGTTGTGGCACAAGGATAGGTAAGGACAGCAGGTCCGACAAACTAATTGAAGTTTAGTATTATTGCAGGGTTGACTTCCCTAGAGTAACCATGGACTTTGGCTTCTTAGGAACTGTCTAAGAAGAATTCACTTCATTATATTATTCACCCTCTGTGATATCCGGGGAAGACCTATAATTAAACTATTTTATTCTTTCTACTTTATTTTGTTTCTCATTTACCAGACTTTATGTCTGACCCATTCCTATTTTTTTCTATTTTTCCCAAATACAGGAGGGCGGGTCTAGGTTACAGTTCTTTGCAATTTGAAGAGTCATTGGAGCAGTTGCTATCTTCGGCTTTTGTTCCTTCTGTTTCATGTACTTCGTTTCTCTTTTCTATACTTTACTCTATGTATGGGGACCTATACTGTGAAATTTGTTGTGTTTTATGTTTTGGTGGAGTCTACTTGGTACTTTTGGTTTTAGAAATAAATTTGGGATAATATTGTTTTTAATGAAGCTGTTTTGCTATTAATTTATAATTAGTAAAAGTTTTCTTCTGCTGTAATATTTTAATCATTTTATGTTATTATCTTGGTCTTTGTGCTATGTCCGATTTTCAGGTTCCTAGAAGTGCGGGGTATCACAGTTGGTATCAGAGCTAAGTTTTCAGTAATCCTAAATATATTTTAAAAATATAAAGGTTTTCAAATAATTTTTAAAGGGTATTCCAAACAATACTTTTAAAAGTATATGTATATATTTTGGAAAGAAAAGAATTTTTAAAAATGGGTCCCTCATTTCTTCCTCCCTGTCTGCTGAACTATTTGTGGAGTACCTAATCCAATCTTTTTAATATCCACATATAGAAATGTCTGAACCGCAAGATATCCCCGAAGTTCCTGGCCATAATATGCATGTTTGGTTCAGACATTATTTGCAGGCTACTGCACGAGCAGAGCCACCAACTAGGGATGCTGCTCCAGCGGAAGGTGGTCCAACTCGTCCACTAGTCATTCCTGATTTTCCCAAGTTATGCAAGGACTTCACCGGCTTAGAAGGAAATCCGTTTCTTGGCACCAAGTCATAAACTAAGGTGATAGCTTGGATCCGTAGTTGTGAGCAAATATTTGGACTTATGGGATTGGAGGACTTGGCTCAGAGGCGGTTGGCTTCATGGTAATTGAAGGGAGAGGCTCTTTGGTTGTGGGAGATTGTGGAGGCTAAGGCTGATAATTTGACTTGGGCGGATTTTCGTACTAGGTTCAAGAGGAAATTCTTATCGCAGGCTGAAGCGGGAGTGCAACTAGAGAAATTTATACAGTTCAAGTAACGGGATATACCATTCAAGAATATGTTAATCAATTCAATGCTCTTGCTAGATTTGTACTAAACCTGATCAATACTGCTCACAAGAAGGTGCTAAAGTTCGCTAAGGGTTTGAGTCATCCATTACAGAGTTTATCGACGAGCCACATTCTGATGGGAGCCACTTTTGAGGGATTGGTAGAGATGGCTTTACTTGCTGATATTGAGAAGAAAGGAGACGTGGCGCAGAAGAGTGATGGGAAGAAGCAGTGTAAAGGAAAGAGGAGATGAGGAGGAGGATCAGGTGGAAAAAGGAAAGTTCCAAGGAAGGATTAGCAGTGCAATACTTGTGGGAAACCAGGTCATCTTACTAAGGATTGTAGAGGGGCAGGAGAGCGACCGAGATTGAGGTGCTATCTATGTAATCAAGTGGGGCATATGAAAAAGGACTGTCCGTCGAAGCCTAAGGACAGTCCACAGACGCCTTCACAGCCTGTTGAGGCTTATGCTTTAGAGGCAGCTTCTTCCACTAGTACTCGTCCGGTTGTGGATAAGGGAAAGAAGGTGATCATCTAAGGTGTGTTATCTATCTCTGATTTTCCTATTCATACCCTATTTGATTCTGGAGCTTCGCACTCTTTTACATCTAGTACTTTTGCAGAGGGTCTTGGTCTTGATGCTTGCTTAATGACCGACCTGGTAGTAGTATTAAATCCCGTAGAAGGATAAGTCCATTTGTCCATGTTATGTCGGGATTTGAAATTGCTTATTTTAAGGGTTGAGTTTGACTATACTGCCTTTGTATTGGGCTTTTTCGGGTTCGGGTTGATTCTTAGTATGTATTGGCTATCCATGTATGGTGCTGTTCTTGATTGTGATAAGAGGCTAGTGAGATTAGGCACTTGTAGTGGATGTACCTTGGAGGTATCTTATGATCCTAGAGGATCAGTCATGTTGAGCTACCTTTATTCTCTTAACTTATCGCCTGATAGTTTGAGTTCGGTACCCGCTAGAGGCTTTCTAGATGTATTCGAGGAGGTTACTGGCCTTCTACCTCGAAGAGAGATCAAGTTCAAGATTTAACTTGTCTATAATGCCGAACCAGTTGCTTCATCGGTATGGCATATAGCTCCTACAAAGCGTCGTGGGTTGAGTAAGTAGATTGGAGAGCTTTTGGAGAAGGGCCTCATTCACCCGTTGTCTTTTCCACTAAGGCGGATGGCACTCTCAGACTTTGCATGGATTATAGGGAGCTTAATAAGCCGATGAAGAAGAACCGTTATCCTCTTCCCTGTATAGACGATCTCTTCGACCAGCTAGTAGAAGCCAAGGTATTTTCGTAGCTCGATTTGGCCATGGGATTTCTTCAGTTGCATGTGGTGGAGGATAGCATCGAGAAGACTGCGTTTAGAACTCCGGATAGGCTATTTGAGTGGTTAGTCATGTAATTTGGAGTAACCAATGCTCCAGCATATTTTGTGGACTTGATGAGTCGAGTATTTCGTGAATCGTTGAACAAGTTTATGGTGGTGTTCATCGATGACATTTCGGTTTATTCGAGAAGCAAGAAGGAGCATATTGTTCACTTAGAAGAAGTGCTTAGGACCCTGCGAGCACATATGTTGAAGGTGGAGTTCTTCAAGTGCCACTTTTGGAGGGATGAGGTTTGCTTTTTGGGACACATCGTTTCGAAGGATGGACTTGCAGTAGATCCGACGAAAGTGGCAGCAGTACAAAATTGGTAGACCCCTAAGAATGCCATGGACATAAGGAGTTTCCTTGATCTTACGGGCTACTATAGGAAATTCATTAAGGACTTCACTAAGATGTCAGCTCCACTTACCCGCCTTACCAAGAAGAGCTTAGCTTTTGTTTTGGATGCCAAGTATGAGGATGCCTTTGGTCGATTGAAGAAAGCTTTGACTACCACGCCTGTATTGGTATTACAGGATGGAACCAAGAATTTCTCAGTTTATATAGATGCTTATGGTATGGGGCTAGGGGTGATACTGATGCAAGAGTGTAGGGTAGTGTGCTATGCAAGAAGACAATTGAAAACGCATGAGAAGAACTATCTGACGCATGATCTTGAGTTGGCTGCTATTATTTTTGCTCTTAAGTCTTGGAGGCACTTAGCATAAATATTTGAGCATTTCATGGATCATAAATCTTTGAAGTATCTATTCTCTCAGAAAGACTTGAATTTGAGATAGAAAAGTTGGATGGAGTTTTTAGCCTCTTATGACTTTGAGATTTTCTATACCCCTGGCAAGGGTAATGTAGTGGCAGATGCGCTGACTAGACGCAAAGTGGTTTTAAGTCCTCTATTTTTAGAATGGAAGCATTTGGAGTACATTTCTACCTTTGATTTTAGACCTCCATCGAATTTAGCTTCGGGATTGTTAACAGCCCTCGACGTCCAGCTTACTTTGATGGAGCAGATTGGAGCAAGGCAAGTAAGGATGAAGAGTTAAAGGACATTTTAGATAATCTTGGTAGAGGAGAGTCAGCACCACATCTTAGGCGCTATACCATGGACACTGGAGGATGGCTTCGAAGGGATAGTAGACTTTGTGTTCCCCATACTGAGGATTTAGTAGATGTGGTGTTGGCCGATCATTCTAGGATGACAGTGCACCCTAGTGGTGACAAGATGTACTAGGATATGAAGAGGGTATTCTATTGGCCCGGAATGAAGAAGAGGATGATGGAGTATGTATCGAAGTGCATCACTTGCCAAAGGGTAAAGGCGGAATCGAAGAAGCCCGGAGGACTGTTGCAGTCATTGGATATTTCATTATGGAAATGGGAGAGCGTCTCTAAGGACTTCGTGGATGGATTACCAAGGTCATGGAGAGGGAACACGAGCATTTGGGCCATTGTGGATAGATTGAGGAAGAGCGCTCATTTTATATCAATTAATAGTAATAGGACGGTAGCTTCTTTGGAGACTCTTTATGTAAGGGAGATAGTTAGGCTTCATGGAGTTCCCACCAGCATTGTGAGCGACAGAGATCCATTATTCACTAGCGAGTTTTAGAGGAGTCTTCAGCAAGTCTTAGGAATGGAATTGAATCTGAACACGGCATATGACCCTCAAAAAAATGGACAGACTGAGAGGGTAAATAGGGTTTTGGAAGATTTGATAAGATAGTGCATCATTGACTTCGGAGGCACTTGGGAAGACCGCCTACCTTGGTGGAGTTCATGTATGATAATATTTATCAAGCAAGCATTGGGATCGCACCATTCGAGGTCCTCTATCGCAGATCATGTAGATCACCAGCCTATTGGTGGGATACCACCGATAGGATCTTGCTTGGACCAGACTTGGTGAGGTAAACTTCCGAGAAGGTGGATTTGATTCGCAAGAGGTTGAAGACTGCACAATATAGACAAAAGTCATATGCCAATAGAAGACGTTCAAATTTGGAGTTTAAGGTTGGTGATATGGTTTTTGTCAAGTTTTCTCATTTGAGAAACGTTATGAGAATTGGCTCAGTGGGTAAGTTGGCACCGAGATTTTAGGACCTTTCCCTATTAGCGCACAGATTGGTAAAGTGGTACAGAGTTGATCTTCCAGATAAGTTGGCAGGAGTTCATGATGTTTTTCATGTTTCGCATCTGAGGAAGTGTCTACATGATTCTGTAGTAGTAGAAGAACCCGATCAGCTAAGGGAGGCAGAGGTAGAGCATGGACAACTTATGCGTCGTACACCCACCCATATATTGGAACACGGCGTCAAGAGTACGCAACAAGGAAGTTCGTTTAGTGAAGGTTCGGTGGGGAGATGACCCCAAGGAGTACACATGGGAATCTAAAGAGAGAATTTGAACTTCTTATCTTTTTATATTTGAAGGTACACGTCAAATATCCTATCTTTGATCTTTGATCTTTGATCTTTCCTTAGTGTCTTTTCGATAATCTTTAGGTGAAACCTATTGATGGTAGCTTGGTTGTAAACAAGTCGTTGGGGCATGTTATGTTTGATGGATGAAAATGATTGCAAGTGGATGCCAATATTTGCAAATGGATGCATTGCATGCACTAGATAGATATTTATTAAGATAATCGGCCAACTAGGTACACATACCTATATATGTGTGCTTGTTATCTATTGCATTTGCACATGGTTGTGTGTATGTATGTGTATGTGTGTCTCTGTATGTGTGTAAATGGATGTTGCATATGGATGGTGCATTTGGGTGAATGATTGAAGAATACATATAGAATTATCAATTATACTAGGGTAATTGCACACATTTGGTTGCATGGCATAAGCATACTTGCATTACAGGAGGTCAACTAGATCAGTAGATCGACATCTTTTCACATTAGGTAATCATATGCATTTCACTTTGCGAAAATCATAAATTTCATTAGTTAAAAATAAGGACAACGATAGAAATAGATGATGGTTGAGTAGACGGATGCAGTTCTTGGATGCGGGTTGTTAATTACGTTCTTCCGTCTTTGGAGATTTCGGGGACGAAATCTTTTAGGGGGGAGAATGTAACACCCCGATATTTTATGGGAAATATAATTAAAAAGAAATTAAAAGCGCATTTGGTACAGTGGTAAAGGCGCATGTTGACTTCCTTTGTGACGAGGGATCATGTCTCGTTGTTGTTCAAAATCTAGAGCGATGTTTTTTCAGCTGGTTCGTTTCCAGCGATTTTCCTATGTCTTTCAGTGTTGTTTCTGATATGCGACGGCTTCCCATTCGCTCTAATAATCTAATAGGATGAGATAGCTAAATTTTATTGGTTGAGTGATGTGGGATAGAATGGATAACCATTAAGTGTATGAAAGAACCATATTTAATCAAAGGTAATCTAATGGATTATATTCAGTCAAACAATCTATAAATAAACTATCTAACCTAAATCTAATCTCTTATCAGCCGTCGCCATGATTCTACGGTAAAATTAATGTATATTATTCTTCCTCCTTTTCTTTACTAAATAAACAAATCTCTACCAAATTAAATTATCTATATATATTCAAATAATTTGGGGAATTTAGAAGAATCAAAGGGAGAAAGATTAAAGCAAAGCTTTTGTTCAAATTTATGCAATTTCAAGTGCCAGGTGAGTGGGAATTGATACGAAATAGAAAAATAAAGTAGTTTAATTTCAGTTCTTTTCTGGCACATTGATATGAATTAATTTTTATTATTAATTGAGAATAGATGTAAATTATTGCAGCTTCTTCTTCTTTCACTTCTTAAATCTAATTCATATTTGGTTTAAAATATGGAACATATAAATTATCTATTCATATTTTATGGCATAAATAAGAATGAAATTTATGTAAATTATTGTATCTTCTTCTTCCACTTCTCAACTTTAATTCATGTTTGGGTTGAAATTTGGAACAAACAAATTGTTATTCACGTTAGATGGCATAAATAAGATTGGTTTAATTAAATTTGAATTAGAATTGTTATTAAATTTCTAATGGTAGAATAGGTTAGTTGAATAAATTCAGAATATGTTACTTGAATAAAATTACGGTTTGATTGATAAAATTATATAATTTTGAATATGGTTTTGGAACAAAATTGGGAAGTCTAATTGGCATAATTATTTGTTTCATATGTGGTCTAAAAATGTAAAAGTAGAATTTTGTGTAATTAAATGGTTTAGGATAAAAAAATTGTACAAATTAAATCTCTAAAAGAAGAACGTAAATTAGAGTGGAAAAAAATGTAAATTAAATGGACTCTAGAGGCTAGTGTAAATCTGTAACAAAATGGGATAAAAATTACAAACAAAGCACACGGAATGAACGGACGTGAAATTGAAATACCATTTATGTAAGAAAAAGGGAAATTATGAAATAACTAAATCAGATGTAAAAATGACCTAAAGCAGATTAATGGAAATAAACAGTATGTCAACTGTTACGGTAAAATTAATTAATCTAGAAGCGATTTGGTAGGCAGACCTTGTAAAGGTCTAGATAGGTGTTTCATGCAGTTAAGACCAAAAAATAGTTTTGGCTCTACATACTAGGAGTGGGGAAGTAGGTTCGCAAGGATGTTTTTTGCCTTTCATAGGTTGCTAGTACATAGGATAGATATCATTTACAATCGTAGGCTTCTTCAGGCAGATCGACGCGGACGGAACAGTACAAGTGTGCTCCGATGTTGGCTTCTTTAGGTTGGTCATTGGAGGATTTTGCACAGCCGACCCAGCTGTGGCGCTCTTTTGGAGGACCGACACTTTATATAAGGGCAAGTTCATGTTGGTTGACCAAGGAGATAGGAGGATAGGAGTATAATTTGGCGGAGCCTGATCCCAACTTTGGGAACCTGCGAGGTATTTTACGTTGTCACCGGTCAGACATAAGAGGCATTTAGTCATAGTGCACGGGTGAAGAGCATGACTTTCACATTGTAGCACGTGGATGGGCAAGGATAGCAGGTCCGACGGGCCGATTGACGTTTAGTATTACTGCATGGTTGACTTCCCTAGAGTGACCACGGACTTTGGCTTCTTAGGAACTGTATCTAAGAATGATTCACTACATTATATTATTCATCCTCTGCGATATCTGCGGAAGACCTAGAATTAAACTGTTTTATTCTTTCTGCTTTATTTTATTTCTCATTCACTGGACTTTATGTCTAACCCATTCCTATTATTTCCATTTTCCCCAAATCACAGGAGGGCAGGTCTAGGTTGCAGTTTTTTGCAGCTTTGAGGGTCATTGGAGCAGTTGTTATCTTCAACTTTTGTTCCTTTTGTTTCATGTACTTCATTTCTCTTTTTCATACTTTACTCTATATATGGGGACCTATATTGTGAACTTTGTTATGTTTTATGTTTTGGTGGAGACTACTTGGTACTTTTGGTTTTTGAAATAAATTTGGGATAATGCCGTTTTTAATGAAGCTGTTTTGCAATTAATTTATAGTTAGTGAAAGTTTCTTTCGTTGTACAATTCTAATCATTCTGTGTTGTTACCTTAGTCTTTGTCCTATGTTATGGATTTTTATTTCAACTAGCCACCCATGCTTCTAGTCATGTCCGATTTTCGGGGTACCTAGAGGTGTGGGGTGTCACGGGTCGGCATACTGGTCGCTTTGGGTCGGCATTGTGAAGGTTGGATCGGGTCGTCATTAGCTTCACTTCGGATCGGCTGTAGTGGTGGCTTTGAGTCGGCATAGGAAGTTACAATGGGTCGACATAGGAAGATATAAGGGGTCGGCATCAGGAGTTGAGAGGGGTCGTCATAGTCCTCACTTCGCATCGGCCACAAGTTTACTTCGGGTAATCAACGAGTTTGCATCGGGTCAAAACACTACTTACTTCGAGATACGAATTACCTAAGGTTGGCATAGATCGACGAGTTTGGCTCAATGGTCATTATAGTGGGCCCATGTAGGTGAGGAGGCCCTATAGCTGGGGTTTCGTCTATAAATACAGCAGGTGTTGCTTCAGAAAGGAGGATTCCCATTTTGTTTCTCTTCATCTTCTACCTATAGGCTACTCTGCCATTTTTGTTTCAGAAATCCGGATTGTAACTGTAACCAAATTCCAGTATGATAAAAAGGATTTTTTGAAGTGGATGTAGGCTGGAGTTAGCCGAACTACTATAAATCTTTTCTTTTTTACTGCTTCCATTTTAATTTTGATTATTCTTCATATTAGTCCCTCTACATATACTCTATCTATGATTTGTGACTGGATATTAGTGCTTTCGCTTCTAACTGGGTGTTGATGGTCAATTTTGACGCCAATAGAATTAAATAAAAGTCAAGATTAAAAATGGTTCCGGGGTGATTAAAGCATTGTTAGATTACATGACCTAGTTGAGCTTGAGCAAGTTGTGTTTTCTATTCTAATTAAGTTGTTAAATTAACTGAAATTTTATCCCTAGAAAAGTTAGAAACATCAAAGTTTGAGATTTTTAGGGAAATATAGAAGTTGAAGTTTGATTAATGTATTGAAATAATAACCTGTTATTTTATGTTTCAAACATGGGAAAATTTAATAAGAAGTAATTATCCATAACTATTTTAAATTTTTTATTTCATTTTTGTAAATGTATCAGTGTAAGGTATCGCATTGCACTTATATTTTGATGTGTACTCTATTTTTTAACAAAGAAAACTTTGAACCATAAATAAAAAAGTAAGTAAAAAAATAAATTTTCTAAAGTTAAAACATTGCATTTTCTTTACACTTAGTAAAATTTAAAAAAATACGTTTTACATGCTTATTTTTCTAAGTAGATTAAACAATTTTGGATAGGATTTAAATTGAAAAATAAAGGATTTAAATACTACTATTTTAAAATTATGGAGTTCCTCTATTTTAATAAATATATGTATGTATTTTCGAAAGGAAATTGAAGGGTTTGTGATATAAACTCTTGAAAATGCGCATTAATAAATGGTTTAAAAGTTTGGAAATTATTTTTAAATTCATTATAAATATAGCTAGTAGTTAAAAAAGAATTATAAATAAATATTTTTGTGTATAAACAAGATGTATTATTTAAAGGTGTTGGAAATTGGCTTAGTATGAAATAACATGGTATATACTTATATATATGTGTGTGTGTGTGTGTGACAAATCTATTATAAATTATATGAAATAATGTCATAAAAATTGATGTATGAGTATTTCAAAAAATAACCGAAGTTATTTTAAATTTAATTATATTTTGAGTAATTAATATTGAATTGGTAAAACTATTAAGAATTAAGCAGTGAAAGTTAAAAAAACAAGAATTACGGCAAACAAATAAGCTTTGAAAATTGAAATTATATAAAAAAAATTATATAGAGACATATGAATAGATACGAAATGATTAATTCGAAATAAATTTTGATTTATGATTTAACAAGAAATGAACTAACATGAGATGTCTAAAGTAAAACCTTCTAAAATTTATTTAAGTAGAATCGCTAGAATTTAGTTTGAAAAACATGTATTACCAGTTTTATTAAATGTTTATTAAAATTAGTAGGGATTTTATAATTTTAGAAATTTTCTATTTTTTTGAAAAAAAAAATGAAGTTAGCGCTCAATGATTTTTGATTTAAAAGTAAAATAAAAGTTTTGATTTTCACTTAAATTCAAAAATTTGGATTGGAGTTAGAAAAGAATTACATAGCCTATAAATTTCGAATTAATTATAATGCACTAGCTAGAATAGTTTATATATCAATGTGTTAAGAACTTGCTAGTACTAAATGTAATGGATTTGTGAAGTGTTATTAGGTGAAGGAAAAATTGGCATAGAAATTAATTAGCTTTTCCAATCGATGTTCGAATTGGAAGGGTAGAGTACCAAATCGAAGACTTCCATAATAGTAAGGTGATGATACCATTTCATGTCATTCTACCCAAAATATGGTTTAAGCTTGGCCTAAGATAGCTTGAGAGATGAGATTTGACTCAAATTTATTTAATTTTAAAGTAAGACAAGACTAAGCCAAAATATTTTGCTGTAACACCATAAAGAAGAGGTGTTAAGCCAAATGGAAATATGTTGATGTTAAGGGCGGGGATACACTCACATAAGACAGTATGAAGCACAAGAGCACGGTTGAGTATAAAGTTCCCCTACAATGTTAAATAAGAAGATCATTACATGAGACAGTCGACGATAGAGGACAACTATACGTACTTATGGAGAGTATTATATATAGACGTACCGCAAGTTCCCCTATAATGTTAAATAAGAAGATCCTTACATGAGACAGTCGACGATAGAGGACAACTATACGTACTTATGGAGAGTATTATATATAGACGTACCGATTAGTGTTACGACTCATAAGTTTGTTTTGGTTAGTACATTTTCACGTATTGGTTGTGGTTCAACGGTAAACGCACTTGAGTGTTGTTGTACTATGATATACTTGGTTCATTTTTACAACCACAAGTATTGCCTTTGAGTTATGATTTTATCTAAAGTGCCTAAAGAAATCCTTTTTGTTTGGTTCATAGTTTTAGCATTTGGTTGTGTACCATTAGGGTGTGATTTTAATATCACTTATGAGTAGCTGAATGTGATAAACCATGTTCGTTATGCTAGGACATCAACCAATTTTTTGATGTTCCCATATAAACTTCATGGAGATTGTGGATGTTATAATACTTTGGGACTCAATGTTATATTTTTCAAATAGTGGAGGGAGGCGCTACTCGATATTGGATTACATCATCCATAATAATGTGGAAAAGAGTAATGAGGGCAATGTATTAGAGGATATGTCATTGAGCAATTATCAGTGAAATGTTTTTAGAGTACGATGATGTACATAAAGGTGCTCTAGTCATATGTTAGTATAGGACTTCACAAGAACACGAATTTGATACTATATATGAAGTATCAATTTCATCTGAATTTAAGACATGAAGAAAATGTCCTGACTTGCACGTACTAAGGTTCGAATGTGATTTTTAAGGAAGATAAGATTTAGTAATCTAGAAAACAATTGACGAAGAGGTGAGATTAGGTATTTTCGATCATCATTCGGACTGAAAGAACTATTTTATTAAGTCAATTTTCCAAAATTTTGTCGTTTGTGCATAACTTATTTTTAGTGCCCAACATATATGAAAAATAAGTGAAAAATGCACAACCTAGTCTATGAGTAGTTATAGTAATATTGTTCTCATCGAAAATAGGGCATCAACCATTTGTGATGTTTGTACATTAAAGGGTGATGCAGTATGGAGTTCAACTAATAATGCTAAATGCTAGTCCACTTAAACAGGAGACACCGTCCGTTATCATATTGTCGTGCCTATGAACTTAAAGAAGGAGCTTAGTAAGGTATTTTGCAAAGGATGTAAAGTTTATTAGTATTTTTTAATAGTTATAGAAAAAACAAGCAGTCTATTATTTTGGAGCGCCATTGCATCGATCACAAAGGAAGGCCGACGCTGAATGGAAGGTTATATGCACCAGCGACTAGTAATGTGGTGAACGAGGTATCTAGCGTTCCCCATCATTCTAGGATGACTATTCATTAAAAAAATTCGACGATATGAAGAGGGTTTTCTATTGGTCGAGGATGAAGAAGTAAGTGAAATATGTTTGGCGATGAAAATATGTAGTAGTAAAGTCTATTTAAATAAAAGCTATATTGGGACATTATATGATTAGAGACATCTCATTGAAAATTAAAGAGATATGCAAAGGAACGGAAACCTATGTAACATGCATGCATAGAGATTTTGTAGTTTTTGGCATGGTATAGGTAAAGGACTTGATATTGAGATATGTTATATGGGAAAGCTAGCGTCATTACCTATTGGTCCTTTCTCGATGTCATAGAGAGGAGGGAGTCGGCATGCTTTAGTAGAGCTTCCTGAAAAGTTAGCGGGTCCACACACATTCTATTTATCCCATTTTTGAACATACATTATGATTTAGCGGTTATGGTAGAATCTAGTCAACTTGATGAAGTGAATGTAATAAGGGAACTAAAAGTTCTCTGTAGGCTTACTCACATCGTAAAGCTTGTTATGAAACGACATAGGAATTAAGAGACGAAATCGGTCTAAGTATAGTGAGGAAAAGGTTTAGATGGGAGTATTGATAACTCGAGGAGGGAATTTGAGTTTCCCATAATAGACTTTTTTCCAATAAGTTTCCCTTTTAGTTATTTTGTAGGTCTGTTTTCTCATTTGGTCGTTTATATGTTTGCATGGTTGCTCTAGTTAGCTAGTTTACATAGACATGGATGTACGGATGTCAGGGTTTGTATGTGTGTGTGCGCGCGCGCGCGCGTGTGTGTGTATATCCTTATGGCATGTTTTGGTTTCTATCGTAATTTGAGTTATATGAATTTAGTGCATATTGTGTTGGCTTGTATGTATACACTTACCAACCAAAGATAGATACCCGAATTTAGATGTGTTCTAGCTTATGCACATGGTTACATAGATTTTATTTACCTTTTTTATATGTGTTTGTGTATTTATTTATTGGTTGTTAATGGATGTGGTTATTTACTTGTTTTTCGATGTGTCATTGCATATGGATGAATGGACGCGCATACATACAAATTTTTATACATGCATATGCTATGATATTTGCATACACTCTTGGTTTTTATTGCATATACATTCATATAGGAGGCAGAATTATTTGCCTTTGTACTCACTCACATCATATAATTTTTATTATCTGTCATATATATTGTACTCTTGGTGTGATTGTGTTTGTATGATGAATGTCCGATAAATATAGCTATTTTTGTACGTATGTATGCTACGAAGAGAGTTGCATTATCCGTCTCTTGGAATTTTGGAGACAAAAGTCTTTTAAGGAGGAGAATGTAACGCCATGTAATTTTACGAAATTTAATAATTAAATTAAATAGGTAAAATTAATTTTACTTAAAGGAAAATATAGTGATTTTTTATAAAATCTAGAATTAGGCTTCGTGGCCTATCCTATTACATTTGGAGTGCTATTTTCTGTAAGAAAATATATATAACTAGTTAAATTTAATAAAACGTATTAAAATTTAAAGAGGGTCAAACTTAGTGGCATTTTTGTAATATATTGATTATGAAATTTCTTTCAACTATTATTGTTTTCAGCCTATAAATAGATCATTAATCTATTTCTTTCGCTCTAAAAATCTAGCCTCCACTTATAAAACCCTAATCCCTAAAACAACTCTAAATTCCCAAATAAAATTCAAACTAAACATATTAATATATGATACGATAAGTGCGAGAGGGATACACAAATAAAGTTAACACAAGAATTGGAGCTTTCAAGATGAGGAATTTCTAGACGGTGAAGAAGAAGGAGGATTCACATTGGATCGAAGAGGATGCACGGTTAATCGATCAATGAGACTTTTCGTATTTAGGTATATATTGGTAACATATAATGATTACTCCTTATGGTTTTAAATCGAATTATAAATGATAAAATTGATAGTTAAAAAATGATTTTTTAGTTTGTAATTAGTCAAAGATTAATCTCTCTAGTTAAAAAAGGCAAACATAAAAGTGTTTCAAATTACACATATTATATATCGAAATTGTAGTTCTCAACGACGCGGCAAATCATTAATCGTGTTTTTTCATTAATTAGGTGTATGGGTTGATAAAGAAAAACATCGAAAAAGTTTCGAACGTGGACTGTCCATGTTGATCCAATCGTGAAACGTCGATGATATGGCGATCTGGGATGTGAAGAGGAGATTGAGTAGATAGCTATGGTGGTGTCCGAACAGTCGTAGGCAATCAAAGTTCGAAATAATTGGCGAAAGAAGGTGGTGGATTTGAATGCAATCTAAGGTGATGGAGGTCTAGGCAATGGCAATGTTTTGCTTATCTCGGTGTGGAGAGGAGGCTGCTACAGTCATATTGGGGAATGATAGTCAAAGGCTACGATATAAATAGTTAGAAGTTGCGATTTAGTCTTCGATCGAGATTTCGTCATCCATACTAGCAATATATACAAATTTTCTGGAATATGCATATACGGAAAAATAAATAAATAAATCTATAACAAATTCCTCCCCATCTTTAAATTCTAGTAACTCTCGCATATGACCTCTTTTTCATGTGTGGTTCATGACACTGGGACAATGGTGAGATGAGGAATGTTTTAGTATGTCGTTTGTTGTGTTTTTGGTACTTTAATAAAATTCCTTGGTTTAGTGATTCATTAACAAGGGGTTCTACTAGGATCTTTTGGTATATGTATAAGGAAATTTGTCCTCGGTTGTATTAATGGCATTTGGCGATGACAAATTGAGGTTTGTTCCAGTAGCATCATAAATGATTTCGCGATGACGAGTTTGGGTTCATTCCCTATAGTGTCGAAGATTGTTAAGCGATGGCTAGCTTGGACTTGGCCTTGATAGTGTCGCTTATGGTTTGGCGATGGCAAGTTGGTCTTTATACCAATATTATCGCACATGGTTTGGCATGCGAGTTGGCCTTTGTACTAATAGCGTACATACATTTAAGCGACGATGAATTGAGACTTTGGACTCAATCATGTCATGGTTGTTTTGACACGTGAGTTGGGACTTTGGACTCAATTGTGTGTGTATGGTTTGGAGACAATGGGTTGGTCTTTATACCAATAGTGTCGCATACGTTTTGGGATGTGAGTTGGTCTTTATACTAATAGTGTTCATAATAGTGTTCGTAGGGTTTGATGATGGTGAGTTGGTCTTTATACCAACAGTTTCATATATGGTTCGTCATGCGAGCTAGTCTTTATACTAATAGTGTGCATATGTTTTGACACACGAGTTGGGGCCTTATCCCAATAATGTGGTTGATGGCGACACATGACTTAGTTTCGTTCTAGTAGTGATGCCTATAGTTTTGGGGTTCACGGTTGAAAGTGTGGTTCCTAATAGGGGAATACTTAGCGATATACTTGAGTACGAGTTAGTATTTTAGCGGGGCCTTAGTATACAATGCCATAATTATTCCTATAGCACTATACCTTGTTTAACCTACATGTTGAGTGTAGGTGACACAAGTTAAGATGTTATTTTCAAGCATAAGTATTGTATCACTGGCTTATTAGAATTATGCACTTATATGATGTGCTAAACTCACCGGACTTATATTTGACTCCCTCTATTTTTTCCCTTTTTTTACTCTAATAGATGGATAAAGAGGACTGATGGTTCAGTGACTCGATAGTGTGGTGGAGACGTGCATTCATCAATTATTTGTCTACTATTTATTTGATATTTTTTCACACATTTAGATATCTTTGTTCGGTATTAAGAGAATTTTGTAGCGGAAAACTATTAGCAGTTGTTTGTTTTATCTATCCAGGATTATGGTATTTGTCTAGAATTGTATTATTGATTACTATTATATTTTATTCCTTCCTTTGTGAGTTTCAGAAAGTGTGGAATATTGCAGTTATATCTACAATATATTTTATATATTTTCTCAAAACGAGTTGTCGTTAACGACAAATGCAATGCCAATGCCACTTTTAAATGTGGATCAGGACGTTGTGATGGTGGGTTGTTACAGTACACTTTTGCGAGAGTGGTTGCAATTTGCAATATAAAACATAAAGAATGGAGACTGTTTAGGGTTGTACTTTGTAGTATAACACTTTAAGAATACAGGCTGCTTAGGGTTGTACTTTGCTGTATAAAACTTGAAAATTCAAAGCTGCTTAGGGTTGTATTTAGCAGTGTAAACTTAAAGAAAAAGAAACTCCTTAGGTTTGTATCTTACACTATAATGCTAAGTAATGAGTTGACGAGATTGGGAGGGGTTGTACCTTTTGGCATAGATATTGTAATAACCAAAACCCATGGAAGTTTAATGGATAATATTTCTGAAACCTGAATATGGTCCCATGTTAAGTATTATGTTGGAGACCTTAAACCTAAGATGACGTTTTGCATAGTTTTGTTCGAGAAATACTTATGAATATTTTGCTATACTTTATGATTTATGATAGTCTTATAATGATTATGTAACCGAGGCTAATGTGGGGGGAATGATTCCATGCTTCAGCGGAGTGGTCCAACTAGTGGAGGAACTTAGATGAATGAAATTATGTATACTAGACATATGTCTGACCCGTGTGTTTATTATTTATCCTTATAAACTCGTTGCTACTCATTTGAGTGGGCTGAGTTTATAGGATTTCTAGATTTCAATTATTAGTCGAAGATTGTACTTTTACCAAGACTATGTTGAAGATGAAGTTTGACAGGAGGCCTTACTGCTTCTAACTTTAATAGTAGTTTAAATTCCGCTGTGTAATGCAAATATTATTTAAGTATAGGAGACATCAAGGGTCTGGCATCCTCATATGTCAGATCTTTGATACGACTATGTAATAATTTATCTTTTACCCCTACGTGATCGTAATATGGGATTTTAAGTATGTAAAGACAATTATCTGTCATAAAATTTGTTTAGTTTCTCTATTTCTTAAACAGTTAAAAAAAATTATACCAACTTCATTCTATCACCAAATGATAATTCCAATTTGGTTGCAGCACATTGGGGTTCCATCTTTGGGTTTTCGAATGAGAGATGTTACAGTTATGGACTGCCCCCTCAAAGAGACAACATCCTCATTGGCTCATTATCACACACCACACAAGCGTTGTGCCTGTAACCCGCATCAATACCACACAGACTGGCATTCACAGCATTACAATACACAATACTGGCTAGATATGGCACCGATACCAAATGTGATGACCGTGGAATTCGAACCCCAACCACCTCGAAAATAATACCATGCACTAACCACTGTACTAAAGTATCTTTTTGTTAATTTTGCAAAAGGAACTTTACAGACTACACCTCCACCCCCTTTAAAGAGCCTAACTTCCTTATTTGCTCATCGTCGTACAACACCTAAGTGTAGAGCTCATAACCCACATTAGTACCACACCGATTGACATCCATACCATTACAACAGATAATTTCGACTAGGTATATGCTCTGATATCAAATGTGATGACCGCGACTTGTTGCCTCAGAGAGCAACAACATACAATAACCATTGTGCTAAAAGATCTATATGTTCACTATTCAAAGGGATGTTAAAAAGGATGTTAAAAAGGCCTTCCACTCGGCGGTTTGGTCTCACTAAGTTAAATGTTTATATAGTAGTATTACTCATACCATACTTTATGTTCAACTCATGTGTTTATTTTGTTTTCTCGATAAATTACAAGTGCTCATTTGAGTAGGTCGTGTTTATGGGATCAGATAGGTTGCTATTTGGAAGATGAATAAAACTATGAAGATGAAGGAATAGGATTAGCTATCTATTGATTTGGTATTCCATATTGTATAAACTAAGATCTATAACTGGCTAAGCGAACGTGTCAGCATCTTCATATGTCTAGCATGTCACTTTCATTTAGGTATTATCGTACTTACCTCTACGTAGGGTATTTTGGGAAATAAGAATGTAAAAGACAAACTGTGTAATGGAAATTTATGTAGTTGCTTTGTTTACTTATTGTTGAAAATAAATGATATTATCATTGGTTGAAATTTTGGTGATAAATACAGCATCATCAATATTCATTTTCAGCTCTTGAATGGGGGACATCACAATTACTATGTGTGAAGCACGAGTTACACACTGGTGAATGGTAATAGTAAAACAAAATTATTTTCTTTATTATTCTCGTTTTTCTATGGGTATTACATATTAAAAAATTTACAACATGGAATTCTCGTTATTCTTTTTACATTAACATTCACTTATGTTGTCTTCATGATACCAAGTACAACTATAACATCATCAAATCAACATAAACGTAGGTTCTTACATTCGTTTACATTTCATCATTTTCATTTTTTGAATTTGCAAAACTTATATTTTATTAGTTAAAATTATTGCCAAAAAAATAGATTCCTACTTTATATCTTTTATTTTTAGGTAAATGTTGTTGCATTTAAAAGTTCTACTACAAAGAAAAAGACCAATTGAAGCAAGAAATAATTGGTTAAAATAAAAATATTTTGTTGGTAGAATTAAAAAAACTCCTAAATCCCCTCTTTAGTAATGCAGTTGGCTGAGAAAGACAACTTCCACCAATGCTATCAAGAGTTTGACCCACATTGGTTACATTATACATGTGATTTAACATCATTATGTGTTAAAGGAACGATGCATGCTTCTTTAGAGTTTACAAACAATAGTTTGATATGGTTCTTAAGATAAAAAAATTTCTAGTAAAATTAAAATAATAATATGATTTTTCACTTTTAAGTCCTACCTTTTGCTTTCTATTTCTTGTAATCTATGACTAAATATTTTGTTAATTATTATTATATTATCGTGTATTTTTATTTTTAAAATCATAATATTTTATTACTTAATAATAATATAATACGCATATGTAAAACAAATGAAATGGAAGCAATAACTCTATCAAGTAGTTACTTATATATTTAAAAATGAGATTAAGATTACAGCTAAGCATAACTCGCACACTTTTCTTATAGTGTCCAAATTGTGAAATAATGGCAGCAGCAACTCTTTTGTGTCTCGCTTGACAATATTAAAATAAATCGAAGACTCACACTAATAGTTCGATACATTTAAGGCATGGTCTCAGTAAACCTTAGTAGCTCAAAAACACTAGATCATTAGCACTAATTATGAGGAGCATTTGTTGGCTAAAGGGGATCTGATGACTCGGGCGGTCTAGGTAATTCAACTAAGGTCCAAAACTCGAGGGTTTGGGAAGATTACTAGTAAGAGATATGCTTCGCGAATCATCCACGTTAAGAGACGTACTCTACTACCATTGATGTTCAATGGCTTTTATGATAATGGTTGGATCTACAGCTACCTCGTCTATAGAGCTTAACTAACAACTAAGCTCACACTTTTCTTATTGTCGTGATGGCTTTAACCATTTATAAGGTCTTGTCACAAAACTGTTGCAGTGATGTACTTATAGAGTTAAATACTCTAAACATATCTAAAATGCATAAAAATATACATATTCATTGTTATAACACTTCCAAATCTATATACCAACACAACTTTCACAAGAGATATTTGAAATTCATTGGTATTAAAGTTAAACTCAACATGATTCCAATAAATGTTTATCTAAAGAAAACGTACCAAATTCAAATTTTAAATCAAGCGGACAACGTAATTATTTAATATTCACTCGCTAATTCAAAATATATGTTAATTAACAAAATCATATCACTTATTTATACTAGTAATAACATGATTGTAAAAATTTGTAAACTACCATATACTGCCTTTTCATAAAGTAACAGGTTTAACTTATAACTCGTATGTTCCATTCATTATTGATTATGTAAATATCTTATTTTAACAATTTATTTAAAATTTTATTTTTACACTAATGCATGGGTTAGAGCATTCCCAACCATAGGGGTCACCAACCTTCTATTCAACCCATATTTACCCCTAACCCACTCCTTCCCACCCTAACCTAAACAAACACAACTCCCTAACATAGAAAAAAAGCACCATTAACCGGCCTTTTAAATGCCGGCTAAGGCAAAGCACGGGGATTGCTAATCCCACCATTTGATTACAATTTGTGTGCTTGGTGGAGGGAATCTTATACGTCCTTTTAGCCTACCTTATGAAAGCCGACCAAGGAAGGCGGCAATAGTCGGCTATTTCATTCCACCATATTCGAACATTCTCTCTTCTTCTCTACTTCTTCCTCCACTCCATTCATTCCAACAATAACAAAAATAGAAAAACATAAAAATAAAGTCTAGAAAAAAATTATGAGAAGAGCGTGGGACGTATTCGAGGTAGTGGTAATGGTAGATATTTTCAAGCAATGAAGAAAATACTCCTATCTAAGAAGACGTCAATGTCCCAATAACCGGTATAGGAGGTCGGCGATCTCATCAATCGGATGGAAATACCGTAATTAGATTAAGAAACTTGGCTAGATATACATGAGATGCGGTTCTCGATCCCTATATCTATCCAAATTTAGGGGCTGATAGGGTTTAACGAAATTTCATGTTCTTCCTAACAACGAAGTACACGTAAGCATGTGCACCGTAGATTTTGTAAATTATCTAATTTAAAATTTTACATATAGTTATATAAAATTTGAGAATGTCAATCTAAGATTCAAACATTTTAAAATTAGGATCTTCGTGATTGTACCCATGGCTCTTGGCCTAGTGCCATCCGGCTTTATTGAACTATTCGAGCATTTAACACACTGTATTATTGAAAAAGTTCTCTAGGAAATTGGATTTGGAGAGTTCTTAAGTATGTATTTACTTGATTACTCTGCATTTATGTACAGTTGTTTAATATGTGTAATAACCATTAATTACTTTAATAATTATCCAAAATCTTTTAAATTCAGATGTTGAATTGTGTGGTGCTTTAGCCGTATGTTAGTGGAAGACTACTCACACCTTTCACTTTAGTTTTGGAGACATAGGTTAGACTATGTTGGATTTTTCTCTACTTACTGTTATAGGAATTGGCCGAAGGGAGACTTCGTATATGATGAGCAGTATCAACACTTTGGTGATTTAGCTAGGGTACTGCCACATCTTAAATTACGAAATAGATTTTCGTTTAGTCTCCAGATTAGAAGTATTTATATTATATGTGTAATTGTTGAATTGGTAGATGATTATAGAAAAGAAAACAACTTGGAGATTGGTCATCATTTATTCTTTTCATGATGGCAAACATTTTCTTTTCATATCCAATAAACACATTACCTACTAGACATATGCTGCTATTGTGGAGTTTTCATTTGATACTCCCATTATATATGATTAAGAACTCTTATATTAACATATTTGTATCGGTCTTTGGGTACTAATGTGTTGTTAGGCTTAGATCCACGTTGATTACAGGGTTTTAGGAGATTTTGCAGTACTGGTACTATGAGTGCTTTTGCAATTTGGCGTTCCCAATGATAGATTCCATCTACCTTTATTCTTTCCTCAAGTGAAAGCTTGGGCTCGTGAGAACCATAGAATGGTACAAGGAGGTGATGTCCACCTTATATTTAATGTGGCCAGAAATCAAATTGAGTTACGGACTACATAAGAGAGTATTATGTGACATCCTTATGATGATTCTCCCTTTTTGACTGATGAAAACGTATAACATACTGGCTTTCTATCTGTCGATGGTTTTCCATCAGTATCTTCTCCTCCCATAAGCATCTGTTATTGGTTCCTTGACGAGTATAGTTGAAGACAGACCTTGGATGGGGATTTTGGTCCTAATGATCCACAATTAGATACACCATTTTTGAAGGTGTATCCTAGCCTGTGCAGTTAAAGCACTTACTGGTTCCATAGCGGTGGAGATCCAAAACTTTATAGCGGAGATAAAGCATTGATAAGCAGGGATATAGCAGAGGTGCAACAAGCTTCATTAAATATAAAATTAAATATTTAAAGTTAATTTATTATCATTCTCACATCATTTATGTAGGAAAACGAATTATTTTTAACCTTATATAAAAAAATCAAAGACTATCATGATTTATGCAGTTCAAATTTGATGACTACAATAGATTTCTAACTCATATTAAGCATTATATCTTGAAATTATTTATTTACCTTAACTTTGTTGACTTAATTCAAAGAAGAACTAGTCAAAATCAAAACTTTTATATTAATTATGCTAAAGCAGGAACTAAAATGCCTTGATTTAGCGGGTGTAGCGAAAAATAGTGAGGCTTAATGTAAACACCTTACCTCTGTACTCGTATTAACCAAGAGTATTACAAAGTAATATTGTTAGATAATACGGAGAATGAGGTTATGTGGGGTACACATGTGAATATTTCCTTGAACTAACATCGGTACATATTATAACATTAAATAAACAACTTATCTATATGTACGCATATCGGTACAAAGCAATAAACACTATACCTCCAAGACAAAACAATATATAATATACAATACACAATAGAGAACATAAAATCAATCGCAACGATAAATGTAGTATATAATACAATAATATTGTAATGATACAAAACATCTCTGCTATAATTTATCTCAATGTAACATGATGAATAATCAATATACAACTCAATGTCTGACATATATAGTAAAACGATGTCATATAAATATCATACAACTCCTAATATATATCTCCTCTAAGGCCAATAAATTAGAGGTTGGTCATGTCGTCCCCGTGCTTGAAATGTCTTGGATTGACCCGTGTATCAAATAAATAACATACAAGTCAGACTATATCTAATCAAAGGTATAATAAAGGTAATATAATGTAATCAAAGAATAATAATATGATAGTCTAATATAGATAACCAAATCACATGAAATATCCAATTCTGATATCAAAAGTGTCATCACCCATATAAAATCACGTCAAATCAGAAATCACATAATCAATGCAAATGGATGAATCATACATATCCAAAAATCACATCTAAATCCAGAAAACATCAATAAAGGAGATATCATCAAGTACATCAGGCTGACATATAGCAATGCCCAAATATCTCTCAATCTCAATATATAAAACATTATCAATATCAAATAGGATAGGATGCCTATCAGTGTATTGAGAATTCACTATACTCAGATAATATATTACTGGTATAATCTCATCTCCTCATATCTATACTATCAGAAAGTATCATGATGGAAAATAACTATACGACAGACTCAAATTTAAAATTAGATTCATATATAATAACACATGTGGCACAGGCCCATACTATACTATAGTGAGGTATATCAATCGTATATGCCAATTTACTACTCCATTAGTATCAGAAGGGAGACTGATAGCACTAAGTAAGCTCCAGAGACACTAAGTCTCTACAGTTTTTCGTTACCTCACAATCATCGTGACACGTATCCACCGATGTCCCACAATGCAAAGACGTTAAGTCATGACACTACCAATGCCCCTATAGGTAACAGATTACTGGCATATGTAACATAGGAGCAATGAAACAAAGCTAAGCATTAAGCTATATACACATACACACACCCACAAGGAGCTCCATAAATCCAAGGTGTCGAAAATCTGGGGTGCGACCCTATGACCAGGCCGTTGGGGTGGATACTAGTCATGAAGTCCTCTCCAACAAGCATAATAGGAGTACGTTATAATATGGCATATAGAACCAATACATATAGACCCGAAGTCTCATAAATTATAGGCATGGAGCTATCACTACATAGCACCTCACACTATCCACTTTATCCCCGTCACCTATGTGTCATCTACTTACAATGAATAACCGAATAAAAATCACAATAGCATCTCATACCACTGCATGATAATCAAACGTTTATTCATTGCTTATAAACTACACTCATTCTCTATTATATTTTATATAACAAGTCCAAAGAATAACCGAAGAAATATTACCGAATGAACCACCTCGAAAGGTACTGTAACTCCGTTTATTCGGATTTCTCATCACACGGAGTAAAGTATCAAAAAATATCATAGAAGGATGTCATCACCATATCGTATTAAAACGCCATCAGCTAAATCAATATCAACTGTGAATCACTCATATTATCAGAATAAATATAGAGAAGATGACATAAAACTCAGAAATCTTAACCAGAAAGTCAGAAATCAAGCATAAATGTTTATATCCTACGTACTAATTTATAAAGAATTTTACAATTAGGAAAATCCCCTTTAAAAAATCAAAAATGTCATTTATAAAACCTCTCATAATTTTACATAATTTGTAAGCTATAAATAATTAATTAAGCCAAAAACAAAATTTATGATTCAATAATTTGTTAATTTCGCATTTATACGCATTCAACTGTTAATTTAAGTAGCGTTAATATACTGTAACGAGTCGGATTTTGCCCGCTCAAAAATCGACATCCATACTTCACATCGTACTCGAATGTCATAGATTCGACCGTTCAAATCCGATTCGTCGGAGCTTATAACAATCATTAAGTAAACAACACAGCGGAATAAAAGAATAATACATTGATATACAGCTTTGATAAAATATCTGATACAACAGATGATCCAATAGATATCAATATACATCAGAGATATGATACAATAAAATAGCAGCGAAAAAGAAAATAGATAACATCTAGCATACGGAACAAATAACTCTGAGATAATCTTCAAAAGAGAACTCCGAGAACTGCAACTCCATTTCCAAGAATCAATCCAGCAGAAACTCGAACCCCCAATAACATATCACCAAGCTCAGCAAGACTGGTGTGGTCCAAAGACTGAACTAACTTCAGATAATCCACTATATCTAACTATCTGAAAAAAAAACCCAACTCTTGACTGCTCGTGTAGAAAATAATGAGCACCCAGAGTTTAGGAAAGAAACAATAAACTCCGGATCAGTCGTGGGACTGGTGTGAGCAATAAAAACAGTTTATCTATTAAAAACATTCAACAAAAGATTTTCAAAGTCAATTCGCAATGCTTCTGAAAAATGAGACTACCATAAGGCCTCTCGCACACACACACAATGCAAACGCAGAATCGGAGGAGATTTCTCCTTATGATAGTCAAAGATGCTTGCTACGCATTAAAAGAAACATTTTATATTATTACTAGTGCATAGTGTAGGAAAAATTCATTTCGAAAGTAGAATATAAATCTTAGCCAACATACGACCATTATCGTATGCCTACTATAGCTAACCATGTTCAATAGCAGGTTACCGCCACATTCCATGGCAGGTTATACAACTAATACTGTACAAGTCTCGTATTGTTTCTTTGGATTTCCAACAAATGGTCAGGCCAAGGAACTTCCCATTGCCACATGAGAATGCCTCTGGAAAGACATCCCCGAGAACCAAACCGGAACTCTGCCAACACAAGGCCGGGTTACCCCTAACTGGGTAACTACTGACACGAGCACGCCATTCCCCGATCGTAAACGACCTTTCTCACGGGATCCCGATAACCAACAACCACAAAGTAATAAATTCACGGTAACCACATAGGTTAAATATCTGGGCTCCATACCATGGTACCACCTCTATCCAGAAGGAAATGTACATACCCTAAAGAGAGCTACCCCTCATAACATTGCCGCATCTTTCCTGTTTTGACCATTTCTGGGGTGTGAGGCTCGACGAAGTCACGTCCACAAAAACATACTTTATACAAAAGCCATGCTTTGGGTCAACAAATGATCAACACAATGATCACCAAGATAGACGATCAAATAAATGATCCTATCACAAATAATCAACACAATGATCATTTCAGCAACACTCAGCATGTCACATTACCAAATTGGGAACATATCGCTGATAACCTTCAACTATATAACCTCTGAGCTCGTACGTCTCAGAGAAGGGTGTTAAGCTAAAAGAATAAATTCTCCGCCACCAACAGAAATACATTTGAAAGAAATCGTCTTTATATCTCAATTCGTAATGTCAGACATACAATCCATACAAGTCTGTTCTGGATTCGAACAGAACTGAAGGCACTTACAAAGAAGTCCTTGCAACCCGGATATTCACAATCCCGATCGGATTTTCCCATCACTTAGGGAGTTTCTATACCGGCGCGACTCGGTGCAGAAACAATCGATAGGTCATCCTATCGCTTTCACAAATACCCGGTCTTCATCACCGGTCTTCAAATGCTATCCATAACGACGTATCACATATTCGGAATGGGTTATACGACACAAAGGTCCTTTCCCGGCTAAACCGAATAGTGAGCGAAAATATTTCCAAAAACAAATGGATAATGGAATTTCAATTAAGTCACAACTTATTTCCCAAAACTTTTCTTCAAATGGTTTAATCAATTACCATTTCAAATTTTTTAACAAAAAAAAGATTTATTTTCACAACCTTTAACGGTTTAAACAATTTTCACATTGTAATCTTTTAAACAAAAGATTCATTCACAGATTTTCCAAATCAATTTTCATTTCAATTTGATTAACTCGTTAAGTCTTTAAATCAAAGATTTAACTTATAGCCTTCAAAACAATTTCATTTCAATTTGATTTAAACAAATCATCAATTTAAATCTGTTAAAATAAACAGATTTAGTTCCTAGCTTTCAAAAAGAATTCATTCATAACTTAGGAAAATCATTTCTCTATTCAATCTTGAAATTCCCTTAATTAAATAGGAATTCCATTTCTTATCTGAAAGTTTTTATCTTTTGAAAACAAACAGTTTCATCTCAGAAAATCTGATTCTTTTATACGAGTTGAATTCCTTGGGTTAAATCCAAATTCCCAAAAAAAAATAATACTTTAAAAATGATTTAACTCATAATGACTAGTATAATATCATTAATCCCTAGTTTCAAATTACAGAATTCAATTTGAATATTGAATTCAAATTTAAATTAAAGTATTTAAATTTCAACACTTAATCCAGTTATTCAAAATAAATTTCCATCTTTGAAATTCCATTTCAAAAAGCTTTTCACTTCTATTCCAATTCCATTTCCAAAACATTTGAATTTAAAAATTCAAATTTTAAATATTTCAAAAATCTGTGACTTAACCGATTTCCTCGTGAAATCCATAATTGTGTGTGTATGGTGTGGTCCAGGGGTTTAACACAATAGTGCAACATCATTTCAATCATCACAGATCAGAATACAGGAATATAATTGATAAGCGATATAAGCTGTAACGCTTATTGGTTATATACAAATCACAGATAAATATGTCACAGATAGTAAATTACAGATCACCACATAAATCAGGATGTATCACAAAGCATCATATATTAGGGATATCAAACAATCAAGTCATCCAATAGAATCCAAATATTCCTAAGTAAAATCAGTTAATTATCTGATTAATTTAAATCAAATTAATTTCTTATGAATTATAAGTCCTGGTTAATTATCATTGATAATTTACAAATCATTTTGATTAATTATTCTTTAATCTTTTACTAATTATCCATTAAAAATAAATTAATTAACCTTTTATTATCAACCTTTAATTATTAAACAATTAATCTTTAATTATCTAATTCACCCTTCAATTAATTATCTTTAATTAATTACTCTAATTAATTCTTCCTTGATTAAATATCATTCCTTAATCAACTTTATTAAATTAAATTTAACCTTTAATTAATTAATCTCAAATTAATTATCATTTTGAGTCAATCACATTATGCTTTGTATTAAATATTGATTAATCACTTGATTAAATCAATCTTTATCATTTATTAATATTTAATTAAATAATTATCCTTTAATTATTCATCATTAATAAATTAGCTCTTAACAAATTAATTAAATTTTTTTATCAGTACTTAATTAACCTTTAATTAATTAATCTTTTTAATTAAATCTTTAAGTAAAACTTAATTAAATTAAAATAATTTACTTTTAAACCTTAAACCAATCCCATACTTAAATAAAACAATTATTTAAAAGAATGAGTTAAAAATGTTTAAAACTTGCCTTTTGTTTTAAAGTTTCAAAAACTGTTTTTATACCTACCCGAGTCAAACCCGAGGAAATCCACGTTCTACCCGAGCCCTGCTTCGAGTCTTTCCCCAAACCAACCTGAGACTGTATAAATTTCAAATTTTTGTTTAAGTGTTAAAAATTTACCCGGTACTTTATCATTTTGCTTCGAGTCACTTACTCGATTTACTCGAGTACCACTTCGGGTAAAAACCCACTGGAACGCTGCTTCTACCCAATCCATTTTCAGGTACAAGAAGATGCACCGTGCACCTGCACGGTCGCCGTGCGACGTTCTGACCATCACCACGATCATCTACACGACCACGATCATCCATTCATACACTCCAACCCACCAAATCTCCCTCCTTCACACGAAAATCGAAATCAAGCTAAATGCTAAAACCTGGAACAAGCACAGGACTCCCACTCGAAGCCTGTCAACGTCTCGTGTTCGGCGCCTCAACCACTGGAGTTCGTGCAACTCCGGCCACCGCCTCATCTACACCCCAGCCTCCATCACCCCCATTCTCGTGCAACTCGATGCACCGTGGACGACGAACGAATCAAATTTCTTCGACCCCAACAAAACTAGGGCTACAGACTTCAACCAATTGCCGACGCCACCACCGTGATCTACTCACCATCCCTATATTTTTCCTGCCACCCCGGTAAGCTCCTCCACCACCACGCACAACCCTAGCACCTCTAGTACCCCTGATCGCCAGAAATCCCCCAAAAACCCATTTCCGTTCAACTTCAAACTGCTACCCAACTACCCCACTAAAAATCACGAAACTCATCTTAAAAATCATCATTTGATATGAGGATTCAAGTTATACACTTCAATTAATGATTCGTGTCATTCGAAATTTCCAATATTTAAAGTTTGTACTGTAAAATCTTGATCTTCTATTCTACATACCTCTATACATTATGAAACCATTTTTTTATTATAGCCCATACTTAAACACATCGATCTTGTTTTGAAACTAAGGCCTGATATGGATTATAAAACAAGAACTTGAATTATCTTTTTCTTTGCTTTGTTGGGTTGTTCTCTGTAAACCTGATACTTAAATAAAACAGAGAATACTCTGATGAAAGCCACACACACAACACATGCATATCATCACAGCATATACCATAAGATACATATTCATTTCGAAGCAACACACAAGTTTAAACTTTGAAATACAGATGTGTACTCACCTTCCAAATCATTGCTTAAATCCAGCAGTTTACAGGTTAGAGTTTGGTTGATCTGAAGCTTTTCTTTTATTTTCCTGGAACTTGTAAATTTGGAATTTTGCTTTGCTAATGAAGTTGAACTCTTTGCATGCTTGATACTTATTACATCTTTGAAAATGTTTAAAGAATTTGAGAAAATGTTTACAAGCATGCTCAGCCTTGTGAACTAAAGCTGTACATATATAATGTATAGAGGTGTGCAGGTACAAGTGATGGTATTTTTTTTTTTGTTATAGGCTAGAGGTGTAAACATTAAATGCATCTATACTTTGTTATGCATTTGTTTACCTTTACTTTTTCTTTCTTTCTTGTCTCGGCTGTACAAATATGTAAAGGTATGGTTTGGATTATTTCTTTTGTTTGAATACTTGAATGTATCTTGTATTTGATTTGTTACCTTTTCTTTTGTTTTTATCTTTTGTTTTGTTTTGTTATTTTGTTTAGTTTACTTTGTATTACAAATAATTTTCTATTTTAATTATGTTTGTATGCATACATTTGTTTGTAATTTATTTCATTTTAAATTCACAAATCCTAGCTTTCTTTAAAAATACATACATACACACACACATATATATATATATATATATAAATCTGAAATAACCATTTCTATCTATAAAAATCCATTTGTATAAATATTATACTATTAAATATTGTTTGAATACAACTCATTATTTAATTAAAACAATTTATAAAAGAAACTATCTTTATTTTGATAAATAACATATTTTTATTTGCTCTTATTCTTGCATTTTAAATTTACTTCTATTTTTAGTTTAAATAATTATCATAAATTTTACTTTAAAAATTATTGTTTTATATTTCTCTATATATACACATATATTTTATATAACTCAAATTATCATCATTTATAAATTTTTAAATCAATTTATTTATTTTTATACTTGTGTCAAAAGTATATTATTTATTATTTAAAAATCATTTATTTAAGAATTTATTTAAAATCCAATATAAACATATATATTCTCGTATATACAAAATTTCAAACCCATATGACTTAATATATTTTCTATTTGATTCGGGGAAACTCGCATCAATCCATCTATACATTTCACAATTTTAATTCAAAAATTCATTTAAATTATCAATTTAAATTAAATTAAAATCTAGGGTCGTTACAAACTTCCCCCCTTAAAAGAATTTCGTCCTCGAAATTCGCAGGCACGAAAACAACAAAGATAGATAAAAGATAGAGAAATATCTTTTCAGATCAAACTGGATATTTTCAGGCCATTCATAATATATTTTATATTAAACACTACTCAAAATATTAGTACATGAGTTATAGTCATACATAACCCACTAACATCCAACTTTTTCTACGATCTCAAGTCCAAAATACCTATATAAATACCCCAAAATGAGTCAAACCGACCAACTACCAATCCTCACTCTCAGAACCCTCCCTCTCAGGCCCTGACAGGTCCATCACTTCAACCTCATTGTCTGTCTCAAAAATCTCCTCCGGATCAGATTCTTCCAGAATAAGATACCCACCATTTAACTCCTCGTCCTCAATGGGATCATCATCATCCACGGCATTATCCAAATCCCAATGAATTGCTTCGTCACCTTCGGACTCTTCCTCCACGTCAGGTTCTTCTTCCGCCTTAACCTCTTCCTCGAATTCCTCCTCAACTTCTTCTTCGAATTCTTCCTCGAACTCTTCTTCTTCGAATTCTTCCTCGAACTCTTCTTCTTCGAATTCCTCTTCATTTTCTTCTTTGAATTCGTCTTCATTTTCTTCTTTGAATTCGTCTTCATTTTCTTCTTCGAATTCCTCTTCATCTTCTTCTTCTTTCACTGGTGGTTGGGGCTGCACTACAGGCTCCACTGGGAATTCCCTATGAGCTGATGACTCACCTTCATCATCTCGTACCCTACTGGATGAAGCATAATCACCCACTCTCCTGACCTTTCCTCCTCGGCTAACGCTATTTGTTCTCTACAATTAAAATCAAAAGCCAAATATCAAGATCTTAAGTTTAGAGTTTTATATGTTGAGAAATACATCAAAGTTTATATTTCATATTTTATTCCACCTAAGAAGTTATAACAGAAATTCAAAATTTGTTCTCAACCAAAATCGTTTTATCAATACAATTCAAAAGAATTTGAAAACGAATCAAAGAAAATTGATAAGAAAGTTGTTTCCACTATTGTTACAGAGTATCGACCATTTATAGTCGTATTTCCCTGTCCTCTATCTCGTTCTCTTTTTGCACTCATACTTACTATCAGTGGATAGTAAGAGAATTTACTGAGGCATTCAAACGGATATCTTAAGGACTACTCATTCTAGGATTTACTTCACCCTATCTCTAATGAGTTACTTAATATGTTATACTCCTGAGCTAAAGTTCAACCCTTAGCTCTGATACCAAATGTAACGAGTCGGATTTTGCCCGCTCAAAAATCGACATCCATACTTCACATCGTACTCGAATGTCATAGATTCGACCGTTCAAATCCGATTCGCCGGAGCTTATAACAATCATTAAGTAAACAACACAGCGGAATAAAAGAATAATACATTGATATACAGCTTTGATACAATATCTGATACAACAGATGATCCAATAGATATCAATATACATCAGAGATATGATACAATAAAATAGCAGCGGAAAAGAAAATAGATAACATCTAGCATACGGAACAAATAACTTTGAGATAATCTTCAAAAGAGAACTCCGAGAACTGCAACTCCATTTCCAAGAATTAATCCAGCAGAAACTCGAACCCCCAATAACATATCACCAAGCTCAGCAAGACTGGTGTGGTCCAAAGACTGAACTAACTTCAGATAATCCACTATATCTAACTATCTGGAAAAAAACCCAACTCTTGACTGCTCGTGTAGAAAATAATGAGCACCCAGAGTTTAGGAAAGAAACAATAAACTCCGGATCAGTCGTGGGACTGGTGTGAGCAACAAAAACAGTTTATCTATTAAAAACATTCAACAAAAGATTTTCAAAGTCAATTCGCAATGCTTTTGAAAAATGAGACTACCATAAGGCCTCCCGCACACACACACAATGCAAACGCAGAATCGGAGGAGATTTCTCCTTATGATAGTCAAAGATGCTTGATACGCATTAAAAGAAACATTTTATATTATTACTAGTGCATAGTGTAGGAAAAATTCATTTCGAAAGTAGAATATAAATCTTAGCCAACATACGACCATTATCGTATGCCTACTATAGCTAACCATGTTCAATAGCAGGTTACCGCCACATTCCATGGCAGGTTATACAACTAATACTGTACAAGTCTCGTATTGTTTCTTTGGATTTCCAACAAATGGTCAGGCCAAGGAACTTCCCATTGCCACATGAGAATGCCTCTGGAAAGACATCCCCGAGAACCAAACCGGAACTCTGCCAACACAAGGCCGGGTTACCCCTAACTGGGTAACTACTGACACGAGCACGCCATTCCCCGATCGTAAACGACCTTTCTCACGGGATCCCGATAACCAACAACCACAAAGTAATAAATTCGCGGTAACCACATAGGTTAAATATCTGGGCTCCATACCATGATACCACCTCTATCCAGAAGGAAATGTACATACCCTAAAGGGAGCTACCCCTCATAACCTTGCCGCATCTTTCCTGTTTTGACCATTTCCGGGGTGTGAGGCTCGACGAAGTCACGTCCACAAAAACATACTTTATACAAAAGCCATGCTTTGGGTCAACAAATGATCAACACAATGATCACCAAGATAGACGATCAAATAAATGATCCTATCACAAATAATCAACACAATGATCATTTCAGCAACACTCAGCATGTCACATTACCAAATTGGGAACATATCGCTGATAACCTTCAACTATATAACCTCTGAGCTCGTACGTCTCAGAGAAGGGTGTTAAGCTAAAAGAATAAATTCTCCGCCACCAACAGAAATACATTTGAAAGAAATCGGCTTTATATCTCAATTCGTAATGTCAGACATACAATCCATACAAGTCTGTTCTGGGTTCGAACAGAACCGAAGGCACTTACAAAGAAGTCCTTGCAACCCGGATATTCACAATCCCGATCGGATTTTCCCATCACTTAGAGAGTTTCTATACCGGCGCGACTCGGTGCAGAAACAATCGATAGGTCATCCTATCGCTTTCACAAATACCCGGTCTTCATCACCGGTCTTCAAATGCTATCCATAACGACGTATCACATATTCGGAATGGGTTATACGACACAAAGGTCCTTTCCCGGCTAAACCGAATAGTGAGCGAAAATATTTCCAAAAACAAATGGATAATGGAATTTCAATTAAGTCACAACTTATTTCCCAAAACTTTTCTTCAAATGGTTTAATCAATTACCATTTCAAATTTTTTAACAAAAAAAAGATTTATTTTCACAACCTTTAACGGTTTAAACAATTTTCACATTTTAATCTTTTAAACAAAAGATTCATTCACAGATTTTCCAAATCAATTTTCATTTCAATTTGATTAACTCGTTAAGTCTTTAAATCAAAGATTTAACTTATAGCCTTCAAAACAATTTCATTTCAATTTGATTTAAACAAATCATCAATTTAAATCTGTTAAAATAAACAGATTTAGTTCCTAGCTTTCAAAAAGAATTCATTCATAACTTAGGAAAATCATTTCTCTATTCAATCTTGAAATTCCCTTAATTAAATAGGAATTCCATTTCTTATCTGAAAGTTTTTATCTTTTGAAAACAAACAGTTTCATCTCAGAAAATCTGATTCTTTTATACGAGTTGAATTCCTTGGGTTAAATCCAAATTCCCAAAAAAAAATAATACTTTAAAAATGATTTAACTCATAATGACTAGTATAATATCATTAATCCCTAGTTTCAAATTACAGAATTCAATTTGAATATTGAATTCAAATTTAAATTAAAGTATTTAAATTTCAACACTTAATCCAGTTATTCAAAATAAATTTCCATCTTTGAAATTCCATTTCAAAAAGCTTTTCACTTCTATTCCAATTCCATTTCCAAAACATTTGAATTTAAAAATTCAAATTTTAAATATTTCAAAAATCTGTGACTTAACCGATTTCCTCGTGAAATCCATAATTGTGTGTGTATGGTGTGGTCCAGGGGTTTAACACAATAGTGCAACATCATTTCAATCATCACAGATCAGAATACAGGAATATAATTGATAAGCGATATAAGCTGTAACGCTTATTGGTTATATACAAATCACAGATAAATATGTCACAGATAGTAAATTACAGATCACCACATAAATCAGGATGTATCACAAAGCATCATATATTAGGGATATCAAACAATCAAGTCATCCAATAGAATCCAAATATTCCTAAGTAAAATCAGTTAATTATCTGATTAATTTAAATCAAATTAATTTCTTATGAATTATAAGTCCTGGTTAATTATCATTGATAATTTACAAATCATTTTGATTAATTATTCTTTAATCTTTTACTAATTATCCATTAAAAATAAATTAATTAACCTTTTATTATCAACCTTTAATTATTAAACAATTAATCTTTAATTATCTAATTCACCCTTCAATTAATTATCTTTAATTAATTACTCTAATTAATTCTTCCTTGATTAAATATCATTCCTTAATCAACTTTATTAAATTAAATTTAACCTTTAATTAATTAATCTCAAATTAATTATCATTTTGAGTCAATCACATTATGCTTTGTATTAAATATTGATTAATCACTTGATTAAATCAATCTTTATCATTTATTAATATTTAATTAAATAATTATCCTTTAATTATTCATCATTAATAAATTAGCTCTTAACAAATTAATTAAATTTTTTTATCAGTACTTAATTAACCTTTAATTAATTAATCTTTTTAATTAAATCTTTAAGTAAAACTTAATTAAATTAAAATAATTTACTTTTAAACCTTAAACCAATCCCATACTTAAATAAAATAATTATTTAAAAGAATGAGTTAAAAATGTTTAAAACTTGCCTTTTGTTTTAAAGTTTCAAAAACTGTTTTTATACCTACCCGAGTCAAACCCGAGGAAATCCACGTTCTACCCGAGCCCTGCTTCGAGTCTTTCCCCAAACCAACCCGAGACTGTATAAATTTCAAATTTTTGTTTAAGTGTTAAAAATTTACCCGGTACTTTATCATTTTGCTTCGAGTCACTTACTCGATTTACTCGAGTACCACTTCGGGTAAAAACCCACTGGAACGCTGCTTCTACCCAATCCATTTTCAGGTACAAGAAGATGCACCGTGCACCTGCACGGTCGCCGTGCGACGTTCTGACCATCACCACGATCATCTACACGACCACGATCATCCATTCATACACTCCAACCCACCAAATCTCCCTCCTTCACACGAAAATCGAAATCAAGCTAAATGCTAAAACCTGGAACAAGCACAGGACTCCCACTCGAAGCCTGTCAACGTCTCGTGTTCGGCGCCTCAACCACTGGAGTTCGTGCAACTCCGGCCACCGCCTCATCTACACCCCAGCCTCCATCACCCCCATTCTCGTGCAACTCGATGCACCGTGGACGACGAACGAATCAAATTTCTTCGACCCCAACAAAACTAGGGCTACAGACTTCAACCTATTGCCGACGCCACCACCGTGATCTACTCACCATCCCTATATTTTTCCTGCCACCCCGGTAAGCTCCTCCACCACCACGCACAACCCTAGCACCTCTAGTACCCCTGATCGCCAGAAATCCCCCAAAAACCCATTTCCGTTCAACTTCAAACTGCTACCCAACTACCCCACTAAAAATCACGAAACTCATCTTAAAAATCATCATTTGATATGAGGATTCAAGTTATACACTTCAATTAATGATTCGTGTCATTCGAAATTTCCAATATTTAAAGTTTGTACTGTAAAATCTTGATCTTCTATTCTACATACCTCTATACATTATGAAACCATTTTTTTATTATAGCCCATACTTAAACACATCGATCTTGTTTTGAAACTAAGGCCTGATATGGATTATAAAACAAGAACTTGAATTATCTTTTTCTTTGCTTTGTTGGGTTGTTCTCTGTAAACCTGATACTTAATTAAAACAGAGAATACTCTGATGAAAGCCACACACACAACACATGCGTATCATCACAGCATATACCATAAGATACATATTCATTTCGAAGCAACACACAAGTTTAAACTTTGAAATACAGATGTGTACTCACCTTCCAAATCATTGCTTAAATCCAGCAGTTTACTGGTTAGAGTTTGGTTGATCTGAAGCTTTTCTTTTATTTTCCTGGAACTTGTAAATTTGGAATTTTGCTTTGCTAATGAAGTTGAACTCTTTGCATGCTTGATACTTATTACAGCTTTGAAAATGTTTAAAGAATTTGAGAAAATGTTTACAAGCATGCTCAGCCTTGTGAACTAAAGTTGTACATATATAATGTATAGAGGTTTGCAGGTACAAGTGATGGTATTTTTTTTTTGTTATAGGCTAGAGGTGTAAACATTAAATGCATCTGTACTTTGTTATGCATTTGTTTACCTTTACTTTTTCTTTCTTTCTTGTCTCGGCTGTACAAATATGTAAAGGTATGGTTTGGATTATTTCTTTTGTTTGAATACTTGAATGTATCTTGTATTTGATTTGTTACCTTTTCTTTTGTTTTTATCTTTTGTTTTGTTTTGTTATTTTGTTTAGTTTACTTTGTATTACAAATAATTTTCTATTTTAATTATGTTTGTATGCATACATTTGTTTGTAATTTATTTCATTTTAAATTCACAAATCCTAGCTTTCTTTAAAAATACATACATACACACACACACATATATATATATATATATAAATCTGAAATAACCATTTCTATCTATAAAAATCCATTTGTATAAATATTATACTATTAAATATTGTTTAAATACAACTCATTATTTAATTAAAACAATTTATAAAAGAAACTATCTTTATTTTGATAAATAACATATTTTTATTTGCTCTTATTCTTGCATTTTAAATTTACTTCTATTTTTAGTTTAAATAATTATCATAAATTTTACTTTAAAAATTATTGTTTTATATTTCTCTATATATACACATATATTTTATATAACTCAAATTATCATCATTTATAAATTTTTAAATCAATTTATTTATTTTTATACTTGTGTCAAAAGTATATTATTTATTATTTAAAAATCATTTATTTAAGAATTTATTTAAAATCCAATATAAACATATATATTCTCGTATATACAAAATTTCAAACCCATATGACTTAATATATTTTCTATTTGATTCGGGGAAACTCGCATCAATCCATCTATACATTTCACAATTTTAATTCAAAAATTCATTTAAATTATCAATTTAAATTAAATTAAAATCTAGGGTCGTTACATATACTAAGAAAACATATATACTACTTTAGATCTCCATAAATAGATTATAAAACTAGCTATTGTGCGAAACATTTATTCCAAAATTATCATTCACTAATTTCTATTTTAAATAGTATTATAAAAACATCCAAATCAATTCCTATAGAAACTTTCACAGCATTTTATATTATATAAGAAAATAATTACATAGAAAAGACCAATAAATGGATGTTCATGGGTTAACAAGACATGAACTCAATTGTACTCTAATTATTTACAATGAACAATTAATGTCTCAATCTTTAATACAAGTAATTAATAGTTAAATATTCTCTAATAGCAGTAGATAACTTATTTTAGTCATTTTTAATCTCCACTATTTGTAGATAAATTTTACATATAAAAATCATTTCATAGCTTCCTATAACCAATTGCTATTTTTAAAATGGTTATAAAACATCTAAATCAATTTATATATTTGTCTTCCAATTAAATACCTTTAAAACTTGAATTAGACACTAAGATTTCATATAATATACTTTAATAACTATAGGATATCATCTAAGAAACATTTCATAATTTTTTCCATTTAAATAATACTATTAAATTCAATTTATTAATTAATAAACTTTAAACTATTTTACATTCATATATAATATTTAAAATTTATATAAGAGTCTAAATATGTTTATCTTAGTTTATTTAAGTGAAAATATAAATGTATACTTTCATCATGGATTATCGAAATATGCGCACACAGTATCATTCCAATATCCCAAACAATTAACCAATCCTAACCAATATTCTAAACAACACTTCAAACAACAATCGAGGAGTGTGTGCGCATATTTATGTAAAAAGATAAACAAAGAGATATGGATATAGTATTAAAACTCACCAAACGATTCAACATTCCCGAAACAACACCACTAGCAACCGTTCGACCAACGCATCTCCATCCATCACTATCCACGGGCCATAGCGATCATCTCGCAACACTTAATCGAATGCCATCATCAATCGAAATCGCACACTCAAACCAACACCATGTATAACCACGTCATTCCTTAAATCATCACCAGGACACACCTCCCCCCCCCCCCCTCATTGACGATGGATTCTTTAATACTCACGACATCAGCACATTGACTCCGCCTTCATCGCCTAACAACCCATGCGTGCACACTTGTCCTTGTCTGGCCCGCTACCACACGTGAGCTAATGAGCTCGCCTTGACATTGTCGCAGGTCATCTCCTCCTCCAACCGTCAATCGCCTGAAGTCGCGCTTGCCATTAATATATTTTTTATCGCAGTTCCTCCCTTTTCGAAATTTAGGATTAGGATTAAAGTAACGTGGAAGGGACGAGGATACGGGATGAATTTGGAGGATTCTAGAAAATTAAAGAAAAGTGTAAAAACTAAATAGGAGTGAATTGCTATTGGGCCAACTAAAAACAATTAATTTCATTTCATTTTTTTTTTTTTAAATAACCTAATTATTTATTTGTAAATAGATCACGATCTAGTTTTATTTGCTTTGCACTTCATTTTACACAATATATTTTGATAACAACAATTTCATTTATTTCAATACTCGTTTATTTTATTTAATTATCCGTCATTCCAACCTAAAGTAAATTTATATTTTTAAGTATTTTAGTCATATGAAAATTAATTATACATTAAACTAATTTATGTTCCATTAAAACAATACATTCGATTTTACTATATTATTCAAAAAGAATTTGTCGATTTAATTTAATATATTACAACAAAATCTTTTATTAAATATAAATCAATTAGCTAAAATTTTATTTTTAGAATATTCATTATCACAAATCGAATTCAAACTCTTTATTTTAATTAAATTTATTTATATGATGTAGAAAGCTGGATTGTTATACTTAAAGTCGATCTATTGTTTATTAGCGCTATGTTGAAATAGCATAGTGGCCGAAGATTTCCATATGCTATAGCTTGGATTTTGTGGGACTTTAGCGAAGCTTTAAGTACATAGTCCCAGCGTTGATTTACATGAGCATGGAAATGAGTGGTGGCTAACCAATTATTTCATCACCACTGGTTTGGACTGTGCACCGTTTTGGCATTAGTTTTACACTTCACAGCACACAATCGGTTTTGTTCATGCTAGAGCTATTGATTTAGTAAGACCTTCATCCATTCGGAGTGGTCTTGTCCCCTCTGTAGTATAGGACCTCACACAGAGCTCAGATATATCCTACTCCACAAGTATCGCAGATAGGAGATTATGGTTGGACAGTCGTCATACCCACATCGTCAGGAGGTGGAAAAAAAAAATCGTCAGTCTGAGATTTTTCAACATCCAGACCCGGTTACATTTTCATATGAGAATTTGTTTAGACGCAGATAGGACTACGTGACATCACGTACACCGACCATCGATGGAGTATAGATGAGTATGAGAGACAAATTGCAGAGACGACTGCTCGTATTAATGTGCTTACTGTTGCAGATGAGCAACGATATCATCCTAAACCTAGAGTTGATGATGTGGATGATGATGTATATAGTTTTGGTGGTGATGATGGAGACTTTGATCAATTTTAGATCATACTCGTTTTACATATCGGTGTTTATGTTTAGATCTCATTTGGTTGATGCTCCGTTTCATGTATGTGCACTTTCTATAATTGTTCATCTACTATTTCATGTATGCATACGTTTCTCATTTGGTTGATGTACTATTTTCATGTATGCATACGGATCTCATTTGGTTGATGGACTTTTGCATGTATGAGTACCTTTTTGTATTTTTTTCATTCATTGTTTCATATATGTGTCATTTGTTGTATTTGTTCCATATACTTGCAATACATTAGCAGAATAAAGAAGTCGGATACATAACTAAAATACATAATAAGATACATGACTTATAATATTGAAATTCAAAATAAGACTTCAACTTAGGATCGTACAGTAAGGAAAGATACATAAGACTTTAACTTAGTTAATAAGGAATGGACCAACACATCTAGGTACCGCGATTACGAAGACGATAATTTTGATTCATAACATCATTTAGTTGGGTACGAAGCCTCTTGATCTCTTCTTCCAACTCTAAAGTGCACTACAGTGCTCTAGATGGGATTGTTTTATCCACTGTCTAAATTCACATCCATTTGGGTAAAGTAGGCAACGGAAGTATCGGGGACTAATGTTATTCACACTTCGTACAACTACAATTGGTGATTCGTGTCCATAGAAGCACATAACATTTAAGGATTGTACCTCATTAACATCTCCCCCGTTATCAACCTATGATGGAACTCCCGTGTATGTTGAATATGCGTTGTTATTGTTATTGATCAATTCCCATTTGTAGCATCCTCAATTCAAGCACTCTCTGTCTCATATCCTTGCAGTGTCATTCTTCCATGTCAATGTACCATGTAGTTGATTTTTAGGTGGAGATGATTTGGATTTGATAGTCTGTATAAAGGATCTGTGTAAGTGTATGACTCTGGGTAAGAAATAGGCATTTGAAGAGTGAGTGTAGTATAAATTACAGAGTGTACATTTTAGAATCTTGTCAGTTGACATGTTAGAATCCCCTTGTACTTTTCTAAAGGCTTACTCCCTGTACAAATATTGAAGGGTGTGTCATCATGCGCATCGGAACTACGAGGACTGGATTCATCACTCTTCTTTCTATAAAGAAAACGCAATACCGAGTGTTCTTGTCGCACTCGGCTCCATTTGTCATCGGTCGAGAGTAAGTCGTAACAATGTTGTAGGTTAAATGGTTGATTATTATGTTCAACCATATACAACACATTAGCTTGATTAAGCTGTGGATGATGAAAGACTATTAAAACATGAAGCAGGAGAAGTAGCTAAGAATTTGAATTAAAAATCATTATAAAATCTACGTCGTTTTCCCCCACTTTGTTCTCTTGTATGCAACCAGACTATTATTTCTTTTCATCGTTGACAAGTGAAATTTATTCTTTTCCATTGAGTTTATAATGAATCAACGGTCCTTGGAATATTATCAGGACATCAAAAGTTGAACAAATTGCAAAATGGAATTCCAAAAGCAACTTTTAGATTGGCTCCTACATTTACTTTTATCTTTAGAATATTCAACCCAACAGAATACTAACTTAGATTGCTTGACCATTTTCGTGGTTTAGGGCCATTTGGTAACAGATTTACACTTTCTATATTAGGAGATTCATTAATATTAACTCTTATTGGTTGCCTTATCCTTCCTCGAGCTATGGACATTTAAATATCCAACAAACATCTTTAACGGTTTCATCAACCTCGAATTGCAATTCTTGATTTTCATAATTGTAATCGCCGAATTGATTATTCAAATTTCTTGTCATATTTTGATATTGGTAAGATAATATTGATCGTTGTTGGCTATTGGAAGACACGTAATTTGAGTCAAGATAAAATTTTGTTGGAATGACGAATTTTGTGAATAATTTGAATTTTTGTGGTGATTCAAATTTTGTTGGGAACGATATGAATTTTGATTTTATGGAGAATGATACGAATTCGGATTTTGTTGTGAAATACCAAAGTTTGAATTTTCTTTTTGTTTTTGAGAATTTAAGAATTATATTAAGTTTGATTAGGTTGAAAATGAAACATATTTTGATTGTATCGAGGAAGATTTCGGTTATCGGATTCGTATTGTGACAAGAAATGAAGATTGTTGAGATTTTTTTTCTTGATTTTTTAACAATTTTATTATTGTAGGATGAAAAAGAAGAATGCTGTAATTAAATTATTAGTGTGTGTGTATAGGAAGAGAATATGATGCAAAAAAAATTAGCTGTTGTCTTTTGGGTAGATTTGTTAAAGTGGGATAAATAGCATCGGTCGATTTTTTGGCCGTTCAAATTTTTGGCCGTTGTCATTGTGCGTAGATACAGCCCGGCTAATAGAGCATCGACCTCAGGGGGTCATGTCTACTCTTGCACTACAAACAAAACATAAGGTGATGTGGATCTGAAAAGCTAAGTGAAGGCGCAGAAAATGAGAACGGGGAAACAATGATTCACGCATGTCTTGACACGTTGATATTTAAACTGGAAACTAACGACAGAACCATTTCGCGTATTTTGTATACATATGACGCGCCTATCAATGATGAAAACACACACACAAATGAAAGTTTAAAAAGTAAAAAATTTCCGGTAAATGACTCACATTTCTGATAAATGATGAAAATTCTTTATTCTTTCTACTGTGCTGCTCCATCTTTTCCTTCCCCGTTCTTTCTAAAGCCCATTCATACTTCGCCGTCAAAATTCACGCTGTCAAATTCTCCGTCCATGATTTCACGATCCCATTGAGCAATCTAGATGTCTTTTTAAGGTGCCTATCAGTTTCATAATTTTATATTTATTTTTTTGACAGCGAAAGGTAAAAAAAAATTATTTGATTTCTATGGTTTGGTTTATTAGTTGTCCTCTTCCGTGTCGGATTTGGATTTATATTGTCTATCATTATTGATTTTGAAATATCGTTTTCTTATCCCACCAAATCTAGGATACAAGTATTGGTTACTACATGTTTCGGATAAGGTTAGCTCTTGTTCATATCACGTAAGCGGCTAAAGGAAAGTCAAATATGTTCATGTGTCAAATGTTTGGATTGTGAAACGATTGCTGTCTTATGTCCGTAAAGTGCAAAGTTTGAAATCCTTCTTCTGGTTTGTATTTTAGCAGGATGGTTATGTTTTCTTATGTAACTGCTTTTTGTTTGGGTTCTTTGATTATGCAAGCACATTTTATGCTTATCAGTTCTCGTTATTTTTACTTCTCTTATGTTAAAAATCTGTTTGATATATGCATAAATATTGTTTGAACTCAATTTTAGTATGCACATCTTTGAAAAAACATCCTGACCTTGATTGGGCGTTGACCATAAGGTTACTCGACTATGTTCTTTGAAGGTAAACTATAAGGTAAGCTGAAAAGGAAAAAAGAAAAAAGGATTGGGTGTTGATCAAATTGGGCAAATATTGGCAGAAAATGATAATTTATTTGCCTTGGACATAAGAAACACCATAGTAGCGTATTTCTAAGCATAAAAATAACAATACCTGTTATAACTATGTTCTTATACAGTTCTGTTATTTACTTACCAATACTGGACAACATTGTCAACCATTGCTTTTAATGCCATCATGATGATAGCATGCCTGATGCTAAAATTGCTAATCGAATGTTTGTTTGGCTACATAGAGCTCGAATTGTCTCTGCCATCGCTTTCATGTAGTTAGGCAACAATACATTATCCGGAAAGATAATTATTTCAATGGGCCGCCCTGTTGATTCAGATGAAGATCCGTCAGACTCGAGGGAGATCGTCATGCATCATCTTTATCTAATGAAGCTGCCTCCTTGGTTTGATTTAAGAGTCTTTTATATAAGAGTGAGTAACTTTGAGGTTGATGATTCACTTCCTGAAAAACTAAATATTAGTTATATTCCAGTTAGCCCTGACACAATACTTGATGTGAACGGTAGAAGAAGTAGCATTCATTCAGACTTGGTTACTTCTGTTCTTAGAAGAGATAGAGTTGATAAGGACTCGGAAGAGGCTACATTTGTCTGCACAGATAGTATAAGAATGACGGGTAGTGTGAGATTTGAAGTGTTTTTTGAAGATGAATTGCTGATTAATGGTGTGTTTGAGTTGAGTAACATTAATGGGTTTTGTGGAGATTTAAAAGCTGCTAGTAAAAAGTGGGACATGAAATGTCAGGATGTCATGGCTGCTGCAAGTTTTCTCAAGGGAAAGCAACATACAGCTTTGCCTATCATTGAGGTTTATGTAGCAGGTAGTTTTTCAGGCACTCCTATTATATTGACCAAGGTTCTACAGCTTTCATTTCGGAAGAAGGTCCGAAAGGAGTTAGTTCTGGGTTCGATCTCAGAGAATGGTTCAAGTGAATTTGGAAATGAAATGTCGTTTAAAAATACTTTGCAGGTAATTATTCTGATATTTCAAGTTTGGAACTAGTTTATATGACACGATTTTAAGAATTTGTGCTTCACTTCATCTCTTGACTATACATACATCTTATGTTGCTTTGCATTGGTTTACATTGTTGTTTCTTATATTGGGCACACTTTAGTATATTTCCTTTAGCAATAGAAGTGCCCTTGTAACATCTTTGGAATATAGTCTTTCGTTAGCTTGTTGAAAATTAAAACTTAAGTTGTAGATCCTTCTTTTGGCATCAACAAAGGCCAAACATTGGCAACTTGATGCCTTTCGAGAAACAAAGGCCAAACATTGGCGATTTGATGCCTTTTGAGAAACAAAGGCCAAACGTTGGCTCTACAAGATGCCTTTCGAGAAACAAAGGCCAAACATTGGCGACTTGATGCCTTTCGAGAAACAAAGGCCAAACATTGGCGACACTCGAAAGGCCAAACATTGGCGACTTGATGCCTTTCGAGAAACAAAGGCCAAACATTGGCGACTTGATGCCTTTCGAGAAACAAAGGCCAAACGTTGGCTCTACAACGTGGCATATGATCAAGATAGCTACAATGTCAAGTGTAAGTAGGGGCAATATGCAGTTAGAATCGAATTGACCGATCGAACTGGTTCATTTTGATCGGTTTGGTTTGCTTATAAAACTAAATCGGTTTGAATTTAGGTTGTAAAATATATAATTTTTGGTTATCAGATTAATCGAATTAATCAACTTTTTATTATATTGTTGTTAGCACCAAAATTGGTCACTATCACCCAAATGTAAATGAAAGCACCAACTAACGGTTACATATAATAAATAGAATATATGTAGAGAGCAATAATATGAAGAAGAGTCGAAATTAAATTGAAAGCATTAAAGAACACAGATTTTATAGTGGTTTGGCTAACTCCGGCCTACGTCCACTCTAGAAGTTTCATTTTTCATTGATGTTCGAATCAATTACAGTTACAGACTGATAGAGTAACCTTTAGCCTTAGAAAATAGAAAGTTAGAGAGCAGAGAGAAGAAGATCCACCATTTGAAGACCCACATGCTGTATTTATACGCAAAACCGGGTTGTTGGGCCTCCTGAGTAGTTTGGGCCCATCAAGGCCATGGCCGAACCCTACTTCATTATGTCGACCGACCGTGAGCTGGTGGTACGCCGAACGAGGGGAGGTACGCCGAGCGAGGTGAGGTACGTCGAGCGAGGTGAAGTACGCCGAGCGAGGCGAGTCTTCCAGACCGAGCCGTGCAACCCTCCATTTCTTGACCAAATGACATATCCAAGTGAACTTCATTCTTTTAAACCGAATCTATCATGTTCATGGCCTTGACTAAAGCCGGGTTAACACTCTGCCCCTCAAAACATGTCTTGCTATTGGAAGGTGTGTTTTGTAGCTCAATAAGCTGAATGTTCGTATCTTGTTAATGACCTGCAAAGAAATTGATAGTCTTATCTGACCGCGAATGATGATCGTTCGCGATCGTATGTCATTCGGGGTAGTATGTGACCGTTCGAGGTTGGGTGTCGTTCGCGTTGAATGGTGATACATGATCGGGTGTCGTTCGAGGTGATTTGTGATCGTTCGCGATCGGATGCCGTTCAAGGCGAGTTGGGACCGTTCGGCGTCGGGTGCCGTTCGAGGCGATTTTTGATCGTTCGCGATCGGATGTCGTTCGAGGCGAGTTGTGACCGTTCGTGCTTGGGTGTCGTTCGAGGCGAATTGTGGTTGTTCACGATATGGAGCTGTTCGAGGCGAGTTGTGACCGTTCGTGGTCGGGTGCCGTTCGAGGCGAATTGTGATCGTTCGCGGCGAATTGTGATCGTTCGCGATCTGGTGCCGTTCGAGGCGAGTTGTGACCGTTCGCGGTCGTGTGCCGTTCGAGGCGAATTGTAATCGTTTGCGATCTGGAGCCGTTCGAGGCGAGTTGTGACCGTTCGTGGTCGGGTGCCGTTCGAGGCGAGTTGTGACCGTTCGCGGTCGTGTGCCGTTCGAGGCGAGTTGTGAGTGCCGGGGAGACTTAGTATCATTAATGTCAGATTTCACGTTCGAGTGAGTTTCTGAACTGTTTACTGGGGCGATTTATCGTCATCTCAGAGTATGTCTAAGGACCGTTCGCGATCCCGTACATGTGTAAGTGGTTTGGCCGTCATGGAATCACAAATAGCATATTTTCATTCAAGATGAGTCTTTCAACGGAAATGTCAAACTAAATCAAGTCCAAACACGAGAAATGGAAAATAAAAGAAAAACAGGGACGTCTAAGTGTAAACACCTACATTGATGCGATTTATAGTCGTATCAGAGCATGCATGAGGATCGTTCGCGGTCATGTACATGTGTAATTGACTTAATCGCGTTGTTGTGGAGTTTGCCACTTATTCATCATTATTTCAATCAATTGATAACAAGCTGACGCCCCGATCCCGAGCCGTCCCCAGTAGGTGCATGTGGTGGTCGTTCATGTTCCACCGTCGTGGTCCTCCTCCTCACATATTGAGATAGCAGATCATTCCGGATATGCCCCTCAACTTCGTCCTTCAAGTGCCTATAATCATTTGTGCTATGACCGTTCAGTTCATGGAACAAACAATACTTGTCCGATCTTTTTTCATTGTTGCTCGGATCCCTTCTCATTGGCCTTCGATAGGGAATCTGCCCCCTAGCGTCTTGGTAAATTCGTTTCAAAGTCTCGTTCAGCTCTGAATAAGAGGTGAACCTCGGTTCCTTTCGTGGCCGCATTAGTCCATCATCGTTATCTCTGGCCTTCCGTTTCTCTTATCAGTTTATGAATCGTTTTTAGAAGGATTTTCACCCTTGACTGCATAAACATCATCTCCTTCTCCTTCCTCTCTCTCAGCATTTGCACCCTCTAACCGTAGAAATCCTTCGGCTTCATGATAAAACTCCCCTAGATCCATAGGTGGACACTTTGTCAATGAATTTTTGAACTTTGTTCCATTAGCTATGCCAGATACAGCTGTCATTAAGACCATGGATGGATGTGGTCGATCAACTGATGCTGCCGCTGCATTGAATCGCGTCAGAAAGCTTCTCAAAGATTCTCTGGTCCTCTGATTTAGCGCTGTCAAACTCATCGCATTTTTAGGTCTTGAAATGTGAACTCTGAACTGCCTCATAAACTTCTCAGTCAACACGGTCCACGTTCCAATGGAACCGCTCTCCAATTGTCTAAACCATGGTGCTGATATGTTTGTCGATACAATGGGAAGCATCGGGCCATGACTTCCTCTGATGCCCTCAGCACTTCCATATGCCTCATATACTTTGTTAGATGAACTGTAGGATCCGTCATTCCATTATACATCTCCAATGATGGTAGCTTAAAATCCGGTGGGTTCCTAGCTCGCTTGATAGTAGGAGTAAAGGGATTCATATTCACATCCTTCAAGTCTTTGTTTACCAATCCACCTCTCATAGCTCGTCTAACCATCGCCGCTAGTCTGTCGTTGTCACCAACTATAATTCTTGTATGTTGCCTCCGGTCTGCCCCTCGAGTTCATGAGGAAATTCAGGCACATACTCCTCATCTCGTACTCCTGCACTCCTGTTAGTGTTGGGTTGCACAGCGTCATCTGGTATCCCTCCATGGATTGGTCCAGCATTTCCTGGTGGTGTGCCCTCCAGTCTAGGTCCATCTAGATTGTTAGCCGTCTGTTGATTGAGGGCTGCCCCCTGCTGAGCGATTCCGTCTGCTTGCTGATTGAGCGCTTCTGAGCCAGCTCCACGGATCTGAGGTCCTGCATTTTCTGCTTGTGCAAATTATCTGAGAAGAGCCTGCATCATCTCCTCTTGTCTTTTCAACATCGCTTACATCTCATCTTTAGTGATGTAGATGGATGCTTGACCTGCTCCAGCTTCAGAGGAAGCCTCTTGACTTCCCCCTGATTGCTCATTTCCGCCGCTTGCTTTCTTATTGGTGGTCTAGCCATTGCTTTCCGAAATCCAAGTTTCTAAGTTTTTCAATCCAAAATTCAAGCTCCAAAATTCCCAAGTGTTAGCGTTCTCCGTGAAAGCACCAAAATGTTAGCGTCAAAATTGATTACTAACACCTAAATGTAAATGAAAGCACCAACTAACGGTCACAGATAACAAATAGAATATATGTGGAGAACAATAATATGAAGAAGAGTCGAAATTAAAATGAAAGCAGTAAAGAACACATTTTATAGTGGTTCTGCTAACTCCGGCCTACGTCCACTGCAGAAGTTTCCTTTTTATTGATTTTCGAATCAATTACAGTTACAAACTGACAGAGTAACATTTAGCCTTAGAAAATAGAAAGTTAGAGAGCGGAGAGAAGAAGATCCATCATCTGGAGATCCACATGCTGTATTTATAGGCAAAATCAGGTTGTTGGGCCTCCTGAGTAGTTTGGGCCCACCAAGGCCATAGCCGAACCCTACTTCATTATGCCGACCAACCGCGAGCAGTTGGTACGGCGAACGAGGGGAGGTACGCCGAGCGATGTGAGTCTTTCAGACCGAGCCGTGCAACCTTCCATTTCTTGACCAAATGACATATTCAAGTAAACTTCATTCTTTTAAACCGAAACCATCATATTTCAGCCTCGATAGTCGTGAAGTTGGTTGGATTGAATCCGCCTGTTCATGGCCTTAACTAAAGGCGGGTTAATAATTGTCGATTTTTATGATATTATAACATGGTTAACAATTGGTTTAATGGTAAACAACATTAGTTATTGAAAATAGGCCAATTTTTCTTATAAACATATAAGGAAAAAATACTCAATAAAAATCTCTTCAAACACAAATTTCTTTTTAGTAAATCAATCATTTGAATGATAACATATGATAATTTCTCTTACTTATCTTTTTAGTTTGGTTAAATCGGTTATCGGCCGAATTAACTGAAATTAATTCAATTTGGTTTTGATTTTTTTTGGATTACAATTCTGTTTGAATTTTCTAACTTCAAAACCGACCGAACCGACTGAACGTTCACCCCTAAATGCAGGTGCACATAGTTGTAAGTCTATTTTTTGATGAGTGAATGATCAAATTTCCAATGCTTGCGGACAATAAAATAAAGCTACCTATCCATTTGTTAGACTACTGACCCATGAAATAAGCATTTGCTATATAGATGATCTGAAACTCAAAATCCGAGATGCAGAAAAAAAATACACCAACGCCAATGAGTAGCCTTCGGTGTGTAAATAGGCCACTGGAACCCTACCCAAATCCTATGCTCCCTTGTAATACCGTAAAGCAGTTTTTTTAGAACACCAATCAATGCACAAAGTATTGGTAATGAAGTTTGATGGTTGTTTACAAAGATGGATGGGGGATAGTAAACTCACAATAATAACCAGATCTCGCGACACCCAAAGATAAAAGAGGAAATTAAATAGTACAGACGACTTGTTCTTTGCATGTGAAAGATACAATAGTTAGTGCATGTTATAATTTAAAATTCGAAAATTTAATGTCAATGTCTATATAATAAAATCAGCTCAAAATATATCAAATCTGTAAAGGGTTTTTAATATAAGCGTATATGGTGCTTCAACACAAATTAAATATTTCTTTAGCAGTTCTCTTCTTTTTCCCATTTTGACGTCAACGACAAAAGCAAAGGATTATATATAACAAAATTGAAAATATTTTAAAGAATATTTTAGTGTGATTCATTATGCCAATCAAATTACCATGATAATGATGATAATTCATCATTAGGTTTAGTTTCATAATTTGTCATCGTTTATCAATTTTTTTAAGAATGAGATTGAAATGTATGTTAGTATTTTCTATCAGTTGTACCTACTTTGACATGTGCGATGTGTGTGTATAAAAATATACTTTGAACAACATACAAATTTGATTGAAATAATCAAACTTTTACATACTGTAATGATTAAGATTTGAACTTTTTATCTCAGCGACATTTTGAAAAGTTCGATAATGAGCACAAACATTGTGAACCTACTCAAAAGGTATATGACATGAGGAAGAACAACCTTTGGTGTGAAGTAAGAAAAAGGATGGTTGGGCCTGTCAGACCACCTTAGATCCTTCTGACCAAGATTAGAAATGGTAGAACAATCCTTTATAGGACAGGCCTACATGAGCAGGCCCATTAACCAGTTACTCATGTCAAAGATCTAAATTGTCATCAACCAGACTGAGTTGCTCACTTACTCTCCTCATTTCGTAATAATGATAGGGTAGTATGAGCCTATAAAACAGATCTTGAACAAGTAAGGTCGTGCTACTAGTATAGAGAAGAAGGTAATTATATTAAAGTATTTTTATATATTGCAAGCGATGAGTAACCTTATTAAATACCCTGTGAACTGTTTTTTCCTGCTGCGGGTAGCATAAAAAGGCACAGATTACAAAACTAGATATCATAACTGATAAGATATATAAATAAGCTGCATCAGTTTACATCATTCATCAAAACTGAAGCTTGCAGTAACATCAAGCATCAACCAGTTAGAAAATGGAAAATAATCGATTTACATATGTTCCAGTTAGAAAATGGAAAATAATGAATTTACATATGTTCCAGTTAGAAAATAGAAAATAATCAATTGACATATGTTCCAACTTTAGGAGTATACTGATGTCTTATTTTCTTCTTTTGTATACAATATAAAAGCTACAGCCTGTTGGGCTGCATTATCATTCAATTGCAAAAAACCTTGGTGCAAAATCCATAGACCATAATTGATAAGAAGTCTGAAGAATGTAATCGGCTCATGGAAATTGAACAAGTTTCGATTTATTTGTCCATTTTCCTTGTTCTCCAAGACCGACAAACAATGTGAACTTGAACTTTCTGTGCTGATATTAAACCTTAATTTTCTACATGGAGCTTGTATATGTTAATAAGAACGAAATCATGATAAGTATAGCTTTTAGAAGGATCATGTTCATTGCGAGAACAAAATCTCTATTATTAGTTAGTACTGGTATGACACAAGGACTGCTTGATCTAGCTATTTATGGTAGAAGTGGTCTAATGCTGCTTCTTTTTTCTTTCTCTCAACACGTTTCTGAGTGAAATTTTCTTCCATCTTAAGCTTGAGAACGATGTCATGCTGCAAATACCACTTTTGGTCACTGCTACTGACATTCTATTATGTAAAAAATAATTATATATGTTACCGACACTTCTAGTATGTAAAAAATAATTATATATATGTTGTCTATTCTGGCATTGTGCTCAAAATCTACCTAATATTTCACTTCATTTTTCAATTTCAGATAACTAAATACTGCGCATATGAAGATGAAAATGATGTATACGTGGATTACAACATTATGCACCCAAGAGCAGAGTACATAGAAGGAGAGGATGGTGAACTTTCATGGTTTAATGCTGGTGTAAGAGTAGGTGTAGGAATTGGCCTTGGCATTTGTCTAGGCATTGGAATTGGTGTCGGCGTGCTTGTTCGTACATACCAAGCCACTACACGAAATTTTAAGAGATGAGTTATATGACAATCACCATTTTATGATCACAACTATGTGTAACAGCTGAACCTCTCCTGCCATATCACATGCCAAATAATTACGTAGAAATCAGGCAAAGAGTGCATTCACCTCTGGGAGGAATTGCTTTTTGGTTATTGTATAGGATTTTGTTTTGCTATGACTTTTGAAGTTGGTTTTCGATGGTATTTTCAGTATATGATATCGCTTGTGTTGACTTGCAATACTTTTGAATTCAATTGTTGATAGTGTTGTCAATATACGAATCACTTTGTTGACTCGCAATTGGAATATGTTTCATGAGACCATGGTTTATCAGATTGGTAGAATTTAGAACAAGCAATTTATTGATTGTTTACAGTTTTAATCAACTGAAAGTTTGAGGAGATGAAACAGCCTATTTCATCACATTGGTCAGTTTAAGATTACACAAAAATAATTAGTACTAGCATACAACGTACGTCCATCTAATACCCAAATATGTTTACCTTGGATGGATATGTGTTTTAAATGCAAATGTTTTTATAGGAAGAACACATTTCAAGTTGTTTTGTTGGTGATATCGATGACAAATTGATGGTAAAATTCCATTGGTGGGTAGAGAAAAAGGATGGTAAGATTCCATTAATGAATGGGGTAATTTTGGAATTTCAAAAAGACACCGTATACACCATGTTGATTGAATTCTCTTTATTAATAATAGATGTTATATCGGCAAAACTTCAGCATGCTGAACATTGTTCAGGCACAAAGTGCTTGCTTTAATCACATTTGTACTTGGTTTTTCAAAATCGACGAGGGCCATTCAAAATCTTGAAGAACTGTGATTTTAGGTGATTCAACTGGTACGCATACACGTTTAACCACAAAATAAGAGAGAATATTGCACATTCAAAAATAGCCAATGACAGCGCGTGTAAAATGCAAAATTTCATGTTTAAGAACTGCAACGTCGATGGGAAACACATTAAAACATGCGTCCAAAGTAAGGTCTAGAAAGTTATGTTGATCTGCCATAGCCCTCATTTTACTAGTGACTGTCAGTACCTTTAACATCATGCACAGAAATTGAACCGACGTCTTTAAAAACACCGAAGCCATCGACCTAAAGCTTAAAGTCCACCATTGTTTAGACATAAGTTCATAAAACAGGAACATTGAACAAAGAAATATAGCTCACACATAAATATATTAGATACAAGAATATGCATTGTAAATCAGCCCTTCTTAAAAGTAACCTACCTAAAAAAAATAAGATTGTAGAAATAAATCAACTTCAAGATTCCAGGGTTACACATATACCAATCGACATTCCAGGGTTATACTAATACATACTCATATCAAATAAATTAAAAACACAGCTATTAACCAAACACACAATACATGCACAACTCGGGATTATTTTGGTGTATTGGTACCGGAAGCGGACTTGAAACAAAAATGTTTGGTACTCTATTGATGAATTATAATAAACATAAATAAGATCCATGCTTTATCCACTGGCAATAATTTCATGGATGGCCTCGCTAATAGCTGGATCATCTGATCTAACTGAAAGTTTCATGGCAACCTGCTTTGACGCATCAAGTCCAAACGACAGTCTCACAAGAACTTTCACATTGCCAATGAAAACTCCAGATAGTAGGCAAGTATGAGATCTTGCATTGCTTGGGACAGTATCAGTTCCCTGTCAAACAAACTTATACAAATTAGTATGAACACTAACCATATATTTCAACATGTATAAATTGATATTATGTTGATGTGCAATGGTTTGTGTGCACTTCAAAATCTTTTTTTTTTTTGCAAGCACTTCATATCTCAAATTTACTTCTGTACAATGTTTGCTGATATCATCATATGCTGTTTTGGGCATAGTTGCCCTTGGTTAAGGAGACAAATATAGAAGGGTGTATATTTTCAGTGTAAACAACATTTGTGATTCCTTATTTTATATTTATAAATATCACAACTATTTTATAGGCTACAGGATAGGACAAACTGTCATTTCTAAGTTGTGAAATCGAGTAGGAAGAAAGAACTTAATCCGACCGACCTCACAGGGTTGCATGCCAAGAATATTAATGACAGCACTAACGGCCACGGCCAAGTTATCTCTGGTACCAAGTCCATATTCATCAACACGCTCAGTATCAGGGTCCATACTGTCCCATGCATTTTTGAAATTAGAGACTCCTACTTTTTGCATGTAATCAGCGGCCGTCACTTCAAAATCTTCTAACTGGTATTCCTCTTCCACACCATCGTCATCTGCTTCTCCCGTTGATGGATCCACCTGCACAGACAAACAACACAGCAAAATTATTCCCTAAAACAATCAAAAAACATCACGAGTTCAACAGAAAATCAAGATTTCAGTCAGATATTCACGATCTGCTTCTATCATATATTAAATGCTTCGATTTTAAGGTAATGGTTCTGTAAGCATGTACAATGGACACAACTGCAAGCACATAAACTAATGCAGCAAACTCAAAATGCCTAGTAGGCATTCAAACAAATAATGCATCACAGTAAGTAATTAAGCCTTGTGATGGAAAACATTATGACACATTCAATTTATTGTTGCATGATACTTTTGGAATACCATATACATAGAAAACTACTGCTTAAACTCAAAATAATGAAAAGAAGATAAGCAGTATAGATATGATGTTACCTCCTTCACAATGAACTTCAAAATATTTGAGAATTTTCCAACAGCTGGAACCCCAGCCGGCTTCTCAAATGCAACAAAAGTCTGCCCTGGTGAATCATATGGTAGAGCCCTAAGTGGCCTTGTTGCAACTTCTGAAAACTCTTCGGCTTCAGAAGCATCTATAAATATAGTAACCTAGAACAGCAACAAAATTGGATGCATTCATGTTTTCTAAGATAATAAAGAAATCATAATAAGCTAAGGATGCATTTTCAACAAAAACGAATAAAACTTTTACTCACATTTTCCAGAAGTTGTTCAGGTATGGTGTTCGTACAGTTATACTGGAATACAATATGTCCATCATAAATGTGCTTCACAACATTAACCAAATATTCAGTCTCTGGTTCTGTCAATTCTACCGGAGCAGATGACTGGAGAAAAGGTAAAGTAGAAAGACAAGTTAGTTTATTATCCAGAAATTTGAATGGCTACCACATTATCAAAATGCAAGACCTTGAATAGCTTCCCAAAGATAGAAAACTCAGGAATAGATGAAAGCAGCTTTTCATATGCATCAATAGCAGAGGTGGGAGCAATTGGAGTAAGAACCCCAAAACCAGTAGGCTTTTTCCCAGGAGCCTTTTTCTCAGCAAGAGGCTGAGACTTGACTTCCTTAGGAACATTATTAATATCGAAAGGTTCTTCAGATGCCTCCTGTTAATTACAGACATGGTTGATATTAGTGAAATTAGCAACAACATATGTGTTTTGCAGATATATGAGATCAATTCACCTAGTACATACATAATTACGTAAACTTTTCTCCAAATTAACCAATGGCACATCCAATGAACCAAAAAGGAATTCTTTAACATCTTCATCGGTTTCTGTAACTGAGCCATCACCTCCTAACGTGTTGAGATAGAGGGTAGCACGATCACGAACCTGTATGACAGAAGAGTTAAGTATATATGTTGGATCTATACATTTGCTTTAGTATTATCATAATAATAACTTATGTGACAACAGTGTCATGAGGTAGCCTAAGAGGTATCAAGGATTCAGGAATTAATACATGGATGGCAGTCTCACCTAGTGTTTTTTTTCTTCTATGGACTGACGTAAAGAGTGAAGACTTGTATATGATGCTGGCAATCAGTTGCTTATAAATAATTCAAACTATTATATTTTTGTAGAATTATTTCCATAGTAAAAGGCTATATTACCAGATCAGACTATGAATCACCCCTAGAAAGAGCGAGGAAATCAACAAAAACTAACCTCATCATCGATATCAAATAAGCAACGTCTCAGAAGAACAAATATACGAGGCTGCAGAACATATTAAGGTAAAACACTTTTAGAATCAATGTGATTGATGTTGATAAGTCAATAACAAAAATATCATGATACAGTTTATCAGCAGCACCTTCAATGAATCAACCAGGGCACCGAATTTTGCCAATGTGCTGACTGCAGAAGCTCGGATAGTTGCATTTTCAAGTATTACCCGATTATAGATGTACCTTATGTATTTGCTAGGGTCAGAAGTCTTAGGGCCTTCGTTCCCAAGAAAGTGAAGTATCTAAAGGCCATATAGCATTAAAAAGTAGTGATTAATTAAAAAAGGAAAAGACAAACATAACACAGTAGGATTAGAAGCTTTCTGAAGGTCAGTATAATAAAAACAAATAGGGTCAAAGGATCTTTCGATTATCATGTAATAAATCAAACCATTTTTTGAAAAAATGAACAAAGAAATCACTGAATTAATTATTTTTATCTTATTTTAAATTTATTTTATATGAGTTAAAACATTTAGAAAATTGACTTATCTCCTTCTTGGAAAAACAGCTTGGATTGTTTTCGAAACTGATTTTGTGTTTTATTTAGTGTTAGATTGCACTGTAATCAAAATAGACTTGCAATGTATACGTTTAATTAAAATTGAGTTGCATTAAATTAAAAATTAACTTGCAGTGTGTTGTACTGTATTAAAATAAGCTTGCACTGTATTAAAATCCGCTTGCACTGTAAATAAACTGACTTGAATTGTATCAAGATTTGGTTGCACTATATTCGAAATTGACTTGCATGAGTATATTGCCATAGACTCATAGTACATACATAAAAATTGCAATTACAACAAACTAAAATACATTGGCTACAAAAATTGCAATTGCTGATGAACTGGGAGCTAATTAAAGTCCAAAAAGTTGACTCAACAAAATCAAAACTTAAAATTCACAAACCTGTACTCTAGAAAAAAAATCAAATTAGTTGGTCACATATGACACGGAATTCCCTACAATCAGCAACACACCTTCAACTTTTCTACCGACTTACCAGAAAGAAAACCAATCAACAATTTGCTTCACTTATGTTAACCATGTGATTTACGTTTCATGGATTTTACTATCAATTTTGGTGGGGTTCTTCACAACTAAATTCTCTCTTGGTTTGAAACATATAAGCATTGAATTTGATAAATTTAAATTTCTCGGATAAGATGTAGCCGCTCCATTATGACTGAATTATCTGGTTAGCTCAAGATTGATCATGAGTAATTCATTTCTTGCTTCTTACTTATGTGTAAGGACTGTTTGTCCCTCATATCATCACCTTTCATGTCATGATTCTTTTTCAATGGTTTTTGCAGTATGCAAAAACTAAACCTTGATAAAACTTAAAATTTTGTGAAAATACACAATGATGACTGAAAATTGATTTTTCTTCTTAAAATCAGATGTGTTCCTCTTCTGATATATAAAGCTTAAACAGCAAAGCAGATTTGAGATATCATGAATTATAATTCCCATCATGTGAGAAAACAAGATCCAACAAACTAATGAATGGTCAATAAGGGAAGAAAAATCTAGAAAGGTTGTGATCTATGATTTCGGTTCCTGTGGATGATCGGGTTTATATTATTAAGAGGTGGAGAGATTCAAAAAGCATTAAATGAATAAAGAGAGGCTATTTACCATAAATAAGTAGATAACGAATCAGATTAAGTTTATTTGTCCATAACATGTCTCTTTTATACAGTCATCAGTTCGTAAATTTGGTACAATAAGTAAATTGGTTTTCTCAAGGATGGATCCATGCTGAGCCAACTGTGTGGTGCTAAAAAAATCTACCAATGTTTCAGTTTCAGTCACACGAGGATTTAGAAAAATTCGCGCGCAATTTCAAAATTTTCAGATGTACCGGTTTCATATTTCAATACTTTTCCTATGAAAAAAACAAGTCAACAATTTGATAAAGTATCTGGTGTATAAATTAAATAAAGAAAAATATTCATCACGCAAATGTTATTTGTATGTAACAAGTGGATCCCTGCTGAACCAACTATGTGGTACTAATAAGTTTACCAATACTTCAGTTTCAGTCACATGAAGATTTAGAAAATTCTGTCAATTTCAGAGTTTCCGGATACTCCGGTTTCGTATTTCAATATATTTTCTATAAAAAAAGTCAATGGTGTGATAAAAGTATCTGGTATATATAAATTAATAAAGAAAAATATCCATCACACAAATGTTATTCTATATAGCACTTGTATCAAGATCAAAATGGCATAAATTAAATAAAAATAAGTCATGATTACATAACCAGGCTGTTATCCGATTATATACTACAGTGAAAGCCCGTTATCCAATTACATACTGATTGAAACACAAGAAAATATCAATAGTCGTCGACATCGAAGTTTATCAATATTTCAGTTTCAATCACATGAAGATATAGAAAATTCTGTCAATTTCAGAATTTTCGGATATTCCAGTTTCATATTTCAATACTTATCCTATAAAAAAATAACAATTTGATAAAAGTATCAGGTATATAAATTAATAAACAAAAATATACATATCACAAATGTTATCCATATAGCACTTATATCAAAATCAAAATGGCATAAATTAAATAAAAATAAGTTCTAATTACATAATCAGGCCGTTATCCAATTATATACTACATTGAAAGCCTGTTACCCCATTATATACTACATTAAAGGCCCATAAAGAAGCAAAGCTTCCACAGAGCCGTGGCGCACGGCGCGGCAAATGGCATGCGCCTTTTTAATATACTGTGCATGTTTAATTTTTTTTTTAATGGATTTAATATATATATATATATATATATATATAACAATTGATTCAAAAGTTCAGTATAATTTATATATTTTTTACTAAAATATATGTAATAATTTTTTTAGACATTTTGCAAAAAAAAACATCATCAAATATCATATAAGTACATAATTTCAAGCATAATAGCCTTCAAAAAAACCAAAATCCAAGATAATAGTACATATTGCTCATAAACTAGAAATCTGAATCTATTAAAAAACCATATTTTCTAAATCGGTATATGCATCATCAAATTCATAAGCTTTGGCATCTTCCTCATTTGTCAATATCGATTGAATATTTATTTGATGCAACCGTAATATGAAAAGTCAGTTCGAAGTTCGTTGAAGATTAATTTTTAAAAAATACATCCATTTGCTCGATGCAACAGTAATTAGGACAGATAATTCGAAGTTCGTTCGATATTAATTTGGAAAATGTGACCATTCGAGATTATCTGTTTGGTGTGAAGGTAGTAATAGACACATCAGGTCATATCTGGATCCGACCCGGTGGGTCTCGGTTCTAGTCGGGTTGGTTTTGTCAAGTCCAACTTGTATATTTTAAAACATTGACACAATTCGAGATTAGATTTGAATCGGGGCGGTTCGGGTCCGATTGGGTAATGAAATTAAAAATGCATATATTTTCTCATTTTTTTGTCTAATCTTCAGGGTCGGGTCGGTTCGGTTCTTCATGTTATTTTCATCAACTAGACACGACCCGAGATTCATCGGGTTCAAGTCAGGTATGAAACAGTTTGGTTTGGATTTGCGGATCTCATTTCTAATTTTCCATCGTAGTTCAGTGCGGAAATAATATAAATAGTTCAAAGTTTGTTGGAAATTAGTTTGAAGTGTAATCATATCACTGTATAAAAAATATAATACATTCAATCATTGTTGGAGACCAGTTTGGATTGTGAAAATTGAAAAATAAATAAAACAGAAGTAAAAAAACAATAAAATAATGAAAAGGCATGCCATTTGATTTGCATCATAAGCCTCATTTGCGCCATTTGTCGCGCCTTTCCGTATGCACTGTGCCCTACGGAAGAAAGGTGCAAATGTCGCGCCGCACCATGCGCCATGGCATGTGCCGTAGCGTGTATTTCACAATTATGACGTTGAATCTCATGGAAGTAGGTTGTTCTAGCCAAGGTTTTGAGGTTTCAACCGTAACATCAAGACTTCGACCGTTCCATTTCGATTTCAGTGGGGACGAAATAAAATCAAACTAAAACTCCGGTTCAATATTACTGAATTTCAAATTTTACAAAAGAAACCCAAAAAAAGATTTAATCTATTTTTGAATATACGAATATTCAAAATCTAAAATTTTAACTTAAAAAACATACAATATCACAAAATATATATATATATAAATAGTGTAACTAGAAAAAAGTTAAAAACAAAGCAATGAATAAGTATTTTTTGTCTTATAAATAATTAATCAATATTGTTCGTTTATATCATACTTCTTAATTAAAGATAAATTATACATTTTGTTTCAATGAAATAGTAATTATATGAAAATAAATAACGAAATTCGAAACCAAAACTAAGACCAAAATCCACAAAATTTATAGGTTATATCAAAATTTCTAAAATTACAAAAGACCAAAACCGAGATTTCAAACTTTGGTTCTAGCACAAGACATTCACACACATGCATGTATATGGTGATTGTGTCTATATACATGCATGTACATGTATCAAAATGTGTGCATACATTGATATAGGAGAGGGAAACTAGTTACGCTACACCGTGACAATTCTTTCGAGATGGACAATTCGGATTAAAACCAAATTTTGGAGATACGCTCTTATTTAATTAAAGATCGTCATCTTAATAAAGAAAATGGTTTGTTAGGAATCTTAACATGTTCAAAAGAACTATTCACATTTGAAAGTTAGATTCAACTGTCACTAGTAACTTAACATTTTGAATATACTAAAAATTTTGATTTGCTCTCAAAGTTTGTGCAAATAATGTTTATAATGTAGATTAAAGCATCGCCAAGTGTAGTTTTATTTTGAATTGTATAACTCGGAAAGGAAAAGAGGTGTAGGTCAATCCCTTCTCATTAGTGTTTTACATATATATTTATCATATGTATCCACGGATAAGATATGAATGAATATATATATATATATATATATATATATCAAGTCAAAAGTAGAAAACTAAATCAGGATAGACATTTTCTTTGGATTTTACAGTTTGATATTAGATTTTAACATTAGAAATTAATAAGGAAATATTAAAGAAAGATTAAGGAGAAGAGAGAAGAAAAGAAGATAAATTAATAGCAAAAGTGTTCCTTAAAATTCACAAAAGTCTCTATTCTTTGTTATGAAACGGGGCCAAGTTGTTTTTTTATTGCAATAAACAAATACCAAAGATAAAATCATGGAGATTTATGCAAATCTTTGAACTATTAAAATTATATTAATTATGATTTTAATACAAGGAATTTTACAACCTCAAATTTGGTAATTTTTTTACTACTTAAATTGTTTTAGTACATATGGTTATAAAAAGTTTTTTTGGCATTTTTGGTTATTAAATTATTTTAAAACGATAAACATGAAACATAATATATACATACACACCTTATATGTGTGTGTGTTTGAACATGTAACAATATTTTATTTGCCTTCATCTAAATAAAAACTAACTCAAACTTTCATCAAAAATCATGTAGAATACACATTGATTTATAAATATTTGATTGACTTTTAATCCCTGGTCACCAAAACCAACCACCACCTCCCCCCCCCCCCCCCTAAAGAAAAACGTCCACAAAAAAGAAAAAGAACTTGAATCCCCAAATTGGTATGTATGTGTGTACATATACGTATGTAAATGTGTGCATACACATGCACCCACGTCCACATGAAAGCAAACAACAGAGCAATCTGTTCGATACCTGAGTTGAGAGGTACGTAAATTCACAGTCTTCTATAAACTCACATAGATGAAATAAGCCACTTTCCTTCGCATCGGGTATTTCTCTGATAAGTATAACTATAGAGTCAACAATTGCTTTTTTATACTCGAAGCCCCCTTCTTCTCTGAGGATGTTGCTTAAGAAATTCATCCTGGAAATGGTTCAAATGAGTATACAAATAAAATTATTCCCACAGGATTTGAATATAGCAGATGACTAGATATCCAGCTCGTTTTCGATAATCAATTTAATTCCAGAATCTATTGTGTTTGCATAAATCCACCATGTTTATGTTGAAGTGTGACCATTACTTACATTGCCCGATACTTGAGAGGAAACTTCAGGCACAAAGAGCGTATAGCTTCTACTACAACAATCTTAAATTCATCGGCAATGTCAGACATAAAGTTGGTAATTTGTTTCATCAGTCGATCAACACTTGATTCGTTCCCTGTTTTCAAGAGTGTAGTAATTGCAAGAGTGGCAATACTCCTATTCTGGTCAGAAATCAAGCTTTCCATGTCAATGTTGCAGTTTGTAACGGCCAAAGGATGTGTCATTGCCACCTGAAAATTGACAAGATGTACTTAGGGTCTTGGACAAATGACAATAAATGAAAAATATTATGTCTTCCCTACTGCATTTATCTACATGTTAAATATTCATCCATATAGAGAGAGAGCGAGAGGCCAAAAAAGGGTGGGGTTCTCATACCCCTCTATTAAATCTCTCTGGAATTCAAAACTATAAGTCAACACGAACCACATAATTTTTATCCTAGCCATCAATTTGAAATTTATTTTTAGATGGCTTAGAAGAATTAGAAAGATCCAAAGTTCTTGAAGATGATCCTGAAAATAAAAACATCGTATCTACCTGGATCATTTCAATATTTGAAATGCAAAGGGGGTTGCTAAAAAGGATGACGTGGAACCCTGGTCATATACCATCAAGAACATACACTCAAAATTTTGGATTATTTTGAAACTTTAATCCATTCAAAATTATAAATCAATATAAGAAGAGGTTTCAAATTTAGAGACAAAAAGAAATGAACAAAGAATGCATGCCATAAAATAAGGCAGGATAGTGTAGTAAATGCATTCACAAAAGAAAAGAAAAAAGTATTATTAAGTGTGTGCACTTTACAGTAAGTATGTACAGATCGATACTTACTGCCAGTGAAATACTTATGCAGATATCTATACAAATTAACACAAATTTCTTGTGCAAGCAATTATTTTTTCATCGACTACGTTGAAAGATCAAGACAAAAATAGAGCTACACAAAGTGTGCGGTTTATTTCACGAAGAAAATGCAAAGTAAATTAATTATGAGAGAACTGAGGCAACTTGATCTAACAACCTTGTATGAATCAGATCAAGGTGATTAGGTATATTTCATTAAATATGAAAACACTTACAATAAGCGAAAATGTACAGGCAACATTGATTAAGTTTTATCAGAATATCAAACAAACCTTATTCAGTGTGCGTACAGCAGCAAATCGAAGTACTGGCTTAGAAGAGCTCAAAAATAACTGAAGAACTGTGATTGCTGGAGTGAGTTCTTTACTAGTCACACCATTTAGCTCTGTGATTGCCCTAGCAGCTTCAAATATCACCATATCTGCTTTATGACGCAGACATGCTTCAAGGTAATCAAAAAATGGCCGGTCCCCTGTCTGAGTGCTCATACTCGACTCTCGAATGACCTGTTGAACGTACCTAAGTTATTGATATAGAATGCAAAACACAAGCTCATATGATGATGTATACCTGGCTAGTATATCTAATCAAAAGGCACTGGGCCAAAGGAGATCGAACTGTTCCCTTTGTCAAGCTGGTAACAAGCTTGCTTACAGCCAGGCGATCATTTTGCCGAACCTGGATACACCAATATGCTATCAGCGTGAATGTAAAATTTGCTTCCACTGCTATTTCTAATAAATTCCAAATACAATACATCATTTATTTATATATAAGAAATTCAAGTATGAGGGATTCGCATATATTCATATATGTTACTGTAATGGTTTGACATGATGACATCACCAAGCTAATATAAAAAAAATTATGTATCATTTACATGAGTTAAATACCACATCAAATGAAGAGGTTAGCACTCGGTACCGATTATAAAAATCAAATATGTTGAACATGATAGCAAGTCTACGTAGATAGCAAGAGCACAAGGGCTCAAAGATCTGTATCATCATCATGATGATAAACATTGTTGCCAATGTACAAATATAGGCATTGATAGAACTAAAGAATCAGATTTTAAGTAATTTGAAACGATCAGAGTCAAAACAAAAAATTATTTTGTGTAATGGACTAAAATATGGAGCATAGGAAGAAACGGGGTTAAATTTGAGAATAATACAACATGACGTACATGTCAGATGTTGATCAAAAAATGTTACAGTGTGCTAAGGACACATGTCAGCATTTTCCATATTTTTCCACCGAATGCGCAGCAGTTTAGCACCAAAATATTGAATGTGAATTAATCAAGCATAATAAATAACATAAATATTTTATGTTTTGGGTTTTAGGTTTTACACTTCACCGAATTTCATCATTATTTTATCAGTTTATCAATAGAAGAAAATAACTAATACCTGGTGAAGAAGAGCCAAGGCATGAAACTGTACAAGAGCAGACCTTGACTGAACTGCTTCTTGTACCTCATTACTCCATCTTTTTACAATCTCTGGATTTGTCTTCATAATACAGCAGCATGACTAAATAATGTTTTGCCTCCAAAATTTAAAATTAATCATGCATATAAACCAAGGAGAAAATCATACCTGAAGTAAGTGAATACCGCTTACGATAGCAGCACTAGCAACAACAGGGTTTTTATCAACAATAGCTTGCTTTAAATACCGTTCAATTTGAGTCAGTAAAGTTCCGTCAATGATTCTACAAAGAACCCTTATAGCATTTGCTCGATACATGTCAGTTTTGCTATTCATATCTTTCATCAGTGAGCTTGTGACGATAATAACCTACCACAACAGCAAGAAAAATACAAATTTTATTGACAAAATACGGAGCTGCAATGTGTATAATTGGTTTTTACAAAAATAAAATATAGAACCTAACAATAAGATCAGACTATCATCATATATTAAACAATATTACTTATCCTCTAACCTCATCGGCTGAAGGTGAAAGTTCTTTAATAATCAGATAGACCATTCTTCTTAATCCAGTATCTTTAGACTGAAACAATTTAGTCACAGAGAAAAATACTTCTGTGGCTTCAACCTGCAGAAGTTAATTAAAAATAACTACAAAATGTCAAACAGAACATAAATGAAGAGTGTAAATAAAAAAAAAAAAAAAAAAAAATAACGCAACCTTCGTAAATGACTCTCCTTGGTTGAGCAGATACAACAGTTTCGTGATGACCTGAACATTTTACAACAGCCAAACCATATAAGCTCAATTCAACGGATCAATCCAGAAATAAAGCAAAGTAACAAATATATTATGAATCTGATCGCCTAACACATTGACTTCCATTTTCAGATTTAGCCTTCTTAGCTCTTACATTATTTTTGGGTGTACTCGTATTAATTTATAGTATTAGCCATTAACAAATAAAGGGCTGCCTAACAAGCACATTATCAAGTTTTGGTATCAAAATGTAGGAAATGTTAATAAATTAAAAGGATATGATCACATGGGGGGTTTCAAATGTAAAGCACTGCAGATAAATCGTCATATAACTAACCTGAGAACATCTTCTCGCATCAAGTTGAGGATCATTGAAAACCCTTGCCTCTTGAAGAACGGCTCCCTTCTCAATTCCAAGAAATGGAGAATAGTCTGTCGAGATATTCAATAATCAATAAATCAGTCCGAAGCTCTCATGGAATACCTAAATAAATAACAGATCTGATCTCGTAATATCCACGTTGCACAAAACAGATCTATATCAAAGCTCAATAGATCTAGATCCAAACTGACTAAAAATGCTGAATCAAATGAATATCGACACAAAAACATAAATATGCATTAATATAATATAGAACCTAGTACAGTCATAAATTATAACTAATCTATGTTCGAAAGCAGAAGTACGTAAGTTTAGGAACGTAAATTAACCTTCTTCGTCTTGATCGTCATCTTTCTTTACGAGAGGCTGCGCCATGGTAAATTTTAAGAGAGGGAAAAGGGAGGGAGGGAAAGGAAAAACTCGAGTGTGTAGAAGGAGAGATGCTCTGTTTAAGAATTTGCCGACGAAGCCGATCTGGTCGCGTAGATTTTGTAACACAGGCTGTTAATTGATCTAAGGCAATTCATGAATTTAATATTAGCCCGGTAATGAACCTTTTAATCCTTTGAGGAAAAGAAAGGACTAGCATTTTTCAAATTTTAGGATAAAACATCGTCTTTATATTCATCAATTTTAACATAAAACATAAACTTAAAATGCAAACTTCTCGCAATGCCCCTAATATGCCAAAAGTTTGCTGCTAAAGAAACCAAATTGTAGAAGCAATCGAGTCCTTGATCGCACATAAAATGTAAGCAAAATGTAAGCATCAATCACAAAGGAGCTTGATGATCACCAAGTATGCATCGTACTCGTTCATTCGGTGGTTGGGCAATTGATCGCATGAGGTTTGAGTTGACCGTCTCTTGTGATCATGTGTAATCAATCACACATGGGCCGATCGGGACTCATTCAGGCGGCACAATCGCACTGCTCATGAGAATAGCTCATAAAGCCTATCGGGCTCGTTCATTGATGCATTGGGTTCGATCGCGACAATCATGGACAAATCGATCGTTAAAAGAAGAACCCGATGTAGCCAAAACGTGATCGGTTTTTCCTCCTAAACAAACACCAATTCGATTTCGAAGGATTAATCGAGATTTGGGGATAAATTGCTACTTTGCTTATAAGTATCATCATATATCCGTCTACAAATACGCAATAAACAACATGAAAGGAAACTAATTTGGAGTTGTTATTCTTATTCCTTCTAAACCATGTCTTACCATTAATTTCTCGTACTCACTATTGCAGCAAACTTGCAATCAAATTATATGATTGTACAACTCGTACACACACACACATCACCCACGCATTCCGATTTAAATAATACAACGAGGTGATAAAAGAGAGAAAGTATATTATTTAAATCGGAATATGTGGTTGAAATTAGGCGAGAATAGAGGTGTAGTCGATCCTCATGAGAATAGCTCGTTAAAGCCGATCTGTACTTATTCGTTAATGCATTGGATTCAATCGCGACAATTGTAACAACCCGCTATTTTGAACCATTCAAATCGACAATCATCCACACATGTCAGACTTGAATCGCTCAAAACAACATATTGTTAATTTATATTTGGTAAAACTTAGCATATGTAGTAAATAAATTAATCACAGAATCAAAGACATAGAGTAATATAACAATAAGCAACAGAATAGATAATAGTAGTTCATGAAGCTACCACAGAAATATTAGATTCTAAAACAAAGTATAACAGAAATCCCAAAGACAAAAGAATCTCTAATACATAACCAGATGTCAAGTCTGAACATAAATTGGAAAAAACTGAAAGCTATAGATATAAGATGGATCTTCAACCAAAACTTCAAGCTTCAAAGGTGAATCTCAAATGCTGTGATACTTAGTCTGACCCGAGCATAAAACAAAACACAAAACACCTGAGTCAAGATTAACATTCTTATGCAAGTAAATTCAACTCGGGTGAAATACAATATAACTTAAAGAATGTTTATGATTCACATCCTTTAAGGATTCGTGAAACTATCTACATACATAGTATAATATGCTACATAGATAATGTCTTTAGTAAAGTAAAATATTAAAATAACGTTAAAGCTTTACCCATATTCCCCTTAACACATTTTATATAGTGGAAATTAGCCACAAGGGCTCTTTAGCAAGTGCAATTAGTTTCTAGTACACACAACTGAAATAATTACTTTTAAGGACAAAATGCAAAATAATTAGTTTCTAAGGCCTAAAAACCTATGAAATTATGTTCTTTAAAGTAATTGGACTGCTGACTTTGTCCTTAAAAATAATTATTCTGCTGACTTTGGCCTTGAAATTAATTTCTATGGATGTGTATCCTAGAAACTAGTTGGACCGCAAAGTTTATCATTCTAGTGAAATACCCGTTTTATATAAATGTCGTAGTCCATACAGCGTTGTAAACTCCACCAAACTAGTGGGCTATCAGGGAGCACTCCATAGGTACGACATAAACCAAACTCGTAGAGGACGTGATAAGGCATGTGATAAGGCACGGGAGGCAATGCACGGGGTAGGATACTACCGTTTTACGGATCCGGACTGGTGGTAACGCATAGCAGCTACTACCACCCACCTCGAGACACACTCCTATAATCCAAGGTGCGCCTAATCAAATCACAAATTAATAGAATGGTATCGAAGAAGCATACTCGATCGGAGATGCAACTCACTTGGCCCGGCGTTGCTCCTATTTTAGTCACATCAAGCTGACTCGCGAGAGTCAGGGCTGCGTTCATACCTCATATAGACGTCGCCAAACCATCCTACTTCGTTTTGGAATCTCCACCACGTATACAGTTGTTAAAGTGATTTTCGGTATTGGCAGAGAGTATGACAATATCCGATCTCGGTCTCTTTAACAGCTAAACACTTATTTCACACCGTGGTCATTTTCATTTCAATGAGTTCATACTTCATATCAAAATATCATATTCATTTCAAAATCATATCACTTTCGAAATCATATACACTTTCAAAATCACATTCACTTTAAATGATTTTCATTTCCAAATATCATAACCACAAAATAGTTTAAACCGTCATATCAAAGTATTCACATTTAAATCACTTTCGAAATCATATCAGTTCCAACTTGAATAGTTTGAATATTTAAATTAATTTATATATTAGAATAGTTATACATTAAAAATAGTTCTACATTTAAATAAGTTATAGATTAAAATAGTTTATACATTAAAATAGTTTATATATTAAAATGCATATATTTAAAATTATTTATAAATTTAAAATAATATATATTAAAATAGTTTATATATTTAAAGGAGTTTACATCGAAATAGTTTCAAATTAGAATTGTTTCTTCCAATTCCACGAATCAATTCAGATCATCTTTAGTTCCAAAAATTCAATTTAAATCAATCTCAGTTCATCAATTTCAATTAAAAAGGTTAACGGTTCAATTCGAGTTCTCATTAAAACCATTTTTAATTTATATCGATTTCAAATCCAGATTTGAACTACAAATTTAAACTACTTCCAATTCAATAGGTTTCAAAATTTGAATTCAAACATTTGCAATAACTCAATTTGATAAATTTCATTTATATTTCAGAATTCTACTTTAATTTTGTTTAAATTTGAAAATATTCGCTTAATCATTTTTAATAATTTTAAATGGAATCAAAAAATACAAATTTAAGTCAAAATTAAATATTCAATTTCAATTTATTAAATTTGAAATGTTCATTTAAACATCTTTGTCAAAAATCAAGTTATCAAGTTATAAAATCGTATCTTTAAAATCTCAAAATTAATAAGTTTCAATCAATAATGATTCTTAAACAAATAAAATTTGAAATCAATTTCAATTTATCTTTCCAACCTTAATTTATTAAAGTTATTACAAAATCTATTTTTAAAATATTAATATAATTTTAAATAAATACTTAAACATATTATAAATATACTAATTAAATTAAATTTTATTAAATTAAATCTTATTATTAAATTTATTTTATATTAAATCTTATTTATATATTTAAAAATAATAAAATTATAAGTAAAATCCTAAAATTTATATTTTCAAAATTAACTTATAAATTTTAAATTTTAAAACATATAATTTTACAAAAATCTAATTTTTACACATATATAAAATACAAAATTTATATATATTTTAAAATCAATATTTATTAAAACCCATCTATTTCCTTTCAAAACTTTGGAAATCATTTCTCAAAATAGACCAATGGTGTCCGTATATAATTCTCTATCCTATATTCAAGTGATACGAATATTTATCATTTCATTCCGCTGTAATTTAAAATTTACGGGTATATATCATTTCTACCCGCAAGCCTAAAATTTAAATCAATAAAATCGGTTGGGTTGACATTCAACCCGTAATGATTTTCCCTAATCTGTAATATCGTTCGGGTATATATCATTTCAACCTATAGAGATTTCCTAAACTAATAGGGAACTTGCAGTGTGAGAACAATAAAATTATAATAGAAAATGTCATACATATCAATGACAGGCATATATCATAATTAATAATTTAAATATAATATATATACAATAGGTTAGGGTGTCATATGACAATTAACATAGGTAAACAATAACATATCATACTAACGAATGAATTTCTAACTGATTCAATTTAACAACACATTTTAATTATCATTTCATGTGAATATAAATTTACTAGGAATTTAAATGTTCATCGTGAGTGATGGATCACCTTTCGAGGCTAGAGAACAACGGGAATGAACATGGCGCTTACACGAGAACGAATACGGACACGCATACGAAGGAAAGCAAAATCTGTTGCGACAAATTCTGGACAACGGCGAAACAAAAACAAAGCACGATGAACTGCATTCGATGGACATCAAAACAAAACTAACTTAGATAACAAGAGTTGATAGAAACAGTATATATAATATAATATACACACACACACACACCCCTTTCTTCCCTCTTTACATTTATTTAACAAAACAAAGCAAAAAGCAACTACCTGGATGCTGCTCGACTAAGGAAAGCAAGGCGGGTTTCGAACTTGAAGTAACGGTGGTGAAAAAAAGGAGACGAGCATGTCAGGAAAAAGAGGATGGACGGGCTGTGGGCTGCCGTGTGTGGGCGGTTCGAGATGTTGAGGGGAACTGCTATGATGTAGGCGTTGGGTTGGTTCGGGTGCTATGGTGGCGAGGCATAGTGGAGCACAAGGTGGAGGGTGGAGCAACAGAGGGAAGCGGAATAGGGAGGCTTCGGATCTAGGTAGGTGCATCGTATGTGGTCAGGGATGGACTGTTGGGTGGCTTTGGGTGTTGGGTTCATGTTTCAGAGTGGAGGCGGGAGGAGCAGGGGGTTCTGGTAGAGCACGGCAGTGAGGGGAGGAGACAAGGCTGAGTGATGGTCATCGTGCAGTTAGAGTTCGGCTAGGAGAAAGAAGCACGGCGGGGCTTGGCTTGCGTTCAGTGGAGGATGATGGGCTGCTTGTGGATGGACGCGAAGTTCGCAGGCAAGGTTGCTCGTATGGGTTAAGTGGAAGTGGCGGGGTAGATGGTGGGAAGAACTAAGCATGATAGTAGGTGAATGCAAAAATGAAAGCAGGAAATATATGCGTTTTTCAATTTTATAACTTATATTATATATTTTTTCTCACGAGAACAGAAATGAAGATGAAGAAAAAGGAGGGGAGAGAAATGGACCAGAATAAGTATCAATAAGGGATGGAAAAAGTCAGGCACGATTTGGATTCAGAGAATTATTAATAGCTAATGCCTATTGGTTTCTCACGATGGACAATTGAAAGGACAGGGAAACCAAAAGGTCAAAAACTGATACCGATACGGCTAACCATTTCGCAGATCTCGCCACTTACCGGATGCTGAATTACAAAAATGAATATACTGCGTAGATCAGCACGACGAGACAAACAAAATGGTACATAGATATGAGTGATACGATCTATCTATCAAAACTCAATTTTTCGCTACCGAAAATGTTGCTAAAGCACCGAAAATATTATTAACGGAGCTAGAGTGGTCCAAATTTGACGAAACGAAATATGACGTTTCACTCAGAAAATGATTAACATTTTTTATTATATAAAAATATTTAGATTTCAAAATAATTTATCTCTAACAAACTTTGACTGATTTAAATTTAAAATTGAAATTTCATAACCAAACAAACTTTCAAATGTTCAAATGAAAATATGTCACTTGCTATGCTTCGATGGACGCATACCAAATATTAAATTTTCATTTCAAAATTTTTATTATATATTTTTGTGAAATTTTTTAGTTAATTACGTTATGAAAATCATTAAAATTTTGGGATCGTTACACTCTCCTCCATTCAAAACTTTTCATCGTCTAAAAGAAACGAGATATGAGAATAGAAGCAACATAAAAGAAAGATAGATTCGAAATACATAGTACCAGATACAATATTTAATTCCAAACCATATAAACTTAATTTTTTGGATATCTTATTACCTATCTTTATATTGTATACTATTCAATTACATATTCTCATTACATTTTAACTTTTGAATATTTAGGTAAGTTATATATGTTTTATAATACAATTGAGTATTATACAAATAAATTTTATCCTAGTTTCAACTGTTTCAATTTGTTTAAATTTCATTTCTCATTTTAGACACTCCAATTATTCAAAAAAATTGCTTCGTTTCAATAATTGAAACCATCACTGAACATAAAACTTAAGAGTTAAATTTTCGGTTTCTCTTCAACCATTTTAAAATAAATACATACATGCATACATACATATATATTATACATCAAATCATTTTTAAGAAATTCAAATCAAATCCATTTTCCAAAAAAAAGGTGTAGCAAAGCAACTAAGTAGTCTCACCACTTTGAGACTCAAAAATGAATGTCGATGATTGTAACAACCCGCATATTTTACGATTGAGTATTTAAATATTTTATTTAAATATTTCATTGTTAGTCGAATTTTAGTCCGAAAAGCTACTTTTTGCAAACAGTCAAATTAGGACTCGAGACCACCCCCATTGAGTTCAAAATGGCGTTTGCGATCTTTTTGAGTATAAACTTCGATATGTTTGGAGATAGTAGAATTTTGCTACTTTTTCACTTAGGGCTTTGGTTTTTGTTTCGGCTCATTAGACCCAAGCTTCACCCCTCTTCTCTTCATTACTTTACTTCTATTTCCTAATACTCAAGCTTTAGCAACAATGGAGAGAGGAATGGGAAATTAAAACTCCAAGCCCTAGTTTCCATTTGCAAATCAAGTTCTAGCTCCAAATTTATAGAAAAAGCTTTGGTAAGCCTCCTCTTCTTCTTCTCCAACTCATTCTCTTACCAATTTTAGAAATTCCTAAACCTAATTTAGGAAATGTTTCTCTTTTAAACTTAGATTCAAGCTTTTTGGGTTGGAATTGAAGAGTGATTGTCCTTGCCATTGCTCTATAGCTTCTTCTTCATTTGTTTTGGGTTTAAAGGTGAGATATTTATCTCACATCTATGCCTATATCTATCTTTGATGGTTGGGTATGAATTCCTAACACTTATTCATATGCATTTGCTTTTGGTTTGGATTGAATTGGAGAATATTCCAATTTTTGGTGTTTTGAGTTCAATTCTTTAAAAAAATCCTAACTTTGTTGTTCGATCATGTTTTTGGTGATGAATCGAAGAGCTTATAGGACCGGGTAGCCGATAGGTGTAAACCCTAGCGTTCGTGCTTGTTCGATTGCAAATTGAGAGAGTTTGCACTCCATTTAAAATGGGATAGGAAATGCAGGAAATCAGGTTCAATCGACTAAACTCCCTGAGTCAGTCGACTGAGCTGAAGCCCGAGAATTTTTCAGGTTTGTGTTCAGTCGACTGATTCAGGGAGTTTAGTCGACTGACCTGCTACCGTTTTGCCTATTTATGCTCAATTTATTTTGTTTTCCAATCTTTAATCGATTCTTCTTCTCCGATTAGTTGTTATCACCGTCGACTTTGATAACTTCTATTTTAGGAATTTTTGGGTATATCCACTTTGATGGATTCAGTATCGGTTTCTTTGGATTTGATTCACGTCTTCGTAGGTGAATTTTGATGATTGATTGTTTCTACAGTCATTTTTTTGATTTGTCACTTTAAAAAAATATGAAGGTTTCACTACTAGTAGTATATATCAAAACTCTTTCACCAAAACAATTTCACCACTATTTATTTCAAAGCTCGTTTCTTAAACCGTTTTCCAATCTACTAGTATATACAAACCTTTATCTCACTCGTATGAGAAATCTAATTAAACGACTTAGTAAAATAAGTGGCATGAAACGCTTGCGTTCACTTCGTCGGTTAATTCTTGGACTTGTCTAGTTGAATCTCTTGTGACAATTTTCGAGTGGAGATCTACAATTTGTTCGTAAATATTTAAGTTAAGCTAGTGGTTATGGGACATGAAGCTAAGCTCATGAATTTACTAGCTTAGTGTAATTGACACTTCTTGATGATTGACGATGATCATTTTTGTGATTTAGACTAGCGATATGCTATGTTTCTTTGTCCACGTAGGGGACGGTACCTCGTTTTATAGAATTTCGTCTCATTTCTTTATAGGCTAACGACCTATGTATTATTTGGAGTTTCGACTCAACTTTTGTGGGCTAGCGACCCATGTTCTTTTATGGAGTTCGGTCCATCGGACGTACCTTTGTATTACGTTGTTGCACCAGCTTATCAGGATCATCGGGCGTACCATTGTACTACGTCGTTGTTTCAAATTATTCGAGTTTCAGGTTCCTCGGGCGTACCGATATTGTACTACGTCGTTGCACCAGCTCTATGGTTAGCGACCATGGGATAGCGTCCCGTTTGTGATACACGTGTTGGTGAGTTTTCATGCTCCCGTTTTGTGATAGGCCTCCCCCTTTTTGTGATTTCTGGATTTCTATTGATGATTTCTAGAATTTGTGTTCCACCAGCTTTTATGATTGGCATCGATATGATGTCGATATTTGTGACTTGGTGAATAAAACTAAAGAGTATGACATTCTTTTGATCTTTGAGAAGATTCTTGTGATATTGATTAATCTCTGGTTGATTTTCAATTACATACTTATCATAGTATGGCTTTATGGTTTTCATATTTTTTTGTCATATCTTTTATTCTATATCATTTTATCTGATATTTATAGTTAGACTGATCCATTTATTATTTTCTTATTAAATAATACTCGGGTCAGACCGAGATGTTACAGGTGCTTCTGCTTGACTCCTCATGTGAGATTATTATCCTGACTTTTGGCTAACTACTTAGATTAGTAGTTTTTGGCAGTATACATTTGAGACAGAGATTCCTTAATGTATACATATTCTTTTGTCTAGCACTTGTAACTATTCTTTTGTGATACTGTGGATCATGTTTGACCACTACTCTGATGTACACTTTTAAGTGTTATATATTCATATCTTCTTCCGCCTTTGTGATATGGATATCTATGACTATTTGTGTTATGTTTATTTCTATATTTGTTTCCGAAAATGATATATAGCCACTGTGTAGTAGCTTTGAGTTGGTGTCGGTATGTCGGGTTGTTATATTTTTATCTGGCATATCGGTACTCGCACAAAGCAATTATACAGATGATCGCTCCTCAACAGCCTTATTCTTCGTGCTAGTTGACGACATTACCCCGTAGTGTCCTTGACTAGCGTGGGTATAGAGGTAGGGCGCCACAGCTTAGTATCAGAGCCAAACTTCGGAACAATGTAGAATAATTTAACAAGGATCATCGTCCTAAGTCCATCTTAGGAGTCGTGCCTTAGGATTTTATTTGGGTCTGCGAACCGTTCTATCCTATTTTCTTTGTGACGCCTTGTTTTATCAATCATGATTGTTTGATAATTATTTCGTGAATAACCTTTTTCTTCTTTCTTTCTTTCTTAAAGAAGAGAAATGGTTAGACCTGGCCATCCCAGCACCGGTCAATCTAGTGCTACTCCCCAGGATGGAGTATTTATGTCTGCACAACAACTTCTTGATCTAGTAAAGAATGCTCAAGCTGCCGAACCCAATCCAGAGCCTACTCACCCTAAGTCTGGATTTGCACGTTTGTGCAGTGACTATACTAACTTGGGTGGGAAGCCATTTAAGGAATCTGAAAGAGTCATTCAAGTCCAAGCTTGGCTCAAAGCATGCAATCGAATTTTTTCTCGCATGAATCTTATAGATCTTCACCGAGTTCAGGTGGCTTCTAGTATGCTCCAAGAAAGAGAATTAGACTGGTACGAGCTTCTTATTTCTGAAATTATTGAAGCTGCTCTTACTTGGGAGAAATTCAGGAAACGATTCGAGTTAAAATTTGTGCCAGAAGCTGAGAAGGCGACTTTGGCTTGTCGTTTCATAGACCTTGTTCAAGGTGAATTCTCCGTGGCAGACTATGTCGCATCATTTGAGTCACTTTCTAAATACGAAGACGAATATATAAACACCCCATTGAAGAAGAACCAAAGATTTGTTTATAGCTTGAACAAATATCTCAAGAAGCCGTTACTTCTAAAATTAGAAGTTTCTTTTGATCAACTTGTTGATATCGCTCTTCGACTTGAAGAGGCAGATAAAGAAAGTGATGTTGAAGTTGTGGGTACCAAACCAAACTTCAACAACAACAAGAAAAGGCCTATTAAATTCAAAGGCCCTAATCTCAACAAGAAAGGAAAACAAGCAGCTTCTGTAGCAAAGACTCTTACCCCTAGTAGTGGGCAATGCTACAATTGTGGTTCTAAAGACCATTATGCCAATAGATGTCCGAAACCTCTCTTTTGTTGCTATTGCAAAAGTTCGGGTCATCTTTTATCTTCATGTCCCAAACTTCAAGGCAAGAAGGCGGGAAAGTTAAATGTTGCACAAGCCCCTAGCAACACTTCTCGTGGTCAAGATATTTCTCATCTTATCCTTGATGGCATTATTTTATTTTGTGATCAACCTATTCGAGTTCTTTTTTATACGAGTGCGTCCCATTCTTTTATATCAAAAGAACTTGTTGATACTTTTTATTTGAGTGTTGTTACTTTAATGACTTCTTTGAGAATCACGAATCCGGTTGGTGGATCCGCAACACTCAATTTACTTTGTAAAGATGTCGAGATTGTTTTATGTGATTTTTCTTTCCAAGCCGATTTACATGTAATGTGTTACTTAGGATTTGGAGTGATTTTGGGAATGGATTGGCTTAACCGCTATGAAGCTCAAATCCTATGTCCTGAGCGGACTATTCTTCGACATCCTCAATCTGCTAAGCAGATTTCTATTGATCTTAAAGGTTCGGATTCCAATGTGGCTGCATCTTTATATTCTTTAAATCCTCATGATGACGATAATGATGATGAGAAGGATGTCATTTCTCTTATTCACGTTGTTCATGAATTTTCCGACATATTTGAGCCCGTTTTAGGATTACCACCTAAGCGAGCAATTGAATTCAGAATTAATCTATTTCCTAGAGCTTTACCTATTACTCGTCCTCCTTATCGTATGTCCAATAAAGAAAATAACGAGATGCGCGAACAATTATCTGAATTGGAGATGAAGAAATTTATTCGCTCTAGTTCCTCTCCTAGGGGAGCTTCGGCTATTTTTGTAAAGAAATCTGATGGTACACTTAGGCTTTGCGTTGACTACCGCAAGCTTAATGATCTTACTATCAAGAATAAATATCCTTTACCTCGGATTGATGATCTATTCGATAAACTTAGAGGTGCTAGAGTCTTTTCACAATTAGACTTAGCTACCGGTTTTCATCAGCTTCGTATTGCAGAGGATAGCATTCCTTTGACATCGTTCCTTACTCGTTATGGATCTTATGAATGGCTTGTTATGCCATTTGGTTTAACAAATGCTACATCTTATTTCATTGACCTTATGAATAGAGATTTCAAAGACTTCCTCGATCGGTTTATTCTCATCTTTATTGATGATATTCTTGTGTATTCTAAAACCGAGGAGGAGCATGAAAAACATCTTCAGATTGTGTTGCAAACTCTTAGGAGCAATCAATTGAAAGCAAAATTTTATAAATGCCATTTTTAGCAATCTCGTGTGAAGTTTCTCGGTCATATCATTTTTGAATCCTGAATTTCCGTAGATCCTTCAAAGATTGATGCGATTCAAAATTGGAAGAGACCGGAGAGTGTGACGGAGATCCGTAGTTTTCTTGGATTGGCAGGTTATTACCGCCGTTTCATAAAAGACTTTTCCAAAATTTCTATGCCTCTTATTAGTTTGACAAAGAAGGGAGTTAAATACATTTGGTCGGACAAATGTGAAACTTCTTTCCAGAAATTAAAAGAACTCCTTTCTAATGCTCCTATTCTTGTTATTCCCGAGGGGAATCAAGATTTTATTATTTATACCGATGCTAGTCGTGTTGGTTTGGGAGCCGTTCTTATGCAAAGAGAACGTGTTATTGCTTATGCTTCTAGGCAATTGAAGCCAGCCGAGACTAGATATGCCACTCATGATTTAGAGCTCGCGGCTATTGTTTTCGCTCTTAAAATTTGGCGTCATCATCTTTTGGGAGAAAAATTTGTTCTCTATACCGATCATAAATCTTTGAAATATTTATTTTCTCAAAAGGAACTTAATTTGCGTCAACAACGTTGGCTCGAGTTCCTTGCATCTTATGATCTTGACATTCTTTATACCCCCGGAAAGGGAAATCGTGTTGCCGATGCCCTTAGCCGAAAGCTACAAGCGGTTGTTTCCATGATGATATCCGAATGGAATGATCTCAGAATTTTATCCACTTATGAGATTCGAGATCGTGAGTCCGATTTATGTTCATCTTTGACTTTATGTAGCCTTGAGGCTTATCCTTCTCTTTTAGATCGCATTCTTGAAGCTTAAAAGCTAGACCCCGAATTGGCTCTACTTAGCCAAATTTGTAGGGATAAAATTAGTATTGAAAGTTTGAAAGACTTTAATATTGATTCTCGTGGCAGCATTCGAAAATTTGGTAGACTTATCGTGCCAAATATTAGTGACCTTCGTAAAGATATTTTAGAAGATTCTCATCGTTCTAAATTTACCATTCATCCCGGTAATAGTAAAATGTATGCGGATATGAAGCGACTTTATTATTGGGATGGAATGAAATCTAATATTGCTAACATTGTTAAGCGTTGCATGACTTGCCAACTTGTCAAGGCCGAGCACCAAAGGCCTGGTGGGTTATTACAACCTTTAGAAATTCCAATTTGGAAGTGGGACCAAATTTCCATGGATTTTATAGACGGCCTTCCCCGTTCTTGTTCGGGTCATGATAACTTATGGGTGATTGTTGATAGACTTATTAAATCCGCCCATTTTATTCCCGTTCGGTCTAATCAGACCGTTCCTCTTTTGGCCAAGCTCTTTATTAAAGAAATTGTTTAATTACATGGAGTTCCTGCTTCTATTATTAGTGATCGTGATCCATTGTTTACTAGTGGATTTTGGAAGAGTCTTCAAAAAGCTTTGGGAACGAAGCTTAATTTTAGCACCGCTTATCATCCTCAGTTCGATGGACAAACCGAGCATTTGAATCAAACTCTTGAAGATCTTCTTCGTGCATGTGTTCTTGATTTTGGTGGAAGTTGGGAAGATCATATTTCTCTTGTCGAATTTTCCTATAATAATAGCTTCCAATCTAGTATTGGGCACTCTATGGAAGGCCATGCCGATCTCCTTCTTGTTGGCTTGAGGCCGGTGAGAAGCTGGTTTTTGGTCCATATTTAATTGGTGATTCCACAGAAAAGATTGACTTTATCGTCATAGGATGAAAGAAGCTCAAAGTAGGCAAAAATCCTATGCCGATAACCAAAGAAGGAAATTAGAATTTTCTGTGGGAGATTTTGTGTTTGTTCGTGTTTCACCTATGAAGGGTGTTGTGCGTTTCAGTCGATCGGGAAAGTTAGCACCTCGATATATTGGTCCATTTCCCATCACCGAACGTATTGGTTCCGTGGCTTATCGCCTCTTATTACCGGCTCAGTTTTCTGCTATTCATGACGTGTTTCACGTTTCTCAACTATGGAAATGCCTTCGAGATTCCGATTCTATTCTTGAGTCAGGTATTATGGAAGAAATTGAGGTTTCACCTAATTTGACTTATGAGCAACATCCTATTCGTATTATTGCTTCGGAGGTCAAACGCCTTCGAGATAAAGATGTCCCGCTTGTGAAAGTTCAATGGTCCTCAAATCCTAAGGATTGTTCTTGGGAATCTAGAGAATTCATCGAGCGAACACATCCGAACTTACTTTCTCGTGCTCTTTGAGGTGAACTTCTGGTTTCAAATTTCTTTTGTGCTGATATGCTTTTATGGTTGTTACTTTTATTTCCTTCTTAAATATTGCATGGACGCAATTTCTTTACGGAGGGGAGTCTGTAACAACCCGCATATTTTACGATTGAGTATTTAAATATTTTATTTAAATATTTCATCGTTAGTCGGATTTTAGTCCGAAAAGCTATTTTTTGCAAACAGTCAAATTAGGACTCGAGACCATCCCCATTGAGTTCAAAATGACGTTTGCGATCTTTTTGAGTATAAATTTCGATATGTTTGTAGATAGTAGAATTTTGCTACTTTTTCACTTAGGGCTTTGGTTTTGTTTCAACTCATTAGACCCAAGCTTCACCCCTCTTCTCTTCATTAATTTACTTCTATTTCCTAATACTCAAGCTTTAGCAACAACAGAGAGAGGAATGGGAAATTAAAACTCCAAGCCCTAGTTTCCATTTGCAAATCAAGTTCTAGCTCCAAATTTATAGAAGAACCTTTGGTAAACCTCCTCCCCTTCTTATCCAACTCATTCTCTTACCAGTTTCAGAAATTCCTAAACCTAATTTAGGAAATGTTTCTCTTTTAAGCTTAGATTCAAGCTTTTTGGGTTGGAATTGAAGAGTGATTGTCTTTGCCATTGCTCTATAGCTTCTTCTTCATTTGTTTTGGGTTTAAAGGTGAGATATTTATCTCACATCTATGCCTATATCTATCTTTGATTGTTGGGTATGAATTCCTAACACTTATTCATGTGCATTTGCTTTTGGTTTGGATTGAATTGGAGAATATTCCAATTTTTGGTGTTTTGAGTTCAATTCTTTAAAAAAATCATAACTTTGTTGTTTGATCATGTTTTTGGTAATGAATCGAAGAGCTTATAGGACCGGGTAGCCGATAGGCGTAAACCCCTAGCGTTCGTGCTTGTCCGATTGCAAATTGAGAGAGTTTGCACTTCATTTAAAATGGGATAGGAAATGCAGGAAATCAGGTTCAGTCGACTAAACTCCCTGAGTCAGTCGACTGAGCTGAAGCCCGAGAATTTTTCAGGTTTGTGTTCAGTCGACTGACTCAAGGAGTTTAGTCGACTGACCTGCTCCCGTTTTGCCTATTTATGCTCAATTTGCTTTGTTTCCAATCTTTAATCGATTCTTCTTCTCCGATTAGTTGTTATCACCGTCGACTTTGATAACTTCTATTTTAGGAATTTTTAGGTATATCCACTTTGATGGATTCAATATCGGTTTCTTTGGATTTGATCCACGTCTTCGTAGGTGAATTTTGATGATTGATTGTTTCTACAATCATTTTTGTGATTTGTCACTTTAAAAATATATAAAGGTTTTACTACTAGTAGTAAATATCAAAACTTTTTCACCAAAACAATTTCAACACTATTTTATTTCAAAGCTCGTTTCTTAAATTGTTTTCCAATCTACTAGTATATACAAACCTTTATCTCACTCGTATGAAAAATTTAATTAAACGACTTAGTAAAATAAGTGGTATGAAACGCTTGCGTTCACTTCGTCGGTTAATTCTTGGACTTGTCCGGTTGAATCTCTTCTGACAATTTCGAGTGGGGATATACAATTTGTTCGTAAATATTTAAGTTAAGCTAGTGGTTATGGGACATGAAGCTAAGCTGATGTATTTACTAGCTTAGTGTAATTGACACTTCTTGATGATTGATGATGATCATTTTTGTGATTTAGACTAGCGATATGCTATGTTTCTTTGTCCACGTAGGGGACGGTACCTCGTTTTATTGAGTTTCGTCTCATTTCTTTTATAGGCTAACGACCTATGTATTATTTGGAGTTTCGACTCGATTTTTGTGGGCTAGCGACCCATGTTCTTTTATGGAGTTCGGCCCATCGGACATACCTTTGTACTACGTTGTTGCACCAGCTTATCAGGATCATCGGGCGTACCGTTGTACTATGTCGTTGTTCCGAATTATTCGAGTTTCAGGTTCCTCGGGCGTACCGATATTGTACTACGTCGTTGCACCGGCTCTATGGTTAGCGACCATGGGATAGCGTCCCGTTTGTGATACATGTGTTGGTGAGTTTTCATGCTTCCGTTTTGTGATAGGCCTCCCCCTTTTTGTGATTTCTGGATTTCTATTGATGATTTCTAGAATTTGTGTTCCACCAGCTTTTATGATTGGCATCGATATGATGTCGATATTTGTGACTTAGTGAATAAAACTAAAGAGTATGACATTCTTTTGATCTTTGAGAAGATTTTTGTGATATTGATTAGTCTCTGGTTGATTTTCAATTACACACTTATCATAGTATGGCTTCATGGTTATCATACGTTTTTGTCATATCTCTTATCCTATATCATTTTATCTAATATTTATAGTTAGACCGATCCGTTTATTATTTTCTTATTAAATAATACTCGAGTTAGACCGAGATGTTACAGGTGCTTCTGCTTGACTCCTCATGTGAGATTATTATCCTGACTTTTGGCTAACTACTTAGATTAGTAGTTTTTGGCAGTATACATTTGAGACAGAGACTCCTTAATGTATACATATTCTTTTGTCTGGCACTTGTAACTATTCTTTTGTGATACTGTGGATCTTGTTTGACCACTACTCTGATGTACACTTTTAAGTGTTATATATTCATATCTTCTTCCGCCTTTGTGATATGGATATCTGTGACTGATTTGTGTTATGTTTATTTCTATATTTGTTTCCAAAGATGATATATAGCCACTGTGTAGTAGCTTTGAGTTGGTGTCGGTATGTCGGGTTATTATATATTTATCTGGCATATCGTACTCGTACAAAGCAATTATACAGATGGTCGCTCCTCAACAGCCTTATTCTCCGTGCTAGTTGACGGCATTACCCCGTAGTGTCCTTGACTAGCGTGGGTATAGAGGTGGGGCGCCACATTGATGTTGTAGTCATCATTGAAATTATTTTTCAATGACAAAAGTGGAGAGTACTGACTTACTTCTTTTAAAATTCTTTGGAAACAATTTCATTCGAAAATACTTTTAAATAATAATATTTTTCAAAACTTTGAAACCAAATTTTAAAAAGCACCGAAATTTTACTTATCAAATCCTTAATTTAAATTCATTTCATTTGCAAAACAGATTTACAAACTATATTTATAAAACTTCATCTCTTTATAACATATAACAATAGTTAACGGTTTAGGGATGTTGTCAAAAGAATAAATGATAATCTAGTACTATCATTTCTAATAACCAATTTATTTAACTATCTAATTTTAGAAAATTACACTTTATATATAAAATATAATCATACATAAAATTATTTCATTTACAATTTCAAAAATAATATGCGTCTGTTTGCTCTGTTCAAGTATTTTTGGAATTCCTATCGATAGCGTTGGCCAGTCAAATCGATCAAAACCCAAAATTCAAACTTAACAACTCAAACAACACAATATAAAACATTTTTTTGTATTAATTACAGATACCCTCCCTTATAGGATGATTCAAGAATGGATTTTAGAACAAGGATAGAGATTCAAATTTAGAAGGACCCTAATCAAAGAGAATTCTAACTAAGAAGATGGGCTTGAAAGAAAGATAAGATAATTAAATTATAAAAGAGGAAAGATGGATAAATTCATATTAATCGTGGCGACCTTAATCAGGTCAATTGAGACTCCATTTCAAAAATGATGTGCCCAAGGAGTCAGACTTCATCTCTCCAGAAATGGCATTTAGAAATTTTGGCTTTCAACCGATGACTCCTAATAGTTTGGATAGCACAGCTCGAATGAGATTCATGCTCCTTCTCTGACTTAGAAAAGACGAGAATATGACCAACGAAAATCAGGACAAACTTGTTGGGAATATAGCCGAAAACGCGATTCATGAGATCAACGAAGAAGGTAGGGGCATTGGTTAATCCAAAGGGCATAACTAACCATTCATAGAAACCATTCTCTGTTTGGAAAGCTAGCTTGGGAATGCTCTTTTTGGCTACACGAAGCTGGTGAAAACCGGTAGCAAGATCGAGCTCCAAGAATAAGATCGATGCGGAATTCAATTTCCTGCTTAGGAAAAGAGAAGCGATTTCACCGAACATCAGGATAATCCATGACTATCGAGGTGGAGTCAAGATCACTAGGCTGAAAATCAAGCGAAAAGATAAAAATTTCTATAAAATACTAAGGTAATCGTCATTCGATCACAAGAGAATTACCCTGGTCGTCTACTAAAGAAATGGTTCGAGCTTTGCAAGAGATAAGAGCATCAAAACCGAGGGCATAAAGATCTCCAGTGAATCGACGTGTTGTAAAAGGAGTTTCACCCCTTTACAAATCATACTAAGATTGGTGGGACCGCCGATGGGATTAGTCACACATAAGGTGAAGTTGCCAATTGAGGTTGCAAAAGGTGCTCCAATTTATTATAGAGATCAATAGATCTTAGAGCTATGGGATGCTCCAGTATCAAGAAGGACATGAACAAGAAAAACAAGAATGGATTATAGAACAAAGGCATAGTTCCAAAATTCAAAATAAATCCTAACCAAAGAGAATCCTAATAAAGAATTTCAAGCTCGAACGTAGGTGATTCTGTAATTAATTTTTACTCGTTCTAGGGTATTACTATCATATCTCTAATGAGTTTTTACTCCATATGCTAAGTTTTGCCTAATCAGTGCTCTGATACCACTTGTAACGACCCACCATTTCGAACCATTCAAATCAACAATTATCTACACATATCAGACTTGAATCGCTCAAAAAAATAAATTGTTAATTTATATTTGAAAAAACTTAGCATATATAGTAAATAAATTAATCATTGAATCACAAACATAGAGTAATATAACAAAAGGCAGCGGAATAAATAAATAGTAGTTCATGAAGCTACTAAAGAAACATTAGAATCTAAAACAAAATACAACAGAAATCCCAAATACAAAAGAATCTTTAATACATAACCAAACGTCAAGTCTGAGCATAAACTAGAAATAACTGAAAGCTGAATAAATATAAGATAGATCTTCAAGTAAAACTCCAAGCTCCAAAGGTGAGTCTCAAATGCTTTGACACTCAGTGTGACCTGAGCATAAAACAAAACACAAAACGCTCGAGTCAAGATTAATATTCTTATGCAAGTAAATTCAACTCAAGTGAAATGTCCAAGTGAAATGCAATATAACTTAAAGGATGTTTGGGATTCCTATCCTTTAAGGACCCGTGAAACTATCTACATACATAATCCATACGCTACATAGATAATGTCTACGGTAAAGTAAAATATTAAAATAGCGTTAAGGCGTTACCCATATCCCTCTAACACATTTTATATAAATGTCGTAGTCTATACAGTACTGTAAACTTCACCAAACCGGTGGGCTATCAAGAACACTCCTGTGACGACCCACCTTTCATTCATAGAAAGACGCATCATCATTAAGAAAGAAATAGGTAGAAAAGAGAATAGATAAAAAGAAAGAAACAACATCAGAATCTCATAGCGGAAACAGAAAATTATATTACTTCACATAGATATTACATAGTCATTACACATCAGAGTCAAATAGTTACAACAACACACATTAAACAATCGTGAAGACCTGTCTATCCATTGCATCCCAAATACAAACAGATGATACCAACACAGCAGAATATATATATAGATATGCCAAATCTCCTGCTCCAAGCCTCTCCAAAATACGTCAAGCTAACCTAGTCACTTGGCTACTCATAAAAATTTAAGTACCCAAGAGTTTAAGAAAAACATAAATAAACTCCGGGTCAGACATGGGTCTGGTGTGAGCAACCGGTTAAGTTGTTTAACTTGAAAAAAAAACCTTTGAAATAAAAGGTATCTCTAAAGACTCTACGTAAATAAACACGGATAAGTTTTTCCCTTACGATAACCAAAACATTTGATAGGAAATCCAGTTATATTATAATAGTGTCTAGGGTTTTAAATATAAAATGGAAAATAGCTAGAACGCTTACATCTCACATTCCAACATAGATGGGCATAATCAAAATCGTACAGGCACTCATTGGAGATTGGATTCCATACAATGGCAGGACTACTGGGGTACCGCCCGTCACAGTACGTGGTCTAGATCACTGTACCGAGGATCCACCCTGATCCCCTGCAACACAAGACCAGAGCTACCCCTTACTGGATAGTCTGAATAAGACAATCCCGTGGTTGTGGCCAACAACCGCCCACACAGCCGAATAAAGGACCTCTAGACAGGGGGAAATCTTATCCTACTTGGGTGCTACCCACTTAGCCTTGCTGCACCTCCCCTGTTTTAGCCATTCACGGGTGACGAGGTTTGAGGCTACGTTTACCTTTTTAGAACACATATCTTGGAATGCTCATCGTCCTCCATTAACGATGGTCTGATAGCATTCATCCATACAAGTCCGTTTCGGGTTCAAACGAAACCGAAGGCGCTATCTCCGTTACACTCATTTTGGAATCACCCTCAGAGTTAACGACAAATAGCCCTTGCACTCTGAATCTTCATTCCTGATCTTCATTTGAGATTTCACGACCTATCGCTTAACTTGGGTCGATGTGGTTTTCGGATAACCATTTGGAGTCCGATCCCGGTCTCATCGAAATCCAAACGTTTCTTTTAAGGCCAAGTTGTTTAAGTAAAACAATTTAATTCAATTCAGAAGTTCACATAGCAATTCATCACAGATAAATAACTTACATTTATCACAACTATATCCAAAGTATTGCACATCACAGAACATCACAGATTAACATACTATAAATATTAATCAATCCAAACATTCTATACAATTAATTATCCATAAGCAAGGTTAATTAATCACATAATTATAATTAATTTGATTAACTCAAATTAAATTAATTATGAATTAATCACCTAACCGTGCTTAATTAACATTAAGTAATTACAAACCAGTTGTTAATATTTAATGAAATCAATTAATCATCCTTAATTAATTATCATATAATTACTGATTAATTACCCTTTAATTATTAATTAATTAATATTTAATTATTAATAAATTAACCTTTAATTACTAATTAATTAACCTTTAATTACTAATTAATTAATTATTCTTTAATTACTTTCATTAATTAATTAATCTTTAATTACTTAAGACCCTAATTAATTAAAGGTAAAGCATTTGTCTTCGTTAATTACTTAATTATCATTCAAATTTTATTTAATAAACCTTGGAAATAATTTATCATTAACATATGAATTAACTTAAGATCCTTAAGTTAATTAATAATTAAAAACACTTCATCTTCTTAATTAAGTACTTAATTACAATATAAAATTTATTTAAAATAAACTTTAAAATAAAGGTTATATATATTAAAACACTTTAAACTTAATTAATTTAAAATAATTTATTTAAAACCTTTAACTAATCCCAAACTTAAATAAACAATTATTATTTAAAAGAATTAATTAAGAAATTATTTAAAACTTGTTTTCTTTAAAATTGAAAACAGTTACTCAAATACCCGAGACTAACTCGTGTGCTCCCCTTACTCAAACCCGAGAAACTCCTCTTTTCTTTTTCTTTTTTTAAAAACCTATTATCTGTTAAGCCCACGCGAACACACGGAAAACACACTCGAGCCAACATTGCATTTCCTCGAGTACAAACCCGAGGCCACCACCTTCATCTCCAACCCCAACCCGCTGGCACGCTACTGACACCACGTGCACGTACACGGGTGAGCGCCAACGTTCTGATCACCATTGCCATCGCCGGGAAGTCAACCCCGACTTCCACCTTCGATTCCGACCACCTTCTCTTCAACACATCCTCGAAATCGAATTCGAGCAACATGGGTACAACTGGAATAGAAACGACCACGCAATAAATCACCTCGACCCGCCGCCTCAGATCACCAAAGACCTCGAAACTCCGTCCAAACCTTCATCGATCAACCACGTGCCTATCCCCCTACTCCGGTCGAGTTCGGTGCTTCTACGATGATGCAACAGCCTGAAAACCCACGTCGACCAAGACCTGGGTTTAAACCCTACTTCGACGTCGTGCCGTCGCCACGGTGATCAGGAAATTCCCGATCATTTTTCCCGAGATCGTCAACCTCCCCGCTACCTCCAACAGCGATCCCACCCAACTACCTTGCTCCAATCGTCAGAAAATGCCCAAAATCCCCTTCTCGTTCAACTCGCAAGCTCTCACGATTTACAATCTTAAAAATCATGATTTTACTTTTAAAAATCATAGTTATTGAAAACGAATTAGGTTATATAACTGAATCAAGAAATCAAGATACTCGAATTTTTGACATGCTTAAGATTTTACTGTATATTCTAAGTTTCCAGAAAATATTTTAACTAATTATACTTAATTTTTTTTTAAAATTAGATCATGTTAATTCAAACATATCTTGTTTAAACATCATCAGCTAAAAGAGATTAGAGGAAGAGAGATTGAATTTTAACTCAATTTAGCCTATTAATACAAATAAAGACACACACACACACACACACATATGTATGTATGTATGTACAGACATGCATACAAATAAATCCTCATATATATATACATGCAAGCCTATTTTCATTCATGCAAACATATTTCACATCATAATTTCAAGGATGATCACATGCATCAAGATGTCAAACAAAGTTAGCTTTTAAAAAGATGTTTACTCACTGTTTGATGAAGAACAGAGGAGCCGGAATTTTGTTTTGAACTTGAATTTTGATCTGAACTTGATTGAGATGATCTGAACTTTGTTTAGTTGAGTTGAACTTTGAACTTGTTTTGATTGCTTTAGGTTTGATTTTGAAAATGTAGGATATAAGAAAATGAAAGAGTAGAGAAGAGATGAGATATATATAACCTGATTTTATTATTATTAATTTTAAAATAAAAAGAAAATTAATGACACTTGTATTTTGCATGTCTCATTTTAGCTTACACTTGTCTTTTTGCATGCCTTAATGTTTTTATATAATTTTATATTATATTTTCAATTTTATTAATACATTTACTTTTATTTATATTTATATAATCTATAAAGAAAATAATTTAAAACTAATTATACACTAATAATATATGTATATATACACTAGTTTTAAAATATAGAGCTTTTAAATCCAATTTATTTTTAAGATATTTATTTTTGAATTACAAATTCAAATTCTATTTAAAATCTACTTATATATGTATATACATAAACAAACACATATTTTATTTATTTTAAAAGAAAATTGCACATTTAAAATAATTTATAGAAGAAAAATTATCACATTATTATTGCCCAAAATTCTGGATCATCACATTCCTCCACCTTAAAAGAATTTCATCCCCGAAATTTAGATGCAAAAGATAACCCAAAAGCTTTATTTCAAACAATCCAAGCATACCTATCGGCCATTTATTAACAATCAAAGCAAACAATTCATTCAAGCAACATTTCTAACTATCGTGACACAAATTCGGATAGGCTTTCCTAGTACTATCTAGAGTTTCCCAGGTACAATCTCTGGGATCCTTGCTCCATTGAATCTTGACCAGCTTCACCACTTTGTTCTTGAGCTGCTTCTCATCTCGATCAACTATCTGGACTTGATGCCTAACCATAGTTAAGTCCGGTTCGACCTCTATATCTTCATGCACTACCGGTTCCACAACTAGAGATGGGTCGTACACATACTTCCTCTGATGAGATATGTGAAAAACATTGTGAATTCCAGCCATCCGGACTGGCAATTCAATCATGTAGGCTAAAGCATCAATTCTCTCGAGCACATGGAATGGTCCAATATATCTTAGGGTAAGCTTTCATGTCTTACCAAATCTGGTAGCTCCTTTTATCGAGGAAACCTTGACAAAAACCAAATCATCGACTTCAAATTCCAGTTGCCTTCGTCTCTTGTCCGCATAACTCTTCTGATGATTCTGGGCCGCCTTCATTCTCTTCTTGATTAGCTCCACCTTTGCAGATGCCTCTCGAATCAAATCTGGACCAAGAACAAGACAATCTTCGGATTCTACCCAATAGGATGGTGATCTACATGGTTTTCCGTTCAAAGCTTCGTAGGGTGCCATCTTAATACTTGCTTGATAACTATTGTTGTATGAGAATTCCACTAAGTATAGATGGTCCTCCAAAGATGCGTCGAAATCCAAAACACAAGCCCTCAACATATCTTCAAGAATGTGATTCAGCCTTTCTATTTGTCCGTCGGTCTATGGTTGGTAGGCTGTACTTAAACCCAACTTTGTACCCAAAGCTGTCTGCAGAGCTTCCCAAAATTTTCTAGTAAAGATTGGGTCATGATCACAACTATGTTGACAGGAACTCCGTGCAACCTGACGATCTCTTTCAAGAATATTTCCGCTAAAGAAGCTGCAGTTCTGGTCGCCTTAAGTGGGATAAAGTGTGTGCTCTTGGTCAGCCGGTCTATGATTACCCACACTCCATCATTTCCTTTTCAGGTCCTTGGCAACCCATCGATGAAATCCATTGATATCATTTCCCATTTCCATTTTGGGACTTCCAGAGGCTGCAACAATCCTGTGGACTTCTACTGATCACCTTTCACTTGTTGATAGATCGCACATCCATTCACGAAGGTAACAACATCCTTCTTCATGCCCGGCAACCAGAAAACTCTTTTGAAATACTTATACATCTTTAAGATCCCTGGATGGATACTCAACCTTGATTTGTGGCCTTCCAGCAAAACTTCTTGCCTCAATCCATCCACATCTGGCACACACAATCGTTCATTGATCCTCAAAGCTCCTTGATCGTCTATCTTGAAATCCAAATATTGACTTTCCTTAGCTCCAAGAATTAATTCCTCAAAAGTTCTATCCTTCATCTGATTTCTTACAATCCTTTCCTGTAGAGACGGGATAACTTCCAAAATAGCCAAAACTACATTTCTATTCAGAGCATCTGCCACTATATTCGCTTTCCCAGGAGTATAAAGAATGTCCAGGTCATATGATGCCAAAAATTCCACCCATCTTTGCTGCCTCAAATTCAGATCCTTCTGGGAGAAAAGATACTTCAAGGGTTTATGATCAGTGAAAAGCTCGAACTTCTCTCCCAACAGATAGTGCCTCTAGATCTTCAAAGCAAAGACGATGGCCAACAATTCCAAATCCTGCGTAGTGTAGTTCTTCTCATGCGGCTTCAACTGCCTACTCGAGTACGCAATCATTTTCCCATTCTACATCAGCACAGCACCCATCCCTACTCTACAAGCATCAGTATAGACTTCGAACTTACTCTTTCCATCAGGAATAGCTAGAACAGGTGCACCGGTCAACCTCGCCTTCAAATCCAAAAATGCTTCTTCACACTTAGGGGTCCATTTAAACTTTGTTCCCTTCCTAATCGGTTTAGTCAAGTGTGAAGAAATCTTAGAGTAGTCCCTAATAAATTTCCTGTAGTACCCTGCCAATCCAAAAAAAATGCGAACTTCCGTAGGATTCTACAGTTGCTTCCACTCTTGAACAGCTGCTACCTTGGCCAGATCCATAGAAATACCTTCTCCAGATACAATGTGCCCCAAAAATCTAACTTCCGACTTCCAGAAATGGCACTTCGAAAACTTAGCCTTCAGGACATGCCACCTCAAAGTCTCCAATACTATCTCCAAATGACGCTTATGCTCCTCCTCAGATTTGGAGTAGATGAGAATATCGTCGATGAACATGAGCACAAACTTGTTCAGCACATCCTGGAAAACACGATTCATCAAATCCATAAAATAATCAGGAGCGTTGGTTAGCCCAAAAGGCATAACTAGCCACTCATAAAAACAGTTGGGTCCTCTGAATGCAGTCAAGGGTATACTGTCTTCAGCTACCCTTAGCTGGTGAAAACCCGAAGCTAGATCCAATTGGGAGAAAATAGAAGCTCCATGAAGTTGATCAAAAAGATCATCTATACGAGGCAAGGGATACTTATTCCTAATGGTCACCTTATTCAACTCCCGATAATCAACACAAAATCTAAAAGATCCATCTGACTTAGTCACAAAACTATAGCAGAACCCCAGCTAGAATAACTAGGCCGGATCAAACCTTTCTCTAAGAAATCTTGAGTCTGCTTCACCAACTCTTCTCTCTCTCTCTCGGCGCCATCCTTCTACCACGTTGAACAACTAGTATCGCTCCTAGAACTAAGTCGATACGGAACTCTATTTCCCGATGCGGGGGCAAACTTTTGACTTCTTCGAAGACGTCTGGAAAATCTCTGACCACTTCGATATATCCTACGTCTTCTGAAGATGCCTCAATCCCATGCAAAAGACTACTCAGGTGAACTCCTGAACTGTCACAAGTCACTTTTGCAATCCTTCTCATCTCAGTTTCTAATGACACAATCCTCTCTTCACAAATCAGAACAGCCTTATGCTTGTCCAACTAATCCATTCCCAAAATAAGGTCAAACCCTTTGAAATCCAATATAATAGGTCGCAAGCGAAACTATAGGATAGATAGGAAATTCTTAGACCTCTACAGATCATATCTAACTTGGTCACTCCCCCTATAGGATTAGATAAAAAAATAGGGTGGTCCACAATACTAGAGGTAAGATGAAATTTCTCTACCGATTCCAAAGAAATAAAACTAAGGGATGCACCAGAATCAAACAAAACTCTACAAAAATGCCATCTAAAAGAAAAGTACCTTCTAGAACGCCTTTGCCTTTCCCATCCGAAGAAGTTGATGGTCCACCTTGAATAACAAATATATTGGTCGGTTGAGCTTTCTGAAGAAGTGGGCAAGCCTTCACCATATGCCCTAGCTGTTGACAGTTGAAGCACAAAGACTTCTAAACCATTGTGGAACCGGGTCCACTCTGACGCTGCTGCTGCTGAGCTCTACCTCTAGGACACTGCTTAGCCAAATGACCTTCTTACTGGCACACATAACACTTACAAGATCCATTATTGCCTCTGGTTTCCTTTTACCTTGCTTCTTCCAATTTGGGTTGAATTTCCTTTTGTTCGGATTGGAAGAATTTCCACTCTATGCTGCCAAATATGCCAAGGGTTTCTTTTCCATCAGCTCCTCATACCTTAATGCCATATCTATCAATTCCACGAATGATCCCCTCAGATGTGCTGTCATCTTCTCGTGAAACTTGAGCCTCATTCCAAGCACAAACATCTCATTCTTCTTGAGGGTATATCAATAAGACCTGGTCCGTAGCGGGATAATTCGTTGAACTTTGTCTCATATTCCGATACAGACATACTTCCTTGCTTGAAATCCAGAAAAATCCTATACAGACGAGTCTTCCCAGCTGTAGGCATAAACTGTTCCTCAAACAGTTCCTTATACTTATTCCAAGAAATATCATCCTCAGAAATATTCATGGTAACTGCATCCCACCATGCAGCTGCTCCTTCTTGAAGTTGCCACGATGCCATCACTCTCTTTTGCTCATCTGATAGATCCAAACTCTTAAAAATTCGCTCATACGAGCGTAACCAAGATTGAACTTCAACGATGGACTCTGTTCCTTTAAAAGGCTTTCCTCCAAGATTGGTGAAATCCTTACATAATGCAGCAAAACTTACTCGAGGCGGTGCTGGGTTTACAGCCTTGCCAGTTACCCTTCCTCTATCACCATTCAGACCTTTTCTATTAGTGGTCATCGTGCTGCTCACAGCTCGGGCTCTTCTTCCTCTAGAACTCATGTTGGCAACCTGGACAGGTAACCCAACAATCAGATAGGTATACAGATACATAAAAAAATTAAAAGTACGCTCTTTCAAGACAGATATTACTCCAAAGCCTAGGTATTACCTCAACCTAGCGCTCTGATACCAACTGACAACCCGTCTTTCATTCCATAGAAAGATGTATCATCATTAAGAAAGAAATAGGTAGAAAGGAGAATAGATAGAAAGAATGAAACAACATCAGAATCTCACAGCGAAAATGGAAAAATATATTACTTCACATAGATATTAATAGTCATTACACATTAGAGTCAAATAGTTACAACAATGCACATTAGACAGTCGTGAAGACCTGTCTATCCATTACATCCCAAATACAAACAGATGATACCAACACAGCGGAATACACACACACACACACATATATATAACTCCTGCTCCAAGCCTTTCCAAAATACGTCAAGCTAACCTGATCACTTGGCTACTCATAAAAATTTGAGTACCCAAGAGTTTTAAGAAAAACAGAAATAAATTCTGGGTCAGACATGGGTCTAGTGTGAGTAAAAGGTTAAGTTGTTTAACTTGAAAAAAAAACCTTTAAAATAAAAAGTATCTCATAAGACTCTCCGCAAATAAACACGGACAAGTTTTTCCCTTACGATAACCAAAACATTTGATAGGAAATCCATTTATATTACAATAGTGTCTAGGGTTTTCAATATAAAATAGGAAATAGCTGGAATGCTTACATCTTACGTTCCAACATAGTTAGGCACAATCAAAACCGTATAGGCACTTATTGGAGATTGGATTCCATATAATGACAGGGCTACTGGGGTACCGTCCGTCGTAGTACATGGTCTAGATCACTATACCGAGGATCCACCCTGATCCCCTGCAATACAAGACAGGAGCTACCCCTTACTAGATAGTCCGAATAAGACAACCCCGCGGTTGTGGCCAACAACCCCCCACACAGCCGAATAAAGGGACCCCCAGATAGGGGAAAAACTTATCCTACTTGGATGCTACCCACTTAGCCTTGCTGCGCCTCTCCTATTTTAGCCATTCCTAGCCGATGAGGCTTGAGGCTACGATTACCTTTTTAGAACACATATCTTGGAATGTCATCGTCTTCCATTGACGATGGTCTGATAGCATTCATCCATACAAGTCCGTTCCAGGTTCGAACGAAACCGAAGGCACTATCTCCGTTACATTCATTTTGGAATCACCCTCTGAGTTAACGACAAATAACCCTTGCACTTTGAATCTTCATTCTCGATCTTCACATGAGATTTCACAACCTATCGCTTAACTTGGATCGATGTGGTTTTCAAATAACCATTGGGAATCTGATCCCAGTCTCGTCGAAATCCATACGTTTCTTTTAAGGCCAAGTTGTTTAAGTAAAATAATTTAATTCAATTCAGAAGTTCACACAGCAATTCATCACAGATAAATAACTTACATTTATCACAGCTATATCCAAAGTATTGCAATCACAGATTAACATACTATAAATATTAATCAATCCAAACATTCTATACAATTAATTATCCACATGCAAGATTAATTAATCACATAATTATAATTAATTTAATTAACTCAAATTAAATTACTTACTTATGAATTAATCACCTAACCCTGCTTAATTAACATTAAGTAATTACAAACCATTTGTTAATATTTAATAAAATTATTTAATCATCCGTAATTAATCATCGTATAATTACTGATTAATTACCCTTTAATTTTTCATTAATTAATCTTTAATTATTAATAAGTTAACCTTTAATTACTAATTAATTAACCTTTAATTACTAATTAATTAATTATCTTTAATTACTTTCATTAATTAATTAATCTTTAATTACTTAAGACCCTAATTAATTAAAGGTAAACCACTTAGCTTCATTAATTACTTAATTATCATTTAAATTTTATTTAATAAACCTTGGAAATAATTTATCATTAACAAATGAATTAACTTAAGATCCTTAAGTTAATTAATAATTAAAACACTTCATCTTCTTAATTAAGTACTTAATTACGATATTAAATTTATTTAAATAAACTTTAAAATAAAGGTGATATATATTTAAACACTTTATACTTAATTAATTTAAAATAATTTATTTAAAACCTTTAACTAATCCCAAACTTAAATAAAACAATTATTATTTAAAAGAATTAATTAAGAAATTATTTAAAACTTGTTTTGTTTAAAATTAAAAACTGTTAGTCAAATACCCAGGACTAACCCATGTGCTCCCCTTACTCAAACCCGAGAAACTCCTCTTTTCCTTTTTTAACCTGTTATGCTTTAAAATTTTAAAACTGTTAAGCCCATGCGAACACACCCAAAAACACACTCGAGCCAACACTGCATTTCCCCGAGTACAAACCCGAGGCCACCACCTTCATCTCCAACCCTAACGCACTGACACGCTACTGGCACCACGTGCACGTGCATGGGTGAGCGCCAACATTCTGATCACCACTGCCATCGCCGGCATGTCGACCCTGACTTCCACCTTTGATTCCGACCACCTGCTCTTCAACACATCCTCGAAATCAATTCGAGCAACATGGGTACAACTGGAACAGAAACGACAACCCAATAAATCACCTCGACCCGCCGCCTCAGGTCACCAGAGACCTCGAAACTCCGCCCGAACCTTCGCCTATCAACCACGCACCTATCCCCCTACTCCGGTCGAGTCCGGTGCTTCGACGACGATGCAGCAGCCTGGAAACACACATCGACCAAGACCTGGGTTTAAACCCTACTTCGACGTCGTGCCGCCGCCACGGTGATCAGGAAATTCCATAATCACTTTTCCCGAGATCATCTGTTAATACTTTAGGTATTGATTTTGATGACAACAACCATATAAATATTACTACTAACATATCTTCGAGTTATGCAGTCATATCAGATTTATTATGGAGACATTTTAGAGATAAACTAGAATGCAGTGCAAGCAAATGAATTATAGAAGAAGGTCAATCAGAGAAATTGAAGAACAAAACCCAATTAGAGAAGAATGCTGAAGGATAAAGGTGTTTGAAGTGATGAGGAGTTGGTTGAACCTTAGAATATCTTGTTAAAAATCTCATGGCAATTATAATTGAAGATCATCAACCATTGACCTCAACTGAATCACAAAAATCCACAAATATAAGGTAATTTAAAATGCTGAAAATTTGCAACACTTGTTAATGTTGCTGTTCATTTTGCAACACACCCATGTCGACATGGGGTACTTAGGCATGTCGATATACTTGCAGTTTTTCAGAATTTCAAATTTTAAATGAAGAGACATTTCCCTCCACCTCTTCACCAAAAGACACATCTCTTCAACCACTATATAAAGGCCTCTGAAAATGAATTTTAACATCAAGAATTCTCATTTTCTCTTACTCCTTCTTCTCCAAACATTTGCAAAAGAAATCTATTGCATACTCTTCAAATCTCCTTGCAAATCGATACTGTTTCACCCCAATTCTTCACTGATTTGCAAGCCACACAATATCAGAGAGTTGTACTTTAATTCACATCATTCTCTCTCTGATTTCATCCTATTCCTCAAAGAATTCAAAGATATATTGTCATTGGTGGTCTATAGGATCACTGTACTGAATCTGCAAGAATATGTATCGAAGATACAACGGCTTGCCATAGTTTGTTGTTGGTGATAAGGAGAAGGTGTTCTTATGGCCTGTAAAATCAAGAGGGTGTGTCTTGTAGCCCGTGAAACCAAGATTGTATAGGTGTTTCTTGCCACCCGTGGAAAGCAAGCGATTATAGTGGAATACTGCATGATAGAGTGCAGGACTGGATGTAGAATTGGTTAATCCGAACCAGTATAAAAATGCGGGTGTTATTTACATTACTGCATTTTACTTTATTACTTACTTATTCTCTTATTACTTCTTCCTGTTTGTAATTTGAGTAAATACAGTTTTATATTCATAAGTAAGCAGTAATTACACAATTCACCACTTCTAGTGTCTGAATAGCCTTAAGATCCAACATTGCGTTATAGCCACCCCATTTTTCTTCATTTGGTATCAGAGCATTGGTTTTCAAAAATTCATAACTTGGATTTTGAAAAGTATAAATGGCTAATGACACTAGTAACACATTTTTTAACACTTTCGTAGAAGGGCAATCTACCACTAGACCCCCTCTATTTGATGGCAGTAGTTATGCTTATTGGGCTTGTAGGATGAAATGTTATTTGCAGTCTAATGGTTTGGATATTTGGAACATTATCCAAATAGAGTATATAGAGCCTCAAACGGAATATTCAAAATGGATACTAGACCAAAAGACACAAGCATTTAATAACTCTAAGGCCATGAATATTTTATTTTGCTCCTTAGATAGGAATGAATTTAATCGAGTGTCTATTTGTAATTCTGCATATGAAATTTGGAGAACACTGCAAGTCACACGTGAAGGCACTAATAAAGTAAAACAAACAAAGATATCTATGCTAACTAACCAATTTCAACTCTTTCAAATGAAACTAAATGAGTCTATTTCTGAAACGTATTCTAGATTTCAAGATATAGTACATGCCTTAATATCATTAGGAAAGAAAATTACTGAAGAAGACCAAGTCAGAAAGATCCTGAATTCACTTCCTAGTGAATGGGATCAAAAGACTCTGGCAATTGAAGGAGCCAATGATATTAGTATCATGAAAATATAAGATTTAATTGGTAACCTAATGTCTTATGATGTAAAGTTGCAGATTAGAAAAGAGAATCAGACAAATGAGAAGAAATCACTAGCACTCAATGCTATGATCAACAAAGATGAACCAGATGATAATGCTATTGATGATGATATCGAGTTTATGACCAAGAAGTTCAAGAAATTCTTGAAGTATTGGATAACAAACAAACGTCGAAAACTAACAACAATAATTCTAGAAATGAAAATGTTGTTAAGTGTTTCGAATGTGACAAACCCGGTCATTTGAAAAGAGACTGTCCCAAACTGATGAAATCAAAGTCAAACACTTTTAACAAGGAGAGGAAACAGGCATTCAATGCAAAATGGGATGATTCAGATACATAATCAAGTGATAGTGATTCAGAAACAGAAAACGCCAACATGTGCTTCATGGCAAAGGATGACCTGGTATGGAATTTTAATAAAGAAATTACTAATGTTTTGAATGATATGAATCAGGGATAAAATACTTAGGAAAGAGTACAACAATAGTTTGGCAGAGATAGATAGATTAAAAATATTTAATGAAAGGTTAACTGAAGAAAAACAATGTCTAAAAGATGAAATTGAAAGACTTAATGGGTATAATGATGAAAAGGATTTGACACTTGGAAGTTTTGAAAAACTAAAAAGTTAAAATAAATCCTTAAAATCAGAAAATCTTTCAATGAAGTCAGATCACTAATCTGAATGACAAAATAACATCTCTAGACAATGTTATACTTAGTCGTAATAAGGATTTTGACAAAATGAAAACTGATGTTGATAAATTTAATAAAGGGAAGGATAATCTAGAAAAATTATTATCTACATCTAAACGCACTAGGAATAAACATGGACTTGGATACACCCCTACGGCTAAATTAAAGAAAAATAGTATTCAAAATACTAAATTTGTTAAGGCTACCACGTTCAAACCAAAACCTAGGAAATTAAAGTTAAAACCTCCAAATAGATTCATTAATTTATGGGTTCCAAAAAGGGTGGATGATATTGAAAAAGAAAAATAATTGATAATTTTATTAATAAGGTTCATTCATCTAATGATTATATTTTGAAGGACATTCAAACTCTTCATGGGTTTGGCGTCCCAAAACTTAACCCCATGGACCCAGAATAAAAAGGGTACCAGTGTGCATATTTTATGATTTTTCAGGTACCAAATAATGTATATCAGATAACAGATGCTCAAAGCATATGACAAGAAATCTATTGTACATTGGATAAATACGAAAAGGATTTGTTATTGGCATCAGCAAAGCCGGTAACTCTAAAACTCATCTTATTATTTGATAAATTTATTTCATGTTTTTGAATTGATTTGGTTTCCCCTCAGGTGTTTTATTTATAAGCATTTATCTCTATATACAAACTCTACATATTGTCTAGCAGTGATTTAAGTGACTCTTTTTTCGCCGTTTTTGTTGATGACAAAGGGGGAGAAAAGGTATAAATATACTAGGCAAAATGATAGGGGGAGTGCATAGAGTTATATTTTATCTCTCAAATATTTATATGGTTGTCATCATCAAAAAGGAGGAGATTGTCAATACCCTAGGTATTGATTTTGATGACAACAACCATATAAATATTACTACTAACATATCTTCGAGTTATGCAGTCATATCAGATTTATTATGGAGACATTTAAGAGAAAAACTAGAATGTAGTGCAAGCAAATGAATTATAGAAGAAGGTCAATCAGAGCAATTGAAGAACAAAACCCACTTAGAGAAGAATGCTGAAGGATAAAGGTGTTTGAAGTGATAAGGAGTTAGTTGAACCTTATAATATCTTGTTAAAGATCTCATGGCAATTATACTTGAAGATCATCAACCATTGACCTCAACCGAATCACAAAAATCCACAAATATAAGGTAATTTGAAATGCTGAAAATTTGCAATACTTATTAGTGTTGCTGTTCATTTTGCAACACACCCATGCCGACATGGTGTACTTGGGCATGTCGACATACTAGCAGTTTTTCAAAATTTTAAATTTTAAATGAAGAGACATTTCCCTCCACTTCTTCACCAAAAGACACGTCTCTTCAACCACTATATAAAGGCATCTGAAAACGAATTTTAACATCAAGAATTCTCATTTTCTCTTACTCCTTCTTCTCCAAACATTTGCAAAAGAAATCCATTGCATACTCTTCAAATCTCCTTGCAAATCGATACTATCTCACTCCAATTCTTCATTGATTTGCAAGCCACACAATATCAGAGAGTTGTACTTTAATTCACATCATTCTCTCTCTGATTTCATCCTATTCCTCAAAGAATTCAAAGATATATTGCCATTGGAGGTCTATAGGATCATTATATCGAATCTGTAAGAATCTGTATTGAAGATACGACTTGCCATAGTTTATTGTTGGTGATAAGGAGAAGGTGTTCGTGTAGCCTGTAAAATCAAGATTGTAAAGGTGTTCTTGCCACCCGTGGAAAGCAAGCAATTATAGTGGAATTCTGCACGATAGAGTGCAGGACTGGATGTAGGATTGGTTAATCCGAACCAGTATAAAAATCCGGTGTTATTTACATTACTGCATTTTACTTTATTACTTACTTATTCTCTGATTACTTCTTTCTGTTTGCAATTTGAGTAAATATAGTTTTATATTCATAAGTAAGTAGTAAATACGCAATTCACCACTTCTAGTGTCTGAATAGCCTTAAGATCCAACATTATGTTATAGCCACCCCGGTTTTCTTCATCATCAACCCCCCCGCTACCTCCAGCAGCGATCCCGTCCAACTACCTTGCTCCAATCATCAGAAAATGCCCAAAATCCCTTCTCGTTCAACTTGCAAGCTCTTACGATTTACAATCTTAAAAATCATTATTTTACTTTTAAAAATCATAGTTTTTGAAAATGAATTAGGTTATATAAGTGAATCAAGAAATCAAGATATTCGAATTTTTGACATACTTAGGATTTTACTGCATATTCTAATTTTTCAGAAAATATTTTAACTAATTATACTTAAAAATACTTTTAAAACCTAGATCATGTCAATTCAAACATATCTTGTTTAAACATCATCAGCTAAAAGAGATTAGAGGAAGAGAGATTGAATTTTAACTTAATTTAGCCTGTTAATACAAATAGAGACATATATATATATATATATATATATATATATATCCTTATACATACATATATATATATATATATATATATATATATATATGCAAGCATACTTTCATTCATATAAACATATTTCACATCATAATTTCAAGGATGATCACATGCGTTAAGATATCAAACAAAGTTAGCTTTTAAAAAGATGTTTACTCACTGTTTGATGAAGAACAAAGGAGCTGGAAATTTGTTTTGAACTTGAATTTTGATCTGAACTTGATTGAGATGAATTGAACTTTGTTTAGTTGAGTTGAACTTTGAACTTATTTTGATTGCTTCAGGTTTGAGATGCTTCAGGTTTGATTTTGAATATGTAGGATAGAAGAAATGAAAGAGCAGAGAAGAGATGAGATATATATATAACCTGATTTATTATTATTATTTAAAATAAAGAGAAAATTAATGACACTTGTATTTTGCATGTCTCATTTTAGCTTACACTTGTCTTTTTGCATGCCTTAATGTTTTTGTATAATTTTATATTATATTTTCAATTTTTGTTAATACATTTAGTTTATTTATATTTATATAATCTATAAAGAAAATGATTTAAAACTAATTATACACTAATAAATAATCATATATATATATATATACTAGTTTTAAAATATAGAGCTTTTAAATCCGTTTTATTTTTAAGATATTTATTTTTGAATTACAAATTCAAATTCTATTTAAAATCTACTTATATATGTATATATATAAACAAAACACATATTTTATTTGTTTTAAAAGAAAATTACATATTTAAAATAATTTATAAAAGAAGATTATCACATTATTATTGCCTAAAATTCCGGGTCATCACAACTCCATAGGTACGACATAAACCAAACTCATAGAGGACACGATAAGGCGTGTGACAAGGCACGCGATGCAATGCCTTGGGCACGATACTTCCATTGCGGAATTGGACTGGTGGTAACGTATACCAGCTACTTTCACCCACCTCGAGACACTCTCCCATAATCAAAGGTGCACCCAATCAAATCACAGTAATATAATGGTATCAAAGAAGCATGCTCGATCGAAGGTGCGACCTCACTTAGCCCATCGTGGCTCCTATTTTAGTCACGTCAAGCTGACTCGCGGGAGTCGGGGATGTGTTCATACCTCATATAGATGTCGCCAAACCATCCTACTTCGTTTTGGAATCTCCACCACATACATATTTGTTAAAGTGATTTTCGATATTGGCGGAAAGTATGACAATATCCGATCTCGGTCTCTTTAATAATCAAACGCTTATTTCACACCGTGGTCATTTTCATTTCAATTAGTTCATACTTCATATCAACATATTCATTTCAAAATCATATCACTTTTGAAATCATATACACTTTCAAAATCACATTCACTTAAATTATTTTCATTTCCAAATATCATAACCACAAAATAGTTTAACCCATCATATCAAAGTATTCGCATTTAAATCACTTTTGAAATCATATCTGTTCCAACTTAAACAGTTTGAATATTTAAAGTAGTTTATATATTAGAATTGTTATACATTAAAAATAGTTTTATATTTAAATAGGTTATAGATTAAAATAGATTATACATTAAAATAGTTTATATATTAAAAAATATACATATTTAAAATTATTTATAAATTTAAAATAATATATATTAAAATAGTTTTATATTTAAAGGAGTTCATATCGAAAAATTTTCAAATTAGAATCGTCTCTTCCAATTTCACAAATCAATTCATGTCAACTTTAGTTCCAAAATTTAATTTAAATCAATCTCAATTCATCAATTTCAAATAAAAAGGTTGAAGTTTCAATTCAAATTCTCATTAAAACTATTTTTAATTTATATCGATTTCAAATCCAGATTTGAACTACAAATTTAAACTATTTCCAATTCAATAGGTTTCAAAATTTAAATATTCAAACATTTAGAATAACTCAATTTCATAAATTTCATTTATATTTCAGAATTCAACTTTAATTTTATTTAAATTTGGAAATATTTGCTTAATCATTTTTAAATACTTTAAATGGAATCTCAAAATACAAATTTAAGTCAAAATTAAATATTCAATTTCAATTTATTAAATTTGAAATATTCATTTAGACACCTTTATCAAAAATCAAGTTGTCAAGTTATAAAATCATATCTTTAAAATCTCAAAATTTATAAGTTTCAAATCAATGCTTATTTAAATACGATTCTTAAACAAATAAAATTTCAAATCAATTTCAGTTTATCTTTTTGACCTTAATTTATTAAAGTTATTAGAAAATCTATGTTTAAATATTATTATAATTTAAATAAATGCTTAAACATATCGTGTATATACTAATTAAATTAAATTTTATTAAATTAAATCTTATTATTAAATTAATTTTATATTAAATCTTATTTTATATATTTAAAAATAATAAAATTATAAGTAAAACCTTAAAATTTATATTTTCAAAATTAACTTATTAATTTAAAATTTCCAAACATATAATATTAAAAAAATCTAAATTTTACACAGATATAAAATATAAAATTTATATATTATATTTTAAAATCAATATTTATTAAAACCCATCTATTTCCTTTCAAAACTTTGGAAATCATTTCTCAAAATAGGCCAACGGTGTCCGTATATAATTCTTTATCCTATGGTTAAGTGATACGAATAATTATCATTTCAATCCGTAGTAATTTTAAATTTATGGGTATATATCATTTCTACCCGTAAGCCCAAAATTTCAAAACAACAAAATCGGTTAGGTTTATCATTCAACCCGTAACGATTTTCCCTAATCTATAATATCATTCGGGTACATATCATTTCAACCTATAGGGATTTCCTAAAGTAACAAGGAACTTGCAGTGTGAGAATAATAAAATAATAACGGAAAATGGCATACATATCAATGACATGCATATATCATAATTAATAATTTAATATATTTAAAATAGGTTAGGTGTCATATGGCAATTAACATAGATAAACAATAATATATCATACTAACAAATAAATTTCTAATCGATTCAGTTTAACAACACATTTTAATTGTCATTTCATGTGAATATAAATTTACTAGGCATTTGAATGTTAATCGTGAGTGATGGATCACCTTTCGAGGCTAGAGAACAACGGGAATGAACACGACGCTTACACAAGTATGAATAGGGACACGCATACGAAGGAAAGCAAAAAGCTGCTGCGACCAAACCTGGACAGAGGCGAAACAAAAACAAAGCACGATGAACTGCATTCGATGGACATCAAAACAAAACTAACTTAGATAAATAGAGTTGATAGAAACAAGATATGTAATATAATATATATACACCTTTCTGCCCTCTTTATATTTAATTAACAAAACAAAGCAAAAATCAACTGCTTGGATGCTGCTCGACTAAGGAAAGCATGGCGGGGTTCGAACTTGAAGTAATAGTGATAAAAAAATAGAGATGCGCATGTCAGGAAAAAGAGGATGGACGAGCTATGGGCTGCCGTGTGTGGACGGTTCGAGCTGCTGAGGGGAACTGCTATGTCGTAGGTGTCGAGTTAGGTTCGGGTGCTATGGAGGTGAGGCATAGTGGAGCACAAGGCGAAGGGTGGAGCAACAGAGGAAAGCGGAATAGGGAGGCTTTGGATCTGGGTAGGTGCATGCGTATGTGGTCAGGGATGGGCTGCAGGGTGGCTTTGGGCGCTGGGTTCGTGTTTCAGAGCGGAGGCAGGAGGAGCAGGGGGTTCTGGCAGGGCATGACAGTGAGGGGAGGAGACGAGGCTGAGTGATGGTCATTGTGCAGTTGGAGTTCGGATAGGAGAAAGAAGCATGATGGGGATTGGCTTGCGTTCAGTGGAGGATGATGGGCTGCTTGTGGGATGGACGCGAAGTTCATAGGCGAGGTTGCTCATGTGGGTTAAGTGGATGTGGCGGGGTAGATGGTGGGAAGAACTAAGCATGATAGCAGGTGAACGCAAAAATGAAAGCGGGAAATATGTGCGTTTTTTATTTTATAAGTTATATTATATATATTTTTTTCTCACGAGAACAGAATTGAAGATGAAGAAAAAAGAGGGGAGGGAAATCGTCTAGAATAAATATCAACAGGGATGGAAAAAGTCAGGCACGATTTGGATTCAAGGGATTATTAATAGCTAATGCCTATCGGTTTCTCACGATGGATAATTGAAAGGACAAGGAAACCAAAAGGTTAAAAATGGATACCGATACGGCTAACCGTTTCGCAGATCTCGCCGCTTAACGGACGCTGAATTACAAAAATGAATATACTATGAAGATCAGCACGACGAGATGAACAAAATGGTACATAGATATGAGCAATACGATCTACCTATCAAACTCGATTTTTCGCTATCGAAAATGCCGCTAAAACGCCGAAAATATTATAACGGAGCTAGAGTGGTCCAAATTTGGCGAAATGAAATATGACGTCTCAATCAGAAAATGATTAACATTTTTTATTATATAAAAATGTTTAGATTTCAAAATAATTTATCTCTAACAAACTTTAACTGATTTAAATTTAAAATTGAAATTTCATAACCAAACAAACTTTCAAATTTTCAAATGAAAATCCGTCACTTGCTATGCTTCGATAGACGCATACCAAATATTAAATTTTCATTTCAAAAATTTTGTTATATATTTTATTGAAATTTTTTAGCTAATTACGTTATGAAAATCATTAAAATTTCTGGGTCGTTAAACTCTTCTCCATTAAAAAAATTTCGTCCCTTAAAAGGAACGAGATATGGGAATAGAAGCAACAGAAAGGAAAGACAGATTCAAAATACATAGTACCAGATACAATAATTAATTCAAAACCATATAAATTTAATATTTTGGACATCTTATTACCTATCTTTCTATTATATACTATTCAATTACATATTCTCATTACATTTTAACTTTTGAATATTTAGGTAAGTTATATATGTTATAGAATGCAATTGAGTATTATACAAAAAAAATTTATCCTAGTTTCAACTGTTTCAATTTGTTTAAATTTCATTTCTCATTTTACACACTACAATTATTCAATTTTTTTGCTTCATGTCGATAACTGAAACCATCACTTAACATAAAACTTAAGAGTTAAACTTTCGGTTTCTCTTCAACCATTTTCAAATAAATACAAATATACGTACACAGATATATATTATACATCGAATCATACTCAAGAAATTTAAATCAAATTCATTTTCCAAAACAAAGGTGTAGCAAAGCTACTAAGTAGTCTCTCCACTTTAAGACTCAAAAATTAATGTCGATGATGCCGTAGTCATCATCAAAATTATTTTCCTATGACAAAAGCGGAGAGTACTGACTTACTTCTTTTAAAATTCTTTGGAAACAATTTCATTCGAAAATACTTTCGAATAATAATATTTTTCAAAACTTTGAAACCAAATTTTAAAAAGCACCGAAAATTTAATTCTCAAATCCTTAATTTAAATTCATTTCATTTGCAAAACAGATTTATAAACTATATTTATAAAATTTCATCTCCTTATAACATATAACAATAGTTAACGGTTTAGGGATGTTGTCAAAAGAATAAATGATAATCTAGAACTATTATTTCTAATAACCAATTTATATAACCATCTAATTCCAGAAAATTATACTTTTATATAAAGAATATATTCATACATAAAATTATTCCATTTACCAATTTCGAAAATAATATTGTGTCCTTTTGCTCTGTTCAAGTGTTTTTGGAATTCCCATCGATAGCGTTGCCCAGACGAATCAATCGAAACCTAAAATTCAAATTTAACAACTCAAACAACACAATATAAAACATTTTTTGTATTAATTACAAATACGCTCCCTTATAGGATGATTGAAGATTGGATTTAGAACAAGGATAGAGATTCAAATTTTGAGGGGCCCTGTCAAAGAGAATTCTAACTAAGAAGATGGGCTCGAAAGGAGTATAAGATAATTAAATTACAAAAGAGGAAAGATGGATAGAGTCTTATTAATCATGGCGACCTTAACCGGGTCAATCGAGACTCCATTTCAGAAATGATGTGCCCAAGGAATCAGACTTCATCTCTCTGGAAATGGCATTTTGAAATTTTGGCTTTCAACCGATGACTCCTAATAGTTTGGAGAGCACAGCTCGAATGAGATTCATGCTCCTTCTCTGACTTAGAAAAGACGAGAATATGACCTACAAAAACCAGGACAAACTTGTTGGGAATATCATGGAAAACGCGATTCATGAGATCAACGAAGAAGGTAGGGCCATTGATTAATGCAAAGGGCACGACTAACCATTCATAAAAACCATTCTCTATTTGGAAAATTGTCTTGGGATTGCTCTCCTTGGCTACACGAAGCTGGTGAAAATTGGTAGCAAGATCGAGCTCCACGAATAAGATCGATGCAGAATTCAATTTCATGCTTGGTAAAAGAGAAGCGACTTCACCGAACATCAGGACAATCCCTAACTATCGGGGTAGAGTCAAGATCACTAGGCTGAAAATCAAGCGAAAAGATTAAACTTCCTGTAAAATCTTAAGGTAATCGTCATTCGATCACAAGACAATTACCCTGGTCGTCTACTAAAGAAATGGTTTGAGCTTTGCAAGAGATAACATCATCAAAACCGAGGGCATAATGATCAGTGAACGACATGTTGTAAAGGAGTTCCACCCCTTTACAAATCGCACTAAGGTTGGTGGGCCGCCGATGGGATTAGTCACACATAAGGTGAAGTTGCCAATTAAGTTTTCAAGAAGTGCTTCAATTTATTACAGAGATCAGTATATCAAGAGCTATGGGATGCTCCAGTATCAAGAAGAACACGAATAAGAAAACAAGAATGGATTATAGAATAAAGGCATAATTCCAAAATTCAAAAGAAATCCTAACTAAAGAGAATCCTAATAAAGAATTTCAAGCTCGAACGAAGGTGATTCTGTAATTAATTTTTACTCGTTCTAGGGTATTACTACCTTATCTCTAATGAGTTTTTACTCCATATGCTAATTTTTGCCTAAATCAGTGCATTGATACCACTTGTAACGACCTACCATTTTGAACCATTCAAATCGACAATTAACCACACAAGTCAGACTTGAATCGTTCAACATACAAATTGTTAATTTGTATTTTGCAAAACTTAGCATATACAGTAAAAAAAATTAATCATAGAATCACAAACATAGAGTAATATAACAATAAGCAGCGGAATAGATAAATAGTAGTTCATGAAGCTGTGAGAAATGCGGATTAAGGATCTTAAGGCTAAGGATAAACACTAGAAGGGGGGGGGGGTGAATAGTGTTTTAGAGAATTGTTAAATTTTTTTGAGTTTTTTTTAATTTAAACACAAATGTGTGCAATATTCATACATAGATATGATCACAGAATTAAACACAAATGCAAATATAAAGTAAAAGCAGTAAAGGAAAGAACACACCGGATTTTATACTGGTTCGGAGTTATCCTACATCCAGTCCCGCACACAAGTACGGATTTCCTTTCAAAAACAATCTTTACAATTACACCCTCGATTTCAAGGCTACAAGGTACACCCTCCAGAATCACAATCCTCTGGGTAGAGATACTAGATTTCCCGGGCAACAAGTTCACCCAATTGATTTCCCAAGGCTACAATCACATCTTATCTCGCTTGATTGATTTTCAAGGCTACAATCACACCTTTTCTCGCTATGTTGATTACAAGAAGCCTATAACTCTGAATAGCACTGAGGATCTTGTTGAGATAGTGATAGAGAATCAAACCAGAGATAATCTAGTTAGATTCAATGTTGATTTCGGCAGAGTAATGATAAGAATTTGTATATAGAAACGTGGAAGAAGAAGAGGAGTGAAAAACCAGAAAAACTGAACTAAAATTCATTGAAACTAACCCCTATTTATAAAAGAATAATAGCCATGTCCATTCGTAAAGAGTTATGACGAATAGATACTTCTTTTGAAATTTAAATTTTGAACTCAACTGACACCATGTCGACATGGGGTACTTGAGTATGTCGACATCCCAAAGGGATTTTTGGTGTTTTGATTTTCTTTGAAAATAACCTTTATTTTATATTAAAACTATTTTAAACTTTATAAATATACTTGACTATAATTAAAATACATAAGTAAATATAAAGAATAATATATAAAAAAATTACTATAATTTTATATTTAAAATTTAAGTATAAATATTTAAAAGTTAAATATATTATATTTAAAAGATAGTTTAAAAACAAGAATAATTTAATTTTGAAATTAAAGATTATTTTGAGGCTAAAAGTTTTGAAATCAGGATAGATGTTTTTTGATGCTTTTAAAAGGAAGGTTTTGAAATCATTTTGAAAACAAGATATGATTTTGAAAAATCATTTTGAATAAAAAGTTAGCGGATACAAAACAATGTTCCACTAGATTTTTCGTAGGTTCCATCCTACTTAGGGTTCCATCCCTTTAACAGGCTCGAAGTGGATTCAATTCCACGAATAAATTGGATTTTAAGAAGCCAGTGCTTTTCTATGGTTTTAACAAAATTTCTAATTAAAAAATAATAAATTACTTGAATTCTTGAACTCTTGATAATCTTGATACTCATGAGTCTTCAATCTTGATATCTTGAATCTCTATACTGTACAGTCTTCATTCTTGTCACCTGCATCGTTAAATCCTGCATATACATATATATCTAAACTTATACTGTTAGTATTTATATTTTATAATCTATTATAAGGTTGTTGTCATCAAAACCATCTTCTCACGGACTAACAGAAGCTACTAAATAAACATCAGAGTCTAAAACAAAGTACAACAGAAATCCTTAATACAAAAGAATCTTTAATACATAACCAAATGTCAAGTCTGAGCGTAAACTGGAAATAACTGAAAGTTGAATAAATATAAGATAGATCTTCAAGTAAAACTCCAAGCTCTAAAGGTGAGTCTCAAATGCTTTGAAACTCAGTCTGACCCAAGAATAAAACAGAATACAAAACACTCGAGTCAAGATTAACATTATTATGCAAGTAAATTCAACTCAAGTGAAATGTCCAAGTGAAATGCAATACAACTTAAAGGATGTTTGGGATTCCCATCCTTTAAGGATCCGTGAAACTATCTACGTACACAGTACAATACACTATGTAGATAATATCTATGGTAAAGTAAAATATTAAAATAGCGTTAAGGCGTTACCCATATCCCCCTTAGCACATTTTATATAAATGTCGTAGTCTATATAGTACTGTAACTCCACCAAACCGGTGGGCTATCAAGAAGCACTCCCGTAACGACCCGCCTTTCATTCCATAGAAAGACGTATCATCATTAAGAAAGAAATAGGTAGAAAAGAGAATAGATAGAAAGAAAGAAAGAAACAACATCAGAATCTCACAGCGGAAACGGAAAAATATATTACTTTACATAGTCATTGGCATTTTGAACCATTCAAATCAACAATTATCCACACATATCAGACTTGAAGCGCTCAAAAAAATAGATTGTTAATTTATATTTGGCAAAACTTAGCATATGAAGTAAATAAATTAACTACAGAATCAAAGACACAGAGTAATATAACAATAAGCTGCAGAATAGATAAATAGTAGTTCATGAAGCTACTACAGAAACATTAGAGTCTAAAACAAAGTACAACAGAAATCCCAAATACAAAAGAATCCCTAGTACATAACCAGATGTCAAGTCTGAAAATAAACTTGAAAAAAATGAAAGCTAAATAGATATAAGACTAACCAAAACTCCAAGCTTCAAAGGTGAATCTCAAATGCTGTGACACTTAGTCTGACCCGAGCATAAAACAAAACACAAAACACCCGGTCAAGATTAATATTCTTATGCAAGTAAATTCAACTCAAGTGAAATGCAATAACTTAAAGGATGTTTGTGATTCACATCCTTTAAGGATTCGTGAAACTATCTACATACACAGTACAATATGCTACATAGATAATGTCTATAGTAAAGTAAAATATTAAAATAGTGTTAAGGCGTTACCCATATTCCCTTTAACACATTTTATATACAGTATTGTAAACTCCACCAAACTGGTGGGCTATCAGGGAGCACTCCATCGGTACGACATAAACCAAACTCATAGAGGACGCGATAAGGCATGTGATAAGGCATGCGGGATAATGCATAGGTTAGGATACTACCGTTTTACGGATCCGGACTGGTGGTAACGCATAGCAGCTACTACCACCCACCTCGAGACACACTCCCATAATCAAAAGTGCACCTAATCAAATCACAAAGTAATAAAATGGCATCGAAGAAGCATACTCGATCGGAGATGCGACCTCACTTGGCCCAACGTGGCTCCTATTTTAATCACATCAAGCTGACTCGTGGTAGTCAGGGCTGCGTTCATACCTCATGTAGACGTCGCCAATACATCCTACTTCGTTTTGGAATCTCCACCACGTACACAGTTGTTAAAGTGATTTTCGGTATTGACAGAGAGTATGACAATATCCGATTCCGGTCTCTTTAACAACCAAATGCTTATTTCACACCGTGGTCATTTTCATTTCAATCAGTTCATACTTTATATCAAAATATCATATTCATTTCAAAATCATATCACTTTCGAAATCATATACACTTCCAAAATCACATTCACTTTAAATGATTTCCATTTCCAAATATCATAACCATGTTTAAACCATCATATCAAAATATTCACATTTAAATCACTTTCGAAATCATATCAATTCCAACTTTTTGAGGAGAACGGATGTGTAGCATGAAACTACACAGCCGATTAATAATATATATATAGAATTGCATAGGTCGATCAATAGGCCTGATTGATGGCAAAACAAAAGCAGCATAATCAGTGTTTAAGATACAAAACAGCTTGCCAGCATGAAATTACAGACCAGGAGGTTTCAAATATACATAATAAGACCTAGCTTAACCAGCAAAGAGAAGAAGTACTACTATAGAGAGAGATCCTAAAAAGTCGGCGGCGAAAACAATCAAACCACTAGCCGCAGCCAGGGCAATCAGTCGGCGCATCTGGCATTGCACTGCCCACGGATTCGACCGATGGGGACCGAGCTGATGGAAGCCGAAGTCTGAATGGTGCCGAGAAGGAAGAGCTTGTCCAATACGCAAATATATTAGAAATTTTATTGCATACGTTAAAACACGAGTTGGTAGGTTTGTTGAAGACGAAGGCATTTCTCTCTTTCCAAATGACCCAACTGAAGATGGCTAGAAGGATGTCTAGGTGATGGCTCGGTGCACAGTATTGCCAATGATAAAAAAAGTCTGTGATTGTGTATGTTTGCCCTAGGTTGTGTACGCAAACCGAAACCCATATATAGTAAGATATATCGCATTCGAAGAAAAGATGGCGGATCGATTCAGCTTCAATGTTACAGAAGACATAATTCTGGTCAGATGTGATGTTCAAGCGCAAGAGACGGTCTTTGGTATTTATGCGTCCATGGATGAGACACCATTGAAAGATTTGATACGGGGAGGGATGTAGCATTTCTAGACCCGAGCGAAGGAGAACAGTCTACCAGGGTGGTTTAGGAAAGAGGAGAATTGTGATATAGAGAAGCCTCTTGAGGGAGATAGTGTCCATATGTGTCTGTCCACCGCTGAGGAGCCAAGGGTTACAGATTGTAGTAGGTGGAGGGCAGAAAGGAGTTCCATGAAGGTGTCTTCGGCAAAAACGGTTGGTGGACATAAACTGGGTAGGCCCAGGGTGAAGCATCCGCCATAGTCAGGAGGGGTATGTTGGAGTAGGAAAAAAGGGATGGAAAGGAAAGGCTAAGGGGAGAGAGGTTATGCCAGGTGTCAAACCAGAAAAGACAATTGGAGCCATTGCCTATGTTTACCTGGATTGGGGGTTTAATACGGTCTACAGATGCTAGGATACCTGACCAAAATGGGGAGGGCTTGAGACGTGGAGCGAAATGAAGAGCACAGAATGGGTCAGGATTGTAGTAGGATGCCAAGATCCAATCTTTCCAGATGAACTGACCTGCCGAGAAGAGACGCCAGAGCCATTTTGCTAGAAGTGCCTGATTGAGAGAAAACAGGTTGGTAATGCCTAGTCCGCCGTGATCCTCGTGCATGCATACAATTTTCCAGTTGACAAGGCATTTGGCTTTCCCCCCATTCCAGAGGAAGGAGCGTCTAGTAGCATCAATTTTTTTGGATACCCAGCAGGGAATCTTGTGGAATGAGAGCCAGTAGAGAGGAAGCGTCGAAAGTACAGCTTTAACCAAGACCAGCCTTCCTGAAGTCGATAGAGTGTTTGCTTTCCAGCCTGCAAGTCTTGATTCAAGTTTGGAAATGAGGGGGTCCAGTCAGATCGGTGAAGCTTGGTGGGGCGCAGGGTGAAGCCAAGTTGGGATAAAGGAAAGGTGCCGAGGCAGCAGTCAAGGGAAAAGGAGATGTGGGGACCGAGATGGTCAACATTTCCAAGAATGATGACGGAACTCTTATTAAAATTAATTTATAAGCCGGAGATGAGCTTGAAGGTGTAGAGGAGGACTTTAAGACATTAGATGTGATCAGGAAAAGGGGCGACGAAGAGGATAGTGTCATCTGCGAATTGGAGGTTGGAAATCATAAGATTAGGGTGGGAGTTAGGACTTGGGTTGGGGGGGGGGGGCAAATACCAGCTAAGTAATTGTCAGATATTGCCAGTTTAATCATACGATTAAATACATCTTTCACTAGGACAAAGATGAGCAAAGAGAGAGGATCTCTCTGTTTGAGACCTCGAGCAGATTTAATGAGCCCTCCAGGTGAGCCGCCGATCTGAATCGATGAAAGGCTCGAATTTAGGATGCATTTGATCCAGTTGCACCCTGTAGATTGAAAACCTCTGTGTATAAGGAGCTCAATAATAAAATTCCAATTCACTGAATCGAAAGCCTTGGAGAAATCAAGTTTTAGCAGGACTCCAGGGTGTTGTTCGAATGACAGGAGGAGATTATTTCTTGTGTTGCCGTAACGCAGTCTAGGATGTTCCTACCTTGGATGAAGGCTGATTGCTCCACACCAACTAACGATTCCATAAAGTTTGAACACGATTGACAAGGACTTTGGTAATCAGTTTAAACATGGTATTTAGAAGGCTAATAGGTCGGAATGCTGATAGGGAGTTGGCTCCAGCGGATTTGGGCAGGAGGACAATATTGGCATAATTTAGGCGAGCTATGGCCATAGGATTAGAGCAGAATTTGGCACACATGTCTAGGATATCTCCCTTAACAACTCCCCAGAAGTGTTTAAAGAAGAACAAGCCAAACCCATCTGGCCCCGGAGATTTGTCGTCATCCATGTCCTTAAGGGCGGCCAGGATCTCTTCTTCTGTGAAGGGTGAGTCTATAGGAACTGGCGAAGGGTTGGGATATAGAAGGTTCCAATCTATGGGAGGAAGGGGATGCGAGGGTTTGCCGAGGATGGAGCGGTAGAAGTCAGTAAAGAGGTTTGAAATTTCGAAGGGGTCGGTGATTGGGATGTTGTTCTGCATTATTTCCGGGATGAAAAGAGACCTGCGGCGACCATTTGCGAATTTGTGAAAGTATGATGTATTTTTATCGCCTTCTTTCAGCCACTTAGCTTTGGACCGTTGTTTCCATCCAATCTCTTCCTGTTTCATAAGTCGTTCAAGCTCAGCTTCTAGGTTTGAGAGTTTGAGTGAGTCACAGTTGTCAAGTGGGAGAGATTCTTCCTGGATATTTAGGGCTAGAATTTCATTTTAAATGGCGGCTATGCGTTTACGGAGGGAGCCCCAGATGGATTTCTCCTAAGGCTTGAGGAGTTTTCTTAAGGATATGAGTTTGCTTACTACACGTGCAGTGGCCGAGGAGGACTTGGTGGGCTGATCCCATACCAATTTGATAAAGTCCTCGAAAGAAGGTTCAAGTAGCCAAAGCCGTTCAAATCTAAAAGGACGCTTGTAGGGAGGAATGATGCCCGAGTCAAGACAGAGAGGACAGTGATCAGATAGGATGGTGGCAAGGCCGATGCAGTTGGAGAGAGGATGGATATCTTCCCAGGATGGATTGAAAAGGAAATGATCGAGCTTAGCGAGAGTAGGCGATTGACGCTTATTGGTCCAGGTAAAATGACGGTTGTTGACTGGGGGCTCAATAAGTGAACAGGAGTTGATGAAGGCATTGAAATCATCTGAGTCAAGTGAAAGATTTCCGAAGCTTCTTTCGTTTGCGAATCTGGTTGTATTAAAATCTCCACCTATTACCCAGGGGCCGCATATAGTTGACGCAAATTCCACGCAGCCCGACCAAAGTTTTAATCTTTCTTGTATCGTGTGGGGGCTATATATGTTGGAGAAAAAATAAATAGTATCAGACTGTACATGTCTGAGCGCTACATAAAGGACAGAGGGATGGGATATGATTTGACAGAGGGACCAAATGGATTCATTCCACATGGTTATTAGACCCCCTCTAGAGCCAATAGCGTTGGAGTATGCACAGCCTATGAGATTGGAACCACCTAATTGTCTAATTTGAGAAGGAGTTGGATCGGACAGTTTAGATTCCTGAAGCAGAAGGATGTCTATGTTTAGGGGGGATAAGGATAGATAGATTGAATGTCTCTTAGAGGGGTCCCCTAGCCCACGAATATTCCATGATACAATTTTCATTGGGTAGAAGACAATCTCTCCTATTCTAAGGTTTGCATGGCAGTGTAATGTTCATCATGTATAGTTACCCCCATGCAACGTGCTAGCTTTCTGTTTAATTTAGAATTAGCAGAAGAAAAACTATAGTCTTATACAGACAACCTGTATGACCAGGCAAGGATCTTGAGTTCCGCGCGCTTCTTCTAACCCGCGCTGGAGTCAAATCATTCCTCCTTGGGTGTATCGGCATCGGGGATGAGGGAGAGGCCAAATTGTGAGGGACAGGGGAATGGGTGGATGCCTAGAGATGAAGGCAGGTGGGGTCAGGAGAAAAGTGATGGTCATCAATAGGAACATGTTGTAGAGAGGGAGCTTGGAGGTGAAAAGGCATCGAGAGGTCCAGATCTAGGAGTGGGCCCCAACGTTGAGGGGCTGGGACGGTAGGGGGACCGAGGATGATGTTGGCTTCTTCTTCCATATTGAGCTGCATAGGAAGGGGGGAAGGTGGGCGAGGCAGGTTCAAAGTTCATCGCATCGAAACGATCATCCGAAACCAGTTTAGTTGATGGTATACCAAGCGGATCGTTGAAGCATTTCATATCTCTTTCATAATCTAGGCCCAAAAGAAAATTCTTCGGCCTGGTGCGTGGATGAGCATGATCCCATCTAGATACGGTGATGAGGTAGTCCGCGTCATTAAGGCGAACTCTATATGATGATGAAGAAGGGACCCCCACTAGGAACGGCATTTTAACATATAAAAGTCGACGATCGAATTCTGACCAATCATATCTGTCAAATTCTGTAAATCTGCCCACCGGGTTGGTAATCGCTTGCACAACATCAGGGTTGTGTCTAAGAAACTCTGGAATTCCCTTGATCGTAGCCCAGCTTGGGGGTTCAAGGACAACTGGGGCCGGCTTTTCATATTCTGGCCAGGCTTCTAGGAAGATGGAGCCCCCTGCTTTGGTGAGGATTTTTCGGGTAAGGGCTATATTTTTTATGGATGCGGAGGGGCAGGCAATAAGGAAGTGGTTGTTGTCGAGAAACCAGATTGACCATTCTCTATGCCCAAAGGCGGATTGAATAATTTTACTGAGAGTTTCATTAGTCCAGGCACCGTCGATAATTGTTATACATTAAAGTAGTTTATATATTAGAATAGTTATTCATTAAAAATAGTTTTATATTTAAATAGGCAATTAAAATAGTTTATACATTAAAATAGTTTATATATTAATATATATATATATATATATATAATTATTTATAAATTTAAAATAGTATATATTAAAATAGTTTTATATTTAAAGGAGTTTATATCGAAATAGTTTCAAATTAGAATTGTTTCTTCCAATTTCACAAATCAATTCACATCAACTTTAGTTTCGAAATTCAATTTAAATCAATCTCAGTTTATCAATTTCAATTAAAAAGGTCAAAGGTTCAATTAAAATTCTCATTAAAACTATTTTCAATTTATATTGATTTCAAATCCAGATTTGAACTACAAATTTAAACTACTTCCAATTCAATAGGTTTCAAAATTTAAATATTCAAACATTTAGAATAACTCAATTTGATAAATTTCATTTATATTTTAGAATTCAACTTTAATTTTATTTAAATTTGAAAATATTCGCTTAATCATTTTTAATAACTTTAAATGGAATCTGAAAATACAAATTTAAGTCAAAATCAAATATTCAATTTCAATTTATTAAATTTGAAATATTCATTTAAACACCTTTATCAAAAATCAAGTTGTCAAGTTATAAAATCATATCTTTAAAATCTCAAAATTAATAAGTTTCAATTCAATACTTACTTAAATACAATTCTTAAACAAATAAAATTTCAAACCAATTTCAGTTTATCTTTTCAACCTTAATTTATTAAAGTTATTGCAAAATCTATTTTTAAATATTAATATAATTTTAAATAAATACTTAAACATATTGTATATATACTAATGAAATTAAATTTTATTAAATTAAATTTTATTATTAAATTCATTTTATATTAAATCTCGTTTTATACATTTAAATAATAAAATTATAAGTAAAATCTTAAAATTTATATTTTCGAAACTATCTTATAAATTTAAAATTTCTAAATATATAATTTCAAAAAAAATCTAAATTTTACACATATATAAAAAATGAAATTTATATATTATATTTTAAAATTAATATTTATTAAAACCCATCTATTTTCTTTCAAAACTTTGAAAATTATTTTTCAAAATAGACCAACGGTGTCCGTACATAATTCTTTATCCTATGGTCAAGTGATGTGGATATTTATCATTTCAATCCTTAATAATTTAAAATTTATGGGTATATATCATTTCAACCCGCAATCCTAAAATTTAAAATCAATAAAATCGCTTGGTTTTATCATTTGAAACCATAACAATTTTCCCTAATCTATACTATCATTTGGGTATGTGTCATTTCGACCCATAGGGATTTCCTAAACTAACAGGGTACTTGCAGTGTGAGAAAAATAAAATAATAACAGAAAATGGCATACATATGAATGAAAGGCATATATCATAATCAACAATTTAAATATAATATAGTTACAACAGGTTATGGTGTCATATGGCAACATAGGTAAACAATAACATCATACTAACAAATAACTTTCTAACCGGTTTAGTTTAACAACACATTTCAATTGTCATTCATGTGAATATAAATTTACTAGGCATTTGAATGTTAATCGTAAGTGATGGCTCACCTTTCGAGGCTAGAGAACAATGGGAATGAATACGACGCCTACACGGATATGGACACACACACGAAGGAAAGCAAAAGGCTACTGCGACCAATTCTGGACAATGGCGAAACAAAAGAAAAGCACGATGAACTGGATTTGATTGAAATCAAAACAAAACTAACTTAGATAACAAGAGTTAATAGAAACAATATAGACATATAATATATATATGTACCTTTCTGCCCTCTTTATATTTATTTAACAAAACAAAGCAAAAGAAACTACCTAGATGTTGCTCGACTAAGGAAAGAAAGGCGGGGTTCGAACTCAGAGCAATAGTGGTGAAAAAATGGAGACAAGCAGGTCAGGCAAAAGAGGACGAATGAGCTATGGGCTGCCGCATGTGGGCGATTCGAGCTGTTGAGGGGAATTGCGGCGTTATAGTGCTAGGTTAGGTTTGGGTGCTATGGTGGCAAGGCATGGTGGAGCTCAAGGCGGAGAATGGATCAATGGAGGGAAGTGGAATAGGGAGGTTTCAGATCTGGGTATGATGCATGTAATATGTGGTTAGGGATGGGATGTTGCGTGGCTTTGGGTTCGTGTGTCATAGTGGAGGCAAGAGGAGCAGGAGATTCTAGGGAAGCATGGCAGTGAGGGGAGGAGACGAGGCTGAGTGATGGTCATCGTGCAGTTGGAGCTCGGCCAAGGGAAGGAAGCATAGCGTTGGCTTACATTCGAAGGAGTATGATGGGTTGCTCGTGGGATAGATGCAGAGTTCGCAATCGAGGCTGCTCGTGTGGGTTAAGTGGATGTGGCGGGGTAGATGGTGGGGAGAATGAAGCATGATAGTAGGTGAACGAAAAAATGAAAGCAGGCAATATATGCGTTTTTTTATTTTATAACTTATATTATATTTAATTTTTTCTCACAAGAACAGAAATGAAGATGAAGAAAAAGGATTGGAGAGAAATGGACCAGAATAAATATCAACAGGGGATGGAAAAACCCGACATAACCAAAAGGTGATTGGTTTTTCTTCTACACTTCGTACACCAATTTGATTTTGAGGGATTAATCTAGATTTGGGGGATAAAATCGCTACTTTTCTCATAAGTATCACCATATATCTATATGTAAATACACAATAAACAATATGAAAGGAAAATGATTTGGAGCCTATTATCTTAGTCCTCCTACATGTGTTATCATTGATTACTCGTACTCGCTATTGCGACAATCTTGCAATCAAACTATATTATCTTATAACTCATACACACACATACATATATGTGCGTTCATGTGTATAAGCAAGGATCGAATACATCTCCATTCTCTCTTGATTTCAACCACATATTCTGATTTAAATAATACAACAAGGTGGAAAAAGATAAAAAGTATATTATTTAAATCGGAATGTTTGGTTAAAATCAAGGCGGAATAGAGGTGAGCTGAAATGGGGTGAAGCGGATCCTTGCCTTATATATATAACAGATGCTTTCCTTATATATATGTATGTATGTATATGTATGTATATGTGTATGTACGTATGTACGTATGTGTATGTATGTACATATATATATATATATATATATATGTATGTATGTATGTATGTATGTATAGTGGAGGAAAATAAAATTCAATGTCTCATGCACTTCTATTTTCTTTGTGATTTGAGGTTAGATTATTATCTAATACTATTATAAATGGAAATAATCAGTATAATCCGTAAAAGTTAAACCTATCTAACATTTAAATTACAGAGTTCTTATATCTAACAATAAACTGTTAACGATCATGCTTGCTTGTAGTGTGATATGGCTCGATATATGTGAGAATATGTTTCAAGAGAACTTATATTTAAGTCTATTATCATACACTAGATATTGTTTTATTAAAGTGATATATCGAATTTAGTTTATTATATATAATTTTATTCTTTGACTACTTTTATTTGGTAATAATTATAGGAGAAAGCGATTTGGATAAAGGGGTGAAAAAATGTATTCTTTAATTAGATAACCTTTTAAAACGAAATAATGTAATTATTATTTTTCCCTTATAAAATTAATATCAAAATACAAGCTTAAATGTTTCATGATTATATTTCTTCTCTCATCTTTAATGTACTTTTGTTGTCCTCCAAAATCATTTAATTTTTCTTTTGATCACCAAAATATTGAAATTCTAATTCCCTAATTTAAGTTATTTGCTAAAAATTAAGACTATAAAGGAGCACACATCTTTATTTCAATCTTTGTTATTTTAATCTACATCAAAATTTTCATCTCTTTCAATTAAAATATTAGTATTATTATTTTAGTTAGTGAGGTATGAAGTAAAACGATATTACGATAATCGATATTTGGGTATAATATAGAATTTTAGGATGTGGATTTAATGTTATATTTTGTTCCAAATTAAATTAAAGAATTAATACCCTTCAATGGTTAATTTGAACTTTACATGTTTACGTTTTTTTATTTAATTAATTATTGATACTACTAATGATTTTAGGCTAAGATCAAATGACGAATCAACGTAACCATATTTGTTCATCTTTAATATTCAATTAATTAATTATAATTAAATTCTTAAATAAATGGTAATTAATATATATTGCACATGTTCATCGACAACTTTACAATTTAGGGAAAAATGGCATGTGTATCTAGTATTTTTAAGATTAATTGATGTTGAAAGTAAGAGTTTTATAAACTTAAAATGCAGAAACAACCAAACATAACATTATTGTTAAGAGAAAATGCATATATTATATTGCAATACATTCAATCTACAACATGATTATAAAAGAAGAAGAAAAACAAATGATATAAGGTTCATTTTAGTTTATAGATAATTAAATATTACACAAAGGTTTGTCCATAAATAAATATAAAAATAGGGACCATGAATATATATATATATATATACACACACACACTATTAATTTTCAAATATATATATTGTTTGCAACTAAATTGGTTACAAACACCCAAGAATAGTTTTTTGCAGAGAAGTAAGTGTAGAAAAACAAATTTTAATCGAGTAGATAAATCAATAAGTAATAGAGAATCAACTATAATCAGAGACATGAAGATTTATAGTGGCTCGACATTGTATGCATATGTTCGCTTTGAAGATTATCCTTTATTAATCACTTATAAATCTGATTACAGCAGTAGAAAATAGCAAACACTTGATTACAATAGAGTATAGAGTAACAAGCAGCATAAAGATCCTCAAAATGACCCATCAGACCAGTATTTATAGGTAAAGACGACCACCAATCTCTCTGAAATTTCAATCAAAAGACCTTCTAATCCACATGGGCCCACTAGAGTGATCGCTAGGCCTAATTCCCAATATGGAGGGATCGACACAGATCTCTTAATTGGTTGATTTTTGGGCAACGAACCCTATGATGGCTTCCCCATGCAAAAGTATATTTAGCCTCCAATTTTCATATCATTTGAACCAATGGAACTCGATTTATTGCTTGATCTTTGATTTAACATTACTTGTGCACTTCTTACTGCCGAACCATCTAAAGGGATGTATTCCGATCCCTCCTATTATGCCCTTAATGTGTGACCCCTAGGGTAGGTTCCCTAGGGTCCATATACCTTGCTCTCCAAATTTCATGGGATTTGACTTGAGATCTCGTGATATTGATCGTTGTATGCAAGAATGCACTTGAAATTTGATGCATGCCGAACCCTCTTCAATGAAGCCTGCCGGTCCCTCTCAATCAAGTATATTGATCCATCCTCCTCAATGAAGCATGCCGTTCCCTCTCAAGTATGACGATCCATCCTCTTCAATGAAGCATGCTGATCCCTCTCAATTAAGTATGCTAATCCATCCTCTTCAATGAAGCATGCCGATCCCTCTTATACGAGCCAAAGTACGCCGACCCCTCTAAATGAGTTAATCTGCACCGATCCCTTCCATTTACCGAGCTATATCCATACTTTGAGCATTCTACATTATACATCTGTCAAATTCATCCAGTCCTGACTTTATACGATCATTTGTACTTGGTTTTGGGTCCCACAATCATCACTCTAGAATCATCGACCTTGATGGCAGTCAGATTTAACTCGTGCAATCGGTTCAATATAGCATGGGATAGAATGCCGAATAACACTTGCCCTCCCAAAGTATGTCTTGTGATTAATATGACGTGCTTTGAATCAAAACAAGTTTGAATTGTCGAAAAGAGACCCAATTAACTTCCTAAAGGGTTGCTATTGTCAAATCATTTTATCAAGATGTTGAATGTCTCATTGATCGCCATAACGCTTGGTTGATTTCTCCCAATATAAATTCAATGCTATATTCTGTCAATTGATAAATAAGTCGGGTTCTACGAGACTAATAAGCTTTTATTATTTGGTCTGGCCTTAAACTAGAAGGTTTCAGGTTTTAACTTTAATTTATGTCGATTTCAAAAAAATTAACTTTCAGGTTATTCACATACACATTCATATACACATTTTTGTTGTTGGCTACTATGCATGCTCGCACGTTTATGGGTTATTGCCAACTTCCCTGCATTTTGTACGTATGTGTTTATAGCTGAACCCTGACAATCATTTTTTTTCATTCATTCATTTTCATTTCATTTTTCTATATCTATAGGGATCGACGTGCATTTAGCTGATCCCTCTTTCTCTTTCTTTTTTTTAAATTCGTAGGGTTATATTATGCCAAGACCTTTTTTGGGTGCATGCTAATAGGGATCGACAAGACTTTAACCGTCCCTCCCATCCTTTGCCAAGCGCACAACCGATCCCCCACTTCTTTATATAAGCTCATTCCATCCTTCTCCTTTTTTCTCACTCTTTTACCTTTCATTTACTTTCTTATCTCCGAACCCTTTCTTTGCTTAAAAAGAAAATCCGACCCCTTACTTTTCCTCTTGAGCATTGCTCTAATCAGAAAATCCATCTCCCTTACTAGTTTTAGATCATCGCTCCATCTCCCAATTGATCCATAACCCAATCTTTTCCCTTTTTCTCTACGGTTCGTCTTTGATTTATCTAGGTAATTTTCCCATCTCACTTTTAATTTTAAGGCGAGGCAATAGATCCTACTCCATCAACGGTGGTACGGTGTGTAGCGTGGTGGATGGTAGATTGCTCAGGTTGCTTAGGGAATACGAGATGTGGAGGGGAATAGGGTTCGACAGAATGGGGAAGAAGGAAGAAAAGGAAGAAGTGGAGGAGGGATTGGTGTTAGAGGTTTAGACATAGGCCGATCCCTCGTTTGATGACAAGGGTATAATGGCTTGATAAGAGGATGACATGGTAGAGAGAATCAGCTAGCTACGTTCTAGTAGAGGCGTCAGTGTAAGTATGGATCGACAAACCTATGTTCAAATAAAGGGATCGGTGGTTTATGAAAACGGGGATCCATAGGATTTGTAGAAGGAAAGGGATCGGCGGTTTTAGCTTGAAGAGAGGGATCGGTCGAAAGGCTTTGGGATAGGGATCGACATGGAGAGTTCGGTATATAGGGATCGACATGAGGGGTTCTTTGAACTTAAAACCTAATCTAAACCTTACTTATTTGAACAACTATCACCAATTCATCTCAACGAACTTGGACATATGATGACGATGAATAATAAAACTTGCATATTCACTACCAAACTGGAGATCGAACAATTAAATCCTTGGAACTTTTAACATAGACTAAAAACTTGCATATGGACTTGAATGACAGATTTTTCACTTTGATATACTGATTGTCGATCCTAAAACTTTCACTGTCAATCAATCTCCTTGCCAATTGAGACGGTCACTCTGGTCGAAATCCAAGGCCTCGTCATTTTACTTCATTTTCTGAATTTATGCTATTTATTTCTACTACACACTTCACTACACTGCACTAGCTCACACTTAACACGTTGGGGAGGGGGGAGGAGGGACTGGTAAACTTTTCTAACCTCGATTATCTACTAAGTATAGTTAATATAGACTCCAGATGCTCAAAGCGTTTATCTGCTATGTCTTCCGAGCCGGCCATGAAGCATATCAATCCTGAAGCAAAATTGAGCTCTATGACTATATCCGGCAAGCTTTCTCCTAATCATCAAGCCGAATAAATGGAAGTCTCTGGTCCGTCATTCAACCTTTTCTCAGATATTTCGGTCCTACCGACGGAGGATATAAGCCATGTTCCTGACGTAATAGAAGGTGTCATTCTCCTAGATAACCAAATAGATTCTCAAGCTTCCCGAATTGGTGAGGTTTCCCTTCGTAGATTGTGTTCCATACATGGAATTTCTTTCATAGACATCTTGGCTCCTTCAATAAATGACAGGCCTCACTTACCTCCGGAGGGGTACACGACATGTAACAAATTTTTATGCTGGGCGGGATGTGTACCGCTATTTAATTTGTTTATTCGAGAGATGTTGAGATATCTTGGAATAACTCCCACTCAACTCCATCCGAACAGCTACACCTTCCTACACGGAACCTTTCTGTTGTTCATGAGCATCCTATTTCGTCCGCCAACTCCCCGGCACATAAGATTCATTTACAACTTTGAACGGCAGTCAGGAATTCCTTCCTACGTTTTTCCTAAACATTCACCTAACTGCCAAGTCTTAACCGGTTCTTAGAATAAACTCTCTTTGTTCAAACACGAGTGGTTCTATGTTCGGTGTCCACCTGGCTTTGCAAGGTAATGGTTGGAAGACCGTAAGTGTTATTTTCATTTCATTCTTAAGTCCGTTAATCCAAGTCATATTTTTGAATCTACTAACATTCGGGATTCCTACAGGTGCTCGCCCTTGTTCTAAAGGCATTAATTTTTCAAGAGTAGTCTTCTCTATCCGCGCTACCCCTGTTGAAGACAGGGACTGTCACGACCCAAATTTCAACATTTGAAAATCGACATCCATACTTCACCCGTATTCGAATGCCGAAGATTCAACTGTTGAAATCTGATTCGTGCCGGAGTTTATAACACATTAAGTACAACAGCACAACGGAAGAAAAAAATAACTATTATTTCTATGCAATGTTTGATACAACACATTGATACAAATAGATATCAATACTATCAGAGATATAAGACATAGCAGCGGAACAATAACACCAAATGGTCTCCAAATGAGAAAGAAGATAGAATCCAAAACTGCACCCCGAATTAAAAATCCCAAAACTCCAAATCGAAAGCTCGAACCATCATCACGTTGAATTAAGGAAGGTCACTTCCAAGTGAACAAATGCTATCGAATCTACACCAACTATCTGATTATCTGAAAAACCTAACACTAGACTGCCCGTGTGGAAAATTGTGGGCACCTAGAGTTTAGAAAGGGAACAATAAACTCCAGGTCAGTCATGAGACTGGTATGAGCAAACAAAATAGTTTTATCTTTTAAAACAACAAACAACAAAAGAAGTAGAAGAAATTCGCTAAGCTTTTGGAAAATGAAACTTCCATAAGGCCTCCCGCCACACACACAATGCAAGCGCATACTTGGATGAGATTTCTCCTTATGACGTCAAAAATGCTTGATACGTGAAAATCCTTTTGGTATTACTATTAGTGCATAGTGGAAAATATTTGCAAGTATAATATTAATCTTAGCCAGCATACGTACCATTATAGTATGCCTACTATAGCTACCATGTTAAATGGCAGGTTCTACAACTAAAACCATACAAGGCACGTATTGGATGATTGGATTTCCAACAATGGTCAGACAAAGGAACATCCCACACCGAATGGAACGCCTTTGGGGGGCGCCTTCGAGAACCTAACTGGATCTCACAATGCCGGGTTACCTCTGTAACTAGGTAACTACTTACACGAGCATGCCATCCCCTGGTCGTTACCGACCTTTATCCGAGGTACCTCTACACCAACAAACACAAAGCAATAAATTTGCAGCAACCGCATAGGTTAAATATCTGGGCTCCGTACCATGATACCACCTTTTATCCAGAAGGAAATGGACATACCCTTATGGGGCGCTACCCCCAAATAACCTTTCTGCAACGATTCCTGTTTCGACCATTACTGGGTTGTGAGGTTCGACGAAGTCATGTCCACAAAGCTACGCTTTACACAAAAGCCATGCTTCAATCAACACATGACCAGCAGCACTTCGTATTCCACATTACCAAATTGGGAATGTATCATTAGTATATATCAACTACATAACCTTTAAGCTCGTACGTCTCAGAGAAGGGTGTTAAGCTAGGAGAATAAATTCTCCGCCACCAAATAGAAATGTATTTGATAGAGACCAGTTTTACATCTTAAAGTGTAATGTCAGACACACATCCATACAAGTTTGTTCTGCGTTCCAACAGAACCGAAGGAACTTCCAAATAAGCCCTTGCAAATTCGGGTATTCACAATCTCGATCGGACTCCCCATCACATATGGAGATCTCTATACCGGTGCGACTCAGTGCAGAGACATTCGATGGGTAATCTTTTCGTTCTCGAAAATACCCAGTCTTCACCACCAGTCCCCAAATGCTATCAATTTTTTCGTATTATTATTAGGAATGGGTTAAATGACACAAAGTCCTCTCCCGGCTAAACCGAATAGTGAGCGCTTATCTTTAAAACCATATGGATATAATGGGATCTTAGTTAAGTCACAACTTATTACCCAAAACCTTTCTTTCAAATGGTTTAAACAAATTATCATTTTAATCTTTTAAATAAAAGATTCGCCTTTGAAGATGCTCTTCAATTTTAAAACAAGATTCACCAAAGCTTTCACAAAGATTCATTCATAGCTTTCAAATAATACTATTTCAAATCTTTTATACATAAGATACACCTTTAAGATCCCTTTTCAATTTGAAAACAAAGTTCACCAATCTTTCATAAAGATTCATTCATAGACTTTCAAAACAATTTCCTTTTCAAATTGGATTAACTCATCCAATCTTTAAATCAAAGACTCAATTCATAGCTTTCAAAACCATTTCCAAAGATTCATTCATAACTTGGAAAACTCTTTCAACAAAAACTGGAAATCCTTCCTTTATTTGAAAGCCATTATCATTTGAAAACAAAGAGTTTTCGTTTTAGAAAAATCCGATCAAATATGCACAAGTTATATCCTTTAAAGTATCAACTTGGGTTAATTTTAAATTCCCAAAATAAAACTTTAAAAATACTTTAAGATGGGTTTAAAATCCATTTATATATTATATATCTTGTATAAACCTTTCAAACCAAATTTCCAAAACAATTTCAAAAGTTAAACAAGATATATTATATTCAAACTAGATTTCAATTTCAAACTAACTTTTCAAAAGCTTTTCATATTTAACACAGTTCCATTTCCAAAACCATTTGGATTCAAAATTCAACTTTAAAACCATATCATAATATTCCATACAAGTCTGTTACGGGTTCGAACATAACCGAAGGCACTTCTAAAGAAGCCCTTGCAAATCCGGGTATTCATAATCCCGATCGGACTCCCCATCACAGATAGAGATCTCTGTACCGGCGCGACTCAGTGCAGAGTCATTCGACGGTAATCCTTTCATCCTTGAAAATACCCGGTCATCACCACCAGTCTTCAAATGCTATCCATTTCGTCGTATCATTATTCGGAATGGGTTATATAATACAAAGTCCTCTCCCGGCTAAACCGAATAATGAGCGCTTATCTTTAAAACCATATGGATATAATGGGATCTTAGTTAAGTCACAACTTATTATCCAAAACCTTTCTTTCAAACCGTTTAAACAAATTACCATTTTAATCTTTTAAATAAAAGGTTCACCTTTGAAGATACTCTTCAATTTTAAAACAAGATTCATCAAACCTTTCACAAAGATTCATTCATAGCTTTCAAACAATTCTATTTCAAATCATTTATACAAAAGATACATCTTTAAGATCCCTTTTCAATTTGGAAACAAAGTTCACCAATCTTTCATAAAAATTCATTCATAGCCTTTCAAAACAATTTCCTTTTCAAATTGGATTAATTCATCCAATCTTTAAATCAAAGACTCAATTCATAGCTTTCAAAACCATTTCCAAAGATTCATTCATAACTTGGAAAACACTTTAAAAAAGGGAAATCCTTCCATTGTTTGAAGCCATTATCAGTTGAAAACAAAGAGTTTTCGTGTCAGAAAAATCCGATCAAATATGCACAAGTTATATCCTTTAAAGTATAAACTTGGGTTAATTTTAAATTACCAAAGCAATACTTTAAAAATACTTTAAAGATAGTTTTAAAATCCATATATATATATATATATATATATTATATAACTTGTATAAACCTTTCAAACCAAATTTCCAAAACAATTTCAAAACGTAAACAAGATATATTTTATTCAAACTAGATTTCAATTTCAAACTTCCTTTTCAAAAGCTTTTCATATTTAACCCAATTCCATTTCCAAAACCATCTGGATTCAAAATTCAACTTTAAAACCATATCACAATATTTAGTTCAAATATCCGTGACTTAACCAATTTCCTCGTGCAATCCATATTTGTGTGTGTATAGTGTAGTATAGGGGTTTTACACACAATAGTGCAACATCATCAATTATCACAAATCAAACACATCAATATCGATAAGCGGTATAATCCTATAACGCTTACCTTCATTCATAGATTCATAGATAAATAATATAAATTTATCACAGATAAATAAATTACATTCATTATAGCTCAAATCAAAATAATTCATATCACAAAGCATCACAAATCAGGGATATCAATTCAAAGCATTACATGCAATTCAAACATCCATAAGTAAGGTTAATTAATCATCTGATTAATTTAATCAGATAAGTTACTTATGAATAAATAACTAATTCTAGTTAATTAGTATTAATTAATTACAAACCAATTTAATTAATTATCTTTTAGTTTTTTATTAATTAACCTTTGATAATAAAGTAATTAACCTTTAATTATTAATTAATCATCCTTAATTAATAAATCAATTTACCTTTAATCATTAAATAATTAACCTTTAATTATTTAATTATCCTCTAATTACTTATCCTTAATTAGTTACATCAATTAATTAATCCTCAATTAGTTATCATTCCTTAATCACTTTCATTAATTAATTAACCTTTAATTAATTAATTATATTTAAATTAATTATCTAAATTAATTATCCACATAGGTCAATTATCCTTTAATTAATTATTCCTGAATCAATTAATTAATCAATTTTTTAATTATTAATTAATTACCCTCAAATTAATTACAATAAGTGATTATCCTAACCACTTATATTAATAAATCACAAATTAATTATATTTCAATCACTTGATAAATTAACTTTAATCATTAATTAATTACTTTAAATCAAGTAACTATCTTTATGTAAATTTATTATCCTATTATTAAATCTTCCTCTAATTACTTTTCTTAAGTAATTATCTTTTAAATTAATTAACCTTTAATTATTTAATTATCTTTATTAATAAATCTTTAAGTGATCGCATAATTAATTCTTTTAAATTACATTGGGTGGTTATCCTTCTAAATTACTTTCATTAAGTAATAATTTTTTTTAATCACTTAAGACTTTTAAAAAGGTAATCCATTTATCTTAATAATTTACTTTAATTATCATAAAAAATCTATTTAAAAAACCTTTAATACATTCTTACTTAATTAAACATTTATTTTATAAAATAATTAAGTAAGAAATTACCTAGCTTTTAAAACATGACTAATATAAAAACTTAAAAACTGCGACAATGTTAAACCCGAGGTAACTTCGAGTTACACCTGAGCCAGATTTGTAAATTACCCGAGAAACTCATGAACTTGCTTTACTCCGAGATAACCCTGCAATGACTTCGAGTTTACGCAATAACAATCCCGAGACCATCCCGAGTTCTAACATTTCTTCTTCCTTCTCAATTTTCCTGATACACAAAACACACGCGTGCACGATGCACACAAATCTGGCCATCTCCAATCGACCTCACAGCCACCTTCAAGTCGACAACGACCATCTCAAACTAACCGACCACCCAGAACCCACGATATTGCCGTGGTTCGAAATCGAGCATACGAGATCAATTGAAACAGCAACTCTCGACCAAAAACCACCCTGACCCAACGACCCTGACCACCAGAGGTCATGTAAATTCGGCTACAACTCCTCCATGCATCCTCACATACACTCTCCCACATCCGATCACCTCTGGCTCACCCTCGACGACGAATTCGTCACTTCTTTTTCGTCGACCAAATGGGTTGTTAAACCCTAAAATCCCTTCGTCCGGCCACCACCGTGGCATAAAATTCTAGCAACCAATTTTACCAGAGCCCTCGACCCCTCAGCCTGCTCCAACCGTGACCCCGACCACCCAAGTGCCGCCGATTACCAGAAATTTACGAAAATGTAAATTTTATTCAACATACAATTTCTCACGATTTATAAAACTAAAATTCTGAAATGATTTTCTAAAATCATGATTTTGAAATATAAATTCATTTCTACGATTAAAAATAAAAATCTAAATATTTGATTTTGGATTAAAATATGATCATTATTGTAATATCCTCTTTTTTAAAATATTTACTTAATATGTTCACTTGAATTTATTTTTAAAAATGAATTTACATTCTTTCAATCACTTTTCTTTCACTGATCACAGCATGAATTTGATTAGATGGGCAACTATGATTTTTATTTTAGTTGTTCTTGGGTCTGGAATTCAAACAGAGATTGTATATTCAGACATGCACAAATCATTTTCATGTATATATATATACATGCATGCATACTTAACAACTGAACAAATAGTTATCATGGCATACTTCAAGTATCAAGCACAGACAATCAAGATATACAAGTTTAGGATCATAAAAGAAGGGGTTTGCTCACCTGATTTTTGAAATAGAGACGGTGTTTTGTATTCTTTTAAAACCGGAACCTGTATTTTTGTTTAATCTAGAATCTTGCTTTTGCCTGCACTTGATTGGATAAAACTTGAACTTGATTCTATTACATGATGTTGAACTGATTTGCTCCAGTTTGAACTTGAATGTGTTGTTATTTGATTCCAGTTGATTGTTTTCTTTGCTCTGTTGAAACTTGAACACTTAAATTTTGTTTGTAATTTGCTTCCAGGTTTTGATTTTCTGGTTTCCAGGCTTGAAAACTTGAACTTTGATATTGTTTACAGGTTTAGGTGCTCCAACTTGTAGTTGTTTCCAGGTCCGAGATGTTTTAATTTTTTAGATTTGTTTCAGTTTGTTTCATGCTTGAGAAAATCCTGGTTTATCTAATTCTCTCATACATATATGTTTATGTAATTAAATTTTCAAAAGAAAAGAAATGACTTTGCCACTTGTCTATTCTATTAACACTTATTAATACAATTTCTCTTAATCCTACAATTGCTAAAATATAAACATTTCATGTTTAAAACCCTCTTTTAAATAATTTTATACAATTTTTTTAAACCCTATGTTATTAATATTTATGATTCATGTTTTTATCTTTTATTTATTAATGTTATGTAGTTATCTCTTGCTTAACTCATTAATTTCAAAAGATAAAAATATATTAATTTTAAATCATAACTTCCAATATATATATTCATATACACATATTAAAATTAGAAAACACATTTTTATTAAATTTGAAAATGTAGAGTATTTAAATCCAACTTATTTAAAAATGTTTATCTTGAATTTTCAAATCCAAATTCAATTAAAAATCAATTTATATACATATATAGATATTATAATTCCCAAAACAAATCTTTATTGGTTTTAAACTATAGACTTTTCAATTTCCAAATTCAATTAACAATCTATTTATATGAATAAATAGGTACATTTCTCATTTAATTTGAAAAATTCAAATTAATTTACAATTAAATCCAAAAATTTATTTTGATTACCAATTTAAATTCGACTCAAAACTGGGATAGTTACAGATTCCCCCTTAAGAAAATTTCATCCCCGAAATTCGCTAGGGAGACAACGAAGAATAGATGAACACATCTGAGATAGTGAATTGATTTACCAGATCAAATAAACATATATTCTGCATTTGGCTTACCAAATCAGAATATCAATAATAATTTTGTGAACGAACTCATTCAATACTACACAAGATACTCGGGTTACCAGATCTATGACATAAGAAGGGGGATCGGTTAGTTCGAAGGGATAACTAACCGTTCATAGAATATATATGGACCCAAAAGAACAGACAAATGGATATAATCCAATTTAACTTCATCTTTTGTTAACCAATTTATTTCAAATAATTTTTCAAATTCATGAGAGTTAAAAATGAAAAGCTGATGAGAAACCGATGAAGAGAATATGAAATAGAAACTTATCTATAACGATTTGCAGGGCCATCACCACATCAAAGCTTCTTCCCAGAGCTGCTAGAAAAATCCCAAGGAATTGAAATTGAATGATGATCAAAAGAGATTGACGGAGAAAGATTGTTTTCATTATTGCAGGTTATCGACCATTTGTAGTGGTATTGCCCTGTCCCCTACCTCGTCCTTTTCTTACACTCATACCCACAATGAGTGAATAGTAAGAAAATTTACCGAGGCATACAGATGAATATCTTAGGGATATACTCATTCTAGGGTATACTTCACCCTATCTTTAATGAGTCACTTAATGTGTTATACTCCTGAGCTAATGTTCAACCTTCAACTCTGATACCAAAATGTCACGACCCGTATTTTAGCGTTTGATAATCGACATCCATACTTCACCCGTATTTGAATGCCGTAGATTCAACCGTTGAAATCCGATTCGTGCCGGAGCTTATAACACATTAAGTACAACAACACAGCGTAACAAAAAAATTAACTTTTATTACTATGCAATATTTGATACAACACATTAATACAAATAGATATCAATACTACCATTACGTTGAATTAAGCAAGGTCACTCCAAGTGAACAGATGCTATCGCCAAATCCAAAGGCTGAATGCTATCGAATCTAAACCAACTATTTGATTATCTGAAAAATCTAACTCTAGACTGCCCGTGTGGAAAATTGTGGGCACCCAGAGTTTAGAAAGGGAATAATAAACTCCAGGTCAGTCATGGGACTGGTATGAGAAAACAAAATAGTTTATTTTTTAAAACGACAAACAACAAAAGAAGTAGAAGAAATTCGCTATGCTTTTGGAAAATGAAGCTGCCATAAAGCCTCCCGCCACACACACAATGCAAGCGCACACTTGGAGGAGATTTCTCCTTATGATAGTAAAAATTGTTTGATACGCGAAAATCCTTTTGATATTATTATTAATGCATAGTGGAAAACATTTGCAAGTATAATATTAATCTTAGCTAGCATACGTACAATTATATTATGCCTACTACAGCTACCATGTTAAATGGCAGGTTCTACAACTATAACCGTACAAGGCGCGTATTGGATGATTGGATTTCCAATAATGGTCAGGCAAAGGAACTTCCTACACCGAATATGGAACGCCTCTGGAGGGACGCCCCCGAGAACCTAACTGGATCTCTACCAACACAAGGCCGGGTTACCACTATAACTAGGTAACTACTGACACGAGCATGCCATTCTCCAGTCGTTACTGACCTTTATCCGTGGCACCTCTGCACCAACAACCATAAAGTAATAAGTTTGCAGCAACCACATAGGTTAAATATCTGGGCTTCATACCATAATACCACCTTTTATCCAGAAGGGAATGGACATACCCTCAGGGGGAGCTACCCCCAAATAACCTTGCCGCAACGATTCTTCTTTCGACTATTATCGGGTAGTGAGGTTCGACGAAGTCACGTCCACAAAGCTATGCTTTACACAAAAGCCATGCTTCGATCAACACATGATCATCAGCACTTCGTATGCCACATTACCAAATTGGGAATGTATCACTGGTAAATATAAACTACATAACCTCTGATCTCGTACGTCTCAGAGAAGGGTGTTAAGCTAAGAGAATAAATTCTCCACCACCAAACAGAAATGTATTTGATAGAGAACAGTTTTACATCTTAAAGTGTAATGTCGAACACACATCCATACAAGTCTGTTCCGGGTTCGAACAGAACCGAAGGCATATCCAAAGAAGCCCTTGCAAATCCAGGTATTCACAATCCCAATCGGACTCCCCATCACATATGGATATCTCTATACCGGCACGACTCGGTGCAGAGACATTCGACGGTTAATCCTTTTGTTCTCGAAAATACCCAGTCTTCACCCCCAGTCTTCAAATGCTATCATTTCATCGTATCATTATTCAGAATGGGTTACATGACACAAAGTCCTCTCCCGGCTAAACAGAATAATGAGCGCTTATCTTTAAAACCATATGGATATAATGGGATCTTAGTTAAGTTACAACTTATTACCCAAAACCTTTCTTTCAAATGGTTTAAACAAATTACCATTTTAATCTTTTAAATAAAAGATTCACCTTTGAAGATATTCTTCAATTTTAAAACAAGATTCATCAAACCTTTCACAAAGATTCATTCATAGCTTTCAAACAATTCTATTTCAAATCATTTATACAAAAGATACACCTTTAAGATCCCTTTTCAATTTGAAAACAAAGTTCACCAATCTTTCACAAAGATTCATTCATAGCCTTTTAAAACAATTTCCTCTTCAAATTGGATTAATTCATCCAATCTTTAAATCAAAGACTCAATTCATAGCTTTCAAAACCATTTCCAAAGATTCATTCATAACTTGGAAATCCCTTCCAACAAAAACTGGAAATCCTTCCTTTATTTGAAAGCCATTATCATTTGAAAACAAAGAGTTTTCGTTTTGGAAAAATCCGATCAAATATGCACAAGTTATATCCTTTAAAGTATAACTTGGGTTAATTTTAAATTCCCCAAATAATACTTTAAAATACTTTAAAGATGGTTTTAAAATCCATATATATTATATAACTTCTATAAACCTTTGAAACCAAATTTTCAAAACAATTTCAACTTAAACAAGATATATTATATTCAAACTAGATTTCAATTTCAAACTTCCTTTTCAAAAGCTTTTCATATTTAACCCAATTTCATTTCCAAAACCATTTGGATTCAAAATTCAACTTTAAAACCATATCACAATATTTAGTTCAAATATCCATGACTTAACCAATTTCCTCGTGCAATCCATATTTTTGTGTGTATAGTGTAGTCCAGGGGTTTTACACACAATAGTGCAACATCATCAATTATCACAAATCAAACACAGCAATATCGATAAACGGTATTATCCTATAACGCTTACCTTCATTCACATATTCATAGATAAATAATATAAATTTATCACAGATAAATAAATTACATCCATCATAGCTCAAATCAAAATAATTCATATCACAAAGCATCACACATCAGGGATATCAATTCAAAGCATTACATGCAATTCAAACATCCATAAGTAAGGTTAATTAACCATCTGATTAATTTAATTAGATAAATTACTTACGAATAAATAACTAATTCTAGTTAACTAATATTAATTAATTACAAACTATATTAATTAATTATCTTTTAATTATTCATTAATTAACCTTTGGTAATAAATTAATAAACCTTTAATTATTAATTAATCATCCTTAATTAATAAATCAATTAACCTTTAATCATTAAATAATTAACCTTTAATTATTTAATTATCCTTTAATTACTTATCCTTAATTAATTACATCAATTAATCCTCAATTAGTTATCATTCCTTAATCACTTTCATTAATTAATTAACCTTTAATTAATCATCTTTAAATTAATTATCTTAATTAATTATTCACATAGATTAATTATCTTAATTAATTATTCACATAGATTAATTGTCCGTTAATTAATTATTCCCGAATCAATTGATTAATCAATTTTTTTGATTATTAATTAATTACCCTCAAATTAATTACAATAAGTGATTATCCTAAGCACTTATATTAATAAATCACAAATTAATTACATTTCAATCACTTGATAAATTAACTTTAATCATTAATTAATTACTTTAAATCAAGTAATTATCTTTAAGTAAATTTATTATCTTATTATTAAATCATCCTCTAATTACTTTTCTTAAGTAATTATCTTTTAAATTAATTAACCTTTAATTATTTAATTATCTTTATTAATAAATCTTTAAGTGATCACATAATTAATTCTTCTAAATTGCATTGGGTAATAATCCTTCTAAATTACTTTCATTAAGTAATAAATCTTTTAATCACTTAAGACTTTTAAAAAGGTAATCCATTTATCTTAATAATTTACTTTAATTATCATTAAAAAAATTATTTAAAAAACCTTTTAATACATTCTTACTTAATTAAACATTTATTTAATAAAATAATTAAGTAAGAAATTGTCTAGCTTTCAAAACTTATCTAATATAAAAACTTAAAAACTATGAAAATGTTAAACTTGAGGTAACTTCGAGTTACACCCAAGCCAGATTTGTAAATTACCTGAGAAACTCACGAACTTGCTTTACTCCGAGATAACCCTGCAATGACTTCGAGTTTACGCAATAACAATTGCGAGACCATCTTGAGCTCTAACCCTTCTTCTTCCTTCTTAATTTTCCTGATGCACAAAACACACGCGTGCACGATGCACACAAATGTGGACATCTCCAATTGACCTCACGGCCACCTTCAAGTCGACAACGACCATCTCAAACTAACCAACCACCCAGAACCCAAAATATTGCCGTGGTTCGAAATCGAACATATGAGATCAACTGGAACAAGAACTCTCGACTAAAAACCACCCTGACCCAATGACCCTGACCACCAGAGGTCACGTAAATCCGGTCATAGCTCCTCCATGCATCCTCGCATCTACTCCCCTACATCCGATCACCTTTGGCTCACCCTCGACGACGAATTCGTCACTTCCTTTTCGATGACCAAATGGGTTGTTAAACCCTAAAATCCCTTTGTCCAGGCACCACCGTGGCTTAAAAATCTCACGACCATTTTTACCATAGCCGTCGACCCCTCAGCCTGCTCCAGCCGTGATCCTGACCATCCAAGTGTCGCCGATCACCAAAAATTTACGAAAATGTAAATTCTATTCAACATAAAATTTCTCATGATTTATAAAACTAAAAATTCTAAAATGATTTTCTAAAATCATGATTTTGAAATATAAATTCATTTCTATGATTAAAAATCAAAATCCAGATATTCGATTTTGGATTAAAATCTGATCATTCCTGTAATATCCGTTTTTTTTAAAATATTTACTTAATATGTTCACTTGAGTTTATTTTTAAAGTTGAATTTACATTCTTTCAATCACTTTTCTTTCACTGATCACAGCATGAATTTGATTAGATAGATAACTATGATTTTTATTTTAGTTGTTCTTGGGTCTGGAATTCAAACAGAGGTTGTATATTCAGACATGAACAAATCATTTTCATGTATATATATACATGCAGGCATACTTAATAACTGAACAAACAGTTATCATGGCATACTTTAAGTATCAAGCATAGACAATCAAGATATACAAGTTGAGGGTCTTAAAAGAAGGGGTTCGCTCACCTGATTTTTGAAACAGAGACAGTGTTTTGTTTTCTTTTAAATCTGGAACCTGTATTTTTATTTAATACGGAATCTTGCTTTTGCCTGCACTTGATTGGATAAAACTTGAACTTGATTCTATTACATGATGTTGAACTGATTTGCTCCAGTTTGAACTTGAATGTGATGTTATTTGATTCCAGGTTGATTGTTTGCTTTGCTCTGTTGAAAACTTGAACAATTGAATTTTGTTTGTAATTTGCTTCTAGATTTTGTTTTTCTGGTTTCCAGGCTTGAAAACTTGAATATTGAAATTATTTACAGGTTTAGATGCTCCAACTTGTAGTTGTTTCTAGGTTCGAGATGTTTTTGATTTTTCAGATTTGTTTCAGTTTGTTTCAGACTTGATAAAAACCTGGTTTATCTAATTCTCTCATACATATATGTTTATGTAATTAAATTTTCAAAAGAAAAGAAATGAATTTGCCACTTGTCTATTGTATTAACACTTGTTAATATAATTTCTCTTAATCCTAGTTAAAATATAACATTTTATGTATAACCCCCTTTTAAATAATTTTATACAATTTGTTTTAAACCCTATGTTATTAATATTTATGATTCATGTTTTTATCTTTTATTTATTAATGTTACGTACTTATCTCTTGCTTAACTCATTAATTTCAAAAGATAAAAATATATTAATTTTAAATCATAACTTCCAATATATATATTCATATACACATATTAAAATTAGAAAACACATTTTTATTAAATTTAAAAATGTAGAATATTTAAATTCAACTTTTTAAAAAATGTTTATCTTGAATTTTCAAATCCAAATTCTATTAAAAATCAATTTATATAAATATATATATTATAATTCCCAAAACAAATCTTTATTGGTTTTAAATTATATACTTTTCAATTTCAAAATTCAATTTACAATCTATTTATATGAATAAATAGGCACATATCTTATTTAATTTGAAAAATTCAAATTAATTTACAATTAAATCCAAAAATTTATTTTAGTTACCAATTTAAATTCGACTCAAGACCGGGAGCGTTACAGATTCCCCCTTAAAAAAATTTCGTCCTCGAAATTTGCTAGGGAGACAACGAAGAACAGATGAACACATCTGAGATAGAGATTGATTTGCCAGATCAAATCAAACTAAATATCTATTCTGCATTTGACTTACCAAATTAGAATATCAATAATAATTTTGAGAACGAACTCATTCAATACTACACAAGATACTCGGGTTACCAGATCTACGACATAAGCAGGAGCATCGGTTAGTTCGAAGGGACAACTAACCATTCGTAGAATATATATATGGACCCAAACGAACAGACAAATGGATATAATCCAATTCAACTTCATCTTTTGTTAACCAATTTATTTCAAATAAATTTTCAAATTCATTAGAGTTAAAAATGAAAAGCTGATAAGAAACCGATGAAGAGAATACGAAAAAGAAACTTATCTGTAATGATTCGCAGGACCATCACCACACCAAAGCTTCTTTCTAGAGCTACAAGAAAAATCACCAAAGAATTGAAATTGAATGATGATCAAAAGAGATTGACGGAGAAAGATTGTTTCCGTCGTTGCAGGGTATCGACCATTTGTAGTGGTATTCCCCTGTCCCCTATCTCGTCCTCTTTTTGCACTCATATTCACTATCAGTGAATAGTAAGAGAATTTACTGAGGCATACAGACGGATATCTAAGGGATATACTCATTCTAGGTTATGCTTCACCCTATCAGAGCTAAAGTTCAACCTTCAACTCTGATACCAAAATGCCACGACCCGAATTTCAGCGTTCGAAAATCGACATCCATACTTCACCCGTATTCGAATGCTGCAGATTCAACCGTTGAAATCCGATTCGCGCCGGAACTTATAACACATTAAGTACAACAACACAGCGGAAGAAAAAATAACTTTTATTGCTATGCAATATTTGATACAACACATTGATACAAATAGATAACAATACTATCAGAGATACAAGACATAGCAGCGGAACAATAACACCAAAGTGTCTCCAAATGAGACAGAAGATAGAATCCAAAACTGCACCTCGAATTAAAAATCCCAAAACTCCAAATCGAAAGCTCGAACCACCATCACGTTGAATTAAGGACGTTCAGTTCCAAGTGAACAAATGCTATCGCCAAATCCAAAGGCTGGATGCTATCGAATCTACGCCAACTATTTGATTATCTGAAAAACCTAACACTAGACTGCCCGTGTGGAAAATTGTGGGCACCTAGAGTTTAGAAAGGGAACAATAAACTCCAGGTCAGTCATGAGACTGGTACGAGCAAACAAAATAGTTTTATCTTTTAAAACAACAAACAACAAAAGAAGTAGAAGAAATTCGCTAAGCTTTTGGAAAATGAAACTTCCATAAGGCCTCCCGCCACACACACAATGCAAGCGCATACTTGGAGGAGATTTCTCCTTATGACGTCAACAATGCTTGATACGCGAAAATCCTTTTGGTATTACTATTAGTGCATAGTGGAAAACATTTGCAAGTATAATATTAATCTTAGCCAGCATACGTACCATTATAGTATGCCTACTATAGCTACCATGTTAAATGGCAGGTTCTACAACTAAAACCATACAAGGCACGTATTGCATGATTGGATTTCCAACAATGGTCAGACAAAGGAACTTCCCACACCGAATGGAACGCCTTTGGGGGGACGCCCCCGAGAACCTAACTGGATCTCTGCCAACACAATGCCGGGTTACCTCTGTAACTAGGTAACTACTTACACGAGCATGCCATCTCCTGGTCGTTACCGACCTTTATCCGAGGTACCTCTACACCAACAAACACAAAGCAATAAGTTTGCAGCAACCGCATAGGTTAAATATCTGGGCTCCATACCATGATACCACCTTTTATCCAGAAGGAAATGGATATACCCTCAGGGGGCGCTACCCCCAAATAACCTTGCTGTAACGATTCCTGTTTCGACCATTACCGGGTTATGAGGTTCGATGAAGTCATGTCAACAAAGCTACGCTTTACATAAAAGCCATGCTTCGATCAACACATGATCAACAACACTTCGTATGCCACATTACCAAATTGAGTATATATCACCGGTAAATATTAACTACATAACCTCTGAGCTCGTACGTCTCAGAGAATGGTGTTAAGCTAAGAGAATAAATTCTCCACCACCAAACGGAAATGTATTTGATAGAGACTAGTTTTACATCTCAAAGTGTAATGTCATACACACATCTATACAAGTCTGTTACGGGTTCGAACATAACCGAAGGCACTTCTAAAGAAGTCCTTGCAAATCCGGGTATTAATAATCCCGATCGGACTCCCCATCGCAGATGGAGATCTCTGTACCAGTGCGACTCAGTGCAGAGAGATTCGACGGTAATCCTTTCATTCTCGAAAATACCCAGTCATCACCACCAGTCTTCAAATGCTATCCATTTCGTCGTATCATTATTCGAAATGGGTTATATGATACAAAGTCCTCTCCCGGCTAAACCGAATAATGAGCGCTTATCTTTAAAACCATATGGATATAATGGGATCTTAGTTAAGTCACAACTTATTATCCAAAACCTTTCTTTCAAACCGTTTAAACAAATTACCATTTTAATCTTTTAAATAAAAGATTCACCTTTGAAGATACTCTTCAATTTTAAACAAGATTCATCAAACCTTTCACAAAGATTCATTCATAGCTTTCAAACAATTCTATTTCAAATCATTTATACAAAAGATACACCTTTAAGATCCCTTTTCAATTTGAAACAAAGTTCACCAATCTTTCACAAAGATTCATTTATAGCCTTTCAAAACAATTCCCTTTTCAAATTGGATTAATTCATCCAATCTTTAAATCAAATACTCAATTCATAGCTTTCAAAACCATTTCCAAAGATTCATTCATAACTTGGAAATCCCTTTAAAAAAAGGGAAATCCTTCCTTTGTTTGAAGCCATTATCAGTTGAAAACAAAGACTTTTCGTTTCAGAAAAATCCGATAAAATATGCACAAGTTATATCCTTTAAAGTATAAACTTGGGTTAATTTTAATTTCCCAAAGTAATACTTTAAAAATACTTTAAAGATGGTTTTAAAATCCATATATATATTATATAACTTGTATAAACCTTTCAAACCAAATTTCCAAAACAATTTCAAAACGTAAACAAGATATATTTTATTCAAACTAGATTTCAATTTCAAACTTCCTTTTCAAAAGCTTTTCATATTTAACCCAATTCCATGTCTAAAACCATTTGGATTCAAAATTCAACTTTAAAACCATATCACAATATTTAGTTCAAATATCCGTGACTTAAACAATTTCCTCGTGCAATCCATATTTTTGTGTGTATAGTGTGGTCCAGGGGTTTTACACACAATAGTGCAACACCATCAATTATCACAAATCAAACACAGCAATATCGATAAGCGGTATAATCCTATAACGCTTACCTTCGTTCACATATTCATAGATAAATAATATAAATTTATCATAGATAAATAAATTACATTAATCATAGCTCAAATCAAAATAATTCATATCACAAAGCATCACACATCAGGGATATCAATTCAAAGCATTACATGCAATTCAAACATCCATAAGTAAGGTTAATTAATCATCTGATTAATTTAATCAGATAAGTTACTTATGAATAAATAACTAATTCTAGTTAATTAGTATTAATTAATTACAAACCAATTTAATTAATTATCTTTTAGTTTTTTATTATTAACCTTTGATAATAAAGTAATTAACCTTTAATTATTAATTAATCATCCTTAATTAATAAATCAATTTACCTTTAATCATTAAATAATTAACCTTTAATTATTTAATTATCCTCTAATTACTTATCCTTAATTAGTTACATCAATAAATTAATCCTCAATTAGTTATCATTCCTTAATCACTTTCATTAATTAATTAACTTTTGGTTAATTAATTATCTTTAAATTAATTATTCACATAGATTAATTATCCTTTAATTAATTATTCCCAAATCAATTGATTAATCAATTTTTTAATTATTAATTAATTACACTTAAATTAATTACAATAAGCGATTATCCTTACCACTTATATTAATAAATCGCAAATTAATTATATTTCAATCACTTGATAAATTAACTTTAATCATTAATTAATTACTTTAAATCAAGTAATTATCTTTAAGTAAATTTATTATCCTATTATTAAATCATCCTCTAATTACTTTTCTTAAGTAATTATCTTTTAAATTAATTAACCTTTAATTATTTAATTATCTTTATTAATAAATCTTTAAGTGATCACATAATTAATTATTTTAAATTACATTGGGTAATTATCCTTCAAAATTATTTTCATTAAGTAATAAATCTTTAAATCACTTAAGACTTTTAAAAAGGTAATCCTTTTATCTTAATAATTTATTTCAACTGTCTTAATTTTTTTTTATATTTAAAAACCTTTTAATACATTCTTATGTAATTAAACATTTATTTTATAAAATAATTAAGTAAGAAATTGCATAGCTTTCAAAACTTGACTAATATAAAAACTTAAAAACTACGACAATGTTAAACTCGAGGTAACTTCGAGTTACACGCGAGTCAGATTTGTAAATTACCCAAGAAACTCACGAACTTGCTTTACTCCGAGATAACCTACAATGACTTTGAGTTTACGCAATAACAATCCCGAGACCATCCCGAGCTCTAACCCTTCTTCTTCCTTCTCAATTTTCTGGATACACAAAACACACACATGCACGATGCATTCAAATCTGGCCATCTTCGATCGACCTCATAGCCACCTTCAAGTCGACAACGACCATCTCAAACTAACCGACCACCCAGAACCTACGATATTGCCGTGGTTCTAAATCGAGCATACATGATCAACTGGAATAGAAACTCTCGACTAAAAACCACCCTGACCCAATGACCCTGACGACCAAAGGTCACGTAAATCCGGCCACAGCTCCTCCATGCATCATCGCATCCACTCTCCCACATCCGATCACCTCTGGCTCACCCTCGATGATGAATTCGTCACTTCATTTTCGTCGACCAAATGGGTTGTTAAACCCTAAAATCCTTTTTCCGGCCACCACCGTGACTTAAAAATCTCGTGACCATTTTTACCGGAGCCTCAGAACCCTCAACTTGCTCCAACCGTGACCTCGACCACCCAAGTGCCGCCGATCACCAGAAATTTATGACAATGTACATTCTGTTCAACATACAATTTTTCGTGACTTATAAAACTAAAAATTCTGAAATAATTTTCTAAAATCATGATTTTGAAATATAAATTCATTTCTATGATTAAAAATCAAAATCCAGATATTCGATTTTGGGTTAAAGTCTGACCATTCCTATAATATCCCTTTTTTAAAAATATTTACTTAATATGTTCACTTGAATTTATTTTTAAAAATGAATTTACGTTCTTTCAATCACTTTTCTTTCATATATCACAACATGAATTTGATTAGATGGATAACTATGATTTTTATTTTAGTTGTTCTTAGGTCTGGAATTCAAATGGAGGTTGTATATTCAGACATGCACAAATCATTTTCATGTGTGTCTATACATGCAGGCATGCTTAACAACTGAACAAACAGTTATCATGGCATGCTTCAAGTATCAAGCACAGGCAATCAAGATATGCAGTTTAGGATCTTGAAAGAAAGGGTTTGCTTACCTAATTTTTGAAACAGAGACAGTGTTTTGTTTTCTTTTAAATCTGGAACCTATATTTTTATTTAATCTGAAATCTTGCTTTTGCCTGCACTTGATTGGATAAAACTTGAACTTGATTCTATTACATGATGTTGAACTGATTTGCTCCAGTTTGAACTTGAATGTGTTGTTATTTGGTTCCAGGTTGATTGTTTGATTTGCTCTATTGAAACTTGAACACTTGAATTTTGTTTGTAATTTGCTTCCATGTTTTGTTTTTCTGGTTTCCAAGCTTGAAAATTTGAACACTGATATTATTTACAATTAGATGCTCCGACTTGTAGTTGTTTCCAGGTTCGAGATGTTTTTGATTTTTCATATTTGTTTCAGTTTGTTTCAGGCTTGTGGAAAACCTGGTTTATCTAATTCTCTCCTACATATATGTTTGTGTAATCAAATTTTCAAAAGAAAAGAAATGACTTTGCCACTTGTCTATTGTATTATTACTTGTTAATACAATTTCTCCTAATCCTACACTTGTTAAAATATAAACATTTTATGTTTAAAACCCTCTTTTATTAATTTTACGTAGTTTGCTTTAAACCCTACGTTATTAATATTTATGATTAATGTTTTTATCTTTTGTTTATTAATGTTATGTACTTATCTCTTGCTTAACTCATTAATTTCAAAAGATAAAAATATATTAATTTTAAATCACAACTTCCAATATATATATATATTCATATACACATATTAAAATTAGAAAATACATTTTTATTAAATTTTGAAAAATGTTGAGTATTTAAATCCAACTTTTTTAAAAATGTTTATCTTGAATTTTCAAATCCAAATTCTATTAAAAATCAATTTATATATATATACATATATATATATATATTATAATTGCGAAAAAAATCTTTTTTGGTTTTAAATTATAGACTTATCAGTTTCAAAATTCGATTTACAATCTATCTATATGAACAAATAGGCACGTATCTCATTTAATTTGAAAAATTCAAATTAATTTACAATTAAATCCAAAAGTTTATTTTAATTACCAATTTTAATTCGACTCAAAACCGGGATTGTTACGGGGACATCAAACTTCTTATAGCTGATGAGTTACTATCTTTATTCAGGCTATTGGAAGAGGGTCGTAGCATTGGGCTCCTCGAAAGTGCTGCATTGCCAAAAAGCATCACAGAGCAAGAAATGCATGCCATCAATCCTGTCGTGCCCTTAGCCGAGGAGACTCGGGATGACATTGAAGAAGGTGAAATTAGGAATTCCCAGGCCAATAAACCCGGCAACAATGATGCGGGCCCAGGTAAGGTGCCTATGGTCTAACCGCCACAAGGAACGCAATATCAAACACCAATCAAGAGAACGAAGAAGCTGACATACAAATTCACAGAAGAAAAATTGCTGCAGATCTAGAATTCTTCATCACTTTTATTGAAGAAGAATCATCTTCCCAACACTTGGAAAGTTCACTGAAGGGATTTTTTGATCTCCAAATTCCCAATGATATTATTACCTATGACTTTTCAAATACCAATATCGAAGGGAACAATTCTACTTCTAGGAGCGATGAATGCATTGTTCCTACCGATGAAGGAGAGAGAACATCCATAAGCAAGGCTATAGCCATCGGTTTATTAAGGGGGAACACTAGGACACTCACGACCAAGTGCACTTCACTATACGCTCTTCATCAATCCTTGCAAAATAGTTACTTACATTTCCTCATTTGGTCCTTGCAGGTGCAATGACTCGGTCTTGGGCCTTCGATCGCTTAAGGGGCTCTTCAGTGCATCATCGATCTAGCCATGACTCGGAATCTGGCAGGCGTAAGGAAAAAGATGATGGACGGGAGAAAAACTATCATTTAAGGGAATCCTTATCTTCCAAGCACAAGTCCCAGTCTTAGACATCTCACCAGGGAGATCGGCCCAATTTTCCTGTTTATAGTTGATGCGGCAACATACGTTGAATCGAGCGAAGCCGTGGATCGCTCCTTCCCAGCCCTAGATCGCTGTCTCGTATGTCGCAAACGAGCTACAGTAGGTCGCAATCGGTAGCTAAGTCGCGAGCGACATTCCTTAAGTCGCGGCGCGCGCCTAGGTCGTTCCTCCACTTCCTTAAGTCGCGTCGAAATCAACCATAGGTCGCGAACGACCTTCGTTGCTCCACCATAGGTCACGAACGACCTTCGTTGCTCCGCCTAGGTCATTTCTCCAGCCCTAGTTCGCAAGCAAGACGAAGACACTTAGGTCGCAAAGCCTAATCGATCCAATTTCCAGCTAGGTCACGAATACGGCGACTACTACATCGCGAAGCTACAGCCTTCATCCTCTTTAGGTCGCTTAGAATTTCCTATACCGCTGATTGCTAGGTCGTGAGAAACTTTCTTATGTCGCGAGGCTTATGTCGTTCAAGAAGTTAAGTCGCTCTGCCCAAGTTGTTGTGTCACATTTGTTAAGTCTTTTGTTTTTCTTAGGTCGTTGATGTATAGTGTTGTTAAGTCGTATGTCGTTAAGCCGTTGGTTTGTAAGTCGTTGTACTGAGTGATGTATTTGTTAAGTCGCTGTGTTGTAATTTGTATATTGTTAAGTCGTACAAGGTTAAGACGTGTGTGTTGTATTTTCCTATAAATAGGGACGTATTGTCATTGTAGAAGGTTGTTGATTTTTGAATAAACTTTTGTTTGAGTGCTTTGTGCCTCTTGAAATTGGAAGTTGAGTGTGAGCTCCTTTCTCTATTTTTGGTTATTCGAGTGCGCTCGAATCAACGATTTTGAAGCCGATTCACGGAATCTTGTGCCCAAGATCAACGTCGAAGAATCATAGACCTTTTAACACGGTATCGTGCGCGATCAACGTGTTGGAGATAGCTAGAATCCGGTATCTCTTGAGATCAACGGATTTGGGCGTTGGGTATCTACAATCCATAGATTTATATTGTTTCATCTAATCGTTTTATCGATTAGTTTGACACGAATTCTTCATTTCGTCGTCATCGTCATAATCCGCTGCAACAGTTTGCAAACTGTTGCAACAACTGTTGCAGCGGATTATGACGATGACGACGAAATGAAGAATTCGTTTCAAACTAATCGATGAAACGATTAGATGAAACAATATAAATCTATGGATTGTAGATACCCAACGCCCAAATCCATTGATCTCAAGAGGTACCGGATTCTAGCTATCTTCAACACGTTAATCGCGCACGATACCGTACTAAAAGATCTACGATTCTTCGACGTTGATCTTGCGCACAAGATTCCGTGAATCGACTTCAAAATCGTTGATTCGAGCGCACTCGAATAACCGAAAATGGAGAAAGGAGCTCACACTCAACTTCCAATTTCAAGAGGCACAAAGCACTCAAACAAAAGTTTTATTCAAAAATCAACAACCTTCTACAATGACAATACGTCCCTATTTAGAGGAAAAATACAACACACACGTCTTAACCTCGTACGACTTAACAATATACAAATTACAACACAGCGACTTAACAAATACATCACTCAGTATGACGACTTACAAACCAATGGCTTAACAACATACGACTTAACAACACTATACATCAACGACCTAAGAAAAACAAAAGACTTAACAAATGCGACACAACAACTTGGTCAGAGCGACTTAACTTCTTGAATGACATAAGCCTCGCGACATAAGAAAGTTGCTCGCGACCTAGCAATCGGCGGTATAGGAAATTCTAAGCGACCTAAAGAGGATGAAGGCTGTAGCTTCGCGATGTTGTAGTCGCCGTATTCGTGACCTAGCTGGAAATAGGATCGATTAGGCTTTGCGACCTAAGTGTCTTCGTCTTGCTTGCGAACTAGGGCTGTAGAAATGACCTAGGCGGAGCAACGAAGGTCGTTCGCGACCTATGGTGGATTTCGACGCGACTTAAGGAAGAGGAGGAGCGACCTAGGCACGCGCCGCGACTTAAGGAATGTCGCTCGCGACTTAGCTGCCGATTGCGACCTACTGTAGCTCGTTTGCGACATACGAGACAGCGATCTAGGGCTGGGAAGGAGCGATCCACGGCTTCTCTCGATTCAAGGTATGCTGCCGCATCATCCTCTCCTTGTTGACAAAAATTCGACCTCGAATTTGCACCTCTCTCTACCTCAACAAGCTCATCTCCATGGAACGGAATCAAATGCTTAACGTTGAACACATCTGCAGTGTGAATATGATCTGGTAACTTCAACCGGTATGCATTATCATTGACCTTCTTCAAAATTTCTACTGGGCCAAATTTTCGAGCTTTCAACTTGTTGTAAGTTCCAACTGAAAAACGATCTTTTGTCAACACTGCGTAAACCAAATCACCTTCTTTGAATTCTACACTCCTTCGTTTCTTATCTGCTAGTTGTTTATACTTCTCATTTGAATTAAGCAATCGTTCATGAACGGTTCTGTGACACTCCTGCAACTCAGTCACAAAATCACAAGCTCGCTTAACAACTCCCTTCTGATATGGCACGGTCGTCAAATCTAACGGTCCCTTCGGAATTGCTGAATATACAACTTGAAACGAACTGAATCCAGTACTTCGATTAACAGCGTGATTATGTGCAAATTCTGCCTGACATAACTTTATATCCCAGCTCTTCAAATTATCTTTCACAAGACATCTCAACAAGTTTCCCAATGATCTATTCACCACCTCCGTTTGCCCATCTGTTTGCGGATGATAAGCGCTACTAAAATTCAGTTTCGTTCCAACCATCTTCCACAAACTCATCCAAAAATGGCTTAGAAATCGCATATCCCTATCAAAAACAATGGTCTCAGGTAACCCATGTAATCGATAAATCTCTTTAAAGAATAACTGAGCAACACGGACTGCATCAGCGGTCTTCTTACAAGCTATGAAATGTGCCATTTTCGAAAATCTATCTACCACCACATATATGAATCATTTCCACGTTGAGTTCTTGGCAAACCTAAAATGAAATCCATGCTGAAATCAACCCATGGTCTGGTAGGCACAGACAATGACATATACAATCCTGCATTCGTAGCTGTCCATTTGGAAACTTGACATATGTGACATCTCTCTACAAATCTTTCAACTTCTTTTCTCATCGAAGGCCAAAAATAAGATTGAGAAATCAAATGTAACGTACGGTCTCTACCCATATGCCCTTCTTCGTGTAATTCCTTCACAATCTTCATTCGCAAGCTACACTCTGGTATGCACAATTGATTCCCCTTGAATAGAAACCCATCTATCATCACATATTCATCCGTCTTCCCTTTATTGACTTCATCTACCATCTTCGCAAAGTAAGGATCTTCAGCAAACAATTCTGGAAGTACTTCAAACCCTGTCACTTCAACCTTCATTGTAGTCAACAAATGATTCCTTCTACTCAATGCATCTGCAACACGGTTTGTAACTCCCGATTTGTGTTTCACAACAAATGTAATCTGTTGTAAGTATGCAATCCACGAAGCATGTCTGGCTGCAATTTTGTCCTGTCCCTGCAAATGTTTCAATGCTTCATGATCAGTATACAGAACAAATTCTTTATGGAACAAATAGTGTCTCCAATGCTTCACGGCTTGCACAACAGCATAAAATTCTACATTATAAGTATTATATCTCATCTTGGCTCCCGAAAGCTTCTCACTGAAATAAGCAATAGGGCGGCCCCTCTGACTTAACACCCCTCCAATTCCAACCTTAGATGCATCAGTATGTAATTCAAACAATAACTGAAAGTCTGGGAATACTAGAATGGGCGCTGATGTCAAAAGTTCCTTGATCCGCTCAAAAGCAAATCCTGCTTCCTCTGACCATGAAAATTGCTTCCCCTTCATACAATCAGTAACTGGTGCCATCAGCTACTGAAGTGTGGAATGAATCTTTGGTAGAATGATGCCAAACCATGAAAACTTCTAACTTCTATTATCGTCCTGGGTACTGGCCAAATTCTGATCGCTTCAACTTTATTCTGATCCACCTGTATACCTCCTTCTGATATAACATATCCCAAAAATAAAACACTACGCGTCATGAATACGCATTTCTTCGTTGCAGCATAAAATTGTTCCTGTCGCAGTATCCTCAACACTTCTCTCAGATGATGCAAGTGTACTTTTGGGCTTCCACTGTATATCAGTATATCATCAAAATACACCACCACGAACTTCCCAATAAATGGTCTAAAGATCTGATTCATCACCCGCATAAACGTACTAGGTGAATTCGAAAGACCAAACGGCATAACCAGCCATTTATACAACCTCTCACGTGCCTTGAATGCTGTCTTCCATTCGTCTCCTGGTCGAATTCGAATTTGATGATATCCACTTTTCAGATCAATCTTCGGAAAGATAACAGCTCCATTCAACTGGTCTAATAAATCATCCAATCTTAGCATTGGAAATCTATACCTTACGGTAATCTTGTTCAGTGCCCGACTATCGGTACACATCCTCCACGTTCCATCCTTTTTGGGTACTAACAAGGCTGGAACTGCACAAGGGCTTAAACTTTCCTGTACACACCCTTGTTCAAGCAAATCTTCCACCTGCCTTCTCAACTCCTTATGTTCTTTTGTACTCATCCTGTAATGTGGTCTATATGGTAACACAGCTCCTGGAACAAGATCTATTTGGTGTTGTATGTCCCTCAACGGTGGTAACTCTTTTGGAAGCTCTTCAGGAAATACATCTTCAAATTCTTCCAGCACTGGCTTTACTTCTTCAGGAATTTCAACCACTTCATTACTCTCACGTCCGATCAACAAAATACTTCAGGCTCATCTTCGACTTCTTTAACAAACTCTTTCAAAGATAGAAAAGTTTTCAGCTCTTCAATCTCCTCCAACTTGCTTTCCTTCTGTTGTTGCTTTTTAGGAATTAAAGTGATTTTAGTACCTTCAAACATGAAACTATACCTGTTGGTACGTCCATCATGTTGTAGAGCTCTATCATACTGCCACGGTCTCCCCAACAACAGATGACATACATACATATCAACCACATCACACCAACTTTCATCTTTGTATTTCTTCCCAATTAAAAAAGTTACACAAGCTCTTCTACTAACCTTCACTTCCCCCCTTTCCTAAACCAAGCTAACTTGTAGGGCTTAGGATGCCGCTCAGTCTTCAATGCCAACTTCTTTACATCTTCTGAAGAGATAATGTTATCACAACTTCCAGCATTAATAACAAACTTGCAAACTTTTCCCAGAATAGTGTATATTGACTGAAAAATGTTGCTCCTCAACCAACTAGAATCATGCTCTTGTTTTGGTGATAAACAAGACCTCTTCATCATTAAATTACAACCCTTATCTCCCGACAATTCTTCTTCCTCCTCAACTTGGGGTGAATTGGTACATTCTACTTCTACATCCTCATGCTCAGCCTCAGCAATCATTGCTCGCTTCTTAGGTTTTAGACATTCATTGCTCTGATACCAAACTATTGCAGCGGATTATGACGATGACGACGAAATGAAGAATTCGGGTCAAACTAATCGATGAAACGATTAGATGAAACAATATAAATCTATGGATTGTAGATACCCAACGCCCAAATCCGTTGATCTCAAGAGATACCGGATTATAGCTATCTCCAACACGTTGATCGCGCACGATATCGTGTTAAAAGATCTATGATTCTTCGACGTTGATCTTGTACACAAGATTCCGTGAATCGGCTTCAAAATCGTTGATTCGAGCGCACTCGAATAGCCAAAAATGGAGAAAGGAGCTCACACTCAACTTCCAATTTCAAGAGGCACAAAGCACTCAAAAAAAAGTTTTATTCAAAAATCAACAACCTTCTACAATGACAATACATCCCTATTTATAGGGAAAATACAACACACATGTCTTAACCTCGTACGACTTAACAATATACAAATTACAACATAGCGACTTAACAAATACGTCACTCAGTACAACGACTTACAAACCAACGGCTTAACGACATATGACTTAACAACACTATACATCAACGACCTAAGAAAAAAAAGACTTAACAAATGCGACACAACAACTTGGGCAGAGCGACTTAACTTCTTGAACGACATAAGCCTTGCGACATAAGAAAGTTGCTCACGACCTTGAAATCAGCGGTATAGGAAATTCTAAGCGACCTAAAGAGGATGAAGGCTATAGCTTCGCGATGTAGTAGTCGCCGTATTCGCGACCTAGATGGAAATTGGATCGATTAGGCTTTGCGACCTAAGTGTCTTCGTCTCGCTTGCGAACTAGGGCTGGAGAAATGACCTAGGCGTTGCAACGAAGGTCGTTCGCGACCTATGGTGGATTTCGACGCGACTTAAGGAAGAGGAGGAGCGACCTAGGCGCGCGCCGCAACTTAAGTAATGTTGCTTGCGACTTAGCTGCCGATTGCGACCTACTGTAGCTCGTTTGTGACATACGAGACAGCGATCTAGGGCTGGGAAGGAGCGATCCACGGCTTCGCTCGATTCAGGGTATGCTGCCGCATCATCCTCTCCTTGTTGACAAAAATTCGACCTCGAATTTGCACCTCTCTCTACCTCAACAAGCTCAACCCCATGGAATGGAATCAAATGCTTAACGTTGAACACGTCTGCAGTGTGAATATGATCTGGTAACTTCAACCGGTATGCATTATCACTGACCTTCTTCAAAATTTCTACTGGGCCAAATTTTCGAGCTTTCAACTTGTTGTAAGTTCCAACTGGAAAACGATCTTTTGTCGACACTGCGTAAATCAAATTACCTTCTTTGAATTCTACACTCCTTCGTTTCTTACTAGTTGTTTATACTTCTCATTTGACTTAAGCAATCGTTCATGAACGGTTCTGTGACACTCCTGCAACTCAGTCACAAAATCACAAGCTCGCTTAACAACTCCCTTCTGATATGGCACGGTCGTCAAATCTAACGGTCCCTTCGGAATTGCTGACATATGTGACATCTCTCCACAAATCTTTCAACTTCTTTTCTCATCGAAGGCCAAAAATAAGATTGATAAATCAACTGTAACGTACGGTCTCTACCCATATGCCCTTCTTCGTGTAATTCCTTTACAATCTTCATTCGCAAGCTACACTCTGGTATGCACAATTGATTCCCCTTGAATAGAAACCCATCTATCATCACATATTCATCCGTCTTCCCTTTATTGACTTCATCTACCATCTTCGCAAAGTAAGGATCTTCAGCAAAAAATTCTGGAAGTACTTCAAACCCTGTCACTTCAACCTTCATTGTAGTCAACAAATGATTCCTTCTACTCAATGCATCTGCAACATGGTTTGTAACTCCCGATTTGTGTTTCACAACAAATGCAAACTGTTGTAAGTATGCAATCCACGAAGCATGTCTGGCTGCAATTTTGTCCTGTCCCTATAAATGTTTCAATGCTTCATGATCAATATACAGAACAAATTCTTAATGGAACAAATAGTGTCTCCAATGCTTCACGGCTTGCACAATAGCATAAAATTCTACATCATAAGTATTATATCTCATCTTGGCTCCCGAATGCTTCTTACTGAAATAAGCAATAGGACGACCCCTCTGACTTAACACTCCTCCAATTCCAACCTTAGATGCATCAGTATGTAGTTCAAACAATAACTGAAAGTCTGGTAATACGAGAATGGGCGCTGACGTCAAAAGTTCCTTGATCCGCTCAAAAGAAAATCCTGCTTCCTCTGACCATGAAAATTGCTTCCCCTTCATACAATCAGTAACTGGTGCCATCACGCTACTGAAGTGTGGAATGAATCTTCGGTAGAATGATGCCAAACCATGAAAACTTCTAACTTCTGTTATCGTCCTGGGTTGTGGCCAATTTTTGATTGCTTCAACTTTATTCTGATCCACCTGTATACCTCCTTCTGATATAACATATCCCAAAAATAAAACACTATGCGTCATGAATACGCATTTCTTCATTGCAGCATAAAATTGTTCCTGTCGCAGTATCCTCAACACTTCTCTCAGATGATGCAAGTGTTCTTCTGGGCTTCCACTGTATATCAGTATATCATCAAAATACACCACCACGAACTTCCAAATAAATGGTCTAAAGATCTGATTCATCACCCGCACAAACGTACTAGGTGCATTCGAAAGACCAAACGACATAACCAGCCATTCATACAACCCCTCACATGTCTTGAATGCTGTCTTCCATTCGTCCCCTGGTCGAATTCGAATTTGATGATATCCACTTTTCAGATCTATCTTCGAAAAGATAACAGCTCCATTCAAGTGGTCTAATAAATCATCCAATCTTGGCATTGGAAATCTATACCTTACGGTAATCTTGTTCAGTGCCCGACTATCCGTACACATCCTCCACGTTCCATCCTTTTTCGACACTAACAAGGCTGGAACTGCACAAGGGCTTAAACTTTCCTGTATACGCCCTTGTTCAAGCAAATCTTCCACCTGCCATCTCAACTCCTCGTGTTCTTTTGGACTCATCCTGTAATGTGGTCTATGTGGTAACACAGCTCCTGGAACAAGATCTATTTGGTGTTGTATGTCCCTCAACGGTGGTAACTCTTTTGGCAGCTCTTTAGGAAATACATCTTTAAATTCTTCCAGCACTGGCTTTACTTCTTCAGGAATTTCAACCACTTCATTACTCTCACGTTCGATCAACAAAAATACTTCAGTTTCATCTTTGACTTTTTTAACAAACTCTTTCAAAGATAGCAAAGTTTTCAGCTCTTCAATCTCCTCCAACTTGCTTTCCTTCTGTTGTTGCTTTTTAGGAATTAAAGTAATTTTAGTACCTTCAAACATGAAACTGTAGCTGTTGGTACGTCCATCATGTTGTACAACTCTATCATACTGCCATGGTCTCCCCAACAACAGTACATCCATATCAACCACATCACACCAAGTTTCATCTTTGTATTTCTTCCCAATCGAAAAAGTTACATAAGCTCTTCTACTAACCTTCACCTCCCCACCTTTCCTCAACCAAGTAATTTGTAGGGCTTAGGATGCTTCTCAGTCTTCAATGCCAACTTCTTTACAGCTTCCGAAGAGATAATGTTATCACAACTTCCAGCATCAATAACAAACTTGCAAACTTTTCCCAGAATAGTGCATGTTGACTGAAAATTTTTGCTCCTCAACCAACTATAATCATCCTCTTGTTTTGGTGTTAAACAAGACCTCCTCATCATTAAATTACAACCCTCATCTCCCGACAATTCTTCTTCCTCCTCAACTTGCGGTGAATTGGAACATTCTGCTTCTGCATCCTCATCCTCAGCCTCAGCAATCATTGCTCGCTTCTTAGGTTTTGGACATTCATTGCTCTTATGACCAAATTCCTGACAGTTATAGCACTTAAAATTGTTGTTGACCTTGGTCTTAACAGCTTCATTGACTGTTTTGGAAACATTAGCATTGCTACTAGCCCCTTTCACTTGATTGTTGGAATTTGTAAACACATCACCTCCTCGTCTCCCTTGTTTCTCCAAGCAAGTGCTTTCTGATGTGCTTCAGCGACAGATCTCGGATCAAACATATTCACCATATCTTGAATTTGCGTTCTCAACCCTCCAACAAATCTAGCGGTCAATTGTTACTCTGTCTCCATGATATCATTCCTCGCAATCAGTTGATAAAATTCATCCGCATAATCATTCACAGACTTTGTTCCCTGTCTCAAGTTCTGCAATCGCTGATACATATGAGATTGATAATTATAAGGCAAGAAAGTAGCCTTCATCAATTTCTTCATCTTCTCCCATGAGACAATCTTCGATTTGCCCATTCTCTCCCGTGTAAGTTTTGTTTGCTGCCACCATGCCATAGCTCTTACTCTCAACCGAGTAGCAACCAGCTTAACTCTACAAGAGTCGGGAACTTCTTTGAAGTCAAAAATCTCTTCAACATTAGATAACCAATCAAGGAATTCTTCAGCTTGCATACCACCCTTGAATTCTGGAATTTCAGTTTTCATCCCCGACTCCCATCGACGATCATCTTCCACATCCCGATGTTGACGTCGTACTTGGTCTCGATCTCGATAATGAATACTTCCTCTGTCACTCTCTTCATCATAATCAAATGTACTTCGATATCGATCTCGACCATCAACATCTCTATGATCACGCATATCTCTTCGACTATGTCTTTCAGCATCACGATATGGCTCACGTTCATACTCCCGTGGAGTTCTTCTCTCTTCATCTCTATACTCATGATGTTCTCGCCTTGTTGAAACTGATGACTCTCTTCTATCTCGAACAGATTGTGGCGACACCCTCCTCGCTTCCGTAACCGATGGCGAAACTCTGTTTCCGCCATGGTTCGAGATTAGTGACCTTCTCCTTTGACTTTGATTCATATCTATCATTAATTTCTCCAACTTCCCAATACCTTCATCGAATTTTTCGTGGATACGTTGTTCCATTTGCTCAGCTTCTTCTCTTCCATACATATCTCCAATATTTTGAAATCGGTTAGCACGTCTCGGAGGCATGATCTCCCTAACAAGCTCGGTTCCTTCTCTACTTAGCTCAAACAAAAAGTGATGAACAACTCCAATACTTCTTCTCTGCTCCGAACAGGCTCGGCTTAGCCATGATTGGCTAAGTTCAAGCTCTGATACCAAACTGTTGCAGCGGATTATGACGATGATGACGAAATCAAGAATTCATGTCAAACTAATTGATGAAAGATTAGATGAAACAATATAAATCTATGGATTGTAGATACCCAACTCCCAAATCCGTTGATTTCAAGAGATACCAGATTCTAGCTATCTCCAACACGTTGATCGCGCATGATACCATGTTAAAAGATCTACGATTCTTCGACGTTGATCTTGCGCACAAGATTCCGTGAATCGGCTTCAAAATCGTTGATTCGAGCGCACTCGAATAACCGAAAATGGAGAAAGGAGCTCACACTCAACTTCCAATTTCAAGAGGCATAAAGCACTCAAACAAAAGTTTTATTCAAAAATCAACAACCTTCTACAATGACAATACGTCCCTATTTATAGGGAAAATACAACACACACGTCTTAACCTCGTACAACTTAACAATGTACAAATTACAACACAGCGACTTAACAAATACATCACTCAATACAATGACTTACAAACCAACGGCTTAACGACATATGACTTAACAGCACTATACATCAACGACCTAAGAAAAACAAAAGACTTAACAAATGCGACAGAACAACTTGGGCAGAGCGACTTAACTTCTTGAATGACATAAGCCTCGCGACATAAGAAAGTTGCTCGCGACCTAACAATCAGCGGCATAGGAAATTCTAAGTGACCTAAAGAGGATGAAGGCTGTAGCTTCGCGATGTAGTAGTCGCTGTATTCGCGACCTAGCTGGAAATTGGATCGATTAGGCTTTGCGACCTAAGTGTCTTCGTCTTGCTTGCGAACTAGGGCTGGAGAAATGACCTAGGCGGAGCAACGAAGGTCGTTCGCGACCTATGGTGGAGCAACGAAGGTCGTTCGCGACCTATGGTGGATTTCGACGCGACTTAAGGAAGAGGAGGAGCGACCTAGGCGCGCGCCGCGACTTAAGGAATGTCTCTCGCGACTTAGCTGCCGATTGCGACCTACTGTAGCTCGTTTGCGACATACGAGACATCGATCTAGGGCTGGGAAGGAGCGATCCACGGCTTCGCTCGATTCAAGGTATGTTGCCGCATCAATAGTGGAGACCAGCCTCCCTTCAGCGATCCTCAAATTACCACATCATATGAGTAGCACTTTAGTTCTTCTAGCTCTAAGAAATCTCACGACCATAGATCGAGCAAGCATCCAATTGCCACCCTCAATCCATATATGCCATCCGTTGCTCCTGACACTTCTTCAGTGGAGAAATTGGCCGAACTTAAGGCCACCTTCCTGAAAATCTATTTTGATGGGATTATATTCCTTTCCTTGGTACATATGATCCCGGGGCATGCCAAAGCAAACTCTCGTGCATGTTTTAATGATGTGTTCATGCAACATGAATCGTTTCAATACTTAGCGGAAAAAATCTCCGAAGTGTCAATCAAGCGACAATATGAAATAGATCGTCTCAAGCCAGTGGTGATACACGATAATGACATAATCAAACACCAAGATAATGAGCTTCCGGAGTTGACAACAAAACTTGTTGAGGTAGAAAAGAGTGCCAAGGAAACATCGAAGGCAGTGAGCCGTTTAGAAGCTTCCCATAAGAAAGAACTTGATGCTGCCCTCAATCGCAATGAGGTGCTCTATAACATCTCATATCTTGAGTCCAAAAACTATGTGTTACAAATACCATAGTCATCCATAGCATTAACTTTTGGTGACAAAATACAGTAACGCTAGATACGTTGATATAACAGAAACATGTGGATATGGAAAATTAAAAAAATTTAAAGAGACATCTCATTCCATTCCAAATCATATTTCAAGTTCATTACATAATCCCAATTACGTTAACCACGTTCAGAGAAATATAATTATTACATCATACGCCAAGAGCGACATATGAAGATGCCCTATTGGATGATCAGAGTATATATGGGCAATTAAACAACTTTGCCTTTACAAAAACTACACAATCGAATCAAAATAAAAGAGACTTTGAATAGCTATCATGCCTCCCAAATGTCTCTAGGAGCTTATTCGTCTAAAGAGATACCTGCAAACCTCAACTCTCAAACTACTCAAAATCAGTTGAGCGCCCAAGAGTTTGAGGGGAAAACATAAACTTTGAGTCAGACATAAAGCCTGGTACGAATAATAATCTACCATCTCAAACCATTTAGATATCTAGTGAGACCATGCCGCTTAGCGGAAAAGTTTTTCCCGTCACCAGTATCTTTAAAAACTTTTATAAAACCTTATACTGCGCTCCTGCATCCACAATGGTTAAAACATAGCAATTCAAAATATTATGATGATATGCATAAAAGTTAAAAAATTCTGGATTTTCCATCCCCTGTTTAAATGGCTACCTGTAATATTTATAGTTTCTAGGGTCACTATTAAACTTTTAGTTTTCATAGACAAATTAATAACCTGTTCAATATTTATGGACTCCCTGTTCAGTTTCATAGCTTTCTTGGGATCACTAGGAACCTATTGGCCCCAGCTAATAACATCTTTGTTTCATGGGTTCTCCTTGAACCTATTAGTAACTCCAATAACTTCCATCTTATCCTAGTTTTCATGGGTTGACTAGGAACCTATTGACTTCTGTCAATGACTCAATCCAGATATAGTTCTCATGGGTTCACTACAAACCTATTGGCCTCTGCTAATAACTCAATCTTATCATAGTTTTCTTGGGATCCCTATGAATCTATTGGCTTCTGCCAATAACTTTCCTATACATAGTTTTCATGGGTTTACTATGAACCTGTCTACCAGACACCTCTTTAATTAATATTTTAGCATTTAACGTTTGGTCTATCTGACCTCCTACATGCAATTCTACTCATTCAAGAGTTAATTTAATTTATTTTCACTACTGGGTCAACCTAGTTGGTTATTTTGCCCTTTTTTCCAGAAATACAATTATGGGTCAATTACAATGTGAATATACATGTATGAAGAAGTAAACATAATAGCATAATAATACCAACACCTGTGGTTCACTATCCTTGAAATCATTTTATATAAAACTTGGTTAATCCCTTTAACCTATTAACAAAAAAACTTCTTCAAAAACTCTATATTTAAATCACTTCAAAATTCTTTTAATATGCCATGGTTTTATTTTAAAATGAGATTGGGTTATTTGTTTTTAAAACTAAGGCTTTAGAAACCTTTAATCATTACTCTCGAAACCATTGCATATCTTTCTTATGAAAGCATTAAAATATTCTTTTCAAAACTCAAGGCATCTGCCTTTTAGAACACTTTAAAACCTTTCTTTCGAAACCTTTTGAATGTATTAAAGTGAAACCATTCAACCATAGAAGCATAGCTTTGAAACCATATGAAAGTACCCCTTTCGAAACCATTAAAAGTACCCCTTTTGAAAGCATTGGGTTTATCTGTAAAATATCTTTTAGGTCAAAGTGAACATAAACGAAAGTATACCTTTCAAAACCATTGTTTATCATACAAATGTGTTTGGGGAAAAACTTAATGGCGTCAGAACCATTTTTTCGAAAGCAATAATCATTTAGGTAAAACACTTGAAGATTAGCTTCGAAACTTCTATCGAAGGCGCCGCCTTCAAAACCATTAACCCCTTTCGAAAGCTTTTGGAAGTGGCTCATATTTATAAAAAAAGTTTACCTTTCGAAAGTATCGTTATCTTCAATTCCTTCGAAAGGCATAAGTCGGCATAAAAAGCTATACTTTAAAAGATGGAAACCCCTTTGATAGAAAACCCTTTCAAAAGCATGTGTTTCGACTCCTTTGAATTTTTTTATTAAAACAATGCAGGCGCTTATCTTTGAAGGTAAAACAAAGGTTTCGACCACTATCGAAAGCAGTGGTTTCGATATCACGCCTTCTGCTTTTCTCCAATCCACTACATACCATACTTGTGATACCTTGTGTATTGGTTTCGGCTTAGCTGATAGGTTTCGACTTGATTGAAGGTGGAAGCTATGGGTCGAAAGGTGCTTCTGAAAGAGGTGGAACCCACTTTTCTGGGTAAAACTGATTTAATGCCAATTAAAGCAAACACTTTCTATCTAACCTGCCTATTTGTAAACATGTGATTGGTTGCCTCAACTTTTCAAATTATTTTTCAAATAAAACTGCCATATAATTTCAGATCTAAATCATGATTAATTTAACACATAAGCCCTTCCCTTAAGAAAACAATTAAATCATTTAGGTCCTCCTTTCAAAATAATTTAATTCTCATAGTAAATCACTTAGTAAAAATCACTAAAAATCACAGAAATTCACTTTTAATATGTTATCTAACATATAAAAGTTCTAGGCCCTATTCTTCATGAAACAACCAAAGTTAATTTCTAAACCCAATTACACATATTTTCCTTTGAAAATTCATATTAACTCTTCCATAACTTGGAAAATTTCAAAAATTGAAACCCAACTCCAAAAATCATATTTTACATGACATAAAATTTTCTCATGGCATTTGAAATCAATTATAATCAGTTTTACCCTTAAAACCGTATAAAATCATATTTAAATAATCTTGTTTAAATCAAACGTGTTATGATCTAAGCATGTCATCCTCCAAATCATCATAAAAATGGATTTGATCTTAAGCTGAAAACCAATTGTCATAAAATTAAATAGAGATGATATAGATTATTATTCACCTTGATTATGATAAGGAATTTGAGATTTGTTGAAGAATAATTTCCCCTAGTTTTGATCCTTAGCTTGATTTGAATTTCTCTTCTTTTTCTTCCTTAGAAATGGCCATCTGCTCTATTAATTTGCGTTTGATTGTTTTTGTGAAAATGAGAAAAATATTCGTGGATGGGTGCTATAGCTGTGAATCATAAGGGTGCGGTTATTTCCTAATATGCCCATGTTTTAGTTAATAACATAAAAGCCGTTTTAAGCCCATTTAATTAATTAAAAACGGCCCTATATTGATTTATTCAAATCTAAATCTCCATATCATTCTAATTCTTACATTATTTTATTTAATTTATCTAATTAAGTCTCTTGAATAATGTTATCAAAAATTCGAGGTGTTATAGGCTCTCCTCCTTAAAGAACTTCGTCCTCGAAATTTAGTAAGGACTAAACACTAAATATAACAATCATCTGTAACAAATCCTACCAACCATACTAGTCTACCTGATTTGCAACTATCTATATAAAACTAATATAGACATACCCTCAAAGCAGATCAGGATAAGTATCTCTAATCACATCTTTTTTCTTCCAAGTACGGTCTTTCTCGTTTTCGCTCCATTGAATTTTCACCAACCTGACTGTCTTGTTCCTTAACTTTTCTCGTCTCTCGCTACAAACCAAACCGACTGTCTAATAAAAATCAAATTAGGCTCTACTATCAAATCTTCCAACACTGTCAGAGGAATAGTAGTCTCTGGATCAAGCACATACTTGCAAAGATGAGACACATGAAATACATTATGGACACCTGTCATACTGCTCGACAACTCTACTCTGTATGCGAGCTTTCCAACCCTCTCTATAATTTGGAACGGACCAACATATCTCGGTGCCAGTTTCCCTGACTTTTCGAATCGCACCACACCCTTTATAGGTAATGAAAACCTCATCTCCAATTGAGAATTATAGGTCTTTACGCCTCTTATCTATGTAACTCTTCTATCTAAACTGTGCTTCCTTCATCCCTGACACCTCTCTAACCAAATCTAGACCTAGGACTAATCTATCTCTAATTTCCAACCAACATGCTGATGATTTGCATGGCCTTCCATATAAAGCTTCAAAAGGCGTCATTCCTATACTAGTCTGATAACAATTATTATAGGAAAACTCAACCAAATGTAGGCGATATTTCGAAGATCCATCAAAGTCCAATACACAAGCTCTCAATAAATCCTCGAGTACCTTATTGACTCTCTCTGTCTGCCCATCCGTCTGAGGGTGATACGCATTACTTATCTTGAGCTTAGTGCCTAATACATCCTGTAGACTCTTCCAGAATTCACTAGTAAACAATGCGTCTCTGTCACTGACTATACAACTAGGAATCCCATGTAGTCTAACTATGTTCTTAATGAACAACTTAGCTAAAATAGGCGTTGTCCTGACTGACTTACTTGGAATGAAATGGGCACTCTTGGTCAACCTGTCCACTATGACCCACATACTTTCATTTTCCATATTTGGCCTTGGTAACCCGTCAATAAAATCCATGGATATCAAATCCCATTTCCAAATTAGAATCTCCAAAGGTTGAAACAATCCACTCGTCTTCTGATGTTCGGCTTCACTTGTTGGCAGTTTGCACGCCGCCTAACCCACAAGCCAACATCCCTCTTCATGTCTTCCCAATAGAATCTCCTCTTCATATCTAGATACATCTTGGTCCTTCCAGGATGAATCCTAAACTTAGACCGATGACATTCTTTAAGAACTTGTTTCCTAAAGTCCTCAACATTTGGAACACACAAACTTCCCTTCTTTCTCAACCATCCTCTCTGGTCAAGACTAAAATCTTTTAGATCATCGATCTCTGTTCCAGCCTCAAGCCTTGTAACATCTCCAAAAAAATTATCAATTTAAAATTTGTGATTTATATGAATTTCTGAAATTTAAATTGAGGTAATTTGAATTAATTTTAAAATTTCAAAATAAGTGAATATTGAGATGTTTATCTATATATATAAATATATATAATGGATTGGTTTTCAAATTTGAATTTGAATTTGAATTTGGATTTAAATTTGTATTTTGAATTTAAACTTAAATAAATATTTAGGTAAAATATTTGAATTCAAAATATTAACATATGTGTATAATTTTATTAATGTATGAATTAGTATTAAAAACATTTTCTTTTAAAAAGTTGTATTCACATAAAAAGAGAATGTAAATATATAAATAAGGGAAAAATAATATAAGGATTTATTTAAATCTTTATGCATAAGTAATACAAGTGTTAACTAGTGAGACATCCAATTTAATAAGTGTTAACAATAAAGCGTTAAAGTGAGCAAGTGTCAAATTTCATATTTCTTTTCATTTTTCAAAATTAAAGAAATCAAGGCAAAAAATACATTCCTAACTCTTTTCTCTCTCATTTTCTTTTATCTTTACTTTCTAAAGCTTAAGAAAAGAAAGCCTGTACAAATTTTTAAATCAAAAAGAAAAATCATCATCAAGCAAAGTTTAAAACCAAATCAAACAAACCAGTAAACATTTCAAAATAAATTCAAACAAAAGGCTTCTTCTTCAATCTTTGGATCAGCAATTCAAGATCAAAAGAAGATTTAGGAATCAAGCACTGTAAAACTAAATTCAACTTAGTAATTTGACAAAGTTAGCTTAGCAAAGCTTCAGCTAACAAATCAAAGTCTCATCATCTAAAACAATAGGGATCAAGCATCATCAAGTAGAGGAGCAAACTTCCAGTTTTTGGTAAATCAATTCCCAGTCTTCAAAGTTCAAAACATGGACACTTCTTCTCTGTTTCTTCTTCATAGGTGAGTATTTTTTTTAGATTTCGTCTGAACCCTGTTATTGTGAAAATATGAAGTTTGAATTGAAAATGTGAGTTGCATGTATATATATACATGAAAATGGAGTGTGCATGTCTATGCATTTGAAATGGGGTCTGTCCCAGGTTGACGGGCATAAGCATGATCAAAAAATTGATTTCTTCTTCTTCGATCAATATTAAACCATAAGATCTAAATAAAAGTTATTTTTTAGGCATGATTCAAGTTCTAAAATAGTTTTAAGCAAATCAAATTGAAGAATTTTCTGAAAAATTGAAATTACAGGCAAAACTAAAACCTGTTGGAAAATTGATTATCATAATCTTCGATTTCATTATATCAATTGAAATGTTTTAGAAAACAACGATTTTTGAAAGTAAAATTTTATTTTTAAATAAGTATTTACTGTGATAGGAAGAAATGAACGATTTTGGGGTTTTGGCCATTGCCGATCATCGATGCAATGGAAATGGTCGGGATTGCTCTTGAAGGTGGAGGAAGATTCAAGGATCATCAGAAAAATACTCGACGATTTTTTTTATTCATCGGGGAGGGCTCACGAGATCCAACTAGGGTTTTAACCCTGCGTTTTTGTCGATCGTTTCTTGAAGCAATGGCATTGTCTAGGTTGCATCGGACTAAACATGGGTAATTGGTGGCGATGCGTGGTCAATAGGTGGATCTCGTGATGGAAGCGCGTGGACTCTAGTGATCTATGGCGTCGATACGAGGTGAATTTATAGATCGAGCTTCGTTCCAGATTGAGTCAGATGACTCTTTTGCAAGATCTTCGACGTTTTGGTCTTCTGGGTGGTTTGGATGCTTGGTGTGTTTGTCGTTGACTCGATGGAGGCCGGAGCTTCGACCGGAGGTGACGGTTCCAACCATGCGTCTGCACAAGTCCTGATGTGTATCAGGAAGCGGGGTGGAGGAATGAGGGGATGATGACTCGAAGCAAGCTTCGGGAGAGTCGCGTGATAGCTCAAATCTTAACTCGAGTAAGACTTTTTTTTGGCAAAGCCAGCGAGGTTGACTGGACCCCTACCAGTTTTATTGCAACAACAATAAAAAATGATTCAAAACAAGCTTTGAATCAAGCAAGAATGGAAAACATAGAGGAAAAAAAGATAAAAATAAAATAGCACAAATGAGCCCAAACATGTATCAAGTCATCTGGGAAAAGACTAGCACTCCTCTTCAATTGCATGAATGTTCTTGTCCTGACCTCATACCAAAGAGTTTCAGGATTCTTCTTCTGATTTTCATACACAATAGCATTCCTTTCTCTCCAAATCACATCCATATATATTTTCAAGCTAACAACCAACTCTCTTGCCTTATCATTTCTCCATCTATTAACTTTATAGATTACACTCCAGACAATGTTTGTGTTAGCAGAGTTAAGAATACACCCAGTTTTGCAACCAATTCTAGACAACAAGAATGTTAAGACCGAGCAATCAAAAAATAGGTGATCAACTGTTTCCTCATGCAACTCACAAAACACACACTTAGTGCAACAAATCATACCGTACCTATTCAACACACTTCTGGTCAACAAAGCATGACTAACTACCTTCCACATCATCAAATTTTCTTTTAGGATAGAATCTCTAGTCCAGATAATAGAGTACCACTTAGCAGCAGGCAAGGGAGCAGTAGTTGATAACTGTTTGTACACACTTTTAATAACATGAGGCTTCAGGTTCCAAGATATAGTGTCAGGATGATTAGCAGAGAAGTATAAGCTCTGAATTTCACTCCAGAGCTGCCTGATCATCTGGTTACTGTTGTATGGTAGCTGCATTCTACCTTCAGAGAAGAAGTCATAGGCCTTAGCATCACAATGAATACCAGATTGCACAATCAGAGAATAATCAAACACTTTGGATAGGATATTGCCCTTACTCACCCAAGGATCATGCCAAAAACTAACACCAGAATTAGGATTAACATGATATTGTATCATAGGAAGGAAAACATCCCTAAGTTTCAATAGATTTCTCCAAGTCCAACTACTCTGTTGAGGTATTTCCATACACCAAAAATACTTATTCTTTATGTTGAATTGCCATGACCATTTAACCCATAAACTATCCTTCTTATTCAGGAGGTCATCAAGGAGTTTACTAAAAGCAGCAATATTCCACTTTTTAGCATTAATAATTCCAAGCCCACCCAGTTTCAAGGAATACTCAAATTTTGAGAAGGAGCAAGGCAACAACTTCCTATTGTGTATACTCCCAGTCCAAAAATATCTATTCATGGCAGACCTAACAAGAAGAAAAAGTTTACCAGGAAGAATTAGAGTACATGCCCAATAGATAAGGGAAGGAAACACAACAGATTTCATAAGAACAAGCCTTCCACTTTGAGACAGGTGTCTATTAGCCCAAACACACATGACAGAAGTAATTTTATTGAATAGGGGAAAACAATCAGCATTAGAAATTCATTTTGTAATTAGAGGCAGACCAAGATACCTCATATCAGAATCCATACAAGTAAAACCAAAATGTTGATACAATGCAGCAGCATGAACATCACTGACACCAGCAACAAGCATGGTAGATTTGGATTGATTAATAGAGAGGCCAGTCATGATGTTGAAGGACTGTAGAGCCTCTAATATTCCACTTAAGGAGGTAAACTCAGGCTTAGTGAACAACATAACATCATCAGCAAACATAATAGAAGAAATTTGGTGGTGAGAGCACTTAGGATGATACTTGATTAGTTTTTGAGAGTATTTAAATTTTAGTATAACAGTGAATACTTCCATGACCAACAAAAATAAATATGATGACATAGGACCTCCTTGTCGAATTCCTTTTTCACTTTTGAAAAAACCAACAGGCCTACCATTTATAACCACAAAGAAGGAAGGAGTGGAAATGCAAACATAAACCCAAGACACAAATGTTTTCGAGAATCCCATCATGGCCATAATCCTAACAATAGAAGCCCAATGAATAGAATCATAAGCTTTGGAAATGTCAACTTTAAGGGCAGCAGTAGGAGAAACATTTCCTCTACTATAACCATTTAATAACTCTTGAGCAAGGAGGACATTATCGAGTATATTCCTAGATGGGATGAAAGCAGCTTGGTTGTTAGACACAATAGAAGGTAGCACACTAGCAAGGCGAGAAGCAAGAATTTTGGAAATACATTTGTAGACGACATTACAACATGATATAGGCCTGAAGGAGGACACACTGGAAGGAGGAGAGACTTTAGGAATTAAAGCTATGTTAGTGGAGTTGACTTCCCTCAATAATTTACATTTGAAAAAGAAATTATGAATAGCTTGAAAGAACTCATGTCCAAGCACACTCCAAGTAAAAATGAAGAAAGTAACGTTGAGGCCATCAGGCCCACCAGAAGATTGCTGGTTCATAGAGAAAAGGGTGGGTTTTATTTCTTCATCAGTGACTGGTTTAATAAGAGCATCAGCTTCCTGCAGAGATAGACACGGTAGGGCAAGGGAAGAGATTTGATTTAAGTCTGGATTGAACCTAGAAGAGTTGCCAAGCATTTTAGAGAAGTAATCAGTAAAGGCTTTGTCAACAGATTCTACAAAAGAAAAAAGAGTACCATGTTCATCAAAGATGCTAATAATATTTTCTCTGGCATGCTTAACCTTAAGAAAATAGTGGAAGAATTTAGTATTCTTGTCTCCTTCTTCAATCCATTTATAGTGTAGTTGCTGTCCCTTCATACTTGCTTCCAAGCTTAGAGCATTATTCACCTCCTTGTATAATCTTCCTTCCTTGGCAGTAGCATTCTCATCTTCAGGATGCTCCATCATGTTGGCTTGATAAATCTTCAGTTGTTCCTTTAGGAAGGAACAAAGCAGGCTGCCACAACCAAAAGTGGAAGAAGCCCATAATTTGAGAGTCTGTTTGATGCATTTTAACTTCCTGTAAAACTTGAACATAGTGTTACCAAAGCAATTAAAATTAGAATTTACTTGAGAAACTAAAATAAGAAACTGGTCATGCTTAGCCCATGCATTAAAAAATTTAAAACTTCTCTTTTCTCTTCTAAAAGGGAGACCAAGAGTCAAAATCAAGGGAGAGTGGTCAGACATGATGGGTTGAGGAAGAAAAACAGATAGGGAAGGCCAAATATTGAGAGAAGGGATGTTACAAAATGCATGGCAATAGTTGTAAAGGTACGAACACCACTATGGCTTCTGTTGTTCCAAGTAAATTTGGCACCTGACTTGTTAACCAAGATTAGATCAGATTCAGACATGGCAAGATTTAGAGGAGCAAGATCTCCAAGAAGGAGAGGAGATCCACCAAATGTATCATCGCAGTCAAAACAAAAATTAAAGTCTCCCAATACAACCCAAGGATAAGAATTTTGTCTAAGAGGAGGTAAGGGATTAAAAAGAAGATTTCTGGAAGGAACAAAGTTGTCAGCATAAACAAATGTGATGTAGAAAGAAACTTGAGTTTGAGAAACAATGATATGAAAATGAATGGATTGTCTAGTAGTTAGGATTGGAGATAAAGACAACACAAAAGGACAATAGAGAACAAGAATTCTGCCGTAAGAAGCAGAATCAAGATTACGTTGGATGGCCCAAGCTGGGTTAATATATGTAGCAGCTTTAATGGATAAAGGAAGATTGATCTTAGTTTCAAGAAGACCAAAAAGACAAATGTCATATAAGGAAACTCGAGTAAGATTTTTGATGTGCTGTGTAAATACTTAGGAAAATTTGAAGTTTGAAAAAAATAGGCGCACGGGTAGAATTTTGATAAAACCTAAAGCAAACAAGAATTGTTCTCGGGTGTGACTCGAAGTGGCCTCGGGTCAGTTGTATGAAACAATTTACTTCAAAATAAAATTCAAACTTTTAAACCTTTTTAAACCATGTTTTCAAATCAATGATTTCGATTTAAGTTTGAATTAATTAAATATTTAAGGAAGATATTTTCAAGGTAATTAAATTTTAACTTATTTAATTGTGTTACATCATTTTATAAAGTTATATATATTAAATAAATAGTGTAATCTAAAAGGGTAATTAAGATATAATGTTATTTAAACTAATCTTAACCTTTTGAAGTAATTAATGTGATAAAGATAATTTATTAAACAAGTTCTAAAAGATAACCAAAGTGATTAATAAAGATAAAAAGATTTATCTTTTTATTTATTAAGTAATTAATGGTTTGTTAATATAATTACTTAAGAAATAATTACTTAATTAATTATTAATACTAAAGATTAAATAAATAAATAATTAAGGTTAATTAATTTGTAATTAATTATTAATTAATTAAGGAATAATTAATTGATAAAAGTAATTAAGATTTAATTAATTAACAATTAAGGATTAATTAATTAAGATAATTAATTAAGGAATAATTAATTAATGAAAGTGATTAAGATTTAGTTAATTTATAACTAAGGATAATTAATCATTGATTAAAGATAATTAATGAAAGTAATTATGTGAATTAATCAATTTAAATGTAACAGCCCTGGTTTTCAGCTATTTATTTTATTTAATTATTTAATTTTGAAATAATATTTTTTATAAATTGTGTTTAACAAATTAGTTTAATTATTTAATTTAGAGATATATTTTACATATTTTATATGTCAATAAAATTAAATAATAACTGTGAAAATTTAAGCTAGGTTTGAACTGTAAAATTTCGCGTTTAAAGGACGCGTCAATTATAGGGTATAAGCAACGTAATAAAACGGGTGTTTTTAAAATGTTATTTTTATGAAAATTTCTGATGTTCTGGACTGCGTCTGTTTAGCGTAGTGTAAAAATAATATTTTCAAATATTTTCGAAGAGAAATATCAGTCAGTAAATTTCTACCCAACGTTACGTTGTTTTAACTAACGGTTTGATTTTTAATAAATTTGTATACGTTTTCTTTCCTAAGCTTTGCATAAATTTTGCCATTTCTTTTGGTGAAATCAAATGGATCACGAGAGCAACCTTTTGCATTGGTAACGTTCAAACTTTTTTTAAAACAAGCCATATATCACGCACTTACCCATTTATATATGTAACTGATGCATTCATTCTTTCAGCTCTGTAACCACACTGACTTTTACATCCACATCTATATTCATACAAAGATGTAAACAAATATTTATCAAATCAGTGCTGCCGTTGCTTGCCTACAAACCAAAAATAGGAAAACTGAACATTGATCTGGCCTTAAATGCATCAAATACATTTGTTAGCATACTTAATACAGATCACAATTTATTTGAAAAAAATGAATCTTCACAGGTATTCACATTAGCATAAGAAACTGATGCTCTTTCCATTATCTCTCGGCCTCCCTGTTGATGTGCATTCATTTTCCTTTTGCAAACTAATGAGTATGTCACGTTTATACTTTGTAAACTGATGCATTTACTCCCTTGATCAAGTTTTCAAGCCTGGAACATAACTCTCGGCCTTCTCTTTATATATTCCTCTGATCACGCATACATATTTCAAATTTTCAACTGTAATGGGTGTAACTCTCGGCCCCCTTCTTTGTTTCATTTATTTTGTGTAACTGATACGTTTTCTTTTTCTTTTTCTTTTTTTCTTTTCATTTACTTCCTCTGAAATTCTTCAACCGCGTGCAAGCCTTTATCAAAGGTAACTGAAGCATGCATTTAATAGAATGAAAATATTTGTGATTTCCGTTTCTTCAATCAGCCTTCAAAAATCAACGCAACCTGCCTATTATCTTTCTTCCTCTCAAGTTTATCTACTTATACTTCGATGCATTTACATAAGTTTTTTTCACATTCTCTTATCTGTTCCTCTCTGATTCAGGCTTCTTTCAGGTAAACTTTTTCATAGCTATTTCTTTATTCTTCCAATTCTTCCTTTTGGTGGTTCTGAATTGACTTGCTCGGCCAAACCTTTAACCTGAGTTTCTTTTATCTGCAAAGCATGGGTAAGGATGGAAAGGGTAGGTTAGGCCTATAGTATGTGGGTCTTCAGTTGCATAGATATCACATCAGGGTTGTTTGCACATTTTTTTCCCAAAGTTTTGAGTTATAAGTGTAAATCTGTAGGTAGAAAGGTGAAGTAGTTGTAAGTTTTAAGCTATGTATCATAGTGGGTAGTGTGCAGTTGCATTCATGTCATAGATTTGTCTGCCTATATTGTTCAGATTTGCATTTAGGTCATAGGTTGCATTTGTGTCATAAGTTTGGCCTCAGTGCATAGGAAGTTCTGTTGCTTAGCCAGGAGAAATTTTGCAGAGCAGTGTAAGTAAGACCGGAGTTTAGTAGATGCTAGAGAAAAATAAGGTGTAGTGGATCATGGTGAAACACTCACACATTTCATACTGGGTCTGTTCAAAAAGGAAATGCATAGCTCAAGTTTACAGAGAAGATTTCATGAGAAGGGGTCTGCATATATATGGATTGGGAAATAGGCTGTTACCACTGTACACGTTTTGAATCTAACATGGGTTAAGATTGATGACTGGGGTTTGGATGATGCTTAATAGAAGTAGTGGGTTCCGAGTTAAATAATTTTGCAAAGAATTATTGCAAAACTTGAGATGAACTTGCAGTAGAAGATGAATACTAGTAGTGAGTTTTGTTTACATTTATGCATAGAAGAGTCTGCATACAATTGTACTGATCTATCTTGGGTTGCTTGATGCTTAATAGGGAAGATAATTGCATGTTAGTTTAAAGGACTGGAGAGTTCAAGGTAAGGAGCAATATACATCTTTAACTGAGATAGATCCAGGTGGAAAAGGATCAGATAATAGGAGAAAAGGGAAATGTTTGACAGTGTTGGCTAGGACTTTGTGCATGTGTACATCATGATTTAGAATGGGAAATGAAATCTGAGTGATAACATGAGTTGTAAGGATGCATACATATGGGTCTTAGAGTGTGACTGCATACAGTCTCATTTTTATCTTATGATATGCTCCCAGAGGCAGTTAGATATATATATAGTAATAAGGAAAAGCAGAGAAAGTGGAGAAAGGGAGAGGCAGAGAGGTGCACCTGTGCACGATTGTGCACGGCAGAAGTACATGTGGTGCATGATTTGGATTGAAGCTACATAGAGTTGGGGACTGGGCTGATAGTTGTAGATGTGGATGATAAACTGGATTGGGTAGATGTGGAGATGGTGAAGTTTCAGGGTTGAGATAGGTAAGAACTGATTTTCCAGAAGCAAGTTAGGTGGAAATGTTTACCCGAAGCATGAACATATTTTTCTCGAAGCAGAGACACATCTGACTCGAAGCAAATTGCATGTTGGCTCGAAGAAGTTAGGTGGGTGACTCAGGGTAGTTGATGATAGTTGTGTCTGCTCTGAACTGGTAACTTGATGTAAGCTGTAGATCTAGTGCAACGAATTAAGAGAGAGGCTTTGGAAACCAGGAAGAAGTTGAAGAGGAAACTGGGAAGGGTTTGAAAAGGGGGAGACTGCACATATATGTTGCAGTGTGCATAAGAAAATTTGGCAGTAGAGAGATGCACGTGCGTGCACGTATCCGTGTCATCGTACATGGGGGAAAAGAAAAATTTGTATGGGCGGGGGTTCGTAGTTAGCTTTTTGTCGTAATTGTTTTAGGGAATATTTTCGTCGTAAGTTGGGGGGGTTAGCACGGTTCACAGTTCGGGTATATTTTGGGCACTTTACACAGTGGAGTGGTCGAGCAAGTCAAATCAATTTCCGTTCTATTTTAATCTTTTCTTGACCATAAATTCTAAAGTCGCGTTTCAAAATATTTGAATTTGTTCTAGATTTGAATCTAGGCGACATCAGAAGAAATTTGATCGTTATTTTCTGTCGGTCTTTACCGGTGAATCGTCATTTTGAATTCAAATTTTCTGCAACTTTCAGGTGAGTATTCCTCACCAGACATATGTACATATATTTTGTGAATTATCGCAAGTGTATGTGTAAAAATTTTATTTAAATATTATCTGTCTGTAGTATAACGTAGAATGATGAATCCCATTTAAATTGACACCTCATCAGTTATTATCTGTTGTATTATTTCTGCAGCTATATTATATTATTGTTTATTTACTGCTTAAATCACCACTGCAAGTTCCCTGTTAAATTTAGATTGTTGTGGGCTGAAATGATAGGCCTAAATGATGATTACTGTGCTATTATTATGTTAACTGTTTAACTGTTAACTTGGGATTGCGGGTTTGAAATGATAGAACCCGGGGTTTGTAAATTACGGATTGAAATGATATAAATCCGCATCACTTGACCTAGGCTAGAAAACTATATACAGGCCCGTGGTCCTTATAATATTTTCTGAAATATTTAAAATTATTTTGGAAGTTAAATATTTGATTTAATATCTTTAAAGGATTTTATATTGATTTTGAATGAGTTATAAACGTTAATAAATAAATAAATAAATATTTGAATAAAATTTTGGAATATAACTTATTTTGGAAATTCTGGATTTTTGAAAGGATAAGATTTCAGTTAAGAAATATATATATAAGTTATATTTGGAAATATTTATTAAGTTAAACAATCTACTAAAGCATTTAAATGCTGTCTTTTGAAATTGGACTAGTTTTACCCGTAACTTTAGGTAGCATTTCCTAAGTGCTATAGAATCTGGAATTTGATTGTTTTGAAATTTAAGGAATTTGATAAATTATATTTATGTTTAAGTTTTGGAGACCTTTAAGATATGAGATTTATAACTGGATTTTCTTAATAAATCTAAGATGAACATTCTAGTGTTAAGTAAATTTTGAAATTATTTAATGGCATAATTTTGGAGTTTTATCTATGGAATTTATGGGAATATTCAAGACGAAATAATAAACACTAATTTGTTGAAAGAAAAAAATATCCAACCTTAGTTTTGAATATTAATACTCCAATTGGATATATATATCGGAATTGAAATGGTCTTGGGAACATGAAGTGATATTTAAATTATGGTTTAAAATAAAGAAATATATTTGTAAAGCTATGTAAATTATCTTCTTTACAAAGTAACCATAAAGTTAAACCATTTATATCCAAACCATTTGTGTTTTGGGAGTTATGTTTTTTTAAAGAAAAATTTCCAATATATTATGGTTTAAAGGTATAATTCAAATATTTGGTTTCCAGATATTAAAAATTTTAAGCAGTATGGTTTTGGAAAAGAATTATATTTGAATATAACGATATCATGTTGTTTTGGGTTTTAAATGATATCATATTTATAGTTTTGAAATGGAAATGTTTATACTGGTTTTAAAGTATAAATTGTTTTTAAATGACCACGGGTTATAATAACGATGGGTTGGCAAAGAGACCGGGATCGGATATGGACATACTCTCTGTCGATACCGAAAACCACTTTGACCAACCGTGTACGCGGTGGAGATTCCAGAATGAAGTAGGTCGGTGGTGGCGTTTCCTGTAAGGTAAATACGTGGACCCGACTCCCGTGAGTTGGCATAAGGTGGCTAAAACAGGAGCAATTCCAGGCCAATGAGGTCATTCCTCTGATCGGACGCTCCTCTTCGATATTATACTATGATTTTGGATTGATTCGGTGGCCACCTCTATATTTTGATTTTGGGGAGTTAGTCCGAGGTGGGCGGTAACTGCGGCTACGCGTTTCCACCAGCCTGGATAGCAATTGGTATATCTACCCTGGCATTGCCTAGTTGTGCCGTGTCATCTACCATACCGAGCCTTGTACGAGTTTAGATTTCTCCCGTAGCCCGTGTGGTATCCTCTAGTTGCTTCCCGATCAGGAGGAGCTATGATATTGGATGGACTACTGGGACTATTACGTGTTAAGGTGGAAAATGTAAAGCCTTAATGCTATTTAAAAGTATGGTTATTTTATAAATAGACACTATTATAATAGCGCAATATACTACATAGTAAATAGTTTGACGGATCCTTAGAGGATGGGCGGTCCCAAGCATCCTTTAAGTTACTTACTCTATATTACAGTACACTTGAATTAGCTTACATTATATAAGTATGTATGTCCTGACTCGAGTGTTATGTTTTATTTTTCGCTCGGGTCAGCCTGAGTTGCAGCTTCAATTTCTTCTCCGTAGCTAGGACACTCAGTAGATCATTCGCGCTGCTGGAAGTTGTTTCAGCCTTTATCTTTTCTGGAATTCAAGACTTTGAAGACCCTATCTCTATTTATGTCTTAAAATTTGTATTGAGGATTATAGACAATGTAAGTTCTGTTTTGTTGAAGTTATATCAGTGGCTTCATGAACCACTAAATTTTAATTTCCGCTGCGAGATTCTGATATCTGTGTATGTGATTCTGTGATCTATTTATTTTATATTCTGAGTTTTGCCAAATTTATTCTACAACGCAGTATTTTGAACAATTCAAGTCCGACAATGTGCGGATGCGAATGGTTGAAATATTGGGTCGTTACATTTGGTATCAGAGCTTTGGCTCTAGGCAAAACTTAGAATGTATGGTAAATCTGATTTATAGAATCACCTTCATTTGAGATTGAATCTCTTCCTTTTCGAATTTGGAACATTCCCTATGATTCCAAAGTTCATTCGTGTCCCTCACTTTTCATCTTCTTTAGATTCTAGGAGTATCCCATAACTCCACTTCGGATGATCTTTTTGTGAATTGGCAGTCTCGCCATTGTCAAATAAAGGGGTGAAACTCCTTTACCATTTGCATTGATTCACCGGAAATTTATATTTATCCTCGGTTTACATGCTAGTATTTTTGGTTATTCCGAACTCTATCTCTTTTGATCAATGTAGACTTATTCCAACCACATCGATCTGACTCTTTAAGTCACGGTTGACCCGGTCAAGGTTGCCCGCGATTTATATAACTTACCTAGTTCCTTATTCGGTTATTTAACCATCAGATCTTCTGATTCCAACTAACCTTGGATTCTATTTGATTTGAATTCATCGAAATTGAATTTCTATCCTTGGTTTGAAAAATGTATTTTTGAAATAAAATCTAATATTATAGTATAATTTTCAGAATTTTATAATTAATTTAACTATTTGTCAAGAGATAATAGTTTTGATTTTATTTATGATTTTATAAGCCATGTGTTTTGTCTAATATAAATAATTGAATATAAACAATGGTTATAAATTAAATTGGAAACAGAAATGAATTTAAACAAGAACTTGAGAATTCAATTTCTGATGATTTCAAACCTTGTGGTTAAATTTTAAAAGGATGTAATAAGTATTTTGTATAGAAATTTGTTCTCAATTTTTTTTTTTTTAATTTTAATTAGTGCTTTTCTCTTTGTCGCTGGAAAATAATTTCGGTGGTGACTGCAGCATCATCGACATTCATTTTCGAGTTTCGAAGCGAAAAGACCATTCTGTAGTCTGGCTACAGTGTTACCTTGAAGATTTAAATTGATTTGAATTTCTAAAGTATGACTTAATATATATAGATATATAATTTAAAATTGATTTGACATATTATGTATATATATATTTATCTATCTATGGTTTGAAGGGAATCAGAAATTTAATTCTTAAAATTTTATCTTAAGAAAAATTCAATAAAAGAAAGAGGAAAAAATAAAATCTTGAATAAGAAATTCCAATTGGAGATAATTAAATTGAAAGTTTTATTTGTATAACACCCAATTTCATTTAATATAACTTACCTTGATCTTCAAAAGTTAACATGTAATTGGATAATATACAATATAAAAGGATTTTATAAGTGGTTATAATAAATATTATACACTTAAATTTTAGTTATAAAAGATTAATGGGGATAAATTAGGAAAAGGAATTTAAGGAATTTTATTCAAATGTCTTAATAATCAAATTAATTTAATATGGATTCGTAAATCTAACCAAGAGATTTTAATAAAAGGTTATTTCCTGAAATGAATATGTTTGTGTAATAAACAAGGTATCTTTGAATAAGGAAAAATATTTGAAAGGGATATTTTTGGAGTAAGGATTATATATCTTCAAATCATAGTTTAATTGATGTCTAAATAAATAGTTAAGACGTATTCTAATATCACTAAATTTTGATAATTGAGAATTGGTTTTCAAATGGAAATTCAAGGGTAACTTATTGAAGGAATATCTTATTTATAAGATAAGTATTTTTAATAAAGTGTTAGGTTATTTGTTAAAATTCAGAGTTAAGTACATAATAAACTGATTAGGAATACTATTATATCTACTATAGCATATTATGAGTGCTGCTGTTTCTAAAAATAAAATGTTTTGGAAATTTTTTTTTTATAAATGAACTTAGGAATATTTCAACCTTGAAATGAATATTGTTTGGCATTGAATTTAAAAGGTATAAATGAAGATTATTTTAAAGGTATTATGATTTTAGTAGCATGATTTCCAAATGATAATATTTATAAATTTAATGATTTCAAAGCATTATGATTGCAAATTTATTATCTTATTTGTTTTCAAACTATCTTTAAGTGTCCTTGGTTTCCCTATCTGCTACGGAATGAGGAGGCTATTGCTTATACCAGTCTATTTAGAAATCTTTTCTATAATCTTTAAAAATCTTTGTTACTCATCGGGGCCTGAGCACCGCTTACCACCCATAGACCGACGGTCGAACTGAAAAGAGTAAAACCGATTCTAGAAGATCTTCTTCGTGCTTCAAATCCGGAACTATTCGTTTAAAGTTCTTGTTTATCTAGCTTATCTTCCTTTGTTCCCTTCCTTCGTTCCTTTTCGAGGACGAAAAGTTCTTAAGTGGGGGAGAGTGTAACAGCCCTGGTTTTCAGCTATTTATTTTATTTAATTATTTAATTTTGAAATAATATTTTTTATAAATTGTGTTTAACAAATTAGTTTAATTATTTAATTTAGAGATATATTTTACATATTTTATATGTCAATAAAATTAAATAATAACTGTGAAAATTTAAGCTAGGTTTGAACTGTAAAATTTCGCGTTTAAAGGACGCGTCAATTATAGGGTATAAGCAACGTAATAAAACGGGTGTTTTTAAAATGTTATTTTTATGAAAATTTCTGATGTTCTGGACTGCGTCTGTTTAGCGTAGTGTAAAAATAATATTTTCAAATATTTTCGAAGAGAAATATCAGTCAGTAAATTTCTACCCAACGTTACGTTGTTTTAACTAACGGTTTGATTTTTAATAAATTTGTATACGTTTTCTTTCCTAAGCTTTGCATAAATTTTGCCATTTCTTTTGGTGAAATCAAATGGATCACGAGAGCAACCTTTTGCATTGGTAACGTTCAAACTTTTTTTAAAACAAGCCATATATCACGCACTTACCCATTTATATATGTAACTGATGCATTCATTCTTTCAGCTCTGTAACCACACTGACTTTTACATCCACATCTATATTCATACAAAGATGTAAACAAATATTTATCAAATCAGTGCTGCCGTTGCTTGCCTACAAACCAAAAATAGGAAAACTGAACATTGATCTGGCCTTAAATGCATCAAATACATTTGTTAGCATACTTAATACAGATCACAATTTATTTGAAAAAAATGAATCTTCACAGGTATTCACATTAGCATAAGAAACTGATGCTCTTTCCATTATCTCTCGGCCTCCCTGTTGATGTGCATTCATTTTCCTTTTGCAAACTAATGAGTATGTCACGTTTATACTTTGTAAACTGATGCATTTACTCCCTTGATCAAGTTTTCAAGCCTGGAACATAACTCTCGGCCTTCTCTTTATATATTCCTCTGATCACGCATACATATTTCAAATTTTCAACTGTAATGGGTGTAACTCTCGGCCCCCTTCTTTGTTTCATTTATTTTGTGTAACTGATACGTTTTCTTTTTCTTTTTCTTTTTTTCTTTTCATTTACTTCCTCTGAAATTCTTCAACCGCGTGCAAGCCTTTATCAAAGGTAACTGAAGCATGCATTTAATAGAATGAAAATATTTGTGATTTCCGTTTCTTCAATCAGCCTTCAAAAATCAACGCAACCTGCCTATTATCTTTCTTCCTCTCAAGTTTATCTACTTATACTTCGATGCATTTACATAAGTTTTTTTCACATTCTCTTATCTGTTCCTCTCTGATTCAGGCTTCTTTCAGGTAAACTTTTTCATAGCTATTTCTTTATTCTTCCAATTCTTCCTTTTGGTGGTTCTGAATTGACTTGCTCGGCCAAACCTTTAACCTGAGTTTCTTTTATCTGCAAAGCATGGGTAAGGATGGAAAGGGTAGGTTAGGCCTATAGTATGTGGGTCTTCAGTTGCATAGATATCACATCAGGGTTGTTTGCACATTTTTTTCCCAAAGTTTTGAGTTATAAGTGTAAATCTGTAGGTAGAAAGGTGAAGTAGTTGTAAGTTTTAAGCTATGTATCATAGTGGGTAGTGTGCAGTTGCATTCATGTCATAGATTTGTCTGCCTATATTGTTCAGATTTGCATTTAGGTCATAGGTTGCATTTGTGTCATAAGTTTGGCCTCAGTGCATAGGAAGTTCTGTTGCTTAGCCAGGAGAAATTTTGCAGAGCAGTGTAAGTAAGACCGGAGTTTAGTAGATGCTAGAGAAAAATAAGGTGTAGTGGATCATGGTGAAACACTCACACATTTCATACTGGGTCTGTTCAAAAAGGAAATGCATAGCTCAAGTTTACAGAGAAGATTTCATGAGAAGGGGTCTGCATATATATGGATTGGGAAATAGGCTGTTACCACTGTACACGTTTTGAATCTAACATGGGTTAAGATTGATGACTGGGGTTTGGATGATGCTTAATAGAAGTAGTGGGTTCCGAGTTAAATAATTTTGCAAAGAATTATTGCAAAACTTGAGATGAACTTGCAGTAGAAGATGAATACTAGTAGTGAGTTTTGTTTACATTTATGCATAGAAGAGTCTGCATACAATTGTACTGATCTATCTTGGGTTGCTTGATGCTTAATAGGGAAGATAATTGCATGTTAGTTTAAAGGACTGGAGAGTTCAAGGTAAGGAGCAATATACATCTTTAACTGAGATAGATCCAGGTGGAAAAGGATCAGATAATAGGAGAAAAGGGAAATGTTTGACAGTGTTGGCTAGGACTTTGTGCATGTGTACATCATGATTTAGAATGGGAAATGAAATCTGAGTGATAACATGAGTTGTAAGGATGCATACATATGGGTCTTAGAGTGTGACTGCATACAGTCTCATTTTTATCTTATGATATGCTCCCAGAGGCAGTTAGATATATATATAGTAATAAGGAAAAGCAGAGAAAGTGGAGAAAGGGAGAGGCAGAGAGGTGCACCTGTGCACGATTGTGCACGGCAGAAGTACATGTGGTGCATGATTTGGATTGAAGCTACATAGAGTTGGGGACTGGGCTGATAGTTGTAGATGTGGATGATAAACTGGATTGGGTAGATGTGGAGATGGTGAAGTTTCAGGGTTGAGATAGGTAAGAACTGATTTTCCAGAAGCAAGTTAGGTGGAAATGTTTACCCGAAGCATGAACATATTTTTCTCGAAGCAGAGACACATCTGACTCGAAGCAAATTGCATGTTGGCTCGAAGAAGTTAGGTGGGTGACTCAGGGTAGTTGATGATAGTTGTGTCTGCTCTGAACTGGTAACTTGATGTAAGCTGTAGATCTAGTGCAACGAATTAAGAGAGAGGCTTTGGAAACCAGGAAGAAGTTGAAGAGGAAACTGGGAAGGGTTTGAAAAGGGGGAGACTGCACATATATGTTGCAGTGTGCATAAGAAAATTTGGCAGTAGAGAGATGCACGTGCGTGCACGTATCCGTGTCATCGTACATGGGGGAAAAGAAAAATTTGTATGGGCGGGGGTTCGTAGTTAGCTTTTTGTCGTAATTGTTTTAGGGAATATTTTCGTCGTAAGTTGGGGGGGTTAGCACGGTTCACAGTTCGGGTATATTTTGGGCACTTTACACAGTGGAGTGGTCGAGCAAGTCAAATCAATTTCCGTTCTATTTTAATCTTTTCTTGACCATAAATTCTAAAGTCGCGTTTCAAAATATTTGAATTTGTTCTAGATTTGAATCTAGGCGACATCAGAAGAAATTTGATCGTTATTTTCTGTCGGTCTTTACCGGTGAATCGTCATTTTGAATTCAAATTTTCTGCAACTTTCAGGTGAGTATTCCTCACCAGACATATGTACATATATTTTGTGAATTATCGCAAGTGTATGTGTAAAAATTTTATTTAAATATTATCTGTCTGTAGTATAACGTAGAATGATGAATCCCATTTAAATTGACACCTCATCAGTTATTATCTGTTGTATTATTTCTGCAGCTATATTATATTATTGTTTATTTACTGCTTAAATCACCACTGCAAGTTCCCTGTTAAATTTAGATTGTTGTGGGCTGAAATGATAGGCCTAAATGATGATTACTGTGCTATTATTATGTTAACTGTTTAACTGTTAACTTGGGATTGCGGGTTTGAAATGATAGAACCCGGGGTTTGTAAATTACGGATTGAAATGATATAAATCCGCATCACTTGACCTAGGCTAGAAAACTATATACAGGCCCGTGGTCCTTATAATATTTTCTGAAATATTTAAAATTATTTTGGAAGTTAAATATTTGATTTAATATCTTTAAAGGATTTTATATTGATTTTGAATGAGTTATAAACGTTAATAAATAAATAAATAAATATTTGAATAAAATTTTGGAATATAACTTATTTTGGAAATTCTGGATTTTTGAAAGGATAAGATTTCAGTTAAGAAATATATATATAAGTTATATTTGGAAATATTTATTAAGTTAAACAATCTACTAAAGCATTTAAATGCTGTCTTTTGAAATTGGACTAGTTTTACCCGTAACTTTAGGTAGCATTTCCTAAGTGCTATAGAATCTGGAATTTGATTGTTTTGAAATTTAAGGAATTTGATAAATTATATTTATGTTTAAGTTTTGGAGACCTTTAAGATATGAGATTTATAACTGGATTTTCTTAATAAATCTAAGATGAACATTCTAGTGTTAAGTAAATTTTGAAATTATTTAATGGCATAATTTTGGAGTTTTATCTATGGAATTTATGGGAATATTCAAGACGAAATAATAAACACTAATTTGTTGAAAGAAAAAAATATCCAACCTTAGTTTTGAATATTAATACTCCAATTGGATATATATATCGGAATTGAAATGGTCTTGGGAACATGAAGTGATATTTAAATTATGGTTTAAAATAAAGAAATATATTTGTAAAGCTATGTAAATTATCTTCTTTACAAAGTAACCATAAAGTTAAACCATTTATATCCAAACCATTTGTGTTTTGGGAGTTATGTTTTTTTAAAGAAAAATTTCCAATATATTATGGTTTAAAGGTATAATTCAAATATTTGGTTTCCAGATATTAAAAATTTTAAGCAGTATGGTTTTGGAAAAGAATTATATTTGAATATAACGATATCATGTTGTTTTGGGTTTTAAATGATATCATATTTATAGTTTTGAAATGGAAATGTTTATACTGGTTTTAAAGTATAAATTGTTTTTAAATGACCACGGGTTATAATAACGATGGGTTGGCAAAGAGACCGGGATCGGATATGGACATACTCTCTGTCGATACCGAAAACCACTTTGACCAACCGTGTACGCGGTGGAGATTCCAGAATGAAGTAGGTCGGTGGTGGCGTTTCCTGTAAGGTAAATACGTGGACCCGACTCCCGTGAGTTGGCATAAGGTGGCTAAAACAGGAGCAATTCCAGGCCAATGAGGTCATTCCTCTGATCGGACGCTCCTCTTCGATATTATACTATGATTTTGGATTGATTCGGTGGCCACCTCTATATTTTGATTTTGGGGAGTTAGTCCGAGGTGGGCGGTAACTGCGGCTACGCGTTTCCACCAGCCTGGATAGCAATTGGTATATCTACCCTGGCATTGCCTAGTTGTGCCGTGTCATCTACCATACCGAGCCTTGTACGAGTTTAGATTTCTCCCGTAGCCCGTGTGGTATCCTCTAGTTGCTTCCCGATCAGGAGGAGCTATGATATTGGATGGACTACTGGGACTATTACGTGTTAAGGTGGAAAATGTAAAGCCTTAATGCTATTTAAAAGTATGGTTATTTTATAAATAGACACTATTATAATAGCGCAATATACTACATAGTAAATAGTTTGACGGATCCTTAGAGGATGGGCGGTCCCAAGCATCCTTTAAGTTACTTACTCTATATTACAGTACACTTGAATTAGCTTACATTATATAAGTATGTATGTCCTGACTCGAGTGTTATGTTTTATTTTTCGCTCGGGTCAGCCTGAGTTGCAGCTTCAATTTCTTCTCCGTAGCTAGGACACTCAGTAGATCATTCGCGCTGCTGGAAGTTGTTTCAGCCTTTATCTTTTCTGGAATTCAAGACTTTGAAGACCCTATCTCTATTTATGTCTTAAAATTTGTATTGAGGATTATAGACAATGTAAGTTCTGTTTTGTTGAAGTTATATCAGTGGCTTCATGAACCACTAAATTTTAATTTCCGCTGCGAGATTCTGATATCTGTGTATGTGATTCTGTGATCTATTTATTTTATATTCTGAGTTTTGCCAAATTTATTCTACAACGCAGTATTTTGAACAATTCAAGTCCGACAATGTGCGGATGCGAATGGTTGAAATATTGGGTCGTTACATTAAACCTCACAATTTATTCATCTTAATTGAAGATGATTGATTATTATTGAATGTTGTGTATTGGATTGATATCTCTGATGTGTGATTGTGATGCTATGTAATATGAATTGCTTTGTGCTGAGCTGTGATATCTATGATGCATATATTTCTGTGTGAATGTGAAATCCCTTTGGCCCGTAAAAGGGCACTTGAATTTCGATGCGACAGGGAGTCGGATTCCAGTTGGTTATCTAAAACCCACATAGAACCTTGATAGTGAATCTTTGTGAATGATACATTCACGTATTTTAAATTGAGCGCTCACTATTCGGTTTAGCTGGGAGAGGACCTTGTGTCGTATAACCCATTTTGAATATGTGATATGACGAAATGGATAGCATTTGAAGACAGTGGTGAAGACCGGGCGTCTTCGAGAACGATAGGATAACCTGTCGAATGACACTGCACTGAGTAGCTCCGGTATAGAGATCTCCATATGTGATGGGGAGTCCGATCGGGATTGTGGATGCTCGGATTGCAAGGGCTTCTTTGGAAGTGCCTTCTGTTCTGTTCGAACCCGGAACAGACTTGTATGGTTGTATGTCTGACATTACAATTTGAGATATAAAGCTGATTTCTTTCAAATACATTTCTGTTGGTGGCAAAAGAATTTATCCTCTTAGCTTAACACCCTTCTCTGAGACGTACGAGCTTAGAGGTTATGTAGTTGAAGGTTATTAGTGATATACTCCTAATTTGGTAGTGTGGCATGCTGAGTGCTGCTGATCATTTGTTGATCGAAGCATAGATTTGTGAAAAAGTGTAGTTTTGTTGACAAGACTTCGTCGAACCTTACAACCCGGTTATGGTCGAAACAGGAATCCTTGCAGCATGGTTATTTGAGGGTAGCGCCCCCTGAGGGTATGTCCATTTTCTTCTGGATTATAAGGGGTATCATGATATGGAGCCCAGATACTTAACTTTGTGGTTGCTGCAAACTTATTGCTTTGTGGTTGTTGGTTGAGAAGCACTTTGGATAAAGGTTGGTAACGACCGGGAGATGGCATACTCATGTCTGTAGTTACCTAGTTGCAGAGGTAACCCGGCCTTGTGTTGGCAGAGATCCGGTCAGGTTCTCGGGGATGTCCCTCCAGAGGTGTTCCACTTTGTGTAGGAAGTTCCTTTGCTTGACCATTTGTTGGAAATCCAATCATTCAATACGAGCCCTGTACGGTTTTAGTTATAGAACATGCCATTTAACATGGTAGCTATAGTAGGCATACTATAATTGTACGTATGCTGGCTAAGATTAATATTATACTTTCGAAATGTTTTCTACACTATGCACTAATAATAATATTAAAAGAGTTTTCTCGTATTAAGCATGTTTGACTATCATAAGAAGAATCTCCTCCAAGTCTGCGATTGCATTGTGTGTGTGGCGAGAGGTCTTATGGTAGTTTCATTTTCTAAAAGCATATCGGTTTTCTTTTATAAACTATTTTTATTTCAAACAACTGTTTTTGTTTACTCATACCAGTCCCATGACTGACCCAGAGTTTATTGTTCCCTTCCTAAACTCTGGATTCCCATAATTTCCACACAGGCAGTCTAGAAGCAGGTTATCCGTGTTTTGGAGCTAGCTTGGATTTTGAAGTCTTTTGGAAGCTTTCGGATTCTGGAAGCTTTTGGCCTTGGAAATATTTTAAAGTGTTGGAGTGTTTGAAGACCTTATCAAGGAGAAGTATGTTGGAAACTTGTTGAAGTTTCTGTTGTCGTTTTATTGTTGTATCATATTTGTAGCACTCTGATATTGGTGATCGATGTTGTAATGAATATCGTATCAAGATTGTATGTGTGTTATGTTCAATAATATTCATTTTTCCGCTGTTTATTTTTATCTAATGTTGTTATAAGCTCCATCCGAACTAGAGTTCAATGATTGAATCTCCGGCAGTCGAATACAAGTGAGGTATTTGATGTCGATTTTCAATTGTTGGATTTCGGGTCATGACAAGTGGTATCAGAGCTAAAGGTTGAGTAAGAACTTTAGCTACAGAGTATAACACATTAGGTGGCGCATTAGAAATAGGATGAAGTATACCCTAAAATGAGTATAAACTAAGAGACCGAAACCCTAAAATTTCTTGGTCTATTTCTTTTAACTGTTGATATTCCCTAAGATATCTTATCCGTATGACTAAATCAAGTTTTCTTACTATTTACAGATAGTGAGAATGAGCGGAGGAAGAGGACAAGGTAGGGGACGGGGAAATACCACTAAACTAGTCAAGTCGTTGCAACAGCAGCTGTACCTACTCAACCTCAACCGAATCTAGCTGATCTATATAAAAGCTTCTCGAGACTTGGTGGAAAGCCGTTTACTAGCAAGGAATCTATTGTTGAAGCCCAAGCCTAGATTAGATCGTGTGAAAGGATTTTCAGAGGATTGAAATTGGCAGACGATCAAAAGCGATTGATAGCTTCTTAGCAACTCCAAGAGGAAGCTCTAGCTTGGTGGGAGACAGTTACTGTAGTGAGCCTAAAGATGAGTTTACTTGGAGACGATTTAAAGAAGTGTTTGAGCAGCGATACATTCCATCTGCTGGTGTCTCCTTGAATGTACCAGGAGTTCATAGATTTGAAAAAGGGAAGACTATCATTTGAGGAGTATTTGAATAAATACAATGAATTGTCTCGATTTGGTTCGGAGCAAGTAAATACATGTTTGAAGAAAAATGAAAGATTCATTCGGGGAATGAATAAGGAGTACCACAAGAGGATGACTGCCCACAAAAAAGAATCCTTTTCGGACTTGATCGATATGGATTATCGATATGCCACCCTAGATATGCAGAAAGTTTCGAAAGAGAAAGGGAGTTCAAGTAGTTCGAATTGGAAGAAAAGAAAATTCGAAGGGGAGAAGCCAGATCAAGGCAAGGAGAAGAGGAGTGGTCAGGAAAACTCGGCTAGAAATGTTACTTGTTACAACTGTCAGGAGAAAGGCCATTATGCAAACGATTGTGAGTAGCCAAGGAAACAAGTGAAGAAAGATCAACCCGTGAAGGCAAGTCAAAGATCCAAGGAATGCTATTGCTGTCACCAGCCAGGTCACGGAGTTAAAAATTGCCCGAACAAGAAACAAGTACAAGTAGCAAAAATGTACGCAGTAAAAGATGACCCCTCAACTTCAAAGGCGGATCAAGGAAAGGGAGTTTTAGAAGGTAACCTTATTGTTGGGGAGAGAGATGTTAGAGTTTTATTCGACACGGGAGCTTCACATAGCTTTGTCTCCCAACAAATCGTGAATGAATTAAAACTTAAACCTAAATTTGTCGATGAACCTATTTGCATGAAGAATCCAGTGGGTGGTCCCGCAAATCTTTGTCTATATTGTAGGAAAGTGCCTATCTCGTATTCTGGCCATCAATTTCCTATCAACCTTTATGTTCTCGACATTAATGAATTTGAAATATTACTCGAGATGAATTGGTTAATAAGATATGAAGTCAAATTAGATTGCAATAATCGAACGATTTTGGTAAAAACAAAACTTGGAGGTTTCATTGAAATTTCTTGTGAAGACCCTAGTCCGGAAAGGGATAAGTTGATGTATACGTTGGGATATCCCGAACCTAGTCTGGAATCCATTCCTATTGCCCAGAATTTTCTAGACGTATTTGAAGAAGTAAAATCTTTACCCCCGCATAGAGAGATTGAATTCAAAATTGACTTAGTACCCTACGCTCGTCCTATCATTCATGCGAGTCGTAGGATGGCACCTAGGGAAAGAATTGAATTAGTCAAGCAAACCAGTGATTTGCTAGATAAAGGATTGATACGTCCTAGTGTTTCTGAATGAGGTTCAGCCGTGGTGTTCATAGCTAAGTCTGGTGGATCCTTGAGATTGTGTGTAGACTACCACGATCTCAATAAATAAACTCTCAAAAACAAGTTTCCTTTACCTATAATTGACGATCTGTTTGATCAACTTCATGGCGCTCGATTCTTTTCAAAGATGGATCTAGCCCAGGGATTCCATCAGCTACGAATTTTCGAAGATTGTGTTCACTTGACTGCTTTTAGGGGTCCAGACATTTTCTAAGAATGGTTAGTCATGCCTTTCAGACCAACCAACGCTCTCGTGTACTTAGTGGATTTAATAGCCCATGTGTTTCGAGAGGTGTTGAATAAATTTGTGCTTGTATTTATTGATGATATCCTAATCTACTCCAAAATCGAAGAGGAGCATGCTGAACATCTCAGAATTGTTTTGGAGATTTCGAAAAGGAACATTTTATTCGCTAAATGTTTTAAATGCCACTTTTGGGTCAAAGTAGTCAGATTTATCGGCCATATTGTTAATGAAGAAGGAATTTCTGTTGACCGACAAGATTTCCGCTATTCTTGACTGGAAGCGACCCACAACTTCGAAAGAAGTTCGAAGTTTTCTAGGTTTAGTAGGGTATTACCGGAAGTTTGTTGAGGACTTTTCTAAGATAGATAGTCCATTGACTAAGCTAACGATGAAGAATGCCAAGTTCGATAGGACTCCGAAATGTGATGAAGCTTTTTAGGAGTTGAAAAAGAGATTGACTACCGCTCCCGTTCTCGCTATCATTAACGGGAACCAAGGTTTATTTGTTTATATAAATGCCTGTGGTGATGGTGTGGGTGCAGTGTTAATGCAGAATGGGAAGGTAATTGCCTACGCGAGTAGACAATTACGTCCGCACGAGAGAAACTACCCGACACACGATTTGGAGCTCTTGGCTGTTATTTTCGCCTTAAAAATTTGGCGGCATTATATTCTGGGTAAGAATCTCCTTCAGCTTTTCTAAAAGAAAATTTTAAAGTTCAACTTAACTTAATATATACTTAATAAATCCTTCTTGTTTTAGATGAAAAAATTTGAATTATTCACCGATCACAAATCTTTGAAATATCTTTTCACTCAGAAAGATTTGAATCTACGACAACTACGTTGGTTGGAATTTCTGGCATCCTATGACCTAGATATTCTGTATACACCTAGAAAAGCCAATGTAGTTGCCGACGCTTTGAGAAGAAAACATGCTATTCTTTCTCGTCTTGTCGTTACTTGTAACGGTCCTGAATTTTGAACAATTTAATTTGTGAATATTTAATTTATTTTAAATATTTAAATGATGATTTGACGTGAATTTCAAATTATCAGCATAAATTGGCGATTAAATTTTAGAATTTAATCTATACAAAGTTGAATAAAATTTGAATTTGACTTTGGAGTTGAAATTGAATATTGAATTTGTATCTTAAATTCAAACTAATGACTTAGGAAAAATATAGTTTGGATTTACGAATTATTTTTATGTAAATTTATAAATCGATGTTTAGTTATAAATAACATTTTTCTTTAACTTAAATAAAATAGAATAAAATTTTAATCAATACAAAATTAATAAATTTGTGGTTAGCCTCAATAACATTTTTCTTTTCTTTAAAATAAAAAATAAAAATAAAAATAAAGTTTTAAGCAACAAAATAAACAAAACAAAAACAAAGTAAAGAAAATTTATACAAAACAATTGGATTTAAAATAAGAAAAAAATATAATATAAAAATAAACATAAAAAAAAAAGGTACATCTGCCTTATACTTTCATCAGCTAGATACACGCCTTAACTCGTGCCTTCATTCACGCCTTACCTTATCACCATAATCTACGCCGTCACCTACGCCATAACCCACGAACCACAATCACGTCTTCCCCCATTCATTCAAAACCCTACCCCTTCATTCATAAAAAAAAACATACGAACGAATTAATGGCGGCCTAAAATCGTCGTTCCTCTTCGATTCCGTGCTCCAACAATTAGGGATTGCCTCGGCTTGCTTCGATTCGCGTGCTCTTCGCATCGACAAAGGCGAGTGATGTAATTATTCACTCACATCTAATTTAAACTCTAGCTAGTTAAATCTTGTGCTTTTGTGATTTACTCAGGTTGCTTGATTTTATGATATTGATGTTGTTTGACTTTCGGCCTTGTTCAATTTGATTGTTGCCTTGAGTACTTTGTTGCTTTTAGTTTGATACGCGGGGTTTTGAACTATTCGATTTTTGATAACCAGTGTCTGTGGCCTGTTCATCTCCTTATTGGATCACGGCTTTGACTTGGTTCGTTGTTGACCTCAATTTTGATTGAAATTCATGCTGTAGTATACTTAACTCGTTTGATTTGAACTGCAAATGACTTTGAGCATTTTTGGTTGGCATCGACAGTAAAGTGAATTTTGTTCTGTTTGATTTGAGACCACCATGGCTCTATATATATATATATTTTTTTTTTGACTTCGGTCACTTGATTTTTTTAGGCAATTTCAGGTTTTCGGCCATCACCGTTGCATTGATATTGGTGGTGGTCACTGTATTTTGAGATAGTTGAGTCTTGTTCTTTGATGGCTGATCATTTGTATACATACATTCTTGTATGTATATATGTGTATTGCCACTGCTTTCACTTGTACATGTTCATTTAACTTGAATATGTTGCATTGGTCTGTTACTTTATTTCTTTGATATTGTGACATTGTTGTCACATTTGTTCATCTACATATAAGTAAATATATGTATGTTGTTGTCGTGCACTAGTTTTAGCCTGTTGCGCACTTCATACTTGTAGCCTTTGTGCCTGTTGCACTTGCTTGACTGTTTAGTTTCCTGGCTATTTGATTGTTTCAACCGCAGTTTCATTGTGCAATGGTTCATCTCGGTTGTGCTTGCTCGTCCCTGCTGCTTTGAATTGTGATGCATGTGTATACGCAGTTTTTCCTTGCACTTGTATGATGTTTGGTTTGCGAATTTGTCTCATTTGACATTGATGCTTTGAATAAGTTTTTGGTCGAGTTTTGGTTTGTGCATTTCTGGTTACTGTCTCGGCCTAAAATGTTGCATAGATATTGATTCATTTGTTCCTCATTTCTGAGACTATATTTTTGGGGGACATTTAACTTATTTGGGTTTTACTTTCTCGATGACAATTGGTCCAGACAATGGTATACTTGCACGTGTATACTGTTGTGTTGGTTCCATCCATTTGTTAAGGCTGTTTTAATCCATTTGTGACTTCGGCCACTTTGATTCTAATGTGAAACTGCTTCTTTGAATCCTCTGTTGCCTCTAGCTTGAAGTTTTGATAAAATTTTGGTCATTATGGACTTGATATAGTAGTTGAAGTATTTCGTGAGTTGATCAATTATTGTAGTTGTCTCGACCATTTGAGACAGTTACATACCTGTTTCTTGTAGTTTGGTTCCTGTAGTATCTTGTCACTGATCTTGATACTTGTACTGGCCATCCTTGTATTACCTGGTTTGGTTTGCTTTAGGCTTGGCCTCGAGCTCTGTCTTTGTCATGTGCACATTTGTGCTCGACGCTGACCTGTTGTATTTTCCCCCGTAGCTTGATTTGACTGAGTTTCTGACCAGACTTGTCTTTCTTTCTTTGATGTTGGTAACCGTGGTGCTTTTACTTGTGCACTTGCGAGTCACTACACGTGGCCATGTTGAGTTGCACTATTTCACTTCACTGGAACTGTGTAGGCTGACTTTGTTGAGTTTGATTAACCGTTGTAGCTTGTCTGCATTGTGGCATAGCTGCAAGTCTTGTCGCATATTTGTACATTTCCTGTGTACTTCATACTGGAAACTTGTTTTATTTCACAAGTTGTTGTGGCGAGGCAGCGCACGCGTGCGTGCACTGCAGCCACGTAGTATCGACATTTTGAATCGATATTTGAACCTTCATTGATTTTGGTTCGTTGACTTTTTGAGTACGTCATCACGATAGTGGCAAGGCAGTGCACGCAAGCGTGAACTGCAGCCACACGATATTGATTTTTATTGATATCCTATTTTGTTTTGATTTATGATCTTTTGCATATTTCATTACGGTAGTGGCGAGGCAGTGCACGCAAGCGTGAACTGCAGCCACGGAGTTGACATTTTAAATGTGGCGAGGCCGTACGCGAGTGTGTGTACTGCAGCCCTACCAAATTTAATGTTTAAATTGATGTTTTCTTTTTGATGAAAATTATTTTATGTTGCCAATTCAATATATTTTGAACCGATTTTGATGATTTTGTTGTTAATTGCCGTTTAGGCAATTTTGATTGTTTTCTAAATTATCTTCATCAATAATCCCTTCATCTATCTCATTGATAATCTGAATTGTTGTTTAACACTGTTAAGTGTTATATTTACCGTTATCCGATTTCTTGTTAAAGGATCGGATAGGTAAATTATATTTGACTGTCATCAAATTGTTGATTATTATTGCCTCTATGCACTAATAACTGAGTTTGAGTTAGACTGACTTGTGTATTATTTTCTTTTGAATATAATACTCGGGTCAGACCGAGTATTTTTACAGCTTGAAGATTTTCAGGCCGTGAAGTTAGAGAGAGAGGGGAAAGCACTTCACTAAAGTTTTTCTAGAAATTTTTTTCTTGTACTCAAGAATCAAAGATATATTCCGCTGTATAAAATTTAATGCATTGTACAAACTCTGATATATGTATGTAAGAAAAATTATTTATGAGAAATATATGATTGTTTTGTGATTCTGTGGCTGATTCTGTTTAAACTCTATAAACTGAACAACAATCCGTCATTTTGAACGTTTCTAGTTGGTTTAATTACCGACTAGAGGCGGTCAGGGCGGCGGGTCGTTACAAAAGTGGTATCAGAGCTTTGGTTTACACAAAGCTCAGTTTATGATGTTTAATATGAATAGTTACTAGAACCACTTTAAAGAAAAATGTTTTCAAATCTAAAGAAGTATGAAATTGTTTTCTTTGAGAAATAAAAGGTATTTTGAAAATTCAAATTTTTTCGAAAATTCCCCTCTCTAAATTTAGGATTGCGATAGTTTCTCATTCGAAACCCATTATCGAATTATTGAGACTTATGAAAAATAAAATATAAGTGAAGTGAATTAATGAATTGGTTAAATCAAATATTTTGTATATCTCCAAAATAATAATTGTGAAATAAAATGATATTTCAATTTAGTTATAGCCAAGAGGATAATTAAACTATAACTTGAGAATTTGATTCTGAATTCTTTTGAGAAATTAATTTCAAATGTTTTGAAGAACGATTTAGTGAATAAATAGATTATAAGTACTTAACTTATAAATGGACTTTTGTTATATAATTGAGTTATATAAATTGAGTTGAATTAATAAAGGAGATTTATAAATCAAAGTTTATAAATAGAAATGGAATTTGTAAAGATTGTTTATAAATTCGAAACCAATTGAATTTGATAAATAAAAAATACAAGTTATTAAAGGAGATATATTCATGATTTTGGACAGCGAATTATCCTTTAAGTTAAATATTGTGATAGTAAATGTTGGTTGGGAATTTTATCCACGATTTTGGATAGTGGATAATTCTTTAAATAAAAAGTGTAGAAACACTGAATTAAATACATAAGTATATTCACGATTTTGGACAGTGAATATATTATTAACTAAAACGGATATGTTTTAGAGAAATGATATTATGAAATGAGGTTAATGTGGAAATATAAATTTAATGGAACTAAGTTGACGAAGGACTTACTAAAGAACTAGTTGATTATTTTTGAAATAGAAAGCAAATGCAAAGTTCAAATGAAATTTAAATTTCAAATTTGAAGTTGTCAACATGATAATCCATTATAGATTTGATAAATTCAGTGATGAATTTGAATTTAAACGTGCGGGAAATTAAATTAAGTGAAAAACTTAATATTGAAAAGTTTGAAATTGGTTTAAAACTAATATTGTGAAAAGTATGAGGAATTCAAACTATGAATTAAGTTGAAATTGAAAAAGTTAATGGTTTTAAAGATGTTTTAAAATGCATTAAGTATCGAATACATAGATTTCAACATTCATTGTTGAAATAGGCGTTTTCGAGAGAAAAATAAGGAAATGGTGGACTATAACACCGTTGTTATAGTAAATGGTTTCCGGAAGGAAATGTTGTTTATAGTATTGGGATTTATATATCTATCTAAAATTCGAATCCCTATACTAGTGATTTTGAGTTGTCGTAACGATGTTTTACGCAACGTTCGTTTTAACTCAAATAAATGTGTTTAAAAGAATGATTTCCTTAAAGAATGGAATATATACTTAATTTTGATTCAAGTATATTGAATATTTTCCGAGAGTTGAAAATAAATGAACTTGTGAATTACTTATTATTAAATAAGTATGGAAATGTTTTCCAATATGAAATGAAAGGTTTGAAATTTTATCTTTTAAAAATAAATTGAAAAATGAATATTTGAAATTTGTTTCAAATGGTTAAGTTGGAAAATTATATATCTTGTAAAGATATTATTTTGAGAAATATGAACAATCAGTTCAACTTGAATATTTTCCAAAGAAGATTGAATCTTGAGTTAAATTGAGTTTAACTTTGACACCAAAAACAATATAAGTTGAACTTTGAATTTTGGATAGTCGATTGGGATTGTATGTCTAACATTGTGAATTGATGACATATCAATTGATCTCTATTAAATATATATCTGTGGTGGCGGAGAATTTATTCTTTTAGCTTAACACCATTCTCTGAGACGTACGAGCTTAGAGGTTATATATCGATAGACATCAATTATGTGTTGAGAATTGACGATGTAACGTGAAATCCAAATCGAATGTGAAGTCGATAATGAATTGGATTATGAATGTGAATTAGGTTTGAGATAACCTTAAATTTTCAAATCGATTTAGAGGAAAATTTTAAACGTGATGGAAAATTTGGAATCCTCTATTTGTTATGAATGTGAATTGAGTTTTCGTAACTTATATATGCGAATGTAATAAATCGAAAACCATCAGTTTGGAAAGTCATTATTATGAAAATCCTGTGTAGGTTTACATAGGTATGATATGTACGAAATGTGAAATGAAGTACTATATGTATATGACATATGTTTTCTAAAAACTGAGGATATGGAAATGTACCTTCCATTTATTATTTGTGAAGGTGATTGGAACTCGGTGGAGTGTCCATTGGAAATCGTAGCTACGTAGAATTCCATTAGTGGAATGTCCATTGGGACTGACTGGGATCCCCCACGATGGATCATCATGTTTGGGATTAGGTGAATTGATGCTGGCGTAATTCGTGGGGCGTGATGCCTACAGTTACAAGCGATTCCACTGGGATAGTGGCGCAACCGCCGTGTAAACTGCGATCTAGAAACCGAAGCGTAATTCGAGGGGCGTGATGCCTACGGCCATGAGCGATTCTACTGGGATAGTAGCGTAACCGCCGTGTGGACCGCGATCTAAGGCGACAACCATGGCGAAATTCAAGAGAGATGAGAAATCTAAGGTTACAAGCGATTCTACAGGGATAGTAGCGTAACCGCCGGGTAAACTGTGATCCATGGGGGAATGTGCTTTCCATATCCATTTTTAAAAGAATTTTTAAAAAGTATTTTCACTGGGAGTTGAAGCAAGTATATTTAGTACTTGGAGATTTTTAGTCTTGCGCCTGGCCAGCGTATGCCTAATGTCTGTAAGAACGACGATGGACTTGTTAAACTTCGAGTTATCAAGTATTTTCAAACTTTGAATAGAAAATCAATAGTCTGAAATTAGAATTACATAATTCTAACTTAATGAATTAAGGAAGAAGATTTTTAAAATATCTTGAAAGCACACAGCTTTGGAAATGATGTAATATGCAAATATTTAGCATGAAAGATTTAAAGTTTAAAAATCTGAGTTTTGTAAGTCAAAAAATTTGGTAAAAGACTTTTGTGTCTTGATTATTGAAATCGATGAACAAAACTGCTGAGATAAAATGAATGGAATGAATCCTATATTTATTTATAAGATTCGAACTTGGTAAAATTGTGTAGGATATAAATATCGGTGAGATTTTAGCAAATTGTTTTTCCTAACTTATAATTTCGGGACGAAATTCTTTTAAGTAGGGGAGATTGTAACGGTCCTGAATTTTGAACAATTTAATTTGTGAATATTTAATTTATTTTAAATATTTAAATGATGATTTGACGTGAATTTCAAATTATCAGCATAAATTGGCGATTAAATTTTAGAATTTAATCTATACAAAGTTGAATAAAATTTGAATTTGACTTTGGAGTTGAAATTGAATATTGAATTTGTATCTTAAATTCAAACTAATGACTTAGGAAAAATATAATTTGGATTTACGAATTATTTTTATGTAAATTTATAAATCGATGTTTAGTTATAAATAACATTTTTCTTTAACTTAAATAAAATAGAATAAAATTTTAATCAATACAAAATCAATAAATTTGTGGTTAGCCTCAATAACATTTTTCTTTTCTTTAAAATAAAAAATAAAAATAAAAATAAAGTTTTAAACAACAAAATAAACAAAACAAAAACAAAGTAAAGAAAATTTATACAAAACAATTGGATTTAAAATAAGAAAAAAAATATAATATAAAAATAAACATAAAATAAATAAAAAAAGGTACATCTGCCTTATACTTTCATCAGCTAGATACATGCCTTAACTCGTGCCTTCATTCACGCCTTACCTTATCACCATAATCTACGCCGTCACCTACGCCATAACCCACGAACCACAATCACGTCTTCCCCCATTCATTCAAAACCCTACCCCTTCATTCATAAAAAAAAACATACGAACGAATTAATGGCGGCCTAAAATCGTCGTTCCTCTTCGATTCCGTGCTTCAACAATTAGGGATTGCCTCGGCTTGCTTCGATTCGCGTGCTCTTCGCATCGACAAAGGTGAGTGATGTAATTATTCACTCACATCTAATTTAAACTCTAGCTAGTTAAATCTTGTGCTTTTGTGATTTACTCAGGTTGCTTGATTTTACGATATTGATGTTGTTTGACTTTCGGCCTTGTTCAATTTGATTGTTGCCTTGAGTACTTTGTTTCTTTTAGTTTGATACGCGGGGTTTTGAACTATTCGATTTTTGATAACCAGTGTCTATGGCCTGTTCATCTCCTTATTGGATCACGGCTTTGACTTGGTTCGTTGTTGACCTCAATTTTGATTGAAATTCATGCTGTAGTATACTTAACTCGTTTGATTTGAACTGCAAATGACTTTGAGCATTTTTGGTTGGCATCGACAGCAAAGTAAATTTTGTTCTGTTTGATTTGAGACCACCACGGCTCTATATTTTTTTTTTGACTTCGGTCACTTGATTTTTTTAGGCAATTTCAGGTTTTCGGCCATCACCGTTGCATTGATATTGGTGGTGGTCACTGTATTTTGAGATAGTTGAGTCTTGTTCTTTGATGGTTGATCATTTGTATACATACATTCTTGTATGTATATATGTGTATCGCCACTGCTTTCACTTGTACATGTTCATTTAACTTGAATATGTTGCATTGGTCTGTTACTTTATTTCTTTGATATTGTGACATTGTTGTCACATTTGTTCATCTACATATAAGTAAATATATGTATGTTGTTGTCGTGCACTAGTTTTAGCCTGTTGCGCACTTCATACTTGTAGCCTTTGTGCCTGTTGCACTTGCTTGACTGTTTAGTTTCCTGGCTATTTGATTGTTTCAACCGCAGTTTCATTGTGCAATGGTTCATCTCGGTTGTGCTTGCTCGTCCCTGCTGCTTTGAATTGTGATGCATGTGTATACGCAGTTTTTCCTTGCACTTGTATGATGTTTGGTTTGCGAATTTGTCTCATTTGACATTGATGCTTTGAATAAGTTTTTGGCCGAGTTTTGGTTTGTGCATTTCTGGTTACTGTCTCGGCCTAAAATGTTGCATAGATATTGATTCATTTGTTCCTCATTTCTGAGACTATATTTTTGGGGGACATTTAACTTATTTGGGTTTTACTTTCTCGATGACAATTGGTCCAGACAATGGTATACTTGCACGTGTATACTGTTGTGTTGGTTCCATCCATTTGTTAAGGCTGTTTTAATCCATTTGTGACTTCGGCCACTTTGATTCTAATGTGAAACTGCTTCTTTGAATCCTCTGTTGCCTCTAGCTTGAAGTTTTGATAAAATTTTGGTCATTATGGACTTGATATAGTAGTTGAAGTATTTCGTGAGTTGATCAATTATTGTAGTTGTCTCGACCATTTGAGACAGTTACATGCCTGTTTCTTGTAGTTTGGTTCCTGTAGTATCTTGTCACTGATCTTGATACTTGTACTGGCCATCCTTGTATTACCTGGTTTGGTTTGCTTTAGGCTTGGCCTCGAGCTCTGTCTTTGTCATGTGCACATTTGTGCTCGACGCTGACCTGTTGTATTTTCCCCCGTAGCTTGATTTGACTGAGTTTCTGACCAGACTTGTCTTTCTTTCTTTGATGTTGGTAACCGTGGTGCTTTTACTTGTGCACTTGCGAGTCACTACACGTGGCCATGTTGAGTTGCACTATTTCACTTCACTGGAACTGTGTAGGCTGACTTTGTTGAGTTTGATTATCCGTTGTAGCTTGTCTGCATTGTGGCATAGCTGCAAGTCTTGTCGCATATTTGTACATTTCCTGTGTACTTCATACTGGAAACTTGTTTTATTTCACAAGTTGTTGTGGCGAGGCAGCGCACGCGTGCGTGCACTGCAGCCACGTAGTATCGACATTTTGAATCGATATTTGAACCTTCATTGATTTTGGTTCGTTGACTTTTTGAGTACGTCATCACGATAGTGGCAAGGCAGTGCACGCAAGCGTGAACTGCAGCCACACGATATTGATTTTTATTGATATCCTATTTTGTTTTGATTTATGATCTTTTGTATATTTCATTACGGTAGTGGCGAGGCAGTGCACGCAAGCGTGAACTGCAGCCACGGAGTTGACATTTTAAATGTGGCGAGGCCGTACGCGAGTGTGTGTACTGCAGCCCTATCAAATTTAATGTTTAAATTGATGTTTTCTTTTTGATGAAAATTATTTTATGTTGCCAATTCAATATATTTTAAACCGATTTTGATGATTTTGTTGTTAATTGCCGTTTAGGCAAATTTTGATTGTTTTCTAAATTATCTTCATCAATAATCCCTTCATCTATCTCATTGATAATCTGAATCTACTGAATTGTTGTTTAACACTGTTAAGTGTTATATTTACCGTTATCCGATTTCTTGTTAAAGGATCGGATAGGTAAATTATATTTGGCTGTCATCAAATTGTTGATTATTATTGCCTCTATGCACTAATAACTGAGTTTGAATTAGACTGACCTGTGTATTATTTTCTTTTGAATATAATACTCGGGTCAGACCGAGTATTTTTACAGCTTGAAGATTTTCAGACCGTGAAGTTAGAGAGAGGGGAAAGCACTTCACTAAAGTTTTTCTAGAAAATTTTTTCTTGTACTCAAGAATCAAAGATATATTCCGCTGTATAAAATTTAATGCATTGTACAAACTCTGATATATGTATGTAAGAAAAATTATTTATGAGAAATATATGATTGTTCTGTGATTTTGTGGCTGATTCTGTTTAAACTCTATAAATTGAACAACAATCCGCCATTTTGAACGTTTCTAGTTGGTTTAATTACCGACTAGAGGCGGTCAGGGCGGCGGGTCGTTACATTACTCCTACTCTTCTTGAGAAATTTGCCAGCAAACAAAAAGAAGATAAATTTCTTCGGGAAATCTATGGAAGGATTCGTCGAGGGGAGGATTCAAGTTTTGGAATCAATAATAACGAAGTTATAAAGTTGAAAGGCTGGATCCGTGTCCCTGACATTCCAGATATGAAACGTGAAGTTTTGGACGAGCGTCACAAGTCTAAACTTTGTATCCATCCAGGAGTTAATAAAATGTATCGTGATATCAAAAAACTTTCTGGTGGAAGACAATGAAAAGGGACAATCTATGTATGTGAGTCATTATGCTACTTGTCAATAAATTAAAAGCAATCAAAAGAAAGTGGCGGGTTTACTTTAGCCTTTGGAAATACGGAAATGGAAATGGGATCAAATATCGATGGATTTCATCGACGGATTGCCATGAACTAAGGAAGGAAATGAAGCAATTTTGGTTATAGTGGAACGTTTGACCAAAACTGCCCACTTCATTCTAGTGAAACGCACCCGGACAACGACAAGTTTAACAGAGCTATATATAAAAGAAATTGTTCGTCTCCACGGTATACCCAGCAGTATAGTGAGTGATTGTGACCCGATCTTCACTAGTAGATTTTGGGAGGCATTACAAGCCGCATTGGGAAAAAAACCTGAACTGTAGTACTGCTTATCACTCGTAGTCTGATGGTCAGACAGAAAGGATTAATCGAATTTTAGAAGACCTTTTGCGAGCTTGTATTCTCGACTTTGGTGGTTCTTGGGAGGACCATTTACATCTGGTTGAATTCTCATACAATAATAGTTATCAAGCCAGTATCGAAATGGCTCTTTTTGAAGCTTTATATGGTCGTCTATGTCGATCACCGGCATGCTGGGCTGAGTCTGGTGACAAACTCGTTCTTGGACCAGATATGATTAAAGAAGCCATGGAAAAAGTTGATTTTATTCGAAAGAAATTGATAACTGCTCAAAGTCGTCAAAAGATTTATTATGACCGCAGAAGAAGAGATTTGGAGCTACAGGTTGGAGATTATGTATTCCTAAAAGCGTCTCCAATGCGTGGAGTATTGAGGTATGGGAAGACTGTTAAGCTGGCACCGCATTATATTGGTCCCTTTCCTATTCCGGAGAGGATCGGTCCTTTAGCATATCGAGGGTAACTACCCAGCCGGTTATCTGGCGTGCATGGCGTGTTTCACATTTCTAACCTCCGAAAATATGTGCACGACCCAGATAGTATCATTGAAGAAGCTACTCAGCAGGATTTGGAGATCACACCAAATCTGGCAGTAAAGAGAAAACCGATAAAGACCATTGATCGTGATGAGAAGCAACTAAGGAACAAAATAGCGAAACTAGTTAAAGTGCAAAGAAGTGGCGATCCAAAGGACTATACTTGGGAAACAGAGGATATCATGTAGAAGTCCTATCCCAATTGCAAAGTGGATATTCCGGCTTGATTGGTAAGCCATTTCTTTATCTTTTATATCTTCATATGTTCTTTGTTTGTCTTTCTCTCTCTTTCAAATTTCGAGGATGAAATTTTCTTCAGGGGGGAAACTGCAACATCCCCTAAAAATCTATCAATTTAAATTTTTTGATTTATTTGAATTTCTTAAATTTAAATTGAGTTAGTTTGAATTAATTTTAAAATTTTCAAAACAAGTGAATATTGAGATGTTTATCTATATATATAGATATAGAATATATTGGTTTTCAGATTTGAATTTAAATTTAAATTTGAATTTGAATTTAAATTTAAATAAATATCTTAAGTAAAATATTTGAATTCAAAATATTAACATATGTGCATAATTTTATAAATGTATGAATTAGTATGAAAAACATTTTCTTTTAAAAAGTTGTATTAATATAAAAAGAGAATGTAAATATATAAATAAGGGAAAAATATAAGGATTTATTTAAATATTTGCGCATACGTAATACAAGTGTTAACTAGTGAGACATCCAATTTAACAAGTGTTAACAATAAAGCATTAAAGTGAACAAGTGTCCAATTTCATATTTCTTTTCATTTTTCAAAACTAAAGAAATCAAGGCAAAAAATACATTCCTAACTCTTTTCTCTCTCATTTTCTTTTATCTTTACTTCCTAAAGCTTAAGAAAAGAAAGCCTGTACAAATTTTTAAATTAGAAAGAAAAATCATCATCAAGCAAAGATTTAAACCAAATCAAACAAACTAGAAAACACTTCAAAATAAATTCAAACAAAAGGCTTCTTCTTCAATCTTTGGATTAGCAATTCAAGATCAAAAGAAGATTTAGGAATCAAGCATTATAAAACTAAATTCAACTCAGCAATTTGACAAAGTTAGCTCAGCAAAGCTTCAGCTAACAAATCAAAGTCTCATCATCTAAAACAACAAGGATCAAGCATCATCAAGAAGAGGAGCAAACTTCCAGTTTTCAATAAATCAATTCCCAGTCTTCAAAGTTCAAAACACAGACACTTCTTCTCTGTTTCTTCTTCATAGGTGAGTAATTATTTTTTTAGATTTTATCTGAATTCTGTTGTTGTGAAAATATGGAAGTTTGAGTTGAAATTGTGAGTTGCATGTATATATATACACACGAAAATGGAGCGTGCATGTCTGTGCCTTTGAAAAGGGGTTCTGTCCTAGGTTGACAGGCATAAGCATGATCAAAAAATTGATTTCGTCTTCTTCAGTCAATATTAAACCACAAGATCTAAACAAAAGGTGTTTGTTTAGGCATGACACAAGTTCTAAAAATAGTTTTAAGCAAATCAAATTAAAGAATTTTCTAAAAATTGAAATTACAGGCAAAACTAAAACCTGTTGGAAAATTTATTATAGTAATCTTCGATTTCAATTATATTAATTGAAATGCTTTAGAAAACAATGATTTCTGAAAGTAAAATTATAATTCTTAAATAAGTGTTTACCGAGATAGGCAGAAATGAACGATTTTGGGGTTTTTGGCCATTGCCGATCATCGATGCAATGGAAATGGTCGAGGTTGCTCTTGAAGGTGGAGGAAGATTCACGGATCATCAGAAAAATACTCGATGATTTTTTAATTCATCGAGGAGGGCCGACGAGATCGAACTAGGGTTTTAACCCTGTGTTTTTGTCGATCGTTTCTCGAAGCAATGGAGTTGTCTAGGTTGCATCGGACTGGATATGGGGGATTGGTGGCGGTGCGTGGTCGATAGGGGGAGCTCGTAACATAAGCGTGTGGAGTCTGATGATTTATGTCGCCGATACGAGGTGGATTTTTAGATCGAGCTTCGTTCCAGATTGAGTCAGATGACTCTTTTGCAGGATCATCGATGTTTTGGTCTTCTGGGTGGTTTAGATGTTTGGTGGGGTTGTCGTTGACTCGATGGAGGCCGGAGCTTCGACCAGAGGTGACAATTCCAACCGTGCACGTACACAAGTCCTGATGTGTATCAGGAAGCGAGGTAGAGGAATGAGGGGATGATGACTCGAAGCATGCTTCGAGAGAGTCCCGTAATAGCTCGAGTCCTAACTCGAGTAAGATTTTTGAGGTGTTGGGTAAATACTTAAGAAAATTTGAAGTTTGAAAAAAATAGGCGCACAGATAGAATTTTGATAAAATCCAAAGCAAACAAGAATTGTTCTCGGGCGTGACTCGAAGTGGCCTCGGGTCAGTTGTATGAAACAATTTACTTCAAAAAAAATTCAAACTTTTACACCTTTTTAAACCATGTTTTCAAATTGATGATTTTGATTTAACTTTGAATTAATTAAATATTTAAGGAAGATATTTTCAAGATAATTAAATTTTAATTTATTTAAATTGTGTCACATCATTTTATAAAGTTATTTATATTAAATAAATAGTGTAATCTAAAAGGGTAATTAAGATAGAATATTATGTAAACTAATCTTAACATTTTAAAGTAACTAATGTGATAAAGATGATTTATTAAACAAGTTCTAAAAGATAACCAAAGTGATTAATAAAGATAAAAAGATTTATCTTTTTTATTTATTAAGTAATTAATGGTTTGTTAATATAATTACATAAGAAGTAATTACTTAATTAATTATTTAATATTAAAGATTAATTAAATAAATAATTAAGGTTAATTAATTTGTAATTAATTATTAATTAACTAAGGAATAATAAATTTATAAAAATAATTAAGATTTAATTAATTAACAATTAAGAATTAATTAATTAAGATAATTATTAAGGAATAATTAATTAATGAAAGCGATTAAGATTTAATTAATTTGCAATTAAGGATAATTAATCATTGATTAAAGATAACTAATGAAAGTAATTATGTGAATTAATTAATTTAAACTACATGATTTATTCATCTTAATTGAAGATGATTGATTATTATTAAATGTTGTGTATTGGATTGATATCTCTGATGTGTGATTGTGATGCTATGTAATATGAATTGCTTTGTGTTGAGCTGTGATATCTGTGATGAATATATTTCTTTGTGAATGTGAAATCCCTTTGGCCCATAAAACGACACTTGAATTTCGACGCGACAGGGAGTCGAATTCCAGTTGGTTATCCGAAACCCACATCGGACCTTGATAGTGAATCTTTGTGAATGATATATTCACGTGTTTTAAATTGAGAGCTCACTATTCGGTTTAGCCGTGAGAGGACTTTGTGTCGTATAACCCATTCCGAATATGTGATACGATGAAATGGATGACATTTGAAGACGGTGGTGAAGACCGGGCGTCTTCGAGAACGATAGGATAACCTGTCGAATGACACCGCACTGAGTTGCTTCGGTATAGAGATCTCCATATGTGATGGGGAGTCCGATCGGGTTTGTGGATGCCTGGATTGCAAGGGCTTCTTTGGAAGTGCCTTCTGTTCTGTACGAACCCGAAACAGACTTGTATGGTTGTATGTCTGACATTACAATTTGAGATATAAAGCTGATTTCTTTCAAATACATTTCTGTTGGTGGTGGAGAATTTATTCTCTTAGCTTAACACCCTTCTCTAAGACATACAAGCTCAGAGGTTATGCAGTTGAAGGTTATTAGTGATATACACCCAATTTGGTAGTGTGGCATGCTGAGTGCTGCTGATCTTTTGTTGATCGAAGCATGGCTTTGTGAAAAAGCATAGCTTTGTGGTCGAGACTTCGTCGAACCTCACGACTCGGTTATGGTCGAAACAAGAATCATTGCAGCAAGGTTATTTGGGGGTAGTGCCCCCTGAGGGTATGTCCATTTCTTCTGGATTATAAGTGTATCATGGTATGGAGTCCAGATAATTAACATTGTGGTTGCTGCAAACTTATTGCTTTGTGGTTGTTGGTTGAGAAGCGTTTCAGATAAAGGCTAGTAACGATCGAGAGATGGCATACTCGTGTCAACAGTTACCTAATTACAGAGGTAACCCGGCCTTGTGTTGGTAGAGATCCGGTTAGGTTCTCGGGGATTCCCTCCAGAGGCATTCCATTTGTGTAGGAAGTTCCTTTGCCCGACCATTTGTTGCAAATCCAATCATCCAATACGAGCCATGTACGCTTTTAGTTGTAGAACCTTCCATTTAACATGGTAGTTATAGTTGGCACTACGTATGCTGGCTAAGATTAATATTATACTTTCGAAATGTTTTCTACACTATGCACTAATAATAATATTAAAAGAGTTTTCTCGTATTAAGCATGTTTGACTATCATAAGAAGAAATCTCCTCCAAGTCTGTGATTGCATTGTGTGTGTGGCAGGAGGTTTTATGGTAGTTTCATTTTCCAAAAGCATATCGGTTTTCTTTTATAAACTGTTTTTATTTCAAACAACTATTTTTGTTTACTCATACCAGTCGCATGACTGACCCAGAGTTTATTGTTCCCTTCCTAAACTCTGGGTGCCCATAATTTCCACACAGGCAGCCTAGAAGCAGATTATCCGTGTTTTGGAGCTAGCTTGGATTTTGAAGTCTTTTGAAATCTGTTGGATTCTGGAAGCTTTTGGCCTTGGAAATCTTTTAAAGTGTTAGAGTGTTTGAAGACCTTATCAAAGAGAAGTATGTTGGAAACTTGTTGAAGTTTCTGTTGTCGTTTTATTGTTGTACCATATTTGTAGCACTCTGATATTGGTGATCGATGTTGTAATGGATGTTGTATCAAGATTGTATCTGTGTTATGTTCAATAATATTCATTTTTCCGCTGTTTATTTTTGTCTAATGTTGTTATAAGTTCCATCCAAACTGGAGTTCAACGATTGAATCTCCGGCAGTCGAATACAAGTGAGGTATTTACGTCGATTTTCAATCGCTGGATTTCAGGTCGTGACAAGCCCTCTAATCCTCTCGGCTAGTAATGGATCCTCCTTCTTCTTAGAAGCAATCCTCTTAATCAACACTGGTTGAACTTCCAAACAGGACAACATGTAGTACTTTGACTAGAACTAGCAGTCAATCTTAACTGCATACTATAAGTAGTCAAAGCTTCTAAATCCTTCCACTCCGCCAACATAGTTAACACCATATTATGATGTTTTATGCTAAAAGCATCCGCTACTTTATTTCCTTTCCCAAGTGTATACTCTATACCAAAATCATAAGCAATCAAAAACTCTAGCCACCTCTGCTATCTTATATTCAGCTCCTTCTAAGAGAATAAGTACCTTAAAGACTTATGATCCGTGTATAGCTCAAACCTCTCCCCTAAGAGATAATGCCTCCAAATCTCCAATGCAAAGATCACTGCAGCCAACACCAAATTATAAGTAGGATTTCTCACTTCATGTGGTCTAAGCTGTCGTGAAGCATAGACAATAACTTTACCCTTTTGCATCAACACAGCTCCAAATCCAGTCCCACATGCATCGGTATACACCACCAACACTTATTTCCATCTGGAACTACTAACACAGGTGCAAAAATGCTTTAACTTAAGGAATGCTTCCTCACATTTGTCAGACCAGACAAACTTCACATCCTTCCTGGTTAACTTAGTCAAAGGCGCAGCTATCCACGAGAAAACCTTGATGAATCTTCAGTAATAAACAACAAGTCCAAGAAAACTTCTAATCTCAGTCCTCTTCCAATTATTAATAGTTTCAATCTTATGTGTATCGACTGACAACTCCTTCTATGGAACCACTTGACCAAGAAACTTAACCTCTTTCTTCCAAAAATGACACTTCGAAAACTTTGCCTTCAGCTGATGCTCCTTAGCGTCTCAAGCACTACTCTTTCATCCTTAGAATATACTAAAATGTCGTCTATAAACACCACTACAAGAAAAACCATTTACGGTCGCAAAAAACTGTGGCGTTTTATCGTAAATGCAACCAAAAATATTTTTCCCAAAATATATTTCGTGACTAAATTTTTTTTGTTCCCGCTCCTTAGAAAACTTTTTCCGCCTAACCAAAAATAAACATGACCAGTCATTGTTTTCCATCTCACATATACTTAGAAACTCTCTCCCCATTTCGATTACTTCTGCAGAATTTTTTCCCCTTTTCAATCCTCGCGGCAGCCAGCAATCGCTTAAATTTCATCAACTGAAGATCAGGTTCCCCTTTTCATCGTCCACTCCGTCCTTGCTCAACGTTCTCGTGGCATTACTCAACATCCTCGCGGCAGCCATCAATCGCTTAGGTATATTTAGGTATGAATCGTCTAAATCGATTTTGTGATTCGATTTTGTTATTCTTTTTTGATTTAACCCTAATTTGCATGCATCGCTGCCTAATTTCTAATTGAATTTGTTAACTCAACCCTAATAATGAAGATCTTTTTTTCAACCCTAGTTTACACCTGTATATATTTATGTTTTTTAATTAAATGAATAAAAGCTTGGCTATGTCCAGGGCTAAACTGTGTAATTGTTTTACCGTTTTAACCAAAGCACAAATTTGTATAGCAAGTATGAATAATCACAAAATTGAATTATGGAAGATATTAAATATCAACATGTTTGGACATGGAGTGTCTGACTACACCCATGATTATTGTGTATACACACACACTCACATATAGAGAGAGGAATAAAAAAATGCAATCACCTGGGCTTGAAATGGTTCGTACAGTGAAGTATGAGTTGCTTTTAGCAATCACCTGGGCTACAAGCGCTGTAAATCAACATAGAATTTTGCCTCTATGATATCCAAAATTGTGTTGCTTGAGAAACTGTAATGCAGAGAATTTAACATCTTACTTTCAGGAACATGTAGACTAAGTGATATCCCTTGTGAAATACTGGTATGTATGTATAAAGTCACTGAGATCAAATCCCATTAGACGCTAATTAACCACGTTGGAAAAAAAACATAGTGTTTACTATAGTGCTTGAATGCTGAGAAGTCTCTGATTTACAGTATATTTATTGAACAAAACATACATCAATAGAATCATCACAAAATAGCATAATTTCAATAATATATATCATATTCATCTTAAACATTTATTTATCCATCATCTGTACAATTTATTCTCGGAAGAAACTAGTTGCTTTACTAGTAGCATACTAAATAACAAATATGTAGCCAAGAGCTTTGAAGTAAAATCCATCCAGTCACATACTTATATAACTAGTAAGGATTAAATTTTTGAATATTTGTAGCTAATGAAATAGGATTGGAATTCGATTTAAACAAATACAAAAAGCTCCATGTTTCTGCAAGCTTCAGCATAGACAAAATCATATAACGTATTCTCATTGTCATATTACAGAGAAATCGTTATCTTTCGTTATGAACTCCCTTCCTCCTGAAAACTTCTAAAATATCGATCTCATCCATGTGCTTCATAGATTTTTTGGCTGAGTCCACGTAAATACTGAGCGATTCCATCATATCATTGAAACTCCTCTTCTCTTTATATTAACAAAAATTCATTGAAACGTCATTGAACAAAGTTTTATTTGGCTAATCTTTAGATTGATTGGGTGGCCTGATATTAAGAAGTAGTGTTAACATAGTAACTTTTTTTTTTAAAATTAGCATCAGACATAGGAAGAGGAGATGACACCAACTTCTACATCAAAGATTGGGAACTTATTTGCCTTCATATGTCGACGATGGAAAAAGATTGGGTTTTTTTAAACAGGTGATAAACAATGCTTAATTTAATATGTATTTTGAGAATTAGAACATGTAGTATAATATTAAAACTAAATTTCTTTTTTATGTTTTTAACTTTTATCATAGAACAAGCGTAGAGTATCGACAAGGAGCAATGAATTTCGTGCATGCTGCAAAGAAGAATGTAAGAAGTGTAGAATTTTTTTATGCCCTTGCAAAGATTGTCGGAATCTTAGTCATCATGATGATCACATCATCGTCGAACATTTGATTATTGGAGGAATGGATCCTAAATACATACACAGTGTATGGTTTAACCATGGCGAACAGATAATTGATGAGAAGAAAACAAATACGTTTGACGTATATGATTTATTCAACATGATTCACTATGAAGATGAAGATTTTTTAAATGATGATTTTTTTCATGATGATAAAGATAATGTTGATTCTCAGAGTAAAGAGGATGAGTTACTCAAGAACATGAAAGATGCAGAAACTCCATTATATCATGGTTGCACAGATCACACAAAATTATCTGCCATCACCATCTTGTTTAATCTTAAATGTGATACTGGATTGTCTGATAGTGGGTTTGATATGCTTTTAACTGTGCAACATTTATTTTTGCCGAAGAATAACGTTCTTTCCAAAACCTTATATGAAGTAAAGAAATTTCTTAGAACATTCGACATGGGTTTTGAAAAGATACATGCTTGTGAGAATGACCATTGCCTTTTCAGAAAAGAATACAAAGATTTAGTTATTTGTCTAAAATGTGGTTCTTCGAGATGGAAGAAAAATCAAGATATTGAAGAGGTTACAAAAGGTATTCCTGTTAAAGTGTTGAGATACTTTCCAATAATTCCGAGATTTAAAAGAATGTATACATCTTAAAAGATGGCAACAGATTTAAGATGGCATATTAAAAATACAAGCAAAGATGAAAAAATGCATCATTCCGTGGATTCTATGACATGGAAAATGGTGGATGAAAAGTATACATCTTTTTCATCCAGCCCACGCAATCTTAGGCTTGGTCTTGCTACATATGGATTTAATCCATTTTCCATGTTGAGTTCAAATATAGTTGCTGGCCGGTAATGCTTGTGACATACAATCTTTCGCCTACGTTGTGTATGAAGAAAGAAAATATTATGTTAACTTTACTTATTCCAGGCCCAAAGCAACCCGGAAATGATATTGATGTATATTTGGCGCCTTTGGTGGAAGACTTGCATCATTTGTGGTGTAATGGAGTTAATGCTTACGACGCATTTAGTAAAAATTTGTTTAAATTGAATGCAATTTTGCTATAGACGATTAATGATTTTCTGGCTTATGGAAATTATGCTGGATGTCGTGTGAAGGGGAAAAAGGTTGCCCATTATGTGGTGTCAATACCTATTCTCATTGGTTGAATCACAGTCGAAAGAGCGTCTACATGGGTCGTAGAAGATTTCTACCTACTTCAGATTCATGGAGGAAACAAAAGGCATTGTTTGATAATACCATAGAAAAAGGTAGTGCTCATAGAATTCTAACTGGGAGAAACATTTATGCATTGTTGAAGGATTATCCAAATGATTTTGGAAAAGAAAAAGAAGAGAAAAGTAAGAAGAGAAAGTGTGCTTATGATACAGAATATGAGTATGATAATATTAACAATTCTACAGAATTGGAGCTATCAAGATGGAAGAAAAGATCGATTTTCTTTGATTTTCCATATTAAAAGGTTAGTAATTAATTAATTTATTTTTCATTATTTTAACATAAGTAAAACCCAATATTGCGTTATAGTTTTGGTTTTCGCAGGAACTTCCATTATGTCACAATATAGATGTAATGCATGTGGATAAAAATATCGTTGAAAGCCTATTGGGCACGATGTTGCATGGTAATAAACCAAAAGATGTAACCAACTGTAGAAAGGATTTAGAGGATTGGGGAATTCGAAATGAGCTTCATGCACAACCTTGTGGGAATAAAACATATCTTCCACCTGCTCCATACATGTTGTCAAATTCCGAGAGAAAAATATTTTGCAAAAGATTGTATGATTTCAAAGGACCAGATGGCTACCGTTCAAATTTGAAGAATCGGATTTCGTTGCATAATTGCAAAATTAGCGGATTGAAGTCACATGATTACCGTGTATTAATGCAACAGTTACTGCAAGTAGCATCGAGAGGATTAATGGCAAAGAAGGCAAGAAAACAATAATTCGCTTATGTTCTTTTTTCAACAAATTATGTTAACGTGTTCTTGATAGAGAGAAGGTGGAACAAATCAATGTTGAGATTATTGAAGTTTTATGCGAAGTTGAAAAAAAAATTCCACCATCTTTTTTTGATATAATGGTACATTTGTCCATTTATCTTAGAAAAGAAGCACTAATGTGTGGTCCGGTTCATTTTTGTTGGATGTACCCATTTGAACGATATATGAAGACACTTAAAGATTATGTAAGTAACTATGCACCACAAGAGGGATGTATTGTAGAATCCTATCTTGTAGAAGAATCCATGATGTTTTTCAATGAATTTTTGAAAAAATTTGGACATATAGAAGAGAAAGAAGCTCAAAATGAAGATTATGAAAGCAATGTAATACCTGAGGGACGTTCGATTTCAATGTCCAAGACTGTTACATTGTTAGCTAATGAGAAAGAAATGGCTCATTTTGCCGTGTTAATGAATATGAACGTGGTTGAACAATTTATAGAGTAAGTTTATGTTACATTGTTTTAATCATTTTGATGTGTTCGTAATGCTATTTATAACTTATAATCACTTGTTTTATACTACTTTGCATTAGGAGGAATTAGAAAATTCAGACCAGCGCATAAGAAAAAATGCGACCTTACTTTGGGACACACATACAAAAAATTTGCCGATTGGATTAAAAGGAAGGTTAATTAGATTCCAAATATATTCTCATTTGAGTACTAATATTACTCTAAAATATTCATACTAAATGGAATTTGTTGTAGATACTTATTGCCTCCGAGGATCATGATGACATGTTAAGATGGATTGCTTTAGGTCCGAAGAATGATGCTTTGTCTTACAAAGGATATGTTATCAATGATCAATGTTTTCATATAAAAGATGTAGGGAGAGAAACTCAGAATTGCAGGGTGACCTTTGATGCGACTACTATGTGTAGAGCAAGTTCAAAAGATATGTCCCAAGTGGTTGATGTGGTCACTTATTACAGAATATTGATAGATATGATTTTATTAGATTATCATTTGTTTTATATTCCAGTTTTTAAGTATAAAGGAAATGGAGTAAAGGTTGATGATGATGGGTTCACTCTTGTTATACATCATGCATCGTTTTCAAGAGATCCATACATACTTGCATCTCAAGCAAGACAAGTATTTTATTCAAGAGAAAATAATGATTCTAATTGGTATGTTGTAATGAAAGCACCATCAAGAAGTTTTAATGATTTAGAGACACATGATTGCATCGAGGAAGATATCCAAGCCGTGGAAGATTATGAAATAACCGAAATGGATGATGAAGATGTTAGCTATGTTAGGGAGGATTACGAAGGCATAATTGAGTAGATTATATGTTCACCTACTAAGTCAGATCCATACATTAGACTAATGCATTAGTCATAGTTGTAGACTCATTTTACTCTCTGAATGTCTCTATTTTTATTTTGCAAGTTGTTACTCATTTTGTACTTATTAAATTCACTATCAAAACTGGTTTTAGTAAGGAATGAAAGCATGGATTCAGATTCTATTGTCTATTTACTCATTTTGCTGGATTCATATAATTTATTCGTTGAATTAGAGTAGCAAACAATTCCAGTCCATTTGCGGTTCTAATTTGTGATTATTTGTACGAAGCATGAATATGCGACACAATAAACTACCATCTCAGGAAATCTTGGCCTAGTTCATTGTCTGTTATGTATTTGTAATGGAATAGCCCATAACTATTGGTTTTTTGAACTAAAATAATCTGAATTATAACATGCAAATTTTCATCTGATAGTTCTGAGCTAATGCTTTTCTATTCCTGTTTCCAATTGTTCAGTCGGTACTTGAAGAATTAAAGTCAGCAAATTTTGCTCTATAACTATCCCACATGTCACTCATCTTCGAGGATTTCTAGGCCCCCATTCCGTTCATCCTGAAATCAGGTATTTTTGAATATATTAAAACTTTGCATGGTAATCGTGTCTGTACTTAACCGTGTTGAAAATAATAAATGTGTATGTCTTGTTCGATTAACTATTTAATAACCTACTTGAACAAATTTACACCATATTTAACGTTATATTTCTTTTTTCTTTTTTAATTTGTTTACTTCACCCTTTTTTCATATGATCTGGTCTATATTTGTTTTAAAATAACATAAGCTTTCATTTGTAATGAGGTGTGGATGTAACAAAAAAATCAGTTGCCTTGGATATGTTTTACTGATTAAGTTATTTTCAATCAAGATGCTTCTAATAACAAAACAACTTGGATGCATATCCTCTTCATAAAGTCTATGTTTATGAGTACTCAATGTTCATAAAATAATGCATATCCTGTTCTACTAGTTTGTTGCCAAAGAAGCACGAATCTTCTGTGAATAATATGTATTTATGGGTCCAATTTTATTCATTAGCCTACTACAGTTTGTCATGGATGGTATATATTTTTCTCATCTTCATAGTCAAAGAACTGATTTTCAAATCATGAATTGGAGCTGGAAAAGGATTGAACTTGCTTAACATGACTACTATATAACAGTTTTTTGTTTATACATATATACTACGTTAATTTTTTGCATGTTAACATACAAGGTCTAGTAAGTTTCTACATTAATGTATTAAAAAAGAATATTGATCTGATTACAAAATTAATCTTTTGTTAATTAATTCGTTCGTTATATTGTTTAAGATATAAAATTAACTTCTAGAATACTTCAAAATATAACGTTAAAAAGATTTGGAGATCATGTATCTGCAAACTAATTATTGGGTGCAGATTCCTCCAACGAGTAGATGGTAAATAACGAAAGTTTTAAGTATCTCATATTTTGTTTTATTTGCAGAAAAGAGATGTTTCCAAGCTCTGTACGTACTCGCAACCAGAAAAAGACTGATTAAGAATCCCAAAAGCATAATTCAAAGTGGAAGTATAATTCAAAGCGGAAGTATAAGATTCCAGCCGGTGCTTGCAGTAAAGGAGAAAACCGAGCAGTCAATGCTAATAAGCAAGCCAGTGTTTGCAATGAAGATGAAGAACAAGCACTACACGATAACCCTTCTGACCCAAATGCTGAAAGGGCTTTGTTAGATGAAGAAGACCCAAATGACTAAAGGGCTTTGTTAGATGAAGAAGAACCCCGTTTAGACAATGAAATTCTTCTTGACCAGACTGATGCTGCTGAGGTGGAAATTGAGAGAGCAAGTGATGCTGAAACCATAAGTTCGTCTCGGAAAAGAGGCAGTAGAGGTCAAACAAAAGCAAAAAAACTCCCGTTAAACAGTCATGATCGAATTGAAGTTGAGTTCAATGATATAGGCGTACTAGTAGGGCCAGGGTTGGTATATTTATCCTCTTTTGTTGGACCGCTTGTGCGGGAGCAGGTTCCATACACACTTGAAGATTGGAGGAATTCAAGTGAAGAGTTAAAAGTTGTTTTGTGGTGATTGCTTCAGGTATGGAGCAGGTTCCCTACTGTATATGCTAGAGAATCTATTTATCAACATTTGTCCCTGCTTCTGTCTATATTTATTTTGTAGATTTATCAAGCAACTCATCTTTCTTCTTCTCCTACCACTTACTTTTTAAAGTACAAATCCGGTTATAGTTTTGCCAATTTGCGGTTTTTAAATTTCCTATAATAAACAGGAATTTAAATTAAGAAATCCACAAGTTCTAGTAATTGAATCATGTAGTTTAAAATTTTTATCCTGACTTCTGTTTAAGAAACTTAATTTGTTAATTTGAATCATCATTAGTGTAGGTTCGTATTGTGGGTTATCCTCCGAAATTCAATTGTTCATATTTCTGGTTTTTTAACATTTAGTAGATAAATTAGAAATAAATATTCATATTTCATGGAAGGTTTAGAATGACAGAGATTTATGGGTCCGGATGATTATTTCTGAGGCAAAAATGTAAACATGATTTGAATTATGTGTTACAAATCATAATTTGAGTTATCTACTAACGTAATCAGTACGAATTTGCTTGCTTATAAAATTAGTGAATCGTTTTTTGATAAACTTTTATTGTTTTCTAATTATTATTTTTGATAAAATCAACTGACCAATGATTTCAAAACAATTATTCTAGACTGCAAATGCTATTCTTCAAAAATTAAACAACGCTGTCATAGATTATTGGATAGAATTAAAAATTTTAAACACCAATATCCCCGCTCACTTGAGATTGAAATCAAACCAATTTTTATTTTTAGTGACATTGCTATCATCTTCAAGAGTACAAATCCTATGGATATATTTTAGATGTCTAATATCAGAACCAGGTGATTAGTTCATGGTTTTCATTCAGATTTCTTCAAAATTTAGAGACCATAAAGTCATATATTCACCAATTCTGTACTAGCTTGACAGCATTCTTCTTCACCATAGCATGTTTCTTTATATTCACCTACTGTTAATATCATGTTTTCATGTATTCTTGCAGGTTAGATTTAAATTGGAAGAGGAATGGCAAAGAAAAGCTATATTTCAACAGATGGGAGTAATTTGGAGATCCTCAAAAAGCAAATTGGTTCGAAAATTAAATAAAACGGAGAATGAAGCGGAAAGACTTAAACTGAAACCTACCAACATCAAAAGCATGAATGAATGGAGTAAGTTTGTGAAGGCCAAAACAAGTCCAGAGTTTAAGGTAACATTAAGATATCTGTAATATGCTTTTGGTTACTAAATTCTAACGTCTTTCAATATTTCCAGAAACGAAGTGAGAAATATTCGACCCTTAGGGTTAATCAAGTTCCACACACATCTGGTCGTAGGGGAATGGCTATATTGACCGAGGACATGGTTAGTTAGTTAAGTATAGCATTATTTAATATTACTTTATATCTGCCAGTTTATTTGTTTAGTGTTATTCTAAATTTTGAGAAAAGGAAGTCCAAATCCATCGTCCATAACTAGAGCTGATGTTTGGATTAAAACTCACATTAAAAAATGGTGAACCAGTGACCATGGAAGCTGCAAATACTATTGTAAGAATTTTTTTTTTTATCGGTATATAAAAAATTGTCCGAAACTATGATGATTTTACCATCGTACATTATCTGTATGTATTTATTTATGTAGGCGGAGATTAAAAAATTTGTTAGCTGATCACAGTCAAGCTTGTCACAGAATGTCAATGGAGATGCTCTTGCAAATGTATTGTGACAGGGTAAACCAAGACGGTTAAGGGCACTGGGAAGGGGCTGCACCTTAACCAAGCAAGCCATGGCCTAGTCCAGAGATAAACAACTATCTCAATGTCGAGAGGAAATTGCAAAATTGAGGGGTATGGTACATATGCTGGTGGACCAAAAGGTAAATTTTTAAAAGTAATTTATTAAGTAGACATGGAATGATATTTGTTTTGGTGTCAACTATATAATAATTTGATGTTTTCTTCCTATTTACATTAATGATTGATTTCCAGTACTATATATTTTGGCACACAATTACAATTTACAAACAGTGTATCATCTGTTCACAATCACAATTTACAAACAGTATATTTCCAGCACTATTTATTTGCATTAACATCGTCTGTTCACATAAATCTTTGGCATCCATTTTGAGTATCCAAATAGTATATGTAGTATAGGTGTTCCTGCTTGCTTTTCATTTTTTCTCAAATAAAACTCTGAACAAGTTTTGGGTGCACATGCCGTCTTAACACTTGATCACTGAACATAAAAGGTAAGTCTATGATGAACAAGGTTTACTGATGCACCAATAATTTATTGCAAATATGCATAGCATCAAAGTATATATGAAAACACTGTAGTAACTAGAAATAACAAAACAGTGCATAACAACTGGTATTTTGTTATATAATAATTTTGAAAATAATGACTTCAGACGCACATGTTTGTAAATGATGCTACAACAACTGGATTTTTGTATGTACTCTGCCATTCAAACTTGTTGGACTAACTCTAGTGACATTTTAAGTATTGTGCATATCCACTTCAGTGCTCCTAAGATCAAAATATCCTAATATTAGTGCTTTGCTGTAGGGTAAAGAAAATTCGAAAGAAGGAAGCACAGCTGAATTGGTAAAAATAATAATTATATTACTCAAGAGATAACATTTGGATTTTAGTTTTTGATCCAGTAATTTCTATAATTTTCTATTGAATAATTGTAGAGCAACGACGATGTATGTTCGGTGTTGAATTGGGATGGAACCTCTACAGTTGTTGCCGATGGGAGAGTGTTGTCCATGGACCCAAATAAGGTTGTAAATGGCATTCGTCTTGGACCGAATGCTGTGAGCGTTATTATAGATTTCGTGGAAGAACCAGATGCTTACTTATGGAGGCCTACATCTAAAATGACAGTATTAGCAAATGCTGAGAATAAGGTAGAAGCATGGCCATTAAATTGCATTAAGAGGCCGCTAGGAGGACATCTGAATGAAGTCAGTACGGTAAATTTTATAATTCACAATATTTACGTCGGTCTTCCACAAATTTAATTTAGAAATATGTCTTATACAATATTTTCACTTACCACTAAACTCTTGATTTACACTTCTCCTTTTTAGAGTGATAGCAGTGCCCAAGACGACAAATGCAAGATTTATGGTTGGAATGAGGGTGAAGGGGTAGTTGCCGAAGGAAGAATCTACGCCAGAGATCCACAACATCTTGTTAATGGTATTCCGCTCGGTCCGGCTGCCTTTGTGATTAGGGTGGACAATGTAACAAATGGAGATGCATATTTGTGGCGATCCACAGTTGATATGTCGTGCGTTAGAGATGCAGTTGGTAGGAAAGTAGCACGGCCAAAATCAAAAGTTGAAGTTAATAAAGATACAGTTGGTAAGAATGTAAATTGTGCGACTTCTCCTGTGACAGCCATAATCGCGAAGAAACCACAACTTGTAAGTAAATATGCTGGAAATATTTTTTACTTTGTATTTTGTTTCTTCTGTTTGAAATATGCACCACTGTGTTGTTGCATTTTGTATGCTTTGGTTTCTAAAATAAGTATACAGTTTTCAATGTGCACTATTTGAAATATGTACAATATTTTTTCCAGCTGATTGCAAAGCTGACAAAAGATAATAAATGCAAGTTGATTGATGTGGGTGAAACGAACGAAATAGTGGCTGAAGGAACTATTGCTTCAACTGATCCAATATCGATAGTCCATTGTCGTCCATTGGGACGTGATGTTGTAAAAGTTTGGGTTGAAACTGTGAGAGTTTCGGATGCAGTGCTATGGTGACCTACATCGGAGTTGACGTGCATGGAAGATGCCTATGGCGTTCCCATCGCTTGGCTGTTGGCAAAAGTCATTATGGAACTAAATTGAAAGGTATGCAATTCTTCATGTACTTGAAAACTTCTTGCAAAATTACCATCATGGATAACCAATAGCAACAAAATACTTAAACCATCAACTCAAATAATTATAATGCATAAGTGATTTGAAAAGGGGCCGCCTTAAAATTTATTTGAAATTTTCCTCTAAATTGCCTCATTATAACCTGCTTGTAGATGTGCAATGAGTTGTCGTACTTGAATGATTTATGTGAATATGCAACAATGTGGATAAGTAAGAATTTATGTAGGAATTTACTATGATCAGGATTATCAAAATATGGTATTTATGTGACGACCCGAGTTTTCAGCGTCGGATAATTGGGCGATTAACTGATTTAAATTTATCGTAATATTGTTTTTAATGGGTCGAACCAATGAATTTCTGATAATTAAAAATATCTAAATATATGTATAAATTGATTCGAAAACTAAAATAAATATTGGATTATAAAAATCCCTGGATATGAAAAATCTTATAGGAAATATTATATACTTCACTGTTCAAATTCAAGATAAAAATATCCATAAACATGTAAATAGATATATACAAGCTTTATAGTATATATAAGTACATAAATAGATATGTATAAGTAAAGAAAAAAAAGTATATGTATGAATATAAATATAAATGTGCATGATGACAACCAAATATAAATGCATAAGGATATATATATATATATATATATATATATATATATATATATATATATATATATATATATATATGAATGCCATAAATTAGGTTAAAGATAAATGTTCAAATATATTTATATATAAAGATAAACATATAGACAAGTCTTATGATGTTCAAATATAAATATACATGAGTACGTAGGTATGCATATATATAAGGATTAGACATACATAAGCATATAGATACATATATATACTAGATAAAATAGTGAATAGGTAAAATATACATAAGTAAGAATGTATGTATATATGTTAAACGAAGTAGTGAAAGTGATAAAATGGAAATATACATATGATGTATATATGTATGCAATGTAAAATAGTACATATAGAATGCATGTATGTATATATATATATATATGCATAGATATGTATGTAAACATACAAGGGGACATAACATTTAACGCATATCCTCTCATGCTCACAATACATCAAATCTAAGCATACAAACCTTAAATCAAATCAATTTTCAGGTTTCACAAATCTTATCAGGAAATTGCTGACCAAAAGAAAAGAATAAAATAACATAATAAGAATTAAAGGAAAAAACAAACAGAAGCTTGCTGTAGAATGCAGCCACTTCTCTATATATGCCTCTACATTTGCCTCATTCTTCCATTCATTCGAACTAATACCAGAAAAAGACAAAGCAACATTTCCATTTTAAAAAAAACTGAAAAAAATAAGGTTAAAGTGAAGCAAGATCAAAGAATTAAACAAGAAGCGGTGCAGCAGTTCTTCTTCCACCTTAAAAAAATGAGTAACTTAGTCCTTCATATGGGATATTATATGTGTCCATATATTGTAAGCTTGAGTAAGTGCTTTTATTTTTCCATGGATTCATATGCAAACAAACTTTTTATGCTGATTATACGAGGGTTAAACATGCTAACAGTAGAAACAGAACTTCTCTGCTTCTTGTTTTGCTTAAAAATAGTTCTAACTTTAGCTTCAAAAATCATGACCTTCCAACCCAACGAGTTTAGCTAAATCGGTCAACACGGGGGGTGTTTGTACTGATCTGGACTATTTTTAAAAATCGGTAGAACTGGATTTCGTTAGGGGACGAGTAAGTTTTTAAAATTAAGATGCTTGAAATTTATATAAACATTTACTATAAAATGGTAGAAAACAGTACAAGGCATGAGGCAAGAGGAAATTAATCAGCAGTGTCCAAAAAAAGAGAGTAAATATTAAGCTTTCGAACGGAAAGGTTATGCATGTATCTATAATTTGGAAACAGAAAATTGAATAAACTATGTTGTTTGTCAAGTATTCATGTACTCGTAGGTTCTTATAATTCAAATTTACATGGGTTAAGCTTTGATAATACTCCTGTAACCCAGAAAAAAACGATTCATCACCTCTGTTCTTGACAAGGCTACAATCTTGCAACTTTAAAAACCCTACCTTCCTACCTAGTCAGTTTTAGATTATGATTACAAAAGAAAAGTAGGGTGTTTTTGAGTGTAGTTTATGTTAAAATTTGTTTCATTTGATATTATAAAGTATAGAGGGGGAAATATTCAAATTACAGTAAATGGAGAGGTTTCATTAAAAATTCAACCCCCTTAATTTGATGAATGAAGTATATGGCCGAGATCGCCGTTAGGATTCGTGAATTTTGGGAGGCGTTCGGAGATTTTTAGTGGAGTGTGAGAAAGGAATTTTGGAGTTGATCAGAAAATGTTTTAATTTATTTTGCGGCAAATCAGTGGGTGAGAGGTCGGCAAAGAAATTTGGAAGTAGCGTGATGTCGGCACGAAGGTCGTGACCATGGAGATTTTCGTTCGAATCGTCTGAGTTTGTGAAAAATGAGAGTTAGGGTTGGGGTACCTTTCTTTTTAGGATGGCCGATTTCGGCGAACTACAGCGAAGAGGAGCGATTGGACGTGGCCGCGAAAGGCTAGGGTGTAGCACAAGGGGCGACGGTTCCAATGAAGGTGGGGCAGTGGGCCAAAGTGGAGCAACATTCCGTTGGTGGCGATTTTAGGCCTGGGCATCGCATGGCTAAAGCTGCTTCGAGAGACGAAATTCTAAGGCAGGGGCCCTGAGGGTATGGAGATGGTGCTGGCGAGACGAACTTGAGGCGATGGATGTGCGTGGAGCGTTGGTTTGGGTTTTTGGTACTTGGACTCAGCATGCACGTGCACATGAAGATGTGCTCGTATGAGAAGGAAGCAGGGAAAGAAAAGAACAGAAGAAGAAAAGGATGCGTGGCATGCCGGGTTGGGCTAAAGGAAAAGAAAAAAAGAAACAAGGGAAAGAAGAAATAGAGAAGAAATGAAAGAAAGGAAAATGTAAAATAAGAGGAAAGAAAGGGGGAGGAAGAGGTAGCAGGAAATAAATAGAGGAGAAAGGGGATAGAGTTTTTCCTGGAAGTGATTTGGGCCGATGGTCCTAACTATTTTATACATATATATTCTTAAAAGTTTATTTTCCTAAAATCTATTTACTTTTGAAAAAAATAGCTTTTATATCTTTAATTTCCTGAAGCCTATAAAATATAGGAACTGAGATATTGTCCATCACTTAAACAACTTGGTTAGTACACATGATTAGGTATTAATTTGGAAATAAATTAGTTAATGATTAATGTAAATAAAACAATTTAAAACTTTAAATTAATTAAACCGTAGGTTAATTTATATATGTTAATTATTGATTAATTTCTAAAATTTATTCAAGTAAGATAAGAATAGTTTTATAATTTTAATTGTAAGCAAACAGGATTTGAAAATAAATTAATTTTGTTTTTAGAATTAAAAAAAAGGGTGGATTGAGGTTGGTTAACATAGACCATAAATTGTGTAATAGTTCAGGGTATGTGGATTGTCTGGTTTTCTCTGCCGTGTTTCTTTCAGGTGTTCTGTGTTATGGTGTACCCTGAACTGGACGGTTAAGTATAAACATGAAACGTTTATTGGAAATAGATATTGTATTGAAATCTCTATGTGAATGTTGGTATTCTGAAACTGAATCGGCTTGTTAAAAACTACTTGGCCGATGGCGTTTGGAATCGAAGAGACCGGGATCGGATATAAGTATTATGCAGAACCACTTCGATTTGCACCTTTACGGGTTTGATTATAGAGTCAAATAGGGCGGAATTGGATAAATAAATAAATCTGACTATTTTTAAATGAGCAATTGTACTTGGATATTATATCAACGGACTTGGTAATAAGTGTTTGGTTATAACCAGACAGAAGCTCGTCATGTTGAACGGGTTACCCTCGTTTTAGAAGATTTATATAACTTAAGTATTTCAAATTTAAATGGGTTTACTCATGCTGGTTTCCAGCCTGACTCGGGTGTTGCTATATTGTAATGCTCGGGTCAGACCGAGTATTACAGATTTCCAGGCAAGGACGTTCTGGAACTCACGAGACGAGCTGGATGGCAGGAACATAAGAGTGTTTCCGTTGTGATATAGTTCTGTCTGTTTGAGATATGTTGATTTATATATGTCTAATGGTTGTGTATGCGTGTACCTCTGATGTATTAATCTGAAATTTGACAGATACCTCATTCTTTTGTAAACTTTTATTATTCAATATTATATTTTGAACCACTGCGAATGTGAGATTTTATGCTGTGGTTTTCTGTTCTTCTTCTATCTCTTTCTTTCTTTTTCCTAACTATCCGGAAATTTCGAGATCGGAAAATCCAGGTCGTTACAATTTATCTATAATATATTAATTGTAATTAGTCGGTGGTTTAATCCATCAGTAGCCATAAGTTATATCTGTTTGTGCCAAAATTGGTCACAAACCCTAAATACCGTGAAAGCACCGGTGTATGAACACAGACCAATGATATTCAAGCAAAAATATCAGATCTCAGCAAATATCAAACAGCAATTCAGAAATAATGGACAAAGACACAAGTTTTATAGTGGTTCGGCTATCTCCGGCTTATGTCCACTCCAAAGTTTTATCCTTTTATTGATTATCCTCGATGGTTACAGGTGATTACAGCAGTAAATATGAAGAATTTCTAGTACAATAGCAGTATCGAAATGTAGAAATGAATCCGGCAGAGTCTGGACGTTCAATTGCCAAAAGATCCTTTCTCTGTAGGCTTTAGGGTGCTATTTATAGGCGTAGGAGGCTCAGATCTCGCTCAAACTTCGGGAGACTTTTTCTGGCACGTGAGTGGGCCCACGCGACCGGCCTTAGGAAATCTGGGACCACTTTGGGATCGATTCGAACTCCATTCGAATCGATCATAAAAACATCCAATCGAGATGAAATTTGGTATGGACATTCTTCAACATGTGAGCAAGCTCCTATCAAAATTTCATTGCATTTGGATCATCGGTGTAGGAGATATGATCGATTCAATATCGGGTTTTTCACTGGCTGTCGTCTTCGAATCCACTGCTTCGAATCCATCTTGTTCGACTCCATCCAAAGCGCGTGCGCATCGATGACGTGGCGCGAGCTTCCCGGGTTGATCCACCTTTCTTGCTGTGTTGAATGCTTCTTTTCCTGAAGACGCGCTCGTATCCATGTTCCATGCTTCGTCCATATCCGTAACTTCACAACGGTCATGTTCGCATCCATTAGCCCATGCCCCTCTTCGCATCGATTCCAGGAGCCCATCCCGTATCGAATCCATGCGCTGATCGATACGAAAGGAACGTGGGGGGCATCGATACGAAGTGGTCGTGGAGGATGGATACGAACGAGACCTCACCTGTTGGATACGAACGAGGTTCTTACCTGATGGATACGAAGGAAACCTATGTTGCCATCGAGTCGAAGTCCTTCATCCTGCCTTGCCTTTGATCGATACGAACACTATCGAGTCGACTCCATACCGATCGATATGAACGGTATCGATACGAAGTCCTCGCCTTCCGATCGATACGAAGTGCATCGATTTGAACCATCACTGTGTCTTCGATCGATGCGAACCTGATGGAGTCGGACTGACCAAAACCTGATGGGTACGAATCCGATGGATTCGAAGTGATCATCATCTCGACCCCCTGATGGGTTCGAACAGCATGCCTTTCCTACCTTGCATCGATCGTAACTCCTTCATACGAACTCCGATTAACCTGAAATTTTAAACATAGCCTTTCCTAATCCTTATCATCATCTCCAATCAATTTCGTCCCGATCGGAGTTCAACCAAATTTTGATGACATCGATCGTCGCCCTACTTTCAATCGATCTCCAATCCCGATATCCATCATTCCTTGCCATTTTGTTGATATTCCAGCTTGGACCAAAAGGTGGGATAACATTTTCCCCCCAAAACATGCCTTGTTGTAAGAAGGCGTGTTTTGAATAGTTCCGATTCCAATATCCAAAGTCCATAGCCATATCGCCAGAGTGTGTCATCCTTGACTGCTTTGAGTCGATGTCCAATTCCAAATCCAATAGCCAAAGCCTTAGCCAATCCCTTATCCATCCGAACTCGACAACCGAGTCCTAATCCATCCTTATCCAATAGCCAATAACCGAATCCAGGACCTCTCCGGGTCGATATCCGAATCCATAACCTCTCCGGGCTCTTGCCAAGCGTAATCTACACTTGATGACCTTGGCCCAGTGCCCCTGGACGTTGAGCTAACCTCTCCGGGTTCTTGTCAAGCGCAATCCACACCTGACGACCGTGGTCCAGTGTCCCTGGACGTTGTACAAAGCCATGGCTTAAGTCCTAAGCCGAATCCTGGTCTCTCCGGACCCTTGTTGAGCATAGTCCATGCTCAGCGACCTGAAACAATAATCGATAATATGGGGCCTAAGTCCTAGGCTGAATCCTGGTCACTACGGACCCTTGTTGAGCATAGTCCATGCTCAGCGACCTGAAACAATAATCGATAATATGGGGTCTAAGTCCTAGGCCGAATCCTGGTCACTCCGGACCCTTGCCGAGCATAGTCCATACTCGACGACCTGAATGAGTCAATTTACCACGTTCGGGCAAAGTGACTCACCCCTTGCTAGGCATAATCCATACCCGACGACCGTTTATCAAAAGCCAGATAAAAATCCAATCAAAATCCAATCCAAATCCAAAATCCAAATTCAAAATCCAAATCCAAAATCCAAAACCGAAAATAATCATCCAAAGGAAAATCCAAATCAAAAAAGCAACCAAAACCAGGAGCTCAATCCAAACTCCAAAACCAAATCCAAAAAGAAAACAGTGTTCAATCCAAAAGCAAAAGATAAATTTCACAAACCATAGCATCGCAGTTTATCATCATTCAGAGCATGCCTAGGGGCTATCTCCGTCCCCATACATGTGTAAATGACTTGGTTGCTCGCCAATGGTTTGTTACTTATTTCATATTATCCAGGTCAATGGATAATCAATCGACCGTCATCCCTGGGCCTCACATCATCACGGTGTGAGGTAGTCGGTGGTTGCTCCTGCTCCACCGTTGCATTCCGAGTTCCGACATATTGCCGTAATTGTCCATTCCTTACATGCTCCTCGATTATATCCTTTAAGTGCCTGCAGCTTTTGGTGTCATGTCCATCTAAATCATGGAAGAGGCAGTGCCTTCCTGATGTCCTCTCCCGTTCTGATGGTTCTCTCTTAGCCGGCCTCCGGTAGGGAAGGCGATTCCGAGTATCCAGGTATATCCGCTCCAACGTATCGTTCAATCCTGTATATGTGGAAAACTTTGGATCCTTCCATCGCTTCCTAGCGTTTCCAGAATCATCATCCAACTTCCTTTTCCCTTTGTCTTTATCCAAACCTTTGCTGGATGGTCCTCCACCCTCAGTTGCATTAACCTTTTTCACCTTTAAATCCATACTCGCATCTTTTTGCTGAAGGAATCTCTCTGCCTCGTGAAAGAATTCCTCGAGATCCTGTGGGGGATCTCGTATCAGAGATGCCTTGAAATCCGAATCCTCCCTGACTCCTGATACTGCCGCCATCAAAACCATCGATGGATCAGGCCGATCCACCGAAGCAACCGCCGCACTGAATCGAGTTAGAAAAGCTCTAAGCGATTCATCCATCCTTTACTTTACCGATGTCAGTGTCATTACATTCTTCGGCCTCTTGACGTGAACCCGAAACTGTCCCAAAAACTTTTCCACAGTTCCCCCCAAGTCCTGATAGATCCTTCTCCCAGCTGCCTAAACCACATTGCAGCTAAGTCCGTCAAGTACAAAGGAAAGCATCGTGCCATTACTTCCTGCGATGCCCCCAGCACCTCCATGTGTCTGGTGTACCTCATCAAGTGATCAGTTGGGTCTGTCTTACCATCATACACATCCACACTAGGTAGCTTGAACTTAGGTGGATTCTGAGCTATCCCTATTTTTCCGAGCAAACGGACTCCTATTCACTCCTTCCAAGTCTCTGTTAGTCAAACCACCTTGCACAGCTTTTCTGATGATCTCCACTAATCCAGTATTGTCTGTTGGGGGTTGCCCCCATGCCCCCGAGGGAACTCTGGCACATATTCTTCATGTGGCTCACTAGTAGCAATGTTAGCCCTGGCCTGTTGAACTCCTTCCAAAGGTCCTTCTGTGTTGGATCCCGTGGGCCCGCCCCCAAGCCCTTGTTGATTGCCTTCTGGCTCCATATCCCGTCCTCCATTGGGTTCCACAACCCTAGTTCCTTGTCCGGCATCCACAGCGGCTGTAGCTGTTCCTAAGTTCTGCGTCCCTACAGTTCTCATCTGTTGAAAGAAAGTCTGCATCATTTCCTGTTGACTTTTCAACAATCTCTCCTGCAATGAATTTGCCATAGCTTCCATCTCATCCCGGGCTATGTAGATCGAAGCCTGTCCTTCCCCAGCTTCGGAGGATGCTTGTTGACTTCCTTCTTGTTGGCTTCTCTCAGCCCTTTGCCTTCTACTATTTTGCCTAGTCATTGTCCTCAAATCCAAACTCCTCAAACTTCCTCAAATCTGCACTTCAAATCCGATGTAGCGGGTGCTAGTCCCTCTCCATGAAAGCACCAAAGTGTTTGCGCCAAAATTGGTCACAAACCCCAAATACCGTGAAAGCACCAGTGTATGAACACAGACCAATGATATTCAAGCAAAAATATCAAATCTCAACAAATATCAAACAACAATTCAGAAATAATGGAAAAAGACACAAGTTTTATAGTGGTTCGGCTATCTCCGGCCTACGTCCACTCCAAAGTTTTATCCTTTTATTGATTATCCTCGATGGTCACAGGTGATTACAGTAGTAAATATGAAGAATTTCTAGTACAATAGCAGTATCGAAATGTGGAAATGAATCTGGCAGAGTCTGGACGTTCAATTGCCAAAAGATCCTTTCTCTGTAGGCTTCAGGGTGCTTTTTATAGGCGTAGGAGGCTTAGATCTCGCTCAAACTTCGGGAGACTTTTTCTGGCACGTGAGTGGGCCCACGCGACCGGCTTTAGGAAATCTGGGCCCACTTTGCGATCGATTCGAACTCCATTCGAATCGATCATAAAATCATCCAATCGAGATGAAATTTGGTATGGACATTCTTCAACATGTGAGCAAGCTTCTGTGAAAATTTCATTGCATTTGGATCATCGGTGTAGGAGATATGATCGATTCGATATCAGGTTTTTCACTGGCTGTCGTCTTCGAACTGCTTCGAATCCATCTTGTTCGACTCCATCCAAAGCGCGTGCGCATCGATGAGTGGCGCGAGCTTCCCGGGTTGATCCACCTTTCTTGCTGTGTTGAATGCTTCTTTTCCTGAAGACGCGCTCGTATCCATGTTCCACACTTCGTCCATATCCGTAACTTCACAACGGTCATGCTCGCATCCATTAGCCCATGCCCCTCTTCGCATCGATTCCAAGAGCCCATCCCGTATCGAATCCATGCGCTGATCGATATGAAAGGAACGTGAGGGGAATCGATACGAAGTGGTCGTGGAGGATGGATACGAACGAGACCTCACCTGTTGGATACGAACGAGGTTCTTACCTGATGGATACGAAGGAAACCTATGTTTCCATCGAGTCGAAGTCCTTCATCCTGCCTTGCCTTTGATCGATACGAACACTATCGAGTCGACTCCATACCGATCGATACGAACGGTATCGATACGAAGTCCTCGCCTTCCGATCGATACAAAGTGCATCGATTCGAACCATCACTGTGCCTTCGATCGATGCGAACCTGATGGAGTCGGACTGACCAAAACCTGATGGGTACGAATCTGATGGATTCGAAGTGATCATCATCTCGACCCCCTGATGGGTTCGAACAACATGCATTTCCTACCTTGCATCGATCATAACTCCTTCATACGAACTCCGATTAACCTGAAATCTGAAACATAGCCTTTCCTAATCCTTATCATCATCTCCAATCAATTTCGTCCCAATCGGAGTTCAACCAAATTTTGATGACATCGATCGCCGCCCTGCTTTCAATCGATCTCCAATCCCGATATCCATCATTCCTTGCCATTTTGTTGATATTCCAGCTTTGACCAAAAGGTGAGATAACAATATCAACTAACTGTACGTACTTAAAAGATAATTTATGAACCTCAGTTTCAGTCATTTTATATACTAGGACCATATTATATTATTATCTCATATTTTTATCAACAAATGCATGTATCATTGTGAATTTTTGGAATCTATGTTTGGCTGTATCCATATGGGTCTGGCAGACTTCTTACACCTACCTAATTTCACTATCTAAAATAATTCATGTACACATATATTTTCATCTATGTTCGAGTACATGAAAATATGTGTTTGAGTATATGAAAATGTACAGGCATAGATAAAATGTACAAAACATTGATGACAAATCTTCATTTTCATTTTATTCTTGGCCAAAACTAACGTGCACATTATTTTAGTTTTCATATTCAGTTGTGCATATTCAGTTGAACACAAGATTGCACATATTCAGTTGTGCATAACTTTAGTCTCATTGTTTTCTCAGTATTGATGGTCCTGTCATTATTATCTCAGTATTGATTATAACTTGAGTCTCACTGTTGATTATATTTTGTTTACAGGTAGGCGTTTCTGAAGAATGAGCAGTAGCAACATTAGTTTATCGTACTTGTTAGGTAGTTTGGTTGTTTATTGTACTTGCTTAGTTTAGATGTTTATGGTACTTTAACTGCATCATTAGCATATTGTTTTCGGTACAAAGTTCGGTTGTGTAAACTTCTATGTACGGTTAACCTTTTGTCTTGAAACTACTGTTCGGTTGTGTAAACTTCTATGTACGGTTAACATATTGTTTATGTTAGTGCTTTTGTTTATGTATTTTGTGGTTTTTAAATGTGTTTATGTTTGAATGTGTATGTGTATATGTATTTTGCGATTGTATACGTAGTTCGATTGTGTTTATGTTTCAACGTTTACGGTTGATTGATATAGTAGAAACAAAATAGACCATCAACAGGAAATAATAGCATGAAAAAATAGTGCAAAATGATCATCAACTTTTAGTAGTGTTTCAAAAATGCTACGAAAATACATATAGTGGTGTTGAGTAAACGCAACCGTAAAGTAGGGGTAAAATTGGAAATTCTATTGGTAGCGTCATAAAACCTTTTGGTGGCGTTTTATACACGCTGCAAAAAAAGAATTTAGTGGCGTTTCATAAACGCCGCAGTAAAACGATTTATGATAGCGTTGAAATAAGTGCAGCTAAAAATCAGGTATTTTTAGTCGCGATCTTTATAACAACGTTCATCAAAACGCTGCTAAAACTTTTAGTTGCATTTTTTGAGCGCTACTAAAAATCAAAATTCTTGTAGTGCACCACCACGAACCTATCCAAATACTCTTAGAAAACTTGGTTCATCAAATCCACAAAGAATGAAGGTGCACTGCGTAACCTGAATGGCATTACTAACCACTCATACGAACCATACCGAGTCTGAAATGCTGTCAAAGGAATACTGTCCTCTGCCACTCTTAACCGATGGAAACCTGTCGTCAATTCCAACTGGGAAAACACTCTGGCTCCGCACAACTGATCAAATAAATCATCAATTCTCGACAAAAGATACTTATTCTTAATCGTTCTCTCGTTCAACTTGCGATAGCTGATACACATCCTCAACGACCCACGAATACCCTGGCCGCTCTCCTAGGCAAACTTCTTGGTCTAATAAAATTCCTTTCTTCTAGGTCCACTAACTGTACCTTTAATTCCTTCATCTCTGTCGGTGTCATTCTTCTTGGTAGTCTACTTACAGGTTCGGCTCCTGACGTGAGATCTATTCGAAACTCAATAGCTCATTTCGGTGGTAGTCCCATAAACGGCTCAAAGACATCTACAAACTCTCTTGCTACATGAACCTGACTTAACGCTTCTCCTACTTCCATAGCACTTAACAAAGCATAAATACTCCGGTCCGAATTCTCTACTGAGAATATGATTCGGTTATGACTATCAGGATGTCTTAGTGATATTCTCCCATCCTGGTAAAATATCCTAGCCTCATACTTACTTAACCAATCCATACCTAAAATGAATCCGAAGTCTACGAAATTGAAAACATATAGAATGCATGCAAACTTATGACCTAACAAATCAATTTCTAACTAGTCACATCTCATCCCCAGAGTTGCATACCTTCCGTTGGATTCGCAACCCTTAAGGATATAACAAGGTATGAGGATTGTAAACATAACCTATCAACCAAGTTCTAAGATATAAATGATAGTGATGCACTGGTATCAGATAGTATCTAACTGGTATACTCTAAATCAAAAGCATACCTTCCATCACAATCTTTCCTTTATCAGCTGCAATTGGCTTAGCAGATGATGGTCTGATAGCAAAAACCTTTCCCTTGCCCGCCCTGACTAGTTGTGGACACTAATTCTTATAATCTCCAACTTGCTCATACTTGAAGCACTTTACATTCTTCTTTTCTACAGCCTTCTTCCCTTTGCCTGACCGGCACTAATGAGCATAATGACCTTTCTTGTCACACTTAAAGCTAACTAAACCGGCCTTTGCCTTCTTGGCAGTATCTCCTTTCTGGGCTCCCTTCTTCTTAAAGAACTTTCTTTTCTTTCCTTAAGAACCCTGGATTTCAATTGGTTTCTCTCTAGCACAAATAACAACCATCTCCTCATGGCGAATAGCCATCTCCACCACTACATTACTAGGATCATGGAAATGTGATAGGGTCGCCCTAGCAATCTCGGGCCTCAGTCCCCTAATGAACCTCTCATTCCTTCTGATGATGGTGTTTATGGTATTATATTCATAATGGGAATACTCATCAAACTTAGTGGCATACTCAACAACCGACATCTCTCCCTGCTCTAGATCCAAAAACTTCCTCAGCACTGCTGATTGAGCAACCTCAGACATAAACCTTTGCTCAAATCTCATTCTAAAATCAGCCCAAGTCTATTCCTCCTTTGGAACTCCAACAGTAACACTGTTCCACTAATGAAGTGCTAACCCTTACAACTGCCTAGGGGACGGCCTCCTCTTCTGCTCGTCATTTAAACCCAAATCAGTAAAGATATGCTCACAATGCAACGGCCAGTTCTCATCTTCGATAGAATCCTCTGTTCCTATAAACGGTTTCCCACCAAGATTGATGTAGTCTCTGCTCAGCTTAGCATTATTATTCCCAGCTAGAGCCACAGAGATTAGCCCCTCCAACATTTCTGACAACACCAGCTACAGCTCCTGCTTGCATCAGATTGACGAAAAGCTGACACATCATCCCCGTATCTACTGGTGGATTTCCAGCACTCACATTGGCATCTACATTTTGGTTAGCATTTGCCTGTCAACCCGGGTTCCTCCCAGTGGGTTAAGCATTTCCGTTTGTTGTGGTGCTTCCTCTACCAAGATTTCCTCTTCCATTTTCTGCCTCCATATCTTTTTTCTCGTAAATGTTCATATGAGCCTTAGTAAGATATAGAAGAACGGTCTAAGAGAGAAGGGAGTACGTACTTATATATACACACACACACCAAATACAAGTACATTACTGTAGCATTAACACAAACCCCGATCTTATTTTCTGATTCATTGGGTTATGTTTGAAAATCTTTTAGGTTTAAATTTCTTTTAAGTTTCATAAACCTGGACCTGATACCAACTTATAACATCCCCTATCTTGAGGTCAAAAGCTAAGCGCTGCAGATGCTGCAGTCATCCATAGTATTAACTTCCGATGACAAAATGCAGTAAAGCTAGATACGTTGACATAACAGAAATACATGAATATGGAAAATTTTAAAACAATTTTAAACAAACATCTGATTCCATTCCCAATCACATTTCAAGTTCATTACATAATCCCAATTACGTTAACCACGTTCAAAGAAATATAATTATTACAACATACTCCAAGAGCGACATATGAAGATGCCCCCTTGGATGATCGGAGTATAAATAGGCAATTAAAAAACTTTGCCTTTACAATGACTACATAGTGGAATCAAAATAAAAGAGAGCTCTAAATATCTATCATGTCTCCTACACTTCTCCGGAGGCTTCTTTGTCTAAAGAGGTATCTGAAAAACTCAACTCACTACAAGAAAATTTGTTATTAATAACATCATTTAATAACGTGCTATTCTAAAGCGTTATTGTTTAACTTAATCATTTATTTTTTAACTCATTTTGTTTGTACCTTGTTGTGTAACACTCTTAGCTCCAAAATTTTCGTCTGCTTTCTAGAAAAACAATTAACCATTTTTATCTCTCTCCCAAAAATACTTAACCATTTTCATATCCCTCCTAGAATAACACCATCAATTTTCGTCTCCAACGAAACTGTTCGCTCCATCTTGGATCTTCACAGGCATTCTCCTCCACTTCAATAGTTCGCTCCTCAGTAGTCAACTCGACGGCGTTAGGAACCCTAATCTTCGATCTTCGTTTTGGCTGTTCATCAGAACATTCCAGATTCGAAATCCAAAAACATATATTCAAAGGTATATTATAAAACATGATAACTTATAAATGATTTCGCTCTTTATCAGTCTCCGACCATAGTGTAGAAAATTCGTTTAGTATTTTTTTATGAGTTGCATGTTCTTTTTTTCAAAAAATGTCAAGTAATTTATTTTAGATGGCTTCTATGCAAATAGATAACCAGAATTGATATTTTTGTTTAACTTGCTTAAATGGTTCAGTAGGAAAAGTGATAAAATTAATAATTGTATTTCAATATATTTAAATGGATATTTGTTGCAGCAATAGTAAGTGATTTTCAGATTGATTATAGTATGAGTTTGATCAAGTCTGCTTTTAGATATTGATAATTTTGTCGGAAAAGTTTGAATGTATAATTAAGGATGATGAATACAAGTACGCATCAAAAATTGCATAACTTATGTCTGCTTTTAGATATGCATAAGAGTTTTCATCTTAATAATGAGTGTCCTGAGAAATAGAGTGAACAGACCCACTATTGGCTCTAAATAATATTAAATGAATTAGAAAGGACGCATACATGCCAACTGTAATTTAAAATCTTGTCTTGTAATTAATTCATTATGTGCTTCTTTAGGCTTAAAGATGCACAATTCAATACAATAAGAACATTTATATGCCATCCATCCACGGATTCTAATAAACGACATAAAGAAGTCAATTCTCAAGATGGCTAAATAAACAAGTCATATTTTGATGAGAATGCAACAACATAGACTATCAATAAATTCCCTGCTCACTCCATATATAACCTGATTTAAGAAGTGAATCATCAAGGATTATGAAAAACTGATGTTACCTTAGGGACCACGTAATTATTTTCAACCCTAGATTTAAACCCATTCCTTTGTACCTACCATTTAAAGTTCAAACATTTTCAAAATGAATTCATTGAAAAAATATTGGTAAAAGGTTATGCTTCTTTTTTGCCTAGATATATCTTACATGTAGCAAGCTTATTAAGTAGATAAGCAAATAGGTACCCATATGAGAACAATCTCGTTCAGATTTGGATTATAGAAGTTTTGATTTCATAATAATTTGTATTTGCAACAAGCTTCGATCCCAATATCCATGTTGGTTCCATTTTTCTAATTAGTGTATCTCAAGTGCTAGTGATAAAAAGTGCTTTCATAATATAGAAGTATGATTTCATAATTATCTTTCTTCTGGAGATATTTGATCGCTACAAGCATTTCATTTAGCTAATTAGTGTATCTCACGTATTAATAAAAGGTGTTTTTGTAATATATATGTCTGCTTTCAAATATAACAAGTAAAACAAGCCAATTTCCAAAACATGGAGTTGTAAGATGCAAATGGTACCCTGATTTCATCATACTTCTTAAGATTTAATGTGTGCGTATGTGGTTGTGTGCAACATGTATGAGTAATATAAGAAACTAACATTTCTTAAGTAAGGGCGCTTCCCATGCTTTTTTTCTTCCTTTTCTTTCTTATACCATTCTGACCAAATCTTGGATTCAACGTTGCGACGAGAAGCTGACTTAATTTGCTTGTCTTGAAATACAGCAATTTGCACTTGCAGAGTAAGAAGGAAGTTCTCCAAAAGGACTTTTTTCTGCATAAAATTAACACAAAATGAAATTTTTATTGATTAATTTATGAAAAACTAAAAATATTTACAGTGGTATGGATTTAAAATTATCCAATGTGAGGAAGTACCTTTTATTACGCGAGTTAGGCTTCAATAAGATCCAACTTAATATTTGTATAAGTAGTTGATAAGAAGAATGGATAAACCATATATCCAAGTTTCCCAATCAAATTATAAGAGGGACTTTTTTGCATTTCACCTATATGCTTTTATGAGGTAGATAATATAACATTCCATTAGCCATATGAATATCCGCTTTTACTATCCACTATCAGGAGTTGACTTTGTAAGCCTTTATGTTTCAATGCTTAGTTTATTTCCAATTACATAAGCTTTTTTTTGTATCACCTTGATTTGCATTCAGTGATCACATGAGAATGGTTGTTTTGCTATTGTATTTACTAAATGGTCATGCTTATGTTTGGTTTGACGAATTATATCCTATGTTTGGAATTTCAATGATTATCAGTGAGTTGTTGAATAAGGATTATCATCTTAAACTGAAATGTTTATAGCATCAGCGACTAATCACAGTATGATTTGCTTGGTTGTAATATCAAGGTCCTGTTGAGATTTACGTTAAAATGCTAGCTTTCTTGGATACATTACCACCAATTGATTCTCTTTTATTTATAAAAGCCCTTCTTGGTTTTAATTATCGAAGTCGGTAGATCATTGTAATTTCTTTGATTGAAGGTAACCTCGTATTTTCTTTTATCAAGGGTAACCAAATAAATTGCTTAATTCCATTGAATTTTAATTTAGAATGAAGTCACTCAAAGATTTGTATCATCTTTTATCAAAAACTTTAGTTTTTCCTAACAATCCCTTAAACTATAAGTACGTCATAGTTGGATTACAAAAGTCTTGCTCTATTATTCAAAGTACCTTTTTAATTACTGCATGCAACTTTATATATATGCCTTCCAGTTCCAAGGCACAAATTTAATTAAGGCATGCAACTTTTTATATACTTATAATTCCAATGTATTTCTATGTTCCTTTTGTTTTATGTCTTTTTTCCCTCATTTACTATAATGTTCCACAAAATAAAGATTTGATATTGGAAAGCTTGTGCTCAACTTCAGACAAACACTCAAGTTTAATTTCAGTATCAAAATTTTAAAACTGCAAGGCTGATGTAGTGTCATCTATATGCTTGATTTTATTATATAATGTGGGATCTGTATTTTGATTTATTCATTTTTGCATTCTAATGAGTAGTTAGTGATTGATTAAAAAGTGTTTATATTCTTAGGTTATATTAAAAACATGAATCATTGATTGTTAAAGTTAATTTAATGGATTTTAGATTCGTTTATTTTATTTGTTACTACAATTATCTTAAAAAAATAAGGCCCGCTAAATGCATTTGCTTGCTAAAATATCTAATGCCAAACAAAAGTTTTGTAAGCAAGAAGGAACAAAATTATTTTCAGGTCCCAAATTGTTGATTTCTGGGCATATATTTAAATTCATCATTTTTGAGTTATTATGGACTTGTCAAAAAATTTCTTAAATCAGAATAAGATAGTAATTAAAAGAAGATAGTAACTACTCTTGAATGTTAAGTAGTTGATAGTTACAACAGAGAAACTATTTTAATCGATATTTTGTTTGTACAAATCTTATTTGCAGGTTGAAAATTTCATTTTAACTTTACTGGTGGCGTTGTCCTTGTATTGCCTAGGCACATTTAGTGCATTAGTGTATTTATATTATTGAGAAAGAAAAGACTCTTATGGAACCCGATTGTTAGTTAAATTCAAATAAGAAATGATTTCCTTTCCTTTTTTTGCATCTTTAAAGTCTTAAAACTTGCACCTTTGCTTATTTTTGGTATTATATTGTGATGGTAAAAACAAATCAATTTTTTGAAGACTGTTAAGCTTCTTTTCTTTTCAAACTTAGTAATGGTTAAAGACCTAAACTAGAAATTTGTCCAGGGCCTAAAATGACATAAGAATAGTTCTGGTCATAGGTACGCTATTCATTCAGCATATATATCATGTAAGCATGTTTTCAACCCTTTACTCAAATCCTTTACCTAATTCAAAAATGTTACATGCGTTTCCAAGTAATTGATGTCTATGACATCCGTTTACGTATTTCTCACACTATCACTTGAGATTTACATTAAAATGTATTTACAGATTTTGTTGGACGTGTATTTCATTTTATTATTTGATACTTTTTTGTTTGTCAATATTGCTGACGAATTTGTCTTTTGTTAACAGAGTGAGTATAAATTTAGTATACGCTTTGTGCTTTAGTAATCCTTTTTCTCTTTAGTTTTGGAGCTTGAGTATTCTTTCTTCCCATGATTCTCCTTAATATATGTTGATGGAAAAAGATTAGGTTCATTTACACAGGTAAATAAATAATCCACTATTCTCAACCATGTTTAATTTTAGAAAATAAAAATATTTGATGCTAAAACTCAACTATTATGTCGAATTTTTTATTATTATAGAACTTCGAAGGAGTATACCCAAGGGGCAGAGATGTTTTGTAGATGCTGCAAAGAGAAATATAAGAAATGTAGAGAAGCTTTTATGCCCCTATTTAGATTGTCGAAATCTTAGTCGACAACATGATGACATTATCATTAAACATTTGATTATAAGGGGGATGGATCCTAAGTACAGGAGCAGCAATAAGTGGTATCATCATAGAAAACAATTAAATGTGGGTGTAGACATGAAATTGGACAATACATTTAACCTACTTAAAGCTATCCATTTTTAAGATGAAGACTTTTGAATCACACTTCTTTTACTGATGTTAAAGAAAATGAGGATGTTTGAAATTGGGAGGATGATTTACTTAAGAATTTGGAAGATGCAGAAACCCCTTTCTATCCTGATTGTCTAGATCAAACTAAATTACCCACCATCTTTGCTATGTATAACCTTAAATGTAAGGTTGGATTATCCGATAATGGTTTTGATAAGCTTTTGAACTTGGTACAGTTGTTCCTACCGACGAATAATGTACTTCCTAAGACTTTGTATGATGTAAAAAATTTATCAAAGTATTTGACATGGGGTTTGAAAAGATTCAAGATTGTAAGAATGATTGTTGTCCTTTTAGAAAAGAGTTTCAAGGTTTAGAAAGCTGTTCGAAATGTTACTCTTTGAGATGGAAGATAAATGAGGACATTAAAGAGATTATGTGAGATGTTCTAGCTAAAGTGTTAAGATACTTTCCAATCATCCCAAGATTTAGGAGAATTTATAGATCTCAGAAGATGGCAGAACACCTAAGATGACATTTCAACAATAAAAGCAGTGATGGAAATATGCGATATCTTGTAGATTTCATAACATGGAATGCAGTGGATGAGAGGTGGAAATCATTTTCATTTGATCCATGCAATCTCAGGCTTGGTCTTGCTACAGATGGTGTCAATCTATTTGTCTCGATAAGCTCTAAATATAGTTGTTGGCCAGTAATGCTTGTGACATCTAATCACTCGCCTATGTTATGTATGGAAAAGAAAATATTATGCTAACATTAATAATTCCTGGTCCAAAGCAACCTAGAAATGATATTGATGTATATTTGGTGCCATTGGTAGAAGACTTAAATTATTTGTGGAATGATGGAATTGATACATATGATGCGTTTGGTAGATCAGTTTTTAATTTAAGAGCAATTTTACCATGGACAACAAATGACTTTCCAGCCTATGGAAATCTTACAGGATTCTGTGTAAAAGGCGAAAAAACTTGTCCATTATGCAGTGTCAACACTCATCAGTGGTGGTTGAATCATTGTTGAAAATGTGTTTATATAGGACATGGGAGGTTTCTAGATCCTTCACATCCATGGAGGAAACAAAAAATTGGTTTGATAACACTATAAAGGAAGGTAATAAACCTAGAATTCTAATGGGAAGAAACATTTCTATTATTTTGAAAGATTTTCCAAATGTTTTTTGAAAAGATAGGAATGAAGAAACAAAAAAGAGAATGAGTAAGAAGAAATTAAAGACGAAGTTGAGTAAGAAGATAAATAGTAAAAAGAGGAAGAGTAACCATAGCAGAAAAGATGAAGATGATGGAAAAAAAGCTATTAAGGTGGAAAAAAAATCAATCTTCTTTGTTTTGCCATATTGGGAGGTTAGTGTTAAAATTATATTCTCTTTCATTGACCCAAAAATAAAAAAGTTAATAAAGTGTTGTATTATTGATATTTGTAGGAATTTCCCTTGCAACATAATTTAGATGTGATGCATGTTGAGAAAAATATCATTGAATTCTACTAAGCACGATGTTGCATGACAGTAAATCAAAAGATGGAATTAATTCTAGGAAGGATTTGGAGGATTGGGGGATTCGACAAAGTATTCATGCACAACCTCGTGGAAATAGAATATATCTACCACCAATTCCATATACATTGTCATTATCCGAATTTTTTTGTAAGAGGTTACATGATTTTAAAGGTCATGATGGTTATTGTTCAAATTTCAAAAGATTTGTATGATTAGAAGATTACAACGTTCATGGTTCGAAGTTGCATGATTATAATGTCCTAATGCAGCAATAGTTATCTGTTGCAGTTAGAGGATTATTACCAAAGAAAGTTAGAATAATAATAATTCGCTTATGTTTCTTTTTCAATAAAATATGTCAACATGTTCTTGAAAGAAAGACGTTGCGACAACTTAATGATGAGATTATTGAAATTTTGTATGGATTCGAAGGATATTTTCGACCTTCCTTTTTTGATATAATTGTACATTTGACAATTCATCTTGGAAGAGAACCGCAATTATGTGGTCCTGTTCATTTTTGTTGGATGTACCCCTTTGAAAGGTATATGAAAACACTTAAAGACTATATAAGGAATTATGCACAACCTGAAGGGTGTATTGCAGAATCTTATCTTGTAGAAGAATCAATGAGATTTTTTAGTGAATTTCTACAAAGGAAAGTACAAATGGAGGAGAAAGAAGTCTAAAACGAAGATTATGGAAACAATGCGATATTCGAAGGACGTCCAATTTTAAAACCGAAGACAATTACATTGTCACCGAATGAAAAAGATATTGCTCATTTGGCCGTGCTAATGAATATGGCTATGGTGGAACCATATTTAGAGTAAGTACATATTATATTTTGTTTATACATTTTTAATAAATTTTTAATGTTGAATATAACTTAGATAAAATTATTTATACATCAGTATGCATTTGGAGAAGTTACAATTGTTTTATAAGCGTTTGGAAAAAATGCGAGATTTCTATAGGAAAAACATATAGATAATTTCTTAAATTGGATTGAAAAGAAGGTTAGTTTAATTTTAATTTATCCTTCCGTTGATGAAAAAAGATTTCTTTTTTCTTCAAAATTTAGCAGATACCTATTCAACCAACAAGTGATGAAATACTAAAATGGATTTTAGTTGGCCCAAGTAGTAATGCATTGTCCTATAAAGGAATATAATTAATGGACAGCGTTTTCATACAAAAGATGTTGAAAGAGACACTCAAAACTATGGAGTCACTTATGATGCGACTACCACGTGTGGTGCAACTGCAAGAGATATTTCTCAAAGAGTTAATGTGGTCACTTATTATGGGGTAGTGACAGACATAATCTTTCTAGACTATCAAGTTTTTTATATTCCTGTATTTAAATGTCACTGGTAAATATAGGAAATGGAGTGAAGGTCAAAGATGAATTCACTCTTGTCAATTTAAAACCAAATCAATCTTCATTTGTAAAAGATCCATATATCCTTGCATCTCAAGCGAAACAATTTTTTATTCAAGAGAGAATGATCACTCTAATTAGTATGTTGTAATGAAAGCACCACCAAGAGGTTATCATGAATTAGAGACAGATGATCATGTTATGGAAGTTAGCTTTGTTAGGAAAGACTATGAAGAAACCGATATGAATATTGATTCCGTGGAGAATGTTAGCTATGTTAGAGAAGATTGTGAAGGCATATTTGAGTAGATTTCCATTCTTCCTTGCTTGTGAGGTTTGTTTATTTTATTTAGAATTCAGAAAAATCCTATATATGTACACACATTTGAAGTGCTTAAATTTTGTTCAAACCGTTTACGAAAATCATTTAATCCTTTATTTTCCTAGATACTTGATCCTATATATTAATTAGTTTTGTGTACTCAAGTACATAATCATAATGAAATTGCATGCGCTTCTGTATATTTTTACATTTTCAATTCAGCATGCTTATGCTTTGCTTAGTAGTTTAAGACCAAAAATCCTTGTTTGCAGAAATTGTGAAATGAATTTTTAGTGTTCTTTTGTCCAGTAAATAATCCACAAGCGTTCTATAAATAGACCAGTACTTGGAAAATTTATTTTAAATATATCTAATTTTAATTAGCCACTATAAATAATCCACAAGAATTTTGAATTTTTTTATCCCTCCTCCAGGCACAATATTTTTTTTACATCAGTTGTTCATGTTGCAGTTTAACTTGTTTTATTAATTCTAAGTAAATTTGCATCATGTTTCATATAAGCTTATGTCTTCATGATTTGCATAAATTTGTGTAGATACTTGATTATATGCTTCATGCATCCCTTTTACCACATCAGATTCCTTGAGTTTCATGTTCTAGACTTGTAGATTTTCCTTTACTTGTTTAAGATTTGCAATAAGATTATGAGTGAAATCCAATGATGTTGTAACTTTATGCCCCTCTAATACGCATTGCTGATATCCTTCAATATTACACCATGTATTGATATATCTGAAAGGCATATTCTTTATTTTTATTTTATTTATATAAAATGTATCAAAACTAACGCATTATATCTATTTGCTTGTTTTAACTATGTAGGTAAATGAAAATTTATTTCCATGCTTTATGTTGATTGAGTAATGGACTAGGAAGGAGAGGGAGAAAGTTGACTTCAGAAATTTAGGTATAATTCTACCTCAGTGCTTTCACCAGATTAACTACTTTTTGATAGTATGTTAAAAACATAAAATTGTTATTTACTGTGATGTTTTTACCATTTACTATGATATTTATAAAAGTTGGGTTTAATAAACATTCCGTTAGTTTTACGATCCATGCCGATCTGGTAGTTTGTTGTGAACTATAAAATACCGAGATCAGCATGGGGTTTCAAGTGTCAACTGATAAGCTATTATTTACTGTAAAGTACCTGTAAAAATAACTATTTTTAACTTATTTTAGCTATCATTTGTAGTTGCTTTAGAACATTTTGAGCAACTAAAATTTTTCCTCTTGGAAGCCCAGTGTTTACGCATATAAGATAGGTGTACTGATGATTGATTAAATATACCTATATGTATGTTTGGGAAGTTTTTTTCCAATGCTATATGATTTGAAAAAACAGTAAGAGAATTACACACTAAATTGTAGGGTTCAGTTTATGTGAAAGTGTAAATAAAAATTGAGATGTTAATGATCATTATGGAACATGTGCATAATAATCTAAAAATACAGCTGAAATTCCTATTAACGTGAAAAAGAAATATCGCTCATTGAAACATTTTGGAGTAGCTTGATAACTCATTACTAAAAGAATCCTTTCTTCTTAAACGATATTCTTGAAACAACTATTAAAACTATATATTGGATATCTTAATTAGGATACGTAAATCTATAAGAGCTGAACCATGGAGCAAAATTTTGGAAAGATTAAAATATTTGTAGTTTTAATTTTTTATACTTCTAAAAAAATTTGAACTTAGAAATTTTATAGTTCATCAATTTTAAAATTCACTAAGTAAAAAGTTCGAAATTTCTAAAACCAAGTCTAAAGTTGTCCATTTAGACAAGCACCATTGTCCAAGTGGTTAATTGATTCGGCTTTGGTGTAAGATGTCACAAGTTCGAAACTTGCTTTCGAATGTTTATTGACATGGGACATGTTATCCCAATGATTTGTTGTATGTAAAGTACCATTTTCAAAAAAAAAGTTGTCCATTTATTCGATATTCAAGAGAATAATTTTTTGTAATTTAAATTTCATAAAGTACAGGTTGAACCATAAACTTAAAATTTTTATTAAGGAATTGTTGTTCTCTTCCTTCAATCCAAAAGGCTAAAAGAATATTAAAAACTTGAAAAATAAAACTGGTACAAAGTATTGCACAACTTTAATCTATCACAGAATATTAACAAATAATAGATTGCTACTAATAGAAACATTTATAATTTGCATTAACAAATAAGAACCTAAATTTAAAAACAAACACACACACACACACACACACACACACAAATATACACACTCTCGCGCCCCAAAGCACGCAAACAAAACCAAAACTTAGCATCTCTTCAAAATATAGCGCACGCCACATACTCAAAAACAACAGCCTATGCATACATTAATTCCTTGATACTCACACATATGCTCTTCTGCTGCACACAACACACATATACAAATATATACTAATATGAACACTAGCCAAAACATCAAAATATACTCAATAAGAAACACATACAGGTGCACATAAAGGCATATCACGTAGCATGGAGACAACAAAGCAAGAAGGAAATGCATACAGGATAAACGCATTCACCATTTCATTTAATTTCACCATACTTGCTTGTATATGCATTGGCTACTACAACATCATTTCATAACTCTATCTATATTTATATTTAGAGACTTTTCTTTTTACCTTATTATTTACCAAGTTATATAATTTGAAATGTTGTATTGTACTATTATGCGAGTGCATGGCAATACATAGGATTTGACAATTAAAGTTCAATGGTATAGATTATATTTTTCTACTAGACAATAGATGTTTCAATAATAATTATCTTCTCCATCTATAGCACGTCTTATATTGATTGCTTACCTCATAGAACGTCTTATATTGATTGCTTACCTCAGACACTCTTTACGCCGAATTTTGATTATTATAGGCGAGGTTTAAATTGGGTTTATATTGGCGCAAAACATTAGTTTTTCAACAAATGAGTGGTATTTGGCAGACGTCAAAATGTAGATTAGTTCGACAACTGGTATAAGCAAAGTCTTTGGAGGAAAGGCTTCAGTTGAAACTAGCTAATATCAAATGTATGAACGAGCAGAAACAATTTATCAAGTTGAAAATAAGTTTGAAATTTAAGGTACTTTTATAAACAACACTCTTATGTATCATATCGAAGGGATAATATTACATTAAAATCATGGATAATATTTTAAAATCTCTTAGTTTAGGCTTCGAAGGAAATGAACAAAGCTATTAGACAGAAGCAGTTGCCACACACATGCAATCGTAAAGGAATGGCTCGACTGACTGAAAATTTGGTAAGAAAGAGTAGTTTATTTGATGTAATTTTTTTGTAGTTTTTTACTGCAAATTTTGTTGACTTGCTTCAGTTTATAATGTATTTTTAGTTGACTAAATTAAAATTCATGGACTAAAAATGAATATAAAAAACAGTGGACTAAAGTAGTAACAACTATAAAAATCTTAGTGTAGTACTTTATGAAAATTATTTGTACTACTAACTATATTAATTTAGGCACTATTCAGTAGTATATCTTAAGCAAAAGGTTGCAGGCGACTCTGTTGATTGTTCAAAACATCCAACCAACTGTATACTGGTGCTGAATAACTAAAACATTTATGAATGAGTTGCTTGCTTGTCCCTTAACATATACATGAACAAATGAATATACATTTCATTAATATTAAATGACACCATATATTCTTTCTGATTTTGTTCCAATATATTTGTGGTTCCTATGAAAATTGATTAGGTCCTTTGAATAAAATTTTATTGGCAGAATTGTCAAAGTCTATTTTATATTCCTATACGTTTGAAATTTCCTACTTGATCCTTTTAACATGGTGATCGAACATACATGCATATGCAACCAGTGTTCATAGCAAAGAACTGCCATCTTAATTGTTCCTTGTTATTTTCCTGACTATGTTGACAAAAACAAAATGTTGGTTCCTTATTTCTAGAAAAATTGAACATTCTTCTTTTGAATGTAGGAAAACGAAAGTAGCGGTCACTCTTCTGTCTCTAGAAGTGTAGTTTGGATCAAATCTTGCACTAAGAATAATGGTGAACCAGTGAATATGATTAATGCAGATGTTATAGTAAGTCCATACTTTATACATAATCTTAAATTTGTCAAGTTCAATATTGGTCATCTTAACTCATTTTACCTCATATTTTATAACATCTCAACTCATTTCAATATTGGGCACAATTATGGTTATTTCTCATTTGATTTAATTTATATCCGTTGATGTTTTCATACTGGCAATCTAGGAATTTATTGTGATAACCTTGATTTTTGGGATCGGATAATTGGATAATTATCTGATTTTAACTATTGAAAATACTGATTTTTAAAGTTGAATAAATAAATCTGATAATTAATGGTTATATCTAGGAAAATATTTATTTGACAATCTCCTAATATAATTATTTAGAATTGGCAAACTTGTTATTTTCAAACAAAATAAATATGTGTTTGTTTAATATATATATATATATATATATGAGTTAATTTTAATTTGAATTTGAATTTGAGGTTTGAAATTAAAGAATAAATATAAATATATGTGATTATTATTTGTTAACACCAGAATTGGTCATTAACACCCTTAAGAAAGATTGTGTAGAGAGACTAATAAAGAAAGTAAATTAAAATAGAGAATTGTATGCTAAATTAGATGAAAAAACAAGAACATCGGATTTATAGTGGCTCAGCGTAATTGCCTACGCCCACTTTAATTTTTGATCTTTATTGCTTTCAAAGTGATTGAATACATATACAATCCGTACTATAAAGACTTGAATACAAATGCTAAGTAAAATAGAGTGAGTCTTGGAAGCGGCAGTCTCTCCGGTGTTCTCGAAAAAAGGTCCACTTCATTGTGCCCCTTCCCTTCTATTTATAGATAAAGATGGGTTAGACTTCCCTAATGGGCCTAGGAACAAGATACCTCGGCCCATGGTAAGTGACTTCTTTGTACCGAGCCACAAATGCCGAACGGTAAATGCCAAGCCACATATCCAAGCCGAACGGTACCTCTATGCCGAACGAGGCAGTATGTTGAGTAAAGTGCGTAGGTCGAACGAGACCTGATGCCGGTCGAGGGCAGATGCCGAACGACTTACTTATGCCGAGCAAGGCTAAAATGCCAAACGAGGCTTGAATGCCGAACGAAACATGAATGCCGAACGAGGCTGGAATGCCGAACGAGGCTGGAATGCCGAGCAAGGCTGGAATGCCGAACGAGGCTTGAATGCCGAACGAGGCTGGAATGCCAAACGAGGCTTGAATGCCGAAAGAGGCTGGAATATCGAGCGAGGCTGGAATGTCGAACGAGGATCATGCCGAATGACCTTGCTATACCGAATGGTATTTCCATACCGATCATGGCTCTATGCCGAGCGAGGGGAGGTGTGCCGAACGAGGCTTGTGCCAAGCCTCTTGTTACATGGTCAAACAACCGGGTAACACTTGCCCCCCAAAGTGTATCATGTGGATGAACATGATGTGCTTTGAAAATATAAGCATTCCATGTTTCTCTTAAAGCCTTTGCCTTGTCCTCTCTATAGTGATCCCCAAAAGCCGAGCGAGGCATCGATTGCCGAGCGACATACTAATGCCAAATGACATTGATACTGAACGAGGCATTTAATGCCGAGCGACATACTGATGCCAAACAATATTGATGCCAAACGAGATGCCGAGCGACATGCTGATGCCAAACGACATTGATGCCGAACGAGGGAGGTCTCTTGACCGGTTCTACCAATCGCTGACTATTCGTCTTCCTTATTTCGTTCCTTTAAAGGTCGACATTTCATTCCTTTTTCTCTTTTACTTTTACCTCCACACTACAAAACTTACGAACTCGCCTCCCACCCGACTTCTACGAACTATTTACCCTTCCCTTCTCTTCTCGAACCCAATAAGTTGCCTCACCTCCTTCCCCAATTATCGAATCCGATCAGAATCACGTATCTTACTCTAGAATCTCCCTAAGCTTCGAGTCATTTCTTAGGTAATGACCTCTCCATTAAACACTTCATATCGACTCATAAACTTAGCACGAGATTTGATTTCGTGAATCTTCGTAAAACCAAGGATAGTAGGTACCGTGGGGATGAGGACAACGAGTTCGAGGATAGAACTTGTTTTAGGGCTAGTCGGTGTGGTGGAAAGAAGGAGGTGTTAGAGATGTTTAGGACTTGAGGGTGTAAGATGTAATGAAGTTACGGGGTGCAAGTTAAGCATGGTGTGTGAGTTGGAAGAGAAATGGCCGTGGCTCAGCATTTCTCTTGCATGCCGAGCGACTAAGAGAGATTGGAGGAGAGCAATGAGTCATGCCGAACGACAACGAGAGAATACGGGGGAGAAATGAGTGTTGTCATGTCGAAAGGCGAAGTGAGGACGATGGAGAGGAGCGAGTATTAGGCTTACAGGGCCGAGCGGTGCGGCTCGGTACCATCGCGGCTCGGCATGACTCCTGAATGCCGAGCGAGGTAAGAGGGAGAAAAGAGAGAAGTGAGGGTTGCGCCTACAGTGCCGAGCGGTGCGGCTCGGTATGATGATGGCTCGGCATGACTTCATCATGCCGAACGATGAAGGGCGAGTGAGGGGAGTCGAGGTAATTACTTAGGTGATTTTCTCGAGTATTGTTTCAACTCAAATGTAACCCATGTTGACTTGACTAATTTACCATGCCTAAACATGTGACAAAGACAAGGACAAGGACTTAAGCATATAAACATATCAACCACTCCGGACTGACCACTTTCCGTATCAAAGACTATAAATCTAAATTTAACTCGATAAAAACAGATTACGGCCTCGATATATATTATGAACTTCCGAGTTCAGAATTAAAAACTACCACTGGACACCTGCACTTTACTTTATCTCATTAGTTGCACGACTATAAATCCTTTGACACTTACACTTGAACGATAGCACTAGTTCACTCACCACAAGGAGGGGTATTTTTATTGTTAAGTCTAACGTCGATTGTTTTTCAAATATAGTTCAAACAGGTGTTTCGTCAGATTCAACACTCACTAGAGATGTCTAGGAAATCTAGCTCTGCCACGATCTCAGACAGACCCGGGCCATCTTCTCAACAAGAAGTAGTTGGAACTTCAAATCCGTCGACTACTCCTGTATAAAACATGCCGAGCCCTGCGATTGCATCAGTCGACTTGGCCCCCGATGCCTTGGATGCAGCGATCTTTGTAGATAATCCGATCGATTCCCAAGCCTCGAAGATTAATGAAAGCAAACTTCGTCGTATATGCTCAGTACATGGGATTCCTTTCGAGGATGTGTTGGTCCCATCAGGACATGATCGTTCTTACTTTCCCCCAGTCGGATATACAGTCTGCAACAGATTCATGTGTTAGGTCGGTAAAGTGTCGCCATTTCTTCACGACCTGTTACAGTATATCAAGATCGCCCCGTCGCAATTACATCCAAATAACCACACGTTCATATACGGAACTTTCATTCTCTTCATGAGTGTCCTTTTCAGGCTCCCGACTCCTGACGATATCCTCTATATCTATCGCTTCAAGAGACGGTCAGATAGCCCATCTTTTGTATTCCTCGAGCCGCATAGCAAGTGTCAAATTATGACTGGGACATGGAGCAAGTTTGCCCAGTATAAGCAAGAGTGGTCGATGTGCGTTGTCCTCCCGGCTTTGCGTGGAGATGGGTGGAAGGGATTAAGTCTTTTTTGTAGATCAATACTCGCATTCGACGGAAACTGCACCTTTTCTAACTCTTTCTCTACTTTTACAGGTATCAACCCTCGTCCCGAAGGGTCTGGGTATTCTGAAGCTGTCGAAGCTGTCCGAGCTATCCCCGTAGAAGACCGGGATATCAGTTCTCTCATTTCAAACGAATCGCTCTCAAAATTTAGGCTGCTGGAGGAAGGTCACCGAATAAGCCTCCCTCAAGGCATCACTATAACTAGGCCTGCTTCAGGAAAAGGAAAAAAGCAAGCTAGGTCTTCAACATGTGATGCCCCTGACACACTAGAGGAGGTAGAGATTAAGAAGCTGAGACGCCCGAAGTACAGGGTGAAAATGTTAGTCCCGCTCGAGACCCGATAGTCGAGGTTCATGATATCGAAACGACACCTTCCCCTTCGAAGGGAAAGAAGAAATTAACCTACAAGCTGAGGAAGAAAACAGTGGGTGGAACTTCTAAGATCACCCTTATTCCAGTGGAGAGAGAGAGACTTCCTCACAACACTTAGAGAGTTCTTTGAAAGGCCTGTCGAACTTCACTATACCTGATGATCTGCTTAACTATGGTTTCGACGATCCGGAGGCCCTTAAGCTTTATTCTCCCATGATAGGCAATACAAGCATTCAAGTCCAAAACCAGGGAGAAAAAAAATCCTATTAGTAAAGATAAAGAAACTGGTCCGTCGGGGGAAACATTAGGACACACACAAACACGTGTACTTCACCTTGTACTTAAATTTCTGTCACCTCTCTACTCTTTGCTGACTTGTCGTTATTTAAATTCCATGCAGGTGACATGGGGCATGCACATGTAATTGACTGTCTTTGAGGTTCATTTATTTTTCAGCACTCCGGTCGGGATTCGAGTTCCGACAAACGTCGAGACAGAGATGACACCGACGATCGAGACTACCGCTACCGAGAATCATCCTATGAAGAAAAACCTATAGCCAGTCCTCCTATCCTCGCCATCCTCCTCCTTAATCGGAGCAAAGCAAAGAGAAGTCTGCATATAAGGGGTCCTAGCCTGAGGCCCATCAGGATCAACATTCCAGTTCATCCAGTACCAGGCAATCCCGGGATCCCCACAAAACACCTGAGTCTCCAGGAAGACTCCTTCCACTCCTGTATCTGATCCATCGGTAGCAGAACGACTTGCTGAGCTTAAAGCCAGTTCTCGAAGATATGCTTTGATGGCTTGAAATTTCTCTCGGTGATTCATCAGATTCCAGGACATGTCAAACAGATCGCTATTGCTTGCACTAACGATGTCTATGTCCAGCATGATGCGTTCATTCACTTAGCTGAAAAAGTCTTAGAAGTTTCTGTTGAGCGTCAACACGAAATTGATCGCCTGAAGCTCGAGGCTATTCATGATAAATACATTACCAAGGCTCAAGATGAAGAGCTCTCTTCATACAAATCTCAGCTCGAAGCCGCCCAACAAAGTGGTAAAGGTACTGCGGAGGCCATCAATCGTCTGGAGACAACTCATAAGAAAGAACTTGACGAAGCGGTCCAATGCTGCGAGGCCCTGGCTTTAGATAAGGATTCAGTTCAGAAGGAAAGGGATGCATTTGCCCTCCGAGTCAAAGAGATGGAAGATTAACTCCACAAAGAAAGAGAGGAGAAAATTACTGCCCAGGAAGAGTCACAATGATATTGCGACGAGATCGTTGCTACGCGACTTCTGAAGGCAAAGCTTGATGACGAGCTTTCTAAGGTCGGGATGCTGAAGGATAAAGCCCATGAAGAGGGCAGAGAATATCGTCCATGGAGATTGACTCTTGCCTGGAGGCAGCTACAGAGGATGGAAGGGAGGAGATTAAATGCATGTTTGACCCACTGATAGTAGAATTCAATGCCCTTGTCCTCATGCATCGGGACCTAACATTCCTTGGCGAGGGCTACCTTGAATCTCTATCCGATGCATGGGAGACTTTAATAAAGATTAGGAAGGTCGAGTTGGGCACCGAAGAGGTTGATGAGGAGGCTTTGGTGAAAGAATTTCTCAGAGGGAATGAGCCTTCAGACTTGTCTGCAGCGAAGGCTCTCTACTGCAAAGGTTCCTCCTCATCCAAAGGAAAAGATGTCATTGTCGGTCCGTATGGAACCGAGTCTCCAATCCTTCCTCATACTCAATGGGCTGATCGACCAGTACTCGATCCATTCGAGCAACACGCTGGTTATGACCCAGAAGACCCTGGCCTCGGCATTCATGTTCTGTCTCCCATTCTAGAGGGAGAAACCCCACGGACGGTTGAGAGCCAGCAAGAACTGGTAAATAACTTTCCCTTTAACGTTCAAAGAGCCGTTGCTTTTGGCATAAGTTCATTATATTCTACCATTTGTATCTTGTGATCTTGCATAGGTCGCTCTGATCCCGAGCCCACTTCGAGGAGCGGTGACTCCAAGGAGAAGAAGGAGAAAACAAGTGAGGCTCCACATGCCGGAGAGACTCCCGGTCCAGATGCTCAAGTGATTGAGGCACTCGATGAGGATAAGTCTGAGACTTCGTCTCCTGTTGAAGGTTGTTATGAAATTGAGATCATAAGCGCCTCTGAGAACACTTCTAAAATGAGCATGAAGGAGCAGCTCGTGGAGGAAAAGAAAAAGACAGCTGAAATCAAAGTCGAGCCCCGAGTCGTGGACCTAGATGGTCCTTTGAACAAGCCTTTGAAGGTCATCCTCCCTGGTGGGTCCAGGCCATTAGAGGTCCCTCGTACTTCCTTGGTTGTTACCTCCCATCAAGGAAAACTTCCAAGGGAAAACACATAGGGAGGAGTGTCAAAGAAAACAAAGGAGGAAAAGAAATCAAAGAAGCCAAAAAAGTAGCTGTTACACTCGTTCAACGAGAGTCAGTTTAGATTATGTAATTATTTTTATTTATTTTCAAAGTCAATGTAGATAAACTTTTGACCTCAAGTTTTGGAGCAGTTCTAGTAGGATCCCATTTTTGATTAATAAATAAAGTTTAGTATATTTATCTTTGAAATGACTTTTGTTATTCAGCTTTCTGTATTATTGCGGTCGAAATCTGAGCTGTTGGGAATTACATAAACCCCCAATTCATCTTCGTATAACTTGGGAATTATTTGAAATTGTACATCCTTTATTCCATGCTTCGGATACTTAGAATATTTTTCAGTCCGTACGCCGGGGACTTGATAACTTCCAGTCAGTTGTACTTTAGTCTATACTTTGGGAACTTAGAGGTTTTTAAGCCGTTCATATTCTAGTCCACGCTTAGGGGACTCAAAATACACCCGTCCGCACTCAGAGGGCTTGGAGATTTCAAGTCGTTTATACTCTAGTCCGCACTTAGGGGACTCAGAGAACTTCAGTCCGTACTCAGGGGACTTGGAGATTTTAAGCCATTTATACTCTAGTCCGCACTCAGAGGACTCAGAGTACTCCAGTCCGCACTCAGGGGACTTAGAGATTTTAAGTCGTTTATACTCTAGTCCGCACTCAAGAGACTCAGAGTACTCCAATACGCACTCAGGGGACTTGGAGATTTTAAGTCGTTTATACTCTAGTCCGCACTCAGGGGACTTAGAGTACTCCAGTCTGTACTCAGGAGGCTTGGAGATTTTAAATCATTTATACTCTGGTCCACACTCAGGGGACTTGGAGATTTTAAATGTTTGTACTCTAGTCCGCACTCAAGGGACTCAGAGTACTCCAGTCCGCACTCAGGGGACTTGGAGATTTTAAGTCGTTTATACTCTAGTCCGCACTCAGGGGACTCAAAGTACTCCAGTCCGCATTGAGGGGACTTGGAGATTTTAAGTCGTTTATATTCTGGTCCGCATTCAGGGAATCGGAGTACTCCAGTCCGCACTCAGAGGACTTGGAGATTTTAAGTCGTTTATACTCTGATCTGCACTCAGGGGACTCGGAGTACTCCAGTCTGCACTCAGAGGACTTGGAGATTTTGAGTGTTCGTGCGCGTTCGTACGTTAGACAGAATAATGTAACTCTAGTTGTTTGCCATAGAATTATCATTCACAAAACATCAATAATTTATGGAAAAGATGGCTTCAATCCTTTATTAATGAAAACAAGCTAAATTGTCTTATTACATGATGAAAACTAAGAATAAAAATATGATGGAAATAATTGCAACTAAAATATGAAAGAAATAGACTAAGTATAATAACGCCGCAAATGCTCTCTATTCCATGCTCGGAGGAGTGTCGCACCATCGACGGTCGCTAGCATGAAAGTTCCCTCTCCGAGCTTCTGTTCAATGACGTATGGACCTTCCTATGCGGGATTCATATGCGATGGGACTGGAAAAACTCGTTTCAAAACAAGGTCACCAACATCGAAGATTCTCGGCCGGACCTTTTTCATTATAATATCGAGCGACTCCGTGTCTGTATGCAGCCACTCTTAGATTGGCTTCTTCACGCTTTTCATCAATGAAGTCCAATGATTCTAGTAAAAGATCCCAATTCGACTCAGGGTCATAATAAGTTACCCGATGTGACAGAACTTCAAGTTCTGCGGGTATAACAGCTTCCATGCCATATGCCAATGCGAATGGAGTGTGGCCAGTCACGGACTTGTGGGTGGTTCTGTAAGCCCAAAGCGCTGTTGGAAGTTCATCCACCCACTTGCCTCTAGCACTTTCCAAACGCCTTTTCCATATGGACTTGATTATTTTGTTCATGGCTTCCACTTGTCCATTGGCTTTTGGATGAGCAACTGCTACAAATCTTTTTTCAATGCCATACTTTTGACAAAATTCTTTGAATTCTTTGCTTTCAAATTGAGTTCCGTTGGCTGTAATGATAGTCCGTGGAAGGCCAAAATGGCATATAATGTTTCGTACAATGAAATTAATGACCTTCTTGGTGGTGATCATGGCCAAAGGCTCTACTTCTACCTACTTAGTAAAGTAATCGACCGCAACTATCGCGTATTTTGCACCACCTTTGGATATGGGTAAAGAACTGATTATGTCGATTCCCCACATTGCAAACGACCAGGGACTAACCATTTGTGTGAGTTCCATCGACGAAGCTCTCGGGATATTTGCATACTTCTGGCATTCATCGCATTTTCTTACATAGTATGCAGCGTCTCGATTTACAGTTGGCCAATAGTATCCATAGTGGAGGATTTTCTTTGCTAATGTCTGCCCTTAGTATGGTCACCACATTCTCCTTCATGGACTTCCTTCAGGACTCATTTCATCTCATCGTGGGCAATAAACTGGAGTAAGGGGGTCGAGAATCCACTCCGATAAATTATTCTGTCCTGCATTCCATATAGCGAAGCCTTACGAATGACTTGTCGTCTTTCGCTTCTTCTTTCGGGCAAGACCCCGTGTAGCAAGTATTGCTTGAATGGGGTCAACCATGATTCCTTCTCGATTTCTGTTTCTAACACGAAATTTTACCTCCATCATATTTATACTCGGGGCATGTAGGGTTTCAATGGGAACCAATGTCATTTGTTGTGCATCGCCAGTGCTTGCAAATTTTGCCAGTGAATCGGCTTCTCTGTTTTGTTCACGCGGGACATGCGAAATATAATAATATTCTAGATTTGCTAGAAGCTCTTAAACCCGTGCAAGGTATGGGGCAAGTCTCTGTCCCTTTACTTGATAGCCCCCCTGCACTTGGTACACCACCAGTTGTGAGTCACAAAAGATTTCAACCGATTTTACCCCTAGTTCTCTGATAAGTCTCAAGCCAGCAATCAATGCTTCATACCTGGCTTCGTTATTTGTTGCTGGGAATTAGAGCTTCAAAGCATAACAAATTGATCGGCTTTCAAGAGTCACAATAACTGTGCCATCTCCCGAGCAATGGTCGTTAGGTGCCCTGTCGGTGTACATCTTCCATCGAACGGGAGTACGACATTACGACCGTTTGGTTCGGTTGACATGATGAATTCAGCAATGAAGTCTGCTAACGCTTGCCCTTGTATGGCCCTTCATGGTAGGTAGGTAATATCAAACTGACTCAATTCGAGATTCTATTTTAACATCCTTCCAGAGGTCTCTGGTCGTTGGAGTACCTACTGCAAGGGTTGATCGGTATAAACGCTGATTGAGTGTGCCTGAAAGTACGGTCGGAGCTTGCATGATGTGATCACCAAGCAGTAAGCTAGTTTCTCAATCTTAGGAAAATTTCTTTCTGCCCTCATCAAACGTTTACTGACATTGTACACTGGCTTTTTAACTCGGTCCTCCTCGCGAACCAAAGCCGTACTGATAGCATGTTGGGATATAGCCAAGTACACATACAACATTTCATGGTCTATTGGATTCGGTAGCACCGGGGGACTTTTTAAATGCCTTACTAGAGCTCGGAATGCTCCTCACAATCGGATGTCCACTCAAAATTTCTTTTTCCTTTCTATATTGCATCGAAGAAGGGAATACACTTATCTGTGGATCTGAATATGAATCGACTCAGCGCAGCCACCTTACCATTCAAGCTTTGTGCCTGCTTTATAGTTCTGGGCACTTGTATGTCTCGAATAGCTTGATTTCCGGGTTAGCTTCAATTCCCCCGCATTTACAATGAAACCCATAAACTTCCTTGATGCGACGCCAAAGGAACACTTCAAAAGATTGATCTTCATCCCATAACGTCTGAGTATATCAAACATCTCCACTAAGTTTCGAATGTGGTCGTTTGACTGTCATGACTTCACGATAATGTCATCCATATAGACCTTCATCGTTCTACCAATTTGGTCTTTAAACATTCGATTCACCAGACGTTGATAAGTCGCTCCCGCATTTTTTAATCCAAAAGACATTACTACATAGCAATATAGCCCCATGTCTGTGACAAAACTGGTGTTCTTGGTCTGGAATGTGCATCGATATCTGATTGTATCCCGAGTACGCATCCATAAATGATAATAACTCATTTTCAGCCGTTAAGTTGATGTGCTGGTCGAATCTGGGTAAAGGAAAACTATCCTTCGGGCATGCTTTGTTCAAATCAGAGTAATCCACACAAGTTCTCCACTTCCCATTCGCTTTCCTTACTAGCACAGGGTTGGACTCCCATTCAGGGTAGAGGGCGTCGCGGACGAACCCATTGGCTTTGAGTTTGTCCACCTCCTCTCTGAGAGCAATGGACCTCTTCGGGTCCATGCCTCTCCTTTTCTTGTTTTACAAGAATGTACTTCGGGTCTATGTTCAACATATGACTTGCAAATAGCGGGAGAAATACCACACATATCAGAATGTGTCCAAGCGAAAACATCCAGTTTGCTCGGAGGAAATATGTGAAATCATCGGCCATTGACGGGTTGAGTTATGATCCAATCTTGAGTACTCGTGATGGGTCTTCTCGGCTGACTGGAATGTCAGTCATTAGTTCAACCAGTGCTGATTTTGCTTCCCTGGGTTCCCCATCATCATCTCTCGGATCTATGTCTCTATAGATCCGAGAATGTCGCCGAGCCAGGGCTCGGGCACTACTTGTCAATCGTCAGTATTCTGGATGCGGACGGAGCTGTCCGCAATCTTTCCTTTCTTTTGCTGCTGGGCCTCTCTTAGCTCAGCCACATAACATGCGCAACCGGTCGCCTGATCGCCATGCACCACTCTGACTCCTTTGTTGGTCGGAAATTTTAACGTCAAACACCACGTGGTCAAAGCTGCCCTAAACGCTGCCAGGGCTGGTCGACCTAGAAACACATTATATGGAGAATCAACATCCAAAACTGTGAAAGGTAGGATTCGTCCCTCCTACGTTCACCTTGTCCCAGTTCAACTGGCAACTCAACATACCCTACTGCATCAGTCGCTGCACCATTAAAGCCATAGATTCGGGCTTTAGATGGTTTCAAATCCTTTGTCTCCATCTTCATTTGGTCGTATGCCTTTTTGAAGATGATGTTAACGGAACTTCCACAATCAATTAAAATTCTCTTCACATATGCCGGCCCGATCGTCGCAGATATGACCATCGGGTCGACAGTAGGAGCCTCCACCTTATTCGCATCTCTGCTCCTAAATACTATATCGTCTGTCGTCATGCGTCGCTGCTTTGCGGGGGTCCCATCCTCCACATTCGAAAAACACTCATAATGCGCATGCCTTAAGAAGTTAGCATATCGCTTCATCTCCTGCCAATTCTTGCCTACAGGGTGAGGTCCACCGGTTATCGTGTTTATGACCAATCTACCCACGGTTCGGGCAGGTTCCTCTGGTTGGCATGGAGTCGTTCCGCGTCCAGGGTCTAATGCTCTATGCCTATGCTCCTGTTGGTTCTTGACAAATTACTACAGCCTTTTCTGTCTGATCAACTTTTCAATGGCATCGTGGAGGTATCTACACTCCTTTGTATTATTCCCGCAAGTCTCATGGAAGCGATAGTACTTCCCAGTCCGCTTCTGTTTCTCTATTGACTCCTTCGGGCGAGGATTTCTGTATTGAAAAGTATTATAGGTTGACAGGTAAATGTTCTCAAAGATGCATTCAGTGGGGTGTATTCATTGTAAGTTGGAATCCTTGGCTTTCATTTCCCTGCTTCTCTTTTCTTTGTGGGATTTCCTCCTTGGGACCCTTTAGATTGCCCAGGCTTGTTTTAGACATTAACTTGAACCTTTTCCGAGTTGCCACCGGATTGTTTCACGGCGATGTTACTTTTCACAATCTCCTGAACAGGCCCTGGTGCCTTATCTCGCCTCGTCCATCTGGCTTCTTCTCTTCTTATGAATTGATGAGCCTTTGAATAGAAACGCTCCAGCGTTGTTGGAGGCTTTCCTGCCAACCAATCTTCAAACTCTGAATCCGGATCTACTCCTCGCTTTACCGCCATCAGAATTACGTGGTCGTTAGGGTTGCTAAATTCAATAGCCGCAACATGAAATCTCTGCAAGTACTCTTTCAACGACTCCCCTCGAGCCTAGATTGCACTAGATAGGAACATCACATCCATGGGACGAGTGGCATGTATCCTGAACTATTCCACAAATTTCGTTGCCAATTCGTCGAAGCTGGATATATACCGTGGGGGAAGTCGAGTGAACCACATGGTGGCGATTCCGGATAAAGTAATTGAAAAGCATCTACACTTGGTTGCGTCATTTGCTCCAGCTGAATCCATCATCCATCCGTACCTCATCACATGCAGCCTGGGATCGGTCGTTACTTCATAGACCGGGATAGTTGGCATGCTAAACTTCCTGGGATACTCGGCCTATAGAATGGTATCGGTGAATGAAGTATGACTCCTGGATATCCCCCAATCTTTGTTGTTTAAGCCTTGATTTTCTCTCATTAACCGCCTGACCATAGATGATAAGTCCGGAGTTTGTATAGAGGATGGAAGGTTGGGCCTTGTTCTACGAGACCACTCGGGTTGATGTCCCCTCTGTTGACGATCTGCCAAACGTGTATCTTGAAGACCAGCTTCATTAGGGTCTTGGTAAGCCAGGCGTCCGGTCTCCACACGTGCTCCAGCTCCTAAGTTTCCTGTTCCGGCTTGGGTGTGGTGTCCAAGATGTGAGTGATGCCTAGTTAATCGATCAGTAGCACCTGCTTCTGCAGTTTTAGTTTTATGGCGTCTACGCGTGAGAGGTTCATCGAATGAAGTCGAGCTATCGGATGAAGAATAAGGAGCAGGGGTACCTCTAGCATTCTGATGCTGTTGGCGAGTAAGCTGAGTCATGAGGTTAGCATTAGCTTGAATCTGCTCAGCAAGTTGCCTTCTACTTTCCATGAGTTCTCTCATCAAGTCGTTGACCGTCTAGTTATGAGCTCCGGCAGTCCTTGCACCTAGATATGCTTGATGGTTGGTATGTCCTATTTGTTGTACGCTAGCAGTCTCGTTGACGTCCGTGTTATGAGAGGCTGATCGGGTACGTGGTTTTTCCATAGTAGAGTTGTTGATCGAAACTCCGAGTAGATTCAACGGACGTCGTGTGAATAAGTTGGATCTCCTTCGGGGGATTTATTCAATCTAGTAGCTGCAAAGTAGATCGTAACGGCCTGGGAATTCAATTCTCAGTTAAAGCACCAAAATGTTAACACCAGAATTGGTCACTAACTACCTTCCCCCGATATAGGAAATTTTAAAATCTAGCTAATATGACCCCTGTAGTCCAAAGTGTCTATGCTATGTAGGAAAATCCAAGAAAATAGCATTCTCGGGTCTGAATGTAGGTCGACTCGAAGTGAGCCCCGAGATTTTTCATGTCTGACTCGAAGCGCCCATATCACCAGGCAAGTAATGGAAAACCGGCAACATGACTCGAAGCAGGAACCGAGTTTTTACAAGCTCCCACTTTAAGTTTTGATCTTTATTACTTTCACAACTGATTGAATACAGATACAATCCGTACTATAAAGACTTGAATACAAATGCTAAGTAAAATAGAGTGAGTCTTAAAAGCGGTAGAGTCTCCCCAGTGTTCTCGAAAAAAGGTCCCTTTCACTGTGCCCTTTCCCTTCTATTTATAGACGAAGATGGGTTGGACTTCCCTAATGGGTATAGGAGCAAGATACCTCGGCTTGTAGTGAGTGACTTTTATGTACTGAGCCGCAAATGTCGAACGTTAAATGTTGAGCCACATATCCAAGCCGAACGGTACCTCTATGCCAAACGAGGCAGTGTGTTGAGTGAAGAGCGTAGGCCGAACGAGACCCGATGCCGGTCGAGGGGAGATGCCGACCGACTTATGTCGAGCGAGGCCATATGCCGAGCGAGGGCTGAAATGCCGAACGAGGCTAGAATGATGAACGAGGCTAGAATGCCAAGCGAGGATGGAATGCCGAACGAAGATTAAATGCCGAGCGAGGTTGGAATGCCAAGCGAGGTTGGAATGCCGAGAAAAGCATGAATGCCAAATGAGGCTGGAATGCCGAATGAGGCCGGAATGCCGAATGAGGCCAGAATGCCGAAAGAGGCTCATGCCAAATGACCTTGCTATGCCAAAAGGAACTTCCATGCTGATCGAGGCTCTATACCGGGCGAGGGTAGGTGTGCCGAACAAGGCCTGTGCCGAGCCTCTTGTTACATGGTCAAACAACCGGGTAACATTATAAGTGTATAATTAAGATTTTAAAATCTTCTCTTTTAAAAGTTATATATGTATAAATACTAGAAAAGGTATGAATATAAATATAAAATATAAATTGATAAAAAAGAAATGTATTTATCTAAAAATTTAAATATAAAATAAAAGACAAGCATAAATAAAAGCTATAATAAGATTTAAGAAAAGGTTTAATACATTTTTAAAATAAATAAATAATATGAGATAAAATTTAATTTGTATATATATACAACATTTATAAACAAGAAAAAATACATTTAGAACATTTATGACAATTATAACATGCATTTAAAACTAATGTGAGGTAAATACGTTATAAGATTAACAAGTGTAATCATCTCATCATAAATTAAACATTTTTAGGGTTAATAACATGCAAAAATAACAAGTGTCATGTTTGTATTATTTTTTTCTTTTTGTTTTTAAAATTTATGAATAAATAGGAAAACAAGTTATAAATACATCTACTTCCACTTTCTTCATGATTTTAAAAACCTAAGCCAAGTTTAGAATCAGGTACAAGATTCAAACAACAATCAGTCTTTGCAAATTTCTAAAACCAGAGAAAAAAAATCAAAACCAGGAGCAAGATTCCACTTTTTCGAACTAAATCAAAACAGGATTTCATCTTCAAACTACAGCAGGAAAGATCATTGCAACATCTAAGCTTAAGTCATCTCAAACCAAGTATTCAGTTTACAAGTTTTCAATGATTAATTGATTTCCAGTTTCATTGGATCTGCATCCCAGTTTATATCTTCTCTGCTTTATAAAAGGTGAGTAAACAATCATCTCTTATCTCTACTATTAATAAAGAAAATTCGTTGAACTAATTTACTCGGTGTCTTTTTAAAATTCCAAAAATGCCCTTGCTTTCCGTTTATATATTTACGCTCAAACAACAACGTATACAACAACACAAACAGCCCATGTGCGAAGCACAGGCCTATACTAGTAACTACTCATGAGAATGACAAGGATTAGAGCCTAAAATGGAAACGTGAAATCGTGAACTTTGGTTTCATGATGCAGCCTTGTTTTTAGATCTGGGAGTCACAAGAAAATATGGCGTCTAAGCATCTTTCTGGTTAATAGTCAAATGGCAGGATTTGGGACGCAATTGTTTCTAGAACAAACTAAAAAAATGTTCAAAGGTAGGACATATTCAGGATTTTGAACTCCTGGTTTGAGGCCTGAAGTAGACTCGTAGAGACAATAAGTGAGTCTTGGACTAATTCATTGCAATTATTGGGAAGTGCCGATTGGAAGCAACTGATATTTGGAAGGAGAGAAGATTAGTGGTTAAAGGAAGGAAAAAGAGATGCTAGGAGGCCCGAATATTAGATGTCAGGTCAGGAAAGTGCAGGTATGGGATAGAAGGGAGGAATATAAAGGGGCAATAAAAGGTTGAAGGTTGTGATTAACTTTGTCATCTTCCCTGTCAGTATATCCAGGCCTGCAAGAATTGTTGCTCAGAAAACACGGAGAACCGTGGGAGAAGACGTCAGCTTGCGATTAACACCTTCGATGATTTAATTTTTCAAACAATGTAGTGGTTTCAAAATTCAAAATGAAGCAACGAATTATGGACAGACATGATGTATCAACATGGTAGTTGTTTAGCCTGTAGGAAATTCTTACAATCAACATGCCAGGAAAATATGCCTCGAAGGTGGCTAATTTATTGGGTAAAAAAGTAACTGTTTGATGCTATATCAAAATAACTGTTGGGAAAGAGAAATTTCTAAAGACGAGACTGGCATGTGTGAGGTCTGAACAATTTTTGTTCGAGCTTGACCATTTTATTTGCTAAGTAATGTTCTACTTTAATTGGTTGATATAGAAAAAATATATAAGAGATTAATATGTATCTTTTGTTGCATGTTTATCTTTTCTTTATGGAAATGAACAAAGAATCAGTTTTCAAAAAAATTAGATGTGTACGTTTATACGTGAGCCTATATTGTATACACAAATACAAAAGACTTCTTATGCGGGAAACATTGTCCATTGCTTATTTTCCATATAGAAAAGAATGAAGTTTATGTTTTTGATCCGCAGACCGAACGCAAACGTAGACTGGAAATTAAACTGCAAGTGAACATATATGTTGTATTTATTTTCTTTTTGATTTCATTTGGTTTCATGCTATCCTATGTTCCACAAGATGGATTTCTTTTGATTCCATTTAATGAAGAGTATAAACATTAAACTTTTTGTAACTAATTTGCAAATTTGTTGCTAATTTTAACTTTCTATAAATTTTATAATGCAGGAAACATTGTCTACTACTTGTATAAATTGTGCTTGCGATTAACAATTGAAGTTATGTTTGCATGGATAAAATTAAGTGTTTGTGTGTATATATAGATATGTTGTAATCAATGCATGCCTGCATAAATGTATATATAAGACTCTGTTTGAATAACAGACACATACACATTCAAACAATTCAACTCCTCTCCATATGTTTAATTTTAGGTCATGATCCTCAAAGGTGAATCGTTAGTAACAACAAAATTTGATTTTAAAAATATTCTTAGTTTAATTTACAAATAAGTATAAGGAAATCAGTAAAATCACTATGGAAATCATTTCCAATCAGAAATTCAAGTGTTTTGATTTCAAGTTCTGATTTGGTATCTAGATTCGAGCTTTGAATTGATGAATTTTAGTGATAGTATCTAGATTTTTAAGTGGGTGGTTGATGGGAATTGTCGAGTTGAACGGAGGTGGTATTCTGATCAAATTCTGGCGATCAACAATGAGTTGGACATCGGGCTGGTACTAGAGGGAGCTTGTGCGGTGGTGATCTATGGAAAAATTCTTGGAGGATTTATCGGCCACCATGGTGGTCTAGCGACGGCAAGGTAGGGTTTTAAACCCTGATTGAGTCGATGATGGATTTGAGGCCAATGCGGCCTTGTCAGCGTCTCGAACTTGATCGGTGCTGGGGGAAGTGAAAGAGGGGAGGAAGGCGAGGTTATGGACATGATGGCAAGGTTCCAAATGATCGGAGATGGGAGGATTTGAGGTGTTTGGTGATCAGGTTCTTCCTGTTGGGTTGCAGAATTTGTTCATTTTCAATTCTTCGAAGTGGTTCATGTTTCTGGTAGTCAGAGCATTTGAGGGGATCGACGATGATTTGTTGGTAGCGGCAAGAATGGCCAGAGTGACAGCGATCACGTGTATACGTGCACACGAATCTGTCTGTATCCGTTGTTTGCTGAGCATTTTGAGCTTCGGAAGGAAGAAGGTTGTGCTCGAAGTGGTGCATGAGTAAATGGAAGGATGACTCGTGTTGTTTCGAAGTGTTGAGTTGGGATTTTGGTTAGATTGAGTAATGACTCGGGTATTGCTCGAGTATTCGGAGCTTAGGCTCGGGTTGATAGGTTAGTTACGCATATTTCCTAAATAAATTTTATAACCTAGTTTTAATAAGCAAAATAGATGTTTAACAAGTTTAAAGGCATGTCAATAAAATTCTAAGGCAAATTTTTTTTCAAGCAAACATTTTTCAGTTTAACTAATTTTCGAATAAGGTATTGATCAAGTTACAAGCAAGTTACAAAAAATTAATTATTAGAGTAAAATGGGTTTTGAATTTATGTCGTTTGGTAATGATTGATTATTAAGTTAATTAATTAAATAAATTCCTAATGTTTCCTAATGTAATTACTTAAGTGCTTAGGATTAATGTATTAAACTTAATTAACCAAAAAGAGGTTCAGGTGACTTCAGTTCAAGCATATCATTTGGATAAGATTTAAATGATGAATCAGTAATTAATTGAAATAGATGTTTATCTGAAATTAAATAAGGACTTAAGTCATTAAAGGTTAAGTTCTTTTATAAGTAATTGAAGGTTATTAATTAACTTAAGTTATTTGGGAATAATTAATCTAAGTAATTACTTAAATAATAAATACTTAATGTAAGTAACTAGAGATTAATTACTTAATGATTAATTACTTAATGTAAGTAATTGAAGGATTAATTTGTTAAGGATAAATTAATTTAATTTGTAATTAGAGGATAATTAATTTATAATTAAAGGTTAATTATTTGAGGATAATAACCAATGGGATAATTACTTAACGAAAGTAATTATGGATAATTAATTTAGATTGAAAATTAAAGAATGGTGTAATAAATATTAATTAAGAAGGGTTAGGTAATTAATTTATTTGGCTTAAGTTAATTGTGTGATTAATTAACCTTGCTTATGGATGATTGGATTATATCAAATGCCTTAAATTGGTTGATATCTCTGATATGAAATGTTTTGTGATATGATATGTTTGGGTTGAACAATGATAATATTGTTATCTATCGATGATGATTTGCTGTGTAAAAGTGACATCCTGTAATTTAAATTGAATTATATTCACTTAAATAACTTGGGTTAAGATGACGTCCGGTTCGAAGAGACCGGGGTCGGGTATCAATAAATACCCGAAACAACTTCAATATGGAATCTACAAAAATTCTTTATAGTTTGATACATGAAATCAATAGGCTGGAATGGAATAATTTAAGTAAATTAGACTATTGAAGCTAAGTTAGGGTACTTAGGGATTGAAGTGTGAAATGTATTGACTATAACAAGTTATGAACTTGTAGTAAAGTTCGAGTTACCACGGGTTTTAAATAAGTTTTATGCATTGGAATTTTCATGTTAGATGGTTTACTCACGCTAGTTTCTAGCCTGACCCTGGTGTTACTTTCATGTAATGCACGGGTCAGACCGAGTATTACAGATTCCAGGTTAGGTCATTTTGGAGCTCAAGAGGTGAGATGGATGGCAGGAAAGTATGGAGTTTACCGCTATATATTTGAGAGTTGTTGTGATATTAGTCTGGGACAGGTTAATATAACTGCCTAGTCTATGTGTAATGGTTGTAACTCTGATGAATTGTATGTAATCTAACAATTACAGCTTTCTTTGTTGATGCTATTATTTGTTATTATATTTATCCGCTGCGAATGTGAGATGCTATTTTTTTTCTTCTTCCTTATTTCTTCTTTTCTTTAACAATCTGAAATTTCTGGCGTTCGATTTCTCGGCACTTCTACAGTGAACGTATTAGTGTTGAATTTTCAAGGTCGAAATTTTGGGTCGTTACATTTTGGTATCAGAGCAGAAAGTCAAGCGAGAACCTTGGCTCTGGTGGGTTTACTCATTAAGGATAGGGTCAATGGTACCCTAGAATGAGTTAAGTGTAGTATATATAAGGCGTATTTGTTATTTTCTTATAAAATGATTTTAAAAATGATTTTATACAAGTTTATATTTTGATACATATGAAGCAATAGTTTTTCTAATATATTAAGGTAATTGGTTGTTGTATTATTTGAATTAAAATAATAATAAGAATTAAGTGGTAACAGAAATACAACCAAATAAGAATTGGATAATATGAACTATACAAATTAAATAAGCTAAAAAATGGGAAGTATGTTTTCTAATGAAAAGCAGAATAAAATATGTTAAGGAAGTAATAATTTAGATAAGTATGACTTATAAATTGAAAAGAATTTAAATTGTGAAGTTTTAAATCTAAGTCCAGAAAATTTGGAATTTGTTTCAAAGTGCTAAAAGAAATAATAAATAGTATTATTTGAATGAAAGGGTCGTGTTTCAAATAAGAGCTGTTTGGAGATTTTAAAGAAAATTTGTTTTGAGTTAAAACTAAAGGTGGGTTAAAAAGGTATGACTTGGTGTGCAAAGGAAATAAATATGTATATATGAGGATATACATAATATCGAAGATGATTTGAAATAAACTCTAAGTGTTGAGTTTTAATTTTTTTTTCTTGGAATGTGATATGAAAACCCAAAGTGATAAGTTTTTGAACTTATAAATTGGGAAGATTATTAATATGAAGTTTAAAATTTGAAATGGGAATTCAAATTTGGTAAAGTTGACTGGATTAAATTGAATTGAATCTAACTTAGGGAAAGTTAAATAAGTTTAGAACAAACAACCTGAATTGGAAATTTCAAGATGAAATTGAGATTTAACTAGGGAAGTTAAATGGTTGATTTGAATTGGGAGTATGTATGATCTCAAAATTGGTTTTAAATCTGGAAATTGGAAATGGATGCTATGGATGGATGTTTTAAAATAATTGGGATGTTTATTAACCTTGGCATATACTGATATCATCCTATTGTTATTCTTATCTATGGAACTGTGAATTGGATTGTTTAATTGAATTTAGAAATAGATTGAGATAATATATATTCCATTATGGAATTTGATGGAATTAAACTTTAATTATTATTTTTAATGGTTTTGATTATTAAAGATAAAGATTGAACTTATTAAGAATAAAATCACTTCAAAACTTAAGATTCAAATGAACTTGCAAACTGTGTAGTTAATGCCCCGCTATTACCCCGCTATATCTCATAGCGGATTTCTACCACTATGATTTTTCCATATAGCCCCAGAATATAGCCTTTCCGCTTTAATCCCCGCTATTTCCGCTATATCCCATTATTTCTGCTATATTCCGCTATATCTTTTTTAATAAAATGAATTAAAAAATTGCATTTATACATTATAAAATTATGAAACTAATTTATTTGATTTAATTTTTAATATATTTTCAGAAATGAAAATACTCTAACATTCTACCAAATTCAATTATGTTATATAACAGTTTTTTGTTTATTTAAAGTATATTCGCACATGTTTTTATTTAAAATTATTTATGTATTATTTATAATTTAATTGAATGATAATTTTTCATTTAATTACCATTTATATATTTGTAAAAACATTAAGTACGAGTTTTATATGCTATTTTAGAGCCATCCGCTATATCCCGCTATATTCTCGCTGTATCCCCGCTATGACTTTTTGTACCTCCACCGCTTTGAATCTACCGAGCGCATTAACTGCACAGCTTGCAAACTAACATTGTTAATAATGGTTTCAAAGTTGGAAGATAAAATTGGGTAATAAATTAGCTTCTGAAGATTAAATCATTTAATAAGTTTTGAACTCTTACTTGAACCTTGTAATTAGTTAAGTAAAGGTAATTTAAAATGGAATTTTGAAATTTGGACTCAAAATTAAATAGTTTTAAAAATTTTAAATTGATAATTTAAAATAAAGGTTGGTTTGATTTAAAGGATTAAATCAACATTTAAAAATTTAACTCGAATTTATATAATTCGAGATGGTTTTAAGTTGAGCTTGGAATTGAATTTAAATGGAAAAAATTGAATTGGGATTAATTCAAAGGTGGAATTGGAATTAAAATTAGTTCAAATTGAATTTGATTTGAATTAATTGGTAGTGAGATTTGATTTGAATAAGTTAAATTCAAATGGAAATTGAATAGTTTGGCTCTGAAACTATTTTCAAATATTTTATTTTAGTATAATTTTTTTTTAATCTATTTTTCCTAGCTATGTACTATGCAACTTTTCTTTTTTAAAAACCCAAAAACTATCTTACACTTATTTTACAACTACTTTTGGAACTATTTAACTATTTTACAATAATTTTACAACTGTTTTATAAACTAATTACTATTTTACTACTATTTTGCAATAATCTTACTATTTTATAACTATATATTTATTTTGCAACTACTTATCTATTTTTTTTAAAAAAATCAAGCTATTTTCTTAATACAAGTTAGTCAGAGTGCATCTATAATTGAATACCAATTGAGCTCAGAATTGAAGTGTTAACCCAAATGGAAATTAGGAGCAATTGTGGATTAGTGAATGGAATCAAAATGAAGATAAATACATAGGATGTACATATATTATTCTATTCGCATAGTGATTTGATCCTGATTCGAGCACAGAATTTCGAGATAGTATATCGATCTGAGTTTGGATTTTTCACTCGATTTTTGAAGGCAAACCCTAGATATGGATTTCTGGTTGATTCTAGAAATTCTCTATCATAGTTAAGCTATTCAAGGAGAATGACTGTTTCTGATCAAGAAACAGAACTAAGTCCGCACTATGATGTAACATTCCCGTTTTAAAATCAAATTCAAATTGGAAATTAATTTAATTTTTGTAATTAAATTGTGAATTTATTTGGTATTTTCCAAATTTTACAGATATTTGTTTGTTTATTAATATAAATGAATATAAATATGATTTTTAAAATAGAATTTCTAAATTGAAAATTTAGAAATAATTATTTTGAATAATATATTAATTATAAATCTAATTGTGAATTAAATTGAAAATTTCCTAATCAAATAAAAATGTATTTTTGTATATATAAATAGATGTGAATAAATGTGATATTTCAAAGATAAATAGGATATGTATTTTAAATAGAAATTTTGATTTGGGAATTTAATAATAAATAATTTATGAATAAAATGGGATTTATTAACTTTATGTTCCAAGAGACTAATATATACATGGATATGTAATTATTTGTTAGTAATAAATAACTTGATTTCAAATTTTTTGATTTAAAATTATGTAAGTACAAAATGAAATGTAATTTTGAAATTTAACAAATATAGTTACTACATAATATACATACATGAATTTGTAAGTAAGGATTTAAACATAAATTTCTTATTCATGACATTTGTAAAGTTTTAAAATTCAAATAATAACAAGTGTTAGATTTATAATTTCAAGTGTCAAGATAGCATTTTTTTCTTTTAATCTAGAATTATAGGAAAACATGTGAAAGAAAAGGGAACCAGGCTAATGCATCTCTTCATCTTCATTCTTAATTTTGAAAGCTGGAAACACAAAGAAAAAAAAATCTGAAACAATTTTCAAGCCTGTAAACAATTCAAAGGTTAAGCCTAGAAATCAAACAATCTACCTAAAAAAAACAGATCAAAGCAAAGATCATCTCAACATTAAAAACCTGAAACAAATCAAAGTTTTTAAAATGGAAATTCAAAACCTGTAACCAAGTTTCAAAGCAACCTGGAAAATATCAATAAATCAAGATCAGTTGGCAAAGGATCATCTTAAATACAAAGATCAGATTAAATACTTAAAGTAGCAGATTAATGAAGCCCAAAATCAAATCAAGTACTGAGCATCAGATCAAAGTTTTCAAAGTCCAGAGCATTTCCAGATTTCTGTCTTCTGAAGCACAAGTGAGCAAACTAACCAACTTGAATCCGTGTTATATCTTTTTTCTATGAAATAGAATGGTGAAAATTGTTTGCATGGATGAATTCTGTTGAATATGGTGAAGTAATATGTACATGTACCTGTACATATCTCTGTATATACTCACAGGCAATATTTTGAAGAAAAATCTTATTCTCTTCATACATTCTCTTTTAGACTTCAGTTTTCGAACAATATTTGTTTGTTTATGCATAATCTAGATTTTAAAAATAGGTTCAAGCCATATAAATTTTGAAATTGTCTGGAATCAAGACAACTCAGTGAAAATGTAAAAATATGTTTAATTCAAGTGTTGTAGTTTGTGGATCAAATTATATAATATGAATCTACTCTGGAAAATAGGATTTTTAAGATGAAAATCTTGATTTTTAGATTAGAATCGAACAAGCATTTTGGAGATGACCAGAAAGTTATTTTCGAGCAATTTCAGATGGTCAAAGGTTCTTTGGTGGTCGGGGATTCGACTGGAGATGGAGGAAGTCCTGGCGAGTTGGGAAAAATACTAGATTGGTGGATAAACCACTGTGGCGTCGGAATTTGGACGAAGTAAGTTTTTAGCCCTAAGTCAAGTCAAGGCTGGAAATGAGATCACTGCGACGTCTCAGGTGGATCGGGTTTCATGAGTCCAGAGGGAAAATGATGCGTAGGTCGTGATGTTACTTGGCCAGAGCGGCATGGTTCTAGGTAGACTGGATCATCGTCGTGGGGTGGATTAGTCGATTGAGGTTTAGTAGCAGGGAGAGTCGATAGTTCTAATTCTATTCCAGGCGAATTCAAAGATAACTGGGTGGTCATGAAGTTTGTATGGGTTATCGATGAAGTGGAGGTGATCGCGGTGATGGTCGGAGTGTCGCCGTGCGACTGTGCACGTGCACGAATATCTTCATGAATCTGGGTGATTTTGGGATTGAAGAAGAAGAGCAATAGCTCGGGCTTTTGTTCGTGATGAATCGTGTTCGACTCGAAGCATAATGGGTTTGCATGATTCTCGAAAGTGTTATTAGGTTTTACACGTGAGTGTCTCGGGTCTAAAGCATTTAGACTAACCGGATTTTAAATTTGAATAGAATAGGTTTTAAAATCTTATTCTTAAATAAATTTCTTTTATCTAATAAAAGTTTATTTAAAATTTTGGGTCAATGAAAGTTCTGTAGTTTATTTAACTTAAAATTAATTAAGTTTTGTTTTCCTTAATTATTTTGAAATTTAAATTTAATAATTAAGAAACTGATTTAAAAAGATAAATGGTTTATCTTAATAATGTTTTGATTGCTAAATTATTTAAAGGTTGTCAAAATTTAGTTAATTGTTGATGATGATTTACTTTATTTAACAAGGTTTAAAGGATGTAATTAAGTGATTAAATAAGAATAATTACCTTATGTAATTAAAGTAAAGTTAATACCTTGGGTAATTACCTTTAAGGATAATTATTTAATGTGATTAATGAATTAAAATGATTTGAGGTTGATTTGGTTAATGTTATTAATGTATTAAAGGTTGATTAAATTATGGTATTAATCAAGCGATTGAAGAATAATTAATTAAGGCTAATTAATTTGAATGATAAATTACTAGAGGTAATTAATTTGAGAATAATTAATTAACTAAAGATTAATTAATGAAAGTGATTAGGGATAATCACTTATTGTAATAATTTAATTTAATTAATTAATTAAGGTGAATTAATTCAAGAATAATTAAATAATTAAAGGTTATTCATTTAATAATTAAGGGTTAATTAATTTATTATTAAGGGATAATTAATAAATGATCAAAGGTTAATTATTTAAAACGGTTTGTAATTAATTAATGTTAATTAACCAGAGTTATTAATAAATTAATTTGGTTCAAGTTAAATTATAATCAGGATTGAGTAATTAATTCATGAGTAATTAAATTAATTAAATTAATTTATAATTAAACAATTAATTTATAATTAAACAATTAATTTATAATTAAACAATTAATTAGTCCTGTTTATAAATGATTATCGAATGCTTGGATTGCTTATGAATGTTTGTATTATATGAAATGCCTTGAATTGATTGTTATCTCTAGACTGTAATATTCTATTCTGTGAATTGAGCTATGTGTAATTTATTTATTTATCTGTTATACATTTATCTATGAATTTGTGAATGAAGATAAGCGTTATAGGATTATACCGCTTATCGATACTGTTGTGTTTGGATTGTGATAATTGATGTTGTCGCACTATTGTGTAAACCCCCTGGACTACACCTTACACACACAAATATGAATTGCACGAGGAAATTAGTTAAGTCGCAGATTTTTGAAATGGTTTTAAAGTTGGATTTTGAATCCAAATGGTTTTTGAAATGGATTTGGGTTAAATGTAAAAAAAGCTTTTGAAAAGAAGTTTTGAAAATAAAAGTTATTTTGAATAACTTAATTAAGTTTTGAAATTTACATAATTTGATTTGAATTTGAGTCCAAAATTTGAAATTAAATTCTATGTTTGGGAATTTTGGTTTAAAAAGGTTATACAAGTTATAAATGTGTTTATATGGGTTATAAAAAGTGTTGTTTTGGGAAATTAAATTTAACCAAAGTCTTATACTTGAAAGACTTTAACTGGTATAGATGTAATCGGATTTTTCGAAACAAAAACTATTTGTTTTCAAATAATAATAGTTTTCATATAAAGAAAGGATTTCCAATTTGTATCGAAAGATTTCAATTTTGAAATAAAATTGTGAATTGTTTTTGAAAGCTATGAATGAATCTTTGTGAAAGATTGTTAAACTTTGTTTTGAAATCGAAGAGGATTTTAAATGGTGTATCTTTTATATATAAAAGATCTGAAATGGGAATTGTTTTGAAAGTTATGAATGGTTCTATGGAAATAGTTTTGAAAGCTATAAACCGAGTCTTTGGATTAATAGTTGGATGAGATAATCCAATTTGAAAAGGAAGTTTTTGAAAAGTGTGAATGAATCTTTGTAAATTATTGGTGAACTTTATGAAGTGAAACTTTTTGTTTAAAGATTTGTAAATGATAACTTGTTTAAACCATTTAAAGAAAGGTTTATGGTTTTAAGTTGTGACTTAACTAAGATCCCAATATCCGTATGTTTTTAAATATTGCGCTCACTATTTGATTTCGCCGGGAGATAACCTTTGTGTCGTATAACCCATTCCTAATAGTGATACGATGAAATGGATAGCATTTGAAGATGGTGGTGAAGACCGAGTGTCTTCGAGAACGATAGGGTAACCTGTCAAATAGCTCTGCATTGAGTTGCTATGATATGGAAATCTCCGTATATGATGTGGAGTCCGATCGGGATTGGGGATACCCGGATTTGCAAGGGTTTATTTGGAAGTGCCTTCGGTTCTGTTCGAACCCGGAACAGACTTGTATGGATGTGTATCTGACATTGAACTTTGAGATGTAAAACCAGTTTCCATCACATACATTTCTATTTGGTGGCGGAGATTTATTCTCTTAGCTTAACACCCTTCTTTGAGATGTACGAGCTCAAAGGTTATGTAGTTGATGGTTACTAGTGATACATTCCCAATTTGGTAATGTGGCATACGAAGTGCTGCTGATCATTTGTTGATCAAAGCATAGCTTTTGTGAAAACATAGCTTTGTCGACGAGACTTTGCCGAGCCTCACAACCTGAAAATGGTCGAAATAGGAATGTTGCGGCAAGGTTGCAGGGGTCGCACCCCTAGGGTATGTCCTTTTCTTCTGGATTAAAGGTGGTGTCATGGTATGGAGCCCAGATATTTACCTATGTGGTTGATGCATACTTATTTCTGTGTGGTTGTTGGTTGAGGGCCCTCGGATAAAGGTCGCAAATGACCGAGGATAGCATATCTTAGGTGCTACTCCCAGGAAGGGAGTATACCGGCCTTGTGTTGGTCAGGAACCATTTGATTCTTGGGGGCGTCCCTCTAGAGGCATTCCATTTATTAAGGAAGTTCCTTAGCTCGACCATTTGTTGGAAATCCAAACAAAATAATATGAGACCTATACGGTTTTAGTTGTATAACCTGCCATGGAATGTGGCGGTAACCTGCTATTGAACATGGTAGCTATAGTAGGCATACGATGAAATGCGGTATGCAGGCTAAGATTAATATTATACTTTCGAAAGGTTTTCTGCACTATGCACTAATAATAATATCAAAAGAATTTTGCGTAGTAAGCATGTTTGACTATCATAAGGAGAAATCTCCTCCAATTCTGAGTTTGCATTGTGTGTGCGGTGGGAGGCCTTATGGTAGTTTCATTTTCCAAAAAGCATTGCGAGTTTCTTTAAAATCTTTTGTTTTGCTTTCGATAAAGATAAACTATTTTTGCTTGCTCATACTAGTCCTATGAATGACCTGGAGTTTATTGTTCCCTTCCTAAACTCTGGGTGCCCACAATTTTCCACACGGATAGTCTTGAGTTGGGTTTTTCAGGTAGTCGAACTATAGGTGTAGATTCGATAGCTTTCAGCCTTTGGATTTTGGCGATCGCATTTGCTTAAGCCAACTTGATGGTGGTTCAAGCTTGAAGTTTAGAGCTTTGGCTTTGGAAATTTGGTTTATAGTTGCAGATATTGGAGTTCCATTTGGAGTTCAAGTTATTTCCGCTTCTGGTGCCTTTTTGTTTCCGCTGTATTGTTGTAGATCTCTGACATGTATTTTTGATGTTTGTATTGTATATCATTGGATACTGTATCATTGGAGTTATATGATATATTCATTCTTTCTTCCAATGTGTTGTTATACTTAATGGGTTATAAGCTCCGATGAGCCAGATTCGGCATTTGAATCTGCGACATTTAAGTACAAGTGAAGTACGGGTGCCGATTTTCGAAGGTTGAGTCAGGAACGTTACACAGGAAGTCAGGTGGACGATACTAGTTCGGAAGTGAAATTGTGTGATCGAGTGAGCGATCAGATTTGATATTGCGTACGGATGGTATATGTACATCGTACTTGCTTAAATGTAATAGATATTGAAATTTTGAAAGAAATGAGAAATGGATTTGAAAGGAAAGGTATATTTTGAGAAAATTTTGGATGATTAAAGTGGGAGTTGGATATCTTTTGAAATTCACTTTTTGAAAGGTAAGTGGTATGGTGAATAAATTGATAAGGGAAATTTAAAATTGAATATTGATTTGGCATAAATAAAGTTATATATATATTTGATAAACTCCCCTTGTTGAATCTGTAGCCAGAAGAAGGGTTTTTGAAAATATTTGAAGTATAAAATGGGAATCTATATAAGTGATCCAACGATTATTTTCAAGTTGGAAAAGTTAAGTTGTGTATGTGTGTATATATATATATATATATATATATATATAAATGGTTTTATGAGAATGATTTTGGGAAAAAGGTTTTGGAACCTATGGATTTTGAAAAAGCTTTTGATTTTTGGAAAAATCTATTTTGGGGAAGTTTAGAAACCCAAGTTTGGAACTATCGATTTGAGATATCGATTTTGTGTAAAGAAGATTTTGAAGTGAATCATAAAGGTTATGATTTGAAAGATACTATAAGTGTATAGTATAATTTTTTTTGAGATTGGCTCTGGAGAAAAAGACGCTCCCATTGGAATGAACTTCATTAGGAGATCCATGGGGTGGGTCTGCCTTGAGCCCTAAGGGGGAGGCTTTAAATTGAATCCTGGGAGGAAGTCCGGACAAACTGAAGTTCCTGAGGATTATGTGTAGTGGGTAGCGAGAGTCGAGGGCGCTGATACCTACAAAGACATTTGGGATATGCTGTGACAACAGTGTAATTCGATGTCACTGCAATCTACTATAGACAATAGTGGAAGTCGTGTGTGCCATGCGAGCCAACAGTCTACATTTGATTTTTTTGTGATGGCAATGTAACATCGGTAGACTGCAACCTATGGTGACATAGCGAAAGTCGAGAGGCCGTGAGAGCCTAAGGCTACATTAGGACTTGACTGATGTATTCTGCGACCTATGTGGGAGTAGTGAAGTTTCATTTGGCAGCGAAAATCGATGGCGCTGATGCCTATAGTTACATGGACTTTTGCCGGGATGGCAACGTAACCATCGGGTTAACTGCGACCATGGAAGGGGTGATAATATCCAGAGCATTGTCACCAAAGATGTTTCCTCTATTTTCAAAAATATTTTTTATAATTTTACCAAAATATTTTCCAAGTATTTTTCACTGGGCGTTGAAAATGGGTTTACCAAGTACTTATAGATTTTCAGTCTACGCCTGATCAATGTATGACCGAATTTCTGTAAGAACAAGGATGGACTGGTTGAGACATCGACTTATAAAAGTATTTTTATAAAATCTATTTTGATAGTATTATATAGATTTTAAAGTATTTTTGAGTTTTGAATAAAAGGGAATTTATAGTTAAAAATGTTTAAAGGATAATTTTAAAATTCTGGTTTCGTTCCTTTTCGAGGACGAAAAGATTTACAGGGGGAGGAATGTGATAACCCGGATTTTTGGGCATCAAGTAATTGGATAATTATCTGATTTTAACTAGGATAATTTTAGAATTCTGGTTTCATTCCTTTTCGAGGACGAAAAGATTTAAACGGGGGAGTAATGTGATAACCTGGATTTTTGGGCATCAGGTAATTAGATAGTTATCTGATTTTAACTATTGGAAATACTGATTTTTAAAGTTGAACAAATAAATCTGATAATTAATTATTATATCTAGGAAAATATGTGTTTGTTTAAAATTCATATATATATATATATTTATGAGTTGATTTTAATTTGAGTTTGAGATTTGAAATTCAAGAATAAATATAAATATATATGATTATTATTAGTGTATAATTAAGATTTTAAAATATTCTCTTTTAAAATTTATATATGTATAAATACTAGAAAAGATATGAATATAAAAATAAAACATAAATTGATAAAAAAGAAATGTATTTACCTAAAAAATTAAATATAAAATAAAAGACAAGGATAAATAAAAGCTTTAATAAGATTTAAGAAAAGATTTAATACATTTTAAAATAAATAAATAACATGAGATAAAATTTAATTTTGTATATATATACAGCATTTATAAACAAGATAAAATACATTAAAAATATTTGTGACAATTATAACATGCATTTAAAACAAATGTGAGGTAAATACATTATAAGATTAACAAGTGTAATCATCTCATCATAAACTAAACATTTGTAGGATTAATAACATGCAAAAATAACAAGTGTCATGTTTGTATTATTTTTCCATTTTATTTTAAAATTTATGAATAAATACGAAAACAAGTTATAAATACATCTACTTCCACTTTCTTCATGATTTTAAAATCCCGAGCCAAGTTTAGAATCAGGAACAAGATTCAAACAACAATCAGTCTTTGCAAATTTCCAAAACCAGAGAAAAAAATCAAAACCAGGAGCAAGCTTCCACTCTTTCAAACTAAATCAAAATAGGATTTCATCTTCAAACTACAGCAGGAAAGATCATTGCAACATCTAAGCTTAAATCATCTCAAACCAAGTATTCAGTTTACAAGTTTTCAAAGATTAAGTGATTTCCAGTTTCGTTGGATTTGCATCCCAGTATATATCTTCTCTGCTTTATAAAAAGTGAGTAAACAATCATCTATTATACAAATTGTGCTTGTGATTAACAGTTGAAGTTATGTTTGCATGGATAGAATTAAGTGTTTGTGTGTATATATAGATATGTTGTAACCAATGCATGCCTGTATAAATGTATATATAAGACTCAGTTTGAATAACAGACACATACATATTCAAACAATTCAATTCCTCTCCATGTGTTTAATTTTAGGTTATGATCCTTAAAGGTGAATTGTTAGTAACAACAAAATTTGATTTTTAAAAATATTCTTAAGTTTAATTAACAAATAAGTTTAAGGAAATCGGTAAAATCACTGTGGAAATCATTTCCAACCAGAAAATCAAGTGTTTTGATTTCATGTTCTGATTTGGTATCTGGGTTCGAGCTTTGAATTGATGAATTCTAGTGATAGTATCTAGATTTTTAAGTGGGTGATTGATGGGAATTGTTGAGTTGAAAGAGGTGGTATTTTGATCAAATTCTGGCGATCGGTAATGAGTTGGACATTGGGGCTGGTACTTGAGGAAGCTTGTGTGGTGGTGATTTAAGGAAAAATTCTCCGAGGATTTATCGACCACCATGGTGGTCTAGCGAAGGAAAGGTAGGGTTTTAAACCCTGATTGAGTTGATGATGGATTCAAGGCCAATGGGGCCTCGTTAGCGTGTCGAACTTTATCGATGTTGGGGGAAGTGAAAAAGGGGAGCAAGGCGAGGTTATGGGCATGATAGCAAGGTTCCAGATGATCCGAGATAGGAGAATTTGAGGTATTCGGTGATCTGGTTCTTCCTATTGGGTTGTGGAATGTGTTAAAATTTTCGATTCTTCGAAGTGCTTCGTGTTTTTGGTAGTCAGATTGTTTAAGAGGGTCGACGGTGATTTGTTGGTGGTGGAAAGAATGGCCGGATCAACAGCGATCACGTGTATACATGCACACGTGTCCGTCTATATCTGTTGTTTGCTGAGCATTTTGAGCTTCGGGAGGAAGAAGGTTATGCTCGAAGTGGTGCACGAGTAAATGGAAGGATGACTCGTGTTGTTTCGAACTGTTGAGTTGGAGTTTTGATTAGGTCGAGTAATGACTCGTGTTTTGCTCGAGTATCGAAGCTTTGGCTCGGGTTGATAGGTTAGTTACATAGGTTTCCTAAATAAATTTTATAACCCAGTTTTAATAAGCAAAATAGATGTTTAACAAGTTTAAAGGCATGGCAAGCAAATTCTAAGGCAAGTTTTTTTAAGCAAACATTTTTCAGTTTAACTAATTTTCGAATAAGGTATCGATCAAGTTATAAGCAAGTTCCAAAAAATTAATTATTAGAGTAAATGGGTTTTGAATTTAAATCGTTTGGTAATGATTAATTATTAAGTTAGTTAATTAAATAAATTCCTAATGTAATTAGGTAAGTGCTTAGGATTAATGCATTAAACTTAATTAACCAAAAAGGGATTAAGGTAACTTCAGTTCAAGCATATCATTTGAATAAGATTTAAATGATGAATCAGTAATTAATTGAAATAGATGTTTATCTAAAATTAAATAAGGTCTTAAGTCATTAAAGGTTAATTACTATAAGCAATTGAAGGTTATTAATTAACATTAGTTATTTGGGAATAATTAATCTAAGTAATTACTTAAATAATAAATACTTAATGCATGTAATTAGAGACTAATTACTTAATATAAGTAATTAAAAGATTAATTTGTTAGGGGTAAATTAATATAATTTGTAATTAGAGGATAATCAATTTATAATTAAAGGTTAATTAATTGAGGATAATTAACCAATGGGATAATTACTGAATGAAAGTAATTATGGATAATTAATTTAGATTGAAAATTAAAGAATGGTGTAATAAATATTAATTAACCAGGGTTAGGTAATTAATTTATTTGTCTTAAATTAATTGTGTGATTAGTTAACCTTGCTTATGGATGATTGTATTATATTAAATTCCTTAAATTGGTTGATATCTCTGATATGAAATGTTTTGTGATATGATATGTCTGGGTTAAACAATGATAATGTTGTTATCTATCGATGATGAATTGCTGTGTAAAAGTGACATCCTGTATTTTAAATTGAATTGTATTCACTTAAATAACTTGGGTTAAGATGAAGTCCGGTTTGAAGAGACCAGGGTCGGGTATCAGTAAATACCCGAAACCACTTCGGTATGGAATCTACAAAAATTATTTGCAGTATTGATAGGTGAAATCAATAGGCTGGAATGGAATAATTTAAGTAAACTGGACTGTTGAAGCTAAATAATGGTACTTAGGGATTGAAGTGTGAAATAAGCATTGACTATAACAAGTTATGAACTTGTAGTAAAGTTCGAGTTACCCCGGGTTTAAATAAGTTTTATGCATTGGAATTTTCATGTTAGATGGGTTTACTCACGTTGCTTTCCAGCTTGACCCAGGTGTTACTTTGATGCAATGCTCGGGTCAGATCAAGTATTACAGATTTTCAAGTTAGGTCATTCTGAAGCTCAGGAGGCGAGCTGGATAGTAGGAAAGTATAGAGTTTACCACTATGTATTTGAGAGTTGTGGTGATATTAGTCTGGGACATGTTGATATAACTGCTTAGTCTATGTGTAATGGTTGTAACTCTGATGAATTGTATGTAATCTAACAATTACAACTTCTTTGTTAATGCTATTATTTGTTATTATATTTATCCGCTGCGAATGTGAGATGCTATTATTTTCTGTTTTTTCTTCTTCCTTCTTTTCTTTAATAATCTGAAATTTTCGGTTTTTAATTTCTCGGCACTTCTACAGTGAACGTATCAGTGTCGAATTTTTAAGGTCGAAATTTTGGGTCGTTACATTTATTTTTCAGAATGATTTGCACAAATTATGTGATATAAGGAAAAAATATTACCATCTTCAAACCTTGAACAATTTACGTCAACCCCAATAATTCTTGAAACCGCAGCAATTCTAGCTTCTACAGCAGCATAATCACATGAACATTAAATTAAATATATCAATATAGGCTATTTTTGAAAATTCATTTCAGTCCTAGAACAATTTCTAAACTATATTCCACCATATGGTCGAAAGAGACAATAATACACTGAAGTTATTTTAGATAGGAAACTGCACTTCTACATTTTATTTCTATGCATTTATTCACTCAATTTCAAATAGTATCATTGCACTATAATTTTATTTTTAAGTCGAATTACTTTCAACCATCCGGTCAGAAAGTAATTTGTATTTTAAAGTAGTTTTGAATCTGGTTTAATATTGAAATAAGTTTTCAAAATGACTCGAAATGTTAAAAAACATCTTATAAAAAATGGATACTTACAGCAAGACCAACTGCTCCTAATCCAAAAACAGCAACAGTTGATCCCTTTGTAGGCTTAGCAACATTCAATGTAGCCCTAAGACCTAAAAGATATAAACAAAAGAAATTTCTAATATAATTTGTGCATGCAAAGTTGAAGAAAGTACAAATACTGTTTTATGTTTTTGTTTACCAATTGAGATTCCACAACTGAGCACACAAACTTATCAAGAGGGGCTTTTGGGATGATCTTAGCTACTCATCCAATATGCACAACTGTGTATTCGTTGAAAGTGGAAGTTCCAACAAAATGATAGACGTGCTTTCCTTTGATAGAAAACCTTGATGCTTGATCATTGATTATAACTCCTCTAACGGTGTTGATCCTTCAAAGATCGCACACGTTGCTTTCTTCTAATTTGCAGCGCCTGCAATCTTTGCATTCGCCTGTGAAAACTGGGAGAACATGGTCTCCTATTACTAGATCAATCACTCCTTCTCCAACACTCCACAATTCTGAGAAGAAAAGGAACACTAGTTTTAGAAATTAGGGATTCAAGGACGTAGATACTAGGGAGCTAATGATATATTAATTCCGACTTATGAGTTGAACATGGATGATAGAACAATCAAGGGAGTTCATTTCTTTTAACTTCTTACTAAGCATGTAGCATCAGCATTCAACCTTTATAATCAAATAAGAATTTGATTTTACAATTTCCACCCCTAGTTGCTACATTTCAACCATTAATTTTATTTTACAATGACCAATTAAGCCGTTTGAATATTGTATCATACCGAAACAAATCGAGGTTGATTAATCTGAAGTTGATGAATGATTATTTAAACAAAATCTAAAATTTCTTAACGGGTTAGGTTATTTGATAACATCACCTCTACAACATACATGGTGGATGGATAAATACTTTTACTGGTTATATATAGTGTTACTTAGTGAAGTTTGATGACAGATTTAGCATTTACCAAAGCTGAAATTATCATTTTTAGAAATATATGTGTTTCCTTCTTCTGTAACAATTTTCTCCATTTCTTTTGATGCAATAATATATATGTGTGTGTATGTATATGTATATATATAGATAGAAATATTTTCAATAATCTATTATTAATAATGTTTTGTAGGAAAATATTAAACAAATAGAAGGTGTTCCACAATCGACCTCGCTAATAAACTACAAAGAAGATGCACTTGCACAAGTGTTGGGGTAAGAAAGACCGGGCCGGCTACGAGCTATAGGAAGGGGAATGAGTTTTAGTCGAGCAGCTTTAGTGCAAGTTAGGGATAAACAAACATTGCAACTTGAAAACAAAATGTCAGAATTAGAGAAGAAATTTCTACAGTTGGAGAAATATCAGGTAAGATACATCTCTTATCCCTTGAGTTTGAATGCTACATTTTCTAGTTGTTGTATGATTGTATTCCATGTTATTATGGTTGATTGCTAAATGTAAAACTAACGTTAAATTTTCTTTGGTTTTGCAGAGTAGGCATAGTTGGACAGAAGTAAACAAACCTCAAGTAATTAATTTTTTATTGTTTTGGCATCATTTGTATTTTAACTTTTTATTCAATAATTAACATAATATTTCTATGTTTAATTGTAGTTCAACTATGATGAAATTATGAAGAAGTGTGATTTATTGGATTGGCGAGGGGTTGAAGAGATCGTTGTTGTAGGAAGAGTTGTGTCGGACAATCCTAACAAGCTTATCAATGATGTTCCTTTAGGGCTGGATGCAATGATAATTTTGGTTGACTGTCCAAAAAATCCAGATGCTTTTCTATTGGAGGCCTATGACTACTTTCACACTTATTGGGGAAACAAAGGATAATCTTATGGCATGGCCAATGAATAGAGTTGTTTTAAGTTCAAATGATCACATTGAAGAAGAAGAGGACATGGTAAAACATTTTTCTTCACAACAAACATGCAATTTTAATATACAAAATTTTTACTAAATAAATATTCTTACCACTAATAGAGTAGAACTAGCAACCTAGAATGCAAATGCAAGATTTTTGATCGGGGAGAGAGCAAACAATTAGTGGCTTTAGGACGATTACATTCGAGCATTCCAGAGGAAATTATTAATGATGTTCTTCTTGGACAATCATCCATGATTGTTTGGATAGATAATCCACTAAATCTAGAAGCTATTTTATGGAGGCCAGCCCCTGATTTGATCCGAATTGTGGATGTTGTTGGTAAGAAGGTTGCATGGCCTGAATCGCAAGTAGTTGTTGAAAAGGTTGATGCTACATCTCCTATTACGCCTATGACTATACTGAAAACATTTATGATACTTGATTTTTATTTTGTATTTCTAATTTTTAAGGATTAGCAATTTCATTATTTTTCTCTTTTTTCAACTTACAGAGTGTAAATTCAAGAACAAACGATAAATGCAAGTGGATGGATTTATTGGGAAAGGGGAAAGTAGTTGCTTTAGGACACGTGGAGTAAACCGATCCTAATGTAAGGATCCATTTCAAACCACTAGGAAATAATGCAGTTAAAGTTTGGATTGAGACCGTAAAAGAGCCGACCGAAGAGCTTTGAAGACAAACATCCGAATTACAGTACATGGAAGATGCACTCTCTTTTGTTACAGCTTGGCATGCTACGTATGTCGTAATGGAATGAAGAGTAAGTATTTTCTGTTTCTTTCTTGTTTTTGGTTAGTGTACACGATGATGAATATTGGAAGGTTCTCAACTTAGATAAATTCCCATAAACTTAATTTACATAACAATGATGAATGTTGGAAAGTCTTTCCACATTGACGATGCCTAATATTAATTATCTATTGTCCCAACTACGCTGCTTAAAACAATGCATTTGATGTTTGATTAATAAAACGATAAACTTTTTATTAAGGAATTGAAATAAAATAACAAGTTTTGAGTGTAAGCGTTAGTTTATCTTCAATAGAGAATGAGTAAAAATTGATATAGTAGGAAGAAAAGAAGGGTTAAAATTTAAAATATGACATGTACATACATTTTGACAGAAGTGCATTCAGTTTACTTTTCATAACATGCTTCCTCTTGAAATTGAGAACAATTGTTGAAGAACATTTAATGCTTATCTGATTTTCGAGCTACTAAGTTTCATCTAAGTTTTCCAAGATGCATTAAATTTTGTTTATGGTTTTAAAAATAAGTAATTTCGAAGACGTTAAAGATTTCACCTGATTATGAGTTATCTTACGTACAATGGTTTCTAAAAATATAAAGGGATCTCAATGTACTTGTGTATAAGATTCAAGTATTAAGATAAACGATCTTTCCATACTTTTTAGTTTTGGCAAGTATTGAATTTCATGATAGTTTTGCTTTAAATATATAGCTGAAAGATTTAAATATTCATGTGCACCAGTTCCAGAGTATACATAGATTCTTAAAGCAAGGGAAATTTCATATATATGGATTTTATCGATCAATCTTTTGTGTGTGTAATCAAATTTTGCAAGTTTCAAAGATTTATTAGTTATGCTAGTATATGAGGTTTCATATAATATAATATATTTCATTGTTTTGACTAAATGAATGTCAATTGGTGTTGTAAATGTAATCTAACCTTTTCTAGTTATCACATCTTTATGTATTGTAGGGTTGACAAAAAGGATAGGGGAGAACGTAAGTTTCTGTTCTACTACTTTTCTGTGATGATCATATTACCTTTTTTTTATAGGAGTGAAATTGTTGAAATGACATTTAACAATTATATTTTGGGTTTTGTATGGTGGAAACTGGAATGAAGATTCTTTATCCATTTTTTGATAATAGTTTCCTGAATAAGGAATATATGATTCTATTTTAAATGAACTTTCTAACATTTATATGTACTATTTTTCGAAAAGTAAAATAGTTGGAATATATGAACCTTTTAGAAATATGTGTACAATTTCATTTCTAGATGAGCTTTTTAGTAAAACATAGTTTTGATATATGCAAGTTTTATATATTTACTTATTAGTATCAAGGTTACATGGTGTCATACATGTGTGATAACTCATACTTATAGAAATGCATTCCCTATTATCATATTACTACTTTATTATCTGTATTGATTAATTGATTCTGCATCTGATGCTTAATTTTTACTTCCAAAAACCATTAATTCAGTTGATTTTATTCTTAAATCTGATAATCTATAAAGTAGGTACTCTTTCTTGCATACGTGACAACTTGACTTCCTTTTGATTATAAACCGTCCAGATGTTATAATTTGGATTTATGCCTATTGGACTAGAGCTCACCGTTGATCAAGAAATCCAATGCTGGTAAATTCCTTTTGGTGTATTTGATACCCTAGTATTAAATTCTATGTGTCAAAGTCAATTGACAATCATATTTTGATTGTGTAGAATAATCCTATACATTTTCTTCCTAGCAAAACCATTACATGTGACGATGCATCATTCTTATTTGACAATTTTGATATCGTAAACATGTTACCCTTCCGAAGAAGTATAGGCCTAAAGTGGAAGCTAATATGTTAAACATGATGTTTCATCCCAAGAAAAATGAGATAATGAATTAATTAAGAAGAATGCAGTAATTTTGCTTACAATTATAAGATTAAATCGGTAATATAATTTTTTTACATTTGCTAGATTTTATTCATTTGAGAAAAACTTTGATTAAATATCTCATGGTCATATAAAAACCATGGGATTTTTAAATTGAGACCCAAATTGATTTATTTAATATTATAGCTACACCACATTATACAAACTACTTGATGATGGCCCTAATAAATTAAGACAGCAGCTTGAACCAATTCCTTGTACACACATGTATCTAATTTTTTAGATTTTTTAAGACATCCTTGAATGTACCTACATATATCCTGAATAAGTATGCATCATATATGTTAGGAATTCAAGTGAATCCCTAATATCAGATGCCACTTTGACATGTTATTTATTTTAGTCTATAGCATACATAAAAGCAAGATATGTGGATTTCCACTGTGGAGACTCTTCAGTCTCCACCTTATCCCTTTCTTAATTAATAAATGTGACTAAAATATTCCTACTTAGCCATCCCTAAAATTTTATGAATTGTCTTTATATATGCATTGTCTTTGGTTGAAGTTGTATGTGTATTAGCTCATTTGTTTATAAACCAATCCATTGATTGTATCTTTTGTTAACTCTGCTGCTCCTTTTGTCTTTGTGCAGATTGCGAAGAACTGGCTCTTGTCAAATGTCTTATGATTCGTGTAATTATAATGCATGGTATGATTTTGCCCCTATGGAGTAGTTATTATTTTAGTATTTTTGGCATGGGGCATAAGTAGGAGTCGAGGGAAAGTAAATATTATCGTGACCGATTGTTAACTTTGGTTTGGTACTTATAGACGTTAACTTTGAACTATGTTGTCTTTTGTTATCATGAATATGTATTGAATTTGGTAACTCAAGTATTTAACTTATTTTTGTTAGTTGATACTTTATTTTGTTATCATGAATATGCGTTACATTTGCTGATTGTTATATTTTTTTTCATTCATACATTGTTCGAATTGTTTTCTATTTAAAGAAGATTCATTTTGTTATTATTAAATTGTAATAGTGGGGTGCATCAAATATATAGTAAAATAAAGCATAGCTCCTAAAAAGCATTATAACTATATAACAGAAGTGCTATAAAAAGATAATGCAATGCATGAGGTTATTGTCAAAAGGATAGCAGCAAATAGGCGTTATGTATACACATTCTATAGTGGTATATATATATGCTGTAAATGGATGTAGAACATACTACAAACATCTTGATATATAGCGTGAAATAGGTGCTATAGAATAACTATTTTTATAGCGGCTATAATTTTCTATAAAAATTCTGTTATTTTCGTTAAGAATGAGATATGTTATAGCGGTAATAGCGAGCTACTGTATTTATGTAATATAGCGGCTTATTTATGCTATGAGACCATTCTCTTTTATAGCAGTTTTTTTGTATTATAAACGTGCAATACTTTTTTACAACATGTCGATATACAGCGTTTATCAAACTGCTATAGTTGTGTTTAATAGCGGCTATATGCTGCTATAAAAGACTTTTTTTGTAGTGACTCCCAAACTACTCAAAATTAATTGAGCATATGAGAGTTTAAGGCGAAAACATAAACTTCGAGTCAGACATAAAGCCTGGTATGAATAATAATTTACCATCTCAAATCATTTAGATATCTAGTGAGATCACACTGCTTAGCGGAACGGGTTTCCCCCTCACTAGTATCTTTCAAAACTTTTATAAAACCATATACTATGGTCCTGCATCCACAATAGTTAAAACATAGCAATTAAAAATATTATGATGATATACATACAAGCTAAAACATTCTGGATTTCCCATCCCCTGTTTAATTGACTACCTATCATATTTATTGTTTTTAAGATAACTATGAACCTATTAGTTTTCATGAGCTAACTAATAACATATTCAATGTCTATGAACTCCTTGTACAGTTTCATAGTTTTCATGGGACTACTAAGAACCTATTGGCCCTGGCCAAAACCTATTGGTAACTCCAGTAACTTCCCTCTTATCCTAATTTTCATGGGTTGATTATGAACCTATTAACATCTGTCAATGACTCAATCTGGATATAATTTTCATAGGTTCACTACAAACCTATTGGCCCCTGTCAATAACTCAATCTAATCATAGTTTTCATGGGATTACTATGAATCTATTGGCTTCTGCCAATAACTTTCATATACATAGTTTTCATGGGTTTATGATGAACCTATCTATCTAACACCTCTTTAATTAATATTTAAGCATCCTACATTATAGTCTATCTGACCTCCTGGATGCATTTCTACCCGTTCAGGAGTTAACTCAATTTATATTCATTACTGGGTCAACCTAGCTGGTTATTCCGATCCTTTTCCCCTGAAATACAATTATGGGTCCATTGCAATGTGAATATACATGTATGAAGAAGTAAACATAATAGCACAATAATACCAACGCTTGTGGAAAACTTTTTCAAAAACTCCATACTTATATCATTTCAAAATTCTTTTATTATTCCAAGATTTTCTTTTAAAATAAGAATGGGTTAATTGTTTTGAAAACTAAGGCTTTCAAAACCTTTAATCATTACTTTCGAAACCATAGTATATCTTTCTGTCGAAATCATTAGAATCTTTTTTTCAAAACTCTAGGCATCTGCCTTTTGAAACACTTTAAAACCTTTCTTTCGAAACCTTTCGTATGTATTAAAGTGAAACCATTCGATTATAGATGCATAGTTTTGAAACCACATGAAAGTACCCCTTTCGAAACCATTGGAAGCACCCCTTTTGAAACCACTGGGTTTATCTTTAAAATATCTTTTGGATCACAGTGAACATAAACGAAAGTCTCCCTTTCGTAACCTTTATTTATCATACAAAAGTGATTAGGGAAAAACTAAATGGCTTCGGAACCATCCTTTCCAAATCACAAATCATTTAGCTAAAACACCTGAAGGTTAGCTTCGAAACCCCCATTGAAGCCATTTCCTTCAAAACCACTATCCCCTTTTGAAAGCTTTTGGAAGTGGATCATATTTACAAAGCAAAGGGCACCATTCAAAGCATCAATATCTTCAGTTCCTTCGGATGGCATAAGGTCATAAGAAGCGTTTTGGCGAGGTCGAAACTACCCATTTTGAAGTCATTAGTTTGGTAACTAAGTAACTCATATGAAAATAACACTTTAAACAATAAGGTGGCAAACCCTTTGAAAGCCATTTTAGAAAGCCCTTATGAAAGCATGTGTTTCGACTCCTTCGATAACTTTTATTAAAACAAGGCAGGCGCTTATCTTTTGAAGGTAAAATAAAGGTTTCGACCACTATCGAAAGAAGTGGTTTCGACACCATGCCTTCCGCCTTTCTCCAATCCACTACATACCATACTTGTGATACCTTGTGTATTGGTTTCGGATTAGCTGGTAGGTTTCGACTTAATTGAAGGCGGAAGCTATGAGTCGAAAGATGCTTCTAAAAGAGGTGGAACCCACTTTTTTGGATAAAACTGATTTAATGTCAATTAAAGCAAACACTTTCTAACTAACCAGCCTACTTGTAAACACGTGATTGGTTGCCTCAACTTTACAATTATTTTTCAAATAAAACTGCCACATAATTTCATATCTAAATCAAGATTACTTTAACAATAAAGCTATTCCCTTAAGCATAACAATTAAACCATTTAGGTCCTCCTTCCAAAATAATTTAATTCTCAGAGTAAATCACTAAGGAAAAATCGCCAAAAAACATAGAAATTTACTTTTAATATGTTATCTAAAATATAAAAATTCTAGGCCCAAATTCTTCACGAAACAACAAAAATTAATTTCTAAACTCAATTATACATATTTTCCTTTGAAAATGCATATTAAATCTTCTATAGCTAGGAAAATTACAAAAAATTGAAATCTAACTCCAAAATCATATTTTACATGACATAAAATTTTCTCATGGCATTCAAAATCAATTATAATCAGTTTTACCATTAAAACCATATAAAAACATATTTAAACAATCTTGTAAATCAAACGTGTTATGATCTAATAATATCACCATCCAAATCATCATAAAATTGATTTAATCTTAAAATAAAAAACCAATGATCATAAAACAAAATAGAGATGATATAGATTAGTATTCACCTTGATTATGATAAGGAATTTGAGATTTGTTGAAGATTAATATCCCCTAGCTTTGATCCTTAGCTTGATTTGAATTTCTCTTCTTTTTCTTCCTTAGCAATGGCCGGCTCCTCTATTAATTTGCGTTTGATTATTTTTGTGAAAATGAGAAAAATGAAAGTGAATGTGTGTTATAGTCGTGAATCATAAGAGTGTGACTATTTCATAATGTGCTTATGTTTTAGTTGATAATATAAAAGCCATTTTAAGCCCATTTAATTAATTAAGCACGACCCTTATTGATTTATTCAAATTTCAATCTCCTTATCATTCTAATTCTTTCATTATTCTATTTAATTTATCTAATTAAATCTCTTTAATAATGTTATCAAAAATTAGGGGTGTTACACACTCGCTCTGGAAAAAAATTCCTTGCAAAAGGAAAAAGATGTCCCGGTGCCGTGTCGAGGAACTTGAGGAGTTTCTCAAGAAAGAGAGGAAAGAGAAGATTGAGACTCGGGAAGAATCGCAAAGATACTGCGAAGAGGTTAGCCAGCAGCCTGAAAATTAAACTCGATGAGCAATTTTCCAAAATATAATACCTTAAAGAGGAGGCACGAAAGGAAGGTCGCAAGGAGACGATGGAACAAATTGGAACCCGAGTAGAAGATGCTAAGGAGTCCATTCGAAATGAAATCAAGGACTTGTTTGATCCACTGATAATCGAATATAACGCCAAGTCCTTATCCATCGTGACTTGAGTTTTCTTGGCGAAGGTTATCTCGAGTCACTTGCTGAAACTTGGGAGCACATCATTGGGGTGGAAAAAGGGAGCTGGGTGGAGCTGAGTTAGATGAAGAGAAATTAGTGCGGGAGTCCTCCATGGAAATGAACCCCTAAATCTTGTCGTCGCGAGACTCTGGTATTTGACGTTTGAGCGCCTTTTGATAAAGGGAAACATATTGCCAGATATCGGAGGCCGATTCTAGGGGCCCCTCTTCTTTCTAAGTGGCTGGAGCATCGGTTTCCTTTGGCCTAAAGCAGGACTTGAGCTATGATCCAGATAAGCTTGGTTATCAATCCAAAGAGTTGGCCCCTATTTTGGAAGGGGTTACTCTAGCAACAACATAGGGCGAGCCAGATACGGGTATTCCGCTTTAGTCTCCAACTTACAATCGGTTTTGTTCTTCGCATCCAATGGTTTTAGACCTATCTTCCTGTTTTAACAAATTTACAGGTCTTCTAGGTCCCGATCAAACTCCTAAAAGCGTTCTATTGGGAGCAACAAGAGAAACTAATAGAGATTCTGACCGCCGTTGATGTACCGAGATCCAATGCTCAAGTCATTGGAGCACTCGACGATGGTAAGGTTGAAGATCCACTCCTGGTGGATGAATCTAACGATGTCCTGATTACCGGCACCTTCGAACGCACTGATGAGATTAGACTGAAGGTGTATATTGAAAAAGGAGGAGTTGCTGAAGAAAAAGGTTAAAACTGAGCCCACCAAGGTAGACATCGACGATTCACACCTTATCCCACTACAAGTCATTCCACCTGGCGGGTCAATTCCCAGATATCCCCCTCCTAATTTTGAAATCTCTCCTGCAAAAGCTGGCAAAGGATCCAAGAAGAGAACCATGGGGCTCGAGTGGCACCACTCCCAAAAAATCCAAAAAGGAGAGAAGATCAAAGAAATACTTGTCACTTGGGCTCGGTGTATACATAGTGTGCATGGCTGTTTGTTCGTCATTTTTTAATTATGGTTGTACCGGTATGATTCTTGGTCTTTTGAAATAACTTGTACCGTAATTTTGAAACCTATTATGTGAATAAAAGTTCTTGTTTTCTGTTGAGCTTTCGTGTGAACTGTTATCTATGCAGTTGAACTATTATGTTCCATTCAATGTTCTTGTAATTATTGTTCATTAATTCCGATAACAATCCACTAGCTCTATCCTAGGACCTCCATGTGGTTGTGGCCTTGAGTCGTGTCAAACGCTAGGCATGAGCCTTAGTGTTATTCCATTGAATTCAGCAATTTTGAGTAACTAAATTCATGCCCCCAGTCTTAGGTTAGCGGTGTTAGACATCAGATGGTCGAACTCCATCCTTAGTGGGTTCAAACTCTTCTTTTCGATTTCATGCCAGCATTCGTGGGATAGTGTATGGTCAAACCTTACTCATCTCATTAGCGTTCTCCAAATGCTTTTTTAGAATAGGCTTTATGATTTTGTTCACAGCTTCAACCTATCCATTTGCCTGAGGGTGAGCGACCGCTGCAAATCTCTTTTCAATACAATACCTCCAACATAAGTCTTTGAATTCAACACTATCGGATTGAGTCCCATTATTGTTAAAATAGTTCGTGGAAGACTAAAACGACATATAGTGTTTCAAACAATAAAGTTGATTACTTTCTTGGTTGTGATCATGACTAAAGTTTTTGCTTCGACCCATTTGGTGAAGTAATTAACTACGATGACAGCGTACTTTGCGCCACATTTAGAGATCGACAAAGAATTGTCTATAGTCTACATGACAAATGGCCATGGGCTAACCATTTGCATGATTTCCATCAGTGAAGCTCTTGGAATTTTTGCATATATCTGGCACTTATCGCATTGTCTTACATAGTCAGCGCTGTCTCAATTGACGGTTGGCTAATAATAACCATAATGGAGTATTTTCTTTGCCAAAGTTTTCTCCCTAGTGTGGTCGCTACATTACCCTTCACAAACTTCTTTTAGGACATATATTATCTCATCATGGGCAACACACCGAAGTAGAGGAACCGAAAAACCTTTTATGTACATAATTCCTTTTTGCATGACATATCACGAAGCTTTATGAAGGACTTATCGCTTTTCCTTTCTTTAATCTAATAGGACTCCATGTAGCAAATAGTCTTTGATCGGTGTCCTCTACGTTTCCCTCTTAAGCTCCGCTTCCAGTGTTCAATCAATTTTTATCGTGTTCATACTTGGGGCATTTCATACTTCGACCAAAACAAAACCCACATGCTATGCTTCGCCGGTGTTGGCAAATTTTGCCAATGAATCGGCCCTTTGTTTCGATTCTGAAATATGCGAAATGTCACAGTGCTAAAATTCTGCCAACAACTCTTGGATTTTGGGTGAGGTATGGTGCAAGCCATTGTCTTTTAGCTTGGTAATCTCCCCTGACATGGTACACTAGCAACTGCGAATTGTAAAAGATTTCAAGGGACTTTATTCCGAGTTCTCTAGTGAGTTTAAGTCCAGCAATCAGACTTCATACTCAGCTTCGTTGTTTGTCACTGAGAAGTCATGCTTTAAAGTGTAACAGATTGACCAATCTTTGGGGGTTACAAGCACAATTCTAGCTCCAAAACAATGGTCATTAGACGCTCTATCAGTATACAATTTCCAACATATGGTAGGGATTTCGCTGCCTTCCAAAAATCATCCTGCATAGTAAATTCTGCTATAAAATCTGCCAGTGCCTGACCCTAGATAGACCTTCGAGGGAGATAAGTAATATCGAATTGACCGAGCTCGATATTCCACTTAAGTAACCTTCCAAACATCTCAGGTCACTATAGGACCTATCGTAACTGCTGGTCGGTATAAACATTGACCGGATATGCCTAGAAGTATGGACGAAGCTTTTGGTGATGCAATCAGTAAGCAATATGCCAGTTTCTCTATTTTTGGATAGTTCCTTTCAGCCCCTGTTAATAGTTTGCTGACGTAACACACCGACCTCTGAATCCGATCCTCCTCATAAAGCAATGCGACATTTATAGCGTGTGTTGATATGCCCAAATAAATGTATAAATCTTCATGATCCACTGGTTTTGACAAAATGAAGGTCCCCCTAAATGATTCAGTAAAGCATGAAATGCGTCTTTACAATCCTGTGTCCATTCGAAGTTTCTTTTCCCTTTCCTAATCAAATCAAAGAAAGGAATTCATTTGTCGGTAGCTCCGGAAATAAATCGGCTTAAGGTGACACTTTCCCATTCAGACTATATACTTGTGTAATTGTCCTTGGCACTTGGATATCGTGGATAGCCTAAATACTCTCGGGATTAGCTTCTATTTCATGGGTAGTAACAATAAAGCCCAAGAATTCCCCAAATGCAACACTAAAAGAACATTTTAAAGGATTAATTTTCATCCTCTAATGTCGGAGGACGTCGAACATTTCTGCCAAGTCGCTTAATCATCATGACTTCACGAGCATATTATCTACATACACTTCCATCGTTTTTCCAATCTAATCTTTAAACATCCTGTTGACCGAGCGCTGATAAGTCGCTCCTACATTCTTCAATCCAAATGGCATTACTATATAGCATTACAATCTAACATCGACAATGAAATTGGCGTGCACCTCATCAGGAATATGCATCGGGATTTGGTTATATCCTAAGTATGCATCCATGAAAGGTAACAATTCGTGTCCTGTGTTTGAATTCACTAGCTGGTCGATCCTCGAAAGGGGAAAACTGTCTTTTGGACACGTCCTTTTCAAATCTGAATAATAAATGCATGTTCGCAATTTCCTATTTGCTTTTTTCACAAGTATATAATTAGATACCTATTTAGGGTAGAGGGCGTCGATGATAGATCAATTGTCTTTGAGTCTATCCACCTCCTCTTTGAGAGTAGTAGATCTCTCTAGATCCATGCCTCGTCTTTATTGCTTCACTGGGATGTTCCTCCAGTCGATATTCAATGCATGGCGCACAATGGCAGGCGAGATTATATCAGAGTGAGTCCAAGCGAACACGTCTAGGTTCGCTCAGAGAAAATCAGCAAGCTCTTTCATCATTGGGGATGAGCTGTGATCCAATCTTTAGGAATTGTGACGGGTCATCGTGGCTGACCGTGATATCAATTGTCAGCTCAACCAGTGCAGCCTTGGTCTCTTTATGCTCCTCTTCATCGTCTCTAGGATCTATATGTCTATAGAACCGACTGTGGCGCCCGAGCCAAGCTCGGGCGCTAGTTGTCAATCTTCGGTAGCTTGGACGCAGGCAGTCTTGTCCACAACCTTACCTTTCTCATTGCACTAAGCATATCCATCAACTCAACTACATAACAGTCATGTCCAATGCCCGATTTCCATGAACAACTCTAATACCATTATCTGTCGGAAACTTCAAAGTGAAACACCATGGAGCAAGAGCTGCGCAGAATTTAGCTAGGGTCGGCCGACCTAGAAAAAACGTTGTATGGAGAGTCAACATCCAAAACAACAAATGGCAAGATCTGCAATCTCCTTCATTCACTTTCTCCTAACTCCATGGGTAGCTTGACATTACCAACGGCTTCAGTTGTAATGTCATTAAAACCGTGTATATAAGCTTTAGACGGTTTTACATCTTTGGCTTTCATCCTTACCCAATCGTTAGCTTTTTTGAAAATTACATTTTTTGATCTTCCACAATCTACTAATATCCTTCTCACCAAAGTAAGGCCATCGTCGGAGCCTTTACCTTATCTTCATCTCTATTCCTAAATACTATATCATTCGCCGTCGTATGTTGTTGTTTTTTTGGAGCTCCATCTTCTGCATTCGAACGTCATTGAAAATCCACATGCCTAATCACGCTAGCATAGCGCTTCATCTCTTGCCAACTCTTATCTATTGGGTGTGGTCCTCTGGTTATCATATTTATCACCGGTCTTCCACCAGTCCATGTAGGCTCCTTAGCCCTACGCGGTGCTTGTCCTCAGTTGGATTCAGATGTCCCCTACCCGTCATCCTACGGGCCTTCACAAACTATTGTAATTTCCGTTATCGAATCAATTTTTCTATAACATCCTAGAGATTCCTGTATTAGTTTATATTGTGCCCATAGCACTCATGAAACAGACAATATTTCCGGTCCGTTTCCGCTTCTCTATCGATTCTTTTGGAGGTGGTTTCCTATACTGCATGATATTGCAAGTAGACAGATAGATATTCTATAAGGACAAATTCAACGTTGTGTAAGTATTATACATCGAAATCCTAGGCTTCCCTCTTCCACAATCCCTCTTTTGTTCTCGGTTCCTATCTCCACCCCTCTTTTGCTGATTTGGATTATTTTGGAATTCACTTGGACTTTTTCAGAATTGTCATCGGACTGTTTTATTGCAATGTTACTTTATACTCCCTCTCCACTTGGTCCTACAACATTCTTTTTTCTAGAAGTCCTGGCTTCCTCCTTTCTCAGATACTGAGCTGCCTTTGCGTAAAAGTGCTCCAACATTGCGGGTGACTTACCGACTAACCAATCGCCAAAATAAGACTCTGGATCAGTCCCTTTCATCATGGTCGTGAGTATCACATGGTCATTTGGATTACCGACCTCCATAAAAGCTGTATGAAATCTCTGCAAATAGTCTTTCAACGACTTTCCTAGATACTGAATCATGCTGGACAGGGACATTACATCTATGGGACGAGTCGCATGCATCCGGAACTGCTCCACAAACTTGGTTGCCAAATCATCGAATCTAGAAATTGATCGTGAGGGTAGTCTTATGAACCACATTATTGCTTTTCCAAAGAGAGTTAAGGGAAAGCATCTACACTTGGTCGCATCATCCACTCCCGCTGAACCCATTAGCCATTCGTATCTCATGATATGCTGCCTGGGGTTTGTTTTTCCCTCGTAGACAGGCATTGATGGCATGTTGAACCTCCTTGGATATTCCGCACGTAGAACATTATCAGTGAACGGGGTATGGTTTCTCAAGATTCTCCAGTCATCATTAGTCAAGCCCTTTCTCTCTCTCACCAACTGTTTGACCATTGCCGATAAGTCCGATGTTTGGATGGTTGGTGCCAGCAGTGGTCGTGCTCCACCTCTCGTGAATGGTCCAGTTGATGTCTACGGGCCGTTTCTCACCTTCTTGGTTTACCATCTTTTGATGCGTATCTTGTACATTCATTTCGTCAATATTTCGAGGAAGTGCCTAGCCAGCATTTAATCAAACTCCATCATTCAAACCAATAGAAGCAGCTCCACCTCGATTCCCAACGTGTATGGGAAGAATTCTTCCTCTAGAGGAGGGATCGGTACCGATCCCTTACCACGATAGTCTTCCAGGTGACGCTCCGAAGTTTTTGCATGATATACTTCTATCCTACGATGCCTATGCCCATGATATTCGTCCGATGAGCTAGAACTTTCCGACACCCAATAAGAAGTGGGATCCCTCCTAGCTTTCCCCCTCCACTGCTGATTGATTTGATTCATCAAGTTGATATTGGTCTCCATCAGCTCTGCCATTAAATTATGAAATTCAGTTCTTTTAATAGAATCATTAGGTTTCTTCACTTTATTCGGATCAGCATTCATATTTGTTGGTTGATTGCTTGGGTCTCCTTGCTGAATGATAGTATTCTCATTTCCTTCCACATTCTGGGAATTGGATCTAGTATGTCTCACTATTATTAATAGCCTTACTTAGATTTCTATAAATTTGAGAAGTATTAGCAGCTTCTTGAAGATAACTGCAGACTCCTTTGGGGGATTTATCCATTCCAGTAGCAACAAGGGGTTTCTAGCAAGTTGTGAATCAAGATTCTCAGTGCAAGCACCAAAATATTTACAACTAAATTGGTCACAAACACTAGAGAATAACTTTTTGTAGAGAAGCAAATGAAGAAAAACAAAATTAAACTGAGTAGATAAATCAACAAGCAATAGAGAATCAACTATAATAAAAGACACAGAGATTTATAGTGGTTTGACATTGTATGCATACGTCCACTTTGAAGATTATCCTTTATTAATCACTTGTAAATCTGATTACAGTAGTATAAAATAGCAAACACTTGATTACAATAGAGTCTAGAGTAACAACCAACGTAATGATCCTCAGAATGATCCATTAGGCCAGTATTTATCAGTGAAGACGACCACCAATCTCTCTGAAATTTCAGTTGAAGGACCTTCTAATTCACATGGGCCCACTAGAGGGATTAATAGGCCCAATTCCTAATATGGAGGGAACAGTATCGGTCCCTTAATTGGTCGATTTTGGATAGCGATCCCTATGTGGCTTCCCTATGTAAAAATATGGTTCTTTAATTTTCATGTCTTTTAGACAGATGGAACTTGAGGTACTGCTTGATCTTTGATTTAACATTACTTGTGCACTACTTGCCGCCGTGGCCTCTAAAGGGATGTATGCTGATCCTCCATTCTATCCTTTTGATGTGCGATCCCTAGGGTAGGTTCCCTAGGATCCATATACCTTGCTCTTCAAATTTCATAGGGATTTGACTTGTAGATCTCGTGATATTGATCGTTGTATGCAAGAATGCACTTGAACTTTGATGCATGCCGATGCCTCTTCAATGAAGCCTGTCGATCCCTCTCAATTAAGTATGCCAATCCATCCTCTTCAATGAAGCATGCCGATCCCTCTCAATTAAGTATGCCAATCCATCCTCTTCAATGAAGCATGCCGATCCCTCTCAATTAAGTATGCCAATCCATCCTCTTCAATGAAGCATGTCGATCCCTCCCAATCAAGTATGTTAATCCCTCTTTTATGAGATGAAGTATGCCAATCCCTCTTAATGAGCCAATCTATATCGATCCCTTCCATTTACCGAGCTATATTCCATACTTTGAGCATTCTACATTGTACACCCGTCAAATCTATTCAATGTTGACTCTATACGATCATTTGTCCTTGGATTCTGGGTCCCACAATCAGCACTCTGGAATTATCGGCCTTGATGATAGTCGGATCTAACTCGTGCAATCTATTCAATATAGCCGGGCTAGAATGTCGGATAACATACACACACATACACTGTTATATATAGCTAAAATGGAAGTAAATTTTGATGGATATATTCATTATTTTAGGTTTATGTTAAAACCAAGTATATAATTAATCATACTTTTTTCGAATTATTTCACTTTGATTTCATTTCAACTTCTAAATTAGAGAATTAATCATGCATTAATTCTCTAATTAGTTCTCCTTGATGCCAATTAAATGAATTAATGACTTTTAATAGACATATTCATTCAATTACAAGTTTACAATATAATAACCATACGTTAAAGATAAGAAAATATGATCATATTCATTTATAATATTAACAACTGAACTAAAAAATATATGAAATTGTTACCAAATTAACTAAATTCTACATCTAATTCAGTGAATTTACAAAAGATTTTTTAAAGCAATGTGTTTATTTTTAAAACCAGAAGTATAAAGAAATCGTTCATTATTTCTTAAACCTGACATAGATGTGCATTAACAGTTTCATCATTTGACCTTCTAACCTTTTCATCTAGTATATTTTTTTAAGTTTATAGATCATGTAATAAATTATATAAACTTGTAATTATATATAATACATGTCACATCATTTTTACTATAATGGATTCCTAAAAATCTTAGAATCATCAACCATTCATCTTCCAATAATGATGATTCCAAATGCTTGAACATGAACCTAATTTGTCAAAATTTGTGCAAATGATATGAGCAGGCGTAACAACCCACCTTTTCGACTCTTGGATCAAACCCCTGAACTAACATACCTCGAGAATCAAAAAGACAAGTGTTTAGGGTAAAATAAAATATATAACAGATAAAGTACAAACTAAAACTTTCAAAATTCGACTAACAACTTTTAGAGTATCACGGTGGAAAGAAATAATTATTATACAACAATAATATTAGTCATATCACCATACATGTCTAGCTGCAAATACATATGTTCGTACAACATAAGTCAAATCTAAACCACGCACATAGTTAAATCCATTTTACTACACTAATTTGCATTACATACAGTATATATAAATAAACCTCTGTCTTTGATAGAATCTCGCCTTCAAACTCCATCAACTTGGATATATAAAAAGGGTAGCATGATATGAGTCTAACGCTCGGTGACCTTATGTTCTACCAGTCACATCATGCCTAGCCATCATATACATCTAGTCATACAACATAATCTCTAAGTGGACTAACTTCCTAGACCGGCCTAGTTTCCTATAAGGTCGCTTCCCTATACTGTCGAAGCCTATAAGGTCACCTAGTGTCTACGTACATAAAATGGACCCACACCCTAGTCCACCATAGCCAATAGGGTCGCTTAACATCTACCACCACACAGGTCTGCCAAAGTCTTCAGGGGAGCAATGCAATACATGGATCACCTACTCGTGTCATAGTTCTTTTGTTCTTATCCATATTTTGGGCTACCTACTTGGGCCATAGGCTCGTTCACATTTTCATCTATCGTCGCACCATTTCAATATCATAACAACATACACATCCATTTAAATAATGGTAAATCATCACACGTATTCATTCAATTCATAGCGCTATCATGTGCCTCATCAATAACTTTCAAAGGTCTTTAGAAACTAAGAGAAACAAGACTCTAATTGATAGTTATTATTTTATGTAGACCCTTATGGTTTAGGTTCGACCTGCCCTAAAAAATAGGGCATCTGTGGATCGGTTAGTGCAACCGATGTACACAAAAGCTGGAAGTTTTCTAGGTCACGATATCAACCATTTCATCATGCATTTCACCTCCAATCACCTTTGCTCCACTTCTAATCGCACGAGAATGTCCTTAACACCTAATCATGTGTTTTTGTGGTCGATTTAACACTTTATTACACCAATTGAGTGTATAATCACTAAATTACAATAATTATATAAAACCTAGTACCAGTTTACTGTTTATAACCAGTTCCCTATCAAAACCAAATTAGATTCGAATTCAAGTGTATATAAATGTTTATCTACTCTAAAATAGTCTACATATCATTTGTACGTTGAATCAAAATTGAACTGTACGTAGATTAAACTATGAATCACTCTCCAAATTTACCATTCACTTCCTGAATACCCATTGTCTGGACTGTTGTGCCTCTTTGCTTTAGAGTTTCGCTTCCAAGTTGACAGATATGCGTAGCCCTCCTTACTAACTTCACGGTCACTATAATAAAACAACCATATTACAACCTATCCTTCACAACTTGCACATACTAGCAATTGTAATAGGTATTTTATAACAACCGTTTATTTTTAGCAATTGTAATAAATGTACTTTTAACAACTTTATTTGTGTAACACTTGTAATATATGTTTATAACAACTATTTGCTTCTACCTATTTTAAATAACTTATCTATAATAACTGTTTTTGACAATTGCGTCGCTACATTAAGCTTTTCCGTTGACAAAATATTACAAGTTCCCTCCTTATTTCATTCATCCGCTAAATGTATTAAAGTAAAATAAACATGGTCGCAAAATTTCCTAAATCTAAACCGTAACCCCATCTCGCTGCTCTCTACCATTACCATCCACGAAATTAAACTATGCTCGCTAAAATTGACGAAACCCTCTTGCAAATCCTAACCCGCTGCTCACCACCATCTGCTTGCTTCTGTTGCTACTGCGATTGCTTGCCTCCATTGCTGCTCACCTCCGTTGTTGCTTGCCTCCATTGCCTTGCCATGGACGAAGCTGTAGATATGTTGGAGTGTGCAAAATATTTTCTATTTTGTTTTTGTCCATCTGTGCTACATTATAAGTTCTTAAATTCCACTCATGCACAAAATTTAAATAATAATGATTGTAATTGACTATGTCTTCAAATATTGATTCATAGATAGTAACATATTATTGCAAGAAAAGCTGTATAACTCATTGGTTCTAACATTTAAAGTTTTATTAGATGAGAAGCATCCCAGGAGATTGTGTATTATCAAACAAGAAAGATGAAAAGATTCTTTATTATGAGGTTTTGTAGTATACAGAGAAATGTTTCAAAAAACTAAAGTTACATTGTATTGCAGACTTGCACGGTATTTATATATAAAATGATGTATATGATATTGGGCTATATTACAAGGCCCATGGGCTGAATAGATAAAATGCAGGAGAAGTTGTCTTCAAGAGATACAGGAGGAAGTACTAGTCACAATACACCCCTCTCAAACCCGGCTTCAGATCTAGGGTTTGCAACTCCTCACGATACCCATGCCGCCATTAAAAAAAAACTTAAAAGTAGGTTAGATCTGATGCAAAGCTGATCTCTTCTCCGTTTTGCTTTATCAAACGAGAGTTGGTCTTGCGAAAGTAGGTCAGATCTGATGCAAGGCTAATCTCTTCTCCGTTTTGCTTTAACAAACGAGAGTTGCTCTTGCAAACTATGTTAGCTATCTTTGGATCAGAGTAGATGATGAGCCTTGAGATCTGAGATGAAGACGATGACTCAGATCTGGTGCAAAGTTGAATTCTTTCCATTTGTTTGAGACTCGGAAAGATATGCTGCTGATTAATAGATGCCTTCATCGACTCAGATCTGGAACAAAGTTGACTTCTTTCATTTGCTTGAGTATTTATGCACATCAAGTTGGCATGAGTATATTTTGTAAGAAGCTTGCAGAATATGCTTACTTCCTTCAAATAGATGAGAAGACTATGCCACGAACAGTTGGCTATGCGAGATCTTAAGATTGGTTAGTAAAGATTGAGACTTTTGCAATGAAAAGAGCTTGAAAAAGGACAGTACGAAAAGCTGAAGCATGAACGATACTTTGTTCTGCTGGTGATGCCTGCTGAACCTTCAATTCTGAATGGATGCAGCTATCTTGTCCTGACTAACATTTGATGTTTGTGACTCTAAGTTTGTCTCTGAACCGAGTGAAGTTCATTTTTGACAGTGGCTTTGTTAGGATGTCAGCGACTTGGTAAGTGGCAGGTACGTGATTAATGTTCAATTTTCCTTTAGCAACTTGATCTCGAACAAAATACAAATCTAATTCCATGTGTTTGGTTCTCGAGTGTAAAACTGGATTGGCTGTAAGTGGCACTGCACTTAAATTATCACACCACAGTGTAGTTTTGCTATCAGTTATGATCTGTAGTTCATTTAATAGAGACTCAATCCACATTATTTCTGCTACGGCATTAGCTATACTTCTGTATTCTGCTTCCGTACTGGATCTAGAAATAGTTGTTTGTTTTTTGAACACCATGAAATTGGACTTTTGCCTAAGTAAATACAGTATCCACTTGTTGATCTTCTATCATCAATGTCACTTGCCCAGTCTGCATCTGCATATCCAGTAATGCTAATAGTTTCACCTGCTTCAATAATTACCCCATGATCTAATGTTCCTTTAAGATATCTTAGGATTCTTTTGACAGCTTTCCAACGCTCATCTGTTGGACACTGCATGAACTGACTTACTTTGTTAACACTAAAGGATGTTTCTGGTCTGGTGATAGTTGCATACTGTAGTGCACCTACAATACTTCTGTATTGACTTTCATTTGTGATTATTTCTCCTTTAGTCTTTGATAGATGAGTATTGGTTATCATGGGTGTTGAGATTGAATTTGATTGATCCATTTTGGCTCTAATGAGAATTTCATTGATATATTTTCTTTGACTGAGCTGTATCATGGATTTTGAACATCTATTTACTTCAATTCCCAGAAAATAGTTCAAATTGCCAAGATCCTTGATTGAAAATTCTTTGTTTAAATGTTGAATATGATTGTTGATCTCTTGATCATTACTGCCTGTAATAATAAAATCATCAACATAAATTAGTATATAAGTGACAGTATTAGAATAGAACTTTGTGAAAAGAGAATTGTCTGATTTTGTGCAGTTGTAGCCAAGTTTGAATAAAGTTGTCTTCAATTTTTCGAACCAAACTCTTGGTGCTTGTTTGAGGCCATAAATTGCTTTATTCAACCTGCATACTAGTTTTTCATTTCCCTTTTTCATGAATCCATGAGGTTGCTCCATATAGACTTCTTCCTGCAAAATACCGTTTAAGAATGCATTATTTACATCTAGTTGTTTTATATTCCAATTTTTATATAAGGCAATGCTAAGCACAATTCTGATTGTGGAGGGCTTCATAACTAGAGAAAATGTTTCATTAAAATCAAAACCATTCTGTTGTGAATATCCCTTTGCCACCAGTCTTGCCTTATATTTGGAAATTGACCCATCAGCATTTCTTTTTAATTTGTATGTCCATTTGCAGCCCACTATATTCTTATCAGTAGGCTGAGGAACAAGATCCCAAGTCTTGTTCTTCATAAGAGCATCATATTCTTCATTCATTGCAACTTTCCATTTGTCATTCTGCATAGCTTGCCAGTATGTGCTTGGTTCTTCAGTTTCAATGGCTGTATTGTATAGTTTTGGCTTGAATATACCACTTTTTGCTCTTGTAATCACGTGATGCCCAGTTCTTTCAGTAAATTTTTGATGAACATTGTTGCTCTCTTCATTCTCTTCTGATACATTAGGTGATTGTAAATCATTTAAGGTCTGACTTGAATTGTGTTGCATTTGACTGTCTGACTGTTGCATTTGACTATCTGACTGTTGCCTTTGAGTTGATTTGTCAGATGGTTCGGTTTGTCCATGACCTGGTTATGAAGAGAACATTGTGTGTTGTGGACTTTCATTGCCTTGAGCTTTATCTTCAGGAATGAGTACTGCTTTGTCAGGTATCTCAGGTATAGATACCATAGAATATTTTGCATTATACACTTTTTGAGTAGTTTTAGTTGCTGTATTGCTAAAAGGGAACACCTGCTCATTAAATACAACATGTCTTGACACAAATATTCTACCATTACTAGATAAGCATCTGTAGCCTTTTTGATTTGCTGCATAGCCTAAAAATGTGCATGGTGATGATCTATAATTTAGTTTGTGTGTGTTGTATGGTCTGAGGTAGGGAAAGCATAGACAACCAAATATTTTTAGACTATGATAATCAGGCTTGACATTGTAAAGTGTTTCTAATGGGCACTTTAATTTTAACACCTTTGTAGGCAATCTGTTAATTAGGAATACTGCAGTGGCAAATGCATCAGGCCAGAATTTAAGTGGTAGTGATGCATTTGCAAGCAATGTCAGGCCTGATTCCACTATATGTCTATGCCTTCTTTCAATCAGACCATTCTGTTCTGAAGTGTAAGGACAAGTTGTCATGTGCATAATACCTTTCTCTTGTAAAAATTTCTTCAGAGATAGGAACTCTGTACCATTATCTGTTTGCAGAATTTTTAGTTGGCAGTTTGTTTGCTTTTCTGCCTGCACTATAAATTGCTGAACTGCATTGTATATTTCAGACTTATTTTTAAAAAAATATATCCACACATATCTTGAATATGCATCAACAAAAGAAATATAGTATTTGTACCCATAGTCAGTTGATATGGGTGCTGGACCCCATAAGTCAGTTGCAACAAGTTCTAAAGGTCTGTTGTAGCTAACTTTGGAATCTATGAATGGTAGTTTGTGACTTTTACCCATTTGACAATAGGTGCAAATATATGGAATTGAAATATTGTTAAAAGAAATATTATTTTCATTCAATATTTGTTTAACAATATTTACATGAGGATGACCAAGTTTACAATGCCAAATATCAAAGTTCTTACAGTCAATGTCAGATTTGATTTCAGAGTTATTACACCATTTTTCTTTACATTCTGAGAATCTTGAATTAGCAACATTGAAAGTATACAATCCCTTAATCTCTCTACCCTGTAACAGAACATTTTTTGTTAGTGTGTCTTTAATTAGACAGTAAGTAGGGTAGAACTCAAAAAATATATTATTATCTTTGGCAAATTGAGAAACACTTAATAAGTTTTTCTTGACAGATGGTACTCTTAATAAATTATGCAAGTATAGTTGTTTCTTCCCTGATATAAATCCACTGCCAATATGAGAAATTTTTACAGATTTGCCATTACTCATAAATAATGATTGTGTACCTTTATATTCTTTGTTGCCAAGATTCAAGTTTGCCAAGTTGTTGGTGACATGATTTGTTGCACCAGAGTCAGCATACCAGTTGTTGTCATAGATATATTCAATTTTTGCACTATCACTGTTGTTGTTATCATTCTGACTCGCAGTTTCTTGTTGAGCACTAACTAAATTTGCACTGGGATTGTTGTTTCTTGTACTGTTATTGCTTTGCTGAGATGAACTGTAGTTGATGTCAAACCTAAAGTAGCATTTGCTAGCAATATGACCAATTTTCTCACAGATCTGACATCTGGGTCTATTATTGCCACTGTTATTTAGCCATCTTCCACCTCTTCCCCTTGATCTGTAGGGCTGACCACCTCTCTGATTGAAGTGTTGTTGATTCCTGTTGTTAGAGTTTCTTGCCTGACCTTTATTTCTGTTACTATTTGAGATGAAGTTCAGGGACATATCTGATGCATTTGATTTCTTTTGTTCCAATCTACCCTCATGAGCTAGTAGAGTAGAGTGTACATACTGAATTGTAGGTAAAGTTTCTTTTGATGATATGACAGCTACTACTGATTCATATTCGTCATCTAGACCACCAAGAATTGATAAAATGTGCTCTGTGTCACTTACTTTATGTCCTGCAGATGACAAAATGATCACATAGAGTTTTCACCTTTACAACATAGTCTCTCATTGACTGATTTTCTTTCTTTACATTTTGTAATTGTCTCTTGTAGTGCATGATCTTTGCTGCTGACTGTGTACTAAAGATTTGTTCTAATGTAGACCAGATTTCATGTGATGAATTGCATCCAATTAACTGTGGAAGGAGATTGGCGCTTATTGATGATATTAGCCAAGAACTGACTAAACTGTCTTGTCTTTGATGTAGTATGAATTCTTTATTGCTAATTAGTTTCCCATCTTTGTCTGCAGTGTATTTGGGTGGTATGATTATAGTGCCTTGAACATACTGCTCCAATCCATAGGCTCTGACTGCAGTTTCAACTTGAAACTTCCAAAGCAAGAAATTGGTTTCGTTGAGTTGGATGGACAGTAATTGGCTCTGAGGCTTAATGATATCTTGCAGAAGTTCCTCAGTGTGATTCAATCTGGTGGTGATGCGAGTGCTGGAGGAGACAGATGCTTCTTGGTCTCCTTCGGCCATGAAAACAGAAGTTGGACAGTAAATGGTTATACAATCAGAAATTTGCTGCAGGTCAGAAAAATTGTGCAGCCAGGAGAATCTTGATTCCTTCTAGGCAAGGCACAACAGAGAATATGACTGAAAATCTCAAATCGGGTAAGTAAAACAGAAAAAGGAAAACTCAATGATGATGGGTAATATTATATTTCCCAAATGATTCAGATAAATGCTTTCAGATCTTGAGATGATGATATGATATCTGATCTTGATCTGAAAGTGCAGAAAACTGCTGATGACGAGAATTCTATATTCTCAGGTGATTCAAACACACTGCAGTTTTGATCTTGAGATGATGATATTATATCTGATCTTGATCAAAAAACAAGAATATAAAGATGATGGGATCTCCTTAAATGATTCATAGGATGCAACCAAATTGAGAGATGATGATATTATATCTGATCTCAATTATTGGCATGGCATTTGCTGTTAGGCATTAAAGGCTCTGATACCATATTATCAAACAAGAAAGATGAAAAGATTCTTTATTATGAGGTTTTGTAGTATACAGAGAAATGTTTCAGAAAACTAAAGTTACATTGTATTGCAGACTTGCACGGTATTTATATATAAAATGATGTATATGATATTGGGCTATATTACAAGGCCCATGGGTTGAATAGATAAAATGCAGGAGAAGTTGTCTTCAAGAGATACAGGAGGAAGTACTAGTCACAATATTGTGGTTTTTGTTTATGCTTTGGGCTTTGGTATTACTGTAGTTTTGAATTGTTTCTTTTAATCTTCTTTTAGTTAAAAGCTAAGCACATATAAAAAAACAACTAATCAAGCGCGTGTGTGCGCTTCTGTGTGCATGTATATGGGTGTAACTCTGTGCATTTGTGCGTGTGCAGGTCAGTATGTGTGTCCAGCCTGTGTGTGAGTGTGTGTAAACTTGTGCATTTGTGAGTATACCTGTACGTGTGTGTATAAGCCTCTGTGGGTTTGTAAGCTGTTGTGTGTATGTGCTAGTCCATCCATATGCGCTAGTTTGTGTATGCATGTGCAGGTGTTTGTTGCCAACCAACCTTAAAAAATTAAATAAATAAATATATAAAAATTCATTTTCTATGTTAATGAAAAGAACCACATCGTTTATGCATTGTACTGGTACAATATCCAGTGTCCATATGCTAGCATGAATTAGTTCTAGTTAAAAATAACAAAGTAGTTCTAGTTAAAAATAATAAAGTAATTCTCCATTTATTTAGAAACTTACACAAACCTAATTCTATTGACAAACAAATTATGTACCAGTGGCACAAATTCAGGATGTATTAGATTACAGACTTAATTAGAAGTAGTAAGTTATGACATTTATGGATATAGGTTATGGATTTCTCTTCATAGTATCATGTATCTTTGTTTCAATTATATTTTATCTTGCGTGGATTTGTATGAAATGAATCTGGATGAAAATACACCAGTAAATAAAAATTCATGGGTGAGATACTTCATCATACTAACCAAAAACACATTAATTTTATATCATTCTACAAGATATTTTGGATATAATACATACAATATATATATGCATGGGATATGCTAACAAATGGACATAAAAGAGCTCGGACGAGAAGAAACTCTTTTTCCTATTTGGAAACTGCGAGAGATGCAACAAATTGGAGTTCAATCACTTATTTGAATACCAGTTAGCTGCATTTCTCTAAAGTGCAAGGCTTACATCTTTAAAACACACTCAATTTTGTGATTTCCTTTTTGATATTCCTACTATTTTTTCTTGATGTTATTCTTATGTTAGCAAATATATAGTCTTGCATGCGTAATCTAATTATTTTCAGTTTGCCCTGTACAATTAACCATGTTACAGGCAAGTTTAGAGGGTCTTTTTTCGTTTTCTTTTTTTGCCCAATTATTTGTAAGGCCAAATGTAATAATTCAATAATCTTGAAATTACAGAAAATGAGAAAGAAAAAAAATAGGATAGCAGCGCTATGTTGCTACAATAGCATTGTGAACAACTATTCCAATATGCAGCAGGGATGATTTTTATTTAAAATTTACTATATATGTTTTGAATATTTTTTGATTAAAGGCAACAGATTTTGTTCTCACTGCAAGTAATCCAAAGCTTAGAACCAACTCTAGCAACTATGTTTACAACTTGACAGAATTAAAACATTCACAATTGTAAGTTAGTGTGCGTTGACACATGACTACCAGTCCATTATTCGGTAAGAAAACTTTAGTAGCAGATGTGATATTCAATTTGTTTACTGATGTATGAATGATAAATTAGCTTTCAGTCTAGCAATTTTGTTGCAGTCTTCACATGAATTGCTAGAAGGTTAGATAACTTGAATTTGTGTTGTAGTCTTAAATTAAATTTCAATTTAGATTTCTAAATAATATTCTGTTATATTCTGTTAAAGGAGGCTAATTTTGTGTTATAATATTAATCTAGTCTGTTGATTAACACTATATTAATAAACAATTGTTATTGTTAATATGATGTGCTATGACTTTCATTATGAAAAAACTTTGTAATGTCTTTGCATTTGAGTATACTGACCATTTTCTATGAAATAGATCTTATGGTCATTATATTTCATCTTTGTATATGTCAACAACTCCCCCAATCCATCTAGGGCCATATATATCCATGAACCATGTTGTAAAGTGCGAAGAAAATCAAATTAAGTAAATATTAAAGAAGATCGGTGGATCTATAAAGTTTAAGTTTTGACTTAAAGAAGAGTGATTAAATTATATAATTTGTATTTACTAAATCACCAATTGCTACATCTCCTCTTTTTTTTTGTGAAAGCAAATGATTGATTAGATGTGATACACATGAAAATAGCTTAGTAAAAATGATAATTTCTTTTTCTTTGTCGTATATCTCCTCAGAATCATTATTTAACGACATTGTTTGAATAACATTAGATAGTACAAAGCAAATATATCTAAATGCTCCAATCTGGAGTCATCGATGCTAAGCATAGATGTAGAATTTGGATCATCTTTTGCATATCTTGCTGTATAATATTAAGTCCCACAAAATCATACGATTCTTTTATCATCTCGGACTCGTCCTCGCTGACTATTGGAAGTCTTTCTCCAACTAATTTTCTCATGCAGGCCGGATATTCTCCATTCAATAATGGGTCCATATAACTAAGTCCAAATATTAATGTTAACTTTTTCATATGAATTTTGAGAAAAATACATTACATTCTTTGTTGCTTACTGAACATTCAAGCATAAATTTAACTACCCTCGGTGCGGCTACTTAACCAGCTTCTAAATCTAAATATGGATTATACCACATGCTAACCAGAGTGATTCCAACCTCTCCTCCCTGTATTGAATGAGAATTAAAAAAGTGCATGCATGAGAATGTGCTTCAATATCTTAAAGAGAGAAATTATATAATTTTTTATAAGTTTCAACTCCCATAATTTTTTGATCCTTTAAAACAACTCATATTTGAAAGTAAAAAAGGACTATTATATCTGTTCATCTTTTGAAGCATCAAATTCTAGAATATTTTTATGACAAATATTTTACTTCAAGAAAAATTACCTAGAAATGGTTTTTATAAAGTTTAACGGCTGCTCCATGTACTAATATAAGATTGTGAGTAACAATATTTGGTCCAGTGAGAGAACAGCCAGTAGGACATCCAAGGAAAGTACTACAACGACCAAAAGCATGATTTCCTAGTGAATATCCTATGCTATTAAATGTTTATGGCACATTCAGTGTGATCCAGTATCTCCAAACTCACGGAAGCATATTTGGCAATAATCTTTGAAATCATTCTTCGTAAAGAAAAGTAATATGATAATTGTTACTTAATAGTTAATACCACCGCATGAAACTCTAATCTTAAAATGTGGTAATTAGGTATAGTTTTTTAGGTATATGAACCCATCTTATAACATAGGCTATTACTTATAATAGATTTGTTTCCTTATAGAATGCCCCCTCACAACCAAATTATAATGCTAGTACCTTTTTCACATGTAACTAAATGATGTACCATTATTTGTTGTTAAAGTACATGTAAAAGAAGTAGTTTCTTTTGTCCTTGTAGTTACTAGTTTCTTTTGCATATGCACTCAGTTGGATCCACACAAGATATGGACAAAACATGGGTCAATTTTCCAAGGTTTCATAATTTTTGATTATTATTTTGATTACTACTTTCATAGCTATGAGTATGTAAGAATGCGTATTAATACATTTATTGTTTCATAGAATGACAGAAGAATATAAGCAAGCCGTTCGAAATTTTGCACACATGCATGTTGAAAGTGAAGGAAACCAAGAAATTTTTTATGTCTCTGCTGTAAATTTAGGAACCTAATTTTGCAAACATCAAGGAATGTTGTGTCACACTTGATTTGTTTTGGAATTGACCCAACTTATGATGTATGTATTTTTCGTGGAGAAAAACGCCCTTTACAAAATAAAAGCGATGAATTGACAGATAAATATAGAATGTTTTTGGATGCACAAATCTGTGATGAGGAGATAGATGCTAATGCTAATGAGAGACATGAGAAAGGTATGAGGGAAATGACGGAGAATGCTGAAATTCCTTAATACCATGGCTATGCAAGCCATATAAAGTTGTCTACTACTTTCACAAATACAAAGCGCGAAATGGTATATCTGACATAGCATTTACAGAACTTCTTAAACTTCTCAAGGATATGCTACCTAAAGAAAAACGCTTCTTGATTCAACATATGCAATATAGAAGTTGCTTAAACCATTTAAGTTAGCCTATAAACAGATACATGTATGTGTAAATGATTGTTGTTTATTTAGAAAAGAGCTTGCACATAGTGATTTCTGTCCTAAATACGGCAAGTCCTGTTGGAAAAAAACAAGACAAATGAGGATGAGAAGCAAGCCAAAATACTTGTGAAGTTTTTGAGATACTTCTAACTGATCCCAAGATTGAAAAGAATGTTTACATCACTAGAAACATCAGCATGGCTAAGATGACACAGCGGCCATAAGAGTGAAGATGGTAAATTGCGTCACCCAGTAGATTCTTCTTAATGGGCTACGATTGGCAGAATGTATTCTTCCTATTCTTCCGATCTACGAAATTTAATGCTTGGTCTTGCATCTGACGACTTTAATCCTTTTGGTGATTGGAATTGTGCATATAGCTTTTAGCCAATGTTTCTTGTTGCTTACAACTTTCCTCCATGGCTTTGTATGCACAAAGATAATATGATGCTATCTTTTTTAATTTCTGGACCACAACAACCAGGGGATGATGTCGATGTATATCTACAAGCACTTATTGAAAATTTCAAAAAATTATGGGATAAAGGGGTGAAGTTGTATGATGCTTATACTCATAGTGAATTTAGATTAAATGCTATTCTGATGAGGATAGTTAATAATTTTTCAGCTTATGGAAATTTAGTTGGTTGCATTGTAAAGGGTAAGAGAGCATGTTTATAGTTTTAATACCTACTCAATATGACTATCATTTAGTAAAAAATGTGCATACATGGGTCATAGACGATTCCTTGAACCTAACCACGAATATCATCAACGGAAAAACTTATTTAATGGAACCATAAAGAATGGACAAAGGCCTCATATACGAACCGATGTTTAAATCTTTGACGATGTTCAAGATATTAGTAATGATTAGGGGAAAAATCAAGAGTAAGAGAAAGGTGAAAAGAAAAGGACAACTGAGATGAAAAAAGGATGTAATATGTGGAAAAAGAGGTCTACTTTCTTTAATTTTCCTTATTGGAAGATAAAATTTAACAAGAAACAAATTGCTTTTCATTTTCTGTTCATGTTTGCTACTTAAACTTTATTATTACTCAGTCATATGTGTTTTTTTTTCAATTTCTTTAGGTACTCCCTTTACGGCATAATCTAAATGCAAGGCACGTTGAAAAAAATATTGGTGAAAGTATTATTGGTACATTGCTTGATATTGAAGGAAAATCGAAAAATGGCCTCAAATCACGACAAGATCTAGAAGCGATGGGCATTAGACAAAATTTGCATTCCATAGACATTGGAAATAAAGTATTTCTCCTAGTTGCGTTATGCAACTCAACTGATCAAGAAAAGGAAATCTTTTACAGTAGAATGAAGAATTTGAAAGAGCCTAATGGATATAGCTCAAATATTGGGAAATGTTTGCAAAAAAGACAAGATTTCAAGTCTTAACTCTCATGATTATCATATTTTGATGCAACAACTATTGTCTGTAGCATTAAGAGGACTTCTACCTATAGGGATAAGAAATGTACTACTATGACTATGCTCATTTTATAATTACATATGCCAAGGAGTGCTTGATAGGGATAATGTTGAATTAACGGAATATCAGGTTGCATTAACACTATGCGATCTAGAGAGGTTCTTCCCCCTTCCCTATTCGATATCATGATTCACTTGATAATACATTTAGAGAGGGAAGCAAGAATTTTTGGGCCGGTCCAATGTCGATGGATGTATCCGTTTGAAAGGTAGAATTTATTATGAGTACTTAAAGCGGTTAGTAGCATATGCAGTTATGAAACTAATTTGTTTATGAATTTTGGTTATAGCTACATGAAAATAATAAAGGGGTATGTTAAAATCAAGCACAACCTAAAGGGTGCATTGGTAAGTGCTATTCTATCGAAGATTGCCGTGGATATATTAAAGATGAATTACAGATTGGAGAGAGGGTAAATTAAAAATGAAGTGGAACAGAGTGATCTTATACTCGAGGGGCGTCTTATTTCCAAAGGAAAACCTATGACAGTCGGCGAGGAGGTGATTGGTGCTGCTCATCAATACGTCTTGTTTAATACGGAAGAAGTAGAGCCATATATAGAGTAAATATAAGTTCAACTCAACTATGATCTATAAAATAAAATAGATCTTTAGTTACATTTATGTATGCAGAATGCATAAAGAAAAACTGAAATGTTTGCATCCTCATCTTTTACGAGATGATTTGGAACTTTCAAAGTTGCATTCAGGGACTTTTAGTTATTGGTTTGAAAAAAAGGTTGAAATTTATATTAATTTTTTTATTAACGATGAAATGATTACATCATCATAAATCTCTATTTAATATATTGTACATGTCTAGGTTAAAGATGATAGACGTGTATCTAATGATAGCAACATAATAAAATGGCTTTCATACGAATCTTGTTCGCAAATAATTTCTTATTCCGTCTATATTATTAATGGTCGATGTTTTCATACAAAAGACTTCAAGAAGGCTACAAAAAATAGTGGTGTTTCCATTGAAGCAAGTACTGTTTGTGTAAATGGTTCCATTGAGAAGGTAATATATTATAGGGTCTTGCGAGAGATTTTCTTGTTGGATTATCGCTAGGTTTAAATTGCCTTGTTTAACTGTGATTGGGCAGATATCTATCATGGAGTTAAGGTTGAAGATGGATTTACATTAGTCAATTTACTTCAGTTCCAAAATCAATTTGCAAGCGACCCTTTCATCTTAGCAACACAAGCCGTACAAGTCTTCTTCTCTACAGAAAGTAGTTCTTCAAATTGGTGTGTTACAAGTCTTCTTCTCTACAGAAAGTAGTTCTTCAAATTGGTGTGTTGTGTTGAGAGCACCCTATAAAGGGTTTCATGAGTTGGAAAAATATGATGAGGATGAAGAGTCGGCTAATACACCATTAGATGAGTCATTATTTGATGATAGAGATGTAGGTAAAGGGGATGAAAGTTACATAAGGAATGATTGTGATGGCATTTTGATATGATATAAGCATACTTTATTGATTTCTTATTTTATGCACAGTCACATATATCATAAAATGTGTAATTGTATGGTTAAACAATAATGTAAAATATTAATCTTTTTGTATATGTTAGTCTAAAATGTCAGAATTTGTACGTCCATATTTAAAAAATCATATGTATCACATGGATTCAATGATTTTTCTTAGATTGATGTCTTAACGTGTATCAACGTAATGTTTATTCATATCGTACGTGGTTTTTATTTGTCTATTTTATTTTGTAAATGCTAGTTACAAAGTAGTGCTATATTTAGTGTGATGTTCTAATTCTTTATAAATTATTAAGTATTTTTTAGGTCGATCACTTAGTAGAAGAAGAGTGAACTTGTAGTATCAATGGGGAAGAGAGAGCAACATGTCAAAGAGGTATTCAAAATATCTTATTTTATATATCTATTTTTTATCGATAGGAAGTCGATTTTGCAGTATAACTATTATATATGATTTGTTGAGGTTGGTTTTCTAGTCTGATGGTTTCTTGTGGTTTCTTGAGTGTTGATTTTGCAGTATAACTTTAGTTCAACATTAATTCTACTAGCAACATTATACTACGCCCACTCAACATCATTCTACATTACTTTTGCACTAGTCTAGCTTCTGATCTGCATTTTTTCGGTTGTCTTCATCTCACTTCTTCACTTTTGCCTGAGATACACATCATCTTTGCATCAATTCACCTCGAATGCACCTAATTGACTCATGTATTTCACTTGACTGGCATAAGTAATTCTCAATACATGGTCAAGTAAAAAAACTTTAATACTAGGTACTTGTACTATTTTACTTACTGATTTTGTAAAACATACCATGTTGAAAGTATGTGGATATATTCGTTACTTATCATATATCACTTAAATTAAGCGAACTTATACAAATTTTATACAAAATTAAAGACCTATGTAAAAATTAAAAAGAATTGTATGGCACGAGTCTCTAAACTCCGAATTTACTTTCAAAATTTCGATTTGAGCATTTTTTGTGCTTCCCTGTTTTATCTTATTATTTATTTTTTTCTTGTTATTCTATAAAGATAAAGAGAATGGTCCATTAAACTGAATATAATCCAACAATGGTTGTTATCCTAGTTCGTTAAATAATTCCAAAGAATAATTGATTAAAATCTTCTTCGTTTTTGTCGTTTTTATTCTTTTTCTTGTATTTCTTCTCTCAATATTTCAAGAATTGCTCCATTTTTTTGAAAAGCAAGAGCATAAACTCATATTATTGACTAATATACCATTACAAGCAATTACAACTCACTCAATACCATTATCATGACAAGGATTACAATGACAATAATACAACCAAAACAAACTGGACCAACCATGAAGTAAAAATAAAGTAAACTGACTTCACTTCCAGGAAAAACAACAGCTGATGGAAGTATGAAAACTTGACTTCACTTTCAGGGAAACACATCACTGCAAGCTGAAGACATAATAGCATTCAGATCAGACAGCAGATAAGCCAAATGCCAGCAGTACCTTGTGATCATCAAACTTCAAATATTATCAATCTTTAAATCCCTCAAAATATTGCCATGAATCATGTTATAAAGTTTAGATGAATTCTTGCTATGAATTCCAAATATTCTATTGTTTCTCTCAGACCACACAGCATATATCAATTTTTTAAGAAGCTTTAGCAAAAGCCTAGTTGTACGAGTCTTCCATCTGGTTGCTTTGAATACATTAAACCATTCAATAGAACTAACAGCTGTAGGCTTATAAAAACCACCATTAGATAAGAGCTTATACCATATTTGATAAACATAAGGACATTCAAAAAATAAATGAGTATTAGTTTCAGATTCAGATTTGCAAAATACACATAAATCCTCTGAAATAATACCCACTCTACAAAGCTTGTCCTTAGTATTCAAAGCGTTTGCCATCACTTTCCATAACAACAGATTTTCTTTTGCAGAACAACCAGTTTTCCAGATTCTTGAATGGCAGGGGAACTCAGAAATATTTTGACAAAGGTAGTTATATACAAGGTTGATAGAATGGTTTTTACCTTTCCTTGACCAGACTAGAGCATTATCACTAATTGTAATAGGATTACTAGTAATGAAATTCCACAAATTTCTTAGCTGAAAGGAGACGGAATAAGGTAATACAATATTATCATGATGTATAAAATCATCAACTTTAGCTTCTTCTGAAATACCAGAATTCCTTCTCGGGTTGTAATCAACTACAGTACTTAAAATCAGTCCCTGTTTGACCCAAGGAGAATGCCAAAAAGATAATCCTTTAATCACTGCATAATTACATTGTATAAAAGGTAAGAAAGTTCCCCTAGTTTAAGTATACATCTCCAACTCCAACTACAATTTTGGGGTATTGTCATAGTACGAAAATTCCTCTTACCAATAAGATTTTGATTAACCCATTGATACCATAAGTCCTTATCAGTTGCAAAAATCTTGTTGAAATATACTGAAATAGCAGCCTTATTCCACTGAAAAATATTAGTAATACCAAGTCCACCATACTTTTTAGCATCAAACAACTTACAGAAAGAAATGGGAATGAGTTTTTTTGAGAAAGGATCCCCATGCCAAAGGAATTTATTCAGTGCACTAGAAATCATATTTATTAACTTGATTGGAAGAATGTAGTGTCTAGTCCAATACGTAGTCATAGCCACTGCAATTGATTGAATAATAGTGAGCCTGCCAGCTTGTGACAGTTTATTAGCTGGCCATAACTGCAACCTTTCAATAATCTTTTCAAAAAGTGGCAGACAATTTTGCTTGGTTATTCTAGAGCTAATGATAGGCAAACCCAAATAAAATGAATTTTTTGGTAATTCCTGAAGACCCGAGCATTTAATAATATCATTCTTCTTTAAAGTAGGCAAACCAGCAACAAGAATATTGGATTTTGAAAGATTGATTTGAAGGCCAGTAATGGAATAAAAGAATTGCAGAGAGGAGATAATACACTAAATATTTCTATATGAAGGCTCTGTGAAGATGATCAAATCATCAGCAAAAAGAAGATGAGTAATGAGAGGATGTTTACATTTAGGATGCAAATCAAGTGCTTTCTTTACAATAAGACCCATCAAGATAGAATTGAGCAGCTCCATAACAATAATGAACAAGTGTGCAAAAATAGGATCACCTTGCCTAACACCTTGTGTACCTTTAAAATATCCATACAGACCACCCTCTCTCGAAATTGAGTACATTGGTGATGAAATACAAGTGAAAATACCAGCTAAAAAAGGTTTAGGAAAATTCATCCTAGACATAATAGCTAAAATAGAAGTCCATGCAATAGAATCAAATGCTTTCTTAATATCCAGCTTCAACATGCATCTAGGTAATATATTTTTCCTCTCATATCCAAACAATAATTCTTGAGTTAAGAGAATATTATCACTAATAGATCTTCCACTAATATAAGCAGCCTGGTTATTGGAGATAATGGATGGGTGAACTAATTGTAATCTATTAGCCAACACTTTTGAGATGATTTTATAAATGATGTTACAACAGGATATTAGCCTATAATCAGCAACTATAGTAGGGTTATCAATCTTAGGAATTAAGGTAATGGCAGTAGCAGATAGACCAGCAGAAAGTTTGTTATTAAAGAAAAATTATTATATAGCCTTGACAATATCAAACCCAATTATATTCCAACTTTTTTGTATAAAATAGACATTAAAACCATCTGGACCTCCACAACTGTTACTATCCAAGCTAAAAACTGCAGTTCTAATCTCATTAGCAAAAATGGCACATATTAAAGAATCAGATTGAGAGATGGATAAGGTTGGAAGTGTTATGTTAAACAGAGGTTTTATATCAGGTTTAAAGGTATTGGAAGGAGCTAAGATAGATGAGAAATACTGAACAAAATCATCATTAATACCATCAAAAGAGTTCACCATATTACCATTCATATCCTTTATCTAAAATATGCAAGCTCTAGCTCTCTTAACTTTTAAAAAATTATGAAAATACTTAGTATTCCTGTCAGCCTCTTTCTCTATTCTCAACTGAGTTTTCTGTTTAAGAGATGATAATTCCCTTTCAATAATTTGTTCAAGTTTCTTCTTTAATTCCAATTCAGCATGTTGTAAAAGAGTATCATATGGTCTTACACTCAATTCTTGTTGAATCTTATTAAGCTCATTCCTAATATGAGTAGAAAGCTTAGATTCATTACCAAAATTAGCTGCAGACCAGACCTTCAAGTGAAATTTGAGAGCCTTCATCTTGAGAGAAACATTTGTTAGAGGATTTCTGCCAAATTGCATATTCCAAACCTGTTTAAGAATAATTTGATAATCCACATGCTTAGTCCAAAAATTAAAAAATTTAAAAGAATGTTTCTCTCCACAAAAGTCATCAGCTCCCCAATGAAAAATTAAAGGACAATGATCAGATAAAGAAGGCTGAGGTATATCATAGAATGATTTGGGCCAGACTTGAAGGAAAGGAAAGTTTATGAAAATGTGATCCAGCTTACAGAGAGTTAAATTTCCACTCCTATTACAATTTGACCAAGTGAAACCTGAACCAAAATATTTAAGTTTATTAGATTTGATTGATTAATGGCACTATTTAAAGGAGTAATATCCTTTAGAGATAAAGGACAACCACCATATTTTTGATTATAAGCAAGCATACAATTAAAATCACCACCTATCAACCAAGGATCAGAAGAAGAATTTAGAGTTGGTAGTTGATCCAAGAAAACCTGTCTTAATGATAAAGAATTTTGAGCATAAACTGAAGTTAGAAGAAAATTCGTATTAGAGGGCAAATGAACACAATTATAATGAATGAATTGATCAGTGGCAATAATTTTGGAAAGCTTGAATATTTGAGGATTCCATAATGTAAGAACTCTACCATAATTAGATTCAACAAAATTATGATCATGTGACCAAGAAGGGAATATCAATTGAACAGCCTTAAGAGTAGATTGAATGTCTATCTTTGTTTCAGAAACACACATCAATTTAATATCCTTTTCTCTGATAAGATTCCTAATCTCAATCTGTTTAGGGAGTAAGTTAGCCCCCCTTATATTCCAAATTGCTCCATTTTTTATTTAAAAGTGACTTATGCATGCCACTCTAGTTGCCTGCACTCATTTCTCTAATTTTATTTATTTATTTATTTATTTATAATATAATGCTGGTTGCTATGCACTAAAACTATTTCTAGAAAACTACTTCACACTAAATGATTTTTGAAAACCTTTTAATAGGCAGAACATGATCAGCATGATGACCTACCTTTTTAGATGGTTTAAATCGATAATTAACCGCACATGTCTAACTCAAACCATTCAAAACGGAGGATTGTTAATGGGGTAAATAAGAAAAGAAAAGAAGGAAAAACAAGACACAGAATCTCGCAGTGGAATTGACAAAATATAATAATCAAATAAGCAGTTAATGGAGCTGTTTTACAATATACATTTGGTTACACAAATTTTACAACATAATCAGAATACAATCAACACATACTAATAATGATGCAGTGGAATAATTCTAATAACATAATATACCAAACTCTGTCTTTGCCCTCCAGAATAAAATCTTCAACACTAAATGCTCAGGCGAACCCGAGCATAATGAAAAGACAAAACACATGAGTTAGAACTAAAAGTTCTTATGTAAGTTAATCAACAACAAATAAATATAAGTGTAATAGATTTAGAGATGTTTACGGGATTTCACATTTCCTATCCAATGTACAACGTGAGTGTAATAACTTAAGAGATGTTATAGGATTTTCCATCTCCTAAAGATCCATTAAACTATCTATATGTAGTAAGATACGCTATATATGTCGTATCTATCAATAAAATAAATATTTTTCTTAGCGTTAAGGCTTTACATCGATCCTCCTTAACACCATTTTAAACAGGTAGTTTATGAAGGTCCTGTAACAAAACCAGTAACGTCGGTAGCCAGTGAGTCCCCTATAAGTACCATGCTAAAACAAAATCATAGTGGTCACGAATAAGGATAAAGAGTATGAGAAGGCAAGTGAGGCAATGCCCAAGGTAGGATACTACCAGTTTGGGTCGCAGGGCTGGCGGTAACACATCGTAGCCACGACCGGCCCCGGCGTCGAACACCCCTAAAATCAAATCAAATCAAGGTGCACCGATCAAACCAACATTAATGAAGTAATATGAACAGGTGTGTCCGCTAAGGGTAGCTGGCCTAATTGGCCCTGACAAGCCATCATGTTTTAGTCATTTCAAATTGGCATAAGTGCCGGGGTCACCCATCATCTTTTTCTTTCTTCAAATACAGCAAATGCCTCCAATTTAACCACTTCATTCTAGATTATCCACCACGTATAAAATCGTTAAAGTGGTTCCAATATTGACAGAGAGTATGCCAATAAGAGGACCCGGTCTCTTTAACAACCAAACATCATTTTTCACACCGGTTGGTTCTTTTACATTTTAAAACTAGTTCATATTTGATATCAAATATCATATTCAATTTAAATCATCCTTCATTTCAAAATCATCATATTTACCCAAAATAAGTCATTTTCACTTGAAAATATCATTTCAAATTCTAATTTAGGTTATAACCTCAATTAACCACATTCACATTTAAATCAACAATGTAAATACAAACATTTCGACTTTGCACAAATTTTAGAAAATAGTTATAAATAGTTTAAAATAGTTTAAATAGTTTGACATAAAATGGTTTGAGTATTGAAAATGGTTTATATAGTAAAATAGTTTGGAGAGATCAAAATAATTTGAATATTAATAAAATAGATTCTAAATAATTTATACTAAAATAATTTATTATGAAAATAGTATTAATCAAACTGTTTCCTTCCATTTCACAAATCTGGACCCATATCCAATTTCAAATTAACAACTAAATTTCCAAATCATTCAACTCAATTGACTAAATTTCAGTTTAGTTTCAAATCAACTTATTTTCAATTTCAATTCGAATTAACTTCAATTTGACCAAGTGAAATAATTCAATTTTCCGAATTAAAGTCAAATATCAATTATAACTTCACACTTCCAATTCAATTCTTTAAAACAATTTCTTTGACCAAATTTCAATTTCAACATTTCAAAGCTTGAATTAGAAAATAATTTAATTCATATGATTCCATAATTTATTTCTTTAAAATAATATCATTTAATTGAAATCCGAATTCAAGATTTAAAACCATTTAATTCAACTAATTCGATGTCCATATATAATTTTCTACCCTATGGCCAAGTAATCATTTATTTCAATTTTAATTATAAGGATGGATGTATATCATTTCAATCCAATGCAAAGTGTCATAGGTATATATCATTTCAACCTATTTCTTAATTTATTCAAACTAACTTAAATAACAGTATGTATTCCTACAATTAATATACAGGGTGATAATAGGGATAGATATAAATAAATAAACATCCAATCATCCAAAATGTCAACAAACAAACATCCATCACAGTCAACATCCAAATCAGCTAATAAACCACAACAATTAACTAGTTATCAATATTAGGTGTTTAGCTAGCAATTTAATTCCAATTTCAAATTTTAAATGACAACTTAATTCAATAAAATTCAACTTCGATTAAAATGTCAATTTAAACTACCAAACAGCAACCAATAACATTATAATAACTTCATAAATTTAATTCAACAAACACAAGAAGATTTAGTATTGCGTGAGTGGGTTAAATCACTCACCTTTGATTTATAGCCAATTTAAAATCCAATAAAGCCTAAAAATTTAAACAGTCCCCAGATGCAACCAAATTAGTTCCATATTCTCTGGAATTTCGATATGGTCCCAATGGAAGAAACCCCTCGCAAATCCAAGTCCATATGCAAAAGTTATGGATGTTAGAATATTTACATTTTAAATTTTAATAAAAAAATAAACTTAAGGGAAAGTTGGTAATTACGCTTATCTCTTCAAACCCTAGCAAATCATCTCCATTCGCGAACATACCCAACGCCGCCACGATCATGCTGCTACCGTGCCCCTTGTCGACCAGTGAGCCATGATCGGAGGCCACTGCCATGCTCCTCGCCTAACGCTACATCACCCATGCCCACGCATTGAGCTCCACCGCCGCCCAAAGCCTCAACCGCCGTTCTATAATTTGCCAATTTTTGGCAATCTAGCTGATCATCTCGACCACCTAACCACATGGATCGACCTCTCTTGACGCCTTCTACACTGCAGCACTTCCCGATCGTCGATCGGATAAAGATCCACCGTTGGTCGCGAAACCCTACAACGGACGGCCGAGACTCCTTCGCTAAATTCTGGCCAAAACATGACTCAATTGAAAAAACGAACTACAGAAGCAGATTACGTTTGTTGAGAGCTTCAAAATGGTATATTATACGATAGGGTTGGAGGAGCTTGAATTTTAGATTTGATTTGGAATTGAAATTAGGGTTTTGAAAGTCTACCATTGAGACGGAACGGATAATTGAACATATAAATAGAAATTGTAATAGAAAAATGAAAATAAGAAGCTCTTAGGGTTTATAACAGCATATATATAGACAGAGATGGGTAAGCACGGATTGGACAGGTCGAATTGGGTTGAAACGATAACAACGACCTGAAAAGCCAATTTCGTTCCCCAAACGAAATTAGGTCATCCAATATATCGAAATATATGTTTTTGACATTTTTAAATTCAATGGAACAAGTTTCAAACCCCAATTCCATTGTATATAGAAGCTAGCTTTCAAAATCAAATTATATTCATTTAAATTCCATTAATTGATTTCTACGCGTTTCGAGCTCGCTCGATCAAACGATAAGTCCGACCGTCACAAAACTTGAAATCCTATAATAATTTACTGTTTTGGATTCGATGAAACTGTTTCGTCGAAATCCAAGGCAGTGCCCAAAAAGACACATTTACACGTTAATTAAATAAATTATTATTAAATTGATTAAATCACTTTTAAATTATAATCTAATAGTTAACAGTTTTCATCATTCTTGATTCATAGAAATTGATAACCTATTACAATACAATTTCCCATGTTAAATCCACTAGTTAAATATTATACTAATTTAAACGTCAATTACAACTGTAATAAATCAATTCATTATAATTTAAATTTCCAAACAAATTCTTTTAGTTTGATTTACATTCTTATGATTTAATCATCAAATACTTTATGGATTTATTAATATAAGTTTCCATCTTATTATTCTCATTATTCTATGATTAACGTCTTTTCTTCTATTAACATCAATATTTCAGTTGCATTGAATTTCAATAATTGATTTTCAAATTAATTCCAAGCTGATTTAATAATATGATGAGAATAAATCAATTGTTATACATTAATAATTCATATTTATTAACTTATCATTTACAAACAAGGAATATAAATTTACATACAAATAATTGATTTCACATTTTATACTAAAACCAATTAAATAAAATAACGTACAATTCCACTATTAATACAACATTGAATTTATTCCTTATTTACAATTATAACCAAATTGACTTTACAATAATTTCAATTGATTGAAATGACATTAGGATAGTTGTCAATAACATTCAAACACTAATATTAAATTATATTGCAATCAAAATTTCCCACTTTATAAGTCATAAATTTTGATTTCTTACAGTATTAAATTCCAAGATCTTATTAAGTTTACTATTTTAATTATCAAAATACGGGTCGTTAGAATCAGCTTTTTTTGAACTGTTTACAAGTAAGAAACAGAGGATACATAACATTACTTCTCTACGAAGACACATAAGTTAATGTGCTTGATTCGATTGGTATACATCAATGTACAACAAATATGCAGACGAATAAGGGTTCAACTACTTCAATATAAATCCATTTAGCCGAACGTTTAATCTTATTTTATACAGCATAATAATGAGTGCAACAAAATACCACTTAAATAGGCAGCATATGCAACAACAGATCAGATCCACATAAAAGAACAATTCACCTTACAATGACTAAATGCAAAATACTAATCACGATCTATAAAGTAATCAAGACTTTATGCAAAGCTACTGTCATGCAATTTGAATATACAATTCGTAATTATAGGCTTATAGCTCATACAATGGCAATTTAGTAATAGTTCGTATATTTGTCATGAAATAAGATAATACAATTAGCAGTTGTGGTAATTGAATTTATACAAAGTTAAATTGCTACTACTAATTATCTGTACAATTCTATACGATGTCAATATCATACTTCATACATAGTAAAAAATTCTCAAAAGGCTACCTATGTTGCAAAACAACACCAGCCTTATAACATTAAACACCATGTTATAATTCTAAAAGCCAGCTTTGTTACTTAGAGAATCTTTTTTTTGTATTCTGAGTATTTATAATTCTGTCTTTTATCAGTAATCATATCTAGCCTTTTTCTATTGGAATTCTTTTCCGCGATGATTGCTTTTATACCATTCGTCTGTTAAAATTATATGGGAAGGTGGTCCATTTCGTTCATGTAAAAATATATTTTTTGACAATTGTATATGTAAAAGATGGTGGTGAAATAATTACCATATAGTCTTGAATTTGGTTGTATGATTGTAACTTATATGTATTTTCAAAGAATAATTGGTTAAAGTAGAAATAGCACATAATAGCCAGATGTAACCAGATGGGTGAGATCCTATAATTAATTAATGAAACACATATATTGTCACTGGCATAAGTTCTTCTTTGTTATCCTTGCCGGGTGGCATTCTTTATTAGCATGTATTTCACTGACTTAAGATTTTGATATAAGCTTAAAGACAGCGATCAAACGAGCAAAGACTGCACTTGCAGCTCTTCGTGCTGCTGATGACAAGGCTGATAGTGAGAATCAAAGAAATCCAAGGTGACTATCTTGAAGTTGCTAATTCGCTTGGGGATTTAAATTGTGCTGTGAGAAGATCTCCTCGAAGCATGCTGAACACCCAATACGGCTCTCTCATCCACCCAAAAGCAACCCTGGCCATACTACAAATTGGATACAGCCCGCTGCTTCTCCAACCACTAGCAGCCATGTCCATACTACAAATGTGATATAGCCCCCTCCTCCACCCACTAGCAGTCCTGTCCATACTACAAACTTGATACATCCCCCTCCTCCTCCACCCGCAAGCAATCTTAGACATTCTTCATCCCCCTCAAATGTCACTCTAAGCCAGCTTCCATCAGATTATAGTGAAGGTTATATATTGAAGAAACCTTGAAAAAAAGAGAGGGACGATGTTGAAATCATTTTCCATGTTACCGGGTGAGAAGCCAACAGTAGAGTTTAATGAAGTAGGACAAGCTATAGGTCCTAATTCTAAGCATTTGTCATCATATATTGGTACTCTAGAAAGGGAGATGGTGCCTGTTACCATTAGTGAATGGAAAAAAGTCAATAACGAATTGAGGGATGATATATGGACTTTTATTTAGGTACTAAATTATAATACATATTAGCATTGTTTTTCCAGCATGATCTTTTTGATCGGTTGATTGGGTTTGAGAATAGAGGATGTTAGCTTGCTAATTGAACTTTGATTTTTTAATTTTGGCTTGATTACTAGCAGTGCAAGTTAATATATAACATAGACGTTATATAATGTTATTCAAGTGGTATAGAGATAGAAACAGTATTATCATACTATCGAAACATTATTTATCTGCTTATATTTGTTTGTACGTACTAATTATTTTCTTTTATAACAATAAAGAAGAGTATAACTCTGAAGTGTAGAAAAACAGTATTATATAATCAAAATGCGAAAACAGTATGTGTACCTCCAGCCATTGATTGCTTTGAAACATATAAAGTAATTCTGAGATGTATTGATGAAAACTGGGAAGTGCCTGCTTTCTGCTGCTACAACTGCCAATAAGTGAACGAGATTCCCACAGAGTCTTAATGGAGAAGGGAGAGATGAAATTTTCAGCCAGTCTATATTATCTTTTTATTGGTGTGTCGATGAATAACCACAGGCCATATTTATATAGACTGGTGAGATCCAAATCCCGTTATTAGCCTTGACATGTTCTCCATTCATCAAGAGAAGTGGAGATAAGCACAATTGGCCAAAGAATATTTCAAGATCCACTTTTTCAGTTTACACACATTAATTCGTATGCAAACAATATGTGGCACGTGAGGAATAATGAGAGCATTTCTTACATTCTCCCACTTGAACCGCGTGACACATTTTGACTTTATGATCATGGAAATATTACCTCAAATATCTTGGCCAAGTAGACCAATTGCACTTATCATATTTTACTTTGAAGTTAATGCATGAATCATGGCGGTTTTGATTGTGAAAATCACAATTTCCTTCCATGTATCACAATACACTACTTCCCTTTAAACTTTGGACGGTAATACTTTATGTATGACTTCCAATAAGTCATAACAGGATCTAATGTTCTCATGAACAATCTTATTGGAGCAAAACTTTGATGTGCACAAAAAAATATATTATTGACATTCAATTTTAACAAATGCACTGATACAAATTCATGATAATCCCATGTTGTTTACATGCTTTGTAAACACCTTTATTGAGAGTCCTTTAGTCAATGTATTAGCTACCATCAAATCTGTAGAAATATGTTCAATTACCACAATGTGTTCTTTGACTCTATCTCGTACAGCCAAATACTTTATGTCAATATGCTTACTACCCCCCCCCCCCCAATCTTGTTATTCTTCGCAAAGAATATAGCTGACGAGTTATCGCAATAGATCTTCAATGGCTTATGAATCGAGTCCATGATTTGATGCCCAGCGATGAAATCCTTTAACCACATAGCCTATGAAGTTGCTTCAAAACAAGCAATGTATTTTGCCTCCATCGTAGATGTTGCAAGAATTGATTGTTTGGTGCTTTCCTAGGAAACAGCACCACCAGCTAGCATGAATACGTATCCCAAGGTGGACTTTTTTGAATCTAAACATCCGGAAAAATCTGAATCTGAATATCCTACCACTTCAAGATTGTCAACTTGCTTATATGTCAATTTGTAACCTTTAGTTCCTTGCAGACATCTCATAATCTTTTTCACAGTTTACCAATGATGAATTCCAGGATTTTGTTGATATCTTCCAAGCATTCCCACCGCAAATGCTATGTCAGGTCTAGTACAAATTTGTGCATGTAATAACTGCCAATTGCAGATGCATAAGGAATATTTTCCATTTCTCTCTTCTCTAAAGAATTTTTCGAACATTGATTTAAACTGAATTTGTCACCTTTGACAAGGGGTGCTGCATTGGCTTTGCATTCATTCATTTTGAATCTTTCGAGAACCCTTTCGATGCAGGCTTTATGAGACAATCCTAATGTTCTTTTAGATCTGTCTCTGTGAATCTCCATGCCAATGACATAAGAGGTTTCACCCATATCCTTCATTTCAAAGTTTTCTGAAAGAAACTGCTTGACTTTGTACAGCAAAGCCATATCATTAGTTGCAAGCAAGATATCATCTACATATAACACCAGAATGATGAACTTACTCTCACTGACCTTAAGGTATATGCAATCATCCTTGATGTTTTCTGTAAAACCATAAGAGATTATAACATCATGTAATTTGAGATACCATTGACGGGAGGATTGCTTCAATCCATATATAGATTTTCTTAATTTGCAGACCAATTGTTCACCCTTACTTGAGCAAAAACCTTTAGGTTGTCTCATGTACACCTCCACCTTAAGATCACCATTTAAGAATGCTGTTTTCACATCCATTTGATGTAGCTCCAAGTCATAATGAGCTACTAACGCAATAACGATTATAAAAGAATCCTTTTTAGAAACAGGAGAATATGTGTCATGGAAATCAATGCCCTCCTTTTGTGTGAAGCCTTTGGCTACAAGTCTAGCTTTATGCCTCTCTATGTTACCATTCGAGTTTCTTTTGGTTTTGTAAACCCATTTACAGCCTATGGTATGTGCTCCCTTAGGTAACTCGACAATTTCCCAAACTTGATTTTTAGCCATAGATTCCATTTCATCTTTCATGGCATTATACCAAATATCCGAATTTTCTCCATTAATGGCTTGTGAAAAGGAGATAGGATCATCGTTAGGTCCGATATCAAAATTAGAATCAATGAGGTATACTAAATAGTCACTAGAGATAGCAGGATTCCTTATCCTTGAAGATCTCCAAATACCTTCAGCTTCACACACATTTGATGGATGTTGAGCAGTAGGTTGAACTTCAGGTTCAATAATGGCGCGTTCCACTAAAGGTGGCGGATTATGAATTGGTTGTTCATTCAAGATGTCACCTTGAAGGTTCGGAAAAATAACCAAATCATCCTTATATGTGGATGTTTCACCTTGATCCCTCATTTCCTCCCACTCGAGTTTTCGAGTATCCGTACTTCCACTAATGTCACCATTTTCTATGAACTTTGCATTTCTAGACTCAACTATTCTAGGAGTATGTGAGGGACAATAAAATTTATATCCTTTAGATTTCTCTGCATAGCCAATGAAATATCCACTAACTGTTCTAGGGTCTAATTAATTTGTGGATTGTAAACTCTAACCTCCACTTTACAGCCCCATATGTGTAAATGTTTCAAACTAGGCTTCCATCCTTTCCATAACTCAAATGGAGTTTTAGGAACGGCCTTCGATGGAACCCTATTCAACAAATACACTGCTGTTTTCAGAGCCTCGCTCCACAAAAATAAGGGAAGGTCATCGTCACTCATCATACTTCTTACCATATCCATATGGGTACAGTTTTGTCTTTCTGCAACACCATTTTGTTGCGGTGTGCCCGACATAGTATATTGTGCAATAATCCCCTCTTCCTTAAGAAATTTCGCAAATAGACCGTCATTTTGTCCTGACTCTGTGTATCTACCATAATATTAACCACCCCTGTCAGATCTTACAATCTTTATTGTCTTCTCTAATTGTTTCTCAAACTCCTTCTTATATGTTTTGAAAGCATCAAGTGCTTCCCCTTTATCATTAAGAAGGTATAAGTACATATAACGTGTATGATCATCAATGAATGAGATAAAATACCTCTGACCATTAAGACAAGGAGTACTGAATGGACCACAGATATCTGTGTGTATGATTTCAAGAGCTTCACTACTTCTTTTGGCACCCTTTTTGTTCTTGTTGGTTTGCTTTCCCTTTGTGAAATCCAAACAAGTACCAAAATCGGAAAAGTCTAGAGTGTTAAGAACTCCATCATTAACCAATCTTTTAATTCTTTCAATGGAGATGTGACCTAATCTCCTATGCCAAAGTACAGATGAAGACTCATCAAGCATGGTACGTTTTGTACCAACTTTATCCTGTAGAGTTATGAGACTTCTCTCATATGTTGGATCCAAATTTAATTTATATAAACCATTAACTAAAGTTCCAAAACCAACTTGAACAGAATCTTTCAAAATCATAAGTTCAGAACCAACAAAACTAAATTGATAACCAAATTGTACCAAACGAGAAACAAAAACTAGATTTCTAGAAAAGGAAGGAACATAAAAGGTGTTTTCCAAGTCCAACACATGACCCTTATTTAAAATAATCCTAAAAGTCCCTACAGCCTCCACATCAGAGAGCAATCCATTTCCAGAATAAATGCCCTTTTCATTTCCCATCGGTTTCCTTAGGCTGAGAAATCCCTGCATAAAATTTACAACATGAATTGTGGTACCAGAATCAATCCACCATGAATTTTGCCGCGAGTCTATAAAATTAGATTCCTAGCACACAAAAACATTAAGATTACCATGCTTTATAAGCCATTGCTTGCGTTTTTGGCAATCTTTCTTATAATGTCCCTTTTTCTTGCAGAAAAAGCATAGATCCTTATTGCCATGTTTCTTGAATGACACACTGCCTTCATTCTTTTTCTGTAATGCATTCTCATTGCCTTTACCTTTTTTCCATTGTCCCTTTTTATAAGTGACTAAGTTAGCACTCTCCAAATTTTCATGCTTCAGCCTTTCTTCTTCTTGTACACACATGGTCAAAAGTTCATTGTTAGACCATTTATCTTTATGTGTGTTGTAAGAAATTTTGAAAGGCCCATACTCCGAAGGGAGAGAATTAAGCACAAAATGAACAAGGAATGATTCTGGAATTTCAACTTCCAGTGCCTTAAGTTGAGAAGCAATGTCCCTCATTTCCATTATGTGCTCACACACATTCTTCGATTTATGATGTTTCATTGCAGTAAATTTGCTCATTAGGGTGCTAGCCAATGTCTTGTCAAAGCTAATGAACTGCTCTTCAATGGCTTTCATGTAGTCCTTGATCTTTTCACATTGTGGAATTGAACCTCTAATGCTCTTACTCACATGAGACTTAATGAACATTAGACTTAATCGGTTGGATCGCTCCCACCATTCATAGTTCAACCTTTCCTCAGGTGTACTTTGATCTGAGGGCACAGGTGGTTCATCAACGCGAAGTGCAAGGTCAATGTCCATACACCCTAGTATCAAAAGGATCTTGTCCTTCCATTCCGAATAGTTCTCACCACTGAGAGTAGGAATTTGAGCTGTGCTTGCAAAGGTGTTTGCTACAACAGAAATGTTAGCTGCAACAGTAATAGCCAGTTATTATTTTGAAGCAAATGACTTTATTATGAAATAACCCAATGTTGAATTCAAGTAGTGGCGCAATCTAATCCTTCCTGTGGGAAACGGTAGCATAACTGCATTAGATTTGCTCATCAGAAATGATTAAACTAGTGATTCCTTTATTATTTTGTAATGAAGTTCTATGCCTGTGCATCTAGAATTTCATTACTTAACCATTAAACCACTATTTAATCTAACCAGATCAGTCAAATAATCGCATTCCTGTGGGTAAAGCAATTATTTTAGTGATTCAATCATAATCCAGCTACTGCGAATCTTATATATTCATACAGTCGAAAAGAAATATACACTTGGCATAACATGTTGTGGCTAATCTTAATCCATAGTTATATTTCCCGAAGATAAATTATTAAAGATTTGCACTTCTGGAATGAACTTCATATGTATGAAAAACTGTGTATTAATGAAACTGCGAAAGATATTTTACCGGTTACATTGTTTACACTGTTACAGTATGGTTTGTCCATGCATGGGGAAACTTATATATAGACATTTCATAATTTTCCAGTATACAGTGTAAGTACTATTCATACATAAATAATTCATTGCATGCATGGTTTCAGTGAATAGTTACTACTTAATATTTTGCATAAAATTGCATAATAGATTTTCTCTAAGTTCTGGAAGTAATGAATTAACTATTCGGTAACTGAGTTGGAAAGAAGCAATTGCATGAAAATGGAATCATCACTTAAAGCACAGTATTTAATAATGAACATGTCCTGGTGTCATGTTGTATTAATATTTATGTATCCACTTGCATGAAAAGTGACAGCACACACTTTCAATAAAGTGAACATGTCCTTTTCATGTTAAATTAATATAAGTGTAAATATCCTAAGCATCGTCACACCTAAGACAAATTATCATGCTAAACCCTTTATTAGCATCAGCCCAAAAGAAAAGGAATAGCATGCCGAAACTGTGTGAAGCTTGTACACCATAAATATATCATATGGTTACATATAAAATAAATGATTTAGAATTACATGTCAGCGCTATCATGTGATAGCTATAAAACAGTTCTGACATCTAAGCAATATAGCATGAAGGTAGCTCTGATACCAATGTAGAAAAACAGTATTATATAATCAAAATGCGAAAACAGTATGTGTACCTCCATCCATTGATTGCTTTGAAACAGATAAAGTAATTCCGAGATGTATTGATGAAAACTGGGAAGTGCCTGCTTTCTGCTGCTACAACTGCCAATAGGTGAACGAGATTCCCACAGAGTCTTAATGGAGAAGGGAGAGTTGAAATTTTCAGCCAGTCTATAGTATCTTTTTATTGATGTGTCGATGAATAACCACATGCCATATTTATATAGACCGGTGAGATCCAAATCCCGTTATTAGCCTTGACACGTTCTTCATTCATCAAGAGAAGTGGAGATAAGCACAAGTGGCCAAAGAATATTTCAAGATCCACTTTTTCAGTTTACACACATTAATTCGTATGCAAACAATATGTGGCACGTGGGGGCATAATGAGAATGTTTCTTACATGAAGTTATAATTTTCTTTTAGAAAATGAAACGCACACCTTAGTTTTTCGTAGTGATAGGAAAAAAACATGATATTATGTTTTAGAGCTGTAAATAGAAAATGGAAAGATTTTGTTTGTTCGCATCGTGTTTTCTCCATCGTAATTGATATTTGAACAAAATAATCAACAGATCTTCCTATAGATGGAACATACTAATAACATTCAGTAAAAATTGCTCTTCCTGCAGAGTTAGCCTACTCTTTCATCTATTTTATCCGTTAAAGTGCAGTGAAATGATCAGTGAGTGAGGGCCATTCCATTTCCCTTTTTCTCCTCCCAACATTAGTTACTTCAAAAGATGAATAAAGAGGATCAAAATATGAAAGCTAAAAATCGAAAAATAAAAATAAATGCATATATATATATATATATTATATATTGGTTACAATTTGGTTTGTAACATGCGATGAATCATTGCATTGTATCTATCTTCATCATTTATTTATTGATGATACATCACCATCGACGGACATGACATGTGGGTCAAGCTGTGGTGAGCGTTAGAACAAATATATGTTCATTTTTTGTTGTTACACTTGTCCATTGTGCCTTACCCTCTTATGCACTCGACCACCCTAGTCTTATGTTGAGTTAGTAGCATCCTTATATATGCGCTTCACTCTAGTCCGTGTACATGTATCTCTAGCCTATAAGTGCACATTGATTTGAACTGAAATGATATTCACCTTGATCGAACATGGTTTGCATCTTAATATTTTTTGTACTTGTTTTGTTTTGCCGCCTTGATTTGTTAAAAATTGTTTTACTAAACTATTTTGTTACCCTAGTCTTAACACTTTAACTCTGAATTCTGACAAATGATTTCTAAATTTTTGATTTTTGAACTTGAATATTAGAGTAAATACTTAGATGTGTAATTATACTTTCTGATATATATGCATTCTTGTTGTGCAGACAAGATTCAAGGTGGATAAAGTGTGTAAGGATTACTTGTTAGTGATACCGAGACAATGATGGAAGGAGTCGAAATCAAGACTAGTTACAGCTGTCAAAAAAGCATCCACTTGTCTCGACTCTACTTATAGAGCAGCAGACCTAAAACCAGATAATATAAAGAGCGCTAAAGAGTGGAATGCTTTTGTAAAGGAAAAATTGTTGAAAAAGTTTAATGTGGTTATTTTTATTTTATTGATTACAATTATTAAATTTATTACATTTTCTTATATCGTATTTATTGAATTTATATTATGTAGGAAATAAGCCAAAAATTCAAAGCTATGAGAGAAAATAATAAACTTCAACATACCATGAGCAGAAATGGTTATGCAAGATTGGAAAAGGAAATGGTGAGAAAATATAAAAAGCTTAACCAGTGCAAGTTCCAAAATTTTAATATTGCAATCCCATTTGACGTACATTGATTACTGCTAAAGCATTTTTTATTTGTTATCACTTGTACGTTCTTAAGCTCTTATGCGATTTTTGTAGAAAATGGAAAGTGCAATGTCTGATATTAATAGAGATAGATTATGGTGCAAAGCCCACACCAGAAAAAATAAAGTATCCCCGAATTCAGTTATTGCCGACTGCATAGTGAGGATAAGTTCAAATATATAAAATAAGCAAAAAAAACTAAGCAATTGCAGCTTTATATTATTGTTAATGTAGTACATTTTTAATTGCTTAATATTGGCTAGTTTTGAATTTGTAGTCTAGGATAAAGAGCATAATGCCATGAGTCAGAGTTCTCAGGGAACAACATCGATTACTCAAGATGGTGTGTCAATGCTTTTTGGTCAGGAACATGGAGGACGTGTAAGAGGACTAGATTTTGGGGTTTGTACCATCTTAGCTACATATTCATCGGGCTAATTTGGGTTAAGTGCATGCATTATGAGACTAAATTAGTGGCTTGGAGGCTAAGTTACAAGATCTTACTACGATTATGCTGGTAAGTGTTAATTAGTTATGCTAATGAATATATGGCATGTCCTTACAAATTATTAGTTACGTATGCGGTAATACAATCTTTACAGGATATGAAAGGAAAGCAAACAGTTAATGAGAAAAACCCAAAGACTCCTCATGCTAATAAGCTTCAGGTACCGTTTCTATATATGTGTTTCCAATAGGCACCATAATATATCCATGTGGTTATCAGTACTCTTTATGTTTATGGTGATATGAGGGAACCATGATATATGAAGGAACCATAATATATCTATGATGAAAAGATTAAACATGCTTACTTTCCACTCCTCTGCCGCTTGAATGTCTGAGGGATTCTCCAGCAGTTTCATATATAAAATGTTTTGTAATTTCCTTAAGTTTTTAAGCAATTCCTTCAATGATAATATCCTCTTATTTCATTTTTTTAAAAATCCTTTTTCATATTATTTTGCTTCTGCAAAAAATATAAAAAGGACTTCCTTGCATTGAAATAGACCATGCATTTTCTATTACATCATTATAGCCTTGAAAATTGCACCAGGCGTTATTGAACTTGCAAGTGATATTTTTGGACCGAGAAACATTTTTAACGAGTTGAATAAAAGTTGGGCAATGAACACTTGATGAATGGTTTTGTACTTGTGAATATGAATCATAAAACTTTGAAATAAACTAATAGTTTATATAGGACCTATCAATTTTTCTATGGCACTAATAATTTCATTCCCCTCTCTATGTGAATTTACTACCAAGATATTGCATTTCCTATGATCCATAAAGTTGAGTGGTGCCAAGAAAATCTTCATCTATATTTTTTGAATCATTTCTAGGCTCAATTCATATAAAACAAAGTTAACTAACAAAAGAATAGATGCAAGGCTTATAATTTCTTTTATATGTTCCCAAAGCATGCTTCTTTCTTAATCCTATGCAACCCATACACAATTGTTAGAACTAAATTTGGGTCTCCATTATTCTAAAGTAGGCTTGTTATAGCTTGACTGTCATTTAGAATAGAATTTGAAAATAACTACTGTGGCTAGCTATTACTTAGGATCTTGTAATATTGAATATAATAAAATCTAAATGCGGAAACAGATGATAATAGCAAAGTAAATGAAAATTAGTAAAATAAAACAAGCACACCAGGAATTTTTATACTGGTTCGAACTTCCCGTTCTACGTCCAGTCCCAGACTCCTTCTGGAATTTCAACTACAACAACCCTCACTTAACCCGGAGGAACAGGTCTATACAACCCTTGAACAGCCGAACAAGGGACCTGAGCAGCAGAACATGATTTCGCCTCAACAGCCGAAGAGGACTTCACACGCCTGAGCAGCAGAACAAGACTTATACAAAATAAAGTTTTCTTGACACTATGTGTTCTTTAATAACACGAATATATCAATTACAGTACACTGTTCCTATAATCTTCTTCTTTATGATATATTTATATATGTATATATGAATATGCGAAGAACAAGGAAGCAATAGAATGAAATTGAATGCACAAGAGTATTAGAATCAAGAATATGAGAGTAGAGTAAGAATAGATTGAAATTCGTTGATAAAAGAATGGTTCTATTGTTTTATATAGATTATAAATAGGTGCATTTGTTAGTGAAGAGTTGTCATGAAGAGATATGGTCATATCTATTGAAATGAAGGACGCGTCTCTTCACGAATGGAAGTGCCTATTTGAAAATATAGCCGTTGTAGATATTCAGACTTCTGAATTGAATAATTCAGACTTCTGAAATTGCACTAAACAATATTCAGACTTCTGAATTTGCACAAAACAATATTCAGACTTCTGAATTGAATAATTCAGACTTTTGAAATTGCACGAGCTCAAACTAGAAAGGAAATAGGCTATTTTTGGCCTTATTCAGACGTCTGAATATTATGGAATCACAACTTTGTTTCAGCATTCAGACGTCTGAATGAAGTATTTCCGACGTCTGAATTTAGCTTGTAACAAAAAATTACCATAACTTAAATGGTTAGAGCACTTGCCTCTTGAACTAGTGACTCGGGTTCGAGTCCTGCTCCATGCAATTTTTGAAAACATGATTTTTCATTTAAAATATGAATGTATATGTGTGTATACCATTTGGAGAAGATTTTAACATTTGTAAACTCTAGACATGACACATATGACTAATAATACTTTATTTGTCACTTTTGTCTTGTCTCTATCGTGCATATCTCTTCTTGTATCTCCATATACATTCTTTCATCCTTTTTGTACTGTGAATCTTCATTTTGAATGTATATTTTTATCTCTTTTTGATGCTCATGTACCTGCAAATTAGCTTAGAGATTCTTTGGCATAATTGTATAGTTGTTGTCATTAAAATCCAACAATTGAGGTTCTAACATTCTCCCCCTTTTGATGATGACAACTATACAATTTTAAAATAATATTAATATGTTTAAAGCTCCCCCTAAGTATAACATCCCCCCTAAGTATAATATCTCCCTCTATTAATGTGCATATGAATTTCTCCCCCTTTGTCATTATAAAAAAGAATGAGGGAATATAATAAATTATATAAAATATATTGTACATAATGAGATAAACTCATTATTAATTGTGGAGGAAAAATAAAATAGATTTTACCATATTTGCTGAAGTCCATATTTCATTGTATGCACGTAATTCTATTAAACGTATGGAACATTCTTTAAAATTCCAAAATCTATCCTTTTCCATTTGTTTCTCTGAGTACCTGCAAAAAGTAATAATCATTTTTGGTACCCACTTATTATGTTAGGGTCCAGGGGGTTAGGTCTTAGGAAACCATACCCATTTAGGTGTGGTTGAACCTTTATAAATATAATTTTCATTGTTAACTACCATATGAAAATAATCATCAATGTATTTTTCTCTATTTTTCCAATTAATAGGAACCCAAACACCAAGATAATTTTTATTCATATTTCAGGTAAATGATTTTATACTTCTAGAGAAATTATAAACATTATTAGTCATATCAGTATTTGGATTTCTATAAAAATTGGATTTAGACTTTACTCGAAATTTAGTACTAGCACCAATATTTTTACTATACATGAAAGCATATCTAGTGGTATTTCTACGATGAGTTTTATTATATCCTAAACCACTTTTATCATTGTGAGATTTTGAACTCTTAACATAACCTAATCCCTTCTTATTTGAAGCAGGTTGAGAATTTTCAATAATCCTAGATAAATTTTCTCTCCCTTTATTAAAATTGGAAATATTTTTAGTAATGTCATCAAGCTTAGTTTTGAGACAAGTGTTATCTAACTCAACAATTTTAATTTTTTTTTAACTCATGATCCTCAGAAGGAAGAGCATTATTCTTTTCTTTTCGAGCTTCTATTTCTTGACTTAATAGAGCGAGTTGAGAATTGTCTGAATCTTGAATTTTCTCAAGTTCTTCTTCTAATATTTTCTTCTCGTCTTTAAGCATATCTCTTTCGAATTCTGCTTTCTTATAATTTTCCAAAGCTTCCTTATATTTTCTTTTGATACTTTTTAAAGTGTCGAGAAGTTTTGAATTTATTTCTATCATATCATCAAAATTTAGATCACTAACCTCGTTATCTTTTTCCATGAATCATTTGTTTGTTTGCTCTTTTGATTTTTCTTTGTTGCTCTTCCTCTTCTTATTGCCTTGACTATATCTCTTTGTAGCCATTTATTCTAGGACGTTGTTACGTTCTCTAGAATACCAGGCTCTGATGCCAAATGAAAGTGACTACTGTGGCTAGCTATTACTTAGGATTGTGTAATATGGAATATAATAAAATCTAAATGCGAAAATAGATGATAATAGCAAAGTAATTAAAAATAAGTAAAATAAAACAAGCACACCAGGAATTTTTATACTGGTTCGAACTTTCCGTTCTACGTCCAATCCCAGACTCCTTTTGGAATTTCAACTACAACAACCTCCACTTAACCCGCAGGAATAGGTCTATACAACTCTTAAACAGCCAAACAAGGGACCTGAGCAGTAGAACATGATTTCGCCTCAAAAGCAGAAGATGACTTCACACGCCTGAGCAGCAGAACAGGACTTATATGAAATAAAGTTTTCTTGACACTATGTGTTCTTTAATAACACGAATTTGTCAATTACAATACACTCTTCCTATAATCTTCTCCTTTATGATATATACATTAATATGTGAAGAACAAGGAAGTAATAGAATGAAATTGAATGCACAAGAGTATTAGAATCAAGAATATGAGAGTAGAGTAAGAATAGATTGAAATTCGTTGATAAAAGAATGATTCTATTGTTTTTATATGGATTATGAATAGGTGCATTTGTTAGTGAAGAGTTTTCATGAAGAGATATGGTCATATCTATTGAAATGAAGGACGCATCTCTTCGCGAATGGAAGTGCCTATTTGAAAATATAGCCGTTGTAGATATTAAGAATTTTGAATTGAATAATTCAGACTTCTAAAATTGCACTAAACAATATTTAGATATCTGAATTGAATAATTTAGACTTTTGAATTTGCACAAAACAATATTAAGACTTCTGAACTGAATAATTTAGACTTCTGAAATTGCACGAGCTCAAACCAGAAAGGAAATAGGCTATTTTTAGCCTTATTCAAATGTTGAATATTTTCATTCAGACGTCTGAATATTATGGAATCACAATTTTGTTTTAGCATTTAGAAGTCTGAATGAAGTATTTCAGACGTCTGAATTTATCTTGTAACAAAAAAAAATACCATAGCTCAAATGGTTAAAGCACTTGCCTTCTAAACTAGTGACCTAGGTTCGAGTCCCACTCCATGCAATTTTTGAAAACTTGATTTTTCATCTAAAATACGAATATATATGTTGTATACCATTTGGAGAAGATTTTGACATTTGTAAACTCTAGACATGACACTATATGACTAATAATACTTTGTTTGTCACTTTTGTCTTGTCTCTATCGTGTGTATCTCTTCTTGTATCTCCATATACAATCTTTCATCCTTTTTGTACCGTGAATCTTCATTTTGAATGTATATTTTTATCTCTTTTTGATGCTCATGTACCTACAAGTTAGCTTAGAGATTCTTTGGCATAATTGTATAGCTGTTGTCATTAAAATCCAACAACCGAGGTTCTAACATTCTCCCCCTTTTTGATGATGACAACTTACAATTTTAAAATAATATTAATATGTTTAAAGCTCCCCCTAAGTATAACATCTCCCCCTAAGTATAATATCTCCCTCTATTAATATGCATATGAATTTCTCCCCCTTTTTCATTATAAAAAAGAATGAGGGAATATAATAAATTATATAAAATATCTTGTACATAACGAGATAAACTGATTATTAATCATGGAGGAAAAATAAAATAGATTTTACCATATTTGCTGAAGTCCATATTTCATTGTAAGCACGTAATTCTATTAAACGTATGGAACATTCTTTAAAATTCCAAAATCTATCCTTTTCCTTTTGTTTCTCCGAGTACCTGCAAAAATTAATAACCATTTTTGGTACCCACTTATTATGTTAGGGTCCAGGGGGTTAGAACTTAGGATACCATACCCATTTGGGTATGGTTGAAACTTTATAAATATAATTTTCATTATTAACTACCATATCAAAATAATCATCAATGTATTTTTCTCTATTTTTCCAATTAATAGGAACCTAAATACTAAGATAATTTTTATTCATATATTAGGTAAATGATTTTGTACTTCTAGAGAAATTATAAACATTATTGGTCATAGCAATATTTGGATTGCTATAAAAATTGGATTTAGACTTTACTCGAAATTTAGTACTAGCACCAACATTTTTACTATACATGAAAGCATATCTAGTGCTATTTCTACGATGAGTTTTATTATATCCTAAACCACTTTTATCATTGTGAGCTTTTGAATTATTAACATAACCTAATCCCTTCTTATTTGAAGCAGGTTGAGAATATTCAATAATCATCGATAAATTTTTCTCTCCCCTTATTAGAATTGGAAATATTTTTGGCAATGTCATCAAGCTTAGTTTTGAGACAAGTGTTGTCTAACTCAACAATTTTAACTTTTGTTTTTAACTCATGATTCTCAGAAGCTAGAGCATTATTCTTTTCTATTTGAGCTTCTATTTCTTGATTTAATAGAGCGAGTTGAGAATTGTCTGAATCTTGAATTTTCTCAAGTTCTTCTTCTAATATTTTCTTCTCGTCTTTAAGCATATCTCTTTCGAATTCTGCTTTCTTCTGATTTTCCAGAGCTTCCTTATATTTTCTTTTGGTACTTTTTAAAGTGTCTAGAAGTTCTGAATTTATTTCTATCATATCATCAAAAGTTAGATCACTAACCTCGTTATCTTTTGCCATGAAGCATTTGTTTGTTTGCTCCTTTGATTTTTCTTTATTGCTCTTCCTCTTCTTTTTGCCTTGACTAGATCTCTTTGCAGCCATTTATTCTAGGATGCTGTTACGATTTCTAGAATACCAGGCTCTAATACCAAATGAAAGTGATTACTGTGGTAGCTATTACTCAGGATCATGTAATATGGAATATAATAAAATCTAAATGTGGAAACAGATGATAATAGCAAAGTAAATGAAAATAAGTAAAATAAAACAAGTACACCAGGAATTTTTATACTTGTTCGAATTTTCCGTTCTACGTCCAGTCCCAGACTTTTTCTGGAATTTCAACTACAACAACCCTCTCTTTACCTGAAGGATGAGGTCTATACAACCCTTGAACAGCCGAACAAGGGACCTGAGCAGCAGAACATGATTTCGCCTCAACAGCCGAAGAAGACTTCACACGCCTGGGCCGTAGAACATGACTTATACAAAATAAAGTTTTCTTGACACGACGTGTTCTTTAATAACACGAGTTTGTCAATTATAGTACACTCTTCCTATAATCTTCTCCTTTATGATATATATATATATATATATATATATATATAATGCGAAGAACAAGGAAGCAATAGAATGAAATTGAATGCACAAGAGTATTAGAATCAAGAATATGAGAGTAGAGTAAGAATATATTGAAATTCATTGATAAAAGAATGATTCTATTGTGTTTATATAGATTATAAATAGGTGCATTTGTTAGTGTAGAGTTATCATGAAGAGATATGGTCATATCTATTGAAATGAGGGACGCATCTCTTCAAGAATGGAAGTGCCTATTTGAAAATATAGCCGTTGTAGATATTCAGACTTCTGAATTGAATAATTCAGACTTCTAAAATTGCACGAAACAATATTTAGACTCTGAATTGAATAATTCAGACTTCTGAATTTGCGCAAAACAATATGTAGACTTCTGAATTAAATAATTCAAACTTATGAAATTGCACGAGCTCAAACCAGAAAGGAAATAGACTATTTTTGGCCTTATTCAGACATCTGAATATGTAACGACCCAACTTCCAAACTCCAGGAAGTCGCATCGCTAAGAAGAAAGAAAGGGATAGAAAGAGAAAAGAAAGGAAAGAAAGAACAGACAACATCAGAATCTCACAGCGGAATCGAATAAATTATAATATATAACATAAAACTTTACATAGTATCATATACATCAGAGTTAAACAGCTAATACAACACAAACTAGACAGTTATAAACATCTGTCTAGCAATTACAATTCAAATACATCAGAGAGAACAGACTCAACTCAAACACAGCGGAACACTAAATATATCTACACGCTGAAGCCTCCTGCTCCATTATCTCCTCCAGAACTTGTCAAAGAAATCCTGAATCACTTGACTACTCATACATAATATGAGTACCCAAGAGTTGAATAAAACAGAAAATAAACACTCAGGTCAGACAGGGGTCTGGTGTGAGTAAACGGGGATAAAAGTTGCTTAACTTTAGAAAATCCTTTGAAAACAAAAGGTATCACGCAAGTCTTCCCTCACATAAACATGAAAAAGTTTTTACCTTACGCTAACCAAAACATTTGATAGGAGATCCAGTGACATTATAATAGTGTCTAGGGTTTTCAAAATAAAATACAGAAATAGCTGGAATGCTTACATCTCACGTTCCAACATAGTTGGGCACAATCAAAACCGTACAGGCGCTTATTGGATTATGGATTCCATCAACGGCAGGGCTACTGGGGTACCGCCCGTCACAGTACGTGGCCTAGATCAACGTACCGAGGAGTACTCCCACTCCCCTGCAACACAAAGCCGGAACCATTCCTTACTTAACAGTTCCGAACAAGACAACCCCGCAGTTGGTGTACACTAACAACTGCCCACTAAGCCGAATAAAAAGGGACCTCTAGACAGGGATCAATCTTGCTCTCCAGTGGGTGCTACCCACGAAGCTTGCTGCACCTCCCCTGTTTTAGCCATTCCCGGTTGATGAGGCTTGAGGCTACGATTACCTTTAGAGGACACATCACTTAGAATGCTCATCGTCCACCTGACGATGTTCTGAAAGCATTCAATCCATACAAGTTCGTTCCAGGTTCGAACGAAACCGAAGGCATTATCACGTTACACTCATTTTGGAATCACCCTCAGAGTTAACGACGATAACCCTTGCACTCTATATCACCATCTCGAATCTATAAGTACTATTTCGTCAAACTTATTACGGAATCACCCACAGAGTTATACTGACGTATAGCCCTTACACCTCGAGTCTTCACTTGCTCCACTTGGATTAACGACCTAACGTTTAATTGGAATCGATGTGGTTTTCGGATATCCAAATATGGAAACCCGATCCCGATCTCATCGAAACCAAATGCCATCTTAATGTCCAAGTTATACTTAAAGGTTTTAAACAATTAATTTATTTCATTATTATCTAATTCACATAGATTGATAAACTATATCTCACAATAGATAATCACATTCATATCATAAACAGATAACCTGTATCATCCATAAACAGATAATCATCACAACCAAATAATTCATCACAAACCATCATACTTAAACCAAGCATTCATATCATATAGATACGACTCATCTCATTTCTGAGATCACAACCATTCAATCAATAACATCCATAAGCAATGATTTACTAATCAACAATTATAATTAATTTAAAATGAATTAAATTAATTACAACCATCTCTAATTAATTTAAAATAATTTAAATTAATTACTCATTTAAATCCTGCTTAACATCCATTAATTAACCCAATTAATTAATTGCCCACTAAGTATTTAACTTGATTAAACATCCTTGATTAATCATTCACTAATTACAATAAGTAATTAGCCTTTAATTAATTTCATAAATTAATTAACCTTAATAATAAATAATTAACATTTAATTACTCATTTATTAATTATAATTAATTATATTTACCCTTAATTAATTACAATTAATTAATCTCTTAATTAATTTTTACTTAATTAAACAATCCTTAATTACATCATTAATATTAATTAATGATCTTTAATATTTAAATAAATTACTTAATTAAAATTAATTACATTTAGTAATTAATCTAATTATTAATCACCTTGATTAATATTAAATTAAGTAATTAACTATCTTTAATTAATAAATCATTAATCATTAATCAATTCCTTAATTAATTACAAAAGTAATTATCTAAATTACTAATTACATTCCAGTAATTATCAGTATTACTTCTCTAAGTAATCCTGCTCCACTAATTACATTAAGTAATTACATTCTTAAAATCATCAAATGATTTATTTAAATTAATTAAAGTAAATTAATTAACTTAATTAAATCACTTATCAAAATTAAATACAATAAGTAATTAATTCCTTAATTACTTGAACTATTAATTATACTTAACAAACTTCAATTAATTAGATTCAATTAATTAATCTAGTTAATTATCAAAATTAATTACATTAATTAATTACTAAATTATCCTTAGACAATTATTTTTTATTAACTAACAACATTTTCAACAATTACATACTTAAGGAAATTTGAATTAGATTAATTATTAACGAATCATTTCTAATTAAAATTAATCTAAATCATTATTTAAAAATCAAATAATTAAGTAAATCCTTAATTATTTTAAATATTTCAAAATAATTAAATCACTTATCAAATGACTCATTTATATTCAAAATGTATTAAAACAATGCATTTCTACATTTAAATTCAAATTCCATTTCATTTAAAAATTTAAAGATTCAAAATGTTTAATCATTTAAACATTAATCCCAATTAAAATAATTACAAACCTTAAAGTAAAAATGAATGTTTAAACAACATTCATTACTTAAATATAAAAGAAAGATTTAAAACAAAATTACTTGATAAATTAAGCTTTAAAAATAAATTGATTATTTCAACTTTCAAATTTTAAATTTACACTTCATATCTAAATTCAAATACTAAAGGAAACTAAATTCTTTCAGGTTTAAAACTTATTTGAAATCAAATTCTTTCAAACATTTCAATATGTTCATTTCAATTTTTTTTATTTTTTACAAACTGGTTTTGAAATCAAAACTAATTTTCAAAGTAACTTGAAAACTGTTTTAACTTGATTTCAAAAAAATTTAAATCTTGCTTAAAACATTAAAATTTGTTCATAATTTAAAATCTTACAAAACTGTTTTGGATTATAAGTCAGGTTTTAAAAGTAAACCTGAAATAGTTTTAAACTTGATTCAAAACTGAATTTAAAACTTGTTTAAATTTAAGATTTCATTTTTAAAAATTTTTAATTTCAAACTGCATTTGAATTCAGATCCAACTTACACTAAAATTAAACTCCTGCACTAAATTTTGAATTTCATTCAACATTTTAAAAACTGCAAAATACTCTCAGGTTTAAACCTGAAAACTGTTTTAATTTTGATTTAAAACTGAATTTAAATTTAAGATTTCATTTTTAAAAAACTTTGAATTTCAAACTTCATTTGAATGTAGATTCAACTTCCATTTGAATCAGATTCTAACTTAAAAAAAATGAATTCATTCAAAATTTTAAAAATTGCAAAATCTCTCAGGTTTAAAACGTGTAGCCAGCTTACCCGAGGAAACCATAATTTACTTCGAGTTTTAAAGCTACCTGCTCCGAATCAAAAACATAATAACCCGAGGATTGCTTCGAGTCAATTAAACCCTGCACACCCAAATGACCACCAGACTCCAACATGGATGGTGCACATGCACCGTCGCCTCGATGAACTCCAGCCACTCCAACCTTTTGCTACAAATCACTGACCATCTCCCTATACCACACAATCATCCAAACTCTCCCATATCAGCTTGAGATCAAAAATTTGAAAAAAAAACAACAGCAACCTGCAATATCACCACAACACCATACCAAACCTGTCAACAGTCGATAGCCATGCTTCTGACCATCATCACTGCTGAAATTCCGGCAGATGATCCATCTACAACCCCTCTTCAACCTCCCAAATCCTTACCCCACTCGATGCAACAAAGTGAATGTGCAGACCCTCAAAACTTCAACACTGCAACACTTAAAACCAGGGTTTTGAATACCTGAAATCCCAATCCCCTCTTCTCTCTCTCTCTGATCAAATATCACCACATTCCCCTAACATTCTTACATCAAAACTCCACTACAGCGGGCATCTTAACCCCCAAATTGACTAGCCTACAGATATTTTCAAATTTTCCTATTTATATTTTAAAATAGAAATGCCTTTCCCCTAACAGTTTATTTAAAACTGTAATATTAGTTTTTGAAATTCCTAATTTCAAACATGTATTCTAATTTATACACTTGTTCTAATAATTTATGATGTTTGATATTTTTTTTATTCTAATGATGACTGATTTTAGTTTACAGAGGCTATAGATTTATTAAAATAACTTAAAATTTATAAATCTAAGTTATACCAAACAAACATATCTTATTTACACAAAAATTACTAACTGGAATCAATTCAAGTGGTAAAGAATTTCTGTAAAAGAAAATCTTAATTTACAAAGATATGTAGCTACAGGCAACAGCAACATATAAACACATTCAAATATGTACACAGAACAGTCATCATCATACATGCTCATATCATTCAATTCATATGCTCTGATACCTCAAACTTTTGTGCATGTGAGGTTGCTTAGTTCATTTAATTTTTAAACAGAAACTGAATAATTTTTTTTCCTAAACAGTTTTTGATTTCAATGAATTTAAAACTTAAGTTCTGTAAATTATAGATGGCTCTGATTTTTAAAAGGAAAAACTGTTTTTAAAATAAGAAGCTTACTCACCTTTAAAATTTGAAGAATGCAGAGAATAAATTAGCTGCAGATTTCAGGACCTTGCACATTGAAGTTGCATTTGAAATCTGGGTTTTGCAAGTTGAAGTTGCTTGTTGTTGATGATGTATGCATACCCATTTTCAAATGTACAGATTTGAAGCTGTTCTTCAATTTGTAGTTGATACTTTGAAGAGAAAGATTGCAGATTTGATTTGTTTTGAAGAAATTGATTTGTATTTGGTTTGCTGGATTTGATTTGTATTTTTGATTGCAGATTTTTTAGTTGAATCAGGTGTAGTTGATTTACTGAAATTTGATTCTCAGATTTCAAATGAGAAAATGTGTTTTTAACAAAATGCTTTAGCTATGTTTTATTGTTAATATAATTAAAAATCAAAAATAAATTAACTTGCCACTTGTTTTATTATCATGTTAAATGTTTTACAAGTGTTCACTTTATGTTTTAAGATTTAACTTAGTTCATTTCAATATTTAAAAGAGAATTCTAAATTTATAAAGGTATTTGAATTTATCTTAAACCATTTCTAATTTATTTCTAGCATGTTTCAAATGTTTATTTAACATTAGCCTTGAAATAATTACATGTTTATTTATAACTTCTTATAACATTTATTTTAATGTTTGTTTGATTATTTTTAAAATAATATTCTTTACGAAACTAAATTTCAAAAGGAAAGATTTTTAAAAGAAAAGAAAGGTTGAATTCAATTTTATTTCAAAAGGTTTCAAACTAAATATTATACTTTAACAAGAATGAATTAAATCTTATTTCAAAAGAAAAGCAATTTTAAAATAAAACAAAACAAACTTTTGTTATAAAATAAAATCTAAACTATATTTATTCTTATAAACAAATAAATACTTACTTACATTTCTATAAAGATATAAGAAATATTTTTAAAACAAACTTTTGAAAAGTTTACAATGCCAATTTAAATAAATTTTAAATCAATTTACAAATTATACATTTATATATAATAATTATAAAATATCCTTTATTTAATATAAATTAAAATTAAAACCAAATCCTCTATTTATTATGTATAAAAATTTATACATTATAAATAAAATATTTTTATATCAGTTTAGAAAGATAAATTTATTACTTAAATATTTTTAACCTTTGAAAAGAATATCATTTAACAAACTAAATAATTATTAATTTTCAAAAGAGAATTCCTGTTTGAATTAAATTATTAAATCAATATTTCACAATTTAAAATAATTATCAATGAAATTATTAAATAATTATTGCCTAAATTCTTGGGACATCACAGTATATTTTCATTCAGACGTCTGAATATTATGGAATCACAATTTTGTTTCAGCATTCAGACGTCTGAATGAAGTATTTCAGACATCTGAATTTAGCTTGTAACAAAAATTTACTATAGCTCAAATTGTTAGAGCACTTGCCTTTTGAACTAGTGACTTGAGTTCGAGTCCCACTCCATGCAATTTTTGAAAACTTGATTTTTCATTTAAAATATGAATGTTTATGTGTGTATACCATTTGGAGAAGATTTTAAAATTAGTAAACTCTAGACATGACACTATATGACTAGTAATACCTTGTTTGCCACTTTTGTCTTCTCTCTATCGTGTGTATCTCTTCTTGTATCTCCTTATACATTCTTTCATCCTTTTTGTACTGTGAATCTTCATTTTGAATGTATATTTTTATCTCTTTTTGATGCTCATGTACCTGCAAATTAGCATGGATATTCTTTGGCATATTTGTATAGTTGTTGTCATTAAAATCCAACAATTGAGGTCCTAACAGAATTCAATTTCCATAAATTGTTATCCCAACAAATTAAGATTCTACATTTACCATCTTCAATTTCATCGAAAGTGTATCCCCAGTTAGGTCTAAATCCTTTGACGAAAACATGTATACATTGTTATTGTTATGTTTATGGTCTAAAAGAGAAAAAACTTTCATAATAGATATATTATGTTGCCTTCATATCATCATAAAGTGATATGAAAGTTTTTGCTCTATACTTTCATCAAATATACCGTAATATGAAAGTTTTTGCTCTTAATTCCCATCTCAAACATAAAGAGTAGCACCATGTGTTGTACTATAGTATTTCAGATATACTGAAATATATGTTCCATAAAGAATTTTTTTACTGTTGCATGATATAGATCGCAAATATTTCATATATGCTGTAATGTAATATTTTTATTAAGAGTCAACACCACCTGATATATGTCACATGTAATTTTGTATTATTTTAAATATATATCACATATTTTATTAATACTTTGACCTAACAATGCCTAATATGTATATAGAAAACTATTTTGTTTCAATTGAAAATCCTAGATCCACCAGCTACAAATTCCTTTTAAACTAGGTACTATTATAGTTTTTGATTTATTATAATTAAGTGGTAGTTAAGATTTCAATTTCCGTTACTTTTGTATTTAATTTATTTTTGTGTAGATGAATATATTTCTAGTTGCAGAAGCAATTCTCATCCTTGCTCACCTTACTTAGGTGGGTGATCATTTAGAAAATGATGTTTCCCTACAATATAGCAAATTGTTAGGGATATTGTTTTTCTATTTTTTGTTAGGGATATCGCATATTTTCTAGTGATATATTCAAGAAACTCCCTACAGTAATAGTCTAATTTATTCCTAAATATTTTTTACGCAGTAATACCGTGTGAACAATAATTTGACAATTCAAGAACAGCCTAAACAAGATGCAAGGCAAGCTGAAAATGAGCCCAGAAAATGTAAAATATTGAGTTGGCAAAAGCAAGTTTTTGCAAAACCACTGATCCTAATTGTTTGGTGCACTTTAAAAAACCAGGACCAGATGGTTGTAAAGTTTGGGTTGATGTAGCGGTGGACCCGGAAGCTTTCTTATGGAGGCAGAATTCTAAGATGTGTACTATTGGAGAAGCTGTAAGATCAACCGTGGCTTGGCATAAAGACTTCATTGCCTTCGATTAGTGTACTTCCTTGGGGTATGCATTGTTTTTTGATACAAAACTTTATCTTTATTATGTACTTAGTGTTGTATCGTTGTATTTTGGAATGGTTCTTTGAGAATGTTGTTTTCGTACGGTTTTAGTTGGTGATGTGAATGACTACTTTATATTATTTTGTTAGATATATTTGTACTTTATTGGAATTTTATGATTATTAATGTTTATGAATGAATTTTATTTAGTTAGTCTCAGGTGTGTATTGGTAGTTTTGGTAAATTAATAATTGGTGCATGTAACTACTTTTGGCTTTAAATCACAACTGTCGGTTGTAGTTTTAATTACAACTGTCAGAAAAAGCTGTAGAACATAAAAAATCACAATGGTGAGTAATAGTTGTAGCAGTTATCCTATAGTTGTCATACCTAGTACACTACGAAATGTTATATATCTACAACAGTTATTAACAGTAGTAAAAAGTTTAATTGCAATGGTAAAAAACAGTTGTAATAGGTATATGACAAGGTTTTATTCAATAATAGAACACAGTTGTAAATTTTTTTAGTCTATTCCAACTTCTCATAATACGACGGTGGTTCCACCGTTGTAATAGATCTTTCATACTAGTTTTCCACCGTTGTAATATGGTGATTCTGCTCTAGTAGATGCCATTGGTATTATGCTATTTCGTTAAGTTTTAAGGGAGTTAAAGTGATTTGAGTGTTTGTCTGTAGAGAGTAAGATAAAGAAGGAAGAAGGAGACAATTGGTTTTTGAACTAAAAGTATGTGAGTTTGTTTTTAAATGGAAGGAGGGAAATGCAACTGTTCCTTCTCAAGCTCAAATTCAAATTCCAAGTTTTAGCGCTCGAATTAATCCAATGTCGTTTCAACCATAATTCCTCCATATGGACTCTAAGTGAGGCAAACCAAAATACTATGTGGATTAGAAAAAAGAGAAAAAACCTAAATGACTCTGGTTTCGCCATCAAATTCAAAAGTTGAAAAAAATGATCATTTCGCCCCTCCTTATTTAATATTAATTTGATTAACATGTTAAATGTTATTATTTCTATATAGATATATTTTTAATATTTAATTATAATATTTATCGCCTTTTTTAGAGAATTACATTCTCTTCACTTAAAAGAATTTCGTCTCCAAAATTCCTAAGGAATCGAAAATGTAATATAACTTTCATTCATTTGGTAAAAATATCAATCAAATATACAATCATAGCATCCAATGCAAACAACATATAGACATGAATGATATAAATAGCATATAGACATTAAAAAAACCATGAACTTGCAATTCCTACACTTACGATGCGTAAAGTCAGCTAATGCAACCTATATGAATGCAATATGATGACATATTAAGCATGATTCATAACACCCTAATATAAGCATATATATCTAATGCAACCTATATGAATGCAGATTTAACAATATACAATCTAGTAATCAAACCATCCAAAGACATCCTAGCCCTATAATAACCTAAGCTAAGGAAATCAAACAAAAATAAGGAAACATACTGGAAAAGCGTTGAGGGTGAGTAACTCTCGTTCTCTCTTCATGATCCCATGTACCATCCATCGGGTCATTCCCCCATTGCACTCTAACTGATTTCACTACCTTATTTCTAAGTTATTTCCCCCTACATTCGATAATATAGGTCAGACCATAGGATGAACTTGGCAAATATTCTAACTCTATCCCCCGCAATTGAGTAGATGCAATCATAGTCGTCAGATCTTGTACACAATTTTACAAATGTGACATATTGAACACATTATGGACTCTCTTCTTTGGAAGCTCAACTTTATATGCCAAAAAGCCTATCCACTCCAACACTAGAAATGGGCCAACAAATCTAGATGCTAACTTTTTCGTGCTCCTGAATCTTACCACCATCTTCAATCGAAATATGTTAACCCACCATTTTCTACTGTAGTACACAGGCGGATCTAACCCAGTAAACTTCAAAATTATTAAGGCCGATGAATCCAGAGCGATGATTGTAGGATCCAGAAATCAAGTACAAATAATAATATCAAGTCAAAGTCGAATGGAATTGACAGGTATGCCAGGCAGAATGTTCGAAGTATGGAATATGGCTCAATGAGTAAGAGGGATCAGCGTAGATTGGCTCCAACAACATGGATCGACATACTTCGGATTACAAAGGCATTCTTATGGAAAAAAAAATCAATATCTCAACATCTACAAGTCCAACACATGAAATTTTGTGAGCAAGGTGTAGGGACCCTAGGGATCCTACCCTAGAGATCACATATCACTTGTATGAAGTAAAAGGGAATGATACCTATCCTTCTTAGGGGTCGGCTAAACCTAATTTTATAGCGAAGATCGATCAATATCTCAAAATCCACAGATTCAATTAACATGAAAATTGTAGGTCAAGCTAATTAGAACATGTGGAACACCCTATAGGGATTGCGTAGCATTTGGAGCAAGTTGGAGGGATCAGTACCTATCCCTCTATAGGGATCGGTCATAATCAACACCATATTGCAACAAAGATCGGTCAATAACTCGAATTCTACTAATCCAATTAGCATGAAACTTGAAGGCTATAGATAATATAACATGGATGATCTTTCCTAGGGGTTGCATGTAATTTGGAGAAGATTGGAGGGATCGGAGCCTATCCCTCTAGAGGGATCGACAGAAATCAGAATTCAATCAAATTCAATCAATACTACTTCAAAATGCGATATCTCACAAATCATATATTGGAATTGCATGAAATTTGGGGAGCAAATAGCTAACACCATAGGGAACCACCCAAAGGGATCACACCCTATTTGGACACCAAAATAGGGATCAGTACTTATTTCCATAGTGAGCCCAATGGACTTGGAAATTTTTGGGTGGCCTCGTCTTGGTCTCTCGAAACTTCTACCAAAATTTGAAAAAAATTCATGCATGTTTTCCCTATAAATATAGTAGGCATGCGTTAGAAAAGGGATATCCTTTCTACTTCTCTTTATCTTCAACCTAGGCTACACTCTGTCAGTTTGATTCTTGGATTTCAAATTGTAACGTAAATAAACTTGAGTACAATAAAAAGGATTACTTGGGAGTGGACATAAGTCAGAGTTAGATGAACCGCTATAAATCTTGTCTCCTTTTACTTGCTTTATGATTGTTTTAACTTTGTTCTTCATTTATTTCTCTTCATATTTCTGTAATTGGATTGAATATTAGAGCTTTTGCATAATTGGGTGTTAGTGGCCAATTTGACACCGACATTTTGGTGATTTCACTGAGAAGGACTTGCACCCGAGGATTTGGAAGCTAGAATCCTAGATTTGGAAGCTTGGATACTTGGATATAGAAAGCAATGACTAGACAATCAACAAGAAGAGTGCTACCAGAAAGGAGCCACCATGGAGGGAGTCAGTAGGCTTCCTCAGGAGCTGGAGCTAATCAAGCATCTATTTACATCACCAGAGATGAAATGGAAATGATGATGGATGCTATATAGGAAAGGATGCTGAAAAGGCAGAGGAAATGATGAAGAATTTGCTCCAGTAGATTAAACAAGCTAGAGCACAGAATCAAGGAGTTAAACTAGCAGGAGTCACTGGAAATTAGAATCCGGAACATAAAAATGGAGCCAATAGACAAAGGAATAGAAAATAGCAGCCGGGGGTAGTCCCCGCCATCTTGGAGGGTCGCCACCGGTCCCTCCAGAGGGACCGGTACGATCCCCAAAGGCTAGGGGCATGCTCCCGGGTTTGGTTGATCGTGATGCTAGAGGACCTGCGATCGATCACATGGAGCTTGTGCGAATCAGAATTTGGATGCTTATCCGTAGGAATACGTTCAAGAATTCCCTCATAGACTCAGGGACAGCTTAACCGTGATGATAGGAGACTACCATTGGAAGATAATGACAAGTTTTCGGAGATGATAAGGTGAGCTATGCGTAGAGGATTCGTGAACAGGGATTTGGAGGATGTAAATAGAAGTCCATTCGTTCCAAATATCAGGAATGCTAGGAATCCACTAGAATTCAAACTATTAACACGAAAGCTTATGGCAGAAAGTAGAATCCAACTATGCATATGATGAGGTATATATGGCATATTGAAGTACTAGGGGCATGAAAAGAAGTCCTGGCACGATGTTTCCCTTTGTACTTATCAGATGTAGTTGTGCTATGGTTAACATAGTTGGAGTGCGGTTCTAGCACATGGACGGAATTGGTCAAAGATTTATGAAGCAGTTTTGGATTCACATTACGAGACCTAAGAATGTGATGACATTGACATCAATAAAGCAGTGGGCAGGAGAATCACTTAAGAATTTCTTAACCAGGTACAATGTGTCAGTTGTTTCGATGGATCGACCAGATCCATCGATGGTTTGAAAAGGGGAAGTGTCAGGAGTTGCAGATAATTCAGATTTGTAAGATATCACTGATACGAAATCAAACGATGAATCTCGGGGAATTCCACCATGAAGAAGAGAGGATTCTACAACAAGAAGATGTGAATGCTGATAAAAAGGCAATGGAGGTTAATACGATATGGGGTAAACAACCACCCGGTGAAAGCTTAGGAAATGATAAGGGTAAACAGAACATGGATAATAGTTTCGATAGATCAAAGCAACAAAGGGGAAACCAAAATTCTCTTCTTACTCGAAATTGAATGAAACCCTAGAACAGATTTATCTGGATACTTAAGTGCGCCTTCCATATCGATGGTCGGCAAGGAGGGAACCCTACGAACGCGGATGGGTATTAGGAAAGCGCTCCCTATTCCATGAGTTGGATGGGCACAATAAAAATGACTAGAGGCATTTGAAAGATATCATTGGGAAACATGTGAGGAATTGTCAGTTACAACAATAGATAAGGACTCAGGCTGCGACGGTGGAATAGGAGCAGCCACCATCCACCTCGAATGAAAATGGCACTGGGTCAAGGCATCATCATCAACTTGTCATCAACTAATTGGGATAGCATGGAATAAGTAGCAAACTCCACAGTAGGACGACTAAGTCACACATGTACAGGATCGAGGACGATCCCTAGGCGTACTTTGAGATGATGATAAACCATAATGCTAGGGTTTGTGAAATTTGCTTTCTCTTCTTGTTTGGTTCGAAGTTTTATTTTTCTAGATTTCTTTGAACTCCGGTTTGTCGGTTGTACGGATTCTTATTTTATGGACTTAGGAATGCTTAAGTTTAGATCAATGTAATGGAAAACATAGGTCTTCAGGTATGGATTATGCCTGGCAAGGGGTAGGTTGCGTTGCACGAACGCGATGGATCGACCTACTTAGGTCATCCAGTATGGACTATGCTTGGCAAGGATTCAGAGAGATCAAGATCATTAGGCACAGATTATATGTGGCAAGGGGTAGGTCACTTCGCTTGAATGCAATTGATTGATCTACTCAGGTAATCGAGTATGGATTGTGCTTGGTAAGGATCTAGAGAGATCAAGGTTGCCAGGTATGGACTATGCCTGGCAAGGGGTAGTGCTCGAATGTGAGGGATCAGTCTACTTAGATCGTCGAGTATGGATTGTGCTCAGCAAGGATCCAATGAGATCGAGGATTTGGATTAGAATAACAACCCAGAAAGGTTATGGATTTGGATATCAGCTTCGAACAGCTATGGATTTGGATATGGATCTAAAGCGGTCTGATCCGATCTCTAAACGTCTGATTAACTAGCCTTTGATAAGTAGCTCCAATGTTTTTCAGTCCAAAAGCCATCACAATGTAGTAGTATAAACCCAGGTCAATAATGAAGCTGGTGCATTCCTCGTCTGGGACATGCATCAGGGTCTGATTGTACTCGGAGTATGTGCCCATAAATGAAAGCAGTTCATGCCCAGTAGTCGAGTCTACCAGTTGTTCGATTCTTGGAAATTGAAAGCTATCCTTTGGGCATGCTTTATTCAGGTCTGAGTAATCAACGCATGTCCTCTGCTTTCCATTAGCCTTTCTTACTAGTACAGGATTAAATACCCATTTCGAGTAGAGGGTGTCGTAGATAAACCTATTGCCTTTTAGTCCATCCACCCCCTACTTAAGCGTAGCGGATCTCTCCGGATGGGTCGATATTCAATGCATGGCTTGCCATGGTTGGTGAGATCCCACAGATGTTAGAATGAGTCCATCGAACACATCAAGATTTTCTCAAAGAAAGTCGGCTAATTTCTTCATCATCGTTGCATTGAGCTATGATCCAATATTTAGGACTTGTAATGGGTCTTCATGGCTAATCGTGATATCAAACGTCAGCTCAGCGGGTGAAGCCTTAGGATCTTCGGGCAGCTCTTCCTCATCTCTCAGATATATATCTTTATAGAACCAACTATGGTGCTCGAGCCAAGGCTCGAACATTGGTTGCTAGACTTTGTTAGTATTGATGCAGAGAGGCCTCTCTACGTTCTTTCCTTTTTCTTTCCACTGAGCATCCCTTAACTCAACAACATAGCAATTCACTATTGGAAATTTGAGTGTTAAGCACCGATGAGCGATAGCTATCCTGAATTCAACGAGGGTCGGTCGACCCAAGAAAGCATTATATGGAAAGTTCACATCCATTACAACAAACGGCAACACCCGTACTCCCCTACGGTTGCCGTCTCCCAACTCCACCAGTAGCTCCCACCGCTTCAGTAGCAATATCGTTAAAGCCATGATATAGGCTTTATACGGTTTCAAATCCTTGGCCTCCAGTATTATATAGTCGTAGGCCTTCTTAAAAAGGATATTGACTGAACTTCCATAGTCAATCAAAATATTTCTCACTAAGCCAGGGTCAATCATAATCGAGATCACCATTGGGTCTATTGTAGGGGCTCAACCCTTTTTGCATCTCTACTTTGAAATATGATATTGTTGGTCATAGTTCTTTGTTGCTTCGTCGGACCACCGCCCTCCGCTTCGAGAAACCCGCCACATCAACATGTCTTATAGCATTCATGTAATGCTCCATCTCGTTCCAGTCTTTGTCAGCTAGATGTAGTCCTCTAACAATAGTGTTGATGACTAACCTTTCTCTCGCGCTTCTAGGTTCTTTAGCACTAGGTGGGGCTTGTGCTCTATTAGGGTTGAATGTCCCCTGTCTACCACTCTGCGAGGCTCTAACAAACTGTTGCAACTTTCTTTCACGAATCAACTTTTCATTGACATCACAGAGGTGGTGGCACTCGTCCATGGTATGGTCATAACTTTCATGAAATCTATAGTACTTCCATGTCTGTTTCTACTTGTCCATCGGTTCTTTCGAAGGCGATTTTCTACAATGCAGAGTATTACAAGTCGATAGATAGATTTTCTTTAATGACGTGTTCAATGGTGTATGGGCATAAAATGTCATGATCCTTGGCTTCCCTCCCCCAAAATCCCATCTTCGATTGCGATTTCTATCACCGCGTCTCTTTTGCTCATTTACTTTGTTTTGGACATTGACTTCAACTTTCCTAGAACTCTCTCCGGACTATATCATTGTCACATTACTTTGTACTCCCCAACACTCTGGCCAGCAACATCTCTCTTCCTAGTCCGCTTCGCCTCCTCCTTCCTTAGGTATTGAGTTGCCTTCGCGTAAAAACGATCCAACGTTGAAGGAGGCTTTCTCGCCAACCAATCACCAAAATCAGAATTAAGGTCGACTCCCTTAGTCAATGCCATCAATATTGCATCATCTTTTGGATCACTAACTTCTGCGACAGTCGTATTAAACCTTCTCGAATAATCTTTCAGTGACTCCCCCGAAGTTTGGATCTAGTTGGAGAGGGATATGACATTTTTGAGGCGAGCCACGTGCATGCGATATTGCTCTATGAACTTCCTTGATAACTCATCAAATGAAGAAATTAATATGGTGGTAGCTTGGTGAACCACATGGTTGTGACCCCAGAAAAATGGGAAAACATATGCCCTCATCTACATCAATGGCTCGTTCGGAGTGCATGTGTGACTTGTAATTCATGAGATGCTGCCTAGGGTCGGATTTTCCTATATAAGCAGACATCATAGGCATATTAAACCTCTACAGATACTTAGCGTGTAGGATGTTGCCAGTAAATGGAGTAAGACTTCTGGAGAGTCTCTGATCATAGTTGGTCCGGCGTTCACTTTCTTTCACAATCTGTCTCACCATAGCCATTAGGTTCAGCACTTGGAAAGCTGGTGCTTGGCAGCGGTCGTGTTCCACCTCACATGAATGACCCGATCCATGCCTTTAGGCATCACCACATTTCCTTGGCTTAGCATGCTCCTTATGTGCCTCCTTAGCAGTAATCTTATTGTCGCCTCTTGGCTGTGGTTCAATCACATCGCCTGGGTTCCAGCACCTTGGTCTGTCGTAGCATGTATGGAGTTAGCTCCTCCACCAGCATGAAGGTTCCCCCCAGGTTGGAGGGTTCGTTGCCGATCCCTCTAGAGGGTTCGGTTTCGATGCTGGTAGTATGGCGATAATCGATCACATAGTTCCTCCTCAATCTTCCAACATTATACGCATCTGTCTTGCTTCACCTGTTCCTTTGATAGTCATCAGATGAAGAGATGTTCTCTAATCCTTAGTATGCAGTAGGCTCCTCCTTGTCTTCTTCGTTGGTCTTTTAACTAGTTCATCAGGTCGATATTGGCTTGGATTTGCTGATTGAGCTGTTGTTGGCTATCTAACAATTCCTCTATTAGGACTTCAAAGTTGGCTTTGGTGATGTAATCGGCAGGATATGGGGGCATCGGCAGCCGCTGGTTGCACATTTTGGTCAACCTGTTAAATGTTGGTGCCGTCGTTGCCTACAACGGCACGTAAAGTAGTGGACTTGTTTCCTCTGGCCATGGCTAATAGATTCATTATATATTTCCTTCAAATCTGAGTAGAAATGGCAACTTTTCGATAGAAATTAGGATCTCATGGATATTGTAATCCACAAGTTGATGATGAGAGCCAATTAGGCCGAGAATTCTCTTTCTTAGTGAAAGCACCAAAATATTTGCACCAAAAGTTGGCAAAACATCCAATAGATTGAAAGTAGAGAAATAAAGTGAAGAATTAAACTTAAAACAGAGAGTAAACAAGCAGAAATAAGAACAAACAAATTTATAGTTGTTCGGCGTTGATTGCCTACATCCACTTAAATGAATTATTTTATTAAATGCTTCCTTTTCTAGTTACAGAGGGATCATATCGTAATAGATCCTTGATTACAATAGAGTTGAAGTAAAACAGCAGCGTAAAAGTTCCTTAAAATGCATTATGAACTCTATATTTATAGGTGTAGACGACCAAATATCTTCTTGAAATTTCGATGACAGATTCTCATGATGTAGACGAGATCACCCAAAAATTTCCATGGCCCAACTCTTAAGGATGGGCGATTAGTGTCGATCGGTCTAGATGGCTTTATGGACCCACACAATCCCCTATGTAGGTCCCCCTCCATTCTAGCTTCATGATTTCAAAGTTGTTTTGCGTAGTCGCCTACATGTGATGTGGATACATCGATTGATTTCCATTGAGTTGAACTGCTGGTTTAAGTTGTTCATAGCCAAAGTGATCAGATCCAATCCCCTACCTAGGAGGCCCTGCCTAGGGGAGGCACTAAACCATACTTAGAATATTCCAAAAAGTCTCTCTTGATCTCGCTTGATCGTTGCTTCATACCTCTGTCTATACTCAATATCTGGACTTCATGATTATCCTTTTAGGCTAATTGCTTTGTCTACCATCTAGTCTAACTTGTCCAATCAGTCTGGATATAGCCGGGTCAAAAGGTCAGATAACAGAAAATGTTTGTAGCAAAAGTTGACACAAATACCCAATAGATTGAAGGTGGTTAAATAAAGCGAAGAATTAAACATAAAACAGAGAGTAAACAAGCATAAACAAAAACAAACAAATTTATAGTTGTAATGACCCGTAAATTTTTAACGGTTTTATTTACATAAATAACTGAATTTTTCTTGAAAATTTATTGACAAAATTTTACAATGAAAATTTGATATTTGGAATATATCTATTTAAACATAGCAAATGGCAAGTTTTCATTGGCAAATATGAAAGTTGGTTCTGTTGTGTAATTTTCAATTTCAATTTAAATTAGTTAAAATTTGATTGCAATAAATATTTTCAAAAGCTGAATATTTTTATATAATAAAAATGTAAACCATATTCTAAGTGTAACGTCGTGCTTTGTTTCGCCAAATTTGGACTGCTATAGCCCCGTATACCTTATTTTCGGCGAAATAACAAGAAATTTGGCAACGAACATCAAATTTTGATAGGATGATCGTATCGTTGATATTCGTGTACCATTCTGTTCGTCTCGTCGTACTGGTTTCCACAATATATTCATTTGTGTGTTTCAACGTCCAACGGACGGTAAAATCAGTGAAACGGTGGACAGTATCGGTATCCATTTTTGGCCTTTTGATTTCCTTGTGCCATTTATTGCCTACCATGAAAACCAATAAACATAAGAAATTAATATTTTTAGCTTTTAACCTTTACTATTCTGTGGTTTGATATAAATGTTAGTTCGTTCATCTTCGTGGGTGTCTTCGTTTCTTTGCTCTGTGCATGCTTTAGAAACATAATATATATAAATATATATATGAATTATTTATATTTGCTATGCCTTCTTCTTTCAGAAGCCCTCTCGTGTCTTTTATTTTCGATCTCACCTCCCTCTCTCTTTATTTACCTCCACTCAAGCCAACCACACCTGATGGAAGCCGTCGCCCCTTGGTCACACTGAACACGTCAGCCCAGCCTCCACGAAAAATCCACTCGCCCTAGATCCCCTCACCACTGCGCACTCCTGAGTCACAAGAGAACCACCTTCAATGCCTCACTCCATCTCCTATCTCTCTCAGCGGTCCTCCGACCACATCACACCGAAGCGGCCAGTGTATCCTACAACCTATAAACCCTACCTCCCCACATCAGTCACACCATGCCTCCCGATTCACCTCCCCAAACTCCAAACGCCCCATCACCACCGGCAAAGCACCACCCTCCTCAGCCCTTTCAGCACCACATCCCCTTCACCGGAGACCCTCCAACAGCCGAAAACCTTCCCCATCTTTGACCATGCACTCCACACAGCCTACTTCCTTGCAAGCCCTTTCATCTCTACCATACACATCTTCCCTTCCACCTACCTGCCAGTCCATGTCGCCACCAACAAGCCTCGCAACCACCAGACTTCTCCACTCACTACCATTTGTCTATGATAGCCTCTCCATACCCACACGATCCGCCACCTATCAGCCTCCTCGGTCAGGCAACGACCATCCCCTCTCTATTCTTGCTTTAATTTGCTATGTAAATACTATAATATATATAGTTATGTATATATATTTCTTAAGCCCGCTCTTAACAAACACTTCCTGACTGAACCCCTGTCATCTCTTCAACCTCCGAGTAGCCAAGCTTCTTCTCCCTTCAGGCCTGCAACGCTAGCCATTGCTTTGTTTTCGTATGTTTCCTATTCCACATTCCTCCTCTAAAAAAAAGGGAAAACAATGGTATATATATCGTATACATATACATATGTGTGTGTATATATATAATTGTTTTCATTTGAATTCCTGATCTGTTTGATTGCAGTTCGCCACCCAGACCATGTTCGCCACCCTCCAACTAGTCTACGCGCCTTACCATCAACCCACACGAGCATCAGGCAAAACCCTTTCCTAATTTTTTTATTACGTCCTTACAGTATACATTACCTTATAAAATTAAAACTAAGAGTTATATAGAGGAGCATTACATATATAATTCTTCTTTGTTCTGTTCTATGAAAAGGTATAAGTTTATATATAAAGTGCTGTTGCACAGTGACATTTGATACTGCTAATATATATATATATATATATATATATATATATATATATGATTTGCATATATTCTATTTACAGTATGATTTTATATATTAGGTGTATATATATACGTATACATTTTTTGGTTGCTGTTTATATATTAGTTATATATGTAAGTATACATTGTTTTGGTTGCAGCATAAGTACAAGTTTGCCTTCATATTTGTAGACCTGCTTTCTCTCTTATTATGTATGTTTTGATTTTTCAAATAAAATGCAAAAATTTCATTTTAATTTTAATGTATAGTTTAAGAAATTATGAGTTTGAAAATGTATATATAAAGATATTTACTTTAATTTGTGATTTGGAATTTAATAGTGGATTATAAAAGTCTATTTTAAATTTTAATATGCATTTTAAGGAATAACGATTTGAAAAAATATATATGTGTATATATAGATTATACTTTTATACATGTTTGAATTTAATATTGATTTTAGAAAAAAATTCGTTTCCGTCTATATCAAGCTTGTTTTGACTTGTCTTCAACAAATTCTAGCTATCAACTTTGCTTATCAAATTCGTATCCATCGTGCTTTGCTATTGGATTTGTGCTTGGATTTGTAGCTCATACCATTGTTGAATCTTTCCAGCCTTGAAAGTTGAGCAATCGCTTACGATTAACATTCTTATATTTAGTAAGTTTAATTCACTTGAAAAGGCGATTGAAATATGCTATTAAATTTGAACTGTTAATTATTTAATTGTTATATATGATATGCCATTATCTATAACTATTCACCTATGATACCTAACACCATAATCTGTTATTTATACTCTAATTAAATTTGTTACTGATGATATATGCGTGTTGTTGATATGTTATATTATCATCATATTTGTTTACATTCTGTAAGTTCCCTGTTAGTTTAGAAATTCCCTATGGGTTGAAATGATACATACCCGAACGATATTCTAGAATAGAGGAAATAATTCTGGGTTGAAATGATAAACCCAAGCGATTTTTGTTGATTTTGAAATTTTAGGATTACGGGTTGAAATGATATACACCTTAAATATTAAACTATTGCAGGTTGAAATGGTAAATATCCATATCACTTGACCATAAGATAGAAAATTATATATGGACACCGTTGGTCTATTTTGAAGAAAACAATGATTTTCAAAGTTTAGAAGAAAATATAAGAATTTTATTAAATATTGATTTTAGAATTATAATATAAAGAATTTATTTTAATATACGTGTAAAATTTAGATTTTTAAAATTAAATGTTTTGAAAATTTTAAATTTATAAGTTAGTTTTGAAATTATAATTTTTAAGATTTTTCTTATGATTTTATTATTTGAAAAATATATATAATATGATTTAATACAAAGTACATTTAATAATAAGATTTAATTTAATTGGTTCATAATATATTTAAGTATTTATTTGAATTTATATTAATATTTTAATAAAATATATGTTTTATAACTTTAATAAAAATGGTTGGGAAAATAAATTAATGTTTACTTGGAATTTAAATTGGTAAATAATTGAATTTAAATAAACTTTGATTCAAACTTACTAATTTTAAGATTTTAAAAGATATGATTGATAATTTGATTTGATGAAAAATGGTTAAATGAATATTCTAAATTTTAAATAAAATTGAGATCGAATATTTAATATTGATTTAAATTTACAAATTGAGATTTTATTTAATTGTTATGAAAATGATTAAGTGAATATTTTTCGATTTGAATAAAATTAAAGTTAAATGTTGAAATCTAAATGAAACTTATATTGAAAATGTTTAATATTTAAACTTTTAATCTTATTGGAATTGAAGAGATAATTCAAACCCGGATTTGAAATTGATAAAAATTAAAATGGTTTATTGAGAATTTGAATTAAATCTTTAACCTTTTAAACTGAAAGTGTTGAATAGGGACTAACTTAAACTGAATTTTGGAATTTAATCTGATTTGAATTGATTTGTGAAATTGGAGGAAACCATTATTATTATATAAATTATTTTAATATTTATAAACTATTTTAATATACAAATTATTTTAATATATAAACTAATTTAATTTATAAATTTTTAATATATATATACACACACACTATTTTCAATATCTAAACTGTTTAAGTTGGAAGTGTTATGATTTCAAAAGTGTTAAGATTTCAAAAGTGTCATGATCTCAAAAGTGTTATGATTTCGAAAGGGTTATAATTTTGAAAGTGTTATGATTCTAGAAATGAATATTATTTAAAGTGAATAATGATGTCGAATTGATATGGTTTTTAAATGAATATGATATTTTGATATGAAGTATTTGAAATGAAATGACCACGGTGTGAAATAAGCGTTTGGTTGTTAAAGAGACCGGGATCGGGTATTATCATACTCTCTACCAATACCGAAAACCACTTTAACAACTATGTGCGTGGTGGAGATTCCAGAACAAAGTAAGATGGTTTGGCGATGATTCCATATGAGGTTTTAGCGTAGCCCTGAGTCCCGTGAGTCAGCTTGCTGTGGCTAAAATAGAAGCTATACCGGGCCAAGTGGGGTCATTCCCCTTACCGGGCACATTTCTTCGATCCCATTCTACTACTTTGTGATCTGATTTGGGTGCACCTTTGATCCGGGAGTGTGTCATGAGGTGGGCGGTAGTAGCTGCTACTTGTTACCACCAGTCCGGGAGTGCAAACGGTATTTCTACCCTAGCATTGCCACGCTTGCCTTGTCACATGCCCTTTCGCGCCTTCTACGAGTTTGTTTTGTACCGTACCTATGTGGTGTCCTCTAGGTAAACCACCAGTTTAGTGGAGCGTACGACATTGTATAGATGATGGGAATATATAAATTGTGTTATGGAGGATATAGGTAACGCCTTAACGCTATTTTAATAGTTTACTTTACTATAGACATATCATAATAGCTTATATTTCTACATAGTAGATAGTTCCACGGATCCTTAGAGGATGGAAATCCCAAACATCCTTTAAGTTACTTGTATTTTAGTTGACATTTCACTCGAGTTAAATTTACCAGTATAAGGATGTTAATCCTGACTCGAGTGTTTTGTGTTTGCTTTATGCTAGGGTCAGACTGAGTGTCAAAGCATTTGAGACTCACCTTTGGAGATTGGAGCTTTGTTTGAAGATCCATCTATTCAGCTTTCAGTTATTTCAATTATTCCAGTCATTTATTTTCAGACTCTTCAGTTGCTTTTGTATTTGAGATTCATTTGTATTTGAAATTCTGTTGTATTTTATTCCAGACTCTGATGTTTTGTAGTAGTTTCATGAACTACTATTTATCCATTCCGCATCTTATTGTTGTAATACTCTGTATCTGCGATTATGTGATCAATTTATTTACTGTATATGCTAAGTTTGCCAAATATAAAATAACAATCTGTTGTTTTGAGCAATTCAAGTCCGACATGTGCGGATGTAATGGTTCAAAATGCCAGGTCGTTACATTTGGTATCAGAGCTCTGTCTTAGGAAAAATTTAGCATATGGAGTAGATTAATTATAGAATCATATTCAATCGAGCTTTAAATTCCTCGTCCCGGATTAGGATTTCTTTTGATTTTTTGGAACTCCCCTTTGTTCTAAAATCCATTCTTATTCTCTCCTATTCGTGTTGTCTTGATATTGGAGCATCCCATAGCTTCATCCTCGATTGTCAACTTCATCCATAGTTGTGACTAATCATATAAGTTGGCCCGCTAACCTCTGTATGATTCATGTAGGGGTGAAACTCTATTATAACAGGTGCCGATTCATTGAAGATTTCTATGTCCTCGGTTTCGATGTTGTTATCTCTTGCAAAGTACGAACCGTTTCTGTAGTAGATGACTGGGTAATTCTCTCATGATCGAATGTCGAATGCCTCTGAATCAAGTAGGCAAATCTACCTTCTCGTCTAATGTTTAGCTTAATGATTTCGACTTCACCCCTATAGTCAGGGATTATCCTGATGTTTTGGTAAAGTTGCTTCTCTTCCCTTTAAGCGGGAAATTGAAATTCCGCATCAATCTTAATTCTGGAATCTCGATTGACCCGATTAAGGTCGCCGTGATTAATATAAGTCCATCCATCTTTCCTCTTTTGTAATTCAATTACCCCATCTTCGTTCCAAGCCTATCTTCTTAGTCAGAATTTTCTTGAATAAGGTCTCCCTAAATTGAACCTCTATCCTTGTTCTAAAACTATTCTTGAATCATCATGTGAGAGAGTGCATTTGTTTTAATATAAAATTGTTTATATTGTGTTGTTTGAATTGTTATGTATCTGAAAATATGTATTTCAATCTATCTTATCTTTTTGGTTGTTCATATTCTCCTACCTTGCTCGTTTTTGGGGACGAAAATTTTTGAGTGGGGGATAGTGTAGTGACCCATAAATTTTTAACGGTTTTATTTACATAATTAACCGAATTTTTCTTGAAAATTTAATGATAAAATTTTACAATGGAAATTTGATATTTGGAGTACATCTATTTAAACATAGCAAATGGCAAATTTTCATTGGCAAATATGAAAGTTGGTCTGTTGTGTAATTTTCAATTTCAATTTAAATCAGTTAAAATTTGATTGAAATAAAATATTTTAGAAACCTAAATATTTTTATATAATAAAAATGTAAATCATTTTTTGAGTGTGATATCGTATTTTGTTTCACCAAATTTGGATTGCTATAGCCCCGTATATCTTATTTTCGATGAAATAACAAGCAATTTGGCAGCGGATATCGACTTTTGATAGGATGATCATATCTTTGATATCTATGTACCATTCTGTTTGTCTCGTTATTTTGATTTCCGCAATATATTCATTTGTGTGTTTTGGCGTCCAGTGGACGGTAAAATCAGTGAAATGGTGGACAGTATCGGTATCCATTTTGTGCCTTTCGATATCCTTGCATCCATTCATTGCCCACCGCGAAAACCAATAGACATAAGAAAATAATATTTTTTGTTTTTCACTTTTACTATTTCGTAGTTTGATATAAATGTTAGTTCGTTCATCTTCGTGCGTCTCTTCGTTTCTTTGCTCTGTGGATGCTTTAGAAACATAATATATATATATATATATTATTTATATTTTCTCTGCCTCCTTCTTTCAAAAGCCTGCTCATGTCTTTTATTTTCGATCTCCCCTCCCTCTCTCTTTATTGCCTTCACGCAAGCTAACCCCACCTAATCGCAGCGCCGGCCCCTAGCCATCCTAAACATGTCTACCCAGTCTCCGTAAAAAAATCCACTCGCCCTAGATCCCCTCACCACTGCACACTCCCGAGCCACAAGCGAACCCCCTTCAGCGCCTCACTCCATCTCCTATCTCTCTCGGCGGTCCTCCGACCACATCACACTCAAGAGGCTAGTGCGTCCCTACAACCCATAAACCCTACCTCCCCACGTTAACCACACCATGCCTCCCGATTCGCCTCCTCAAACTCCAAATGCCTCATCACCAACAACAAAGCACCACCCTCCTCATCCATTTCAATGCTACATCCCCTTCACCGGAGACCCGCCTACAGCCGAAAACCCTCCCCATCTCCGACCATGCACTCCACACAGCCTGCTTCCTTGCAAGCCCTTCCATCTCTACCTTACACGTCTTCCCTTCCACCCACCTGTCTGTCCACGTCGCCACCAACCAGCGTCGCAACCACCAAACTTCGCTACTCACTTCCATTTGTCTATAATAACCTCTCCAAGCCCACACGAACTGCCACCGATCAGCCTCCTCGGTCAGGCAACAACCATCCCCTCACTGTTCTTGCTTTAATTTGCTATGGAAATACAATAATATATATTTATGTAAATATATATATTTCTCAAGCCTGCTCTTAACAAACACCCCCTAATCTAACCGTTGTCATATCTTCTACCTCCATGCAGCGAGCTTCTTCTCCCTTCAGGCTTGCGACACTAGCCATTGCTTTATTTTCATATGTTTCCTATTCCACATTCCTCTTCTAAAAAAAGGGAAAAACAAAGATATATATATATATATATATATATATATATATGTATATATATATATATCGTATACATACATATATATAATAGCTTTCATTTGAATTCCAGATCTAGTTTGATCGAAGCTCGCCACCCAGACCTTGTTCGCCACCCTCCATCTAGTCTGCGCCTGACCATCAGCCCACACGAGCATCAGGCAAAACTATTTCCTAACTTTTTTATTATGTGTTTACATCGTATATTACCTTATAAAAAAATAAAGAGTTATATAAAGGAGTATTACATATATTATTCTACTTTGTTCTGTTCTATGAAAAGGTATAAGTTTATATAAAAGTGCTGTTGCACAGTGACATTTGATACTATTAATATTTATAGTTGTTTTAAATATGATTTGCATATATTTTGTTTACAATATGATTTTATATATTAGGTATATATATAAGTAAACATTTTTGGGTTGCTGTTTATATATTTGTTATATATGTAAGTATACATTATTTTGGTTGCAGCATAAATACAAGTTTACCTTCATATTTGCAGATTGCTTTCTCTCTTATTATGTATGTTTTGATTTTTCAAATATAATGTAAGATTTTCATATTAATGTGTGGTTTAAGAAATTATGAGTTTTAAAATGTATATATAAAGATTTTACTTTAATTCGTGATTTAGAATTTAATATTGGCTTATAAAAGTCTATTTTAAATTTTAATATGCATTTTAAGGAATAACGATTTGAAAATATATATGTATATATATAGATTATACCTTTATACGTGTTTGAATTTAATATTGATTTTATAAAAAAATTCCATCTATATCAAGCTTATTTTGAATTGTCTTCAATAATTTCTAGCTATCAACTTTGCTTATCAAATTCGTATCCATCGTGCTTTGCTTTGGGATTTGTGCTTAGATTCGTGGCTCATATCATTATCAAATCTATCCAGCCTTGAAAGGTGAATATTCACTCACGATTGAGATTCTTATATTTAGCAAAATTAATTCAGTTGAAATGACGATTGAAATATAATGTTAAGTTTGAACTGTAAATTGTGTAATTGTTATACATGATATGCCATTATCTATACACCTATGACATCTGACACCATAATCTGTTATTTATATTATAATTAAATTTATTACTAATGATATATGGTTGTTGTTGATATGTTATATTATTATCATAGTTGTTCTCACTCTGCAAGTTCCCTGTTAGTTTAGAAATTCCCTATGGATTGAAATTATACATACCCGGACGATATTCTGGAATAGGGGAAAATCGTTATGGTTTGAAATGATAAACCCAAGCTATTTTCATTGATTTGAAATTTTGGGATTACGGGTTTAAATGATATACACTCGTAAATATTAAATTATTGCGGGTTGAAATCATAAATATTTGTATCACTTGACCGTAGGATAGAAAATTATATATGGACATTGTTGGCCTATTTTGAAAAAAAGACGATTTCCAAAGTTTGGAAGGAAATCTATGAATTTTATTAAATATTGATTTTTAAATTATAACATAAAGAAATTATTTTAATATATATGTAAAATTTAGATTTTTAAAATTATATGTTTTGGAAATTTTAAACCTATAAGTTATTTTCGAAAATATAATTTTTATATTTTTTCTTATGATTTTATTATTTTGAAAATATATAAAATAAGGTGTGATACAAAATACATTTAATAATAAGATTTAATTTAATAAAAATTAATTTAATTGGTTTATAATATGTTTAAGTATTTATTGAAATTTATATTAATATTTAAAAAAATAGATGTTTTATAACTTTAATTGTAACGACCCGCAAATCCGTACCCCTTAAAGTCGACACTATTCTCCATCAATCAACTCAAGATGTACGGAAATACGAACCATTTGGGTTAAAGAAGAAGAGGTAGAAGAAGAAGAAAATAGAAAACAACATCAGAATCTAACCATCGCAGCGGAATAAAATATAATAGATAATAGTAGATCTTTACACAAAAGAAAACTGTATCTGTTTTATATATACATCATCAGAATACATCATCAGAGTTTAACAACATCAATAACATACAATCTGGACAGTCATATAAACTTGTCCTCAAACCGAATAAACAGCAGAATAATAATCAAGTACGGCGGTACGTATCGCCATCCAGCTCGTCCCCTGAGCTCCACAGCATCATATCCTGTATCCTATAATACTCGGTCTGACCCGAGCATTACGGTTAAATAACACCCGAGTCAGTCTGGAATACCAGCATGAGAAAATTACACTCAATTGGATTATTAAAGTTTCAAAATCATTTGAAAACAAAAGCATCTCGTAAGACCACGCCACAAATAAACATGTCGGGTTTTTTCCTTACGATAGCTAAAACACTTTTTTTATAAAATCCTCTGATATTATAATAGGGTCTATATACAAATACTAATTAAAATAGCCGAAATTGTTACATTCATTAAATTCCAGCTACTGGCCACAGTCGTGGGTAATACAAACAAAACTCGTAAAAGGCGCGTAGGGAGAATGAATTTTCAACTAATGACTAGGCACTGGGGTACCACCTGTCACAGTACGTGGCCTAGATCACAGTACCGAGGATTACTCCCAATCCCCTACAACACAAGACCGGGACTACCCCTTACTGGATAATCCCGAGTAAGATCACCCCACGGTTGTGATCAGCAACCGCACCACTAAGCCGAAATAAAAGGGACATCTAGACAGGGATGACCTCACCCTGAAATGGGTGCTACCCACCTAGCGTTGCTTCATAACCCTTGATTTTCAGTCATTCCCCTTTGATGAGGCTTGAGGCTAAGCGTTACCTTTTAGAACGTTTCACTTAGAATGCTCATCGTCCACCTGACGATGTTCAGAAAGCATTCATCCATACAAGTCCGTCCCGGGTTCGAACGGAACCGAAGGCACTATTCCTACTACATCCATTTTGGAATAATCCTCAGGAGTAGTAGCGACTAGCCCTTGCACTTCACCTCCATCTTCGACTCCAAACTCATTTTTCCACGAAAACGTACAAACCGGATCGAAGTGGTTTTCGAGAAATAAATCCCGATCCCGGTCTCTTCGAAACGATCAGCGCATTGTCCAATATTGATAGTCGGTTATTTAACTATCAAATAACATTCACAAATATCCATCAACATAAATAATTTCTCCAAATTATTTAATATTCTCAAAATATCTTCGCAAGATATATTTCCATTTTCAACCCTTTGAACACAGTTTTCAAATCATCTTCTTTTACGGAATAAAGCTCCCAGATATTTTCTATTTCCACTGAAATCACCAAGTACAACACTTAGATTTTAGAACAATTTAAAAACCTTTATTATAAAATATACTTAAAATATTTAAATTAAAAACTACTTTAATACTTTATTAAAAATATATATACTTTAAGAATATTTAAAAATAAAGCTACTTTATAGAATATAAAACTAAATTTCTCTCCTTTAAAACAAAATACCAAGTCACCTTAAATAATTACTATGATAATAGATTTCAAAAATACCTATTTTAGAATTTAAACATTTGGAAATAATAAATTTCCTAGAACATGCTTTTTAAAACAACATTAAAGCTTTTAACTTATATTTAAAAATTTACATTGAAACGTACTTGGCTATCCAAGGAAATATACTTTTTCTTCACATCCTTTAAAAATAAATCACTGTTTATTTTTAAACAAATTTTCTTATTTCCTTAATAAATTCCCACCGTTAATTTATTCTCCAAAATATCCACTGATATATTACTTCACTTTTATAAACCCAGCTTATAAATTCCATAGTCACATTCTCCTTTAAATTTCCAATTTCAAACACTTGAATCAATTTCCAAATTGATTTCCAATTTACTCCATTTTGAAATAAATTCCTTCTTTATATTTTCAATAAATTTAGAACTTGGATTTTAAAATAAATTCTTTATTCCTTTAAATAATGTTACTTAAGGTTTAAATTTCATTATTTCACTGTTTATTCAAAATCCCCTTTCCAAACTCGAAATTTATTTATTAGAATTTTAAATCACTTTTATTCTTTTCTAATTTATCCTTCTATTTATTCAAATTCTCTATAATTATTTTACTTACAAATTCACTCTTTTATTTTCTTTTCAAAAATCCAATTCTATATATTTTTATAACTCAGTGTATCGAAATGTCCAAGCAAACTATAGCATTCAATATTCCAATATAATTCATCACAGAATATCAAATAATCATAACAGAGAATATTAAATAATCTAAATAAATGTTGAGGAATCCAGTTGGATCCCTCCAACCTGTTTCCCTGTATCCACAGATGTTAGCCCAGTACCAATTCCACTTCGAGGTGGAATATCGCGGTATATGGGATTAATATAATATTATCCGCTATTATGCGGTGCATAGGGTCTCATCCGCTATAAAATGCGGGAAATCAATCATTCCAAGATATATTATATACTATAATATAGCACATCAAATCAATTCAACCATTCAACCATTTATTTAAATTTAATCATTTAAATTTAAATTATTACCAGATGAGTGAGATTAACTCACCCTTGACTTTACTTTTTGCAACCCGATCCATCTTGACTTGATTTTCCATGATTTTTCGACCTTGTACCAAACATTTATACGGTTTATCAATATTCGAAATAAATCCAATCAATAAATTTCCCTTTTAGAATTTAACTTAATCCAGTTAATTTAATTAACAAGTAAGTAAAAATGTGTGTATGGGTGCCTATATTTATTTTTATTTTTATATTTTTTTAGCTATATATAAATTTAAATCTGAATATGAATATACTAGAAAGATAAAACAAAAAAACCAAAGATTGAATACCTCCTCGTCGACCAAATCTGATAATCCCAACGAATTCCACACTTCCTCCTCTTCTCTTTCCCCAATATTTCATGTCACGTCATTTGTTCCCCCAAAATGCAACCGAAAACCCAATTCCGCCACCCTAATGTCGTGATGTTCATCCCTCCACCGTTCGTCTAGCCGATTCCAGCAACAACTCCCTCAACATGAACTGCACCCATCCGACCCTTTGAATCCAAGCTCGCCTCCCCCTTTTTCATCGCGACCTGGGCCTCGAACTGATAAGCACACGATCAGTGAACCCACTGCCTAGCTCAAAAAGGATATTGCACCCTCCAGAACAATCTAAGATGAAGACTTTAGCTCACCGAACTCATACAATCAATCTTCATGATTTTTAGTGAAGGAAAAATTCGATTTTGATTCTTCTAACCCATAGCCATTTTTGTTTTCTTGCTTATAGATGGAAGTAAAAACAAGAGGGAAGGAAACGAGCATCTTGACTTATTTGATTTTTCACTCAGAGTTTTATTTGATTTTAATTTCCAAGATATATATATAATTTCCTTCACTGTCGGCATTCTAAAAGGTAGAGGGGGAAAAACTGCATGCTATTAGCTGGGAAGGGGAACAAGATAGGATGTTACAGGGAAGGCTACAATATTCTGAAACGACGGGAAAAAGCTTTGAAGTGACAGGAAATTTGACTGGTCAAATATTATATTTAAATTTAAAATTTAAACCGTCTTGAAAATCGTTGCTCAAAATCTCGACCTTCAATCGAGGCGTGCCGCTAGGCGTTCATAAGGTTATACCCCTATTCCGAACGCAATGGAAAAGGTTTCGAGTCCTAATTCAATCGTATGGAGAAGATAGCTTTTTGGACCCAGTTAAAAAAATTTAAATTTTCAATTTAATTGCAGCGCGTTTATCTATCGTATGCTCACACAATAACTCCAATCACTACGAAAATTGAAATTCGATAATCATACAATATTACAGATCTAATGGAACTAGTTTCGTTGAATTCTGAGACTGTGCCTCGGAAGGCTATGTTTAAATTTCAATTTAAACGATAAAATTTCAAAACTTAACAAAACGCTTCCAAATTCAATTTTAACATCTTTACTATCTTCGGTTCTATCAATATAACTTTTACAAGCCTTCAAATTATTTTTAACAGGCTTAGAACTCCAGATTCAACATTTTACCCAACTTTAACTTATTTAATTTAATAATTAAATTACCGAATAAATAGTGATATTTGAATTCAAGTTAAAATTTAACTTTTTAAACATTTAAAATCAATTAAATATTCTAATTTCAAACGTCTAAAAATTCTGGGCCGTCACATTAATAATAAAGGTTGGGAAAATAAATTAATGTTGACTTGGAAGTTAAATTGGTTAATGATTGAATTTAAATAAAGCAATATTGACTTGGATTTGAAATTGATAAAAATTGAAATCGTTTATTGAGAATTTGACTTGAATCTTTAACCTTTTAAATTGAATGTGTTGAACATGGATTAATTTAAATTGAATTTTGGAATTTAAGCTGATTTGAATCGAGTTGTGAAATTAGAGGAAACCATTTTTATCATATAAAGTATTTTAATATATATAAACTATTTTAATATACAATTTATTTTGACATATAAACTATTTTAATTTATAAATATTTTAATATATATATGATGTGCATGTAAATGTGCATATTTTTACCACCATATTTATTCTATTTAAGTTAAATAAATGATCATATTGGGTATTTTAACTTGTTTTAACCAAAATTCATATTAATTCCAAATTTTCACATATTCATCTTCATATATGGGCAAAATGGCCATTTGTGCGCGTATATTAATTTGAGAGAATTTAAACGGAAATTTCTGTAATATTTTTTAGGAATTTAGCTTCTCATATTAGTGGGTTCATGAAGAAACATGCATGCACAAAATGGATATAAAAGAATGAAGATGGAAATAATTCAAAGTGAAGATGATGGAGGATCCCACCTACCTTAATGTACAAATTAGAGGCTAATGCACATTCTTATGGAATTAATGGCTTCATGTACGCTTAAATGATGATTAGTAGAAGCTAATGATTACTTGGCCTCCACACTACCTCAAGGGTATTTTGGGCATTCCTCGGAAATATGAATTAGGGTTTTAAAACTTGTATATATACCCCATATGTTTCATGTAACCCCTCTTCTCTTAGCCTTCTCTTCTCTTAGTCTCTCTTAGGCATCCTTCCTCTTCATTAGTTTTAGGATCAAAATAAACAAAGCTCTTCTCTTTCTTTTTTCATGGCTACTTAGCCATTTTTATTCTCATGTAATTTCTTTTTTTGTGCAATTTAATACATGATCTTTTCCTTTCTTTGTTTATTTCCTTTCATGTTGTAGTGTAGATCTCCTTTTCTTTTATGCAAATAGAATAGATCTCTTTTACATTAGCTTTCATTTTTCTTTATTTTTGCTTTCATGTTGCATGCTACTTGTGTTGATATGATAACACAAATGAGAGGCTAATCCCTTCAATTTAGGGGTAATGAAGCCTCTAATCATGTAGCTTCAACATTTTTATGTTTTATACTCTCTTTTTATGCTTTAATGAGAATGTATGAAGGGGTTAACTTGTTGTTTTTGCTTTGAATTTGATGGCCTATATTGTTGACACAAAATAGGCTATACTTAAACAATCACTAACACAAATTACCTCTTCATCTACATATGATGATGGTAATGAAGTGAATGTTGAGATTAAAATTTGATGGTCTATATTTATAATTAATAGTTAATAGGCCATACTTAAAATAAATTTTGCTTTCAACATTGTTATCATTTTTCATGTGAGTTAGTAAATGGTTTAACGGGTATGCTATAGTTTGATGGCTTATGTTGAGCTAATTAATAGCACAAATAGGCCATACTTATGATAAGCACATCAATTAAGCTAACTAATGACAAAGAAAAGAGAGATCATAACTTCATTTTGTTGAATTATATGATCTAGAGAGTGGATTTATCTCTAAATTGTCATTTAACTCTCATATTTTTATCTATTTTTCTTTTGCTAGTTTTTGTTAGTTTCTTACATTTTTAGCTAATCACACTTTCAACTTTGGTTAATTTGATTGAATAGAATTTTAAAATCATCAATTCCCTATGGATCGACCCGTATTCACCGCGTGCTACATTCGTACACCATGCGCTTGCGGTTATTTTTAATTTGAAATTTTTCGGCAAATTTCTAAACCGATAGAAATTTTGTCGATCAACAATAAACCACTTTCAATATCTAACTATTTAAGTTGGAAGTGTTATGATTTTAAAAGTGTTATGATTTCAAAAGTGTTATGATCTCAAAAGTGCTATGATTTCGAAAGGTTCGTAATTTTGAAAGTGTTACAATTCTGGAAATGAAAATTGCTTAAAGTGAATAATGATGTCGAATTGATATGGTTTTACAATGCATATGAAATTTTGATATAAAGTATTTGAAATGAAATGACCACGTTGTGAAATAAGCTTTTGGTTGTTAAAGAGACCGGGATCAGATATTGTCATACTCTCTACCAATACCGAAAACCACTTTAACAACTGTGTACATGGTGGAGATTCTAGAACAAAGTTGGATGGTTTGGCGATGATTCTGTATGAGGTTTTAACGTAGCCCTGACTCCTATGAGTCAGCTTGATGCGGCTAAAACAGGAGCTATACCAGGCCAAGTGGGGTCATTCCCCCTAGCGGGAACATTTATTCGATACCATTCTATTACTTTGTGATTTGATTTGGGTGCACCTTTGATTTGGGAGTGTGTCACGAGGTGGACGGTAGTAGCTGCTATGCGTTACCACCAGTTCGGGAGTGCAAACGATATTTCTACCCTTGCATTGCCTCACGTGCCTTATCTCATGCCCTATCACGCCTTTACGAGTTTGTTTTGTACCGTACCTATGTGGTGTCCTTTGGGTAAACTACCGATTTAGTGGAGTGTACGACATTGTATATACTGCGGGAATATATGAAATGTGTTAAGGAGGATATATGCAACGCCATAAAGCTATTTTAATAGTTTACTTTACTATAGACATGTTATAATGGCGTATATTACTACATAGTAGATGGTTCCACAGATCCTAAGAGGATGGAAATCCCAAACATCCTTTAAGTTACTTGTATTTCAGTTGACATTTCACTTGAGTTATATTTACCAGTATAAGAATGTTAATACTGACTCGAGTGTTTTATGTCTGCTTTATGCTCGGGTCAGACTAAGTGTCACAGCATTTGAGACTCACCTTTGGAGATTGGAGCTTTGTTTGAAGATCTATTTATCCAGCTTTCAATTATTTCAGTTATTCTAGTCATTTATGTTTATACTCATCAGTTGCTTATGTATTTGAGATTCATTTGTATTTGAGATTCTGTTGTTTTTTGTTACAGACTCTGATGTTTATAGTAGCTTCAGGAACTACTATTTATCTATTCCGCTGCTTAATGTTGTAATACTCTGTGTTTGTGATTCTGTGATTAATTTATTTGTTGTATATGCTAAGTTTGCCAAGTATAAATTAACAATCTATTGTTTTGAGCAATTCAAGTTCGACATGTGCGGATGCGAATGGTTCGAAATGCCAGGTCGTACCAATAGTGGTTCAGCGCTTATTAGCTACGGCCACTTAAAGGAATTTCTTTATTAAATACTTGCTTTTCTGGTTATAGAGTGTCATACCTATACTATAAATTTACAACTGATCTACATCAAATAATTCTGGTGCATTCCAACCACTATAAATAAGAACTAAAACCCTCACTTTTATTCATAAAATATTTTGGAAACATTAGCGAAACTCTTTCATAGATTCAAAAAACTCTATTAGGTTTCAAATAAGAAATTCTATACATTTATTTTTGTTTATTATTTATTTTCTCGATCTATTCTCCTTCAATCCCTCAATTTCTAAATCTAATCTATATGTACAAATCCTTCGCTATATATATATATATTCAAAAGAAGAGATTTGATATTATCAAAGGCATATCAAATCCAAAGGAGGATAAACTAAGGATATACCATGAGTGAAAATATTAGTTTTTCTATTATAGTAATTGAACAGTATAGTTTGGATTTGAATATGCCTTGGTGAGTGTTGGTTTGAAAAAACATGATATTATAAACCCCAAAAACTCCTTCAATGCGAAATGTCAATTTTAGGTTAAAATCTCAATTTTTTATGTAGAAATAATGGAAATTATGTAGATTTTCCAGTTTTGACAATTTTACCTTCTATTCCGCTTCTTATTTTTTTCTTCAAATTTTATTAAAGGTTTTTGATTAGGGAACAGTCTGTAAGGTTTTAATTATGGTGAAAGAATCATTCCTTATAATTTCAAACGAGTGAAATTTTATAATATTTCACTTTTTATTCTTTCTCCACAAATAAAAGCCAAGGAAATATATTTCAATTTCGTAAATAATTTATAAAATTTCTCATTCACCTTTTGGAGTGTTCCAAATCATCAGATTTGAATTATATCCTTTGACTTAGCTCCGTCTCCTTTTCAATCTAAGAAATATGTATAATAAGGGTATGTACATATAATAAAATTTCAAATTTGAGAAGAGATTTGGGGTTGAAAGGGAATATAAATCTAATATACTGAAATTTACCTTGTTACCGTGTAATGTTGATTCACTTCTTTTCTTCTTCAATTTATTTTCTGTTCTTCTCTAATTTATATATAATATTTTATAATTTAAAAGAATAGTGGAGAAGAGAAAATGGCACAGTTTGGCATCTTGGATTGGAAAATATGAAAAGAAAAGTGAGGGGTTAGACCTTTATTCATAGGCGTACGAATGAATCGTAAGCGTTAGCATAAAATAATTAATGTGTATTATTTTCTTTAATTAGTCTTTCTTTCTTTTTCCATACCTTTTACGTTCTAATTTAATTAACATTAACTTTGCTTACAAATTTAGTATCCATTAATGTTAAATAAAGTTAATTTATTACCATTTAGCTTGATTAATTAACGTAAATTTTTTTCTTTCACATTAAGTAAACATTATGTTTAGTTAACGTCAACCAATTACATTTATTACATACTATTTCCTTTCCTTAAACATTAAGGTTCTTTCTTACGAACGTTTGTTTTAATGTTAATTAATTCTCATTTATTTATTTTCTTTTCAATGCTGATTAATTTTTATTATACGCTAATCCCCTTGATTACTTCCTTTCGATTTTTGACTTGATTAGATTTAACATTGCCTATTATTAATTGTCAAGTTTCACATCTAATGTTTACATTAATGTAAACTATTAATACTTACTTCCGTGCCTAATTTATTTACTTACATTCTTTCTTAATTAGATTTAATTTGATTGAGCTCCTTTAATTAACATTTATATTTAATATTAACATTAAAATTTATACTTAATGCACATTTTAATGTTATGTTATCAATATTTTCTTCCTTAATTATTTCTGAATTATTTTCGATCCGATAATTTCAAATTTTAATAACTTTTTCATTTGAGTCTTGATTTCGACACTCTAAATATGAAGGTTTCTCAAAAAATGGCCAAGAACGCAATGGTGCAATTTTTGTGATCAAATTCTATCGTTTGGTAAAATTCTATTTTTGGAGCCTTATTAATTATTTTTAATTATCGTTAATTTTATAGAGTGTTAGAATATTGGTAAAATTGTGAAGATGTTTCAGATTTATATAGATTGTAGGTTAAGTTTCCCTAGTTGACTTGGAATGTGAATTTCTATGTTTTAATTTATTTGTAGCGAGTTCTGTGTAATTCCATAAACTATCCAACTTCAAAATATGTATAAAAGCACGCCGTTTGAATTAACAAGGGATATACTAAAAAGGAAAGAGATGTATAAGATACAGATATTCTTTTCCATAGTATACACTGTCCATTTCATTAAAAAGAAAAGAAATAAATTCTTGTAACTTCAAACGAAACAAAAATCTTACTCTGGTTAATTTATGTAAAAATTATGAAGGTAATCTTTTTCAGAAGGATAGTTTTGATAAATTAAAATGTGGAAAGGAATGTTCTACTTTAGAAATTAGAAATAAGAAATATACACATGTATAATTGCGCTTAGTGTATAAAAATAGAAATATTAAAATAGCATAATTTACGACTATATATTAAAATGGATTTTGAAACCTCCAAAAAGAAAAGGGATTAAATGAGGATTTATTAGAGATGGTCCAATTGTGACACTAATCAATTATTAACGGTATATTAAATGAAATAATGAATGCACCACATTTATTATAAATCAAGAAGGAAAATTAAGGAGGATGGAGAGTTATGTGGAACGATATGCTAAGAATGTTCATTTTAATTTAGTAAGGAGTATTAGGGCCCCAACATCATTAACACTAGTTAATGATAAATAACAACTTCCAGCAAAATTTTCTTCAGATTTGTTATCACTTGTTGTCTCTCTTGGGTTATTGGAAAAGCATGTGATATGGTATAAGATATGTTCTTGTTTTACCATTTGGTTGATTTATAGAAGGATGATCGCTAGATAAATATATATAAAAAAGAACATCGTAAATGAGATAACTTCACAAGGACATCTAACTAGCGATAAACTGTAGATAAGGTTGGAAGTTAATGATGAAATTAAATTAGTAACTAGGAACAAAGAATGCTTTAATCCTAACAATTTAGGATTTTGGGAAAAATAAATTTTAGCTTACTGAGAAACATCATTCAAGGACAACCATTCATCCCGAAAGAGATAAGATGAATATGGATATAAAGAGAATATTATATTGGACATAAATGAAGAAGAAGGTAGTAGAATCTACCACTCGGTGTTTGCGTATCAAAACAAAAAAAAGAATCGATTAGGCAGCGAATGAAGGCCGCACAAGATTGCCAGAAATCTTATGCGGACAACAAAGAAAAGAGTTAGAGTTTGAAGTAATGGGAATGTTGTTTGTTAAAGTTTTCACTCTTAGATAGGTGTTGAGATTTGAAACTCGGGAAAGTTGGCACCAAAATTTGTTTGGCCTTTCCCATTTTTTGAAAGAATAAGAAGACTTGCTATCGCATGGAGCTACCGGATGATTGGTAGGAGTCCATGACATTTTTTTCATTTCATATTTAAGGAAATGCCTTCATGGCACATCTTCTATGATAGAGCCAGATCAATTGGGGGATATTGAGACGGAGCCAATAACATCCCGTGCCACTACAAGCATTGCGGAGCATGAAACTAGGAAGCTCCACATCAAAGATATTAGACTAGTTCGAGTATATTGGGGGGAATCTAGTGAAAAGCATGAGAACTTCTCATCCTGAGCTTTTCACCGTTAAACTTTTCTCTTAAAAATTTGATTTAGTTGCATCATGGTTGCTAGATTAGATGGTAGGATAAGGTTGCCACACTTTTACTATCGCTATTGCACTCATGCTGAACACTTTTTGCATGTTCAAAGATGTTTGCATCCAGCCTAATTGTCACGACACTTGTATTCATGCTAGGATTGAGCTCGCTTATAGTATGTCTGCACACATAATCACATTGCTCTTTGGTTGAGTAGACGGTTGTGTAGATAATTTGGTTGTATAACATGAATGTTTATTATCCATTACATTGTTCGCCCCTTAGAAAAGATTTCGGGGATGAAATCCTTTTTATGGGGAGAAGAATGTAACATTCTGTAAGATCAACTATAAATAAACTAAAAAAATTAAGTTAAATAAGATTGGGATAAAAATTAATATTGCAAGACAATGAAAATTATGTCGTTGCGTTCGTGATGAAATTTCGATCAATTTCCATTTATAATATGTTGAAAACGGAGTTCAAATGAAAATTTTGTGAACGTTTGAAGTTTCGAGTTTAAAATAGTAGAATTCAAATTCAAATCAATAATTAATTTTAAAATTTGGAATTCAAAAGATAACAGTAATTAGACTTGGGGGTTAATCAACATAACATTAAAGTATAATTAAAGAATATAATAAGTAAAGAAACGATACAAAATTAACGTTCCCAAACCAAGGAAAGAGGTCGATCTCTAACATAGACAGGTCAACCGCTAGTGGTCGACCGGTGGTAGAGGGGGGGGGGTCGATCGATCCCTATCAAGTGGCAATTAGGGTTTGTGAATTTAAACATTCTGGATTTTATAATTTCCAACTGATCTTCATCCAACAGTTCCGGTGCGTTCCAACCACTATATATAAGAACATGAACTCTTTACTTTTATTCACAAAATATTTTAGGAATATTAGTGAAGCTCTATGAATTCGTCTCTTCATAGATTCAGAAAACTCCATTAGGTATTCAGGTAAGAAATCATATACATCTATTTTTGCTTGTTATTCATTTTCTTAGTCTATTCTTCTCCGATCCCATAATTTCTGAATCTAATCTATATGTACAAATCTCTTATTGTGTGTATATATATGTATGTGTGTGTGTGTGTGTATACATCAAAAGGAAGAGATCCGATAAAGATTGTCAAAGGCTTGTCAAATCCAAGGAGGCAAAGCTAAGGATATACTGTGAGTGGAAATTTCAACTTTTCTATTTTAGCAATTGATTCGTATAGTTTGGTTTTGAATATGCCTTGAGAAGTTTTACTTTACAAAAACATCATATCATAAACCCTAAAATCCTTTTAATGCAAAATGTCAATTCTAGGTTGAAATCTCAATTGTGTCTGCCAAAATAGTGCAAAACGTGTAGATCTTAAGTTTTGACGGTTTTACCTTGTATTCCACTCCTTGTTCTTTTTCTTTGAATTTGATTAAAGGGTTTTGATTAAGGAATGATGTGTAAGGTACAAATTTTATTTGTAGTTTGCTCTGCTTATTCTTATAAATTAAATAGAAATTCATTTTTTATTTTTATGTAAAAAATGAGTTGAATATATTGTAAAAATTGGAACCGTAAATTTCTAGTACCAACATATTCCATTATTTTGATGTGATATGTTGAGTTTAAATTTAAATTGTATTCAAGTCTGTTGATCGAAAATTTTGATATGTATATTGGGTATTGTTGGTAATATGGAATGAGACTTGTATAATTATTTAAGGAGTTGACATTTAAATGCTAGTCTAGGGCATATAATCCGCATGTTTAGAAATTACTAGGCGCATATATATATATATATATATATATATATATATATATATATAAGGCCTTGATTATGGAAACGATGAGATATGTGATAATATATATAGAGTGTATATAGATTATGACTAAGTTATAGGGATTCGAGGTTTGTCAAATGCACATGAAAGTCTGCCCAGCTAATCTGGCTACCAGTAGTGTGACTTTGGAGATGATTTGAGACATCACCTATAACAAGTAACTACGATGTGCGAGGTTAGTCCCAAATTATGTAGGGTAAATCTGCCTAGCTAATCTGGCTACTAGTACTAATGAATAATCTAACTAATGTGAGACGTCATCATGGGGTGCGGGTTCTAATACGAAAGACCTATTTCAGAGATTGAAGGTAAGAAATGGTTATGTGAGGGCCCACCTCTTCTCTACATAGGAAGTAGTAAATGATTAGGATTATGGGTTAGTTATGGTAGAGGATATCTCAAGAAAGGGTTCACTTCAATAGGAGGTATTAAATGACTAAAGAGATTCTATGCAATGCCAGCTAGATAATTACCAATGAGGAGTCTGCCTTAGGATTATAGGTGTAAATGACATGGACCTGGCTTAAATAAGGTATTAAATGGTCGAAGTCTGCTTAATTCCCATTAAAAGGTATTAAGTGACTTGAGTACTATCTCTTACATTGATAGAACATTATGAATGATAAATATAGGTTATTGGGTTGATGGCAAGTTGGCTATGGACATATATTTGGAAAGCTTTTATTTAAGTTTGAGAAAATCCCTTGGACTTATATTTGAAAAGAATTATGTAAAAAGTAGAAAACGTAAGCCATTCCTATTTAAATTATACTCCCAAGTACTAATATAGTAAGGCTTGAGATTTTTATTCACCAGACATATGTTACTCTGACTCCATCCTCATTACAAAATAGGTTATGAAGGGTGATGCTAAAGCGGAGAGCTGATGAGACTTGTGGTAGTAATTTATTTATTTACTTGTTATTTTCTACAATTTTTTTTATCTACCCATGAAATAAAAATGTTGTAATTTTGGATTATTGTACCGCGGATATGTAACGGTGATTATGGATATTTGTTATGGTTTTAAATGATATTCTGAATTTATGATAAAATGTGTACCATTGTTATTATTATATTTTATCCTTCTGCTATGAGATTCTGAATGTACAGATAAATAGCTTTGTACTGTTCATTTTACCAACTTAGAATTAGCTTTGAGATGGTTTAAGTTTCCATGGGTTCGGTCAGAATTTAGGCCTATTTTAGGGCGGGTTGTCAAACTTGCACTCTTTACTATAATAAAATGTTCGTTTTTATAAGACGGTCTAAAGTAACCCATATGTTTTCATTTCCTCTTCTACTCCATGGGAATCCATCTATAAAATCCATAGATTCACACTCCTACTTCCACCATGGAACATCTAATGGAAGTAATAGCCTACTCGGCTTTTTCTATTTTGCCTTCACCCTCTGGCATGCCATACACTTAGCTACATATTCTGCAATCTGCCTCTTCGTTCCTCGCCAATAGAATATTCTCTTTACATTCTAAGACATCTTATCCTCTCCTGGATGAATAGACATCCTATAATGATGACACTCAAATAAAAATCTTCTACTAACTCTTTGACTTATGGTACACATAACCTTCCATGTTTTCGCAAGTAGCTCTTCTAGTCTTTGGAGTAATGATCCAAATGGTTTGATCATACGCCCCATCCTAACTATTCCACAATGTTAACCGATGATGTGTCTTTCCCTTGACTTAATCCAATATGGTCCCTCAATGCAGACTTAACTTCCATCGCTGCCAACAATCTTGGCGCATACTCCAATCGGGGATGAAAATCATATAAACTTTAAATTCCTCCTTTCTAGTAACATAGCATTTAACTCTGCATTCCTTTTACTTAAGGAATTGGTGACTACGTTTCCTTTCCCCGGAGTATAAGAAATCCTAAAATCGTATGATGATAAGAATTACATCCACCGTTGTTGTTTTAAATTTAAATTCTTTTAAGAGAACATGTACGTAAGAGATTTATGGTTCATGAACAGCTCAAATCTCTCACCTAACCAATAGCATCTCTGATTTCAACACGAATACATTAGCAGCTAACTCTAGGTCATGCACCAAACAATTCCTCTCTTGGTTCTTAAAACCGTCGACTCGCATATGCCACTACCTTCCCGTCTTGCATAAGGACAATACCAAGACCAATCCTGCATGCATCAGTATACATAGTGAAAGGTTTGGTGCCATTTGGAATAACTAAAACTAGAGCACTCATCAATAACTCTTTCAATTTAACAAACGCCGCTTCACATTCTTTATTTCAAGTATAAATCAGATTCTTCTTCTTCAAATAGGTTAGAGGTGCCAATATCTTCGTAAAATGCTTAATAAACTTCCAGAGAATCCTGCCATACCAAGAAAGATATGGACCTTTGAAGCGTTCTTTGACATCTTCCAATCCCTACCTGCAGCTACCTTCCCTGAGTCTATTGCCAATCCATCTAGTGATATTACATGTGCAAGGAAATCAGCGTCTTTCCTCCAGAAGTGACATTTAGAGAACTTAGCCTTCAAGCGCTTACTTCTTAAGACAACCATCACTTCTCCAAAATGGATCTTGTGCTCCTCTACACTTCTGGATAAATAAGAATGTCATCCACAAAGACCACAACATACCCGTTCTACTGCTTTTACGATACCCTTATCATCAAATCCACAAAATAATTCAAAACATTAGTCAACTCGAACAACATGACCAACTACTTAAACAATCCATCAGGTGAAGAAAAACAGTCTTTTGGATACTATCTTCGGCCACCCTCAACTGATGAAACCTAGTTGCCATATCGAACTAAGAGAAAACCTTTTCCTCGACTAATTGATCGAAAGGTTGTCAATGCGAGGTAATGGATAGCGTTTTTGCTTCATTAGCTTAGTCAATTCTTGATAGTCGACACCTAACTTCAAGGAACCATCTTCCTTAGTAGTGAAAATGCCGGGAGCTTCCCATTTTGAAATACTCCTCCAAATAATGCCTTTCTACAACAATTTCAAAACCAGCTTATCCAACTTTCTTATTTCCTTCGGAGCCATATACCTAAAAGGCATCACTACCGGTCTTATATCTTTCTTGAAATCAATATGAAATCCAATTTCTCTTCAAGGAGGGAAATGGGAATTTCTTTGAATGCATTGGGATAATCCTTCACTATAGGTATAAATGATAGCTCTTCCCATGATAGGTCAAGTAAATTCAAATACATATCCACAATAGAAATATCTGGCTTGCAACATAGAATCAAATAAACTGCGTTGCCCTTTCTCAATCAAACCATCCTTTTATCATAATCTAACACTACCCTATAGTGAGACATCCAATTCATTTCCAAAATCAACATGTACCCCAAAAAGTTTAGTAAACATACATTATATGCGAACTCCATATCACTAATGACCAACTTTAAGTTATGACATAACATTTATAAATGGATTGTTCCCTCAAGAGGATTCATCATCAAAATAGATTTGTGCACAATGTCAAGTTTAAGGGCTACATTACTGGCTAATGCACTTACAATGAATGAATGAGATGCGTCAGTGTCAAATAAAGTATGAACAGGAGAATCAGATAAAATCAACACACCTTCCATCACAATCTATTTCCCCTTCTCTTGAGCTGACGGTGGTGATTTACTAGAGGTTGGAAAGACATCCAAAGCATATACCTTCACAATCCAACCTTCACTCTTCAAAGCTGGGATATCTCTCTTCATATGTCCGAACTGATCACAATCATAATACATCACATTTCATTGAGTTGGGACCGCCTTACAATCTCCACCATGTATCCTACCTGGATACAATTATAACACTTACCCTTCGAAAGATTTTTCCTATAGTTTTTGGGCATGTGTCCCATTTTTAACATCAGTTACAAGTAATCACATGCCTTTCCTTGTCCTCATTATGACCCATTTCCTTTGCACTTACCATGTTGTTGGCCCTCAACTTCCTTACTCAATCCTTAATCAAAGTTCCATTTACAGAACTAAGTAATGATGATTCTACTAATTCCATAAATGTAGCTCCATACGGTATCTGATTCAATGCATGCTCCATACGACCCTCACATCCTAGGAATGATACAGGATACTATATGGTTCGAGGAACACATATTCGGACTATTGGTTGATGTATATGGTGGTGTCCAATAGGGGAACCATTGGGAGATGGCGTCCCTCAAGGCATTTATTGCCCCATTTATTTGAATATAGTAGTTAGCTTGTGAAAAGTGATAGGCTACCAGATATTAGCAGTGTAGCAAGTGCAGTTCCACGTGATTACTTGAGAAAAGCAATTAAGGCACCGTAGGAGCTATGTTTGCTATGCATGGATCGAAGGAAAAGGCCACTAGTTTCCTATCGTGTTGGAAATCCAATTCCAATACGAGCTTTACGGTTTTGATTGCATTTTCAAAGTAGTTGTAATGCTTTGCAAACATTTCAGCTACCCGTTTTGTATCATATATCTCGTCCAGGTATATTCTATTTGACCTAGTTTGGATATGTTACCATAGATTTAGTGCGGATATTGATACTTGCTATATATATATATATATATATATATATATATATATTTATTTGAAAAGTTGTTTCAAACCAATGTCATTAAAGAGAATATCGAAGTGTTTTTCAGTATAACGTATTTTGGTTATCGTAAGGTAAAACCCGTATGTGTTTATGTGCGGCGTGGTCTTATGATATACTACTCTTTTAAAAGGTTTTGTTTCATACCCATCTATGACTCCGTCATTTGTTTATGGTTTCAGTATCTCACGCTGGTTTATCAAGCCTGATCCGAGTATTTTTAATACCTGGGTCATATTTGAGTTGTTTTAGGCTTACTTAAAGGCGCTTGGAGTTTCCAAAGGAGAGCTGAAGATCTTCATCTACATATGGACATATTCTATTATTTGCTGTATCTATTGCGTTTGTTTTGTTTGATTTTAAGTATTTGTATAGAAAGAGATTTATAACTTTCCAGGCTGAATCTATGTTAGACTTTGATATTGTATTCAAAATTTTCAACTGTAAAATTTTTATGTTGAAATAATATATGTTATTCCATTCGTGTGAGATTCTGTTCAATCTTTATTTTCTTTTTCCTTGACAATCCGGGTTTTCGACACTTGGATTTACGCCACGTGAATACTGAGAATGTAGCAGTGTTGATTTTTGAGGGTCGAAAATCCCAGTTTGTTATAGATTTTGAATCATTTCCCTTTAGTTGATAGTTTGAAATTTACATGTTTGCATTTTTATATTTAATTAATTATTAATATTACTAATGATTTCAGGCCAAGATCAAATGATGAATCAATATAACCATATTTGTTCATCTTTAACATTCAATTAATTAATTGTGATTAAATTCTTACGTAAATGGTAATTAATATTTATTGCATGTGTTCTTTAATAAATTTACAGTTTAGGGAAAAATGGCACGTGTTTTTAGTATTTTTAAGATTAATTAAAGTTGAAAATAAGAGTTTTATAAATTTACAATATAGAAACAACAAAACATAACATTATAGTTAAGAGAAAATGTATACATTATATTGTAATTAATTCAATTTACACCATGATTATAAAAGAAGAAGAAAAATAAATCACATAAGATTCATTTTAGTTTATAGAAAATTAATTATTATATAAAAGCTTTATCCCAAAAAAATATAAAAATAGTGCCATAAATATATATATACTTACTATTATATGCAACTAAAAAGGAAGTAAATTCATGTTATTGGCCTTTTCTCTAGCCAAACTAATCCTATTTCATTACAGAAGGAAGTAAATTCATATTTACTGTTATCCATAAGCAAAGTAAGTTTTATGATGTTAGTTGGGACAAAAAATTTAGTTACACTCCTTCTGATGGTTATGTTCCGAATTTGGCTGCTCTTTTCTCTGGGTATGTTCATGTTATTGGCACATCGTCTGTTGTTGGTAGTGGCTGTTCCTCTTTGGAGGGTGTGTAGTCTTAGTTTTTTAGTAGTCTGGACTCTTTTTACCTAGCTCTTATGTTGTATTTTTCTCTTTATGTTGGGCTTCTTGAGCCCGTTTAGCTACTCTGTGCATGTGCAGAGTACCTGTTTTTCCATTATTTATACAGTAGCACAACTCACTTTAATGCCGGCTAGTTTTGCTAAAAAGAAGGAAGTAGATTTTGATGATATATTCATTATTTTAGGTTTAAGTTAAAACCAATTTAGAATTAATCATACTTATTCCAAATTATTTTCCTTTGATTTCATTTCAAGTTCTAAATTAGAGAATTAATCATGTACTAATTCTCAAATTAGTTCTCTTTGATGTCAGTTAAATGAATTAATGACTATTAATAGACATATTCATTCAATTACAAGTTTACAATTAAATAACCATACGTTAAAGATAGGAAAACACAATTATATTCATTTATAATATTAACACCTAAGCTAAAAAATTATGAAAACGTTACCAAATTAATTAAATTCTTCTTTTACTTCGATGAATTTACAAGATATTATATTAAAGTTATGTATTTATTTTTAAAGAAACCGTTCATTATTTCTTGAAATTGACATAGATGTGCATTAACAGTTTCACCATTCGACCTTCTAACTTTTACATCAAGTATATTGTTTAAATTTATGGATCATGCAATAAGTTATATAAACTTATAATTATATATATATATAACACATACTACATCATTTTTACTATAGTGATTCCCAAAAATCTTAGAATCATCAATCATGCATCTTCCAGTTATGACGATCCCAAATGCTTGAACTCCGTCCTATTTTGTCGAAAATTATGCAGATAATATGAGCAAGTGTAACAACCCGCCTTTTCGACCCTTGGGTCTAATGCCCAAACTGACATCAATAACCCGAGAACTGAAAAGACAAGTCATTGAGGTAAAATAAAACTTATAATAGATAAAGTACAAACTAACAAATTTCACAGTCTCGATTAACAACTTTCAAAGTCCCACGGTGGAAAGAAATAAAATATAATACAACAATAATCATCATCACATCACCATACATGTCTAGCTGTCAAATACATATGTCCGTACAACATAAGTCAAACCTAAAACAGGCACATAGCGAAATTAAGGTTACTACACTTATTTACATTACATACAGTATACATAGATGAATCCATCTTTGATACCATCTCATCTTCAATTAATCAACCTAGATATATAAATAAAAAGGAAAAATAGGAGTGGCTTAGACATAAATATGGTGAGTGAGCCATACTTTACATACATACACTACAAAAATAATACTATAGCATGACACGAGTCTAGCGCTCAGTCACCTCACGTCATTCATGTCATGTCATACCTAACCATCATATACTTCTAGTCGTGCAACATCATCTCTAAGTGAACTCACTTCCCTAGACCGGCCTCATTCCCTATATGATCGCCCATTGTCCATCGTCACGTAAATCACATATAGGACTCACTTCCATGGATTGACCAAAGCCTACAAGGTCTCTTGTTGTCCTCGTACATAAACCGAACTCATGTCCTGGTCCACCCATAGCCTATAGGGTCGCTTAACATCCACATCCATACTGGTCTGCCAATGCCTTTAGGGGAGCTACGTAATATTTGGATCACCTACTTATGTCACAGGTCCGTATCCTCATCTGTGTCGATATCTTGGGCAGCCTACTTACGCCACAGGCTCATTCATGCTTTTTTGTCTATAATTGCATCATTTTAGTAACATAACAACAAATGCATCCATTTTAACAACGGTCAATCAGCATATATATTCACTTAATTCATAGCCCTGTCATTTTCCTCATCAACAGCTTCCAAATGTCTTTAGTAAACAAGAGAAATAAGACTTGAATTGATAATTATTATTTTATATAGGCTCTTATGAGTCTGAGTTCAACCTACCTCGAAAAATAGGGCAACGGTGGACTGATTAGTGCAATCGGTGTACAAGTGTACCTAAAAAATAGAAGTTCTCTAGGTCATCATTTTTGCCAGTTAAAGATGTCGTTTCGCCTCCAGTCGTCTCCAGTCACCTCTACTCAGTTGAGAATGCCCCTATAATCTAACCATATGTTTTTATGGCCGGTTTAGAACTTTATTACATCAATTTTAGTGTATAATCATTAATTACAAAAATTATATAAAATCTAGTTCCGTTTTACTATTTATATCCTATTCCCTCCCCAATAAAATTAGATCCGAATTTAAGTGTATATAAGTGTTTATCTACTCTAAACTGGCCTATATGTCATATATATATATAGGATCAAAATTGCATTATACATAGATTATACTATGAATCATTCACCAAAATTCATTATTCACTGCTTGAATATTCACTGTCCAACCTGTTGTGCCTCAATGCATCAAATTTTCACCCCCAAGTTGACGTAGAAGTGTAGTCCTTCTTGCTAGCTTCGCGATATCACTGGTCTCATGTGATTTTGTTGAGTTTTGAGGGAGTTAAAGTGATTTGAGTGTTTGTTTAAAAGAGGAAGAATGGAAAAGGAAGAAGGAGACGATTGGTTCCTGAATTGAAAGTACATAGGTTTTTTTTTAAATGAAAGAAGGGAAAAGCAACTATCCGTTCTCAAGTTTAAATTCAAAGTTTTGGCTCCTGAATTAACCCAACACCATTTCGATGAAAATTCCTTCATATGTACTCCAAATGAGGCAAACCAAAATACTACGTGAATCAGAATAACGAGTGGTCGAAATTGCGCTGGTTTCATCATCAAATTCAAAAGTTCCAAAAATAACCATTTTTCCCATCCTCATTTGATATTAATTTAATTAACACATTAAATGTTATTATCACCACATAAATATATTGTAAATATTTAATTATAATATTTTCCAATTTTCGGGAATTATAACAGGAACTACACAATACGATCTAATAATGTTACATTTTGATAATTCATGATAAAATTAAAATAAAAGGCATTCTTATTCCATCAGAGAATTATATTTTATATTGACCTAAATGTAGACTCAAATTGATTAACTTTAAAGAGATTTATTATAGAACTAGTTTTCTTATTAAATTTCAATAAAGGAGAATTAACAGAAATTAATTCTCCAATTAGTATGAAAAAAATTAAATAAAATTTATCCAACTAATTCCTTTTATTAGTTGCATGGTAATATTTCTTAATATGATTATTTCTAGTTGAAGTTAATCTTCTTACAAACATTATGTATATCTATGTCTTTAATCCATAATTTTCTATAAGCATAACCAAATTACAACAAGAAAAAGCAAAACAACTTAATTTCAAACTAGGAAAATCATTGATAATTACTTCTTTACTAAATAAGATCCCCAAGAAATCAATGGTAAACATGCACTAATTAAAAAAATGGAAGTTGCTTACGAATGTTTCATAGGAGATCAAATAACACCATTGAAAAATGTATTAAAGCTTGGGTTTAATAAAGATGGTTAATATAAGATTTTGAAAATAAATTTAGGTTATGTAACACAATATAATGCATTTAAATGAATTTTTTTTGAAAACACTTATCCAGAATTAAACTTCTAATAAAATTTCAAAGTTGCATACTATAGCTAGATCATAAGCACTACTTTTTTCTGTAAAACACTATCTAAAATTTATTATTTTTGACATTATTTTACTTCGTATATAGTGTTATTTTCTTGAAATTATTTTTTTGTATAATTATTAGGTTAGAATGGCAAAAAGTGAATGTTACACCTAATAGATTATTCAAAACCGGATTAATATCTATGCATCAATACACAAATTATTCCCTACGTAATAAATGAATCAAATAAAATGAAAAATCATGCCAAACCAAAAAATCAAATAAAAACCAATTGTTACAAAATTTGAGAAAAAAATAAAGTACCTACAATAGATTTTACTAATTAATGGGAAATTCTATCGTATCCACATATTTATAAAATTAATAACTTTCTACAAGACAAATGAATAGAATTATATTTATAACCTTACAAACTGAAACTCAACCTCAAATTGGAAATTATATATTATATATTAGAACAAAAAAGGCAAATTCAACTTCGGGTTAGATGAAAAGAAAAATAATAAACAAAGTCTAACGTTTTAATTAAGCTCAACTGATCCAGTAAGCTAAGTTCTTTTTGAAAGTCGTTAGAGTATTTTTCCATAAGACAATAACATTGAAAGCTATTGGTAGCAAAAATCATTGTAAAATATTAATAAAATAAAAAATAATTCAAAATGAATACGAATTGAAAAGATATTTACGAACTAGAGAAAATTCTAGTTAGATTAAAATTTAAACAGATTGATTAAAAATTACATGGAAAGAATTTTAATTTTGATCTAAACTGGGAATAAAATTATTTTGGATTACAAGACGATAAATCCGTAGGATGTACATAAATAATGAAATAATGAACACATGATCGTTATACATGGAAATAAGAATAAAAGTAGTCAAAGACTAAACTTTTATATAATTATATAATATAATAGATTTACAAAGTGTTTAACTTATAGACATTAATAATATTGTTATGTATTCTATAGGAATTAATGGTATCGACAATATTCAAGATGAACGAAAATATAATTATGTGGGTGTAAATGTAAATAGTCTCTCGAATTTTTGGGAAGTAAGTTTTTGATGAGAAAAATAACAGAATGAATATACTAGGGGTTAGGTATTCTTTTTTCATAGAATAAAGTACATATATTAGGTATGAAATATCAGTGGAAAAGATCTATAATGGGAAGATAAGTTATAAAACATTAATAAGTCCACTGGTGTTTATTTTAAGAAATAATAATAATAAGAAAAGGTAATGAAAATGTATGGGACAATTAAATTATTGAAACACATGACAATAAAGGAGATATTTGAAAAAATTGGAATGAATGAGCACTTAAATTTAAACTCAGCTTTCATATAATATATACTAAATATATTCATATGTGTGTATTTATATGTACATGTTTGTAAATATACTTAAACGGGCTAGTATAATATGTATGTATATTTCCAATCGACTGAAAACTATTTTGGCTTTATTATTATATATGTATATATTTTATAATATCTATACATAGTCGGTTAGAGACATTTTATATTAATTAACTCGATCTAGATCTGAATTTAAATATACTCTTCCAAATCAAATTTAAATATTTCTATTTAAAATTACTTTAAATATTCAACTTAAACAACATGTATTCAATTTTGTCAAATTAACCTACCTACTATTGCGGTAAGTATTTTAGAAATATCAAATATATAACACTAAATAATAAAATTGAGGCAATTAATGTAACATCCTTGTTTAAAAATTGGAAAAATTAATTTGAATATTTTATTGAATTTAATTCAATAAGTTAAATTTTAGACCTATTTGATAATAAAAATGAAACATCGATTACATATTCAAATTTGAAACTTAGATTATGTTTTAAAGTCCAAAAGTTGTCTGAAAATTTATTTTGGAAAAAAGTAAAATTTATGAAAATTTGAGATTGTTTTGAGAAATAAAACAATTATTTAAAAAAAAATTAAAACTAAAATGCGGTCTTTTAATAAAAGAAAAATCGTTCCAAAAATGATTTTTTTTGATAAAAGGGCTGCATTGGATTTTAAACGGTTGTAAACATTGTTTTAAAGGTGCTAAGGTTTAAAGGCCGTTAGGGTTATGGGTCTTTTAAAAAGAGAAAGAAAATTCTCATTTATTCTCATCGAACCACCAACCTATAACCTAATCCACTATTTTAAATACTTAAGTTTCTTCCTATTTTCTTCCTTTAGACAACAAAACTAAAGTACCATAAGCTGTTCCAATCAGCTAAACAACTAGGGTATTCCAGAAATCTCCATTAAATCGAAAGCTTTTCAAGTTTGGAATATGTGCGCTCCTGGTGAATTACACCAAATAATATGCCATTATCGGTAAACTTTGATCTCCCTATTTTTATTTTCACTTGATATAATTTGCATTTTGAATGATGATGGCGTGGTAGCCTAATATGATCATAGTATTATCAGTAATTGTTGATATATTTGATTATTGATCTGTTATAGTAGTTGATGAACCTATATTGCTTGATCAAGATGTTGTTTGAACAAAACGTTGCTTGAATTTTGATGTCCATGTATGATGATTTAAGTGCAAACATGTTGTAACAGGAACTGTATTAGTTAAAAGTCATGTTCAGGTCAAAGTTAGTAGTAGATGATTAGTTTGCGATGATCATTTGGGCCCTATCCTTGAACTTACTACTCCAGGAATCAAGGCTAGTCGATAGCCTATTCATTGAATAATCGACTGTTAAGTGTATTCCTGGAGCAATAAGCTCCAGGAATAAAACCCAAAATTTATTTTTTTAATTTAAATTAAAAGGTTTGTTTCTAGTGGATTTAAACTTCTTAATTTTATTAAAAATATATTTACAATATAACTAACATCTTAATAGTATTAACTTGAATATATTTAATTTATTTCAAGAATTTTGAGTTTTAAATCGAAAGAAGGATGATAATTTTAAAAAATAAATATTAACTATTTGAATTGATTTTTATTGGTTATAAGTAGAAAAGTTTTTGCAAAGGATTATAAATATTTTCAGGAAGAAAATAGCTTTTAATTGAATTTTTTACTTCAAATTATAAGTGATGATTAATTGAATATATATATATATATATATATATATATATATATATATGGATAAATTTTTATGTAATGAATGATGTGTTGAATGCACTTGAATTTTTATATTGCTTATATCATGAATATCATGTATATATTGAAGTGTTTGAATGCAAAGGGTGTTATTAAGTTATATCGTCAAGTTTAAGTTCTCTTTCATGATGTTATGAAGTGAATTTGTATACAAGTTATGTTTATGAATGCTATTTGATGTTATGTTGACCTATAATGCATGTATGTAACATTTATATGTGATATAAAAATAGGGCATGATGTCATCTTAGGAATAATGGTATTTGGGAGGTTAAATATGAATATTTGAAAATAAATTTGAGCCATGAAGAAAATGATACGAAGTGAGATTACTATATGCTAGAATCCATCCTAGTGGACAAATTCGAGGTTATAACAAATCGCGATGAACTAATCCCATGCCACTTACTGTCCAAATGATCTATTGCATGAACAGCACCATGATGGCTGTAACGACCCGGAATTTTTGGCAACATATTTTAATAATATTTAATCTAATTTAAATTAAATACAAGCTTTTCATTTTATAAACTGATAAGATTTTTGGGATATTTATCAGTTATATATGCTTTGTAAAGGAAATTTTGATTTGAAAATTTAAAACGGAATCTTTCAAACAATTTATAACAAAATCTGTCCTGTTAAATTGAAATTAAAAGGTTCAATATTTTCACATTTGATAATATACATATGAATATATAATTGTAGTGTTTAAATAATAATGTTAAAAAAAGGCAACTATATCAATATTAAACATAAACATTAAAACATAAGTATAAAACATAATTATAAAACATAAGATGTAACTAGAAATATAAATACACAAATAGAATGTTATAAATCAAAGGTTTGAAAATTTAACTACAAACAGAAAATAAAATTTAGACGTTAAGTTAGCAATAACATCAGATTTTATATAGAACATGAGAGCATTCAAATATAAATACACATGGTATATAGTCAAAAGAATAATTATATTAACTTTACATAAACTTAAGAAAGGATAATCTGTGACTTACATTTGTACAATACAAAACTTTTAACAAAAACTATTTACATTACTGAGTAATATATGAACATGTACAATGCAAGAAGACAAGAATTCACATATTATTTAAAAAAATAAAACAAATATCTTTGTACCAAAGATGAGAATCAGCTGATATTAATTATATGTTAACATAAATGAAGACACAAGCATTTAATTAGCACAACTATTTGTCAAAGAAAATCTCAGCCGAAATATACAACATTATTTCATTTTTGCAATAATTTAATATAAATCTGACCAAAACAAGTTAAACTTGTACCTGTATAACCTACAGCTGTTCAAAGTCTTTCTATTTATACACATCATATTATTGTGTTCGCTTACAAAACTTAATAGTAAACTTAAAAGTAAAACTGAGATAAGAAAGAAGAAAAATAAACAACACCTTGTCTTTGTAATCTCAATAAAGTTCAACAGCAAAACAAAAAGGGAAGCTTTCTGGAAATTCAACTGCAGCCTTTCAACAAAATCTTTGCTTTCTATTTTAATAAATTATCCGTGAGTAAACAAACTTTTAAGTTTTAAATTCATTTGTGTGTATGATATGTTGATAATAATATGATGGCCTATGTAACTGGTTTCAATTCTATGTTCAAGTATGAGTTTTCTGTCAAACTTGAATATGAAGATTTAGTGTAGTTACAGAGTCAAGTAAACCATTCAAAATACAAGATATTGTCATTCGATTATTTATAGGCTTATGTTTAAAAAAAAACATGTTGTTTGAATATAAATCAAGTTTTTAAACTTGTTCCAACCTGTCAATGAAATATACTCACTGTAAAGTGATTTACAGGGAAATCATTTAATTTGTGTTAAATTCAATTATACTAAATCGCTGATTCAAATACCTAGCAGGAATCTATATACAAAGTTAGGATTTTTAAAACAGAAACGATGATATTTAGATCAATATTGAAGGTGCAGTTTGAAAATAAATAAAAGTTACATTTTTGACAATATCGGTTGATTCAATTAATTTTAATTTTTGAAATTTATTATGATGCAAGCTTGAAGATGTATTAACACAGGAAAAATGCTTAAAGATTTTTCGAATGCAAGGATTTTGAGGTTGAAATAAAAGTTGGGTTTTGTTCGAATGTTTTTCGATTCTGTAAAAACTTGTTTTCGTTGTCGTGACTTGATCGAGTGGATCGCGCTTCGAGGAGGTGGTTGAGGAGGGTCTGGACATGGTGTTGGCGAAGTGGCTTCGCTTGCGGTGGTCAGTGTTCATGGGGCAAAGCATTTTCTCGTGGTTGTTCGAGCCTTTGGTTCGAGCTACAGGCGAAATTTTATATTCGATCAATTCGTGGCAATTTGAGTTTTGATTTCGATTGTTGGGTCGATTTGTGATTTGTTGGAGGTGATGGGGGTTGCCGGAGGTGCGGCGAACCATCGTGCACATGCACGGTGGCGTCTGGGGTCTGATTCTAGTGTCGATGGTCGACACGAGTCGATGCACGAGACTTTTGGGAGTTTGCTTCAAGCTCGTCTCTGGTTCGCGTGCGTGAGTACTTAATACTGCTGTTATATATTTTTTTAAGTTAACATAATCTTGAATAAAAAAAGAAGTAGAAAAGGATCAGGTAAGAAGAAGGAGAAGGTGGGAAGGAAGAGTGACACGGGGAAGAATAGGGAGGAACTCGAGATTTTCTCGGGTAAAAGTGGTGCCTGCCTCGGGTCTGATGTTTTGTCTAAACACTTTTAAGTATTTTGATTAACAAAGTTTAACATTAAATAAAGTAAATAATGTTAGTTAGTTTTAAGTTAATATTTGATTTAAAGTTATTAAAAGAAGGTTAGTAAAGGTAAGATAATTAATTAATATAAGGTAATTAAAAATGCAAATTAACTTATACTTGTAATTAAATTAATAACTTTAAATTAAATTTGTAATTAGAAATTAATCTTGTGTTTAATCAATTTAACTTAAGAAATTTAATTAATTACTTAAAGTTAATTAACAAATGGTAGTTAACTTAAGTGATTAATTAAGGATTAAATGATAAATTAGTTGATAATAATTGATTAACTAATTGATAATAAATGATTAATTAATTGATTATAAATGATTAATTAAAATAATTTATGATAATTAAATAAGTAATTAAATTTTATTAATTAATAATTAAGTTATTAATTAATAATTAAGAATCAATTAATTAAGTAAGTAATTACGAAGTAATTAATAATTTAATAAATTGATTAATTAGCGATTAATCAAGTTGGAATTAAATGATAAATTAAGTTAATCAAACTATATTGATGATTCTTGTTTGATTGATTCTGATATCTATCTGAAGACATTCTGTGATATGTTGTGATATATTCTGGATATATCTGTGATGACTGTATATGATTTATCTATGATAACTGTTATGTGAATTCAAAGTATTAAATTAAACTCTTAAGACTAAATAGACAACTTGGCCTTTAAAATGGCGTTTGAATTTCGAAGAGACCGGGATCGGGTATCAATTCGATATTCCGAAAACAACGTCGATCCAAATTAAACGATAGGTCGTGACATATCAATTGGAGATCGAGATGGTGTTTCAGAATGCAAGGGTTATCGTCATTAACTCTGAGGGTGATTCCATAACGAGTGTAACGAGATAATGCCTTCGGTTTCGTTCGAACCCGGAACGAACTTGTATGGATTGAATGCTTTCAGCACATCGTCAGGCGGACGATGAGCATTCTAAGAGATATGTTCTTTAAAAGGTAATCACAGCCTCAAGCCTCATCAACCGGGAATGGCTAAAACAGGGGAGATGCAGCAAGGTTAGGTGGGTCATGCCCAAGCAGGACGAGGTATACCCCTGTCTAGATGTCCCTTTGTTTCGACTATGTGGGCAGTTATTGGCCACAACTGCAGGGTTATCTTGTTTGGGACTGTTCAGTAAGGAATGGTTCCAACCTTGTGTTGTAGGGGGTCGGGAGTGATCCTCGGTACGCTGATCTAGGCCCCGTACTATGACGGGCGGTACCCTAGTAGCCCTGCCATTGTTGGAAACCCACTTTCCCTATGAGACCCTACGGTTTTGATTTGTATTACCCACTTTCGTGGCTAGTAGCTAGAATTTAATGAATGTAACAATTTCGGCTATTTTTTATTTATTTGAAAACCCTAGACACTATTATAATATCACTGGATTTCCTATAAAACGTTTTGGTTAGCGTAAGGTAAAAACTTACCCGTATGTATGTTTGGGGAGTCTTACGTGATACCTTTATTTTTAAATGATTTTTAAAGTTAAACAATTTTAACCCGTTTACTCACACCAGACCCATGTCTGACCCGAAGTTTATATTTTGTTTTTCATAAACTCTTAGGTACTCAAATTTTTTTGAGTAGCCAAGTGATAGGTATTTGGAGTATTGATTTTCTGGAGGAGCTTTGGAGAAGAAGACCAGACATATGTATCTATCTATAGTTCCGCTGTGTAGTTAGTGTATGCTATATTTTGGATGTATTTTATGACAGATATGTATATGATAGTCCTGTTGTATGATATTGTATAACTCTGATGTATGTATAACTATATAATAGTTATGTGATGTATTATATTTTGTTCCATTCCGCTGTGAGATTCTGATGTTGTTATTTCTTTCTTTCTATTCTTTTCTATTTCTGTCCCTTTCTTTCTTAATGATGATACGTCTTTCTAGGGTTAGAAAGGCGGATCGTCACAATGGCAGGCATAGTGTGAACAAGAAATGGGAAGGAAAAGGGTAATACATTTTCGAATATGCAAGGAGTCATGATGACGATTATATCATAACGAGTTGAGTGCAAACGGGAATGGGAGAAGATGGTACAATAAATTGACCTTCTGGGGACACCGATAACATTTGATCGATGTATATATGAATGATGATGACCATGATATCTTGATGTTGATGAATAGTCTAGTAAAAGTGAATATAAGTAGGATTCACTAGTGAATACAAACCTCATAAATGAATAACTTGAACAGTGTACTTGGAATAATAACGATTACAACTTGTAAATATGAATATGATGTGGTATCCTAGTTGATTAGATAGCTGTAAGTCAATATTGATAGTGCTGTGGCATGGGTATTTACAATATTAGGATTTATGGGATATGGGCGGGTTTAGATTATGAAGTGCGTGACATATTTTATTTCTATGCTATATCACATATATTACCCACCACCACACGGTTATATTCATATTGCATAGTTACACTCACAACTAGTTTCTAGCCTAAATCTAGGTTTTGTTATGTTTCTAATATCATCTTAGGTTAGACTGACGTGATTTGACAGGATGATAATGTTTGAGTGCTTTATGATTATGCTTAGGAGCGATGGTTTATGGTACTAGAGTTAGTGTATATTTTGTCACTATAGTATTATTTAAGCAAAGGGATCATATGGTTGAGACTACCATTTGCTGCAAAGTTCGTATCCATTGGGGAGATGGTATTATAGTGGTGGAGCTAGAGTCGGCAGATATAGACTAGGTTTGAGACCTGGGCTAGTACGCTATGGATGTCTAATGGATTTCTAATGTATTGGGCAGTTTTAGTTGTGTATTATTTTCCACGTATATAGTGACATTTTCATAACATCTGTAACGATCCCGTTTTTAAGCCAAATTTAATTCAATAATTAATATGAATTTTTGGATTAAATTATGAATTAAATTAACATTTTTCCAAAACAAATAGGATATGTGCTTGTTTATGTGTGTGTATATATATATATATAGATAGATAGTAAATTGAAATTTGATTTGAAATTCAAAAATAAATATCTTGAAAATAAATTTGAATTTGAAAACTCTATATTTTAAAAATTAATAAAACTTGTTTTGAAATTATAATATATATATGTGTGTGTGTGTGTTTATATATTTTGGAAGTTAAATTTTGAATTTGATATAATAATTTTTCAAAAGCTAATTAAGAATTAAATCCTAATATATATATTTATATATTTATTTATTAGTGTAGAATTAATTTTAAATCATATTCTTTAAAGTTATAAATATATATATATACACATAGAAGGAAATGTATTTATTAAAATTGAATATATATATATATATATAAACATATGTTAATATAAAAACATATAAAAATAAAACTAAATTGAAAATTAAATATAAAAACATTTAATAACATGCATAAGGACAAGTGTAATCATCTTAACATGAAATTAAACAAATGCAAGTTTTTTAAACATGCATTAAAAAAATGTAAACCATTTTAACATGGAATTGAACAAGTGTCAATTTAATTTATTTTCTTTCCATTTATAAAAATAATAGAAACATTCCTATATTAACATTACTACTTCTCCTACCTTCATTCTTTCTTCATCTTTCATTTTCAAAAGACTACAAATAGGAAAAAGAATTAAGATCAAAAATAAAACCTGAGAAACAAACAAGAAATAAAAACAACAACTCTTTTACAAATTTCAATCTGAGGCTCAAGCAAAGTTTAAAATCAAAAACAAATCTTAGACCTGAATCATGCAAGTCTATCTCAGTTTCATCAAACAGCAAGTAAGATCAAAAGCATGCAAAATTCATCTTAAAACAAAGTAGATTCAAAGATTAGTTCCTAGTTAAAGGCAATTTCCAGTTCAAGATCAACTATTAATTTCTTCTCTGTTCAAATCAAAAAACAAACAATCTCTAAACCTGAAGCTATAGATCAGTAGCATCTCAAAGTTAATCAAGCTTTAGATCACTTTTCAAGATCAAGCTCACAGTTTCAAATTCCAGTTTTTAAAATCAAAAACAAAGTTTCAGATCTTCAAAATTTCAAGCCTGCTTCTCTGTTCCAGGTGAGTAAACATTTCTTTTAAAAGCTTAAATCTGTTTATATCTTCGTGCAAGTGATAAGTAATTGATGTGATGATGTTTGCATGTATGAAATTATGTGTTTCATGTATATAAACATATTATAATCTGTGTGCATGTCTGCGTATATAGATATTAACCTTTGTAATGTTCACAGACTCAAGATCATCATATAAAAAAATTCATATCTTCCCAACAAATCAATTTTAGACAATGATCTTTAAAGAGAAAATGATTGAAACATTGTAATATCATTTTTAAAAATAGATTTAGGTGGATATACCAAGTAGTTATTTCAAAAATAAGGATTTACAGTGATGATCTAATATAAGTCAGAAATCAATCATCTTAATTTCACGATTTGATTTCATAATTAGATTTGTGCTAGTAAATGATGATTTTAGATATCGGTTTCATGATTTTTATGTTTGAGGATGTTGAGTATTCTCGAGTTGATCGGAATTTCTATTTTTGTCGATTCTCGATGTTTGGCAAAGAGTTGGGCTTCGCATCTAATGCTGGAGGAAGCTGGAGGAGTGGAGTTCATCAGAAAACTGCTTGGTTGATTAATTATCCACCATGGTGGCTTGGCTAAGTAAATTTAGCGTTTTAAGTGTCGAACTGGACGAGGTGGTTTTCGAGGCGATTTCGACAACGTGACGGCATCGGGTTGAACCGGGGTAGGGGGAATGGTGAGGTGATCGTGTGGCGAAGGTATGGACGCGAGGTCGCAGCTCCAGGTGGTCCGAGGTCGTGGTGCAAGGAGGAAATGTTGATCAGATTGGTTACTGTTGGTCATTTCTGTAGTTCGTTTTCAATTTTTGAGTTCGTTCAAGGATCAGGTGGTTGGAATCGAGGGAGGTAGTCGAAGTCGTCTTGCTAGCGAAGGTGATGACGATCGAGTGGTGCCGATCGATCGTGCACATGTACACATGCATCTGGGTGTCAGTGTTGTTTTTTTGGAGAAGAAGTAGTTGGAATCGAGATTGTACTCGGGAAGGTTGGGTTGTTGCTCAGGTCTGCTATCGGGTAGGCATGTGAGTGTGTTAACATGTTTTAAAGATTTAAATTAAAACAGAAAAGAAGATTTCTCGAGTGTGTCATCGGGGTTGGCTCGGGAAGTTTCGTAGTTCGACTCGGGTTAGTCCCGGGTAATGTTAGGATATTTGTAAGTTTTTGAATTCTAAAACAAATCAAGTTTTAATTAAACAATTTCTTACCCCACTTCTTTAAATGATAAATGTTTTATTTTGTTTTGGAATTTGTCAAAGGTTTAAAATAAATTATTTTAAATAAGTAAAGTTTAAAATGTTTTAATATATAACCTTTATTTTAAACCAATTCTTAGGCCAATTTTAAATAAAAATTTAATAGCTTAATTAAGAAGTTAATTAAAAAGATGAAGATGTTTAAAGTTGTTAATTAACTTAAAGGTCTAAGTTAATTTATGGGTTAATAATAATATTTATTTCAAAAGTAAAATTTTTAAAGTTAATTGTTTTTAAGATTTAATTGATTTGGTTTTAAATAATTGTATATTTGGTTAATTATTTGATTTAAATCGCTAAGTGTTTTCAAAGAACTTAATGATGTAATTAAGTGAGTGTTTAAGGTAAATGTTAATCTTAGTTTATTTAAATATGATTTATATGTTGTAATTAAGTAATCAATTAAGATAAAGGATTTAACTTTGATTAATTAAGGTCTTAATGTAATTAAAGGATAATTACTTAATGTAATTAATTAAAAGATGATTTATTAATGCGAGTAATTAAAGGATGGGCTTTTAAAGGATAATTACTAAATGTAATTAATAAAAGATTATTGGTTAATAAGGGATAATTACTTAATGTAATTACATTAAAGGATAATTAATTAATTAAAGGTTAAGTGTTGACAGAGATCCGGTTAGGTTCTCGGGACATCCCTTCAGAGACGTACCCATTTGGAAAGGAAGTTCCTTAGCCTTGATCATTTATTGGAAATCCAATCACCCAATACGAGCCCTGTACGGTTTTTAGTTGTATAACCTGCCATTTTTAAATGGTAGCTATAGTAGGCATAATATAATGGTACATATGCTGTCTAAGATTAATATTATACTTTCAAAATACTTTTCACACTATGCACTAATAATAATATCAAAAGGGTCTTTGCGCATCAAGCATGTTTAACTGCTATAAGAGAAATCTCCCCCATGTGTGCGATTGCATTGAGTGTGTGCCGGGAGGCCTTGTGGTAGTTTCATTTTCCAAAAAGCATAACGGATTTCTTTTATTTCTTTTTGTGTTTTTCTTTTTCACAAATAACTATTTTGTGTTTTCTCACACTATTCACATGACTGACCCAGAGTTTTTTGTTCCATTTCTAAACTCTGGGTGTCCATAATTTTCACATGGTCAGCCTAGAGTTAGGTTATCAGTATATGTATATTTGGAAGTCTTTAAAGTCTGTGGATTCGGGATCGCATTTGCTTCGTGCAGCATGATAGCTTTTGTGTTTTGAGCTTTTGATTTGGAAATCTTTCGAGCTTTGGCATTGAAGATGCAGTCTGTTGGACTTCTTCTCTCTCTCTCTGTGGAGATCTCTTTTGTTTCTCTTGTTCCCAGTTCTGTTATTTCTTTCCGCTATTGTATCTATATTGGCTCTGATATGTTTGGGCATTTGTTATCAGAATATTGTATTCATGTTGTATCAATTGTTGTGTATCGATATCAAATTCTTCTTTGTTTCCACTGTGTTGTTATCACCTAATGTGTTATAAGCTCCGGAGAATCGGACTCCAACATTTGGATCTCCGACATTTGAATACATGTGATGTATTGGATGTCGATTTTCAAACGTCGGATTCTGGGCCGTCACATTTAGTATCAGAGCTAAAGGTTGAGTAAGAACTTTAGCTTTGGAGTATAACTCATTAGGTGACTCGTTAGATGTAGTGTTATAAATGCCCTTGAATGAGTATCCCTAAGATATCTTGTCTGTATGCCTTAGTCAATTCTCTTACTATTCACTGATAGTAAGAATTAGTGCAAGAAGAGGATGAGGTAAGGGACATGGGAGTACCTCTACAAATGGTCAATACCTGCAACAACACTAATGGTTAGGAAAAACTTTTACTTCATCATCCAATTTCAATTCTTTAATGGCTTCCTGGCAGCTCCAAGAGGAAGCTTTGATATGGTAGGAGACCATTACTTTGGTCCAATCGGAAGAGAGTTCCCATGGGATAGATTCGAGCAAATGTTTGAGCCGTGTTATATACCCTTCGTTAGTATTTCCAGGATGTATCAAGAAATTACCTTACTTCGTACCTAGTTTTCTTATTTGTGATAAAATTGTTAGAGTTCTTTTCGACGCTAGAGCCATATATAGTTTTATTTCCCAGCAAACCATAGACGAGTTAAATCTTGAACCCGAATTCGTGGACGAACCTATTTGTGTGAAGAACCCGGTAGGAGGCCCTGCGAATCTTTGTTTACGTTGTAGAAAGATTCAGATTTCATAATTTTTCTATCAGTCTTTTCATTCTTGACTTTAATGAATTTGAAATTTTTCTTGGAATGAATTGGTTAACAAAATATAAAGCTAAATACGATTGTATCAGTAGAACGATTTCGGTCATATCCAAATTTGAGAATTTTGTTGTGATTTCTTGTGAGGATCCAAGTCCGAAGAGGGACAAGCTAATGTATACTTTAGGGTATTCTGACCTGAGTTTGGAATCAATACCTATTGTTTTGGAATTTCCTACGGTATTTGAAAAAGTTAAGTCTTTACCTCTGCATATGGAATTTGAATTTAGAATCAACCTGGTTTTCAATGCCGTTCAGTTGTGCATGCAAGTCATAAAAAAGAGTAGAGCTAGTTGAGCAAACCCAAGATTTACTGGAGAAAGGACTTATTCAATCTGGTCGTTCCAGTTAGGGTTTAGCTATGGTATTTGTAACCATGTCCGATAAATCTTTGAGATTGTGCATCGATTATCGTGATCTTAATAAGTTAACTCTTAAAAATAAATTTCCTTTGCCCGAATCGACGATCTATTTGATTTATTAGCATGGTGCTCGATTCTTTTCCAAGATGGATCTAGCCCAAAAATTCCATCAGATGAGAATTGCTAAAGATTGTATTCATTTGTCTGTATTTGTGGGTCCCGATATATTCTACAAATGGTTAGTTATGCCTTTCGGACTAACCAGTGCCCCTGCATATTTCGTTGACCCGATGACTCGAGTATTTTGTGGAGTATTGAATAAATTCGTTCTCATATTTATTGATGATATTCTGATTTGGTAAGCCAAATGTAGAATAGATATTTCGATTTGATCTGGTAAGCCATTTCTCTATCTTTCTATGTGTTCATATGTTCTTTGCTTGTCTCCCTGTCTAGCAAATTTCAGGGATGAAATTTTCTCAAGGGGGAATCTGTAACGATCCCGTTTTTAAGCCAAATTTAATTCAGGAATTAATATGAATTTTTGGATTAAATTATGAATTAAATCGAAATTTTTCAAAACAAATAGGATATGTGTTTGTTTATGTGTATATATATAGATTGTAAATTGAAATTTGACTTGAAATTCAAAAATAAATATCAAGAAAATAAATTTGAATTTTAAGACTCTATATTTTAAAAATTAATAAAATTTGTTTTGAAATTATAATATATATACGTGTGTGTGTGTATATATTTTGGAAGTTATAGTTTAAATTTGATATAATAATTTTTCAAAAGCTAATTAAGACTTAAATCCTAATATAAATTTATATATTTATTTATTAGTGTATAACTAATTTTAAATCATATTATTTAAAGTTATAAATATATATATACACACACATACATAAAAGGAAATGTATTTATTAAAATTGAATATATACATATATAAACATATGTTAATATAAAAACATATAAACATAAAACTAAATTGAAAATTAAATATAATAACATTTAATAACATGTACAAGGACAAGTGTAATCATCTTAACATGAAATTAAACAAATGTAAGTATTTTAAACATGCATTAAACTAATGTAAACCATTTTAACATGGAATTGAACAAGTGTCAATTTAATTTATTTTCTTTCCATTTTTAAAAATAATAAAAACATTCCTATATAAACATCTCTACTTCTCCTACCTTCATTCTTTCTTCATCTTTCATTTTCAAAAGACTATAAATCATAAAAAGAATCAAAATCAAAAATAAAACCTAAGAAACAAACCAAGAAAATAAAAACAACAACTCTTTTACAACTTTCAATCTGATACTCAAGCAAAGTTTAAAATCAAAAACAAATCTTAGACCTGAATCAATCAAGTTTAACTTAGTTTTATCAAACAAAGCAAGATCAAAAGCATGCCAAATTCATCTTAAAGCAAAGTAGATTCAAAGATTAGTTTCCAGTTAAAAGCAATTTCCAGTTCAAGATCAACTATCAATTTCTTCTCTGTTCAAATCAAACAACAAACAATCTTCAAATTGAAGCTATAGATCAGTAGGATCTCAAATTCATCTTAAAGAAAAGTAGATTCAAAGATTAGTTTCCAGTTAAAAGCAATTTCCAGTTCAAGATCAACTATCAATTTCTTCTATCTTCAAATCAAACAACAAACAATCTTCAAACTGAAGCTATAGATCAGTAGAATCTCAAATTTAATCAAACTTCAGATCAGTTTTCAAGATCAAGCTCTTTCAAATTCCAGTTTTCAAAATCAAAAACAAAGTTCCAGATCTTCAAAATTTCAAGCCTACTTCTCTATTCTAGGTGAGCAAACATTTCTTTTAAAAGCTTAAATCTGTTTATATCTTCATGCAAGTGATAAGTAATTGGTGTGATGATGTTTGCATGTATGAAGTTATGTGTTGTATGTATATAAACATAGAATAATCTGTGTGCATGTCTGTGTATATAGATATTAACCTCTGTAGTGTTCACATACTCAAGATCATCATAAAAAAATTCATATCTTCCCAACGAATCAATTTTAGACCATGATCTTTAAAGAGAAAATGATTGAAACATTGTAATATTCATTTTAAAAAATAGATTTAAGTGGATATACCAAGTAATTATTTCAAAAATAAGGATTTATAGTGATGATCTAATATAAATTAAAAATCGATCATCTTAATTTCACGACTTGATTTCATAATTAGATTCGTGCTAGCAAATGATGATTTTAGATATAAGTTTCATGATTTTTTAGTTTGGGGATGTTGAGTATTCTCGAGTTGTTCGGAATTTCTATTTTCGTCGATTCTCAACGTTCGACGAAGAGTTGGACGTCGAATCTGATGCTGGAGGTAGCTGGAGGAGTGGAGATCACTATGCCATAGATGACCTTCTGCAACATATTTGCAAGGTGTTGCTAGCTAAAATGTTGCGACAGCTATAAAATTTTGGTCCTACTGCAACGTTGTATTTTTGGTGTTACCTTAGCCATAAAAATGTGTTGCTCTAGCTAACAAGTGTAACACTATGCAACATTTTTATATAGTGTTGCCATAGATATATTCTAATTAAAAAAATAAAAATAAAAATTTACACCTCAGCGATCCACGCCACCATTTAAAACAAAATCTAAACCGTCGATTCACACCATCGATCCACACCTTACCAATTTCAATTTCCCGCTTTACTTTTCACTCACCCGCTTTCGTTCTCTCCCCCAATTTTCCAATCCTTAATTTTTATTCCGCCGACTTTAAAAAATTTTTTGCGGATACATGATTGCTAGTTTTGCACGATTGTAGCACGGTAGTAGTAAGTGGATTATCGAGGGAATGATGGATGAGGTGTAGTTGCCGATTTGGCGATTGTGTTCGATGTGGATTTTGGGTTTCTGGTGGAGTCGAAGTTCGATTGGACTTTCGGGCGAGTGGTTCAGAGTAGCAGCGAAGTCGAGGCAGTGGGTTTGATTGTGATGGTGCAGCCGATTGCAGGCGAGTTTGGAATACTGGGGGATAGCCAGAGTGATGACTATAGCTTGTTGAATTGAAGGTTGTGGTATACGGCCGTAGTGAATTGAAGGCGGTGAATTGAGGGACTGGTCAGTGGATGTTTGTTGAACTGTTGGTTTGGATGGTTTGGTGGTGCTTGACAGTGGAGTGTTTGATGCAGTATGTTGACGCGCAAGTAGGTCCGAAGGTCAGGGTGATGCACAAGTAGGTATGCACAAGTAAGAATGAGTGAAGCACAAGTAAGTTGGAGTGGTTTTAGAAAGTGTGGTCAAGCTTGTTGAAAGGAGGTTGTAATTGTATTGTCGGATTTCCATTTTTTTCTAAAAAGAAGTGGTGGTTCGAGCAATGTGGGCAGGTGGTGGTTCTAGTGTGTAGTGGCAGAAATGCAGGTGAGTATTTGAACTGAAATGTGTGTAGTAGTGTTGTATTTGGTTATGTACGTGATAGTTTTGGAATGGTGATGCTTGGATGGCACAATGATGTAAGCGATTTGTGTTCGTGAACTTGTTGTTATTTTTTTCGAACAAGTTGTGACTGAACCAGGGATTTTTCTTGTTTGGGGGATGATGTTGTTGAGAGGGGAGTTTGTTGAGGTGATAGTGTTTGGTGATGAGGCAAGGTTGCTCGGTTGTGTGCATTGGGGTTTTGGTGTTGCTATGATGTCGTGATGTCTGTATGTTTGGGTAGTGGTATACTGTTTAGGTGGGAAAGAATGTGATGGGTGATGGGCAGTTAGGTAGTTTGTAGGCACTGGTTGTATGTATTGTTGTCAGTAGAAGGCCAAGGTTGGTTTGGAGGGTGGTTCTAGTGTGTAGTGGTGATGCATTATTTTGAGATGTTGTAAGTATGTATGGTAGATGCAAGATGAGGAGATGTTTGTAGTGAGGCTAGTAGTTTTGTATGTGCACTGAACTTTTGTTTGACAGTGGTAGTATTAGTCTAATGGAGTACGATGGAGTTTGGTCTTGTGATTTGGCACTGGTTCAGTTTGGATGAATTGAGAGATTCATAGTGCAGGCAACATTTTGGTGAAGTTGCTGGAGTTATGCAGTGCAATGGTATGTCTTGAAACAGGGATAGTTTAGACAGAGAGAGTGGGTAGTGAATGGTACTTTGCATCTTCATAATCAGGTTTGTCATGCTTCTCTATCATTTGGTCTTTTATTATTATTGTTATTATTTTATTTTTGGGTGAAATTCTGTGCTTATCAACCTAACATAAAGTTATAGGAGCAAAATGGGATGAAACACTTTCAAATACCATCTTTTTCCATGGGGCCAGAATCTGCTTTGAATAATTCGCCTGTATTTCATGCTTACCAACAGGTTTGTAGCTCGTAACCATCAAATTTTGTTTTCTTTGTGACATGGCTGTGGTTTTAGGCTGTCATATCCTAGTCCACATTTGATTGTGACTAATTTTCCTCATCTTATCGGTGTTTTTTCTTCACGTTGAAGTTGCCACGATCTATTGAAGAAAATATTCTACAGCATCAAGTGGATGATTCAGCTCAAGCTAATAATACTATTGCTTCTAATGGTTCTGCAAAACCACGTGTCCGTGCAAGACGTGGCCAGGCAACTGATCCTCACAGCATTGCTGAACGGGTTAGTGCAAGTCTATATTCGTCAGTGTCGGTGTCTGTATAAATTGAAACTGCATATGTAATGAGTGAACTGAGTAATGTAGCGAGGAATATCTGTATATGTGAATATCAGTGTTATATATCATTGAATTGTAAAATAGTGGAGTCGGGAATTTGTACTATTTCAAATGTTGAAATAAAATATTTATTTAAATAAATTACTGTTTGAATATCAAATTCTGTGCAATAGTATTTTATTAAATAAATATTTATTTCTATTAAAAAAATCAAATATGCTCTACATTATGGGCCCCACAAATTCAGAAAGTTAATATCTATAGCAACATTTTGGAATGTTGCTATAGACACCTATGGATGTTGCTATAGACCCAAATAGTGTTCTATTGCAACATTATTACTTATGTTGCCTTAGATAGTCAAAATGTTGCCTTTGAGGTCTAAGGCAACGGCAAAAATTGCATCACCCCAAAAGTGTTGCCATAGACCTATGGCAACATTTTTTGGGCCTGACCCAACATTTTTTTTGTGTTGCGGAAGGCCATTTATGGCGTAGTGTCATCAGAAAAATGCTCGATGGACTAATTATCCATCGTTGTGGCTTGGTTAAGTAAATTTAGGGTTTAAACTGTCGAACTCGATGAGGTGGTTGTCGAGGCTATTTTGACGACGTGATGGCATCGGGCTGAACTGGGGTAGGGGAATGTTGAGGTGATCGTGTGGCGAAGGTATGGACGTGAGGACATGGCTCCAGGTGGTCGAAGGTCGTGGTGCGAGGAGGAAATGTTGATTAGGTTCGTTCCTGTGGGTCATCTCTGTAGCTCGTTTTCGATTTTTGGGTTCGCTCAAGGATCAGGTGGTTGGAATTGAGAGAGCTAGTCAAAGTCATCTTGCTGGAGAAGGTGATGATGATCGGAGTGGTGCCGATCGATCGTGCACGTTTATGCGTGCATCTGGGTGTCAGGGTTGTTTTGTTGGAGAAGAAGAAGTTGGACTTGGGATTGTACTCGGGAAGGTTGGGTTGTTGCTCGAGTCTGCTATCAGGTTGTTACATGAGTGTGTTAACAGGTTTTAAAGATTTAAATAAAAACAGAAAAGAAGATTTCTCTGGTGTGTCATCGGGGTTGGCTCAGGAAGTTTCGTAGTTTGGCTCGGATTAGTCCCGGGTAACGTTAGGATATTTGCAAGTTTTTGAATTTTAAAACAAGTCAAGTTTTAATTAAATAATTTCTAACCCCACTTCTTTTAAATGATAAATGTTTTATTTAATTTTGAAATTAGTCAAAGGTTTAATATAAATTATCTTAAATAAGTAAAGTTTAAAATGTTTTAATATATAACCTTTATTTTAAATTAATTCTTAGGCCTATTTTAAATAAAAATTAATAGCTTAATTAAGAAGTTAATTAAAAAGATAAAGATGTTTATAGTTGTTAATAACTTAAAGGTCTAAGTTAATTTATGGGTTAATAATAATATTTATTTCAAAAGTTAAAATTTTAAAGTTAATTGTTTTTAAGATTTAATTGATTTGGTTTTAAATAATTATATATTTGGTAAATTATTTGATTTAAATCCCTAAGTGTTTTCAAAGAACTTAATGATGTAATTAAGTGAGTGTTTAAGGTAAATGTTAATCTTAGTTTTTTTAAATAAGATTTAAATGTTGTAATTAAGTAATCAATTAAGATAAAGGATTTATCTTTGATTAATTAAGGTCTTAATGTAATTAAAGGATAATTACTTAATGTGATTAATTAAAAGATGATTTATTAATGTGAGTAAGTAAAGGATAATTGCTTAAAGGATAGTTACTTAATGAAATTAATAAAAGATTATTACTGATAATTACTTAATGTAATTACATTAAAGGATAATTAATTAATTAAAGGTTAATTAATGTAATTAATTAAGGGTAATTAATGACTTAAAAGTAAATTACTTAATGAAAGTAGTTAAGGATAATTAATTAATGGTTAAAGGTTAAGTAATCTAGTGATTAAAGGATAGTTACTTAATGTAAGTAATTAAAGGGTTATTTTGTTAATGTAATTTAAAGTTAATTAATTAATGCAATTAATTATTAGTCAATTAGTTAATGTAATTAACTGAAGGTTAATTGATTTATGTGGTTAATTAAGGGATAATTAATTAATGTAATTAATTAAGGGATAACTACTTAAGATGGGTAATTAAGGTTTATTAATTAATTTCATTAATTAATTAAAATAATAGCCAATGGTTTGTAATTAATTAATTTTAATTAAGCAGAGTTCAAAAGTAATTAATTTAATTTATTTGGAGATCAAATTGAATTAATTAGGAATTGATCAACTAATTAATCTTGCTTATGGATGATTGGATTGTATCGAATGCCTTCAATTATTTGATATCTCTCATGTGTGATGTTCTGTGATATGAATTGTATTGGATAGAGCCAGGATTATTTTAACATATTTATCTGTGATAAATTGCTATGTGAATGTGAACTTGTGAATTGAATTGAAATTGTTTACTTAAACAACTATGCCTTTAAAACGACATTTGAATTTCGATGCGACCGGGGTTATTCCAAATGGTTATCCGAAAACCACATCGAATCTTGAAGGTGAATCTTTTGTTAAAAGATTAAAAATGAAAATTTGTTGTGACTGTATCCACATGTTTTAAAATAAGCTCTCATTATTCGAATTAGCCGGGGGAGGACATTAAGCCATAAAACCCATTCCGAGTTAATGATACGACGAATTGGATAACATTTGAAGACAGTGGTTGAAGACCCGGTATTTTCTAAAACGAAAGGATTACCTGTCGAATGTCTCTCCACCGAATGGCCCCGGTATAGAGATTTTGATTACCCTATGTGATGGGGAATTCAGACGTGCTAGAGGATATTCAGATGTGCAAGGACTTCTTTCTTTAAATGGATGAAGTGCCTTCGGTTCCATTCAGACCAAGGATGGACTTGTATGGATGTATGTCTGACGTTACACTTTGAGATGTAAAGCTAGTTTCTATCAAGTGCATTTCTGTTTGGTGGCGGAGAATTTATTCTCTTAGCTTAATACCCTTCTCTGAGACGTACGAGCTCAGAGGTTATGTAGTTGATGGTTACTAGTGATATATTCCCAATTTGGTAATGTGGCATGCTAAGTGTTAATCATTAATTGATTGAAGCATGGCTTTTGTGAAAAGCGTAGATTTGTGGGACGAGACTTCGTCGAACCTCACACCCCGGAAATGGTCGAAACAAGAAGGATGTGGCAAGGTTACGGAGGTCGCACCCCTTAGGGTATGTTCATATCCTTCTTTATAAAAAGTGGTATCATGGTATGGAGCCCAGATATTTAACTTATGTGGTTGTTGGAATTTGTTGTTGGCGCCCCGGTAAAGGTCTGTGACGATCGGGGAATGGGATACTCGTGACAGTTAGTTACCTAGTTACAGAGGTAACCCGACCCTGTGTTGGTAGAGATCCGGTTAGGTTCTCGGGACGTCCCTCCAGAGGTGTGCCCATTTGGAAAGGAAGTTCCTTAGCCTTAACCATTTGTTGGAAATCCAATCACCCAATACGAGCCTTGTACGGTTTTTAGTTGTATAACCTGCCATTTTTAAATGGTAGCTATAGTAGGCATAATATAATGTACCTATGCTGGCTAAGATTAATATTATAGTTTCGAAATATTTTTCACACTATGCACTAATAATAATGTCAAAAGGGTTTTCGCGTATCAAGCATGTTTGACTGCTATAACGAGAAATCTCCCCCATGTGTGCGATTGTATTAAGTGTGTGCCGGGAGGCCTTATCGTAGTTTCATTTTACAAAAAGCATAACAGATTTCTTTTATTTCTTTTTGTGTGTTTCTTTTGTACAAACAACTGTTTTATGTTTTCTCACACCAGTCCCATGACTGACCCGGAGTTTATTGTTCCCTTTCTAAACTCTGGGTGCTCATAATTTTTTCACATGGGCAACCTAGAGTTAGGTTATCAGTAGATGTAGATTTTGGAAGTCTTTGAAGTATGTGGATTTGGGATCGCATTTGCTTCGTGCATCATGATAGCTTTTGGGTTTTGAGCTTTTGATTTGGAAATCTTTGGAGATTTGGCATTGAAGATGCAGTCTGTTGGACTTCTTCTCTCTTTGGAGATCTCTGTTGTTGCTCTTGTTACTAGTTCTGCTATTTCTTTCCGCTGTTGTATCTATATTGGCTCTGATATGGTTGGGCATTTGTTATCAGAATATTGTACTCATGTTGTATCAATAGTTTTGTATCAATATCAAATTCTTCTTTGTCTCTGCTGTGCTGTTATCACCAAATGTGTTATAAGCTCCGATGAATCAGACTCCAACGTTGGGATCTCTGGCATTCGAATACGGTTAATGTATTGGATGTCGATTTTCGAGCATCGGATTCCGAACCGTGACAACATTCATGCAGTTGAACCTTTTTGTTGTAATATTTCGTCATTCCATTGTGACTTTGATTTGATATCATACCTTATACATGCTATGTTATGTGACTTATTCGATCCTGGAACTCATATATATTAACTTTTGTTGAGATGAGATACATATTAGTCAAATATGATCGAGTATTGTAACATATATGTCTTAATGCTAAGTTGTGTATATGAGAGATCACTCCTTCCATGCCCTTTGATTTGAGTTATGGACAATAAACTTCCTTTGATATTTCGGCCATTATAGCCGGTCGTTATAATTAATGTATATATAAATGGCAAATATATGCATTATAGATATAAATCTCAATATATGCACATGTATATATTAATTAAGTTATCATATATCATACCATCATGCCGTACCCAATATGTTATTAGTATATGCATGAATACATATTAGATTTCTAGCCCATATATGTAATGTTGGCTAAAATTGGAAGGATATGGTCTAACTGTTAGATCTAAAATGAAAGGGTGAGCTTTAAAGTAGAGAAATGGAAAGGTTTCTTTCTCCAAATAAAACAAAACCTTACCCGTGTTGTGCAATTGAATTTGATTCACTCTTCTTCCTTCATCCATGGCTAACCACTCCCTCCTACGCTTCTCATGAATGAATATTCACATTATATATATGTGTGTTTTATTAGATTAATTAAAAAATAATCTAATAAAATACGATTTTATTAAACAACCAGATTGGATCTACTGTTAGTTGTTAGACCCAATTGACCCACCAAGATCCAATTAAGGAGTTTTTTTTTAAAATGACATATTTTACTCATTGTGAAACAAACTAGGTTCCAACCATGGTTGTGTTATATGGATGGTTGATCACTTCATACTCACATGATTTGCGAAGCGTTTAAGTTTTGGGACAATTTATCGAATTTCCTTCTAGCGGTATTATCCAGATGATAGATTATCGAGGGCATGAACTCGAACAAGAGATGTAGTAGGCGAGTGTAAGTTCGTAATACTATAAGGCACATCTTCGATGAAAGGACAGCCAAGGTGATGATAGAATGTAGTAGAGAGGTGGGATACATTCCCATGAGGGAATTTTACGCCATCAAGCTTCAATTGGCTCCCTTATAGCCAAACAGTTGACTAAATAGATATATCAGTTAATTGATCGAGTGTAAGTGTGAAATTTTTTATAGCTGAGGGTAAATACACCAAAATTCTCCTAAAACAGTCTGTTAGTTGACTTTGATTAGCTGACTGATTAGTTATAGTCAAATATGGCTAGAACGAGTTAGTCGACTATAGGATGGAGGGGTCGGTGCTTCTTCGAGGTTTGGGCTTTTAGGGAGGACTTCAATGATGAGGTTCGTAGAGGTCCGGTGATTGTGGTGTGACTTTTTTAGAGTAATTCGGCTTGGGAGCATGTATGGCTCAGGGCTAAGGCATAAATGGCACGTATCATGATGTATGTTGATCAGGAGGTGACTGAAAGTACGATCGAGATATAAGTCATAGATCAGGATACTTAGATGACCTATGCGGGAGATGTCTAACTGGTTATGCTCAGTATGACTTCTACATTGTTTTAGCATTATATGCAACTTCAACATTCAATCAAGGTTGGATAAGGTACGGCGCTACCCTCACTCGAGGCCAATACCTACAACTTAGAAGTTATTATTTTCCATTAAGACTACCTGAGATAGGTTATAACTTTCACAATGGGTAATATATTGGAGAGAGATGGGGATGCTCATATACATTGGTAATTTCCATGAAATGGCGACAACCACTTTATTTTCTCTAACATAGTTCAATGGGAAGGCATTGTGACTCATTGGTTTTGGTTTCAAATAGTTGATAGGTACGATACAACATTACCCTTGCGTCAGAATTTGGGTTCAATGCACCATTACCCTAGCATTATGGTTATAGGTACGATATGATAATACCTTGGAGCTTTGGCTCTTTTTCATATACACATGGGTTTGCATAAGACTTTGTTTTTTATTCTCGATTGTTATATTAGCACTATTATTCATTGTGCTAACTTGTTGGATGCATGGGAAGTGCAGTGAGAAATGCGGATTAAGGACCTTAAGGCTAAGGATAAACACTAGAGGGGGTGAATAGTGTTTTAGAGAATTGTTAAATCTTTTTAGTTTTTGTTAATTTAAACACATATGTATGTAATATTCAGACACAGATATGATCACAGAATCAAACGCAAATGCAAATACAAAGTAAAAACAGTAAAGGAAAGAACACACCGGATTTTATACTGGTTCGGAGTTACCCTACATCCAGTCCCACACACAAGTACGGATTTCCATTCAAAAACAATCTTTACAATTACACCCTTGATTTCGAGGCAACGAGGTACACCCTCTAGAATCACAATCCTCTGGGTAGAGATACTTGATTTCTCAGGCAACAAGTTCACCCAATTGATTTCCCAAGGCTACAATCACACCTTATCTCACTTGATTGATTTCCAAGGCTACAATCACAACTTTTCTCGCTAAGTTGATTACAAAAAGCCTATAACTCTGAATAGCACTGAGGATCTTGTTGAGATAGTGATAGAGAATCAAACCAGAGATAATCTAGTTAGATTCAATGTTGATTTCGGTAGAGTAATGATAAGAATTTGTATATAGAAATATGGAAGAAGAAGAGGAGTGAAATACCAGAAAAACTGAATTAAAATTCGTTGAAACTAACCCCTATTTATGGAAGAACAACAACCATGTCCATTCGTGAAGAGTTATGACGAATAGACACTTCTTTTGAAATTTAAATTTTGAACTCAACTGACATCATATCGACATGGGGTACTTGAGTATGTCGACATCCCAAAGAGATTTTCGGTGTTTTGATTTTCTTTGAAAATAACCTTTATTTTATATTAAAACTATTTTAAAATTAATAAATATACTTGACTTTAACTAAAATACATAAGTAAGTATAAAGAATAATATATACAAAATTTTACTATAATTTTATATTTAAAATCTAAGTATAAATATTTAAAAGTTAAATATATTATATTTAAAAGGTAGTTTAAAAACAAGGATAATTTGATTTTGAAATTAAAAAAAAAATTGAGGCTAAAAGTATTTGAAATCGGGATAGATGTTTTTGATGCTTTTAAAAGGAAGGTTTTGAAATCATTTGAAAACAAGATATAATTTTGAAAAATCATTTTGAATAAAAAGTTAGCAGATACAAAACAATGTTCTACTAGATTTTTCGTAGGTTCGATCCTACTTAGGGTTCCATCCCTTTAACAGGCTCGAGTGGATTCCATTCCACGAATAAATTGGATTTTGAGATGCCAGTGCTTTTCTAGGAGTTTCAACAAAATTTCTAATTAAAAGTAAATTACTTAAAATCTTGAACTCTTGATAATCTTGATATTCTTGTTACTCATGAGTCTTCAATCTTGATATCTTGAATCTCTATACTGTACAGTCTTCATTCTTGTTACCTGCATGGTTAAATCCTGCATATACATATATATATATATATATACTTATACTGTTAGTATTTATATTTTATAATCTATTCTAAGATTGTTGTCATCAAAACCATCATCTCACGGACTAACAATCTCCCTCTTTTTGATGATGACAACCTTTGTTTATAAAATATTACTTCTGTCCTAATAACTCCCCCTTAATCTATGACTATCTACCCTATTTTGTACTTCTCCCCCTTTGTCATCAACAAAAAACTAACTCTAAACTATATAACACTAAACTATATAACTCCCCCTCATTCTTGGACTAAAATACTTGCATTAATAAAATTATATAATGGAATATTGATAGTCACAATAATGAATCAAAGATTATATATATCAATGTATAATTATATATGTTTTGTACAACAAACGTCAATCCACACTACATATCAATCAATATCAAACAAAGCCAAAGCAAATGAAATCAAATCAATCAAAGCAAACAATTCAAACAAAGCAACCAAATAAAATTAAATGTTACGAGGAACTTCCACCCATCCTTCTTCTCCAAAGATAGGGTCTGCCTTAATAGCATCCCAATTTTCACTGTCGTTGGTGAGAGAGACTGGAGGATGTGCTTCGTTATCATCCTTGTGTAGGGAGGAAATCATCCATCGTATTGTATCGAAATGCCTTTCTTGCTCCTTTATCATCTGCATTTGACTCAATTCTAAGTGTCGCTGGTTACGAAAAATGAATGAGAGAATATTTTTGAACGAATTAAGAGTTCCTTCAAGATTTTCGGATAAGTTATGAATTGGATTAGCCATATTTGGATTTGTGAGAAGAATGAGAGATAGAGTAGAGAAGAAATAGGTGTTTATAGGTGTAGAAATTCGTTTGAAATGAATATACACATGGTAGATATTCAAATTTCAAATTCAAAATGAATTGTCATTTGTGACCAGTACATGTCGACATGGTCATAGGGGGGATGTCGACATGGTGTAGCGAAATTTGATGATCTATTTTGATTTTGTGAATAATTGTGTGTGTGTGTGTATAATATACTAACACTTATTCTGGAGAAAAGAGAAGCTAGATAACAGAAAGGAAATTCCATTACATTTCATACGAAGACAATACAATGATTAATCATAAAGAACAACATGAACATTCAAATCAAAATAAACTAAAACAAATACAACAAGATACGAAAAGGTAGAACTAGTTAGAGGATGATGACGATGAAGAAAGTCCAAGTTTCTTGCTGACTTTGGAAATGAAATTGTTCATCTTGGATGAAATTTTTTCCAACTTCTTACTAACGGATCGTTCAAGAATCCATTGATTCTCAATAATCGTCTTTTGGTTTTTGAGAAGGGTTTTGTTGGATGGATTAGGAGGATAGTCGATGCTTTCCAAAGAGGTTTCACCTTCTTCTTCTTCTTCAATTTCCTTTTCATCCCCTTCTTCCTCTTCTTCCTCTTCCTCTTCTTCCACTTCCTCATGAGCCAAACGCTCTTCCTTTTCAGCAAGAGTCTCATAAGATTGAAAAACAAATGGAATTTTCATAAGCGAAATCTTGGAATGATTGAAATTTTTTCTAGAAACAAATTATTCTCCTTTGAAATCCACTCCAAAATAGTTAAAAATCCGAGTGAGATAAATTCCATGGTACAAAGTGTTCTCATCCATTTCAAGATTTTTAGGACGAAGTTCATCCAAAATAACTTGCGCCCAATTAATGTCATAATTTTAAAAAATAGCAAAAAGTGCTTTACAAACTTTTGAAGTAGGATTGTTAAAATTCCCCAATCTTGGGGTCAAAGTATGTTGCAAAAGAAGATTGACAATTCTTGCTTTTGGTTGAAAATTTTGATTTTGAATTCAAAATTATCATTCCCTTCGAAAATGTGATGAAATGTCTCAAGATCATTTTCATCGATTTTAAAATTAGAAAGATCCATTCCCGTACTCTTGCAATTGATAATGGTACCCAAAAGATCACAATTCAAAACAATTCTAGTGCCTTTGACACTACTCCAAATTTCATCCTCGTTTCCATTTAAAATCCATGGTTTAAATTTGCATAGAAAATTTAGACAAGGTTTGGATAGCAAACAAAATCATTTTTAGAAGCATCAACAAGACTAAGAATTTGATTGTTTGCAAAAAGAGAATCAATTTCATAAGAAGAAAAATCTTGAGAAATAGCAAACTTTTCGGGATGGACTTTGGCATAATTTGCATAATTGATGTATGCTTTTATTGCCTCTGGATCATTGAAGAGTTTCTCTCTTATTTTTCTGGAAATTCTCATTGTGGAGGGGTTGCTTGAAGAAGCCATTAAAGTAGAGAGTAGAGTGCTTGAAGTTTTGAAGAGAGAGTTTGAATTTGAAAATGAGAGTGAAAAGATATGATAAAAGATAGTTAATAAATAGATTCTCAAAGGACATGTTCTCTGGTCAAAAGTTGCCTTTTCAGAGAATTTAATGAAGTGAAAAGGTGGAGGGAAATTCAACCATTTGAATTCAAATTTTGAATTTCAAATTCTGGTACCCATGTCGACATCGTGGTATGGACCATGTCGACATGTGCCTACGAATTTTTGTGATTTATTTTCCTAAGTACTCTACTATATATATATATACTTATTATATTTAATGTATATATATCTGGAATATTATTAGAATTATAGTATTTTCAATATATTATTATACTATGAAAATAATAATAAAAATAATAAAGTAATAGTAAAAAATTTAAAATTCAAATAACAAACCAATTCAAAATCAAGCAATCAAACATACAATTCTAAGCATGCAATTTCGACCAATTATATTGTAAATGTGTACCTTTTTCTGAGTCCATTTCTTTGAATGCGTCGAAGTCGTGAACTGCCGTGAAACACAAATTTGAATTATCTGTCTTTTGGTCATCATCACTTGAAGGCGAGTCTGAGTCATCTAGAGTAGCAGTAAATGCACTTTTCAGTTTCTTTGCTGGATCATTGTTCATAGGAGGATTTTGCCTATCTGGATAAGGCCAATCTCTTTTGATATGGCCTGGTTCATCACAGTTGAAACATTTGACATTTATTGGCATTACTTCTGATTTCCAAAGTTCTTATAGTTTTTTCTCTTGAGATTATTCATCTTTCTGTATTAAAGGAATTTCCTAAAATTTCTGGTCATAAAGGCTATCTCTTCATCATTATCACTGTTTGAGTCTGATCCATCAGTCAATACATTAAATGCCATTGATTTCTTTTCAGATGCTTTGCTTTTTCTTCTCCCGATCATTTGGACTTCAAATGACATTAGATTTCCAACTAATTCTTCTATCTTTAAGGTATTGATGTCATTTGCCCCTTCGATTGAAAGTGTCTTTTGATCCCATTTCGGAGTAAGAGAATTAAAAAAATTTCTGACTTGATCTTCTTCAGAAAATTCCTTTCCCAAGGATACTAAAGAATGCATAATATCCTGAAATCTACTATACATATCGGAAATAGACTCATTAGAATTTATTTTAAATAATTGAAACTGATTTGTGAGCATGGAAATTTTGGTCTGTTTAACTTTGCTTGTTCCTTCGTGAGTCACTTGCAAAGTTTTCCAGATTTCATATGTAGACTTACAAACTGACACTCTATTAAATTGATTTCTATCAATTGAAAAAAAACAGAATATTCATTGCTTTAGAATTATTTTGTGCAACAGTCTTTTGCTCAGCGGTCCACTGTGCAAAATCAGTTGTGGGCTCAGAATATTCAGTTTGTGTAATATTCCAAGTATCTAATCCTACAGACTGTAAATATATTTTCATCCTACATGCTCAATATGCATAGTTACTGCCATTAAAAAGTGGTGGTCTGACAGTAGACTGACCTTCTACAAATGAACTAGTGACAGGGATACTAGTGTTATTAACAATACCAGTGTTGGTAGCCATTTTGAAAACTTTTTCAAAAATCAGATTATGAAACTTTGAAAAAACTTGCTCTGAAACCAAATGTGCGAAATGTGGATTAATGATCTTAAGGCTAAGGATAAACACTAGAAGGGGTGAATAGTGTTTTAGAGAATTGTTTAATCTTTTTAGTTTTTGTTAATTTAAACACAAATGTATGCAATATTCATACACAGATATGATCACAGAATCAAACATAGATGCAAATATAAAGTAAAAACAGTAAAGGAAAGAACACACCTGATTTTATACTGGTTCGAGTTACCCTACATCCAGTCCCGCATACAAGTACGGATTTCCTTTCAAAATCAATCTTTACAATTACACACTTGATTTCAAGGCAACGAGGTACACCCTCCGCAATCACAATCCTCTGGGTAGAGATACTTAATTTCCTAGGCAACAAGTTCACCCAATTGATTTCCCAAGGCTACAATCACACCTTATCTCGCTTGATTGATTTCCAACGCTACAATCACACCTTTTCTTGCTAAGTTGATTACAAAAAGCCTATAACTCTGAATAGCACTAAGGATCTTGTTGAGATAGTGATAGAGAATCAAACCATAGATAATCTAGTTAGATTCAATGTTGATTTCGGCAGAGTGATGATAAGAATTTGTATATAGAAATGTGGAAGAAGAAGAGGAGTGAAAAACCAGAAAAACTGAATTAAAATTCATTGAAACTAACCCCTATTTATGGAATAACAATAGCCATGTCCAATCGTGAAGAGTTATGACGAATAGACGCTTCTTTTGAAATTTAAATTTTGAACTCAACTGACACCATGTCGACATGGGGTACTTGAATATATCGACATCCCAAAAGGATTTTTGATTTTCTTTGAAAATAACCTTTAATTTATATTAAAACTATTTTAGACTTTATAAATATACTTGACTATAACTAAAATACATAAGTAAGTATAAAGAATAATATATACAAAATTTTACTATAATTTTATATTTAAAATCTAAGTATAAATATTTAAAGGTATATATTGTACTTAAAAGATAGTTTAAAAACAAGGATAATTTGATTTTGAAATTAAAGACTATTTTGAGGCAAAAAGTATTTGAAATCAGAATAAACGTTTTTGATGCTTTTAAAAGGAAGGTTTTGAAATCATTTTGAAAACAAGATATAACTTTGAAAATTCATTTTGAATAAAAAGTTAGCGGATATAAAATAATGTTCCACTAGATTTTTCGTAGGTTCCGTCCTACTTAGGGTTGCATCCCTTTAACAGGCTCGAAGTGGATTCCATTCCACGAATAAATTGGATTTTAAGATGCCAGTGCTTTTCTAGGAGTTTTAACAAAATTTCTAATTAAAAGTAAATTACTTGAAATCTTGAACTCTTGATAATCTTGATATTCTTATTACTCATGAGTCTTCAATCTTGATATCTTGAATCTCTATATTGTACAGCCTTCATTCTTGTTACCTGCATGGTTAAATCCTACATATACATATATATCTAAACTTATACTGTTAGAATTTATATTTTATAATCTATTCTAAGGTTGTTGTCATCAAAACCATCATCTCACGGACAAACAAGTGCATGTTTATGTACGATGTGGTTTTCCTCTGGAGCTCATGTTCATTTACTCACGTGCGTTTTGGTTTACATTTGTTGTTTATTTCGGGTACCACTTAGTATATTATTCATGTCGTACTAGTGTGCCCGATATCAAATTTAGCTGTGATGTTTCCTTTTCACTAGACCCATTTCTGAACTTCTCTCTGTGTTTTCCTTTTTTTTATCAATTTCTTAAGTAGCTATGGGCTAGATCAGGTAGACATTGCTAGTTGAGCCGTTTATAGAGCCATAGCTATATATTTCTACGATCATCTATCCAACATTTTATATATGGATATGTAAAACTTTATCTTGTATATGAGACATATTTTTTTGGAATGGTATATCATTTATGCTCTATATATAGATTCCATGTAACACCCTGCATTTTTATAGTTGAAATTTAACGAATGACGATAAGCATTGAAAATAAATATTTTTGGAATTGTCGGAATAAAACTTCGAAACTTGTACCATTGCATTCGAAGCGATTTTCTGATCAGTTTCCATATATAACTTGTCAAAATCCGAGCCAATATGAAGAAGTTAGGAACGAACGAGGACGAGTAACTAGACAAAAAGAAGAAAAAAAATATGTATATGGGTCGACCAATAGGTCGACCCGATTAGCTCAATAGTCGACCACGCGGTCGACCTGGGTAGCAACCTGGACGAAGCTTCGTCCAGGTACGCACAATGACGAATTTTCTACTTTTTAAGTGATCTGAGCGGTAGGTTCTTCAATCCAATGGCTCCAGGTTTCCCTATGATGTGGTGGCTCTAGATTCATTCCAAGAATCCAATGGTCCAAGATCCCAAGCTCCCTTATAAATAAAGCCTTAGGCCTAGCTCTTTTCCCACAATTAGATTTTCCTCCAATGGGTTCTTGGCCTAAGCTTGAACCTAAATAGAAAATATTTCTTTGGGGCCTTGGCCGAAATGCTGGACCCTAAAAAGAAAATATTTCTATGGAGCATCTTGGTGGGGGGTCCAGAAGGACCATGGGGCCAAGCCGAGCATAGGCAAAGCTAAGGACGATAGATGAGTGGATTTAATCAATTCTTTTACATTCATAATATATATTATCGTTGAATTTCTATTAGATAGTTTATTCCAGTAATTAATTCTATTAGTTTTGCAAACACTGTAAATTCTATTTATATTTAATTAGGCTTGACAATTAGAAAAGGCATAGGCCTAAAAGTAAAAAATTTACATTTATTTTAAAAGTCATAATTTAGCCTTAATAACGGTTCCTTTTATTCCCTTTTTATGCAAATAATATAGTTAGAAATAGAATTTGGGGTTGTGGACTAAAATACTAGACTTTAAAGAAGTAGATGTAAAATAAGAAAATTGGATGATCGGACTAAAATTAGTAAAGTGGAATTCTGCAATAAATTACATTGAACGGAAACAACAAATTTATCTAATAATTTAATTTAGGGAGTAAGTAATAGATTAATTAGTCGGTTTAAAAACTAGAATACATTTCTATAATTTTATAATCAAAAGATAACGATAACGTAACTGCAAGAATAAAAAGAATGAAAAAACTAATGCAAAATAGAGGGACCACTGTATTCTACACTATCCCAAAATAATAAAAGAAATACCTTAAAGTTACGTATTATTGTTTATTGTATTATTTAGTATTAAATTATGGAAATAGATTTTAGTGTAGCTTTCACAACAAACCAAATAAAATAGAATTACTTCCTAGAATAAAAGAAAATAAAGTAGAGTATGAAATGTATCAAATAAATTATTAAATAAGAAATTAAGGCTGTGAATAATAAACAAACCTTGGTCAGCATTTACCATGCAGGCTATATAAAAAGATAGTTATCATGATAAGTTAATTGTATAATAAAGGAGAATTAAAAAAGAATTCTATATCATAATAAAAGAAAGCAGACTAGAACAGAAAAATAAATACCTGTAATTATATACATATTTTAAAAGAAATAATAGTAACAATTAAATTATTACATAAGTTATGATTAACTAAAAGAATAGAAAGGTTTATTTGCAACATAGAATAAATAAGCGATGATAGCAAAGATAAATAGTAAAAACTTATTTTAGATTTCTCTTAAATGAATAAGCAAATAGAACAAAAGATGCTTATTTAATAGACTTAAGACTTATATTAAGTTAATACATATTAAGTTAATAAATAAGAAGTGGCAATACCAATAGCATTCCCTATTAGATCAATGGTGGTTTCGCAATAGCTAGAAGTGAGACGAGGGCAAGAATATGCTAACTAGGGTAAATAAGTAGCCAACATAATAAGAAAAGTAAATTAAACACAAATTAAAAGATTAAACTTAGGGTCTAATAAAATAATTGAGATGCGTTTTGTAACGACCCGTAAATTTCGACAATTTAATTTGTTAATTTAATAGGATTTTGTAATTAAATTTTAGTAGAAATAATAAAAGGGGGTAAATTAATATCAAAATGAAGGCTAAAATAAAATATATAAATGGTAATTAAAGCCTACTTATTTGTAATATGAATAAAATTTCAATAAATAAAATGGTGTAAGTATTGTACCTGGATATAATGTGAATATGGAAAATATAGGTAGGCATTAAATTAGAAGTGTAAGGACACATTGTTACAGTAATTGATTTTAAGTAGGGATACATTATTTCAAGTTAATAATTTATAAACTTGAATGAACATTTCAATTTAATGAATTAATTCAAAGTTATGACTTAGTAAATTGAATCTGGTAATAAGAACACATTGCAAATTTTGTATTTAGGGGCGAAATAAATTTTGATAGGTAGTAGTTGTTGTGAGGAGTAAATATACAAGTATATTAAAGCTTATAATAGGGGGTTACTAGTAAATTCACTCATTTATCAATAAAGATAATTAGATGTGCCTAGATGATAATTAATGTCATAACGGAAAGAGTAAATGTATTCATTAGAATATTAATTGCAATTGGATATGGATTTTTAGTAACAATGTTAATGTAAGGTAATTAATGCTAAATTAAAGTCAATAATAATGAATAGTGATTAATTCAAAATTTGTAACATATATTATAAATTACCTGCTTATTTGTTAATGAAATTAGAATCTGTAATAAGTGATAATAAAATAAATGAATGTTACAGTAATGGAAAATGAAATAACGTTCGTTTAAAATGTGAGTAATTATAGGGTCGTATTTATTATAAGCGTTACTTTAATAAAATGATTTATTGTGAAATTAATACGGGAAGATGTAAAGTAATAACTAGGGAAGTAATACGTTATAGCTTAATTATAACCTAAACTTAAATGTAAGTAAAAGGTTGAAATTCAATCTAATCCATTAAATTGGAAACTTATTAAAATAAATTGGATTCAAAGTATAATAAAGGGATTATTTTAAGAAATCGAAATAAATACTATGATTGGTAAATTAAGTTACTTTAAAAAATTAGAAGGGAATTGGTTTAAATAATTATGAATTAATAATTAAATCAAGATGATGAAGTTTATGAATTATTGAATTTGAATCTTTAATAGTTAGTTAATTTGTTAATTTATATTAGTTGGACTTATTGAAATAAATGAAATCAAATTTTACTCATTACGTTAATTTAAAATTTTGGTGAAAACGGGAAATATTTAGGGGATAATTTTTAAATCCAAAGATAAACCCTTCTATTTGAAATTATGAATGGAATAATTATGGGTAAAATTCAATTTAATGGAAATTGGGGAAATTTATCTTTAATTTGGAATTTTATGAAATTGAAGATTTCTATTGATTAATCTTTAATAAATTGACTTTTAAAAAAAAATTAAATCATTGTAAGTGTTTGAAATTTTAAAGTGATAAAGATTGCAAATTTCGGAATTTTAACGCGAAATTTGATTTAATAAATTTATTTTAAATTATTTAATTAATATAAATTTAGCCATTTTGGTCACGGACTCGGATTTCGATCATCGGATCCGTAACAGTAAATTATTGTAGGGTTTCAAGTTTCGTAGTGATCAGACTTGTCATTTGATCGTATGAACGCGAAACGCCTTGAAATCGATTTAATTGAAATCAATTTGAATTCAATTTGGAAATATTGATTTCAGCATAACTTCTTCATACGATGGAATTTGGACGTGAAACTTTTTCCATCGCATTCAGAATATTTTAAAATACCTATTTCAATATATGGGTTTACCCAATTTCATTCCGGGGTCAGAACGAGCTTTTTGGGCCACGTTAGCGCTAGCACGTTTGTTTATCTGATCCATCTATTCAAATTTCTAACCTACCTATATAAACCCAATTATAAACCCTAGCCTCCATCTATTCTCATTTGTTTGTGCATTCATTTCATCAACTCCTCTTCTTCTTCAATGGCTGCAAACCCTAGATCTAAATTCAAATTTCAAAAATCAAATCCAAAGCCTAAAATTTAAAGTCCTCAGAAAAATCTCAAAAAAAATATATCGAAGATCTCAGTGATGCGAACCTACATCTGCCGTTCGTTTTTCGAGACAGTGACCGGATTGATCAGAAATCGCGGTCAAAGTCGAATTGGGCGTTTTTGATTTCAACACCAATTGACGAAATTGAAATATGGGCATTGTATATCTCGTCGAGGGGAGTTGATTGGTGGTTGTTTGTTGGTCTGAAAGTGCTTGGGTTGCCCGGAATTGGCGAACTAGGGTTCGAAAACCCTAACTTGGAGGCGGCGGCGGCAACCAGGGAGGCGCGCGATGGTATGGTTAGAAGCGGCGCAAGGAGGAGGTCATGGAGGTGATGTCGGCGTGGCCAACGACAGCGGCTAGGTGTCGAGAATCTCGGTCAAAGCCGTGGTCAAGGCGCGGTAATTGGGTTCGACCTGGGAATAGAAACGCATGAGAAGGGGTGAAGGAGATGACATGGCTATTAATATTGGTTAAGTTTATTTTTAATTTTATTTTTGTTTTCAAACGATTCAACTCGAATAACTTTCTCATACAAGCTCCGTTTCACGCGCAATTTTTTTTGTTAGGATCGTAATAAAATTCCGGACTTGATGACACTAGTTTGGATGGATTCTGGGACCGTCGAATTTTTGGGTTTAAATTGGATTTAAATCCAATTTAATTTCAAAAGGTGAGTGTTTTAACCCACTCACAACTTCTAAAATTTCCTATGTCTGTTAAATTGACTTATGATATGAGTAGAAATTTATTTATGACTGTTTGGCATGTTTTATTCATCATCTCTGTTAAATCGCATTTATTTAATTTAACTATTAATTAATTTTATTATTGCATATAAATTGATAGTTAAATTTATGTATTTGCATATAAACTGATAGTTAAACTGTTAATAAATTTATTATTGAATATAAACTGTTAGTTATTAACTGTTAGTTATTACCTGGTATATATTTATATGCCCTATATTGATGATTGGTTAAATTGATGATGATTGCAATAAATTGGTTGATGGTTGATATTGGGTGAATGGATGATGTGTTCTATATTATATAAACTGCAAGTTATTATGCATTTTCATTTCATTCGGGATTGCGGTTTGAAATGATATATAACCGTAATTTTTTTTTAAATTGCGGATTGAAATGATAAATATTCGTATCACCTGACCATAGGATAGAAAATTATATACAGGCACCATGGTATATGTATAAAATTATTTTTGAATAATTTTTTCTATGGTTTGGATAGGATACGGTCAATAAATATAATTTTGATATTATATAAAATCTTATTATATATATATAGTTGAAATATTGAATTTAAGTTATGTATTGTTTTTTTGAATAAAATAAATAAGTTGAAAAATGGAGTTTGGCTATTTTATATTATGTTGTTAAGTACATGTTAAGATATTGAGAATATATAGAGTTTTAAATGATTTAAATCAATTAATGGTGGAAGTTAGATTGAAAATTTATTTGGAATCGAGCTTAATTGAGAATTTAACTTCATAAGTTAATGTATAATTTATTAACTTGAAATTTTAAAAGGTATGATATTTATAACTGAAATTTTATTCAAAATGGATTAAATGAATATTTCTAGTATAAATAAATTGGAGGAAATTTTGATTGTCAATAGTAATTTGAGTTTTATTTAAAAGGATTTCGGATTTATTATGCAAATATTTCAAAATAAATAATAGGACTTTAAATTTTTGAAATAGAAATTTCCAACCTTAGTTCCAATTGTTTAATATTCGAAGTTTGAAATATATTGAAACTAAAGTGGTTTATTGGAACTGAAAGCGATTTTAAATTGATGGATTTTGACTTAATCTTAAACGAAATAAATTGTAAGTCGCGGAAATTATTTTATTTTATAAAGAAATTTTAAATTCAAACTATTTTATTTTATATACTGTTGAATATCCAAACCACTCAAGTTTTAGAAGTATGGTTTTAAAACTATGAGTTTCGAAGTATTATGTTTTGAAAGTTATGATTCAAATATTTGGTTTCCAAATATTATAAATTTTAAAGCAGTATGATTTTGGAAAAGAAATATATTTGAAATAAAAATGATATTATTGATTGGGTTTTATAAAAATAATATTAAAATGAGTTGTTTTGGAAATGGAAATAATATCATATTTATGGGTTTTGAAATGGATAATTATATTCTGGTTTTAAAGTATAAACTATTTTTAAAAGACCGCGCTGTTATAAAAACGGTTGGTTGTTGAAGTGTAACAACCCGCATATTTATCGATTTTTATATTTAAATATTTTATTTAAATATTTTATCGTTAATCGGATTTTGGTCCGAAGCTACTTTTTGCAAACGGTCAAATTAGGACTCGAGACCACTTCCATTGAGTTCGAAACGTCGTTTGCAATCTTCTAAGTATAAACATTGATATGTTTGGGGTTAGTGGAATTTCACCACTTTTTCACTCGAGCCTTTGGTTTGGACTTTTAGCCCATTAGGCCCAAGTTCCACCCCCCTTCTTCTTCATCGCTTCATTTCATTTCCTAACACTAAAGCTTCAACAAAAATGGTGAATGGAATGAGAAATTAAAACTCCAAAGTCTTTGTTTTATTGCAACTCCAACATTCAACTCCAAATTCAAGAAGAAGACATCGGATTCAAGCTTGTGGTTGCTTCTCCATTTGCCTTCAAACTTTGTTCTTCATTTTCATTGGGTTTTGGAGCAAAGGTGAGATTTTTTATCTCACAAATCTAGTCTATAACTATATTGGACTGTTGGGAATGATTCCCTATCACTTTTGCATGCACATTTGCATTTGGTTTGGATTGGATTGGCGAAAAACTCCAATTTTTAGTGTTTTTGGTGAAAAACTGCTCTTAGGTCGTTCTGTCTTCATTAGGTCGCTCGGGGTGGAAAAGTCACGGCCTTCGTATTTGACTCACTTGGTTTTAGGTCGTAGGTCGCAAGCCTTTTAGGTCGTAGGTCGTATGGTCGTTAGGTCGCCCTGCTTTGACTCTGGCCATTTTTGCTCACTCGCAGTTAGGTCGCTCGCGACCTAACCCTTAGGTCGTTCGCGTGTTATCGCGCTAGGTCGCACTGCCTTGAATTTTCACTTCGGAGTTAGGTCGTTTCACGTTAGGTCGTATGGGGTTTAGGTCGTAGGTCGTTTCTGGCCTTAAATCCCCTCTGCAACGTTAGGTCGCTCAGCCTCTCCTTGTTAGGTCGTCACCACTTAGGTCGCAACAAATGCTAGTACGATAAGGCCTTAGGTCGTTGGCCTTAGCTCGCATTTGAGCTTAGGTCGTAGGTTGCTAGCTCGTAGCTCGTATTTGAGCTTAGGTTGTAGGTCGCATCACCCTTAAGTCGTTCGACCTGATGCCTCTCTTAGGTCGCGCATCCCTTTAGGTCGCTAGGCCTTAGGTCGCGCATCGCCTTAAGTCGCTCGACCTGCTCTCACCTTAGGTCGCGCCATCTTTTAGGTCGCGTACCATACTTTAGCCCGTTGTCCCTTAGGTCGCTTGCACCTTAGGTCGGCCTCGTTAGCTTGCAGATCCTCTAGGTCGCGTGGCCTTTAGACCGTAGGTCGTTAGGTCGTAAGACCTTAGGTCGCCTGACCACTTAGGTCGCTTTACCTATTCAAATGTTAGGTCGCGAGTTCCTTAAGTCGCTCGTCCCTCTTAGGTCGTTAGACCTCATTTTGCCTTCACTAAGTCGTACCGTTTTGGACGGGGCGCTGCCCCTTTAGGTCGAACCCCGTAAGCGGTGGCGTTGCCCCCGCACCCCCACCTTGGGGGGTTGCCACCCCCCCTGGACCCCCCCTCCGTAGGGGATCTTATCTGAAAAATATTCAACAGAACTTGCTGAGCTGATTTCCTTGGATTTTATTCGCATCCCCGTATGCGATCTTTGTAACTGATTGTTTCTACACTTGCTTATGTGTTTTGTCACTTTATAATATAAAGGTTTCAATACTAGTAGTAAATATCAAAACTCTTTTAACAAACAATTTCAACTCTATTTTTAATAACAAAGCTCTTTTCTTAAACCGTTTTCCAATCTATTAGTATATACAAGCCTTTACCTCACTCGGATGAGAAATCTAATTAAATGACTTAGTAAAACAAGTGGTATGAAACGTCTGCGTTCACTTCATCGGTTAATTCTTAGACTTGTTCGATTGAACCTCTTGTGACAATTTTATTAGTGAAGATTTACAGTTTGTTCGTAAATATTTAAGTTAAGCAAGTGGTTATGGGACATGAAGCTAAACTTCTATATTTACTAGCTTAGTGTAATTGACACTTCTCGTTGATCTTGATGATCGCTTTATGAATTAGACTAGCAATTGCGCGATGTTTCTTTCATTGCAAGGTTAGACTAGACACCACTTGTGTGATTCCATTCACACATAACTTTCTGCTTTTTGGTTAGTCTTGACCTCAATCTGTGTGATTCCACTCACACATGTGGGGTAGCTCCCCATGGTCCTCGGACCGTCATGTGATAGGCCTCTTTCCCTTTTTATGATTTCTGGATTTCTTGTGTTGATTTCTGGAATTTATCTCTTTGACTTGTCATGAGTACAAGTTTAGGGTATGATGCCCTCTTTGGATCTTTGAGAAGATTCTTGTGATATTGATTTATCTCTTATCGGTTGATCTCCTGTTGATCATTATTTGCATACTTATAGTAGTATGTCAGTATGGATATTTTATGTTTATGCCATATCTTTTATTTTATATCATGTCATCTGATATTTATAGCTAGACTGATCCGTTTATTATTTTCTTATAAATAATACTCGGGTCAGGCCGAGATGTTACAGGTGCTACTGCTTGACTCCTCCCCCAGTGATTCACTACTCAGACTTTTGGCTACTTGTTTAGATTAGCAGCTTTTGTTGTTTACACTTGAGATATAGACTCATAGTTGTATTCTTTTGTATAGCACGCGTTGCTATTCTTTTGTATTATCGTGGATCTTTCTAGACCACTACTCTGATGTACACTTTTATGTGATATATATTCATATCTCTTTCCACCTTTGTGATATGGATATCTGTGATTGATTCGCATGTTATGCTTACTTCTATATTTGTTTCCGAAGATCATTTTATAGCCACCGTGTGAGAAGAAATTACATGGATGGTCGCTCCTCAACAGCCTTATTCTCCGCACTAGTTGACAGCACTACACCGTAGTGTTCTTGGCTAGCGTGGGTATAGAGGTGGGGCGTCACATGAAGAGACCGGGATCGGATGTTGTCATACTTTCTGCCAACTCCGAAGACCACTTTAACAATCGTGTATGCGGTGGAGATTCCAGAATGAAGTAGGTTGGTGACGGTGTTTCCTATAAGGTAATTACGTGGACCCAACTCCCGTGAGTTGGCATAAGGTGGCTAAAACAAGAGCGATTCTCGGGCTAATGAGGTCATTCCTATGATCGAACGCACTCCTTCGATGCTATACTCTGACTTTGGATTGATTCGGTGGCCACCATTGATTTCTTTGATTTTGGGTGTGTTAGTTCGAGGTGGGCGGTAGCTGCGGCTACGCGTTATCACCAGCCCGGATGTGTAATTGGTATATCTACCCAGGCATTGCCTAGTTATGCCGTGTCACCTACTCTAGCGCGCCTTATACGATTTTGGTTTTGTACCATACCTATGGAGTGCCCTCTGACGACGCCCAGTACGGGGGAGATTACGGTACTGTATAGACTATGGGAATATATGACTGTGTTAAGGTGGAAAATGTAAAGCCTTAACGCTATTTAAAAGTAAGTTTATTTATAAATAGACACTATTATAATAGCGCAATATACTACATAGTAAATAGTTTAATGGATCCTTAGAAGATGTAAATCCCGAGCATCTCTTGAGTTACTGCACTCATATTTATTTCTGTTAATTTAACTCATATAAGATCTTTTAGTTCTGACTCGAGTGTCTTGTCTTTTCAATTTGCTCGGGTCAGTCTGAGCGTTTCAGGATTTGAAGATTTTCTGGAGGAAGAAGACGAAGATTTCATTTCTATTATTATTATATCCCACTACACTATTTATTTCCGCTGCATTGATATTTATTGGTATGTGAACTTTGATATTTATTGTATAAAGAAGAAGCAAATGTGTGTAAATAGTTTTATGAACTATATATTGATTATTATATTTTATCCTTCCGCTGTGAAATTCTATTTTATTTTATTTCTTCTCCATTTTTCTTATTTACCCCATAACAATCCGCCCTTCCGTATGGTTTGAATTGGCACGTGTGTCGATTTAAAGCGTGCGAAAAAGCGGTATGTTACATCGTGGTATCAGAGCTTTGGTTTAGCGATAAACCTTAGCTTTGTGGGGTTTGACTCTTTATTAATAGGGTAGTAATACCCTATAGGAGTCGCTGAGTGTATATATATGAGAGAGCGTATTTGTTAGTGTTATAAAAAGATTTTTATATTGTGTTAATCTGTTCCATTTTGTATTTATAAATTCAGGTTGATGCATGGGACGCTGGGACTTCAATTGGGACTTCTAAACACTTAATAGGATAGACCGACATAATATTTGGTTTTAATATAAGTGAATGAAATAATTTTGCTTATTATATTTTCTATATAAAATAAATTTTTTCAAATGATACATGTATTTGGCTGCAATAGATTGGTTGTTAGGTAATAAAGTGTATAAACAATAATAGAAATAAGATTGAACAATAAGATAAATGAAATTTGGAAATTTAGAACTTAAGATCCGGGGTTTTGAAATTTTTTCGAATAAATTTTGGAATATAATAATATTGTTTATAAGTACTTTCTGATATAAATATTTATTATAATTCGGAAGAATTGTTTAAAAGAAGATTTTGGAGAAAATAAGTTTTGTACTTTCCTCTCTATCGCTGGAAAATAATTTCGGTGATGGCGGCCACATCATCGACTTTCATTTTCGAGTTTCGAAGGGGAAGGCCACTGTAGTAGTTTTACTGCAGATTCATTTTTGAAAAATATATAAATTTTGAATTGTTTTGAATATAATTAGAGATATATAAGTTGTAAGAATATATTTATCTATTGTTTTAAAATAAATTGAAAAATTTAACCCGGTATTAAATTCTTAAATTTCCATTAATTACTTTTTCAATTATTGTAGTGAAATGGAAGGTAAGTAATTAATAATTGAAACCTCTAATTTAGGTAAGAGATTTAAGGCTAAGTTATAAAAGGAAATAAAAGGAAGTCGAAATTGTAACTTATAAGGAAAAGGGTAAAAATTTATTTAACAATGAATTAATTAAAGGGAATGGAACAAACTTGTATAACTTTCAAATTACACCCTTAAATAACATATATATAACTTACCAAATATTAAAAGTTGAAATGTTTAATAAGAGATTGTAATAGAATATTATACAAGTAGAAATTTGAAATAATGAAAGTATTTAATGAAATTGCTGTTAAATGAGAATTTAATGTTATAAACTTAAGTTTAACTTGATAAATAAATGAAATGAAGTTGTGTAAATGAATGATAATGAATTTAAGTAAACATTTGAAGCTATTTATAAATAAAATTTGCAGGAAAATGAATATTATAATAAATAAATGAGGGCATGCAAAAATAAATGAATGAATAGTTATAACGAAATAAAGGGGAACTGGCGTGACCTGAGTTAATGGAATTGAATAATTGTAAGTAATAAGTAAAAATAAATGAAGCAAACATTTAATGAGTAAATGTAAATTAAAAAGATAAATGACTGAATAAATAAAAAGAAAATTAAACAACAAAGTTATGAAATGAAATTAAAAATAAGTTAAGTTGATTGTTTTTGTTTGGTTTATGGTTGTTTGGGCAAGGATACTTTAAAATTGGATTTGGGGTGAATGAATAATCTATTTAGTCTTATCTAAGATTGTTGAGTAAATGATGCGCTAGTAGTTTATTCTTCATTTCGTACAATTTAAAAGTTTTGAACCCGAACAACTATTTGTTTGTTTGATTGAATGATTGCTTTGTATTTGTTGTATATGCTGTTTGTTGAAACCGATGGTCGTTGTATTGATTTGTTGTTAGTGAATGAAACCACTTAAATATTTCACTTTATTTAAATTGTTAACCCTTTGGATTTTATAAGTGAAATGCAGGTTATGGAAGCAATTGCTACTACTTTTGGTTCCATAAATTAAGCGTAAATTTCCCGACAAATAGGTACGTTTCGGATTACGGTTTATAGCGCTATTTTATATTTTCCCGTGTTGGGATATAATATTTTGGATATTATATGTGATATAATTGTTATATTTTGATATTATACTTTCTCCCGAGCCTCTCCGTACAAAGGAGACTCTGCCGAAATTTTCCAAAAATCTTGGACTTATAAATTATTTTGAAATTGTTTTTCCAAACTTTATTTATATAAAAAAATATAATGATTATAAAATGGGTATATTTTATGTAAAGTAATAAAATTTGTAAATTATTGTTTATATGTTAATATTTTGAATAAGATGTATTGTTTATTTAATTCTTCCTTCTCCCTTCTTTTTCCTTTTCGGGGATGAAAAGTTTTGAGTGGGGGAGAGTAATTAAATTTCGATAATTTAATTTGTTAATTTAATAGGATTTTGTAATTAAATTTTAGTAGAAATAATAAAAGGGGGTAAATTAATATCAAAATGAAGGCTAAAATAAAATATATAAATGGTAATTAAAGCCTACTTATTTGTAGTATGAATAAAATTTCAATAAATAAAATGGTGTAAGTATTGTAACTTTCTCATACAAGCTCCGTTTCACGCGCAATTTTTTTTGTTAGGATCGTAATAAAATTTCGGACTTAAAGACATTGGTTTGGATGGATTCTGGGACCGTCGAATTTTTGGATTTAAATTGGATTTAAATCCAATTTAAATTCAAAAGGTGAGTGTTTTAACCCACTCACAACTTCTAAAATTTCCTATGTCTGTTAAATTGACTTAAGATATGAGTAGAAATTTATTTATGACTGTTGGCATGTTTTATTCATCATCTCTGTTAAATCGCATTTATTTAATTTAACTGTTAATTAATTTTATTATTGGATGTAAATTGACAGTTAAATTTATTTATTTTCGTATAAACTGATAGTTAAACAGTTAATAAATTTATTATTGAATATAAACTGTTAGTTATTAACTGTTAGTTATTACCCGGTATATATTTATATGCCCTATATTGATGATTGGTTAAATTGATGATGATTGCAATAAATTGGTTGATGGTTGATATTGGATGAATGGATGATGTGTTCTATATTATATAAACTGCAAGTTATTATGCATTTTCATTTCATTCGGGATTGCGGTTTGAAATTATATATAACCGTAATTTTTTTTAAATTGCGGATTGAAATGATAAATATCTGTATCACTTGACCATAGGATAGGAAATTATATACAGGCACCACGGTATATATATAAAATAATTTTTGAAATAATTTTTTCTATGGTTTGGATAGGATACGGTCAATAAATATAATTTTGATATTATATAAAATCTTATTTTATATATATATATATATATAGTTGAAATATTGAATTTAAGCTATGTATGGTTTCGTTGAATAAAATAAATAAGTTGAAAAATGGAGTTTGACTACTTTATATTATATTGTTAAGTACATGTTAAGATATTGAGAATATATAGAGTTTCAAATGATTTAAATCAATAAATAGTGGAAGTTAGATTGAAAATTTATTTGGAATCGAGCTTAATTGAGAATTTAACTTCATAAGTTAATGTAGAATTTATTAACTTGAAATTTTAAAAGGTATGATATTTATAACTGAAATGTTATTCAAGATGGATTAAATGAATATTTCTAGTATAAATAAATTGGAGGAAATTTTGATTGTTAATAGTAATTTGAGTTTTATTTAAAAGGATTTCGGATTTATTATGCAAATATTTCAAAATAAATAATAGGACTTTAAATTTTTGAAATAGAAATTTCCAACCTTAGTTCCAATTGTTTAATATTCAATGTTTGAAATATATTGAAACTGAAGTGGTTTACTGAAAATGAAAGCGATTTTAAATTGATGGATTTTGAGTTAATCTTAAATGAAATAAATTGTAAGTCGCGGAAATTATTTTATTTTACAAAGAATTTTTAAATTCAGACTATTTTATTTTATATACTGTTGAATATCCATACCATTCAAGTTTTAGAAGTATGGTTTTAAAACTATGAGTTTCGAAGTATTATATTTTGAAAGTTATGATTCAAATATTTGGTTTCCAGATATTATAAATTTTAAAGCAGTATGATTTTGGAAAAGAAATATATTTGAAATAAAAATGATATTATTGATTTGGGTTTTATAAAAATAATATCAAAATGAGTTGTTTTGGAAATGGAAATGGTATCGTATTTATGGGTTTTGAAATGGATAGTTATATTTTGGTTTTAAAGTATAAACTATTTTTAAAAGGCCGCGGTGTTATAACAACGGTTGGTTGTTGAAGAGACCGGGATTAGAAGTTGTCATACTCTCTGCCAACTCCGCAGACCACTTTAACAACCGTGTACGCGGTGGAGATTCCAGAATGAAATAGGTTGGTGAAGGCGTTTCCTATAAGGTAATTAGTGGACCCAACTCCCGTGAGTTGGCATAAGGTGGCTAAAACAGGAGCGATTCTCGGGCCAATGAGGTCATTCCTATGATCAAACGCACTCCTTCGATACTATACTCTGACTTTGGATTGATTCGATGGCCACTATTGATTTCTTTGATTTTAGGGGTGTTAGTTCGAGGTGGGCGGTAGCTGCGGCTACGCGTTACCACCAGCCCGGATGCGTAATTGGTATATCTACCCAGGAATTGCCTAGTTGTGCCGTGTCACCTACCCTGGCGCGCCTTATACGATTTTGGTTTTGTACCATACCTATGGAGTGCCCTTTGACGACGCCCAGTACGGGGGAGATTACGGTACTGCACAGACTATGGGAATATATAACTGTGTTAAGGTGGAAAATGTAAAGCCTTAACGCTATTTAAAAGTAAGTTTATTTTATAAATAGACACTATTATAATAGCGCAATATACTACATAGTAAATAGTTTAACGGATCCTTAGGATATGTAAATCCCGAGCATCTCTTGAGTTACTGCACTCATATTTATTTCTGTTGATTTAACTCACATAAGATCTTTTAGTTCTGACTCGTGTGTTTTGTCTTTTCAATTATCTCGGGTCAGTCCGAGCGTTTTAGGATTTGAAGATTTTCTGGAGGAAGAAGACGAAGATTTCATTTCTATTATTATTATACCCTACTACACTATTTAATTCCGCTGCATTGATATTTATTGGTATGTGAATTCTGATATTTATTGTATAAAGAAGAAGCAAATATGTGTAAATAGTTTTATGAACTATATATTGATTATTATATTTTATCCTTCCGCTGTGAGATTCTGTTTTATTTTATTTCTTCTCCGTTTTTCTTATTTACCCCATAACAATCTGCCCTTCCGTATGGTTTGAATTGGCACATGTGTCGATTTAAAGCGTGCGAAAAAGCGAGATGTTACACGTTTGGAGCAGCCCAAAGGATGAAGCACCTAAAGAAGCAGTTCATCACGAATTTCAGAAATTGAGAAGCACGTCCAACTTAGTATTTTTGGGCTTCAAGGAAATATGAGACTCCAATGGGATGTGAGGATACTCTAGGATGACCCTCTGGATAGACCTAACGAAGCTGCATCCCTGGAGGTAGGTTTGTAGATGTTCTATCAAGAGAGTACGCCTTGACTGCTTTTTTGCATGACAGGACCATTATAGGCAGTTAGAAGGGTTTGGTGTTAGGAGTAGGATATTCGTATGTCCTAGTACTTGCAAGTAAGTTTAATGGGCAGGACCCAGAAGGATAGTCGCTTGCGGATTCACGCCAGCATCAAAATCAAGACCGATTTCGGGAAAGTCTAGAGTTAAACAAATAGACCAATGGTTCTTTCTCTATCGATACATTGGGTGAGGGGCACCGCCAATTGGATGTTAGATTATTTGTATTAGGGCGTGGCCGCTTAACTTTTTAGTGGTCCATCAATTTGGTTGAGGGGTGGCAGCACGGGGCCATAGCCACGACGAGAAAAGAGACAGACCAACTAGAATATCTGTATTGTAGGCCTAACGAAGCAATCCTTTACAGATATAGAACATCCCTGATCACATACTGTACAAGGTAGACCTTGTTGGCGGAATTCAGAGAGTAGGCAGAACGATTACGTATAGTCCTCAATGTACGCACCCGGTGGTATGTTGTGGACATACGAGCATTAGTATAGGCTAGTGCGAACACAGTTTTACGTTTTCGTAGTAGACGATGGAACACCTGTATTATAGGCCTCACGAAGTTGTGCATTACAGATATAGTCACAGAACGCCAAGGAAGCAAGACAATGGAGTCCTTTGTGAGGAGGATACGGAAGGTACTATGGGTAGTACTTAGGACCAATGTGGTCATTGGGTATGTAGCTATATATATATATATATATCAGTTATTAGGTTTTAATCTACTAAGAAGTAGATAGGCACAATTCACGCAGGGAGGCGAGAGTATTGTAAACCTAATGAACCTAATACAATAGTAATTCGAAAAAAACGATATATGTAGATTTAAGCCTAGAAGTGTATAATTGGTTCATTCACTGGAGCTTTAATTCCGACCCCCTCCTCATAACATCCAACAGGTTTAGACGATGGCAGAGACTTCTTAGCTTTAGGACACTTTGCCTAGAAAGTGTTATTTTATGGGTGAGTATTTACTAACTATTATATTTTAAATTAATTCCGCTGTGAGATAATTAATTGAGCTATGATATATTTATCTTTGCCTATTTGCAGGAAACCAGATTCCCAACTCGGGTTTCAGTAGGCTTGGGTTTTAGCATTTTTGCAAAAAAATGGGACCCAAAGGGTTGTTACATTTGGTATCAAAGCCTAGGTTTAGGATTCCTAGGTAGATAGAGAGTGAACGTATTTGTATTTTTGAATCAAATATAAATATATTATGTACTAAAATCCAAATAATCCACAACCATAATTTTAACATATGGAAAGTTTTTAGAAATATATTTATGCATAGTTTGCTAGTTGGGTTTGGAATGACCTAAGTATGTAGAGCCCTATGTTATTACCAATTTATAGCATACAAATAAGCCATGTTTTGAGATAAAATTTGTATCCATATGTTTTAGGAAGTAGGGAAATTCCTTAGGGATAATAGGGAGAGTGTTTTTATTTCAGGAAGAATAGGAGGTTTTAGTATGAAGAAAATCCACTTTATGTCTAATCTAATAAAAATGGAACTTTTGAATTAAAAAAGTTGAGAAATATTGAGTTTTTAAAGAAAAAAATATGTGGTATAAAATTTAAATTGGTTTTTATACGATACAAATTTTGTTAAAAGTGAAATTCTTTTTGAAGAATTATAGAGCATGTATAGCTTGCTAGTTTCTTTGTAGGTAAACAATGATTTCAAATATAAAAAGCTAGAGTGTGTTAAGTATTGAAAATGTAGGTTACAACATTTATTGTTGTAATAAATGTTTTCAGTAATAATAAAGGAAGCATAGACTATGACACTATTGTTATAGTAGGTGACTCCCAAAGAAAATGTTTTTACATAGCATACATGATTTATTAATATTTATTTTAATTGAATCCATATATTAGTATTTTTGGGTTGTACTAACGGTGTTTTACGCAACATCTGTTTTGACACAAATGAGTTTTGAAGATAATATCTAAAGTGATTTGTATGTACACTTATTATTTAAATAAGCACATGAAAATATTTTCTAGTTATAAAGAAGTTTTAGAATGAGTTCTTTTGAAAAATAATGTACACGAATTAATGAATTTAGTAGGAGATATCTTATGTAAGTAAATATAGAGTAAACATAACTTAATTTATTAGAATGAAGTGATTAATGATATAATTTTCTATGAATCACAAATAAAGATGCTTTGTTCAAGCTATAAGGAATATGTAAAAGAGATGTACAAGGTATGGAAAGCACCATATTTTGTATAACCTGTTTCGATAAAATATAAAATAAATTCCTTATAATTTCACATAAACATGAAATCCTCCTTTAGAGGATTCAAGAAGGTTTTAGTGTTAATGGTTTCTCATAAGAGAAAGTAATTCTAATACATTAAGGTATAAAACCATTAAGTGTAGTAAGTTAGTAACTCCTTCAAATGTTAAGTAATTGGAAGAGTAGGAAGGTTAAGAGATTTGTGATAAATTAATTGTTCTTATTTACACAGTTTTAGTAAATATGAAAATCTGTAAAAAAAAGAAGGATATTTTGAAAACATGTGAGGACATTTTTTTTTAAAGTCAAGAAAAAAGAAAAATGTTTTAAGAACAAGCAAGACATGTTTAAAAAAAGATGGTTCGGTAGAAATGTAAATAAGTTTTTGAAAAGATACAATTTAGAAGTTTTAATTTCTAAAGAAAAATGGATAAATACCAAAACAAATCAGACTTTTAAATATGGAGTAGATAGGAATCATTTTCTTGGTGTAACGGAAAAAGTATAAGGTTATAGCAGTAATTACACTTAGTAATAATAAAGTTCCCATAAGGTATATAGGACACTAGTGAAAACCTAGAAATGTTGCTTCATGTGTGTAGACTATAAAAGAGTAGTGAAATGATATTAGTAGGATGATAAGACGTATATGGTTGTGATAGGTAGACCTTTGTTGGGAAAAAATGAAAGGTAAAGATAAAATTTCCCCAAACTTAGTTGCCTTTTTAGATAGAGACTACATAGATTGAAACCTTATTTATTGTAGTAAATGAGACTTGGTTATTCCATTTTGAGTATGAAAGAGATGAATAGATCTTATTCATCGTGAGTAACACAATGTAAGTTAGTAACGAGTAATAGATGGCAAGAGGAGCATATGAGTTACATGGATTCCTATAGTAGGATCCTTCTGTATCAGAGTGGACATGCTCCTAGGCCTCCTAGCCCCAGATGATAACTGTATTTAGCTGCTATATTTACTTATCTAGTATCGCTTTGCAGTAGGACTTGTTTTTCCTTTTAGTTATGAGACTGTACTCATATGTAAGCATTTAGTTCCTATTGTGGTAAATCAGTGATGACTAGTATGATGCTCTTTTTCTGTGATAATCATCAAAAGAGGATAAGGACATAAGACGTTATTACAAAAAGTAAAAGCAGATGTAAGAATAACGAAATGGAAAACAACAAATTAAAGAAAAGAGACAGAATCATCAACGAGAGATTTAAAAAATCTACTTTCTTATGTAAACCGTGCTTGGGAGAAATAAAAAGGGATTTTTATAGGATAGTAACCTAAATTTCGAAGTAAGGGGAAAGATGTGCGTAAAAGAAAATTAGAGAAATATGAAGTTTCTCTGTTTTTTGTCTTCTTTATAACATAAGAAATTAATTTCAAAAAATTAGATTTTTTTTGAAATTCAAATATTAAAAATTGCGTGTTTGGACTTGGATGAAAAATTTGTTGAACTACACCCCTATTCAATGGAAGTTGGGAAAAATTGGGTGAAAAATGTTTTAATTTTTCAAAAAATTGCATTCATATATAAATTGCTAGTATATTTAGGTTATGTGCATCATGTTTTAAAAATAAAATTTTAAAGTAAAAAGCATTCATATAGAAGGTACCACTTAGAAATTTATGTATATACATATTTTTTGTCTTGAAAAGCACTTTTGCACAAAAGCATGAATGGTTGAAAAATTGGATGTGCATAAAATGGTTGTAATTAATGCGAGGAATTACAAGAATTTTACCCTTGTCAAATTTCGGGGACGAAATTTCCTAAGGACTTCATTTTTCTTGTTGAAATTTAACAAATGACGATAAGCATTGAAAATAAATATTTTTGGAATTATCAGAATATGGCTTCTGAACTTGTACCATTGTGTCCGTGGTGTGTGTGTGTGTGTGTGTGTGTGTCTATATATATCTTGCCAAAATCCGAGCCAATATAAAGAAGTTAGGAACAAAACGAGGACGGGTAGGAAGATGAAAAGAAAAGAAAAAAACATATATGGGCCGACCAGTAGGTCGACCCGATTAGCTCAGCGGTCGACCATGCAGTTGACCAGTGGCTTTGGGCGATCGATCGCCTGGTCGACTCACGTAGCGACCTAGACTAAGCTTCGTCCAGGTACGCGCAGTGATGAATTTTTTAGTTTTTAAGCAATCTGAATCTTATGTTCTTCAATCTGATGGCTCTAGATCGCCATTGATGTGGTGGCTCCAAATTCAATCCAAGAATCCAACGGTCTGAGATCCCCAAGCTCCATTATAAATAGAACCCTAGGCCTAGCTCTTTTCTCATCTTTTAATGGGTTCTTAGCCTAAGGTTGAACCCTAAATAGAAAATATTTCTTTGGGTCCTTGGCAAAAAGGTTGGACCCTAAAAAGAGAATATTTCTAGGGAGTAGATCTTCTAAATTTAAATATTATGCATCTTGGAGAGGAATCCAGAAGGACCATGGAGCCAAGCTGAGCACAGGCAAAGCTGAGGACGATAGGTGAGTGGATTTAATTACATTCTTTTACGCTTATAGTATATATTATCATTGAATTTCCATTAGATAATTTATTCCAGTAATTAATTCTATTAGTTATGCAAACACTGTAAATTTTATTTGTATTTAATTAGGCTTGATAATTAGAAAAGGCATAGGCCTAAAAGTAAAAAATTTACAGTTATTTATATCTATTTTAAAAGTCATAATTTAGCCTTAATACTGGTTCCTTTTATTCCCTTTTTATGCAAATAATATAGTAAGAAAGAGAATTCGCGGTTATAGATTAAAATACTAGACTTTATAGAAGTATATGTAAAATGAGAAAATTGGAAAATTGGAATAAAATTAGAAAAGTGGAATTCTGCAAAAAAATTACGCTGAACGAAAAAAATAAATTTATTTAATATTTTAATTTGGGGAGTAAGTAATAGATTAATTTGTTGGTTTAGCAACTAATAAATTTCTATAATTTTAATAATTAAAAGATAATGATAAACGTAACAGCAAGAGTAAAAAGAAAGAAAAAGGGAACTATTGTAAAATAGAGGGACCACTATATTTTGCACTATCCCAAAATAATAAAAGAAATATCTTGCAGTTACGAATTATTGTTTATAGTATTATTTAGTATTAAGTTATGGAAATAAATATTAGTACAGCTTTCATAACCAACCAAATAAAATAGAATTACTTCCTAGAATAAAAGGAAATAAAGTTGTGTATGAAATGAATCAAATAAATTATTAGATAAGGAATTAAGGCTGTGAACATAAACGAACCTAAGTCTGCATTTACCACGTAGACTATACAAAAAGACATTTATTATGATAAGTTAATTATAAAATAAAAGAGTATTAAAAATAATTCTATATCATAATAAAAGTAGACCGACTAGAACGGAAAAGAAACACTTGTAATTATATATAGATTTTAAAAGAAATAATAGTAACAATTACAGGTATAATTATAACATAAGTTATGATTAAGTAAAAGAATAGAAAGGCCTATTTGGGACTTAGAATAAATAATAAATGATAGCAAAGATAAATAGTAAAAATTATTTTAGATTTCCATTAAATTAGTAAGCATATAGAACAAAAGATGCTTATTTAATAAACTTAAGACTTAAATTAAGTTAATAAGCAAGAAGTGGCAATACCAATTGCATTCCTTATTAGATCATTGGTGGGTCTCGCAATAGCTATAAGCGAGAGGAGGGCAATAATATACCAATTGGGGTAAATAAGTAGCCAACGGAATAAGAAAAGTAAACTAAACGCAAATTAAAAGATTAGACTTAGGGTTAACTAAAGAATTTAGTTGCGTTTGGAGCTACCCAAAGTGGGAAGCGCCTAACGAAGAAATTCATTACAGATTTTAAAAATGGAGAAGCATGTCCAACTTAGTATATTTGTGATTCAAGGAAGTACGAGACTTTAACGGGATGTGAGGATACTCTAGGACGGCCCTCTTTGTAGGCCTAACGAAGCTGCATCCCTGGAGGCAGGTCTATAGATGTTCCGTCAAGAGAGTATGCCTTGACTACTTTTTGTCAAAACTCAAATCTTGTGATTGTATATTTGTCAAAACTCAAATCTCTACTATGGATTTAAAGGTTTAGGCAGAGAGCCATACATGGGTATAAAGACTTTTGTCAAAACTCAAGCTTGGATCAAATCTTGTGATCGTATATTCAACAATATGGCGCTTGATGTTGCAATAAGGCATAGACTTGCTTTATGGCATCTCTAAGGGGAAGCTTTAAGTTAGTGGGAAGTGGTAGCGATTGAGGTAGAAGAGGAGGAAATCACGAGGGATGATTTCAAGTGCCAATTTGAGACTCAACACGGGAGCCGAGCGAGAAATTAAGATTAAATAATTTTTCAATCTTTGCCAAGATAATCTATTATGTGGGATTATGTGCGCAAATTTAATGCTCTAGCTAAGTTTGGGATGGATCTCATCGATATTCCATTGAAGAAGGTTTCCAAATTTGTAATGTTCTATACTCGATTCTTAAATTCCATGTCCTTGGTCAAATTTCTACGGTTTGAAAATTCATAGAGATTTCACTTCTCTGTAAGTGATCAAAAGGAATTGTTGAGGTAGTGCAAGGGGGAAAGAACAGACAACAAAAGTCAACCAAAAGGGTAAGATCATATATTGCAGATGCAGCTTCAAGGTGCATATAGAGAAATATTACAAGGTGGATTTCATGAAGCACAAGTATTTTAATTATTACTAATTTAGGATTTATAAAAGAGAGTGTTCGTTACCTTTCAAAGAAGGTCCAGCAAATGTCTATGCTGTAGAGCTACTTTGAGCTCAAATGGACCTACGACTCAAGAGAAAGGAAAGAAAGTCGTATTGGAAGGTTTGATTTCTATTTTTGATGCACCTTTTGAGTTGCTTTTCATGCGGGGTGTTCTTATTGTTTTATATGTAGTTAGTTGGTTAATAACTTTGGTTCTGGATATTGTTTTCAAACCTCTTTTTGTGTCAAATCCCAATGGGGTTTCGACTTGTTTAAATATGGTTTGCCAAAATATCCCATTAGAGAAAAGCGGATTTAAGTTTTCTCATGATGCACTTGTTCTTGGGTTTACGGGTTATGGTTTTGTCTTCGATATAATTGGATGAGTGAACACAGGATAATTCTTGATTATGAACAGTGATGGGTTAAAGGAGGAAGTGGTAATGTACTAGGACTTGACATGCATCGTGAGCTGATATGCGTAGATATTTGTATTATTAGACATTTCTCATGACAAGTAGTCATTGGTTCCTATTGTCCAGGACATTGCTGATGTATTCAAGGATGTTATGGGTTTACCTCCATATTGAGAGATTAGGTTTCATATCAATCTTAAGAAGGATTCTAAAGTGATGGTTATGCCAATCAGGCACATGGCACTGAGAGAGCGAAGGGAATTGGAATTGCAAACCAAAGAGTTGCTAAGGATGGGATTTATTCAAAGGAGTAATTCAAAGTGTGGGGCGGTAGTTGTATTTGCTGCTAAGGTCAATGGTTCGTTGAGGCTTTGTGTTGATTTTAGATAATTAAATAAGTTGACCTAAAAGAATAAGTATTCATTTTCAAAAATCGATGACTTATTCGATCAACATAAGGGCACAATGATTTTCTCATAGTTAGATCTAATGTAGGGGATCCATTAATTGAGGGTAGCAAAGGATAGTGTGATGAAGACCGCTTTTAGGATGCTCGATGGGTCCTTTGAGTGGATGGTCATGCTATTTGTGTTGACTAATCCTCCAGCCTATTTTGTTGACTTAACGAGCCATGTTTTGCAATAGCACCTTAATAAGTTTGTGGTCATGTTCTTCAACGACAGCTAGTTATATTCTAGAGATGAAGGAGAGCAAAAGTCACACCTTAGAGTGGTGTTGGAAGTTTTAAGGCAACATCAGTTGAAGGGTAAGTTTTCTAAGTTTCACTTTTTGAGGTGATAAGTGTGATTCTTGGGTCATGTTGTGTCTAAGCATGGGAAATCGATAGATCCAAGTATAGTAGTCCGGTGCAAGATTGGAAGGTACCAAAGATGCTATTAAAATCCATAATTTTAGGTACTATCGGCAGTTTATTAAAGACTTCTTGAAAGTGGCTACTTCTCTTAATCATTTGACCAAATGGATTAACCATTTGTTCAGACGATCATTGTTAGCATGCTTTCGCTAAGTTGGAAGAGTTGTTGACTAGTGCACTAGTTTCGTCATTCCAAAAGAAGTAAAACTATTTATTTTGTACATGAAAGCATGTGGCATGTGTCTTAGGGAGGTATTGATGAAAAAGGGAAAGGTTGTAGCTTATGCATGCCAATAACTAAAACAACATGAGAGGAATTATTTGACTCATGATTTGGAGTTAGCAGCTATTATGTTCGCATTGAAGACTTGGATGCATTTCTTGTTAGGTGAAGGGATCTCAAGCTTCGTCAACGAAGATGGTTGGAGTTTATTTCCTCTTATAATTTTGTTATATTATACACTCTCGAAAAAAGGAATATGGTGGCCATGCGCTTAGTCGAGTGCACACCGTGTTGGGTCTATGTTCATGGAATGGAAAATGTTGGAATTTACTACCAAAGATTTGATTTCCAACCCACATGCGAACTCGAGACCAAGTGTTTAGTGAACATGAAGGTAATGCCAACTCTAGTGGAGTGTGTTGGATCGTGTAAAAATCCTATGTTGACAGAAGTTTTTATGCAACTTGTTGATGGAGTGGATTCTAACGATATGGCCAATTTAGCATTGACCGAAATGGTTGTCTTCGTAGGGACGGGAGGTTGTGCATGTCTGATGTTAACGAGCTTAGAGACGAAGTGATTCATGATTTCCATTATTTTAGGACAACTATTCATACTGGTGTTAATAAAATGCAAAATGATGTGAAATGTTTATTTTATTAGTAGAACATGAAGCATGACGTCTCAGAATTCATTCTAAAATCCATGACTTTCTAAAGAGCCAAGATAAAGCAAAAAAAGTCAAGTGGCTTGCTACTACAACCAGATGTTCCGAAATGGAAATGGGACCAAATTTTCATGGATTTTATTGAGGGATTGCCAAGCAGTAGAAGAGGTAATGACAGCTTTAGGGTCGTTGTTGATCAATTAACTAAAGTGCTTATTTTGTGCTGTTTAAATCTATTAGAACTATTATGTCTATAGCCAATTTGTATGTGAAATAAATTATGAGATTGCATGGGATTCCAAAAGGCATCGTGAGCGATAGAGATCCTCATTCATTGGTGAGTTTTGACATAGCTTACAACTTGCTTTGGGCATATAATTGAATTTGAGTAACGCATACTATCCGTAAACCAATAGGCAAAGGAAAATGGTAAATGAAAGTTTAAGGAGTATGCCCTATGGAAAATTATGTAAGTTGTTACATAACCTAACTTTGGAACCAATCTTGTTCGAAATAAAGCTAGCTTCTGGTTTTGTTTTCTATTATATATGTTGTTATACGTGATAAAAATAATGACTAAATCATTAATGAGGTATAAGTAGAAAATTCTTAAATATATTATTATACGACTACAGTTACAAATGTTGTTACCCTAAGTGTTGAATCTTATAGTAATTAATACTTTATATTAAAAAAATTCTTGGTCAAGATGTTTCAATAAAAAGGGTATTGATACATCCTTTGAGATAAGTATATGTAATGCTCTCCAAATGTTAGACAGTATATTAACCATGGCTGCCGGGGGTATGAAGAGGTTACGTACTTGTTATTACGGAATAACTAGATAATGATTTGACTGATAATTTTCTATTGGCTAATTACAATTGGGTCAAACAGGGAATGTCAATGTGATGATTTACACAATTCTTTCCACTCAAGAATACTTAGAACTTTAACTTGAATACTTAATTTTGATTATAGTTAAGTCATGGCATAACATTCATGAAAGACTATAGTTGGCTCTAAATTGATGTGTTAAAAGTGAAATATTATTCATAGAGAATTATTCACCTCTTTTGTAAGTGGTTACTATCAGGCCAATTTTGGCCAATACAATGTCAAAGTCTCTGACCTGAGTATATCGATTAATAATAAATTTTATTATTGAACCAAGGACATTGGAGATGGACTTTATAGATATATATGGATATTTTTAGATCTTTGACTACTACCAAACTCTAGATATTAATGCATTTACACCAGAAACGGATAAACATCCCAATTTACTCATGTTTGAACCAAAAATGGCACAAACACCTAGAAGATCAAGTAGAGAATAAAAGCAAAGAAATTTCAAATGGAAACGAATAGAAAATAACACAAAGTAATTTATAGTGGTTTGGCTAATCATGAGCTATGTCCACTTGATGATTTTATTAATTATCTTGCTGATTACAAGTAGGACTTCTTACGGATCGGTATAAATCCGACAATAGTTATAAGAAATTAGAGTAAGGGAAAGCAATAGCCAAAAGATCCTTAGCAATGATCCCTGCCCCACTATTCATAGACGTAGGAAGCCTAAAATCTCACACAAATGATCTCCACCTCATTTTCCATGCCATAGACTGTTTTTCCAAAAAAAATAGGGGACACGTCAGCAACTTGTGTGGATCGGTACCGATCCATTGGCTTGGTCCGTTATCGATCCGTGAGATGGCCAAACTGATTGTCTTGAAATCTTTGTATTAGATTGTCTTATGGTTAGCTTTGTGATTCCGTAGTTGTTTGCACCATAATTAGCTGGTTTCTAAGTCAAAATGATGGATCAGTGGAGAAGTAGAACTGCTGATTCAAGAGTTCGTGGAGATAGATAGAGAATTGCATTAGATTGACAAAACAACACTTGGAATAGGCTTCTGGCATCGAATAGAGTAGGTAGGTGGAAGATGGGCACCATAGGTTGAAGAAAAACAGATCAGTGCCGATCTAGGAGATTGGATCGATACCGATCCACCGCTTTTGATTCGTGATTCTTTTTCTCTTGTAGTTAGTTTTCTATTTTTTATTATTTTCTAGACTTTTAGGCTATCTCACTGGGCTTTCTGCCTTGGTAGTTTCCAAATTTGTTTCATCCAGTCTATCCGAATGTTGCCTGGTCAAAAGGCTGGATAACACTTGCCCTTCAAACTATATCTTGTTTTAAACATGATGTGCTTTGAATCGAGACAAGTTGGGATTACCGTAAAGGACTCCAAACTATGCATTGAATGGTCATTATCCTTCCTACGAATTGTTTTTGCGAAAATTTATGTTTATAGTTATAAATCATGATGCTTTATCGGTATCTAGTACCATAAACCCATGATGCACTCTCATGATCTGTCATTCCAAGTTTAGTAATTATGAAATAACTCCTTTTCTAGATTTTCCACGTTCGAATCTAATTTTTTTGGCTTTATTTGTTGGGTATTAGACAAGTACACGTACACATACTCACGTGCATGCATATATAAAAGCTCTCAATCGTATGCGCACACTCACGTAGGCATGTATGTAGGCTAATTCCTTCAACCATTCAATATCCATTTTCTTTCTTTTTTCTTTTAAAAAAAAGAGGCGGTACCAATCTAAAACATTAGATCGGTACTTATCCAGAACCTAGGAGATAATCTCCCATTTCTTTTGCCTAAAAACTCAGTCTCATTGGGTAATAAAACCCACAGATTTCACTTTTCCTCTTCACTTTTTCCTCACCAATCCAGGAACCTAAGCTTCTGCCATTAAAACTCCTTTAGCCTTAAATCGAATTTTGCCTTTTCTCGTCCCTAGGACTACCGCCACCCATCTCTGCCTGAACCTAACATTGCTCGCCTTGTTGTGGTTAAACTCACGCCGCCCTCACAGACTTGCTCGATTTCTTCACTGATCCAAGACTTAAGGCAATAACCTCTTAGCTTCGACATTCAATAATTACACCCATCCTTGACTTGCATGAATAGGTAGGTGATGGTGAAAGGTTTGGGCATGGGTGAACTTGTCATAGGGTCATGATTTTGGAATCAAAGGCAAGAGGAGGAAGAGGGCAAAATTCTCCCAAGGAGTTGGATCAGTAGGAATCCAACAATTAGGTGAATTTTTGTGAGGAATCCAACACTTAGGAGAATTTTGTGAAGTTCATTATTCACAAATGAACTTTGCTTTGTGGACTAATGATATTACTTCTTCTAGGTTCCAAAGCATTTTCAAAGCATAGCCAATAAAGTGATGCTCATTGGGGTTATTAGCAATGATAGTCACTCAATACTCTTAAAATATATAGTTAAATAATATCAAAAATCTAAACTACATGACACTTCATGGAATTACACTAGATTTCAATTTATAATAGGGGGTACTACTTATAATTAGTCTGATATTGATTGTATTTAAGTGTTTATAGAAATGGAGCACACACATTTCGAGTATCTTGCCACCTTACCTCGAGGTCCATCTACTTCCAAATACATTGAACCCGATCCTAAGTCAAGTTCAACTACGACTCCCCTTATACAACAAACACTAGAACATATGCACATAAACAAGAAAATCCATAGGTTGAACAACAAGTTCATGAAATTCCAACAGAGCCCGCAGAAGGACTAGAGGTTGAACCTTCTCTTGACACTCTTGAAGATGATGTTCTTTTAGATGATCCCATCGATTCCGTTTCTTCAAAGATTGATGAGGGATATATTCATTGAATTTGTGACAAGCATGAAATTCCACGATGACATACTAGGTCCTTCTTGCCATCTGTGAGCTCATAATCCTCCAGTAGGCTACACTGCTTGCAACAAATATATATGTTTGGCAGGATGTGTTCCCTCATTCAACCCATTCATTCGTCGAGTTCAAAACTTCATGAGAGTAGCTCCTATGCAGTTACACCTGAATAGCTACGCCTTCCTCCTCGATACGTACATTGTCTTCCTTTAACATTTTCATTGAGTACCAAGTGACGAGGAAATCCTATGTATTTATATAGTTTTAAGAATCGAAAGGGAAGTCCTTTCATGACTTAGTTAGAGCCAGCAAAGAATTGTAGAGTTGTCACTAGCACATGGAACAAGTTGAGCTATTTCAAATGCAATGGTTTTACGTACATTGTCCACCTAGGTTTGCAAGAAGATAGATATCTGGACGTAGGTTCTACCTCATTCTTTTTTTACAAGTTCTCCTTGTTAATTAACAAGATTAACTCATATTCTTTCTATCATTCTAATGTTCCAACGAGACCTAGTGGTGCGGCTCTTGCAGATGTCATCAGTGTTCTTATGGCACTTTCGAAGGAGGATAGAGACAATAGGGTTCTTCTCTCCGATGAGAATCTCCTAGCCCATATTCTGCAAGAAGCGGGCCGCAGCACTGGTCTAGTCCAAGTTTTCGCTAGCGATGACGATGACGACAATGATAACGACAATAACCCACATATAGGAGGCGAGGCTAATCTAGTTGTGCCCTCGGTCTCGAGTCCAAGGGAAAAAGTTAAACAAAATGTTGAAGAAAGGGAAGAACATGCCGAGGAAAGAGAAATTTAGGTGGAAATGATGAGGCTTACCATGATGACATTGATGTAGGCCATGAGTACTTGGTCGAACAACCCATAGATGACCAACAGTCTGCTTCGAAGAAGAGATTAGCTGTTAAAATTTTGAAGGCCTAGACTTCTACACAGCCTCTACCCATTATGATTGTTGAGAAAACTCCTTCTCTACCTTCCACAGATACATTCTCTAAGTTGGGGCTGATTACTACCGAGTTGGCTTCTTTGGCCTCGGTGACATGAGCGTCAAGGGTCTTGACTCTCCTATCCACTTTAACGATGTCATTCCTCCCATCAGCATGGGGGAGATCACTTTTATGAGCAAAGCTGCAGAACATGGTTCGTCGAGGGGATACTAGGACACTCACACACACGTGCACTTCACGACATTATGTTGCACTTGACTTGCATACTTTCTAGTCAAAACTAATTCATTCTTGTTTCATTTGTAGGATTCATGGAGAGGAAGAAGTATATATATCAATCCTTGGCCAAAAATGTATCTTGGCAACATAGGCACCATTGTAGCATATACCATCAAAGCAGTGGTCGAGATTCAAAGTCTGGTTACCGATCTAGTTGAGAAAGAGGCAGTCGCAACAGAGGTAGTTGTGATAGAGATTAACTATCGCATGACCCCGCTTCCAAACATCGTTCTAGGTCCAGGTCACCTCTATTAAGAGGCTTAGATAGGCATTCTAATGGCCGCAATAGCTTGCTACAAGGCAATGTTTCTTGTGCACCTCCTCTAGTTTCCATTCTTGTGCAGCATTTGGCACCCTCTCACTGCATTTGATCCTTCGACTATAGGCACCATAAAATTTGTTCCAAGACTTCCCAATATAGAGCTAGCAAACAAACAATTAAAGCCCTGATCGTCATTGAGGTGCAACAACTTGCCATTGCTTCTCGAATGGCCAAACCGAGGGAACAATTTTCGGATGTTTGCTTTGACGGACTCATATTCGTGCTTAACTTGAAGATAATTCTACATGAGATCAAAGATACAACCATTGCTTATGTAACTAACGCTTATAATCAATATAGAAAATGGGTACGAGTAGCAAAGAGAATATCCAAGGTCTCGAGAGAAAGGCAACTTAGGATTGATAATCTGAATCTTATGGCAGCGCAGGACAAAAGAATCATTGCCCATCTCGATGCTGAGGCTGAAAAATTAAGAAAACTACAAACTGAAGTTGAGAAGAAAGCCGAGGTTTCCATCAAGGCACTTGAAGATGAGAGAAACAAGCATCGTGATGAGAATGAGACTGCACATCACCGAAATCACGCCTTAATGCTGGAAAGAGATGCTTCAAACAAGAAGGTGATTGATCCGTCGGCTAAACTCAAAAACAAGAGAAATGAGAAGAATGATGCTTTCCAATAAGCTTGGGACCATTGTGAAGAGATGCTCACTATTCGAGATGAAAGAGACAAGATAGTTAAACATGCTAAAGATGTGGATCACTTATCAAGAAGGAGGTTGAAGTAGTAGAAAAGTGCATGATGGAGAAGTCTGAACCAATGCTTAACAAGTATAATGCCAAAGTACACAAATTTCATGAATGGTTGGACCATGATTATCCTAGAGTTCTTGCCCTTACTTAGGAACAGGTCATCGAGGAAGAAAAGGAATTCCTGAAAGGTGGTGAGGTGTATCTGGCCTAGCTTGAGAAGTATACTTTAATAGGACATGAGCCCAAGGTTCTAAAAGAGGGTCAACTTATTCTCCATCCAAAGCTAGCCGATATAGTGTAGAGAGACTTAGGTGAAGGCTTCAAATCATCCACCCTAAGATGCTACTATTGGAGACACCTTCGGACCCAAAACTGTTCATGATCCATCTTCAGTCCCGGGGTACAATCTAGATCTATCGCAAATGCTAAAGTCCACCATCCTTTCTTCCATCTTGGAAGGAAATTCTAGCGGCACTCCAGCCCATACCTAATACCAAATCGAATGAGGTATCTCGTTGACTTCACTTATATTTCAGAGAGTTCATATGTTGTCGATTAACGTCTTTAATCTATTTTTTATATCGCTCAAGTTTCAGGTCAGCCCCAAGTCGTTTCGCTTCCTAGCAAAGGTCTCTAGTCAAGATTGTAAGCATCGATAATGGAATTGGTGACCGTAACCACTTCAACAACGGTGCCGAGTATCCCGACTGTTGAGACTTCTAGGCTCGGCATGCGAATGATAGATGCTTTACAGGACGAAGGTAATGGTGAGCTTTAGGGAGCTCAAATTGACAATGATGTTGTTATTACTTGGTCCTCCAAGCCTCTGTGGGGTCCCACCAAAAGTACCCTTGGTCAGGAACTGGCCCTAGCGAAAAAGGCCAAGTTGGAGAAGACAGAGAATTTTCCTTCTTCGCTATCCATAACTTTACCTAGTCAGACTATCTTTGCACCCGTCAACCTTCCTCTGCCCAAGAGCACCTGCAGCGTGCCTATTGGACCATCGAAGGGCACTCTATCCAAAGCCATAGGAAGCGGGGGAAGATAAGGAAGCAATTAGAAGAATCCAGTGCCCCATCTTTTGCAGAGAATAAAGAGGGAAAGAGAGAAAGAAGAAGATCGAGAAGTGATTGTTTGTATTTTTTTGGTTTTTGGTTCTATAACAGCACTTAGGTCCTTTTTAATTATTTGCTTTTGTTTTCTCGGCCAGTATTAGTGTGGAATCGGCCTCCACTTTTACTTCTTTATTTTCAATGTCAATAACACTTGTACCTTTTCTTCTAAGTATTATTTTGATTGTCCATAACAAAAGACTTTTGTTTTGTTCTATCTTTGTTTTAATTTAAGTATCAAAGAAATGAGCTTTCCACTCATCGTACCTGTGATCCATTCTTTTCCTTAGTTATCAGTGGATCAAGTCACTAGCCCATTTCATTATCTATTGGCCTTTTGTCAATCTAGTAAACACAAAGCAATCATTGAAGTGCCAATCTCTAGGTACCGATTAGGGTAAACCATTTAGTATAACGGTTCAGGTATACTTTTCAAGGACAATGACATCTGATTACGCCAAGCTCCAGGCGCTGGTTTGAGCTAACTACTTAAGATCGTAGTTTGCACATGCTTATCAAGATGTTTACATTCAGTCACACCTTACTCTGGATGTTAACCGAAGTTTATAGGTAAGAGCCCACTTTACACCGGTCATAGATCTTTCATCTTGCCTAATCTAAGAAAGGTGTTAGTAATTGGACGGTCGTGCCATATCCATTTTGAATTATACTACTACCCTCACATTAAGGGTAAGAGTTAGCTAATGGATGGTCAAATCACATCCTATTCGGTTATGCTCCTGCCTTCACAACAAGGACAAGAGTTAGTTGGTGGACGGTCAAATCACATCCTATTTAGTTTATACTTATGCCTCTATATTAAGGACAAGAGTTAGTTGGCATACATCTCTGGGCGCCAAGAATGGTTGAACTCCAAGGGTCTGATCATGGACCATAGAAATTTAGTTGGCACATAACTCGAGGTGCCTGCATTATACACATGCAGATTCATTCGACTCGGTCATATTTTACAACTCTTAAGCTATGTAGGGACAGAAACACAGATCCAGAAAGCCATTTCATTTACTGAAGACGAGAAATGACAAGCTCTGGCTTATTACATGGCTATATCCAAATTATGTGCAAATTTATTTCTAGGAGAAATTGCGTTGTAAATGCTTGCAATTATACGCCATCGGCAGTGGGAAGCTGTCCTTCGGGCACGTCTTATTTAGATCAGAATAGTCAATGCATGTCCTCCACTTCCCATTTAACTTTTTCAATAAGATAGGATTTGCTACCCACTTCAGGTATATGGCATCATGGAATAAGGAATTGTCTTTTAGCTTATCCACTTATTTGAGTGCAGCGGATCTCTCTAGACCTAGCTGCGATGCTTCTGTTGCATAGGAACACATTTAGGGTTAATATTCAATGCATGGCTCGCTATCTCTAGTGAGATTCTACACACATCAAAGTGCGTCCAGGCGAAAACATACAGGTTCACCAGGAGAAAACCAACCAACTGCTTTATCATTCTCATGTCGAGCTATGAACTAACCTTCAAGACCCGTATCGGATCATCCTGGCTGACCGGAACATTGATCGTAAGCTCGATGGGAGCTGCTCTTCCATCTAATGGCACTTTTCACGGATCCATATCCTTATGGAACCAACTATGCTACGCGAGCCAGGTCTTTGGAATTAATTGATACACATCCAAATCCTTGATGTAGACAGTCCCCTAACACCTTTTCCTTCCTTCTCTTCCCTTGCCTCCCTTAGCTCAATGACATAACATTCACAGCCAATGCCTTGACCTTCGTACACTACTCCCACTCTGTTCTATATAGAAGTTTAAGCGTCAAACAACAGGGAGCTATAGCTGCTCTAAATTCAGCCAGGGTCTGCCAGCCTAAAAATGCATTGTAAGCAGGATAGATGTCCAACACCACAAAGGCACGACTCACACTCGCCTACAGCCACCCTCTCTAAGTACAACCGCAAGTTCCACATATCCAACTAGCATAGTAGTTGTCCTGTTAAATCCACGAATCAAAGATTTACACGGTTTCAAGTCCTTGCCCTCCATAAGCATCCGGTCATTGGCTTTTTTGAACAGAATGTTGACAGAACTCCCATGCTCAACCAACACCTTTCTTAAATAGCAGTGCTAATCGCAGCCGTTATAACCAAGGGATCAATTGTCGGGGTTTCCACTCCTATCAGCATCTCTATTCTAGAAAATGATGTCATCTGTCATGGTTCTAAATTATTCCATAGGAGTTCCTCCTCTATTTCCAAATAGCTCTCATTCTCGACATGCTTCAAAGCGCCAATGTACCTATACATCTCATTCAAACTCTTATCGGTTTGATGTGGTCCACTGATGATTGTATTTATCACTAAACATTTTTCATGCCACCTAGGCTCCTCGCTGCTAGGAATAGATTGCCCCCATTGGGAAGACGACCCAAAGGGGTTAGAATTTCCTTGCCCCCATCTACGAGGCTTTCACAAACTGTTGTAATTTATTCTTCAGCTCATCAATCACATCATACAAGTGCCCGCATTCATTGGTATTATGACCGCTCTCGTGAAACCTATAGAACTTGCCGGATCTCTTCTCTTTCTCGGTTTATTTTTGTGGAATTGGCTTCCTGTACTACTTAGTACCTTATATCGCCAAATAGATAATGTCGATCTACTTATTCAACTTAATATAATTATCATACTTAGGAATCTTGGGGTGATTACTATTATTAGGCTTTCGCTTTTTGGCCCTATTGTCATTCTTTTTATGGCCATCGTTCTTGTTTCCAATATTCTTATCCACATTTTTAGAACTTCCTCCGGACTATTTTACAGCAATTTGCTATGTATTACTTCAGCAGAACCCCTAGATTTACCTCTTCGAGGATGCTTATGTGCTTCCTCCAAATGTAGGGGTTGATTCGCCTTCTTGTAGAAAATGTCCGTCAACGGGGGTTACATTTCCAACCATCTCCTAAAGTCAGTCTTGGGATCAATCCCTCTGATCAATACCATCAACACTGTATATTATTGGGATTTGTTACTTCCACCAGATCTGTATGGAACCTTTTGAAGAGATCCTTTAATGAATCTCTGGTCCCCCTGAAGAGGTTTGATAATGACATCACATCTTTCAGACGTAAAGTATGCAAATGGAACTACTTCATAAATTTTTGTGACATCTTATCGAAAGATGATATGGATCTCGATGGTTGCCAGGTGAACCATATCATCACAACTCCCTCTAGAAAAATTGAAAAGAAACCACATCTCATGGCGTCATACACTATAGCTAAGTCCATATGCCACTTGTACTTCCTTAAGTGCTGCTTTGGATATGTTTTTCCACTGTACAGTGGCATTATTGGCATTACAAACCTCCATGGATACTTCACACGTAGAATGTCCTCAGTAAATGAATTTCAACTAGGAGAAGTACCCCATTCATCATCGCTTCTACATCGGTTTTCACTTACAAGTCTCTTAACCATGTCTTCCAAATACTTCGGATCTACACGTTCGACTAAATAGTGGTAAGCAGGGTCATCCTTGAGTGTTCGGCCTGACGAATGCTCTAGCGTAAACTCTCGATACCTAGGCTCTCCAGACTTCGAGAGATCCGCTTATCTAGCAGTCCACCCTATTTGATTCCCGTGTATTGTCGTAGTAGTAGCAGCTCCACATTCAGCACTCCGATCATCCACAGCACGATTAGAAGTCAGATCCATGTCGCCATTCAAAAGGCGAGCTCGGGTCCCATAATCAGTTGGATAAGTACCAATTCGTCCATTTGTATCGATACCAATCCACAAGCACGAGCCGTGGGTTTTCCTTCTTCTTTGATATGATGCCCTAATAATTTTTTGAATCCTCTTCTGCATTATATCCCTTTGTTTTTGATCATATGATAAGGAACATTCAGATTTTGAACTTGAATCCTTCATGCTTCTCCTTTGGCAGTTCTACGTTAGTTCATTCAACAGCCTCAAGCTCAACTGCATCTACCGATTCATTTGGTTGTGACTCTTTTGGAATCTACCTGTTATCCCACCTTTTGGTCTATGCTGGAATATCAACAAATTGGCGAGAAAGAGTGGATATCAGGGTTGGAGATCGATTGGAAACAAGGCTGCAATTGATGTCGTTAAATTTTGGCCGAGCTTCGATCAGGACGGAATCGATTGGAGATGATGATTAGGACTAGGAGCAGCTACGTTTCAAATTTCAGGTCAATTGGGATTCGTGTGATGAAGATACGATCGATGCAAGTTAGAAAAAGATGTTGTTTGAATCCATCATGGAGCCTTGTTCGAATCGACGCTATTCGACTCCATCCATATTCAGTCTCTTCGCATCGATCCAAAAACGACAGCATTGAATCGATTTAGCTCATATCCATCATGGTCGAACCACTTCATATCGATCAGGGGTGGATCCAGTTCGAATCAATCACAGAGGCTTAGTTCATATCCATGTGGTTCGTGGTTATTCGAATCGACAGAGTACGAGTCCTTGTTCGTATCGACCAACAATTGATGTGAGCAAGGGCTAAGGCGAATCAATAACCGATTCGAATAAGGACCGAAACAAATCGATGTGAATGAATGGTTAACACGAGCGAGGCTTCAGCGTTAGATGCGAATAATTCGGTCAAACTCGGCATACAAAGTGGATAGATTCTGGGATTTCGCAACATGTCACCGCATAGGCACGTGCTCTTATCGACTCGAATAGATCGATTCGAATCGATCGATTCGAACTACCTCGCCTGCCCAAAACCTCCATCTCGTATCGATCATATCTCCTAAACCACAGATTCAGATGCTATGAAATTTTTGCAGGAGCTTAAGTACAAGGTAAAGGATCTTCATGCCAAGTTTTAGCACAATTGGATTATTTCTTGATCGATATGAAATCAATTCGTATCAATCACAGATCGAGTCGAAACTTGGTAGGATCGATCGCGTAGGTCCCCTCACGTGTCAGAACGAGTCTCCCGAAGTTTGAGCGCGATATCAGCCTCCTGCACCTATAAATAGCCCCCTGGAATCTACAGAAATGGGATCTTTTGGCCATATAACGTCCAGACTCTGCTGGATTCAATTCTACACTTTTCCTTCGCTATTGTATTTGAATTCCTTCATTATAATCGCTGTAATCATCTATAGCAAGGATAATCAATAAAGGATTACTATTTGAAGTGGACGTAGGCCGGAGATAGCCGAACCACTATAAATCTTGTGTTTCTATTCGTTACTTCTGGATCGTAGTTTGCTGTTAGTTTAGATCTGTGACTTGTGCTTGAACATTGTTGATTTTATATTCATATATTGGTGCTTTTACCATACTTGGGGTTTGTGACCAATTTTGGCGCAAACACTTTGGTGCTTTCGCTGAGAAGGAATTCGCACCTGCTACACCGGATCTGAAGTTCAGATTTAAAAGCTTGAAGAGTTCAGATTTAGAGACAATGACTAGACAAACAAGCAGAAGACAAAGTGTTGAGAGAAGCCAACAAGGAGGAGGTCAAGTGGCATCCTCCGAAGCTGGAGAAGGGCAGGCTTCTGTCTATATTACCAGGGACGAGATAGAAGCTATGGCAAATTCATTGCATGAGAGATTGCTGAAGAGTTAACAGGATATGATGCAGACTTTCTTTGAACATATAAGAGCTGTAGGAGCACAGAACTTAGGACCGACTGCAGCTACTACGAATATGGAACAAAGAGCTAGGGTTGCGGAACCCAATGAAGGACAGAATACAGATCCGGAAGGCAATCAACGAGGGCTTAGGGGTAGGCCCACGGGATCTGACACTGGAAGACCTTTGGATGGAGCTCAACAGGCTAGAGCGAGCGTTAACGTTAATAAGCCACATGAAGAATACGTACCAGAATTCCCTCGAGGGCATGGGGGGCAGCCTTTGACAGACAATGCTGGATTAGCTGATATTATTAAGAGAACTATGCGTGGAGGCTTAACCAATGGAGATCTGAAAGGAGTGAACAAGAGTCCGTTTACTCAGGAAATCAGGATAGCTCGAAATCCACCTGATTTCAAGCTACCTAGCGTGGAAGTCTACAATGGCAAGGCTGACCCAACCGATCACCTTATGAGATACACCAGACGGATGGAAGTGTCGGGGGCATCGGTCGAAGTTATGGCCCGATGTTTCCCTCTGTACTTGATGGATATAGCTGTGATGTGGTTCAGGCAGCTGGAGGAAGGATTTATTAGGAAGTGGACAGAGTTGGTGGACAGGTTTTTGAGGCAATTTCGGGTACATATCAAGAGGCCAAAGAACGTGATGAAACTGACGTTAATCAATCAAAGGATGGATGAGTCACTCAGAGCTTTCCTGACTCGGTTTAATGCAGCAGTTGCTTCGGTGGATCGGCCAGATCCATCGATGGTTTTGATGGCAGCAGTATCGGGTGTCAGAAAGGATTCAGATTTCAAAATGTCTCTAATACGAGACCTACCACTGGATCTCGGGGAATTCTTTCACGAAGCTGAAAGATTCCTTCGGAAAGAGGACGTGTGCATAGACTTAAAGTTAAAGGAGGTGAATGCGACTGAGGGTGGAGGACTATCCAACGGAGGCTTAGACAGAGATAAAGGAAAAAGGAAGCAGGATGACGATTTAGGAAAAGCTAGGAAGCGATGGAAGGATCCAAAGTTTTCCACATACATTGGATTAAATGAGACACTGGAGCGGATATACATGGAAACCCGAAATCGCCTTTCTTACCGAAGGCCAGCTAAGAGGGAACCTTCTGAACGTGAAAGGGCATCAGGAGGGCACTGTCTCTTCCATGATTTGGATGGACACGATACCAATAGCTGCATGCACTTAAAGGATATAATTGAGGAGCATGTGAGGAATGGAAAATTAAGGCAGTATGTTGAGCTCGGAATGCAGCGGTGGAATAGGAGAAACCACCGTCTACCTCGAACCATGATGGTGCAAGGCCCAGGGATGACGGTCGATTGGTTATCAATTGACTAGGATGTTAGAAATAAGTAGCAAGCCATTGGCAAACGACAAAATTGTTTACACATGTACGGGGACGGAGATGGCCCCTAGGCATGCTTTGAATAGTGGTAGACCGTGATGCTATGGTTTGTGAAATTTGTTTTTCATTTGTGGGTTGGATACTCGTTTTTTCTGGTTTGGTTTTGGAGTTTGGTTTGAACTCTTGGTTTTGTTTGCTTTCTGGCTTAGATTCTCATTTGGATGATTGTTTTCTATTTTGGATGATGGTTCGTATTTCTGATTTTCTGATTTGGTTTGGATTTTGGATTGGATTTCGCTTGGATTTTCTTTGGTTTTTGGTAAACGATCGTTGGGTATGGATTATACCTAGCAAGGAGTGAGTCGCTTTGCCCGAACGTGGTAAGTCGGCTTACTCAGGTCATTGAGTATGGACTATGCTCAGCAAGGGCCTGGAGAGGCCAGGATTCGACCTAGGACTTAGGCCCTATATTATCAGTTATTATTTCAGGTCGCTGAGTATGGACTATGCTCAGCAAGGGTCTGGAGAGACCAGGATTCGGCGTAGGACTTAGGCCCAACGTTATTGGCTATTGTTTTAGGTCGTCGAGTATGAACTATGCTCGACAAGGGTCCGGAGTGACTGAGATTCGGCTTAAGACTTAGACCATGGTATTATTCAATGTCCGGGGACACTGGACCGCGATCGTCAGGTGTGGATTGCGCTTTGCAAGAACCCGAAGAGGTTACAGATTTGGATACCGACCCAAAGAGGCCCTGGATTCGATTATCGATTATTGGATAAGGATGGATTACAACTCAGTTATTGATTTCGGATGGACATGGAATTGGCTATGGATTTTGGATATCGAATTCGGAGTTATTCAAAACACACCTTCTTATCAGAAGACATGTTTTGGGGGCAAATATTATCCCACCTTTTGGTCAAAGCTGGAATATCAACAAATTGGCGAGAAAGAGTGGATATCAAGGTTGGATATCGATTGGAAACAAGGCTGCAATCGATGTCGTTAAAATTTGGCCGAGCTCCGATCAGGACGGAATCGATTGGAGATAATGATCCGGACAGGAGTACCTACGTTTCAAATTTCAAGTCAATCGGGGTTCATGTGATGGAGATATGATCGATGCAAGTTATCGAAAGATGTTGTTAGAATCCATCATGGAGCCTTGTTCGGATCGACGTTGTTCGAATCCATCCATATTCAGTCTCTTCGCATCAATCTAGAAACGGCAGCGTCGAATCGATTTAGCTCGTATCCATCGTGGTCGAACCACTTCATATCGATCAGGGGTGGATCCAGTTCGAATCGATCTCAGAGGCTTAGTTCGTATCCATATGGTTCATGGTTATTTGAATCGATAGCGTATGAGTCCTTGTTCGTATCCACCAACAACAATCGATGCGAGCAAGGGCTAAGGTGAATCAATAATCGATTTGAATAAGGACTGAAACAAATGGATGTGAATGAATGGTTGACACGAGCGAGGCTTCAGCGTTGGATGCGAATAACTCGGTCCAACTCGGCACACAAAGTGGATAGATCCTGGGATTTCGCAACACGTCACCATATAGGCACGTGCTCTTATCGACTCGAACAGATCGATTCGAATCGATCGATTCGAACTACCTCGACTGCCGAAAACCTCCATCTCGTATCGATCATATCTCCTAAACCACATATTCAAATGCTATGAAATTTTTGCAAGAGCTTAAGTACAAGGTAAAGGATCTTCATGCCAAGTTTTAGATCAATTGGACCATTTATTGATCGAATTGATTCATATCAATCACAGATCGAGTCAAAACTTGGCGGGATCGATCACGTGGGTCCCCTCATGTGTCAGAACGAGTCTCCCAAAGTTTGAGTGCGATATCAGCCTCCTACACCTAAAATAGCCCCTGGAACCTATAAAAAAGGGATCTTTTGGCAATTCAATGTCCAGACTCTGCTAGATTCAATTATGCACCTTTCCTTCACTGTTGTACTTGAATTCCTTCATTGTAATCGATGTACTCATATGTAACCAGCAAGGATAAACAATAAAGGATTACTATTTGAAGTGGACATAGGCCGGAGATAGCCGAACCACTATAAATCTTGTGTTTCTATTCGTTACTTCTGGATCGTTGTTTGCTGTTAGTTTAGATCTGTGACTTATGCTAAACATTGTTGATTTATATTCATCTATTGGTGCTTTCACGATACTTGGGGTTTGTGACCAATTTTGGCGCAAACACTACCCTCCATATGTTTCATCATACAATCCATTTCCACTCTGGTCACAACATTGACTAGATTCTGGATCTTTGGTTGTTTTATCTGGGAAGCTCTATCTACGTGGTGAATGTCTTGGTTCTCTACATCATTAGTAGCTCTGGAAGTTGTAGCATGTTCTCTCCTTGATGGGGCCATGGAAAATAACTTCTTTTAGATTACTGAAAATTTGAATAATATAACTGTAAGGTTGGAAAATTGGATCTATTTCTTAGTTCTATGAAATCCAATAGCAGATGACGGATCTAAGTAGCTTGAGAATAGACATTCTCAGTGAAAGCATCAAAATATTTGAACCAAAAATGGTACAAACATCCAGAAGATTAAGTAAATAATGAAAAGTGAAGAAATTAAAAATGAAGATGACTAGAAAAGTACACACAACGATAATAGTGGTTCTGCTAATCTTATCCTATGTCCACTTTGTGGTTTTATTGATTATTTTGCTGATTACAAACAGAAGCTCTTATGGATGGGTATAAATCCGATAGTGGTTATAACAAATTAGTGTAAGGGAAAGCAAGAGCCAAAAGATACTTAGCAATGAGCTCTACCCTCTATTTATAGATGTAGAAAGCCTAAAATCTTGCCCAAATGATCTCTACCTCGTTTTCCATGCCATAGACTGTTTCTCTAAGCAAATAAAGGATACATCGGCAACTTGTGTGGAATAGTACCGATACATGGGCTTGGATCAGTACTAATCCATGAGATGCAAACAGGCTATCTTGAACTCTTTGTATTAGATCGTCTTGTGGTTAGCTTTGTGATTCCATAGTTGTTTTTACCATTATTAGCTTATTTCTAAGTCCAAACGATGGATCGGTGGAGAAACAAAGTTGCTGATTCAAGAGCTTGTGGAGATCGACAGAGAATTACATTAGATTGACAAACAACACTTGAAATAAGCTCTTGCAAAGAGTAGAGTAGGTAGGCATAAGACAGCAACATAAATTGAAGAAATACGGATCGATATGGATCTAGGAGGTTAGATTAGTGCCAATCCACCACTTAGGTGCATTATAAGTCCTTTTCTGTTCTACCTAGTTTCTATTTGCCCTGTGACTCTATTTATGCTCATTTTCTAGACTTGTGGGCTATCCCACTGGGCTTCCTACCTTGATAGTTTCCAAATTCATTTCTTCCAATTTACCTAAATGTTGCTTGGTCAAAAGGCTGGATAACAACTCGAAAAAAAATCAAGCACGTATAAAATTGAAGAAATCAAAGAACAGGGATAAGATTTTATAGAGATTTGACAAAATCATTAGCTTATGTAATTAGATGTTTTTATTTATAAATTCTCTCAGGAATATATAATTTATAATCAATTTTGGGTTACAATCAAGTAGATCTCAATCTTACCTAATGAGGTTAAGGAAAGAAGAAGATCCTCCAAATGTCTCCTCTAGTTGAAGAAGGCATGCTATTTATAGGAAAATCAAACATGAAGATCGCTATATCAAGTTTGAATAAGAAAATATCTTCAAATTCAAAGTTTTAGCATGAAGAACAATTCAAACAATTTGGTACCTACCAAATATGTTGATACCGATATGTTTTTGTATGCCTATACTTCAAGTTTCCCTCTACAGTTTGAGTCCCAAGACTCCAAAGTAGTATAACAAGATTCCCTTATCATGTTGGTATCGACCAAGTCATGTCGGTGCCGACATGGTTGAGATATCCATAACATAGTCAATTTTGCTACACTCCTTCAATTTTTAATTCTTGATGGTTTCCAAGCTCCTTAATTCATTCCTTTATCATTTTGTAGTCTAGTTTCTATAATCTAAGTCTATTCTGAGACTGTAATAAAGTTGCCAAGGCTTGCTCTTTATAGGAAAATCTAGATGAAAATTGACATTTGAGGTTTGAACGAGCAAATATCTTTAGATCCGAAGTTTCAGTACTAGAATATGTCATTATGCATGTTTTCCAAGAATACCGAACAAGTATGTACCAACCAATACATGTCGGTACCGATGTGTTTTTGTGTGCCTGCACTTCAAGTTTCCCTCAATGGCTCAAGCTTTAAACTTCCAAAGTAGTCAAATCAAGATTCCCAGACTAGACCAAATCATATTGGTACCGATATAAATGAGGTATCCAAAGCTTAGCCAATTTTGCTGTACTCCTTCATTTTTTTTCTTCATTTTTAATGGTTTCTAAGCTCCTTACTCCATTCCTTCATCATTTTGTAGTCTAGTTTCTCTAATCTATGTCGGTTCCAAGACTGTAGAAAATTTGCCAAAAACACTTGCCTCCCAAAGCATGTTTTCATGGAAACAAAGCATGTTTTGATCAAGAACATGCATCAATGCTGGCAAATTATCAGTTGTGCTATCTGGATATTTACTGGACTAATATTTATGAATCGTCTAGTTCCTTTAGATTCACCTATAAATCAAAGTTCGTTTTAGATCCATCATGGCTAAGAACTCAAGTCCTTTCTTAGAAATTAATCATAAATCATTATCATCCCATGTTCTCTTGGGACTTAACATATCATGGATCATATATCATGATATCAATCATCATTAATCATAGTGGTACATTCACTGATTAGAGCGGTGCTTATGAATTGCCCAGTATCACCTAACATCCCATCATAAGTAGGTCCAATCGAATCAAGACGTTGACATTCATCAAGCTCGGTGATCATTATTAAATCAGCAGACGTTCAAACCTTGAAATTAAGTTCTAATCTCTTTAGATCACAAGATCATTAGTTTATACTAAGCACATTCGCTCCTAATATACGGGGGGCTTAATGTTTAAAGTGCATCCACCCTCTCATTCCCCAGCGAAGGGACTTTATATCTTATACAAGTCCATCCGCTTACTCTCTGGCAAGGAGACTTACATTTCATGGTTCATCAACCCATCTTTCTAGTCATAGAGAATCATCATCTATCAATTCATCTTATCAAATGCAAAAAAATGACTATGTTTTGTTAGCATCCTGTAAAATATCAAAATCATATATCATGCTCAATCAATATATATCATTAGATTCTTCAAACTTTATTGATCAAATCAAAGTGAATTAAAATCAAAACATATAGTCCAATCTAGGATTACTCTCAGACTTAAAGTCAGAGCATACGTATGGGATCGATCGGGATCTCGTACTTGTGTAAGTATCCCTATACTAATCCTTCATGCTTATTTAAAGAAAAGAAAAGTGCAAAAAATAAGCCTAGTTCCTACCCATTTCGATTGTGGGATAACATTGCCCAATCCAAATACTCTATGCGATCGGGTACATCTGCCAAAACTGATGGTCGCTTCTGCTACACCACTATGGATTGCACTATTGTTGTCTAATTTCTCACATGTTATTACAACCGATTACTCTTAACCTCCTCTTCGATTAAATGCCGCAGATGTCCACATTTATTGGTCTCGGAACCATCTAGCTCAAGGAATATGCAATACTTTCCTAGTTTCCTCTCTTCTTACATGGGCTCTTTCTAAGTGTATTTCCTTTAGTCAAACTGCCTCTTTACATCAAGATAGATCCTCTCTTGAGCCTTTATCAAATCTGTGTAAGAGGAAAACTTTAGCTTCCTTTTATGTCACTTCGATCCTCCAAAGCCATCATCACCCTTTCTTTTCCCGTTATCCATTCAGAATCCTGTCTTGGATGGTCCTCCATCTTCTACACCGTGATCCACCAGCGAATCCCTTTCCAATGCCTCTTGAAATCAGTCTTATTAGCGATTTTGGAAAACACCACCATAAGAACATTTGGCACAACTAGTTTCTGAACTGCAGTGGCTGTTGCATTGAATCTAGTTTGGTACCTCCATAAAGTTTCATCTTCCCACTGCTTCACACTCGGGAGCATTATCATATTTTTCGATCGGACGATATGAACTTTGAATTAGCTCATAAATATTTCCACTAATTATGTCCATGTGTCGATGGACCAATCATCCAGTTAGCGAATCCACATGGCAACCAAATCAGTCAAATGCAGTAGGAAGCACCATTTCATCACTTGTCCAAAGCACCCAACACTCCCATGTATTGGATATATTTCGTCAAATGAACTGTTGGATCCTACTGTGATGACTCACCTTTCTGAACCCTACGATCGACACTTAATACATCATCGGTATTCATGTGCCATTGCCTAAGCATCCGAAAGATAAGTTGTCTTGGGGTAAAATAAATAATGGAAAGAGCAGAATAGAAATACTTCACAATAGAATGGTTACATATAATACAAAACGATATAATACAAAAGGTTACTCCTTACATGGAGCTATCAAAGTTAAATAAAAGTACTACATCCAATAGATTTGTAGCTATAATTCCGACTTTACAATTTTTTTCAGATACCAAATATATCTATGTAATTATAAAGCGGAAATAAATAATTAGATAATTAAGGGCCGCCTGCTTGATCACCGTCTTCAAAGAGCTCCAAAGAAGACTTGCTTTTCTTGGACTACCCAAATATAATTGAGTATCCGAGAGTTTAGGGCAATAAAAAACTCGGGTCATACAAATGTCTAGTATGGGTAAAACACTAAAATAAAAGGAAATGTATTTAACAACAATATATGAGACCACGCCGCTAATGCAGAATCGGTTTTCTTACATATAAATAACAACCAAACCTAAGAATAAAAAAGAACAATAGGAAACAAATCCAAACAGAGATGATGGGCAAAAATAGTATAAAGATCCAGCCTAGAAAGAATGGAAATAGTCTGAAGAAAGTCCAAATTAGACAGAATGGATAAAACCAGATAACTGTCCAAACTTGATAGAATGAACAAAACCTACAATTAAACATCGTGAAGAGTGGTTGACTCTTCCCGTTGAAATTACAGAAAAAATTCAAAGGTTTTAATCAGATAAGGGAAGGAAAATTTCCAACAATAACTAGAAGGGTGCACCCCCCTTACCAAAAATATACCTATAAAAATGTACTTGAGAGCTCCGATGGCTTTTGGAAACCCTCCAAGTCGAACCCTGCCAACTGTTACCGAGAATCTGAGTACTTGACATCTCAATGCGCAACACTGAATGAAATCTAGGGTGGATGTAAAAATAACCTAATGGAAGCTTGGCCCCCCACTCGCTCTTTGGTTTTAGTTATTTCCGACAAAGGATATGAAAGCTCAACGGAGCAACACATTGTCTTAGAATAATGATAATAAAGAAGCCAAAGTAACCAATAGCTGAGAAACCAAATATTAAGGATATAAAAGTAATCGTATATGGAAAGTAAGTCTTGTACACTTACCACCACTCATCGAATTTCAACTTGTACTATTTCTTGGTTAACAATAATACCTGACAAGTCAAGATAGTATTACCTTAAATTCACATCTCACGATTATTATTAACTTTTGAAAAAGCGATAAGTCTACTTCTTTGACTTTTAGTGCCAAGTATACAAATAAATTGTTCTCATATAAGTGAATCACTTTACGAAAATTAATTCCTTTCCATAAACGAATCAAACTTTTCTTTTAAAAATCCGAATTCGTTCTTGGCCTCACATTACAAGCATTAGCTTTAAAATACTTTACTAAAAGATTTTACTAACTTCAAAACATCAATTTAAAAAGGATTTAATAACTTAAAACAACCTTATTACATTGATTAATTGTCGTTAAACTTCGTCACGCAATTTCATTTTTGAACTTCAAATATCTTTAAATAATAAAAAGGGTAAACCACTTTAAACCTTGTTAATTCAATTAGTTAGTAAAATATAATTAAATAAATTAATAATTAACCAATTATCATTATTTAAAATGAATACTAAAGTCAAAACGTACTTGTTAATATGACAAATTCACTTTGAAACTTCATATACTAATTAACTCCAATAACCTTTAATTAAAAAAGCAAATCACCTTTAAAACATCATTAATTCAAATATTAATAAATTTAAACATAACAAATTAAATTAAGTAGATAAATAATTAATTCTCATTAGTTAAAAATGATTTATTTATTATAAACAACAATAAAGGAAAGATTAATTTGAGTTAAACAAGTTGATAAATTTTAAAATTCATTTATTAAAAAGATTAATTGTTTTAAAAGCATCATTAGCAAGTTGATTAATTAACTTTAATTCATCATTATTGAATGATAAATTATCCTTAAACATCATGAAATAAAATGATTAATTGAAATGTAACATCATTAAATAAAATGATTAATTGATTAAAAATTATTAACTAGGTAATTGGTTAAATTTAAAACACATCATTAACAAAGTAATTAGTTAACTTTAATCCTTATTAATTAAGTAATTAATTAATGAAATAATCATTATTAAAATATTTAATTATTCTTCTTATTTGAAAAAATCAGTAATAAAAAACTTGATTAACTTGTAAAATAATTCCAAGCATGATAATGAAATAAAAGGGTTTCGATAAAAGGTGATTTTCAAAAAGTACGGATATAGAAACTATTGCAGTACAGGCAGTTCGACAAACTTATAATATTAGCTATATAACCAAACATCACATAGCTTTAAGTACAATACAACATAAATAATGATGATACAACATGTAATAAGTATTTACTAATAATTATATTAACTTAAACTACTAACTTTTCATATAGCCAACCACATGCTTGCTAACTTTCAAATGCGACAACTTTTTCAAGCATGAAACAAACAAACAATCAATCCATCACTTCACATATACAAAAAGCATTCACAGGCTATTAGCATGAACATTAACATAGTATAAACTTAGTTTAAGAAGGTATGGTTTTACTCACCGAAAGCTATCCAAACCCTCGCTAACTTAGGGCAAGACTAGCACTTTCATTCCTAAGCAAAAGATGGAGCCTTTGACCCTTAATGCACTAGGTATGCTAAGCATTGAAAGAAGAAGGAAGTGAAACTTGTTTTGGTAAGGTGGAGTGACTTTGGATAATCATCGAATTCTAAAAAATGAACCAAAAAATAGGTGATTTTCCAACTGGTTTCTGGACTATTTACTCTCGGATTTCGTTAAAGTAGTAGAGGAAAGTTTTAGAATATTATTTCTCTACAATTCCATAAACAAAATCACTCAATTTCGATAGTTTTGAAGAAGATATGGTCAAAAAAAGAAGGACCATTTTCGAACTTGAAATTTTGGGTCCAAAAACACTCTGTAACTATTGATATTTTGACATAGCTATCTCGAAATTTGAAGAAGTGATCAACATAAAAGTTTTAGCCACTGGAATTTGAAATCTTTTGAAAAAAAGATAACTTCATTTGGAGAAGACATGAGAGAGATATGATCAGTGGAAAAAGAGGAAAATTTAGAGAGATGGAAGGCTATTTATAAGCAAGTGAAAATGTGAACTACCTAAATACCCTTTTCCTTTACCCTCCACTGCTCCCTTGCCACCTCACCTAGCCTCCTGCACCTCATGCATTCCTTCCCCTATTTGGTTTCCCTCCCACCATTTTGTACTTAGTTGCCAAAATGTTTCTAATGATGTGACATTTTCTATTTTTTTTTTTTTTTAAGTCCTTAAACTTATTTATACCTAAGTGTATTTATATACTTATGTACTAAGATATGCTAACTTATTTATGTTTGTATGTGTATATTTATATAAAAGGGTTTACAACAATGTGACAACTTTTAGCTGACGAAATATCAAAAATTCAGATAACGAATTCCGGTCACATTTTCGATTTTTCTTCGAACTAAATATTTTTGTAAACTAATTTTAAAACTTATTTTATCTTCACATTTATTATTTAAAATATTTTTTATTTGAATACTAAAATATTTTTGTTAACTAATTTCGAACTAAATATTTCCCTTCTTGCAAAACATGTAAAACTCTAAAATTAAAACAACATGGAGCATCCAGTGGTATTCCGGTTCCTCTAAATACAATAACTAGAGTGAATAATCATTATTTCTTTCCTAAAATATTCAAAATCAACTTTTTTTCAAAAGCATCGCGATTTAAGTAGTCATAAACAACAATTCAAAAACCTTGGTTTATAGTTTTAACTTTATAAACTATGGTATATAAGACCACATAACTAATCAATCAAATTTAATTAAATAAAATCAATCAAATTCAATTAAATCAAATCAACTGAGTAAAGGAATATACTAACACTTCAATCATTCAAATTCCATAAGGGAAAAATCTACACTCAACATTATTAGTCAAAATATTAACAACAAACTCCTAATTTAGGTCCAGAACTATCTTGACTGCCCAAAATATAGATATTATCTAAGCGTACCATTCTTTGCTCATTAGCCTTTGGTTATTGCTTAGAAGATTGTCCAAACTTATTCTGACAAAATTAAAAGTTATACTCTAAAATTATTGGTTTCTTGACTACACCAATCTTTCTAAATCACATAAATTTGCATTTAATATTTTATTCAACACTAAAATTGTTTATGAATTATTTCATAAGTTTTCATCTAGGTTCAAAAATATTTTATAAAGTTATTTCTTTATAAAACACCAAATAATAACTTGGTATTAAAATGGACGACATTTATGGGTCGGCCTAAAACAACAAACAGTTTTACAACTTATATGTTTTAAACAAAAGCTATGGTTTTAGTAAAATAATGTCTATTAAAATCTTTCTACTTTTTTTATCTTAATGTGTTATAATGAATGATGTTAATGGATTAGCCTAATAACACCAATTAGTTTACGCTGCTTAGACGCTTAAATAATATCTACGGTTTTGATAAAACAATGTTATCAAAACCTTTCTATCCACTATAACCCATTTAAAGTAGTGTCAATTTATCCCTTATCTTATCAAGTGCAGTCAAAGCGCTCAACAAATTCAATGCGGCGAAGGTGCAAAAAATCATAGCGGGGATACAACGAGGATATAGTGGGTTATAGCGGATGACTCTAAAATAACATATAAAACTCGTACTTAATTTTTTTTACAATTATATAAATGATAATTAAATGAAAATTTAACATTCAACTGAATTATGTTAATATATAAATAATTTTAAGCAAAAATATGTGCAAATGTACTTTAAAAAACGTAAAACTATTATATAACATAATTGAATTTAATAGAATATTAGAGAATTTTCATTTTTGAAAATATATTAGAAATTCAGTTAAATAAATTAATTTCATAATTTTTATAATCTATGAATGTCATTTTTCAGTTCATTTCATTTAGAGAAGATATAGCGGAAACATCGGAATATAGCGAGAACAATAGTATATAGCGAAAATAGAGGAGATTAAAGTAGAAATGCTATAATTGAGGCTATATGGAAAAATCATAGTGGTAGAAATCCGGTATGAGATATATCAAGGTTATAGCGGGGTAATAGTGGAGCATTAACTGCACAGATCTTATCTAAGGGTAAAAATTCATTTATCCAAAACAATCTTTTATTAAATTTACTTTTATTTATTTATTTTTCGACAAATTCCCTACTAAGAGAACTTAAAGATTAAATGCCCAGTTATAAATTTCAAAACTCATCTTTGAAAGCATACTACATATTTTTTTATGAAACAACCTCAAATAATTTGTTTATTAAAACTCACTTCGGGTTCGTTTGGATTTGAATTCATTTCCATTGCACAATGATAAAGAGAATAATTTACTGAGTACTCCACAACATTTGCCTAAGCAACATCCGATTGTCACTTAGAAGATTATTCAAACCACTACAAAACTAACCGAAATGTTTTCCTCCAAATTATTCAAAGAAAAAGCATTCTACATAAAATTTCTTTTTTAAAATATTTGAACTTTAGAAATATTTCGAAATAATACTGATATTACTTTTCTCCAAATCTTTTGAAATCATTTTAAACAATTCTAAGATTTAAATTTTCCAAAAACTCTTTGAAAGTTATTTGGAAAGACAAATTTATAGTGCTAAGTGTATTAAAACAAGGGTCAAAACAAATGTCATTTTAAACATCGTTTACTAAAGTCCCAAAACAATGTACACTTAGCTTTATTTATAAACAATTCTATTTAAAGTTCACGTTTAAAATCCATCATCTATTAATTTAAAACAATATTTATTATCTCAAAGGATAATAAAACAATTTAAATACCTTTTATAAATTCCAAACAATGTTAATTGTCTTGGAGGATGATGTATAATATTCTTTCTAAAATCTTAAAACCATATAAATTTTCCCAAGAAAATAAATCAAATTTAATTCTTTTGTTAAATTTAAAATAACATTAATTATCCTGAAAGATAATAAATCACATTTATAATCTCTTTTATAAATCTAAAACAATATTTTTTTTATTAAAGCTAAGCGGAGTTAACTAGGCCCTTACCTGTTTATTGCAGGAATAATAAAATATGAATGCATCGTAACAAACTATGATACGTAAGAGAAGATACAAAAGAAAAATACAACAAAGGGAAAACAACCAAAATCTACTTTGCAGTACGCAAACTAAATCCAAATGCTAACTGTTCTACTGTCAAAACTGTAAGAATTATATATTATGCCATGCTTCATAGCTTGCTTCAATTCATTCCATATTTGCACATCACTCTTACTCTTGGTATTGAAAATTCAATCATTCCTTTGCTTCTACTCAACCCTAATAAATGTTTTAAGAATCAAAAACAACAAGATGCCTGACTCATCTTTCTACCTGGTAGCCTTATATATATTGCACCATTCAATACTGCTAGCTCTTGAAGTGTTATCCCTACCAAACAACCACATTAATTTTTTCCAGAGGGTAAAAGTGATGTTGCAGTTAAAAAAAATGAACATTTGATTCATTTCCATCAAGACAGAAGACACAAGTTGGATCATCCTGCATACCCAAAGTCAATAATTTATCTTTTGAGTTGAGAGCATTTTTTAGCACTTTCCAAAGGAGCAAGTTATCATTCTCTTTAATATATGGATTCTAGACTCTTTTATTCCAAGCAAACTAGATGTTCTCATGCCACCTGTTCATGTTATTGTACATAAGAGATATAGAGTGATTCTAAAAATTAGTAGACTACACGACCATATCAGTTTGCATTAAGGGATAATGTTACCTCATGATTTCAAACCACAACTGCCTGATAGTCTGATTCCTAGAATATGGCTTATAAATCATATCATTATTGATGAAGTCACCAGCCTTGGCATCAATGGGAATGCCAATTTGGAGTTTTGGTTGTATAAATGAACGGTTTCAAGTATTAAGCCATCTCGGTCCATTGGTCATGCCAGAAGCTCACCTGCCCATCTTGAGAGACAAGCAATATTATTTGTGGTAAATAACTGCCTCCGAGTTTAAGAATGAACCTCCATGTCCAGCTACATCCCTATGGTATGTCCATGGTCCAGAACCTTTTACATTTGAGGTTGTGTTTTAAAGTCCAGTTAACCCAAATGATATTTTTTTAATCAAGAGATTATTGACATGTGAGCTAAAAGCTACCTTATTCCAGTTACTTAGACTTAGAATGCCAAGCCCACCAAACTTTTTCTTATGTTTAGGTTTATAGAAACTAATAGGCTTCAACTTGGTTGAAGCAACACATCCAGTCCATATAAAGATTGAAAATGGCTTTATGTATCGTATGAATAAGCTGCTTTGGGAAGGTGAATGTCCTGCACCAATATGTTGTATAGGAGATTAACATAGATTTGATTAGAGTTAGTCTACCAGCTTGAGATAATAATTTACTGGACCAGCCATTCAGAATTGTAGTTGTCTTTTCATATAATCTCATACACTGGCCAGTTGTTATCTTGGATGAAACTAGAGGTATACCAAGATAAGATGAAGTGTCAGTAGCAGATGGAAGGCCAGATAACAGGCTGATTGTGTTAGCATGTTGTAGAGATGTACCAGCAATTAAGATACTAGACTTATCACAATTGATGGCCAACCCATAAAATTTATGGAAGGTATCAATGGTTTTGAAAATTGTATTTATGGATACTTCATTAGGTTTGGTATAAATGACTAAATTGTCAGCAAACATTAAAGAGGAGATCAATGTGTCATGACATTTAGGATGCACACTGATATTCTTGGCTACAACTTCTTTAGCAATTAATCTAGTTAACGCTTCCATGACCATAATAAACAAATAGGAAGACATCAGATCTCCCTGTCCGATCCCTTGATTGCTCTTGAAGTATCCCACAGAAGTTCCATTATAGCATAAGGAGAAATGTACTGTTGAAAGGCAAGCATATATCCATGAGGCAAAGTGATTTGGAATCATTCTAGACAGAACCTTAGTGATGGACGTCCATTGTAGTGTGTCATAAGCCTTCCTAATATCTAATTTGGGAATAGCTCTAGGAGACCTCCTAATTTTTTATAGTCCTTAAGAGGCACATGGGTTAATAGTACATTGTTAAGGATGCTTTTGTGAGGTAGGAAGGCTGTTTGGTTTTCAGTGATTAGGGAAGGTAGAATTTTTTTTTTATCTGGATGCAATAATTTTGGCTATGCTCTTATAGGTTATGTTGCAACAAGCTATTAGCCTGAAGTCGGCAATACTTATAGGATGATCACTTTTGGGAATTAAGGCTAGACTGGTGGCATTAACTACAGAAAGCATTCTACAATGAGTAAAGAAACTAAGTAAAGCTTTGCATAGATCATGTTGAATTATTTCCCAACAAGAAGTGTAAAATTAAGCATTGAATCCATTAGGTCCCCTACATGAGGCTTTGTTCATACTAAAGATGCTTGCTTTAATTTCTTCCTTTGTTACTTCAGAAGATAGACATGTCACATGTTCTAAAGACAAAGTTGGCATGTCAATGTCATCAATTAAAGAGAGATCAGGAACAAACCTATTGGAGTTGCCAAGCATGTTATTAAAGTAGTCAAGGAAGATTTTTTCAATCATGTCTGGGGTAACAGTAGGAGAATCCTATTGATCATTGATGTTTTGGATATGTGCCTTGGCTTGCTTGATCTTTAAGCTGTCATGATAATAACTAGTATTTCTATCACCAAGAACATTCCGTTTAATTCTCAATTTTTTCCTTCTCATGTTCTCCTCAGTGCTGTGAGCTATTCTGTATTGATCAAGAAGATCAAACTCATGCCTAGGTAGCAGAGTGTCACCTGGATTTGCCATGGATTGGAGTTAGGCATTTGCTAGATCAGTTTCCAGAGTTTTTGACAATAAAACATCTTTACCATATTTGAGTTTAGCCCAGGCTCCAAGAGAAGATTTGACCTTCTTAAGCTTCTGCTAAAAATGTACATAGGTGTGCCAAAAAAATAGATGTCCAAGCAAGTTAACTATATTTAAAAAAAAATCAGGATCAAGGATCCATACATTAAAAAATTTAAAAGAGGCTTTTCTTTCCATAGCAACAACTTCAAGCTTAAGGATTTGAGGAGAGTGATTTGAGAGAAGGAGAGAAGGTAAGAAGAGATGTTTGGCTAGGTGGTGAAGGAAGAAAAGTTGCGAAAAGAACGGTCAATCTTGCTATATATTCTATTACCAGATCTACTCATGTTATTCCATGAATATCTGGTACCACGGCAAGGTATTTGTATCAAGTTGGAAATATTGATGGCATAATTCAGAGGGGAGATATCTTTCAGGGTAACAAGATTACCACCAATTTTGTCTTCAGAGCAGAGGGGATCGTTGAAGTCACCAATGACCAACCAAGGATGGGTTTCTTGAGCAAAATAAGGGAGATAATCATGAAGAATTTATCTATTTGAAGAATGATTGTCAGAAGAATGATTGTCAGCATAGATGATGGTAAGATACATGGAGGTTTACTTGGAATATGAAGGAGATGTGAGTGAATAAATTGTCTACGAGAGAGGATGGGGGTGACTATATAGATGTTGGGGTTTGATAATTACATTATTCTACCACAAGGTGATTCCATAAGATTGTGGTGAAGAGTCCAACTGGGTTAATAATTCTGGCATCTTTGATGGTGAGCTTTTGATCTAGTATTGTTTCTAAAATGGCAAGTAATTGAAGTTTATAAATGTTGATGATGTCCTTAGCTTGATTAAGCTTAGTATCCTGATGGGTTCCCCGAATATTCCACACCCCAAGATTATGTGTCATTTTATCAAACTGATGTTCAGTTATAGATTGCCTAGCTTGCTTCTGGTTGCAGAAGAGGGGGCTACCAGTTTCAGGAAGGATACTGGTGGCTGATAATATGTTTGGCTCATTCAAATCTTTGTTCCTTTTGAAATGTTTCTTATTTATAAGATTTTTACCGGTGGAAGCACAATTAAAATTATTCCTATTTGGATTTTGATTGTTCTTGTTCTATGTCTTTGTTGTTATGGAACTTGATTGTTGATTACAGTTCAATGCGGCCTCATGGTCAGGGCATCCTGGTTGGTGGTGGGAGATGATCATACTGGCCAGGTGATGGAGGAAGGACACTAAGACCAATGTCATCAGTTAAAGTGGGTTGATGCAATCATGTTACTTGGTGATGGTATTGTGGGTGGGTCTGGATTGATAGTGTTTTTTCATATGTTATCACTGGCTTGAAATGTTGTTTTATTGAAGTGCAATGTTCTTGGAATAGATGGCGACTTTTGGTTATGTTACTTCGGGGAATTATCATGGTTCAATAGATTTGTCTTATGGGATTGCATTTGAGTTTGCTTGTTTGGGATAGTGGGTTGATGTTGCTGTAATAATCATTGCTTTTACGAATATGGTTTGGTACATGCATTAACATATCAGTGCACACAGATTCAGGACATGTATACTCTTCCCCATTACCTATAAGTCCATCTAAAATTCCAAATGGATTTGTATCAACTTGCTGCATTTAATTTTCAACTTTATCGGACTCTCTATTCTCCATGTTGTCATTGTCCTTCATTATCTCTCCCTTTTCTACCTTCTCACTATCTTCACCGACTTTTTCCTTTGCACCATTGTTGCAGCCAACACATTTATGACTTCCAGTGCCATTATTTACAACACCTTCCTTTCTAAATATTGATTTCCTTCTTATTACTTTTCTCCATTCCTGTTTCTTACCGAGATTTATAACAGCACCTTCCTTCCTTACATTTTTACGATTGCCCAGGCTTTCATCATTCACTATTTTTGAGGGTTTCATTTTTCCTTCTGGCTATCAAATTGGTCACATTCTTTAATGACATGACCAAATACTTTACATCTCAAACAGATATCAAGCTTCCAGAAATAGTTCACATGCGCATACTGTTCACTTCCATCCAACAATTTTATTGAAAATTTATCCACCAATTCCTAATTAGGTTTACTTCTACCTTACATTTTGCATATGTTATTCTTTCAAGCCTTTCGATTTATTCATCTAAATCCAGAAGCTTTCCAATTCTCGATGCTAGCTTGTTTAATCCCTAGTGTGATCAAGCATAGATGGGGATATTGGATAACTTAATCCAAACTGGAATCGATTTAACTTTCCCACGAATGTTATCCTATATAGTTCACCATTCTTGGACTATGAAAATTTTGTTCCTCATAATAATAGGATCAACACGCAGCACTTTTGCTCTGTCTTTAGCGATGGAAAGTAGGAATAAGAAGATAACTCCATCGAACTTTACCTGTACAGCTCCCTCAAGCTTCCAGAGCCTCTTCAAATGCTCCATGACATTAGTGAAAGACAAATGCTTACCTAAGAAGAAGCCCACCAAGTAATCTTTCCAACCAGCTGTGCCAACATCAATAACAACAGACGGTGGAACAATGGCTTCTCCCTTATAGACTAAATTAAGATGAACAGGAGAATAACATCCAACATTTCGTGGTTTGAACTTAAAAAGGTTAGGCCAACCAAAAGCAGAGGGAATAGGAAAAGCCGATGGAGAAATCAAAGGAGGCCGAAGAAGGCCAAAGGGAGTAGGAAGGATTGTTGGGTTGGAGAGAGGGAGAGAAAGGGGAAGGGGAGATACAGCAGGTGGAGGAGAGGATAGGTACGGTTGGTCAATGGACATGGGTGGTAGGGAAGGACAGGTAAGGATCGATTGGACAGTTCAAAAGGAGGGGGTGGGTGGGATAGTATCACAAAAGATAATGAATCAAATTTAAAATTTCCTTTAATAAACAAATCAATTATCTTTTAGTAAAATAGTAAATTACTTCCAAAAAAATTTCATTAAATTAATTAATTTATTTTAATCTCACTTATTAAATCAATTAACCAACTTAAATTTTATTTATCAAACAATTTATTAAATTCAAATAATCGTTAATTAAAATAAATAATTACTTTTAAATATCATTAATTAAAATGATTATTAATTTTCAAATATCATTAATTAAAATAATTAATTGAATTCAAATATCATTATTTAAAATGATAAATTAAACCCATATCTCATTAATCAAAAAGATTAATTAATTTCATTAGTCATTAATTAAAATGATTAATAAATTTAAAATATCATTAATCAAAATGATCAAAGAATTTTAAACATCTACTTTTGAAAAAACACAAGCTCAAGTTCAAATATACAATTATTTATGGGATGACATTTAAGAGATGATGGTATAGCAGAAATTACTATAATGACACTTAAACAGTTTAAATGGAATATCTAGATTAATTTCAATTAATCATTCAAACAAATCTAACTATGATCTAAGAAATCAATAATAGTTTATAGCATCATAGATATGATATCGCAAATTTGGATGTGAGTTAAACCTACATTTAAGTGATACTCATTTATTATAATTAAATCTTCTCTAATACGTATCCTCTAATTTTTTTATTATTATTATTGTTATTATTATTTTCTACCATTTAGATTATATTAAAAAAAAACTTTTTATGTTAGCTTAACATTATTAAAGTTGACTTTTAACTTAACCTTCGCCGAACACCTTATAGTCAAACTCTGAAACTTATTTCATAAGGTGTTCATTCGAACATTCCCTAATTCCCATATACTCGACATATATCTTACTAAGGAAAATTTCTTAGGCACTTATTAACCAATGATTAATTCTCAAATTAGACGAACATAACTAAACAAATCCTAAGTGATAATAATAAAATATTATCATCTTCTAATAATCAACACATCAATACCACTATATTAATTTTGAAAATCATTCTTATATATATATATATATATAATATTCTGTAACGATCCGTAAATTTTAATGGATTTAATAACGTAAATAACTGAATTTTTTTGAAATTGTAATTTATTGAATTTGGAAATAAAAATTTGATATTTGGAATACGTCTATATAAACATAGCAAATGGTAAACTTTCATCAGAAAATATGGAAGTCTATTTTGTTGTGTAATTTATTCAAAATTTAAATCAGTTAATATTTGATGATAATAAAATATTTTTCAAACCCGTATATTTTTATACAATAAATTTGTAAATCATCTTTGAGTGAGACGTCATACTTTTTTTCTCCAAATTTGGACTACTATTGCTCCATTTTTCCTAATTCCGGCTTTTTAGCAGCATTTTCGGTACCGAATATCGACTTTTGATAGGATAGTCATATCGCTAATATCTGTGTACCACTTTAATCGTCTCGTCGTGTAGATCTCCGTAATATATGCAATTGTCAATTTCGAAGTTCAAGGGACAGTGAAATTCTACGAAACGATTTCCGTATCGGTTCCGCAATTTGGCTTTTAGATTTCCCGTGACCATTCATTGCTTACCCTGTATAAACCAACAATCATAACCTTTGATATTTCCTAAAGTTCAACTCTTGACTTTTGCTTTTCTCCAGGCTTATTAATTTCTGGTGTTATTCTCTATTCGCTACCTTTCTGAGAAAACAAATTATATAGTAAAGTTTTTATTTTCTTTTACTGTAGTTTGTCATCTTCCTTTTCTATTGCCTCGTCCTGTCTCTTGCTTCTTCATATTTTATCATGCATTTTTCTTCCTCTCATCTATTTGGTTTGTGACTTTTTTTTATATATAAGAAAATGTAAGGGATATATTTCACAATGCCTTTGCTTCCATTGCTCCTCCACTCAAGCATGCACGCAATTCTACTCTCTAGCCTCCACCTCCATGGCCAGTGCGCTTCCAAGCCCTCCACTTCATCATCTAGCCTTCACCTGCTTAGCCGTGCAACTTCTCCACTCAGCTGAAAGCTTCCTCCACCGAGCAATCGTGAGCATCTTTCCATTTCCTCTACCCTCCTTCTCCTTGCGGCTTCTCTCTCCTAGGCCGTGAACAACCACTCAAGCCCAGTTCGGTCGAGACCCATCACCTCACCCCAGGTTGAAAGTTCACTCCATATCCATCTTCAACTTACCGAGCCGAACCCTTCCACTAAGCAAACCCATTCATGCTTTTTGAAAGAGGAAACAAAGTATGTATTTATATATATTGTATACATATGCTGGTATATTTAAAAGTGTTTATACATTAAGATATATTTTTATATACCGTAGATATTTATATAGGGATATGTGTAAAATATTTAATTATTTACTAGGTATTGATTTCTAAAAGTTGTATATATATATAAATATATAAAGTTTTGTAAGATAATGATCTGTTGAGTTATTGTACAATAGATTATATAGTTGTACAATTGCTTATATTGTTGATATTGATCTATACTGTATAAGTTCTGTTTGCTAATATGAAGTATATATGTTTGCTTATACGAAGTATATATGATAAAGGTTCACAGTATATACTCTGTTGCTTTCCAGTTGCATACATTTTTTTTCTTTTCTTTTGCCCAGTTTTCGAGCCTGCATATATATTGGTTTGCATAAATTGTTGGAATATATCATACTATTCTTTGCCTATTGATTTCTAGCTGTATATAAGTATATAAGTTACATAGATTTGTTTGAGTTTATGTAAATATGGTATATAGGTTTATAATAATATTTATTTTAAATTGTATGTGTGTATATATGTTATAGTAGTATTTTTTTAAAAGTACGATAAACAATATTGATTTAAAATTTTAACATGTATGTAAGTTGTATATATGTGTATATACATTCATTTATATATAGGTGTATGTGAATTTGGTTTTCAATTATATATATATATTTTATGGTGGAAACTAGTGGTAAGGACCTCTAAGTCAGGCCCATTTACTTTCTAGGACATGATTTCGAATGAATTATTTTGCAGGATAAAAACATACGTCCGATCATTTTTTCAAATCAAACCGTCTCAGTTGCAAAAGGAGATTTCCTAATGTAACGACCCGATTTTTTTCGATGCCCGAAAGTCGACATCAATACACCCACTGTATCAAATGCCGAACAATCGGACGACAGAAAACCAAATCGTTAGGGTTATGGAAGAAGAAAGTAGAAGAAGAAATATAAACAATTTCAGAATCTCACAATCGCAGCGGAACAATATATAATAGATAAATGACTAATATTTAAACAATGAAACTATATCAGTTCATACATTACATTATCAGAGTACAACATCAACAAAACACAACATTAGGCAGTTAAGATAACTTGCCCACATGGAAATTGAATTTGTAGCAGACCATACGCAACGGATAATACATCATATACGTGTGATACGTCTCGTCATCTAGCTTGTCTCCTAATCTCCATAGCATACTTTCCAGACTTCGCTCCAGAACTACTGATAACCTGACTCTAGGCCGCCGATGTGGAAAATTAGGGGCACCCAGAGTTCAAAAAAGGGAATAATAAACTCCGAATCAGTCATGGGACTGGTGTGAGATTTAAAAACAATTATTTGTACAAAAAGAAATCCGTTCATGCTTTTGGAAAATGAAACTACCTCAAGGTCTCTCGGCACACACACAATGCAATCACACACTTGGGGAAGGTTTCTTTTTATAGTAGTCAAACATGCTTGATACGCAAAAATCCTTTGGATATTATTATTAATGCATAGTGTGGAAAACATTGCGTGAGTATAATATTAATCTTAGCCAGCATACATACCATTATAGTATGCCTAATATAGCTACCATTTAAAATGGCAGGTTATACAACTAAAACTGTACATGGCTCGTATTTGGTGATTGGATTTCTAACAAATGGTCAAGGCTAAGGAACTTCCTTTATCCGAAGGGTACGCCTCTGGAGGGATGCCCCATGAACCAAACCGGATCTCTGCCAACACAAGGTCGAGTTACCTCTGTAACTAGGTAACTAACTGTCATGAGTATGCTTTCCCTCGGTCGTAACCGACCTTTACCGAGGCGCCTCAATTCCAATAACCACATAAGTAAATATCTGGGCTCCATACCAGAATACCACTTTTTTTTATCCACACAAGTTAAATATCGTGGCTCGATACCAAAATACCACTTTTTATCCAAAAGGAAATGCACATACCCTGAGGGGCGCGACCCCCATAACCTTGCTACATCCTTCCAGTTTCCACCATTTCTGGGGTGTGATGTTCGATGAAGTCTCATCCCACAAAGCTACGCTTTTCACAGAAGCCATGCTTCAATCAACCAATGATCAACACTTAGCATGCCACATTACCAAATTGGGAATATATCACAAGTAACGATCAACTACATAACCTCTAAGCTCGTACGTCTGAGAGAAAGGTATTATGCTAAGAGAATAAATTCTCCGCCACCAAACAGAAATGTATTTGATAGAAACCAGCTTTATATCTCCAAGTGTAATGTCAGACATACATCCATACAAGTCCATCCTGGGTCTGAATGAAACCGAAGGCACTTCGTCCAATTAAGGAAAAAAGTCTTACAAATCCGGATATCCCCTAATCACGTCCGGACTCCCCATCACATAGGATAATCTCTACAGTGGAGCAACTCAGTGCAGAGACAATAGATAGGTAATCCTTTCATTTTCAAAAATACCCAGTCTTTAACACCGTCTCAAATGCAATGCTTTTCGTCATATCATTATTTGGAATGGGTTTTATGATTTATTGTCCTCCCTCGGCTAATCCGAATAATGAGCGCTTATTTTAAAAACAAGTGGAAACATTCAGATCTAAACTAAGTAACACCAAATTTCCATTTTTAATCTTTTAAACAAAAGATCCACCTTTAGGATTCGATGTGGTTTTCAGATACCAATTGGAATCCGACCCCAGGTCGCATCGAAATACAAATGCCGTCTTAAAGGCCAATATTGATCGTCGGTTATTTAACTATCAAATAACATACATAAACAACCATCAGTTTTAAATAATTTTCCTAAATTATTTACCTATTTATAAATATATTCGCAAGATATATTTCCACACTTCAACCCTTTGAAAACAATTTTCAAATCAATTTCCTCTTGCGGAATAAATTTTCAATTGTTTATTTCCACTGAAAATTTGCCAAGTCTGAATACCTTAAAATAATTTAAATCACTTGTCCAAAAATATATTCTTGGAAACGCTTAAAATAAAAATTATTCTAAAACATTTATTTATAATATTGGTTATGAATTTTATACTAATATCTCATGTAAAACTTAAGCCCCAAACTAATTTTTAAAAGTAAAATTATTAGATAGAGCATAATTATTTAAATAACCTCTTCTAAATCAAATACTAGTTAAATCTTTATAATAATCACTTCTACAATTAACTTAATAAATATTTACTTTTAAAAATTTAAAAACAATTTAAGAAAATAATTTCTCCAAAAACATTTTTTTAAAAACCAACTTTAGAACATTTAGTTTATATTTAAAAGCCACTTAGAAAACATACTCGACTTTCCATAGAAAATACGCTTTCCATTTCAAAATAGTCCATTTAAATCAATTAATAAATCCTTCTCGATTAAACTCATTTTACATCCCAAATTCGTAAATTTTATTTCCGCACTTTTAAAAATAAACCACCATTTATTTTTAAAACAAATTACCCATTCCTTTATAAATTCCCATCCTGAATTTATATTTTTCAAATATCCACTGATATATTATTTCTCTTTATGAAACCCAATTTATAAATTCCATAGTCTCATCCTTCTTTCAAACACAATTTCAAACACTAAATCGATTTCCAAATCGATTTCCAAAATTCACTTTCAAACACTAAATCAATTTCCAAATCGATTTCCAAAATTCACTTCTTTTAAGAATTGCTCCTTTACTTATCCAAATTTATTTCAAAACCCATTAATCCAATATTCACATTTATATTTTTGATTTAAATTCTATTTATATCAGAAAAACCAATTTCATACTTGATTTCAAAATTCTCCCTTTATTTCCCCCAAACCATTTAAAGTCCGTTCCAAATTCCTTCTTTTAATTTATCCAATTCTCTAAGTCATTTTACTTAAAATTCTATACTTTAATTTCCTTTTAAAAATCCAATTTTTATATTTCTGGTATCTTAAAAATACCAAAATATATTTGCATAGCCTTCAATAACTTCAATTACCAATATAATCAATCATAGATTATGAATAAATCATATCACAGCATATGAAATAAATTCAATCATTTGAAGAATCTAGTTGGATCCCTCTAACCTGTTTCCATGCATCTACAGATATTAGCACAACAAATCAAGTAACAATCCCGCTTCAAGGCGGGATACCGCGGTATAAAGGGTCATCCGCTATTATATGGGGCGCATGGAGTCTCATCTGCTATATAATGCGGAAAATCAATCACTCCAGTTTATGTATATTATCATATGTAATATCACATCCAAACAATCAATCAATAATTTAGATTCTAACTATTTCGATTGAGTGAGAAGATCTCACCTTTGCTTTTGTTTTGCAATAATTTCCATTCCACCTTGTTTTCACGATTTCTAAACCTTGTAACAAACATTATAAGGTTTTATTAATACTCGAATTTGTCGAACAAATTAATTTTCTTATTTGATAAGTTTAGTTAACCAAAAATTTATTTTTTCCAGTGATATAAATTTAAACTAATAAATTTTCCCTTTAAAATCTTTTTAGTAACTAGAATAATTTAAATAGGTTAACTTAACAATTCATTCACCAAGTCCATTATTTAAAATTACAAGTAAACTAAAATACATATAATTTTTTTTATATTTTCCACTTTGAAAATAAGTTATGGATTTCCAAGAACTATTTTTATAAACTTCCAAATATTTCAAAATTCCCAAAATATTATATATAAAAAATCCCTGCTTTTACCTATATACATTAAAATATGACTGTGTACAAATATATATACGTATCTATTCATACTTGAATTTATTTCTATATCCGTACATACATATATATATAAATCACATATGCATATGTATTTTTAAATTTGTATGTACATATGATTTTAAGTGATTTTTTTACTTTACTGTACATTTCCACACTTAAAATTCAAATTCCTGTATTTCCCAAAGTTATACCTATTTATTTTATTATAACAGAAATCCTATCTCTGCAGTAAATTAATTACATATCTAAATGCATCAAATTAACTAATACCTGCCGACAAGCAACGTATCTAGGCCACCATTGCGATCACCTCGCTCGCCTACTCGAACATCACGACCACCATCTGACTTCGATAATTCCACGGCATGCGTGGACCGATTCGCCATCGCTCGCCACATGCACGGGTCGCTTACTCGATCGAGTCTTCACGCAGCTGCGCCTGGCCCTGAAACCCTTGCCAGAAACCTAATCGACTTCGCCTGCGAGCTCGAGATCCTCCCACAATCGAACATCTCGCCGACCTGCTTCAACCTCACGGCCATCGCTACCGAGACATAGACAACCCCGTGCTTGCGATTTAAAACGATGCATGATCCTTCGTACTGATATTCGATCAGACGACGAACGACCAAACCCCCATTTCGAACGAATCCGGCCATCATTTTCCTTTTTTATCTAACAAAGACGAGTGTTAATCCTAACGTACGACGTGTCTGATGCTATAAGGCTTTGATGCATTAGTATTATTTATGTTTTGAATTTAAATTTAAATTTTAAATTGTCTCGAATTCGAAGCTTAAAATTTTACGTCCTATCGAGGCGTGTCACTAGGCTATTATAATGTTAAACCCCTATTTCTAACGCAATGGAAAAGGTTTCGAGGCCTAACTCGATCGTATGGAGAAGATAGCTTTTTGGATCTAGTTATTATATTAAATTTTCGATATAAATCTCAACGCGCTTACTTATCGCACGATCACACGATAACTTCGAACATTACGACCGAAAATAATACACTATTGCAGATCCAATGGAACTAGTTTCGATGAATTCTGAGACTGTGACTCGGAAGACTATTTTTAAATATCGATTTAAACAATATATTTTCAAAAGTGAACAAACACTTCAAATTTCAATTTTTAACACTTCTATTATCTTCAGTATTATCAATATAAATTTTCCAAGCCTTCAAATTATTTTTAACAGGTTTAAAACCGAAGATTCAAATTTTTACCCAACTTCCAAAAATTAAATTTAATAATTTAATTGCCAAATAAATAGTGATATTTGAAATTAAAGTTGAAAATAACCTTTACATATTTAAAATAAATTAAATATTCTAAATTTAAACATCACATTCTTCCCTTTTAAAAGAATTTTGTCTCAAAATTACTAGCCAAGAAGAATGATCCATAACCCGTTCACTATTTTCCCAATCCGAATAGTTTTAACTTTCCAAAATCTTCCATAGTTTCCAAACAACATTATTCACTCCATGGTTCAAATTTAAATTCTAAAAACAAATTTTAAATTGTCAAAATTTTCTCAAAAAAATTTACTCCTTAAATTTTTGAAATTTTTTGCAGCGTCTCCTTTGCACGGCTCAGTACGACAACAAAATGCCACAACGGGCCCCCAGAATTCTAAAAGAAAACAAAATGCCAAGTGGCTAGACCAGAAAATCCTCAAATTTCATACAGAAATTTAAGTACATACTTTTATGTCGAGCAATTCTATTTATCTTCTAAAATCAAAAATCCAACTTCCTTTTCCTTTATAACACATGTATATCCTACTAGCAATAATGTCAAATTACGACATTCAAAATTATTTTGCACATTTCTTTACAAAATTTTCAATATATATTCCATTCAAGTCCATACGATGTCCGTATATCATCCGTACACAATACCGAATCCGACCGCTTACTCGATCACACAATTTTACTTCCGAACTAGTATCGTCCACCCGACTTTCTAGTGCGGACTAAGATTACCGTCATTCTCCTTGTATAGCCATAAACTATGATAGAGAATTTCCAGAATCAACCAAAATTCATATCCAGGTTCATCATCGAAAATCGAGTGACAAATTCCGATTCGGATCGATATAACTGTCTCGAAATTCTATGCTCGAATCTGAATCAAATCGTTATGCGAAAAAAGTAATATACATACATCCTACATATTTTGCCCCAATTGATTATTAGCCATATCAATTCTCTTTTCTTTTATTCACATTTATTTCGATTTTCATTCACGTGCATTTCAATTTCATTTGAATTCAGTTTATCTTAAATACTAAATTTTTATCAACTATCCTTCATTCGTATCATATCATCATTTTTATTTGACTCAAATTTTAATCCCATTCTGAATTCAATTTACTAATTAATTTCAAATCTCAATAATTTTATTTTCAAACCAAGTATCATTTCCATATTCATTTTCAATTTATTTGCTTGCCCATTACAATTATTCTTTTCCAAACCCTTATAAGTTTTTAAACTTAAAAATATTTCATAACCATTTTAAAATAAGATTCCAGAGTTTAAATAATCATTTAAGTATTTCAAAATCATTTTTGAAATCAATTATATCCAAAATCAAACTATTTCAAAATCAAACTCAATTTTGCATGTATTCCCAATTCAAAACATTCGGGTAACAATTCCTCTCCTTGAAACTCGAAAATGAACACCGATGATGTCGTGATCATCATCGGAATTATTTTCCAGCGACCGAAAAGAGTTTATTGCTTTCATCACTTAAAAAATATTTTTCCAAATAATTTTTTTAAATTCCAAATCCCACCAGATTTCATATACAATTCAAAAATATTTCTAAAATAATTTCACCGTTATTTTTCCAAAGCCTTTGAAAACTATTTTCAAATCAAAGGAATTTAATCTTTTGAAATTTCAATCCCGAATCCTTTTAATCCCTATCAAAAATTACTCAGGAATTTTTGTTTCATTTTCAATTATAAACCACATTTATAATTCACATTTCAAATTCCATTTTGTTATCTGAATTTATTTCCTTAACCTTTGGTTATGATATCTATTCCAATTTTTAAATTTTTACACAACAATGATAATAATTTAATATTATTATTCCCTAACAATCAAGCAACCACATATATTATAATAATTTACGGAAAATTATTTCTTTTATATACAAAAATAATTTGGGTAAAATTATTTCATTTACCCTATTTTGAAACAATAATGTGTCGGTTTATCTTGTTAAGAGTTTAGAAACCCCTATCGATAATATGGCGTCCCACACATCGACCAAAATTCATAAACACTCAATCGATAAGTCAACAAAATATAAAAACAATTTTTTATATTCACTAACAGATACGCGCTCATATCTATTAATATACTCAAACTCATTCTAGAGTACTACTGACTCTATCTCTAATGGGTAATACCCACCAGAGCCAAGGTTCTCGCTTAACCTTCAGCTCCGATACCAAATTGTAACGACCCGATTTTTTTCGATGCCCGAAGGTCGACATCAATACGCCCCTTGTATCAAATGTCGAACAATCGAATGCCAAAAAACCAAATCGTTAGGGTTAAAGAAGAAGAAAGTAGAAGAATAAATAAAAACAGTATCAGAATCTCACAATTGCAGCGGAACAATATATAATAGATAAATGACTAATCTTTAAACAAAGAAACTATATATCAGTTTATACATTACATTATCAGAGTAAAACATCAACAAAACACAACGTTGGGCAGTTAAGATAACTTGTCCATAAGGAAATTGAATTTGCAGCAGACCATAAGCAGCGGATAATACATCGTATACGTGTGATAGGTCTCGTCATCCAGCTTGTCTCCTGATCTCCACAGCATACTTTCCTGACTTCGCTCCAAAACTACTGATAACCCGACTCTAGGCTGTCCGTGTAGAAAATTAAGGGAACCCAGAGTTTAGAAAAGGAACAGTAAACCCCGAGTCAGTCATGGGACTGGTGTGAGATCTAAAAACAATTATTTGTACAAAAACAAATCCGTTTATGCTTTCGGAAAATGAAACTACCAAAAGGTCTTACGGCATGCACACAATGTAATCGCACACTTGAGGAAGGTTTCTCCTTATAGTAGTCAAACATTCTTGATACGCAAAAATCCTTTGGATATTATTATTAGTAAATATTTGAGCTCCATACCAGAATACAACTTTTTTTATCCACACATGTTAAATATCTGGGCTCCATACCAGAATACCACTTTTTATCCAAAAGGAAATGCACATACCCCGAGGGCCGTGACCCCCATAACCTTGCTGCATCCTTCTTGTTTCGACCATTTCCAGGGTATGAGGTTCGATGAAGTCTTGTCCCACAAAGCTACACTTTTCACAAAAGCCATGCTTCGGTCAACCAATGATCAGCACTTAGCATGCCACATTACCAAATTGGGAATATATCACTAGTAACGATCAACTACATAACCTATGAGCTCGTACGTCTCAGAGAAGGGTGTTAAGCTAAAAGAATAAATTCTCCGCCACCAAACAGAAATGTATTTGATAGAAACCATCTTTATATCTCGAAGTGTAATGTCACACATAAATCCATACAAGTCCATCCTAGGTCTGAATGGAACCGAAAGCACTTGGTCCAATTAAGGAAAGAAGTCCTTGCAAATTCGGATATCCCCTAATCACGTCCGGACTCCCCATCACATAGGGTAATCTTTATACCGGAGCAACTTAGTGCGGAGACAATCGACAGGTAATCCTTTCGTTTTTGAAAATACCCGATCTTCAACACCCTCTTCAAATGCAATCCATTTCGTCGTATTATTATTAGGAATGGGTTTTATGACTTAATGTCCTCCCCCGGCTAATACGAATAATGAGAGCTTATTTTTAAAAAAAAGTGGATACATTCAGATCTAAATTAAGTCACAGCAAATTTCCATTTTTAATCTTTCAAGCAAAAGATCCACCTTTAGGATTTGATGTGGTTTTCGGATAACCATTTGGAATCCGACCCCCGGTCGCATCAAAATTCAAATGCCATCTTAAAGGCTAATATTGATAATCAATTATTTAACTATCAAATAACATCCATAAAGAACCATCGGTTTTAAATAATTTCCCCAAATTATTTATTTATTTATAAATATCTTTGCAAGACATAATTCCATACCTCAACCCATTGAAAGCAATTTTCAAATCACTTTCCTCTCGTGGAATAAATTTCCAAATATTGTTTATTTCCACTGAAAATTTGCGAAGCCCGAATACTTTAAAATAATTTAAATCACTTATCCAAAAATATATTCTTGGAAACACTTAAAATAAAATTTATTTTAAAACATTTATTTAAAATATCATTTATGAATTTTATACTAACATATACTAACATCTCATGTAAAACTTAAGCCCCAAACTAATTTTTAAAAATAATATTATTAGACAGAGTATAATTATTTAAATAACCATCTTCTAAATCAAATACTAGTACAATCTTTAAAATAACCACTTCTACAATTAACTTAATAAATATTTACTTTTAAAAAATTTAAAAAATTTAAGAAAATTATTTCTCGAAAAACATTCTTTTTAAAACCAACTTTAGAACTTTTAATTTAAATTTAAAAGCCACTTTGAAAACATACTCGGCTTTCTAGAGAAAATATGCTTTCCATTACAAAATAGTCCATTTAAATCAATTAATAAATCCTTCTCGATTTATCTCAATTTACATCCCAAATTCATAAATTTTCTTTCCGCACTTCTAAAAATAAACAACAATTTATTTTTAAAATACCCATTCCTTTATAAATTCCCATCCTGAATTTATATTTTCCAAATATCCACTGATATATTATTTCTCTTTACAAAACCCAGTTTATAAATTCCATAGTCTCATCCTTCTTTCAAACACAATATGAAATACTAAATCAATTTCCAAATCGATTTTCAAAATTCACTTTCAAACACTAAATCAATTACCAAATCGATTTCCATAATTCACTTCTTTTAAAAATTACCCCTTTACATATCCAAATCTATATCAAAACCCATTAATCCAATATTCACACCTATATTTATGATTTAAATTCTATTTAAATTAGAAAAACTAATTTCATACTTGATTTCAAAATTCTCCCTTTATTTCCCCAAACCATTTAAAGTCCGTTCCAAATTCCTTCTTTTAATTTATCCAATTCTCTAAAATTATTTTACTCAAAATTCTCTACTTTAATTTCCTTTTAAAAATTCAATTTTTATATTTCTAGTATCTTAAAAATACCAAAATATGTTCGACCAAACCATAGCCTTCAATAACTTCAATTACCAATATAATCGATCACAGATTATAAATAAATCAAATCACAGCATATGAAATAAATTCAATCATTTGAGGAATCCAGTTGGATCCTTTCAATCTGTTTCCCAGCATCCACAGATGCTAGCACAACAAATCAAATACCAATACCGCTTCAAGGCGGGATATCGCGGTATAAATGGTCATCCACTATTATGCGGGGCGCATAAGGTCTCATCCGCTATATAATATGGGAAATCAATCACTCCAATACACACACACGCACACACACTATCATAAATAATATCACATCCAAACAATCGATCAATAATTTAGATTCTAACTATTTCTATTGAGTGAGAAGAGCTCATGTTTGCTTTTGTTTTGCAATCCATTTCCATTCTAGCTTGTTTTCATGATTTCTGAACCTCGTAACAAACATTATAAGGTTTTATTAATATTCGAATTTGTCGAATAAATTAATTTTCTTATTTGATAAGTTTTGTTAACAGAAAATTTATTTTTTACTAGTGATTTAAATTTAAACTAATAAATTTTCCCTTTAAAATCTTTTTAGTAACTAGAATAATTTAAATAGGTTAACTTAACAATTAATTCACCAAGTCCATTATTTAAAATAACAAGTAAATTAAAATACGTATATTTATTTTATATTTTCCACTTTGAAAATAGGTCATGGGTTTCCAAAAATCTATTTTTATAAACTTCCAAATATTTCAAAATTCCCAAAATCTTATATATATATATATATAAAATCCTTGCTTTTACCTATATATTAAAATATGACTGTATATAAATATATATATGTATCTGTTCATACTTGAATTTATTTCTGTATCCATACATACATACATACATACATACATATATATATATATATATATCATATATGCATATATATTTTTAAATTTGTATGTACATATGATTTTTAAGTGAAAACAAAAATTCACTTTATGTACATTTCCACTGTTAAAATTCAAATTCCTGCATTTCCCAAAATTATACCTATTTATTTTATTATAACAGGAACCTTATATCTACAGTTATCTAAATGCATCAAATTTACTAATACCTGTCGACAAGCAATGAATCTAGGCCATCATCGCGACCACCTCGCCCGGCTACTCGAACATCGCGACCACCACGTGACTTTGAAAATTCCATGGCATGCGTGGACAGATTCTCCATCGCTCGCCACATTGACATGCTGCTAACTCAATCGAGTTTCCACGCAGTTGCGCCTGGCCTTGAAACCCTAGCCAGAAATCCAATCGACTTCGCCTGCGAACTCGAGCTCCTCCCACAATCGAACGTCTCGCCAACCTGCTTCAACCTCCCGGCCATCGCCATCGAGACATAGATGACCCCGTGCTTGCAATTTAAAACGACGTGTGATCCTTCATACTGATACTAGGCCAGACGATGAACGACCAAACCCCCACTTTGAATGAATTCGGCCATCATTTCCCTTTTTTATTTTATCCAACGAAGACGTGTGTTAATCCTAACGAACATACGTTTGAAAATTTTCAACGTATCTGATGCTACAGGGCTTTGATGCATTAGTATTATTTATTTTTAAATTTAAATTCAAATTTTAAATTGTCTCGATTTTAAGCCTTAAAATTTTACATCCTATCGAGGCATGCCACTAGGCATTATAATGTTAAACTTCTATTCCGAATGCAATGGAAAATGTTCGAGGGCCTAACTCGATCGTATGAAGAAGATAGCTTTTTAGATCTAGTTATTATATTAAATTTTGGATATAAATCTCAGCGCGTTTACTTATTGTACGATCACATGACAACTTCAAACGCTACCAAAATTGAAATGCGATAATAATACACTATTACAAATCCAATGGAACTGGTTTCGTCGAATTCTGAGACTGTACCTCGAAAGGCTATTTTTAAATATCGATTTAAACAATATATTTTCAAAACTAAATAAACACTTCAAATTTCAATTTTTAACACTTCTATTATCTTCAGTATTATCAATATAAATTTTCCAAGCCTTCAAATTATTTTTAACAGGCTTAAAACTGAAGATTCAAATTTTTACCCAACTTCCAAAACTTAAATTTAATAATTTAATTGCCAAATAAATAGTGGTAGTTGAAATTCAAGTTGAAAATAACCTTTAAATATTTAAAATCAATTAAATATTTCAAATTCAAATATCAAAAATTCCGTGTCATCACACCTAATCTCCAAATCTATGATTTTCTCCTAATCTACAAATCGGCAAAAGGCAATTTCTCCCGATCTCCAAATCTGCAAAAGGTGATTTTTCTCCGAATCTACTAATCTGTAAATGTAAATTTTTCCTGATTCGATTTTAGTTTAAATTAAAAATTGGACTGTATTAGGAATGAAAACTTGTTTGAAACATTTATATTTTTATATGTTACAAGAAAGAAAGAAAAATTGGATTCTTTAGTTCTTCAGCTCTGCTGCCAATGTTTTCCACTTCTTTAGTTTATTTTCTTCTCTGCTTTCACTAGGTTCAAAGATTTGTATTCCCAACTTTAATTTACTATGATTCCTATTTATTACATCTTTATTAGTTGTCTAGTATGAATTTTTTATGAAAGTAAATAGGAAAATGGGATTATTGGTTATGAATCATTACTAACCAATTTCTCCCTATCGTCTAATTTGATCAGGTGATAATTCTACGTTGATCAGGTGACTTGCGAATTTCTTAAATTGATCAAGCGATCTTTCTATTTGATAATGGGCTCTGAAAATCAATGCTCAAGAGATTAGTTAATGGATTGTGATGATGAAAGGCAGTGTTTTTTTTGTTTTTTAAGTATTTTTTTATTTAGTTGTGATAATAATTCCTCAATTTGTTATGTTTTTAGTCCACTCTTTTCACATCCTTGTCAAGTTATTTGATAAATGAATTTCTATTTTAGTCAAAAGCCGTATACAATTATTTTCAAACATTTGTTATGTGATGTAATTAGTTGTTAATTAAGATTAGATGTTTTCAAACATTTTCATACACATATTAATTTGTTTACATCTTTAATTGCATGTGTTATTCATCTATTATGGTCGTGTTTGATTTCAATAAGAATTCTTTTAGTGCTCGTTTTGGATTGGATGCTTCTATTTCTTGTGTTAGTAATAAGATTTGTGAGGAGTGGAATAATTTTACTCCATTATGCTTCGATATTTTTTATATTCGAGAATCAAAGACCATGTTTGTTGCAACAAATAGTGATCTTCAAGCTGTATTATGCTTATCTTGGTAAAAAAGGAAGAATATTTGGTTTTTTTTCTAAGGTTGAAGAACAATTCCATGGATACTGTTTGGTAGCAAATCTTGTTCACTTGTTGTTGGAGAATCAAGTAGTAATAGTTAGAATATGCTGATGATTTGCAGTCTAGTTTTACACAAGAAAGGGATTTACATGAGCTGATGAAGAAGAATTCAAATTTTGAATTTTTTACTAGGGTAGGTCAACAATTTGATTCCGCTCTTAGATTTCATCGAACAGTTAGTGCTTATTTTTTAAAGAATGGGTTTATAGTACAATACGTTTAGAATTGTAAGGAACGATTGACTGTTCGATGTGCTGTAGATGGTTGTCCCTTTAGGATTCATGCTTCTTGCAAATTAAAGAAATTGGACCACTTGTTTATTAAAATATTCATTCAAGTCATTGTTGTGGTTGTGGATTTCGATCGACTAGTAGTCCAACTATTAATAGTGATCTTGTGAGTAGTTTAATTGTTAATCAAATTCATGATGAGCCAAAAAGGAAAACGAAAGATATTATGAAAAGTTTTAGAATAGATTATGAGGTGTATTTGTGCTATTATATTGCTTATAAGGGTAAGAAAATGGCTATGAATGATATTTATGGCTATGAAAAGAAATCTTATAATGATTTGGTTTGGTATTTGAAGGCGATGAAAAGAAATAACTCAAATAGTTTCTCAAGTATGGAAGTGGATCTGGACACTAATCAATTTGAGAGAGTTTTTGTTTGTTATGAGACATGTGTCTTTGGATTTATTTATTGTCGTCCTATAGTGTTTTTAGATGCAATATTTTTTGAAACGACCCGCCCTTCATTCCATAGAAAGACGCATCATTATTAAGAAAGAAAGAGATAGAAAAGAGAAAAGATAGAAAGAAAGAACAAAACAACATCGGAATCTCATAGCGGAACAAATAAATTATATTAATCACATAAGTATTACATAATATACAACATCTATTAGAGTTACATAGCTTATACAACACATAAAAGACAGTAATAAACACCTGTCTAGTCATTACAACTCAAGATACAACATAGAGATACCAACACAGCGGAACATTATATATCAATAAATGTTGAAGCCTCCTGCTCCATATCTCCTCCAGAATTCGTCAAAGCTAACCTGAGTCCCTTGGCTACTCGTAAAAATTTAAGTAACCAAGATTTTAATAAAACAGAAAATAAACACTTGGGTCAGACATGGGTCTAGTGTGAGTAAACGGGTTAAAGTAGCTTAACTTTGAAAAATCCTTTGAATGGAAAGGTATCTCATAAGATTCCCATACATAAACATGGAAAAGTTTTTACCTTATGATAACCAAAACATTTGATAGGAAATCCAATGATGTTATAATAGTGTCTAGGGTTTTCAAGTAAAATAGAATATAGCCAAATTGTTACATTTATTAAATTTCAGCATATATAGGTATACAAACAAGCTCGAAGGGCGCTTATTGGGGATTGGATTCCATATAGTGGCAGGGTTACTGGGGTACCGCCCATCATAGTACGTGGCCTAGATCACCGTACCGAGGATCCACCCTAAATCCCCTACAACATAAGGCCGAAACCATCTCTTACTGGATAGTCCCGAACAAGACAACCCTGCAGTTGTTTGCAACCAACTGCCCACACAGCCGTATAAAAAGAACCTCTAGACAGGGGAAGATCTTGTCCTACTTGAGCGCGACTCACTTAGCCTTGCTGCACCTCCCCTGTTTTTGCTATTCCCGGTTGATGAGGTTTGAGCTACAATTACCTTATCAGAACACATCACTTAGAATGCTCATCGTCTTCCAATGATGCTATTCTGAAAGCATTCAATCCATACAAGTTCGTTCGGGGTTCGAACGAAACTGAAGGCACTATCTCGTTACACTCATTTTGGAATCACCCTCAGAGTTAACGACAATAGCCCTTGCACTCTGAATCTTCATCTCCATCATCACTTGAGAATCACGACCTATCGTTTAATTTGGACCGATGTGGTTTTCGGATATACAAATATGGAAATCCGATCACGGTCTCATCGAAATCCAAAGCGCCGTCTTTTAAGTCCATGTTGTTTTAAATTAAAACAATTTAATACGTTATCTATATTCACACAGATATATAATTCACATTATCACAAGTAGATAATCCATATCATCACAATTCTACCAAAGCATCTCATGTCACAGATCATCACATATCTCATATCAAAGATATGAAACAATCCAAGGCATTTAATAACATTCAGCCATCCATAAGCAAAGATTAGTTAATCACACTATCTCTAATTAATTTAAAATAAATTAAATTAAGTACTTCCATTACTATAAATCTTGCTTACTTAACCATTAATCAAATACAAACCAATTAATTAATCATTCTCTAATTATCCATCTTAATTAATCATCATTGATTAATTATTCTTTAATTACATTAAGTAATTAGCCTTAATTAATTACACAAATTAGTCATCCTTAACCATTTACAATAATTAACCTTTAATTTCTCTCATTAATTAATTAACTATAATTAATTACATTGATCCTTAATTAATTACATTAATTAATTAGTCTATAAACATTTCATTGATTAATTATCCTTAATTAATCACATCTTAATTACTTTCATTAATTATATTAATTAATGATCCTCCAGTTACTTTTTTAATTAATTATTCTGCTAATTAATCACATTAAATGATTAATCTTTAATTAATTACATTCATTAATCAACCTTGATTAATCACATTTAGTAATTAACTATCTTTAATTACTTACATTACTTAATTGACTTCAAAATAAATTTTATTAATTAATTCTTAAATTAATTACACTAAGTAATTAGTTCTTAATTACTTCCACTAAGTAATTATCCTTCTTATTAATTACACAAAGTAATTAAACCCAAAACTACTTCCATTCTTCAATTAATTACATCCAGTAATTACCCATTAATTACTTCACTGAGTAATTACACTTTATAAATCACATAAAGTAATTATACTAAATCAATCCCATAAATGATTATCTTTAATTAATTAATCTTATTAATTATGTTAAATTAATAACATTAATTAATCATTTCATAATCCCTAGTTAACGATTTTTCTTTTAATTATACTCATTAACTATCCTTTAATTACTTCCCTGAGTAATTATGCTTTAATTAACCATTATTAATTACAAATTAATTAATTCTTAATTACCAATTAATTAATCTATAATTACTTAACTAATTAATGCTTAGTTGTAACTTAATTAATCTTTGATTACTTGATTAATAAATTTCTAACCATTAATTAATAATATTAACTTATCTAATTAATGATCTTTAATTACAAATTAATTAACCCTTAAATTAATTAACTTACAACCCTTAATTATTTATTTATTAATCGTTAATCATTAATTAATTAAATTAATTAATTATTACTTGAATTTCCTTATTAGTTTAATAAATCTCAAATCATAAATCTTAATTAACTTTAAGATAAAGTATTATCCTTATTAATGACTTAATTATCATAAATCATATTTAAAACATTTAATTAAATAATTTAATTTAGATTTAAAATAACAAAATCAAGTTAAACAAATTTTAAACATTTGCTTTAACATTTAAATCTTTTAAAACTTGTTTAAAACATTTTACTTGGAAAACAAATTTATTTTCAAATATCCTTAAATCTTTAAACTTGTTTAAAACATCTTTTGTAAAGTAGTTATTTTAGTAACTTTAAAATCTTTAAAAACTTTAGTTCTTAGCTTTAAAAACCTAGTTCACAAATTCTTTTAAACTTTAAACTTGGTTAATTTTTTATTACAAACTTGCATTAGTTTATAACTTTTCAAACTGGTTATCTTAACAAACTCAAAACCCAAGCCAACATCATCACTCGCCAGTAGAAACCCCGAGAGAAACACGAGCACTCGCAAATCCTGCTACTTCGTGTCGCACAGCGATTCGCATGAGCCCAACACCGAGAATCTCACCATCATCCTAAAACTCAGACTTGACCGGAAGCTAACGTGCACCATACACGTGCACGTCGTTTTAGTCAACCCCGACCCCTTGCCAACACTACCCACCTATTGACGATCATCTCGTCGACCTACCCAGCCTCAAGTTCCGACGAATTTGAGAGGGAGACGAATTCGAGCCAAGCCATCGACTCCAGGAACCCAAAGGATCGACGAACACTACCAAAACCAATGCCTCCGATCACTGATTCCAACGCCAACCAACCCAAAGCCGTATCTCGCTCCGACAAACCTATACCCCCTATCGCGATTAGCTCCGGCACCCACTTGGCGGCGTAATTGCCATGGATACTTCGACGAACCCAAATAGTCGATAAAACCTAAATCGCCCCTCTCTGGCCACCTCTGTCATCAAAAAATTCCTACCCAATTTTCCTAATTTCCCCTACTCCTCATCCTCCTTCTGCCTGAATCACGATTGCTACTTTGCCGCCGATCGAAGACAATCGGCCAAGAACTGAAAAATCAAACATCATAGCATATCACCACAATTGCTACACTAAATATTCTGATTTTACTCCTTAAATTCATCTTATGCCATGACGAATCATATTCTAAAATCAAAATTTTTAATTAACATGATAGATCTTTAATTTATTTTCAGATCAACTAGGTATTTTATATTTTTAAAAATATTTACTAAGTATAAAATCTTGGAAACATTTTTAAAATTTATATTACTATGTTACAAACCTTTCTCCTTTAAAGATCTTCTTCTAAATCCAATTCATTTGGAAGATATAAATTTTTTATATGAACTGGGAGCCTGTTACTCAAACAGTGAACATATATGTATATACAGAACAAATGTGCACAGACAAAAATGCATTCACTTCCAACATTCTGGCAAACAATTTGTACTATATTAACACAAGATTTCATCATATAAATCAAAGTTAAAACCAGGTCAAAAGATTTTAAAACAATTGTTTACTCCCTGAAAAACTAGAACATAGGAGCAGCTTATATATATATATATATATATATATATAATATATATACACACACACACGGATATATTCACATATAAACAAAGCAATTCATATATATCCAGATAAAATCAATCATGCAAACAACTTCTTCATATAGGATCATTGGATGCAATAAAGCTAGCAACCATATCACTGTTTAAAAGTTTTGTCTACTCACTAGTTTTAGAAGACAGAGCTCGAAACAGAAGCTTGGAAAATGTAATTAATAAAAATGCTTGAACTTTCTTGAAATCTGTGATTTTTGAAATTATTTTGATGTTGAGTTGGTCTTGCAGTTAAAACAGAATTGAAGTTGCTTGCAGTTGAAATATAGTTGATTTGCTTTTGTTTAAATCTCAGGTTGAAGAAATGTACAGGCTTAGGTTTTGAATTTGAAAATGAATTTGCAAGCTATTGATTTTGATAAGTTTCTGGTTTGAGAATGTTTGAGTTACAGATTTGTTTTGAGAAATTTTTATAGGCTGAAGTTTCTTAGCTTTTGATTTGAAGAGGATAGAAAAAGAATTAAAGGTAAGAAGTATGTATTTATAAAGGCTAAATTGATTTATAAAAATAAAGAAAATTTAAAATCAAATGTGACACTTGTTTAAAACTTAACATTTGTCATTTGCATTGTTAATTGGCCTACACATGTTACTATTATGACCTAATGTATTAACACTTGTCATTACATAATTTTTATTTATTTTGAATGTTAATAAAAAGGCTTTTATACTTGATTTGCTAATTTATAAATACTCATCTAAATACATATATGTATAAATTTCTTTTAAGAAAATATTATAAAATAAATTATATACAAATAAAAGCTTATACATATATTTTTAAATCCACAATATTTTAAAATACCCATCTTTTGAATTTCAAAATTAAATCCAAATTCAAATCCAAATTAAATTTAAAAATCCAATTTAAAGTCAACTTATATATATACATATATAAGAACACATTAAATTTGAAAATAACAATTCGATTTTCTTAAAAATATATTAATATCTATATATAAAAACAACACATTATTAATATTGTTTGAAAATAACAATCTTGTCAATTTTAAATAATTTATAAAAGAGATTATCACATTATTTATAAATTACTTATTTTACTAAATGAATTAAAGTATCATATGTTTTATATGTTTATGAATTATATTTTAAACTTAAGCTAAAAGATATTTTAAACTATTAACATTTACCTTAAGTATTTTAAAACTATTTAGTTAACTATTTAAATAACCTTTGAAAAGTTTTATATTAAATTAATCATAATTTCCAAATTACCAAAATATATATTAGAATTTGAAAACATGATTTTATTTGTTAAATTCAAACTAAAGCTTTTCTATTGACAATATATACAAATATATATACATTATAAATAGAAAACATGTTATTAACTTTTAAAAGATAAAATTTACCAATTAAATATTTATTTTCTTTTTAAAGAATAAACTTGCTAAATTTAAATTAAAAAATTATAAAAGAAAATTAGCAAATAAATTTAATTATTAATACAGATTATTAAATTGATATGGCCCAAAATTCCAGGTCATCACATTCCTCCCCCCTTAAAAGAATTTTGTCCCCGAAATTTAAAAGCAAAAATAATTCAATAACCCATCAAAGATTTTAATTTTAAATCACTAGCATATACTACCATAGCAACCAATTCACTCAATCAAACAAATCTAATGATCCTGACACAAATCAGGATAGACCTTCCTAACACTATCTAGAGTTTTCCAGGTATAAACACTGGAATACTCGCTCTACTGAATCCAAACAATCTATACTACTAGCCCTAGAGCTCCTACTCATGTCAATCTACAATTTGAACAGGATATCAAACCATAGTCAAGTCCAACTCAACCACCAAATCCTCCTGAACTGCTGGTTCCATAGCCAGTGATGGATCACACACGTATTCCCTCAGAGATACGTGAAACACATTGAATCCCAGTCTTCCAAACTAGCAATTCAATCATGTAGGCCAAACACTTATCCTGACAAGAACACAGAAAGATTTCCAATATACCTCGGAGCTAGCCTTCCAGTCTTACCAAATCTTATAGCTCCTTTGATCGAAGAAAAATTATCCAAAATCAAATCTCCGACTTCGAAATCCAAATTCCTTCATCTCTAATTCACAAAACTCTTCTGACGATCCTGGCCGCCTTCATCCTTCCTGATCAGCTCAACCTTTGCTAATGCTTCTAGAAACAAACCGGACCAAAAATAAACCAACAAAATGATCCTCTCAAGATCTACTGAAATCAAGAACAAACTCTACTTGACAAACAAACTTGAAGGGCACTTATTGGAGATTGGATTCCATACAATGGCAGGGCTACTGGGGTACCGCCTGTCATAGTACGTGGCCTAGATCACCATACCGTGGATCCACCCTAAATCCCCTGCAACACAAGGTTGGAGCCATCCCTTACTGGATAGTCCCGAACAAGACAATCCCACGATTGTTTGCAACCAACTGCCCACATAGCCGGATAAAAAGGGGCCTCCAGACAGGGGAAGATCTTGTCTTACTTGAGCGCAACTCACTTAGCCTTGCTGCAACTCCCCTGTTTTAGCCATTCCCGGTTGATGAGGCTTGAGGATATGATTACCTTATCAGAACACATCACTTAGAATGCTTATCGTCCTCCAATGACGATGTTCTGAAAGTGTTCAATCTATACAAGTTCGTTCCGAGTTCGAACGAAACCGAAGGCACTATCTCGTTACACTCATTTTGGAATCACCCTCAAAGTTAACGACAATAGCCCTTCCACTCTGAATCTTCATCTCGATCATCACTTGAGATTCACGACCTATCATTTAATTTGGATCGATGTGGTTTTCAGATATCCAAATCTGGAAATCCGAATCCGGTCTCATCAAAATCCAAAACGCCATCTTTTAAGTCCAAGTTGTTTTAAATTAAAGCAATTTAATACATTATCTATATTCACACAGATAGATAATTCACATTATCACAAATAGATAATCCATATCATCACAATTCAACCAAAGCATCTCATATCACAGATCATCACATATCTCATATCAGAGATATCAAACAATCCAAGGCATTTAATAACATTCGGCCATCCATAAGCAAAGATTAATTAATCACACTATCTCTAATTAATTTAAAATAAATTAAATTAATTACTTTCATTACTATAAATCTTGATTACTTAACCATTAATCAATTACAAACCAATTTATTAATCATTCTCTAATTATCCATCCTAATTGATCATCCTTAATTAATTATTCTATAATTACATTAAGTAGTTAGCTTTAATTAATGACACAAATTAATTATCCTTAACCATTTACAGTTATTAACCTTTAATTACTCTCATTAATTAATTAACAATAATTAATTACATTAATCCTTAATTAATTACATTAATTAATTACTTTATAAAAATTTCATTGATTAATTATCCTTAATTAATCATATATTAATTACTTTCATTAATTATATTAATTAATGATCCTTTAATTACTTTTTTAATTAATTATTCTTCTAATTGATCACATTAAATAATTAATCTTTAATTAAATACATTCATCAATCAACCTTGAATAATCACATTTAGTAATTAACTATCCTTAATTACTTACATTACTTAATTAACTTCAAAATAAATTTTATTAATTAATTCTTAAATTAATTACACTAAGTAATTAATTCTTAATTACTTCCACTAAGTAATTATCCATCTTATTAATTACACAAAGTAATTAAATCCAAAACTACTTCCATTCTTCAATTAATTACATCCAGTAATTACCCATTAATTACTTCACCAAGTAATTATACTTTATAAATCATATTAAGTAATTATACTTAATAAATTCCACAAATGATTATCCTTAATTAGTTAATCTAATTAATTATCTTAAATTAATCTCATTAATTTATCATTTCATAATCCCTAGTTAATGATCTTTCTTTTAATTATACTCATTAACCATCCTTTAATTAATTCCCTATGTAATTATGCTTTGATTAACCATTATTAATTAAAAATTAATTAATTCTTAATTACCAATTAATTAATCTCTAATTACTTAACTAATTAATGCTTAATTGTAACTTAATTAATCTTTAATTACTTCGTTAATAAATTTCTAATCATTAATTAATAATCATAACTTATCTAATTAATTGTTGGGCGAGTTCTCACCACCGGACCAAGGTTTCTCCCCTACATGCCGAACCATCCCCTGCCGAACCAGCCCCTTTCCATACTTGCCGAACCAATCCATTTCCAACCACTCCCTAGCTCGTACCGGACCACGTCTCCACCAAGTCCCACCGGTCCAACATCTCACCGGACCGGTTACACCGAACCACACAATGCCGGTCCAAGCCTCCATCTCCAAGCAACACCGAACCACACAATGCCGGTCCAAGCCTCCATCTCCAAGCAACACCGAACCAAACCACATACCACCTCCTACCGAACCAACACGAGGAAGGCGTACCAGACTAGCACTACCAGGCCAGATTGCTTCAGCCCAGGCCCACCAGCAGCTATATACATCCAAGACCCCTGCCCCCAGCCTCACTCTACAAATATAGGGGCAGGGGTACAACAATGGCAGACAAGTTTGAGAGCTCAAGCGCGGATAGAACTTTCAAACAACTTTCAGTTACTTGTAATCAAAGCTTTGTACTTGTAATCTAAATAGAAAAGGAAGAATAACATATACAGTGGACGTAGGCACGTTTTGGCCGAACCACTATAAATTTGTGTGTCTTTTACAGTTTAGTCCATCTATTTCATATATTTGCATAAATCACCCAAACCATCCAGAACAACATATAATCAACTAAATCATACGACTTAGAGGTGTTTGCCCATTTTTTGTGCAAACATTTTTGGTGCTTTCACTGAGAGGGGCAGGAGCTCGAAGCCTAAGCTTCCCCCACTTAACCCTTTTTCTATCAACATCGTTCATTGCCTGGAAAACATGCCTCCCGCACGTAAGAAAGATGCTAACAAAGGAAAGAACATCGCAACTGGCAGTATCTCAGATCTAGTGATCAAAGACCAAGACAATCGTTCAGTTCCAACAACAAATTTAAATCAGGCAGATCCGACAGCCCTTGCTACGGAACAACCAATTACAAGGGCGGATCTGGACAGGGTTGTGGCTGAAGTAACTAACCGCTTCGCATCTCAACAAGAAGCCTTAGTGGATCAACTCATGTCACGCTTAAGGGATGCTGAAGAATCCAACCGCAATACTGAATCGTGGGGTGAGTCCCGGTCTGGAGGATCTGGGAGACGACAAAGGTCTTTCTTCTTTGAAGAGGCTAACAATAGAAACGGCCATGGTAGGAGCAGAACCCGGACTCAGCCCCAACTCCGACCCGAGGAAACGCTTGGAACCAAACCCAACGGGGGAGGTGCTGGGCAGGGGTCGGATGTAGTTGAGCCTGTCATGCTACCTAACCATGAAAACACCAGTAGACGGGGCCGACCTGGAGTCCAGCCTGAAGTTGGACCAAGGAAGTGCTAAGAACAGAACCCAACAGGGGAAGATCAAGGCATGGGCCAACTGTGGCTAACCCCAGCATGCCCCCGGAAGACCAGAGGCAGCCATTGGAGAATGTCAGGAGTGATAGACGATACCACCCTTACAGGTCATCTGAACGGAATCAATCCCGCAGGGAAGAACCAAACTCATTTCTATCCGCCCCAGGTTCTGACGAGAGGATGGCGCGATTGTTTAGAGAGTGCGTCCAACGGGAGCAACGGGATCGGGGGATAGGTGCTAGGGTAACCAGCCCCTTCACCCGCAATATCAAAACTGCCATCACCCCCCAGGGAATGGGAAATGCCAACAATGGAACCTTACAAGGGGACCTCTGACCCCATCGTACACTTACAGAGATACACCCAGCATATGCTCATGAGTGGAGCAACGGAGGGAGTGTTGTGTAAATGCTTCCCACTATTCTTGGCAGATCTAGCTACCTCCTGGTTCTGCCACCTACCCCAGGCGTCCATCAGCTCATGGGAAATGTTGAAAGAAAAGTTCATCAGCCAGTTCCGCATTCATGTGGAACAACCCAAGGACGCTTATTCCTTATCTAATATCAAACAGAAACCCGGAGAGACAATGCAACAATATCTAACCCGATTCAACGCCGCGGCGGCCGCAGTCCAAGATGCCGACGAGAAACTTATCCTAATGGCCCTCTGCAGTGGTGTACATCCAGATACTAAATTTGCTAGAAGACTAACCAAGGAAAAACCAGCTACTTTACCTGATTTCTTCCATGAAGCTGGAAAGTATATGATACTTGAAGATGCTGCCACTGAGAGGCAGTCAGGGCAACATGCTAAGACAGCTCCAGACAGGGTTCCCGCTGCAGCAAAGGATGTTCGAAGAAGTGACTCTAGAGACAATGCTAGGGGCAAGAAGGGAGAAAAGCGCTTATATCGACCAGGACCAAGATTTGACTCCTACACTCCTTTGAATGAAACAATCGAAAACATCATCCTAGCCACTCAAAACGAAGTTAGATACAAGCGGCCCCCGCACAAGAAGGAGTCAGATAACGCACTCAAGTCTGGAAAGTTCTGCCGCTTCCATGAATCCCATGGACATCACACCAATGAATGCCACCATCTCCGAGACTTAATTGAAGAACACATCAGAAGGGAGAGACTGGAACACTTGTAAAAAGCCATAACAGGACTCCAGCTCCCGCCAATGAAAACCCAGGGCTACCCCTCCCAGAAGCAGGCAGAGGAAATCGCAACACCAGCGGCTCTAGTCAAGAGAAGATAGTGGTCCATACCATATCAGGAGGACCGCACATCGCCGACAGGAGCTGGGCAGAGATGGAAAGATACGGTAAGTCACTTAGGAACGATGAAGGCTACGTTAATTCTGTCATGGAAGAACGCCACCCGAAACAGAAAGAGAATGACGACATCACATTCAGTAGGCGTGACCTAGAGGGAAGACAGTACCCACACATGGATCCTATGGTCATCTCTGCCTGGTTCGATCCAGCCGAAGTTTTTCTAATTTTAATAGACACTGGAAGCTCAGCAAATATCCTATTCAAGCATGCTTTCGAGAAAATGAAGCTGTCAATGAAGAATGTGTCTCCCTGCAATAAACCACTACATGGTTTCATTGGAGATGCGAAGATGCCCCTCGGGCAACTGGACCTCTTTGTCGAAATAGGAAGTCATCCCCGCTCCGCTGTGCGAAAATAAACGTTTGTACTAATAGAGAACCATTCGGCCTACAACGCCTTTTTGGGAAGACTAGCTTTGTCCGACTTCCAAATTGTCCTAGCTCCATGGTGCCTGAAGATGAAATTTCCAACAGATAACGGAATAGGATAAATGGAGGGAGATCAAGATGCTGCTCGAGACTGCTATGTAACTGAACTTCGCAATAACCGTAGAAAGGATAAAGGAAAAAATGCAGAGACTATTCTCTGCATGAAAAACTTGGAAGCATAGCAACTAAAGAAATCCCCCTCTTCGATATACCAGCGATCCTTTCAATGAGTTAGACCCCAAGGACAAAGAGGAGGAGGCCACCGCCGAGCCTGCAGAGGCTATGGAATTCGTAGCTGTAGACAAACACGACTCAAGTAGACTATTGAAAATTGGATCTCAACTAAAAGAAGAATTAAAGGATCAACTCATTGATTTTCTTCGCCACAACATGGATGTATTTGCATGGACGCACGCTGACATGACAGGAATCTCCCCAGACGTAGCATGCCACGTGCTGAACATCGATCCCACCAAAGTGCCGGTAAAGCAGAAAAAGAGAATCATGGGGGCAGAACGATCAGCAGCCCTCGAGGAAGAAGTAAAGAACCTACTTGCCAATAAATTCATACGAGAAGCCATCTACCCAGAATGGATCGCTAACCCGGTGCTGGTAAAGAAGGCTAATGGGAAGTGGCGAACATGCATCGACTTCTCTAACTTAAATGACGCTTGCCCGAAGGACTGCTTCCCACTCCCCCGAATCGATCAGCTCGTGGACAGCACAGCTGGACACGAACTCTTATCCTTTATGGACGCATACTCAGAATATAACCAGATCCCTATGCACACCCCCGATCAAGACCACACTAGTTTCATCACTGAATGGGGATTGTACTGCTACAGAGTAATGCCTTTTGGACTTAAAAATGCCGGAGCTACTTATCAGCGCCTCGTCAACAAGATATTTGCGAAACTAATAGGACGAACTATGGAAGTTTATGTGGATGACATGCTGGTAAAATCGAGAAAAGCCAACGATCATATAAACCACCTGGAGGAAATGTTTCAAGTACTTCGCCAATATGGAATGATGCTGAACCCTCTAAAGTGCTCCTTCGGAGTATCGTCGGGAAAGTTCTTGGGATTCATCGTCCACGCCAGGGGGATTGAAGCGAACCCCGAACAAGTTCGGGCTTTGCAAGATATCAAGGTACCATCCACTCGAAGAGAGATGCAAAGCCTAAATGGGAAAGTGGCTGCCCTAAGCAGGTTCATCTCTAAAGCGACCGACAAATGCATCCCTTTCTTCGAAGCTCTAAAGAAAGACAAAGGAAAGTTCGAATGGACTGATGAATGCTCGACAGCCTTCCTTAATTTAATCGGACACCTCCAGAGACCACCAGTACTCTCAACTCAAAATGAAGGCGAGGAACTATACCTATACCTTGCTGTATCGTCCCATGCTTTAAGTGCCGCTTTGGTGAGAGAAGACAACCGCGCGCAGCAGCCTGTATACTTTGTAAGCAAGAGATTTAAAAGGGAAGAAGCCAGGGTATGAAGCCAGATACCCTAAACTTGAAAAGCTAGTATATTGTCTGCTAATCACGTCACGGAAGCTACGACACTATTTCCAATCTCATTCCATCAGAGTTTTAACCGATCAACCATTAAGGCAGGTACTCCATCGCCCCGACACTTCTGGGCGACTACTTAAACGGTGTATTGCACTGAGTCAATATGATATCACCTACCATCCTCGCACCGCTATCAAGGGGCAAGCCATAGCTGATTTCATTGCCGAATTCACTACTAACGAAGGTAAGGAGCAATCTGAAATAGTAGAAGATATCAAGTGGAATCTCTTCGTAGATGGAGCATCAAATGAACAAGGCTCGGGGCAGGTGTTGTGATAATCACCCCCAGGGGAAGGAAGCTGCACTACACCTTAAGGCTGGAATTCGCTGCCACCAACAATGACGCAGAATACGAAGCAGTGATAACCGGATTAGAACTTGCCCTGGAGATTGGAGTCAGTTCTTTATGTCTCCATAGTGATTCTCAACTTATTGTAAATCAAATACTAGGAGAATTCCAGACTCGAGGAGAACGACTCACAGCATATCTAAAGAAGACCAAGCTGCTGCTCAATCAATTGGATCACTATTTAATCAAACACATTCTTCGAGAAGAGAATCAGGAGGCCGACGAACTGGCAAAGCAAGCTAGCATGAAGGACGACACCGCTTTCCGAACAATAACCATCTCACAGCAACTAGCCCCGAGTTACGAGACAATGAACATCATAGCTGCAATCGAAGAGGAAACTTGGATGACTCCTTTCTGAAAATATTTACAAGATGGCACACTGCCCGACGAGCGTAACGAAGCTAAGAAAATCTTAAGGAAAGCTTCCCGTTACACATTACAAGAAGGCATCCTCTATCGGCGCGGCTTCTCTAATCCCTTGTTAAGGTGTATCGCTAGAAGGGAAGCCAGTGAAGTCTTGTCCAACATCCATCAAGGAAGTTGCGGAGATCACACCGGAGGGCAGACTCTAGCCAAGAAGACACTCCGAGACGGGTATTACTGGCCCACTTTAAACAAAGACGCCTTAGACTTCGTCAAAAAATGCAACAAATGTCAGAAATTTGCTAAGATTCCTCGACTACCAACAAATGAAATTACTCAGATGACCAGCCCTTGGCCCTTTGCAATATGGGGAATCGACTTGATTGGCGAACTGCCAATGGGCCGAGGCGGAGCCAAATATGCCATAGTAGCAGTTGACTATTTCACCAAATGGGTGAAAGCGGAGCCTCTAAATAAAATTTATTCGGCGAAAGTTATTAACTTCTTGATCAAAAATGTTTTATGCAGGTACGGGGTTCCACTCAAAATCATATCGGACAATGGACTTCAATTTGAAAGTGAGGAATTCACCGACTGGTGCCAAGAGCACGGAATTCACAAAAGTTTCTCATCTGTGGCTTACCCCCAGGCAAACGGACAAGTCGAAGCTGTCAACAAAATCCTCAAAACCCTAATCAAGAAGAAACTTGAAAAGTCAAAGGGTGCTTGGGTGGATGAACTTCCTACGGCACTTTGGGCCTACCGCACATCTTACAGAACATCAACAGGGCATACTCCTTTCTCTTTGGCATACGGATCAGAGGCCATGCTCCCAATTGAAACTGTAGTGCCTTCCCACCGTAGGATCCACTACAACCCAGAAGAGAATGAAGAACTCCTCCACATGTCTTTGGATCTAATTGTAGAAAGAAGAAATGACATAGCACTTAAAGCGGCAGCTCACAAGTAAAAAGTAGTAGCACAATACAACTCCAAAGTCAAGCACCGCAGCTTACAAGAAGGAGATCTTGTCCTCAAGCGGATCTTCCCTCCCCCCGGAGCGCTAGATCCAATCTGGGATGGACCCTATGTAATTCATAAAGATCTCCACAACGGAGCTTATATTTTGTCAACAGTGGACGGAGAGGTGTTCCAGAGGGCATGGAACATCCAACACCTCCATCGGTACTTTTCTTAACTTGTACTGCCCATATGAAGTGAATTAACAAAGAGAATCAATGGACGTAGGCATTTTCGTGCCGAACCACTTTAAAAATCTTGTCTCTTTCGAACTTGTTCCTTTATATCTTGGCTGCTTGTTAAGCTTTATCCTTTTCTGTTGAACAAAATCATGTATAACAACATTTCCATTCTGGACCCTTCACGGCGTAACCTCACCTGGACAAGACCCAACAGGTATTATGCGAATCTATGCACTCGCCAATGAGACACTTTTGCTCCAGCATCCCTCTGCTGCGGGTTAACTCATTGCTCGCGACTGCCCTCAAAGCCAACTGTAATAAGCCGATTATAAGCCATCAAGAAGGCCGACTATAGCCGATGGCAGCTCATTATGGCGTTCGGCTCGCCGGCAACTGTGAACCTATTTTAAGCCCCAACATAAGGTGTGGCCAGCCAAGGGTAGTTCACGGTTGACGATCGACACCCACGCTAGCCGGCTACAGTAAATCGAATAATACCAATGATTACGGGCCATAATGGCTCGGGTAGTCACTGTGCGCGATCTCGACTCCGATATGTCTTAAGTGCGACTGTGGTAAAAAAGATAAACTCCCCGCGGAGGCGTAAGATGGGTGACAAATGTCTCCAAGACCCACAGCTAGGGAAAGTGACTACAAAACCCATTTGCCACGAACTTAAGCATATCGACGGCCTTCCGTGATTGGAAGTTTTACTATTTCTTATATTTCCATTTTATTTATAAAAACTTTCCTCCTATCCTCTATAACGATCCCTAAAGTACAGGACACAGAATAGGAGATGCCCGCCGATGGAAATAGGAACTCACAACTAGATGACATGACACTCAGCTGCATTCCATACTCAGCTACACAAGACATTCAAAGCTACCAGATACAGCTAAAACTTGAAGGGCGGTACTTTCTTCTTTTGTATATAAATACGTAGCTATAATTTATGCGCACATCACACTAACGTTACCTAACATAAGTTATTGTTTAAGCAAGAACTTAACGTTAAACACAATTAAATCACTAGCACATGCACAACTATATTTCTTATGCAACACATCAAAGTAACAAAAGCATTCAAATATAGCAGAATCAGTCTGTGTTATGAGATTACATGTCAAAAAATAAAGCCGTTCATTACGAATGATATAATTACAACCCAAAAGTACATTAATGTTTTGGAACTAGTATATACAGAAATGCAAAGAAGGACAAAAAATAATCAGCTGCAGCAGGGCTCCACCTCTATCCTGCTCGCCCTCCGGGATCTATTTGACCGCAGGGTCAGAACTCCCAGCATGCTGGCCAGGGGTCCCACCTGTCCGATTCGGGAAAAGAATACATCAGATAAATTATACGCAATCAAGTTAAGGAAAGATTGAGAGGGAAGACTTACCAGCACCTGCTCCCTGATCATCATCGTCTAGCTGCACGCCTATCTCATCCGCAGCGAGCAGCCGCATGCCCTCCTTAACTGCTACCTTCTCTTCCTTAGTAAATTGGACCGTAACCACACCCATCCTGAAAGCCGCACCACCTTCCTTATCCACATCGGCCTTAGCCTCCTCCAAAGCCCGAAGATATATCCTAGCCATGACCCGGGGATAGTCGTCCATCCAGGACATGTTGCCCTGCTTCCAAGTTCGGAAATACATGTCCTGGAGCATTTCATCCATCATCCCCTCGTTCTCCTCAAACTCTTTCATCTGGGCCTCAGAAGCCGACAGTCGTGCGACGGCAACATCTCTCTCCAATCGGTATCTCGAGTAGTCTGCCTGAAGGGATTTCCGCATTACTTCCATCTCCTCCTTCAGCTTGGCCTGAGCAAGCTCTACGGCCTCAAGCCTCCCAGATAACTCCTCTACCTGCTTACGATCCGCTCTCCGAACCTCATCTACCGTTGCGATGGCCATGTCAATTCATTCTTTGCAAACAGCCTCCATTTTTCGCAACTCAGCCTTGCTAGCCTCTTCCATGGTTTTCTTTAGTCGTCTGGAGGCCGCCTCATGCTGGGATATCTGGATAGCCTGATCAGCAAGCTGTTTGGCCTGATCAGAAACCCTTAGCCGCAACCGAATGTTAGCACTTCCGATTTCCTCTCCATCCTTGGCCAGTCAAGCGTGATGCTCCATTAGCCTCTTTGTCTCTTCAGCCACCCGATCGATGTTTGCCTTGGCCTCATCTCCCATGGTCACAATCCGAGTAGTAAGCAAATCGAGGTCTAAGGACTTAGCCTCATCAAGCACCTGTACCATGGGATTGCGGGGAAGAAGATGCTCACCCGTGGCCTCGTCAAAAGAAATGTCCTGAAAACTCGGGTACAGATCCGGGTGGCCGGCAAATGGGTTGCGAACCAAACCAGGGTGGTCTATCGGGGTGACGGTTGGATTTTCAGACGGATGTGGGGAAGGCATAAACTCAGTATCTTCCTCAGTAATATCATGGATAGGCTGGACTGGAGGCTGAGGGCCAGGTGAAGGTTCAAACGAAGATCGCCCCCTTTTCCTCTTTTGCATATCTTCTTCAATAACTCCGAAAAGAGGGCGATAGCCAACCACATCTCCGGGACGGCTAGTTGATGGCTTTGGTTTGGCGGAAGCTTTGAGTAGCTTGTACTGCTCAAGGCGGTGCCGAATATCCGATGTCTTGGTCACCTTACCCGTGCCTGGAATAAAAACCAAGTGTTACAAGCATGCATGAAACTATGATCTGAGAAATATGTTAAGTTAAAAGGAGTAGGAAAACGCGTTTATTTTACAAACCCTGAGGGGGAGTGGGATACTGCAATAAGTCCTGAATCTCATTCCAGGACGGGAGTTGGCCATAAAATATTACCGAGTTCTTATCATAAAGGGAGTCTGCGAAAGTTAAGAATTCACCTTGAACCGCCGGAGTTGCCTTAGCTAAAATACTCTCAGAAGATAGACTAGCACGCGTCCCGGCCTTATCAGACTTCTTCGACTTCTCCACCAAGGCCGACCCTTCCCCCAACCCCTCGAAGGCTTAACGGAAGGCATCATCCGTCCACTCTTGAATCTCACACGCTTGCCCAGAAGTCAAGACACCAGCGCCACTACCACTCTGCCCTTCGCCACCGTTACCACCGTCACCTTCTCCATCACCTCCGCTCTCCTCCTCGCCTCTTTCTTCCTCTCCACTTTCCTCCTCCGGAACATCTGGGCATGTGCTGGGAGAAGGTCCATCAGATTTCTTAAGCTTCTTCTCGTCAATGACTGGAGGTACCGAGAAAGGTCTCCTCTTGCTACTCTTTGCAGTAGCCCCGTCTTTAGCTTTGGCAGCCCTCTCCTCGGCTGTATCTCTCTGCTTAACCACAGATTGACGTGGCAGAATTAAGTTGTACTCCAGGAGAGTGGCATTCCTGATCAGGTAAGAAGCCGACCTATCCCGTCCCGAAATGGCCTTTATTTCCGCAGCCATCCGAGCCAAGGAATCATTCTCCACGACCGCAAAGCCACCTGTCGCTAGCAAGAAATAAAAGCATATAAGAGGAAGCATTGCGGTCGAAACAAGGAAAATATAAATGAAGTTCAACTTACATCCGGAAGTGAAAAGACGGAAGGAAATAGAGTCATCCTTGATGAAGAACCATTCTTTCTTGAACATACTGAGCTTCGAATACAAATCCAGGACAGGCTTAAAGGGCACGGCCGCTTCCAAGCTGATATATGGAGACCCTTTCTTATAGCCTCTCAAGTTGTACAAATACCGGATCTCCCGGTTGGAAGGGGGATGCCCATATTTCCTCTGAAAAATGATGAACAAGCACATCAGGATAGCATAGGAATTGGGCTGAAGTTAGAATGGAGCCACCTTCAAATAGGTAAGAAGCTGACTATCCAAGCATTGATTGGGGGAATGGCCCCGCACATACAATGGTATTGGCTGTAAGCGAAATATCCTTCAGGAGGATCGTACGGCATCACACCCTCTCCCGGCAACAGCATACTCGCCCTGTCAATCCCGAAGGAGCAAGCGATGACATCAAGTGCCCTTCTTTGAGGGAGCTCGGAAAGCAATCGGGGGGAGAGTTCAGGAGCTCCTGAGGGCCATATCCGTCCACTAATGACCTTGGGGCAGGTCCATGACGTGCTGGTCCCGGCTGGACTGGGGGTACGATGGAAGACTCACTTCTATCCGTAGATTTTTTCTTTTCTGATCGGGTTTCCACTTCGTGAGACATTTATCTGCAAACACAAAAGCAAAAGTATTATGTTAGAACAAGGAGGGAAAATATAAAAAAAAGCAAGTATGTACAATCTAGAGTTTCATTCGTAGGTCGAAACATGAAAAGCTAGAGATTCATTAAGCATTCAGGGTCCCAGAGTTCAATCAATAGTTCAGACATAAGGATCATTCGGCATTCAAACTCTCAAGATCATTCGGTAAAGCAAATATAAAAGAACATTCGGTGCTCGAAGCCTCCGGTTTCATCCGGTAATTCAAGTACATATGTACATTCGGTAGTTCAAAACGAAAGTTCATTCGGCGCTAATGCTTCTCAAACCCATTCGGTGGCCCAAGGCACAAGACCCATTCGGCACTTGAACTTCACGGAGTTCATTCGGCATTACAAATATGAAGGCTCATTCGGCAATCATACTCTCCAATTCATTCGGTACTCAGAACCCTCAAGTTCATTCAGTAGAACGATATAAAAGATCATTCGGTGGCAAAGGGGTCTCACCTGGTTCGGCTAACACTTTGATTAGTTTGATTCGGCAAAAGGTTCGGCTCGGTTGGTAAGGAATAACGAAGGCACGTGGCCCCTATTTATAAGCAAGCATCAATGACCGGACCAGGTGGCTCAGCGCTTAAAACCGAATGCGAAACAAAGCGCGATACATGCAGGCATATGCCCCACTTTGGTGGGCAAATGTTGGGCGAGTTCTCACCACCGGACCAAGGTTTCTCCCCTACATGCCGAACCATCCCCTGCCGAACCAGCCCCTTTCCATACCTGCCGAACCAATCCATTTCCAACCACTCCCTAGCTCCTATCGGACCACGTCTCCACCAAGTCCCACCGGTCCAACATCTCACCGGACCGGTTACACCGAACCACACAATGCCAGTCCAAGCCTCCATCTCCAAGCAACACCGAACCACACAATGCCGGTCCAAGCCTCCATCTCCAAGCAACACCGAACCAAACCACATACCACCTCCTACCGAACCAACACGAGGAAGGCGTACCTGACTAGCACTACCAGGCCAGATTGCCTCAGCTCAGGTCCACTAGCAGCTATATACATCCAAGACCCCTGCCCTCCGCCTCACTCTATAAATAAAGGGGCAGGGGTACAACAATGGTAGACAAGTTTGAGAGCTCAAACGCGGATAGAACTTTCAAACAACTTTCAGTTACTTGTAATCAAAGCTTTGTACTTGTAATCTGAATAGAAAAGGAAGAATAACATATACAGTGGACGTAGGCACGTTCTGGCCGAACCACTATAAATCTATGTGTCTTTTACAGTTTAGTCCATCTATTTCATATATTTTCATAAATCACCCAAGCCATCCAGAACAACATATAATCAACTAAATCATACGACTTGGTGGTGTTTGCCCATTTTTTGTGCAAACATTAATGATCCTTAATTACAAATTAATTAACCCTTAAATTAATTAACTTACAACCCTTTATTATTTATTTATTAATCCTTAATCGTTAATTAATTAAATTAATTAATTATTACTCGAATTTCCTTATTAGTTTAGAAAATCTCAAATCAATAAATCTTAATTAACTTGAAGATAAAGTATTATCCTTATTAATGACTTAATTATCATAAATCATATTTAAAACATTTAATTAAATCATTTAATTTAGATTTAAAATAACAAAATCAAGTTAAACAAATTTTAAACATTTACTTTAACATTTAAATCTTTCAAAACTTGTTTAAAACATTTTACTTGGAAAACAAATTTATTTTCAAATATCATTAAATCTATAAACTTGTTTAAAACATCTTTTATAAACTAGTTATTTTACTAACTTTAAAATCTTTAAAAACTTGAGTTCTTAGCTTTAAAAACCTAGTTCACAAATTCTTTTAGACTTTAAACTTGGTTAAATTTTTATTATAAACTTGCATTAGTTTATAACCTTTCAAACTGATTATCTTAACAAACTTAAAACCCGAGCCAACATCATCACTCCCCAGTACAAACCCCAGGCAAAACACGAGCACTCGCGAATCCTGCTACTTCGAGTCGCATAGCAATTCGCACGAGCCCAACACCGAGAATCTCACCATCATCCCAAAACTCAGACTTCACTAGAAGCTAACGTGCATGCGTACACGTGCACGTCGTTCCAGTCAACCCCGACCCCTCGTCGACACTACCCACCTATCGACAATCATCTCGTCGATCTACAAAGCCTCCAGTTTCGACGAATTAGAGAGGGAGACAAATTCGTGCCAAGCCATCGACTTCAAGAATCCAAAGGATCCACGAACAACAACCAAAACCAATGCCTCCGATCACCGATTCCAACGCTGACCAACCCAAAGCCGTATCTCGCTCCGACGAACCTATAACCCCTATCGCGATCGGCTCCGGCACCCACTTAGCGGCGTAATTGCCATGGAAACTTCGACGAACCCAAACAGTCGATAAACCCTAAATCACCCCTCTGTGGCCACCGCTACTATTAGAAAAATTCCTACCCAATTTTCCTGAGTTCCCCTACTCCTCATCCTCCTCCAGCTTGAATCACGATCGCTACTTTGCCGCCGATCGACGGAAATCGACTAAGAGCTGAAAATCAATCATCACAGCATATCACCACGATCTCTACACTAAATATTCTAATTTTACTCCCTAAATTCATCTTATGACGTGACAAATCATATCAAAATTTAAATTAACATGATAGATCTTTAATTTATTTTCATATCAACTCTGTATTTTATATTTTTTAAAATATTTACTAAATACAAAATCTTGGAAACATTTTTGAAATATATATTACTATGTTACAAGCCTTTCTCCTTTAAAGATCTTGGTCTAAATCCAATTCGTTTAGAAGATATAAATTTTTTATATGAACTGGGAGCCTAATACTCAAACAGTGAACATATATGTATACACAGAACAAATATGCACAGGCAAACATGCATTCACTTCCAACATTCTTGCAAACAATTTATACTATATTAACACAAGATTTCATCATATAAATCAAAGTTAAAACCAGGTCAATTTTTTTTAAAACAATTGTTTACTCAGTGGAAAACTAGAACAGAGGAGCAGTTTATATATATATATATATATATATATATATATATATATATATATATAGAGAGAGAGAGAGAGAGAGAGAGAGACACACACACACATATATATTCACATATAAACAAAGAAATTCATATATATCCAGAAAAAATCTATCATGCAAACAACTTCTTCATATAGGATCATCGAATGCAATAAAGCTGGCAACCATATCACTGTTTTTAAAAGTTTTGTTTACTCACTAGTTTGGAAGATAGAGCTTGAAACAAAAGCTTGAAAATTATAATTTATAAAAATGCTTGAACTTGCATGAAATCTGTGATTTTTGAAATTACTTTGATGTTGAGATGATCTTGCATTTAAAACAGAGTTGAAGTTGCTTTCTGTTGAAATATAGTTGATTTGTTTTTGTTTAAATCTCGGGTTGAAGAAATGTACAGGCTTGGGTTTTGATTTTGAAAATGAATTTTTGGCTTATTGATTTTGATAAGTTTCTGGTTTGAGAAGTGTTTGAGTTAAATATTTGTTTTGAGAAATTTTCACAGGCTGAAATTTCTTAGCATTTGATTTGAAGAGTCTAGAAAAAGAATTAAAGGTAAGAAGTATGTATTTATAAAGGCTATATTGATTTATAAAAAAAGAAAAATTAAAATCAAATGTGACACTTGTTTAAAACTTAACATTTGTCATTTTCATTGTTAATTAGCCTACACATGTTACTATTATGACTTTATGTATTAACATTTGTCATTACATAATTTTTATTTATTTTAAATGTTGATAAAAAGGCTTTTATACTTAATTTACTAATTTATAAATACTTATCTAAATACATATATGTATAAATTTCTTTAAAGAAAATATTATAAAATAAATTATATACAAATAAAAGCTTATATATATATATATTTTTAAATCCATAATATTTTAAAATATCTATCTTTTGAATTTCAAAATTAAATCCAAATTCAAATCCCAATCCAAATTAAATTTGAAAATCCAATTTAAAGTTAACTTATATATATGCATACATATATAACAACACATTAAATTTGAAAATAACAATTCTTTTTCCTTAAAAATCTATTTATATCTATGTATAAAACAACACATTATTAATATTGTTTGGAAATAACAATCTTGTCAATTTTAAATAATTTATAAAAGAGATTATCACATTATTTATAAAAAACTTATTTTACTAAATGAATTAGTGTATCATATGTTTTATATGTTTGTGAATTATATTTTAAACTTAAGCTAAAAGATATTTTAAACATTTAACATTTACTTTAAGTATTTTAAAACTATATAGTTAACTATTTAAATAACCTTTAAAAAGTTTTATATTAAATTTAATCATAATTTCCAAATTACAAAAAAAAAATATTAGAATTTGAAAACATGATTTTATTTGTTAAATTCAAACTAAAGCTTTTCTATTTACAATATATATAAATATATGTACATTATAAATAGAAAACATTTTATTAACTTTTAAAGATAAAATTTACCAATTAAATATTTATTTTCTTTTTAAAAGAATAAACTTGCCAAACTTAAATTAAAATTATAAAAGAAAATTATCAAATATATTTAATTATTAATACAGATTATTAAATTGATAATGCCTAAAATTCCAGATCATCATATTTTTTAAAGGTCGAAGTGGTAATTTGATGGCATGTACTGCAAAAATGGGAATTAAGTTACGTTTGTTATCTTATTTTAAATATATGTCTGTTATCTTTTTTTTTATAAATTTGGAATTGATAGTTGTGCTGCTGTAATTTATTTTTATAAATTTGGGTTAGATAGTTGTGCTACTGTAATTTATTGTTGCTGTGTGGATTAACAGTGAATGTATTTTGCTTTTTTTTGGTTTCAGGTTTTTTTCATTGGCTATGGCTCTTGTTCCTAAGGAAAATGAAGTGTGTTGGAGTTGGTTTTTACTAACTTAAAGAATGCTCTTAGTTGTGACAGACCATTGACTTTTTTAAGTGATAGACATTGGGGTTTGCTTTTAAGTATTCCTAATTTTTTTTCAAAATAGTTATCATTCTTATTGTTTGTATCATATGCAAAATAATATTTGTAGTATCATGAAAAATGGAAGAGGTTTGTGGGTAGCTCATTCACTAGAACGTTGTGCTTCAGCTTCTAATTGTTATAAGTTTGAAAAGGATATGCCAAAGAATAAAGAAATTGGAGGTGCGAAAGATATTGAATATATGAATGATAAGCCATATGACCACAGGGCTGATTTATTTTTTCCTGAAAAAAAAATAGTGAAAATAAGTCTAATGTAGCCGAAAGTTTTAATTCTTGGATTTTGGATGAAAGAAGTCTACCTATCGCTTCATGTCTTGATGGTATTCGGGTTAAACTTATGATGCAAATGTCTAATCGAAGAGAAGAGGCGTCTAAGTGGATTAGTGTGCTTTGTCCAAAAATAGAAGCTCGTCTATTGAAATTGAAGGAAGAAGGATTTGGATGGAGTGTTTGTAAATCATCCAGGCATGTGTTTGTATTTTATTATATGCTTTTAATTTTTGAAAAAGATAAATGCACTTATCCTTTTTTCCATCTGCTATATATCCTATGTATTATGTTTTGATTTTGTTGTTGCATGTTATTTTTGCATTAAAGAATTCATTTTGTTATCTGACACACTTTTTTTCACATACTTCGAGATTTATGTGTTACAGAGAATATATATATAGCGTGAATAAATTTTGTTTGGAAATTCAACTTGTTTATATATATATATATATATATATATATATATATATGCAAGATTGTGTCATATGTATGTTACAATATAATGGCAGAATTGGCCGCTGTCTTGCATATGTATGTTAGGATATTTTGATAATCATTTTTTAATTTTAATTCAACATTCTAAGCAAGAATAGGATAGACATAGATCAACGATTGTAAACTTAACGACACTCTTTTGATAGAGTTTTTGTTATACAAATAATAATATGACTGTAAATTCAGATTCAACAATTGAGAATGATATGAAAGATGCCTTTATAACAGCATAGCGAATGCAATACTCTTTACAATGAAAACTCTCACAATCTAACATCCCATGAAAACTATTTAGATTTCGTTCAAACTGGCTGTCTGGATTCAAGTTCTTTACAAGAGAAGTGTGTTGAAAATTCAGGTAAAATTAACATCAACAGTTCTGTCAACTTTTTCTCTGATATCAGACAGAATCTTCACTAGCCCAATGATATTTGGCAACAAATATAATAGTGGTGAACATCCTTTATGGCATTAATTCTTCATAGTTTTATTATGTTTCTTTTGTAATAGTGGTAAACATCCTATATTAGGATTTTCTGACAATAATTTTCCTAATATTTGTTTTGATGCTAAAATTCTCAGTTTTATTTTCAGTTGTGGTTGTGTAAATTTTTAAAGCATATCATTGGTTGCATTTTTTGCTTTAATCTATTGATTTTTCTATATTTGATACGTTGATTAAGTTTCTTGAAATTTTGTAGGTATATTTTTGAAGTTCATTCTCCAACGTCGCAAAAACTTGATCTTAAAAATTGTATTTGTAGTTGCAATCAATGGAAAGTGACGGGTTTTCCTTGTGCACATGCTTTGAAGTGTATTTCTTTAACCAAAAATTCTGTTTATAAATATATGGAGAATTACTTTACCGTTGAGTATTGTCGAGCTTCGTATTCACATGTGATCAATCCTATTTCAAATTTTGATAAGGAAGCAATTAAAGCTAAGGAATCATCTACTGTTCTTCCTCCTAAGCCTATTCGTGGAGCTGGTAGGCCTAGGATGAATAGAATTGAAGGGGCCGATTTTCATGCTAAGCAAAACAGATGTGGAAAGTGTAAAAGGCTAGGACATAATAGAAGGAAGTGTTCGTTGAATAATAGAGTTGAGAATTTTAATCCAATGTATTTAATTGATTGTTCTTTGAATATTTTGAGTTGAATATTTGAATAATTGGGTATATTGATTTGTTGCCGATATGTTTCTAATTATTTTTTGTTTTAAGCAATTTTTATGTTTAATTGCTATTTGGTATACATTGTTATTTTTGTGAAAAAGATAAATTCATATATCCTTTTTTTAGTTCTGTTATAGATTGAAAGATCCATCAATGTACCAAGTGTCATTTTCTTTCCAGAAATTATTTTTCTGTACTGTTACACTAATAATTTGGTATGTGCAAACTATTGATAAAAGATTGAATAATTCTAGCATGTTTTATATCGGGATGAGAGTTTAATATTTTTCCTTGTTATCTTTATCTATAATTAAATGATTTTCAATCAGAACATATTGCAAGTATACAGAAAGAGCTATATGAGATATTAGGTGTTATATTAATTTCATAAAATTAAGATTCTATAATAAAACTGACAGCAGTAGCACTTGTATTATACCTATCCCAAATTTTACTTGCATTATTATGAAAAACAGAATTTATACATAATATGATTTGAAAAGAACAAGTTGTATAGAGTTTTTCTTAGGTTATCAATTCTACAAATGTCATTTTCATGGTGATGACTTCAGTGCAACCGAAATCATGAATGTAATTAATGTTCTTATCTATATCCTAAATAATCAGCTTAGTTCTATAACATTGATGGACCAATAAAGAAGTATCAAATGTTTTATTCTTTTATATGCAGTGTTTCTTCTGGTGTATGTTGCATTTTGACAAACTTTTTAATTGACACGTATTATTTTCCAATGTTAATTTAAATTGGAGATTGGCATTTCTTTTTCTTTTGTAGCTATATGAATCAAGTAAACATGGTGAAAACTCAAGCTTTTGTAAATAGTTTGCTCTGTAACAATGTCATCTGCTTGTTTTTAGGCTGCTTGCTCTTATAAAGACATAGGACAATATGCAGAATGTTAAATTGTACATGAAATAAAGTGAATATTGCTATACATGTAAATCTGGGACACATAAAAGTAGTGCGCAATGTAAAAAACTGATACACCATACTTTTAATAATGTATTATTTTATGACATCAGAATAATATGAATAAAAGAAAAATGCTTTTATCTTTGTTAACAAAGTATTAGAAACAAAGTAGCTAATACAAATTCATGATCAGTTAACAGAATTTCATCATCAAATTAACATCAGTTGTGTAATTGTTTGCTATTTAAGATCAGCCATTACAAATTCATCAATAAATTCAGATATGCTGCCTAAATCTATCATCATATAAATTTTTAACAAATGTATGATAAAAAGACTATCATACATCAAATAAATTGTTACTATCATTCTCGGTTTGAATTTTTTGTTGCTGAAGCTGAACTGCAAAACTTTTCAACTATCCAGCAATATGGTTCATTACAGAGAATTGGTGCAGCTATTTGTGCTCTAAATTCATCGAGTTGTTCTAGACTGATTTTTGATGTAGTGTCCATTCCTTGTGTAATCTTTTGTATAAAAATCATTACAAAAACTACACAGTAAAATCTTTATTTGTTAATTTTAGTTATTGTGTAACATGCATTTTTGCATAAAAATCTCCAGTATCTTGATAATTACTGTTAGCACCAAAATTAGTCACTAACACCCTTGAGTAGAGATGTGTAGAGAGATTAACGAAGAGAGTAAATTAAGACTGAAAAATAGTGTAATTCAATGAAAAAGAATAACAAAAACGAGAACACCAGATTTATAGTGGTTCGGCGTAACTGCCTACATCCACTTTGGGTTTAATCTTTTATTTATTTACTTTAAACTTGATACCAGATACAATCTGTTTCTAAGTATTTGAATACAATTGCAAAGTAAAAGAAATAAGTCTTGGATGAGTCTTGAAAATGGCAGAGTCTCCTCAGTGTTCTCTGAAATCTGACCCCGTTTTCTGTGCCCCTGCCTCTCTATTTATAGACGAAAGTGGGTTGGACTTCCCTGGTGGGCCAGGTGGCTGAATAGCTCGGTCCAAGTAGCGTAAGTACTATGCGCCGAACCAGAGAGGCCGAACGAGGTATGCCGAGCCTTCCTTTTCGTGCCGAACGAGGTATGCCTTTGAGTGAGGGATGTAGGTTGAATGAAGCTGGGATGCCGAACAACTTGGGAATGTCGAATGTTCCTTGGAGGACGGAAGTTCATGGATGCCGAACGATCTTATGCCGAACGATCGCATGTCGAGCGTTCTCCTTTGGCCGAACGGTATTCAATACCGAGTGCTTCTTGATGCCGAACGCGATCCCATGCCGAACGATCGTTTGTATGCCGAACGCCCTTTGACCGAGCGTTTACTTCAGCCGAACGTCCACTTCGGCCGAACGTTCACTCTGGCCGGACGTGTTCTGGATGCCGGGTGTCCTTCGAATGCTGAACACACTTTACACCGAGTACTCCTTAGAGGCCGAACGTTCACTTTGGCCGAACGTTCTTGGGTAGCCGAGTACCCTTTGGATGCCGAACCTTCCTGGGAGGCCGAGCAGTGGTCAAGCCGAGTACTAAGTTGCCTGGCCAATCCCTTGGGAAACACTTGCCCCCCAAAGTACACCGTGTGTTCGAACAGGGTGTGCTTTGAACTACTGGATCAGTGCATTGCCGCCGAATGCCAAGGATGCCGAACAGGATGACCCATGCCGAACGTCCTTTATGCCGAACGATTGTTTTTTTTTTGCTTTGACCGGTTCTACCGGTCAGAGTCGTTTCGACTTCTTCTCTTTTCCTATAAATCCCAGTACCCTATTCCTTTCTCTCTTTTTCACTTCTTGACCGTGACTTTCTAAGAACACCTATTTCCTTTAAATTTTCAATCTTCCCTTCCGTCCTTTGAACCCAGCACGTCCTTCCTACAATCTCTTCCCAAGCTCCTACCACTCCTCTTGGTAAGTGTTTTCACATGTGTTTGTTTAATCACAAACTGTAGTTTGATGATAGGATCGGTAGGAGGTACAGGGAAGAAGAGACGATTCTTTCTCGTACCCCGAGGCTGGGATTTGATTTGACCTTCGGTAATTCTAAAGCAGGTGGAAAGGAGAGGAGAAAGGTGGGAGTTCGTTGTTTAGATGTGTGGTGGTTCGGCATAGTTTCTTCGTGCCGAATGGTGTCGGTGGAAGAAAGAGTATGGGGGCAGGAAGCAGTTGGGACGTCGAGCGTTGTTTCGGCTGAAATGGGATTTTGGCCGAACAGAACATGCCGAACGATACCCAGCCGAACCAAAACATAGATGTCGAACGAATAAATGCCGAACGAATAAATGCCGCATGATACCCAGCCGAGCCAGAACATAGATGCCGAACGATTACATGCCGAACGTCAATTTGGCCGAACGGACAGTACCGAACCATGGCAATGCCGGACAACCATAAATGTCAAACCAATCGTGCCGAGCGATATTAGCCGAACAATACATAAGTGTCGAACATACTCTTCCGGCCGAACATGACTTAAGCCGAACAAACATAGATGCCAAACTGACCATGCCGAACCAAACATAACTGCCTAGATGCCGAACCAATCATAAATGCCGAACATGGCTTAGGCCGGACAAACATAGATGCCGAACCAATCATAAATGCCGAATATGGCTTAGGCCGGACAAACATAGATGCCGAACCAATCATAAATGCCGAATATACTTAACATGCCGACCATACATAAATACCAGACCTATCTTCATGCCAAACATAGTTAGTATGCCGAGCATAATTAGGTGCCGAGCGCACATAAATGCCGGACATATACAAATGCCGAACATACTCTCCTTGCCCAATTTCATAACTGGTCTTTACTTGGAATAATCAGATAATTACCTCTAGTGTCTTACTGCAGTCGTTATTCAGAAGGATTTCGGAGACGGTCAGCGATGACGTTTTTCGGAAGCGATGTTTTTAGGCTTGACGTTATATTAAATGCTTATGCATGATTGATTGCACTAGTTCACACACCACACGGGGGGTTATCTGCGTTGTTAATTCTGACGTCGATCATTTTTGGAGTATAGTTCACACAGGTGCTTGGTTGGGTCTGCTATTTATTCAGGATGTCCAAAAGATCCAGTTCTGCCACAATTTCCGACAAACCTGGGCCGTCTTCTAAGCGAACGGCCCCCAACACATCTGACCCGTCAGTTTCTCCCGCTCATGACTGGGCTCCTGATACTTTGGAATCGTCGATTTTACTGGATGATCCAGTTGACTCACAGGCTTCGAGAGTCACTGTGGCCGCTCTTAAGCGGATATGTTCTATTCATGGCATTCCGTTTGCTGACGTGCTCGTTCCGTCGGGGCACGACCGCCCACATCTGTCCCCAGCGGGATATACGGCGTGTAGCAAGTTCATGTGTTGGGTTGGTAGCATGCCACCTTTCAATCTATTCCTTCGCGACGTCCTGCAGTATCTGGACGTCTCCCCGTCTCAACTTCATCCAAATGGTCACGCTTTCATTTATGGCACGTACATGCTTTTCATGGCCGTCTTCTCCAGGCCTCCAACTCCCGGCGATATAAGGTACATCTATATGACCAAGAAACGGGGAGAAAGCCCCTCTTACATGTTTCTTGAGCCACATCGGAAGTGCCAACTTTTCACTAGCGCGTGGAGTAGCAAATTCGCCCTGTACAAACAGGAGTGGTTTACGTGCGCTACCCCCAAGGCTTTGCGAGACGGTGGGTTGAAGGAAGTAAGTCCTTTCTCTGAGTTGATGTCCGTTCCCGATTGAGGTTGAACTTCTCCTAACTCATTGTTCTATTTTTTCAGATCTCGTCCCACGTCCCGAGGGCCGGGGGTACTCCGATGCTGTCGACGCCATTAGAGCTCTTCCTGCTGAAGAGCGAGATATCCGAGCCCTCATTTCCAATGAGTCATTATCAAAGTTTGGTTTGCTAGTCCCTGGCCGCCGGGTTAGTCTTCCAGAGGGCGCCTCGCTTCCCAAGCCCGTACACGTCAGAGGGAAACAACTGCCTGAATCATCCATTCGCCCTTCTCTTGAAGCTCCGGAAGAAGGGGAAATTCCAAGCGAGCCACCTGAAAAGCAAGGTGAGGATTTAGGCTCTGCAGCCGAAGTTCATGATATTGAAACGTCATCTTCCCCTTCGAAGGGGAAAAAGAAGCTGGCGTGCAAGTCGAGGAAGGAGAAAGTTGGTGTGACTTCCAAAGTTACGCCTATTCAGCCAGAGAAAGAGGCTTCTTCACAGCGCGTTGAAAGTTCTCTTAAGGGCTTATCGAACCTCTCCATTCCCGACGACTTGCTCAACTATGATTTCAACGACCCGGAGCTGTTTAAGTTTCGCTCGCCCGTCAGGGGCGATGCGGGCGTCCCGGCCCCGATCCAAGGGGAAAAGACTCCCGTTAGCAAAGCCACTGGTCCGTCGGGGGGTAGTACTAGGACACACACAGACACATGCATTTCACTTTGCACCTACTTTTCTTTCATCATTCTGCTATTTCGCTAATTCGCTATTGTTTGATTACAGGTGACATGGGGCGCTCTCACAGATACGACCGCCTTCGCGGTTCGTCAACTTTACGCCAGTTTGGTCGGGACTCGGGCCTCGGGAAGCGCCGAGACAGAGACAGTGACAGCGACCGAGATTATCATGCCCGGGACTCGTCATCCCGGAAGAAAACTTATTATCAGCCCGAGCACCGCCAGGAGACCTCTTCTTATCAGGAGCAAAGCAAAGACAAACGTGGCCATAAGAGGTCGCATTCTGATGCTCCCCGGGACCAACACTCTGACTCTTCTTCTACCCGGCACTCTCGAGATTCTCATAGGAAGGGCGAACTTTCAAAGCCGTCTCCTCCCGCTCCCGTAACAGACCCGACAGTGTCGGAGAGATTGAATGAACTTAAGGCTAAGTTTCCGAAGATTTGTTTTGATGGGTTAAAGTTCCTTCCGGCGATTCATCCTATTCCCGGAGATGTCAAACAAAATTCTATCGCCTGTACCAATGACGTCTACGTGCAACATGATGCATTCGTCCATCTGGCTGAGAAACTTTCTGAAGTCTCTATGGAGCGCCAGCATGAAATCGATCGTCTGAAACTCGAGGCCATCCATGACAGGGATATAATTAAGGCCCAGGATGAAGAAATTGCTGCCTATAAGTCCGAGCTTGAAGCTACTCGTCAGAGCGCTAAGGACACCGCCGAGGCCGTTTCCCGCCTTGAATTGACTCATAAGAAAGAGCTCGATGAAGCGGTTCAACGGCGTGGGGCATTAGCTTTGGAGAAAGACTCCGTTCAGAAGGAGCGAGATGTGCTTAATAGGCGAGTTAAGGAGCTCGAGGAGCAACTCAATAAGGAGAAGGAAGAGAAAGTGGCCGCCCAGGTTGAGGCACAGCACTATTGTGATGAGATCGTCGCCACCCGGCTCTTAAAGGGGAAACTTGAAGACAATCTCTCCAAAATCAAGGCACTGAGGAACGAGGCCCGTGAGGAAGGTAAAAGGGCAGCAACTGTCGACATCGACTCTCGCCTCGAGGCGGCCAGGGAAGAAGGCAGGGAGGAGATAAAGACCGAATTCGACCCGCTCATCGCTGAGTTCAATGCCCGAGTTCTCATGCATCAAGATCTAACTTTTCTGGGCGACGGCTACCTTGAGTCATTGGCCGAGGCATGGGAGACCCTGATTCAGATCAGGAAGGTTGAGAGCGGCGCCGATGAGGTCGACGAAGAAGCATTGATAAAAGAATTCCTGAGGGGGAAAGAGCCTTCAGATTTATCGGCGGCTAAAGCCCTCTACAACAAAGGTTCTCCCTCCAGGAAAGGGAAAGAGGTGGCTACGGACCCTTCGGGCGTTGTACCCCCAGTTCACGTGCCTACCCAACCGGCCAGTCGGTCGACACTTGACCCCTTCGAGCAGCACGTTGGTTATGACCCGGAAGCCCCCGGGCTTGGCGTTCATGTTTTATCTCCCATCCCGGAGGGTGAGACCCCCCTGATGACTGAGAACCCACCGACGTCTGGTGAGTAACCTCTGTGCTTCACAAAGATCTTCCTCGTTCCCCCAGAAGTTGTTGTGCTCTAACACTTGTTCTTTTTTTTTTGTGATTTCTGCGCAGGCTGTTCTGACCCCGAGCCCACTCCGAGGAGCGATGCCGCCAAGGAGGTGGAGAAAAAGGCGAGTGACGCTACTCAAGCTGGCGGGGATCCTGGTCCAGATGCTCAAGTAATCGGGGCGCTTGATGAAGGCAAATCCGAATCTTCCTCGGAGAGTTTTAAAATAGACATCACAGGCGCCTCTGAGCACACATCCGAGTTGAGCATGAAGGAACGGCTCGAGAAAGAGAAAAGAGATACGACCTCAGTCAAGGTCGAGCCGCGTGGAGTGGACCTGGACGATCCTCTGAACAAACCATTGAAGGTCATTATTCCTGGCAAGTCCCAACCCATGGATGTTCCGCCTACGTCTTCGGTCGTCACCCCCCCGTCAGGGAAGGATTCCAAGGGTAAGCGCTCTGGAAAGGAACCATCCGGGAAGAAGTCAAAGAAACACAAGAAATGACCGTCGTCACCGTTCAACGAGAACTAGTTCGAGTCATGTACTAATTTTTGTAGACTGTGTAAATAAGCTTCTTGCGAATAAAATTTGATCTTCACTTTTGTCTTCTCAAAAAACTTTTATTATTCAGTTTCTTTTATGGTTGTGACTGAAATCTGAATTTTTATGGGTAACTTAGACTTCTTGGTTCGTCTTTACATGGCTTGGGAGCTTCCTTGGATTTGATCAACCTCCATTTGGTGCTTCAAGCACTTAGAATATTTCATAGCCCGTATGTTGGGGACTTGACATATCCAAGTCATTTGTGTCGTAGTTCCTATTCAAGGAACTCGGAGGTCTGAACTGCTTGTAATTAAGTCTATATACCGGACTTCGAGTACTCCAGTCCGTGCTCCGGGGACTTGGAGATTTCGAGTCATTTGTATTCGAGTCCGCGCTCTGGGGACTTGGAGATTTTGGATCGTTTATACTCGAGTCCGCATTCTGAGAACTTAGAGTACTCCAGTCCGCGCTCCGGGGACTTGGAGATTTTTTGTCGTTTATACTCGAGTCCGCACTCCGGGGAACTAGAGTACTCCAGTCCGCACTCCGGGGACTTGGAGATTTTTTGTCATTTATACTCGAGTCCGCACTCCGGGGACTTAGAGTACTCCAGTCCGCACTCCGGGGACTTGGAGATTTTGAATCGTTTATACTCGAGCCTGCACTCCGGGGACATAGAGTACTCCAGTCCGCACTCCGGGGACTTGGAGATTTTTAATCGTTTATACTCGAGTCCGCACTCCGGGGACTTAGAGTACTCCAGTCCGCACTCCGGGGACTTGGAGATTTTGAATCGTTTATACTCGAGTCCGCACTCCGGGGACTTAGAGTACTCCAGTCCGCACTCCGGGGACTTGGAGATTTTAAATCGTTCATACTCGAGTCCGCACTCCGGGGACTTAGAGTACTCCAGTCCGCACTCTGGGGACTTAGAGATTTTGAATCGTTCATACTCGAGTCCGCACTCCGGGGACTTAGAGTACTCCAGTCTGCACTCCGGGGACTTGGAGATTTTGAATCGTTTATACTCGAGTCCGCACTCCGGGGACTTAGGGTACTCCAGTCCGCACTCCGGGGACTTGGAGATTTTGAATCGTTTATACTCGAGTCCGCAGAGTCCGCACTCCGGGGACTTAGAGTACTCCAGTCCGCACTCCGGAGACACGGAGATTTTTTGTCATTTATTATAAGCGTTCATACGCTAGCCAGGATATCATAATCTTTAATTGTGCGTCATGGGAATATCATACGAAGAGACATTGGTCATTCATGGAAAAGATGGCTTCAAGCCTTTATTGATGAAAACAAGCTAGATTATCTTATTACATGCCAAGAAGAAAGTATACTGGAAATAAATGCAGCTACCGCATAAAGGAAATAGACTAAGTGTAATAACGCCGCAAATGCTCGCTGTTCCATGCTCGAGGGAGTGTCGCACCATCGACGGTCGTTAGCTTGAAAGTTCCTTCTCCAAGCCTCCGTTCGATGACATATGGGCCTTCCCATGCGGGATTCATGTGCGAAGGGGTTGGAAAGACTCGTTTCAAAATGAGATCTCCCACACTAAAGGTTCTTGGCTGGACTTTTCCATTATAATATTTAGCGACTCGGTGTCTGTATGAGGCTGCTCTCAAATCAGCTTCTTCGCGTTTCTCATCAATGAAGTCTAATGATTCCAATAGGAGATCCTGGTTTGACGCAGGATCGTAATAGGTTAGCCGGTGTGACGGAACTTCAAGTTCTATGGGTATGACGGCTTCCGTGCCGTACGCCAGTGCGAATGGTGTGTGGCCAGTCGCGGTCTTGTGGGTAGTTCTATAGGCCCAAAGCGCTGTTGGGAGTTCATCCACCCACTTGCCTCTAGCCTTTTCCAAACGCTTCTTCAATATGGACTTGATGATTTTATTGACGGCTTCTACCTGCCCATTCGCCTTCGGGTGAGCAACTGATGCGAACCTTTTCTCAATGCCATACCTTTGACAGAACTCCTTGAATTCCTTGCTCTTGAATTGAGTTCCGTTGTCCGTTATGATGGTCCGTGGGAGGCCAAAACGACATATGATATTTCGTACAACGAAATTAATGACTTTCTTGGTGGTTATTGTGGCCATTGGCTCTGCTTCCGCCCACTTGGTGAAATAATCGACTGCCACTATTGCATATTTCGCGCCTCCTTTGGCTATGGGCAGAGATCCAATTAGGTCGATTCCCCACATTGCAAATGGCCAGGGACTAACCATTTGTGTGAGTTCCGTTGGCGGAGCTCTCGGAATCTTTGCATATATCTGGCATTTGTCACATCTTCTCGCATAGTCTGCAGCATCCCGATTTACAGTCGGCCAATAATATCCATAGCGGAGGATTTTCCTCGCCAAAGTTTGCCCCCCGGTATGATCACCACATTCTCCCTCATGGACTTCTTCCAACACCCGTTTTGCCTCGGCATGGGCCACGCACCGGAGTAAGGGGGTCGAGAATCCCCTCCGATACATTATCCCGTCTTGCATTACATAACGCGAAGCCTTACGAAGGACTTGGCGTCTTTCGCTTCTTTTCTCAGGTAAGTCTCCGTATAGCAAGTATTGTTTGATCGGGGTCAGCCATGATCCCCTTTCGAGTTCGGTCTCCAAGACGAGATCTATCTCCATCATGTCTATACTTGGAGCAAGCAGAGTCTCGACAGGGAACAATCCCATCTGCTGTGCATCGCCAGTACTCGCGAATTTAGCCAACGAGTCGGCCTCCCTGTTCTGTTCGCGCGGGACATGCGAAATGTCATAATATTTCAGGTTTACTAGTAGCTCCCGGACCCGAGCAAGGTAAGGAGCCAGTCTTTGCCCTTTCGCTTGGTAGTCTCCCCGTACCTGATATACCACCAGCTGTGAGTCGCAGAAGATTTCAATGGACTTTACCCTCAGTTCATTGGCAAGTCTTAAGCCAGCAATCAGTGCTTCGTATTCGGCTTCGTTATTTGTCGCTGTGAATTCGAGCTTCAAAGCGTAGCAAATCGATCGGTTTTCGGGAGTTACCAGAACTATCCCAGCTCCCGACCAACGGTTGTTAGATGCCCCGTCAGTGAACATCTTCCATCGGACAGGAGGGATTACTTTGTGATTTTCACTTGGTTCATCCGGAATGGTGAACTCAGCAACGAAGTCAGCTAATGCTTGACCTTGGATGGTCCTTCGGGGTAAGTAGGTGATATCAAACTGGCTTAACTCGATGTTCCACTTTAGCATCCTACCGGAGGTTTCCGGTCGTTGGAGTACCTGTCGCAAGGGTTGGTCAGTGTAAACACTGATTTAGTGCGCCTGAAAGTAGGGACGAAGCTTGCGTGATGCAATCCACCAGGCAATAGGCAAGTTTCTCGATCTTTGGATAATTCTTTTCTGCCCCCGTCAGTCATTTACTAACATAGTACACTGGCCTTTGAACCTTGTCTTCTTCGCGAACTAGGGCTGTACTGATAGCGTGTTGAGACACAACCAAATATACGTACAACGTCTCGTGTTCTACTGGTTTTGACAACACCGGAGGACTTTCCAAGTGTCTCACCAGGGCTCAGAATGCTTCCTCGCAGTCAGTCGTCCATTCGAAGTTTCTCTTTCCTTTCTTTATGACATCAAAGAAAGGAACACACTTATCTGTGGCTCTGGATATGAATCGACTGAGTGCAGCTAGTTTTCCGTTCAAGCTCTGTACCTGTTTTATGGTTCTAGGTGCCTATATATCTCGGATGGCCTGGATCTTTTCCGGGTTAGCTTCAATTCCTCATGCATTCACAATGAATTCCAAGAACTTCCCTGATGCCACGCCGAATGAACACTTTGAAGGATTGATCTTCATCCCATAGTGCCTTAGTATATCGAACATTTCCGCCAAGTCTCGAATGTGGTCGTTTGACTGCCGTGACTTCACAAGCATGTCATCCACATAGACTTCCATTGTTCTCCCAATCTGATCTTTGAACATTCGATTTACCAGACGCTGGTAAGTTGTTCCGGCGTTCTTCAGTCCGAAGGGCATCACTACATAGCAGTATAACCCAATATTTGTGACAAAGCTGGTGTGTTCTTGGTCTGGGATGTGCATCGAAATTTGGTTGTATCCAGAATATGCATCCATAAATGACAATAACTCGTGCCCTGCCGTTGAATCGACCAGTTGATCAATTCGCGGTAGCGGGAAGCTATCTTTCGGGCATGCTTTGTTTAAATCAAAATAGTCAACGCAGGTTCTCCATTTCCTTTTTGCTTTCTTTACCAACACAGGGTTAGACACCCATTCCGGGTAGAGGGCGTCGCGGACAAACCCATTGGCTTTGGGTTTTTCCACCTCCTCTTTGAGAGCTGTAGACCTCTCCGGGTCCATGCCTCTCCTTTTTTGCTTCACAGGTACTTGTTTCGGGTCTATATTCAACATATGGCTCGCAATTGCAGGAGAAATCCCACGCATATCAGAGTGCGTCCAGGCGAAGACATCAAGATTCGCTCGGAGGAAATCAGATAAATTCTCTGCCATTAGGGGATCGAGCTGCGACCCAATTTTAAGAACTCGTGTCGGGTCGCTGTGGCTAACTGGAATATCAATCGTTAGTTCGGCCGGTGCTGCGTCTGGTTCCCTGGGTTCCCCTTTGTCATCTCTCGGATCTATGTCTCCAATGATCCGAGAATGTCGCCCGAGCCAGGGCTCGGGCGCTAATTGTCAATCATCAGAATTCGGGATGCGGACGATGCTGTCCGCAGTCTTCCCCTTTTCTCTGCGCTGTGCCTCTCTCAGCTCAGCCACGTAACATGCACGTCCAGTTGCTTGGTCGCCATGCACTACGCCAACTCCTCTGTCCGTCGGGAATTTCAGTGTGAGACACCACGGGGCCAAGGCTGCCCTGAAATCTGCGAGGGCTGGTCGTCCCAAAAACACGTTGTAGGGTGAATCAACATCCAACACTATGAATGGTAGGATTCGCACTCTCCTGCGTTCACCGTGTCCCAGTTCAACTGGTAATTCCACATATCATACTGCGTCTGTGGCTGCGTCGTTAAAGCCATGGATTCGGGCTTTAGATGGTTTCAAATCCTTAGTCTCCAGCTTCATTTGGTCATACGCTTTCTTGAAGATAATGTTAACGGAACTTCCGCAATCAATTAGGATTCTCCTCACGAATGCCGGTCCGATGGTTGCGGATATGACCAATGGATCGATGGTGGGAGCTTCCACCTTATCCACGTCTCTATTCCTGAATACAATATCGTCGTGCATCGTGCGTTGCTGCTTTGCGGGAGTTCCATCCTCCACATTTGAATAGCACTCATGCTCTATATGTCTCAAGGAATTAGCATATCGCTCCATTTCCTGCCAATTTCTATCTGCAGGATGACGTCCACCAGCAATTGTGTTAATAACCAATCTCCCCACAGTTCGAGTAGGTTGCTCTGGTTGGTGTAGACCTGGGCCACGTCCGGGGTCTGAAGTCTCTTGTCTTCCTTCTGGCGTATCTTTGACGAATTCCTGCAGCTTCTTCTGCCTAATCAATTTCTCAATAGCGTCATGGAGATGCCTGCACTCGTCTGTGTTGTGCCCATAAGACTCGTGAAAGCGGCAATACTTTCTAGTCCGCTTTTGCTCCTCTGTTGATTCCTTAGGGCGTGGTTTTCTGTATTGAAAAGTGTTGCAGGTCGATAAGTAGATGTTTTCAAGAGATGCATTTAGTGGAGTGTATTCGTTGTAGGTTGGGATCCTTGACTTCCATCTCCCCGTTTCCTTCTTCTTTCCAGGATTTCCACTTCCAGCTCCCTTAGATTGCCCGGGCTTATTTCGGACGCTGGCCTGGGTCTTTCCAGGGTTATTGTCAGTTGCTTTCATGGCGATGTTGCCCTTTATAGACTCCTGAACGGACCCTGGTGCCTTGTCTTTCCTTATCCACCGAGCTTCTTCCCTCCTTATGAACTGGTGGGCTTTCGAATAGAAACGTTCCAACGTAGCTGGTGGCTTTCCTGCCAACCAATCCCCAAATTCAGAGTCTGGATCCACTCCACGCATTACTGCCATCAAAATCGCGTGGTCGTTTGGATTGCTCACTTCAGTGGCGGCAACATGAAATCTCTGCAAGTATGCTTTCAGTGATTCTCCAGGAGCTTGTCTCACGCTTGATAAGGACATCACATCCTTGGGTCGAGTGGCGTGTATCCTGAATTAGTCTGTGAATTTCCTTGCTAATTCGTCGAAGTTTGAGATTGACCGTGGAGGAAGTCGAGTGAACCACATGGTGACAATTTCGGACAGAGTTATTGGAAAGCACCTGCACTTAGTTGCGTCGTTGGCTCTTGCTGAATCCATCATCCATCCATACCTCATTACATGTTGTCTAGGGTCAGTTTTTCCTTCATAGGCGGGCATGGTGGGCATGTTAAACTTCCTTGGGTATTCGGCCAGTGGAATGGTATCTGTGAAGGGAGTATGACTATTAGACATTCCCCAATCTTCGTTAGTCAAACCTTGATTCTCTCTCATCAACTGCCTGACCATAGCTGTCAACCGGGGTTTGTATAGTAGGAGGAAGGTTGGGTTCTGCTCCACGGGCTTGATTTCTAGTAGAGCGATCAGTGGCACCTGCTTGGTCATCTTCATCCTTGCGGCGTCTACGCTTGGGAGGTTCATCAGCTGAAGTTGAGCTATCATCTTCAGAGTAGGGGACAGGGCTACCTCCAGCATTCTGATGCTGCTGTTGAGCAAGTCGGGCCATGAGGTCAGCATTAACTTGCATTTGCTCAGCGAGTTGCCTTCTGCTTTCTGTAAGCTCTTTTATCAAGTCATTCAATTCTGCTCGTGAAACAGCTTCCGCTTGGTTTTGGCTGGAGGGCCCCGTGCCTCGAATTGCCTGTTGATCGTTAGGTCCAAGTTGTTGAACACTACCGGTTTCGCGGGCATCTACATTTTGGGAGGTTGATCTTGTTCGTGGTCTTCCCATGGTAGAGTCGTTGGTTGTAACTCTGAGTAGAATCAACAGATGCCTTATGGATAATTACGGATCTTCTTCGGGGGATTTATACAATCCAGTAGCTACAAATAGATCCTCACAACCTGAGAATTCGTTTCTCAGTGAAAGCACCAAAACGTTAGCACCAAAATTGGTCACTAACACCCTTGAGTAGAGTTGTGTAGAGAGATTAATGAAGAGAATAAATTAGGACTGAAAAATAGTGTAATTCAATGAAGAATAACAAAAACGAGAACACCAGATTTATAGTGGTTCGGCGTAACTGCCTACATCCACTTTGGGTTTAATCTTTTATTTCTTTACTTTAAACTTGATACCAGATACAATCTGTTTCTAAGTATTTGAATACAATTGCAAAGTAAAAGAAATAAGTCTTGGATGAGTCTTGAAAATGGCAGAGTCTTCCCATTGTTCTCTGAAATCTGACCCCGTTTTCTGTGCCCCTGCCTCTCTATTTATAGACGAAAGTGGGTTGGACTTCCCTGGTGGGCCAGGTGGCTGAATAGCTCGGTCCAAGTAGCGTAAGTACTATGCGCCGAACCAGAGAGGCCGAACGAGGTATGCCGAGCCTTTTTTTTCGTGCCGAACGAGGTATGCCTTTGAGTGAGGGATGTAGGTTGAATGAAGCTGGGATGCCGAACAACTTGGGAATGTCGAATGTTCCTTGGAGGACGGAAGTTCATGGATGCCGAACGATCTTATGCCGAACGATCTTATGCCGAACGATCTTATGCCGAACGATCGCATGTCGAGCGTCCTCCTTTGGCCGAACGGTATTCAATACCGAGTGCTTCTTGATGCCGAACGCGATCCCATGCCGAACGATCGTTTGTATGCCGAACGCCCTTTGACCGAGCGTTTACTTCAGCCGAACTTCCACTTCGGCCGAACGTTCACTCTGGCCGGACGTGTTCTGGATGCCGGGTGTCCTTCGAATGCTGAACACACTTTACACCGAGTACTCCTTAGAGGCCGAACGTTCACTTTGACCGAACGTTCTTGGGTAGCCGAGTACCCTTTGGATGCAGAACCTTCCTGGGAGGCCGAGCAGTGGTCAAGCCGAGTACTAAGTTGCCTAGCCAATCTCTTGGGAAACAATTACCCATTGCTTTGTTGGGCACAATTAACATTTTTAAGCAATAGACTTCCCTAGAATGGCTTTCTCCCCTGCGTTTTGTAGCTCTTTATTGATGTTGTTTACCGCTGCTTTCTATCAAAAAAAATATATAATTTTTTACAATAATGATAAATCTATTTATCTTTTTTGCTTTCTGTGTATTTTTACTTACCAAATTAATCGCAAATTTTGAATGTCCACTTCTTAAGGTCTTAGATCTTGTGGTCAAGTGTAGAGAATCATAATGGTTCCAAGTACATGATTCCACTACTAGTTCTAGCAAGCTCCAATGTTCGTTGCCGTATATAGAAAATAATATATTGCAACATAATGGATTTAGAAGTGTTTTTTTAATAAAAGGTTTAAACATATCTCTTTTTATATTTTCCATGTTTCCATATGTTGCACTTTTCTGTTAAAAAATAATTTCAAAAAATTTATCTTATAAACAAATTAAATTTGATATTATAGTTCGCTTACTGTCATTGTTGTATTCACGTATATAATGCTAAAACTTTGTTCTAATAATTTTTTTTTTCTAAACCAAAACCAATCAATAACCTACATTTCAAAAAGAATATGGATTAAGTATAGAATTTACAATGAAGTAAAGTATAGAATTTATAATGAAGCAAAGTATAGTTTTTTCTACTTGCTTGACCAGAAATATATTCTCCATAGAGAAGTTCTTATATCATAATTTTTGTGATGGTGATGAAGTTTCCATCATCACAAGTAAATGCTTCATCATTGAAAATTTAAGAGTAGTATGTACTGTATTGTTTCTATTTATTTGTTAATAAAAGAAAATAACAACATTTGTAGAAGTTTGTATGAAAAGATAAAGATAAATCAATTTACCTTTTTTAGTTTTGTTTAGTTTTTTATTTATAAATCATCAGATTTTCATACTGAAATAAAAAGCTTTATTTGAGTTATATGTTGTTAACATATTGTACCATAAACATTATGTTATTGGAATAAATCTATAAACAATATATGACTATTGAAGTGTAAATTTTATTCATGCCTTAATATTAAGGATGAATTTAGAACTGTTGGAGATGCTCTCATGTGAATTTGATACATATATGATGGTGATTGAGGATTTTATAAACCTTATCTGATGTGAAGTTTTCTTTGTTATCAAAAATTTTGAGTAAAACATGGGTAGTAAATTAGTCCTGCTTTTAAGGCACTTATAGTATAAATCAAGGATTTGATCTCTATATGACAAAAAACAAGGGGAATTCATGGGCAAAAAAAGTCCATGACTTGTACATGAAAAAACAAATATAGGTCGTGTTGTACACTCTATAACTTCTATATGACTTTAGTAATATTAGCCTATACGTATCAACAAAAGTTTTGCTATTATTTATATGCATATCATAAAACATGTTTGCGAAAGATATAACTAGTATGTTTATGAAAATACTAATTCTATTTGTTAATATTACGGGTTTTTTCTGAGTAACTGAATTTGGAAGTCCAAAAGAACATGACAAACCAATACAATATTTAATTGTTAATGTTACTGATTGTGGTCTTTACTGTTAGCTTTGAGTACATCTTCTGTCTTTTTATTACCATTGCTTAAATTTGTGTAGTCTATAACAATATAATTAACAAACCTAAAAATGCAAATCATCAAACCTAAAATGAAAATATAAAGAGAAATTAATTTATCTTTTTTAGATTTGTTTAGTATTTTTTTTAATTTGTAAATCATCAGATTTTGATGCTGAAATGAAAAGCTTTACTGAATTATGTTGTAACGCCCCACTCCGAGACCGGCATTAGCAAAGAGTATTACAAGGTAGTACCGTCTCCTAATACGGAGAATGGTGCTGGATAGGAGCGACCATCTATAGCCTTGTCTTAACTATCTACTGAATACGTCGATAAATGTAGGATATTTTTTTTCATGTGGATCGACATATCCAATAGATACTTAATACAAAACTATAATGGCTATAAGATCTAAGGGAACGAAATATAACAATTAAAATGTAAAACATCACAGAACAGCAGAATGACATACATATGTCTAAATACAAATACATGTCCAGTACAAATCCAAAATGACGCAACTAAGTGGTATGACGATCACTACTCATACATGAGCCCAAAAGAATAATACATAGATCAAAGTGACAATAGTTAAGGACAACAAAAGGCCAAATAAGATAGGCTAGATGATATGTAGAAAGCAAAGTCCATTCGGAAGCAAAAGCAAATAGGCTAAGTCTGAAGCACCTAACCTTAAACACCTCGGTCTGCCCCAATATAAAAATACATGGGTCAGGCTAGCAAAACAATCAGTTAGATTAGCTAAACGATAATGAACATGCAAGGTCATAAAGTACCACAATAATCTCTAAAATAGATAACTTGATCATCTAACCAAAGATGAATCATAACAAGCCTCATATCGTTGGCAACTCAATAAACAAAGGATATGAATATCCAAAATCAAGCCAAAAAGGCAAATAACAAATACCAATGAAGGTAACACAACTTCCCATAAGGTAAACGCTATGTACTGTGTGGTTCAAAGGACTTACCCCGAAAGGCTATACTTAGGGAAATATAAATATCAAAGAAACAAAAGATGCATGTGCTCGGTACTATATAAACAAGGATCCATAGGCCCGAAGGCGTCAAACTAAAGTATCTCTCGAGCGGCGACAAAGGACCAACTCCAAAAGCGATACTATAGGGCAACAAACCCGAAGGCAACAAACCCAAGGGCACAAAACCGAAGGCAATAAACCCGAAGCACAAACCCAAAGGCAACTAACCATTGTGGTGAAGGTACGGAGGCCCAGTACTAGACACCACAAACTGGCAATATGTGTCACAGACCACTCGGATAGGAACCCGTAAAGTGTTAACATTTGTTGCATACCTCACGTTCGCACTATACGGTTTACTAATCGTTAGTCAATTCCACACTCAAAGCAGTACAAAGTTTACGTCGTCTCATCGGTAAACCAGACCCGAAGGTCAAAGCAATCAAACGGATAGATTAGGAATTAACTGAGAAGATAAATGCACGTATTCATAGCATGCATTTTATCTAATCACTTAATTCTCCTCCCTCTTCACTCGAAGTGCAAAATTGTGTTTACTATATAGAAATTAATTGAAGAAAACGAGTTTTAGAAACGTTTTGAAATCGCTTTGTAAATTGCCTTTGAAATTTTCTTATTATGGAGTATATATTATACTAAAAAAATATATAATAATAATTTCAAAAGCCTATTAACATTTTTAAAGTACATTATAATACCTATGTATGAAATCCAGAAAGAAATACCAAGAAAACATCGAAATAACGAAAATTACACCAAGTATTATCTGTTTAAAACAAGCTGTGATTCAATATTCGACAGCAGGTTTGAACAAGTTAGTGGTGTTAAAATGACTTGAAATTCTACAAAAATGTAGTTTAATATTCCTTCTTCAATCTTCAAAAAGAATCATTCAAATCCTATTTGAAATGAAGAATCTGCATCATTTCAAATTGGACCAAAAACAAGGTTAAATCGCTGAATTTCAGTAGGCTGCGGGTTCAAGTTCGACAGCAGTTTCAAAATAGCAAACAAATCCAGATTGTTATGAAATTTTTTGGATACATAAATCAACACTACTACTTTAATCTTCAAAAGTAATCACTCAAATCTGATTTAAAACGAAGAATCTATGTCGTTTCAAAGTTGGACTAAAACAGGGTTAAAGCGCTGAATTCCAGCAGGCTGCGGGTTCAAGTTCGATAGCAGTTTCAAAATAACAAAAACCCATATTATCATGAAATTTTGCAAAAATGTAAATCAACACTCCTACTTCAATTTGAAAAAAGAATCACTCAAACATGATTTGAAACGAATGAGTTGTGCTGTCTCAAACATGGACTCAGGCCATGTTTGCAACAGTTCAAAAACAAAAAATATACAGGCCTGAAACCATCTTGGGTTTATCTTCCATGCATAAAGCAAAGGACCAAATTATCTTGGATTGGGATGAAAAATTTCTGGCATATACTAGAATACTTCATTTTTCAAAAAAAAGAATCATTAAATTCCAGTAAGAAGTGAATGAGTTATGCTGTCTCAAACATGTACTCAGGCCATGTTTGCAGCAACTCAGAAAACAACTACAGACAAAATCTGTGCTTGAGTTGATTTGTAGCAAAGTTTTGAACACTCAAATTTAATATTTTCCTACCAAATTTTGCAGCAACAAATTTCAACGCACAAACTACCAAATGAAAGAAATCTGGCAATATTTCATAGCCGAAATCAAAAGATATTAGCATGCAAAGTGACACCCAAACACACTTTTTACAGAAACAAAAACATCAACAAAATCAATATTTTTAAGCTAAATTTGCACAGGTTTTTGGTATTTGAAGCAAACTTCAGCTAGCATTATGTGAGCAACAACTCACCTTACAATTTAGATGTAAAGACTTGGATTTTAGCAGCAAGTTGGAAGCTTTGCCTTGAGAAAATGCCTCTAAGAACCTATAAAAGAGAAGAACAATGCATGCAAATGAGAGTTTATTGTAATTAGAAAATCACTTTCACAAATCAGAAATTTTAGTGAAATTGTGATGTTTGGAGTTAGATTACTGAGATTTATTCTCTAGATTGAAAAACAAAGCAATTTGATGAATTTAGTTGAAGAAATTTGCTTGGATTTATTTGATGGAGGTGGATTTACTGTGCATTTTTTTCAAGAGAGGAAGAAGAAGAGAAGTAAAAAATAACGTACAACTATCTTTTTTTCTCACTTTCTCAAGCCAAGCTTAAAGGTAATGGGCTAATGGACCCAAAAATAAAAATAAATTAGCATGGCCTAAGAAATTAATCAACACAAAATAATATATGTATATATATCACATATATATAAACAAAAATGCATTTTATCTAAATTTTTACATAATAAAAATGTAAAAACTTGTATACATAAAAAATAGAAGCTTTGCTATGATTTAAAATGATAATTTACTCTTTTTAAATATTTTTATTGTTAACTTCCTTTATTTTTAATAAAATGCACTTTTTGTTCATTTAATTGTAATATACCACGTTTATTACTTCTAAAATTAAACAAATTACATTTTATTACTTGTAAAAGTGTTCCAATTCATTTATAAATATTATTTACACTCAAAACTTATTTTTAATCACATTTTCTCCTTTTTATTTCATTAAACACTTACTAAAAAGAACTTACTTCTTTTAAAAATTATTAAAAGAAGCCACAAAGCAATAATTAACAAAATTATTTCACTCAAATAAAATTATTCCCATATTTATTATCACCAAAACCATTAAAATAAAGCTTTATGCTCTATTTCAACAATTATTTCCCAAATTCATTGTTTATAATAAATAAACAATTTATTTTCATCAATTTTTTAATTCAGTTTGCAATATTAAATTATAATTATCATTATATTTTAATATTGAAAGGTAAACTCCAAATCCGGATATTCATTTGCTACATTCAAACCGGATCGAAGTGGTTTTCACCATCTTCACCATCTTCATGGCATTCATTCGCTACATTCAAACCAGATCGAATGAATACCATCTTCATCATCTTCAGGGTATTCACTCGCTACATTTAATCCATACATGATGCCCTGGGTTAGGCAAACCGAATCACCGTCTTCATCATCTTCACGGTATTCATTCGCTACATTCAAGCCGGATCGAAGTGGTTTTTAGATAATTAAATCCGATCCAGGCCTCTTCGAAACGATCAGCGCATTGGCCAATATCGATAGTCGGTTATTTAACTATCAAATTAAACAATCGTTGAACCAATTATTTTATTTCCACTGAAAAACACCAAGTCTTATTAATTTAGATTTAAAATAAATTAAATCACTTTATCCAAAAATATACACTTAAAACATTTAAAAAAAACTACGTAAATCACTTTATTCAAAATAATAATTATGAAATTCTATAATATTATTTTCCCAAGTAAAACTTTAGCCAAAAACCACTTTAAAAATTAATCTGTTATATAACGTACAAATATTTAATGGTTATCCTTTAAATCATAATACTAATTTAACCTTTAAAAACAACAAACTACTGTAATTAAGTTAATTAATATTTACTTTAAATTTTTTTAAAACAATTTAAATAATAAATTTCTCTAAAAACATTGTTTTAAAAACACCTTTAAAACTTCTAATTTATACATAAAAATCTTTCTCTGGAAATATACTTTGCTTTTCAGGAAAATACACTTTCCACTCCAATATAGCCCATCTAATCCTTTATAAATCCTCCTCGATTTATCTCCAGTTTAATTTAGGTCCCAATCCCTCAAATTTCCTTTCCCACATTTTTAAAAATAAAACCACTATTTATTTTTAAAACAAATTACCCTTTCTTTATGAATTCCCACCGTGAATTTATAAATCCAAATTATCCATTGATAAATATTCACTTATATTTATAAACCCAGTTTATAAATTACATATTCCGGAATTTATTAAATTGGATTTCAATATCAACTATTTACTTTTTCCAAACTCACCCTTTTATTTATCCAACTTCACCATAAATATTTTACCTAAAATTTCCTTTTTATTTACTTCCAACCTAGTATTTATATTTTTGATATTTCAAAATACCCAAAAATATATCACAGTATCCAATAAATTCAATTCTCCAACATAATCTATCATAGGTTATTAAATAAATCATATCACTAATATGAAAACAACTTCCAACATTTTTGACGAATCCAGTTGGATCCCTCCAACCTGTTTCCCTACATCTAGAGATTTAGCATAATATAAAAATACCAATCCCACTTTGAAGGGGATATCGCGGTATGTAGGGTCATCCGCTATTATGTAGGGTGCATATGGTCTCATCTGCTATATAGTATGGGAATATCAATCACTCTAATATATATACTACTATATATAATATCACATCCAGACTGATAATAATTATCAATTTCAATCAATCATCCAATAATTTAATTTTAACTTTTTAAATTAACCGGTAGTCCAATTTGAGTGAGACTGACTCATCTTTATTCTTATTTGCAATCCACTTCGAACCAGCTTGTCTCTCCATGATTTTAGACCTTGTACAAACATTATACAGTTTATTAATATTTGAAATAATCGAACATTCAATTACCATTTATTAATTTAATTTAAACCAATTTTCCTTTTAAACTTCCTTTAGTAACTAAAATAATTAAATAAGTTAATTTAAAAGGTTAATCACCATAATGCGTTATTTTAAAAATTAAACGGTAGGTTTACAATCTATATTTAAAATTAAAGACCTATTTTTTTTATAAATTCTTCAACATTTAAAAATTCCTACTTTTTTTTCTTTTCCAAAATCTTACCTATATATATATATATATATATATATATATATATATATAGATTTTCTGTTTATTGTTATTATACTTACAAATTTGAACTTGAATTAAACTTTATTCAAATTAACAGTTCATACCTCCTTCCCAAACGAGTAGCCACCACCAGACTTCGCATCAAGATCCCCTCAATGACCGAACATCTCGACCCCTTCCCCTATGCAGCTGTTTTGAGCAGCCACCACATGAGGCCCAACTTCCCAAAAACACCTCTTCCTCAAATCGAACTGTCCTCCAGCCTGCTTTGAGAAAAGCACCATGTATGCTCCATACCCCCCAGGTTCGAACGTGACTCCTATGCGACAACATCTCCAAATCGCGACTTCCTGCAAGAAACCACACATCCCCTAGTGTTTGCTTCTTGATACGCCTCCTCCCTATGAGCATGGAAAGTCCTCGAAGTGCCCGTTCGACGACCGCGCTATCCCCAAACCCCTCCCCAATGTCCACGCGACTACCTAGATTCGATTCGATGGGGATAACTGAAGGATAGGGAAACTCACGAGACTCAATCTTTGAACAGCTTTCGTTCGGCAGCTCTTTTTTCTTAAAAGACAAGGCATTTTAAAATCGAAATAGAAGAGGGGAGAGGAAGACGTTTATACTTGCAGAAATGGGAATAGAACGTATTTATCTTTGAAAGCTAATGTTTATACATATATAACGACACAGATTTTATTTATTTATTTTTATTATCATATCTTTCTGCCTGTCATTGTTTCAATAAGAGAATGGTGATAGGGTGGCTTGCATAGGTATAGGATAGGATGGCTGAGATGAAAGAATGGTGGCTGATGGAAAGGAGTGTGACAGCCTAGTCTAGTCAAATACATACATACAAACATACATACATAGATATGTATGTATGTGTGTGTATATATATATATATATATATATATATATATATCATTTTAAATTCAAAAATATCTAACTAAAAATTCGAATCCCAAATGAGGCTGCCGCAAGGCGTTTTTAATGTTATACCCTTATTTCGAACGCAATGGAAAATGTTTCGAGTCTTAATTCAATCGCATGGAGAAGATAGCTTTTTAGACTGAGTTATTATACTGAACTTCGATATAGATTTCAGTGCATTTACAAACCGTATGACCACACGATAACTCCAAATGCTACGAAATGTAAAATCCGATGATAATACAGAATTACGGATCCAATGGAATTGGTTTCGTTGAAATCCGAGGCAGTGTCTCGGAAGGCTATTTTTAAACGTCAATTTAAACGATATATTTTTTAAACTGAACAAAACACTTTTAAATTAAATTTTAAAATTTCTATTATCTTTTGTATTATCAATATAAATTTTATAGGCCTTTAAATTATTTTTAACAAGCTTGAAACCTCAAATTCAATTTTTTTCCTGATTTCCACTCATTTAATTCAATAATTAAATCACCCAATAAATAGTGATATTTGAAATTCAAGTTAAAAATTAACTTTCAAGTATTTAAAATCAATTAAATATTCCAATTTCAAATATCTAAAAATTCCGTGTCGTTACATTCCTTCCCCCGTTTAAGAATTTCGTCCCCGAAATTGCTAGTTAAGAAGAATGACCCAATACCCATTTACCTTTTCCCGAAGCCACACAGTTTTTAACAACTCCATAAAACAATCATTTTATTAAGAACACCCTACCATTCTTTCTAACTTTCCAAACTCATCCATATGTTCCAAATAATATTACCCTCTTAATAATTCAAATTATAGTTTAAAACCAAATTTTAAATTATTGATCTTCGCTTAAAAAATTTCTAACTTCTTAAATTTTTGAAAATTTTCGCCAGCGTCTCCTTTGCACGGCTAGCTCGGAACAACTACAATATGCCTCTACGGGCCCCAAATTTCAAAGGAAAACAAAAGCTAAGTGGCAGAAAACCATCAAATTTCATATGATAATTCAACTACATACCTTTTTGTCGAGCAATTCAAATTTATCTGCCGAAATAAAAAAAACCCCAATTTACCCCTTACTTTTAATTACCTGTACCTTACTTACCAATCATATCCAATCGTAGTGTTCAAAATTATTTTACTAATCTCTTTCCAAAATTTTCAAAATTTATAACATTCAAGCCCGTACGATGTACATATGTCATCTGTATGCAATATCCAATCCGATCGCTCACTCGACCACACAATTTCACTGCCGAACTAGTATCGTTCACCCGATTCCCTAGTGCGGCCTCAGATCTGGTTCCTTAATAAGAAATCGTCATTCTCCTTGCATAGCCATATACTATGATAGAGAATTTCCAGAATCGATCAAAAATCCATATACAGGGTTCACTGTCGAAAATCGAGTGAAAAATCCAACTCAGATCGATAAAACTATCTCGAAATTATATGCTCGAATCTGGATCAAATCGTTGTGCGAATAAAATAATATACGTATATCCTACATATTTATCTCAATTGATTATTAGCTATGTCAATTCTCTTTTATTCACATTTATTTTGATTTCCATTCACTTATTCACAATTTCCCTTTTCACCACTTTTATTAAATCTTCATTGAAATACTTACTCAATATTTTCCCAATACCAAATTTACTTAAGAATTTCTCTTAATTTTCTTAAGTTTATTATAAACATCTTATACAACCTTCTATAGTTATTTTTTCACTTCGCCACTGAAGTTATATCCATTTTATTCAATTTATATTTTCAGTTCAATTTGTTTTCAATTTGCCTTCCAATTACTAATTTATTTCCAAATCAAATCATATATTGACTTCTTTTATGGGCCACCTCTCAAACCTCATTTAATTAACCGATTCCATTAATCAGTTCCATCAGCTCATTTATTTATATCTCAATCAATATTTATTTCCAAACCTTTTATTTTATTTATCCTATTCGAATTAATTTTCCAATTTTACTTTACTTACACAATTTATATTAAATATCATTACAATATTCAATTTTAATTCATTTACTTACCCATTTAAATCAATTAGTATACTTACTAATTTTGTTTTCAATCCTTTGTTTTGTTTAGTCCAACTCGGGCTAAATTTCCAAATCCCTCTTAGTTCAAGTTAATTCCCTTTTTAGTTAAATTTTCAAATTTTATAAGTTCAAACTTACCATTATTCTATTCATCCATTCCTTCCCATTTTATTTCACTTGGTTTATTTTACTCATTTATTTTAACATAATTCAAATTTGAACATTATTCAAATGTTCTGTTCCAATTTCCATTTAGTTACACTAAATAAATTTGTTCATTCACAAATTATTTCCAACTTGATAAATTTTTATTCAATAATTATTTCCAGTTGACCTACTTAGGCTTAATCTCTCAAATTCACTTTACTTAACTCAATTCAAGTTGATTTTCACTTTAATTCAAATCTTATAAGTCTTCAAACTTATTAATATTCTATAAACATTTTTAAACCAACTCTAGAGTCATTAAATAATCACTTAAGTATTTCAAAATCAATTTTGGAATCAATTGTATCCAAAATCCTTTGGTATACCCAATTTTTCCTTTGCAATTCAAAATCAAAACAGTTTTACCAACCCAAACTTCAACATTCACAACAATTAGGTAGCACAACATTTAGGTAGCAATTCCTCCCTTGGAAATTTGAAAATGAACATCGATGATGCTACAGTCATCACCGAAATTATTTTCCAGCGACCAAAGTGAGTTTAGTGCTTTTATTCTTTTCAAAACATTCAAATATTTTTAATTCCAAATCTCACCCGATTTCATAGCCAATTCAAAAATATTTCTGAATAATACAACTATCATTCCTCCAAAGCCTCGAAAATCATTTTCAAACTCAAATGGAATTAAATTTCCTAAATTTTCGAATTTCAAATCCTTTGAATCCATATTCAAATATTTCTCTGGAATTTTATCCCATTTCAATTATGAATCACATTTATAATTCACATTTACAAATTCCATTCTGTTATATGAATCTATTTCCTTAACTTTTGGTTATAACTTCAATTCCATATTCAATTTCCACAACAACAATGATAATAATTTAATATTATCACTTCCTAATAACCAAGCAATTCATATTTAACTTTAATAATCTCCAAAATTATTTCTTTTGTATATAAAAATAATTTGGGTAAAATTATTCCATTTACCCTATTTAAAACAACACAATGTCAAGTTTCTCTATTCAAGTGTTTTGAGATCTCTATCAATAATGTTAATTACTCGTATTGAGTAGAATCCATAAGCCACTTAACAAACCAATCAATATAATATAAAATAATTTTATGTTCACTAACAAATACGCGTTCATATCTATTAATATACTCAAACTCATTCTAGGGTGCTACTGACCCTATCTCTAATGAGTAATCTTCACCAGAGCCAAGGTTCTCGCTTAAGCTTCAGGTTTGATACCAACCGTAATGGCCCCATATCTGTACCCCTTTGAGTCGATAATATTCTCCATCGGCACAACTCAAATGTAAATATGAACCATTATGGGAAAAGAAGAAAAAGGGTAGAAGAAGAAAATAGAGAACAACATCAAAATCTCACAATCATAGGGTAACAATATATAATAGATAACAACTGATCTTTATAGAAAAGGAACTATTAAATGTTAACCCCGTTCCAGCATGCGAGCTAAAAGGCCTACGAGTTAGAGGCGTCAACGGGTTAAGACTTGAAACGACCTACGACTTAAGATGCCTAACGACTTAGGAGACCTCACGACTTAAGGAAAGGACCGACTCAAAGAATCCCCGACTCAACTAGTAGCGACTCAATGATACAGGCCGACTCATTAAGCTGCCGACTCAAGAAACCTCACGATTCATTCTATCACCGACTCATCTGACCTGGCTCCGACTCATCAAAGACCGACTCATTTGGTCGCGACTCATCCAGTCGAGGCCCTTAAGTATTCCATTGGGTTTACGACTCAGGAGATGAACGGTTCATAAAACCTTACGACTCAAGTTCATTAACGACTCAACGACCCAAGGAGAGATCCGAGTCATAAAACCTTATGACTCAAAAGACTTACGACTTAAGGAGTCTATGACCTAAGGCAGCTACGACTCAAAAGATAGGTCAATTCACGACACACGACTCAGAGACAAGCTCAGAATCATGCTGCAAGGGGATGACTCGTTGATGACTTACGACTTAAGATGAGTCGTACATGATGACTCATTGATGACTCAACCTGAAGCTGCTGTGTAGAAGACCAGGGTCGCCTCATCTTAGACGGCAACTTTTAACTCGCAGACGACTCACGATGAGTCGGCCACGACTCACGACTCATGATGAGTCGGTCACGACTCATGACTTGAAAGTTCCAGCCTAAAAATTTGCCTATAAATATATGGCCACATTCAATGGGGAGGGGACCTTTTTTGGGCTAATTCTCGAAGCACCGTTACTCTGCCATTTTCTCAACTCAAGCAGCACTCCAAGCACTCCAAACTCCAAGGACGCTATTACACACTTCAAAGAAGAATCACAATCATTCAAGATGAATTCGAAAGATTATTCTTCATGGGAGTTTGAACTATTTGTCTGAAGTTAATTGTAATTGAAGAAAGTGATATAAATTGTACTCATATCAGCAATAAAGAGAATCTAAGTGGACGTAGGCCTGATTTTGGGCCGAACCACTATAAAACTTGTGTTTTTACTGCTTTTCTGCAATCTCCTTACTTATAATTCTTTCCCGATCTATCGGGTGGTGCTTTCACAAATACACTTCATACACCGGGGTGTTAGCGTTCAAATTTAAGCGTTAACATTATTGTTTTATACATTACATCATCAGAGTACAACACCAAACAATAACACAATACTGGACAGTTATAATAACATGTTCTCACAAAGCTGAATATACAACATGCCATACGTAATGGAATATAAGTTAGGTACGTGATATATGTCTCCATCATCTAGCTCGTCTCCTGAGCTCCATAGCATCCTATCCTAAATCTGTAATACTCGGTCTGACCCAAACATTATAATAAAATAATACACGAGTCAGTTTGGAAACCCAGCATGAGAAAACACACTCAATTTTGAATTATTATTATATTTTTCAAAATCCTTTGAAAACAAAGGTATCTCGTAAGACCACACCATAAATAAACATTCCGGGTTTTCACCTTACGATAAACAAAATATTTTTTGTCAAATCCGTCTGATATTATAATAGTGTCTATAGAAAGTAAAATAGAATATAGTTGAAATGCTTGCATCTCACGTTCCAGCAAAGTTGGACATAATCAAAACCATACGGGCGCTTATTGGAAAATGGATTCCATGTAATGGCAGGGCTATTGGGGTCCGCCAATCACAGTACCTGACCTAGATCAGGGTACCAGTGACTACTTCCGATCCCCTACAACACAAGACTTGAGCTACCCCATACTGGATAGTCCGAATAAGATCTCCTCATGGTTGGGATCAGCAACTGCCCACACAGCTGAGATCAAGGGACTCTAGAGAGGGATGACCTTACCCTAACTGGGTGCTACCAAGTTAGCCTTGCTGCACCTCTCCTGTTTCAACCATTCCCAATTGATGAGGCTTGAGGTTAAGAGTTACCTTTTAACATCGAATTTCATTTAGAATGCTCATCATCTGCCAATGACGATGGTCTGATAGCATTCGTCCATACAAGTTGCCTTGGGTCTGGCAAACCGAATCACCGTATTCATCATCTTCACGGTATTCATTCCCTTCATTCAAACCGGATCGAAATGGTTTTCAGATAATTAAATCCGATCTCGGTCTCTTCGAAACGATCAGCGCATTGGCCAATACCGATACTCGGTTATTTAACTATCAAATTAAACAATCATTCAACAACTTATGTTATTTCCACTGAAAAACACCAAGTCTTATTAATTTAGATTTAAATAAATTAAATCACTTAATCCAAAAATATACACTTAAAACATTTAAAATAAAACTACTTAAATCACTTTATTCAAAATAGTAATTATGAAGTTTTATAATAATTTCCCAAGTAAAACTTTAGGCAAAAACTACTTTAAAATAAAACTGTTATGTAAGGTACAAATATTAAATGGTTATCCTTTAAATCATAATACTGATTTAACCCTTAAATATAACTAACTACTATAATTAACTTAATTAATATTTACTTTAATTTTTTTAAACAATTTAAATAATAAATTTCTCTAAAAACTTTCTTTTGAAAACACATTTAAAACTTCTACTTTACATTTAAAAATCTTTCAGTGAAAATATACATAGATTTTCAGGAAAATACACTTTCCACTCCAATATAGCCTATCTAATCCTTTATAAATCCTTCTTGATTTATCTCCAGTTTAATTTACGTCCCAGTCCCGTATATTTTCTGTCACATTTTAAAAATAAAACCACTATTTATTTTTAAAACGAAGTACCCTTTCCTCATAAATTCCCACCATGAATTTATAAATCCAAATTATCCACTGATAAATATTCACTTATATTTATAAACCAGTTTATAAATTTCATCGTCTCATTCTCCTTTTAACCACTATTTCAATTTTCAAATCGATTTTCTGAATTAATTTCCTTTTAAAATTTATTTCTCGATTTATCTGAATTTATCCCAAAATCCATTAATTCCAGATTCGCTCCTTTATTATTATTTAAAACCTTACTTAAATCTGAAATATCGATTTTATATTTTATTCCAAACTTCTCCTTTAATTTTCCCAAACCATTTAAAAATTAAATTTAAAAAAATAAATCCTTTGTACTTAATATCAATATTGCTTGAGTCCTTACTTTTAAAATTCTTTAATTCACATTTATTAAAAGACTCTATTCTTTTTCATATTGCAGAATTTATTAAATAAGATTTCAAAATCAACACTTTACTTTTTTCCCAACTCGCCTTTTTTATTTATCCAACTTCGCCATAAATATTTTACTTAAAAATTTCCTTTTTATTTCCTTCCAAAACCCAGTATTTATATTTTTGACATTTCAAAATACCCAAAATATATCACAGCATCTAATAAATTCAATTTTCCAACATAATCTATCACAGGTTGTCAAATAAATCATATCACTAAATATGAAAACAAATTCCAACATTTTTTAGGAAACAAGTTGGATCCCTCCAACCTGTTTCCCTGTATTCACAAATGTTAGTATAATATAAAATTATCAATCCCACTTCAAGGGGGATATCATGGTATATAGGGTTATCCGCTATTATGCGGGACGCCTACGGTCTCATCCGCTATATAATGCGAGAATATCAATCACTCCAATATATATAATACTATATATAATATCACATCCAGACTGATAATAATTATCAATTTAAATCAATCATCCAATAATTTAGTTTTAACATTTTAAATTAACCAGTAGTCCAATTTGAGTGAGATTAACTCACCTTTATTTTGTTTGCAATCCACTCCAAACTAGCTCATCTCACTACGATTTTAGACCTTGTACAAACATGGTTTATTAATATTTGAAATAATCGAATAGTTAGTTACCATTTATGAATTTAATTTAAACGCATTTTCTTTTTAAAATCCTTTAGTAACTAAAATAATTAGATAAGTTAATTAAACTGGTTAATCACAATAATACGTTATTTTAAAAATTAAACGGTAGGTTTACAATCTATTTATAAAATTAAAGATCTAATTTTTGTATAAATTCTTCAACATTTAAAAATTCCTACTTTTTTCTTTTCCAAAATCTTACCTATATATATACATATATAGATTTTCTATTTACTATTATTATTCTTACAAATTTGAACTTAAATAAACTTTATTCAAATTAACAGTTCATACCTCCTTCCCAAACGAGCAACCACCACCAAACTTCGCACCGAGATCCCCTCAGTGATCGAACATCTCGACCCCTTCCCCTGTGCCGTTGCAAGCAGCCGACTTCCCAGAAACACCTCTTCCCCAAATCGAACTGCCCTTCTGCCTGCTTCGAGAACAGCACCGTGCACACCTCATACACCCAGGTTCGAACGTGACTCCCACACGACAACATCCCCAAATCGCGACTTCTAGCATGCAACCGTGCATCCCCCAGGGTCTGCTTCCCGATACCGCTCCTTCCTCCGAGCACGGGAAATCCTCAAAGTGCCAGTTCGACGACCGAGCTACTCCCAAACCCCAACCCCAACGTCCCAGCGACTACCTAGGTTCGATTCGATTGGGATAACTAAAGGAGGGCGAAACTAGCGATACTCTATCTTTGAACATCTTTCGTTCGACAGCTCTTTTTTTTAAAAGACTAGGCATTTTGAAATCGAAATAGAAGAGGGAAGGGGAAGATATTTATAATTGCGGAAATGGGAACAGAACGTATTTATCTTTGAAAGCTAATGTCTATACATATACAATGGTATTATTTATTTTTATTATCATTGTCTTTCTGCCAGTCATTGTTTCGATCAGAGAATTGTGATAAGGTGGCTTGCATAGGTATAGGATATGATGGTTGAGATGAAAGAATGGTGGCTGATGGAAAGGAGTGTGACAGCCTAGTCTAGTCAAATACATAAACACACACACACACACACACATATATATATATATATCATTTTAAATTCAAAAATATCTAACTAAAAATTCGAGTCACAAATGAGGCATGCCGCCAGGCCTTTATAATGTTATACCCCTATTTTAAACATAATGGAAAAGGTTTCGAGTCCTAATTCGATCGTTTGGAGAAGATAATATTTTGGACCGAGTTATTATATTGAACTTCAATATAGATTTCAGCGCGTTTACAAACCGTATGATCACACGATAACTCCAAATGCTACGAAATTTGAAATTCGATAATAATACTCTATTACGATCCAATGAAACTAGTTTAGTTGAAATTCGAGACCGTGCCTCAGAAAGCTATTTTTAAATGTCAATTTAAACCATATGTTTTTACAACTGAACAAAACACTTTTGAATTAAATTTTAAAACTTCTATTATCTTTAGTATTACCAATATAAAAATCTTAAGCCCTCAAATTATTTTTAACAAGCTTGAAACCTCAGATTCATTTTTTTAATCTCGATTTCCACTCATTTAATTCAATGATTAAATCACCTAATAAATAGTGATATTTGAAATTCAAGATAAAAATTAACTTTCAAACAATTAAAATCAAATAAATATTCCAGTTTCAAATATCCAAAAATTCCGGTTCGTTACATTCCTCCCTCCGTTTAGGAATTTCGTCCCCGAAATTGCTAGCTAAGAAGAATGGCCTAATACTAGTTTACTTTTTCCCAGAGCCATACAGTTTTTAACAACTCCCCAAAACAATCTTTTTATTAAGAACATCCTATCATTCTATCTAACTTTCCAAACTCATTTGTGGGTTCCAAATAATATTACACCCTTAATAATTCAAATTATAGTTTAAAACCAAATTTTAAGTTATCAAAATTTTCTCAAAGTTTTTCTAACTCCTTAAATTTTCGAAAATATTCGCCGGCGTCTCCTTTGCATGGCTCGCTCGGAACAACTACAAAATGCCTCTACGGTCGTAAATTTTAAAAGAAAACAAAAGCCAAGTGGCTAGATCAGAAAACCATCAAATTTTACGACAATTTAAATACATACCCTTTTATCGGGCAATTCAAATTTATCTTCTGAAATCAAAAACACCAATTTACCCCTTGCTTTTAATTACGTGCACCTTACTTACCAATCATATCCAAACGCAAAGTTACAAAATTATTTTACTTATCTCTTTTCAAAATTTATTACATTCAAGCCCATACGATGTACATATATCATCCGTACATAATATCCAATATGATCGCTCACTCGATCACACAATTTCACTTCCGAACTAGTATCGGCCACCTGACTCCCTAGTGCGGACTCAGATCCGGTTCCTTAGTCAGAAACCGCATTCTCCTTGCATAGCCATATACTATGATAGAGAATTTCCAGAAGCAATCAAAAATCCATATCCAGGGTTTACCGTCGAAAATCGAGTGAAAAATCCAACTCAGATCGATATAACTATCTCGAAATTCTATGCTCGAATCTGGATCAAATCGTTATGCGAATAAAATAATATATGTACATTCTACATATTTATCTCAATTGATTATTAGCTATGTCAGTTCTCTTTTTTTCACATTTATTTTGATTTCCATTCAATTATTCACAATTTCCCTTTCGCCTCTTTTATTAAATCTTCATTCAAATACTTAATCAATATTTTTCAAATACCAAATTTACATAAGAATTTCTCTTAATTTTCTTAAGTTTATTATAAACATCTTGTACAACCTTCTATAGTTATTTTCCATTTCACCACTAAAGTAATATCCATTTTTATTCAATTTATATTTTCAATTCCATTTGTTTTCAATATGCCTTCCAATTACTAATTTATTTCCCAATCAAATCAAATATTAACTTTTTTTACCGGCTACCTCTCAAACCTCATTTAATTAACCAATTCCCTAAATCAGTTCCATTAACTCATTTATTTATATCTCAATCAATTTTTATTTCCAAATCTTTCATTTTATTTAGCCTCTTCGAACTAATTTTCTGATTTCATTTTACTTACACAATTTCAATATCATTCCAATATTCAATTTCAATTCATTTGCTTACCTGTTTAAATCAATTAGTTTACTTACTAATTTTGTTTCCAATCCTTTGTTTTGTTTAGTCCAGCCAGGGCTAAATTTCGAGACCCCTCTTAGTTCAAGATAATTCCCTTTTCAGTTAAATTTTCAAATTTTATGTGTTCAAACTTACCATATTCTATTCACCCATTGCTTCCCATTTTATTTCACTTAATTGGTTTATTTTACTCATTTATTTTAACATGATTCAAATCTAAACAATATTCAAATGTTTAGTTCCAGTTTCCATCTAGTTACACTAAATAAATTTGTTCATTCACAAATTCTTTCCAACTTGATAAATTTTTATTCAATAATTATTTCCATTCGGCCTAGTTAGGCTTAACCTCTCAAATTCTCTTTACTTAACTCCATTCAAGTTGATTTTCACTTTAATTCAAATCTTATAAGTCTTCAAACTTACTGATATTCTATAAACATTTTAAACAAAATCTAGAGTCTTTATATATTCATTTAAGTATTTCAAAATCATTTTTGGAATCAATTGTATCCAAAATCCTTTGGTATACCCAATTATTCCTTTGCAATTCAAAATCAAAACAGTTTTACGAACCCAAATTTCAACATTCACAACATTTAGGTAGCAATTCCCCCCTTGGAAACTCAAAAATGAACATCGATGATGCCGCAATTATCACTGAAATTATTTTACAACGACCGTAGTGAGTTTAATGCTTTTATTCTTTTCAAAACATTTCAAATATTTTTAATTTCATATCTCACCAGATTTCATAGCCAATTCAAAAATATTTTCGAATAATACCGCTACCATACCTCCAAAGCCTTTGAAAATCATTTTCAAAATCAAAGGGAATTAAATTTCCTAAATTTTCAAATTTCAAATCCTTTCAATCCATATTCAAATATTTCTATTGAAATTTTTCCTATTTCAATTATAAATCACATTTATAATCCACATTTAAAAATTCCATTCCGTTATATGAATCTATTTGCTTAACTTTTGGTTATAATTTCAATCCCTTATTCAATTTCCACAACAACGATAATAATTTAATATTATCACTTCCTAACAACTAAGCAATCCATATTTAACTTTAATAATCTCCAAAATTATTTATTTTATATATAAAAATAATTTGGGTAAAATTAATCCATTTACCACATTTAAAACAACACAATGTCGAGTTGCTTTAATCAAGTGTTTAATGATCTCTACCAATAACGTTAATTACTCGTATTGACTAGAATCCATAAGCCACTTAACAAACCAATCAACACAATATAAAATAATTTTATATTCACTAACAAATAAGCGCTCATACCTATTAATACACTCAAACTCATTCTAGGGTGCAACCGACCCTATCTCTAAAGAGTAATCCACACCAGAGCCAAAGTTCTTGCTTAATCTTCAGGTTTGATACCAACTGTAACAGCTCCAAATCCGTACCCCTTTGAATCGACTATATTCTCCATCAGTTCAACTCAAATTGGATGGAAATACAAACACTTATAGGAAAAGAAGAAAATAGAGAACAACATCAGAATCTCACAATCGCAGCGGAACAGTATATAATAGATAACAACTGATCTTTATACAAAAAGAACTATTGCTATTTTATAAATTACATCACCAGAGTACAATACCAAATAATAACACAATACTGGACAGTTATAATAACTTGTCCTCACAAAGCTGAATATACAGCATACCATATACAGCGGAATATAAGTCAGATACGTGATATATGTCTCCGTCATCCAACTCGTCTCCTGAGCTGCATAGCATCCTATCCTGAATCTGTAATACTCGGTCTGACCCGAACGTTATGATAAAATAATACCCGAGTCAGTCTAGAAAACTAGCGTGAGAAAACACAGTCAATTTTGAATTATTATTATATTTTTCAAAAATCCTTTGAAAACAAAGGTATCTCGTAAGACCACGCCACAAATAAACACCTCGGGTTTTTATCTTACTATAAACAAATCATTTTTATCAAATCCATCTGATATTATAATAGTGTCTATAGAAAGTAAAATAGAACATAGCTGAAATGCTTGCATCTCAAGTTCCAGCATAGTTGAGCGCAATCAAAACCGTACGGGCGCTTATTGGAAAATGGATTCCATATAATGGCAGGGTTACTGGGCTCTCGTCCATCACAGTACCTGGCCTGGATTAGCGTACCGGGGGCCTCTCCCGATCCCCTGCAACACAAGACCGAAGCTGCCGCTTATGGAAAGTTCGAATAAGATCACCCCGCGGTTGGGATCAGCAACCGCCCTCACAGCCGAGATCAAGGGACTCTAGACAGGGATGACCTTACCTAAATTGGGTGTTACCCACTTACCCTAGCTGCACCTCTCATGTTCTATCCATTCCCAGTTGATGAGGCTTGAGGCTAAGCATTACCTTTTAAGATTGAATTTCACTTAGAATGCTCATCGTCCTCCAATGGCGATGGTCTAATAGCATTCATCCATACAAGTTGCCATTGGTCTGGACAAACCGAATCACCATCTTCATCATCTTCATGGTATTCATTCACTACGTTCAAACCGGGTCGAAGTGGTTTTCGGATAATTAAATCTGATTACGATTTCTTCGAAACGATCATCGCATTGGCCAATATTGATAGTCGGTTATTTAACTATCAAATTAAACAATCATTCAACCAATTATTTTATTTCCACTGAAAAACACCAATTCTTATTAAATTTAGATTTTAAATAAATTAAATCAGTTATCCAAAAATATACACTTAAAACATTTAAAATAAAACTACTTAAATCACATTATTCAAAATAATAATTATGAAATTATATAATAATTTCCCAAGTAAAACTTTAGCCAAAAACTACTTAGAAATAAAACTGTTATATAAGGTACAAATATTTAATGGTTATCCTTTAAATCATAATACTAATTTAACCTTTAAAAACAACAAACTACTGTAATTAACTTAATTAAAATTTACTTTAAATTTTTTAAAACAATTTAAATAATAAATTTCTCTAAAATCATTGTTTTAAAAACACTTTTAAAACTTCTAATTTATACATAAAAATCTTTCTTTGAAAATGAAAATACACTTTCCACTCCAATATAGCCCATCTAATCCTTTATAAATCCTTCTCGATTTATCTCCAGTTTAATTTACGTCCTAATCCCTTAAATTTTCTTCCTGCATTTTTAAAAATAAAACCACTTTTTTTTTTAAAACGAATTACCCTTTCCTTATAAATTCCCATAGTGAATTTATAAATCCAAATTATCCACTGATAAATGCACTTATATTTATAAACCCAGTTTATAAATTACATAGTCTCATTCTCCTTTTTACCACTATTTCAAAACACTTGATCGATTTTAAAATCGATTCTCTGAATTAAATTCCCTTAAACATTTATTTCTCGATTTATCTGAATTTAACCCAAAATCCTTTAATCCCAGATTCACTCCTTTATTATGGTTTACAACGTTATTTAAATCTGAAATATCAGCTTCATATTTTATTCCAAACTTCTGCTTTACTTTTTCCCAACCCATTTAAAACTTAAATTCAAAAAAATAAATCCTTTGTACTTAAAATCAATATTGCTTAAGTCCTTACTTTTAAAATCCTTTAATTCACATTTATTCAAAGACTCTATTCTTTTTCCATATTCCGAAAATTATTAAATAGGATTCTAAATCAATTATTTACTTTTTTCCCCAATTCACCCTTTTTATTTATCCAACTTCACCATAAATATTTTACTTAAAAATTTCCTTTTTATTTCCTTCCAAAACCCAATATTTATATTTTTTGTATTTTGAAATACCTAAAAATATATCACAGCATCCAATAAATTCAATTCTCCAACATAATCTATCACAGGTTATCAAATAAATCATATCACTAAATATGAAAATAAATTCCAACATTTTTTAGGAATCTGGTTGGATCCCTCCAACCTGTTTCCCTGCAACCGTAGATGTTAGCACAATAGAAAATTACCAATCTTACTTCAAGGGGGATATCGTGGTATATATGGTCATCCTCTATTATGCGGGGCGCATAGGGTCTCATCCACTATATAATATGGGAATATAAATCACGTCAATATATATACTACTATATATAATATTACGTTCAGACTGATAATAATTATCAATTTCAATCAATCGTCCAATAATTTAATTTTAACTTTTTAAATTAACCAGTAGTCCAATTTGAGTGAGATTAACTCACCTTTGTTTTTGTTTGCAACCCACTCCAAATCGGCTCATCTCTCCACGATTTTGGACCTTGTACAAACATTATATAGTTTATTAATATTTGAAATAATCGAACAATCAATTACCATTTATTAATTTAATTTAAACCAATTTTCCTTTTAAAAATCCTTTAGTAATTAAAATAATTAAATAAGTTAAAAAGGTTAATCATCATAATACGTTATTTCAAAAATTAAACAGTGGTTTATCATATATATTTAAAATTAAACATCTAATTTTTGTATAAATTCTTCAACATTTAAAAATTCCTACTTTGTTTTCTTTTCCAAAATCTTACTTATATACATATATATAGATTTTCTGTTTACTATTATACTTACAAATCTGAACTTAAATTAAACTTTATTCAAATTAACAGTTCATACCTCCTTCCCAAACGAGTAGCCACCACCAAACTTCGCATCGAGATCCCCTCAGCGATCGAACATCTTGACCCCTTCCCCTGTTCCGTTGCAAGCAGCCACCACGCGAGGCTCGACTTCCCAAAAACAACTCTTTCCCAAATCGAACTGCCCTCTTGCCTGCTTTGAGAATAGCACCGTGCACGCCCCATACCCCCAGGTTCGAATGTGACTCCCACGCGACAACATCCCCAAATCGCGACTTCCAACTAGCAATCGCACATCCCTCAGGATCTGCTTCCCGATGCCCTTCCTCCCTATGAGCACAAATAGTCTTCGAAGTGCCAGTTCGACGACCGCGCTAACCTCAAAACCCAACCCCAACGTCCCACGCGACTACTAGATTCGATTCAATTGGGATAACTGAAGGAGAGGGAAACTCGCGAGACTCTATCTTCGAACAGTTTTCGTTCGTCAATTCTTTTTTTTTAAAACTAGGCTTTTTGAAATCGAAAAGGAAGAAGGGAGGGGAAGATTTTTATACTTAAGGAAATGGGAATAGAACCTTTTTATCTTTGAAAGCTAATGTTTATACATATACAAAAGTATGGATTTTTTTTTTATTTTTTTATTATCATTATCTTTCTGCCTGTCATTGTTTCGATCGGAGAATGGTGATACGATGACTTGCATAGGTATAGGATAGGATGGCTAAGGTGAAAGAATGGTGGCTGATGGAAAGGAGTTTGACAGCCTAATCTAGTCATATATATATATATACACACACACACACACGTATACATTTATATACACACACATATATATCATTTTAAAATCAAAAATATCTAACTAAAATTTCAAATCCCAAATGAGGCATGCCGCCAGGAATTTATAATGTTAAACCCCTATTTTGAACACAATGGAAAAGGTTTCGAGTCCTATTTCGATCGTATGGAGAAGATAGCTTTTTGGACCAAGTTATTATATTAAACTTCGTATAGATTTCAGCGCGTTTACAAACTGTATGACCACACGATAACTCCAAATGCTACGAAATTTGAAATCCGGTAATAATACACTATTACAGATCCAACGGAACAAGTTTCGTCAATACCCGAGACTATGCCTCGGAAGGATATTTTTAAATGTCAATTTAAACGATATATTTTTAAAACTGAACAAAACACTTTTAAACTAAATTTTAAAACTTCTATTATCTTCGGTATTATCAAAATAAATTTTATAAGCCTTCAAATTATTTTTAACAAGCTTGAAACCCCAGATTATATATTTTTTCCTGACTTCCACTCATTTTTTTCAATAATTAAATCACCCAATAAATAGTGATATTTGAAATTCAAGTTAAAAATTAACTTTTAAATATTTAAAATCAATTAAATATTCTAATTTCAAATATCCAAAAATTCCGCATCGTTACAAATATATTTAAAGTTAAGCTTGTACATATATTGCCGTTCAAGTACTAGACAAGTTACACACAACCGGTTTTGAGGTAATATAGTTCTGAGCTAAATAATTAATGAACATGGTTATATTGTAGAATCAAAGAGTTATATAATAGAACAGGGGTAGTCCCACTTTCCTAGAACATGGGAAGTTAATCGTTTTTATTTTTTATCAGATCAGTTACAAGCTTCCTAGTTGTTTTTGTTATTAGCTATTTATAAAAATTAGCACCCTTAACTAATGGGAAAAAGTGTATTATGTCGGACTTATAAAGTGGAATGTGACTTCAGTATTTCAGCCTTTAATATAATATTGTTATGCAATTCACATAGAGGTACGATCTTGTATTAGTACCAACTGAAACTAGCTTACTTTCTATACTCATTTTATTTTCAATTATTTAGGCCACTGACATTCCAAGAAATGGCATTCCAAGAAATTAAAAAAATGTACAGTAAAAAAAAGTATAGCATACTTTGTCATTGTCAACTTCAGTGGGGTCCAAATCTTTCAGTTTTGATAAATCCCATTTTCTCATTCTTGGGATTTTGGTTTGCAGATTTTCCTTCTCATTAATTATTTGTGTTCGTTCACAAAACCAGTACTTCAAGAAAAAGATAAATACATTTATATTTTTGTAATAAATATAAATTTGAATATATTTATGTTTAGTTAAAGTTATGAAAGCATACCAGTAACACCATAGTACAGCTGGTATACTTCTAGGGTCAGCATGATACTTTTTAACATTTTTCAAAACATTTTCACATATTGCCTATGGCCAGGAGATTGAATTTAATTTTTTTAAATTTAGCAACTTAGGCAAGAAACCCCATTGCTATAGCTTTGGTAGCTTTGGTTGTTTGGAAAAAGGAAAGTTATAACCAGCAATAATAATAACAATTTCACTAAATCTTAATTTCCTTTTTCCTCTTCTAATAGTGTATTCAACTTTTTGTTACTATTTTTTTGGCTGACTATGTCTTCTTCTTGAAAATTGGCACTTAAAAATTACAGAAACTTTCCGTGGTTGAGGCTTTGTTAGATGCTGGTATAGGAAGTAAGTCTTCTCTAGCTAATAGCATACAAAATATTTGACTGATTTCTTCAGGACTTCTTTTGAGTAATTTGTTTCCACATTTTCTTTTACATCAAAAGAAGCAATGATATCATCTAAATTCGAAGCACTTTTCCTTAAATCTTGTCATGCTATTGAATCTCTAAGAAAACATTGAAGAAGTTTTTGAATGGTGTTTTCCTATAAAAGCTTTTGCTTCGGGTGAAAGAATGTTTTTCTCCTTTATAATTGACATCAATTTATAGATTACATCTAAATTACATCTATATGTACCTGTGTACTGTTCCCTTTTCTGCTTCTTGGGTATTTTTTAATTTCATACTGATCAACATCATCTGAATCAGTAGTTTCTTCAACTGGTTGTTGTGAAATTGTTTTTTCTTCATCAGAGTTTTCGAATTGATTATGTTTGAAATCCTTATCTGTGAAGTCTTCACTCTTGATTATGTTTGAAATCCTTATCGAATTGATTACGTATAACATAATAAATACCGAATTTAAGTCAATTGCAGTTTTCCTGATGGATTTATGTGAAATAAACTTGTTTAATCAACTTTTAAGTACAAAAATATTATTCTTTACTCTTGCTAACATTTTATTATATATGACAATTTTTATGTAGCGTAATGATGCACATAAGGTCTTCTGAATCAAAATTATTCATTCGAAAAGCTACTTGCATATTCATAAATGAAGGAGGAAGCCAATGCATAAACATAAGACCTTATCTAGTCCTTTCTACAATGAACATAGCCAGAGACCATCTTTTTCTTTAACTCCATTGGTAACTGTTTTCCTACTTAAGTTTCCTATAATATTTAGTCGTACTCTTCAATTTTTATATACATATTAAACTGGAAGCTAGATTCCATATTTTAAATAACAAAATAGTTAAATTTCAAAAAAATGTTATGACGACTAAAAAAGATAAACCAAATAATCTTTTTATATAAATTTTTGTATAGATATTTTGGCATTTTCTATAATCTAGTTTGCAATTTCCATTCACCACTTTTATTCATTATTTCTTCTTATTATTAAGTTACATCTTCTATTTTAAGAGTTAATAATAAAAAGTACAAATTTATGTGTCCACTCCTCTATTTCTAGAAGATCACAAACTTTTCTCAAAAAAAAAAAAACAGAACAAAAAAACAAATTTATTTACTATTGTCTATTCACTTTTTCTTTACTGCTTACACATTAGACTCTTTATTCATTATTTTTGTACTATTTATAAAGTAGCATAATTTCAAAAAAACTTAAATCAACTAAAAAAGATAAAACATATAATCTTTTCGTAAAAAATCCTATAAAGATATTTTGGCCTTTTTTACCACAATTTTCAATATTCATTCACTATTTTCATCCATTGTTATTGTCATCATGTTGCCTTTTTTTACGAAATTTTCCAATATCCATTCACTATTTTCATTGATATCTGCACATTAATATCTTTATTCACTCATTTTATAGTGTTCATCAGCTGTTACGTTGATCATTTTTGTGTTTTTACTGTTGCTATTGCATTTTCAACTTAGTGTTTTACATTCAGCATTGCTATTCCTATTTCTGTCTCCTATTTCCAATATCTATACAACCTTTGATCTTTGTCGCCCATTGCCCTTACTAATCACCATCTATTTCTTATCTACCTTCTACAACCACAATTTCACCATCTTTCAATTTCCTCACAAAGTAAATCTATTACTGCTCAAACAACTTTTGTACCAATTGCCATCCAATACATTTGAGCTCAAATCTCTACCTGAAATATGACATCCTCATACCCCATCTAGACTACAACCTAAAATAAGGACAACTCCTCAACAATACACCTCAACTACTTCAATAATAAATTCCATCATACACTCACCATCTTCAATACCACTTCAATCTCCTCCCATCAATTACACCTTATCAGAACTGATTAATTTGGTATACTACAACAAACTTTAACTATCTACAACAAGACATTACAATTACCCACTGAAACCACAACCAAAATTGCTTCTCCCTAAAAACGTTTTTTATTCTGAATGACAACTGTTCTAAACCATGAATATTAACAAACATGTTTGGTTATTTAAAAACACGTTATTAATTGTGAATATTGGCTAAGTTTTCAAATTTCTAATTGACCATTACTTAGACAACTAAAAAAGATAAAGTTATTATCTTTCTATACTTTGAAACTTTCTTCACTTGCTTCTAATTGTAAATTTTCATTTCATCAAATAATGCTTGTTGATTTTTAGTCGTGAATGTTCACTTTTCTATTTTATTAATTTTCACCTAAAGTCTTATTTAGTTTAACTTTCAAACTAACTCATCATAGCCTTTATTATCAAAAACTTTCTCAATATTATACGCTGTAATATTCAGTTAAGATGTTTGATATTTACCTTGTAAAATAACAATTATTTGTTGGTAAACTGGTTAAGATACTTTAATGTCTACATGTCATCTATAATAAGAAAATTTTAAACCGTGCAAATTGATATTGGTGTAAAAGAAAAAATTCAAACATTTGTTCTTTACAAAAAAAAACCTGTTGGATTTAATTTGTATTTTTTTTTGAAAAGAGAGGTACTTTATATACTAAAAGTACTTTATCTTTTTTTATGAAAAAGAGCTACTTTATATGTTAAAAACTATCTTAATCCTAAAAAAATACAAAATAGTTAAAAAGATAAAGCATATTATATTTTTATTCAAATTTTTTGTGTAGTATGATATTTTTTGATCAACTTGTTATTTTTACCTCACAATTGATTTTATGATTTTCATAAATGTAGAATCAGACTGGACCAACACAAGAATTACCTGATGCTGATGAAAAATAGGACTTCACAGATAAGGATTTCAGACATAATCAATTAGAAAACTCCGATGAAGAAAAAACGATTTCACAACAACTAGCTGAAGAAGTTGCTGATTCGAATGATGTTGATCAGTATGAAATTAACAAAATACCCAAGAAGCAGAAAAGGCAACTGTACATAGGTATATATAGATGTAATTTGGATGCAATCTATAAAGTGATGTCAATTGTAAAGGAGAAAAACATTCTTTTACCCGAAGCAAAAGCTGTTATAGAAAAAACATCATTCAAAAACTTCTTCAATGTTTTTCTTAGAGATTCAATAACACGACAAGATTTAAGGAAAAGTGCTTCGAATTTAGATGACATCGTTACTTCTTTTGGTGTAAAAGAAAATGTTTTCACACTTGGAAACAAATTACTTAAAATAAGTCCTGAAGAAGTCAGTCTAATATTTGGAATGCCATTAGCTGGACAAGACGTATTTCCTATACCAACTTCTAACAAAGCCTCAGCCATGGAAAGTTTCTCCAATTTTTTAAGTACCAATTTTCAAGAAGAAGACATAATCAGCCAAAAAACAGTAACAAAAGATTGAATACACTGTTAGAAAAGGAAAAAAGGAAATGAAGATTTAGTGAAATTGTTATTATTATTGCTGGTTGTAACTTTCCTTTTTCCAAACAACCAAAGCTATATGCAATGGGGTTTCTTGCCAATGTAGCTAAATTTAAAAAAATTAAATTCAACCTCCTGGCCATAGGCAATATGTGAAAATGTTTTGACAAATGTTAAAAAGTATCATGCTAACCCTAGAAGTACACCAGGCTGTACTATGGTGTTACTAGTATGCCTTCATAACTTTAACTAAATATAAATATATTCAAATTTATATTTATTACAAAAATAGAAATGTATTTATCTTTTGCTTGCATTACTGGTTTTGTTAACGAACACAAATAATTGATGAAAAGGAAAATATGCAATCCAAAATCCTAAGAATGGGAAAATGGGGTTTATCAAAACAAAAACATTTGGACCTCATTGAAATTGACAATGACAAAGTATGCTATTTTTTTTAACTGTACATTTTTTTTAATTTCTTGGAATGCCATTCCTTGAAATATCGGTGGCCTAAATAATAGAAAAAAAATGAGTACAGAAAGTAAGCTAGTTTCAGTTAGTACTAGTACGGGATCATACCTCTATGTGAATTGCATAACAATATTATATTAAAGGTTGAATACTAAAGTCACATTCCACTTTATAAGTTTGACATAATACACTTTTTCCTATTATTCAAGGGTGCTAATTTTTATAAATTACTAATAATAACAACAATTTGGAAGTTCGTAACTAATCTGATAGAAAATAGAAACGATCAACTTCTCATGTTCTAGGAAAGTGGGACTACCCTTGTTCTATTATATAACTCTTTGATTCTACAAAATAACTGTGTTCATTAATTATTTAGCTCAGAACTATATTACCTTAAAACCGGTTGTGTGTAACTTGTCTAGTACTTGAATGACAATATATGTGCAAGTTTAACTTTAAATATATTCCTTGCAGATTTAATTTTTTTTTGCAGTTGTGACAAAAGAAGAGAAAGAATTTCTTTCTAAACCTGTCAAAATTTGACCCAACCCATTTACCCTACTTATAAATAGGTTGGGTCAACCCATTTATGAATATTATTAAATGAGTTATGTGTTGGGTTGACCTATTTTTAAAAGGGTTATAAATGGGTAACCCGTTTACCCATTTACTACAAACATTAAATTTTAATATAAAATTTAAAAATAAGAATTTTGAACATACATTAAACTTTTTCATGGAGATTGACAGTTGTACTTAGAAAATAACAGGCTACCGCATCCGCATATTTGAATTCCGCCTAATGCGGAAGCGACTATTTTTTTGTTTAGACTGCAATAACTTCATTCTAACTTGGAATTAGGCGAGACTTCGACCGATCAACTCCAACCTAAATTACAGATAGTATGGAACACTCGGATACTACATCATACGAACGCACACTATAGTTCTCCAAGGGGACTGACAGTTGTACATAGAAAATAACAAGCTGCCATATCCCCATATTTGAACTCCAGCTAGTGCGGAAGCTGCTCTTTTTTTACTCATACTACAATAACTCCTTTGTTCTAACTTAGAATCAGGCGAGACTTCGACCGATCAACTCCCACCTAAATTACGGACAGTTTGGAACACTCGGATACTCATCACATGTGAACGCACACTGTAGTTCTTCAAGGGACTGACAGTTGTACTTAGAAAATAATAGGCAATCACATCTGCATATTGAACTCCGCCTAGTGCAGAAGCCGCTATTTTTTTGTTCAAATTGCAATAACTCCTTCATTCTAAGTCGAAATCAGGCGAAACTTCGACTGATCAACTCCCACCTAAATTACGGACAGTATGAAACATTCGGATACTTTATTGTGTGAACGCATACTATAGTTCTCCAAACGGACTGACAGTTATACTTAGAAAATAACATGCAACCACATCCATGTATATGAACTTGCCTAGTGCAGAAGCCTCTATTTTTTTGTTCAGACTGTAATAACTCTTTCGTTCTAACTCAGAATCAGGCGGGACTTCGACGGATTAACTTCCACCTAAATTACGGAGAGTATGGAACACGTGGATACTTTATTGTGTGAACGCACTGTAGTTCTCCAAGGGGACTGACGGTTGTATTTAGAAAATAATTAGCTACCTCATCCCCATATTTGAATTTTGATGAAAATTAGAATTAAAATTTTAAATTTTTGTCGGATCTCAAAACATAAAAACTAGAATTAGAATTATTTTATATTTATTTGTTTTCTATTAGTCAAATTAAATTTAAATCATTAAATGGGTAAAATGGGTAACTCGCTTATTAAGTCGGTTGGGTCATAAATGGGTTGGGTTATAAATGGGTTGGGTCATAATGAGTTGGGTCAAACTCGACCCAACCCAACCCGTTTGACAGACCTATTTCTTTCTAATAAAATAATAGCTATTGAAGTGGAAGAAGACCAAAACAACAAAAGAAAATTAGATGAGCACCAGGAAGACACAAATCTGAAAAAAATATGCCAAAGTATATGCTAATAACATAGTGGAGCTAGAATCAAAAGTCACTTTTTTGACAACTGAAATGATAAATGTTACAATTAAATGAGGAAAGGCGTTTAAGAGAAATGGCATAAAAAAGAATCCAGATTCTTGAAATGAAGCTCCAGAAGTTCGAAAATTTAGAAGAGTACAATGTGAAGGAAAAAGATAATTTGAACAAAAAACTAAAGCTCAAAAAGTAAGGAAAAAAAAAAAGAAAAATTGTTGGTATAATTCACATAAGCAGTTCTGCTAATTTTCTAACTTTTGATGTCATGCAAACTGAAGATTTCATACAAGAAAAGCAGACACAAGATAGTTTAAAATCTAACAATTTGAAAGTGCTTGCTCAAGAAACTACTCCCAAAAATCCTATTGTTGTTGAAGATGTTGTCCTAAAAGAACCAAAAAAGAAGAAGAAGCCAAGGAATGTTGAGAAATGTCCACTCATCAGATATCTTACTGAAGAACAAAAAATAATTGTCAAATTTTTTTTCAAAATTCTTTGAGGAAACAAGTAAGTTACTAAACTACTTTTCACTCAATTGACTTAAATATAGATTTATTCCAATAAGATATAGTTTCTAGTAAAATATGATAACAGCATATAATTCAAATAAAGCATTTTGTTTCAGCATCAAAATCTGATGATTTACAAATTAAAAAATAAAAATACAAAACAAAACTAAAAAAGATAAAATTAATTTATCATTATATTTTCATTTTAAGGTTTGATGCTTTGCATTTTTAGGTTTGCTAATTATATACGATACAGACTACACAAATTTAAGCAATGGTAACAAAAAGACGGAAGATGTACTCAAAGCTAATAGTAAAAACCACAATCAGTAACATTAACAATGAACTGTTGTATTGGTTTTTTGTAACGACCCAGTATTTTCAACCCTTCGCATCCGCACATGTCGGACTTGAATTGTTCAAAATACTGCGTTGTAGAATAAATTTGGCAAAACTCAGAATATACAATAAATAGATCACAGAATCACATACACAGATATCAGAATCTCGCAGCGGAAATTAAAAATTTAGTGGTTCATGAAGCCACTGATATAACTTCAACAAAATAGAACTTACATTGTCTATAATCCTCAATACAAATTTTAAGACATAAATAGAGATAGAGTCTTCAAAGTCTTGAATTCCAGAAAAGATAAAGGCTGAAACAACTTCCAGCAGCGCGAATGATCTACTGAGTGTCCTAGCTACGGAGAAGAAATTGAAGCTGCAACTCAGGCTGACCCGAGCGTAAAAATAAAACATAACACTCGAGTCAGGACATACATACTTATATAATGTAAGCTAATTCAAGTGTACTGTAATATAGAGCAAGTAACTTAAAGGATGCTTGGGACCGCCCATCCTCTAAGGATCCGTCAAACTATTTACTATGTAGTATATTGCGCTATTATACTAGTGTCTATTTATAAAATAAACTTACTTTTTAATAGCGTTAAGGGGTTACCCATATAGCCCTTAACACGTAATAGTCCCAGTAGTCCATCCAATATCATAGTCCCTCCTGATCGGGAAGCCACTAGAGGATACCACACGGGCTACGGGAGAAAACCAAACTCGTACAAGGCGCGATAGGGTAGGTGACACGGCACAACTAGGCAATGCCAGGGTAGATATACCAATTGCTATCCAGGCTGATGGTAACGCGCAGCGCGCAGCTGCCGCCCACCTCGAACTAACTCCCCCAAAATCAAAATATAGAAGTGGCCACTGAATCAATCCAAGATCATAGTATAATATCGAAGAGGAGCGTCCGATCAGAGGAATGACCTCATTGGCCTGGAATTGCTCCTGTTTTAGCCACCTTATGCCAACTCACGGGAGTCGGGTCCACGTATTTACCTTACAGGAAACGCCACCACCGACCTACTTCATTCTGGAATCTCCACCGCGTACACGGTTGGTCAAAGTGGTTTTCGGTATCGACAGAGAGTATGTCCATATCCGATCCCGGTCTCTTTGCCAACCCATCGTTATTATAACCCGTGGTCATTTAAAAACAATTTATACTTTAAAACCAGTATAAACATTTCCATTTCAAAACTATAAATACGATATCATTTAAAACCCAAAACAACATGATATCGTTATATTCAAATATAATTCTTTTCCAAAACCATACTGCTTAAAATTTATAATATCTGGAAACCAAATATTTGAATTATACCTTTAAACCATAATATATTGGAAATTTTTCTTTAAAAAAAAAAACATAACTCCCAAAACACAAATGGTTTGGATATAAATGGTTTAACTTTATGGTTACTTTGTAAAGAAGATAATTTACATAGCTTTACAAATATATTTCTTTATTTTAAACCATAATTTAAATATCACTTCATGTTCCCAAGACCATTTCAATTCCTATATATATATCCAATTGGAGTATTAATATTCAAAACTAAGGTTGGATATTTTTTCTTTCAACAAATTAGTGTTTATTATTTCGTCTTGAATATTCCCATAAATTCCATAGATAAAACTCCAAAATTATGCCATTAAATAATTTCAAAATTTACTTAACACTAGAATGTTCATCTTAAATTTATTAAGAAAAATCCAGTTATAAATCTCATATCTTAAAGGTCTCCAAAACTTAAACATAAATATAATTTATCAAATTCCTTAAATTTCAAAACAATCAAATTCCAGATTCTATAGCACTTAGGAAATGCTACCTAAAGTTACGGGTAAAACTAGTCCAATTTCAAAAGACAGCATTTAAATGCTTTAGTAGATTGTTTAACTTAATAAATATTTCCAAATATAACTTATATATATATTTCTTAACTGAAATCTTATCCTTTCAAAAATCCAGAATTTCCAAAATAAGTTATATTCCAAAATTTTATTCAAATATTTATTTATTTATTTATTAACATTTATAACTCATTCAAAATCAATATAAAATCCTTTAAAGATATTAAATCAAATATTTAACTTCCAAAATAATTTTAAATATTTCAGAAAATATTATAAGGACCACGGGCCTGTATATAGTTTTCTAGCCTAGGTCAAGTGATACGGATTTATATCATTTCAATCCGTAATTTACAAACCCCGGGTTCTATCATTTCAAACCCGCAATCCCAAGTTAACAGTTAAACAGTTAACATAATAATAGCACAGTAATCATCATTTAGGCCTATCATTTCAGCCCACAACAATCTAAATTTAACAGGGAACTTGCAGTGGTGATTTAAGCAGTAAATAAACAATAATATAATATAACTGCAGAAATAATACAACAGATAATAACTGATGAGGTGTCAATTTAAATGGGATTCATCATTCTACGTTATACTACAGACAGATAATATTTAAATAAAATTTTTACACATACACTTGCGATAATTCACAAAATATATGTACATATGTCTGGTGAGAAATACTCACCTTAAACGTTGCAGTGGATCTAAATCAAACACGGTATCTACTTCGAAAAAAAAAAACGGGAAGCACGATCAAACTTCGGCGGATGCAAAGCCTTGACTTAAATCTATAAGATCCAAATACCAAGTATGCGAATTTAAAAATTACGGTCAAAGCAAAATTTCAGAACAACTGGAACGAATAGAATAAAAGAAATTTAGTTCAACTTGCTCGACTACTACAACCCGCTAACCGTCTCAACATATCCTAGGCCCATACTTCAACCGTACGCATGCATAAAATAAATTGAATAAATTGCAAAATAAATTGCAAATTTAATACAATTGATTGAATAAAAAGATGTTATGCACCCAAACAAAACAAATACATGTTTAGACATTATTAAATTATTTCTCACATTTTTAATCATATTTATCATGATCAATTATTTTCATTCTCATATATATTTATTTAAATAAAATGACAATATTGGCAACAAACACAATACTGTTCAAATTATTCGATTTAATCAAATGTAGCCACTAACTACATTCGAATTCATTAAATAATACTTTATTTCACATACATGTTCATCATGTTTAGGCAAATTATTTCTTCTTTTACTTTTATTATTAAACATTAAAAGGTGATTATTGGTATACATCACCAATATCCTTTTATTAACCATAATAAATACAATCCATTGATATTTATCCACCCAAATTCTCAAATAAGTAGTTAAATTTATTTTTAACCATCTTAAATTTATTTCAACCATTAAAAATTGAAATAAATGTCATTTTATTATATTCACCCAAGATTTATTCATACAATATTGTTTATTTAAATTAAACAACATTTCATATCATTTTCTCCTTATCAATTTATCTTCTCCATTATTAAATTGTAATTCTTTTTTTTTTTTTTTTTTCTATGCCTTCCTCTTCAAACTGCACTTATCCAAATCCACAATACCACTAACTACATCATAACTACACTAATTCCATAGTCTAGCTTCCTACAATCAATTTATATCATTTCTTCCAGCCTACTACTAACAAAGTTCTATATGTATTTATAAATGGCACGGCATGATGGGGAAGTAGCCGAGCAAGGAAATCAGAGAACACAAGAAGGAGGAAGGAAAATTGGAAGAAGCAAAGAAATAAACAATGCAAATTATTTACCTGATAGAAGCTTGTACCAGAGAGGGACAAACAAGGAGATATGAAAACTTATGTGAATGAGGCAAAGTATTTATAGATAAACTTGCGAAATAAAAAGGGGAGATAAATAGGCAGGTTTGAAAACGTAAGAAATAAATGCAAGCGTTGATTTTTGAGTGCATGCGTTTAGGCAAGAGATTTATTTCCAGTTCTTCTTGTTTGAACGCTACACGAAAATTGTGATAAATGCATGCGTTGATTTCTCTTTCCAGTTTTATGTTTGAACGATATCACTCTTTTGGATTTTTTTTTTTAGATAGCTTGCGTGATTTATACCAGTTATAATCTAAATTTAAAGCATGCGTTACTGCAAATTTGAACAGATTTGATTGAGGAAGCAAAACTTGAGCTCTTGCGTGATTTATGGTAAGCAATGAAAAAGCTTTTAACTGAAAAGGCAAAAGTAATAAATGCTTACATAAATATTTACTTGATCAATGGTTCGAAAAATTTATTTATTGCAAAACAAACGCAGTGGAAACAGAGAGATATAATGGGTATGCGAAAATTTGCAAAGATAGGCAAGATTAAATTTTGAATGCATTTAATTTAGGTGAGAGGAAAAATGGCAATTGGAAGAGTTGATATTTTTGTGGATAAGGCTGCGTGAATAAATGAATACAGTGACATGCTCAAGAAACAAATGGTAAGAGGCAAATGTCAAAATGTTAAAAGAATAAAATTTTGTGTCACGCGCAAAGGAAGGCAAATTTGATTTCCATATTCTTCTAATCAATTAATTCCCCTTTAATTGCCTTTAATTGATTTCAATTGATTACCTTATCCCTTTTAATTACCCTCCTTAATTGATTTCAATTAATTACCATATTACCAATTAATTATCCTCCTTTAATTACATACTCAAATTTGGTTACTAACTTAATTAGTTAATTAACCCTTTTTGTTAATTATCAATCCTGCGACGTCTCACATTAATCCGTCCGCTTTGTAGGCACTGGTAGCCGGACTGGTTACACGGGCAGATTTCTCCTACAAAATGGGGATTAACCTCGTGTCCTCATGCCATTAACCAAAAGAATTAACTTATTTATCTTTCATCAATTTTATTAATTTGCATTAATTATTCAATAAATTAATTCTGGTCAACTACTGAAATTTTACAATTAATTTCTCTATTAATTGTCATAAATTTCTTTTTGAAATATCTATTAATTGTCATTAACTCCATTTTTAAAATATCCGTATGTGCCTTTATTCAAGTTTTGAATTGCTAACTAGGAATAAGGTAGATTTATCAAATAAATTGATTGTAAGTTTCATTGTTTTAAATTGCTTAACAATGTTCACTGCTAACATAATTAATATGTCAAAATTGAGAATATTCCACCAACATGATTTGCATGTCATAACCTACCAAATTAACATAATTAATTAACTCCTTTAATATGTTACAAATTTTCTCCTTTTCATTATTTTTAGGGAATGGGTATAACAACAGATATTATGATAATATCCAAAACATTTAGTTACCACACACTTCATTATACATTATAAAAATTTCCTTTTTTTTTTTCTTCTTCTTAAATTTAGTTACAAAAATCATATTAAATTAACGAGTTTAATTCTCTAAATTAAATATTTAAACAATATTGGTAAACACAATTTATATAAATTATATTCCTAAAAACAAAAAAATTAAAAGAAATAAATAGCTAAAAACTAGGGCTGTTACACTCTCCCCCACTTAAGAACTTTTCGTCCTCGAAAAGGAACAAAAGAAAAGAAACAAAGGAAGATAAGCTAGATAAACAAGAACTTTAAACGAATAGTTCCGGATTTGAAGCACGAAGAAGATCTTCTAGAATCGGTTTTACTCTTTTCAGTTCGACCGTCGGTCTATGGGTGGTAAGCGGTGCTCAGGCCCCGATGAGTAACAAAGATTTTTAAAGATTATAGAAAAGATTTCTAAATAGACTGGTATAAGCAATAGCCTCCTCATTCTGTAGCAGATAGGGAAACCAAGGACACTTAAAGATAGTTTGAAAACAAATAAGATAATAAATTTGCAATCATAATGCTTTGAAATCATTAAATTTATAAATATTATCATTTGGAAATCATGCTACTAAAATCATAATACCTTTAAAATAATCTTCATTTATACCTTTTAAATTCAATGCCAAACAATATTCATTTCAAGGTTGAAATATTCCTAAGTTCATTTATAAAAAAAATTTCCAAAACATTTTATTTTTAGAAACAGCAGCACTCATAATATGCTATAGTAGATATAATAGTATTCCTAATCAGTTTATTATGTACTTAACTCTGAATTTTAACAAATAACCTAACACTTTATTAAAAATACTTATCTTATAAATAAGATATTCCTTCAATAAGTTACCCTTGAATTTCCATTTGAAAACCAATTCTCAATTATCAAAATTTAGTGATATTAGAATACGTCTTAACTATTTATTTAGACATCAATTAAACTATGATTTGAAGATATATAATCCTTACTCCAAAATATCCCTTTCAAATATATTTTCCTTATTCAAAGATACCTTGTTTATTACACAAACATATTCATTTCAGGAAATAACCTTTTATTAAAATCTCTTGGTTAGATTTACGGCTCCATATTAAATTAATTTGATTATTAAGGCATTTGAATAAAATTCCTTAAATTCCTTTTCCTTATTTATCCCCATTAATCTTTTATAACTAAAATTTAAGTGTATAATATTTATTATAACCACTCATAAAATCCTTTTATATTGTGTATTATCCAATTACATGTTAACTTTTGAAAATCAAGGTAAGTTATATTAAATGAAATTGGGTGTTATACAAATAAAACTTTCAATTTAATTATCTCCAATTGGAACCTTTTTATTCAAATTTTTGTTATTATATTTATTTTCCTTCCTCAAGATAACTTTAAGAATTAAATTCCTGATTCCCTTCAAACCATTTAGAGATAACTAAATATATATACCTAATATGTCAAATCAAATTTAAATTATATATCTATATATATTAAGTCATACTTTAGAAATTCAAATCAATTAAAATCTCAAGGAAACACTGTAGCCAGACTACAGAATGGTCTTTTCACTTCGAAACTCGAAAATGAATGTCGATGATGCTGCAGTCATCACCGAAATTATTTTCCAGCGACAAAGAGAAAAGCACTGACTTTAAAATTTCTTTGGAAACAAATTTCTATACAAAAATACTTATTACATCCTTTTAAAATTTAAACACAAGGTTTGAAATCATCAGAAATTTAATTCTCAAGTTTTAGTTTTAAATTCATTTCTGTTTCCAAATTAATTTATAACCATTGTTTTATATTCACTTATTTATTAGACAAACACATGGCTTACAACACCATAAATAAAATCAAAACTATTATCTCTTGACAACTAGTTAAATTAATTATAAAATTTTGAAAATTATACTCATATATATAATATTAGATTTTAATTTCAAATATAGGAATAAACTTCTCAAACCAGGATAGAGACTCAAATTTGATGAACTCAAATCAAATAGAATTCAAGATAAATTGAAATCAGAAGATCAGAATAAGGAAACTGGGTAAGTCTATATAAGTCGTGGACAACCTTGACCTAGTCATCCGTGACTTAAAGAGCCATATCGATGTGGTCGGGGTAAATCTACATTTGATCCGAAGAGATAGAATTTGGAATAACCAAAGATACTAGCATATAAACCGAGGATAAATATAAATCTCCGGTGAATCAATGCTAATGGTAAAGGAGTTTCACCCCTTTATTAGAATAATGGCGAGACCGCCAATTTACAATAAAGATCATCCGAAGTGGAGTTATGAGATACTCCAGATCTAAAGCAGATGAAAAAGTGAGGGATACGAATGAGCTTTGGAACCGTAGGGAATGTTCCAAAATTCGAAAAGAGAGTGGTTCAATCTCGAATGAACGTGATTCTGTAAATCAAATTTACCATACATTCTAAGTTTTGCCTAGAACCAAAGCTCTGATACCAAATGTAACGACCCAGTATTTTCAACCCTTCGCATCCGCACATGTCGGACTTGAATTGTTCAAAATACTGCGTTGTAGAATAAATTTGGCAAAACTCAGAATATACAATAAATAGATCACAGAATCACATACACAGATATCAGAATCTCGCAGCGGAAATTAAAAATTTAGTGGTTCATGAAGCCACTGATATAACTTCAACAAAACAGAACTTACATTGTCTATAATCCTCAATACAAATTTTAAGACATAAATAGAGATAGAGTCTTCAAAGTCTTGAATTCCAGAAAAGATAAAGGCTGAAACAACTTCCAGCAGCGCGAATGATCTACTGAGTGTCCTAGCTACGGAGAAGAAATTGAAGCTGCAACTCAGGCTGACCCGAGCGTAAAAATAAAACATAACACTCGAGTCAGGACATACATACTTATATAATGTAAGCTAATTCAAGTGTACTGTAATATAGAGCAAGTAACTTAAAGGATGCTTGGGACCGCCCATCCTCTAAGGATCCGTCAAACTATTTACTATGTAGTATATTGCGCTATTATACTAGTGTCTATTTATAAAATAAACTTACTTTTTAATAGCGTTAAGGGGTTACCCATATAGCCCTTAACACGTAATAGTCCCAGTAGTCCATCCAATATCATAGTCCCTCCTGATCGGGAAGCCACTAGAGGATACCACACGGGCTACGGGAGAAAACCAAACTCGTACAAGGCGCGATAGGGTAGGTGACACGGCACAACTAGGCAATGCCAGGGTAGATATACCAATTGCTATCCAGGCTGATGGTAACGCGCAGCGCGCAGCTGCCGCCCACCTCGAACTAACTCCCCCAAAATCAAAATATAGAAGTGGCCACTGAATCAATCCAAGATCATAGTATAATATCGAAGAGGAGCGTCCGATCAGAGGAATGACCTCATTGGCCTGGAATTGCTCCTGTTTTAGCCACCTTATGCCAACTCACGGGAGTCGGGTCCACGTATTTACCTTACAGGAAACGCCACCACCGACCTACTTCATTCTGGAATCTCCACCGCGTACACGGTTGGTCAAAGTGGTTTTCGGTATCGACAGAGAGTATGTCCATATCCGATCCCGGTCTCTTTGCCAACCCATCGTTATTATAACCCGTGGTCATTTAAAAACAATTTATACTTTAAAACCAGTATAAACATTTCCATTTCAAAACTATAAATACGATATCATTTAAAACCCAAAACAACATGATATCGTTATATTCAAATATAATTCTTTTCCAAAACCATACTGCTTAAAATTTATAATATCTGGAAACCAAATATTTGAATTATACCTTTAAACCATAATATATTGGAAATTTTTCTTTAAAAAAAAAACATAACTCCCAAAACACAAATGGTTTGGATATAAATGGTTTAACTTTATGGTTACTTTGTAAAGAAGATAATTTACATAGCTTTACAAATATATTTCTTTATTTTAAACCATAATTTAAATATCACTTCATGTTCCCAAGACCATTTCAATTCCTATATATATATATCCAATTGGAGTATTAATATTCAAAACTAAGGTTGGATATTTTTTTCTTTCAACAAATTAGTGTTTATTATTTCGTCTTGAATATTCCCATAAATTCCATAGATAAAACTCCAAAATTATGCCATTAAATAATTTCAAAATTTACTTAACACTAGAATGTTCATCTTAAATTTATTAAGAAAAATCCAGTTATAAATCTCATATCTTAAAGGTCTCCAAAACTTAAACATAAATATAATTTATCAAATTTCTTAAATTTCAAAACAATCAAATTCCAGATTCTATAGCACTTAGGAAATGCTACCTAAAGTTATGGGTAAAACTAGTCCAATTTCAAAAAACAGCATTTAAATGCTTTAGTAGATTGTTTAACTTAATAAATATTTCCAAATATAACTTATATATATATTTCTTAACTGAAATCTTATCCTTTCAAAAATCCAGAATTTCCAAAATAAGTTATATTCCAAAATTTTATTCAAATATTTATTTATTTATTTATTAACATTTATAACTCATTCAAAATCAATATAAAATCCTTTAAAGATATTAAATCAAATATTTAACTTCCAAAATAATTTTAAATATTTCAGAAAATATTATAAGGACCACGGGCCTGTATATAGTTTTCTAGCCTAGGTCAAGTGATACGGATTTATATCATTTCAATCCGTAATTTACAAACCCCGGGTTCTATCATTTCAAACCCGCAATCCCAAGTTAACAGTTAAACAGTTAACATAATAATAGCACAGTAATCATCATTTAGGCCTATCATTTCAGCCCACAACAATCTAAATTTAACAGGGAACTTGCAGTGGTGATTTAAGCAGTAAATAAACAATAATATAATATAACTGCAGAAATAATACAACAGATAATAACTGATGAGGTGTCAATTTAAATGGGATTCATCATTCTACGTTATACTACAGACAGATAATATTTAAATAAAATTTTTACACATACACTTGCGATAATTCACAAAATATATGTACATATGTCTGGTGAGAAATACTCACCTTAAACGTTGCAGTGGATCTAAATCAAACATGGTATCTACTTCGGAAAAAAAAAACGGAAAGCACGATCAAACTTCGGCGGATGCAAAACCTTGACTTAAATCTATAAGATCCAAATACCAAGTATGCGAATTTAAAAATTACGGTCAAAGCAAAATTTCAGAACAACTGGAACGAATAGAATAAAAGAAATTTAGTTCAACTTGCTCGACTACTACAACCCGCTAACCGTCTCAACATATCCTAGGCCCATACTTCAACCGTACGCATGCATAAAATAAATTGAATAAATTGCAAAATAAATTGCAAATTTAATACAATTGATTGAATAAAAAGATGTTATGCACCCAAACAAAACAAATACATGTTTAGACATTATTAAATTATTTCTCACATTTTTAATCATATTTATCATGATCAATTATTTTCATTCTCATATATATTTATTTAAATAAAATGACAATATTGGCAACAAACACAATACTGTTCAAATTATTCGATTTAATCAAATGTAGCCACTAACTACATTCGAATTCATTAAATAATACTTTATTTCACATACATGTTCATCATGTTTAGGCAAATTATTTCTTCTTTTACTTTTATTATTAAACATTAAAAGGTGATTATTGGTATACATCACCAATATCCTTTTATTAACCATAATAAATACAATCCATTGATATTTATCCACCCAAATTCTCAAATAAGTAGTTAAATTTATTTTTAACCATCTTAAATTTATTTCAACCATTAAAAATTGAAATAAATGTCATTTTATTATATTCACCCAAGATTTATTCATACAATATTGTTTATTTAAATTAAACAACATTTCATATCATTTTCTCCTTATCAATTTATCTTCTCCATTATTAAATTGTAATTCTTTTTTTTTTTTCTATGCCTTCCTCTTCAAACTGCACTTATCCAAATCCACAATACCACTAACTACATCATAACTACACTAATTCCATAGTCTAGCTTCCTACAATCAATTTATATCATTTCTTCCAGCCTACTACTAACAAAGTTCTATATGTATTTATAAATGGCACGGCATGATGGGGAAGTAGCCGAGCAAGGAAATCAGAGAACACAAGAAGGAGGAAGGAAAATTGGAAGAAGCAAAGAAATAAACAATGCAAATTATTTACCTGATAGAAGCTTGTACCAGAGAGGGACAAACAAGGAGATATGAAAACTTATGTGAATGAGGCAAAGTATTTATAGATAAACTTGCGAAATAAAAAGGGGAGATAAATAGGCAGGTTTGAAAACGTAAGAAATAAATGCAAGCGTTGATTTTTGAGTGCATGCGTTTAGGCAAGAGATTTATTTCCAGTTCTTCTTGTTTGAACGCTACACGAAAATTGTGATAAATGCATGCGTTGATTTCTCTTTCCAGTTTTATGTTTGAACGATATCACTCTTTTGGATTTTTTTTTATAGATAGCTTGCGTGATTTATACCAGTTATAATCTAAATTTAAAGCATGCGTTACTGCAAATTTGAACAGATTTGATTGAGGAAGCAAAACTTGAGCTCTTGCGTGATTTATGGTAAGCAATGAAAAAGCTTTTAACTGAAAAGGCAAAAGTAATAAATGCTTACATAAATATTTACTTGATCAATGGTTCGAAAAATTTATTTATTGCAAAACAAACGCAGTGGAAACAGAGAGATATAATGGGTATGCGAAAATTTGCAAAGATAGGCAAGATTAAATTTTGAATGCATTTAATTTAGGTGAGAGGAAAAATGGCAATTGGAAGAGTTGATATTTTTGTGGATAAGGCTGCGTGAATAAATGAATACAGTGACATGCTCAAGAAACAAATGGTAAGAGGCAAATGTCAAAATGTTAAAAGAATAAAATTTTGTGTCACGCGCAAAGGAAGCCAAATTTGATTTCCATATTCTTCTAATCAATTAATTCCCCTTTAATTGCCTTTAATTGATTTCAATTGATTACCTTATCCCTTTTAATTACCCTCCTTAATTGATTTCAATTAATTACCATATTACCAATTAATTATCCTCCTTTAATTACATACTCAAATTTGGTTACTAACTTAATTAGTTAATTAACCCTTTTTGTTAATTATCAATCCTGCGACGTCTCACATTAATCCGTCCGCTTTGTAGGCACTGGTAGCCGGACTGGTTACACGGGCAGATTTCTCCTACAAAATGGGGATTAACCTCGTGTCCTCATGCCATTAACCAAAAGAATTAACTTATTTATCTTTCATCAATTTTATTAATTTGCATTAATTATTCAATAAATTAATTCTGGTCAACTACTGAAATTTTACAATTAATTTCTCTATTAATTGTCATAAATTTCTTTTTGAAATATCTATTAATTGTCATTAACTCCATTTTTAAAATATCCGTATGTGCCTTTATTCAAGTTTTGAATTGCTAACTAGGAATAAGGTAGATTTATCAAATAAATTGATTGTAAGTTTCATTGTTTTAAATTGCTTAACAATGTTCACTGCTAACATAATTAATATGTCAAAATTGAGAATATTCCACCAACATGATTTGCATGTCATAACCTACCAAATTAACATAATTAATTAACTCCTTTAATATGTTACAAATTTTCTCCTTTTCATTATTTTTAGGGAATGGGTATAACAACAGATATTATGATAATATCCAAAACATTTAGTTACCACACACTTCATTATACATTATAAAAATTTCCTTTTTTTTTCTTCTTCTTAAATTTAGTTACAAAAATCATATTAAATTAACGAGTTTAATTCTCTAAATTAAATATTTAAACAATATTGGTAAACACAATTTATATAAATTATATTCCTAAAAACAAAAAAATTAAAAGAAATAAATAGCTAAAAACTAGGGCTGTTACATTTTTCATGTTCTTTTGGACTTCCAAATTCAGTTACTCAGAAAAACCCGTAGCATTAAACAAATAGAATTAGTATTTTCATAAACATACTAGTTATATTTTCGCAAACATGGTTTATGATATGCATATAAATCATAGCAAAACTTTTGCTGATACGTATAAGCTAATATTACTAAAGTCATATAGAAGTTATAGAATTTGCAACACGACATATAAAGTCATGGACTTTTTTTGCCCATGAATTCCCTTTTTTTTGTCATATAGAGATCAAATCCATAATTTATACTGTAAGTGCCTTAAAAGCAGGACTGATTTACTACCCATGTTTTATTCAAAAATTTTGATAAGAAACAAAACTTCACAGCATATGAGGTTTTTAAAATCATCAATCACCATCACATATATATCTAATTCATCTAAGAGCATCTCCAACAGTTCTTAATTCATCCTTGATATTAAAGGCACGAATAAAATTTACATTTCAATAGTCATATATTGTTTATAGATTTATTCCAATAAATATTGTTTATTGTACAATATGTTAACAACATATAACTCAAATAAAGCTTTTTATTTCAGCATGAAAATCTGATGATTTATAGATAAAAAACTAAAAAAAACTAAGAAAGATAAATTAATTTATCTTTATCTTTTCATACAAACTTCTACAAATGTTGTTATTTTCTTTCATTAATAAATAAATAGAAACAACACAGTACATACTAATCCTAATTTTTCAGTGACGAAGCATTTAATTGTGATGATGGAAACTCTATCACCATCACAAAAAGTATGATAGAAGAACTTCTCTATGGAGAATATATTTCTGGTCAAGTAAGTAGAAAAAACTATACCTTGCTTCATTATAATTCTATACTTTGCTTCATTGTAAATTCTATATTAATCCATATTCTTTTTGAAATGTAGGTTATTGATTGGTTTTGGTTGGAAAAACAAAATTATTAGAACAAAGTTCTAGCATTATATACATGAACACAATAATGATAGTAAGTGAACTATAATTTCAAATATAATTTGTTTATAAGATAAATTTTCTGAAATTATTTTTTAACAGAATAGTGCAACAGTAGGAAACATGGAAAATATCAAAACAGATATGTTTAATCCTTTTATTAAACAAACACTTCTAAATCCATTATGTTGCAATATAATATTTCCTATACACGGCAACAAACATTGGAGCTTGCTAGAACTAGTAGTGGAATCATGTACTTGGAAACATTATGATTCTCTACACTTGACCACAAGATCTAAGACCTTAAGAAGTGGATATTCAAAGTTTACTATTATGGTGGTAAGTAAAAATACACAAAAAGTAAAAAAGATAAATAAATTTATCATTACTCTGAAAAAATTATATACATTTTGTTTTGGTAGAAAGCAGCGTCAAACAACATCAATAAAGAGCTACAAGACGTAGGGGAGAAAACAATTTTGGGAAAGTCTACATTGCTTAAAAATGTTAACTGTGCCCGACAAAGCAATGGGTAATCTTCAAGATACTGGAGATTTTTATACAAAAATGCATGTTACACAATAACTAAAATTAACAAATACAGGTTTGACTGTGGAGTTTTTGTAATGATGTCTGACAGTCTTTTTATCATGCATTTGTTAAAAATTTGTTTGATGATAGATTTTAGGCAGTATATCTAAATTTACTAATGAATTTATAATGGCCGATCTTAAATAGCAAACAATTACACAACTGTTGTTAATTTGATGACGAAATTCGGATAACTGATCATGAATTTGTAATTGCAAATTTGTTTCTAATGCTCTATTAAAAAAGATAAAAGCATTTATCTTTTATTCGTAATATTCTAATGTCAAAAAATAATACATTATTAATAGTATGATGTATCAGTCTTTTACAATACGCACTATTTTTTTGTGTCCCGGATTTACGTGTATAGCACTACTCACTTTATTTCTTGTACAATTTAACGTTCTGCATATTGTCCTATGTCTTTATAAGAGCAAGCATCCTAAAAACAAGCAGATGGCATTGTTACAGAGCAAACTATTTACAAAAGCTTGAGTTTTCACCATGTTTACTTGATTCATATAGCTACAAAAGCAAAAGAAATGCCAATCTCCAAATTAAATTAACATTGAAAGATAATACATGTCAATTAAAAAGTTTGTCAAAATGCAACATACATCGGAAGAAACACTACATAAAAGAGAATAAAACATTTGTTACTTCTTTATTGGTCCATCAATAATATAGAACTAAGCTGATTATTCAGGATATGGATAAAAGCATTAATTACATCCATGGTCTCAGTTGCACTGAAGTCATCACCCTGAAAATGACATCTGTAGAATTGATAACCTAGGAAAAACCCTATACAATTTGTTCTTTCAAAGAATATTATGTATAAATTCTGTTTGTTCATAATAATGCAAGTGAAATTTGGGATAGGTATAGTACAAGTGGTGCTGCTGTCAGTTTTAATATAGAGTCTTAATTTTATGAAATTAATATAACACCTAATATTTCATATTGCGCTTTCTGTATACTTGCAATATATTCTGATTGAAAATCATTTAATTACAGATAAAGATAACAAGGAAAAATATTAAACTCTCATCCTAACATACAACATGCTAGAATTATTCAATATTTTATCTAATAGTTTACACATACCAAATTATTAGTGTAACAACATAGAAAAATAATTTCTGGAAAGCAAATGACACTTGGTACATTGATGGATCTTTCAATCTATAATAGAACCCAAAAAAGGATATATGAATTTATCTTTTTCGCAAATATAACAACAATGTATACCAAATAACAATTAAACATAAAAATTGCTTAAAACCAAAAATAATCAGAAACATATCAGCAACAATTCAATATACCCAATTATTCAAATATTCTACTCAAAATATTCAAAGGACAATCAATCAAATACATTGGATTAAAACATCAACTCAATTATTCAAAGAACACCCCTTCTATTATGTCCTTATTTTTTACACTTTCCACATCTGTTTTGCTGGCATGAAAATCGACTCATTCAATTCTATTCATCCTAGGCGTACCAGCACCACGAATAGGCTTATGAGGAAGATCAGTAGAAATTTCCTCAACTTCCATTGCTTCCTTATCAAAAATTTGAATAGGATTGATCACATGTGAATACGAAGCTCGATAATGCTCAATAGTAAAGTAATTCTCAATATATTCATAAACAGAATTTCTGGTTAAAGAAATACACTTCAAAGCATGTGCACAAGGAAACCCCCTCGCTTTCCATTGATTGCAACTACATATATGATTTTTGAGATCAACCTTTTGCGATGTTGGAGAATGAACTTCAAAAATATACCTACAAAATTTCAAAAAACTTAATCAAAGTATCGACTAATTCAACGGACTAAAGAAAAAAATGTAACCAATGATATGTGAGAAATGAGGATTAAGGATCTTAAGGCTAAGGATAAACACTAGAGGGGGTGAATAGTCTTTTAGAGAATTGTTAAATCTTTTTGAGTTTTTGTTAATTTAAACACAAATATATGCAATATTCATACACAGATATGATCATAGAATCAAACACAAATGCAAATATAAAGTAAAAGCAGTAAAGGACAAAACACACCGGATTTTAAACTGGTTCGGAGTTACCCTACATCCAGTCCCGCACACAAGTACGGATTTCCTGTCAAAAACAATCTTTACAATTGCACCCTCAATTTCAAGGCTACGAGGTACACCCACCGGAATCACAATCCTCTGGGTAGAGATACTTGATTTCCCGGGCAACAAGTTCACCCAATTGATTTCTCAATGCTACAATCACACCTTATCCCGCTTGATTGATTTTCAAGGCTACTATCACACCTTTTCTCGCTATGTTGATTACAAAAAGCCTATAACTCTGAATAGAACTGAGGATCTTGTTGAGATAGTGATAGAGAATCAAACCAGAGATAATGTAGTTAGATTCAATGTTGATTTCGGCAGAGTAATGATAAGAATTTGTATATAAAAATATGGAAGAAGAAGAGGAGTGAAAAACAAAAAAAAATGAATTAAATTCATTGAAACTAACCCCTATTTATAGAAGAACAACAGCCATGTCCATTCATGAAGAGTTATGATGAATAGACACTTCTTTTGAAATTTAAATTTTGAACTCAACTGGAACCATGTCGACATGGGGTACTTGAGTACGTCGACATCCCAAAGGGACTTTTGGTGCTTTGATTTTCTTTGAAAATAACCTTTATTTTATATTAAAACTATTTTAAACTTTATAAATATACTTGACTATAATTAAAATACATAAGCAAATATAAAGAATAATATATACAAAATTTTACTATAATTTTATATTTAAAATCTAAGTATAAATATTAAAAGTTAAATATATTATATTCAAAAGATAGTTTAAAAAGAAGAATAATTTGATTTTGAAATTAAAGATTATTTTGAGGCTAAAAGTATTTGAAATAAGGATAGATGTTTTTTTGATGCTTTTAAAAGGAAGGTTTTGAAATCATTTTGAAAACAAGATATAATTTTGAAAAATCATTTTGAATAAAAAGTTAGCGAATACAAAACAATGTTCCACTAGATTTTTCGTAGGTTCCATCCTACTTAGGGTTCCATCCCTTTAACAGGCTCGAAGTGGATTCTATTCCGCGAATAAATTTGATTTTAAGATGCCGGTTCTTTTCTATGAGTTTTAACAAAATTTCTAATTAAAAAATAATAAATTACTTGAATTCTTGAACTCCTGATAATCTTGATATTCATGAGTCTTCAATCTTGATATCTTGAATCTCTATACTGTACATCTTCATTGTTGTTACTTGCATGGTTAAATCCTGCATATACACATATATCTAAACTTATACTGTTAGTATTCATATTTTACAATCTATTCTAAGGTTGTTGTCATCAAAACCATCATCTCACGGACTAACAATCTCCCCCTTTTTGATGATGACAACCTTTTTTTATAAAATATTACTTCTATCCTAATAACTCCCCCTAAAACTAATAACTCCCCCTTAATCTATGCCTAACTACCCTATTTTATACTTCTCCCCCTTTGTCATCAACAAAAACTAACTCTAAACTACATAACACCAAACTATAGAACTCCCCCTAAATCTAATACTCTATGATATGTAATTATAATGATAGTGTTATCATAAATAATCAACACTTAAATCTAATAATAAACGTAATCCTAAAGTACTAACTATTCTAAGTATATGATAATCATATAGTTATATTTATTAATAGGGAAGAACACATATATGAACACAATTTATTTATTAATCATATAGTTATATTTACATTTTCGTTGTAAACGTAAGAAGGAATAAACAACAATAGTAAAGAAAGAGAAGAAACTAATATGTGTTTTTGAACATAGGAGATCTATGGATCGAACAGTTTGGATAGTGGAAACAGAAATTTCCACATTGTTCGACAAGATTCCCATCTTTGTCAAAACACACTTCTCCAACGCACATGACTTTGTCGTCATCTTCCGCATGCGCTTCTTCCATGGGTTCTTCTTCTACTTCTTCTTCTTCTTCGCTGGCCTCATGTTCTTGATCTCTTGAAGAATCTTCGTCAATCAAGATTGGGTTAGCATGATTGTCCATTAGAAATTTTTGCAAATTCCTAAGGATTTTGCCTTGCCTCTCTTATTCCTTGGCCATTCGAAGTTGCATTACTTGAATTTTAGTCATTAACTGAAGTGCATCATTTAGAGAATCCTCCATTTTAGTCACACGAGCGAGAGTAGTACGTTGAAATGGACCAGATGTAGGAGAGGGGAACGAAAAAGTTTGATTTTATGTTTGATTTGGAAGAGGAGGCCATTGATTATTTTATTTCAGAGAAAAGAACAGAGAAATAACAGAAAGGATGAATAAAATTTCGAAAATGTGAAGAATATATAACCAATTATTTGAATTTTGGTGGGAAAAATTTCAAAATTTTAAAAACGTTGTATGTCGACATAGTTCTTGAATTTTTACCTATTTAATTTATTTTGAATTAATTTTTAATTATACTTTGTTTATTTAAATTTTATATTTCAGTTATTGAACAAATACCTAATTCTCTTCTTAATTTAGTAAATATAGATTCATTTAATGGTTTTGTTAAGATATCAGCAATTTGATTCTCAGAATTGATATAATCTAGAGTGATTACTTCCTTACTTATATTATCTATGAGAAAATGATGTCCAATATCAATATGTTTAGTTCGAGCATGTTGAGTAGTATTTTTGGATAAATTTATCGCACTGGTATTATCACAATAAATTGGTACTTTGAAAATTTTAAACCATAATCTTTTAAAGTTTTTTGCATATATGCTACTTGAGAACAAGCCAAAGCAGCAGAAATATATTCTGCTTTAGTTGTTGATAAAGAAACTCTATTTTGCTTTTTACTAAACCAGGAAATCAGTGAATGCCCCAAAAAGTGACAAGTTCCACTTGTACTCTTTCGGTCTGATTTACAACCAGCATAATCAGCATCACAGTAAGATATTAAGTCAAAGGAATCATTTTTAGGGTAAAATAAGCCATAATCAGAGGTGTGTTTAACATATCTTAGATACGTTTTACGGCTTTTAAGTGGGTCTCTTTAGGTTGGGATTGATATCTTGCATAGAGACAAACACTATGCATGATATCAGGTCTACTAGCAGTAATATAGAGTAGTGATCCAAACATTCCTCTATATAACTTTTGATCTATAACTTTTGAGAGATCTTCTTTACTAAGGTACTCATTGGTTGCCATGGGAGTGGGTTTTCCACTTGCAATAGTCAAACCAAATTTATTAATTAGCTCATTAGCATATTTTTCTTGACTAATAAAGATACCATTATCTAATTGTTTTATTTGTAATCCTAAAAAGAAATTTTATTCACCTATATGACTCATCTCAAACTCTTTTGTCATTATTTCAGAAAATTCTTTATTCATTTCAAAATTAGTTGATCCAAAAATGATATCATCTACGTAGACTTGTACTAGTTGAACATCATTTTTATTTCTTTTAATAAAAAGAGTATTATCTACTTTACCAATTTCAAAATTTGATTTTAATAGATAAGATCTTAGTCAATCATACCAGGCTCTAGGAGCTTGTTTTACACCATATAAAGCTTTCTTAAGTTTGTAAACATGATTTAGTAATTTATCATTTTCAAAAAGTGGTGGTTGTTCAACATACATGTAACGATCGCGATTTTTCGTTGCCGAAAAATCGAACCGTTAGGGTTTTAGAAGAAGAAAGAGGTAGAAGAAGAAAGAAAAGAAAGAGAAGAGAAAACAGAAAAACAAGTAACAGAACGAGAAACAATAACAGAATCTCACAGTCGCAGCGGAACAATATATAATAGATAAATGAATATTCATTAAAACAAAAGAACTATACATTTTATACATTACATCACATTACATCAATCAGAGTGTACAACAACAACAGCGGAAAAGAAATACTATATACAATAAATAATAGACTACGCTATCTGGCTCGCCTCCAGATCTGCACAGCAACTCCCGAATCCAGAATAACCTGATAACCTAACTCTAGACTGCCCGTGTGGAAAATAGTGGGCACCCAGAGTTTAGGAAAGGAACAATAAACTCCAGGTCAGTCATGGGACTGGTGTGAGAACTCAAAACAGTTTTATCTTTAAACAAGCAACAAGAAATTTAAATTTTGAAATCCGCAATGCTTTTTGGAAAATGAAACTACCATAAGGCCTCCCGCCACACACACAATGCAAACGCAGAATTGGAGGAGATTTCTCCTTATGATAGTCAAAGATGCTTACTACGCGAAAATCAAATCATTTTTGATATTATTACTAGTGCATAGTGTAGAAATCAATTTCGAAAGTAGAATATAAATCCTAGCCAGCATAGACATTCCGAACTATGCCTACTATAGCTACCATCCAAACAGTGGTGACCACCATAAGTGAATGGCAGGTAATACAACTAAAACCGTACAAGGCGCGTATTGGAGGAATGGATTTCCAACAAATGGTCAGGCTAAGGAACTTCCTACTGCCACATGGGATCGCCTCTGGCGGGACGTCCCGAGAACTAACGTTACGGTTAGATCTCTGCCAACACAAGGCCGGGTTACCTCTGTAACTAGGTAACTACTACACGAATATGCCATCCCCCGGTCCTTTGGGACCTTTATCCGAGCGCTCGATACCAACAACACCACACAGAAATAGATATAGTGTTTCCACATGAGTAAATATCTGGGCTCCATACCATGATACCACCCTTTTCCAGAAGGAAATGACATACCCTAAAGGGCGCGACCCTCATAACCTTGCCGCATATTCCTGTTTCGACCATTTCCGGGGAGTGAGGTCCTGACGAAGTCTCGTCCACAAAGCTACGCTTTGTGCAACAAAGCCATGCTTTGGGTCCACAGATGACCAAAGCAATAATCACAAAGATAAATGATCAAACAAATGATCATATCCAAACGATCAACCAATGATCATCACACAGCAGCACTCAGCATGCCACATTACCAGATTGGGAAATATCGCTGATAACCTTCAACTACATAACCTTTGAGCTCGTACGTCTCAGAGAAGGGTGTTAAGCTAAGAGAATAAATTCTCCGCCACCAACAGAAATGTATTTGAAAGAAATCTGCTCTATCTCTCAAAATGTAATGTCAGACATGTAACCATACAAGTCTGTTCCGGGTTCGAACAGAACCGAAGGCACTTCCAAAGAAGCCCTTGCAATCCGGGTATTCACAATCCCGATAAAATTTCCCATCACAAAGGAAATCTCCATATCGTAGCTAACAATGCGGAGACAATCGATAGGTCATCCTATCGTTTTCACAAATACCCGGTCTTCAACACCGGTCTTCAAATGCAATCCAAACGACGTATCGCATATTCGGAATGGGATATATGACACAAAGGTCCTCTCCCGGCTAAACCGAATAGCGAGCGCTTATTTTTAAAAATAAGTGTAGCATTCAATTTCAACAATCACAACAATTACCATCCAAGGGTAAATACTGATAGTCGGTTATTTAACTATCAATAAAGATGCGCCACATCATCAGATTCCAAATAATTTTTCCAAAATTATTAAGTCCCAAAATATCTTTACAAGATATATATACACAATTTCCAAATAATTGCCCAAATTATTTGATTTACCAAAACCACTTCACGATAAAATTTTCCACACTTTACCCATTTGAAAACCCATTTCAAATTAAACACCTCAACCATTTGAAAACCAATTTCAAATCACTTTACATCATTTATACCCTTTGAAAACAGATTTCGAATCATCGAATAAATCTTTACCGATTTATTTTAAATTTACGTTCCAAATTCGTAAATTCATTTCCATACTTCAAAATAAATCAATATTTATTTTTAAACAAATTTCCCTTCCTTTTATAAATTCCATAGTGGATTTAAATTCCAAGCATCTACTAGCATACGATTCCCAAATCGATTTCAAGTTATTTGCTTTCAATTACCTTAAAGGTGAATTCACAAAAACCGTTCCATTTCATATTAGAAAACCATTCCCATGCTTATTTTAAAAATAAGTAATTCACAAATTTATTTATTTTCAACGATTTGAAAATATTCCATATACTTAAATCACAGTTAAGTATTTATTCCATTCTCTTTAAGAAAACATTCCTTTATTCACATTTATTTGGGTTAAAAACGAATGTTGCGTAAAACATCGTTACGACAACCCAAAAACACTAGTATATGGATTTGAAATAAAAAAAATGGATACATAAATCCACTACTATTCAAAATATTCCCTTCTATTTCTCGAAATCGTCTATTTCAACAATCAATGTTGAAATCTATGATTTCGATACTTAACATATCTTAAAACGTCTTTAATTAGTTTTAAATTCCATTTAGAACGTTCTTTTCCAAAAACACGTTCATTTAATAAAATAATACATTCACCGTTCAAAAATAGTGAATACAACCCCTTTAACAAATTCCATATTCAATTTATCAAATTAAATTGATTTTTCGGATTTATAACAATGTCCATACATCCCATTTCTATTTATGAAACTTCGTTTTAGAAATCTCCTTTTATTAGTCCAATTCGATTTACATAACTCGATTATATACTAAAATCAATATTATAAGTTAAATACTTATAATATTATCTATTTACCCAAATCGTTCTTTTGAACTTCACCAATTTAAAATCTTATCACTTACAAGATTTCTTTATGGCTTATAATAATTTCAACTAATGAAATCTTCATTTATTAACAATTTCTATAAAATTCCCCTTTTTAATGCCCAAATCCATTTCTATAAGTTAATAACTTATAAACTTAAATTTTTCCAATAACCGTTCGTTTTATAAATTTCACATTTATTAATCTATAAATCCTAGTGAAATTCATGTTATACATCAACTTAACACTTTATAAATTTATCCTATAACTTCAATAATTTTTATTTAAAAACATCCATTTATAAAATCCTTTATATAAACCATTAATAATAATAACTTCCCAAAAACCAAATTTAACTATTTTATAAAAACCTATTATTGTTAAAAATTTCTTTTAAGTTATATTATATAAAAATATAAATTTTTAAAACATAAAATTTTATCCATCTATTTATTTTAAAATTTAATCAATTCAAAATTTTTTAATAAACCATATTCTTTGAAAAATCGATTTAAAACCCCTTTTAAATTCAAAACCGTTATTTTAATTTAAAAATTAGAATCCGATGATGCAACGACATCGAATGGTCAATCATGGGAATAACATCATATAACAATGTGATTATCAACAATCAACATAATATTCATAAACAAATAAATATGTGAGGAATCCAGTTGGATCCCTCCAACCTGTTACCCTGCATCCACAGACGTTAGCACAATACCAATTCCACTTCGAGGTGGAATATCGCGGTATATGGGATTTTATAAATATCCGCTTAATAGGCGGCGCAATAGGGTCTCATCCGCTATACGAGGCGGGAAATCAAATCCGATATATACATATGCCAATATATATATATCGCTATATATAGTATATATCCTACTATATCTACTAGCACAATCAATCAACCATCAACAATCAATATTAACTATTCAAAATTTTAAACAAAACCTTTCGATTGAGTGAGGAGTTCTCACCTTGATTTTATTTTTCGTTTTCGGCGTTCGTTTCGAATAAAATTAAACGAACGTTTAATTTTACCCGAAATTCAAACGAGCTCCAATCGACTCCAAACTGGCTTCATCGCGAAGAGCACGACCATACGATCCCAACGCACTTTGATTCAGCATTTTTCGACCTCGTATGACAAAGATACGTTATTTTAAAGTTGACACGAATTTAAATAAAAATAGATTTACAAATTCTATTACAAACCCTACCCCCAAACACATCTGGCCGCTCATCACCCTAACACGCACGCGCATGCTTCCTTTGTTCACGGCAACCCCTCTCCAGGCTATTGAACGCGTTCGAACCCATTTGCACGATCCCTTTGACCAATTTTCGCAACCACCACATCCACTTCTGCTTCGATCCACTAACGCCAGACGAACGGCCTCACTCCCCTCTACTATCGGCCAAGGACCGGCCTCAGCTAGAGCTGCCACCAGCTCGCGAATCAAGGTTGAACGCACGACTTTGAATGCCGATTGACAGCGATTGGCTGCTCCTTAAACGATCTCCACCGTTGGATAGGTTCGCCTCGCTATGCTCTACAACTTTCATGTTGGAAGTTTCTCGATTCGATGAGCGGATTTGGAGATTTTGAGAGGGGAAAATGGGATGATTTCGGCCATTGGACCTATAGGAGGCGGCTGGTGATAGTGATTAGGGTTTTGGAAAAGAAGATAACATATATGTTAATATTATTTTAATAATAAAATGCCCAATTTAACACTTTTGCAAACGAACTCCAAACGACGCGTGCCGCCAGGCGATCCTAAGGTTTTTCCGCGTTCCGGACACAATGGAACAGGTTTCGTAAGCTAATTCGGAAGTATGTGTGAGATACGGCAATAAACGGTCGATTTAAATTTAAACCGATTTAAACGATTTCTAGGCGTTTTGGCTTGTACCGGACAAACGGCAAATCCAAACGACTTGAAATTTGAAATCTTGCAATAATATCACATTACGGATCCGATGAAACTGGTTTCGTCGAAATCCGAGACCGTTTGAAAAATGGCTATTTTAACTCGCCAATTAAAATTAAAACGATATCGATGCGTTTCGAGCTGCCACGGTCAAACGACAACTCCGATTGCTACGAAAATTGAAATCCGATAATAACTAACTATTACGGATCCAATGGAACTCGTTTCGTTCAATTCTGAGACTGTTCAAAAATTGGCTATTTTTCAGTCGATAATTAAATATTAAAATATTCAATTTTTACAAATTAGCTCCAAATTCAATTTTAAAAGTTCTAAAACATTTCTATAACTTTAATATGATAAAACAAAATTTTCCAAATCATTTCAAATCATATTTAACCCAATATTAAATTATTTTTGGAATTTCACTATTAAATTATCGATTTAATTATCCCATTAAATCCAATATTCGAAAAATAAATTATTCTACTTAAAAATTCCACTTATTAATATTTAAAATTAATTAAATACTCAAATTCAAATTATCAAAAATTCTGGGTCGTTACAATCTTCCCCCCTTAAAAGAATTTCGTCCTCGAAATTACAAGTTAAGGAGAATAATTCATAATCCGTTTATTATTTTTCCAAAACTAATAGTTTTACTAACTTTTCAAAACAATCTTTTTATTAAGGATTTACTATCATTTCAATTAGCTTTCCAACTCCAATTATAAGTTTCAAACAACATTGTTTACTTAACAATTTAAATTTAAATTTAAATTCAAATTTCAAACTTTCAAAATTTCTCAAAATTTTTCTAACTCCCTAAATTTTCGAAAAATTTCGCCAGAGTCTCCTTTGCGCGGCTAGATCGGTACGACTACAAAACGGCTCTACGGCCCCTCAGAATCAAAAAGAAAAGAGAAAGCCAAGTGGCTAGAGAAGGAAATCATCAAATCTCATATAAAAACTGAAATACGTACCTTTTTGTCGAGCGTTACAAATTTTTTTAACTTCAAAATCAAAATTCCAATTCCATTATATCCTGTATATCCTGCTAGCATAATATCCAATTATAATATTCAAACCAATTTGCCAATTCAATTATAAAATTTCCAATACGTGCTTCTTATACCACTTTTAGTTTACTATTAAAGTTGCATATTCATTTTCATTCAACTTTGCATTTCAATTTTCATTTGAATTCAATTACATAGCTTTCAATTTAGCAGATTCAATTTCGTTAACACTCAAGGAATTTTCATACAATCAACCAACAAGCAAATAACAACCAATGCACATCCAATACAACCAAATTTTATCCATTTTACTTACATTCAATTTGGTTCAACTGTTTTAATTTCAATTGGTTTAACATTCAATTGACTTTATTTAATTATTCTACTATTTTCAAATGAATTTACACTTACATACATAATTTCATATCAACTTATTTATATTCGATCGATTAACTTTCAATCATACTTTAATTCAATTGCTAATTCTTTTTACAAATAAAAATTGAATTTCATTTATATATCACAAGTTCACATCATTTAACAATTTCATTTACTCACTTTATTCACTTACTTTGATATTAACATCAATTCTTTCAATATTCCTTAAGTTATATTCCATTTCAACTCTATTTACCTCATTTAATTCACTTGATTATTTAACTTTGATGCAAAGATCGATTTTTTTTATTCAACTTCACTTAAGTTATTCCATTTAAACATCATTTGTTAATCAAACTTAAGTTTTACTTATCAATTCAATTCGGATTTTAAATTCCAAAGTAAATCCTATTTAACTTTTACTTAAGCCAAATTCATATCAATATTCAAATTCATATTCCATTTTACTTAACTTAATTGTTTAACCACTTCAATAACTGGTTTCACTTACATTCTCCCATTTTATAAGTTATAAAACCTTTTTATTCAACTTCTAACTTATATTATAACTTCAAAACCTTTTTCACTTATATTTATCAATTTCAAATTGAATTTTAATTTCAAATTGATTTATTACAACAAAACTTCAATTTTAAATTCATTTTTGTAGCAAATCCATCACATAAAAACTCGAAAATGATACTGATGATGCTGCAGTCATCACCCTTATTATTTCCCAGTGACAATAGTGAAATCAATGCTAAATATTCTTTCAAAAATTTCCTTTCTATTCATAAATCACTTTTATAAACCTTTTACTTATATAATTTTACTTCTTATATACATACATGATTATCTTACAATTGTAAATCATTATTAATTATAATTTCATCTTATGATTCATTGGTTTATACCATTATTCTTTTACAATAGTTGCTTTTATTAGCTTATTCAAACAACTTTTAATTATTTTATATTTATATCATTTACAACAACCAAGCAATCAATTATATACACACTTCAATAATTCTTGAAAAATTATTTTCTTTTTATATATAAAATATAATCGAGGTAAAATTATTTCATTTACCCAATTTAAAACAATATTGTGTCGAATTGTTCTATTCAAGTGTTTAGGAACCCCTTCGATTCAGTTTTCGAGGCTGCGCCGACGAAGGTTCATATACCACTCAACAAACCAATCATCACAATATAAAACAATTTTATATTCACTAACAAATACGCACTCATATCTATTATTACACTCATACTCATTCTAGAGTACTGCTGACTCTATCTCTAATGAGTAATACCCAACAGAGCAGGTTGTCGCTTAACCATATGCTCTGATACCAAATGTAACGATCGCGATTTTTCGTTGCCGAAAAATCGAACCGTTAGGGTTTTAGAAGAAGAAAGAGGTAGAAGAAGAAAGAAAAGAAAGAGAAGAGAAAACAGAAAAACAAGTAACAGAACGAGAAACAATAACAGAATCTCACAGTCGCAGCGGAACAATATATAATAGATAAATGAATATTCATTAAAACAAAAGAACTATACATTTTATACATTACATCACATTACATCAATCAGAGTGTACAACAACAACAGCGGAAAAGAAATACTATATACAATAAATAATAGACTACGCTATCTGGCTCGCCTCCAGATCTGCACAGCAACTCCCGAATCCAGAATAACCTGATAACCTAACTCTAGACTGCCCGTGTGGAAAATAGTGGGCACCCAGAGTTTAGGAAAGGAACAATAAACTCCAGGTCAGTCATGGGACTGGTGTGAGAACTCAAAACAGTTTTATCTTTAAACAAGCAACAAGAAATTTAAATTTTGAAATCCGCAATGCTTTTTGGAAAATGAAACTACCATAAGGCCTCCCGCCACACACACAATGCAAACGCAGAATTGGAGGAGATTTCTCCTTATGATAGTCAAAGATGCTTACTACGCGAAAATCAAATCATTTTTGATATTATTACTAGTGCATAGTGTAGAAATCAATTTCGAAAGTAGAATATAAATCCTAGCCAGCATAGACATTCCGAACTATGCCTACTATAGCTACCATCCAAACAGTGGTGACCACCATAAGTGAATGGCAGGTAATACAACTAAAACCGTACAAGGCGCGTATTGGAGGAATGGATTTCCAACAAATGGTCAGGCTAAGGAACTTCCTACTGCCACATGGGATCGCCTCTGGCGGGACGTCCCGAGAACTAACGTTACGGTTAGATCTCTGCCAACACAAGGCCGGGTTACCTCTGTAACTAGGTAACTACTACACGAATATGCCATCCCCCGGTCCTTTGGGACCTTTATCCGAGCGCTCGATACCAACAACACCACACAGAAATAGATATAGTGTTTCCACATGAGTAAATATCTGGGCTCCATACCATGATACCACCCTTTTCCAGAAGGAAATGACATACCCTAAAGGGCGCGACCCTCATAACCTTGCCGCATATTCCTGTTTCGACCATTTCCGGGGAGTGAGGTCCTGACGAAGTCTCGTCCACAAAGCTACGCTTTGTGCAACAAAGCCATGCTTTGGGTCCACAGATGACCAAAGCAATAATCACAAAGATAAATGATCAAACAAATGATCATATCCAAACGATCAACCAATGATCATCACACAGCAGCACTCAGCATGCCACATTACCAGATTGGGAAATATCGCTGATAACCTTCAACTACATAACCTTTGAGCTCGTACGTCTCAGAGAAGGGTGTTAAGCTAAGAGAATAAATTCTCCGCCACCAACAGAAATGTATTTGAAAGAAATCTGCTCTATCTCTCAAAATGTAATGTCAGACATGTAACCATACAAGTCTGTTCCGGGTTCGAACAGAACCGAAGGCACTTCCAAAGAAGCCCTTGCAATCCGGGTATTCACAATCCCGATAAAATTTCCCATCACAAAGGAAATCTCCATATCGTAGCTAACAATGCGGAGACAATCGATAGGTCATCCTATCGTTTTCACAAATACCCGGTCTTCAACACCGGTCTTCAAATGCAATCCAAACGACGTATCGCATATTCGGAATGGGATATATGACACAAAGGTCCTCTCCCGGCTAAACCGAATAGCGAGCGCTTATTTTTAAAAATAAGTGTAGCATTCAATTTCAACAATCACAACAATTACCATCCAAGGGTAAATACTGATAGTCGGTTATTTAACTATCAATAAAGATGCGCCACATCATCAGATTCCAAATAATTTTTCCAAAATTATTAAGTCCCAAAATATCTTTACAAGATATATATACACAATTTCCAAATAATTGCCCAAATTATTTGATTTACCAAAACCACTTCACGATAAAATTTTCCACACTTTACCCATTTGAAAACCCATTTCAAATTAAACACCTCAACCATTTGAAAACCAATTTCAAATCACTTTACATCATTTATACCCTTTGAAAACAGATTTCGAATCATCGAATAAATCTTTACCGATTTATTTTAAATTTACGTTCCAAATTCGTAAATTCATTTCCATACTTCAAAATAAATCAATATTTATTTTTAAACAAATTTCCCTTCCTTTTATAAATTCCATAGTGGATTTAAATTCCAAGCATCTACTAGCATACGATTCCCAAATCGATTTCAAGTTATTTGCTTTCAATTACCTTAAAGGTGAATTCACAAAAACCGTTCCATTTCATATTAGAAAACCATTCCCATGCTTATTTTAAAAATAAGTAATTCACAAATTTATTTATTTTCAACGATTTGAAAATATTCCATATACTTAAATCACAGTTAAGTATTTATTCCATTCTCTTTAAGAAAACATTCCTTTATTCACATTTATTTGGGTTAAAAACGAATGTTGCGTAAAACATCGTTACGACAACCCAAAAACACTAGTATATGGATTTGAAATAAAAAAAATGGATACATAAATCCACTACTATTCAAAATATTCCCTTCTATTTCTCGAAATCGTCTATTTCAACAATCAATGTTGAAATCTATGATTTCGATACTTAACATATCTTAAAACGTCTTTAATTAGTTTTAAATTCCATTTAGAACGTTCTTTTCCAAAAACACGTTCATTTAATAAAATAATACATTCACCGTTCAAAAATAGTGAATACAACCCCTTTAACAAATTCCATATTCAATTTATCAAATTAAATTGATTTTTTCGGATTTATAACAATGTCCATACATCCCATTTCTATTTATGAAACTTCGTTTTAGAAATCTCCTTTTATTAGTCCAATTCGATTTACATAACTCGATTATATACTAAAATCAATATTATAAGTTAAATACTTATAATATTATCTATTTACCCAAATCGTTCTTTTGAACTTCACCAATTTAAAATCTTATCACTTACAAGATTTCTTTATGGCTTATAATAATTTCAACTAATGAAATCTTCATTTATTAACAATTTCTATAAAATTCCCCTTTTTAATGCCCAAATCCATTTCTATAAGTTAATAACTTATAAACTTAAATTTTTCCAATAACCGTTCGTTTTATAAATTTCACATTTATTAATCTATAAATCCTAGTGAAATTCATGTTATACATCAACTTAACACTTTATAAATTTATCCTATAACTTCAATAATTTTTATTTAAAAACATCCATTTATAAAATCCTTTATATAAACCATTAATAATAATAACTTCCCAAAAACCAAATTTAACTATTTTATAAAAACCTATTATTGTTAAAAATTTCTTTTAAGTTATATTATATAAAAATATAAATTTTTAAAACATAAAATTTTATCCATCTATTTATTTTAAAATTTAATCAATTCAAAATTTTTTAATAAACCATATTCTTTGAAAAATCGATTTAAAACCCCTTTTAAATTCAAAACCGTTATTTTAATTTAAAAATTAGAATCCGATGATGCAACGACATCGAATGGTCAATCATGGGAATAACATCATATAACAATGTGATTATCAACAATCAACATAATATTCATAAACAAATAAATATGTGAGGAATCCAGTTGGATCCCTCCAACCTGTTACCCTGCATCCACAGACGTTAGCACAATACCAATTCCACTTCGAGGTGGAATATCGCGGTATATGGGATTTTATAAATATCCGCTTAATAGGCGGCGCAATAGGGTCTCATCCGCTATACGAGGCGGGAAATCAAATCCGATATATACATATGCCAATATATATATATCGCTATATATAGTATATATCCTACTATATCTACTAGCACAATCAATCAACCATCAACAATCAATATTAACTATTCAAAATTTTAAACAAAACCTTTCGATTGAGTGAGGAGTTCTCACCTTGATTTTATTTTTCGTTTTCGGCGTTCGTTTCGAATAAAATTAAACGAACGTTTAATTTTACCCGAAATTCAAACGAGCTCCAATCGACTCCAAACTGGCTTCATCGCGAAGAGCACGACCATACGATCCCAACGCACTTTGATTCAGCATTTTTCGACCTCGTATGACAAAGATACGTTATTTTAAAGTTGACACGAATTTAAATAAAAATAGATTTACAAATTCTATTACAAACCCTACCCCCAAACACATCTGGCCGCTCATCACCCTAACACGCACGCGCATGCTTCCTTTGTTCACGGCAACCCCTCTCCAGGCTATTGAACGCGTTCGAACCCATTTGCACGATCCCTTTGACCAATTTTCGCAACCACCACATCCACTTCTGCTTCGATCCACTAACGCCAGACGAACGGCCTCACTCCCCTCTACTATCGGCCAAGGACCGGCCTCAGCTAGAGCTGCCACCAGCTCGCGAATCAAGGTTGAACGCACGACTTTGAATGCCGATTGACAGCGATTGGCTGCTCCTTAAACGATCTCCACCGTTGGATAGGTTCGCCTCGCTATGCTCTACAACTTTCATGTTGGAAGTTTCTCGATTCGATGAGCGGATTTGGAGATTTTGAGAGGGGAAAATGGGATGATTTCGGCCATTGGACCTATAGGAGGCGGCTGGTGATAGTGATTAGGGTTTTGGAAAAGAAGATAACATATATGTTAATATTATTTTAATAATAAAATGCCCAATTTAACACTTTTGCAAACGAACTCCAAACGACGCGTGCCGCCAGGCGATCCTAAGGTTTTTCCGCGTTCCGGACACAATGGAACAGGTTTCGTAAGCTAATTCGGAAGTATGTGTGAGATACGGCAATAAACGGTCGATTTAAATTTAAACCGATTTAAACGATTTCTAGGCGTTTTGGCTTGTACCGGACAAACGGCAAATCCAAACGACTTGAAATTTGAAATCTTGCAATAATATCACATTACGGATCCGATGAAACTGGTTTCGTCGAAATCCGAGACCGTTTGAAAAATGGCTATTTTAACTCGCCAATTAAAATTAAAACGATATCGATGCGTTTCGAGCTGCCACGGTCAAACGACAACTCCGATTGCTACGAAAATTGAAATCCGATAATAACTAACTATTACGGATCCAATGGAACTCGTTTCGTTCAATTCTGAGACTGTTCAAAAATTGGCTATTTTTCAGTCGATAATTAAATATTAAAATATTCAATTTTTACAAATTAGCTCCAAATTCAATTTTAAAAGTTCTAAAACATTTCTATAACTTTAATATGATAAAACAAAATTTTCCAAATCATTTCAAATCATATTTAACCCAATATTAAATTATTTTTGGAATTTCACTATTAAATTATCGATTTAATTATCCCATTAAATCCAATATTCGAAAAATAAATTATTCTACTTAAAAATTCCACTTATTAATATTTAAAATTAATTAAATACTCAAATTCAAATTATCAAAAATTCTGGGTCGTTACAATACACTTCTTTTACAAGTCTATTTAAAAAGGCACTTTTAACATCCATTTGAAATAATTTGAAATTATTATGACTTGCGAAGGCAAGTAGAATCCTAATGGCTTCTAATCTTGCTACGAGAGCTATGGTTTCATCAAAATATATTCCTTCTTCTTGACAAAAACCTTGATCGACTAACCGTGCTTTATTTCTAACTACCTCTCCTTGTTCATTCATTTTATTTTTATAAACCCATTTAGTTCCAATTATAGTTTTATTTTCATGTCTAGGAACAAGTTCCCAAACTTCATTTCTAGTAAATTGATTTAGTTCCTCTTGCATAGCCAAAATCCATGAATCATCAGTTGATGCTTCTTTTGAATTTTTTGGTTCAATAGTTGATATAAAAGATACATTATTCATTTGACTTAGTTGATTTCTACTTTTAACTACAGATTGCGTATCTCCTAGTATATTTTCAATAGGATGATCTTTTGAAAGTTTAGTCCTTTTATTAGGATGACTAATTTCATTACTAGTTTCAGTTGACTCTTGATTTTGAGTAATTAAATCATCTTCATCATTTATATCTTCAAAATTTTTGAAATTTTCATCGAATGACACAAGCATTATTTCTTCGATGGTGTTAGTTCTTAAATTAAATACTCTGTATGCTTTACTTTTATTAGAATATCCGATAAAGATACTTTCGTCGGGTTTAGGATCAAATTTATCTAAGTTATCTTTTGTATTTACAATAAAACATTTACTTTCAAAAATTATAAAATAAGATACTTTAGGTTTCTTTGAGTGAAGAAGTTCATAAGAAGTCTTATTAGTTAAAGGTTTAATTAAAATTCTATTTAAAATATAAAGGCGGTAGCAACTGCTTTTGCCCAAAACTTCTTTGGTAATTTACTGTCTGAAAGCATAGTTCTCGCACACTCTTGAATTGTCCTACTTTTACGTTCTACTACTCCGTTTTGTTTTGGAGTTCTTGGAAATGAAAAATTGTGAGTTATTCCCTTTTTATTGCCGAATTCCTCAAACTTTTCATTTTCAAATTCACCACCGTGATCACTACGAATGGTTATAATTTTTAAAGAAAATTGATTTTGAATCCTTTTTGAAAAGTTCTTAAAATATTCAAAAGTATCACTTTTATGTTTCAAAAATATTGTCCATGTAAATCTAGAATAATCATCTACAATTACAAAAACATATTTACTATGGTTTATTGACAGAATTTGAGATGGACCAAATAAATCAAGGTGAAGTAATTCAAGAGGTTTTGAAGTTGAAATCATATATTTAAATTTAAAGGAACTTTTCCTAAGTTTTCCTAATTGACATGCATCACATAGACTATCTACTTTACAATTCATTTTAGGGAGGCCTTTTACTAGATCATGTTTTGACAATCTAGATAAGAGTTTGAAATTCAAATGCCCAAATCTCTTACGCCAAATCCAAGGGTCACTTGTATTTGCCAAAAGACATAAGTTATCATTTGAAACTTTCATACTAAGAATATAAATATTCTTTTTCCTAATTCCCTCAAATATTATAGTTGAATTATTATCTTCAATGTGATATTTATCTTTTTCAAATTTAATTTTATATCCTTTATCGCAAAGTTGACTTATAATTAGCAGATTATGTTTCAGATTTTTAACTAGCAAAACATTAGTAATAATAGGAGTTTCAGAGTTACCGACTTTGCCGATGCCAATCACATATCCTTTTGAATTATCTTCAAAGTTAACCAGTGCTCCGTCTTTTTATGTTATATCATTTAATATATCTGGATTGCCAGTCATGTGTCTAGAACATCCACTATCGAGTATCCATTTGTCCTTTCTGATTTGCATAATTTGTCCGTTGTGTATTGATTCGTCAATAGCCATAAAGCATGATTCTTGTACATCAAACAATTTAGGTAGACCACTTGAATTTGAACATTGATAATACGCAGACTCAAAAGACAATGATGATCTGAATGTTTCTAAACTAGTATTAACGAACATAGCCATTTTTAAAAAAATTCAAAAATCAGATTATGAAACTTTGAAAACCTTGCTCTAATACCAAATGTGAGAAATGCAGATTAAGGATCTTAAGGCTAAGGATAAACACTAGAGGGGGGTGAATAGTGTTTTAGAGAATTGTTAAATCTTTTTGAGTTTTTATTAATTTGAACATAAATGTATGCAATATTCATGCACAGATATGATCACATAATCAAACACAAATGCAAATATAAAGTAAAAGTAGTAACGGAAGAACACATCGGATTTTATACTGGTTCGGAGTTACAATACATCCAGTCCCGCACACAAGTACAGATTTCCTTTCAAAAACAATCTTTACAATTACACCCTCGATTTCAAGGCTACGAGGTACACCCTCCAGAATCACAACCCTCTAGGTAGAGATACTTGATTTCCCAGGCAACAAAGTTAACCCAATTGATTTCCCAAGGCTACAATCAAACCTTATCCCGCTTGATTGATTTTCAAGTCTACAATCACACCTTTTCTCGCTATGTTGATTACAAAAAGCCTATAACTCTGAATAGCACTGAGGATCTTGTTGGGATAGTGATAGAGAACTAAACCAGAGATAATCTAGTTAGGTTCAATGTTGATTTCGAAAGAGTAATGGTAAGAATTTGTATATAGAAATGTGGAAGAAGAAGAGGAGTGGAAACCCAGAAAAACTGAATTAAAATTCATTGAAACTAACCCCTATTTATAGAAGAACAACATCCATGTCCATTCGTGAAGAGTTGTAACGAATAGACACTTCTTTTGAATTTTAAATTTTGAACTCAACTGACACCATGTCGACATGGGGTACTTGAGTATGTCGACATCCCAAAGGGATTTTTGGTGTTTTGATTTTCTTTGAAAATAACCTTTATTTTATATTAAAACTATTTTAAACTTTATAAATATACTTGACTATAATTCAAATACATAATTAAATATAAAGAATAATATATACAAAATTTTACTATAATTTTATATTTAAAATCTAAGTATAAATATTTAAAAGTTAAATATATTATATTTAAAAGATAGTTTAAAAACAAGAATAATTTGATTTAGAAATTAAAGATTATTTTGAGGCTAAAAGTATTTGAAATCAGGATAGATGTTTTTTTGATGCTTTTAAAAGGAAGGTTTTGAAATCATTTTGAAAACAAGATATAATTTTGAAATATCATTTTGAATAAAAAGTTAGCGGATATAAAACAATGTTGCACTAGATTTTTCGTAGGTTCCGTCCTACTTAGGGTCCATCCCTTTAACAGGCTCGAAGTGGATTCCATTCCATGAATAAATTGGATTTTAAGATGCCAGTGCTTTTCTATGAGTTTAAAAAAAAATTCTAATTAAAAAATAATAAATTACTTGAATTCTTGAACTCTTGATACTTATGAGTCTTCAATCTTGATATCTTAAATCTCTATACCGTACAGTCTTCATTCTTGTTACCTACATGGTTAAATCCTGCATATACATATATATCTAAACTTATACTATTAATATTTATATTTTATAATCTATTCTAAGGTTGTTGTCATCAAAACCATCATCTCATGGACTAACATGATATGCTCTAAAAATTTACACAACCATAATAGAAAATAAAACTGAGAATTTTGGCATCAAAACAAATATTGGGAAAATCATTGTCAGAAAATCCTAAAATATGATGTTTGCTATTATTACAAAAGAAACATAATAGAACTATGAAGACTAAATGCAATAAAGGATGTTCACCACTATTACATTTGTTGTCAAATATCATTGGGCAAGTGAAGATTCTGTCTGATATTAGAGACAAAGTTGACAGAATTGTTGATGTTAATTTTACCTGAATTTTCAATACACATCTGTTGTAAAGAGCATGAATCCAGACAGCCTGTTTGAATGAAATCTAAATAGTTTTCGTGGAATGTTAGATTGTGAGAGTTTTCATTGTAAAGAGTATTGCTTTCACTATGCTGGTATAAAGGCATCTTTCATATGATTCTCAATTATTAATCTGAATTTCTAGTCATATTATTATTTGTATAATGTTATAACATATGTAAATATAAATAGTGAATATGCTATATACTGTTTTGTATTTAGTCCCACATCGTGGGATTAGTTCTACCCCAAGCTCCTAGGCCTCTATATAAAGGTGCTAATGTAATGTAAATAGATAATCCATTCTCAAGAATAAATAATATGTCTTCTGTGTCTCTCTCTAATGGTTTCTACTTTCTTTATTTTATAACACGTTATCAGCACGATCTATACAAAAAAAATTATGGATCTACAATTGTGATAATTCATGAAATCATATCTATTTTTTTTCCAGATGCAATTATAGATCTCATAACGGTAAGTCATTTTTCTGATGATTTAATCTTCCAAATCATTTTTTTATATCTCATTCCATTCTAGATCTACTTCTTCAGATCTGAATATGTTGTCTTATTTTTTTAAATTTTATTATATTAGTCTTATAATTTTACATCTTATATAGATCTAAACTTTGAGATCTGATTCTTATTTTGTTAGTTATTATATTTCAGATCTAATTTTTTTTTTGCTATTTTTATGATCTTATTATATTGTAGATCTCAATATCATACTTATTTTTATGTTTTTTTAGTTCATTTATTTTGGAATGCAAGTTTGAACTTGACAAAATTTGATATTGTTGATTAAAGCAAATTTTTTGAATTTGATTGTATTTAGTTTGGACATGGATTTGAGAAATCAAACATGGTTCGTAAATGGGGTTTTCATTTTGAAAACCTTTTAATTTGATTTAGATTTGAATGAAGACTTTGGAAATTATTTTGATATATGATTTATATTTCCAGAAGAAATATTTTATTATTTCTAAGAGAAACAAATATAAATATAATACGTATCTAGAAGATCGTATTAAGTGAATGGAAACATTAGTAAAAGCTTACATGATAAGCTTAATACCTTCCAATGTTTCCTTTAAAAAAAAGGGAAAAGGAAATAATAATTGAGAACCTGCAGTTTTCATAAATCAGGAAATTACAAGTTTCCTCAAAATAAAGAACCAGAAGTTCTAACTAAAGAAAAGGATTATATATCAAAACTCAAATACATAAATTTGAGATGTGAAACTTTGAATTATTAGAAAATCTAATTCATATTATGGTAAATTTCAATTGCAATCAAACCTGAAGTTTGATAATGAGAATCAAGTTGTACCATTTTGGATCTAAAGTACTAAACAAAGATTTTTTTTTTAAAGTAAAATTGGAACCTGAAGTTCTAAAAATATTTTCCAATGATATTAGCTATTAAATCAAATAAATGTATAAAAACTTGTTCACTCCAGAAGCAGTGAAAATAATGTATTAAAAAAAATCTCCTAAAGAGATTTGTTGATATATTTGGTGTTTTTACTAAACCAAATAAATATATAGAAACATATCTACTCTTCTACTCTCTTTTTTTTAATTAAAAATAAGGCATTCTAATAGGAAGTTTATTTCCTAATTTTTTTCCTTCTTCCATGCATCCAATCACTTTTCAAAAGGTAAAATATAATAGATCAAATATAATAGATCTGAAATAATCTTAATTTCCTAAATTTCTAAAATAACTTGTGTTGATTTGAAGATTTACATGTTTGTTTTGATATATTTGGTAAAGAATTATGAAGTTAGTTTTCTTATGAAAATAATTATGATTTGGATCTGAGATTTATAGTTATTTATGATTATGAATGATATGGATAGATCTGAGATAATTTTGTTTACTTAGAAATTTTGATTATTGGGAAATAAAGTTTCGCTTTAAGATATTCATTTTAATTTTATTATTGAGTAATATTGAACCTATATTTGAGATGAAATTGTGTTGCTTTGAGTACTGTTTGTTCAATTAGTTCATATATTTATAATGAAATTATTTTGCTATGACAGTAGTTATATCCTAAACCACATAAAGGTTAATTGTAGTTATTTTTATCACAAATGAATTAATTGCAAGTGTTATGGTAATAAATTAAATCATTTATTGTCATAAATGCATTAAATTCATTGATTATTGTAAATTAAATGACGTTGTATGTTTGTGTTTGGAATAAGAATAGACGTATGATTTACTATTTGATGTATTTATTTTGACAAGTAATGTCTGTTATAACGGAAAAAATAGGTTTAACAACCACTCAAAGGAATTATTTTAATAGAAGTTGTATAACTCAAAGTCCAAGGCCTGAAGTTTGGAATTATGAAAAGATTTTCTGACAAACTTTACAAGCTCGAATTCTTGTCAGTATTTTTTTTAATTTGTCAAAATGTACAAGCTTCTAAAAAAAAGGCAGTTTACACAAAATTTGAGAACCCGAAGTTCATAATAAATAAGTGAACTTGAAGTTCATGAATTAGAAGCCCGAAGCTCTATTGAAATTGTGTAAAATGATAAGGTTGTACTTCTTGAAGAAGTTAAAGGAAAATAATATATTATCATATGAGATAATAATGCTGCATTCAAGAGATTACAAAAATCTCCAAATGAGTTATACCTTAACTTATATCTTCATATTTATATTATATTAACCAAATATCCTGAAGATATTATGTTATATGATATATCAAACATAATTGGATGTGTGTGTATTAATCTCTTGAAAAGATGTTTTAGAGATTTATTTATATTTATATTGCAAAATTTAACATCCCAGAAGAGATGTTATAGAAATTTTACTTTTTTTATTTTGCAATTCCTTAAAAGGAAACACTATATTCACTGAAGAAATAACCATATAAATTTGTTGTAGCAATAACAATAATTTTTCATAAAAAGGATATTGTATGCCAATATTACACTCTAGAAATAGTGGTTTTATCTCTTGCATCTTACTTTCATTTGGTGAATCTAATTTTTTTACTGTATTTAAAGTTTGATATGTCATTTCAAAGGCAATTACAGTAAAAATCTCCAGCAGAGATATTTTACGCCACTGTAAAAGTTGTAATTATGTAAAAGAAATATTGTATATTGATATGGCATTCCAATAATGCATATATATATATATATATATATATATATATATATAGAAGAGATAAGTTTACTCCAGAAGTGGTGATACTAAAATATCTCCAAAAGAGATTTAAAATTTGAAAATGATAACATATCTCTACAAGAGACTTGTTTATATATTTGGTAAATTTATTAAAACAAATAAATGCATAGAAATTTGATATTTGGGATATAATTAAGGAATAAAACTTAAAAACTTTAAGTTATGTGTATATTTTGTTCGAATCAGAATATGGTTCCAACCACATGTTTTGAACATTATCATGCGGTTTTGACGGATTCACATTGACATTGATTTATAAATAGAAATTAATAGTTTGAATCCTTGCAATATTTTGTTCTAAAAATCACTAATTCAAAAGAGAAAGAATATGCAAATTTATAATACATATATATGCAATACGTGGACGTACGTATATATCCATATATGAAAATATTTAGCTAATAACCTGAAGTTTGTTATGAGCTCATCATATAGATTATGTATGGATATTATTTAGTGATTTAAAATTCAATCAACAGAAATGTTGAACGACCTGAAGTCATGTATGTATTCAAATGATCTACATACGTTCTATTTCTTATTTCCTTTGAAACAACAAGTATAACCGACTGTTAAAGTGGCAAATCGAACAGAATTGTTCTTGCATTTCGTTATAAACCCGTTACTTTTCCTCTCCGCAAGAAGGTATGGAATGCCATTTGAGTGATAATATATGCCTACTAGATAGGGCAACTGCTCATATGATTTTGAAAAACCAGAAGTTTTCCTCTGAAACTATCTAAAAATATTTTGGATAAAAATTTCAACCATTGCAAATCTGCTAATATAATTGAAGGGTCCAGAAGATCCCATATAGTATTACCAAATGGTACATATATCTTAAATCAAAATACATTATACTCAAGAAAATTTAAAAGAAATTTGTTGAGTTTTGAGGATATATAAATGAATGGCTACTATATTGGAACTATAATGAAAACGTCAAAGAATATCTTTACGTATTTCTAAAATTGAAAGCCAGAAGCTTATTTTAGAAAAAGTTGGTAAAATTTCAACTGGATTATATTTCACGAAATTTGGCATAATTGAATCCCATATTCAAAAATGAGCCAGAAGCTCACAAATATCACTTGAATGCATCTTATCATTTGATAAATGGATTATCCTCTTATTATTAGTATTTATGGTGTATTTGCTAGTAGCAATATGATAATGGATCAAAATGAGAATCCAAAAATTATGATTATTTAATGTGACAATGTTTGTCAACATTGAGGGGGAGGAAAAAGAGATACATGTTCATTTTGATCATCAGTGTCAAATATTTGTTAAAATATACAATGATGCAATATTAAGTAAGTTGAATAAATTATCAATAATATCACTAGTAGACTTTCTCCAATATAGATTTGAATCCCTAAAGGATCAAAATATGTAAACCACATCTGAAATATGGTTCAAAAGTCAGTTCAAAATACTTTTGGAGTAAGTAATAAAGATGCCAAATAAAGGAAGTGTGTATTCTTGAAGAAACACTTAAGGGTGCTCTAAAAGAGATCCATGACATGATTGTCAAATAACCCTGGAAGTGGTTTAGGTACCTAAAATATGATAAATAAAGAGATCTCAATAAATCATATCTAGAACTGACAATAAACAATCATTGATTATAAATTTATAAATAATAAAGCGCTTATGTTTATAAATGGATTAAAGATCATGGATTAGAGAAAAACAAGATTGGCCATCATGAAATTCTCCTAAATAAGAAATGTGGACCTGTAGTCCACAAAATAAAATTCGAAACATATATATAAAGTGGCAAAAGCACACTGAAATTATTAAAGTACACATAGTGTCAACAACATGTTAAGTTCCATGGACATGTAGTCCGCAAAGTAGCGAAAGTGCTTGAAATACTTAATATACCCCAAAGGTACAAATATGGTTAAAATCATATTAATGATGAAAGTATACAAACTCCTGAAGAAAATAAACAACTTTTGTGGTTATAAAGAATGAAAAGAACAAGGAGCATAGATTACAACTTCTTCTAAGTATTGTTGTAATGAAAATCTTGATATACTTCAAGATGAGTAGATTACTTCCTGCTTTCTAGTAATGTTGTAATGAAATTTTAAATATTCATCAAAGATGTATAGTTGCAATATGAAAAACTAATTTGAAGCACAAAAATGAAAGCACATGAAGTGTTTTTCATAAAAGCAGCGTACAAAATGCATAAAATGAAAACCATATTTGGAAGAAACAATCTTTTAAAAAATTTGATTGTATCGAAGGAAACTATTAATAAATTGTATTATTAACGAGATACAAATTTATGGATCCAGAAGTATCTATAACCAATTTGAGTTACCGAAAGACGAATATGAATACAGAGGAAAATTTTAAATCAGGGGGAGCATTTATAAGTATTTTATAATGCACTCTTTTTTCTTAACTAAGATTTTTCCCACTGGATTTTTATTAGTGAGGTTTTAATGAGGCATTATCTTGATCCAGAAGTATCAACTCCCTAGTTACATTTGGAAATAAGTTATAATGTACTCTTTTTCCTTATTTAAGATTTTTCCCACTGGGTTTTTCTTACTAAAGTTTTAACGAGGCGTTGTCTTGATCCAGAAGAATCAAACGTCTTCTCAAGAAATAACATCTCAAATATGTTATTTAAGTTAAATTGTATTTTTATCCTTGACTAAGGTTTTTCCCATCGGTTTTCCTTTGTAAGGTTTTTAATGAAGTATTATATTGATCCAGAAGTATCAAACTCTATTTGATTCTGTAGATTATTGAAATATCTTATACTATATTGTACTCTTTTTCCTTAACTAAGATTTTTCCCATGAGGTTTTTCTTAGTAAGGTTTTAACGAGGCATTAGTTTGATCCAGAAGTATCAAACTTCATTTGAAGAAATGAGAAAATAAGACATGTCATTGTTCTCTTTTTTTTCCTTCACTGAGATTTTTCCCATTGGGTTTTTCTTAGTAAGGGTTTAATGAGGCATTATTTTGATCCCGAAGTATCAAACTCTTAGAAGGAATATCATTTTTAGTATGATATCTATAATTTCATAAGTTCACTCTTTTCCTCTTTCAAGGTTTTTCCCATTGGGTTTTCCTTACAGAGGTTTTTAATGAGGCAACAGACAATATCTATATCGACTGAATGGATAAGTGCAAGCAAGATAATAATGAGGGGGAGCAATCATCATACACGTTTCGAAACGGACAATTTCTAGTTATCAGAGGATTCAAGATTTTGATGACGCATATTCAAGGGGGAGTGTTATAATATATGTAAATATAAATAGTGAATATGATATATACTGTTTTGTATTTAGTCCCACATCGTGGGATTAGTTCTACCCCAAGCTCCTAGGCCTATATATAAAGGTGCTAATGTAATGTACATAGATAATCCATTCTCAGGAATAAATAATATGTCTTCTACGTCTCTCTCTAATGGTTTCTACTTTCTTTGTTTTATAACATATAACAAAAACTATATCAAAAGAGTGCCGATTAAGTTCACAATCATTGATATATGCCTATCCTATTCTTATTTAGAACGTTGAATTAAAATTAAAAAATGATTATCAAAATATCCTAACATACATATGCAAGATAACTGCCAATTCTGCCATTATATTGTAACATACATATGACACAATCTTGCAAACAAAAGTTATTCACACTATATATATTCTTTGTAACACATAAGCCTCAAAATATGTGCAAAAAAGTGTGTCATATAACAAACTTAATTCTTTAACGCAAAAATAGCATGCAGCAACAAAAACAAAACATAATACACAGGATATATAGCAGATGGAAAAGAAGATAAATACATTTACCTTTTTCAAAAACTGTGAAAAGCATATAGTAAAATACAAACACATACCTGGATGATTTAGAAACACTCCATCCAAATCCTTCTTCCTTCAATTTCAATAATCGAGCTTTCATTTTTGGACAAAGCACAGTAGTCCACTTAGATGCCTCTTCTCTTCGATTAGACATCTGCATCATAAGTTTAACCCGAATACCATTAAGACATGAAGTGATAGGAAGACTTCTTTCATCCAAAATCCAAGAATTAAAACATTCGGCTACATTAGACTTATTTTCACCATATGTTTTTCCAGGAAAAAGTAAATCGGCCCAGTGGTCATATGGCTTATCATTCAAATATACAATAGCTTTCGCACCTCTAATTTCTTTACATTTTGACATAGCCTTTTCAAACTCATAACACTTAGAAGCTGAAGCACAATGTTCTAGTAAATGAGCTACCCACAAACCTCTTCCACTTTTCACAATACTGGCAATATTATTTTGCATATGATACAAACAATAAGAATGATAACTATTTGCAAAAAAAATTAGGAATACTTAAAAGCAAACCCCAATGTCTATCACTTAAAAAAGTCAATGGTCTATCACAACTAAGAGCATTCTTTAAGTGAGTCAAAAACCAAATCCAACACTCTTCATTTTCCTTAGGAACAAGAGCCATAGCTAACGAAAAAAAACCTAAAACAAAAAAAAAGCAGAATACATTCACTATTAGTCCATATAAAAATAATAAATTACAGCAACACAACTATCTAACCCAAATTTATAAAAATAAATTACAGCAGCACAACTATCAAGTCCAAATTTATAACAAAGAAGAAGATAACAAAAATACATTTAAAAAAAGGAAGAAGATAACAAAAATACCTTGATTACTACTTTTTGCAGTACCTGCTATCAAAATACCACTTTGACCTTTTAAAAATGTTGCATCTAAAAACACCATAGGACGACAATAACAAAATCCAAAGATACATGCTTCATAACAAACAAAAACTCTCTCAAATTGATTAGTATTCGGATCTACTTCCATACTTGAGTAATTATTTGGATTATTTCTTTCCATCGCCTTCAAATACCAACCCAAATCATTATAAGATTTCTTTTCATCACCAAAAATATCATTCATAGCCATTTTCTTACCCTGATAAGCAAAATAATAGCTCAAATCCACATCATAATCTCTTTTATAACTTTTCATAATATTTTTCGTTTACCTTTTTAGCTCATCACGAATTTTATTAACAATTAAACTTCTCACAAGATCACTATTAATAGTTGGACTACTAGTCGATCGAAATCCACCTCCACAAGAATGACTTAAATGAATATTTTTAACAAATAATTGTTCTAATCGCTTCAATTTGCAAGAAGCATGAATCCTGAAAGGACAACCATCTACAGCACATCGAACTGTCAATCGTTCCTTACAATTCTTAATATACCGCGCTTTAAACCTATTCTTCAAACAATAAGCACAAACTGTTCGATGAAATCCAAGAGCAGAATCAAAGTGTTGACCTACCTTAGTAAAAAATTCAAAATTTGAATTCTTCTTCATCAGCTCATATAAATCCCTTTCTTGTGTAAAACCAGACTGTAAATTATCAGCATACTCTAGCATATTACTACTTGATTCTCCAACAACAAGTGAATAAGATTTGCTATTTTCACCAACAACAGTATCCATGGAATTATTCTTCAACCTTAGCAAAAAACCAAATATTCTTCCTTTTTATGCCAAGATAAGCATAATACAGCTTGAAGATCACTATTTGTTGCGACAAAGGTGGTCTTTGATTCTTGATAGCATAATGAAGTAAAATTATTCCGCTCCTCAAAATCTTATTCCTAACACAAGAAATAGAAGCATCCAATCCAAAACGAGCACTAAAAGAATTCTTATTAAAATCGAACACAACCATAACAGATGAATAATACCTGCAATTAAAGATGTAAACAAATAAATATGCATATGAAAATGTTTGGAAACATCTAATCTTAATTAACAACTAATTACATCATATAAAAAATGTTTGAAAATATTTGTATACGGTTTTTAACAAAAATAGAAATTCATTTATCAAACAATTTGACGAGGAAGTGAGAAGAGATGGACTAAAAACATAACAAATTGAGGAATTATTATCACAACCAAACAAAACAGATACTTAAAAAAACAAAAAAAACAATACCTTTCATCGCCGCAATCCATTAACTGATCTCTTGAATATTGATTTTCAGATCCCATTATCAAATTAGAAAGATCGTCTGATCAATTTTAGAAATTTGCAAGTCGCCTAATCAATATAGAAAGATCGTCTGATCAAATTAAATGATGGGGAGAAATTGGTTAGCAATGATTCATAACCAATAATCCCATTTTCCTATTTATTGTCATAAAAATTTCATACTAGAACAACTAATAAAGATGTAATAAATAGGAATCATAGTAATTAAAGTTGAGAATACAAATCTTTGAACCTAGTGAAAGTAGAGAAGAAAATAAACTAAAGAAGGGGAAAACGCTAGCAGCAGAGCTGAAGAACTAAAGAACCCAATTTTCCTTTTTTTTCTTACAACATATAAAAACATAAACGTGTTAAACAAGTTTTCATTCCTAATGCAGACCAAAGTTTAATTTAAACTAAAATTAAATTAGGATAAATTTACATTTACAGATTAGTAGATTCGGAGAATGTAACATCCCGCCTTTTCGCACACTTTAAACCGACACACGTGCCAATCAAAAGCATAAGCAAGGGCGGATTGTTATGGGGTAAATAAGAAAAACAGAGAAGAAATAAAACAAAATAGAATCTCACAGCGGAAGGATCAAATATAATAATAAATATACAGTTCATAAACGGTTACAAAACAGTTAATTCTTCTTTATACAATAAATATCAGAGTTACACATACCAATACTATAAATAATAATAATATGGATTCTTCGTCTTCGTCCTCCAAAGCTAAAGTCTTCGATCCTGAAACGCTCGGACTGACCCGAGCGAATTTGAAAGGACAAAAACACTCGAGTCAGAACTAAAAGATCTTATGTGAGTTAAATTAACAGAAATAAATATGAGTACAGTAACTCAAGAGATGCTCGGGATTTACATCTCCTAAGGATCCGTTAAACTATTTACTATGTAGTATATTGCGTTATTATAATAATGTCTGTTTATAAAATAAACTTACTTTTTAATAGCGTTAAGGGGTTACCCATATAGCCCTTAACACAAATAATGCCAATAGTCTATACAGTACCGTAATACCTCCTGATCGGGAAGCTACCAGAGGATACTCCATAGGTACGACACAAATAGAAACTCGTAGTAAAGGCTCGGTATGGTAGTTGACACGGCACAACTAGGCAATGCCAGGGTAGATATACCAATTGCTATCCTGGCTGGTGGAAACGCGTAGCCGTAGTTACCGCCCACCTCGGACTAACTCCCCAAAATCAAAATATAGAAGTGGCCACTGAATCAATCCAAGTCAAAGTATAATATCGAAGAGGAGGGTCCGATCAGAGGGATGACCTCATTGGCCTGAGAATCGCTCCTGTTTTAGCCACCTTATGCCAACTCACGGGAGTCGGGTCCACGTATTTACCTTACAGGAAACGCCACCACCAACCTACTTCATTCTGGAATCTCCACCGCGTACACGGTTAGTCAAAGTGGTTTTCGGTATCGACAGAGAGTATGTCCATATCCGATCCCGGTCTCTTTGCCAACCCATCGTTATTATAACACCGCGGTCATTTAAAAATAGTTTATATTTTAAAACCAGACTATAATCCATTTTAAACCATAATATTACGATATCATTTATTCTTTCAAACCCAAAACAATTCATTTTGATATTATTTTTATAAACCCAAATAAATGATATCTTTTTCCCAATTATATATTCTTCCCAAAATTTATGCTACTTTTAAAATTTAAAATTCCTTGAACCAAATATTTGAATTTTTAACTCTCAACATAATACTTCGAAATCCATAGTTTTTAAAACCATTACTTTCAAAACTAAATGGTTTGGATATTCAACAGTATATAAAATAAGTGGTTTAACTTTATGGTTACTTTGTAAAGAAAATAATTTACATAGCTTTACAAATATGGTTCTTTATTTAAAGTTTAAACCATAATCACTTTAAGTTCCGAAACCCCTTAAAGTTCTATGTGTATAAATCATTTGGAGTATTAATATTCAAACTAAAGTTGGAATTTATCCTTTCAACAAATTTAATGTTTATTATTAAGTCTTGATTATTCGCATAAACTTCATAAATAACATTCCAAATTCTAGTAATTAAATAATTTCTCAAATTTACTTTACACTAGAATATCCATTTTTAGTTTATTTAGGGAATTTCATTTTATAAATACCATATCTTTAAAATTCCTAAACTCAACATATATTATAATTTTATCAATCTCATTCCTAAATTTTTATTCCATTTCTATTTACGGATTTCTACACAGCTTAAATTCAAAAATTTAACTTCATATGTATATATAAAAATGGAAGAATAATATTTAAAAAAAATCAAATTTAAATTTTTATAAATCTTATCACGTCTAAACCATAGAAATCACTTTTAAAATAATTTATATATAGACCACAGTGCCTGTATAAAATTTTCTATCCTATGGTCAAGTGATACGGATATTTATCATTTCAATCCGCAATTTAAAAGGTATAAAATTTTGCGGTTGTATATCATTTCAAACCACAATCCCGAATGAAATGAAAAATGCATGATAACTTGCAGTTTAATGACATACAAATAAAACATCCATTCATCAATATCATCCATCATCCAATAACAATCATCAGTCAATATCAACCAATAACAATATACTTTTGATAATATGTAACAGGTAATACTGGCAATTTTATTCAAATTAAATTTAACAACTATAATTCTAACAGTTTATATTCAGTAGTAATTTATATAACTGTTAACTAGCAGTTTACAGGCAAACAACAAATTCTAACTATAAATTAATACGCAATAATAAATTAAATTTACAGTCAAATTAAATAAATGCAATTTAATAGACGTGTTGAGATAAACATGCTAAATACTCATAAATAAATTTCTATTCATTTCTAAAATTAATTTAACAAACATAAAAGCTTCTAGTAGTTGTGAGTGGGTTAAAACACTCACCTTTTGAATTTAAATCGAATTTAAATTCGATTTAAACCCAAAAATTCGCCCGTCTCAGAATTCGTCCAAACCAGCGTCATCAAGTCCGAAATTTAATTACGATCCTAATAAAAAAATCTCGCGTCAATCGGATATCGTATGACGAAGTTATAGCGAAAAATCGAGTTGAAAAATCAAAATTTAAATTAAACAAAGAGAACATAACTTGCCCACCATCATTCAGACGTCATCATCCTCCTTCCCAGACATCTGCACGCGAGCTCCTTCATCACGCATGCGATCAACCTCCACGCACGAAACAAAACAGCCAGTCTTCTCCCCCTTTGACCGTTGATCCTCTCCGCCCCATGCCATGATACGCCGTGCCACTAGCCCACGCCGACCCTAACCTGAAGGCCGCGACCCCTGCTCCTCCCCCACGTCACCACAGTTTGCAGCCGCTACATGTTATATAAACCCTAACCAAAATTCCCGACAATCCAACCATTGATTCGACCAACAAATCATATAGATTTACTCCACTCAGATTCCTCTCCAAAACCCAGAAAACAATTCTCGATCTGACGAAGTTAGTTACGGCGCTGATGAACGGTTGGGACTGTTTTGAATTTATTCTGAGCAAACTATGACTCCATTCGAAAAAAGAATTACACCATGAGATTACGTGTTTCGAGAAGATTAACATATATTTTTGTGGAATTTTTCTGGAGAGTTTGGATTTTCACTGAAATTTGGATTGGGCTAGATCTAGGTTTGCATTCATTTGAGGAGGAGAAGGAGATGAAGAAATGAACATACAGTAAAAAGGAAAATAAAATGGGGCTAGGGTTTATAACCGTGCTTATATAGGTAGACTAGAGATAGCGTAGATGGATCGGATAAGCGAACGTACGGAACAAACTATGGCCCAAAAAGCCCGCTATGCCACCGGAACCGAATTTGTTAAATCTATATATCCAGATAGGTATTTTAAAATATTCTGAACGCGATGGAAAAAGTTTCACAACCAAATTCGATCGTATGAAGAAGTTATGCTGAAAACAAGATTTCCAAATTGATTTCAAATTGATTTTAATAAAATTGATTTTCAAGGCGTTTCGCGTCCGTACGATCAAACGACAGGTCCGATCGATACGAAACTTGAAACCCTATAATAATTCACTGATACGGATCCGATGAAACTGGTTTCATCGAAATCCGAGTCCGTGACCAAAATGGCTATTTTCAATATTCATTAAATAAATTAAATAAATTATAAAAATCCAATTTTTACATCTAAATTCAAAATTGACCAAATTTCTCCCTTTAAATTTTCTTAATTATTTACTCCAATTCTAAACAATTCAAGTGTCAATAAATAGTTGTTCTATTCATCAATTTAGATGTTAATCCTTACTTAAAGGTTAAATTCCAATTTTTAATAAATTCAACATTATACGTTTGATTAAATTTATTAAATTCACTTTCTTTCTATTATTCAAAGTTATTGATGTCAATTTAATGAAACTAACATTGGCTCAATATCTATACATTAAAAATCTCAATTCTAAACTTAGATCTCAACTTATGAAATAGTTAAATAATAAATTCCATCTAAATCTACATCTTCCCACTATCTAAATATTTAGAAAAATTACTTACCACTTTTTATTGTAAATTTCTAAACTAGCAGATTTGTGTCATTTCTAGCCCTTTGGATATTTTAAATTAACTAAAAGCAGATTTACATATAATTTTCATCGTCAGTTATCTTAGTAAATAAATCTTCAAAGGTTACTGCAATTAATCCCATAAATTGAAATAAATTCTAATAAATTGACTCTATTGGATTACAACTCACAACTAAATCAATTATTCCCCAACTACAAAGTTACCGTTTCTTATATATATATCACTACAGTAATACTTCCAAATGTTCATCTTTTGTTTGCATAAATTACTGTATTCAATTGAATTGTAATATTGTTAACTTACCCATAAATAAAACTTAACAACTAATAGAATAAATAACTTACAAAATTTGTTGTCATAAATATATTTTATAAGTCTACACTTAATTATTATCTTACAATACGTTTTTACGTTACTATAAATTTATACACTCTTCCGTTACCATATTAATAATTACTAAAGTAATGTTCATTCTTAATAACAACATTATACTATTCACATATAAAAGGACTCTATTCCCCAAATACATTCATTTATATTTATTTCCTTAAAATTCTCCTTTATTGACTAGACACATTAATTTAGATTCATTTACATCGAATGCCCTTCTTAGCTATATACTCAATACATGTTAAATCTAAATAATATTTTTACCCCTTTTATTCAAATTCACTTATACCATCAATAACAAAATGTTGTCCTAAATTTAGATTCAATCATATACATTAGATAAATGGGTAAACTTTTGTAATTATCCCATATATGAAAATATTTTTATGCATACATTTCCACTTACTTACTATGCATTCATTTATTAAATTACTAATTGCCTTAGTCAACTTATCCCCTATTTACTACCAAATTTCTCACTTGGTTATAGTTTATAAACATATATACATACCTAGGCAAATCAAGTTCTAGTCCTGTTGTTATTTATATTATATTGGGTATGCACAATTAAGAGGTTAATTAATTATTTCTACCAAATTATCTTCATACATTTAGTTCCAAATCTTATAGGATTAAATTCTAATTACTTACCCTTAATCCATCAATTACATATTCAATGCAAACATGCATTTGAAACCTTTTTATTCTAAATAAATTTTATTAAGTGTTGACATCCACTAATAGCATTCACCTTTATTACAACCAAAGGTAACATCTTCACTACTGATTTTATATTAATGAATCTCATTTTAGTTAATATTTTTATTCTCAATTCAACATTTATCGATTTCTTATAATTTACTGTTAACAAAAAGTGACAAATTACATTATCCAAATCTATTGTCATAATATTTTATGGTTACACTAAATTACCACTACTATACCAAATTTCTACATTTATTCTAAATTAGATTAGAAATTATATTAATTTAATTCATTTAATATTATTAATTTAACGGGTCGTTACAGAGAAAAATCACCTTTTGCGGATGGGGAGAAATTATATGTCGCCGATTTTTAGATTAGGAGAAAATCATAGATTTGGAGATTAGGAAAATCGCCTTTTGCAGCTGAGATGATTTAATTTTAAAAAATGGTCGGACATATGTTTTTGTCCAGCAAAATAATTCATTCAAAACCATGTCCTAGAAAATAAATGGGCCTGACTAGTAGGCCCGTACCACTAATTTCCAAAAAAATTAATTGTTTAAAAATTGACTATTTTAAATAAATATGTCAAATTTCTTGGATTCTTTCTTGTTCCTTTTCGGGGACGAAAAGTTTTGAGTAGGGAGATTGTAACGACCCGTACATTCAACCATTTAAAAATATTAAATTTAATATAATTGTTAGATAAAAAAGGTTATAAATAAGCATTTTATGATTTATTAATGGAAATGTTATTAGATGTATGTTATACTCTAAGGTAAAATCCTTAAATAACAAATTTCAATAAGTTAAAATTCATAAATAACAAATGTTAATGTTATAAAGAATGAAATGAATGTTATTTCAAATTAGAATATAATTGTGGAGCTTAATTTAGATGTAATTATAAGTTAATAAGGAACAGAATCAATGATGTATTAAATGGTGAAATGGTATGTTGTTTAATTGAAATTGGTTTTAATATAGCATATGAAATCAATTATTTGGTACGTAAATTTATTAACCTTTGTTTATAAACAATAAATTTATAAATGCGTTTAAACTAATTAAATGAAAATATGGTTTTATTTCTCATCTTATTATTGAATCCGTTTTAAAATTAATTTGGTAACCAATGGAAATTAATTGTAATTGAATTACTACAGTTAATATAAGAAAAGCCGTTAATTTTAGAGTAGTGAGTGTAATAAATGAAAACTTATGTTTGATAAATACATAAGGTATTTGTTGATTTAATAATAAGAATTTAAAACAAAATAATATAATTTTTTTGAAATTTAAATTGTAATGAACGGATTTTTATTACTATTATAATCTAATTTTGAAATTAATTTAATATTTAAATATTGGATTTAACATGGAACATTTAATTTTAAAAGATTATTAATTCCTGCTTAATCAAGAATGATGATAAGAAACTTTCGATTTAAAATTTTAAAAGTGATTAAATTAGTTAAATAATTATTTGGTTAATTAATGTACAAAAATAAATATATTTTGATTATAAAGCTAACTTCTATATATAATAGAATTAGGGTTTGAAATTAGTTCCGTTGAATTTAAAAATATTGAAAACCTATATTTTGATATATAGGATGGCCTAATTTCATTTCGAGAACGAAACGGGCTTTTGAGTCTTTGTTATCGCTTCGACCTAATCGATCTGTTCCATCCATTTCTATACAATCCTTGACCATATATTTTGTTATAAATCCTAGCAGCATTCTATTCTATTTTCTATATGTACAATTTCAGTTCTTATCTGCTTCTTCTCAATGGAGATTAACCAAAACCCTAATTACAATTTCAAATCAACTCCAAAAATTCTAATTGCTCAAGCCTTATCAAATTATATATCATAGCGAAGCTCTCGATGAATGGAATCAGCGTCTATAACTCATTTTTGATTGGGGGCTCCATTTGTCTATAATTGAACGAAACATTCTCGTCCATCCGTTGTAGGGTTTCGATTCAACGGTGGATCGGAAAATGCAGCTTGTAGAGGAGACGAAGCAGAGTGCATCCACGGTGTCCGATCATCCCAATGGCGCTCGAAATTAGTAGAACTAGCGAACTTATGGTGGCGGTGGAGGAACGGAGCATGACTGGAGGTGGCGGCGTCTGGGGTGGAGGTGCGCCATGCCTGGGCTTCGCGATGGTGATGTTGGATCTGGCTATTGAGGCACGTAGAGGCGGTGGTTGGTGGAAGTCGACAGTGGTTTTACATTGTTGTGGTTCATTGTTTTCTATTAGGGTATGGGAAGGAGATAAGATAATTATGTTTTTGCCCTTAATATATTTAAATTTAATTTTTAAATTTATATATTCCAACTTCCATAACTTTTTCATACAAGCTCCAATTGATGGGTGGTTTCTACCGTTGGGTTCGTATCAAAATTCCGGAAAATATGAAACTAGTATGGTTGAATTTGAAGATATTTGAGATTTTGGGCTTCTATTAGATTTTTAATCGACTATAAATCAAATGTGAGCGATTTAACCCACTCATGCAATACTAAAATTTCTTATAGTTAGTTAGATTGAATTGATGAAGTGATAAAATTTATTGATTGTTGTTTAGTAGTTTAAATTGACATTTAAATTAATAGCGAATTAAATTGCTGGTTCAACACCAACAATTGATAATCAGTAATTGTTTTGATATACTGGTCGATTTGGATGTTAATTGTTAATGTATGCCAATTGATTGATGATGGGTGTATGATTGTTTATTTATTTGACTTATTCCCGTTGTTGCGTATTTATTTATTAACATCATTTATATCATCATTAGGACCATTTGAAATGAACTAAGAAATAGGTTGAAATGATATATACCTATGACATTTAATTATGGGTTGAAATTATATGTATCCATCCATGTAAGTAAAATTGAATTAACTAAGTTGGTCATATGGTAGAAAATTATATACGGTCACCGGATTGGTTAAATTAAATGGTTTCAAAGTATTTAATTTAAATTAGTTTAAATGATATTGTTTTAAAGAAAATAAAAAAATTAGATTTATACAAATTGAATTATTTTCTAATTTAAGCTTTGAAATATTGAAATTGAAACTGTTAAATGAAATTGTTTAAGTATTTAATTTGAGATCCTAAGCTGGATATTGGAATTTGAACTTATTAGAAATGAATAATTATGAAGATTTATATTTTAATGTAAAACTTTGAATTTAGTTTAATTAAAATGGTTTAAATTGGTATTTCAAATTTTGGAATGTGAAATGGTTTTAAACTAAATTGTTTGTAATGAGATTTTGAATTGAAATTTTCAGCCATTTGAATAGAACCGTTTGAATTGAGTCTGAAGTGAAGTTTGAAATTATTTTGAACTGAGGCCGATTTAAATTGAATTTGAATATGAAGTGACTTCATTGATTTCGTCATGATTTGGAACATGAGTTCAAATTGTTGTAAAAAAAGAAACAGTTTTGATATAAACTATTTTAATATATAAATTATTTTAATAACCAAATTATTTTCATATATAAACTATTTTTATCCAAACTATTTTCAATATAAAGACCTATTTATATTCAAAACCGTTTTCCAATATTGAAACTATTTTAATTATCTAAACTATTTTCAATATTTAAACTATTTTATATTCAAACTAATTTCAATCTTTAAAACTATTTTAATTGTTCCAACAATTTTTCAATATTAAAAATATTTTTAATATTTCAACTATTTTAATTATTCAAACCCATTTTCGATATTCAAACTGTTTTGAAGGAGGAACTATTTAGATTTAAATCACTGATTTAAATACGAGTGTTTTGATATGAAGATATAACCTGTTCGAATTCAAAATGATTTTGAAGTGTACCTGATATTTTGATATGAAATATGAGTTGTTCTTGAAATTTAAAAGAACAAACCGGTGTGAAAAATGACGATTAGTTGTTAAAGAGGTCGGGGCCGAATATTGGCATACTCTTTGTCAATACTAGAACCACTTTAACAACTGTGTACATGTGGAAGTTATCCAGAATGTAGAGGTTGGATTGGTGACGTTTACTAGAATGAAGAAAGAGTATGATGATGGAAGACTCTGACAATTGTGTCAATTTGAAATGACTAAAACAGGAGCCTATGTTTGGCCAAGGGATTAGCTACTTTTAGAGGCCATCGCCTCTTCGTATTATATTGATTTTTGACTTGATCGGTGCATATTGATTTTATTTGGGGGTGGTGGACTCAGTCAACCATTAGGGGTTACGACCAGCCAGAAAAGGTAAACTAGTAAAATCCTACCTGGTCATTGCCTCACGTGCATTGTCATTCTTTTATCCTTATACATGACCACTGCGACTTTGTTTTACTATTGTCTCATCACAGCGCCTCCCTAGCTACCGACGTTACTAGTGATGCCAGAAAGGCAATCTGTTGGACAATGCTTAAAAATGTGTTAATGAGGATCAATATAAGGCCTAGTGCTATTTTAATACTTAACTGATAGACATTGTAACACCCCACACCTCTTAGTATACCCAAAAGTACACACTATTGCATTGTAAGTATAACTAAAACTAGCAGAGACTAAGATTCACAAGACAAATATATATAAATAGTGGAAATAATTATAATAATAATTTATTTAGAACAAAACCTCAGAATTACTTTATAAATCAAATAAGTTGCTAAATACCAAATACATCAAATGTCAAATAACCTTACGTGTCTTGCGAAATAAAATCCATAGTATTAATAATATCAGAGTACAATACATTCCTCACAAAATGCTAGCTCATCAAAAGAACTAAAAACTGAAACTGAAGAAAAGAAATACATGATAGAATCTCCTCAAAAGAAATATCCAAATGCCTGCAGTTTACAGTCCTTGCCCTAGATTGCCTATGGGGGAAAATGGGAAAATAGAGGACTAGGTCAGACTAAAAGTCTGGTAAATGATGTAATTACTAGAATCTCTAAGCAAAGTAAAAGTAATAAACTTTACTACAGTTCTAATATATAAAAGGAAACAAAGGAAATAGAGAGAAGGAATAAGCTGGAAATAAATACGAATTAACTAGATCAACATAATTGATTACTTTGATTGTTTATACTTGTCTTTGACAGCTGCTTTGATTAGGCTGAATTCCTAATCCTACAATTAGGCTAAAATCCTAATCCTGCCCTTTGGTCGGCTTACTACTCCATAAACCTTACTGTGAACTTGACGCTATATAACTCCCTACACATAAATGGTGTCTATGAGTTATACACAAAGTATCTACTATGGACTTGACGTTATATAACTCCCTACACAGAAGGAAATGGTGCCTACAAAAGGCATAGATACTAAGTGCTTGGAACATATAGTGATTACTGAGCACCGAAATGGAAGTCGCACGGGTAACTGCTATCATGCTCATGCTACCTGTTGCTCCACCTATTGGGTCTTCTTAACTCAAGCTCCGGCATAAACGTGCCCCTCATCTAACTTTAGGATAATGTGAGATCATCGTGTCCATAGAAAATATGGAAAATGCTGTTGGTACTGGCCCATCATCCAAGCAATATCTAGTTGCGCCCCTTGCCAAAATCCCCATGATTTGGACTTCTACTTATTGACCAATTACTACCATTATTCGCATAAGCATGCCCCTCGTCTCACTTTAGAATTATGTGAAACACCGTGTCCATAGAAATAATAGGGGAATGCTATTTAATACAGGTCCTATTTTAATTCTGGCTTATTAATTTAGATAAATTATTTAAATAAGCCTTTACTTTTGTTCTTTTTATCTGTGCATATTAATTTATCCTAAGTTTTAAAATAAGCTTCATTCTGTTATTCTGTTCTTTTTCTTATTATAACCTATGTTATAATTTAGCTTATTAACTTAACTCAAAGTCTAAGTATAAAAAAATAAGCTCCTTTCATCTTGTACTCCTATTTAGTTATAATTCTAAGTTATAACTAGGCCAGTTATCTTTAATTAGTCAAATTCTAACACTAATTTCATAATTAGGCTCAGATTTAGTCTAAATTCCATTTTTATTACAGTCTTTACAACTTACAACTTATCTTCTGCTATTTTAGTGTTCTTATAGTTTTAATCCATATTCACATTTAATCTATTCTAATCCATACGCGAAGAAGAAGGAGGAATAAAAGAAAAATGAAAATAGAAGAAAATCCGAAGCATAGGAAAAAGATGTAAATAATGCATAAATAACAGTAAATAAATTAAAATATTGTAAATAAACTGTAAATAAATGGAAAAGCTATAATTAAAAGAATTAAACTAAAATTAACTAGGAAAAAATAGTTAAAAGAAATATACTGAAAATAAATCTAAAAACTGTAAATAAATTACTAAAAAGGTTATTCCAAAAATTGTAGTTTAAGCTACTACTATTGGGAACCCAATTATTTTAAATTACTTAAAGAAATCTAAAATAACTACAATCACTCACCTGTGGTCCTAAACTCTTCCCTTTTGGTCTTCCCAGATCCACTTGAGGGTATTAAAATATTTCTATTAAAAAGATTCTCTCCTTGAAAATTATTCCTTTTAGGGTCCTTCCTGAAAAGGTGTACCCAAGCGGAGAAAATAAAGAGTGAGAAAAAGTGTTAGGCCTAGAGTCTTATTTATAGGGGTAGAAGTGGATTTCAGACCATTGGATTTGGAGATCGAATAGGATGCCACCTTGTCATAGGCTGAATGGGAGCCGTCGGATGGTAGCATGAAGTGACTGGATTGAATAAAAGAATGCAAATCAACGTGTAGAAAGCTTGTTGGAACCAATTTGAATGAAGGAAATTTCCTTCGCTTCCAATTCGTAGGCGGGTCCCTATAGGTCGACCACCCTTGAAGCCAGGTCGACCTAGGCCTTGGGATGGTCGACCACTAGGTCGATCTCCCTATATATATATGTGTGTGTGTGTGTGTGTATTCTTTTTTCGTTGATTTTTGTTCGTGCATATTTTCTTCATATTGACTTAGATTCTGATGTTCTATATATGAAAATTGACTAGAAAATTACCACGGGCACAATGGCTCAACTCCCTTGGCTCAATTCTGATAATTTCACAAAGTTATTTTTATTATTTCATGAGTTAACTAATTAGTTATTATGGGTTAAATTTTGGGTTGTTACATTATCCCCTCCTTAAGGGATTTCGTTCCCAAAATCTCTAAGGATAAAAGAATGAACTAATGTTTTCATCCAAGTTCTACAACCAACCAATCAACCATCATTCATCCATCTGTTGTCCTTAAGTTTTTCTAATGCAACTTATGATACTTATGCGATTAGTGTAGTGTTAATGTCCCTAACTAATGCAAAAGATTAGGCGGTCCACTGATTCAGTTGACCTCCTTTTATGCAATCATGTCTGTGCTATTTATCCAAATGAATGCAAAAATTCCTAATGGTAACCAATAGTTCTATATGCGTGCTTCAATCACCATCCAAATGTAACAACCATGTGATAAACATCCATTTACAGCAACCATGAAAATAAAATGCAAATGCGCATACATCCATATTCATATGCTCTAGTGTCCTAGTTAGGCCGATCCTTAAGTGATAATAGTGCCTAGTGTAAGTATATGCGTCCATTAGCATCCACTAGCAAATGCTTGCAACCACTAACATCCATCATTCATAACATGTTCTAATAACATGTTTACATCAAATTCCACCATCCATTGGTTAAATCCTAAGTTCTACCCTCCCAAGGGATGATAAAGGAAAGAACCTATTCAAACTAAAGATGAAAATAGAAAATTCAAAAAAAAATTACTGTCAAAGTAATACGGATATGAGATACGAATTTTCTCCTAATCAAATCAATCTTCGTTGAAGTCTCCTTAACCGTGTTGGAACCAAGACAATCCCTCTATAGCCTCTATCCAATACGAAGGTGACTTGCATGGCCTTTCATAAAGAGCTTCGAAAGGTGCCATTTTTAGTGCTACTATCATATGAGAGTCCCATTAAAGGAAGATGCTTTTCCCATGTTTATTCAAAATCAAAAATACACGTCCTCAATCATATGTGCCTTACAATCTTACTAATTTCACTCTACCGTTCTTCTTTAGCCCGCTGACATGAATCAAAATTCCTAGGTTCCTATTAGTGCCCTATAGGCTTTATGGAAAACTCTATTATTACTTCCAAAAGTAATTACACCTGTCTCCTTTATAGCCTTACACCTCTTCCGTTACACCTTAGGAATTGATTCTTATATGTTCCACTTTTAAGAGTTTGGTTTGGTATTTATCCTCTCATTTCAAAAACTAAGGCTTCTAAATTTTTAAATTCCAAAAATCTTTCTCCTTAAAGTGTTGCCTTTAAGTTCTTCTTAAATTCAAAAATACTCGGTTGCTTAACATTTTATGTTTCTAGATTTTCTCCTTACATCATTATTTCCCAAACCTAAAGGGAAAACTTTCAAATTCTATGTTTGAAACTTATTCGTCGTTTTCTTTTAAATACCTTCTCAATTTTCTATAAAATATGAATTTTCAAATTCTACTTTTATTTAGTTTTTCATTTCAAAAACTTATTTACTTTTTCACCAAACCATTTTCTTTTAAAATATCTTTAAAATATCCTTATGTGTTTTCAAAACATCTTCTTATTACACCTAATGATCTCTTACCTTAATGTATTGGAACTACTTTCTCCTATGAGTAATTATTAACGCTAAAATCTTCCATGAACCTTCTAAAAGAGGATTTCATGTTTATGGTCGTTAACGCCCCTTATCAATCAAGTTCTGGCTTTAGGCAAGTAAAGGCGCTCAGGAGTTCCTTCCGGCTGATTGGCCTATGTCCCTTTCCCCCCATTAGCTAACCGGCCTAAGTGGGCCTTCCTTACTGACTACTACAGACAACTGACCTAATACCGATTGAAGAAGGAAAACGATTATGACCAAGAACAAGTAGCCCGACAGAACCTAGCACCTCGACTTGAACTGGTTTGCAACCCTCTTCACTAAGTCAACAGCCAGCCATTACCGATCAAAGGCAAGCGTTGAGCAATAGCCAATGGCTTATTCGTTTGTTTAGACTATTTCATGAACATTTAGAAAAGCAAGTCAATAGACTGGAAACCGTAACCATAGACTAATACCCAACACACGGCATTTGCTTGCCAGGTTGATTTGATTGGATTTCTCGATGTGAAATTACAAGGAACTTATTTTATATCTTTCGAAATAGGCTATACAAAATATGGTGCTCCATACCTTGTATATCTCTTTCATGCATTCCTTGTAACTTACACAAAACATTTTTATTGATTTCATAGAAAATTATACCATTATTCTTTTCATTCCAACGGATTAAAGTATGTTTAATTTATATTCTCTTATGATAGAAATTTTCTAATATCTAACTTACTCTTTTCTTTTAAAAAAAACTCATCTTCAGAAAAAGTTTTAATATATCCATAACCAGAAAACATTTTCTTATACTTACTTAAATAATAAGTGAATTCACAAACCATCTTTATTTCTATTCTTAAAATTATCTTTTAAAAATACATTTTTATTTAGGTTCAAACCAGACGTTGCATAAAACACCGTTCCTACAACCCAAAGATGCTAGTGTATTGATTTAATTAAAATTAAATATTAATAACCCCTACCTACTGTGTAAAACATTTCCCTTAGGAGTCACTAACTATAATGGTAGCGTTATAGTTTATACTCCCTTCCTTTTTTACGAAAACATCTATTGCATCAATGAATGTTGTAATCTATGTTATCGATACTTAATACGCTCTAGGTTTTCATATTTTAAATCTTTGTTTACTTTCAAAGAAACTAGTCAGCTATATAGTCTCTTTTAATTCTTCAAAAAGAATTTCACCTTTTCAACAAAATTTTCATCATATAAAAACCAATTTAAATTTCTTACTATATTCCTAACATTTACTTTAAAAATATTGACAATTATATAATTTTTTCCAATTCGAATAATTTAATTTTATTGAGTTAGACATAAAGTGGATTTTTCTACTTACTACCTTAGGAGTATCCTTCCCAAAACCTAGGAAGCCCCATTTCCTTACTTAAAGTCTTTTGTTCCTATACTCATATTTATTCTAAGGTACTACCTTTAAATCCACTTATATGAAACAATTAAAATCTCTACAATTATCTACACATGAATTTTCTTCTTTCCTTAGCAACTGAATCTATTGTACATCTCCAATCTTTGCTTACCTCTCTTTGTATTTTCACAATCCGAACCTAAACATACAAAATCATTTCTCAAACTCTTTCCATATGTAATCCTTCTATATGGGCCAAGAACACGCTTCCTTATGCGAAAAGTGATACTTCAAGGACTTTGCTTTTGACTGAAGAATGCGAGGTGTACGAAGAACCTCCTTGAGATGAACAACATGCTCCTCTATACTCTTGGAAAACACTAATATGTCGTCCACGAATACCACAACAAACTTATTTAGGACGTCTCTAAAAACGCGGTTCATCAAATCAACAAAATAGGCTGGGGCATTGGTTAACCCAAAAGGCCTAACCAACCACTCAAAGAATCCGTCGGGTGTCCTAAATGCGGTCATATTAATGCTGTCACCGGCGACCCTAAGCTGATGAAATCCTGTGGCCAAATCAAGCTGAGAGAATACTGCAGAGCCAACTAATAGGTCGAAAAGATCATCTATCCTAGAAATGGATATCGGTTCTTCTTTGTGAGCTTATTTAATTCTTTATAATCAATGCAAAATCGAAGAGAACCATCCGCCTTAGTAGCGAAGACCACTAGTTCTCCCTACTTCGATATGCTCCTCCTTATGAAACCCTTCTCCAAAAGCTAACGGATCTACTTGCTCAATTCCTTCCTCTCCCTAAGTTCCACGTGCCTCACAGGTAATGCTACTGGCTTAGCGTTCTCAGTTAAATAAATCCTAAGGTCAATCTCTCTCTTATGGGGTAGTCCCCTAACCTCCTCAAAGAGGTTTGGAAAATCTCTGATGATAGGAACCGAATTTAACTATGATGATGATGAATCGAGGGAATAAAAGAAGCTCAACATAACTTCACCATTGCGGGTCATAAGAAACCTCAAGAGCCCTACCGTGGCATATCTCTAGTCTTACAACTTTCCTCTCGCAATCTAATATAGCTCCATATGTGGAAAGCCAATCCATCCCCAAAATCATCCTATATCCCAAAAATCCTAGTACATAGTCGCCACAGTCAAATTCCACAACTAGGATAAAAAATTTCAAACCCCTACAAGCCATAGATAAGTGTGTCGATCCTCCTATGGGGTTTGAAACAATCATGGGGTCTACTACTAAAGAAATGTCCAAGTGCATACAATCTATTAGAGAACTTGAGATGAGAGAGTGTGATGCTCCAGAATCGAAAAGAGCCCTAATGGAAAAATCAGGAATAGAAATCTAGTTTTCCTACCTCGATTTATTCTACTGCTGGAAGGTGCTGTATCTAAAATCTGAATCTGTGCTACAGGTGCGCTCGCTATCTACCCTATTTTTTGAGGACAAATCTTACTAAATTGACCAAGCCGTCCACAATTGAAACATCTTCCTTTCATTCCTTATTTCTTATAGTCTTTTGCGTAATGACCAATCATTCTACAATGATTACATCTCCCACTTTTCTTGATTCACTTCTGAGGTCCTTCCTCCTTCCTCTTGTCCTTGTCCTTATCCTTCATGTCCTTTTTTCCACTACGTCTTAGAGCTTGTAGGAACCTCTTTAAGCTCTCCCTTCAGCTGCTAAGATGTAGGCTGAAGTCTATGTTAGTCCTCCAAATCTAACCGACTAAACATTTGCTCCATATTCTCCAACCTAACTCACGTCTCCTCAAAATCCTCTATGCCTGAAATCATTCTCCCTGCTAGACTAGCAAACTTCTTGCATATCTTAGAAAAATTGGCTGTTGTAGATGGATTAAAGGGACCTCTACCTACTGGTGTTGTATTGGGCACTTGCCCTTGCACCTCTGGTACCATAACTCTACGGAACTACCCAACCATATTATGCAAAGAAAAGGAAACTTAAACTCAAAAGAATCGAAAGAGGTTGAACTGGACTTTTGAGGGGATTTTTATAAAAACTCTTTTATGCTTGAAAAATTATTCTATAATAAGAGTTTCTTTCTGAGAAACTTTAAAGCAAGTTATTTTGAAAAAAATACTTTACTATTAAAACAATTTTTTAGGAATTCTATAACCTTAGGCTCTGATACTAAATGTTACACCCCACACCCTTTAGATACCCAAAGGATACACTAAAAGCATGTTGCTTTGTAGATATAACTATCACAAAATGCCAGCTCAATAAAAGAACTAAAAACTAAAACCGAAGAAAAGAAATACATGATAGAATCTCCTCCGAAGAAATCTCCAAATTCCTGTAGTTTACCGTCCTTGCCCTTGATTACCTATGGTGGAAAAGGGGAAAATGGAGGAGTGGGTCAGACTAAAAGTCTGGTGAGTGATAGTAATTACTAGAATCTTTAAGCAAAGTAAAAGTAATAGACTTTACAATAGTTCTAGTATATAAAAGGAAGCAAAGGAAATAGAGAGAATGAATAAGTTGGAAACAAATATGCATTAAATAGACCAACATAATTGATTAATTTTGATTTTTTTCACTTGTCTTTGGTAGATGCTTTGATTAGGCTAAATTCCTAATCCTATAATTAAGCTAAAATCCTCATTCTACCCATTGATCGCCTGCTACTCCATAGACCTTACTGCAGACTAGACGCTATATAACTCCCTAAACAGAAATTGTGTCTACGAAGGGCACACAAAGTACCTACTGTGGACTTGACATTATATAGCTCCCTACATAGAAGGCAAAGGTGCATACGAAAGGCACACATACTAAGCGCTTGTAACTCATAGCGATTACTGAGCACCGAAATGGAAGTCGCACGCGTAATTGCCACCATGCTAATGCTACCCGTTGCTCCACCTATTGGGCCTTCTTATTACCTTAAGATCCAGCATAAGTGTGCCCCTTATCCCACTTCAGGAAAATGTATGATCACCATGTCCAAAGAAAATAGGGGAAATACTGTTTGTACTAGCCCATCATCCAAACTATATCTAGTTGCGCCCCTTTCCCAAATCCCCATGATTTGGATTTCTACTTATTGACCAATTACAACCATTACTAGCAAAAGTGTACTCCTCATCTCACATCAGGATTAAATGAAACACTGTGTCCATAGAAATTATAAGGGAATGTTATTTGGTACAAATCCTACTTTAATTCTTGGTTGTTAACTTAGATAAATTATTTAAATAAGCGTTTACTTTTGTTCTTGCTATCTGTGCTTATTAATTTATCCTAAGTCTTAAAATAAGCTTCATTTTGTTCTTTTTCTTATTATAACCTACGTTATAGTTTAGCTTATTTACTTAACCCAAAAGTCTAAGTGTAAAAAAAATACGCTCCTTTAATCTTATACTCTTTTTTAGTAATAATTCGAAGTAATAGTTAGGCCAATGATCTTTAATTAGTCAAATTCTAACACTAATATCATAATTAGGCTCAATTTCAGTCTTAATTCCATTTTTATTAAAGTCTTTACAATTTATATCTTATCTTTCGCTATTATAGTATTCTTACGATTTTAATTCATATTCACATTTCATATATTATAATCCATGCGCGAAGAAGAAGGAGAAATAAAAGAAAACTAAAAATAGAAGAAAATCCAAAGCATAGGAAAAAGATGTAAATAACGCATAAATAACAGTATATAAATTAAAATACTGTAAATAAACTGTAAATAAATGGAAAAGCTACAATTAACAGAATTGAACTAAAATTAATTGGAAAAAATAGTTTAAAGAAATAGACTCAAAATAATTCTAAAAAATGTAAATAAATTACTAAAAGGGTTATTCCAAAAATCGTAGTAAAAATTACAATTATTGGAAACCCAATTATTTTAAATTACTTAAAGAAATCTAAAATAATTACAATCGCTCACCTGTGGTCCTAAACTCTTCCCTTTTGGTCTTCCAAGATCCACTTGATTTTTGAATTTTGTTAGAGACCAAGGGTTTTAAGTTAGAAATGAAAGCTAATTGTTTTCGATAAAGCTAAATGGGTTTAGAGAAGTGAATGTAGGAGTTTAACTAAGTGGGTTTTAATGGTAAATGGGTTTAGGAGCAATTTTCCTACCTTACTAATTTCGAGGACGAAATTTTTATAAGGGGGGAGGAATGTAATGACCCGGAATTTTGGTCGTTCATTTTTGAATGTATAATTTATTTTAAATGTTGAATTTGAATTATTAATTGATTTTGAATATGGATATTTTGGTAGAATTGGTGAAATGGTTTAAAGTTTCAAATATAGTGACAGTAAATGGTAATTCAATATTTGAATTTGGGTAAATATGGGAATTTGGAGTTAGATGTGAATAGAAATGATTTCTAAGTTGATTTAAAACTCTATTTGAATTAGATTGATGGTAATAGAATTTAAATGGAATTAAAAGTCGATAAATTAAAAGTTTGAAATTTATATATTAATTTAATAGTGGAAATTAACATATATGGTAATAGTGTAAGTAATGGAATTTTGATTTAATACAAATTAGAATGATTTCTAACATAGATATAAATTCTATTTGAAATATAATGGAGTTAGTAAGTTTTGAATTTTGAAATTTTAAAAGATTTCGATGATTTTGAAAATCGCTCGATTCTATCGACGCGTTAAAATAACCTTCCGGGGCACAATCTCGGAATTTAACGAAACTAGTTCCATTGGATCCGCAATAGTTTATCATTATCGAGTTTCAAATTTCGTAGCGTTTAGAGTTACCATTTGGTCGTACGGGATAGAAATGCATTGGATTTTTTATCAAAAATTTGATATTTTAATTCGATTCGAAAAGCTATCTTCCACATACGACCAAGTTAGGCCTCGAAACATGTTCCATTGTATTCGGAATAGGGGTATAACATTATAAATGCTAGGCGGCGTATCTCGATTGGAGTTCGTACGGAAAAGCACGTAAACTGTGAAAATAATATTAATATATTATGTTTATACGCGTATATATATACCCTAGCCTTGGTAAACGCGACCGTCGTTCTATTTTCAATGGCCGAAAGTTTATCGTCTTCCACCTCAAATCTCTCTCGACCCATCAATTTTCAGAAGGAATCACCAACAGGAAAAATGAAGAGCTCGTTGAGCTTTACAAGATCAACAGTAGAGATCAATTATCGTCGACCATAGGTGGAGTAGGAAGGCCGTGTTTGCACTACCATTAGGGGATGATTTCATTACTTAGGATATACCGAGTGCTTCCAAATTTTGGGTGATGGTTGACCTCACGTGTGCACATGCGGTGGCGTTGGCCGATCGAATTCTAAGCGATGGATGAAGGAGCGGTGATCGACATGTTAATGGTAATGATGGGTTTCACGCATACGATGGTTACCTGGAATGTACGAGAGAAGATGGAAGAGATGTCCTTGATTGTAGATCTAGATTTGAACGGCTGTAATTTTTTGGAGTAAAAATAAATAAATTTATTTATATAATTTATATCAAAACTTTAAAATTTCGTATCTTTGTCATACGAGGTCGGAATCAAACAAATCAATTAGCGACGGAATCGTGGTGATGAGCATTACATGCGGGAATAGATCTAGTGATTTTTGGAGCGAGTAAAAATTTAAGGTTAAATCAAATGTGTTCGATTTAATTTAAAATATGAGCTTTGGCGAATTGAAACACAAGATTAGTTCATCTCACACAATTTTGGACTGCTGGTATTAATTTTAAATAGTTAAGATTAACTAATGATTGATTGGTTGAACTGATACATTTTTATCAGCTAAATGTGATATTATATATACAGTAGTATATATATTGGAGTGATTGATATTCCCGCATATATATAGCGGATGAGACCATATGCGCCTCGTATAATAGTGGATGACCCTATATACCGCGGTATTTCGCCTCGAAGTGGAATTGGTATTTTTATGTTGTATTAACATTCTTGAATGTAGGGAAACATGTTGTAGGGATCCAACTAGATTCCTCAAAAATGTTGAATTTAATTTCATATATAGTGATATATGCTTTGTTGGAATAATCTATGATAGGTTATTGTGTGATTTAAATTGATTGAATGCTATGATAGTTTTGACCTAGAATTTGGTATTTTTGAATACCAATAAATATGGTTTTAAATTGGTAAAGAATTATAAATAGGGATTTTGAAGCAAAATATTTGTATAGAGTTTTGGATAAACTAATTGGATTAAATAAAAGGTTTTGAAATTATATTTAACTATTTTGGGATATTGTGAACATGGATTTTAGAATAAAATATAAAAGGATTTTTAAATAATAATTCCTTAAGTGGACTTGTCTAAATATGAAAGGTTTTAAAATCGAGATTTTTAATAGCTCGGAAGGATAGAAGTGAAATTTGGAAATAAGTATAAAATGGGTTATACTAGAACTTAACTAAGGTTTCCAAATGTACGAAATGAAATTGGAATCAATAAATTGGGCTTGTTTTAAAAAGAGGAATTTTAATTATTAATTAGGTAATTTTAAAAGCGTTAAAAATATTCTAGAAACTAGTTATTTTGTTATTTTAAATTGTTTAAATTATATTCAATTATTAATTAGTCACCTTATAATGATTGTTAAAGATTTATTATTACTTGAGAATTAGTCAGCATTGATGTATTAAAGGATAAATTATTAAATATTAATATGGCTTTGTATAATAACTTTTATTTAAGTATATTTACCTAGATTGAACTTGAAAATTAATTTTAGAACTTATAAGCATTATTAGAAGATAACTTTTAATAAAGTTTTAGGAAGTAATGGTATGCTTGCATGGCGTAATCGGAGGCGGTGAGTGCCTACATTTAAGTTTTGGATTTCTTTGGGATAGAAACATGCCATTGAGTTGTAAATCCATAGTTTGATACCACAGTGGTACTTTCCATATTATTTTAAAAGGGTTTTCAAATATTTTTTAAAAAGGATAATTTGTGAATATACTGAATTCGATAAGATAAGTACTATATTTTGGTTAAAGAGATTTAATTTATTAAAATTAAATTAAAAGAGATCTAGAGTTTTTTAGTGGAAAAAGGAGTGTTGGTTGAATGATTGTTTATTTGATAGTTAAATAACCGACTATCAAATCTGGACCTAAATATAACCTTGGAAATATGTAGAAGAAGCATGGGAATTATATGGTACAATTATCGTTCGAGGTGCTGTACTGTACGTGTAAACTTGTTTCGTTCTTCTAAGACGATGACGAGGAAATCCATCCACTAATGGTTAGAATGTGATCTCCAATCTTATTTTTGTCTGTTTATTTCCTAAAGAATCGGGGTTGAGTTTACAGAAAATAGCGAACGTTGTTTCGAAGAGATAGGATCGGGTAAGTTATCTGAAAACCACTTCGATCCAACAAGTACATTTTCGATGTGAAAACAAGAGCATAGAGTCAAAGATGGAGCAGTGAAGTGCTAGGGCTAAGCGCTACTATTCCTGAGGGCGTTTCCAAAAATGATTGTAGTAGGAATACTGCCTTCGGTTCCGTTCTTGACCCAGAATGGACTTGTATAGATGAATGCTATAGGTACATTGTCATTGAAGGACAATGAGCATTCTAAGTGAAAATTCCTTAAAAAGGTAATCGTAGCCTCTAGCCTCATTAACCGAGAATAACTGAAAAGAAGGGGAGATGCAGTAAGGCTAAGTGAGTATCACCCAACTAGGGTATGTTTATCACCTTCCTAGATACACTCATATATTATTACTAGGATACATAGAAGGAGCTCGGAAAAGGGTGGGAACACCCGGGGTGATAGCACGTAATGAAATGGAACGTTTATAATAAAAATTAGAGATAACTTTATGAAATGGTTTATAAATAAAATAGCACGGAATGAAATGCCATTCACTATAAAGGGAAGTGAATAGCACTATGTGAATTAAATGAAAAGTGAATGGAAAAGATGTAATATAAGTTGGAAGTAAAGCTAACAGAAATGCAAGTGCAGGAACAATGTTATGATATAATGAACTGTTGAGAATCGATTTATATGAAATGTTCCCCAAGTGATATAGTATAAATTGGATATACTAAGTAAATGAAAGCAAATAAGTTGAATGAAATCGATTTAAATTGAACTAGAACTTGGTTGCAATGGAAACTTAAATTAAGTGATTGTTATGAAATGAATTCATTAATAAAATTAACATGGATTGAAATGTTGTTTAATACAACTTGTAGTGAAGAAAGTTTGGTGGATAACACAAATGGAACCACTGGAAAATAGATGAATTGATTTAAAATCAATTTAAATGGATCAATTGAAGCTTAGTAAGATGGATATGAATATAATAAGTGTAAATGTGAATAGAATGAAATTGAATGGATTGCAAATCAAGTTAAAACTGAATAAATGGTATGGAAATCAGTTTGGAAGTGTATAATTGAGTGTTTGAACCTTGTATATTGCATATGCATTCAAAAACACATGATATGACATGTTTGTGTATGAAAGCGTGATAAAATGGATTTGCATATAATGAAATTCAACAATGAGTGAAATGCAAAAAAATTGATTGTGAATCAATTTGAAATTGAACGGTAGTGAATTTATGCAAGTGAAGCACATATGAATCAATTTGGAATGGATCTGAGTTTGTTTGTTGTAAATATGAATTGAATGCAATAAATTTGGTTGCATATCATTCCGAATTAATGAAATGATATATGGATCCATGAAAGAAAATTAAATTAGGATTGTAACCTTATAATTTCTTGTAAACTATGATTGGTATGTTAGGGTTATGAGGCTTGTGTTTAGCTAGTTTAAGTAATAAAATGTTATGGAAATTTCATGGTTATATCATCATTTTTAGCATGAATAGTTATTTAATATGCAATTTATAATAGAGCTTTTGTTATCGTATTTAGCTACTTAATTTTCTGACACGAATAATAAAAAATTATTTTGGACAAATCATTTAGATTCATAATTCTCTATTTTCATACATGTATTCAAAGAAAACAAAATTTGATATCCATGGTCGACGACGAATGCATAGCATAGACAGCTTATAACAGTAAGCTTGATGTTTGATACATAAGGAATTGTTTGAATGTTGTAACATGTTGTGTTGTGGAATATTACCTTATAATATAAATGTAACCTTTTCATATATGTGTATTAGTCCATCTGATGGGTGTAGAGAGCTATTGTATCTAATTTGCTGTATAATTGTTTAAATCATATTTTATTTTTGTTCATAAATCATAGAAGGGATAGCAATCCATTTGTCTATGGGTATCTAATTGTGCAAGTTGTGAATATAATATGCATGCTCTTTTGAACAAGTTACTTTGTATTTATTGTATACATAGTGCAACCGAACTGATATTCCTTTTATATTGCAGAAGGCAAATAGAGTGGGTTCTATGGATAATTCGATTGCTAAGTGGAATGTTATGTGAGGTTGATGAAGAGCGACTGAAATTTTATTAAAAGTTTGACCTTGGATGCAAGTTAAGTATTATGTTCTTTAGGTAAAAAACCATTCTTATGTCAGTTTTCTTCTAGGCTGAGTATGATGAAATAGAAGCGAATGATTTCACTGTAATCAAGTTGGAGCAAAAACTACACATTCACATATTTTATATTCATGGCTTGAACTATCTCTCCACCAAGAAAATGTATCATGATTTCTTTTGATAGTTTACTTGGTGAATCCTTATTTATGTTTCTTTTCTTATGCTCACTGTTATCACTATGGCCTTCTTCATCAAGTTTTAATATGCGATGAAACATCTTATTTATATGGTATTGTTATCGCACATAAATATACTTTTTATAGCTATTTTGCATTTACTTGTGTTTTACTAACTAATTTGCATTTTTATGGTATATTATCACTGTAGGAACCAATTGTTGGTTTTTATATTGGTAGATTAACTTCTATCATACTTTACAAATTAGTTTACATCCTGCTTACTTCATTTAATGGTAAATCAACTTATTATGCACTTATTTTGAGTAAGTACAAATACAGGAAGCTGTTTAGATAGATTATGCTTGAATAAATGCATATAAATAAGCCGCTCGCTTAAAAAATGCTAACATGAGGTACCCCTACGCAATAAAATAAAGAAATGATAATATATTGATATATATTTTGTTTTTCGACCGTGTGGGTCGATGTATATATTTTTATCTCTCTTGTCATGTTGTAAATGGTAATTTTAATATAGGAACTTGGGTAAATATGGGAATCTGGAGTTAGATCTGAAGAGAAATGATTTCTAGGTTGATTTAACACTCTATTTGAATTAGAGTAATGGTAATAGACTTTGAATGGAATTAAAGGTCGATAAATTTAAAGTCTGAAATTTATATATTAATTTAATAATGGAAATGAATATATGGTAATAGTGTATGTAATGGAATTTTGATTTAATATAGATTGGAATGATTTCTAATATGGATATAAATTCTATTTGAAATATAATAGAGTTAGTAAGTTTTAAAATTTTCGACGTTTTTGAAAATCGCTCGATTCAATCGACACGTTAAAATAGCCTTCTAGGGCATAGACTCAAAATTCAACGAAATCAGTTCCATTAGATCTGTAGTTGTTAATTATTATTGGATTTCAAATTTTGTAGCATTTGGAGTTACCGTTTGGTCGTACGGGATGGAAACGCACTGGATTTTATATCGAAAATTTAATATTTTAAGTCGAGTGGAAAAGCTGTCTTCCACATACGATCGAATTAGGCCTCGAAACATGTTCCGTTGTGTTCGAAATAGGGTGAAATATTATAAAAGCTAGACGGCACATCTCGATTGGAGTTCGTTCGGAAAAGCACATAAATTGTGAAAATAATATTAATATTATATGTTTGTATGCGTATATACATATATACCCTAGCAACAGTAAAACCTAGCCTAGGTAAACGCGGCTACTGCTCTATTTTCAATGGTCGAAAGTTTATCGTCTTCCACCTCAAATCTTTCTTGATCCATCAATTTTCAGAAGGAATCACCAGCAAGAAAAATGAAGAGCTTGTTGAGCTTTACAAGATCAGCGGTGGAGATCAATTATCGTCGACCATAGGAGGAGCAGGAAGGCTGCGTTTGCACTGCTTCTAGGGGATGATTTCATGACTTAGGATGTGTCGAGTGCTTCCAGATTGTGGGCAATGGTTGAGCTCATGTGGGCGCATGCGGTGGCATTGGCCGATAGAATTCTAGGCAATGGATGGAAGAGCGGTGATCGGCTTGTTGATGGTGACGATGGGTTTCATGCATATGATGTTTACCTGGAACATACGAGAGAAGATGAAAGGGACGGCCTTGATTGCAGATCTTGATTTGAACGACCGCGATTTTTCAGAGTAAAATAGAAATAATTATTTATATAATTTATATCCAAAACTTTAAAAATTCGTACCTTTTTCATACGAGGTCGGAATTGGACGAAACAAGCGGCGACGGAATCGTGGCGACGAGCACTACATGCTAGAAAAGATGTAAATATGTTTGGAGCAAGTTAAAATTTTAAGTTAAATCGAATGTGCTCGATTTTACTTAAAATTTGAACATTTGGAAATTGAAACTGAAGGTGAGTTCTCACTCAATTTTGGACTACTGGTATTAATTTTAAGTAGTTAAAATTAATTAATGATTGATTGGTTGAATTGCTACATTTTTATCAGCTGAATGTGATATCATATATATAGTAGTATATATATTGGAGTGATTGATATTCGTGCATATATATGGCGGGTGAGACCCTATGCGCCCCATATAATAGTGGATGACCCTATACACCGCAATTTTCCACCTCAAAGCGAAATTAGTATTTTTATTCTGTATTAACATCTGTGGATGCAGGGAAATAGGTTGGACGGATCCAACTGGATTCCTAAAAATATTGAATTTAATTTCATATATGGTGATATATGTTTTGCTGGAATAATCTGTGATAGGTTATTGTGTGATTTAAATTGATTGAACGTTATGACAGTTTTGGCCTAGATTTTGGTATTATTAAATACCAATAAAATATGGTTTTAAATTGGTAAGGAATTGTAAATAGGGATTTTGAAGAAAAATATTTACATAGAGTTTTGGATAAACTAATTGGATAAATAAAAGTTTTGAAATTGTATTTAACTATTTTGGGATATTGTGAACATGGATTTCGGGATAAAATATATAAAAGGATTTTTAGATAATAATTCCTTAAGTGGTACTTGTCCAAAAATGAAAGGTTTTAAAATCGAGATTTTTAATAGCTTGGAAGGATAGAAGTGAAATTTGAGAATAAGTATAAAATGGATCATACTGGAACTCAAGTAAGATTTCCAAATATACGAAATGAAATTGGAATCGAGAAATTATGCTTGTTTTAAAAAGAGGATTTTCAATTATTAACTCGGTAATTTTAAAAGCGTTAAAAATATTCTAGAAGCTTGCTATTTAATTATTTTAAATTGTTTAAAGCATATTCAATTATTAATTAGTTACCTTATAATGATTGTTAAAGATTTATAATTACTTGAGAATTAGTCGGCATTGATGTATTAAAGGATAAAATTTTAAATATTAATATGGCTTTATATAATACCTTTTATTTAAGATTATTTGCCTAGATTAAACTTGAAAATCTATTTTAGAACATATAAGCATTATTTTGAGATAATTTTTAAATAAAGTTTTCGAAAGTAATGGTATACTCGCATGGCATAATCGGTGGCAGTGAGTGTCTACGGTTAAGTTTTGGATTTCTTTTGGATAGAGATGTAACCATTGAGCTACGAATTCAGGGTTTGATACCGCAGTGGTACTTTCCATATTATTTTAAAGGGTTTTCAAATATTTTTTGAAAAGGATAATTTGTGAATAGACTGAACTCGATAAGATAAGTACATATATTTTAGATAAAGATATTTAATTTATTCAAATTAAATTAAAAGAGAACTAAAGTTTTTCAGTGGAAAAGGAAATATTGGTTAAACGATTGTTTATTTGATAGTTAAATAAGTGACTATCAAATCTGGGCCTAATTATAACTTTGGTAATATCTAGAAGAAACACAGGAATTATATGGTAAAGTTACCGTTCGAGGTGTTATATTGTACGTGTAAACTCGTTTCGTTCTTTTAGAACGATGACATGGAAATTCGTCCACTAACGGTTAGGAGGTGATCTTCGATCTTATTTTTGTTTGTTTATTTCCTAAAGAACTGGGGTTGAGTTTACCGGAAATAGCGGACGTTGTTTCGAAGAGACTGGGTCGGGTAAGTTATCTGAAAACCATTTTGATCCAACGAGTATGTTTTCAATGTGAAAACAAGATCATGGAGTTGAAGATGGAGCAGTGAAGTGCAAGGGCTAAGCACTACTAATCCTGATCCTGATTCCATAGTGGATGTAGTAGGAATAGTGTCTTCGGTTCCGTTCGGACCTAGAACGGACTTGTATAGATGAATGCTATGTGTACCCTTTCATTGAAGGACAATGAGCATTCCTAAGTGAAAATTCCTTAAAAGGGTAATCGTAGCCTCTTGCCTCATCAAGCAGGAATGACTAAAAAGCAGGGGAGATGCAACAATGCTAAGTGGGTAGCATCCAATTAGGTTATGTTTATCACCTTTCTAGATACCCTTGGATATTATTACTACGATACATAGAAGGTGTTAGGAAAAGGGTGGGAACACCCAGGGTGATAGCATATTTGGTCTATCTAGGTTCGGGATTGTCCAGTCTTGTGTTGCAGGGGATCCCGGCATGGTCCTTGGTACATTGTTTCTAGACATGTAATGTGATAGGTGGTACCCTAGTACCTAGTCATTCGTATGGAATCCATCTCCAATAAGCTCTTTACAGTTTTGATTGCGACCAACTATGCTGGAATGTGAGATGTAAGCATTTCAGCTATTCGAATAAGTATTTATATTTAGACACTACTATAATATCAAAGGATTTTATATGAAATGTTTTGGTTACCGTAAGGTAAAAACTCATCGTGTTTATGTGTGGTGTGGTCTTATAAGATACCTTTGATTTTCAAAGGATTTTGAAAACTTTAATAATTCGAATTGAGTGTGTTTTCTCACGTCGGTTTTCCAGACTGACTCGGATGTTATTTTATTATAATTCTACGGTCAGACCGAATATATCCGTTTAGGTTAGGATGCTATGGAGCTCAAGAGACGAGCTGGAGACCGAGATGTATTCTCATACATGTCTATTCCGCTGTAGTGGTTGTTGAAATTATCAAAAAAAATCGAGTGCAGGTTTTTCTAACTGCTCAGGCTGGTAATTATTGATTTGTGTACTCTGATGTGAGATATGTATATTGCAGTTTTGATTTGTGTAAAGAACTATTTATATTGTATGATATTCATTCCGCTGTGAGATTCTTTTTTTTTAATTTCTTATTTCTTCTTCCTATTCTCTTTTCCCTAAACAATCTGTATTTCAGGCATTCGGTCGTTCAGCATGTTATACGATGAGTGTATTTATGTTGATTTTCGAGGGTCGAAAAGGTAGGTTGTCAGACTTTTGGTCTTCCCGGATCCACTTGAGGGTATTAAAATATTTTTTATTAAAAAGATTCCCTCTTTGAAAATTATTCCTTTAAGCGTCATTCCTGAATAGACGAACCCAAACGGAGAAAATCTAGAATGAGAAAAAGTGTTAGGCCTAGAGTCTTATTTATAGGGATAGAAGTGGATCTCAGACCGTTGGATTTGGAGATTGAATAGGATACAACCACCTCATAAGTTTAATGGAAGATGTTGGATGGTAGCATGAAGGGACTATATTAAATAAAAGAATGCAAATCAACATGTAAAAAGCTTGTTGGAACCAAAAGGAACGAAGGAAATTTCCTTCACTTCCCATTCGTAGGCGGGTTGACCTATAAATCGACCACCCTTGGAGCCAGGTTGACCAGCCGGTCGACTAGGCCTTGGGATGGTCGACCTCCATATATATATATATATATTCACTTTTTTTTCATTGATTTTTGTTTCGTGCGTATCTTCTTCATATTGACTCAGATTCTGATGTTCTATATATGGAAATTGACTAGAAAATTACCAGGGACACAATGGTGCAACTCTCGTGGCTCAATTCTGATAATTTCACTAAGTTATTTTATTATTTCATTATTTAACTAATTAATTATTATGGATTACATTTCGATTTGTTACAGATACTACATGTATAGCGTATCTTACAACATATAGATAGTTTTACAGATCTTTAGGAGATGAAAAATCCCGTAACATGTCTTCATTATTGCACTCACGTTGCACACTTGATAGGAGATGGAAAAAATCCCATAAAAATCTCTGAAGCTATTATACTCGTATTTACTTGTAATTGATTTAACTTACATAAGGACTTTTAGTTCTGACTTGTGTGTTTTGTCTTTTCATTACGCTTGGGTCAGCCTGAATATTTCAGTGTTTAAAGACATTATTCCTTGAAGATGGAGATGGAGTTTGCTAGACCGTATTTATTACTATTATTCCATTGTATTATTTTGGTATGTTGATTGTACTATGATTTTGTTGTTAAAATTGTGTAATCAAATGTATATTGTATAACAGCTTCATGAACTACTTATTCGATTATTATATTTTGTCATTCCGTAGCGAGATTTTGTGTTTTGTTTTCATTATTTTCTTGTTAAAACTAATTGAAAATCCTCCCTTTTGAATGGTTAGAATTAGACATTTACAACCCATATTTGTGCTAAGGAAGTGATGGAATATTGAAAATGTATGGTAGAGGGATGGTAACGTGCGTAAGGGAGTAAGGAAGGGAGGGAAGTGATGATGTGCCTTCATTTGGATGGAGGTGTACTTAAGGGTTATTTTAGTAATTTTCTTAACTTATTTTCCATAAAATAAATCCACTTCTTTTTTTCTTCTTTATTTTCATTTCTTATCGTTTCAAAATATATCTTCTTCTTCCTTAAGCCCCGTACCTCTTTAATGGCTTCTAAATATTTTTTATTAAAAAAATCTCTCCTTTTCTTCTTTTAAATGCTTGCAAACCACTTCTTTCTTCTTCTTACGCCTTCCTCCTTAAAAATCAAGCCTATGCCTACCTCCACCACCGTAGGCCATGCCTAAGCTACCCTTCAATTGAGCCTAAAGGCTTTCGGCGAAGCCTACTTGTAACGACCCGTAAATTTTGATAAATAAAACTATTAAATTAAATAAGATTTTGAAATTTAATATTGTGAGAGATTAAAATTTATGATTTATTATTGAGGAAATAATTAGAATATGATTTAATAATATTGTTTGAACGCTATTGATAACTATTTAATGTAATTTCAATCAATTGAAATAAATTTTAGGTTAATTTAGTTATAATTGTAAATAATGAAATAAATTAAATTAAGTATGTAATGGTGAGATTGTATGTAATCGATTGAAATTAGTTAATATAGAATATGAAATCATTGATGTGGTAAGTAGTTACCTTTGTTTATAAATAATAAATTTGTCGGAGAATGGGATTTTGGGCATATCATGGCGATCAGCGAGGAGTGGGAGGTCAGGATCGTGGTTGTACCTTGCTTAGAGGTCGACGATCTCGGGAAAATTGTCGGAGAATTTTTCGATCATTGTGGCGGCTGCTCGGCATCGTTTTAGGGTTTATTTGCCTGGTTTGGTCGACGTGAGTTTCGAAGCGAGTTCGTCGTCGTCAATGCATCGAAGTGGATCGATATAGGGGGAATTGAAGCATGGGACTACGGCGAGGCTTTAGTCGAAGTATCATACTTTCTGATGATAGGAGGTGGCGAAAATTGGAGGTTCGTGGGTGTTGGGTTGTTCCAGGTGATAGTCGATATGCTCAAATTTTATTTTCTAGTTTGCTTTGAGGCTCTGATGGTCGAGATCGAAGGTGGAGGTCGTGGATGGCTTGCCGGTGATGGCGGCGATGATCAAAACATCGGCATGCGACCGTGCACGTGCACATGTGTCAAGGGCGTATCAGTAGGTTGGGTAGGGAGAACAAGGTGGTGGGCTCAGGCTTGTACTCGGGGAAATGCAGATTTGGCTCGAGTGTTTTTTTTGGGGTGTTCGCGTGGGTTTTTAACATGTATAACAATTATCAAAATTAAAACAAAACAAGGTTTTAAAAAAGGAAAGTGGCTCGGGTTTGAGTGCGGGTAAGCACTGGGTTCGACTCGGGTCAAAGCTTTAGAGTATCATCAAGTTTTTAAAAAAAGTTAAAGGTTTAAACAAAAACAAGTTTAAACCATTTCTTTACTAATTCTTTCAAATAATAATTGTTTTATTTAAGTTTGGGATTAGTTAAAGGTTTTAAAGTAAATTATTTTAAATTAATTAAGTTTAAAGTGTTTTAATATATATAAAATTTATTTTAAAGTTTATTTTAAATAAATTTAATATTGTAATTAAGTAGTTAATTAGGAAGATGAAATGTTTTAATCATTAATTAAACTTAAGGGCTTAAGTTAATTAATATGTTAATGATAAATTATTTCCAAGGTTTATTAAATAAAATTTGAATGATAATTAAGTAATTAATGAAGATAAGTGGTTTATCTTTAATTAATTAGGGTTTTAAGTAATTGAAGATTAGTTAATTAAAGTAATTAAAGAATAACTAATTAGTAATTAAAGGTTAATTAATTAGTAATTAAATGTTAATTAATTAATAATTTAAGGATAATTAATTAATAATTAAAGGGTAATTAATCAGTAATTGTAGGATAATTAATTAAGGATGATTAATTAATTTCATTAAATGTTAACAAATGGTTTGTAATTAGTTGATGTTAATTAAGAAGGGTTAGGTGATTAATCATAAGTAATCAATTTAATTTAAGTTAATTAAATTAATTATAATTATGTGATTAATTAATCTTGCTTATAGATAATTAATTGTATAGAATGTTTGGATTGATTAATATTTATAGTATGTTAAAATGTGATGTTCTATGATGTGCAATACTTTGATATAGCTGTGATAAATGTAAGTTATTTATCTGTGATGAATTGCTGTGTGAAGATAATTTTTTGAATTGAATTAAATTGTTTTACTTAAACAACTTTGCCTTTTAATAAACGTTCGGATTTTGATGAGACCGGGATTGGATTCCAAATGGTTATCCGAAAACCACATCGATCCAAGTTAAGCGATAGGTCGTGAAATCTCAAGTGAAGATCGAGATGAAGATTCAGAGTGCAAGGGCTATTTGTCGTTAACTCAGAGGGTGATTCTAAATTGAGTATAACGGAGATAGTGCCTTTGGTTTCGTTCAAACCCGGAACGAACTTGTAGGAATGAATGCTATCAGACCATCGTCAGTGGAGGACGATGAGCATTCCAAGATATGTGTTCTAAGAAGGTAATTGTAGCCTCAAGCCTCATCAACCGAGAATGACTAAAACAGAGGAGGTGCATCAAGGCTAAGTGGGTAGCACCAAAGTAGAATAAGATTTTCCCCGTCTAGAGGTCCATTTATTCGGCTGTGTGGGCCGCTGTTGGCCACAATCGTGGGGTTGTCTTATTCAGAGTATCTAGTAAGGGGTAGCTCCGATCTTGTGTTGCAGGGGATCAGGGTGGATCCTCTGTACAGTGATCCAGACCACGTACTGTGATGGGTGGTACTCCAGTAGCCCTGCCATTGTATGGAATCCAATCTCCAATAAGTGATCTCGGACTTGATTATATACCTATGTATGCTGGAATTTAATGAATGTAACAATTTTGGCTATGTGAATATTTGTTTGAAAACCCTAGACACTATTATAATATAATTGGATTTCCTATCAAATGTTTTTGTATCGCAAGGGAAAAACTTGTCCGTGTTCATTTGTAGAGAGTCTTACGAGATACCTTTTATTTTAAAGGTTTTTCAAGTTAAACAACTTAACTGTTTACTCAAACCAGACCCATATCTGACCCAGAGTTTATTTCTATTTTTCTTAAACTCTTGGGTACTCAAATTTTTATGAGTAGCCAAGTGATCAGGTTGGCTTGATAAGTTTTTGGAAAGGCTTGGAGCACGAGACTTGGTGTACGTATATATATCAATTCGGCTGTGTTGTATCATCTGTTTATATATTGGGATGTAATGTATAGACAGGTCTTCATGACTGTCTGATGTGACGTTGTTGTAGCTATACGTCTCTAATGTTGGGAGTGTGGTTCGAGGTGGGCGGTAGCTGCGGTTATGCATTACCACCGGTCCGGAAGTGTAATTGGCATATCTACCATGGCGTTGCCTAGTTGTGCCATGTAACCTACCCTAACGTGATTTACTACGAGTTTGATTTGTGTCGTACCTATGGAGTATCCTCTGGTGGCCTCCCAATCAGGAGGGACTACTGTACTGTATAGACTGCTAGAATTATTTATGTGTTAAGGTGGAAAATGTAAAGCCTTAACGCTATTTTAAGTAAGTTTATTTTACTTTAGACATTATTGTAATAGCGTATATTACTACTTAGTTTAGTGGATCCTTAGAGGATGGTTATCCCAAACATCCTTTGAGTTACTTGTATTTCAGTTGTTATTTGTAACAACATTGTATTTTTGATTATTTTAATTGTATATTTTAATTATTTTAATTGAAATTCCTGATTTAAAAACTTTATTTTATTTATTAAAATGGATAGATTTTGTTATTTTAAATATAAATTTTGATGTATGTGAATTAAAATTTCAAACATGAATAAATAGAACATTTTCCAAAAATGTGAATTTTGTCAGTATGGTCAAACTTTGTCTTTTAAATTTAAAATTTTAAAATTTTGAATTTTTGAATTTTATCTTTTATTATGAAAATAAATAAAATTTTAAGTATACTGCCTTTTGTTTTGTTGAAATTCGATTGATATTGTGAAAGTTATGCTTTTTAAACCATTGTATGTAAATTGTTTTATTTAACAAATTTTTTTATTTTAATTTATATAAATAATATTTTTGTTTATCATATCATATTCTAATTTGTGTATATATGTGTAACATGACGTGTTATGTATATATTTTATTTTTAAAACATTTTAAAAGTGTAGTTATAATTTTCCAATGTTTATTGTAATTTGTTTACAATTTTTAATTCTAGTTTCAATATAAAAATTATTTTCTTTATTTACTTTTCGTTTTTCCTAAGAATAATTGTTTATTTTCTTTTTCACTTTATTTTTGTTTGTCTTTGATTTTATTTACTGATTTTATTTTGTTTGTTTTGAATAAAAGAAATGGAAATTCAAAGAGACAAAACCTTTTCATTTTCTGGTGACTTTTCGTTTACTTTGTCTTTTCATTTTTCTTTGCCTTTTCATTTCATTCTTTAGCCGTACATCTCTCTACCCTATAGCTATGTATTTTCTTTATTCTTCACGTGAGAAACTTCTCACAACTTCATTCCTCACAGCCAAATTCATTTCTGAAATTATTTTGTAAGTTTAATGGCTTCTTATTTCTACTGTTCTTCTTATTTCCTTTGATTTTGCCCTTGATCTCTTCATGCTATACTCGGCCTCTACCACCCTCTTCTACATTGACCACTACCACCACCATGCATGGCAGCAACCACCACCATCCCTCTTTTCCAGATCTGGCCATGCCACTATATGATGCCATCACCTTAATATTTGCAAAGAACTCCACCAAAACCATGCTAGCCGATCATATATGTCACCACCTCTTCCATACCTTGCCTTGGCCGCCACCCCTAGCCTCACCACCATCATGAGCTGACCCTGCCATCAACTTCACCACTGACCAGAGATAAAGCATGTATGGCCGAGCCCAATTGACCTTTGGCCGAGCCTAGTTGTGCTCAAAATCCTACTCTTTTGCCTTGTCCTTTGTATTCCCTATGTTGTAACTCCCACTATCATCATCATCTCCACGTTGCCGTGTGTTTTGATGCTAAACCCAAGCCATTTACCACTATAGCACTATTATGGTCGAGCATAAGAATCTCCTGGGCCAAGCACTTGAGTGGTTAAAGCAAGGTCAAGTCATCTTGTTCCTTGTTGTTTTTTATTTCAGTTTGTCTTAATGTTGTTTTTGTGTTGAATATTTATGTGTATATTGTCTTGTCTTATTGGTTGTTTACAAGATCACGATCTTGGCTCTCCACTCACTTGAATCAAAAGTCGTGCTGTATCGTGCTTGTTGTGCCTTGGGAATCGTTCTTGTGTGTCGTAGTGGTCTCTAGCTTTGATAAAGGTGAGTCCTTCTCACTCTGACATTGTTACTTATGAAATGGTAAATGGATGACAAGTGATTAGTAATTAAAATGTTATGAAAGTTAATGATGATCATATGATATGTTATTTCATGATATTGCCATGTTAACTTTGTTAATTATCACTTGACATATGATATATGACATTATATTGTGACATTGCCATGTTAGTATACTCGTTTATATTGTTTATGCATATGTTCACACTGCAAGTTCCCTATTAGAATAGAATCAATATGGGTTGAAATGATACGTACCCGAACGGACGTTAGAATCGGGAAAAATTATTATGAGTTGAAATGATAGGCTCAAGTGATTTTTATTCTATTTTATTTGACTTGGGATTGCGGGTTTAAAATGATAGAACCCGGGTTTTCTTTTTAAATTGCGGATTGAAATGATATAAATCCGTATCACTTGACCTATATACATACCCCGTTTTATATTTTTAAATGATTTTTCTTACGATATGTATTTTTAAAGTATGAAATTTTGATTTAAAAATATATATATTATGGTTTTGAGAAAGCTAAATATTAAGTTTTGAATTTTTGAATTTAAGTATGTAAATTTGAAATAAATATGATTTTGAATTTAAATTATATTTTAAAAATGTAAGAAAACAATGGAAATTAAATTTAAATTTTTGAAATGATATTTGAAGTAAAATTTTAAACTTTGTTAAATTCACAAGTTAGGAAAACGGTGAATTTTGACTTAACGAATGAATTGAGTTTTGAATTGGATATTTCAAAATTTTATTGTGATAAATCATATGTTAAAATTATTTAAATGTGAAATTTTAAAGTCTAGAAATATGATTTATAAGTTTAAAATAATAACAAAAAATTTGGAGTGTTAATGTTTCTGAAGTTATACAAAAATCTGAAATTTTATTAATAGCATTTCCAAAAATGTCGTGGTCTTATGACAGCATTTTAAGTGATGTTGGTTTTGAATTTAACTATATTTGAAATAACTAAATATCTATTACGGCATTTTATAAATGTCGTTGTTCCTGAACTAAACTATTTGGAAACTACAAACTACGATAGCACTTTATAAATGCTGTCGTTCATATAATATGACAATGTTTTGAAATATTATTGATTCTAACACAGTTTGAGTTATATTTTAAAGTGTTAAATGATTCAACTTTTGGAATTGATTATTCGTGAAATTTAAGGAATTTTGAATATATTTTAATATTTAAATTTGAATTTTTAAGGAGTTTAAATTGAATTTGAATTTAAATAAGGTTTACTTGGTTATGTGTTAAATGGAAAGAAATGAAATGAGATAAACGAATTATTGAATGAAATTTTAAAATATGTTTTGTAATGATATTTGAAATAATAAATAAATGACATATTTGATTTTAAAATGATATTTAAATTGAATATTTGAATTAAAGAATGATAATGAATTTATAATGGATTTGAAAAGGAAATGATTTTGAATTGCTTTTGAATGACATAATCTTTATTTTGATAAAAATGTGAATTTGGAATGATATTTGATTTTGATCTATTTGATAAATGAATATTTTGAAGTTTATATTAGTATGAAAGGATATTTGATTTACTTGTAATTTGTTTTTGTTTAAACAATATTGGATTTATGAAATGAATATTTCAAAACTAAGTAATAATGAAGTTAAATTTGAGATATATGAAACTATAAAAATTAGTTTTGAAATGTGGGATATTAAAGTTTTGAAATATATTAAAAATTTAATAGTTTATTTATGGGTCAAATCTATATTTGAAATTGATAAGATTTGAAATGGTTAGTTGGGAAACTGAATTGAAACTGATGGTTTGAATTGAATTAAATTGAAAATTTGGGTCTAATTGAATAAATTTGTAAAGTGTAAAGAATTAAAGGTAGGTACCATGATTCCAAGTGTATGATTTCAAAATGTTATGATTTTCAAAGCGTAATGATTTCAAGTATTTTGGTTTCGAAAGAGTTATAACTTTGAAGATATTATGATTTTTGAAGGGTGAATATATTTTTGGAATGAAAATGATACCGTATTAATTTGGATATAGTTTTTGAAATAAAAATGGTTTTGGTTTTGAAATATAAACTATTTTGAAAGGAATATAGTTTTGAAATGAAATGATTTGATTTTTTGTAGTATAAACTATTTTGAAATGACCATGGTGTTATAAGAACGATTGGTTGTTTAAGAGACCGAGATCGGAAGTTGTCATACTCTCTGCCAACTTCGAAAACCACTTTAACAACTGTGTACACGGTGGAGATTCTAGAATGAAGTAGGATGGTGGCAACGTTCTTGAGGCATATTACGTGGACCCAACTCCCATGATTCGGCTTAAGGTGGCTAAAACACGAGCGATCTCGAGCCCAAAGGGGTAGCTCCTCTGGTTGGGCGCACTTCTTCGATACTATACTCTTACTTGTGGTTGATTTGATGGCCATCCTCCGATTTTGATTGGGAGTGTGTTCCGAGGTGGTCGTAGTGGCTACTACGTTACCGCCAACCCGTGTGCGTAATTGTTATATCTACCCTGGCATTGCCTTGTGTGCCGTGTCACCTACCATTGCGAGCTTTACTACGAGTTTGTTTTTCTCCCGTAGCCTATGGAGTATTTAGGGTAGCCTCCCGATCTGGAGGTATGCTGATACTGGATGGACTACTGGGACTATTATGTGCTGAGGACTATATGGGTAACCCTTTAACGCTATTTTTAAAGTAAGTTTATTTTAGTATAGGCATTATTATAATAGCGCAATATTACTACATAGTAAATAGTTTAACAGATCCTTAGAGGATGGGCGGTCTCAAGCATCCTTTAAGTTACCGATGCATTTTTGTTACTATTCACTTGATTTGATTTACAGTTCATAAGTATTTATGTCCTGACTCGAGTGTTTTATGTTTTGCTTTATGCTCGGGTCAAACTGAGTGATTCAACACTCAAGACTCACCTTCGGAGTTAGCGCTTTGCTTAAAGATCCAGCCATTTATTTTGCTTTCGGTATCTAGTGATTTCAGTGATGTATTCTGATTTGTACCTGATGTATCGTGTTACTCTTCTGTTGTATCTTGGTTAACTCTGCTGTATCTTATATATATATATATATATATGTATATATAGTAGCTTCATGAGCTACTATCTCTTTTACTTCCGCTGCATTATTACATACTCTATGGCTGTGATCTGTGATTATTTATTTACTGTATATTCTGAGATTTTCCAAATTTTATTTACAACGCGGTATTTTGATCAATTCAAGTCCGACATGTGCGGATGCGAATGGTTGAAAATATCGGGTCGTTACATTATTTCACTTGAGTTTGATTTATTGATATAAGAATGTTAATCCTAACTCAAGTGTTTTGTGTTTAGCTTTATGCTCAGGTCAGACTGAGTGATACATCTTTTAAGACTCACCTTTGGAGTTGGAGCTTCGTTTGGAGGTCCATCTACATCTTTCAACTTGCAGTTATTCAGTTGATTCCAGTAATGTATTCTGATCTTGTATTTGACTATTTTATTGCTGCATATTGTATATCACTCTGTGTCTGTGATTCTATGGTTTATTTATTTACTGTATATGTTGAGTTTTGCCAAATATAAATAAACAATCTGGCATTTTAAGCAATTCAAATCCGGCATGTGTAGATGCGAATGGTTGAAAATATCAGTTTGTTACACACCGGTTTTGGATAAGTATGATTTATCTGAACCACTCTAAACTAATAACGTCTTGATGGGTCATTATCAAGTATGCTATGGAGCTATAGTTCTCTTCTTGAGGATGATTCCAAAATGGAAGATAGTAAATGTCAAATGTTTGTTCAATTCTGGAATAACTTGTATAAATGAATGATGGCATTGCATTTTTATTGGAGGTCAGTGTTAGCACTTTAAGATGGTATGCTACGAGGAAAAAGGTAATCATGGCGTTTCAAGACTCACACCCCGGAAGCGGCTAAAACAGAGTATGCCGTAAGGCTTTGTGGGTCGCTCCTATTGAGATACGATCATCGCCTTATCTAGAGTCGATATCTATCTGTATTCTTCGGGGCCCATTTATGGTTGTTGATCACAATCAAGGGGTTATCATATTCACTACTATCCAACCAGAGGTAGTTCGGTCTTGCTAGTAGAAGGTCCCGGTGAGGCTCTTAGGTAAATTTTATCTAAAATTATATCTTTTTGAACCTAGTCTTTGAATTGCCATTGTTGGAAAACCATTCTTCAATACGTGCCTTCGGTTTTTGATTGTATACCTATTATTATTGTCATGTACATGCATCGCAGCTACTTGGTTATTAAATAATTTAAACCTTAGACATTATGATAGCATCACTAGATTTTCATATAAAAATGGTTTAACAATTTTTTGATCCTTTTAATATGATTTTGAAATGAGAAATCTTTCATAATGTTTTATGAATATACTTATTCAAGAATGATAAATATATGAATATTTTGATGAGTATTCTGAAAATAGAATTAAATAAATGAAAACTTATTTTGAGGCTTAATAGCTGCTATGGGAAAATTAAATCTATGGATTATTGTTTGATTATGTATTTGATAGTTAAATAACCGACTATCAAATCTTGACTTGTTTTAACTCAGAAAGTATGTTGTGTATATTCGAGTTCCTCGGTAAGGACTCAAATACTTGTTGCATACTTCTAAAGAACCATAATTGAGTTAGTCAGAAATTAACGCTTAATTTTAAAGACACTAGTTTTGGATAAGTATGATTTATCTGAACCACTCTAAACTAATAACGTCATGATGGATCGTTATGAAGTATGATATGGAGCTATACTATTCTTCCTGAGAGTGATTCCATAATGGAAGATAGTAAATGTCAAATGTTTGTTCGATTTAGGAAAAACTTATATAGATGAATGTTGGCATTGCATTTTTCTTGAAGGGAGTGTTAGCATTCCAAAATGGAATGCTATAAGGAAAAAGATAATTGTGGCCTCTCAGGCCTCATATCTCAGAAGTGGCTAAAACGGAGTATGCCACAAGGCTTTGCATAGTGCATGATCATCAATTTATCTAGAGTTGATATCTATATGTATGTTTCAGGGCCTATTTGTGGTTGTTGGTCACAACAAAGGGGTAATAATATTCGATATTATCCAGTCAGGGGTAGGTCGGTCTTTGAAACGACCCTGACTCGACCTTCGAAAATCGGCATCAAATACATCACCCGTATTTGAATGCCGTAGATTCAAACGTCGAATTTGGTTGATTGGAGCTTATAACACATTAAGTACAACAGCACAGTGGAAAAAAAGAATGATTTTATTGATATACAATATTTGATACAACAATGATATAAATGAATACCAATATATATCAGAGATACAAGATAACAGTGGAAGAACAGCAGCGGAAGAGATAATTCCAACATGATCTCCAAGAGAGAGAGAGAGTGAATCCACAAGTTGTGTTAGAAATGCGGATTAAGGATCTTAAGGCTAAGGATAAACACTAGAGGAGGTGAATAGTGTTTTAGAGAATTGTTAAATCTTTTTGAGTTTTTGTTAATTTAAACACAAATGTATGCAATATTCAGACATAAATATGATCACAGAATCAAACATAAATGCAAATATAAAGTAAAAGCAGTAAAGGAAAGAACACACCGGATATTATATTGGTTCGGTGTTACCCTACATCCAATCCCACACAACAAGTATGGATTTCCTTTCAAAAGAAATCTTTACAATTACACCTTCGATCTCAAGGAGACGAGGTACACCCTCCAGAATCACAATCCTCTGGGTAGAGATACTTGATTTCCTGGGCAACAAGTTCACCCAATTTATTTCCCAAGGTTACAATCACACCTTATCTCGCTTGATTGATTTTCAAAGCTACAATAACACCTTTTCTCGCTAAGTTGATTACAAAAAGCCTATTACTCTGAATAGCACTGAGGATCTTGTTGAGATAGTGATAAAGAATCAAACTACGAAAGATCGAGTTTGATTCAATGTTGATTTCGGCAGAGTAATGGTAAGAATATGTATTAAGAAATGTGGAAGAAGAAGAGGAGTGAAAAACCAGAAAACTTATGTTAAAATTCGTTGAAACTAACCCCTATTTATAAAGTAACAACAACCATGTCCATTCGTGAAGAGTTATGACGAATAGACACTTCTTTTGAAATTTAAATTTTGAACTCAACTGACACCATGTCGACATGGGGCACTTGGGCATGTCGACATCCCAAAGGATGGTGTTTTGATTTCTTTGAAAATAACTTTTATTTTATATTAAAACTATTTTAAACTTTATAAATATACTATAGTTACAATTCATAAAGAATAATATATAACAATAACTTTACTTATAATTTTATATTTAAATCTAAGTATAAATATTAAAAGTTAAATATATTATATTTAAAAGATAGTTTAAAGTAAGGATTAATTTGACTTTGAAATTAAAGATGATTTTGAGGCTGAAAGTATTTGAAATCAGGATAGATGTTTTTGATGCTTTTAAAAGGAAGGTTTTGAAATCATTTTGAAAACAAGATATAATTTTGAAAAATCATTTTGAATAAAAAGTTAGCGGACACAAAACAATGTTCCGCTAGATTTTTCGTAGGTTCCATCCTACTTAGGGTTTCATCCCTTTAATGGGCTCGAAGTGGATTCCATTCCACGAATAAATTGGATTTTAAGATGTCAGTGCTTTCCTAAGAGTTTTAACAAAATTTATAATTAAAGAATAAATTACTTGAATTCTTGAACTCTTGATAATCTTGATACTCATGAGTCTTCAATCTTGATATCTTGAATCTCTATACTGTACAGTCTACATTCTTGTTACCTGCATGGTTAAATCCTGCATATACATATATATATCTAAACTTATACTGTTAGTATTTATATTTTATAATCTATTCTAAGGTTGTTGTCATCAAAAGCATCATCTCACGGACTAACAATCTCCCCCCTTTTGATGATGACAACCTTTGTTTATAAAATATTACTTCTATCCTAATAACTCCCCTTAATCTATGCCTAATTACCCTAGTTTATACTTCTCCCCCTTTGTCATAAACAAAAAAACTAACTCTAAACTATATAACACCAAACTATAGAATTCCCCCTAGATCTAATACTCTATGATGTGTGATTATAATGATAGTGTTATCATAAATAATCAACACTTAGATCTAATAATAAACCTAATCCTAAACTACTAATCTATTCTAAGTATATGATAACCATATATTTAGGGAAGTACGTATATAAGAACACAATTTATTTATTAATCATAAAGTTATTTTTACATTTTCGTTGTAAATGTAAGAAGGAACAAACAACAATGGTAAAGAAAAGAGAAGAAACTAATGTGTGTTTTTGAACAGAGGAGATCTATGAATCGAACAGTTTGGATAGTGGAAACAGAAGTTTCCACGTTGTTCGACAAGATTCCAATTCTTGTCAAAACACACTTCTCCAACGCACACGACTTGGTCGTCATCCTTCGCGTGCACTTCTTCCATGGGTTCTTCTACTTCTTCTTCTTCTTCTTTGTTGGCCTCATGTTCCTGATCTCCTAAGGAATCTTTGTCGATCAAGATTGGGTTTGCATGATTGTCCATAAGAAATTTTTGCAAATTCCTAAGGATTTTGCCTTGCCTCTCTTATTCCTTTGCCATTCGAAGTTGCATTACTTGTATTTCAGTCATTAACTAAAGTGCATCCTTTAGAGAGTCCTCCATTTTAGTTACATGAGCGAGAGTAGTATGTTGAAATGGACCAGACGTAGGAGAGGGGAACGAAAAGGTTGATTTTATGTTTGATTTGGAAGAGGAGGCCATTGATTATTTGATTTCAGAGAAAAGAACAGAGAGATAACAGAAGAGATGAATAAAATTTCGAAAATGTGAAGATTATATAACCAATTATTTTGAATTTTAGTGGAAAAAAATTTAAAATTAAAAACGTTATATGTTGACATGGGTTGGGGGGTATGTCGACATGGTCATTTAAATTTTTATTAATTGATTTAATTTTTAATTACACTTTGTTTATTTATATTTTATATTTCAATTATTGAACAAATACCTAATTCTCTTCTTAATTTAGTAAATATAGATTCATTTAAAGGTTTTGTTATATATTAGCAATTTGATTCTCGGAATTAATATAATCTAGAGTAATTACTTCCTTATTTATATTATCTCTGAGAAAATGATGTCTTATATCAATATGTTTAGTTCGAGCATGTTGAGTAGTATTTTTAGATAAATTTATCGCACTCGTATTATCATAATAAATTGATGATTTTGAAAATTTTAAACCATAATCTTTGAATGTTTGTTGCATATATATTACTTGAGAACAAGCCAAAGCAGCAGAAATATATTCTGCTTCAGTTGTTGATAAAGAAACTGTATTTTGCTTTTTACTAAACTAGAAAATCAGAGAATGCCCCAAAAAGTGGCAGGTTCCACTTGTACACTTTCGGTCTGATTTACAACCAGCATAATCAGCATGACAGTAAGATATTAAGTCAAAGGAATCATTTTTAGGGTGAAATAAGCCATAATCAGAGGTGTGTTTAACATAACTTATGATACGTTTTACGACTTTTAAGTGGGTCTCTTTAGGTTCGGATTGATGTCTTGCACAGAGATAAACACTATGCATGATACGAGGTCTACTAGCAGTAATATAGAGTAGTGATCCAATCATTCCTCTATATAACTTTTTATCTACATCTTTCGAGAGATCTTCTTTACTAAGGTACTCATTGGTTGCCATGGGAGTGGGTTTTCCACTTGCAGTAGTCAAACCAAATTTATTAATTAGGTCTTTAGCATATTTTTCTTGACTAATATAGATACCATTATCTAATTATTTTATTTGTAATCCTAAAAAGAAATTTAACACCCATATGACTCATCTCAAACTCTTTTGTCATTATTTCAGAATTTTTTTTATTCATTTCAAATTAATTTATCCAAAAATGATATCATCTACGTAGACTTGTACTTGTTGAATATCATTTTTATTTCTTTTAATAAAAAGAGTATTATCTACTTTACCAATTTCAAATTTTGATTGTAATAAATAAGATCTTAGTCTATCATACCAGGCTCTAGGAGCTTGTTTTAGACCATATAAAGCTTTCTTAAGTTTGTAAACATGATTTGGTAATTTATCATCCTCAAAAAGTGGTGGTTGTTCAACATACACTTCTTCTTTTACAAAACCATTTAAAAAGGCACTTTTAATGTCCATTTGAAATAATTTGAAATTATTATGATTTGCGAAAGCAAGTAGAATCCTAATGGCTTCTAATCTTGCTACGGGAGCAAAGGTTTCATCAAAGTCTATTCATTCTTCTTGACAAAAACCTTGAGCGACTAAACGTGATTTATTTCTAACTACCTCTCCTTGTCCATTCATTTTATTTTTATAAACCCATTTAGTTCCAATTATAGTTTTATTTTCAGGTTTAGGAACAAGTTCCCAAACTTCATTTCTAGCAAATTGAGTTAGTTCTTCTTGCATAGCCAAAATCCATGAATCATCGGTTGATTCTTCTTTTGGATTTTTTGGTTCAATAGTTGATATAAAAGATAAATTACTCATTTGACTTAGTTGATTTCTAGTTTTTACTACAGATTGCATATCTCCTAGTATATTTTCAATAGGATGATCTTTAGAAAGTTTAGTCCTATTATTGGGATGATTAATTTCATTATTAGTTTCAGTTGACTCTTGATTTTGAGTAATTAAATCATCTTCATCATTTGTATTTTCAAAATTTTCATCGAATGACACATGCGTTGTTTCTTAGATGGTGTTAGTTCTTAAATTAAATACTCTGTATGCTTTACTTTTATTAGAATATCCGATAAAGATACCTTAGTTGGATTTAGGATCAAATTTATCTAATTTATCTTTAGTATTTAAAATAAAACATTTACTTCCAAAAAATTTAAAATAGGATACTATAGGTTTCTTTGAGTGAAGAAGTTCATAAGAAGTCTTATTAGTTAAAGGTCTAATTAAAATTCTATTTAAAATATAACAGGCGGTAGCAACTGCTTCTGCCCAAAAATTCTTTGGTAATTTACTGTCTGAAAGCATAGTTCTCGCACACTCTTGAATCGTTCTATTTTTACATTCTACTACTTCATTTTGTTGTGGAGTTCTTGGAAATGAAAAACTGTGAGTTATTCCCTTTTTATTGCAGAATTCCACAAACTTTTCATTTTCAAATTCACCACCGTGATCACTACGAATGGTTATAATTTTTAGAGAAAGTTGATTTTGAATCCTTTTCGAGAACTTCTTAAAACATTCAAAAGTATTACTTTTATGTTTCAAAAAAATTGTCCATGTAAATCTAGAATAATCATCTTCAATTACAAAAACATATTTACTATGATTTATTAACAGAATTTGAGATGGACCAAATAAATCAAGGTGAAGTAATTGAAGAGGTTTTGAAGTTGAAATCATATCTTTTAATTTAAAGGATCTTTTTCTAAGTTTTCCTAATTGACATACATCACATAGACTATCTACTTTAAAATTCATTTTAGGGAGACCTCTTATTAGATCATGTTTTGACAGTCTAGATAAGAGTTTGAAATTAAAATGCCCAAATCTCTTATGTCAAATCCAAGGGTCACTTGTATTTTCCAAAAGACATAAGTTATCATTTGAAACTTTCATACTAAGAATATAAATATTCTTTTTCCTAACTTCCTCAAATATTATGGTTGAATTATTATCTTCAATGTCACATTTACCTTTTTCAAATTTTATTTTATATCCTTTATCGCAAAGTTGACTTATATTTAACAGATTATGTTTTAGACTTTTAACTAGAAAAACATTAGTAATAATATGAGTTTCAAAGTTACCGACTTTGCCGATGCCAATCACATATCCTTTTGAATTGTCTCCAAAGTTAACCAGTCCTCCGTCTTTGTATATTATATCATTCAGCATATCAGGATTGCCAGTCATGTGTCTAGAACATCCACTATCAAATATCCATTTGTTCTTTCTGATCTGCACAATTTGTCCATTGGGGATTGATTCCTGCACATCAAACAATTTTGGTAGACATCTTGAATTTGAATATTTATTATATGCAGACTCAAGAAACAATGATGATTTGAATACTTCTAAACTAGTATTAACAAACATAGCCATTTAAAAAAAAAACTTTTTCAAAAATCAGATTATGAAACTTTTGAAAACCTTGCTCTGATACCAAATGTTAGAAATGCGAATTAAGGATCTTAAAGCTAAGGATAAACACTAGAAGGGGGTTAAATCTTTTTGAGTTATTGTTAATTTAAATACAAATGTATGCAATATTCGGACACAGATATAATCACAGAATCAAACACAAATGAAAATATAAAGTAAAAGCAGTAAAGGAAATAACACACTGGATTTTATACTGGTTCGGAGTTACCCTACATCTAGTACCTCATAACAAGTACGGATTTCCTTTCAAAAAAAATCTTTATACCCTCGATTTCATGGCAACGAGGTACACCGTCCAGAATCACAATCCTCTGGGTAGAGATAGTTGATTTCCCGAGCAACAAGTTCACCCAATTGATTTCCCAAGGCTACAATACACCTTATCTCGCTTGATTTATTTTCAAGGCTACAATCACACCTTTTCTCTCTAAGTTGATTATAAAAAGCCTATAACTCTGAATAGCACTAAGGATCTTGTTGAGATAGTGATAGAGAATCAAACTACGAATGATCGAGTTTGATTCAATGTTGATTTCGACAGAGTAATGATAAGAATATGTATTAAGAAATGTGGAAGAAGAAGAGTGAATAACCAGAAAACTTCTGTTAAAATTTGTTGAAACTAATCCCTATTTATAGAGTAACAACAGCTATGTCCATTCGTGAAGAGTTATGACAAATAGACACTTCTTTTGAAATTTAAATTTTGAACTCAACTGACACCATGTCGACATGGAGCACTTGGGCCTGTCGACATCCCAAAGGATTTTTTATTGTTTTGATTTTCTTTGAAAATAACTTTTATTTTATATTAAAATTATTTTAAACTTTATAAATATACTTAACTATAGTTACAATTCATAAAGAATAATATATACAATAACTTTACTTATAGTTTTATATTTAAATCTAAGTATAAATATTAAAAGTTAAATATATTATATTATTTAAAAGATAGTTTAAAATTAGGATTAATTTGACTTTGAAATTAAAGATGATTTTGAGGCTAAAAGTATTTGAAATCAGGATAGATGTTTTTGATGCTTTTAAAAGGAAGGTTATGAAATCATTTTGAAAACAAGACATAATTTTGAAAAATCATTTTGAATAAAAAGTTAGTGGATACAAAACAATGTTCCAGATTTTTCGTAGGATCCATCCTACTTAGGGTTCCATCCCTTTAACGAGCTCGAAGTGGATTCCATTCCACGAATAAGTTGGATTTTAAGATGTCAGTGCTTTTCTAGGAGTTATAAAAAAAATTCTAATTAAAGAATAAATTACTTGAATTCTTGAACTCTTAATAGTCTTGATACTCATGAGTCTTCAATCTTGATATCTTGAATCTCTATACTGTATAGTCTACATTCTTGTTACCTACATGGTTAAATCCTGCATATATATATATATATATATATATATATATATATATATCTAAACTTATACTATTAGTATTTATATTTTATAATCTATTCTAAGGTTGTTGTCATCAAAACCATCATCTCATGGACTAACAAGCTGCAACTCTAATGCCAAAGCTCAAAAAACTCCAAGCTCCAAATCGAAAGTTCGAGCCACCATCACGTTGACTTAAGCAAGGTCAGTCCGAAAATGCAATTGCCAAGCCAAAGACTTCTAGATCCATATCTACTATCTATTGATAACCTGACTCTATGCCGCCTGTGTAGAAAATCGTGGGCACCGACAGTTTAGAAAGGGAACAATAGCCTCCAAGTCAGTCATGTGACTGGTGTGAGCAAACTAAAACAGTCTATTTGAACAAAAACAAACAAAAGAATTTAAAAGAAATTCGCTATGCTTTTTAGAAAATCAAACTACCATAAGGCCTCTCGGTACACACAATGCAATCGTACTCTTGGGGGAGATTTCTCCTTATGATAGTCAAACATGCTTGATACGCAAAATCCTTTTGATATTAGTATTAGTGTATAGTGCAGAAAACATTTCGAAAGTATAATATTAATCTTCGCCAGCATAGGCACCATTATATTATGCTTGTTATAGCTACCACCTGAGGTGGCGGGTTATACAACTATAATCGTAAAGGGCTCGTATTGTTTGATTGGATTTCCGACAATGGTCAGGCTAAGGAACTTCCTATGCCACATGGGTATGCCTCTGGAGGGACGCCCTGAGAATCAACCAGCTCTCTGCCAATACAAGGCCAGGTTACCTCTGTAACTAGGTAACTACTGACATGAGTATGCCGTCTCCCGGTCGTCACCGACCTTTATCCGAGGGCCCTCAACACCAACAACGACAAAGCAATAGATTTGCAACAACACATAATTTAAGTATCTGGGCTCCATACCCTGATATCACTTTTTATCCAAAAGAAAATGGACATACCCTAAGGGGAGCTACCCCCAATAACCTTGCTATATCCTTCCTGTTTCGACCATTTTTAGTTTGTGAGGTACGACGAGGTCTCATCCACAAAGCTACGCTTTCACAAAAACCATGCTTCGATCAACAAATGATCAGCAGCACTAAGCATGCACGTTACCAAATTGGGAGTATATCACTGATAACCATCAACTACATAACCTCTGAATTCGTACGTCTCAAAAAAGGGTGTTAAATTAAGAGGATAAATTCTCCGCCACCAAACAGAAATGTATTTGATAGAAATCAGCTTTATATCTCAAAGTGTAATGTCAAACAAACGTCCATACAAGTCTATTCTGGGTTCGAACAAAAGCGAAGGCACTTCAAAAGAATCCCTTGCAAATTCGAATAATCCCTAATCACATCCGGACTCCCCATCACATAGGGTGATCAAATCTCTATATCGGGGCCATTCAGTGCAGAGACATTCGACAGGTAATCCTTTCGGTTACGAAAATACCCAGTCTTCGCCACCAGTCTTCGAATGCAATCCATAACGTCGTATCATTATTCGGAATGGGTTTTATGACATAAAGTCCTCTCGGGGCCAAACCAAATATTAAAGGCTTAATTTTAAAAAGCATATGGATATAGTGGGATCTTAGTTAAGTCACAACTTATTACCTAAAACCTTTCTTTTAAATGGTTTAAAGAAATTACCATTTTAATCTTTTAAATAAAAGATTCACCTTCTATGATCACTTTCAATTTGAAAAAAAGTTCACCACCTTTCACAAAGATTCATTCATAGCTTTCAAAACTATTTCAATTCCAAATCCTTTATACAGAAGATACACCTTTAAGATCCTCGTCAATTTAAAAAAAAGTACACCAATCTTTGACAAAGATTCATGCATAGCTTTCAAAACAATTTTCATTTCAAACTTGAAATCTTTTCAACACAAATTGGAAAGCTATTATTATTTGAAATACAAGGGTTTTCGTTTTCGAAAAAATCCGATCAAATATACACAAGTTATATCCTTTTAAGTATAAACTTGGGTTACGTTTAAATTCCCAAAATACTACTTTTAAAATACTTTAAAGATGGTTTAAAAATCCATATATATATATATATATATATAAATATATATATATATATTATAACTTGTATCACCATTTTTAAACCGTAGTTTCCAAAATAATTTCAAAACTTAAAAATACATATTATATTCAAACTATATTTCAAATTTCAAACTTCCTTTTCAAAAGCTTTTCATATTCAACCTAATTCCATTTCCAAAACCATTTGGATTCAAAATTCAGTCTTTAAAACCATTTCATAATATTAAATTCAAATATCTGTGACTTAACCAATTTCCTCGTGCAATCCATATTTTTGTGTGTGTGTTGTAGTCCAGGGGTTTTACACACAACAATACACTATCATCAATCATCACAAATCCAAGCACAGCAATATCGATAAGCGGTATAATCCTATAACTCTTATCTTCATTCAAAGATTCATAGATAAATAATATAAATTCATCACAGATAATGAATTACATTCATCGTAGCTTAAATCAAAATAATTCATATCACAAAGCATCAAATACACTCCAAACATCCATATGTAAGATCAATTAATCATCTGATTAATTTAAATTAGGTTAATCACTTATGAATAATTATTAATCCTGGTTAATTAACCATTGATTATTTACAAACCTTAATTATTAATTAACCTTTAATCTTTAATTAAATAACCTTTAATGATAAATTAATTAACCTTTAATTATTTAATTATTCTTTAATTAATTTTCCTTAATTAATTACATTAACTAATTAACCCTTAATAAATTATCATTTAATTAATTAATTACAATAAATTAATTAATCTTAATTAATTACCATTGAATAATTAAACTTAATTAATTACAATAAATTAATTTTTCTTAATTACTTTCATTTATTAATTAACCTTTAAATTAATTAATTTTCGCCAAAAACTTAATTAATCACCTTAATTAACCTTTAAATAATTATTCTTTAATTACTTGATTTATCAACCTTTAATCATAAATTATTATCCTTAATTACTTAAGATCTTAATTAATTAAAAGATAAAACATCTTATCTTAATTAATTACTTTAATTATCATTTAAACCTTGTTTAATAATCTTGTAATTAATTATCATTGACCACTTAACTTAAACCCTTAAGTTAAATTAATGATTAAAACACTTCATCTTTTAAATCATTTACTTAATCACAATATTAAGTTTATTTAAAACTAATTTTCAAAAACAAAGGTTATATATATATATATTGAAATATTTTAAATTCAAATAATTTTATCTTTCAAACCTTTAATAAGTTCCATCTTAATTAAACATTAATTATTTTAAAAGAAATGGTTAATAAATTGTTTAATCTTGTTTAAGTTTTAAACTTTAATACTTGTTATTTCTTTTAAATTAAAAATTGTCAACATAATAAAGAACCCAAGCCAAATATCAAATTACCCGAGCCAAACAACCAAAATCCTCGAGTCAAAACTCTTTTTTTTTCTTTTCCTCTATTTTGATTTATGTTTGAAAACTGAAAACACTCTCACGTACAAACTCGAATGCACACTTGAGCCATCACCAAAATTTCACGATCCCAACTTCGAGTTTCCTTCTTCTTCCACAACTTTGCAAAACAATCAGATACCCATGATGCTCATTCATGTGCACAGATCATTAGAGTCTCTCCAACCATCACCGCCAGTAGGTCGATGATGACCTCGCCGTTTAACTCGACAACCCAGATCGACGATATCACCTGCGAATCAAAATCGATCCCAATCGACCAATGCCTATAACCTATTCCAATCGAAAAACCACCCTTCACCACCGATCCCGACCTCGAGAACCTATGCCAACCACACCAGAACTTCGTTTCGACTCGATAAATCGATTCCACCCCTCGCGATCACCTCCGGTCCACCCTAGTGGACGTATGGACATGGCAACTTTATTGACCAAAAAAGGGTATAAAACCCTAGTTTGTCCTCGTCCAGCCGTCATAGCATTCGAGAAATTCAGTGATCATTTTTATGATGATCACCAATCTTCCAGCTACCGCCAGATTAAATCACGATACCTAACTCATCGTCGATCACCATAAAATGCTCGAAACCCAATTTACGTTCATCTCTCGATTTCTCTCGATTTACTTCCTTAAAGATCATGATTTTAATTTTAAAATTGTAGATTTTGAAAACAAAATCGATTATATATTTGAAGCTAGAAATCATATAAATTGAATATTTGGTATAACTAAAATTCCACTGTACTTCTTGACTTTCTTGATAATGTATGAAAAAATCATACTTAAAAATATTTTTAAATCATAATTTAGGTTTAAACTAAGGCAACTTGTTTGAATTCCTAAACCTATAAGAGATTAAAAGAGTAGATTGGAATTTCTAATTAGATTTAAACTCCGTGAACAATGAACAGATCAACACAGACATGTACAACATCATTTTCATATATACACAGACAAGAAGGCTCATTTAATAACTAAACAAACACTTTTTTGAATGTAAATTCAAACATCAAAACATAAAACAAATTTAAGTGGGGTTTGCTCACCTATTTGAAAAGCAAAGAAAACTTGAGCTTGGAAAATGTATTTGATTTCAAATCTGAAAACTTGGTTGATTGGAACTTGATTATATTGAGTCGCCTGGAACTTGCTTTAGTTCTGAGTTGAATCTTGGATTTAAAAAATGAAGCTTGTCCAGATTTCTGAAAATCTGGAAAATGATCTGAAAAATTGTATTTGATCTGGAACAACGCTTGAATTTACTGCTTGCTTCATATTTAAGTTGATCATTGCTTTGCTTTCTGATCTGTTTTAATGTTGAACTTTGAACAGTAACTTGTTTTTAAAACTGAATTTTTTTTTTCTTTTTTCTTTGTTTCCAGGTTTTGTATTTTCAGGTTTCTTTTGCTTTTGATTTTCTAGCTTTGTAAATTTGAATTTCATTTTCCTGGTTTAAAATTGTTGTAAAGGATTGTTTGGATCTTGTTTTCTTTTTATTTTCAGGCTTGAGTTTTGGTTGTTGTCCTCAAATCTGAAACTCGACTTTTGATTTTCTTTTATTTGCTATTGTTTTGATTTTGAAATATGAGAGAAAGATTTGAGAATACATTAGCCTGGCTTCTTCTTTCTTTAATACATGTTAATTAAAATTTGTTTTGAAAAGAAACATACATTTGCCACTTATTAACATGCTTACACTTGTTAATATTAAGTATACTTAAGCCTACACATGTTAAAATAATTAAATTTATGTTTAAGCCCTTATTCTAATTAATTTATACTTTTAAGTCCTTACTTATTAATTTATTACTTACTTATATTTTCAATTTATCCTTATATATACATATTTGTTTTATATTTTTAAATGTTTATCTCATTTATATATATAAAATAATTTATTACAAATATAAAGGAAAAGTGTTTTAAACCTTTTATTAATTTAAACAAATTATACTTGGTTATTTTTTATACATGCATATATTTTATTATTATTTATACTTTTATAACTATTTATATAACCTTAAAAATGATTTTAAAACTAATTATTCATAATAAATAAACACACATATTATATATATAAGTTTCTTTAAAATATAGATTTTTAACTTTAAACAACTTTCGAAAATTTATTATATTAAATTTAAATCATAACTTTCAAATCATAATGCAGATATATTAAAATTAGAAAACAAATTTTCTATTAATAAAATGTTTTTCAAATTCAATATATTCATAAGATATTTATTTATGAAATTGAAACCCACAATTAAATTTATAATCAATTTATATACATATATATAAATAAAAAACAAATATCTTATTAAATTTGGAAAAAATTCACATTTATTCACAATTTAATCCAAAATTTAATATTAATCACTAATTTAAATTTGGCTAAAAATCAGGATCGTTACAGGTTCCCCCTTAAGAAAATTTTGTCCATGAAATTTGCCTAACAGGGAGACAAAAAATAGATGAACACGTCAAGAAATAGCTTCCACATCAAACTGAATATTTATTCTGCATTTAACATACCAAACCAGAATATCATCAATAAATATGAGAACGAACTCGTTCAATAATGTACGAAATACCTGGGTCACAAGATCTACGAAGTATACAAGGGATTGGTTAGTCCGAAAGGATAACTAACCATTCGTAGAATATATATCGACTCCAAAGAATAAAAAAATAGATTCTCAACTCAGTCAGGTTGCAATTCAATTCAGTTTCATATTTTGTTAACCAATTTATTTTAAATAAAATTTCAAATTTATTAAAGTTAAAAACAAAAAGTAGATGAGAAACTGATGAAGAGAATACGAAATAGGAACTTATCTATAATGATTCACGGGGCCACCATCATGCCAAAGCTTCTTCTTGTAGCTGCCAGTAAGCCATCGAAGAATCGAAATTGAGTGATGATCAAACAGATTTATAGAAAAAGTTGTTCCTATTGTTGCTACTGGGTATTGACCATTTGTAGTGGTACTCCCCTGTCCTGTACCTCGTCCTCTTCTTTCACTCATACTCACTATCAGTGGATAGTAAGAGAATTTACTAAGGCATACAAACAGATATCTTAGGGATACTCATTCTAGGGTATACTTTCACCCTATCTCTAATGAGCCACCTAATGTGTTATACTCCTGAGCTAAAGTTCAATCTTCAGGTCTGATACCAAATGAAACGACCCTAACTCGACCTTCAAAAATTGGCACCAAATACATCATCCGTATTCGAATGCCGCAGATTCAAACATCGAATTTGGTTCGCCAGAGCTTATAATACATTAGTACAATAACACAGCGGAAACAGAAATGAATGATTTTATTGATATACAGTATTTGATACAATAATGATACAAATGAATATTAATATATATCAGAGATACAAGAAACAGCAGAATAATAATAGCAGAAGAGATAACTCCAACATGATCTCCAAGAGAGAGAGAGTGAATCCACAAGCTGCAACTCTAATGCCAAAGCTCAAAAAACTTCAATCTCCAAATCGAAAGCTCGAACTACCATCACGTTGACTTAAGCAAGGTCAGTCCGGGAATGCAATTGCTAAACCAAAGACTTCTAGATCCATACCCACTATCTATTGATAACCTGACTCTAGGCTGCCCATGTGGAAAATTGTGGGCACCCAGAGTTTAGAAAGGGAACATTAAACTCCAAGTCAGTCACAGGACTGGTGTGAGCAAACAAATTAAACAAATTATACATAAATGTTTATCTCATTTATATATATACAAACTATTTATTACAAATATAAAGGAAAAGTGTTTTAAACCTTTCGTTAATTTAAAAAAATTATACTTGGTTATGTTTTATACATGCATATATTTTCTTATTATTTATACTTTATAACTATTTATATAACCTTGAAATGATTTTAAAACTAATTATTCGTAATAAATAAACACACATATTATATATATAAGTTTCTTTAAAATATAGATTTTTAACTTTAAACAACTTTTGAAAATTTATTATATTAAATTTAAATCATAACTTTCAAATCACAAGCATATATATTAAAATTAGAAAACAAATTTTCTATTAATAAAACGTTTTTCAAATCCAATATATTCATAAAATATTTATTTATGAAATTCAAACCCACAATTAAATTTATAATCAATTTATATACAAATATATAAATAAACAAACAAATATCTTATTAAATTTGGAAAAAATTCACATTTATTCACAATTTAATCCAAAATTTAATATTAAGTACTAGTTTAAAATTTGGCTAAAAATCGGGATCGTTACAGTCTTTCTAGTAGAGGGTCCTGGCGAGGCCCTTAAGTATATTTGATATATAGGTGTATCTTTTGGAAAATAGTCCCTTACCTTTCCACTATTGGAACACCATTCTCCAATAAGTGCCTTTGGTTTCTAATTGTATACCTATTATTGGTATCATGTACATATATCATAACTACTTGTTTATTAAATATTTCAAACATTAGACATTATGATAATATCACTGGATTTTTGTATAAAAATAGTTTGGTTATCGTAAGGTAAAAACCGATCCGTGTTTATGTGAGGCATGGTCTTACGAGATACTGTTGATTTTAAAAGATTTTACAAGTTATAATTAAACTCCTTGTGATTTGAGTTTCCCATGCTGGTTTTACTAAATTGACCCGGGCATTATTTTCTTATAATGCTTAGATCAGACCGAGCATATTTTCCAGATTAGCTTTGGGTGCATTGGAGCTCAGGAGATAAGCTGGAGGCCAAGATGTATCTCTCGTATATTCTTTTTATTTCTGTTGTATTATTGTAGTATCCTTTGACAATTGTAAGGATTGGTTGTCATAACTGTCCAATGTTGTTGATAGGTTAGTCTTGTACTCTGATGTGTGTATGTAAATTAAAGTTTTTTCTTTTTGTAAAGACTTGATTTTATGTTATTCGCCAAGTTGTGTGAGATTCTATGCTATCTTTTTTCTTTCTTTCACCTTTAATGAACTGTCTTTTGGACGACTAAATGATCGGCACATGAATACTGAGGATGCATTAATTGTTGTCTTTAGTAGTTAGAAAGCCAGATTATTACAACTTTCAGGAAACATACAAGTTTAGCAGATGGTTGATGGATCGACATCGATCCATCAAAATTACAACCCTTTTTTGAAGATCTAAAGCTTGAAAATTTATGAAAGTATGAAGAAAGAAGATGAGAATTAGTAAAACCGTGGATCAATACTAATCCATCGATGGTTGGTGTTGATCCATCGATTCTTGGATTTTGTGCCAATTTTACTTGTTCTTCCTCGCGACTTCTCAAATTGGACTATTTGTGCGATTCAAAATGAAATCTAACAATTATAGCATATGTATTCATCTACATATAGCAAAATCCAACACATAAAAAATGTTCCGTCAATGGATTCTACAAGGAAACTCTGCCACATTCAAAAATAATCAATTATACTCTCTAAATTGCATTATAATTTAGCTATAGTAGCAAAACCTATCAATAATAGGCTATAGAAGGGATGTAAGCCATAGAATTTGCTGAACCACTATAAAAAAATCTTTCGTGCGCTCTTTTTTACTGCATTCATTCTACCTTAATTTCATTTTACATTTAATTAAGGGTGTTTTTCCATTTTTTGGCAAACCTTTTTTGGCACTTTCACTAAGAAAGAAGGTTAGGAACAGATTTATGATCGATAATTGGATTTCAGTAAAATTTCAAATCAGATCTAAAGGGAATATCTTCAAGAAAGTGCTCAAGTAAATAAGTGATTATGAAAGCGCCGAAGGGTTCAGTGTATCCAGAAATGTAAGAAACTAGGAAGGAACTTTGTTTTAACCAAAATTTATGACAAAGTAAGAGCTACATATGATGATGGAAGATACGAGTCAGAAGATGCAAATGTCTTGACTTTACATCAGCTATGAAATGAAAAAGGAATTATCTTTGATGATGCAACCCCTTCAAGAAGGAGGATCTTGTAGATATCACAATGATAAGAGGGATTCGTTATATGAGCCAAGTGAAGGGAGTTCAATGAATCAACATGGGGATGAGAACCAGAAAGCACAAGAAGGTGTGTAGGAAGTTTAAGGAGTCAAATTAAACAAGCTAGAGCAGGAGCTTCATCTGAAGGCCTGGTTGGTACCAACCTATCATAGGTCGGAACCGATCCATCCATGCTCAAGTAGATTTAGAAGATGACTCAGATTATGCTATTGGTGAATGATGTATAAGGTGTTAGTCCTTAAGTTGGAGATGTTAAAGGATATACAAGTGAGTATACTCAGAGAGGACTCCATTTGATAAAGTGTCAAAAGAGATTTGAATGAATGGAATTCTCGAAGATAGGGAGAGCTAGGCATCTTGTGACAACCATAGTTGTTCATAAAATTGAACATATGATAATGTACATGATGGCCATCGTCCAGCAAGGGATGGAAATGATAAGATGATAACTGAAAAGTCTAAAGAGTACTCCTGCAGAATCAATAGCAAGACGATGTTAGGAAACCGTCATTAGTTGGAACACCTTTAGTGAGAAGATTAAGGGAGGTTTGATACCCGTAGAAATTTGTCATGTTGATAATGTTGAGTTATAATGGGTTGACTGACCAAATGCAGTATTTGATGAAGTATAACTGACATATGGACGGTGCCCGAGAAAATGATGATTTTAAGTCTAGATGTTTCCCCTTCTTTCTAGAGGATTTGGTGATTATAAGGTTTCAGGGTTGGAACTTGGATCCACATCTTCTTATGAGGAGTTATCAAACAAGTTTATGAACTAATTTTGGGTTCATTTGGTACAACCTAAGGATATGATATGCTGAGCTAATCTATATTAAAGGTCCGACGAGACATTGAAAATCTTCTTGAAGAGGTTTAAAGTCACTGTGCAGAGCTGAAGAACCCCAAGGGCGAAAATGTTTTAATGGCACTTATAGTTAGAGTGAAAAAAGGAGTAAATTTTGATAGTGGCTGAAAATGAAGAAACCAACCATATTAAAGGACTTTTATAGGGAAGCTAACCAGTTTCTACTCGTGGAAGAGGTGGATCTTGAGGAAGTTGTAGGCATTGGGGATCATACCGAGTAAGGTTATGAATAGCATTGTACCTTCAAGTAGGATGTGCCAGTAATAATAGAGGTGGAAATAAAATAACAAACAAAGAAAAATAATGCCAGCGGTAAGAAGCAAGGCCTAAGGTAGTATATTTGGTTCAACAGCGATGGGAAGTACATAGAGTTGGCTGACTATGTTGAGAATATCTACCTTGTGATGCAAGGTATTGTAACGTACAAGAATCCTGTCCCAAGGAGGCTACTAATGAAGAGAAGAACTAAAGAAAGTATGGTAGTTTCCATAAGAGTCGTGGATATAACACGAATCAGCGTATACATCACAAGGACATGATAAAGTAGCTAATTTGGAAGAAGCAGCTCCAGTAGTATGTTAGAAACTTGCATGAAGGTAGGAAGGAAATACATAACCTCAGAGATAGCCTCCTTTGAGTAATGGAGAAGGGACTAGTAGAGATGTTCCAAGGTCACCAAGTAGCGACTTGGTGATAAACATGATTTCTAGAGGTCCGCATCTCGTGTAGAAAAGTTGGAACGAGATGGAAACATATCGAAGCTCGTTAAGGAACTCTCCTTAGGAGATGTGTTATGCAATTGTGGAAGGAGCATCTGCCAAACAATAATGGAGAATCAATGATTATATCATCTTCCATAATAGGAATGCTAATAGAGTTAAGAAATCGACAGTTGATGCGATGGTGATAACAACCATTATCGGCCTAGCTACAGTTCGCTAAGTACTAGTAGAAAGTGCTTGTTAAACATCCTTTTTGTCAAACAGTCAATAAGGTGTAACTCAATGAAAATGATATGTTTCTTCATAGTCTTGAATTCAGGGATTTATCGAGGAGGTGGCGGCTTCGATTATTTGTATTAAATTGCCTGTCTAACTTAGAGATGATCCCCATAAGGCGATATGGGTTCAAAATGATTCTAAGGCATATTGATAGATGGCTATGCGGGATCATAAGCCTAAATTAATAAACTAGTAAGTCTTAACTCATAAATTAAGAGAGTGATTCTTTATCAAGTCAACTTTTTGTGATGGGAAGATTCTCCTCCTACAATGCATTCTTTGGCCAACCAACCCTAGATGACTTTAGTATTGCACTCACCACATGTTGTTTGATGATGAAATTTCCTCGGATAATGAAGTAGGGGAAATTCAAGGAGAATGGAGCATAGGTCAGGTGCTACATCTTAGAGCTTTGGGAGTCATGGAGAAAGGAGAAAAGGAAGAATATGGAGAAGGCACTCGGCATCAAATCCTCAAATGCATAATATCTGTTGTTGGCACCTCAGCCTGTGTCTGCTAGCGATTCGTGCAAAGCTATAGACCGATGAAAAGAGTCAGATGAGGCAAGGATTGGCTGGTGGAGTTGAAGGACAAAATTCATGTAGATGAAGATGATTTAGTGAAGTTTGTCAAAATTGGATCTTGACCCAGCTTCACGACAAAGAAGGAATTGGTTGGTTAACCCCAGGTGAAAAAGACATGTTTGCATGGAAACGTTTAGATATTTACGGAATTTCATCCAAAGTTGTGTCCCTTCGCCAATTGTAAACCCAACCTATCCCTTTATGAAGTAAAAACGAGCCACATGGAACTAGAAAGATCCACTGGGCTGAAGGATAAAGTGGATAATTTGAACGAAAATAAATTTATCCACAATGTACTATACCCGGTATGGGTATCAAATCCTATGATGGTCAAGAAGGCAAATGGAAGTCATAGTATGCATTGACTATTCTAACTTGAATGAGGCATGCTTGAAGGATCGTTTTTCCATTGCTACGAATCGACCAACAAGTGGGTGGAATTGTCAGACGTGGGCTTCTATTGTTCACGGATGCTTACTTCGGTGTTAACTAGATTTTGACATATTTTCCTGATCAAGAGCATACAAGCTTTACCATGGACTTGGAACTATGTTCTTCTATAATGAAACACCATTCAGATTAAAGAATGTTAGAGCTACTTACTAGTATTTGGCTAACAAGATGTTTGCAAAATAAATCAGGGGACAATGAAAGCATATGTGCGCAATATGCCGATAAAGTTAGAAAAAAATCTACTAATCATGGAAGTTTCATGAACTTTGAAAGTATAGAATGAAGCCAAATCCACTAAAGTGTTCTTTAAGTGTTGCATCGGAAATATTTCCATGGTTCAGTTTGAACTCGAGGGGCATTGAAGGTAGCCCCAATATAATTGAAGCTTTAAAGAAGGTCACAATCCTATGGACAAGGAGGGAAATATAGAGCTTGGGTGGTAAAGTTGGTGTTTTGAATTAGTTCATTTCAAAGGTGATCAATAAGTGCATATCATTCTTTAATGCCCTCCTGAAGGAAAAGGAGAAGTTTTGATGGATGTATGAATGTAAAGCTAATAAATCTGTTAGAACACCTTCGAAAACCACCAATCTCATTGAAGCCTTTGGATGGAGAGGACATATACATTTATTTGGTGGTATCAACTCACGCATTGAGCATGACCTTGGTGCATGAGGAGTGAAAAATCCAAAGGCTGGTGTAATATCAACAAGTGGTTCGCCAAAGTAGCAACCTGATATGCCAAGCTAGAAAAGTTGGCATACTTCTTGTTGATAGCATCGAAGAAGCTTAGACCTTCTAGCTCATCCGATAAGGGTGTTGATGGATCAATCTCCTAGTCAGTATCTCATCGCCTTGATACTTTAGGGCATTTACTGAAATGAAAACTGAGATGATTCAATATGCAATTACTTATCATATTAAGGAGGTGTTTAAGGACAGACATTGGTGGATTTCATCATCGAATTCACCATTCGAGATGACAACATGTAAGAGGAATTGTTAGAACTTATTTAATGGAATTTGTAAGCAGATGGAGCATCTAATGACCATGATTTCAAAGTTGGAGTAGTTCTGATCACTCTAGAAGATTAAAGGAGTTGTTACATGTTAACACTTGAGTTTTTTTCTATAAACGACGAAGCAAAGTAGGAGGCGTTGATAGAAGGACTCAAGATAATGAAGTTATTGGGAGTGCAAAACTACATATCTATAGTGACTCCCAATCGGTGGTTGCAAAAAAGAAGGAATTTCAGTCAAATGGTGCATGATTCACCTCATAACTATCAAAAGTGTTAGGACTATTGGGCGATAATGGACACTACACAATAACACCCATCCCTAGCAAGGAAATATGAATGATGTTTCATTAGCCAAATTGGCAAGCTTTGTTAATGCGTATTTGTAGGGAATTGTGCCAGTAGAAGTATTTAAATCTCCAAGAATATATGAAATGGATATTCATTACATCTTGGAGATTGAGGAGAAGGGGTCATAGATGACTCCATTCAAGGATTATTTTCTAAAAGGAATTCTTTAGAAGAACCGGTATGAAAAAAGAAAGCTATTGCATAAAATACCAAGCTACATTATGCAAGTCTTGTTTCCAAAGGGATTCTCTAATCCTTGTTAATATGTGTCGATGGGGATGAAGCTAAAAAGATCCGGTAGATTTTCATGAAGGAAATTGTGACAATCACATCGAGGGGCGGAACTTATTAAAAAGGTTCTTCACTATGAATAATTTGGCCAATCATCATTGAAATGCAATAAAATATTCAAAGAAACGAGACAAGTGCAAAGATTTATGGAAATTCCAAGAACTTGTAAAGACCTGTATTTTCACATTGAGCGATCATAAAATATTATTTTAAAAACAAATTAGGTCGTATGAGGATATAACATTGGGTAATATTGAGCCATGGCATTTAATTCCATTAGAAATTTTTTGGGTAGTTTTGACCCTAAAAATATTACAAGGCATGTAACTTTTAATTTGAGCTGAATTGGGCCTTTAGACCACTTCTAAATGAAAGAATTGATCATTTCTTATTCTGTAGACTGGTCATAATAGATTTTTGAATTTAGGATTTAAGATATAACTATTTGAAGTTTGGATTCTTTTAAATTTGATTAGCACGTAATTATAGCTAGGTTAGTGAGGCCTGTTTGCCCATCTTGGGATTAGTGCCTAACATGGCAAGATCTAACTTCCCTAATCACTTTTCTCATTTTATCAAAACACGATCGCAAGTTCGAATCCTAGATTGATATCAAAATGATTAAAAATTCTAGTAATAAATGCACCATGGTAAAGTGTATTCTCATGCTTGGAGATTTTCTTTTCAGCAAAGTCATACAAAATCATTTGAACCCAATTTATATCAAATTTTCTAAAAATAGCAAAAGAAGCTTTGAAAACTTTTTGAGTCAAGTTATTGTAATTCTCAATCCTTCGTGTAATACTTTGTTGTAAAATATCACTCATTGTGTAACAACCCGCATATTTATCGATTTTATATTTAAATATTTTATCGTTAGTCGGATTTTAGTCCGAAAAGCTACTTTTTGCATACGGTCGAATTAGGACTCGGGACCACTCCCATTGGGTTTAAAATACCGTTTGCGACCTTTTTGAGTATAAGCTTCGATATGTTTGAAGAAAGTTGATTTTTGCTACTTTTCACTTTGGGTTTGGGTTTGGGCTCAGCCCTATGTTTAACTTATGCTCAAATCTGAGCCACTCTTCCCCATTCACCCTCATTGTCTTCTCTTTTCAGTTTTTAAAGTATTAATGGTGGAAGAGATTGGAAATTAAAACTCCAAAACCCTAGTTCCTTTTGCAACTTCAAATTCCTAGCTCCAAACTCAAGAAGAACCCATTGGTAAGCTTCTCTCCTTCTTCTCCAACTTATTCTCTTACCAATTTCAGAAATTCCTAAACCTAATTTTGGGAATGTTCTTGTTTTGAGTTTAGATTCAAGCTCATTTGGGTTGTGTTGAAGAGAGGTTGATTCTCCATTTTCTTTCAAACTTCTTCTTGTTCGATTTTGTAAAAAGGTGAGATTTTTAATCTCACATCTATGCTTATAATTATCTCCGATTGTTAGGTATGAATTCCTAACACTTATTCGTGTGCATTTGCTTTCGGTTTGGATTGATTCGGTGAATATTCCAATTTTTAGTGTTTTGAGTTCAATTCGTTAAAAATCCTAACTTGGATGTTTGAACATGTTTTTGGTGATGCATCGAGGAGCTTATAGGACCGGGTAGTCGATTGGCATAATCCCTTAGCGTCGTTGCTTGAGAGAATGCAATTTGGTCAAGACTGAACCTCATTTGTAATAGGCAGGGAAGAGGCTGGAAACAGGTTCGGCCGACCGACCCCCCTGGACCGGTCGACCGACCTGCTAGTATAAGTGCCTCTGTTTCTGGTTCGGCCGACCGACCCCCCTGTTCATTCGACCGACCTGATGCCCGAGAGGTTTTTCATAACAAGGTTCGGTCGACCGAGCCCTGCTGCCGGCCGACCGACCTGATGATTTTTGCCTACTTCACCTTGTTGCTTGAAATTCCAACTTAAATCGATTCATGTGTTTCCTATTTATTGTTATCAATTATTATGACTTTGATGACTCCTTTTTTTAGGGATTTTTGAATATCCATTTCGATGGATCCATTATCGATTTCTTTGGATTTTCATTCACGTCTTTGAATGTGAATTTTGTGATTGATTGTTTCTACAATCATGTTTGTGATTTGTCACTTCAAAAATATAAAGGTTTTCTATACTAGTAGTAAATATCAAAACTCTTTCAATACTATTTTAATATCAAATTCGTTTATAAAACCGTTTTCCAATCTATTAGTATATACAAACCTTTACCTCACTCGTATGAGAAATCTAATTAAACGACTTAGTAAAACGAGTGGTATGAAACGCTTGCGTTCACTTTGTTGGTTAATTCTTGGACTTGTTCGATTGAAACTCTTGTGACAATCTTCTAGTGGAGATCTACAATTTGTTCGTAAATATTTAAGTTAAGCTTGTGGTTATGGGACATGATGCTATGCTCATATATTTACTAGCTTACTATAATCGACACTTCTCGTTGATCATGACGATCATTTTTGTGATTTAGACTAGCAATGTGCGATGTCTCTTTTTCTGCAAGGGAGACTAAACCCCGTTTTGTGGAGTTTCGACTCAAATTTGTGGGGCGGCAACCCGCCGTCTTTGGACCATTCGTGTGTCAGGTCTTCGGACCATTCGTGTGTCAAATTAATGGCTAGCTACCATGAGATAGCTTCTCGTTCGTGTGTTACAGCTGTTGGTGAGTTTTCATGCTCCCGTTCGTGTGATAGGCCTTTCCCCCTTATTTTGTGTGATTTCTGGTTTTCTTGTGTCGAATTCTGGAATTTCCTTCTTCACCTATTTTTGTGATTTCTATTGATATAATTTATCAATTTTTTGTATAGGTGAATTTGTGTGTCATTTACTGGAATTCTTGTGTCAGGACCCGATTCTTCGTCTTCCGAAAATTCAACATCGATACTCACTTTATCGACTGCCGAGCAATCGAACGACGGAAAACCGAACACTGAGGGTTTAAGAAAAAGAAAAAACAAAGAACTAAGAGAGAAAAAGATAGAAAATAGAAAATGGAGAAAATAGAAGGGAAAAGAGGGAAAAGAAAAATAGAAAAGACAACAGAACGGAACACAACACAACAATATCAAAATCTCACAATTCGCAGCGGAACAACATATAATAATAAATGAATAATCTTTAAACAAAGAACTATATCAGTTATTACATTACATTACATTTCATTACATCATATCATCAGAGTGTACAACAACAACAAACATCAAACAGCGGAAAAGAAATACTATATAAACTAGTAATACGCCATGCCATCCAATCTGCCTCCAGCAATTCCAGAATATCCTGATAAACCTAACTCTTGACTGCCCGTGTGGAAATTGGTGGGCACCCAGAGTTTTGGAAGGAAAACAATAAACTCCAAGTCAGTCATGTGACTGGTGTGAGAACTCAAAACAGTTTATTTATCTTTAAAATCAAAATAGAGGAATATTTTTAAAGTCAATTCGCAATGCTTTTAAAAATGAGACTACCATAAGGCCTCCCGCACACACACACAATGCAAACGCAAAATCGGAGGAGATTTCTCCTTATGATAGTCAAAGATGCTTGATACGCATTTAAAAGAACATTTGATATTATTACTAGTGCATAGTGTAGAAGAAAAAAATCATTTCGAAAGTAGAATATAAATCTTAGCCAACATACGACCATTATCGTATGCCTACTATAGCTACCATCCAAACAGTGGTGACCACCATAAGTGAATGGCAGGTCCTACAACTAATACCGTAAAGGGTTTCGTATTGTGAATTGGATTTCCAACGAATGATCAGGCCAAGGAACTTCCCATTGCCACATGAGAATGCCTCTGGATGGACATCCCCGAGAACCAAACCGGATCTCTACCAACACAAGGCCGGGTTACCCCTAACTGAGTAACAACTGACCGAATATGCCATCCCCCGGTCCTTTGGGACCTTTTCACCGAGCGCTCGTAATCAATTCACACAATCATAAAGTGTTTTCAACATGAGTAAGTATCTGGGCTCCATACCATGATACCACCCTTTTCCAGAAGGAAATGCACACATCCTAAAGGGCGCTACCCCTCATAACCTTGCTGCTTCTTTCCTGTTTTGACCATTCACGGGGTGTGAGGCTCGACGAAGTCACGTCCACAAAACATACTTTATACAAAAGCCATGCTTTGGGTCAACAAATGATCATAGAAATGATCACCAGGATAGACGATCAAATAAACGATCCCATCACAAATAATCAACACAATGATCATTTACAGCAACACTCAGCATGTCACATTACCAAATTGAGAATATATCGCTGATAACATTCAACTACATAACCTCTGAGCTCGTACATCTCAGAGAAGGGTGTTAAGCTAAAAGAATAAATTCTCCGCCATCAACAGAAATATATTTGAAAGAAATCGGCTCTATATCTCAACTTGTAATGTCAGACATACAATCCATACAAGTCTGTTCCGGGCTCGAACAAAACCGAAGGCACTTACAAAGAAGTCCTTGCAATCCGGATAATTTCTAATCACGTCCGGACTTCCCATCACATAGGGAGAACTCAATACCGTAGCTACTCGGTGCAGAGTCAATCGACGAGTTGTCCTTTCGCTTTCAAAAAGATCCGGTCTTCAACACCGATCTTCAAATGCAATTCATAACGACGTATCACATATTCGGAATGGGTTATACGACCCCATGGTCCTTTCCCGGTTAACCCGAATAGTGAGCGCTTATTCAAAAATAAGTGTGGCATTCAAATTCAAACAAATCACATCAATTACCCATTCAAAGGGAAATATTGATAGTCGGTTATTGAACTATCAATGGATATGCACACATCACCAGTTTCCAAATAATTTTCTAAATTATTTATTTTCCAAAATATCTTTACCAGATATATAATTTTCACACTTCAAAAATAAATCAATATTTATTTTTAGACAAATCCCCCTTTCCTTTATAAATTCCTTAGTGAATTTATAATCCAAAATATCTATGAATATTCGATTTCAATTATTCATTTCAATTTATCTTCAAAAAGATAAATTCTCAAAGTATTCACTTTATATTGGAAAACATTTCCATACTTATTAAAAATAAGTAATTCACAAATCTTTTTATTTTCTACACTTGGAAAATATTCAATATACTCAAATCGAAATTTAGTATATATTTCATTCTATAAGGAAATCATTCTCTTAACATATTTATTTGGGCCAAAACGAATGTTGCGTAAACCATCGTTACGACAACCCAAAATCACTAGTATAGGGATTCGAAATTAAAATAGATATATAAATCCCAATACTATACAAAACATTTCCTTTCGGAAATCATTTACTATAACAACAGTGTTATAGTCCACTATTTCCTTTTATTTCTCGAAAACGTCTATTTCAACAATGAATGTTGAAATCTATGGTTTCGAATCTCAACACAATTAAAACATCGTTAGATCGTTTTAAATTCTATTTAAAACATCACATTCAAAACAATTTTCTTTAACATATTATTCACTATTCAAAAACGTGAATATACTACGTTAACAAATTTTATCCTTTTATTCATTTCATTTCAAAGGATCATTCACAGTCAAAAATGTGAATATAACTCCATTAATAGGTTTCAACAATTTACTTATCAAAATAAGTCGTTGCGAATTTATAAAACAACGTTTATAAACTCCATTTCTATTTATTTTATAACAACTTCTTTAATAAATTCCTTTATTAATCTATTCGATTTATAACTCAATTATAAAACAAAAGTTCATATCATAAGTGAAATACTTATAATTTATTTGTCTGCAAAAATCGTTCCTTTGAACTTCATAATTATAAATCTTATAACTTATAAGATTCAATTATTCATCCAAATATATTCTTTAATAATTTCACAAAATCTATAAATCTTACTATTTATAAATTTCATTTATAACTTCACCATTTATAATTTTATAAATTCCATTCATTTAAAAAAATTCATTTTCACGTCATTCAAACACTTATAAAAACTCGTTTTATAATGTCAATATTTCAATTTATAAATATCCATTTATAAATCTCTTAGTATAAATCAATTTATATTATTCTTTAAAACGTCTTTAATCTCCTTTATTATTTCACCGTTCTCTTGATTTATAAAATAATTAAATTTTATAAATCCTATATTTAAACTTTTGACAATAAATTCAAATTTCCCAAATTAAACTATTTTATAACATCATTAGCATCGTATTCTCAAAAATCAGTTTTTAACTATATTTCTCAAAAATCATAATTTTTATATCATTAAAAATTATACGTTTATTTATTTTAAAATGAATCAATTCCAAAAATATTTTATAACGTATACTTTCAAAAATCACTTTGAAATCATTTTAAAATCCCAAAATTTGGTCCGATGATGCTACATACCAAATAGTCAATCACGACAACAACGACATCATATATCGATATGATAGTCCATCAAATATCAAAATATCTGAAATCAAATAAATACTGTTGAGGAATCCAGTTGGATCCCTCCAACCTGTTTTCCTGCATCCACAAACATTAGCACAATACCAATTTCGCTCTAGTACGAAATTATCGCGGTATATGGGATTTAATAATATTATCCGCTTAATAACGACGCAATAGGGTCTCATCCGCTAAACAAAAAATGCGGAAAATCAATAACTCCAATATATACATATACCAATATATATATATATATATATATATATTGCTATTATATATAATACCAATTTCACTGTTTATGAAATATTCGCGGTATATGTTTTTATTATATAACATCCGCTTACTAACGGCGTATAATGTCTATTTTAACAATCAATAGATAACAATCATCATTCAAACATGCATCCAAATATTTTAAATCTAACTATTTAAAATAAAATCGAAACTGATTCGATTGAGTGAGAAGTTCTCACCTTGATTTCAATTTCGTTTTAGCGACTTATTTCGAATAAAATTAAACGGACGTTTAATTTTACCCAAAATTCTCACTAACTCCAAACAACTCCAATCCAATTTCATCGCGTAGTGCTCGTCCATACGATTCCAACGCAACTGGTTTCGCGCGTTTTCGACCTCGTATGAAAAAGATATGTATTTATGAAGTTTCACACGATTTTAACTATAGTAATTTACAACTTTTTTAAACCACAACAAATCTCACCCCTCAGATCCAAACCCCTGCATCTCAGCCGCACACACCATCTCCCTCTCTCTCGCGTTTGCGTCCAGACAACCCATACGCGCAAGAACCCAATAGCCGTCCCCTAGGGTTTAAAATCGCTTCCACCACGATGACTTCTAGCTCGATCAGGATACACCGTATCGAAGGCCTTAGAGCAAGCTACCTTCGGCTGGAAGCTAGTGAAGCTCGGCCTCTCCATTGCTTGAAAAACGCGCATGCAACGTGATGGCTTTGGTCGAGATTTGCCGCCAATCCATCGCATGATTTTCGATCTCCACCGTTGGATCTGTAGATCACTCTGTGCTCTACAACTTTCGTGTAGAAAGTTTTAGCCAAAACTTGATGGATTGAGAGATCAAAGAGGAAAAAGATGGAAAAATTTCGGCCTTTGAATTCTGGTGTGGCGGCTGCGTATTATAATTAGGGTTTTCTTTCTTTTTTTTTCTAAAGGGTTAAGGGCTATTTATAAGGAATTTTCGAACACTATTCATCCCGGAAATTCCAAACTCCGATTTACGCGCCATAACCAACGTTTCTAGGGTTTACCCCGCGTTCCGGACACAATGGAACAGGTTTCGGAAGCTAATTCGGACATCTGTGCGAGTTATGGCTATAAACGTTCAATTTGAATTAAACCGATTTAAGCGATTTTCTAGGCGTTTTAATTTGTACCGGACAAACGGTAAATTCAATTGACTTGAAATTTTAAAACTTACAATAATATCACATTACGGATCCGATGAAACTGGTTTCGTCGAAATCCGAGACTTTTTGAAAAATGGCTATTTTAACTCGCCAAATTAAAATTAAAAATAATTCGATGCGTTTCGAGCTGCCACGACCAAACGGTAACTCCGATTGACACGAAAATTGAAATCCGGTAATAACTAACTATTACGGATCCAATGGAACTGGTTTCGTTCAATTCTGAGACTGTTCAAAAATTGACTATTTTCACTAGTCGATTTAAATATTAAAATATTCAATTTTCACAAATTAACTTTTAATTCAATTTTAAAAGTTCTAAAATATCGTTCTAACTCCAACATGATAAAATAAAATTTTACAAATCATTTTCAATCATATTTAACTCAATTTTCAATTATTTCTAAAATTTAACATATTAAATTATCGATTTAATTATCTAATTAAATCCAATAATTCAAATAAAAATTTATTTAACTTATATATTCACTTATTAATATTTAAAATTAATTAAATATTCAAATTTTAATTATTAAAAATCCTGGGTCGTTACATCTTGAGATGATTTCTAGAATTTGTGTTTCACCAATTTTCGTGATTTCCATTGATATTATTGTCAATATTTGTGTATTGGTGAATTTGTGTATCATTGACTTTTGTGATTGACATTGATATTATCGTCAATATTTATGGTTTGGTGAACGAAATAAGGAGTATGACGTTTCTTTGATTCTTGTGTAGATTTGGTGACATTGATTAATCTCATGATGATTATCAACTAAGTATATATATATATATATATATATATATATATATATATATATATATCACAGCTTGGCATTGTGATTATTATGTGTTTAGTCATATCTCTTATTCTATATCGTTTCATCTGATATCTATAGTTAGACTGATCCGTTTATTATTTTCTTATTAAATAACACTCGGGTCAGACCGAGATGTTACAGGTGCTTCTGCTTGACTTCTCTCTTGGGATCGATTTCTCTGACTTTTGGCTTACTACTTAGATTAGTAGTTTATTTTGGTGTATACATTCGAGATATAGACTCCATAATGTATACTTATTCTTTTATGTAGTTCATGTAACTATTCTTTTGTGATATTGTGGATCTTTTTAGACCACTACTCTGATGTACACTTCCTAGTGTAGTATTCATATCTATTTCCGCCTTTGTGATATGAATTGTCTATGACTAATTTATGTTATATTTATTTCTATATTTGTTTCCGAAGATATTATAGCCACTGTGTAGTAGTTTGAGTTTGTGTCGGTATGTCGGATTTCCCTCTTGTTAAAGAAATGCATGTTATACTATCTGACATATCGATGCTCGCGCAAAGCAATTACACGGATGGTCGCTCCTCAACAGCCTTATTCTCCGCGCTAGTTGACAGCATTACTTCGTAGTGTTCTTAGCTAGCGTGGGTATAGAGGTGGGGCGTCACAGCTTGGTATCAGAGCCAAACTTCGGAACAATATGGAATATTATAACAAGGATCATCGTCCTAAGTCCATCTTAGGAGTCATGCTTTAGGATTTAATTCGAGTCTTTGTACCGATTCATCCTATTTTCCTTATGATTCCTTGTTTATCTATCAAGATTGCTTGATATTCAATTTGGTGAATAACCTTTTTCTTCTTCTTCTTTCTTTCTAAAGGAAGAGAAATGTCTAGACCAGGCCGCCCCAGAGCCGTGCCATCTAGCACTCCACCCCAGGATGGAGTTTTTATGACTGCTCAACAGCTTCTTGATTTAGTGACAAATGCTCAAGCAGCTGGAGCTAACCCGGAACCTACTCACCCAAAGTCGGGATTTGCACGCTTGGGTAGCGATTACACTAATTTGGGTGGGGAGCCATTTAAAGGTTCCGAAACTGTTATTGAAGTACAGGCCTGGCTAAGGTCATGCGATCGAATCTTTTCTCGCATGAATCTTATTGACCTTCACCGAGTCCAGGTGGCCTCTAGTATGCTCCGAGAAAGAGCATTGGACTGGTACGAGCTTCTTATTTCTGAGCTTAATGAAGCGGATCTCACCTGGGAACAATTCCGAGAACGCTTCGAATTAAAATTCGTGCCAGAAGCTGAGAAAGTGACGATGGCTCGTCGTTTCATTGACCTTGTTCAAGGCGATTCTTCCGTGACGGACTACGTTGCTTCTTTTGAATCACTTTCCAAGTATGGGGTTGAATACATCAACACGCCTCTGAAGAAGAATCAGAGATTTGTTTACGGCTTAAACAAAAATCTCAAGAAGCCATTACTTCTAAAGTTAGAAGTTTCCTTTGATCAACTCGTTGACATCGCTCTTCGACTTGAAGAGGCGGATAGGGAGGGTGATGTTGAAGTGGTGGGAGCTAAACCAAACTTCAACAACAAGAAGAGGCCAAACAAATTTAAAGGCCCTTATCCCAATAAAAAATGGAGGCAAGCAACTCCTGCTGAAAAGACCTTTTCCTCAACTCAAGGGAAATGCTATAATTGTGGTTCGAGAGACCATTTTGCGAACAAGTGTTCAAAGCCTCGTATTTGTCGCTATTGCAAGAGCCCGGACCATTTTATGCATGCATGTCCCAAACTTCAAAACAGGAAGGAGGGAAAGATTAATGTTGCTCAGGCCCCTGGAAACACATCTCGTGGCCAAGGTATTTCTCACTCTATTCTGGATGGAATTATTTTATTTCGTGATCATCCTATTCGAGTTCTTTTTGATACGGGTGCGTCCCATTCTTTTATATCAAAAGAACTTGTTGATACTTTTTCTTTGGATGTTTTGTGTTTAATGACTTCTTTGAGAATTGCGAATCCGGTTGGTGGATCCGCAACAATTAGTTTATTGTGTAAAGATGTCGAGATTATTTTGTGTGATTTTTCTTTCCTAGCCGATTTGCATGTCATGCGTTATTTAGGTTTTGGAATGATTTTGGGAATGGATTGGCTTAATCGTTATGAAGCCCATATCCTATGTCCTGAGCGGACTATTCATCTTCGACATCCTCAATCTGTTAAGCAGATTTCTATTAATCTTAAAGATTCAGATTCCAGCTTGGTTGCATCTTTATATTCTTTAAACCCTCGTGATGACGATGATGATGATGAGGGTGATATTATTTCTCTTATTCACGTCGTTTGTGAATTTTCCGATATATTCGAGCCCGTTTTAGGATTACCACCTAAGCGAGCAATTGAGTTCAGAATCAATCTTATTCCTGGAGCTCAACCTATCACTCGCCCTACGTATCGTATGTCCAATAAAGAAAACGAGGAGATGCGTAAACAATTATTCGAATTGGAGACGAAGCAATTTATTCGCTCTAGTTCCTCGCCTTGGGGAGCTTCGGCTATTTTTGTGAAGAAATCCAATGGTACACTTAGGCTTTGCGTTGACTACCGCAAGCTTAATGATCTTACTATCAAAAATAAATATCCTTTACCTCGGATTGATGATCTATTCGATCAGCTTAGTGGTGCTAAGGTCTTTTCACAATTAGACTTAGCTACTGGATTTCATCAGCTTCGTATTGCAGAGGATAGTATTCCATTGACCTCATTCCGTACTCGTTATGGATCTTATGAATGGCTTGTCATGCCATTTGGTTTGACAAATGCTCCGGCGTATTTCGTTGACCTTATGAATAGAGTTTTCAAAGACTTCCTCGGCCGGTTTGTTCTCATCTTTATTGATGATATTCTTGTGTATTCTAAAACCGAGGAGGAGCATGAAAAACATCTTCGGATTGTGTTGGAAACCCTTAGGAGTAATCAATTGAGGGCAAAGTTTTCTAAATGCCACTTTTGGCAATCTCGTGTGAAGTTTCTCGGTCATATTATTTCCGAATCCGGAATTTCCGTGGATCCTTCAAAGATTGAAGCGATTCAAGATTGGAAGAGACCGGAGAGTGTGACAGAGATTTGTAGTTTTCTCGGATTGGCGGGCTATTACCGTCGTTTTATCAAAGACTTTTCTAAGATTGCCATGCCTCTCACTAGCTTAACTAAGAAAGGTGTTAAATACATTTGGTCGGACAAATGTGAAGCTTCTTTTCAGAAATTAAAAGAACTCCTTTCTGATGCTTCTATTCTTGTTATTCCCGAGGGGAATCAAGATTTCGTTGTTTATACCGATGCTAGTCGCGTTGGTTTGGGTGCCGATCTTATGCAAAAAGAACGTGTTATTGCTTATGCTTCTAGGCAATTGAAGCCAGCTGAGACTAGATACGCCACTCATGATTTAGAACTCGCGGCTATTGTTTTCGCTCTTCGGATTTGGCGTCATTATCTATTAGGAGAGAAATTTGTTCTTTATACCGATCATAAGTCCTTGAAGTATTTATTCTCTCAAAAGGAACTTAATTTGCGTCAACAGCATTGGCTCGAATTTCTTGCACCATATGATCTTGATATTCTTTATACTCCCGGAAAGGGTAATCGTGTCGCCGATGATCTTAGCCGTAAACAACAAGCTGTTGTTTTTATGATGATATCCGAATGGAACGATCTCGAGATCTTATCCACTTGTGAGATTCGAGAGCGCGTATCCGATTTATGCTCATCATTTGTTTTATGTAGCCTTGAGGCTCATCCTTCTCTTTTAGACCGCATTCTTGAAGCTCAAAGGCTAGATCCTGAATTGGCTCTTCTTGGCCAAAATATTAAGGATAAAATTGATATTGAAGGTTTGAAAGACTTTGATATCGATTCCCGTGGCGGCATTCGGAAATTTGGTAGACTTGTCGTGCCAAGTATTGGTGATCTTCGTAAAGATATTTTAGAAGATTCTCATCATTCTAAATTTACCATTCATCCCGGTAGTAGTAAAATGTATGCAGATATGAAGCGACTTTATTATTGGGAGGGAATGAAACTTGACATCGCTAACTTCGTTAAGTGTTGCATGACTTGCCAACTCGTTAAGGCCGAACATCAAAGGCCCGGTGGGTTATTGCAACCTTTAGAAATTCCAATTTGGAAGTGGGACCAAATTTCCATGGATTTTATAGATGGCCTTCCCTGTTCTTGTTCGGGTCATGATAGCTTATGGGTGATTGTTGATAGACTAACTAAATCTGCCCATTTTATTCCCGTTCGGTCTAACCGAACCGTTCCTCTTTTGGCCAGGCTCTTTGTTAAAGAGATTGTTAAATTATATGGTGTTCCTACTTCTATTGTTAGTGATCGCGATCCATTGTTTACTAGTGGATTTTGGAAGAGTCTTCAAAAAGCTTTGGGAACGAAGCTTAATTTTAGCACCGCTTATCATCCTCAGTTCGATGGACAAACCGAGCGTGTGAATCAAACTCTTGAAGATCTTCTTCGTGCTTGTGTTCTTGATTTTGGTGGAAGTTGGGAAGATCATATTTCACTTGTTGAATTTTCCTATAATAATAGCTTCCAATCTAGTATTGGTATGGCACCTTTTGAGGCACTCTACGGAAGGCCATGCCGATCTCCTTCTTGTTGGCTTGAGATCGGTGAGAGGCTGGTTTTAGGTCCAGAGTTTATTCGTGATTCCACAGAAAAGATTGAACTTATTCGACGTAGGATGAAAGAAGCCCAGAGTAGACAAAAATCCTATGCCGATAACCGAAGAAGGAAGTTAGAATTTTCTGTGGGAGATCTTGTGGTCATTCGTGTGTCACCTATGAAGGGTGTTGTACTTTTCAGTCGATCGGGAAAATTGGCGCCTCGATATATTAGGCCATTTCCTATCACTGAACGTATTGGTTCCATGGCTTCTCGCCTTTTATTACCGGCTCAATTTTCTACTATCCATGACGTGTTTCACGTTTCTCAACTTCGGAAATGTCTTCGAGATTCCGATTCTGTTCTTGATCCCGGTTTTGTGGAAGAGATTGAAGTTTCGCCTAATTTAACTTATGAGCAACATCCTATTCGTATCATTGCTTCGGAGGTCAAACGACTTCGAAATAAAGATGTTCCGCTTGTTAAAGTTCAATGGTCTTCAAATCCTAAGGATTGTTCTTAGGAATCTAGAGAGTACATCGAGCGAACACATCCGGACTTGCTTTCCCATGCTCTTTAAGGTGAACCTTTTATTTCAAATTTCTTTTGTGTTGAATATGCTTATATGGTTGTTACTTTATGTTCTCTTCTTAAATATTGCGAGGACGCAATCTCTTTAAGGAGGGGAGTCTGTAACAACCCGCATATTTATCGATTTTATATTTAAATATTTTATTTAAATATTTTATCGTTAGTCGGATTTTAGTCCGAAAAGCTACTTTTTTCATACGGTCGAATTAGGACTCGGGACCACTCCCATTGGGTTTAAAATGCCGTTTGCGACCTTTTTGAGAATAAGCTTCAATATGTTTGGAGAAAGTTGATTTTTGCTACTTTTCACTTTGGGTTTGGATTTGGGTTCAGCCCTATGTTTAACTTATGCTCAAATCTGAGCCACTCTTCCCCATTCACCCTCATTCTCTTCTCTTTTCAGTTTTTAAAGTATTAATGGTGGAAGAGATTGGAAATTAAAACTCCAAAACCCTAGTTCCTTTTGCAACTTCAAATTCCTAGCTCCAAACTCAAGAAGAACCCATTGGTAAGCTTCTCTCCTTCTTCTCCAACTTATTCTCTTACCAATTTTAGAAATTCCTAAACCTAATTTTGGGAATGTTCTTGTTTTGAGCTTAGATTCAAGCTCATTTGGGTTGTGTTGAAGAGAGGTTGATTCTCCATTTGCTTTCAAGCTTCTTCTTGTTCCATTTTGTAAAAAGGTGAGATTTTTAATCTCACATCTATGCTTATAATTATCTCCGATTGTTAGGTATGAATTCCTAACATTTATTCGTGTGCATTTGCTTTCGGTTTGGATTGATTCGGTGAATATTCCAATTTTTAGTGTTTTGAGTTCAATTCGTTAAAAATCCTAACTTGGATGTTTGAACATGTTTTTGGTGATGCATCGAGGAGCTTATAGGGCCGGGTAGTCGATTGGCATAATCCCTTAGCGCCGTTGCTCGAGAGAATGCAATTTGGTCAAGATTGAACCTCATTTGTAATAGGCAGGGAAGAGGCTGGAAACAGGTTCGGCCGACCGACCCCCCTGGTCCGGTCGACCGACCTGCTAGTATAAGTGCCTCTGTTTCTGGTTCGGTCGACCGACCCCCCTGGTTCGGTCGACCGACCTGATGCCCGAGAGGTTTTTCATAACAAGGTTCGGTCGACCGAGCCCTGCTGTCGGCCGACCGACCTGATGATTTTTGCCTACTTCACCTTGTTGCTTGAAATTCCAACTTAAATCGATTCCTGTGTTTCCTATTTATTGTTATCAATTATTATGACTTTGATGACTCCTTTTTTTAGGGATTTTTGAATATCCATTTCGATGGATCCATTATCGATTTCTTTGGATTTTCATTCACGTCTTTGAATGTGAATTTTGTGATTGATTGTTTCTACAATCATGTTTGTGATTTGTCACTTCAAAAATATAAAGGTTTTCTATACTAGTAGTAAATATCAAAACTCTTTCCTCAAACGATTTCAATACTATTTTAATATCAAATTCGTTTATAAAACCGTTTTCCAATCTATTAGGATATACAAACCTTTACCTCACTCGTATGAGAAATCTAATTAAACGACTTAGTAAAACGAGTGGTATGAAACGCTTGCGTTCGCTTTGTTGGTTAATTCTTGGACTTGTTCGATTGAAACTCTTGTGACAATCTTCTAGTGGAGATCTACAATTTGTTCGTAAATATTTAAGTTAAGCTATGGTTATGGGACATGATGCTAAGCTCATATATTTACTAGCTTACTGTAATCGACACTTCTCGCTGATCATGACGATCATTTTTGTGATTTAGACTAGCAATGTGCGATGTCTCTTTGTCTGCAAGGGAGACTAAACCCCGTTTTGTGGAGTTTCGACTCAAATTTGTGGGGCGGCAACCCACGGTCTTTGGACCATTCGTGTGTCAGGTCTTCGGACCATTCGTGTGTCAAATTAATGGCTAGCTACCATGAGATAGCTTCTCGTTTGTGTGTTACAGCTGTTGGTGAGTTTTCATGCTCCCGTTCGTGTAATAGGCCTTTCCCCCTTATTTTGTGTGATTTCTGGTTTTCGTGTGTCGAATTCTGGAATTTCCTTCTTCACCTATTTTTGTGATTTCTACTGATATAATTTATCAATTTTTGTGTATAGGTGAATTTGTGTGTCATTTACTGGAATTCTTGAGATGATTTCTAGAATTTGTGTTTCACCAATTTTCGTGATTTCCATTGATATTATTGTCAATATTTGTGTATTGGTGAATTTGTGTGTCATTGACTTTTGTGATTGACATTGATATTATCGTCAATATTTATGGTTTGGTGAACGAAATAAGGAGTATGACGTTTCTTTGATTCTTGTGTAGATTTGGTGACATTGATTAATCTCATGATGATTATCAACTAAGTATATATATATATATATATATATATATATATATATATATATATATATCACAGCTTGGCATTGTGATTATTATGTGTTTAGTCATATCTCTTATTCTATATCGTTTCATCTGATATCTATAGTTAGACTGATCCGTTTATTATTTTCTTATTAAATAACACTCGGGTCAGACCGAGATGTTACAGGTGCTTCTGCTTGACTTCTCTCTTGGGATCGATTTCTCTGACTTTTGGCTTACTACTTAGATTAGTAGTTTATTTTGGTGTATACATTCGAGATATAGACTCCATAATGTATACTTATTCTTTTATGTAGTTCATGTAACTATTCTTTTGTGATATTGTGGATCTTTTTAGACCACTACTCTGATGTACACTTCCTAGTGTAGTATTCATATCTATTTCCGCCTTTGTGATATGAATTGTCTATGACTGATTTATGTTATATTTATTTCTATATTTGTTTCCGAAGATATTATAGCCACTGTGTAGTAGCTTTGAGTTTGTGTCGGTATGTCGGATTTCCCTCTTGTTAAAGAAATGCATGTTATACTATCTGACATATCGATGCTCGCGCAAAGCAATTACACGGATGGTCGCTCCTCAACAGCCTTATTCTCCGCGCTAGTTGACAGCATTACTTCGTAATGTTCTTAGCTAGCGTGGGTATAGAGGTGGGGCGTCACAGCTTGGTATCAGAGCCAAACTTCGGAACAATGTGGAATATTATAACAAGGATCATCGTCCTAAGTCCATCTTAGGAGTCGTGCTTTAGGATTTAATTCGAGTCTTTGTACCGATTCATCCTATTTTCCTTATGATTCCTTGTTTATCTATCAAGATTGCTTGATATTCAATTTGGTGAATAACCTTTTTCTTCTTCTTCTTTCTTTCTAAAGGAAGAGAAATGTCTAGACCAGGCCGCCCCAGAGCCGTGCCATCTAGCACTCCACCCCAGGATGGAGTTTTTATGACTGATCAACAGCTTCTTGATTTAGTGACAAATGCTCAAGCAGCTGGAGCTAACCCGGAACCTACTCACCCAAAGTCGGGATTTGCACGCTTGGATAGCGATTACACTAATTTGGGTGGGGAGCCATTTAAAGGTTCCGAAACTGTTATTGAAGTACAGGCCTGGCTAAGGTCATGCGATCGAATCTTTTCTCGCATGAATCTTATTGACCTTCACCGAGTCCAGGTGGCCTCTAGTATGCTTCGAGAAAGAGCATTGGACTGGTACGAGCTTCTTATTTCTGAGCTTAATGAAGCGGATCTCACCTGGGAACAATTCCGAGAACGCTTCGAATTAAAATTCATGCCAGAAGCTGAGAAAGTGACGATGGCTCGTCGTTTCATTGACCTTGTTCAAGGCGATTCTTCCGTGACGGACTACGTTGCTTCTTTTGAATCACTTTCCAAAGTATGGGGTTGAATACATCAACACGCCTCTGAAGAAGAATCAGAGATTTGTTTACGGCTTAAACAAAAATCTCAAGAAGCCATTACTTCTAAAGTTAGAAGTTTCCTTTGATCAACTCGTTGACATCGCTCTTCGACTTGAAGAGGCGGATAGGGAGGGTGATGTTGAAGTGGTGGGAGCTAAACCAAACTTCAACAACAAGAAGAGGCCAAACAAATTTAAAGGCCCTTATCCCAATAAAAAATGGAGGCAAGCAACTCCTGCTGAAAAGACCTTTTCCTCAACTCAAGGGAAATGCTATAATTGTGGTTCGAGAGACCATTTTGCGAACAAGTGTTCAAAGCCTCGTACTTGTCGCTATTGCAAGAGCCCGGACCATTTTATGCATGCATGTCCCAAACTTCAAAACAGGAAGGAGGGAAAGATTAATGTTGCTCAGGCCCCTGGAAACACATCTCGTGGCCAAGGTATTTCTCACTCTATTCTGGATGGAATTATTTTATTTCGTGATCATCCTATTCGAGTTCTTTTTGATACGGGTGCGTCCCATTCTTTTATATCAAAAGAACTTGTTGATACTTTTTCTTTGGATGTTTTGTGTTTAATGACTTCTTTGAGAATTGCGAATCCGGTTGGTGGATCCGCAACAATTAGTTTATTGTGTAAAGATGTCGAGATTATTTTGTGTGATTTTCCTTTCCTAGCCGATTTGCATGTCATGCGTTATTTAGGTTTTGGAATGATTTTGGGAATGGATTGGCTTAATCGTTATGAAGCCCATATCCTATGTCCTGAGCGGACTATTCATCTTCGACATCCTCAATCTGTTAAGCAGATTTCTATTAATCTTAAAGATTCAGATTCCAGCTTGGTTGCATCTTTATATTCTTTAAACCCTCGTGATGACGATGATGATGATGCGGGTGATATTATTTCTCTTATTCACGTCGTTTGTGAATTTTCCGATATATTCGAGCCCGTTTTAGGATTACCACCTAAGCGAGCAATTGAGTTCAGAATCAATCTTATTCATGGAGCTCAACCTATCACTCGCCCTACGTATCGTATGTCCAATAAAGAAAACGAGGAGATGCGTAAACAATTATTCGAATTGGAGACGAAGCAATTTATTCGCTCTAGTTCCTCGCCTTGGGGAGCTTCGGCTATTTTTGTGAAGAAATCCAATGGTACACTTAGGCTTTGCGTTGACTACCGCAAGCTTAATGATCTTACTATCAAAAATAAATATCCTTTACCTCGGATTGATGATCTATTCGATCAGCTTAGTGGTGCTAAGGTCTTTTCACAATTAGACTTAGCTACTGGATTTCATCAGCTTCGTATTGCAGAGGATAGTATTCCATTGACCTCGTTCCGTACTCGTTATGGATCTTATGAATGGCTTGTCATGCCATTTGGTTTGACAAATGCTCCGGCGTATTTCGTTGACCTTATGAATAGAGTTTTCAAAGACTTCCTCGGCCGGTTTGTTCTCATCTTTATTGATGATATTCTTGTGTATTCTAAAACCGAGGAGGAGCATGAAAAACATCTTCGGATTGTGTTGGAAACCCTTAGGAGTAATCAATTGAGGGCAAAGTTTTCTAAATGCCACTTTTGGCAATCTCGTGTGAAGTTTCTCGGTCATATTATTTCCGAATCCGGAATTTCCGTGGATCCTTCAAAGATTGAAGCGATTCAAGATTGGAAGAGACCGGAGAGTGTGACAGAGATTTGTAGTTTTCTCGGATTGGCGGGCTATTACCGTCGTTTTATCAAAGACTTTTCTAAGATTGCCATGCCTCTCACTAGCTTAACTAAGAAAGGTGTTAAATACATTTGGTCGGACAAATGTGAAGCTTCTTTTCAGAAATTAAAAGAACTCCTTTCTGATGCTTCTATTCTTGTTATTCCCGAGGGGAATCAAGATTTCGTTGTTTATACCGATGCTAGTCGCGATGGTTTGGGTGCCGATCTTATGCAAAAAGAACGTGTTATTGCTTATGCTTCTAGGCAATTGAAGCCAGCTGAGACTAGATACGCCACTCATGATTTAGAACTCGCGGCTATTGTTTTCGCTCTTCGGATTTGGCGTCATTATCTATTAGGAGAGAAATTTGTTCTTTATACCGATCATAAGTCCTTGAAGTATTTATTCTCTCAAAAGGAACTTAATTTGCGTCAACAGCATTGGCTCGAATTTCTTGCACCATATGATCTTGATATTCTTTATACTCCCGGAAAGGGTAATCGTGTCGCCGATGATCTTAGCCGTAAACAACAAGCTGTTGTTTTTATGATGATATCCGAATGGAACGATCTCGAGATCTTATCCACTTGTGAGATTCGAGAGCGCGTATCCGATTTATGCTCATCATTTGTTTTATGTAGCCTTGAGGCTCATCCTTCTCTTTTAGACCGCATTCTTGAAGCTCAAAGGCTAGATCCTGAATTGGCTCTTCTTGGCCAAAATATTAAGGATAAAATTGATATTGAAGGTTTGAAAGACTTTGATATCGATTCCCGTGGCGGCATTCGGAAATTTGGTAGACTTGTCGTGCCAAGTATTGGTGATCTTCGTAAAGATATTTTAGAAGATTCTCATCATTCTAAATTTACCATTCATCCCGGTAGTAGTAAAATGTATGCAGATATGAAGCGACTTTATTATTGGGAGGGAATGAAACTTGACATCGCTAACTTCGTTAAGTGTTGCATGACTTGCCAACTCGTTAAGGCCGAACATCAAAGGCCCGGTGGGTTATTGCAACCTTTAGAAATTCCAATTTGGAAGTGGGACCAAATTTCCATGGATTTTATAGATGGCCTTCCCTGTTCTTGTTCGGGTCATGATAGCTTATGGGTGATTGTTGATAGACTAACTAAATCTGCCCATTTTATTCCCGTTCGGTCTAACCGAACCGTTCCTCTTTTGGCCAGGCTCTTTGTTAAAGAGATTGTTAAATTATATGGTGTTCCTACTTCTATTGTTAGTGATCGCGATCCATTGTTTACTAGTGGATTTTGGAAGAGTCTTCAAAAAGCTTTGGGAATGAAGCTTAATTTTAGCACCGCTTATCATCCTCAGTCCGATGGACAAACCGAGCGTGTGAATCAAACTCTTGAAGATCTTCTTCGTGCTTGTGTTCTTGATTTTGGTGGAAGTTGGGAAGATCATATTTCACTTGTTGAATTTTCCTATAATAATAGCTTCCAATCTAGTATTGGTATGGCACCTTTTGAGGCACTCTACGGAAGGCCATGCCGATCTCCTTCTTGTTGGCTTGAGATCGGTGAGAGGCTGGTTTTAGGTCCAGAGTTTATTCGTGATTCCACAGAAAAGATTGAACTTATTCGACGTAGGATGAAAGAAGCCCAGAGTAGACAAAAATCCTATGCCGATAACCGAAGAAGGAAGTTAGAATTTTCTGTGGGAGATCTTGTGGTCATTCGTGTGTCACCTATGAAGGGTGTTGTACTTTTCAGTCGATCGGGAAAATTGGCGCCTCGATATATTAGGCCATTTCCTATCACTGAACGTATTGGTTCCATGGCTTCTCGCCTTTTATTACCGGCTCAATTTTCTACTATCCATGACGTGTTTCACGTTTCTCAACTTCGGAAATGTCTTCGAGATTCCGATTCTGTTCTTGATCCCGGTTTTGTGGAAGAGATTGAAGTTTCGCCTAATTTAACTTATGAGCAACATCCTATTCGTATCATTGCTTCGGAGGTCAAACGACTTCGAAATAAAGATGTTCCGCTTGTTAAAGTTCAATGGTCTTCAAATCCTAAGGATTGTTCTTAGGAATCTAGAGAGTACATCGAGCGAACACATCCGGACTTGCTTTCCCGTGCTCTTTAAGGTGAACCTTTTATTTCAAATTTCTTTTGTGTTGAATATGCTTATATGGTTGTTACTTTATGTTCTCTTCTTAAATATTGCGAGGACGCAATCTCTTTAAGGAGGGGAGTCTGTAACAACCCGCATATTTATCGATTTTATATTTAAATATTTTATTTAAATATTTTATCGTTAGTCGGATTTTAGTCCGAAAAGCTACTTTTTTCATACGGTCGAATTAGGACTCGGGACCACTCCCATTGGGTTTAAAATGCCGTTTGCGACCTTTTTGAGTATAAGCTTCAATATGTTTGGAGAAAGTTGATTTTTGCTACTTTTCACTTTGGGTTTGGATTTGGGTTCAGCCCTATGTTTAACTTATGCTCAAATCTGAGCCACTCTTCCCCATTCACCCTCATTCTCTTCTCTTTTCAGTTTTTAAAGTATTAATGGTGGAAGAGATTGGAAATTAAAACTCCAAAACCCTAGTTCCTTTTGCAACTTCAAATTCCTAGCTCCAAACTCAAGAAGAACCCATTGGTAAGCTTCTCTCCTTCTTCTCCAACTTATTCTCTTACCAATTTTAGAAATTCCTAAACCTAATTTTGGGAATGTTCTTGTTTTGAGCTTAGATTCAAGCTCATTTGGGTTGTGTTGAAGAGAGGTTGATTCTCCATTTGCTTTCAAGCTTCTTCTTGTTCCATTTTGTAAAAAGGTGAGATTTTTAATCTCACATCTATGCTTATAATTATCTCCGATTGTTAGGTATGAATTCCTAACACTTATTCGTGTGCATTTGCTTTCGGTTTGGATTGATTCGGTGAATATTCCAATTTTTAGTGTTTTGAGTTCAATTCGTTAAAAATCCTAACTTGGATGTTTGAACATGTTTTTGGTGATGCATCGAGGAGCTTATAGGGCCGGGTAGTCGATTGGCATAATCCCTTAGCGCCGTTGCTCGAGAGAATGCAATTTGGTCAAGATTGAACCTCATTTGTAATAGGCAGGGAAGAGGCTGGAAACAGGTTCGGCCGACCGACCCCCCTGGTCCGGTCGACCGACCTGCTAGTATAAGTGCCTCTGTTTCTGGTTCGGCTGACCGACCCCCCTGGTTCGGTCGACCGACCTGATGCCCGAGAGGTTTTTCATAACAAGGTTCGGTCGACCGAGCCCTGCTGTCGGCCGACCGACCTGATGATTTTTGCCTACTTCACCTTGTTGCTTGAAATTCCAACTTAAATCGATTCCTGTGTTTCCTATTTATTGTTATCAATTATTATGACTTTGATGACTCCTTTTTTTAGGGATTTTTGAATATCCATTTCGATGGATCCATTATCGATTTCTTTGGATTTTCATTCACGTCTTTGAATGTGAATTTTGTGATTGATTGTTTCTACAATCATGTTTGTGATTTGTCACTTCAAAAATATAAAGGTTTTCTATACTAGTAGTAAATATCAAAACTCTTTCCTCAAACGATTTCAATACTATTTTAATATCAAATTCGTTTATAAAACCGTTTTCCAATCTATTAGGATATACAAACCTTTACCTCACTCGTATGAGAAATCTAATTAAACGACTTAGTAAAACGAGTGGTATGAAACGCTTGCGTTCGCTTTGTTGGTTAATTCTTGGAATTGTTCGATTGAAACTCTTGTGACAATCTTCTAGTGGAGATCTACAATTTGTTCGTAAATATTTAAGTTAATCTATGGTTATGGGACATGATGCTAAGCTCATATATTTACTAGCTTACTGTAATCGACACTTCTCGCTGATCATGACGATCATTTTTGTGATTTAGACTAGCAATGTGCGATGTCTCTTTGTCTGCAAGGGAGACTAAACCCCGTTTTGTGGAGTTTCGACTCAAATTTATGGGGCGGCAACCCACGGTCTTTGGACCATTCGTGTGTCAGGTCTTCGGACCATTCTTGTGTCAAATTAATGGCTAGCTACCATGAGATAGCTTCTCGTTTGTGTGTTACAGCTGTTGGTGAGTTTTCATGCTCCCGTTCGTGTAATAGGCCTTTCCCCCTTATTTTGTGTGATTTCTGGTTTTCGTGTGTCGAATTCTGGAATTTCCTTCTTCACCTATTTTTGTGATTTCTACTGATATAATTTATCAATTTTTGTGTATAGGTGAATTTGTGTGTCATTTACTGGAATTCTTGAGATGATTTCTAGAATTTGTGTTTCACCAATTTTCGTGATTTCCATTGATATTATTGTCAATATTTGTGTATTGGTGAATTTGTGTGTCATTGACTTTTGTGATTGACATTGATATTATCGTCAATATTTATGGTTTGGTGAACGAAATAAAGAGTATGACGTTTCTTTGATTCTTGTGTAGATTTGGTGACATTGATTAATCTCATGATGATTATCAACTAAGTATATATATATATATATATATATATATATATATATCACAGCTTGGCATTGTGATTATTATGTGTTTAGTCATATCTCTTATTCTATATCGTTTCATCTGATATCTATAGTTAGACTGATCCGTTTATTATTTTCTTATTAAATAACACTCGGGTCAGACCGAGATGTTACAGGTGCTTCTGCTTGACTTCTCTCTTGGGATCGATTTATCTGACTTTTGGCTTACTACTTAGATTAGTAGTTTATTTTGGTGTATACATTCGAGACATAGACTCCATAATGTATACTTATTCTTTTATGTAGTTCATGTAACTATTCTTTTGTGATATTGTGGATCTTTTTAGACCACTACTCTGATGTACACTTCCTAGTGTAGTATTCATATCTATTTCCGCCTTTGTGATATGAATTGTCTGTGACTGATTTATGTTATGTTTATTTCTATATTTGTTTCCGAAGATATTATAGCCACTGTGTAGTAGCTTTGAGTTTGTGTCGGTATGTCGGATTTCCCTCTTGTTAAAGAAATGCATGTTATACTATCTGACATATCGATGCTCGCGCAAAGCAATTACACGGATGGTCGCTCCTCAACAGCCTTATTCTCCGTGCTAGTTGACAGCATTACTTCGTAGTGTTCTTAGCTAGCGTGGGTATAGAGGTGGGGCTTCACACATTGGTCTTGCTTTAAGCCCAAGATTCTTTCCTTTGAAACCATACTGTAATGATCTGGTATTTCGTGTCATTCGCATCCACACATGTCAGAATTGAATTGCTCAAAATATCAGATTGTTCATTTATATTTGGCAAAACTTAGCATATACAGCAAATAAATCAATCAGAGAATCACAGACACTGAGTAATATAACAATAATATGCAGCGGAATAGATAAATAATAGAGTTGAAATAAAATACAATAGAATATCTCAGATATAATGCAGTCTCGAATTCAAACAGATGACAAGTATGGGCCAACAACTGGATAGCTGAAAGCTGAATAGATATAAATGGATCCCCAAGTGAAGCTCCAACTCCAAAGGCGAGTCTCAAATGCTATGTCACTCAGTCTGACCTGAGCGTAAAGAAAAACACAAAATACTCGAGTCAGGATTAGTATTCTTGTATTAATAAATCCAACTCAAGTGAAATATCAACTGAGATACAAGTAACTTAAAGGATGTTTGGGATAACCATCCTCTAAGGATCCATGGACCTATCCACTATGTAGTAATATATGCTATTATAATATGTTTATAGTAAAGTAAACTATTAAAATAGCGTTAAGGCGTTACCCATATCCTCCTTAACACATTTTTATATATTTCCATAGTTTATAAAATATCGTAATTCATCCGTAAACTGGAGGGCTATCAGAGTGTACTCCAAAGGTATGGTATAAACCAAACTCGAAAAAGGCACGATAGGGTATGTGACAAGGCACTCGAGGCAATGCCAGGGTAGATATACACCGTTTGCGAATCTAGACTGGTGGTAACGCGTAACAGCTACTACAACCCACCTCGTGACACACTCCCAAATCAAAAGGTGCATCCAATCAAATCACAAAAGCAATAAAATGGTATCGAAGAAATGTGTCCGGTCGGAGGAATGACATCACTTGGCACGTCGTGGCTCCTATTTTAGCAGCATCACGCTGACTCATGGGAGTCAGGGTCATGTAAATACCATATAGGACCGTCGCTAAACCATCCTAGTTCATTCTGGAATCTCCACCACGTACGCAGTTGTCAAAGTGGTTTTTCAGTATTGGCATAGAGTATGACAATATCCGATCTTGGTCTCTTTAACAACCAAACCTTATTATAAAACCTTGGTCATTTCGAAACAGTTTATATTTCAAAACCAGAATATCATATCCATTTCAAAACCATATCAATCCGACATAATTTCCATTTCAATTATATCCATTTCCAAAAATATATCATTTCAAAGTTATAACACTTTCAAAACCAAAACACTTGAAATTATAACACTTTGGAAATCATAAAAATTTGAAATCATAATACTTTGGAAAACCATAACTTTGAAGTCATAACTTCCACTACTTAAATAGTTTAGATATTAATAATAATATGTAATAAAATAGTTTATAAAATAGTTTATGTAAAAATAGTTTATAATAAAAATGATTTATATTAAAATAGTTTATATTAAAATAATTCATAAAGTAAATATAATTAAAAATACATTATATAATAAAACAGTTTACTCAGATTTCACAAATCGATTCAAATCAACTCGAATTCCAAAATTCCAATTTAATTCAATCTCAATTATTCAACTTCGATTCAATTCAGTTTCTCAATAAATCATTTCAAATTAGATCGATTTCAAATACAGATTTGAACCATAAAATAAACCATTTAAATTTCAATATATTTCAAAGATTTAATTGTAACATCCCGCCTTTTTTACGCTTTAAATCGACGATAAACCACACACGTCAGATTCAAACCATACAGAAGGGTAGATTGTTATGGGTTGAATAAGAAAAAGCAGAGAAAGAAAAACAAAATAGAATCTGGCAGCGGAACGATAAAATATAATAATCAAATATATAGTTCATGAAGCTGTTTTACACAATATTCGATTATACTTATACAATACATATCAGAGTTACACATACCAGAGAATAGTAAATAATGCAGCGGAATAATGTGATGCAGTTGAACAATAGTAAATAATAATAATACAATCTTCGTCTTCATCCTCCAGTAATAGGGTCTTCAAATCCAGAAATACTCAGGCTGACCCGAGCGAATTAAAAAGACAAAACATTTGAGTCGGAACTAAAAGATCTTATGTAAGTTAAATCAATAGGAATAATTATGAGTGGAAAGGCGTCAGAGATGTTTACGGGATTTGACATCTCCTATCAAGTGTCTAACGTGAGTGTGGTAACTTAAGAGATGCTCGGGATTCATAGCTCCGAAGGATCCGATAAACTATTTACTATGTAGTAATATATGCTATTATAATAGTGTCTATTAGTAAAATAAACTTACTTTAAAATAGCGTTAAGGCTTTACATTTTCCACCATAACACATAAATAGTGTCGGTAGTCTATACAGTACATGCATATCTCCTGATTAGGAGACTACAAGGAGATGCCCCATAGGTATGACACAAATCAGACTCGTACAAGGCGCGCTAAGGTAGGTGACACGGCACAACTAGGCAATGTCTGGGTAGATATACCAATTGCTATCCGGACTGGTGGTGACGCATAGCGCGCAGCTACCGCCCACCTCGAGCCACACCTCCAAAATTAAAAAAAATCAAAGGTGGCCACCAAATAAATCTCGAAGTCAGAACATAATATCGAAGGAGTGTGTCCGATAAGAGGGTCCACCTCACTGGCCCGAAATCGCTCCGGTTTTAGCCACCTTATGCCAACTCACGGGAGTCGGGTCCACGTATATACCTCAAAGGAACGCCGCCACCAATCTACTTCATTCTGGAATCTCCACCCATACACGGTTGTTAAAGTGGTTTTTGGAGTTGGCAGAGAGTATGAAAACTTTCGATCCCGGTCTCTTTAACAACTAAACGTTATTATAACACCGTAATCATTTTAAAATAATTATACTTCGAAAACAGAATATAATATCCATTTCGAAACCATATAATTACGATATCATTTTCGTTTCAAAGACAAAATCAATAAGATATCATTTTAAAGAAATCCCAAATCAATATAATATCATTTTTATTTCAAATATATCCTTTTTCCAAAATCATAGTACTTTCAAATTTTTACACTTCGAAACCAAACATTTGAAATATAACCTTTCAAAACATAATACTTTGAATTTCATAGCTTCTAAACCATAACTTCCAAAACTTAAATAGTTTGGATATCAAACAGTATATATAAAAATATAATTTGAATTTAAAATTACTTTATAAAGTAAAATAAGTTCCTCGACTTCACACTTTTATTCTCTTTAAATTAAATCTCAATTCATAACTTCCAACTCACTTTCAGTTTCAATAAACCATTTCAATTGCAATATATTCAAACTTTGAGTATTAACAATTTCAAAACTAAGGTTGGTAATTGTGATTCAACAATTCAATGTTCTATTTTTTTTAGTTTTTGAATAATTGCGTAATAAATCCGTTTACACTTACATAAAACTCAAATTACAAATAACCAAATATTTCCTTCACTTTGTTTATAATTGAAATATTCGTTTAATTCATCTTAAAAAAAATCCAGTTATAAAAATCATACCTTTAAAATCTCAATTTTATAGGATTTCGAAACAATTTCATATTTATCTTCCTACCTTATTCTCTTTTAAGTCATTATAACTCCAGAAATATAATTTAAATAAATACTTAATCATATTATATCTTAATAAAATCAAAATTTACTATTGAACTTATTTTATACTTTAAACCAATTTTATGCATAGCTTAAAACCAAAAAATTTACTATGTGTGAAATACCATTTATAAAATATCCAAATCAATATCTCATAAAACCATATATTTCTTTACAAAACCATAGAAAATCATTTAAAAATATTTTTATATATAGACCATGGTGTTTGTATAAAATTTTCTACCCTATGGTCAAGTGATACGAATATTTATCATTTCAATCCGTAATTTAAAATAAAAATAATTATATATCATTTCAAACCGTAATCCTGAATGAAATAAAATGCATATCAACTTGCAGTTTATAACAATATAAAATACAACATCCATTCATCCAATATCAACCATTAACCATTTATCACAATCATCATCTGTAACGACCCGTATTTTACGTGTTGATAAATCGTAGGATTTACAGGTCGTTAGTATTGTTTATGTTGTTTCTAGCCTGAGTCGTTTAGAAAGTTAACTCATGTGTTTAGTGATGAGTTTGAGTTCTCAAGTTTTGAGTCGTTAACGAGTCAACATGTTGAGGGTTGAGTTGGACCGAGTTAAGGTAGGCAGCGACTCATGGTCTTGGACGAGTCAGTGGGTTAGCCTGTTAGAGTTTGGACCGAATTAAGGTAGTGGGCGACTCATATGGTGACCGACTCATAGGGGTGACTGACCTAAGAGGATAGTGAGATAAGAAGTGTGGCCGAGTCAACGAGTTACGACTCATAGGGTTTGCCGAGTTAAGGAGTTAACGAGTTAAGGGTGTAACGACTTAAGGTTTTGACCGACCCAAGGGGATAGGTCGTTATATCGCGTGTGGATTAGGTCGCGCGCCTGGTTGAGTCGTAGCTTGTAAGGTCGTATGCCATTGGGTTTGAGTTTAAGGTCGGCAAGGAGTTGAGTCGGTGGGTGTTGAGTCGGCAGAGGTTGTTGAGTCGTATGCAGTTGAGTCGGCTAGGGCTTAGGTCGGCCATAAGACTAAGTCGTTAGGTCGGTAGGTACCCAGTATGGCTTAGTGTAGTTGAGTCGGCATGTTAGTTGAGTCGCCATACGACTTAGGACTTAGGAAAATACGACAGTCTTATGTCGTAAGCCATTGAGTCGTTAGCATGCTGTGCCGTATTTGGTTAGGTCGGTAGGTCGTGTGACCCTTCGTGTGTGTTGTGTTAGTTAGGTCGTATGAGTCGTACACGGGTTAAGGTTGTTAGGTCGTTAGAGGTGTTGAGTCGTGTCTGGGATAAGTCGCGTATGAGTTAAGACATGAGGCCCTATGTTGTGTTGAGTCGGCAAGTGGCATGGGCGACTCAGGGAGATGAGTCGGCAACGACTTAAGAGCGGCCGAGTCAGGGAGAAATCAGCCTATAAATAGAGGGGTTTGACTCACTTTTTGGCACCGGATTTTGAAGCGACGAAGTGCTGCCATTTTGGGAACTCGACTACAACATTTCTTCATCTTCTTTTCTCCATTCCAATCTAATTCTAACATTCATCCAAGATCGAAGATCGAGATCAAAGATTCAAGTGCCAAAGTTGAAGATCTTCATCCGTTGGAGCTAGATTTCATCGATTGAAGCGAGATGTTGCCGGATCAAGCCTTGATCTCCGCTGTCCAGATCTGAAGTGTTTAGTTTTTGAGGTGTTTGGGTGATTTGGTGAGTGGTGGTTATCTCTCACGCGGACCCAAAGGAGTATATTGGATTGGTGGTTTGTTGGAGTGTTGTAGATAGTGATTTTATGCATTTTTCCTTAGATCCAAGTGTAGATCCATTACTTATGAAGATGTTTACTTATGAAAGTTCATCCATCAAGTTGTAGGGACAATACCCATGATTTATATTTGTTAGATCTATGCTAAAAACCCATGATTCACGTATGATAGATCTATTCTCATTTATTTACGAAATTGCCATTTTAGTTATAAATGCCTATTTAGATCTTGATTGACTACTTATTTGTTTGGATTAATGTTTGCCTTGTTTGATTGTTGTGAATGAGTTATCTAGTTGATATATTTGGACAAGTATGGTCAAAGACGATTCAAAAGCTACGGAAGAGGCTCTTGAATGGTGATAATTGCTTAAGGCATATGGAGGGGATGTTGACGCTCATATGTATGGATTGGATGATGTTGAGATGGAATTTTGCCATGATGCAATGAGGCAAACCATGATGTTAAGATGAGCCTTTGCTATGATGAAGATGAGGCGAGGCATGATTTAATGTAACCTTGGTATAGTCGAGAAGGATTACTCCAAGCATGTTGATAACTTGAAGGGTAGTTTGAGTTGATTGATAATGGATGGCTCAAGAGGTAGTTTGGGCTATGTTGAGAATAGTCGTCAAGGAGGATGACTAGAAGGCTTGGATTTCATCGTTGTTGAAGGTTCTAGCAGACTCAAAGCAAGAGTACAAGAGTTGCCCTAAAGACTACAGGTAGGTGGTCTGGGTACCCTAAAGACTACAGGTAGGTGGTCGAGTACTCTGGGTAGTTGCGAAAATTCCTAGGCACGGGTCATGATGACGTGCAGAGTTATGTCTAGAACCGGGGTTACCATTAGCCCTTGATAAATGGCTCAGGAAGGAGCCGGTCATTCAATTAACGGTGATTTCGAAGCAAGGTTAACAGTGATAGCCAGAGTCATGGATGTTTGGACGTTTGGTTGTATCATCATTCGGTCTCAAGAGCGGTATTTTCTAGGTGCTTATCTGATCTTGGTTTAGGCCTTGGGGATTTGTATTTGGAAAACATCGCCCTTGACTCGAGTGATTATTGCTTTACCTTAATTATCTGCTATGTTATGCTTACTTCTCCTTGGTGTGTGTCTGGGGGCTATCACTGTAGAAAGAGGTGGAGTGGGATGGTTTGGTTCCTATTCCTTTTATCCTTTATGCTCTTTTGGTATGTTTGATAGTTGATTTACTGCTCACTAAGACTTTGTCTGACTCAAGGTTTTATGTCTCCTCTTATTACCTTGGGCTGTTCATCCATGTTGGGATGGGCAGACTAGGTAGCAGGTGACAGGTGCTGTTCTTAGAGATCTACGCTGATGATGACGAAGACGAGCAGGAGGCTTTGCATACTAGTTTTCTTACTATATGTACTGGGTGTTCCGCTGTATATCTGATTGAGTGTTTGTAGTGAGGCTTTGATGTATGGATGATTCATGTTTGTATAAAACTACTACGATGCTTATATGATGATTTTTCTGTTATGGAGCTTCACTATATATTTCTTTATTGTATTTTATCCATGCGCTGTGAGTTGTACGATAGAGTTTGCTGTTTTATTTTACCCTGACTATCGTCCATGGCTACCTGGCACGCCTTTCAGCGCACTATTTCCTTATTTTGGTGCAGGAGTCATGGGCGGTCGTCACATTTGGTATCAGAGCTTTGGTTAATCGATTTTAGCCAACGCTCGCTGACGCAACTACGTATGAGAGACGTAATTGTATTTTGATGGATGATTACTATATATAATATAGTAGTTTAGAAGGATTTGAACTCCTTATGCAGTTGTTACTTAAGGTGTTCTAATCATTCTTATTATAGATATTAAGGATGAGTCGAAGAGGGAGACCAGCTGCAAGGGAAAGCCGTGCTACTGAAGGAGCGGTTGATTATGGAACTATGTTCGAAGCGATGATGACTTCGATCATGAGAAGGATACCAGCTCCAGGGCCATCTGTAGATGTTGGAGTTCAAGTCCAAGCTCCAAGACCGGTGGATTTTGCCAAGCTTTGCAAGGATTATACTTCTCTTGGAGGAAAAGCTTTCTTGGGGACAGAGTCGACTATTGAAGTGCAGAGGTGGATTGATGCTTGCCGAAGAATCTTTGGGGACTTGGGAATTGAGGATGCAACCAAGAGGAAGCTTGCATCGAGACAGCTTCAGGGAAGAGCTGCTGATTGGTGGAATTCTATCACCATAGATACTTCAGAAGAAGAGATTACTTGGGAGCAATTCCAAGTTAAATTTGAAGCCAAGTTCATCTCTACTGCTCAGAAGTCTGCTTTGTTCAAAAGGTTTGTAGAGCTCAAGCAAGGTGGGAGGCCTGTTCTTGAGTATATTTCCGAGTTTGAAGCCTTGTCCAAGTATGCCAGATCGTATATTGATTCTCCCTACCAGAAGAACGAAAAGTTTATGACTGGTCTGGATGCTTATCTTGGGAGGCAGTTAGTGGATCATTTGGACGATCCATTTGAGAAGCTGGTGGAGAAAGCTCTTAGGCATGAGAGTCTGTTTCCTAGGGAAAGTTCTGTTGTTTCTGTAACCAAGGAAGGATCTAAACCCCAGCAAAATGGAAACAAGAAGAGGAAGCAGCAGCAACAGAAGGGAAAGGATGGCCAGAAGAAGCCGAAGAGCGAAGTGACTTGCTATAACTGCCAGCAGAAGGGCCATCTTTACAAAGATTGTAAGAATCCCAAGGTGCCGGGAAAGTGTTACAACTGTGATAAGCTGGGACATATCAAGAAGGATTGCCCAGAGCCGAGGAAAGATAGGCAGATTGTGCAAGCTTATGCTTTGGGAGCTGTGCCGTCGTCTTCAAAAGCTCCTACAGCTGAAGAGAAGGGGAAGAGTGTGGTAGTTCAAGGTACTCTTTCTCTTTGTGGTGTTCCAGTTAGAGTGTTGTTTGATACTGGAGCGTCGCATTCTTTTGTTTGTGATGATTTGGTAGGCCGGTTAGGTTTGAAACCGGATATTGTTGATAGGCCATTGGTTGTGACTAATCCAGTCGGGGGTTCGTCATGTTTGTGTATGATATGCCGTGGTCTAGTTGTGTCGAGTCATGATTGCTCGTTTGTTTGTGATTGCTTTGTTCTGAACTTTGCGGGATTCGGAATTATTTTGGGTATGGACTGGCTTAGGAAGTATGCGGCTAGGATTGATTGTGAGAGGCTGGAGGTGACAGTCGGGAATGTGGAAGGGCGAAAGGTTGTGATACGATGTAAGCATGAGGAAGACGTCTTCATAAGCTTCATGTATTCGCTGGTTGTTCCACGGGATGGACTGTCATCGGTGCCTATTGTGAATGGATTTGAGGATGTCTTTGACGAAGTCAAAGGGTTGCCGCCGCATAGGGAGATCGAGTTTCGTATCGATCTAGTTGAGCGAGCCAGACCTGTTGTTATGCCTCTTAGGCGGATGGCACCGAGGGAGCAGCAAGAGCTGAAGGTGCAAGTTGATGACCTTTTACGGAAAGGATTCATTCGGAGAAGTGTGTCCGAATGGGGTGCACCATTTGTGTTCGCAACCAAAGCGGACGGATCGTTGAGGTTGTGTGTGGATTATCGTGAGCTAAATAAGTTGACTAAAAAGAACAAGTATCCATTGCCGAGAATAGATGACTTGTTTGATCAGCTTCACGAGGCTAAGGTGTTTTCTCAGATGGATTTGGCAACGGGATTTCACCAATTGAGAGTGGCGAAGGATAGTGTGCCGAAGACTGCTTTTAGGACACCATCCGGGTTTTATGAGTGGCTGGTAATGTCGTTTGGGTTGACTAACGCACCAGCATATTTTGTGGATCTTATGAATAGAGTATTCAGAGATCAGTTGAATAAGTTCGTGCTTGTATTCGTGGATGATATTTTGGTTTATTCCAGAACTGAAGAAGAGCACAAGACACACTTGAGGATTGTTTTGGAAATCTTGCGGAAACATCAGCTGAAGGCTAAGTTTTCAAAGTGTCACTTCTGGAAGAGTGAAGTGAGGTTCTTAGGCCATGTTATCTCTGGAAATGGAGTAGCGGTTGATCCCGCTAAGGTGGCAGCAATCCAGGATTGGGTAAGACCTCAGAATGCATCTGAAGTAAGAAGTTTTCTTGGATTAGCAGGATATTATCGTCGGTTTATCAAAGACTTTTCCAAGATAGCTGCACCGTTGACAGGATTGACGAAGAAGAACCAAGTGTTCAAATGGGATGATAAGTGCGAGCAAGCTTTCGTAATCCTGAAAGAGCGACTGACGAGTGCTCCTGTCTTGACTATTCCAAGTGGGAATGATGAGATGGTGGTTTACACCGATGCATGTGGCACTGGACTTGGAGCAGTGCTAATGCAGAAGGATAAAGTTGTTGCGTATGCTAGTCGACAACTGAAGCCGCATGAAAGGAATTATCCGACTCATGATTTGGAGTTAGCGGCGATTGTGTTTGCTTTGAAGATGTGGAGACACTATCTATTGGGAGTTAGATTTGAGTTATTTACAGATCATAAGTCGTTGAAGTATCTGTTCTCCCAAAAGGATTTGAATCTTCGACAGCAAAGATGGCTAGAGTTCTTAGCATCTTATGATTTTGGTATAGCCTATACTCCGGGAAAAGGTAACGCGGTGGCTGATGCGTTAAGTCGAAGACATGCAGGTTTGGGAGCCATGTTTTCGGAATGGAAGAACCTTGAGTATTTGGCTGGATTTGATTTCAGGCCCAGATGTGAGTTGGAACCTGAAATGTTGGCAAACTTATCGATAAGACCTACTCTTGTGGAAAGGATTGGCGAGAACCAAAAGAGAGATGATAGGCTTGTTAAGATTATCCGAGATTTGGAATCCGAATTGGACTCATAGAAGAATAAGGGATTTGAGGTCGATCGAGAGGGTTGGCTTCGGAAGCAAGGACGATTGGTTGTTCCCGACATTGATGGATTGAGAGATGAAGTTCTGAGGGAAGGTCATCACTCGAAGTTGACAATTCATCCAGGTGGGAATAAGATGTATCGGGATATGAAGAGAACTTACTACTGGGAAGGCATGAAGAAGGATGTTGGAAATTTTATTTCCAAGTGTATGAACTGCCAGTTGGTGAAAGCTGAGCAGAAGAAGCCCAGTGGATTACTTCAGCCATTAGAGGTTCCTACATGGAAGTGGGAGCAGATATCGATGGATTTTATCGATGGTCTACCTAGGACCAGGGCAGGAAATGAAGGAATTTGGGTCATAGTAGATCGGTTGACTAAGAGTGCAAGATTCATTCCTGTTCGATCGACTAGGACTGCATCGAAGCTGGCTGAGCTTTATGTTAAGTGGATAGTTCGATTCCATGGTGTTCCGAAGAGTATAGTGAGCGATCGAGACCCATTGTTCACTAGTGGATTTTGGAAGAGCTTCCAGGAAGTTTTGGGAACCGAGTTGTGTTTGAGTACAGCTTATCACCCTCAAACAGATGGTCAGACTGAGAGTCAACCGAGTTTTGGAAGATCTCCTTAGAGCATGTGTTTTGGACTTCGGAGGATCATGGGAAGATCATCTTCATTTGGTGGAGTTTGCATATAATAACAGTTATCAGTCGAGTATTGGTATGGCACCATATGAGGCATTGTATGGAAGACCGTGTAACTCTCCGACATGTTGGTTGGAAACTGGAGAAAAGATGATACTTGGGCCAGAGATGATTCGACAGACTTCGGATTGTATAGAGATCATTCGGCAACGAATGAAAGCAGCCCAAAATCGTCAGAAAAGTTATGCCGATAATCGTCGTAAGGATTTGGAATTCGATGTAGGAGAGATGGTTTTTGTGAAGATTTCTCCATTGAAGAGTGCTATTAGATTTGGGAAGAAAGGAAAGTTAATTCCGAGATTTGTTGGACCATTCCCGATTATCGAACGAATTGGAAAACTCGCTTACAGGTTGGAGTTACCGGAAAAGATGGCGGGTGTGCACAATATTTTTCATGTATCTTATCTACGGAAGTATGTGCATGATCCAACTACAGTGGTTCCTGCTGATAGCTGTGAAGATTTGGAGGTTGATCCAGTGGTTACGAAACCTCGTAAGCCGCTTCGTATTGTTGAAACCGATACGAAACAGCTTAGGAGGAAGACGATTACGTTGCTCGAGGTACAATGGAGTGATGATGTTAACGACTGTACGTGGGAGGAGGAAGAGAGGATGAAGGCAGCTCATCCAGAACTCTTCAAGGTATGGCCCTAAGGTGTCGTGACATCTCATGAATTTGTAGCTTGTTCTAAGTTTTAGAATTCTGCATGCTAGGCTAGAATTGGATGCATGGTTTGTTGATTGCTAAGGATGGTAGGCATGCGGAATAATTTTGATGGCTGATGTTTGCTTGGAATTTCGGGGGCGAAATTCCTAAGGGGGAGAGAATGTAACGACCCGTATTTTACGTGTTGATAAATCGTAGGATTTACAGGTCGTTAGTATTGTTTATGTTGTTTCTAGCCTGAGTCGTTTAGAAAGTTAACTCATGTGTTTAGTGATGAGGTTGAGTTCTCAAGTTTTGAGTCGTTAACGAGTCAACATGTTGAGGGTTGAGTTTGGACCGAGTTAAGGTAGGCAGCGACTCATGGTCTTGGACGAGTCAGTGGGTTAGCCTGTTAGAGTTTGGACCGAATTAAGGTAGTGGGCGACTCATATGGTGACCGACTCATAGGGGTGACTGACCTAAGAGGATAGTGAGATAAGAAGTGTGGCCGAGTCAATGAGTTACGACTCATAGGGTTTGCCGAGTTAAGGAGTTAACGAGTTAAGGGTGTAACGACTTAAGGTTTTGACCGACCCAAGGGGATAGGTCGTTATATCGCGTGTGGATTAGGTCGCGCGCCTGGTTGAGTCGTAGCTTGTAAGGTCGTATGCCATTGGGTTTGAGTTTAAGGTCGGCAAGGAGTTGAGTCGGTGGGTGTTGAGTCGGCAGAGGTTGTTGAGTCGTATGCAGTTGAGTCGGCTAGGGCTTAGGTCGGCCATAAGACTAAGTCGTTAGGTCGGTAGGTACCCAGTATGGCTTAGTGTAGTTGAGTCGGCATGTTAGTTGAGTCGCCATACGACTTAGGACTTAGGAAAATACGGCAGTCTTATGTCGTAAGCCATTGAGTCGTTAGCATGCTGTGCCGTATTTGGTTAGGTCGGTAGGTCGTGTGACCCTTCGTGTGTGTTGTGTTAGTTAGGTCGTATGAGTCGTACACGGGTTAAGGTTGTTAGGTCATTAGAGGCGTTGAGTCGTGTCTGGGATAAGTCGCGTATGAGTTAAGACATGAGGCCCTGTGTTGTGTTGAGTCGGCAAGTGGCATGGGCGACTCAGGGAGATGAGTCGGCAACGACTTAAGAGCGGCCGAGTCAGGGAGAAATCAGCCTATAAATAGAGGGGTTTGGCTCACTTTTTGGCACCGGATTTTGAAGCGACGAAGTGCTGCCATTTTGGGAACTCGACTACAACATTTCTTCATCTTCTTTTCTCCATTCCAATCTAATTCTAACATTCATCCAAGATCGAAGATCGAGATCAAAGATTCAAGTGCCAAAGTTGAAGATCTTCATCCGTTGGAGCTAGATTTCATCGATTGAAGCGAGATGTTGCCGGATCAAGCCTTGATCTCCGCTGTCCAGATCTGAAGTGTTTAGTTTTTGAGGTGTTTGGGTGATTTGGTGAGTGGTGGTTATCTCTCACGCGGACCCAAAGGAGTATATTGGATTGGTGGTTTGTTGGAGTGTTGTAGATAGTGATTTTATGCATTTTTCCTTAGATCCAAGTGTAGATCCATTACTTATGAAGATGTTTACTTATGCAAGTTCATCCATCAAGTTGTAGGGACAATACCCATGATTTATATTTGTTAGATCTATGCTAAAAACCCATGATTCACGTATGATAGATCTATTCTCATTTATTTACGAAATTGCCATTTTAGTTATAAATGCCTATTTAGATCTTGATTGACTACTTATTTGTTTAGATTAATGTTTGCCTTGTTTGATTGTTGTGAATGAGTTATCTAGTTGATAGATTTGGACAAGTATGGTCAAAGACGATTCAAAAGCTACGGAAGAGGCTCTTGAATGGTGATAATTGCTTAAGGCATATGGAGGGGATGTTGACGCTCATATGTATGGATTGGATGATGTTGAGATGGAATTTTGCCATGATGCAATGAGGCAAACCATGATGTTAAGATGAGCCTTTGCTATGATGAAGATGAGGCGAGGCATGATTTAATGTAACCTTGGTATAGTCGAGAAGGATTACTCCAAGCATGTTGATAACTTGAAGGGTAGTTTGAGTTGATTGATAATGGATGGCTCAAGAGGTAGTTTGGGCTATGTTGAGAATAGTCGTCAAGGAGGATGACTAGAAGGCTTGGATTTCATCGTTGTTGAAGGTTCTAGCAGACTCAAAGCAAGAGTACAAGAGTTGCCCTAAAGACTACAGGTAGGTGGTCTGGGTACCCTAAAGACTACAGGTAGGTGGTCGAGTACTCTGGGTAGTTGCGAAAATTCCTAGGCACGGGTCATGATGACGTGCAGAGTTATGTCTAGAACCGGGGTTACCATTAGCCCTTGATAAATGGCTCAGGAAGGAGCCGGTCATTCAATTAACGGTGATTTCGAAGCAAGGTTAACAGTGATAGCCAGAGTCATGGATGTTTGGACGTTTGGTTGTATCATCATTCGGTCTCAAGAGCGGTATTTTCTAGGTGCTTATCTGATCTTGGTTTAGGCCTTGGGGATTTGTATTTGGAAAACATCGCCCTTGACTCGAGTGATTATTGCTTTACCTTAATTATCTGCTATGTTATGCTTACTTCTCCTTGGTGTGTGTCTGGGGGCTATCACTGTAGAAAGAGGTGGAGTGGGATGGTTTGGTTCCTATTCCTTTTATCCTTTATGCTCTTTTGGTATGTTTGATAGTTGATTTACTGCTCACTAAGACTTTGTCTGACTCAAGGTTTTATGTCTCCTCTTATTACCTTGGGCTGTTCATCCATGTTGGGATGGGCAGACTAGGTAGCAGGTGACAGGTGCTGTTCTTAGAGATCTACGCTGATGATGACGAAGACGAGCAGGAGGCTTTGCATACTAGTTTTCTTACTATATGTACTGGGTGTTCCGCTGTATATCTGATTGAGTGTTTGTAGTGAGGCTTTGATGTATGGATGATTCATGTTTGTATAAAACTACTACGATGCTTATATGATGATTTTTCTGTTATGGATCTTCACTATATATTTCTTTATTGTATTTTATCCATGCGCTGTGAGTTGTACGATAGAGTTTGCTGTTTTATTTTACCCTGACTATCGTCCATGGCTACCTGGCACGCCTTTCAGCGCACTATTTCCTTGTTTTGGTGCAGGAGTCATGGGCGGTCGTCACATCATCCAATTCAAACAATGATATCAATATATAATAGATAATAAACAATGGGTATTTACTCGCAGTTTATATTCAATAATAATTTAATTAACAATTTAACTGGCAGTTTATATGCAATAATAAATTAAATAACAATTTAATCCAATAAATTCAATTTAACTGAGATGATGATTAAAAATATGCCAAACAGTCATAAATAAATATCTAATCACATCAAACATTAATTTAACAAACATAAGAAATTTTAAAAGTTGCGAGTGGGTTAAAACACTCACCTTTCGAATTTAAATTGAATTTAAATCCAATTTAAACCCAAAAATTGAACAGTCTCAGAATCCACCCAAACCAGCGCCAAAATATCCATAATTTTCATACAATCCCAATGCAAGAAACCGCGCGTGAAATCGAACCTCGGATGCAGAAGTTATATCAGTTAGAAGTTATACGATTAAATTTTAAAGTAAAATAATAAATATTAAATTACACGTAACCTATTTTCCAAACAGCGAAACCTAGATGCACACCGCCTGAACAAAATGAGCCGCCTCCGATTATCACGTTCGTCGTGCACTGCCACGTCGCACCGCCGTTCACCCAGATGCCGCACAATCACCACGCGACCCACGGCGAGAACCCCGACCACGCGATCGAGAATTTTTAGCCACCGCCGCTGTGATTTCATATGACCTAATCGAATTAAATCGACAAATCCGACCGTCGATTCAATAAACCACCAACTCCGATGCGCTGTGCTCTCCACTCTCCACGCCCCAGTACCATCGATTCGATGATCAGAGGAAAATGATCGAACCACGATGAACGACCGTGACTTCTTCACTAATTCCATCTACACAGCAGCCCAGATCAGGAAACAAATTATATATTTGACTTGCGCTCATCGAGAGCTTCAAATCCATATATAATTCGATATAGTTTGTGGAGTTTGAAAATTTAAAGTTGAAATTTATTTTGAGATTGCAATTGGATTTTAGAGTTCTGTCTGCCATTGAAAGAGAAGAAGCAAATAGAATTATATGTATAGAAATGACGAATAAGAAATGAATTAGGGTTTATAACAGGGTATTTATACGCAAAATGAAATTAGAATGGACGGGATCTGTTGGATACATACGTTGAACAATAGAATGGCCCGAAAAAGCCCGTTCTGACTCCGAGACGAAATTGGGTCAACCCATATATCAAAATAGATATTTTAAAATATTTTAAATGCGATGGAACATGTTTCAAGTCCAAATTCCATTGTATGAAGAATTTATGCTAAAATCAAGTTATTTCAAATTGGTTTCAATTGATTTCAATTAATCGATTTCAAGGCGTTTCAAGCCCATACGATGAAACAACAAGTCCGATCGATACGAAACTTGAAATCCTACAATAATTCACCATTACGGATCCGATGAAACTAGTTTCGTCGAAATCTGAGTCAGTGGCCAAAATGGTTATTTTCCAGTCAATTAATTAAATAAGTATTAAATTAATAAAAATCAAACCTTAAATTCCAATCCCATAATTTACAAATTTTATCATTTTTGATTTCTTACACCATTCACCAAAAATTTAAACAAATTTAAATGTTAATTTAGAGTTGATTAATTTATCAATTTTAGTGTTAACCTCAGTTTTGTTAAATTCAAATTATAAATTTAATTTCCAATAATTCTATTTAATTTACTTTTCATTCTATTATTTAATTCATCATTATCAAAAAGGTGGAGTTAATATTGGTTCATGATTGTTTACATTTATATTCTCAGATTTCATCTAAATTTCCATTTATGTAATATTTAAATATTTAATTTCATTTAATTGCAATTAATCCTATTATCATAAATTAAATTCCAATATATTGATAAAACTTTATTTCCATTCCTTTTATTCAACCAATTGTCATATTATAAATAGAATCGATATTATTTCCAATTATTTCCTTAATTTATACTAACATAACTTTAATTTAGATTTATCGCAATTGATTACCGGTTTTAATTTAATATACTAAATAAATGGTCAACTTATATTAATTGTTACCATTAACGTTTAATTTCACTTATAAGCTATTATTAACAACAATTGTTGCAATTGATTTATGTTAGCCCGCCTTTTTTACAAGGCCACGGATAGGCGGAGTTAACTAAAACAACTTCACAACTATCGAGGCTGAAATATGCTGGATTCGGTTTAAATGGATGATGGTCACTTGGATAGATGATAGGTCGTTCGGTAGGAATGAGGTGGTTCGAAGTGTTTGGGGTTCGACCTTGTGGTTTGGCCATTCGGCATGGCAATATCCGGTGGAAGTATGGAAGTTCAGGAAGGTCGTTTGATTGTGGCTCGGCATTGTCGCTCGGCTTTGGACATCGCTCGGCATCATGGGTCACTCGGCATTGGACGTCGTTCAACATCACACCTCGTTCGACGTTGGACATTGTTCGACACTGGACATCACTTGACACTGGACATCGTTCAGCGTGATGGGTCGTTCGGCGTAATGGGTCGTTCGGCATAATGGGTCGTTCGGCATGTTGGGTCGATCGGCGTGATGGGTCGTTAGGCATGTTGGGTCTTTCGTCATGGTGGGTCGTTCGGCATGTTGGGTCGTTTGGCGTGATGGGTTCGACATCAGGTGTGGCTCGGCATTGGGGAGAGACCAGTGTTGCTCGGCATGGTAGAGGTACATGGCTCGATGGAGGGCCTTGATGGGCCTATACCATTCCAAAAGCCAAACAACTCAAGATTTTGTCTATAAATACAACGTGTGGAGGTTCAGAAAATGGATCTCCTCTTCTGCTCACTGACTTTCTATTTTCTAAGACGAAGGCTGGTCTACCATTTTGTAACTGGAATCAATTATTACGGCAATAAAAAGGAAATTACTGGAGTGGACGTAGGCCGGAGTTAGCCGAACCACTATAAATTCTGTGTCTTTACTGTTTTCATTTTAATTCTTGTTATGCTTCATATTATATTCTCTACATACAATCATCTGTTATCTTGACTGTGTTATTGGTGCTTTCATCTGGATTTGGGTGTTAGTGACCAATTTTGGCGCTAACAATTTAGATCCAATTCAATAAATTAAATGAATGGGTAAACAATTAATAATTATCACTATTGCTAAATTCACTCACATTCATACTTAATTATTAACTAACAATTATTATAATTACTTATCCAGCATTGATTCTATCAAATTGCAATTTATTACGTATTATTTCATCAATTAATATAATTTTAATTTATTTCCCAATTCACTAATTTCAATCAATTATAACCTTACAATTGTTTCAATTAATTGAGTTTGCACTAATTTAGTCATTCAATCAGTTTCATTTTACGGTACAATTATCATGGTTTATACCATAGTGCATTAATATTCCTATTTTATCTTAATTTCAAATGATGTAATATTAAATTCCATTTACTACAATAGACCCAATTAATTAAAATTTAATTTTAATAAATTGTTTTAAATTTGATTTCAACCAATTACTATAATTTCATACATAATATTGAATTCATTCAATCACCACTGATCATATCATGTCACTAGTTAATTCAATATTCTCGTTTGTTTTCTTATATTGAACTTATAAGCAAGTATGACAATTTAAATTATTTCAATTAATTGCAATTTCATTTTTAATTGTTAATTTTTATTACAATTGCTACATTTAATTTCTAACATTCGCTTCAGTACAAATTATAAGATTTTTAACTCTTTCTAAATTTAATTACAAAATCTTATTAAATTAACCCATTTAATTATCGAAATTTATGGGTCATTACACTCTCCCCCACTCAAAACTTTTCATCTCCGAAAAAAAAGGGAAAAGAAGGAATTGAGTAGACTATACATCTTATTCAAAAATATTAACTTTATAAACAAATAAATTTAAAAAATTAGTTAATCTACATAAAATATACCAATTTATAACCATTAAATCCTTTAATACTTAAATTAATAAAGTTTGGAAAATTTTCAAAAAAATTCTAAGTCCAAAAATTTATGAAAAATTTCGGCAGAGTCTCCTTTGTGCGGAGAGGCTCGGGAGAAAATATAATATCAAATATAAAAATATACAACATATATTCTCCAGAATAATATATATCCCCACACGGGAAAACAATATAATAACGCTATAAACCATAATCTGAAAACGTACCTATTTGTCGGACAATTTACGCTTATTTTATAAAACCAAAAGCAGTAGCAATTGTTTCCATTACCTGTATTTCACTTATATAATACAAGGAAGTTAATAATTATATAAAATGAAATATTTAAAGTCGTTTCAATCATAAACAAAAAATCAATACAAATAACAATCACTTGCAACAAGGCATAAAACCATCACATAGAATCATCACAAATCAGTATTCATTCATGTCAACAAAACAAATAGTTGTTTGGGTTCGAAACTTTAAATTGTACAAAATGAAAAATAAACTACTAGGTGCACCATTTACTCAACAGTCTTAGATGAACAAAATAGATTATCCGTACATCCGCAATTTTAAAGTAACCTCGCCCCCAAACAACCATAAACCAAACAAACAACAATTTCAAATAATAAATTAAGTTAATTTTTTTATTTATCAATTTCATCTTATAACATTTATTATTTCATTCCCTTCTTATTTATAAAATGATTCATCCTTTATATTTTCATTTACTTCTTACAAACTTTTAATTTACATTTAACTTCCTACAATTTTTCATTTATTTTCATTTATTCATATCATGTAAATTTTCTTTTTATTGTATTACATTCATTTATTCACCACCTAATTTCATTTATTCGTTTATTTATAATACTTACATCTACATTACATTAAGTTATAGCCTTTCAATTATACTTAAGCTTATAACAACTATAACATCAGTTTCTTATTTATTAAAGAATTTCATTGAATATTTTCATTTCTTCAAGTTTTAGTAGTATAATGTCCTATTACATTTCTTACAAGCATTAGAACCTTTAATTGTTGGAAAGTTATATATATATATATATATATATATATATATATATGCTTTTAAGGATGTAATTGAAATTTATACAAGTTTATCTCCTTTCTTTTAAATTATTTACTGTTCAGAAATCATATCCTTCGTTTTATAGGTTGCCACTTCAACTTTCTTGTTATTTCATTTATAACCTAGCATTTAATCTCTCGTTTGAACTAAAGATTCCAATTATAAATTAGTTACATTCCATTTCACTACAATAATTGAAACTATTGATTAACAGAAACTTAAGAACTAAATACCGGGTTAAGTTTCAAATCATTTTAAAAATAATAGATAAATGTATATACTTACAACTTATATATCCAATTAGATTTAAAACAATTTGAAATTTATATTTGTTTATCAAAATAAATCTGTAGTAAAACTACTACAGTGGCCTTCCCACTTAGAAACTCGAAAATGAATGTCGATGATGCGTGCACTCATCACCGAAATTATTTTCCAACGACAGAGAAGGGAGTACATAACTTATTCCTTTTAAAATTTCTTTAAAACAATTCTTTCAAATTATATTGAAATATTTATATCAAAACATACTTCTAAATAATATTATTATTAATATATTCCAAAATTATTCGAAGGAAATTTTTAAATACCCTGGAAATTGAGTTCAAAAATTCCCAATTCTCGTTTTATTTTAGTTACTTCAACTCTAATTTCCAATCAATATTTATAGATTTCACTACCTAACAACCAATATAATACAAACAAATATATATCATTTATAAAAAAATTATTTTATATATAGAAAATATAGTAGGCAAAATTATTTCATTCACCTATATTCAAAACAAATATTGTGTCGGTCTGTCCTATTAAATGTTTAGAAATCCTTATTGACGTCAAAGCGTCCTATGCACCAACCAGAATTTATAAATACAAAACGGAATAAATTAACACAATATCAAAACCTTTTTATAACACTAACAAATATGCTCTCTTATATATACACTCAACGACTCCTCATAGGGTATTACTATCCTATTTAAAAAGAGTCTGACCCTACAACGCTAAGGTTTATCGCTAAACCAAATCTCTCATATCAGATGTAACAACCCGCCTTTTTGTACGCTTTAAATCGGCAATAAACCATACACGTCAGATTGAAACCATACAGAAGGGTGGATTGTTATGGGGTGAATAAGAAAAAGCAGAGAAAGAAAAACAAAATAGAATCTTGCAGCGGAACGATAAAATATAATAATCAAATATACAGTTCATGAAGCTGTTTTACACAATATTCGATTATACTTATACAATACATATCAGAGTTACACATACCAGAGAATAATAAATAATGCAGCAGAATAATGTGATGTAGTGGAACAATAATGTTATGTAGTGGAACAATAGTAAATAATAATAATACAGTCTTCGTCTTCGTCATTCAGTAATAGGGTCTTCAAATCCTGAAATACTCAAGCTGACCCAAGAGAATTGAAAAGACAAAATACTCGAGTCATAACTAAAAGATCTTATGTAAATTAAATCAACAGGAATAATATGAGTGGAACGGTGTCAGAGATGTTTACGGGATTTGACATCTCCTATCCAGTATCTAACGTGAGTGCAGTAACTTAAGAGATGCTCGGGATTCACATCTCCTAATGATCCGTTAAATTATTTATATATAGTAATATATGCTATTATAATAGTGTCTGTTAGTTAAATAAACTTACTTTAAAATAGCGTTAAGGCTTTACATTTTCCACCTTAACACATAAATAGTGCCAATAGTCTATACAGTACCTGCATATCTCCTGATCGGGGGACTACAAGAAGATACCCCATAGGTACAACACGAATCAAACTCGTACAAGGCGCACTAGGGTAGGTGACACGGCACAACTAGGCAACGCCAGGGTAGATATACCAATTGCTATCCGGACTGGTGGTGACGCATAGCGCACAGCTATCACCCACCTCGAGACACACCCCTAAAATCAAAAAAATCAAAGGTGGCCACCAAATAAATCTCAAAGTCAGAATATAATATCGAAGGAGTGTGTCCGATAAGAGGGGCTACCTCACTGGCCCGGAATGGCTCCTGTTTTAACCAGCTTATGCCAACTCACGGGAGTTGTGTCCACGTATATACCTCAAAGGAACGCCGCCACCAACCTACTTCATTCTGGAATCTCCACTGCGTACACGGTTGTTAAAGTGGTTTTCGGAGTTGGCAGGGAGTATGACAACTTTTGATCCCGATCTCTTTAACAACCAAACGTTATTATGACACCGTGATCATTTTAAAATAATTATACTTCAAAACCAGAATATATTATCCATTTCGAAACCATATAATTACGATATCATTTCCGTTTCAAAAACTAAATCAATATGATATCATTTTAAAGAAATCCCAAATCAATATAATATCATTTTTATTTCAAATGTATCTTTTTCCAAAATCATAGTACTTTCAAATTTTTACACTTCGAAACCAAACATTTGAAATATAACCTTTCAAAACATAATACTTTGAATTTCGTAGCTTCTAAACCATAACTTCCAAAACTTAAATGGTTTGGATATCAAACAGTACATATAAAAATATAATTTGAATTTAAAATTACTTTATAAAGTAAAATAAGTTCCTCGACTTCACACCTTTATTCTCTTTAAATTAAATCTCAATTCATAACTTCCAACTCACTTTCAATTTCAATAAACCATTTCAATTGCAATATATTTCAAACTTTGAGTATTAACAATTTCAAAACTAAGGTTGGTAAGTGTGATTCAACAATTCAATGTTCTATTTTTTTTATTTTTTGAATAATTGCATACTAAATCCATTTTCACTTAAATAAAACTCAAATTACAAATAACCAAATATTTCCTTCAATTTATTTATTATTGAAATATTCGTTTAATTCATCTTAAACAAAAATCCAGTTATAAAAATCATACCTTTAAAATCTCAATTTTATAGGATTTCGAAACAATTTCATACTTATCTTCCCACCTTATTCTCTTTTAAGTCATTATAACTCCAGAAATATAATTTAAATAAATACTTAACCATATTATATCTTAATAAAATCAAACTTTACTATTGAACTTATTTTATACTTTAAACCAATTTTGTGCATAGCTTAAAACCAAAAAATTTACTATGTATAAAATACCATTTATAAAATATCCAATTCAATATCTCATAAAACCGTATATTTCTTTACAAAACCATGGAAAATCATTTAAAAATATTTTTATATATAGACCACGGTGTCTGTGTTAAATTTTCTACCCTATGGTCAAGTGATAGGATATTTATCATTTCAATCCGTAATTTAAAATAAAAATACGGTTATATATCATTTCAAACCGCAATCCCGAATGAAATAAAATGCATATCAACTTGCAGTTTATAACAATATAAAATACAACATCCATTCATCCAATATCAACCATCAGCCATTTATCACAATCATCATCCAATTCAAACAATGATATCAATATATAACAGATAATAAACAACAGGTATTTACTGGCAGTTTATATTCAATAATAATTTAATTAACAATTTAACTGTCAGTTTATATCCAATAATAAATTAAATGACAATTTAATCCAATAAATCCAATTGAACTGAGATGATGATTAAAAATATGCAAATAGTCATAAATAAATTTCTAATCACATCAAACATTAATTTAACAAACATAACAAATTTTAGAAGTTGTGAGTGGGTTAAAACATGCACCTTTCGAATGTAAATTGAATTTAAACCCAATTTAAACCCAAAAATTGAACAGTTTCAGAATCCGCCCAAACTAGCGCAAAAATGTCCGGAATTTTAATACGATCCCAAAGCAAGAAACCGCGCATGAATCATGCCTTGTATGCAGAAGTTATATCAGTTAGAAGTTATACGATTAAATATTAAAATAAAATAATAATTATTAAATTACAGGTCACCTATCTTCCAAATAGCGAACCTTAGCTGCACACCGCCTGAACCAAACGAGCTGCCTCCGATTATCACAATCGTCGCGCACTGCCACGTCATGCCGCCGTTCACCCAGATGTCGTGCCATCGCCACGTGACCCACGGCGAGAACCCCGACCATGCGATCGAGCGTTTTAACCGCCGTCGCCCTGATTTCCTATGACATAATAGAATTAAATCGACAAATCCGACCGTCGATTCAACGAACCACCAGCTCCGATGCGTTGCGCTTTCCACTCTCCATGCCCCAGTATCATCGATTCGATGATTAGAGGAAAATGATCGAACCATGATGAACGACCGTGACTTCTTTACTCGATTCCGGCCACACAGCAACCCAGATCAAAAAAAATTATATATTTGACTTGCGCTCGTCCAGGGCTTCAAATCCATATACAATTCGATATAGTTATGGAGTTTGAAATTTTGAAGTTGAAATTTATTTTAAGATTGCAATTGGATTTTAGGGTTCTGTCTGCCATTGAAAGAAAAGAAGAAAATAGAATTGTACATACATAAATAAGAAATAAGAAATGAATTAGGGTTTATAATAGGGTATTTATAGGCAAGTTGAAATTAGAATGGACCGAATCGATTGGATATACGCGTTGAACGATAGAATGCCCCGAAAAAGCCCGTTCGGACTCGGGGACGAAATTGGGTCAACCCATATATCAAGATAGATGTTTTTAAATATTTTAAAAGCGACGGAAGAGGTTTCAAGTCCAAATTCTATAGTATGAAGAAGTTATGCTAAAATCAAGTTATTTCAAATTGATTTCAATTAATCGATTTCAAGGCGTTTCAAGCCCATATGATCAAACGACAAGTCTGATCGATACGAAACTTGAAATCCTACAATAATTCACCATTACGGATCCGATGAAACTGGTCTTGTCGAAATCCGAGTCAGTGGCCAAAATGGCTATTTTCCAGTTAATTAATTAAATAAATATTAAATAAATAAAAATCAAACCTTAAATTACAATCCCATAATTTACAAATTTTATCATTTTGATTTCTTACACCATTCACCAAAAAAATTAAAACAAATTTAAATGTCAATTTAGAGTTGATTAATTTATCAATTTCAGTGTTAACCTCAATTTCGTTAAATTCAAATTATAAATTTAATTTCCAATAATTCTATTTAATTTACTTTTCATTCTATTATTCAAATCATTGTCAAAAGGATGGAGTTAATATTGTTCATGATTTTTTAAATTTATATTCTCAGATTTCATCTAAATTTCCATTTATGTAATATTTAAATATTTATGCAATTAATCCTATTATCATAAATTTAATTCCAATATGTTGATAAAACTTTATTTTCATTCCTTTTATTCAACCAATTGTCATATTATAAATAGAATTGACATTATTTCCAATTATTTCCTTAATTTATACTAACATAACTTTAATTTAGATTTATTGCAATTGATTACCGGTTTTAATTTAATGTACTAAATAAATGGTTAACTTATACTAATTATTACCATTAACGTTCAATTTCACTTATAAGCTATTATTAACAACAATTGTTGCAACTGATTTAGATCTAATTCAATAAATTAAATGAATGGGTAAACAATTAATAATTATCACTATTTCCAAATTTACTCACATTTATACTTAACTATCAACTAACAATTATTATAATTACTTATCTAGCATTGATTCTATCAAATTGCAATTTATTACGTATTATTTCATTAATTAATATAACTTTTGAATTTATTTCCCAATTCAATCATTTCAGTCAATTATAACCTTATAATTTTTTCAATTAATTGAGTTTGCACTAATTTGGCTATTCGATCGGTTTCATTTTACAGTACAATTATCATGGTTTATACCATAGTGCATTAATATTCCTATTTTATCTTAATTTCAAATGATGTAATATTAAATTTCATTTACTACAATAGATCCAATTAATTAAAATTTAATTTCAATAAATCGTTTTAAATTTGATTTCAACCGATTACTATAATTTCATACATATTATTGAATCATTCAATCACCACTAATTATATCATGTCACTAGTTAATTCAATATTCCTATTTGTTTTCTTATATTAAACTTATAACCAAGTATGACAATTTACATTATTTCAATTAATTGCAATTTCATTTTTAGTTGTTAATTTTTATTACAATTGCTTCATTTAATTTCTAACATTCGCTTCATTATAAATTATAAGATTTTTATTTCTTCTAAATTTAATTACAAAATCTTATTAAATTAACCCATTTAATTATCGAAATTTACGGGTCATTACATTAATATTCAAACATTTTCAAAACTAGATTTGATAATCTCATATATATCAAAATTTAACTTCGTTATTATTCAGTTTTGAAATATTTACTAATAAAATCCATTATCATTTAAATAAGCCTCAGATTTCAAATAAACTAAATATTTTCTTCAATATATTTAGACTTGAAATATTCATTTAGTCACTTTAAATCAAGATCTAAAATTTTAAACCTTTATAATTCAAAATATATAACTTTAAAAATCTTAAATTTAAATCTGTACGAAATAACACACACACACACACACACATATATATATAATATTTGAAATCAATATTTATGTAAAACCATATATGTATCCCTTTTTAAAACTCATGGAAATCATTTCAATATATATATATATATATATATATATATATATAGACCAACGGTGTCTGTATAAAATTTTTATCCTATGGTCGAGTGATACGGTTATCTATCATTTTAATCCAAATTTAAAAATATACAGGTATATATCATTTTAACCCACAATCCCAAATTCAATTCAATGAAAACCGCTTTGGTTTATCATTCCAACCAATAACGATTTTCTCCTATTCTACAATCATTCGGGTGTGTATCATTCCAACCCATAGGAAATTCTTTACTAACAGGGAACTTGCAGAGTAAGAACATATATGATAAAATATAACTTATAACCACCGGCATATATCATCAGTGATTAAATAAAATATAAACAACAGGATATGGTGTCATATCCCGTTGGTGAACAGTTACAGATAATAGCATATATATAACAATTTAAATACCTAGCAGTAGTATATTTCAATTGTTGTTTCAGTTGAAATCGAATTTAATAAACATAAGAATGTTAATCATGAGTGATTGCTCAATTTTCGAGGCTAGAGAGTTTGACAACAGAACAAGCTACGAATCTTGGCACGAATATCAAAGTAAAGCACGATTGAACCCAATTTTGATGAGCCGAGCTGATAAATAGGGATCGATGAGAACAATTAAAAATCCACTTGATGAAAATGGAAAATATATACTATTATTATTATCTTAAAATCAATATTTTAAACTTATATAAACTAACATAGTATACTGTAAGGTCCATATTTAATATAAAATCAATAATAAATTTGAAAACACATACATAATAAAAATCAAAATCTATGTATGTATGTATGTATGTATATGTGTGTGTGCGTGTATATGTCAAAATCAGCTCACTTTATTTTATAGTACATATACAGATAAAACTGTAACAAAAGAAATACCAGACTGTATAACATATATATAAGTATAACGTATATAGTGAAACAACTTTATAACTTTCATATATATATATATATATATATATTATAAAATACTCAAAAATCACTATAAAAGGAAGTCGGTTCCAAATAAAATTTCAATACACACACACACTAACCGATTACATTCTATAATACAACCTTATTAAGTAACCTATTACATTGTATACATATAAACTATAAAGATCCAAAACTATAAGTTATACAGATTTTTATAATTTCCTACATATACAGTAAAATATAGAGTGAACAATAGATTTTATATGCAACATACATATAATAATATATAAACCGAAACATGGTTATATATAACACATAATAGACGCAGATATTTCCTTTTATATTCTACTTTATATATCCATACTTGAACAGCATACAAAAACGCATCTTAAAATTTTATATATTAAAGTAATATATATATATATATATAATACTTTATATATGACACCGGAAGGAAGCTGCAATACCAAAGCAGGAGCTAAAACATATATGAGCAAATATACACATAAAACAATGCGTTAATTTGCTTACAAAGAGTTTTTATGTCTATACACATATATAAGTATATATACAGTATGTTAATATAGTTTATAAAGGATTTTACCACAATATGTTAATACCATATCTATACACACATATAACAACAGTATGTTCAAATAGTTTATAAAACCTATGCAAATATACAGATCACATATATAAGTATACATGTATATACAAACTAAATTAGATAATACCAATCTTGTATAACTAATATAAACTTATATTATTTCTCCTTTTGGCTGAAAGTAGACAGCAAGGCGAATATAATCTCTTCATATATTTAAGTGTTTTAAAATCCAAATATAAACTTATAAAATATAATTTACAGTGACAAATATATAACTCAAAAGGCATATATATAAACTTATATATAAACCTAAGTACTGTAAACATAAGATAATATATACAGTAACATACATACCCATATCATTTATTAATATAGAAAGATTTATAACATATTATATAATCAAACTAATATAAACTTTATACACACACACACAACTCATACTGTGACGCCCCACCTCTATACCCACGCTAGCCAAGAACACTACTGAGCAATGCTGTCAACTAGCGCGGAGAATAAGGCTGTTAAGGAGCGACCATCCGTGCAATTGCTTTGTGCGAGCACCGCTATGTCGGATAGTATAACGCATTTGATTTCGGGAGGAAATCCGATACACCGATACAAAATTAAAGCTACTACACAGTGGCTATAATAATCTTCGGAAAACAAATATAGAAATAAATATAACATAAATCAGCCACAGATAATTCATATCACAAAGGCGGAAGAAGATATGAATATATAACTAACACATGAAAGTGTACACCAGAGTAGTGGTCAAAAAGATCCACGATAATACAAAAGAATAGCAACACGAGCTATACAAAAGAATACAACTATGAGTCTATATCTCAAGTGTATACAACAAAAACTGCTAATCTAAATAGTTAGCCAAAAGTCAGAGTAGCAAATCCCAGAAGAGAAGTCAAGCAGAAGCACCTGTAACATCTCGGTCTTACCCGAGTATTATTTATAAGAAAATAATAAACGGATCAGTCTAGCTATAAATATTAGATGACATGATATAGAATAAGAGATATGGCATAAACATATGATGACCATAATGGCAACTACTATAAGTATGTAATTGAAAATCAACATGAGATTAGTCAATATCACAAGAATCTTCTCAAAGATCCAAAAAGGGGTTCATACCCAAAACTTGTATTCACAACAAGTCGATGACACACGAATTCACCAATGCACAAAAATTGATAAATCATATCAATGAAAATCACTAAAATTGTTGAAGCATAAATTCCAGAATTCAACACACGAAATCCAGAAATCATAAAAAGGGAAAGAGGCCTATCACATGATGGTCCGAAGACCATGGGGAGCTACCCCATATGTGTGAGTCGAAATCATACAGATGAGGTCTAGACTAACCTTGCAGACAAAGAGATATGTGTGAGTCGAAATCAAAAAAATGGTGTCTAGTCTAACCTCGCAGACAGAAAAGATATGTGTGAGTCGAAATCACCCAAATGGTGTCTAGACTAACCTCGCTGATAAAGAGATAGGTGTGTGTCGAAATCACACAGACGAGGTCTAGTCTAACCTTGCTGTCAAAGAGACATCGCACAATTGCTAGTCCAAATCATAAAAATGATCGTCATGATCACCGAGAAGTGTCAATTACACTAAGTTAGTAAATATATGAGTTTAGCTTCATGTTCTATAACCACTTGCTTAACTTAAATATTTACGAACAAACTGTAAATCTTCACTAGAAAATTTGTCACAAAAGATTCAATCGAATAAGTCCAAGAATTAATCGGCGAAGTAAACGCATGCGTTTCATACCACTCGTTTTACTAAGTCATTTAACTAGATTTCTCATACGAGTGAGGTAATGGTTTGTATATACTAGTAGATTGGAAAACTGTTTTATAAACGAGTTTGATATTGAAAATAGAGTTGAAATCGTTTTGATGAAGAAGTTTTGATATTTACTACTAGTATTGAAACCTTTATATTTTTAAAGTGACAAATCATAGAAATGATTGTAGGAACAATCAATCATCAAAATTCACATTCAAAGACGTGAATAAATTCCAAAGAAATCGATACCGAATCCATCAAAATGGATATTCCCAAAAATCATGAAGAAAATGTCATCGAAGTCAATAATAAATGATAACAACAAAAGGGAATCAACACGAATCGATTGAAGTTGGAAATTCAAACAAAATAGGCAATATAGGCAAATAGTGCAAATTTAGACGTTTGAAATCAAGGATTCAGACGTCTGAAATAGGCAATTTTTAGCCTATTTCCTTTCTGGTCCAAAACAAGCTAATTCAGACGTCTGAAATATAGATTCAGACGTCTAAATATGGGAATACAAATCTTTCCAGTATAATATTCAGACGTTTGAATCTAACGTTTCAGACTCTGAAACTGGGGTTCAGGGCATTCCCTGAACCTAGACCAAAAATGGCTGAAATAAATACCGGAAGCGATCGGACGAGCAACGACGACTAAGGATTTACGTCTAGCGACAACCCAGCCTTAACGGCTCTTCGATACGCCTCAAATATCAATGTCCAAATATCCATAAAAGGATTTTCATAGATTTTGATTTCAAAACATCCAAAAATTGGAATATACACCAAATCAATCCAAACCAAAATCAATTGCACAAGAATAAGTGTTAGGAATTCATACCTAACAATCGAAGATAATTATAGACAAAGATGTGAGATAAAAATCTCACCTTTGAACCCAAACAAATGAAGAAGAAGCTCGAGAGCAAAGGGAGAATCAACCACTCTTCAACACAACTCAAACGAGCTTGAATCTATGCTAAAAAAATAGAACATTCCCAAAGTTAGGTTTAGGAATTTTTGTAATTCAAGAGAGAAGGAGTTGGAGAAGATGAAGAGAAGGCTTACCAATGGGTTCTTCTATTAGTTTGGAGCTAGAGCTTGATTTGCAAAAGAATGCTAGGGCTTGAGTTTCAATTTCCCATTCCACTCTCCATTGTTATAAAAGCTTGAGTATAAGGAAAATATAAAGGAAGTAAATGAAGAGGAGAGGGTTGGGACTGAATACATAAGTGGAGTTATTGGGCTCAGCCCAAACCAAAGCCCTAAGTAAAAAGTGGCAAAATTCCTCTAACTCCAAACATATCAAAGTTTATACTCAAAAAGATCGCAAACGGCATTTTAAACTCAATGGAAGTGGACCCAAGTCCTAATTCGACCGTATGCAAAAAATAGCATTTCGGACTAAATTCCGTGTATGGATAAAATATTTAAATATAAAATCGACAAATATGCGGGTTGTTACACATACTGTAACCATCTGCCTATTACGAAACTCAACAAAATATATTAATTAATATATATAAAACAGGTTTACAAATATATATTTTATAATATACACTACTGCCAATTACATATAAAAGCTAATAATAAAGCTAAAATGTAATAGAAAATATAAACAATAGAACTAATATATAAGTATATATAAATCTACCCATTTTACTATAGAGAGGAGGCTGCTCAGCCGAACAAGAGGGAGAAGAAAATGGTGTTCGACTGAAGATAGCCTAAGCTCGGGTTGTCCTTGGGGTTGATGGTTGGAGTGCTCGTGGTTCAAGCAAGGAGGAGAGGGGGAAGAGTGTGCAAGAGGGTTTGGAGATCTAAATGTGATAGGTGGAGATGATCAGGTGGAGGCTTGGCAGCTGAGGTGGAGAGGCTAAAGGCTGAAGTTCGGTGGCCCTGGGAAGATCGAAGAGTTTTTGGAGATTTCGCGTGAGATCGAAGCATGGGGAGAAGTGGGTTTCGGTGATCATCGGTAGGGAAAGGAGGAAGGCGACAGAGAGGGGGAAGAAATCGAATAGCTCTGAAGGAAACGAAAGGTTATATTATCTTTAAAGCAATGAACAGTCAATATAATATTTATTTATTTTTGCAATAAAGAAACTAAACGATATCAGTGGTACGAATGTGTTTTGATGAGCGTGGCAAAAGTCACACCTATAAAATAGCAAATATAAATGCAAATAGCCGGAATAATTAAAGGCAATTAATATTTTTTGGGCAGCACGTTTTAATTTTTGAAACTGAAAAAAGTGTAAAGTCAAAATTTAGGTACCGTTACGCACCGGACCTCAAATTACAGAAATGAATATACTACGGTGATCAACACGACGAGACGAATAAAATGGTACATATATATTAGTGATATGACCAAACTAACAAAAGTCGATATCCGGTACCAAAAATGATGTTAGAACGCTGAAAATAAGACAAATAAAGCAATAGCAGTCCGAATTTGTTTAATTAAATATGAAAATTTCATTTATATAAACTTTCATCTTCATTCATACTTGCTTTTTCATTTCCTTAATCAAAAAGAAAACTTCAAAACTCTTCGAATTTAAAAACAGTAACTCCTCTTCAAAATTCTGCATATTCAAATCATGTACAAGTCTAAAAATCAGTAAACACTTCAAAAACATCTCCATATCAATACTCCTCATCATAATCAAATCTGCACTTCCTCAAAATCCAAAAAAAAATCTGCATATTCAACTTCCTAAAAATCAACAGGCCTGCATTCTATTTTTCTGCAACCTGGAGATAAAATAAACTCTGCATGCACCTGGAAATGTACAAGTCTGCATATACTCTCTGCACAACTTTAGATTTGAATCTTATTTAAAAGAATCTGCATGCAAGTAATTTAGTCAGGAAAACTTGAGCATTCTAGTTTATCATACCTGCATTTCTATTCTGCAAATTTCAAAAGGGGCAAACAGAAGCTCTGCTTCTTCATGTGAGGTGAGTAACTTTTTAAATTTTAACGTTAAAAGTAGGATTGCATGCTAGATTGTTTGAAATAAATAAGTATTGCTGTGTATAAATGAAAATGCAATGTGTATATGCTGTTGCTTCTATTACCTGTTCTGTTTTCTTGATTTTCCAGACAAATTTTTATTTAAAACCTTATCTTTTAATTGGTTTTATGATATGATGAATTTTATTTAGTAGAGTTGGTTAGCTGTTTGAAGATAATAATTAAAACTTTAAGTAAGTTAAATATGAGTAGTTGTCTCAGGGAAACACAGGAAACATCAGTGGAGGTTAAATTTAAAAATAAAATAAAAACCCAATCATATTAATATTGTAATTCATTTTCATAAATTAAAAGTACTAACTGAAGCTTGATTTTTAAATCAAAAATCAGAATTTTTAGAGTTTAGTTTAAGTTGCAATTAGTTCTTGAACTAAAATTGGATTTTTAGTAATTTCTTGTGATCTATGATCAGAGGAAGCTTGGGGTTCTTATGGTTAGTAGATAAGTGTTAAGTGATGCTTAGAAAAATCAAAGATGTGATTAAAATTGGTCAGTGAGGATGCAGTTTTGATTCTTTTTTTAACCCTAGTTTTTCTCAGTGTATGTTGAATCAATCTTTTCGATGTGCTGGATTGATCGAGCGTTATGATATTTGGGGAATGGGTAGTTGGTGTGTGGATGAGTTCGAGGCTGGAGTGGATGGACCTTAGGTGGTCGGAGCGGCGTAAGATTGCCGTTGATAGGTTTTGAAGGAAACCTGACTTGTGTTTTGCAGGTTTGACAATGTTGAGCTTGATTTTATTTCGTGGGTGGTAGCTTGTTTTGGATGTCATGATGTGTTGTAGGGTGGGATTCTGATGAGTAGCGATCATCCATGGCGACTTATGGTGGCTGGAGTCCCCGTGCATATGCACGGCAATGAGATGTCTGGTGAAGTGTTTTGGGGTTTTGTTTGTTGCAGGGGAAGTTTTGGTTTTGCTCGAAGTAGGTGGGTATTTGACCCGGAGTAAATCAACATTTGTCTCGAAGCAAGTTGGGCTGTCTCGGGTTTCAAGTGGTATTATAGTTTTTGACAAAACTGTACATAGTTTTTTTTTAAATTTTCTTTAGAACCTGAAGATTTTAAAGTTTTTGAAACTCAGGGTTGAATTTTTGAACTAGTTTAAATTCAGGTTTGAAGTTCGAAACTCAGGTTTAAATTTAAAATCTCAGATTTTAAATAAAAAAATAAAGTTTTAAAAATTAACTTAATTAACTACTTTATTTTGTTAAGAATAGTTTGAACTTCTTATAAAAAATGAAGTTCTTGTTAGAATAGTAGCAAGTTTAAATGAAGTTTAAATCTGGAAACTTAGAAAATGAATTTCAGTTTTTGAAATTAAAGAAGGTTTAAATTTGAAAGTTTTAAATTAAATGTAAATTTAATTTATTGAAATTTTGAAATGAATTTAACTTCAAAATTTTTATGATTTCACTTTTAAGACAAACTCTTGTTTGTTTTGAAATTTTTAAAAGGTTTTAAATTGTTTAAACTTTGATTTAGTTTAAAATATATTCATTTCAAATCATGTATTTAAAACGAAATTTAAAAGTAAGTTTAAAGGAAAAATTGTTTTCAAATAATTTGTTTGTGGACATAATTTAGAAATGTTTTATTTTAAATTAATTAAGATTTATGTTTTGGGAATTAATTTAATTAATGGAGTAATTAAGGAATAGTTAATTAATTTAATTAATTAATGATTTGAAATTAATGAATATTGGTTAATGATTGATCAATTTATATTTAAGATCATTAATTAGATTCTTAAATTAATGATTAACGAATTACTAATTAAGTAATTAAGTTTTAAATCAAGGTTAATTAATTAAATAATTAGACTTTAATTAATGGATAATTAAAGATAATTTAATTTGTAATTAGTCTAAGTTAATTACTTATTGAAAATAATAAAAGAATGGTTAATGAAGGTCATTAACCAGGATTATTCAATAATTAATTAATGTGGTTAATCTTAATAATTAATTAGATTAATTGATTTAATAATAATCATTTGTGAATGGTTTTGAGTATAATTACTTAATGTAGTAATTTAGAAATTAATTACTTAAGGTAATTAATTGTGTTGAATGTGATTGTTTATTTTAATTAATTAAGTTTAATTAATTTTAAACACTTGGGTTTTAAAGATAATTACTAAATGTAATTAATGAATTGGAAATTACTTAGTTGAGTAATTGACTGATAATTACAGGTTGTAATTAATTGATGATGTTTAAGAATGAAGTAATTTGAAATGTAATTATGTAATAATTAATCAAGGGATTAATTAAGGAATTAATTAAGGGATAATTAATTTGGTTTAATAAAGTAATTAAGTTAGTTAATTAATGAATGTAATTAATCTGGGATGATTAATAATTATGAGTTAATTACTTGAGGTAATTAATTTAGGAAGATAATTTTATAAAAAATAATTAAGGGTCATTAATTTTTATGTATGTATGGATGACATTGATTGACTTGGATGCTTTGAGATCTCAGAAATGAGATAAATAAGGTTGTGTGGTATGAATGCTTGGTTGCATTGTGATGATAACATAGATTATCTATTGTGATGGTGATATATGGATTATCCATTTTGATATTGACAATGTGGATTACCTGTTATTTGATAATGTTGATTATCAATTGTGATTTGTGAGATGTCTATCTGTGTGAATATAGATAATTGCATTGTTTTAAACTTTATAACCACTTGGACCTAAAAGACACGCTTTGGATTTCAATGAGACTGGGATCGGGTTTCCATAATTGGATATCCGAAAACCACATCGATTCCAATTAAACGTTAGGCCGTGAATCCAAGTAGAGCTTTGTGAAGACTCGAGGTGTAAGGACTATTCGTCAGTATAACTCTGGGGGTGATTCCGTGTGACGGAATATTACTTATAGATTCGAGATGGTGGTTCAGAGTACAAGGGTTATCTTCGTTAACACTGAGGGTGATTCCAAAATGAGTGTAACGAGATAATGCCTTCGGTTTCGTTCGAACCCGGAGCGAACTTGTATGGATTGAATGCTTTCAGAACATCGTCAGGTGGACGATGAGCATTCTAAGTGATATGTCCTATAAAGGTAATCGTAGCCTCAAGCCTAATCAACCAGGAATGGCTAAAACAGCGGAGGTGCAGCAAGGCTTCGTGGGTAGCCCCCACTTGAGAGTGAGATTTACCCCTGTCTAGAGGTTCCTTTATATTCGGCTGTGTGGGCGGTTGCTAGCTACAACCGCGGGGTTGTCTTTTTCGGAACTGTTCAGTAAGAAATGGGTCCGTCCTTGTGTTGCAGGGGAGCAGGCGTACTCCTCGGTACGTTGATCTAGGCCACGTATTGCGACGGACGGTACCCCAGTAGCCCTGCCATTGTATGGAATCCAAAATCCAATAAGTGCCAACGGTTTTGATTGTATTACCCACTTTTGTGGCTAGTAGCTGGAATTTAATAGATGTAACAATTTCGGCTATTTCTTATTTACTTGAAAACCCTAGACACTAATATAATATCATCGGATTTCCTATCAAATATTTTGGTTAGCATAAGGTAAATTTTTTTCCATGTTTATGTGTAGGAAGTCCTACGTGATACCTTTCTTTTCAAAAGGTTTTTAAAAGTTAAGGAACCTTAACCTGTTACTCATACCAGACCCATGTCTGACCCGGAGTTTATCTTTTTTTCTTAAACTCTTGGGTACTCAAATTTTTATGAGTAGCCAAGGGATTCAGGTTAGGATTCAGGTTAGCTTTGACGAATTGTGAAGGAGCAATGGAGCAGGAGGCTTCCGCGTGTAGATATGTAGTATTCCGCTATGTAGATTTCTCTGAGTAGTTTCTTGTTCTGTTTTGAGTTGTATAACTAGACAGGTGTTTATAACTATCTAGTATGTGTTTGTAAAATCTGTGTAACTCTAATAGTTGTTGTAAACTATGTAATGTTTATGTTATTAATATAATTTATGCATTCCGCTGTTTAGATTCTAATGTTGTTTCTTTCTTCTCTTCTTTCTTTACTCTTTTCTATCCCTTTCTTTCTTAAAAATGAAGCGATTTTCTGCGGTAAGAAAGTCGGGTCATTTCACTTGGTATTAGAGCATTAGGTTGAGTGAATTCCTAGGCTTTATAGTGGTGTCTTTCTTGAGGGAGCGTATTTGTAATTTTAAATATATATATATATATATATATATATATATATATACACCTATCCGTTGGGTTACCTGTTCAGGTTTTCCAAAATAAGTTATAAAGGTAGATGGGGTAGTGGTGTGTGTAACACGACTACCATTGGTCGGAGTTTGAGGTTGGAAGTGCATTTGTCTAGACTGTAGACCTAATACCATCTCGAGTAATCTTTGCAGTTTGGTAAGGACTTCATTGATCTCTGAAGGTAACCTGTTAAGGTTCGGAGTTCATTTTTGAAGTTGGATGAGTAGAGTTTGGATTTGTCGGTTGGGCAGAAGCAAGCGATGGTATTTTGATACCTCGGGAAGTAGTAGCTGCGTAATGAGATGCAGTGACTATGGATGTTCCCGAAGATGTTTTCTTTGGAACAAGTTTACGGAAGTGAGTCTGCTTCGATGATGTGGCTGTGTTCAGCATGTTGTTTCTGTAGCTATGAAGTCCGAGTTTCATGAAGAGCTTTGATTTGGAAATCTTTGGCATGTATGGCAGCAGTGCGGCTTGGAGTGTTCTTGGTGTTGGCAAGAATCTTCTGGCTTAACAGTTTTTCTGGAATTGGAGTTTAGAAGCAGTTAACTGGACCCGTTTCTTCGATGGGTTGGCTAATTAAGTGTAAGCTGTTCTGTTTGGTTAAGAGAGAACAGTTTTCCTTGGATTTAGTTTGGGTGGATCGCAAAAGTGACTTGCGTTTGTTTGAGTGTTCTCTTGGGTTATCTGAGTTTTACTGATGTCTTCAGAGAAGCCAGAGTTTTGTTCGCATCTGGAGATTGAGTTTTCTTATCGTCTGAAATTCCAGGAGTGGTACCAGGGATTTAGCTTTATAGTAGAATGGTTGCAGGAGATTGAGTTGGTGTAGCAGCTCAGAATTTTGGAGGAACTTCTGAATTTTTCTTATGGATTTGTTGAACCATATTTATGGGATGTGTTGTTGAGTTGTGCTCGTGTTCTTCTTTGGCATTTTTCTTCTACTTCGAATCAGAGTTGTGCAGCGGAAGCAGTTTGGAAGTGTATCTGCTTTTCTTTTTCGGAGAAGAGAAGTTGTTGTCTTCTGATGATTGAGGAGTAGAGTTTGTGTTTCTTGATTCTGGTTGATATGGAGGAGATCATTTTGTTGTGTTGACTGGTCTATTTTGTTTCTAAAGGCATTAAAAGGTTGAGCTGATCAATAAGGTTGTAGACAGCCCAGGATCGTCTGAAGAGTTTTGTGGATTTGGGACGAAGCTATTTGGATTCCGAAGTCCGAAATTTGATTTTGGATAAGTTTTCTTTGATCAAAAAGGAGCTATAAGATTGGGTAAGGCTGGGAGCTAGCTCTGGAAAGTTTTGGATCTTTTCTGTATTCTTGGAGAATAAGTGATTGATCTACAGGATTGGATTGCCAGTTTGGATAACTGAAGTTCGATGAGTTTCACGTATCTCTGAGGGAGTACGTGTATGATCTATCTCTGGTTTTGGAACCAGTAGTTCTGAAGTTTTGATTTGTTGAGTCTGACTCGTTTGTAGTGATATCTTGTCTAGTGTTATAGATATAGTTGAATAGGAGCTTTGTAGCTTTATAGTATTGATTGTTTGAATTCTATAGAGCAAGTATCCCGGTATATATATGTATATATATACACACACAAACACCTGGGAAAAACTCGAAGAAATTCTATCCAGAATTTGTCTGGAAATTAGATTTGTTTGATTAGTTCAATTAGTTGTTTTGGTTGTTAGCATATGTTTGATATGCTTGTGTTTTAAAATTAAAATCTTTAATGAGATTATTAAATTACCATTGTTTTAAATTTCGAGGACGAAATTCTTTTAAGGGGGAAGGATTGAAATATCCCGGAATTTTTAACAATATCAATTTAATAATCTATATTAAAAATTAAATTGATATTGATATTTTGTTAATAATAATTCAAATTTATTTAATAATCTTCTTCAATAAATATTTAATTGGTTATTTTATCTTTTAAAAATAATAATAATAAAATTGATTTTTATTTACAATATAAATATATGGTTTATATTTTAAATAGATTAGCATTGTTTTAATTTTAATAAATAAAGCATATTTTTCTAATTTTAATATTTGTAGTAATTTGAAAATTATTTTTATTTAATATTTAAACTTTCCAAAGTTAAATAAATGATTTTGGTTTAAACTTAATAAGTGAATCATGTTTTAAAAATTCTAATATATACATTTTAATTTGGAAATTTGGTTTAAATTAATATTGAGTTTTTAAAACTATTTAATAAATAAATATATGATTTTTGTAATGACCCCGAATTTCTGTCAATTAAAATTTGTATATTTAATTTATTTTAAATATTAATAAGTAAAATTTGTAAGTCGGATAAATTTTATTTTATATAATTGGAGTTAACTGGATAATTAAATCAATAATTTAATATTTGAAATTGCAGAAATAATTGAAAATTGGGTTTAATATGATTGAAAATGATATGTAAATTTTATTTAATCATATTGAAGTTAGAATGATGTTATAGAACTTTTAAAACCTAATTAAAAGTTAATTTGTGAAAATTGAATATTTTAATATTTAATTGACGAGTTAAAATAGCCATTTTTCAAACAGTCTCGGATTTCGATGAAACTAGTTTCATCGGATCCGTAATGTGATATTATTATAAAATTTCAAATTTCAAGTCAATCGGATTTATCGTTTGTCCGGGGCAAGCCAAAACGCCTAGAAATTTGCTTAATCGATTTAATCTTAAATCGATCGTTTGTTTCCATAACTCGCACAGATGATCGAATTGACTTCCAAAACCTGTTCCATTGTGTCCGGAACGTGGGTTAAACCCTAGAAACTTCAGCCGGCACGCTTCGTTTGGAGTTCGAAATTTTTTGGATGAATAGTGTTTCGTAAATTTTCTATATAAGGACCTCTCTACTTCACTTTTGCAACCAAACCCTAACCCTAGTTTCTGAAGCCAGCCGCCACTATCTTCATCGAAGGCCAGAAATTTTGCATCTTTCCCTCTTAATCTCTCTCAATTCGTAAGGAATTAGAAAATACTTTCAACTACAAAAATGAAGAGCATTACGAGTTCTACGATTTCAACAGTTAAGATCGTAAACGGGGTTGTGGATTGGTGGCAATTGTAGTTGAAGGTTGTGCGTTTGGAGGTCAAAATCTCGGCCTAGGGGGGCCGAGCTCGGCAATGTTCCAGCCGAAGGTAGCTTGTGTGACCAGCTTTGGAATGGCATCATCTGATCGTGGTATAAGTAGTCGAGGTGGTTGCGTGATTTAGGGTTGATGGCGCGCGTATGGGTTTCTTTGCGCGATGTTCACTGGGAAGAAGGAAGACGCGTGCAAGAGCCGTGATTTGCACAGGGGAACGAATGGCAGATGTGAGCTGAGGTTTAAAATCAAAAAGAAAATTGTAAATTAAGTTATATATAAATTTGTTCAACCTTTAAAACTGTATAACTTTTTGATACGAGGTCCGTTTTGGACGAAATGAATTTCGATGGGTTCGTTTTGTCAAGCACTACGCAATGGAGCTGAATTGAAGTTGATTAGAGTTAGTGAAATTTTTGGGTAAAATTAAACGCACGTTTAATTTTATTCGAAATAAATCGCTGAAATGGAATTGAAATCGAGGTGAGAACTTCCCACTCAATCGAATAGTTTCGATTTAAATTTTAAATAGTTAGATTTAAATTTTATGATTGTATGCCTGGATGATAAGTTATTATTATCTATTGATTGAAATAGACATTATGCACCGTTAGTAAGCGGAGGTTATTTATTAAAAGCATATACTGCGATAATTCCATCTTGATTGGAATTGGTACTATTTATGTACTTGGAGTTGATTTCCCGCATTATATAGCGGATGAGACCCTATTGCGCCGCATAATAGCGGATAATATTTTATAAATCCTATATACCGCAATAATTCCGTACTAGAACGGAATTGGTATTGTGCTAACATCTGTGGATGCAGGGAAACAGGTTGGAGGGATCCAACTGGATTCCTCAACAATATTGATTTATTTACAGATATTGTGATATTTGTTGATTATCATATACTGATATATGATGTCTTTGTTGTCGTGGTTTGACTATTTGGTGTTGTTGCATCATCGGATCCATTTTTGAAATTTTAAAATAATGATTTTTGATTTTAAAAAGAATTTTAAAGTGATTTTTGAAAGTATACGTTTATTAAATTTTGAATTGTTAAAATAAGTAAACATTGTAATTTTATTATTATAAAAGTTATATTTTTGGAAAATAGTACTTAAGTATGACTTTGGAGTTATATAAGTTTTAAATAACGTTTTGTAAATTATTAAAAGAATTGGTTTATTTAAATTAAGATTTTTGAATTATTATAAACGGTTTATACAAAAGATTTCTAAGATTAATATTTATAAATTAAAAATATAGGAATTATAAAACGAGTTTTATTAAGTGTTAAAATAAAGTATAAATGGATTTCATAAGTAAATGAAATTTATAGATTTATAAATTGGGAAGTTATAAAATGAATAGTTTTTGTAAAATAAAAGATTTATAAGAAATTAACTTATCAGATTTTGGCATTTTAATTGAGATTTTCGAATAAGTATAAATGGTTTATAAATGAGACTTATAAAATATATTTTTATAAATCGAAATAATGGAATTCTAAAAGGAGTGATGTTAATGTTGAAAATAAGGTTATAAATAAAATCTTATAAGTAATAAGATTTATAATTTGTGAAGTTTTAAAAGAACGATTTTTAAATAAATGGATTATAAGTTTTTAACTTATAATATGGACTTCTGGTATATAATTGAGTTATATAAATTGAATTGGTAAATAAAGGAGATTTATAAATCGAAGTTTTATGAATAGAAATGGGATTTATAAACATTGTTTTATAAATCCGAAATCAATTGAATTTGATGAATTAAACATAGAAGTTTATTAAAGGAGATATATTCGTGATTTTGGACAGTAAATTATCCTTTAAGTTAAATGTCGTAATAATAAGAGTTTGGTTGGGAATTATATTCACGATTTTGGACAGTGAATATATTATTAAATAAAATGGATATGGTTTGGGGAAGTGATATTTTAAATAGAATTAAAACGACTTAAAGATGTTTTAAAATGCGTTAAGTATCGAATACATAGATTTCAACATTTATTGTTGAAATAGACGTTTTCGAGAAATAGAAGGAAATAGTGGACTATAACACTACTGTTATAGTAAATGATTTCTGAAAGGAAATGTTTTATATAGTATTGGGATTTATATATCTATCTTAATTTCGAATCCCTATACTAGTGATTTTGGGTCGTCGTAACGATGTTTTACGCAACATTCGTTTTGACTCAAATAAATGTGTTTAAGAGAATGATTTCTTAAAGAATGAAATATGTACTTAATTTCGATTTAAGTATATTGAATATTTTCCAAGTGTTGAAAATAAAGGGATTTGTAAATTACTTATTATTAAATAAGTATGGAAATGTTTTCCAATATGAAGTGACTATTTTGAGATTTTATCTTTTAAAGATAAATTGAAAATGAATATTAGAAATCGATTTGGAAATCGTATATTCATAGATATTTTGGAATTGTAAATTCACTATGGAATTTATAAAAGAAAGAAAATTTGTTTAAAAATAAATATTGATTTATTTTTGAAGTGTGGAAATTATATATCTTGTAAAGATATTTTTGGAAAATAAATAATTTGGGAAATTATTTGGAATCTGGTGATGTTGAGCATGCCTATTGATAGTTAAATAACCGACTATCAATATTTACCTTTAAATAGGTATTTGTTGTGATTGCTTGAATTTGAATGCTACACTTATTTTTGAATAAGCGCTCACTATTCGGGTTAGCCGGGAAAGGACCGTGGGGTCGTATAACCCATTCCGAATATGTGATACGTCGTTATGGATTGCATTTGATGACCGGTGTTGAAGACCAGATATTTGTGAAAACGGAAGGATTACCGTCGAATGTTTCTGCATCGGCTGATCTCCGATATAGAAATTTATTACCCTTTGTGATGGGAAGTCTGGTCGTGATTAGTGAATATCCGGATTGCAAGGACTTCTTTGTAAGTGCCTTCGGTTCCGTTCGATCCCGAAACGGACTTGTATGGATGTGTGTCTGACGTTACAATTTGAGATATAAAGCTGGTTTCTATCAAATATATTTCCGTTAGTGGCAGAGAATTTATTCTCTTAGCTTAACACCCTTAGAGGTTATGTAGTTGATGGTTACTAGTGATACATTCCCAAGTTGGTAATGTGGCATACGAAGTGCTGTTGAGCATTTGATGATCAAAGCACAGCTTTTATATAAAGCGTGGCTTTGTGGGCGAGACTTCGTCGGACCTCACACGTCGGAAATTTTCAAAACAGGAAGGATGCAGCAAGGTTATTAGGGGGTACCGCCCCTTTAGTGTATGTCATTATTTCTGGATAGAGGTGGTATCATGGTATTGAGCCCAGATACTTAACCTGTGTTGTTGCTGCAAATTTATTGCTTTATGGTTGTTGGAAATCGAGGATCCTCGGATATAAATCGGTTACGATCGGGGAATGACATATTCGTGTCAGTAGTTACCTAGTTTGAAAGGTAAGCCGGCCTTGTGTTGGCAGAGATCCGGTTAGGTTCTCGGGGCGTCTTTCCAGGGGCGTACCCATGTGGCAATGGGAAGTTCCTTGGCCTGACCATTTGTTGGAAATCCAAAGAAACAATACGAACCCTGTACGGTTTTAGTTGTATAACCTTCCATGGAATGTGACGGTAACCTGCTATTGAACATGGTAGCTATAGTAGGCATAAGTGCGAAATGCCTATGCTGGCTAAGATTTATATCTTTACTTTCGAAATGATTTTTCCTACACTATGCACTAGTAATAATATCAAATGTTTCTTTTTAATGCGTATTAAGCATCTTTGACTATCATAAGGAGAAATCTCCTCCGATTCTGCGTTTGCATTGTGTGTGTATGCGGGAGGCCTTATGGTAGTCTCATTTTCTAAAAAGCATTGCGAATCTATTTTAAAAATTATCCCCTTCTTTGTTTTAAAGATAAACTGTTTTAGTTCTCACACCAGTCACATAACTGACTCAGAGTTTATTGTTTTCCTTTCTAAATTCTGGGTGCCCACCAATTTCCACACGGGCAGTCTAAAGTTAGGTTATAAGGATATTCTGGAATTCAGGAGTTGCTGGAGGCAAGCTGGATGGCATGGCGTATTCACTAGTATATAGTATTTCTTTTCCGCTATTTTGTTGTTGTACACTCTAATGATGTAATGTAATAACTGATATAGTTTTTTTGTTTAAAGATTATTTATTTATCTATAATATGTTGTTTCGCTGCGATTGTGAGATTCTGATATTGTTCTATTGTTTCTTTCTGTTATGTTCTATCTTTTTCTCTCTTCTTCGATCTTTTCTTCTTCTTTAACCCTAACGGTACGGTTTTTCGGCATTCGATTGCTCGGCAGTTGATACAGTGGACGTACTGATGTCGGTTTTCGAGCGTCAAAAAGTCGCGTCGTTACATTTGGTATCAGAGCATATGGTTAAGCGACAACCATGGCTCTGTTGGGAATTACTCATTAGAGATGGAGTCAGTGGTACTCTAGAATTAGTTTGAGTGTAATAATAGATACGAGAGCGTAATTGTTAGTGAATATGAAATTGTTTTATATTGTGTTTGCTTATCCGTTGAGCTATTTATGAATTCTTGTCGGTGCGGGGTGTACATCCGTAATCGATAGGGTTTCTAAACTCTTAAACGAGGCAAGTCGACATAGTATCATTTTAAATAGGGTAAATGAAATAATTTTACCTTGATTTTATTTTATATATAAAGGAATAATTTTTCAGAATTATTAAAGTGTATATGAATTGATTGTTTGGTTGTTGAATAAGTTAAATAAAAACAACAGTTGTAAAAGAATAATTATATAAGAAAATGAATTATAAGTATGAAGTTATAATTAAAATTATTTACACTTGTGAAATAATCATATATATAAGAAGTGAAATTATATAAGTAAAAGATTTATAAATGTGATTAATAATCTAAAAACAAAATTCCAGAGAAGTTGTTTGGAAAATTTGGATTTGGTTTTGGAAATTCAAAAGATAATTTGTATTGGTTTCAAAAATGGTTTTGAAAGGTTGAAAAGACTCTGGAATCCTATTTAAAATATTTATGGGAATGATAAATGAGTTGATAACTTATACAATTTGAATTTTGATAGAACAAATTTGACTTAAAGGATGGAGTTAAATTAAAGGAAGTATAAGTAAATCAATAAAATCCAAGTGGTAATTGTTGAATATAAGTTGTATAACTTATAAAATGAGAAAATGTAAGTGAAACAAATTGTTAAAAATGGTTAAACAATTTTGTTAAGCAAAATAAAACCGAATTGGATTTATAAGTGGAAATTTAAGTTAAGCTAAAGAAATGATGTTTGAAATGGAATATAACTTAAGTGAAGTTGAATAAAGTTGATTTTGGTGTCGAAATAAATTAGTAAGTGAATTAATGAAATGAAGTCATTAAGAATATGAACTTGAGTTATATAAATGAAATTCAACCTTATATTGTTAAAGGAATTAGCAATTGAATTGGTAAATGGATTGAATGTTAATCAACTGAATGTAAAATAAATTGATATGGAATAATGAATGTAAGTGTTAATTCATTAGAAGCTAATGTTATTGGAAGTTGAATAATTGAATGGAAGTCAATTTAATATGAACAAATTGGAATTAAAAGTGTTAAACCAACTTGAATGAATGTAAGCGAAGTAAATAAATTTGGTTATGATGGTTATGGTTGGGTTGTTATATGATTGTTAATTGATTTTGTATATTTCATTAAGTGTTAATGAAGTTGAATTGATGAATAGAAAGCTAAAGTGATTGAAATCAAATTGGAAGATAAGTGAATATTAAATAAAATTGAATTTGATTTGGAAGTGAACCAACTTGAATATAAATTAGTGAATATAGAATAATTGAATATGAATAAATGGATGTTGACAAAATTCCAATGTTAATAAATCAAATTTGATTAAAATTAAAAAAAAACCAACTCATTGAATATTAATAAGAATATGAATGAATATTGACTTGTTATGGATTTGTTACTTTGATCTCATTTTGCTATGTTGGAACATGTAGTTGTTATGTTGCTATATGTTGTATATTGATATTACTTTCATATGTACATGTTTCTCATTGTTTGTTGAGTGTTTAGTAGGTGCGGATTGCGCTTGCTTCGCATTTGGAGCTCGCTTTCGCGCTATATTAGCCGTACATGCTCACTAATAAAATATAAGGTACATATCTCGGATTAAATATCGTACTTTTACACTTTTTTCCCTGCGGGATGCCTCATCACTTGATGAGATGTATATTTGTAATATATATACTATCATATTTTTTCGGATCGAGCTGCGCAAAGGAGACTCTGGCGAATTTTTTCGAAAATTTAAGGCGTTAGAATATTTTTGAGAAAATTGGGAAATTTTTGAAAACTAAGTTTGGATTTGGAAACTTAGTAAAGATTTGTATGAAGTTTAACTATGAATTTTGGGAAAGTTAAACACTTAAGAGATTTGAAAAATCTAATTTGAATGGTTTGTTTTGGAAAGTTAATGGATTCTGTAATTTTTTCTTACTTGGTAATTTCGAGGACGAAATTCTTTTAAGGAGGCAAGTTTGTAACGACCCCAAATTTCTGTCAATTAAAATTTGTATATTTAATTGATTTTAAATATTAATAAGTAAAATTTGTGAGTCGAATATTTTTTTTATATAATTGGGTTTAATTGGATAATTAAATCAATAATTTAATATTTGAAATTGCAGAAATAATTGAAAATTGGGTTTAATATGATTGAAAATCATTTGTAAAATTTTATTTAATCATATTGAAGTTAGAATGATGTTATAGAACTTTTAAAATCGAATTAAAAGTTAATTTGTGAAAATTGAATATTTTAATATTTAATTGACGAGTTAAAATAGCCAATTTTCAAACAGTCTTGGATTTCAACGAAACTAGTTTCACGGATCTGTAATGTGATATTATTGTAAGATTTCAAATTTCAAGTCAATCGGATTTATCGTTTGTCCGGGGCAAGCCAAAACGCCTAAAAATTTGCTTAATCGATTTAATTTTAAATCGATCGTTTATTGCCATAACTCGCACAGATGATCGAATTGGCTTCCAAAACCTATTCCATTGTGTCCGGAACGTGGGTTGAACCCTAGAATCGTCAACCGGCACGCTTCGTTTGGAGTTCGAAATTTTTTGGATGAATAGTGTTTCGTAAATTTTCTATATAAGAACCTCTCTACTTCACTTTTGCAACCAAACCCTAACCCTAGTTTCTGAAGCCAGCTGCCACTATCTTCATCGAAGGCCAGAAATTTCGCATCTTTCCCTCTTAATCTCTCTCAATACGTAAGGAATTAGAAAATACTTTCAACTACAAAAATGAAGAGCATTACGAGTTCTACGATTTCAACGGTTAAGATCGTAAACAGGGTTGTGGATTGGTGGCAATTGCAGTTGAAGGTTGTGCGTTTGGAGGTCAAAATCTCGGCCTAGGGGGGCCGAGCTCGGCAATGTTCCAGCCGAAGGTAGCTTGTGTGACGAGCTTTGGAATGACATCATCTGATCGTGGTATAAGTAGTCGAGGTGGTTGCGTGATTTAGGGTTGATGGCGTGCGTATGGGTTTCTTTGCGCGATGTTCACTGGGAAGAAAGAAGACGCGTTCAAGTGCTGTGATTTGCACAGGGGGACGAACAGAACATGTGAGCTGAGGTTTAAAAATAAAAAGAAAATTGTAAATTAAGTTATATATTAATTTGTTCAACCTTTAAAACTGTATAACGTTTTGATACGAGGTACGTTTTGGACGAAACGAATTTCGACGGATTCATTTTGTCGAGCACTACGCAATGGATGTGGATTGGAGTTGATTGGAATTAGTGAAATTTTTGGGTAAAATTAAACGCACGTTTAATTTTATTCGAAATAAATCACTGAAACGGAATTGAAATCGAGGCGAGAACTTCCCACTCAATCGAATAGTTTCGATTTAAATTTTAAATAGTTAGATTAAAATTTATGATTGTATGCGTGGATGATGAATTATTATTATCTATTGATTGAAATAGACATTATGCGCCGTTAGTAAGTGGAGGTTATTTATTAAAAACATATACCGCGATAATTCCATCTTGATTGGAATTGGTATTATTTACGTACTTGGAGTTGATTTCCCGCATTATATAGCGGATGAGGCCCTATTGCACTGCATAATAGCGGATAATATTTTATAAATCCTATATAACGCGATAATCCTGTACTGGAACGGAATTGGTATTGAGCTAACATCTGTGGATGCAGGGAAACAGGTTGGAGGGATCCAACTGGATTCCTCAACAATATTGATTTATTTACTGATATTGTGATATTTGTTGATTATCATATACTGATATATGATGTCTTTGTTGTCGTGATTTGACTATTTGGTGCTGTTGCATCATCAGATCCATTTTTGAAGTTTTAAAATAATGATTTTTGATTTTAAAAAGAATTTTAAAGTGATTTTTGAAAGTATGCGTTTATTAAATTTTGAATTGTTAAAATAAGTAAACATTGTAATTTTATTGTTATAAAAGTTATATTTTTGGAAAATAGTACTTAAGTATGATTTTGGAGTTATATAAGATTTAAATAACGTTTTGTAAGTTATTAAAAGAATTGGTTTATTTAAGTTAAGATTTTTGAATTATTATAAACGGTTTATACAAAAGATTTCTAAGATTAATATTTATAAATTAAAAATATAGGAATTATAAAACGAGTTTTATCACGTGTTAAAATGAAGTATAAATGGATTTCATACGTAAATGAAATTTATAGATTTATAAATTGGGAAGTTATAAAATGAATAGATTTTGTAAAATAAAAGATTTATAAGAAATTAACTTATAAATCGGATTTTGGCATTTTAATTGAGATTTTCGAATAAGTATAAATGGTTTATAAATGAGACTTATAAAATATATTTTTATAAATCGAAATAATGGAATTCTAAAAGGAGTGATGTTAATGTTGAAAATAAGGTTATAAATAAAATCTTATAAGTAATAAGATTTCTAATTTGTGAAGTTTTAAAAGAACGATTTTGTAAATAAACGGATTATAAGTTTTTAACTTATAATATGGACTTCTGGTATATAATTGAGTTATATAAATTGAATTGGTAAATAAAGGAGATTTATAAATCGAAGTTTTATGAATAGAAATGGGATTTATAAACATTGTTTTATAAATCCAAAATCAATTGAATTTGATGAATTAAACATAGAAGTTTATTAAAGGAGATATATTCGTGATTTTGGACAGTAAATTATCCTTTAAGTTAAATGTCGTAATAATAAGAGTTTGGTTGGGAATTATATTCACGATTTTGGACAGTGAATATATCATTAAATAAAATGGATATGGTTTAGGGAAGTGATATTTTAAATAGAATTAAAACGATTTAAAGATGTTTTAAAATGCGTTAAGTATCGAATACATAGATTTCAACATTTATTGTTGAAATAGACGTTTTCGAGAAATAGAAGGAAATAGTGGACTATAACATCGTTGTTATAGTAAATGACTTCTGAAAGGAAATGTTTTATATGGTATTGGGATTTATATATCTATCTTAATTTCGAATCCCTATACTAGTGATTTTGGGTCGTCGTAACGATGTTTTACGCAACATTCGTTTTGACTCAAATAAATGTGTTTAAGAGAATGATTTCTTAAAGAATGAAATATGTACTTAATTTCGAATCCCTATACTAGTGATTTTGGGTCGTCGTAACGATGTTTTACGCAACATTCGTTTTGACTCAAATAAATGTGTTTAAGAGAATGATTTCTTAAAGAATGAAATATGTACTTAATTTCGATTTAAGTATATTAAATATTTTCCAAGTGTTGAAAATAAATGGATTTGTAAATTACTTATCATTAAATAAGTATGGAAATGTTTTCCAATATGAAGTGAATATTTTGAGATTTTATCTTTTAAAGATAAATTGAAAATGAATATTAGAAATCGATTTGGAAATCGTATATTCATAGATATTTTGGAATTGTAAATTCACTATGGAATTTATAAAAGAAAGGGAATTTGTTTAAAAATAAATATTGATTTATTTTTGAAGTGTGGAAATTATATATCTTGTAAAGATATTTTTGGAAAATAAATAATTTGGGAAATTATTTGTAATCTGGTGATGTTGAGCATGCCTATTGATAGTTAAATAACTGACTATCAATATTTACCTTTAAATAGGTATTTGTTGTGATTGCTTGAATTTGAATGCTACACTTATTTTTGAATAAGCGCTCACTATTCGGGTTAGCCGGGAAAGGACCTTGGGGTCGTATAACCCATTTCCAATATGTGATACGTCGTTATGGATTGCATTTGATGACCGGTGTTGAAGACCAGATATTTGTGAAAACGGAAGGATTACCGTCGAATGTTTCTGCATCGGTTGATCTCCGATATAGAAATTTATTACCCTTTGTGATGGGAAGTCTGGTCGTGATTAGTGAATATTCGGATTGCAAGGACTTCTTTGTAAGTGCCTTCGGTTCCGTTCGATCCCGAAACGGACTTGTATGGATGTGTGTCTGACGTTACAATTTGAGATATAAAGCTGGTTTCTATCAAATATATTTCCGTTGGTGGCAGAGAATTTATTCTCTTAGCTTAACACCCTTAGAGGTTATGTAGTTGATGGTTACTAGTGATACATTCCCAAATTGGTAATGTGGCATATGAAGTGTTGTTGAGCATTTGATGATCAAAGCACAGCTTTTATATAAAGCGTGGCTTTGTGGACGAGACTTCGTCGGACCTCACACGCCGGAAATGTTCAAAACAGGAAGGATGCAGCAAGGTTATTAGGGGGTACCGCCCCTTTAGTGTATGTCATTCTTTCTGGATAGAGGTGGTATCATGGTATTGAGCCCAGATACTTAGCCTGTGTTGTTGCTGCAAATTTATTGCTTTGTGGTTGCTGGAAATTGAGGATCCTCGGATGTAGATCGGTTACGATCGGGGAATGACATATTCGTGTCAGTAGTTACCTAGTTTGAAAGGTAACCCGGCCTTTTGTTGGCAGAGATCCGGTTAGGTTCTCGGGGCGTCTTTCCAGAGGCGTACCCATGTGGCAATGGGAAGTTCCTTGGCCTGACCATTTGTTGGAAATCCGAAGAAACAATACGACCCCTATACGGTTTTAGTTGTATAACCTGCCATGAAATGTGGCGGTAACCTGCTATTGAACATGGTAGCTATAGTAGGCATAAATGCAAAATGCCTATGCTGGCTAAGATTTATATCTTTACTTTCGAAATGATTTTTCCTACACTATGCACTAGTAATAATATCAAATGTTTCTTTTTAATGCGTATCAAGCATCTTTGACTATCATAAGGAGAAATCTACTCCAATTCTACGTTTGCATTGTGTGTGTGTGCGGGAGGCCTTATGGTAGTCTCATTTTCTAAAAAACATTGCGAATTTATTTTAAAAATTATTCCGTTCTTTGTTTTAAAGATAAACTGTTTTAGTTCTCACACTAGTCACATGACTGACTCGGAGTTTATTGTTTTCCTTTCTAAACTCTGGGTGCCGACCAATTTCCACACGGGCAGTCTAGAGTTAGGTTATCAGGATATTCTGGAATTCAGGAGTTGCTGGGAGGCAAGTTGGATGGCATGGCGTATTCACTAGTATATAGTATTTCTTTTCGGCTGTTTTGTTGTTGTACACTCTGATGATGTAATGTAATGTAATTGTGATGTAATGTAATAACTGATATAGTTCTTTTGTTTAAAGATTATTTATTTATCTATAATATGTTGTTCCGCTGCGATTGTGAGTTTCTGATGTTGTTCTGTTGTTTCTTTCTGTTCTATTCTATCTTTTTCTCTCTTCATCTATCTTTTCTTCTTCTTTAACCCTAACGGTACGGTTTTCCGGCATTCGATTGCTCGGCAGTTGAAACAGTGGACGTATTGATGTCGGTTTTCGAGCGTCGAAAAGTCACGTCGTTACAATTTTAAAAATTGATAAGAAAAATATTAAGTGTTTAAAATAATTTGGCTTGAGTTTTAAATTTAGAATGAATTAACAAAAAGTTTTATGGCTTAATAAAATAGATAATTTATTAGTAAAAAAATAATTTCTTTTAAAATAATTTTAATTTAATAATAAGATATTTATAAAAATAATATTAATAGTGTATTGTCTTTATAAATAGATTTTGAATAAAATTTGAAATTGTTATCTCAAATTAAATTTATATACATAAGTTTATTTGAAAATATTTGATTTGAATTTAAAATTCCAAAGTATAAATTTTAATTGTTTTAATTTTTATATGTATAAGTTTTATTTATAAACATGGTTTGTTTTTATTTCTTTTATAAATTTATATACAAATTAAAATATTAACTAACAAATTAAAATTTGTTTTAATACAAACATTAATTTGTAAATTAAGTACTAATCACTTTAAAAGAGACAAGTGTTGCATTCTTAGGCATTAATTTAACAAGTGTTCAAAAATTAACATAACAATGCGACAAATGTAGAAAATTTGTACGAGTGTAAAATTTTGTTTTGATTTTTCTTTTGTTTAATTAAATCTGAAAATTCCATTTATATAAACTTGCATCTTCATTCATACTTGCTTTTTCATTTCCTTAATAAAAAAGAAAACTTCAAAACTCTTCAAATTTAAAAACAGTGATTCCTCTTCAAAATTCTGCATATTCAAATCATGTACAAGTCTAAAAATTAGAAAACTCTTCAAAAACATCTCCATGTCAAAACTCCTCATCATAATCAAATCTGCACTTCCTCAAAATCCAAAAAAAATCTGCATATTCAACTTCCTAAAAATCAATAGACCTGCATTCTATTTTTCTGCAACTCGGAGATAAAATAAACTCTGCATGCACCTGGAAATGTACAAGTCTGCATATACTCTCTGCACAACTTCTGATTTGAATCTTATTTAAAAGCATCTGCATGCAAGTAATTTAGTCAAGAAAACTTGAGCATTCCAGTTTATCATACCTGCATTTCTATTCTGCAAATTTCAAAAGGGGAGAACAGAAGCTCTGCTTCTTCATGTGAGGTGAGTAACTTTTTAAATTTTAAAGTTAAAAATAGGCTTGCATGCTAGATTGTTTGTAATAAATAAGTATTGCTGTGTATAAATGAAAATGGAATGTGTACATGTTGTTGCTTCTATTACTTGTTCTGTTTTCTTGATTTTCCAGACAAATTTTTATTTAAAACCATATCTTTTAATTGGTTTTATGATACGATGAAATTTATTTAGTGGAGTTGGTTAACTGTCTGAAGATAATAATTAAAACTTTAAGTAAGTTAAATATGAGTAGTTGTCTCGGGGAAACACAGGAAACATCAGTGCAGGTTAAATTTAAAATAAAAATAAAAACCCAATCATATTAATATTTTAATTCAGTTTCATAAATTAAAAGTACTAACTGAAGCTTGATTTTTAAATCAAAAATCAGAACTTTTAGAGTTTAGTTTAAGTTGCAGCTAGTTCTTGAACTAAAAATGGATTTTTAGCAATTTTTTGTGATCCATGATCTGAGGAAGCTTGGGGTTCTTCTGGTTAGTAGATAAGTGTTAAGTGATACTCAGAAAAATCAGAGATGTGATTAAAATTGGTCAGAGAGGATGTAGTTTTTAATTCTTTTTTTAACCCTAGTTTTTCTCAGTGTCTGTTGAATCAATCTTTTCGACATGCTGGATTGATCGAGTGCTATGATATTTGGGGAATGGGTAGTTGGTGTATGGATGAGTTCGAGGCCGGAGTGGGTGGACCTCAGGTGGTCGGAGCGGCGTAAGATTGCCGTTGACAGGTTTTGGAGGAAACCTGACTTCTGTTTCCAAGTTTGATGATGTTGAGCTCGATTTGATTTCGTGGGTGGTAGCTTGTTTTGGATGTTCATGATATGCTGTAGGGTGGGATTCTGATGAGTAGCGATCATCCATGGCGACTTATGGTGGCTGGAATCGCCGTGCATATGCACGGCGATGAGATGTCTGGTGAAGTGTTTTGGGGTTTTGTTTGTTGAAGGGGAAGTTTTGGTTTTGCTCGAAGTAGGTGGGTATTTGACTCGGAGTAGATCTGCATTTGTCTCGAAGCAGGTTAGTTTGTCTCGGATTTCAAGTGGTATTACAGTTTCTGAAAAAACTGTACACAGTTTTTTTAAATTTTCTTTAGAACCTGAAGATTTTAAAGTTTTTGAAACTCAGTTTGAATTTTTGAACCTAGTTTAAATTCAGGTTTGAAGTTTGAAACTCAGGTTTAAATTTAAAATCTCAGATTTTAAATAAAAAAATAATGTTTTAAAAATTAACTTAATTAACTACTTTATTTTGTTAAGAGTAGTTTGAACTTTTAAAAAAAAATGTAGTTCTTGTTAGAATAGTAGCAAGTTTAAATGAAGTTTAAATCCGGGAACTTAGAAAATGAATTTCAGTTTTTGAAATTAAAGAAGGTTTAAACTTGAAAGTTTTAAATTAAATGTAAATTTAAGTTATTGAAATTTTGAAATGAATTTAACTTCAAAATTTTTATGAATTTCATTTTTAAGATAAACTCTTGTTTGTTTTGAAAATTTTAAAAGGTTTTAAATTGTTTAAACTTTGATTTAGCTTAAAATATATTCATTTTAAATCATGTATTTAAAATGAAATTTAAAAGTAAGTTTAAAGGAAAAATTGTTTTCAAATAAATTTGTTTTTGAACATAATTTAGAGATGTTTTATTTTAAATTAATTAAGATTTATGTTTTGGGAATTAATTTAATTAATGGAGTAATTGAGGAATGGTTAATGTTTGCGCCAAAATTGGTCACAAACACCCAATATCACGAAAGCACCCGTTTGCGTATTCAACTTGATAATAATCAACACAGAACTCAGCAACAATCAATATAAAATTCAGCTCTAGGTAATAAATCACAGTAATTCACAAACAACAATCACAAACACAGGACTTATAGTGGTTCGGCGTTCGTGCCTACGTCCACTTTGAAGGATTTCTCTTTATTGCTTTGCTCGATTCAATCGATTACAATGGATTACAGTAGATAATAGCTTTGAAATCTGAATACAACAGTGATTCTGATCAATAGACGTTAATCCGACAGAGTCTCAGCGTTCAATGGCAGAAGTTCTCGGAAGATCCCCCTTTCTGAAGGCTTCAGGGTGCTATTTATAGGCGTTGGAGGCCCAGATCTGGCTGAAACTTCGGGAGACCTCTTCTGGCACGTGAGTGGGCCCACGCGACCGACCCCACCAAGTTTCGTCTCGATCTGACATCGGTTCGAAGTCATTTTGAACCCATCAAGAAATGGTCCAATCGAGCTGAAACTTGGCAGGAACAATCTTTACCTTGTATGGAGGCTACTGTGAAAATTTGGTTGCATTTGGATTTGTGGTTAAGGAGATATGCTTGGTTCGAAATGAGCATTTTCGGTTGGCTGTGTCGTTCGAACCCATGACTTCGAACCCATGCATTCGAATCGATGGAAGCACGTGTTACCTAGTGACGTGTCGTGCACTCCTCGCATCGATCCTACTTTTTCTCCGTGTTGACCGCTTCGAACCCGGGGATTTCGCCGACTTCGTATCGATGACCGTTGCGTAGTTTGAATCGATCAACTGCATCTGCCTAGTTCGAACCGAGGGGAGGGAGCTTCCTTCGTATCGATGTCAAGCTCGTATATGTGATGGATACGAAATGAAGCTCCGCGATGGATTCGAAGGCAATCGGTTCGAAGTAGATGGAGGATGATGGATTCGAACACATCCATCCGAAGGGTCACGAACCGATCGATTCGAAGCGACCAATATCATGCCTGATCGGTTCGAATCGATCGGTTCGAAGTTAGCGGAGTGATGGGTTCAAAGCAGTGAGTATTGGATGGGTTCGAAGTGGATGGGTTCGAAGCACTCCAGTGTGATGGGTTCGAAACAGACAGTGACCACCTTTCTCAATTTGAATCCATCCTATCTCGAGCATACGAACTCGGATTGACTTGAAATTTGAAATGACGACTCATACGATCTTTATTGTCATGCTCTATCAATTTTGGCCCGTTTCGGACTCGGACAAAATTCATCGATATCCATAGTAAAGTGAAGTATAACCAATCTCTGAGACGAACTGTCTTTTGTTTTCGATCAATCTTTTGGTATCACGGCTTTGCCAAAAAGCGGGATAACAGTTAATTAATTTAATTAATTAATGATTTGAAATTAATGAATATTGGTTAATGATTGATCAATTTATATTTAAGATCATTAATTAGATTTTTAAATTAATGATTAACGAATTATTAATTAAGTAATTAAGTTTTAAATCAAGGTTAATTAATTAAATAATTAGACTTTAATTAATGGATAATTAAAGATAATTTAATTTCTAATTAGTCTAAGTTAATTACTTATTGAAAATAGTAAAAGAATGGTTAATGAAGGTCATTAACCAGGATTATTCAATAATTAATTAATGTGGTTAATTTTAATAATTAATTAGATTAATTGATTTAATAATAATCATTTGTGAATGGTTTTGAGTATAATTACTTAATGTAGTAATTTAGAAATTAATTACTTAAGGTAATTAAATGTGATTGTTTATTTTAATTAATTAAGTTTAATTAATTTTAAACACTTGGGTTTTAAAGATAATTACTTAATGTAATTAATGAATTGGAAATTACTTAGTTGAGTAATTGACTGATAATTACAGGTTGTAATTAATTGATGATGTTTAAGAATGAAGTAATTTGAAATGTAATTACGTAATAATTAATCAAGGGATTAATTAAGGAATTAATTAAGGGATAATTAATTTGGTTTAATAAAGTAATTAAGTTAGTTAATTACTGAATGTAATTAATCTGGGATGATTAATAATTATGAGTTAATTAATTTAGGAAGATAATTTTATCAAAAATAATTAAGGGTCATTAATTATTATAATTAATGATGTAATTAAAAGTTGATTAATTATGATTAATTTATCAATAATAAGTAATTAAAGAAAATTAATTAATATAATTAATTAAGGATTAATGTGATTAATTATGATTAATTAATTAATTGAAGTAATTAAAGGTTAATCACTGTTGATTGAGAATAATTAAATTGTGAAATTAATTAAGGATAATTACATGAGTGTAATTAAGGGTAATTAATCAAGGGTGATTAATTAAGGAGATTAATAATGAATGATTAATTAATTAATTGTAATCAATTAAATGATTAAGTAAGAAAGATTTATATTGGTGAAGTGATTAATTTAGTTTATTTTAAATTAAATAAAGATGAAGTAATTAATTTAATTCACTTTTAATTAATTAGAGATGGAGATAGTTAATTTAATTCATTTTAAATTCATTATATTGTGATGAGTAAATCTTTTCTTATGTATGTATGGATGGCATTGATTGACTTGGATGCTTTGAGATCTCAGAAATGAGATAAATAAGATTGTGTGGTATGAATGCTTGGTTGCATTGTGATGGTAACATAGATTATCTATTGTGATGGTGATATATGGATTATCCATTTTGATATTGACAATGTGGATTACCTGTTATTTGATAATGTTGATTATTAATTGTGATTTGTGAGATGTCTATCTGTGTGAATATAGATAATTGAATTGTTTTAAACTTTAAAACAACTTGACCTAAAAGACACACTTTGGATTTTGATGAGACCGGGATCGGGTTTCCATAATTGGATATTCGAAAACCGCATGGATTCCAATTAAACGTTAGGTCGTGAATCCAAGTAGAGCTTTGTGAAGACTCGAGGTGTAAGGACTATTCGTCAGTATAACTATGGGGGTGATTCCGTGATGAGTTTGACGGAATAGTACTTATAGATTCGAGTTGGTGGTTCAGAGTACAAGGGTTATCGTCGTTAACTCTGAGTGTAAATGAGTGTCACGAGATAATGCCTTCGTTTTCGTTCGAACCCGGAACGAACTTGTATGGATTGAATGCTTTCAGAACATCGTCAGGTGGACGATGAGCATTCTAAATGATATGTCATATAAAGGTAATCATAGCCTCAAGCCTCATCAACCGGAATGGCTAAAACAGGGGAGGTGCAGCAAGGCTTCGTGGGTAGCCCCCACTTGAGAGTGAGATTTACCCTTGTCTAGAGGTTCCTTTATATTCGGCTGTGTGGGCGGTTGCTAGCTATAACCGTGGGGTTGTCTTGTTCAGAACTGTTCAGTAAGGAATGGGTCCGGCCTTGTGTTATAGGGGAGCGGGCGTACTCCTCGGTACGTTGATCTAGGCCACGTACTATGACGGGCGGTACCCTAGTAGCCCTTCCAGTATGGAATCCAAAATCCAATAAGTGCCAACGGTTTTGATTGTATTACCCACTTTTGTGGCTAGTAGCTGGAATTTAATAGATGTAACAATTTCGGCTATTTCTTATTGTTGAATATGCGCTTATATGATTTTTGTTTGATGATAATAAACATATATAAATTCGTTTAAATGTATTTGATAATATACTATTTTATTTTTCACAGATTAAATAAATATTTGCTGAATAAAATAAATAACACAGAATTTGAATTCAAACGAATATTTTATTCAAACAAATATTTATTACAATTTTGAATAGTATACAAATTCAAGCTCTCACTATTCACTATACAACTTTGATACAAATTCAATTACATCACATTTCACATTTACAATTCACCTCACTACATATCACTCACACTCGTATTTTTATCTTCAACTGCATTCCAGTTTGAATCCAGCATCTGGGCAATCTGCAAAAATATAAACTAACGCAGTAAAATTGAAAATAAAATATTTTTGCAATATAAAATAAAAGATGAATTTTGAAAATAATATTTGCCTCAGTTATTTGGGTTGTTCGTCATAATTTAAATTTGAATTCATCATACACGAACAACTTGTGACATACACAGTGTATTACTGTATATGCCACAAGGCCGTGCTCGCCGATATATACACTTGATTGTTTTACAGGGACAGGTGAGCACAGGTCAAACCCAAATGAAAAATCGGGTTCAACTCACGTGCAATAACATTGAAAATCACGACACAAGCACAAGGTCAAATCCGAGTTTTGAAACTGGATTCAACACAAGGCGACATGACATGAATGCAATGAAGACCAACATCAAAATGGACTGCAACATGGATATCACAATCAAACTGCAACAAGGCAACTAGGAATGAACAGAACATAACAGCACCAATGCAAGCAAGTCAGTGGCAAAACACAAACTGCAGTGGACAGACCAGAGTGCATCAGTGCCAAGAAACTCAAGTGCACGACTAAACTGACGATGAATACAACTTGAAGCATACAAGCTCAATGAAGATTGCAGCAACAACAGTGAGCACACTCATATGAACAAATGCAAAGAACAATGAAGTATGCACAACAAATAACATACACCAAAGCTAACAGCAGTGTCAAGAAACTCAAGTGCACGACTAAACTGACGATGAATACAACTTGAAGCATACAAGCTCAATGAAGATTGCAGCAATATACAGATGAACTAAAGTATGGAACAAATGCAACTTGGACTGAAACAAACAAAGACTACAGCAAAAACTGAACCAATGACATGACAATGCTCAAGACCAAAGCAAACTACTTAACAATGCACAAGTGAAGTTAAGCACAATTCAGATAACATGTCAAAGACCAACTGCGTAATGCAAATAAATTCGAACCAAGTATGGCAGTGAAACTCAAGCAAGTAAGTACAAACTGATGCATGATGAATCAGACAAGCAATGAAAATATAAAAGGTATGTATCAGACTCTCCACCGAGAAAACAATGAATCAACAATGCTTGAAGACTGCAGCATCAATTAAACGTCCAATATAAATGCACATAGCAAGCTACATGAAGACAGAGCTCAAGATTACAACTCAAAGTTCAATGCAGACAGCATAATGATCCAAACATCAACAAAGGAGCAAACCAAATATGCAGTGCATTCTCAAGTACACAGTGAAATCGCCACAGTCTCAAACTCGAATGACCAAAGCCAAATATGACAGTAGTTTTAAAAAATCAAGTCAAAGCCAAGTACAACAAGAAATAATCAATGTGCAACTGCAAGTGAACAAATATGCATATTCCAGTGATGCAACTAAGCACAAGTCAATTACTACATAACACAGCAGTGCAAACACTTCGAGTAGGACACAGCAGTATACAAGTATCAGCAACAAATTCATGGATGCAAAGAAAACACTCAGTGTCAAGGTCGAAGTGGCAGTGAAATCAATGTTGAACAAGTCAAAATCCAAGTCGAAGTCAACCAGAGAAAACCACGAAATTAATCAACACCGTACTGTACATTGACCAAATTGATGCCGTGAACATCAAGTAAGCAAGCATCACAAATACGAAGTGACAAAGTCAGAATCAATCTCAATCGTTCAAGAACAATAAAGTGGCCGAGATGAAGAATTTGACAAATTCAAATCAACATATACGAACGCAATTCTAGGATTTCGAATCCTATAAATACACAATATCATCATCGGCATAAAATATAGAGTTCGAACAAGCCAAAATCAGACAAGCAAAAGGATAAAATACATACCGAAATCACGAATCGAACTCGATCAAAATTGAAGAGCCGTGAGCAAAGCAAACTGCATCGAAGCATACCATCAAACTGTATCGAGCGGCACTTCAATTTTGCACAACCCTAGTTTAAATCGCAAGGAGCAATAGCAAATTACCAGAAGCCCTAATTCGCAAAGAGGAACAAAGAGGGGCGGCCATTTTCTTTCACGAAGAAAATAATAGTAAAAGGAACGGGTTGAAGAAAATAAAAGGCCGGCCTAGTTTATGTTAAAAGGGGTTTTAAAAATTTATAAGAAGGGTTTAAATTTAAATAGGGTTTTGTTATTTTAATTTGTTTTTTAATTTGTATTTTCTTTTAAACCGTTTTTAATTTTCTAGTCGTGTGACTAGGGTACAAACTACGGTGTGTAGTTTGGGAATTCGCAACTCGGTAGTTGAGTTGTGGTCAGGTTTTTGAGCGTAGAGTTAGATTAGTCAATAGCGGGTATAGCGAGTTTACGTGTGTAAGCGAGGGACTATCTAATTTCTAGTAGAAACCTTGGGGGCAGCACATAGGCAGGTTTTTGCCGAAGCTGGGTAAATTCTGTATTGTTCTGTTTTATTCTGTTATTTATATTCTGCGATATCTGTGCTGCTATTCTGTGATCTGAATTGAAATTAATTGATAAGCTTCCGCGATTAATTTTTATAATTTACACTATCACCCTATTCACCCCCCCTCTAGGGTGAAATCGATCCTACAAGTGGTATCAGAGCTAGGATCAAAAGCCGTTTTGTTTTAAAATTTTGATTTTACAAAAATCAATTTTTGTTTAAAAATTCGTGTGTCAAAAATCAATTTTTGTTTTATATATTTGTGTTTCAAAAAAAAATAAAATCGGTTTTTGTTTTAAAAATTTGAATTTTTAAAATGGCTTCTTTTAATAATGCTTTTGCAGAGGGTCAGTCGATAGTTAGACCACCAATGTTCAATGGTGAATATGCTTACTGGAAAAATAGAATGCAAATTTTTCTGAAACCATTGACGCTTGGAATATTGTTGAGACAGGTTATAGAATACCAACTATAACTGTAGATAATCAGGAAATAGAGAAACCAAAGGAACAATGGACAGAACTAGAAAATAAATTACAAAATACTAATGCCAAAGCTATGAATTCTATTATCTGTTCATTGGATCAATTTGAATTTAATCGTGTCTCTCATTGTCTAACTGCGCAGGAAATATGGCACATACTAGAAGTGACACACGAAGGAACATCTCAAGTCAAAGAATCTCGCCTTGCAATGCTAAGCAGCGAATACGAGAACTTCAAAATGGCGAAGGAAGAAAATGTTAAAGAGATGTACGGACGACTCTCCAATATCGTATGCAAATCAAAAGCTCTCGGAAAAACATACACCGAACTAGAAATAGTCCGGAAAATCCTCAGAGTCCTTCCACGAAGCTTTGAAGCAAAAGTAACTGCCATACAAGAATCGAAAGATTTAAAACAACTTAAAGTTGAGGAACTCATCGGAAATCTCACCACTTATGAGCTTGAAATGAAATTCAAAGAAGAGCGTGAAGGAGGTGACACTCAAAAGAAATCAATAGCTCTCAAAGGAACAACCGAAAGTGATGATGATAACGATGAAGATGATGGAGCAGCAGAATTGGAGCTGTTAATAAGGAAATTCAAAAAATGGAATCAAAAACATGGAAATTCAGCTCGAAATCAAAAAGCAAAAAGCAGAATAGCCAAAGCACTAGACTACTCAGAAGAACAAAAGTTTATTTGTTATAATTGCAACAAACCCGGCCATATCAAGCCCGATTGTCCACAAATTAAATCCAGCCATGGAAAGAAACAGAAAAAGAAAAGTTTTGCAGCCACTTGGGATGAAATAGACGAGAATGATCAAAGCACTGGCAGTGAAAGCGAAAAGGCAGAATTGTGTCTTCAAGGTGATACAACTGACAGTGACGATGACGAGCCAAGTGAGGTATCAAAACTTACCCATTCTGAGTTGCTTATATATTTTCATGAAGTAAACGGTTGTTTTGAACGACTTAGGGAAAAATACGCCAAACTTGAATCTCAAAAAGATACTTTGATAGAATGTAATAAACAACTTGATCAATTAGTTAAAACCTATCAAAGTAGGATCCCTAAGTGTGATAAGTGTCCAACATTTGATGAAGAAATTAAAAAATCAGAAATTAAAATAAAATCGCTTGAAAATGAAATTCTGATTTTAAAGGAGAATGAAAATACTAGGAGAGAGAATTCTATTAAAAAGTGCACACAGTTGTTAAACGGAAATGAATCTCTCAAATCACAAGTCCAACAATTGTCAACGACTTTAGATAAATTTTCAAAAAGTGAAAAATCGTTGAATATGCTATTAGGAAAGCAAACTGTTAATACGGTTAGACAAGGACTTGGATATAATAATTCGAAAATTGTTGAAAACAAGATTAATCAAGTTAATTCTATGTGCACAATTTGTAGAAAATTTGGACACGGTCACAATAATTGTTGGTATAGACCCAAACATGTGAAAACTATATCGATTTGGGTTCCAAAAGGCACAAATATAAAATCTCTCAAAGTTAAACAAATTTGGGTGCCAAAGGGAACAATTATAAATAGTTTTGGGTCTACACAAAATTATTTTTCAAAATTTTCTGCCACTAACAACCATGGACCTATAAAAACAAATAGGTCACATAAATCCTTTTCTGTGTAGGTGTGGTGGCAGGCTAAGGAACAACAATAGTGTTCTCTGGATTTTGGCTGTTCCAGAAACACAACGGGCGACAAAGCTAAGTTCCTTAGCCTAGTATAAAAGTGACAGAATCACAACGGACAACAACGAAAAATATCGTAAAGGTAAAACAGGTATGATATGTTTTAAACGATATATTAAATGTGATAATCTGAACCGTATTTTGAATTAATCCAGCCAATATTGAGATTGATGAAAAGATGATGATTTTTGATTCTGATTTATTCAAAATAGTTAAGCCAATTATATTCTTATAAAATTCTCTAAATTCTTTGAATTACTTCATATATATCATTTTTGATTAAAAATAGTGTTTTGTTGGATATTACAATTGGTTATAATATGACTGACTCTATATTCACGTTTTTCGATTATTTACACAGCTTCATTTCAAATTCAAAAGAATGTCATTTAAATTGTTGTTAAAATTGAATTTGAAAGTTTTGGTGCAGACTTTATGTTTTGGTCAATAAAATTCAATTGATGAGAATTTTGAGTGAAAAAGAAATTCAGATGCAGATTACACTGGTAATCTAGTTGATAGAAAAATTACTAGTTGAACGTGATTTTTGAGACACTTAGTAACTGCATCGTTTTTTCAAAGAAAATATCTGCATATTCTTCATTTAAAATAATTTTCAAATAGCAGAAAATTTTCTTTTAAAACCCCCTGGAGAAAATCATTTTTTTGACCATATTTTCAGATTAGTCATTTTGAAAAATTAATTTCATAATTATTTTTGAATTAATTTTAAATGACTATTTTGACTAATCTGACTTCCTATTGTTTATCAAAAAGAAAAATAGTGATTGAAAAAGTGATGAGTGTTAATATTGATCAAATATTATGACTCGAGACGATATAATTAATAAATTTCTTTAGAAATTTAAACAAGAGTTATAAAAATTTTTGTTGGTAAAAAATTCCATGACCATCTCTATGTCTATCATGTTTTCTATCAACCATCACTCATCAAAATTCTATATAGTTTGTCAATATGTGGTACTTTAAACAGGAATCGTTCGTTTTTCATTTTTACATTTTTTTTTAAAATAAAAAAAAATTTAAATAAATAAATAAATACCAAAGTATTCACTCTCATTTAAAAGTCCTCACGGTTATGCATGGGTGAATTACTTGGAATTTGTTATGTGCTTCCATGCTCATTTAAAAGTCCTCGCGGTTATGCATGTATGGAACGCATATCAAAAGTTGATTTGTAAAATAAGCAAGTTGATTCTAATCCCATTTAAAAGTCCTTACGGTTATGCGTGGTTAGAAGATACTTGAATTAATTTTTTTTTAAAATAAATTTGGAATACTACTAATCTCATTTAAAAGTCCTAACGGTTATGCATGGTTAGTAGATACTCAAATTCCTGATATAAAAATACCACAAATAGACACAACTGTATGGTTTTATATGATGACATCATCTCCATCATTCTAAAAGTGGAATATGAGCCTAACAAAATATTTATGATTTTTGTTTGATTTTTTATTTAAATTTGATATTTATATTCAATTGAGTTTTAATGTTGGATTGATATCAATTACTTTTTCTCTATTTTCTCTAACACTATTATTCTTTTGCTGATAACAAAAGGGGGAGAGAAAAGTTAAGATTTTGTCAAATAAAATCAAGCAAAGGTCAAATAATTTTCTATTTGCATCTAGAATTATTTGCATATTTTTATTTGTATGCATATATGTAAGGGGAGCATCGTATAGAGAGGAAGCATTTAAATAGGGGGAGCAATTAGAATATATCAATGATCAAATACATTTAACATATTCAAAATCTTAAATATATGTTTGTTATCATCAAAAGGGGGAGATTGTTGAATATGCGCTTATATGATTTTTGTTTGATGATAATAAACATATATACATTCGTTTAAATGTATTTGATAATATACTACTTTATTTTTCACAGATTAAATAAATATTTGCTGAATAAAATAAATAACACAGAATTTGAATTCAAACGAATATTTTATTCAAACAAATATTTATTACAATTTTGAATAGTATACAAATTCAAGCTCTCACTATTCACTATACAACTTTGATACAAATTCTATTACATCACATTTCACATTTACAATTCACCTCACTACATATCACTCACACTCGTATTTTTATCTTCAACTGCAGTTCAGTTTGAATCCAGCATCTGGGCAATCTGCAAAAATATAAACTAACGCAGTAAAATTGAAAATAAAATATTTATGCAATATAAAATAAAAGATGAATTTTGAAAATAATATTTGCCTCAGTTATTTGGGTTGTTCGTCATAATTTAAATTTGAATTCATCATACACGAACAACTTGTGACATACACAGTGTATTACTGTATATGCCACAAGGCCGTGCTCGCCGATATATACACTTGACTGTTTTACAGGGACAGGTGAGCACAGGTCAAACCCAAATGAAAAATCGGGTTCAACTCACGTGCAATAACATTGAAAATCACGACACAAGCACAAGGTCAAATCCGAGTTTTGAAACTGGATTCAACACAAGGCGACATGACATGAATGCAATGAAGACCAACATCAAAATGGACTGCAACATGGATATCACAATCAAACTGCAACAAGGCAACTAGGAATGAACAGAACATAACAGCACCAATGCAAGCAAGTCAGTGGCAAAACACAAACTGCAGTGGACAGACCAGAGTGCATCAGTGCCAAGAAACTCAAGTGCACGACTAAACTGACGATGAATACAACTTAAAGCATACAAGCTCAATGAAGATTGCAGCAACAACAGTGAGCACACTCATATGAACAAATGCAAAGAACAATGAAGTATGCACAGCAAATAACATACACCAAAGCTAACAGAAGTGTCAAGAAACTCAAGTGCACGACTAAACTGACGATGAATACAACTTGAAGCATACAAGCTCAATGAAGATTGCAGCAATATACAGATGAACTAAAGTATGGAACAAATGCAACTTGGACTGAAACAAACAAAGACTACTGCAAAAACTGAACCAATGACACGACAATGCTCAAGACCAAAGCAAACTACTTAACAATGCACAAGTGAAGTTAAGCACAATTCAGATAACATGTCAAAGACCAACCGCGTAATGCAAATAAATTCGAACCAAGTATGGCAGTGAAACTCAAGCAAGTAAGTACAAACTGATGCATGATGAATCAGACAAGCAATGAAAATATAAAAGGTATGTATCAGACTCTCCACCGAGAAAACAATGAATCAACAATGCTTGAAGACTGCAGCATCAATTAAACGGCCAATATAAATGCACATAGCAAGCTACATGAAGACAGAGCTCAAGATTACAACTCAAAGTTCAATGCAGACAGCATAATGATCCAAACATCAACAAAGGAGCAAACCAAATATGCAGTGCATTCTCAAGTACACAGTGAAATTGCCACAGTCTCAAACTCGAATGACCAAAGCCAAATATGATAGTAGTTTTAAAAAATCAAGTCAAAGCCAAGTACAACAAGAAATAATCAATGTGCAACTGCAAGTGAACAAATATGCATATTCCAGTGATGCAACTAAGCACAAGTCAATTACTACATAACACAGCAGTGCAAACACTTCGAGTAGGACACAACAGTATACAAGTATCAACAACAAATCCATGGATGCAAAGAAAACACTCAGTGTCAAGGTCGAAGTGGCAGTGAAATCAATGTTGAACAAGTCAAAATCCAAGTCGAAGTCAACCAGAGAAAACCACGAAATTAATCAACACCGTAATGTACATTGACCAAATTGATGCCGTGAACATCAAGTAAGCAAGCATCACAAATACGAAGTGACAAAGTCAGAATCAATCTCAATCGTTCAAGAACAATAAAGTGGCCGAGATGAAGAATTTGACAAATTCAAATCAACATATACGAACGCAATTCTAGGATTTCGAATCCTATAAATACACAATATCATCATCGGCATAAAATATAGAGTTCGAACAAGCCAAAATCAGACAAGCAAAAGGATAAAATACATACCGAAATCACGAATCGAACTCGATCAAAATTGAAGAGCCGTGAGCAAAGCTGTAACGACCCAGAATTTTATTTAATTAAAATTTTAATATTTAATTTATTTTAAATATTAATAAGTGAATTTATAAGTCAAATAAATTTTTATTTGAATTATTGGATTTAATTGAATAATTAAATCGATAATTTAATATGTTAAATTATGGAAATAATTGAAAATATAGTTAAATATGATTGAAAATGATTTGTAAAATTTTATTTTATCATATGGAAGTTAGAACGATATTTTAGAACTTTTAAAATCGAATTAAAAGTTAATTTGTGAAAATTGAATATTTTAATAATTAAATCGACTAGTGAAAATAGTCAATTTTTGAACAGTCTCAGAATTGAACGAAACCAGTTCCATTGGATCCGTAATAGTTAGTTATTACCGGATTTCAAATTTCGTGTCAATCAGAGCTACCGTTTGATCGCTGCAGCTCGAAACGCATCGATTTATTTTTAATTTTAATTTGGCGAGTTAAAATAGCCATTTTTCAAAAAGTCTTGGATTTCGACGAAACCAGTTTCATCGGATCCGTAATGTGATATTATTGTAAGGTTTCAAATTTCAAGTCAATTGGATTTACCGTTTGTCCGGTACAAATTAAAACGCCTAGAAATCGAGTTAAATCGGTTTAATTTAAATTGAGCGTTTATAGCCATAACTCGCACAGATGTCCGAATTAGCTTCCGAAACCTATTCCATTGCATCCGGAACGCGGGGTAAACCCTAGGTACGTCAGTTACGGCGCGTAAATCGGAGTTCGGAATTTCCGGGATGAATAGTGTTTCGATTTTCTTTATAAATAGCCCCTACCCCTTCACAAAAAAAAATAAAAATAAAATAAAAACCCTAGCAAAACTGCAGCCGCCACCCCCCCTGAACGGCCAGAAACTCATGTATTCCTCCCTCCAAATCTCCAAATCCATCAAGAATTAGCAGGAATGTTCAACTAGAGAATTGAAGAGGGCGATGAGAGCTAGAGATTCAACGGTTATGATCGGAAACGGAGTCGTGTGGAGGAAGCTACAGGCCCGCGTCCCTGGGTTGTTGCGCATGCTTTTCGAGGCGCTGGGTGGGTGCGCGCGTGGCCGGTCTTGGGCCGATGGTGTGTGGTGGAAGGGGCTACGACGTGATGCTAGTTGATCGAATTATCATGCGTCGAGGAGGCTCGAATTTGGAGCCCTAGTTTCGAGCATGGTTGGGTTCTTTACTGGAGATGCATACGAAGGAGAAGGAGATGAAGGGGGGACGGCCAGATTTGCATGATGCTAGGATGGACGGCAGATGTTTGAATGTGGGTTTAAAATTTTTAAGTTTTGTTGTATTTGTGTATATAAATTCGAGTAAACTTCAATAATTCATAACTTTTTCATACGAGGTCGAAAAAATGCAAACTCAGTTGCGTTGGAATCGTATGGACGAGCACTACGCGATGGAGTTGGTTTGGAGTCGTTTGGAGTTAGTCAGAATTTTGGGTAAAATTAAACGTCCGTTTAATTTTATTCGAAATAAATCGCTAAAACGGAAATAAAACCAAGGTGAGAATTCCTCACTCAATCGAATCAGTTTCGATTTTATTTTAAATAGATAGATTTAAAATATTTGAATGCATGTTTGAATGTTGATGAATATCTATTGATTGTTAAAATAGACATTATGCGCCGTTATTAAGCGGATGTTATTTATTAAAAACATATACCGCGAATATTTCATAAACAGTGAAATTGGTATTATAAATAATATCAATATATATATATTGGCATATGTATATATTGCAGTTGTTGATTTCCCACATTTTTTGTTTAGCGGATGAGACCCTATTACGCCGTTATTAAGCGGATAATATTTACTAAGAACATATACCGCGATAATTTCGTACTGGAGCGAAATTGGTATTGTGCTAATGTTTTTGGATGCAGGAAAACAGGTTGGAGGGATCCAACTGGATTCCTCAACAGTTTTTATTTGATTTCAGATATTTTGATATTTGATGGATTTTCATATTGATATATGATATCGTTGTAGTCGTGATTGACTATTTGGTGTGTAGCATCATTGGACCCAAATTTTGGGATTTTAAAATGATTTTTAAAGTGATTTTTGAGAATATACTATATTTTGGAATTGATCCATTTTATATAAATAAACGTTATAATTTTTAAAAGTTATAAAAATTATGATTTTTGAGAAATATAGTTAAAAACTGATTTTTGAGAATATGATGCTATTGAGTTTATAAAATAGTTTAGTCGAGATATTTTAGAATTTTTGTGAAAAGTTTAAATATAGGATTTATAAAATTTAATTATTTTATAAATCAAAATGGTAAAATAATAAAGGAGATTAAAGAAGTTTTAAAAGAATAATATAAATTGAATTATATTAAGAGATTTATAAATGGATATTTATAAATTGAAATATGGACATTATAAAACGAGTTTTTATAAGTGTTTGAATGAAGTGAAAATGAATTTCATAATTGAATGGAATTTATAGAATTTTATACGGTGAAGTTATAAATGGAATTTTATAAGCAGTAGGTTTATAAAATTTATTAAGTTATTAAAATAATGATTTTGGATAAATAAATGAATCTTATAAGTTATAAGATTTATGATTTGGAAAGTCTTTGAAAGAACGATTTTGTAAAATAATCGTTTTATAAGTATTTAACTTATAATATGAACTTTTAGTTTATAATTGAGTTATAAACTGGAATAGGTTAATAAAAGAATTTATAAAAAGGAAGTTTTTATAAATAAATAGAAATGGAATTTATAAACGTTGTTTCATAAATTCGCAAATGACTTATTTTGACAAGAAAATTTGTTGAAACCTATAAATGGAGTTATATTCACATTTTTGAATAGTGAATAATCCTTTGAATTAAAATGAATAAAAGGATGAAATTGTTAACGTAGTATATTCACGTTTTTGAATAGTGAATAATATGTTAAAGAAATTGTTTTGAATGTGATATTTGAAATAGAATTAAAACGATCTAACGATGTTTTAAATGTGTTGAGATTCGAAACCATAGATTTCAACATTTATTGTTGAAATAGACGTTTTCGAGAAATAAAAGGAAATAGTAGACTATAACACTGTTGTTATAGTAAATGATTTCCGAAAGGAAATGTTTTGTATAGTATTGGGATTTATATATCTATTTTAATTTCGAATCCCTATACTAGTGATTTTGGGACGTCGTAACGATGTTTTACGCAACATTCGTTGTGGCCCAAATAGAAATGTTTAAAGTGAATGATTTTCCTTAAAGAATGAAATATATACTTAATTTCGATTTAAGTATATTGAATATTTTCTAAGTGTTGAAAATAAATAAAATTTGTGAATTACTTATTAAATAAGTATGGAATTGTTTTCCAATATGAAGTGATATTAGAATTTATCTTTTTGAAGATAAATTGAAAACGGATAATTGAAAACGTATATCAATAGATATTGTGAAATGTAAATTCACTAAGGGATTTATAAAGGAAGTGGAATTGGTTTAAAAATAAATATTGATTTATTTTTGAAGTGTGAAATTATATATCTTGTAAAGATATTTTGGAAAATAAATAATTTGGAAAATTATTTGGAATCTGGTGATGTGTGCATATCCAGTGATAGTTCAATAACCGACTATCAATATTTCCCTTTGAATGGGTGATTGATGTGAATTGTTTGAATGTGAATGCTACACTTATTTTTGAATAAGCGCTCACTATTCGGGTTAACCGGGAAAGGACCATGGGGTCGTATAACCCATTCCGAATATGTGATACGTCGTTGTGAATTGCATTGAAGATCGGTGTTGAAGACCCGGTATTTGCGAGAGCGATAGGATGACCTGTCGATTTACTCTGCACCGAGTTGCTCCGGTATAGAGTTCTCCATATGTGATGGTGAATCCGATCAGGATTGTGAATATCCGGATTGCAAGGACTTCTTTGTAAGTGCCCTCGGTTTTGTTCGATCCCGGAACAGACTTGTATGGATTGTGTGTCTGACATTACAAGTTGAGATATAAAGCCGATTTCATTCAAATATATTTCTGTTGGTGGCGGAGAATTTATTCTTTTAGCTTAACACCCTTCTCTGAGACGTACGAGCTCAGAGGTTATATAGTTGAAGTTATCAGCGATATATTCCCAATTTGGTAATGTGATATGCTGAGTGATGCTGAAATGATCATTGTGTTGATTATTGTGATAGGATCGTTTATTTGATCGTCTATCTTAGTGATCATTGTGTTGATCATTTGTTGACCCAAAGCATGGCTTTTGTATAAAGTATGTTTTTGTGGGCGTGACTTCGTCGAGCCTCACACCCCGGAAATGGTCAAAACAGGAAAGATGCGGCAAGGTTATGAGGGGTAGCACCCTTTAGGGTATGTACATTTCCTTCTGGATAGAGGTGGTATCATGGTATGGAGCCCAGATATTTAACCTACGTGGTTACTACGAATTTATTACTTTGTGGTTGTTGGTTATCGGGATCCCGTGAGAAAGGTCGTTTACGATCGGGGAATGGCGTGCTCGTGTCAGTAGTTACCCAGTTAGGGGTAACCCGGCCTTGTGTTGGCAGAGTTCCGGTTTGGTTCTCGGGGATGTCTTTCCAGAGGCATTCTCATGTGGCAATGGGAAGTTCCTTGGCCTGACCATTTGTTGGAAATCCAAAGAAACAATACGTGACTTGTACGGTTTTAGTTGTAGAACCTGCTTCCTCAGGAAGTAGCTATAGTAGGCATAATATAATGGTACCTATGCTGGCTAAGATTTATATTCTACTTTCGAAATGAATTTTCTACACTATGCACTAATAATAATATCAAATGTTATTTTAAATGCGTATCAAGCATGTTTGACTATCATAAGGAGAAATCTTCTCCAAGTCTGGGTTTGCATTGTGTATGTGGCAGGAGGTCTTATGGTAGTCTCATTTTTAAAAGCATTGCGAATTGAAATAAAAATATTCCTTTATTTTGATTTTTAAAGATAAATAAACTGTTTTGAGTTCTCACACCAGTCACATGACTGACTTGGAGTTTATTGTTTTCCTTCCTAAACTCTGGGTGCCCACCAATTTCCACACGAGCAGTCAAGAGTTAGGTTTATCAGGATATTCTGGATATTCTGGAGTTGCTGGAGGCAAGGTGGATGGCATGGCGTATACTAGTATATAGTATTTCTTTTTCCGCTGCACTGTTTGTTGTTGTATATTGTTGTACACTCTGATGATATGATGTAATGTAATGTGATGTAATGTAATAACTGATATAGTTCTTTGTTTAAAGATTATTCATTTATTATTATATGTTGTTCCGCTGCGAATTGTGAGATTCTGATGTTGTTTTGTTCTTGTTTTCTATTCCGTCCTATTTTCTTCTGTCTTTTCTGTTTCCTTTCTCTTCTCTTTTCTTTCTATTTTAATATTTTCTACCTTCTTCTCTTTCTTTTTCTTTTCTTAAATTTTTCTTAAAACCCCTAAGGGTTCGTATTTTCGTTCATCTTGAATTAAACAAAGGAGATTAGTGTCTATTCAAGGAGTACGGAACCCTAACTATTCGGTTTTTCGGCAACGAAAAATCGCGTACGTTACAAAAGCAAACTGCATCGAAGCATACCATCAAACTGTATCGAGCGGCGCTTCAATTTTGCACAACCCTAGTTTAAATCGCAAGGAGCAATAGCAAATTACCAGAAGCCCTAATTCGCAAAGAGGAACAAAGAGGGGCGGCCATTTTCTTTCACGAAGAAAATAATAGTAAAAGGAACGGGTTGAAGAAAATAAAAGGCCGGCCTAGTTTATGTTAAAAGGGGTTTTAAAAATTTATAAGAAGGGTTTAAATTTAAATAGGGTTTTGTTATTTTAATTTGTTTTTTAATTTGTATTTTCTTTTAAACCGTTTTTAATTTTCTAGTCGTGTGACTAGGGTACAAACTACGGTGTGTAGTTTGGGAATTCGCAACTCGGTAGTTGAGTTGTGGTCAGGGTTTTGAGCGTAGAGTTAGATTAGTCAATAGCGGGTATAGCGAGTTTACGTGTGTAAGCGAGGGACTATCTAATTTCTAGTAAAAACCTTGGGCGCAGCACGTAGGCAGGTTTTTGCCGAAGCTGGGTAAATTCTGTGTTGTTCTGTTTTATTCTGTTATTTATATTCTGCGATATCTGTGCTGCTATTCTGTGATCTGAATTGAAATTAATTGATAAGCTTCCGCGATTAATTTTTATAATTTACACTATCACCCTATTCACCCCCCCTCTAGGGTGAAATCGATCCTACACTAATTTACTTGAAAACCCTAGACACTATTATAATATCATGGGATTTCCTATCAAATGTTTTTTTAGCGTAAGGTAAAAACTTTCCATGTTTATGCGTGGGAAGTCTTACGTGATACCTTTCTTTTCAAAAGGTTTTTAAAAGTTAAGCAACCTTAACCTGTTACTCACACCAGACCCATGTCTGACCCGGAGTTTATCTTTGTTTTCTTAAATTCTTGGGTACTCAAAATTTTACGAGTAGCCAAGGGATTCAGGTTAGCTTTGATGAATTGTGAAGGAGCAATGGAGCAGGAGGCTTCTGCGTGTAGATATGTAGTATTCCGCTGTGTAGATTTCTCTGAGTAGTTTCTTATTCTGTTTTGAGTTGTATAACTAGACAGATGTCTATAACTGTCTAGTATGTGTTTGTAAAATCTGTGTAACTCTGATAGGTGTTGTAAACTATGTAATGTTTATGTTATTAATATAATTTATGTGTTCCGCTGTTTAGATTCTGATGTTGTTTCTTTCTTCTCTTCTTTCTTTTCTCTTTTCTATCCCTTTCTTTCTTAATAACGATGCGATTTTCTGTGGTAAGAAAGTCGGGTCGTTTCATTATTTTACTCATTTATTAAATCTATTTGATAGTTTATTTCCTTCTCAACGTTCAAATTCAACTATTCAAAACCATATAGATTTCAATTTTAGACAAATTAATATTCAACACTTTGGTTTAAATCCATTTTATTGAATCAATAACTATTTATTATATCCATATTTTATTGATTCAGTTTAATGTATTTCAATCAATAGATTTGATTCCAATTTATTAGAATTTGTTACAAAATTTCCCTTTCAAAACAAAATTTATTTAACTCGTTTATTTACCCATTTATTTGACCCTAGTTAAGTTGATTTCCCTTAAAATTTCAATTTTACTATTCTTAAGTTCATACTTATTTGCTTAACTAGCATTTTCATTTATTTATTTAATTTATTCCACTTAATATACATTTTGCAACATACATTATGTGTATAACTATCTTATAACCATATATTATTCAACAAATAATTTTTTCCCATTTTAATTTATTTCTCAATTTATTATTAGTAAATTCCCTTAATAAAATATCATTTTGATATCCTATTACCTATCATAGTGTATACTATCCAATTACATTCTAAATACATTTAATTTTTCTAGGTAAGTTATATTACTGTTTCAGAGTGTAATTAAATATTATACAAATTTCCTTTTTATTTTCAACATTTAGATTAAGCCAAATTTCAGTTTGTACAATCTATTACTTAAGTTTCCTTCTTGTACAACCCTTTTTATCATACCCTATTAGTTTGACTTTTTTGAATATTTTAGGCAAGTTATATATCAGAATGTAATTTAGTGTTATACAAATAAGTTTGTTCAAATTCATTATTTCAAGTTGGTTTAATTCCATTTATCATTTCAGGTATTCTAATTATTTAGACATTTCACTTTATTTCAATAATTGAAACCATTTCTTAAAATAAAACTTAAGATTCAAATTTACGGTTTCACTTCAAATTATTTTAAATAATTATGTACATATATATTATATATATCAAATCATATTTAAGAATTTCAAATCAAATCCATTTTCCAAAACAAAAGTATAGCGAAGCTATTAAGTGGCCTCTCCACTTCGAGACTCGAAAATGAATGTCGATGATGTTGCAGTCATCACCGAAATTATTTTCCAGCAACAAACGAAGAGAGTATTGATCTAAAACCTTTAAAATACTTTGGAAATGATTTTTATTTAAAAATACCTTTAAATAAATAATCTATTTTATTTTTCTATAACTTTAAATCTCAAATTTGAAAAACACCGGAAACTAAATTGTCAAATCCTTGATTCATTTCAATTCTAAATCAATTTATAAACCAATATTTTATAATTCCACTTATTAATATCATGTTGCAATAGTCAATGGTTTACAAAATAATAATTAAAAGTCAATTATTATCATTTCTAACAACCAATTTATTTAACAATTATCTTTCAGAAAATTTTATACTTATATATATAATATAATCATACAAAAATTTATTTCATTTACTAAATTTGATAATAATATTGTGTCAGTTTGCTTCGTTCAAGTATATTGGAATTCCTGTCGATAACGTTAGCCAGAAAGATCAATCGAAACCCAAAATTCAAACTTAAAAAATCAAACAACACACAATAAAACATTTAATATTAATTACAAATAAACTCTCTCACTCGATTATTCAAGAATAAATTTCAAAGCATGGGTAGAGATTCAGATATAAGGTGACTCTAATCAAAAGAATTCTAACTAGAAGGTAGGCTTGAAACGAAGATAAGATGATTAAATAACAAAAGAGAAGAGATAGATGGACTTATGTAAATCGTTGGCGACCTTACCCAGTCAATCGTGACTTCAAGAATAAGTTCGATGCAGAATTCTGAGGCCATTCGCATCCGATCAAAGGAGACTAGAATCCGGGCATTGCAAGAGATAGCAGCTTCTAAGCCGAAGCTATAAGAAATCTCGGGTGAATCAATGCTTGTTGTAAAGGAGTTTCACCCCTTTAAAAATCATTCTAAGATTGGAGGAACCGTAGATTTATTATAGATATCAATCGAAGTGGAGTTATGTGATACTTCAGAGTTAAGAAAACACGAATAGGGAGAGACAATAATGGATTTCAGAACAAAAGGGGAGTGTCGAAAATTCAAATGTGGTCCGGATCAAAGGGGAAGAGATTCAAGTTCAAACGAACGTAATTCCGTAATTAATTCTACTACATATGCTAAGTTTTGCCTAAAACCAGAGCTCTAATACCAACTGTAACAATCCGGGATTTCTTGAAATTCCCATCTACACATGTCGGACTTGAATTGCTCAAAATATCAGATTGTTGATTTATATTTGGCAAAACTCAGCATATAGAGTAAATAAATCAATCATAAAATCACAGACACAGAGTAATATAACAATAATATGCAGCGGAATAGATAAATAACAGAGTTGAAATAAAATATAATGGAATATCTCAGATACAATGTCGTCTCGAATACAAACAGATGACAAGTCTGGACGAACAACTGGTTAGCTGAAAGCTGAATAGACATTGATGGATCTCCAAGTGAAGCTCCAACTCCAAAGGTGAGTCTCAAATGCTATGTCACTCAGTCTGACCCGAGCGTAAAGTAAAAGAAAAAACACTCGAGTCAGGATTAACATTCTTATATCGATAAATCCAACTCAAGTGAAATATCAACTGAAATACAAGTAATTAAAGGATGTTTGGGATAACATCCTCTAAGGATCCGTGAAACTATCTACTGTGTAGTAATATACGCTATTATAATATGCCTATAGTAAACTAACTACTAAATTAGCGTTAAGGCATTACCCATATCCCCCTTAACACATTTTTATATATATTCTCATAGTCTATACATGACCGTAATTCCTCCGTAAACTGGAGGGCTATCAGAGGGCACTCCATAGGTATGGTACAAACCAAACTTGTAGAAGGCGCGATAGGGCATGCGACAAGACACTCGAGGCAATGCCAGGTAGATATACCGTTTGAAGACCCGGACTAGTGGTAACGCATAGCTGCTACTACCGCCCACCTCATGACACACTCCTAAATCAAAGGGTGCACTCAATCAAATCACAAAAGCAGTAGAATGCTATCGAAGAAATGTGTCCGATCGGAGGAATGACCTTACTTGTCCCAGCGTGGCTCTTGTTTTAGCCGCATCAAGCTGACTCACAGGAGTCAGGGTCATGTAAATACCATATATAACTGTCGCCAAACCATCCTAGTTCATTCTGGAATCTCCACCACGTAAACAGTTGCCAAAGTGGTTTTCGGTATTGGTAGAGAGTATGACAATATTTGATCCCGTCTCTTTAATAAACAAATGTTATTATACCACCATGGTCATTTCGAAACAGTTTATACTTCAAAACCAGAATATGATATCCAATTCAAAACCATATCAATACGATATAATTTCCATTTCAATTATACCCATTTCCAAAAATCATATCACTTTCAAAGTTACAACCTTTCAAAACCAAAACACTTAAAATTAGAACACTTTGGAAATCATAATGCTTTTAAATCATAATACTTTGGAAAATCATAACTTTGAAATCATAACTTCCACCACTTAAATAGTATAGATATTAATAATAATATATAATAATATAGTTTATAAAATAGTTTATATAAAAATATTTTATAGTAAAAATGGTTTATATTAAAATAGTTTATATTAAAATAATTCATAAAGTAAATATAATTTAAAAATAATTTATATGATAAAATAGTTTCCTCAAATTTTACAAATCGATTCAAATCAACTCGAATTCCAAAATTCCAATTTAATTCAATCTCAATTCTTCAACTTCGATTCAATTCAGTTTCTCAATAAATCATTTCAAATTATATCAATTTCAAATACCGATTTGAACCACAAAATAAACCATTTAAAATTCAATATATTTCAAAGCTCTAATATTCAAATATTTTCAAAACTAGATTAGATAATTTCATATATATCAAAATTTAACTTCATTATTATTCAGTTTTGAAATATTTACTAATAAAATCCAATACCATTTAAATAAGCCTCAAACTTCAAATAAACTAAATATTTCATCAGTTTATTTAGACTTGAAATATTCATTTAGTCACTTTAAGTCAAGATCTAAAATTTTAAACCTTTATAATTCAAAACGTATAACTTTAAAAAACTAAAATTTAAATCTTTATGAAATAACATATATATAATATTTGAAATCAATATTTATGTAAAACCATATATGTATCCCTTTTTAGAACTCATGGAAATCATTTTAAAATATATATATATAGACCAATGGTGTCTGTATAAAATTTTCTATCCTACGGTCAAGTGATACAGATATCTATCATTTCAATCCGAAATTTAAATATATATGGGTATATAATATTTCAACCCACAATCCCAAATTCAGTTCATTGAAAATCTCTTGGGTTTATCATTTCAACCCATAACGATTTTCTTCTATTCTACAGATCTTTCGAGTGTGTATCATTTCTACCCATAGGGAATTCTATGCTAACAGGGAACTTGCAGAGTGAGAATATATATGATAAAATATAACATATAACAAGAGGCATATATCATCAGTGATTAAATAAAATATAAACAACAGGATATGGTCTCATATCCCATAGATGAATAGTTACAGATAATAGCATATATATAACAATTTAAATAATTAACAGCAGTATATTTCCAATTGTTGTTTCAATTGAAATCGAATTTAATAAACCTAAGAATGTTAATCATGAGTGATTGCTCACCCTTCGAGGCTACAGAGTTTGACAACAGAACAAGCTACGAATCCTGGCACGAATTTCAAAGTAAAGCACGACTGAGCACAAATTTGATGAGTAGAGCTGATAAATAAGGATCAATGAGAACAATTAAAAATCCACTTGATGAAAATGGAACATATATTATTATTATTTGTTAAAATCAATATTTTAAACTTAAATAAACTAACATAGTATACTTTAAGGTCCATATTAATATAAAATAAATAATAAATTTGAAAACACATACATAATAAAAATCAAAATCTATATATGTATACATGTATACATATATGTATATCTCAAAATCGTAAAAAAAGAAATACCAGACCGTATAACATATATATAAGTATAACTTATATAGTAGAAACAACTTTATAACTTTCATACACACACACACACCCCAATATTATAAAATACTCTAAAATCACCATAAATGGAAGACAACTCCAAACAAAGTTACGAAATATATATATAAACACACTAACCGATTATATTCTATGACATAACCTTATTAAGTAACCTATTACATTATATAGTATAAACTATAAAGATCCAAAAACTATAAATTATACAGATTTTTATAATTTCATACATATACAGTAAAATATAGAGTGAACGACAGATTTTATATACAACTTACATATAATAATATATAAACCGAAACATAGTTATATATATAACATATAACAGACGCAAATATTTCCTTATATATTCTACTTTAAATATCCATACTTGAACAGTATACAAAACCGCATCCTAAAATTTTATATAATAAAGTAATATATGTAATACTTTATATATGACACCGGAAGGAAGCTGCAATACCAAAGCAGGAGCTAAAACATATATGAAAAAATATACATATACAACAATGTGTTAATTTGCTTACAAAGAGTTTATATATCTATACACATATATAAGTATATATATAGTATGTTAACATAGTTTATAAAAGCTTTTACCACAATATTTTAATACAGTATTTATACACACATATAACATGTAATGACCCGGAATTTTGGTCGTTAATTTTGAACATTTAATTCATTTTAAATGTTGAATTTAAATTATTGGTTGATGGATTGAATGTGATTGTTATTATCAGTCTGGATGCGATATTATATATAGTAGTGTGTGTATATATATATATTGGAGTGATTGATATACCGCATTATATAGTGGATGAGACTCTATGCATCTCGCATAATAGTGGATGACCCTTTATACCGCGATGTCCCCATCCAAGTGGGATTCGGTATTTTATTCGTTGTGCCAACATCTTTGGATGCAGGGAAACATGTTGGAGGGATCAAACTGGATTCCTCAAAATATTGAATTATTTTCCTAAACTGTGATATGTTATTTGATATCCTATGATAGATTATATTGGAATTTAAGTTATTCGATGCTATGATTTGGATGAATATATATTTAGTATTTTAAAATATAGAAATATAATGAATTTGGTTTTTAAAGGAAATAAAAAGAGAATTTTTGGAATAAAGGATGAAATTGATGTTTCAAATGTAAATAAGGATTTTAAATCATAATAAGGATGAATTTGGTGTTAATGGATTTTGGAATTGATTTGGATAATTGAGAAATAAATTTTAAAGGGAATCTAAACCAGCAAAATCGGTTTGAAATTGATTAAGTGTTTTAGAAACTATGATTTAAGGGATGATGAGGAATGGGAATTTGTAAAACTGGGTTTATAAATAAAGTGAAATATTTATCAGTGGATAAATTTGAATATATAAATCCACAGTGGGAATTTGTAAAGAGATGATAATTGTTTCAAAAATAAAAAAGATGGTTTTATTTTTAAAGTGTGGAAAAGAATTTATGGAATTGGGCCGTAAATTAAACTAGAAATAAATCGAGAAGGATTTATAAACGATTAGATGTGCTATGTTAGAATGGAAAGTGTATTTTCCTGAAAAGCCAAGTATAATTTCAAAGGAGATTTTCAAGTATAAGTTAGAAGTTTTAAAAGTGGTTTTGGAAGAATGTTTTAGAAAAATTATTATTTAGTTGTTTAAAAATTTTTAACATAAAAATTTGTATAAGTTAATTATAGTAGTAATTATTTTAAAGGTTAAAATAGTATTTTTATGTAATTAAGTATTTTATTATACCTTATATTATAGTTTTATTTTAAAGTAGTCTTTGGCTAAAGTTTTACTTGGGAATTTATTATAGAGTTTTCATAATTAATATTTTGAATTAAGTGATTTAAGTAGTTTTATTATAAATGTTTTATGTATATATTTTTGGAAAAGTGATTTAGTTTATTGGAAAACTAAATTTGATAAGACTTGGTGGGAAATAAAGTAATTGGTTGATTGATTACTTAATTTGATAATTGAATAACTGACTATCGATATTTGCCAATGCGTTGATCATTTCGAAGAGACCAGGATCGGGTTTAATTATCCGAAAACCACTTCGATCCAGTTTGAATGTTTGTGAATGAAGACCGTGAAGATGGAAGACGGTGATTCGGTTTGTCCAGACCTAGGGTAACTTGTATGGATGAATGCTATCAGAACATCGTCAGGAGGACGATGAGCATTCTAAGTGAATGTGTGCTAAAAAGGTAACGCATAGTCTCAAGCCTCATCAACCGGGAATGGATAAAACTGGGAAGATGTAGCAAGGCTAAGTTGCTAGGAACCAATTAGGGTAAGGTCATTCCTGTCTAGATGTCCCTTTTCAGTTCGGCTGTGTTGGTGGTTGCTGATCCCAACCGTGGGATGATCATATTCGGACTATCCAGAAAAGGGTAGCTCTGATCTTGTGTTGCAGGGGATCGGGAGGGATCCTCGGCACTCTGATCTAGGCCAGGTACTGTGACGGATGGTACCCAGTAGCCCTACCGTCGTATGGAATCCAATCTCCAATAAACGCCTGTACGGTTTTGACTGTGCTCAATTATGCTGGAACGTGAGATGCAAGCATTTCAGCTAGATTATATTTTACTTTCTATAGACACAATTATAATATCAGACGAATTTGATAAAATGATTTGGTTATGTAAGATAAAAACCCGGCATATTTATCTGTGGCGTGGTCTTACGAGATACCTTTGGTTTCAAAGGATTTTGAAAACTTTAATAATTAAATTAAGTGTATTTTCTTACATTGGTTTTCCAGACCGACTCGGTTGTTATTTTATTATAATGCTTGGGTAGACCGAGTATTATAAATACAGGATAGGATGTTATGGAGCTCAGGAGTCGAGCTGGATGGCGAGACGTATCACACATACTTGATGTATATTCCGCTGTGTAGTATAAGCAATATAGTCAGCTTTTGTGAAGGACAGGATAATATAACTGTCCAGTATTTTGCTATTGATTGTGTTGTATTCTGATGATGAAATGTATAAGACATATATAGTTCTTTCTGCATAAAGATTAGTTATTATCTATTATATATTGTTCCGCTGCGATTGTGAGATTCTGTTATTGTTTTATCCTCTACTTTCTTCGATCTTCTTTCTTTTCCCTCAGCAATCTATCTTTTTTGGCACTCGATCGATGATATATTATATAGTGACGTATTTGTGTCGATTTTTCGAGGGCCGAGAAGGGCGGGTCGTCACATAACAACAATATGTTAAAATAGTACATAAAACCTTTGCAAATATACATATCACATGTATAAGTATACATGTATATACAACCTAAATCAGATAATACCAATCTTGTATAACTAATATAAACTTATATTATTTCTCCTTTTGGGTAAAAGTAGACAGCAAGGTGAATATAATCTCCTCGTATATTTAAGTGTTTTAAAATCCAAATATAAACCTACAAAATTAGTGACAAATATATAGCTCAAAAGACATATATATAAACTTATATATATAACCTTAGTACTATAAACATAAGATAATGTATACAGTAACATACATACCTATATCATTTATTGATATAGCAAGATTTTTAACATATTATATGATCAAACTAATATAAACTTTATACACACACACACACACACACACAAAACTCATACTGTAACCATCTGCCTATTACAAAACTCAACAAAATATATTAACTAATATATATATATATATATATATATATATATATATATATATATTTAATATATATATATATATATATATAACAGGTTTACAAATATATATTTTATAATATACAATACTGTCACTTATATATAAAAGCTAATAATAAAGCTAACATGTAATAGAAAATATAAAAAATAGAACTAATATATAAGTATATATAAATCTTACCCATTTTACTACAAAGAGGAGGCTGCTCGGCAGAACAAGAGGGTGAAGAAAATGGTGTTCGGCTGGAGATAGCCTGAGCTCGGGTTGCCCTTGGGGTTGATGGTTGGAGTGCTCGTGGATCGAGCAAGGAGGAGAGGGGAAAGAGTGTGTGCGTGAGGGTTTGGAGATCTAGGAGATGATCAGGTGGAGGCTCGGCAGCTGAGGGGGAGAGGCTAAAGGCCGAAGTTCGATGGCACTGGGAAGACAGAAGGTTGTTGGCGATTTGGCGTGAGGTCGGAGCTTGGAGAGAAGTGGGTTTCGGTGATCATCGATGGGGAAGGGAGGAAGGGGACAGAGAGGGGGAAGAAATCGAATAGCTCTGAAGGAAACGAAAGGTTATATTATCTTTAAAGTAATGAACATTCAATATAATATTTATTTATTTTTGCAATAAAGAAACTAAACGAAATCAATGGTACGATTGTGTTTCGGTTAGCATGAAAAGTCACGTCTACAAAATAGAAAATATAAATGCAAACAGCTGGAATAATTAAAGGAAATTAATATTTGTTTAGGCAGCACGTTTCAATTTTTGAAACCGAAGAAAAGTGTATAGTCAAAATTTCGGTATACCGTTACGCACCGGACCTCAAATTACGTAAATGAATATAATACGGAGATCAGCACGACGAGACGAATAGAATGGTACACAGATATCAGTGATAGGACCAAACTATCAAAAGTTGATACCTGGTACTAAAAATGCTGTTAAAATGCCAAAAATAAGATAAATGGAGCAATAGCAGTCCGAATTTGGAGAAATGAAAATGACGCCTCACTCAAAAATAGATTTACAAATATGTTGTATAAAAAATTCAGGTTTGGAAAATATTTTATTATCATCAGATATTAACTGATTTAACTTGAAATAAAATTGTAAAATAAAATAACTTCCATATTATTTGATTAAAATTTTCCATTTGCTATGTTTGAATTTACGTATTCCAAATATTAATATTTTATTTCCAAATTCAAATTACGTTATTAAAACCTTTAAAATTTTACTAGTCGTTACACACACTCTTCAACACTCGAAAATAAATCGTGCATAACTTCTTTATTACTATAATCAATTTCAAAAGTAGAAAGGTGTTCCACTACTTTTACAACCGAAAATTTGATCAAGAATTTTGCAGTCTAAAATAACAGTAATATCTTTACACTACCCTAAATTTTATCTTCTTCTCCTTGAAGAAAAAATTTTCCATTCAAATTAGCATAAAAGATTTTAATCAATTCAGGATAGCAATCAAAATCATTTTGAGATATATCAGTTAAACCAAAAATATCATTTTCAAAAGCAAGATCATGAAAACTATAAGAAGAAGATTCATTGAAATTTGCGAATCTTCCTGAAAATACATTTCCACAAGTACCATACTCAACATAAGTCTCAATGGACTCTTGATCTTGAAAAATTGAATTTTCATCTTTTTGGTAAGCCTAATGGCTTTCGATGAAGAGGATTGGCTTGAGGAAGACATTGTTACATAGTTTTGAAGGCAGGAGGATGACGAATGACTTTGAATTTTGAAATAAAGTGTGAGTGAATGAAGGGATAGGAATGAGATGATTTAATAAAGGGTGAAATGACATTTTTATTTCAAAAGATGAATTTTTAGTTTTGAAATTAATGATAAAAAAGTGGAAAATTCAAAATTTGAATTTGAAAAGGTTCTTTAATTTTCTACCAAGTATGTCGACATATAGGCCAAAAATTTCAAATTTAAACAAAGGCAATATATTCCTATATATATATACTTATATAAATATATACTTAAGTAAAATTATTATTATTATGAATCAATATTTATTCCTAATTTCAATAATTCAAAATGAAATAAATATTAGATATAAAATGTACCGATTTTGTCTTTTCCTTTGTCTCTTCCGATTAATCTTCCTTCACCGTGAAACCTATGCTGATATTTTCTTCATTTGGTTCGTTGTCACTTGATTAAGTATCAGAGTCATCCAAAGTAGCGTCGTAAACTCATTTCCTATCTTTGAATGAATCAGTGCTTGATATTTTATTCTACCACGAGCAGTCTCTTTGTAGATGACTGGATTCTAAATAATCATAACACTTAATCTCATTTCCATTTCTAGAATTTTTATTTTCAGTTTTATGAAAGTTGTTTATCTTTATATACTTCAAGAATTTTTTAAATTTCATGTAACGACCTAGAATTTTCGATTTCGAAAATTCTAGATTGTTAGAGTAAAGAAGAAAGAGATAGAAGAAGATACAGGAAACAAAAATCAGATTCTCATATTCGCAGTGGATAAAATATAATATCAAATAATAGCAGTTATACAAAGAAAGCTGTATCAATTAAATTACATACAATACATCAGAGTTATAAATATGACACAAATACTGGATAGTTAAAATTAACTTGTCCCAGATAAACAATAATATCTCTCAACGGAATACTCTATACATCCCTGCTATCCAGCTCGCCGCCTGAGCTTCAGAGCGACCTTACCTGAAAATCTGTAATACTCGTTCTGACCCAAGCATTACAGTCAAGTAACACCCGGCTCAGGCTGGAAACCAGCGTGAGTAAACCCTTATAACATGAAATACTAAGATATAAAACATAACTGAAATCCGGGGTAACTCGTGCCTTACAACGAGTTCATAACTTGTTATAATCAACCCTTATTTCTCAAATCCATCCCTAAGTACCCTTACTTAATTTCAATAGCACATATTATTCCATTCTAGCCTACTGACTTCACATATCAAATCTACAAAGAACTATAGTAGATTTCAAATCGAAGTGGTTTCGGGTATTTACTGATACCCGACCCCGGTCTCTTCGAATCTAATGTCATCTTAAATCCAAGTTGTTTAGGTAAAAACAAATCAATTTATACTCAGAGTAACATATTTACATAGCGATTCTAATTCACTTAGATAATCCATATCCAAACACTATAACACATAGCATCTCAATCACATACCAGGGATAATAAATAATTCAAGGCATTCAATATCATTCAATCGTTCTTAAGCAAGATTAATTAGTCACATCATTTCTAATTAATTTAAATAAATCAATTTCTTCAATTACCTTTTAATCCTACTTTCATAACATTAATCAATTACAAACCATTAACTAATCATCCCTTAATCTCCTCTTTAATTTCATTAAGAAATTAGCCTTTAATTAATACACAAATTAATTAACCTTTAACTATGCACATTAATTAACCTTTAAGTATTCTCATTAGTTAATTAACGACATTGATCTCAAATTAATTACTCTAATTACTTATCCTATAATCACTTACTTTGATTAATTATCTTTTAATTAATCCCATTCACTAGACAACCCTTAATCAATTTCCTTAATTAACCAATCCTTTAATTAATTACACTAAGTAATTAATCCTTAATTACTTCCCTTAAGTAATACCCTTTTTATCACTTTCATCAAGTAATTATCCCATTGGTTAATTATCCTCAATTAACTAACCTTTGATTATTAATTAATTTAAGACATTCAAATTAACAATCATCCACAAGCAAGAATTATTAACCCCTATTATAATTAATTTAATTCATTCAAATTTAATTAATTACTTAAGAATTAATCACTTAACCCTGCTTAATCAATCATTAATTAATTACTTCGTCAATTAATTAATATTTTATTAACTAATTAATTATCCCTTAATTATTAATTAATAAACCTTAATTATTAATTAATAGACCTTAATTATTAATTAATAAACATAATTAAAAATTGATTAATCCAAACTTACCAGTCAATTAATCTCTAATACTTAATTAATTACTTAATTAATAAATCTCTAATTACTAAATTAATTAATCTTAATTATTTCATTAATCTATTCTTAATTATCAATCAATTAACCTTTAATTAAATAATTTAACCTTTAATTATAATTTAATTAATCCTTAATCATTAGTGAATTAAATTAATTAATTACTCTTAATTAATTACTTAATTAATCCTTTATCATTAATTAATTAAATTAATTAATTATACTTAAATTACTTCATTAACTTAATTAATCTCAGCTCATTAAAACCTTAGTTAACCTTAAGAAATTATCCTTATTAATGACTTAATTATCATTAACATATTTAAAACATTTAACTTAAAAATTATCTTCCTTAATTAAATCATTTAATTTAATATTTAAAATAAGTTAGAAATTAACTTAACAAATTTAAGTTAAACCAATTTTATAACTTCTCAAATCCAATATTAAAGAAACATTTGTTATATATAAAGAAATTTTATAAGAAAGATTAAACTAAATTTATTTTAAAATTTTCATAACCTTGCTTTAAAAACTTTTTTAAACTATTTTAAAATCTGCTTCGGGTTGAACCCGAACCCCACCCGAGATCAATCCCGAGTTTTCCTTCTTCTTTTCCAATTTTAAAAACTTAGTTTTATTTTAGTTAAAAACCTATAGAATGCTTTTACTCATGATCTACTCAAGTTTTTACTCGAGTCGCCTTACCCAAATACCCGAGCTTCCCTTCGGGACAACCCACAATCCAAACAACAAACACCAAACTACCCTGTGCACATGCACCGCCAATCACCAGAGCTTCGGCCATCAAGACCTCTTCCCACAGATCACCCTCGACCCACTGTTGCCATTCGACAACCCAGAAGCACACATAAAACTCGAAAATGAAATCGAGTTACCTCGATCAAATAGGCACAAAAGCCATCGCCATAAAATCGCCTAAAACTCCCGATGCCAACCATCGGCACCCCTACAACTCCGGCCATACCTTACTAACCTTTCACACTACCATTTCCCAAAGTCTCGAGCCACTCGAATCACCAAAGACGTTGCAGTGACCCAAAATTCCAGCTTCGATACAACCTAGGGTTAAAACCTAGTTTGACCCACCGCCACCGCCGCGATGGCTTAAACCTTCTTCCACCATTTTTGCCAACATCCCCAATTACAAACCCTGCTTCAGCAAAAACCCCGACTTTCCTAGGGTCACCCATCACCTAAAAAACCCCAAATCCTATTTTCTGGTCAAATCCCAATTTCTTACTCGAGATCCAACTAAAAAAATTGATTTTCATTTTAAAAATCATATTTCACAAAGTCGATTCAAGTTATATTCTTGAAACAGCAAATTATAACGTTTGATTTTAACATATATAAAGGAAATTTTACCGTCTTTCCATTTTCTAGATAAACATCCAATTAATTTACTTAAATTCATTTTTAAGACTTAATCTATGACTAAACAAACATTTCTTGTTTGGAAACTAAACCTATCAGAGATCAGAAGAAAAGATAATGAATTTTGATCTAAACTTTATAACTCTGTAACAAGAATAGAGAAAAACATGAATGCATCAGACATGCACACCATAACACATTTATATATACAGATATTGCACTTATATACCCACATGCATAGCATCATTCACCTCAGAAATTCACAAGCACGGATTTTTATTTACCTGAAATTTTTAAATGAAAGGTTTACTCACCTGTTATAGAGCTTTTGAAACAGTTGTGAATTTTGTAAACTTGAATTGTGATGATTCCTGAAAAGCTTGTTACTGGAAATCCTTTGTTGTTGCTTTGAGTAATAAACTGGAATCACTTGAAATCCGAAGCTAGTTGTTTCTGAGAAGGTTTAAATTTGAAGCAGAGATGATCTTGCTTGATTCTTCTTGAGTTGCTTGCTTTAATCTCAGGTTTGAAAAATATTACAGGCTTTTATTCGAGTTTGAGAATTGGTTACAGACTTATGTTTTGATTTGTTTGGAAATGTTTACAGGTTTGTATATTGATTAGAGGATTGAGTATTTTTTTTCTTCTTTGCTTTTGAAAAGAGAAGATAGGAAAAGAAATGGAAAAGAGGAGTTAGGAGTTTATATAGTGTAAATTAGGATTTATTTAAAATAAAATAAAATAAAAACAATTTGCGACACTTGTTAATTTCTATAACATTTGTCAATTTCACTATATAATCATATTACACATGTATTTAACATGATTTAAAAGCTTGTTATTAAACATTTTTAATTATTTTTAAATGTTAATAAAAAGATTTTTGCAACATCCCAAATTTTATCAATTTAAATTAGTAATTTATTTGAATTTTTGGAATTTAATTTGAGATTAATATGAAAAGTTCAAATCAAATAAAATAAGTGTTAATTTGTATGAATAAGAACTTCTTTTGAGTACAAAATTAGAAATAATAAATGTTTTTAAAATCATTTGAATTTAAAATATATATATTTGTGTGTGTGTATGAATAGATTTGAATTTGAATTTGAATTTGAATTTAAATAAATATCTTAAGAAAAATATTCGGGTTTAAAATATTAACATATGTATATGGTTTTATATATGTATAAATTTGTAGTAAAACATTCTCTTTTAAAAGTTTTATAAAATATAATAAAGAAATGTAATTGTGTTATAAAGAAAAAGTAATACAAATTTTTATTTAAACATATAATTATGTAATTACAAGTGTTAAGTGATAAGAAACCCAATTTAAAAGTGTTTAACATTTAGTAAATGAATTCACAAGTGTAATTGATGAAAAGAGAAAAATTTACAAGTGTTATCATATTGTTTTGTTTTATTTTTGAGAAATTCATAAAAAAAGAAATAAAGCTATATAAGCCATTTTATCTCCTCCCTCTTATCTCTTTTATTCATTCCAAAGCCTTGTATAAATCTTTAAAACCAGAAACAAAGAATCATCAGCAACAAGTAATCAAACGAACAACTTCCTCAACATTTAAACCAAAACCAAATTCACAGAATAAAATCTGAAAACAAATTTCTCAAAGTTCAAACCAGAAATTAGACAAATCAAGAGCAAAGCGGGATTCTACTTCAAAAATTAAACAAAAGCAAGGATCATCACCTAAACAACAGAATCAAGATCAACTCAAGATTTTCAAATCTCAGTTTTCAAGTTGTAGGCCAGAGTTCTTTTTTCTATGTTTTCATAAGAAACAAAATTGTTAGTAAATCTTTTGAAGAATTTGAATTATAATTTGTTGTTAAAGAAATTAAGCAAGTAAATCCATCAGAAACTAAGTAAGTTTACATCAATTAGTTGCAGACAAAAGTTCAAGGTCAAATTTCAAACAGCCTTCCAGACTTTCAATTTTAAAAACAACATTCCAGACTCTCCTCTATTCTCAGACATTAGGTGAGTAAACACCATTTTAAAGTTTGAATATAGGTTGAACTGTTTATGCATGTGCTAAATGATGAATATATGGCTTTAGGAAAGGCTTGCATGTATATTGTATATGGATATTTATATGTGCATGCCAGTTACAGGTAGCGATGCTTGTTCCAGGTTTATAGAGTAAACCTACTTCTAAAATCAAAAGGTCTCTGTTCTTCTTTAAGGATTTTAATCTAAACCAAACTTGTTTATTGAATCAAGATTTAGATCATAAAAATAAATTTTTGTAAAATAGATTTAAGTTATTCTCTAGAAAGTAGCAAATACAGGAAAACCCCAATATTTATGACAAAATCAAATATCATAATTTCAGGTTTAATTTTACCATGTCGAATTTTTTTGAAATCAATGATTTTTAGAAGCAAAATCGAAATTTTCAATTCAGTAAATCTTGAGAATTTGTAAGTTGAAGGTAAATTAGGTTTTATCAAATTCTCGATGATTGATGAAATGTTGGATGTCGTGATCATGACCAAGGGTGCCTGGGGGATTGTTGAGCTAGGAAAAAATCATTGGAGATTTTTTCGATCATTGTGGCGTCGTCGTGGTGGAATTTTAGGATTAAACCCATGTTTGGTCGAAGTCAAGTATTCGGGTTGCTGCAGCTTTGTCGTCACACCGGAGTTGATCGCACCGGTGGTGATCGAAGCATTGTAGTTAGTCGAAGCTTTAGTTGAAGTTACGTGGCCTCTGGTGGCCTGAGGTGGCGAGGCGAAGGGTTTTCCTGGTGATCCATGTTGTTCTAGTTTGGATTTGATGTCGAAGTTTCGAATTCGTCAATGATTTTGGCTTTTAGGTGTTCGTGTGGTTCGGGAATGTCATCGTGGACTCATCGATGGCTAGAGATTCAACCTGAGGTGGCTGGATCGATTGTGCATGTGCACATGGCCTGAGATGTGTCAGGAAGCAGTAGTTTGGGAAGAAAGAGGAAACTCGAAGTAGCCTTCGATAAAAAAGGATACAAGCTCGGGTATAGGCTCGAAGTAATTTTTGGGTTGCACGGGTTTGTACTTAAACAAAATTTTAATTTAAAGAAAATAGGGCATATGGGTGGGTTTTGGAAACGACTCGAAGCAAGTAGCACATTTGTTCGGGTGAGACTCGAAGTGGTCTCAGGGTTGACATACAGAACAGTTTTACTTTAAAAATAAAATTCAAACTTTTAAACAATTTTAAATCCATGTTTTTTGAAAGATGATTTTGATTTAGGTTTAAACTAATTAAGGTTTTAAGTAAGACATTTTTAAAGTAATTTAATTTAATTTAATTTTGTTCGATTATTTTATAAAATTATTTATATTAATTGAATAATGTAATTAAGAAGGGTAATTAAGATAAAATGTTATGTAAACTAATCATAATCCTTTAAGTTAAATTGTGTGATAAGGATGATTCATTAAACAAGGGTTATAAGGTAATCAAAGTGATTAACAAAGATAAAAGGATTTGTCTTTTAATTTATTAAGTAATTAATGATTTGTTAATATGATTACTTAAAGAATATATATTTAATTATTACATAATATTAACGATTAATTAAGTAAATAATTAAGGTTAATTAGGTTGTAATTAATAATTTATTAATTAAGGAATGACTAATTAATAAAAGTAATTAATATAACAATTAGGATTAATTAATTAAGGTAATTAATTAAGGATAATTAATAAAAGTAATTAAGATTAATTAATTAATAATTAAGGATAATTAATAAAAATAATTATGTTATTGATTAATTATAATTACACGATTAATTAATCCTGTTTTATAGATGATTAATTTGTATTGAATGTTGTGTATTGGATTAATATCTCTGATATGTGATTGTGATGCTATGTGATATGAATTACTTTGTGCTGAGCTGTGATATCTGTGATTTGTTTCTGTGTGAACGTGAAAACCCATTGGCCCATAAAACGACTATTGAATTTCGATGCGTCAGGGATTCGGATTCCAGTTGGTTATCTAAAATCCACATCGAACCCTGAAAGTGAATCTTTATGATTGATATATCCACGTTTATTTAAAATTGACGCTCACTATTCGGTTTAGCTGGGAGAGGACCTTTGTATCATATAACCCATTCCGAATAGTGATATGACGAAATGGATAGCATTTGAAGACGGTGGTGAAGAACGAGTGTCTTTGAGAACGATAGGATAACCTGGCGAATGACTCTGCACTGAGTTGCTCGGGTATAGAGATCTCCATATGTGATGGGGAGTCCAATTGGGATTGTGGATGCCCGGATTGCAAGGGCTTCTTTGGAAGGGCCTTCGGTTCTGTTCAAACCCGGAACAGACTTGTATGGTTTTATGTTTGAAATTACACTTTGAGATAAAAAGCAAATTTCATTCAAATACATTTCTGTTGGTGGCGGAGAATTTATTCTCTTAGCTTAACACCCTTCTTCGAGACGTACGAGCTTAGAAGTTATGTAATTGAAGGTTATCTGTGATATACTCCCAACTTGGTAGTGTGGCAAGCTGAGTGCTACTGATCATTTGTTGATCGAAGCACGTCTTTTGTGAAAAGCGTAGCTTTGTGGACGAGACCATGTCGAACCTCACAACCCGAAAATGGTCAAAACAGGAAGGATGCAGCAAGGTTATTGAGAGTAGCGCCCCCTTAGGGTATGTGAACTTTCTTTTGGATAGAAGTGGTATCATGGTATGGAGCCCGGATACTTAACTTATGTTGATATTGCAATTATTTTGCTTTGTGGTTGTTGTTGTTGGGGCCCCGGATAAAGGTCGATTACGACCGGGGGATGGCATACTCGTGTAGTAGTTATCTAGTTACAGAGGTAACCCGGCCTTGTGTTGGTAGAGAGATGGTTAAGTTCTTGGGGCGTCCCTCCAGAGGCGTACCCATGTGGTCTAAGAAGTTCCTTAGCCTGACCATTATTGGAAATCCAATCACCAATACGCGCCCAGTACGGTTTTAGTTGTAGAACTTGCCATTTGACATGGCAGCTATAGTAGGCATACGATAATGGTACATATGCTGGCTAAGATTAATATTATACTTTCAAAAATATTTTCTACACTATGCACTAATAATAATATCAAAGAGTTTTCCTCATATAAAGCATATTTGACTATCATAAGGAGAAATCTCCCCCAAGTGTGCGATTGCATTGAGTGTGTGCCGGGAGGCCTTATGGTGGTTTCATTTTGCAAAAGCATGAACGGTTCTCTTTTATAAATTTGTTTTTATTCAAAACAACTGTTTTTGTTTACTCATACCAGTCTCATGACTGACTCGGAGTTTATTGTTACCTTCCTATACTCTGGATGCCCATAATTTTCACATAGGCAGCCTAGAAGCAGGTTATCCATGTTTTGGAGCTAGCTTGGATTTTGAAGTCTATTTTTGGAAGCTATCAGATATTGGAAGCTTTTAGGCTTGGAGATCTTTTGGAATTTTTTTGGATTTAAGGTGCTTAGTTGGGATTCTCGCTCTCTTTCTTTGGAGACCTTCTTGAAATAGTGATAACTTTGTTGTTCCACTGTGGTGTTTCTATTTTGAAGTTGTGTTATATGTATACAATGCTCTGATGTTGGTAATAGATGTTGTAGTGAATATTGTATCGGTAATGTATCTGTGTTGTGATTAATGGAATCAACTTTTGTTTCTGCTGTTTATATTCATCTGATGTTGTTATAAGCTCCATCCGAACTGGAGTTCGACGTTTGAATCTCCGACAGTTGAATACAAGTGAGGTATTTGATGTCGATTTTCGAACGCTGAATTTTAGCTCATGACAAGTGGTATCAGAGCTAAAGGTTGAGTAAGAACTTTAGCAACGGAGTATAACACATTATGTGGCTCATTAGAGATGGGGTGAAGTATACCCTAGAATGAGTATAAACCGAGAGACCAAAATCCTAAAATTTCTTAATCTATTTTTTTAAACTGCTGATATGTCCGTATACCTAAATCAAGTTTTCTTACTAATTACAGATAGTAAGAATGAGCGGGCGAAGAGGAAGAGCTAAGGGACAGGGAAATACCACAACTGGTCAAATCCCCACAACAGCAAAAGCAGCTATGTGTAACGACCCGAAATTTTCGATTCCAAAAATTCCAGATAGTTATGAAAAAGAAGAAAGAGATAGAAGAAGAAGAACAGAAACACCAACATCTCACATTCGCAGCGGATAAAATATAATAATAAATAATAACAATTTACAAAAGAATAATTATTCTGTCGATTATATTTTATTACATCAGAGTTTCATATATATATATATATATTGTCACTGAATATGCTCAATTTTCATGTCACAGATATATAGAAATAAAATACAGCGGAAACACCCATACGTTCTTGTTAGGGATGCGGATTAAGGATCTTAAGGCAGAAATAACACTAGAGGGGGGGTGAATAGTGTTTTAAAGAATATATGAACTATATGACTAAATTAAAACTTTCAACACAAATCTAAACAGAATTCTAACACAGAATGATCACTGAACATATAACAAATGCAAATAGTAAAGTAAAGCAAGTAAAAGGAAAGAATACACCGGATTTTATACTGGTTCGGAATCCTCCTACATCCAGTCCTGCACCAAGGCAATATCCTTGTACAGATTTTTATAAGCCAATATCCAAATTACAACCCTCAATTTCTAAGGCCTTGAGGAACCCTCCTATCTCCGAGACTGGGGTAAACTCTCTTGATTTACGGGACACAAGATCACCCTAATACTTCTTAATAACAATCCTTTTGAATGGATAGACTCTATGGACTTTTTGAATACAAATTAATCCTATAACTCCGAATAGCACTTTGATCTTTAGTAGAATGATGGAGAATCAAATAGAGAGAGTATCTAAATGATTTCCTATTAAGAATTTGGCAGAATGATGGAACGTTCTTGAAAATATGAAGTTTTATCGATATGGAATGGTGGAGAAGAAAGAGTGAAGAAAATAAGAAAGTAGTTGTTCAAAAAAAATTCGTTTTGGAAGCCTTTATATAGATGCACAACAGTCATAACCATTGGCGAAAGGTTTTCGAACGAATGGACACTTCTTTTGAAAATTGAATTTTGAATCCAACTGTCACCATGTCGACATAGGGTATCCCCTTATGTCGACATCCCTTAGTTCAAAATTATAGAGATGTTGTTTTGTAAAGACAATTGAATTTAAAACAAGTTGAAACTTCTCTGAAGCAAAGTAAAGTGTTTAAAAAATATTTTGAGATAGAGAATGAATATAAAAGATTATTTTAAATATATATATAATTGATATAGACCGTCAATTATATAAGTAATATTTAAAATCACAATAAGTTTTGATGTTTTAAAAATAGAAGTTTTTAAAATCAGAATAGAGGAATATTTCAAGGCTAAAACAAAGTTTGAAAATATTTTTGAAAACATGATTTTGAAAGCTAAAACATTTTGAAAACAGATTTAAAAACATTTTGAAAAATCTATTCAAACTGAAATTGCAAGAACCTTCCTACAGAGCTCCTCCATAGGACTCGGGAACTTGTACAAAGTAGTTTAAATGATTTTGATTTTCGTGGGTTTGTAAGCCACATGTCGTAGGTTTGTAAGCTACTTGTCGTGGGTTTGTAAGCCACCGGTTTCAATAGAAATTGGGTTCCATCCTAAAAGAAAATTGGAAGAAAGATGAGAATGCTTTTATGAAGTTTTAACAAAATACTAGACACTTATCTTGAGATCTTGAAATCTTGATTCTCTAGAGTCTTGATTCTTGAATCTCTAATCTTCATCTTGATGCTTGAGTCTTTATACTGATCAGTCTTCGATGATACCTGCATATACTTCCTATACACACACACACACACACACACACACACACACACACATATATATATATATCTATATGGAAATGTTAGTATATATTTTATAAAATAAAGTATAATAACTATATAAGGTTGTTATCATTAAAACATCATCAACTCAGTTCCTAACAGTTCTTGCCATCCAGCTCGCCTCCTGAGCTCCAGAACGTCCTTATCTTAAAATCTGTAACACTCGGTCTAACCCGAGCATTACACCAAGTAACACCCGGGTCAGGCTGAATACCAGCGTGAGTAAACTCAACAAACATGGAATACCAAAGCAAACAACTTATATAAAACCCAGGGCAACTCGATTCAATTCACAAAGCCACAATTAGTTATAGATATCATTAATTCCACACATCAATTCCCTAAGTATCAAGGCTTAGATTTAAATAGTCCAATCTCCTTTAAATCACTTCACTCCAGCATATAGATTTCACATATCAATTTATAAAAATATTCGAAGTGGTTTCGGGTATTTCCTAATACCCGACCCCGGCCTCTTCGAGACTCGTGTCATCCTAACCCACATTATCATAATGAAGTACACAACATTTCACATTAGGAATATCGTCTCATTCAAGCATCCAATACCATTCAATCATTCATAACAAAATGGATCACTTCCAAATTAATTCAATTGATTCTAATTGAATTTTTAACCTCAGTCACTTAGATTCCTTCATTTAACATTAATTAATTCCAAATCAATTAATTAGTCAATCCTTCATTATTCATCTTAATTAATCACCTTGGATTAATTATCCTTCAATCTCATTCAAGAAATTATCATTAATTAACTTTACAATATTTATTATTCTTAACCAAAATCGATAAGTAATCTTAATTACTTCATAAATTAATTAATTACTTCATAAATTAATTATCTACATTAATTACATTAATTCTTAATTAATTATAGTAATCAATTTCTCATAATTCATTATTTATTGAATTGATTTAATCTTAATTAATCAATTTTTAATTACATCAATGATTTTATAAATTAATGATCTCCAATTACATTTTAATTTGTCCTAATCCAAATTAATTACTTTAATTAACTACAATACTAATCATTCTCGATTTATCTCAACCTGTAATTAACTATCCTTTTATTTACTTCATTAAATAAATTAATTACTCATTTTATAATGGAAACTTAAAAGAATTTAAAACCAAATTTATTTCTAAATTCAAATCAATCTACAATTGCTCTTTGCATTCAAGTTTTTAAAACACTTAATATTTAAGAACTTTATTTGTTAAATTTAACTTTGATTTAGAACTTGTTTTAAATCTCTACTTTACAATTCAAAACTTCAGTTTTTAAGTACCACTTTCATTTCTTTCCTATCCATTCTTATTTTTATTATATAATTATTTCACTTTCAAAATTCACCCTTATATTACTTTCAAAAAATCTAATTTATATATTTCGATAATTCAGGATATCGAAATATTCAAGCAAACCACAGCATTCAGCATTCCAATTACCAAAAATATTCATCATAGAATATCAATCATTCCAGTATATATATTATATATTTCTATATAATATAGCACAATAATTCAATTTCATTCATTCAACCAATCATTTAAATTTTAACCATTTAAATTTAAACAAAAATCCAGAAACGTGAGGTTTACTCACCTTTGATTTTCGATTTGCAATCCATTCTCATCATGATTAATTCCTCCACAATTGGACCTTGTATAATAATTTACAATTTATTAATATCTGAAATAATCGGACAATCATTTTCCATTTTATAATTTAATTAACTAATAAATTCAGTTCTAAACTAACAATAATTTTCTTTTTCTCTTTTTTTCTACTGTAAATAAATTAAATTTAAATTGGAAACAACAAAAATGAGATTACCTCACTGTCTTGGCCACGCCTCGCAAATCCAAGCCCAACAATCGATTACGACGAACTCCCCAGAACCAAGCCACCTCTATCTCGACCAAAACCCTAAATCGCCCTACTCGAACCCTAGACCAACCGCCTCGTGCCCAAACTCCAGCCGCAATGTGAACCACCAACCACCACTCCTTCGCTCGTGAATCGACTCAACTGGCCAACGATTCGAACATGGCTTCGGCCTACCTTGATTTCGTCGAACGCAAAACCCTACTCTATTTGCTCATGCATCGGTACTTGGATTGTAAACGAGGGAGGGGAAGGAAACGACTTCGATCGGCCATATTTTAATTAGTTTTTTTTTCAAAGGCTTCGGCCATTTTTCTTTTTTCTTTTTTAGTTTTGTTTTGGTGAATCGGGACTCCATTTCTGTTGAAGATTAAGAGGACGGAGATAAATATCAATTTACGGAAGCTTCTCAAGTACGCATTTATTAAATGAAAATATCACGTGTTGTAACGCAAAATCCTGAACTTTGAATCAGACATGCCGATAGACGTTTATAATGTTTTATCTGCATTCCGAACACGATGGAACGTGTTTCGAAAGCCAAATCGATCATATGCGTGAGTTACGGAAGTAAACGATTAATTTTCAATTAAATCGATTAAAATAATATCTAAGCGTTTCGAGCTGCGAGGGTCAAATGACAACTTCGATTGTTACGAAAATTGAAATTCATTAATAACTCACTATTACGGATCCAATGGAACTGGTTTCGTCGAATTCCGTGACTATGCCTCCGAAGGCTATTTTTAAATTCAATTTAAACGATATATTATTAAAATTGAACAAATCACCTTTAAATTAATTTCAACCATTCTATTATCTTCAGTATCATCAATTTATATGCCTTCAAATTATATTTTAAACAGGCCTAGAAATTTTCAGATTCAACAATTTACCCAATTTCAATTATTAAATTCATTATTTAAACTATATAATTCAATGATTTAATTATCGGTAAATATTGATACCTTGAATTCAAGTTAAAACTAACTTTTGAATATTTTAAAATCAATTACCTATTCAAATTTTAGATTGTTAGAAATTCTGGGTCGTCACATTCCTCCTCCCTTAAAAGAATTTCGTCCCCGAAATTATTAGTTAGGGAGAATGGACCAATACCCATTTACCTTTTCCCCAAAATCCATAATTCAACATCCTACCAAATATCTTTTATTAAAGACCCACTATCACCTCAACCAACTTTTCAAAACCTCTATAGTTTCCAACAACATTATTTACTCCACTTATTCAAATTTAATTAAAAATTCAAATTTAAATTATCACAGCTTACTCAAAAAATTTATAACTCCCTAAATTTCCCGAAAATTTTTGCCAGCGTCTCCTTTGCGCGGCTAGCTCGGTACAACAACAAAAGGCTTCTACGGGCTCCCAAATTCCAAAAGAAAACAAAAGCCAAGTGGCTAGATCAAAACCCAATCCAATTTCATATAGATATTTAAATACATACCTTATTGTCGGGAAATTCAAATTTATCTTTTGGAATCAAATCTAATTTTCTTTTCCCTTAATACCTGCATATCTTACCTAGCAATAATATCCAATTGTAACCTTTCAAATCAATTTATAAATTTCCTTACGAAAGTTTTCACATCTACTTCTATTCAACTTAGTTTTCCCCGTTTTCAAATGAATTCAATTTATTTTCAATTTTGAATATTGAATTTTATCTTTCATTTATAATTGATTCATATTAGTTTCATCTACTAATTTACTTTAATTTCCAATTTGAAATCGTTTTGTCGTTAACAAAAATTTTCCCAAAAATTTTCAAAAATTTTCTAACTCCCCAAATTTTCGAAATTTTTTGGCAGAGTCCCCTTTGTACGGAGGAGCTTTTACAATTTGACAAGAGATATAAATATGTATATATTGACTCAATCGGTTGGAAAAAGCAAAAACAGTTCATATATCCTGTTTTTATTGCGCAGACGTACCTTTATTTAGCATTTTTCAGCAAGCGGCTTATTAATTAAGCAATTATCGTATCCAAATCCAGCCAAACGGCCTTCGGGTACCTATACTTACTCAATTTAAACATGTAAGTACCATATATAGAAAATCTATTAGCATTTCACTTACTCTCAATAGCTAAACACAAGCATTTTATAAGCAACAAGCACCAAACGCTTTCCATATGCGATTCATATAACTTTAAAGCTAATTCAATTGTTTTCAACCAATTCATAAGCCATTTCATTTAATTTTAATGGCTTGCAACTCAATTTCTTACATTCAATTGATTTTTAATCCAAACAAGCTCATATTCACTTCAAATGATTCAAAATCAATTTTATTTACTCTCTATCAACTCAAAGAATTTTAATTATTTTTGTTCACGCCAAACGATAATTATTTTTATGCAATTTTGAAGATATTCACTTAATGGAGTATTTATTTTAGTTTATAACTACTTTAAATTAATTTTCTACTCATTCTGTATTTAATTCCTTTTTCATTTCCAATTCATTCACCAACCATACATTTGCGTTTCATTTTATTTCCGCACTGGATTCATTTTAAAACTTTTTCATTAAGCTTAACAACATTCAATGCTTATACTAATATCCATTTCCCAAAGATAAATTTAACCTAAACCTTTAATTTAATAACTTCCTTTCTAATAACCCAATACCAACTAAAACTTTGATTTAATTTTTATTCAAGCAGACTTCATCCATTTATTATTTAATTCGATTAACCCATTTATCCACCCCATATTTAAATTTTTAACTCGCTTACTTAATTCATTTTGCGAATTTGTTTTATTTATACAAAGCCATTCTTAATTTATTTCTACTCGTCTGGGTTTTGTTTGCAAATCAACCATTTCTATTATAGTTCCCTTTCATTTCATACGACAACACTTCTCTCATATCTAATTTACTTGCAAATTCCGTTAAATATTATTCATATCACACTTGAATTTCATTTGTAGTTCAAACCATCACTATTTCGATCCAACTCTATTTATTTATTTATTTTATTTTCATAACGTCTCCACTTATTTAATTCATTATGAAATCTAAGTCGAATTCTATTTACAATTCGAATTCATTTCCAAACTCCATTATTAACTTACAATCCATTTTATTTAACCAGGTTAAATTTCATTAACATACTCTATCAAATAATTTATTTAGCCAATCAGCTCACCTCCAACTTTTATATCAATATTCAATTTTATTACAAAAAATCACTTATTAAATTTTTCCTGAATTCAATTATTTTTTAATAATTCCAGTTTGAATTTCCTTTCATTTTCCCAAAATTCCAACATTTTTATTTAAAAAAAAATTAGAAATACTTTTAAATTCAGATAATACTATTAAAATAGCCTTTTATAAAAATACTTTTTATAACTCGATGTCTCAACCAGTCCATCCTTGTTCTCACAGAAATTCACTCATACGTTGATCAGGTGTAGGACTGAAAATCTATAAGTACTTGGTAAACTCGTTTTCAACATCCAGTGAAAATACTTGGAAAATAATTTTATTGAAAATATCGAAAACAGATTTTGAAAATATAGAGGAAATATCTTTGGTGAGAATGCTCTGGAGATCATCACTCCCATCCATGGTCGCAGTTACATCCCAGGGTTACGTTGCCATCGCAGCAAAAGTCCATGTAACTGTAGGCACTCCGCGCCCCTCGGTTACGCCATGGAACCCACAACAGATTGCAGTTACATTCCAGGGTTACGTTGCCATCACAGCAAGAGTCCATGTAACTATTGTCTCTCAGCGGCACACATGATTTTCGCTGTCAAAATGAAACTTCTCCACTCCTACATAGGTCGCAGTCTACTGATGTAAAATCAAACGCAGAATGTTGGCTCTCAGCAGCACACACGACTTTCTCTATGTTACCATAGATCGTAGTCTACCGATATAAAATCAAACGTAGTGTGTTGGCTCTCAGCGGCACACATGACTTTCCTATGGTACACACTACTCATAATCCTCAGGAACTAGTTTTGTTCGGACTCCTCACAGGATCAACTTTAGAAACCCCCCTTGGGGCTCAAGGCAGCACTACCCGGTGGCACTCCTGAGAAGTTCATTTCAAGGGAGCATCTTTTTCCCCAGAGCCATTATCAAAACACTTTATACTATACATATATAGTATCTTTCAAATCATACACCTAGTATGATCTCATACAAAGCTCCTTTACACAAAATCGATTATTCCAAAATCGATAATTCTCAAACTAGGCTTTCCAAATTTCAATATTGATTTTACCCAAAAATCAAAAGCCTTTCCAAATCCAAAGGTTCCCAAAAACCTTTTCCACAATCCTCATAAGATCCTTTATATATATATAGATATATAATTTTTAAAACTTTGAATCATTTCAAACTTGTATAAAACTCCATTTATACTTCAAACACCTTCAAAATCCTCTTCTTCTAGCAATAGACTTAACAAGGGGAGATTTATCCTATATAACAAAGATATATAACTTTGTTTATTCAAAATCAAATATTCCAATTTTGATTACTCTTTTAAATATCATTGTCATTTAAATTTGTATGATGTACACATATCATCCGTATGCTATACCAATCTGATCGCTCACTCGATCACACAATTTCACTTCCGACCTAGTATCGTCCACCCGACTTCCTAGTTCGGACAAAGATCTGGTTTCTTGATCAGAAACCATCATTCTCCTTGCATAGCCATAACTATGATAGACAATATCCAGGACCAATCAACAATCCACATCCAGGTTCGCCGTCGAAAATCGAGTGAAAAAAACCCAGCTCGGATCGATAAGCTATCTCGAAATTCTATGCTCGAATCTGGATCAAATCTCTATGCGAATAGAATAATATACGTACGTCCTACGTATTTATTTTCATTGATCATTTTCTAAATCAATTTCCCTTCTATTCATCCTAACTTTGAATTTTATTCCCTTATCCACATTTGCCTTAATCCCCATTTGGATTATCACTTCAATTCTTATCTCAGTTGGGCATTTAATCAATAACAGTTTGGACTTCGACCAGTTTATATTAAAAAATAGCTTGAAATTTTTTAAAATAGATAAGTAGTTGAAAAATAATTATTAGTTTGCAAAATATCTATAAAATAGGTAACTAATTATGAAATAGTTGAAAAATAGTTAAATAGTTATAAAATAGCTAGATAATCATAAAATAGTTTAAAATAGTAATTAGTTATAAAACAGTTGAAAAACAGCAATTAGTTAATAAAACAGTTATAAATTAGTTAAATAACTCCAAAAGTAGTTATAAAATATGTATAAAATAATTTTGGGTTTAATAAGAAAGGTTGTATATGTTAAATAGCTTGGAAAAATAAGTTTATATTAAAACAATTTATTGAAATAGTCCAGAGTCAAAACTGTTCACTTTCCATCAATTCAATTTAAATTTCCCACTCTCATTTAAATTGACCCAATTCCAATTTAAATAATTCCAATTTCCATTGGACTTGATTTTATTCCCAGTTCAAGTTGAATTAATTTTCAATTTCTTTTCAACTTCAAATCAAATTCCATTTGATTCTTAATTATTCAACTTTATTTACAGTTCCAAATTATTCAAATAAATTTGGACTAATTTCAAATTGAATCCACTTCAATTTCAAACCATTTCAATTCCTACTTAAATTTAATCCCAATTTTCATTCAAATTTTAAACCTTCAAATTAATAACCTTTCCACTTAAGTTTAAACTTGCTTCACTTTGGGTTTCACATCACATCACATTCCAAAGAAGATTCAAAACTCAATCTTAGAGTTAATTTCATATTTATTTTCTTTACACACCAGGTTACCTTTAAATTTTAAACCACCCTTGGTTTTAATTTCCAAAACAAATCCCTTAAAATCTTCCAAACATTTCTTGTTTTAAAATATGACTATATTCAAAATAGTTTGAATTATATTATTTATTATTTTCTTTAACTCTTTAAACCAATTGATTGTTTTCAAGACTTAGGTTTTAAAACTTCACAAATTTTAAAACCCACTTTAATTTAGAAGTTTTAATCATCTTATAAATGTACTTCATTTGGCTTACCTAATAACAAATATATCATTATTAAACACAATAACTATTAATGATGATACCCAAGGTAATCATATCTAGATACCAATTCCTTTTTATATAATTCTTACTTCTATAAATTCAAGATTAAATTTCTGTTTGAATCCATTTCAAATTTACCTTTATTTAATTTTACTTTGGTTATATTTCTGTTTTTACTCTATTTAATTCCAATTTAAGATTTCAATTTGGTTGTATTATATTACATCTTAATTTAAATTTAATTAATTTAACAACCAATCACTTCAATATTTATTAGAAGAAAATATTGCTTTATATATCAAAATATATTTTTATATAAAATCATTTAAAATCTTTATATGACAAAATAACAAGTACGCTCTCATATATATATATATATATATATATAACTCATTCTAGAGTACTACGGACTCTATTTAATGAGTAATCCCCACTAGAGCCAAAGTTCTTGCTTAACCTTTCAGCTCTGATACCAACTATAACGACTCGAAATTTTCGGTTTCGAAAATCCAAGATAGTTATGAAAAAGAAGAAAGAGATAGAAGAAGAAGAAGAACAGAAACACCAACATCTCACATTCACAGCGGATAAAATATAATAATAAATAATAACATTTTACAAAAGAAAAATTATTCTGTCGATAACATTTTATTGAGTTTCATATATATACTGTCACTGAATGTGCTTAATTTTCATGTCACAGATATACAGAAATAAAATATAGCGGAAACACCCATACATTCTTGCCATCCAGCTCGCCTCCTGAGCTCCAAAACGTCCTTACCTGAAAATCTGTAACACTCGGTCTGACCCAAGCATTACACCAAAGTAACACCCGGGTCAGGCTGGAAACCAGCGTGAGTAAACTCAACAAACATGGAATACCAAAGCAAACAACTTATATAAAAGCCAGGGTAACTTGATTCAATTCACAAAGCCACAATTAGTTATAGATATCATTAATTCCACACATCCATTCCCTAAGTACCAAGGCTTAGATTTAAATAGTCCAATCTCCTTCAAATCACTTCACTCCAGCATATAGATTTCACATATCAATCTATAAAAATATTCGAAGTGGTTTCGGGTATTTCCTAATACCCGACCCCGGCCTCTTCGAGACTCGTGTCATCCTAACCCACATTATCATAACGAAGTACACAACATTTCATATCAGGAATACATCTCATTCAAGCATCCAATACCATTCAATCATTCATAACAAATTTGATCACTTCCAAATTAATTCAATTGATTCTAATTGAATTTCGAACCTCAATCACTTAGATTCCTTCATTTAACATTAATTAATTCCAAATCAATTAATTAGTCAATCCTTCATTATTCATCTTAATTAATCACCCTGGATTAGTTATCCTTCAATCTCATTCAAGAAATTATCATTAATTAACTTCACAATATTTATTATTCTTAACCAAAATCAATAAGTAATCTTAATTACTTCATAAATTAATTAATTACTTCATAAATTAATTATCTATATTAATTACACTAATTCTTAATTACTTATAGTAATTAATTTCTCATAAGTCATTATTTATTGAATTGATTTAATCTTAATTAATCAATTTTTAATTACAACAATGATTTTATAAATTAGTGATTTCCAATTATATTTTAATTTGTCCTAATCCAAATTAATTACTTTAATTAACAACAATATTAATCATTCTCGATTTATCTCAACCTGTAATTAACTATCCTTTTATTTACTTCATTAAATAAATTAATTACTCGTTTTATAATGGAAACATAAAAGAATTTAAAACCAAATTTATTTCTAAATTCAAATCAAAATACAATTTCTCTTTACATTCAAGTTGTTAAAACACTTAATATTTAAGAACTTTATTTGTTAAATTTAACTTTGATTTAGAACTTGCTTTAAATCGCTACATTACAATTTAAAACTTCATTTTTTAAATACCACTTTCATTTCTTTCCTATTCATTCTTATTTTTATTCTATAATTATTTCACTTTCAAAATTCACCTTCATATTACATTCAAAAAATCCAATTTATATATTTCGATAATTCAGGGTATCGAAATATTCAAGCAAACCACAGCATTCAGCATTCCAATTACCAAAACTATTCATCACAGAATATCAATCATTCCAGTATATATTATATATTACTATATAATATAGCATAACAATTCAATTTCAACCATTCAACTAATCATTTAAATTTTAACCATTTAAATTTAAATAAAAATCCAGAAACGTGAGGTTTACTCACCTTTGATTTTCGATTTGCAATCGATTCCCATCACGATTAATTCCTCCACAATTGGACCTTGAATAACAATTTACAATTTATTAATATCTGAAATAACCGAACAATCATTTTCCATTTTATAATTTATTTAACTAATAAATTTTGTTCTAAACAAATAATAATTTTCTTTTTCTCTTTTTTTCTACTGTAAATAAATTAAATTTAAATTGGAAACAAAAAAAAGGAGATTACCTCACTATCTTGGCTACGCCTCGCAAATCCAAGCCCAACAATCGATTACGACGAACTCTCGAGAACCGAGCCGCCTCTATCTCGACCAAAACCCTAAATCTCCCAACTCGAACCCTGGCCCAACCGCCTCGTGCCCAAACTCCAGCCGCAACGCGAACCACCAACCACCACTCCTTCGCTCGCGAATCGACTCGAACTGGCCAACGATTCGAACATGGCTTTGGCCTACCTTGATTTCATCGAACGCAAAACCCTACTCCATTTGCTCAGGCATCAGTACTTGGACTGAAAACGAGGGAGAGGAAGGAAACGACTTCGATCGGCCATATTTTAATCATTTTTTTTCGAAGGCTTCGGCCATTATTTTTAGTTTTGTTTTGGTGAATCCGAACTCCATTTCTAATGAAGATTAAGAGGACGGAGATACATATCAATTTACGGAAGCTTCTCGAGTACGCGTTTATTAAACGAAAATATCTCGTGTTGTAACGCGAAATCCCAAACTCCGAATCAGACATACGGACATACGTTTGTAAGGTTTTATCCGCATTCCGAACACGATGGAACGTGTTTCGAAAGCCAAATCGATCATATGCACGAGTTACGGAAGTAAACGATTAATTTTGAATTAAATCGATTAAAATAATATCTAAGCGTTTCGAGCTGCCAGGGTCAAATGAAAACTTCGATTGTTACGAAAATTAAAATCCGTTAATAACTAACCATTACGGATCCAATGGAACTGGTTTCGTCGAATTTCGAGACTGTGCCTCGGAAAGCTATTTTTAAATTCAATTTAAACGATATATTATTAAAATTGAAAAAATCACCTTCAAATTAATTTCAACCATTCTATTATCTTTAGTATCATCAATTTATAAGCCTTCAAATTATATTTTAAACAGGCCTAGAAATTTTCAGATTCAACAATTTACCCAATTTCAATTATTAAATTCAATATTTAAACTATATAATTCAATGATTTAATTATCAGTACATATTGATATCTTGAATTCAAGTTAAAACTAACTTTTGAATATTTTAAAATCAATTACCTATTCAAATTTTAGATTGTTAGAAATTCCGGGTCGTCACACTATGCGTACTCAAACTCAGCCGAATCTGGCTGATTTGTATAAAACTTCTCAAGACTTGGTGGTGAGCCGTTAACTGGCAAGGAATCTATTGTTGAAGCCCAAGCCTGGATTAGATCATGTGACAAAATTTTTAGAGGGCTGAAGTTAGAAAACGATCAAATGCGATTAATAGCTTCTTGGCAACTCCAAGAAGAAGCCCAAGCCTGGTGGGAGACAGTTACTGTAAATGAACCAGAAGAAGAGTTTACATGGAGTCGATTTAAGGAGGTGTTTGAGAAGCGCTATATACCGTTGGCTGGTATTTCTCGAATGTACTAGGAATTTATGCACTTGAAGCAGGGGAGTTTGTCATTTGAGGAGTACATAAACAAATTCAACGAATTATCCCATTTTGGTCCAGAATTGGTGAACACGTCTATAAAGAAAAATGAAAGATTCATTCGTGGGATGAACAAAAAGTACCACGAGAAGATGACAGCTCACATCAAAGAATATTTTTCAGATTTGATCGATATGGGCTATAGGTATGCCACCCTGGATATGCAGAAAGTCCTGAGGGAAAAAGGAAATACGAGCAATAAAAATTGGAAAAAAGAAAGTTCGAGGGCAAGAAACCATATCAAGGCAAGGATAAGAAAAGCAACCGGGGAAACCCGGCTAGAGATATAACTTGTTACAATTGCTAGGAAAAGGGTCATTTCTCCAGTAGATGCGAGAATCCAAAGAAACAAGTTAAGAAAAAACAACCTATGAAGACTGGTCAGGGAGTTAGAGAATGTTATTACTATCAAAATCCTGCAGACGTAGTTAAAAATTGCCCGGCAATGAAGCAAGCATAAGTGGCGAACATTTATGCGATAAAGGATGACCCTTCAACTTCAAAGGCTAATAAAGGAAAATGTGTTTTAGAAGGCAACCTTACTATTTATGATAAAATTGTTAGAGTTTTGTTTGACACGGGTGCTACACATAGCTTTATCTTCCAACGAAACATAAATGAATTAGAACTTAAACCTAATTTTGTCAATGAGCCCATTTGTGTGAAAAATCCAGTTGGTGGCCCTGCAAACGTTTGTCTACAATGTAGAGACATTCCTATCTCGTATTCTTATTACCAATTCTCTATCAGTCTCTTTGTCCTTGATTTTAATGAATTCAAAATCTTACTTGGAATTGATTGGCTAAAAAAATACGAAGCCAAATTAGATTGTAACAATCGAACGATTTCGATCAAAACAAACCTTGGGAATTTTATTGAAATCTCTTATGATGATCCGAGTCCTAAGAGAGATAAACTGATGTATACTTTGGGATATCTTGAACCTAGTCTAGAGTCCATGCCTATTGTTCAGGAATTTCCCGACGTATTTGAAGAAGTGAAATCCTTACCTCCACATAGAGAAATTGAATTCAGAATTGAGTTAGTACCTAACGCTCGTCCTGTTGTTCACGCAAGCAGCAAGGTGGCACCCAAGGAAAGGATTGAACTAGTCAATCAAAGACAAGATTTGCTAGGAAAAGGATTGATACGCCCTAGTGTTTCTGAATAGGGTTGGTTGTGGTATTTGTGGCTAAATCTGACGGATCTTTGAGATTGTGTGTGGACTACCACGATCTCAGTAAACAAACTCTCAAAAACAAATTTCCTTTACCTAGAATTGATGATCTGTTTGATCAACTGCACGGTGCTCGTTTCTTTTCAAAAATGGATCTAGCTCAAGGATTCCATCAGCTATGAATTGTTGAAGACTGCGTTCACTTGACTACTTTCAGGGGTACAGACTTTTTCTACGAATGGTTAGTCATGCCTTTCAGACTAACCAATGCTCCCGCATACTTCGTAGATTTAATGACCCGTGTGTTTCGAGAGGTATTGAATAAATTTGTTCTTGTGTTTATTGATGATATACTAATCTACTCCAAAACCGAAGAGGAGCATGTTGAGCATCTTAGAGTTATTTTGGAGATATTAAGAAAGAACATTCTATTTGCAAAATTTTCCAAATGCTATTTTTGGGTTAAGGAAGTCAGATTTCTCGGGCGCATTGTTAACGAAGATGGAATCTCTGTTGACCCGGGAAAGATTTCTGCTATTCTAGACTGGAAGCGACCCATTACCCCAAAAGAAGTTCGAAGCTTTCAAGGTTTAGCGGGACATTATAGAAAGTTTGTCCAAGATTTCTCTAAGTTAGCCAGTCCATTAACTAAGCTAACAATGAAGAATGCTAAATTCGATTGGACTCCAAAATGTGATGAAGCATTCCAGAAGTTGAAAAGGAGATTAACTGCCACTCCCGTTCTCGCTATCATTAACAGGAACCAAGGTTTATCTGCCTATACAGACGCTTGTGGAGATGATTTTTGTGCGGTGCTAATGCAGAATGGGAAAGTAATTGCCTACGCGAGTAGACAGTTACGTCCGCATGATAAAAAATACCCAACACATGATCTCAAACTTCTGGCAGTTATTTTTGCTTTAAAAATTTGGCGACACTATTTTTTAGGTAAGAATCTCTTTCAGCTTTACTAAAATTTAAAAGTATAACTCAAAATATATACTTAACAAATCCTTCTTGGTCTAGGTGAAAATTTTGAATTATTCACCGATCACAAATCTCTGAAATATCTCTTCACCCAGAAAGATTTAAATCTAAGGTAACAACGATGGTTAGAATTTCTAGCGTCATATGACCTAGATATTCTGTATATGACTGGAAAAGCCAATGTATTTGCCGGTGCCTTGAGTAGAAGTCATGCTATTCTTGCTCATCTAGTTGTCAGTCCTACTCTTTTTGAGAAAATCACCAACAAGCAAAATGAAGACAAGTTAATTCAGGAAATATATGGGTGGATTCGTCGAGGTGAGGATTCCAGCTTTGGAATCGATAATAATGGAATTATAAGATTAAAAGGCATGATGTGTGTCCTAGGCATCCCTGATATGAAACGTGAAGTTTTAGATGAATGTCACAAGTCTAAACACAGTATCCATCAAGGAGTTAATAAGATGTATAGAGATATCAAAAGAAATTTCTGGTGGAAGACAATGAAAAGGGATATATCTATATATATGAGTCACTGTGCTACTTGTCAACAAACTAAAAGTGATCAAAAGAAGATGGTGGGTTTATTCCAGCCTTTGGAGGTACCCAAGTGGAAATGGGATCAAGTATCGATGGATTACATCGACGAGTTACCCCGCACTCGAAAGGGGGATGAAGTAATTTGGGTTATTGTGGACCGTTTGACTAAAACGTCCCACTTCATCCCACTGAAATCCACCCGGACTGCAGCAAGCTTGGTGAAGCTATATACAAAAGAAATTGTTCATCTCCACAGCATACCTAGTTGTATAGTGAGTGATCGTGACCCGATCTTCACTAGTATATTTTGTGAGGCATTTCAAGCCGCATTAGGAACAAAACTGAACTTCAGCACTGCTTATCGCCCATAGTCTGATGGGCAGACTGAAAGGACAAATCGAATATTAGAAGATCTTTTACAAGCTTGTATTCTCGACTTTGGTGGTTCATGGGAGGAATATTTACATTTGGTCGAATTCTCATATAACCATAGCTATCAAGACAGTATCGAAATGGCTCCTTTTGAAGCTTTGTATGGTCGTCCATGTCGATCACCTGCATGTTGGATTGGGTGTAGTGATAGACTCGTTCTTGGACCAGATATGACTAAAGAAGCCATAAAAAATTTGATTTTATTCAAAAGAAGTTGATAACTGCTCAAAGTTGCCAAAAGAGTTATTACGACCGTAGGAGAAGAGCTTTAGAATTTCAAGTTGGAGATTCCGTTTTATTTAAAGTGTCTCCAGTGCGTAGTGTGTTAAGATTTGGAAAGACTGGTAAGCTGGCACCATAATACATTGGTCCTTTTCAGGATCGGTCCTCTGGCACATAGCTGGGTATCTGCGTACACGATGCGTTTCACGTTTCACATCTTCGGAAGTATGTCCACGGTCAAGACTGTATTATTGAAGAAGCCGCTCAGTAGGATTTGGAGATCACACCAAATCTAACAGTTAAACGAGATCCGGTAAAGATTATAAATCGTGATGAAAAGCAATTGAGGAATAAAGTTGTGAAATTAGTTAAAGTCCAGTAGAGCGGTGATTCAAATAACTGTACTTGGGAGACAGAGGATATCATGCAAAAGTCCTATCCCAATTGCAGAGTGGATATTTCGGCATAATTGGTAAGCCATTTCTCTATCTTTTTCTGTGTTCTTATGTTCTTTGTTATCTTTCTCTTTCTTTCAAATTTCGAGAACGAATTTTTCTTAAGGGGAAAATCTGTAACATCCCAAATTTTATCAATTTAAATTAGTAATTTATTTTAATTTTTGGAATTTAATTTGAGATTAATTTGAAAAAGTTCAAATCAAATAAAGTAAGTATTAATTTGTATGAATAAGATTTCAACTTCCTTTGAGTTCAAAATTTGAAATAATAAATGTTTTTAAAATCATTTGAATTTAAAATATGTATATGTGTATATATGAGTAGATTTGAATTTGCATTTAAATAAATATCTTAAGAAAAATATTTGGGTTTAAAATATTAACATATGTATATGGTTTTATATATGTATAAATTTGTAGTAAAACATTCTCTTTTAAAAGTTGTATGAAATATAATAAAGAAAAAGTAATACAAATTTTTATTTAAACATATAATTATGTAATGACAAGTGTTAAGTGAGAAGAAACCCAATTTAACAAGTGTTTAAAATTTAGTAAATGAATTCACAAGTGTAATTCATGAAAAGAGAAAAATTTACAAGTGTATCATATTGTAATTTTTTGAGAAATTCATAAAAATGGAAATAAAGCTATATAAGCCATTTTATCTCCTCCCTCTTATCTCTTTTATTCATTCCAAAGCCCTGTACAAATCTTTAAAACCAAAAAGAAAGAATCATCAGCAACAAGTAATCAAACTAACAACTTCTTCAATATTTAAACCAAAACCAAATTCAGAAAAAATCTGAAAACAAATTTCTCAAAGTTCAAACCAGAAATTGGACAAATAAAGAGCAAAGCAGGATTCTACTTCAACAATTAAAAAAAGCAAGGATCATCACCTAAACAACAGAATCAGGATCAACTCAAGATTTTCAAATCTCAGTTTCCAAGTTGCAAACTGGTGTTCTTTATTCCGTGTTTTCATATAAAACAAAATTGTAAGTAAATCTTTTAAAGAATTTGAATTTAAATTTGTTGTTAAAGAAATTAACAAGTAAATGCATCATAAACTAAGCAAGTTTACATCAATTAGTTGCAGACAAAAATCGAAGGTCAAATTTAAAACAACCTTCCAGACTTTCAATTTTAAAAACAACATTCCAGACTCTCCTCTGTTCTTAGACATAACGTGAGTAAACACCATTTTAAAGTTTGAATCTGGGTTGAACTATTGATGCATGTGCTAAATGATGAATATATGGCTTTAGGAAAGGCTTGCATGTATATTGTATATGGATATTTATATGTGCATGTCAGTTACAGGCAGTGATGCTTGTTCCAGGTTTACAGAGTAAACCTACTTCTAAAATCAAAAGCTCTCACTGTTCTTCTTTAAGGATTTGAATCTAAATCAAACTTGTTTGCTGAATAAAGATATAGATCATAAAAATAAATTTTTGTAAAATAGATTTAAGTTAGTCTCTGGAAAGTAGCAAATACAAGAAACCCCAATATTTATGAAATTTCAAATATCGTAATTTCGGGTTTAATTTTACCATGTTGAATTTTTTGAAATCAATGATTTTTAAAAGCAAAATTGAAATTTTTAATTCAGTAAATCTTGAGAATTTGTACGTTGAAGGTAAATTGGGTTTTATCAAATTCTCGACAATCGATGGATTGTTGGATGTCGTGATCATGGCCAAGGGTGCCTGGGGGGTTGTTGAGCTAGGGAAAAATCATCAGAGATTTTTCCAATCATTGTGGCATCGTCATGGTGGAAATTTAGGGTTTAAACCCATGCTTGGTCGAAGTCAAGTATTTGGATTGCTGCAGCTTCGTCGTCGCACCGGAGTTGATCGCACCGGTGGCGGTCGAAGCATTGAAGTCAATCGAAGCTTCAGTTGAAGTTACATGGCCTCTGGTGGCTTGAGGTGGCGAGGCGAAGGGTTAAGATTAATTAATTAATAAAAGTAATTAAGATTAATTAATCAAAAATTAGGGATTAATTAATTAAGGTAATTAATTAAGGATAATTAATAAAAGTAATTAAGATTAATTAGTTAATAATTAAGGATAATTAATAAAAATAATTAGGCGATTGATTAATTATAATTACACAATTATTTAATCTTGTTTATAGACGATTAATTTGTATTGAATGCTGTGTATTGGATAAATATCTCTGATATGTAATTGTGATGCTATGTGATATGAATTACTATGTGCTGAGCTGTGATATCTGTGATTCGTTTCTGTGTGACTGTGAAAACCCATTGGCCCGTAAAACGGCAATTGAATTTCAATGCGACAGGGAATCGAATTCCAGTTGGTTATCTAAAACCCACATCGAACCCTGGAAGTGAATCTTTGTGATTGATATATCCACGTGTTTTTAAAATTGACGCTCACTATTCGGTTTAGCCAGGAGATGACTTTTGTTTCATATAACCCATTCTGAATAGTGATATGACGAAATGGATAGCATTTGAAGACGGTGGTGAAGACCGGGTGTCTTCGGGAACGATAGGATAACCTATCGAATAACTCTGCACTGAGTTGCTCCGGTATAGAGATCTCCATATGTGATGCAGAGTCCAATCGGGATTGTTGATGCCCGAATTGCAAGGGCTTCTTTGGAAGTGCCTTCGGCTCTGTTCGAACCCGAAATAGACTTGTATGGCTGTATATCTGACATTACACTTTGAGATATAAATCTTATTTCTTTCAAATACATTTCTGTTGGTGGCAGAGAATTTATCCTCTTAGCTTAGCACCCTTCTCTGAGACGTACGAGCTCAGAGGTTATGTAATTAAAGGTTATCAGTGATATACTCCCAACTTGGTAGTGTGGCATGCTGAGTGCTGCTGATCATTTGTTGATCGAAGCATGGCTTTTGTGAAAAGCGTAGCTTTGTGGACGAGACCTCTTCGAACCTCACAACCCGAAAATGGTCAAAACAGAAAGGATGCAGCAAGGTTATTAGAGGTAGCGCCCCTTAGGGTATGTGCATTTCCTTCTGGATAGAAGTGGTAGCATGGTATGGAGCCCAGATACTTAACTTATGTTGATATTGAAATTATTTTGCACTGTGGTTGTTGTTGTTGGGGCCTCGGATAAAGGTCGGTTATGACCGGGAGGTGGCGTACTCATGTAGCAGTTATCTAGTTACAGACATAACCCGGCCTTGTGTTGGCAGAGAGCTGGTTAAGTTCTCGGGCGTCCCTCCAGAGGCGTACCCATGTGGTCCAGGAAGTTCTTTAGCCTCACCATTGTTGGAAATCCAATCACCAATACGCGCCCAGTATGGTTTTAGTTGTAGAACCTGCCATTTAACATGGCAACTATAGTAGGCATACTATAATGGTATGTATGCTGGCTAAGATTAATATTATACTTTCGAAAATGTTTTTACATTATGCATTAATAATAATATCAAAGAGTTTTTATCGTATAAAGCATATTTGACTATCATAAGGAGAAATCTCCCTCAAGTGTGCGATTGCATTGAGTGTGTGCCGGGAGGCCTTATGGTAGTTTTGTTTTCCAAAAGCATGAGCGGTTTTATTTATAAATTTGTTTTTATTCAAAACAATTGTTTTTGTTTACTCATACCAGTCACATGACTGGCCCAGAGTTTATTGTTCCCTTCCTAAACTCTAGATGCCCATAATTTCCACACGGGCAGCCTAGGAGCAGGTTATCCGTGTTTTGGAGCTAGCTTGGATTTTGAAGTCTTTTGTTTTGGAAGCTATCGAACTTTGGCAGCTTTTGGCCTTGGATATCTTTTGGAATTTTTTTGGATCTAAGGTGCTTAGTTGGGATTCTCGCTCTCTTTCTTGGAGACCTTCTTGAAATCGTGATAACTTTGTTGTTCCGCTGTGGTGTTTCTATTTTGAAGTTGTGTTATATGTATACAATGCTTTGATGTTGGCAATAGATGTTGTAATGAATACTGTATTAGTGATTAATCTGTGTTGTGATTAATGGAATCAACTTTTGTTTCCACTGTTTATATTCATCTAATATTGTTATAAGCTCCATCCGAACTGGAGTTCGACGTTTGAATCTCCGGCAGTGGAAAACAAGTGAGGTATTTGTTGTTGATTTTCGAACGTTGGATTTCGGGTTGTGACACTTTTAGTATTATATTTCCTAATTTATAAATACCTTTCTTAATTTATACAAATAAACCCCTTTTTTAAAGAAAATAAATAAAAATTAATTATATTCTAAATAAAACCACATATAATATATTTTAAAATCCAATATATTTAAGATATATATCGTTTAAAATTTTCATATTTAAATCCAAATTTAAATTCAAATTCAAACTCAATTTAAAATCTAATTTAAAATCAACTCAAACATATATATATATATATATTTATACAAACACAAATTAAATTTATAAATAATTATTCTATTTAAAATCTATATATATAAACAAACATTAATATTTTTGTTTGGAAATAACAATTTCGCCAGTTTTAAATAATTAACAGAGGAGATTATCACATTTTAAATTGTTTGAAATTCCAGGATATCACATTCCTCCCCCTAAGAATCTTTTCGTCCTCGAAAAGAAACGAAACCAGAATTTATCAAAATATTTATATAAGATAAATTATCTTTGAACATTCTTAAATTATAAAATCCCTTTTTATTAAGAATTTTTAAAACACTTTTAAAATCTACATAATATTACAAAAATAGAAATAGTCCTATAAAAATACTTTTTATAACTCGATGTCTCAACCAGTCCATCCTTATTCTCATAGAAATTTGGTCATACATTGATAATGCGTAGGACTGAAAATCTACAAGTACTTGGTAAACCTGTTTTCAACACCCAGTGAAAATACTCGGAAAATATTTTGTTAAAAATATGGAAAACATTTTTGAAAATGGAGAAAACATCATTGGTGAGCGTGCTCTAGAAATCATCACCCCCTCTATGGTCGCAGTTAACCCGATGGTTACGTTGCCATCCTGATAAAATCCATAGATAACTGTAGGTACTCCGCGCCCCTCGATTACACCATGGAACCCGCTACGGATTGCACCCACACCCGGCGTTACGTTGCCATCACGAAAAAAACCCATGTAACTGTAGGCATCAGCGCCCTTGAATTTCGCTACCAAATAATATGAAACTTCTCCACTCGACCATAGATAGTAGTCTACCGATGTTACGTTGCCTTCTCGGCAAAATCAAACGTAGATCGTTGACACTCACCTCCATACGATTTCCGTTATGGTCCATAGTGGATCGCAGCAACACCGAGTTACACTTCATCACATCATAACCCAAATGCCTCTGTAGACATCAGCACCCTCGGCTTTCTCTACCCAATAATCCTCAGGAACTTCAGTTTGTCTAGACCTCCTCACAGGATTCACTTTAGAGCCTCCCCCTTGGGCTTAAGGCAGTACCAAACTATGGTACTCCTAAGAAGTTCATTTAAAGGGAGCGCCTTTTTCCCTAAAGCCATTCTCAAAACACTTTATACTATACACATATAGTGTTTTTCAAATCATACACCTAGTATGAATCCCATATAAATCTCCTTTTCTCAAAATCGATTATCCCAAAATCGATAATTCTCAAACTAGGCTTCCCAAATTTCCAAAATTGATTTTTCCCCAAAAATCAAAAGCCTTTCCAAAATCCATAGGTTCCAAAACCTTTTTCCCCAAATCATTCTCATAAAATCCTTATATATATATATATATATATATATATAATTTTGAAATCTTTGGATCACTTCATACTTGTATAAATTCCCTTTTTATACTACGAATATTTTCAAAAACCCTTTTTATTCTGGCTATAGATTCAACAAAGGGAGTTTGTCAATTATATGTACATAACTTTGTTTATGCCAAAACAATATTCATGCTTGATTACTCTATAAAATCACTTACCATATTACTTACTTCACAAAGTAAATTTCTACCATAGAAATGTCCAATTTCCACTTTATTTCATCATATATTTCACAAAAAATACTTTTCATTTCAAAAACCATTTTACAGTTCTTATCCATAAATTTTCAATATCAATTTCATTCAAACCCGTACGATGTATGCATATCATCTGTATGCTATATCAATCTGATCGCTCACTCGATCACACAATTTCACTTATGAACTTGTATCGCCCACCTAACTTCCTAGTGCGGACTCCGATCTTGTTTCTTGACCAGAAACTGTCATTCTCCTTGCATAGTCATAACTATGATAGAGAATTTCCAGAACCAATCAAAAATCCATATCCGGGTTTGCGTCGAAAATCGAGTGAAAAACCCCAACTCGGATCGATATACTATCTCGAAATTTTGTGCTCGACTCTGGATCAAATTGTTATGCGAACAGATAATATACATACATCCTACGTATCTATCTTCATTGATTATTAGCTAAATCAATTTCTCCTTTCTATTCATATTCCCTTAGATTCTTATTCGTTTATTCACAATTGCCTCAATTTCCATTAGGATTATTACTTCAGTTCTTATCTCAATTGGTAATTAATTGTAAACAGTTTGCACTCTGACTAGCTTCTATTTAGAAAATAACTTGAAAAGTTAAAAATGGACAAGTAGTTAAAAAATAATTATTAATTTGTAAAATAGATGTAAAATAGTTAAGTAGTTATAAAACATTTATCAAATAGTTAAATAACTGCAAAATAGTTTTTAAAATAGTGATTAGTTATAAGTAATTGAAAAATAGTAATTAGTTTACAAAACAGCTGTAAAATGGTTAAATAGTTCAAAAAATAATTGTAAAATAAGTATAAAATAGTTTGGCTTTAAAAAGAAATGCTATATATAGTAAATAGCTTGGAAATATAGGTTTATATAAAAATAATTTATTTTGAAAATAGTCCAGAGCCAAACTGTTTAACTACCCCATCTTCATTCCAATCACTTTCCCATCCCATTAAATTGATTCAATCCCAGTTCAAGTTGAATTAACCTCAATTTCTTTCCCAAATTCAAATCAAATTCTGTTTGAATATAAACTTATTCATCTTCAATTTCAATTCAAATTAATTCAAATCAATTTAAATTTGAACTGATTCGATTCAAATCTCAATTTAAAACCATCTCGAATTTCATAAATTCGAGTTAAATTTTTAAATGTTGATTTAATCAAATTAACCTTTACTTTTAATTCAAATCAACCTTTATTTTTAATTAAACAACTTAAATCTCTAAATCATTTGATCCTGAGTCCAAATTTCAAAATTCCATTTAAATTTCCTTTACTTAACTTATTTCAAAATTCAAATAAGAATTCAAAAATAATTTTATCTCCAGAATCCAATTTGTTACTCAAACTTCAAAACCAATTCTCAGTTTCATAGATTATTTATAACAATAGAATGATATCATGATAAATAAACATCCAAAATTTATCCAAACACCAATTAATAGCATCCATTTTTAATTTCTAGATCTCAAACCCATTTTGAGATCATTCATAACACCTATTTTAAATCAACCATTTAACTTCCTAAGTTAAATTTCAATTTCATCTTGAAATTTCCAATTCAGGTTGTCTGTTCCTAAACTTATTTAACTTTCCTTATGTTAAATTCACTTCAATTTTATTCAGTCAACTTTACCCAATTTGAATTCTCATTTCAAATTTTAAACTTTATATTAATATCCATTCCCATTTATAAGTTTAAAAACTTATCACTTTTGGTTTTCACATCTCATCCCAAGGAAAGATTCAAAACTCAACCTTAGAGCTTATTTCAATTCATTTTTAATATTATGTATATCCCTCATATATACATATTTATTTCCTTTGCACACCAAGTTATTCTTAAATTTTAATCCGCCCTTGGTTTAGTTCAAAACAAATTTCTTTAAAATTTTCAAACAACTTCTTACTTTAAAAAAAATAAGATCATATTAAAAATATTCTGAATAATATCATTTCTTTTAACATTTTGAAAACAATTTCAAATGTTTTAAGCTTAAAATTCTAAACTACAAAATTTAAATCCCTTCCCATTTACAAGTCATTCTTACCTAAATGTTTACTCCCTTAACACATTTAATTTTGCTTTAACAATTTTTACTAGAAAATAAACATCCCATTATTAAACACAATAACCATTCCATATTCTGGTTTGAAACCAATTCTAATTCATCTTATTTGTATAGTTCATTTTATTCAATTCCCATTATATATATATATATATATATATATATATATATATCTGTGTGTGTGTGTGTGTACACACACACACACAGATATATATATATATGTATATGTATATATCACTTAATTCTGTATTCAATTTCAGTATCCAACAACCAATTATTGCTTTATATATAAAATATAAGCTTTTATTAAATTCATTCATTAAAACCTTTATATAAGAAAATAACAAGTACGCTCTCATATATATATATATATATATATACATATATATATACACACACATTCAACTCATTCTAGGATACTACTATCCCTATCCTTAATGAGTACACCTACTAGGACCAAGGTTCGCACTTAATCTGGCTCTGATACCAAATGTAACGACCCAGAATTTTCGATTCCAAAAATTCCAAATTGTTAGAGTAAAGAAGAAAGAGATAGAAGAAGATACAGAAAACAAAACTCAGATTCTCACATTCACAACAGATAAAATATAATATCAAATAATGGCAGTTATACAAAGAAAGCTGTATCAATTAAATTACATACAATACATCAGAGTTACAAATATGACACAAATACTGGACAGTTAAAATTAACTTGTCCCAGATAAACAATAATATCTCTCAGCGGAATACTCTATACGTCCTTACCATCCAGCTCGCTACCTGAGCTCCAGAATGACCTTACCTGAAAATCTGTAATACTCGGTCTGACTAGAGCATTACAGTCAAGTAACACCCAGCATGAGTAAATCCTTATAACATGAAATACTAAGATATAAAACATAACTGAAACCCGGGTAATCCGTACCTTACTACGAGTTCATAACTTGTTATAATCAACTCTTATTTCTCAAATCCATCCCTAAGTACCCATACTTAATTTCAATGGCACATATTATTCCATTCCAGCCTATTGATTTCACATATCAAATCTATAATGAATTATAGTAGATTTCAAATCGAAGTGGTTTCGGGTATTTACTGATACCCAACCCCGGTCTCTTCGAATCCAATGTCATCTTAAATCCAAGTTGTTTAGGTGAAACCAAATATATTTATACTCAGAGTAACATATTTACAAAGCGATTCTAATTCAAGTAGATAATCCATATCCAAACACTATAACACATAGCATCTTAATCACATACCAAGGATAACAAATAATTCAAGGCATTCAATATCATTCAATCATTCTTAAGCAAGATTAATTAGTCACAACATTTCTAATTAATTTAAATAAATTAATTTCTTCAATCACCTATTAATCCTGCTTTCATAACATTAATTAATTATAAACCATTAATTAATCATCCCTTAATCTCCTCTTTAATTTCATTAAGAAATTAGCCTTTAATTAATAACACAAATTAATTAACCTTTAACTATTCACATTAATTAACCTTTAAGTATTCTCGTTAGTTAATTAATTACATTGACCCCAAATTAACTAGTCTATTACTTATCCTATAATCACTTACTTTGATTAATTATCTTTTAATTAATCCCATTCACTGGCCAACCCTTAATCAATTTCCTTAATTAATCGATCCTTTAAGTAATTACACTAAGTAATTAATCCTTAATTACTTTCCTTAAGTAATACCCTTTTTATCACTTTCATCAAGTAATTATCCCATTGGTAATTACCCTCAATTAATTAACCTTTGACTATTAATTAATTTAAGTCATTCTACATAACAATCATCCACAAGCAAGAATTATTAACTCCTATTATAATTAATTTAATTAATTCAAATTAAATTAATTACTTAAGAATTAATCACTTAACCTTGCTTAATTGATCATTAATTATTACTTCATCAATTAATTAATCTTTTATTAACTAATTAATTATCCCTTAATTAGTAATTAATAAACCTTAATTATTAATTAATAAAACTTAATTACAAATTAATTGATCCTTAATAACCAGACAATTAATCTCTAATTACTTAATTAATTAATCTCTAATAATTAATCTTAATTATTTCATTAATCCATCCTTAATTATCAGTTAATTAACCTTTAATTAATTAATTCTAACCTTTAATTATAAATTAATTAATCCTTAATCATTAGTTAATTAAACTAATTAATTACTCTTAATTAATTACTTAATTAATCTTTTATCATTAATTAATTAAATTAAATAATTATACTCAAATTATTTCATTAACTTAATTAATCTCAACACATTAAAACCTTAGTTGACCTTAAGATAAAACATTATCCTTATTAATGACTTAATTATCAATAACATATTTAAAAAATTTAACTTAAAAATTATCTTCCTTAATTAAATTATATAATATAAGATTTAAAATAAGTTAAAAATTAACTTAAAAAATTTAAATTAAACAAATTTTATAACTTCTCAAATCCAATATTAAAGAAACATTTATTATATATAAAGAAATTTATATAAAAACCTGTAGCCTAACCGAGATCAATACCGAGTTTCCCTTCTTCTTTTCCATTTTTAAAAAACTTAGTTTTATTTTAGTTAAAAACCTGTAGCATGCTTTTACCCACGATCTACTCAAGTTTTTACTCGAGTTGCCTTACCCAAATACCCAAGCTTTCCTTCGAGACAACCCACAACCCAAACAACTGACACCAAACTACCCCGTGCACATGCACCGTCGATCACCAGAGCTTCGGCCTCCAAGACCTCTTCCCACAGATCTCCCTCGACCCACTGTTGCCATCCGACCACCAAGAAGCACACATCAAACTCGAAAATGAAATCGAGTTACCTCGATCAAATAGGCATAACAGCCATCGCCAGAAAATCGCCTCGAACTCCAGATGCCGATCACCGGCACCCCTACAACTCCGGCCACACCTTGCCGACCTTCCACATTGCCATTTCCCAAAGTCTCGAGCCCACTTGAATCACCAGAGACGTTGCAGTGACCCAAAATTCTAGCTTCGACACAACCTATGGTTAAAACCTAGTTCGACCCACCGCCGTCGCCACGGTGGCTTAAACCTCCTTCCACCATTTTTGCCAACATCCCCGATCACCAACCTTGATTCAGCAAAAATGCCAACTTTCCCAGCTTCACCCATCACCAGAAAACCCCCAAATCCTATTTTCTGGTCAAATACCAATTTCTTATTCGAGATCCAACTAAAAATGTTCATTTTTATTTTAAAAACCATATTTCACAAAGTCGATTCAAGTTATATTCTTGAAACGGCAAATTATAATGTTCGAGTTAACATACTTAAAGGAAATTTTACTGTCTTACCATTTTCCAGATAAACATCCAATTAATTTACTTAAATTCATTTTTAAGACTTGATCTATGACTAAACAAACATTTCTTTTTCGGAAACTAAACCTTATTAGAGATCAGAAGAAAAGATAATGAATTTTGATCTAAACTTTGTAACTCTATAACAAGAACAGAGAAGAACATGAATACATCATACATGCACACCTGAACACATTCATATATACAGATACTACATTTATATATACACATGTAGAGCATCATTCACCTCAGAAATTCACAAGCACGGATTTTTATTTATCTAAACTTTTTAAACGAAAGTTTTACTCACCTGTTATAGAGCTTTTGAAACAGTTTTGAATTTTGAAAACTTGAATTATTTTGATTCCTGAAAAGCTTGTTATTGGAAATCCTTTGTTGTTGCTTTGAATAATGAACTGGAATCACTTGAAATCCAAAGCTAGTTGTTGTTGAGAAGGTTTACATTTGAAGCAGAGATGATCTTGCTTGATTCTTCTTGGGTAGCTTGCTTTAATCTCAGGTTTGAAAAATGTTACACGCTTTTATTTGAGTTTGAGAATTGGTTACAGACTTATGTTTTGATTTGTTTGAAAATGTTTACAGGTTTGTATCTTAATTACAGGCTTGAGTTTTTTTCTTCTTTGTTTTTGAAAAGAGAAGATAGGAAAAGAAATGGAAAAGAGGAGTTAGGAGTTTATCACTACAATAAAAAGTGTCTTTTATAGCGGCATATAGCCGCTATTAATCACAACCACGGCGGTTTGATAAGCACTGTATATCGACATGTTATAAAAAACTGTTGATTATTTATAACACAAAATATGCCGCTATGGTTGAGCTTAGTTTTATAACACAAATTCGCCGCTATGGTACGTTAATTCGATAGCTCATTATAGCCACTATAATACAGCTAAATCTCAATGGAACTAGAAATCTTTATAACACCATTTTGCCGCTATAAAATATTTATTCAATAGCTCATTGTAGCCGCTATAATACAGCTAAATCTCAACGGAATTGGAAATCTCTATAACTCCATTTTAATAATAGCAATCAAACCAAATCTTCATAAACGAATAAAGATTATAATCAACAAATATAACACAAGAGCATGCTTAGAAAGAAATGTGATATATTTTTCATTACAGTGTACAAACATTAAAGCAAGTGCATAACCATTGAATAAAACATAAGCCTGCAGCCAAGTTAACACAGAGAAACAGAAAATAATGTCAATTTAATAAGTGTACAAACATTACAGAGTACAAACATTAAAGCAATCCTTCCAAATATTACAGAGTACAAACATTAAAGCAATCTTGAAAAATAAAATTGCTTCTTTACCTTCTTTCCTGCTTTCATAAAATCTCGTCAACTGGATACCTAAAAGCACAATGGAGTCATAAAAAATGAAATTAGTGAGGATCAACATTGGACTATGCTTTTGCAAACATACATTGGATTTCATTTTTGCAGACATTATATGAAGTTAAGTTTGATATATATGACAAAGGCATGAACCCAAAAAAAAGGAAAGATGTACCAGAATTATACTAAATTCAAGTTCTAAGCCAAATCTTGAAAAAGGTTTTGAAATGTAGTATGTTTGCAGAAAGAACACAATTGTTACCTTAACAGGACAGCGTACATACATTTTACATACTAGTAATTTTAATCGCAATATGTGATAATTGCATTTAAGTACATGTACGCATGAAGTACTCATCTCACATACAATATGATTTTGAGTGCTAATAACTATAAACATACCCGTCGTTCCCTTGTCCCTTCCCATTGTTCCTCATGTTCGCGTTTTCTTTTCCACATCTCCTTTGTTTCCTCTTCATCTTTCTTCAAGCGTCCTTCATCTTCTGATATCTGTATGTAGAACAATATCATAGCTAAAATAATAGCTTAAACCTATAAAGTAATCATATTGAGGACAAAACAAATGACTGACTATACCCTCATTTGCATTTTCCTCCTATGCCATTCTTGGTCAGTTAATATTTCTCTAACTTTGATTTTAAGCTGCTACTAGAAGTCTGTTGATTGCTTGTAATGTTTTTCATACTTCCCCTGTTAATAAATTTCATATGCATATTTAGATTCAATCTTTACCAAATGTATGATAGGCAAGAGAATAACTAAGAACAAATTCGAATGTCCTCAAGGCCATTGATAACCTGAAAATTAGACCAAAATGAAAATCAATAGCTGAACATTGACAACAAGTTTGCAAGTTTTCTTACCTTATTAGCAAGGACAGCACCATCAGGGATTTCCAACTTCACTCCAGGTTTTGCAGTAATGGTAACATTACCCTTCAAACATAATAGATAAATGAATAAATAGTGAACGAATGATGCATGTAAATGGGAAAAAAAGATTACTACAAACTAATACCTTAAGAACTATGTTTGATCCAAACCAAACATCACCAGAAACCTTCAAGCTATCAAGTTCAACAATGCTAGGAATTGACTTAAAGCGGCTAAGGAAATTTCCAACCTGGTAACAAGGAAAAATCAGTTATATTTGTTCAACTTTGATCATTGCCAAGCTTGACATTACCTTTTTAAACTCAGGACCAAGTTCAATTGAGGGATTTGCTGGATTACTTCCGGCTTTGTTTCGGACCACAAAACCATCAACCAAGGTATAAAGATCAGACTGCAATATATAATGCAAATATACTTAAAGAGACAGTCATTTATGTACTAATAATCCTACTAGAAACAGTCGTCAGAAACTTTAAGCTAACCTACACTAGCAACAAGTCGGATGTAGCCTTCACTGGAAGAAACCTGGATCGAGGAACATTAATCCCAATAGCATTATCGAAAAACTGTGAAGAAACACTAAGCATGTTAGAATGTTATAGATTAATAAAAAAAATAAAAAACAAAAACAAAAAAAATGGTAAGATTTGTTATATGTACAATGGTAAGATTAATCATTTCACGTTTATTAATCTTATCTTCATAAAAAATACAAGCTAAGAACATAAGTTTAAATAGCTGCCCAACACACTTCTTGCCCATCACGTACTATCTCTCGTGGCTTCAACTCTCTGTCCCTTCTCATCATGGGCTGCACCTCTTCCACCTTCAATTTTCAACCCCATTCAATCCTGCGTGTTATTAGCAGTGCTTCCTATCCTTGAAACAAATTTATCTTCGTATAGGAATTCATATGAAATGCAGTTTAAAACAATGGAGTTGGTTGGCCCAATCCTGGAAACTAAAAGCATTTTTATACACTAGTTTTCTACACTCTTCCTCACAATGCCCGAATATTTCTTCCAGTGTAGAAACTAAAAGCCCATAGGCTGCAACCCCGTTTATTTTAGAAATTATTTCTTCAAAGCATTACTCAGGCAGAAGCATATATTTTTAGGCCCGGTCCACTATAGAGACCATCTCAACCTGTCAGAGTTCAGGCCTAAAGAATGGGCTGTTTAGCTGCAATTTGTTTCTTTAGTCAAATTTGCTTGTGAGGAGATGAAATAAAATAAGCGGATAAAATATGGTAGTTAAAGCACTGGAAGAGAACAATTGCACTAACAGAAGACACAAGCCAATGAAATCCAAATATGCTAAGACTTAAAAAGAAAAAGAAAACGAAACTTGAAGTCATTTCCTGTAGAAACAAAAGAAGGGGCGATCAAACAAGGGTTGTAACCATTGCAAATTCCTATATGCATGTGCCCACTGTTGCACATGCTGGATATACTCAGTCCAATGCTTGAGATTATAAGAGGACAACGTAAAACACCTAAAATGATATTGGTGGAGATCGATGATAGATATGAATCTTGAGGTAGAAAATCATGTTTGCAGGCAAAGCATGACATCCTGAAACCATAAGGTAAATATTACTATTGATTACTAGTAATAAGGTGAATGGGAATGAAGATAAAATAATCACAAAGACCACACTAATTCAGTCCACCGGCCGACCATTTATGTCCAGCCACTGATCTTACCATTGTACATATAACCATTATAGATTAATTCAAGAACTGAGGTGTTATTCTTCCTTGTCTAAGCATAGAATTTATGCAATAATTGCATTCCTCTATAATTACATTATTACTCCTTTAGAGTAATGTTTCTATAACACGGCTAAATGTTATCAGCTTGTAGCTCGAGTATTTGGAAATATAAATTTGATAACTTCTTGGTGGTACAATCAGGCAATATAAATGAAACCAAGTTTCATATCTACTAGCTTTGCAAATTGATCCCTAATAGAAATCGTATTTAGTAATTTTATTATGTTGTTAATTGAAAATAGAAATGGAATCATCTGTAAGTATTTATTTGAACATCTCAAAATAAATTTATACATAAGAAGACATGATTGTGCCAGTCAGACATTTGCTACAGCATGGGAAGAAATCAAAAGAACAGTTGAGCAAAGCAGCTCATACCATATCCAATTAAGATACCCCTACCATAAGAAATATGCACTTAATCGCTCAACTTTCACTTAGCATATTTTGATTATTGTTGGTACATGTCTACTCCCTACTACAAGTCTACAAGTAATCACATTCAAACATGGTGATACCCATTTATATAACTTATCTTGCATTAGCAAAAAAATAGTTGGCACACTATTTCCTATTTAGTTTCAAATTAGCATGGGAAAGCATCAGAACTAAATACACGGAAGATGATTCATGCAAGCACATTTGGAACAACAATCATGTACCTAAAATGTCTCTATGTGCTCTTCTAGACAGAAAGAACAAATTAAACACAAAAAATAAAGTGTTACAATGGAAGAACAATAGTGACTTAACATATGATCTTTGTTTTGAAGAAAAAAAAGACAGAAGCACGTTTTTTTCAACTGCAGCTACTCGAATCAGCTCAAGTCAAATATTAAACACAAATCGCACATCCAATTTCAAGCATCCAATAATATAACAGAGATTTTCAAATTAATCCTACCGAATAATCATCATAACAATTCTTACAGCAATCTAATTGATATAGTCATCACAAGTTTAATCAGGTATACACGCTATGAACACAATGCTAGAGTTTTCCAGGATTAAACATGCCTATAGAAGTCTGGCGAATTCTACTCACTGAAGACTGCAAGCAAAAAATCCAACGAGCAAACATTGAAAAAAAATTAGAGGCAAAGAGCTTAACTTCTTGGAGTTTGTGTTTAATCTAGAGAACTTCCGACACGACAACAACCATACTCCGCTTTGAACATAAGATCACAAAACGAGAAGAGCTTTGTTAAGTTCCAGTGCATTTCGACATGCTCTAGAATGCAAAAGACAGGCAACAAAGTGAGATTGACAACAGATTTAGCATTTTTTTATTAGATCAATCTGATTTTACTGAACTGTCATGGATCTTCAAAGAACAGAGAAAAGTAACCAAGACATTTTCTACAGAGATGAATCAATTTAATATGATAGATGGTAGCTTACTAAATCCACAATTCATCCATTGTGAAGCTTTTGTTCAAGAATAGAATAATGAAACTACAATAATTTTTATTTATACATGTAAAGAATTTGAATTTATATAAGCAACTTAGATATAATGAGTAGCTTCGTAGATTTACCCATATTATATAAGTAAGAGATCATAATATTAAATCGATAAAGAAATGGTTAGGATTTATTACTTTGGAATAGTTTAATGAAGTTGTCTTAAGAATGGAGCGGAATGACTTTATTCGAGCATGTAATGGTGAGGTGGAATTTAAAGACATCAGAGAAATTGATTTTTTCAAAAATATAAACCACACACTAAAATATATGAATTTTCCTTTTATACAATGTTATAAAAATTACCTTTAGAAATCACTCCTCTTAATCATTCTGTTTTCCAGTTCAAGAACACTCCCTTAATTACCGGTAGTTACTCAAAGCAAGCTCAAGCTTAAAGAAACCGACTTAAAACAAACTTGGGTAATCTAGTGAAGACGAGATACTAAACTGCATAAAAAAATAGTTGGCACACTATTTCCTCTAAAATCATAACACCACTGCATATAAACCTTGCTAATTAACAAAATTTTTGCACTCATTTCTTCATCCAGGCATAAACCTTGCTAATTAACACAAGTATTAGAAGTTAGCTTATGCATATAAAGATCCTCACATAAAGTTTTAAAGAATATACTACAGTTCCTAACGAATTTGAATGCAAATATAATCGTAACCAAATGATAAAGTCGAATTAAAATAGTTAATAAACATAACCTAGAAATTTCTAACTTAGAAATCCAAGCAGATAATTTAGGGGTTCTGGACACTTCGACTCGGAACCGCTGAAGGGCAATGAGCGGAGATCGTAGGTGGCGGTGGCGATGGCGAGCGATGAGTGATGAGCAATGTGCGAAGATTGGAACAGCTTAAGGGCGATGGCGAGCGATGAGGAGGGAGACGAAAATTTAGGGTTTTGGGAGGAAGACAAGAATGATTAAGTGTTTTGAGAGGGAAATGAAAATTTTAGGAGGGGTAGTTTTGTTTTGGGGCATTACGTGTGTAAAGAACTGAGTATGCGTTACGTCAACACAGAAGAGAACAAACCTAGTAAGAAAAATAATTAATTAAATGTAATCAATAACGCTTTAGAATAAGGCGTTATTGAATGGCGTTATTAATAACATGTTTTCTTGTAGTGTATATAGTGTTATTGAAGATTTATTTAAAATAAAAGAAAATAAAAACAATTTGTAACACTTGTTAATTTCCTTAACATTTGTCAATTTCACTATTTAGTCATATTACACATGTATTTACCATGATTTAAAAGCTAACACTTGTCATTAAATATTTCTAATTATTTTTAAATGTTAATAAAAAGCTTTTAGTATTAAATTTCCTAACTTATAAATAACTTTCTTAATTTATATAAATAAACCCCTTTTTTAAAGAAAATAAATAAAAATTAATTATATTCTAAATAAAATCACATATAATATATTTTAAAATCCAAAATATATTTAAGATATATATCTTTTGAAATTTCCAAATTTAAATCCAAATTCAAATTCGAACTAAAATTCAATTTAAAACCTAATTTAAAATCAACTCAGAACATATATATATATATTTAAACAAACACAAATTAAATTTGTAAATAATTATTCTATTTAAAATCTATATATATAAACAACACATTATTTTTTTTTTGAAAATAACAATTTTGACAATTTTAAATAATTAATAGTGGAGATTTTCACATTTTAAATTGTTTAAAATTCCGGGATACCACATTTCAAATCATAAAAGCAATCTCCTTATCATTACCATCATTTTCTGAATCCTCATTATCGGCTGTAGCATTAAATGCAAATGATTTCTTTTCGGTTGTCTTGCTTTCCTTCCTACCCTGCTAATGTACTTCATAGGACATTAGATTGCCAATTAACTCTTCAATTTTTAATGTACTAATATCATTAACCTCTTTTATTGCTAATGTCTCTTGATCTCATTTTGAAGATAATGAATTAAGAATTTTTCTAATTTGATCTTCTTCACAAAAATGTTTATCTAATGATACTGATGAATGAACTATATCTTGAAATCTGGAATACATGTTAGAATTACACTTTTGGTTTCATTTTAAACAATTGAAACTAATTAGTTGGCATGGAAATTTTTATCTATTTTACTCTACTAGTGCCCTCATGTGTAACTTCTAGTGTTCTTCAAATTTCATATGCAGACTTGCAAATAGAAACTCGATTGAATTCATTTTTATCTAATGAACGTATAAAATATTCATGACCTTAGAACTATTCAGTTCATGTGTCTTTTGTCCGCTGTCCATGTTGACTATTCAGTTTGAGATTCAGTGTACTCATTTTGTGTAATATTCCAAATATCCAAACCATCAGACTATAAATAGATCTTCATCCAATATGACCAATAAGTGTAACTACCACCATTAAATAGTAGGGGTCTAGCAGTTGATTGTCTATATACAAAAGTGTGAATAAGTGTACTAACAATATTACTACCTATTTGTACTTTTCAAAAATAAAATTATGAATCTTTTGAAAACCTAATGCTTTGATAATAAATGTGGATTAAAGTGTAATGGATCTTAAGGATATTTTAACACTAGAGGGGAGAGCCTTGTGTTTTATAACTTTTATGAATTTTTTAACTTTGTTTCAAGTTTTAAATCAAATTACATATCATCAACATAGATTTATACTAATGAAGCAATCACCGTTGCAATCACATATAACTATAAAAGAAATGATAAAAATTAAGTAAGAGAGATGACACCAAGAATATTTATACTGGTTCAGAATAACCAATCATACATCCAGTCCTATACAATATTGTATATGTTTCTTTTCAATCGTTTACTTTAAATAGGTAGCAAGCAAACTAGAGTACAATCTTGATTTCAAGGCTACGAGACACACCCTTCTATCTCGCCAGTCCAGGGCAAACTCCCTTGATTTATTAGGCAACAAGATCACCCAACTGATTTGAACTGGCAACAAGCATATCTACTTGATTTGAATGGGCAACAAGCACATCCAAACAAATAAGAGTAGAGTTTTTGTTTTCCAAATACAAACGCTTTTACTTGAGATATAATATATCCTATATCCATTCTGATAGAGGTTTGATCTTTGAGTTTGTATAAAATTGCTTTCGAAATTGTAAATACTTTGTAGAGAAACAATCTAGTGGAGTATGGATTGATTCTATTTGGATTTTGAAGAATATAGAAAGTAGTCTTCATGGAATATTTTAAGGGAATAAGGAGTAAGAAGAGAGTAAGAAAACTAGTAAAATTCGTTTACACTCCTCTTTATATACTAAATGAAAAGAAGTACCATTCATGAAGAGGTGCGTCCAAAAGGCACTTATTTTCTAAAATTAAGAAAAGCAATCGGCGTCACTATATCGACATATCTAAGAGGGCTATGTTGGCATACCCTTGTTAATTTTAAAATATGATTTTTTTTTAATTTTTTACAAACTTCTAAATTTTTGTAAAATAATTTTAAATTTTTTTTTAAATACTTTGAACACATAAAATCTTTTATAAAATATTTGTAAAAATATATTTTTAATTTAAAATAATTTATTTTGATTAAAATATCAAAAATTAAAAAATTTATGATTAAAATCAGAATCTGCTATCAGGGGCTTTAAGAATTTGTTCTAATTACTCATACTAAAGACTTGAGCTCTTCAAGTCTTTTTCTCCTAAACTCATAAGTTTTGATCATCATCTCTAATTCTTTACTCTTGGTTTTTATACCGATTGACCTTTAAGTTTAATCATTCTGTACGTGTGTAATATTTTTGCAATATATACTATACAACTTGAGAAAACATCAGTATCTATATTTATATGATTATATTTCATCAAAATAAATATATGAGGTATTAATAGTTATTACTATAGGTAACCTAGATAGAGTTGTGGCCAAGCTAAAATGAACGTTTTGTCGGCCGACAACAAGAAGTAGTTGAACAACTTATGACACGTTCGGGGTAGCTGCAAACTATTGGTTACAACATTGAACCGCAAGAGCGACCCTAGCCTAGGAGATCTAGAAGGCAAAGTGGGTCACACTCTAACAAGGGATCCTATGAAGAAAGTCAAAGGGTTAGAAAAGGAATGCTTGAGAGATGAAAAAGAAAGGACTTAACTTGGAGTTGGACAAGGAAGCGGTTCAGTGCCAAACCAAAACAAAGATGATGCCGAACTAGGGATAGCAGTAGAAAATGCTTCTCTTTTCCTTATTGAAATTGTGGCCAATGGAGGACAAAATGATTGCTAGGATCGATGTAGGGCCATAAACATGCTTGAAATTGAAGATTAAGTTATCATATGCAGGATGAAGGAAATTATTCCCCTTAAAAGGAGAGGACGAGCTGTCATTGCCAATTACTCAGATTAGAGGATAAGATAGATCGTATCATTGGATAATGTGCTTGATGAGAACAAGTAAGGCGGGGAATTAGAGTTAGGTTTAGCAGTACCTTCTCCCTAGGGATAGAACTACCAAAAATTTTATAGATTTTAGGATGCCTACTATGAAGCCATATAAAGGACTAACTTACCCCATAGTACATTAATACTGGTATACCTGGCGCATGCTGATGAGTGCGTTGGAAGTTTGGTGCAAATGCTTTCCTCTATTCTTGATATACTTAGCCATACTATTGTTTTGTCATCTTCCCTCGGGATAAATTCATACCTAGGCAACATTGATGGAGAAGTCTATTAGTCAATCCAGGTATAAAAAAATATGAGTACTCATTATCTAATAAGGAGCAACTGGAAGATGAGTCATTATGGTAGTACTATCTCGATTTAATGTCACAACAGTTGGAATTCAAAACACAGATGAAAGGTTTGCCTTGATGACCTTGTATGGTGGAGTGTACCCTAGAATAAAGTTTGATAAAATATCAATAATAGAGAAACCAGCCATATTGGAGGATTTAATGTATGAGGTGGCAAAGTATACGAGGTTGGGATGTGCTGCATCAGAAAGATAGCTTGTTATAACTATTAGATTCTAGTAGTGACTACAAATGATGATGGAAAAATGGAGGATTCCTTAGACTCATCGAGAAAGCAGCACTAATGTAGGTCTAGAGAGACAAAGTATGGAATTCTATTTATAACACATCAAGAATGGACGCGAAGGATCAAGTAAGGCAGAAAGGAGTCATGGATATGGACTTCCATAAACTAAATCGGCTAGGGCTCGAACCAAAGCAGACCGATGTAGAACTAATCAGTACTAAACCAATGTCATAACCCATGCTAGACTAAGAGAGGTGTCTCACCGGAAGTTAATGCAAATGTTAGAATCACACACTTGGATGTCGAAGTAGGATCGCCCGAGCTCATACTGATTAGTGTACAGATGGTTAATCCATAGCACTAAGGGCACAATGTGGCCCATCAAGAAACCTAAGGAAGCACTCTAGTAGTGGAGGAGCAAGACCCTAGGCTAATACATCGATTGTTAGAAAAGTAGAGCAGGAGACCGTTGCTAGGCTAGATGAATCATAGTAAGTTTGCTTTGAACATCAGATATGCAGTCAGCCCCCGAATTTTAAGACACTAGTCATGGAGTAATACGATGAAAAACCAACCTTTAAACACATTTGAGGCCCTACATTCATCATATGGAGCAGCTGGAGGTACGAAGGAAGCAAAAGGATGGAGAAAACTTACATAACAATATTGTATGGTTCAGCGCTACAACAGCCGCGATGTGAAACTTAATGAATGGATTGTCCTTATGGTTGTTGTTTTAAGAATTAATAGGAAAGCAGAGCTTTATTGAAAATTAAAGAAAAATCCAACTACTAACTTCGAAAACTTTAACTATTGGGCCAACAAGTTTATGCACTTGAAAGATTCTGATATTGAGGCAAGACTAACAAATGTCAACCAGGTTGAAGACGAAAAACCTTAGGATGGAGGCATGTGAAAGATGGATAATATGACCGGATAATGGAAACACTGTAGAAGATAGGGCAATTTTCCATGTTCATTGCTTATGAAAAATCCATAAGAAATCTATCTCCCTACTAGAGAACCCATGGGTTGCGGTAAATCAAGAATCAGAGAGTCAACAACCGTAAAGATTGGAATCAACTAAATCTCACACATTTCATGAGATTGGTGGTGATAAGACCAGTGAATGTAGATAAATCTCCCAGGTATACTCTAGGCTAAAATGGAAGGTAACTTTAGTAAGAGTGCCAAAGAATCGAGTCATTGTGGAGGAAGAGTGTAACACCTCGTAAAATCAACCATAAATAAATTGATAAATTAAATTAAAAAGACAGGAGTAAAATTTAAAATTATGCAAAAGTTGGAATTTGACCATGAAAATTATGTCGTTGAATTCATGGCAAAATTCTGATCAATTTCCACATATAATATCTTGAAAATGGAGCTCAAATGGAAAATTTATAGACATCTGAAGTCTTGAATTAAAAAATAATTTAAATAGAATTCAAATTTAAATAATTATTATATTTGAAATTTGAAAGTTAAAACTAATTATATTTGGGGTTAAGTAAAAGTTAAAATCAATGTTAACGTTAAATATTGGTTAACTAATATAATAATATAAACAATGGCTGAAAATCCGCATTCCCAAAATTAATAGGCTGGTCGACCCCTTAACCATGACCGCTCGACCTATAATAGTCAACTGGTAGTAGGGTGGTGATTGACCGCTTATTGATAGTGGCGTCTATGGTTTTGGCATTTTGAACATTCTAGATTTAGTTATTTAAATCCAACAAATCTGGTACTTTCTCACCACTATAAATAAGTCCTTAGACACCTCACTTTAATTCACATAATATTTTAGGAAATTAGTGAAGCTTTGTCAGTTAATCTATTCAAAAATTGAGAAAACTCCATTAGAGTTTTAGATAAGAAATCCTATAAATCTATCTTTGTTTAATATCTATTTTCTCAACTTCTTCGCCTCTAAACCTTTAATTTTCTGAATCAAACATATATAAAAAATCCCTTGATGTATATATATACTAAAATAAAGAGATCTGATAAGAGATTGCCAAAGATGTGTCAAATCAAATGAGGCAAAACTAAGAATATACTATGAGTGGAAATCTTTGCTTTTCTATTTTAGTAGTTGATTGGTATAGTTTGAGTTTAAATGTGCCTTGTGGAATTTTGGTTTGCGAAAACATCATATTATAAACCCCAAAAACTCCTTCAGTGCAAAATCTCAATTTTAGGTTAAAATCTCAATTGTTTATGTCAAAATAATGGAAATTATGTAGATTTGCAGTTTTGAAAATTTTACCTTATATTCCACTTCTTATTTTTTTTCTTTGAATTTGATTAAAGGATTTTGATTAAGAACAGCGGGTAAGGTTTTAATTGTGGAGAAAGAATCATTTCTTATAATTTCAAATGAGGTAAATTTTATAATATTCCACTTCTTATTCTTTCTCTACAAATAACAGCCTAGGAAATAAATTTCAATGTTGTAAGCAATTTATAAAATCTCTCATTCACCTTTTAGAGTGTTCCAAATCTCCAGATTTGAATTATATCCTTTGATTCAACTACATCTTTTTCTTAATCCAAGAAATATGTATCATAAGGGTATGTACGTATAATAAAATTTCAAATCTGAGAAGTGATTTGGGGTTGAAAGGGAATATAAATTTATTATACTAAAATTTACCGCATTATCGCATAATGTTGATTTGCTTCTTTTCTTTATCGATTTATTTTCTGTTCTTCTCTAATTTATATATTTATACACAATATATTATAATTTAGAAGAATAGTGGAGAAGAGAAAATGGTATAGTTTTGTTGCTTGGATTGGAAAATATGAAAAGAAAAGTGAGGGCTTAGGCCTTTATTCATGGGCGTACGAATGAATTGTAAGCATTAGCGTAAAATAATTAATGTATACTGTTGGGTACGCTTCTACCACCAACGAATCAGGATGAGGAAGGAGACACCGAACTATTCGGAGCCGATCCAGCATGATGAAGCGAAGCATACACGCCACCGAACCAGCTCACGACCGGACCAGAGCCTACTAGCTACCGGTCCAGGCCTTACCGATGCCGAACCAACCATCTCCCCGGACCAACGCCTACCGGACCAAACCCAGCCTTCTTCACCGAACCAACCATCACTGACCGAGCCAACATTGCCACCGAACCAAGGATACTCCACCTTTCCCCGAACCAAGTGTTACCAATGCCGAACCAACCATCTCCTCACTGATACCGGTCTAAACCACACTTCCAAGCACTACCGGTCCAGAGTGCTACCGGACCAGCTCTGTCAGGCCAGACCGCATCAACCCAGGCCCACCGGCAGTTATATACATCCAAGACCCCTACCCACAACCTCACTCTATAAATTGAGGGGCAGGGGTACAACAATGGAAGAAAAGTTTGAGTGCTCAAGCACGGAAGGAACTTTCAAACAACTTTCGGTTACTTGTAATCAAAGCTTTGTGCTTGTAATCTAAATAGAAAAGGAGAATAACATATAAAGTGGACGTAGGCACGTTCTGGCCGAACCACTATAAATCTGTGTGTCTTTTACAGTTTAGTCCATCTATTTCATATATTTGCATAAATCATCCAAATCATTAAGAACAACTTAAAATCAACCGAATCATACGACTTGGAGGCGTTTGCCCATTTTTTGTGCAAACATTTTTGGTGCTTTCATTGAAAACTCGAGCTAGAAGCTTCAAGCTTCTCCCACTCAACCTTTTCCCTAACAGCATCGCTCATTGCTTAGGAAACATGCCTCCCAGGCCGAGGAAAGATGTTAGCAAAGGAAAGAACGTCGCAACTAACAGTATCCCAGATCCAGTGATCACAGATGAAGAGAATCATCCTGCTCCCACAGCAAATGGAAATCAGGCAAATCCGACAGCCCCTACCGCGGAGCAACCAATTACTAGGGCAGATCTGGACAGAGTTGTGGCTGAAGTAACCTACCGCTTCACATCCCAACAAGAAGCCTTGGTGGATCAACTCATGTCATGCTTAAAGGATGCTGAAGATTCCAACCGCAACACTGAGTCGTGGGGTGAGTTCCAGTCTGGAGGATCTGGGAGACGACAAAGATCTTTTTTCTACGAAGAGGCTAACAACAGAAACAGCAATGGTAGGAGCCAAGCCCGGACTCATCCTGTATTCCGACCCGAAGAAGCACTTGGAACCGAACCCAACAGGGGAGGTACCAGGCAAGGGTCAGATGTAGCTGAGCCCGTCATGCTACCTAGCCATGGGAACGCTACTGAGCGAGGCCGAGCTAGAGGCCATCCCGAAGTTGGACCCGAGGAAGTGCTTGGAGCAGAACCCAGCAGGGGAAGGTCCAGGCAAGGGCCAACTGTAGCTGACCCTAGCATGCTCCCAGAAGATCGAAGACAGCCATTGGAAAACGTTAGGAGTGATAGACTATACCATCCCTACAGGTCATCTGGACGGGGTCGATCCCGCAGAGAAGAACCCAGCTCGTTCCTGCCTACCCCAAATTCTGATGAGAGGATGGCACAATTGTTCAGAGAGTGCGTCCGACGGGATCAAAGAGATCGAGGGATAGGCGCTAGGGTAACCAGCCCCTTCACCCGCAATATCGAAATGGCCATCACCCCATAGGAATGGAAAATGCCAACGATGGAACCTTACAAGGGAACCTCTGACCCCGTTGTACACCTGCAGAGATACACCCAGCATATGCTCATGAGCGGAGCAACAGAGGGAGTGTTATGTAAATGCTTCCCACTATTCTTGGCGGATCTAGCTACCTCCTGGTTCTGCCACCTACCCCAAGGGTCCATCAGCTCATGGGAAATGTTGAAAGAAAAGTTCATCAGCCAGTTCGACATTCATGTGGAACAACCCAAGGACGCTTATTCCTTATCTAATATCAAACAGAAACCCGGAGAGACAGTGCAACAATATCTAACCCAATTCAACGCCGCGGCGGCCGCAGTCCAAGATGCCGACTGGAAACTTATCCTAATGGCCCTCTGCAGTGGTGTACATCCGGATACTAAATTTGCTAGAAGACTAACCAAGGAAAAACCATCTACTTTACCTGATTTCTTCCATGAAGTTGGAAAGTATATGGGACTTGAAGACGCTGCCACTGAGGGGCAGTCAGGGCAACGGGCTAAGACAGCTCCAGACAGGGTTCCCGCTGCAGCAAAGGATGTTCGAAGAAGTGACTCTAGAGACAATGCTGGGGGCAAGAAGGGAGAAAAGCTCTTATATCGACTAGGACCAAGATTTGACTCTTACACTCCTTTGAATGAAACACTCGAAAACATCTTCCTAGCCACTCAAGACGAAGTTAGATACAAGCGGCCCCCGCACAAGAAGGAGTCAGATAACGCACTCAAGTCTGGAAAGTTCTGCCGCTTCCACGAATCCCACGGACATGACACCAATGAATGCTACCATCTCTGGGACTTGATTGAAGAACACATCAGAGTAAAGAGGCTGGAACGCTATGTAAAAAGTCAGAACAGGACTCCAGCTCCTGCCAATGAAAACCAAGGGCTACCCCTCCCAGAAGTAGGCGGAGGAAATCGCAACACCAGCGGCTCTAGTCAAGAGAAGATAGTAGTCCATACCATATCAGGAGGACCACACATCGCCGACAGAAGCTGGGCAGAGATGGAAAGATACGTTAAGTCACTTAGAAACGATGAAGGATACGTTAATTCTGTTATGGAAGAACGCCACCCGAAACGGAAAGAGAATGACGACATCACATTCAGTAGGCGTGATCTAGAGGGAAGGCAGTACCCACACATGGATCCTATGGTCATCTCTGCCTGGTTCGGTCCAGCCAAAGTTTTTCGAATTTTAGTAGACACTGGAAGCTCGGTAAATATCCTATTCAAGCATGCTTTCGACAGGATGAAGCTGTCAATGAAGGATGTGTCTCCCTGCAACAAACCACTACATGGTTTCACTGGAGATGCGAAGATGCCCCTCGGGCAACTGGACCTCTTTGTTGAAATAAGAAGTCATCCCCGCTCCGTTGTGAGAAAACAAACATTTGTACTAATAGAGAACCACTCGGCCTACAATGCCTTTTTAGGAAGACCAGCCTTGTTTGACTTCCAAATTGTCCTAGCCCCATGGTGCCTGAAGATGAAATTTCCAATAGATAACGGAATAGGAGAAATAGAGGGAGATCAAGACGCCGCTCGAGACTGCTATGTAACTGAACTTCGCAATAACCGTAGAAAAGATAAAGAGAAAATTGCAGAGACTACTCTCTGCATGAAAAGCTTGGAAGCATAGAAACTAAAGAAAGCCCCTCCTCTTCGATATACCAGTAACCCTTTCAATGAATTAGACCCAGGGACAAAGAGGAGGAGGCCACCGCCGAGCCTGCAGAGGCTATGGAATTCGTAGCTGTAGACAAACATGACTCAAGTAGACTATTGAAAATCGGATCTCAACTAAAAGAAGAATTAAAGGATCAACTCATTGATTTTCTTCGCCACAACATGGATGTATTTGCATGGACGCACGCCAACATGACAGGAATCTCCCCAGACGTAGCATGCCACGTACTGAACATCGATCCCACCAAGGTGCCAGTAAAGCAGAAAAAGAGAAGCATGGGGGCGGAACGATCAGCAGCCCTCGAGAAAGAAGTAAAGAACCTACTTGCCAATAACTTCATACGAGAAGCCATCTACCCAGAATGGATCGCCAACCCGGTGTTGGTAAAGAAGGCTAATGGGAAGTGGCGAACATGCATCGACTTCTCCAACTTAAATGACGCTTGTCCGAAGGACTGCTTCCCACTCCCCCGAATCGATCAGCTCGTGGACAGCACAGCCGGACACGAACTCTTATCCTTTATGGACGCATACTCAGGATATAACCAGATCCCTATGCACGCCCCCGATCAAGACCACACTAGTTTCATCACTGACCGGGGATTGTACTGCTACAGAGTAATGCCTTTTGGACTTAAAAACGCCGGAGAAACTTATCAGCGCCTCGTCAAAAAGATGTTTGCGGAACTAATAGGATGAACTATGGAAGTTTATGTGGATGACATGCTGGTAAAATCGAGAAAAGCCAACGATCATATAAACCACCTGGACGAGATGTTTCAAGTACTTCGCCAATATGGAATGAAGCTGAACCCTCTAAAGTGCTCCTTCGGAGTATCATCGAGAAAGTTCTTGGGATTCATCGTCCATGCCAGGGGGATTGAAGCAAACCCCGAACAAGTTCGAGCTTTGCAAGATATCAAGATACCATCCACTCGAAGAGAGATGCAAAGCCTAAATGGGAAAGTGGCCGCCCTAAGCAGGTTCATCTCTAAAGCAACCGACAAATGCATCCCTTTCTTCGAAGCTCTAAAGAAAGACAAAGGAAAGTTTGAATGGACTGACGAATGCTCGACAGGCTTCCTTAACTTAATCGAACATCTCCAGAGACCACCAGTACTCTCAACTCCAAATGAAGGCGAGGAACTATACATATACCTTGCTGTATCATCCCATGCTTTAAGCACCGCTTTGGTGAGAGAAGACAACCGCGCGCAGCGGCCCGTATACTTTGTAAGCAAGAGATTTACAGGGGCAGAAGCCAGATACCCTAAACTTGAAAAGCTAACATACTGTTTGCTAATCACGTCACGGAAACTGCGACACTATTTCCAATCTCATTCCATCAGAGTTTTAACCGATCAACCGCTAAGGAAGGTACTCCATCGCCCCGACACTTCTGGGCGTCTACTTAAGTGGTGCATTGAACTGAGTCAATATGATATCACCTACCATCCTCGCACCGCTATCAAGGGGCAAGCCATAGCTGGTTTCATTGCCGAATTCACTACTAACGAAGGTACAGAGCAATCTGAAATAGCAGAAGATATCAAGTGGAATCTCTTCGTAGATGGAGCATCAAATGAACAAGGCTCGGGGGCAGGTGTTGTGATAATCACCCCCAGGGGAAGGAAGCTACACTACGCCCTAAGGTTGGAATTCGCCGCCACCAACAATGACGCAGAATACGAAGTAGTAATAGCCGGATTAGAACTTGCCCTGGAGATTGGAGTCGGTTCTTTATGCCTCCACAGTGATTCTCAACTTATTATAAATCAAATACTGTGAGAATTCCAGACTCGAGGAGATCGACTCACAGCATATTTAAAGAAGACCAAGTTGTTGCTCAATCAGTTGGATCACTATTTAATCAAACACATTCCTCGAGAAAAGAATCAGGAGGCCGACGAACTGGCAAAGCAAGCTAGCATGAAGGACGGCACCGCTTCCCGAACAATAACCATCTCACAGCAACTAGCCCCGAGTTACGAGACAATGAATAAGATAGTTGCAATCGAAGAGGAAACTTGGATGACTCCTATCCGGAAATATTTACAAGATGGCACACTGCCCTACGAGCGTAACGAAGCTAAGAAAATCTTAAGAAAAGCTTTCCGCTACAAATTACAAGAAGGCATCCTCTATCGGCGCGGCTTCTCTAAACCCTTATTAAGGTGTATCGCTGGAAGGGAAGCCAGAGAAGTCTTGTCCAACATCCATCAAGGAAGTCGCGGAGATCACACCGGAGGGCAGCCTCTAGCCTAGAAAACACTCCGATACAGGTATTACTGGCCCACTTTAAACAAAGACGCCTTGGACTTCGTCAAAAAATGCGACAGATGTCAAAAATTTGCTAAGATTCCTCGACTACCTACAAATGAGATTACTCAAATGACCAGCCCTTGGCCCTTTGCAATATGGGGAATTGACTTGATTGGCGAACTGCTAGTGGGCCAAGGCGGAGCCAAATATGCCATAGTGGCAGTTGACTATTTCACCAAATGGGTGGAAGCGGAACCTCTAAATAAAATATCTTCGAAAAAAGTCATTAACTTCTTGATCAAAAATGTTTTATGCAGGCACGGGGTTCCACTCAAAATCATATCGGACAATGGACTTCAATTTGACGGCGAGGAATTCACCGACTGGTGCCAAGGGCACGGAATTCACAAAAGCTTCTCATCTGTGGCTTATCCCCAGGCAAACGGACAAGTCGAAGTTGTCAACAAAATCCTCAAAACCCTAGTCAAGAAGAAAATTGAAAAGTCAAAAGGCACTTGGGTGGATGAATTTCCTACGGCACTTTGGGCCTACCGCACATCTTACAGAACATCAACAGGGCATACTACTTTCTCTTTGGCATACGTATCGGAGGCCATGCTCCCAGTTGAAACTGTAGTGCCTTCCCACCGTAGGATCCACTACAACCCAGAAGAGAACGAAGAACTCCTCCACATGTCTTTGGATCTAATTGAGGAGAGAAGAAATGATGCAGCGCTCAAAGCAGCAGCTCACAAGCAAAAAGTAGCAGCACAATACAACTCCAAAGTCAAACACCGCAGCTTACAAGAAGGAGATCTTGTCCTCAAATGGGTCTTCCCGCGCCCCGGTGTGCTAGATCCAGTCTAGGAGGGACCCTATGTAATTCATAAAGATCTCCACAATGGAGCTTATATTTTGTCAACAGTGGACGGAGAGGTATTCCAGAGGGCATGGAACATCCAACACCTTCGTCGATACTTTTCTTAACTTGTACTGCCCATATGAAGTGAATTAACAAAGAGAATCAGTGGACGTAGGCATTTTCGTGCCGAACCACTTTAAAAATCTTGTCTTATGCTAACTTGTTCCTTTATGTCTTGGCTACTTGTTGAGTTTTATCCTTTTCTGTTGAACAAAATCCTGCATTTCCATTCAAGACGCATCATAGCATGGCTTCACCTGGACAAGACCTAACAGGTACTATACGAATCTATGCACTTGCCAATGAGACACTTTTGCTCCAGCATCACTCTGCTGCGGGTTAACTCATTGCTCGCGACTGCCCTCAAAGCCAACTGTAATGAGCCGATTATAAGCCATCAAGAAGGCCGATTATAGCCGATGGCAGCTCATTACAGCGTTCGGCTCGCCGGAAACTGTGAACCAACTTTAAGCCCCAACATAAGGTGTGGCCAGCTAGGGGTAGTTCACGGTTGACGATCGGCACCCACGCTAGCCGGCCACAGTAAATCGAATAATACCCACGATGACGGGCCATAATGGCTCGGGTACTTACTGTGCGCGATCTCGGCTCCGATATGTCTTAAGTGCGGCTGTGGTAAAAAAGATAAACTCCCCGCGGAGGCGTAAGATGGGTGACAAATGTCTCCAAGACCCACAGCTAGGGAAAGTGACTACAAAACCCGTTTTCCACAAACTTAAGCATATCGACGACCTTCCATGATTGGAAGTTTTACTATTTCTTATATTTCCATTTTATTTATAAAAACTTTCCTCCTATCCTCTATAACGATCCCTAAAGTACATGACATAGAATAGGAGATGCCCGCTGATGGAAATAGGAACTCACAACTGAATGACATGACACTCAGCTGCATTCCATACTCAGCTACACAAGACATTCAAAGCTACCATATACAGCTAAAACTTGAAGGGCGGTACTTTCTTCTCTTGTATATAAATATGTAGCTATAATTTATGCGCACGTCACACTAACATTACCGAACATAAGTTATAGTTTAAGCAAGAACTTAGCATTAAACACAATTGAGTCACTAGCACATGCACAGCTATATTTCTTATGCAACACATCAAAGTAACAAAAGCATTCAAATATAGAAAAATCAGTTTATGTTAAGAAATTACATGTCAAAAATAAAACCGTTCATTACAAATGATATAGTTACAACCCAAAGGTACATTAATGTTTTGGGATTAGTATATACAGGAATGCCAAGTAGGCCAAAAAATAATCAGCTGCAGCATCTCTCTCCAATCGGTATCTCGAGCAGTCAGCCTGAAGGGATTTCCGCATCACTTCCATCTCCTCCTTCAGCTTGGCCTGAGCAAGCCCTGCGGCCTCAAGCCTCCCAGATAACTCCTCTACCTGCTCAAGATCCGCTCTCCGAACCTCATCCACCGTTGCGATGGCCATGTCAATTCGTTCTTTGCAAACAGCCTCCATTTTTCGCAACTCAGCCTTGCTAGCCTCTTCCATGGTTTTCTTTAGTCGTCTGGAGGCCGCCTCATGCTGGGATATCTGGATAGCCTGATCGGCAAGCTGTTTGGCCTGATCAGAAACCATTAGCCGCAACCGAATGTTAGCACTTCCAATTTCCTCTCCAGCCTTGACCAGTCGAGCATGATGCTCCATTAGCCTCTTGGTCTCTTCAGCCACCCGATTGATGTTTGCCTTGGCCTCATCCCCCATGGTCACAATCCGAGTAGTAAGAAAATCGAGGTCTAAGGACTTAGCCTCATCAAGCACCCGTACCATGGGATTGCGGGGAAGAAGATGCTCACCCGTGGCCTCGTCAAAAGAAATGTCCTGAAAACTCGGGTCTAGATCCGGATGGCCGGAAAATGGGTTGCGAACCAAACCAGGGTGGTCTATCGGGGTGACGGTTGGATTTTCGGACGGATGTGGGGAAGGCATGAACTCAGTATCTTCCTCAGTGATATCATGGATAGGCTGGACTGGAGGCCGAGGGCCAAGTGAAGGTCCAAACAAAGATCGGCCCCTCTTCCTCTTTTGCATATCTTCTTCAATAACTCCGAGAAGAGGGCGATAGCCAACCACATCTCCGAGACGGCTAGTCGACGGCTTCGGTTTGGAGGAAGCTTTGAGTAGCTTGTACTGTTCAAGGCGGTGCCGAATATCTGATGTCTTGGCCAGCTTACCCGTTCCTGGAATAAAAACCAAGTGTTACAAGCATGCATGAAACTATAATCCGGGAAATATGTTAAGTTAAAAGGAGTAGGAAAACGCGTTTATTTTACAAACCCTGAGGGGGAGTGGGATACTGCAATAAGTCCTGAATCTCATTCCAGGACGGGAGCTGGCCATAAAATATTACTAAGTACTTATCACAAAGGGAGTCTGCGGAAGTCAAAAATTCACCTTGAATCACCGAAGTCTCCTTAGCCGGAATACTCTGAGAAGATGAACCGGCACCAGTCCCGGCCTTATCAGTTTCCTTCGGTTTCTCCACCAAGGCCGACCCTTCTTCCAACCCCTCAAAAGCTTGGCGGAAAGCATCATCCGTCCACTCTTGAATCTCACCTACTTGCCCCGAAGACAAAGCCTCGGTGCCATCACCGCTCCGCCCTTCGCCACCCTCATCACCATAACCTTCTCTACCACTTCCCCCCTCCGCTTCGCCTCCTTCGTCCTTGCCTTCTCCCTCCTCCACATCCTCTTCCTCTGGAACATCTGGGCATGTGCTAGGGGAGGGTCCATCGGATCTCTTGAGCTTCTTCCCCCCGACGACTGGAGGTACCGAGAAAGGTCTCCTCTTACAACTCTTCGCAGTGGCCCCGTCTTTAGCTTTGGCAGCCCTCTCCTCGGCTGTATCTCTCTGCTTAACCACAGACTGACGTGGCAGAATCAAGTTGTGCTCCAGGAGAGTGGCATTCCTGATCAGGTAAGAAGCCGACCTATCCCTTCCTGAGATAGCCTCTATCTCCGTAGCCATCTGTACCAGATGATCATTCTTCACGACCGCAAAGCCACCTGTCGCTAGCAAGAAATAAAAGCATATAAGAAGAAGCATTGCAGTCGGGACAAAGAAATTACAAATGGAATTCAACTTACAGCCAGAAGTAAAAAGGCAAAAAGAAACGGAGTCGTCCTTGACGAAGAACCATTCCTTCTTAAACATGGTGAATTTCGAGTATAAGTCTAAGACCGGCTTGAAGGACATGGCCGACTCTAAACTAATGTACGGAGACCCCTTCTTGTAGCCCCTCATATTATACAAATATCGGATTTCCCGGTTAGAAGGGAGCGCCCATACCTCCTCTGGAAGATAACGAATAGACACACTAAGATGGCGTAGGAGTTGGGCTGAAGCTGGAAAGGAGCCACCTTTAGGTAGGTAATGAAGCTGACTATCCACGCATTGATCGGAGGAATCGCCCCGCACATGCAATGGTATCGTCTATAGGCAAAATATCCTTCATGAGGATCATACGGCATCACACCATCTCTCGGTAGCAGCATGCTCGCTCTGTCAATCCCGAAGGAGCGAGCGATGACACCAAGTTGTCCCTCTTTGAGGGAGCTCGGAAAGCAATCGGGAGGAGAGTTCAGAAGCTCTTGAGGGCCATATCCGTCCACTAATGACCTCGGGGCAGATCCATGTCGCGCTGGTTCCGGCTGGGCTGGGGGCACAGCGAGAGACTCTCTTCTGTCCATAGATTTCCTCTGTTTTTCTGATCGGGTTTCCACTTTGCGAGACATTTACCTGCAAACACAAAAGAAAAGCACATTATTAGAACAAGGAGGTGTAGAGATACAAACAAGCAAGTGCGTACAGTCTGGGGTTTTCGTTTGTGATTTAAAAAGTACAAAAGGCCTAAGAATTCATTCGACAAATCAAACTCCCCATGGTTCATTCGGCGTTCCCAATACCAGGGTTCATTCGGCATTCTCAGCATAAGGTCCATTCGGCATTCTCAGTATAAAGTTCATTCGGCATTCTCAGTATAAGGTACATCCGGTATTAAATCTTTAAGTTCATTCGGTAAAATGAAGTAAATCGAAGAAGCCATTCGGTAGTCACTTGATTCGGCAGCTAAGGATTGATTCGGCAAAGAGATTGATTCGGCAGGAAGTTCTGATCCGGTTATCTCGTTCGGTAAGGAATAACGGAAGCCCTAGGCCCATACTTATAGGGGAAGGTTGGATAACCGGACCATTCGGTTCGGCTCTCAGGCCGAATATGGTTGTCCAATTAAAACAAAGCACGACATATGTTAAACATATGCCCTACTTTGGGGGGCAAATGTTGGGTACGCTTCTACCACCAACGAATCAGGATGAGGAAGGAGACACCGAACTATTCGGAGCCGATCCAGCACGATGAAGCGAAGCATACACGCCACCGAACCAGCTCACGACCGGACCAGAGCCTACTAGCTACCGGTCTAGGCCTTACCGATGCCGAACCAACCATTTCCCCAGACCAACGCCTACCGGACCAAACCCAGCCTTCTTCACCGAATCAACCATCACTGACCGAGCCAACATTGCCACCAAACCAAGGATAATCCACCTTTCCCCGAACCAAGTGTTACCAATGCCGAACCAACCATCTCCCCGCCAATGCCGAACCAACCATCTCCTCACTGATACCGGTCCAAACCACACTTCCAAGCACTACCGGTCCAGAGTGCTACCGGACCAGCTCTGTCAGGCCAAACCGCATCAGCCCAGGCCCACCAGTAGCTATATACATCCAAGACCCCTACCCACAACCTCACTCTATAAATAGAGGGGCAGGGGTACAACAATGGCTGACAAGTTTGAGAGCTCAAGCACGGAAGGAACTTTCAAACAACTTTCGGTTACTTGTAATCAAAGCTTTGTGCTTGTAATCTAAATAGAAAAGGAGAATAACATATAAAGTGGACGTAGGCACGTTCTGGCCGAACCACTATAAATCTGTGTGTCTTTTACAGTTTAGTCCATCTATTTCATATATTTGCATAAATCATCCAAATCATTAAGAACAACTTAAAATCAACCGAATCATACGACTTGGAGGCGTTTGCCCATTTTTTGTGCAAACATATACTCTTTTCTTTAATTCGTCTTTCTTTCTTTTTTCATACCCTTTTAGTTCTAATCTTATTAAGGTTAATTTTGCTTACAAGTTTAGTATCCAGCAATGTTAAATAAAGTTAATTTATTACCATTTTCACCTGATTGATTAGCTTTAATTTTTTCTTCCACATTAAGTAAATGTTAATTGTAGTTAACATCAATCAATTACATTTATTACACACTATTTCCTTTCCTTAAACATTAAGATTCTTTCTTACTAACGTTTATTTTAATGTTAATTAATTCTCATTTATTTATTTTATTTTCAATGCTGATTTATTTTTATTTAACGTTGATCTCCTTGATTACTTCCTTCTAATCTTTGATTTAATTAGATTTAACATTCCCAATTAATTAAATGTCAAGATTTACATCTAATTTTTACATTAATATAAATTATTAATACATTTACTTTGGTGCCTAATTTATTTATTACATTCTTTCTTAATTAGATTTAATTTGATTGAGCTCCCTTAGTTAACATTTATATTTAACGTTAACATTTATACTTAATGCTTATTTTAATGTTAAGATATTGACATTTTCTTCCTTAATTAGTTCTGCATTATTTTTGGTCTGATAAGTTCAAACGTTAATAACTTTTCATTTGAACTTTGATCATGAAACTCCAAATATGGAAGTTGCTCAGAAAATTTCCACGAACGTGATGATGCAAGTCTTGTGATCAAATTCTATCATGTGCTCAAATTCTATTTTTGGAGCCTTACTAATTATTTTTAATTATCGTTAATTTTTCGGAGTGTTACGATATTGGTAAGTTGTGAAGATATTTCAAATATACAATTGTATTGTAAATTAAGTTGCCCTAGTTGACTTAGAATGTGAATTTTTATGTTTCAATTTATTTGTAGTGAGTTCTGTAAATTCCATAAATTATCCAACTTCAAAACATGTATAAAAGAATGTTGTTGAATTAATAAGGGATATACTAAAAAGTAAATAGAGGTATAAGATGTGGATATTCTTTTCCATAGTTTACATGGTCAATTTCATTAAAAAGAAAAGAAATAAATCATTGTAGCTTCAAACGAAGCAAAAATCTTACTTTGGTTAATTTATGTAAAAATTATGACGGTAATCCTTTTAGAAGGTAGTTTTGATAAATTAAAATGTGGAAAGAAATGTTCTACTTTAGAAATTAGAAATTAGAAATAAGAAATATATACACATGTATAACCACGCTTAATGTATAAGAATAGAATTATAAAAATAGCATAATTTACGACTGTATATGTATTAGTTAATAATTAACGGATTAGGATTTATGGATATTAATTACAAATTTAATGGACAATAAATCTGTAATTAATGGGAGTTAAAAAGAACTAAATGGAGGCTGAATAAGTAATTTAATATGACATTAACAGAGGAATTGAATTGGCATAATAAATGGATTTTGAAACCTGTAAAAAAAAGGGATTAAATGAGGAGTTATTAGAGATGGTCCAATTGTGACAATAATAAATTATTAAAGGTATATTAAATGAAGTAATGAATGAACCGTATTTATTAGAAATCAAGAAGGATAATTAAGGAAGATGGAGAGTTAAGTGGAATGACATACTAAGAATGTTCATTTTAATTTAGTAAGGAGTATTAGGGTCCAACATCATTAACACCAATTAATGATAAATAGCAACTTCCAGCAAAATTTTCTTTTAGAGCTGTTATCAGTAGTAGTCTCTTAGGTCATTGGAAAAGTGTATGATATGGTATAAGGTATGTTCCTGTTTTACCATTTGGTTGATTCTATAGAGGAATGAGATCGCTAAATAAATAAATATATATATATATAAAAGAATAACATAAATAAGAAAACTTCATAAGGACATTTAACTAGCAATAAACTGTAGAAAAGAATGGGAGTTAATGAGAAAATTAGGTTGTTAACTAGAAATAAAGGATGCTTTAATCCAAAAAATTTAGGATTTTGGGAAAAATAAATTTTAGCTTACTGAGAAACATCAGTCAAGAACAACCTTTCACTCCGAAAGAGATAAGATTAATATGGACACAAAGAGAATATTCTATTAGACAGAGATGAAGAAGAAGGTGGCAGAATCTGCCATTTGGTGTTTGACGTATCAAAACAAAAAAATAATTGATTAGGCAGCGAATGTAGGCCGCATAATATTATCAGAAATCATATGCGGACAAGCAACGAAAAGAGTTACAGTTTTAAGCAAGGGGCATGGTGTGTAACGACCCCTATTTTCGTCTATTTTAAATTATTAATTTAATGTAATTATTGGATAAAATTGAGTAGAAATAAAATTTATTGATTTATTTATATTGGTTTATTGGATAGTTAAATTGTTTAAAATTTAATATTGGGAATTATTTGAATAATTTAATTCTGGATTTAAGATGATTGAAAATGATATCGGAAATTAGTTTAAATTTTATTCAAAATATGAACGAAGATGATTAACATTTAAAATTGGATTTAAATGTGAAAACTTGAAAATTGAAATTTTATTTTTTAATCAACAAGTTAAAATAGTCATTTTGGCAACTATCTTGGATTTCGCCGAAACTAGTTTCATCGGATCCGTAATAGTGAGTTATTGTATGGTTTCAATTTTCATAGCGATCATACTTGTCATTTGCCCGTGCGAGCTTGAAATGCGTAAACTTTAATTTTGAATTTAATTTAAATAATCAACTTTGAAAGCTATCTTCCACATACGATAGAATTAGACCTCGGGACTAGTTTCATTGTGTTCGGAACGAGAGTAAAACATTATGAACGTCTTGCGGTACGTTTCATTTGGAGTTCGGAATTTTCGGACGGTAATAGCGAGATATTTTATTATTTAAGTTATAATATATATATATATATATATATATATATATATATATATATATATATATATAATTAAAACGATATTATTCAAATGCACGTCCCTTATTTTTAGCCATATCTCTTTCACCCTTCTACATTTTTTCAAATCAAAATCGCAGCATCCAATTAGAAAAAAAAGTGAACGGCATCTCAATCTAAAAAAATGAAACGATTGAAGAAGAAGAAATAGGATACAAGCGCAAGGAGTGGACGGCGACCGGAGGCGACGGGGTAGAGCCTGCGTTCATCAATTCGTTTGCGGTTAGGGGTAGGGCAATTCTCGATCTGGGACACGTGCGGCGAAGTTATGGCGACCGGTGGCTGCGTGATCTAAGTAGCGCATGGAGGAGCACGAGCCGTTGAGTTGTCGGCGACAGATTTAGCGTTTCTCGTTCGTGAGTTTGGGTGGTGGTGGATGCGAGGCAGGCGAAGACAAGGGCGGTGACGTAGATCTCGAGCACGCTCACGTACGCATGCTCGAAGAAGGATCGAGACGCGTGAACAGTTCACTGGGAGGAGAAAGGTTTGGTTGCTCTTTTTATTTGTTTATCGATCTATTAGTTTATATGTTAATTATGTTGTTTAAGCTAATTAATTCATAATTTGTGCATACGAGATCCGATCGAGTGCAACGAGTTTCAAGGGATTTGTATCGTCGTTGTCTACGGCTTGGAGTGAAATTGAAATTTATTTGAAGCTGAAATTTAGTTTAAGTTTCAAATAGAAGGTTAGTGCTTATACGCTCACGATTGAATAAAATATTTTTATGATAGTTGAATTGAAATTCTGAAATGATTTGAATTGATTGATTGTTGGTTGATAAATTTAATTGATATTTAAACTGACATCCAAATTACCTGATAAAATTTAAATTGATAGTTAAATTGATTTGGAATTTAATTGCTTGTAAACACCTAATATTGACAATTATTTAATTGTTGTGATACATTCGTTGTTTGTATATTGGTTGCAAATGGATGCTATTGATTGATATGTGGTTGATTGGGTGTTTAATTACTTTATGTATATCCCGTTGTTATCTCGTATTTTATTTACTATATATAAACTGTAAAATGAATTATTTCGAATAATTAAGAAATAAATTGAAATGATATATACATGTGACATTTATTTTTGGACTGACAGGATATATATCCATCTCTGAAACTAAATTAAAATAATTGATTCACTTGGCCATATGATAGGGAATTATATATGGACACTAGATTTTTAAATAAAATGGTTTAAAATTTTGATTTGAATTTATTTAAATGATTTGTTTTTTAAGAAAAAAATCGAATTTATGGAAATCGAATTATTTTCGAATTGGAACTCGGAATGTTGAAATTTACATTTGAAACGGAAATTGTTTAATTAATCGAAGTTGAGATTTTTAAGTTATAATCGAAATATGTTGTGAATTTCAGAAATTGATTTGTTTTTAAAGATTGGACTTTTATCCGAATTTTGAAAATTACTAAGTAAAAGGTGATATAAAATTATATTCGAAATTGAGCTTGGAATTTAATTATACTTTAAGATTGAGATTTTAAGTTTAATGTTGAAGGAAAATTTGATTTAAGTGTTTTGAGTGGATATTTTAGAAATTGAACTCATTATTGATATAAATCAAAACGATTTAAATTGGAATTGGAGTTGAAATTAATTTGAAATTGAAATTGAAATTGAAATTAATTTGAGATTGGAATTTAAATTAATTTGGAATTGGAATCTTAAATTAATTTGAAATTGGAGTTGGAAGTAGTTTGGAATCGACATTGAAAATAATTTGGAATCGAAGTAAATATCGACTTGAAATCGAATTTGGATCGATTAAATCGAAATGGAAATTGGAACTGATTTGAATTGGAAATTTGGAAAGTTAACTAGTTTGACTTTGAAACTATTTGTAAGTGAGTGTTTTTAGTATAAACGATTAAAAATCTGTATTCTTTGAATATTAAGATTATTTTGATTTTCCAAACTATTTTACTATATAAACCATTTTATGACTCAAACTATTTTCAGTTAAACTGTTTAACTATTTTAAACTACTTAAACTATTTTAAAAAAAAAATCAAACTGGTTAAAGGGGCAGAAATGTTTATATTTAAATCTTGAATTTAAATACGAATTGGGTAAAAGTGTAGTATAACATAAATTGTGATTTAAAAAAATTCAAAGTGAAATCGATATATCGAACTAAATTGACATGTTAAAGAAAATTATTAAATTTGAAGTGAATATGATGATTTCGAAATGGATTTGATTTTGAAATAAATATGATATTTGATATTAGATATGAACTGTTTTCGAAATGTAAAAGAACCAATCGATGTGTAAAACGATGTTTGGTTGTTAAAGAGACCGGGGCCTCTTATTGGCATACTCTTTATCAACATTGGAACCATTTTAACAACTATGTACGCAGTGGATGATATCCATAATGTAGTGGTTGAATTGATGACGTTTACGGAATGAAGTAAGAGAACGATGGTTGATAGCCTTGACACTCCTATCATAATTAAAATGACTAAAATAGGAGCCTATGTCTGGCCAATGAGTTTAGCTACCTCTAGCGACGTGATCCCTCGTATTACTATTGCAATTTCATATTTGATGGGTGTACCTTTGGTTGTTTGGATTGATTGTGGCGGTTGGCCACGGATGGGTTACGACCAACCAGAAAGGGTAAACTGGTAGAATCCTACCTTGGACATTGCCGCACGTGCCTTGTCATATTTATCCCTATACAAGCCTATTACGGCTTTGGTTTAAACTTTAAAATGTATTAAGGTGGATCAATGTAAAGCCTTAAAGCTATTTTTATATTTATTTTGCTGATAGACATTGTATATTATAGCGTATATTATTACATATGAATAGTTTACGGGATCCTTAGGAGATGGAAAATCCCATAACATCTCTTAAGTTATTGCACTCATAATTGTGATATTGATTTGACTTACATAAGAGTACTTTAGTCCTAGCTCGAGTGTTTTGTATTTTCATTATGCTCGGGTCGGTCCTGAGTTTTTCAGTGTATTGAAGACTATTCTTTGGAGGATGAAGATGGAGTTTTGGTATATTACTATTACTATTACTATTATTATTCCCTGCATCATAGTATTCTAATGTATTGATTATTAATCACTGATGTATATATATAACTCTGATAAATGTGTATAGATTATAACCATATGTATAGTAAACATCTTCGTGAACTATTATATGATTATTATATTTTATCATTTCCGCTATGAGATTCTGTGTTTGTTTTCTTCTTCTTTTCTTATTTTTCTTATTTAACCCCATTGATTATCTACGTTCCGAATTATTTAAGTCAGATATGTATGGATTATTGTCGATTTAAAAATTCTAAATTGTGGATCGTCACATGGTGTTTGTTAAAGTTTCCAATCTTAAATAGGTGTTGAGATTTGGAAAGTTGGGAAAGTTAGCACCAAAATTTTTTTGGCCTATCCCAATTTTTAAAAGAATAGGAAGACTTGCTATCGTGTGAAGTTGCCGGATAATTGGCAAGAATATATGACATTCTTTTCATTTCATACTTAAGGAAATGCCTTCATGGCACAACTACTATGATAAAGCCAGATCGATTGGGGGATATTAAAATAGAGCTAATAACATCTCGTGCCACTACAAGCATTGTGGAACACGAAACTAAGAAGCTTCACAACAAAGATATTAGACTAGTTCGAGTGCATTGGGGGGAAATTCTAGTGAAAAGCATGAGGACTTCTCATCATATTCTTTTCACTGTTAAATTTTTCTCTTCAAAATTAGGTTTAGTTGCATCATGGTTGCTAGATTAGATGGTAGGATGAGGTTGCTACACTTTTACTATCGCTAGTGCACTTATACAAAACACTTTTTGTGTGTTCAAGATGTTTGCATCCATGCCTAAATGTCACGACACTTGTATTCATGCTAGAATTGAGCTCACTTATAGTATGTCCGCACACATAACCACATTGCACTTTGGTTAAGTAGATGGTTGTGTAGATAACTTGGTTTTATAACATGAATGCTTATTGTGCGTTACGTTGTTCGTCCTTTAAAAAGATTTCGAGGATGAAATCCTTTTAAGGGGAAGAATGTTTCACTCCATAAAATCAACCATAAATAAACTGTAAATTAAATTAAATAACATAGGGATAAAAATGAAAATTACAAAAGTTGGACTTTGACAATGAAGATTATGACGTTGCGTTCGTGGCGAAGTTCCAATCAATTTCCATTTACAATATAGTGAAAACGGAGTTAAGATGAAAAATATGGACATTTGAAGTTTCGGATTTAAATAATAGAATTCAAATTCAAACCAATAATTTTAAATTTTGAAATTCAAAAGTTAACAGTAATTAGACTTAGAGGTTGTATAAACATTAAAATCAACATTAACATTAAAGTATAATTAAATAATATAATAAATAAAGCAACGACACAAAATTAACGTTCCCGAACCAAGGGAAGATTTCGATCTTTAACCTCAACTTGTCAACCGCTAGTGGTTGACCGGTTGCAGAAGGGCGGTTGACTGCTCCTTGTCAAGTAGCAGTTTAGGGTTTGTGAATTTAAACATTCTGGATTTTATAATTTCCAACCGATCTTCATTCAACAGTTCCGGTGTCCAACCACTATAAATAAAACCATAGACTCTTCACTTTTATTAACAAAATATTTTGGGAATATTAGCGAAGCTCTATGAGTTCGTCTCTTCATAGATGCAGAAAACTCCATTAGGTTTTCAGATAAGAAATCATATACATATATTTTTTCTTATTATTTATTTTCTCAATCTATTCTCCTCCAATCATTCAATTTTTGAATCTAATCCATATGTACAAATATCTTATTGTATATATGTCAAAGAGAAGAGTTCTGATAAAGTTTGTCAAAGGCATGTCAAATCCAAGGAGGCAAAGCTAAGGATATACTGTGAGTGAAATTTTTAACATTTCAATTTTAGTAATTGATTAGTATTTTGGTTTTGAATATGCCTTGGGAAGTTTTGCTTTGCAAAAACATCATATTATAAGCCACCAAAACTCCTTTAATGCGAAATGTCAATTTTAGGTTAAAATCTCAATTGTTTATGTCAAAATAGTGGAAATTATGTAGATTTTCAGTTTTGACAATTTTACCTTCTATTCTGCTCCTTATTCTTTTTCTTTGAATTTGATTAAAATGTTTTGATTAAGGAATATGTGTAAGGTATAAATTTTATTGGTAGTTTCACTACTTATTCCTATAAATTAAATGGAATTCATTTTTTATTTTTATGCAAAAATGAGTTGTATATAGTGTAAAGATTGCAATTGTAAGTTTCTAGCACCAACATATTCCATTATTTTGCTGTGATAAGTTGAGTTTAAATTTAAATTGCATGCAAATCTGTTGATTGGAAATTTTGATATGAATATTGGAATTTTGGGTATTGATGGTAATATGGAATGAGATTATTTAAGGAGTTCTCATGTAAACGCTAGTCTAGGGGGTATATTCCGTGCGTTTAGAACTTACTTGGGGGGCGTGCGTTTATGTTAGCGTAATTAACATATAATTATAACATATAATCGCATAGTTAATAGATAATTAATTTTATTAAATACCCTTTAGGCAAGTAATAAATGATAAAGGTGAAATAAGAAAGATCTCTTATTAGGCCTTGATTATGGAAACGATGAGATATCTGATAATATATATATAGTGTATGTAGATTATGACTAAGTTATAGGGATGCGAGGTTAGTCAAAAGCACATGGAAGTCTGCCAAGCTAATCTTCCTACCAGTAGTGTGACTTTGGGGCTGATGTGGGACATCACCTATAATAAGCAACTACAATGACACAAGGTTAGTCTTAAATTATGTAGGGTAAATCTGCCCAGTTAATCTGCTACCAGTACCGACGAATAATCGGGTTAATGTAAGACGCCACTGTGGGATGCGGGTTATAATACGAAAGACCTGTTTCAGAGATTGAAGGTAAGAAATGGTTGTGTGAGGGTCTGCCTCTTCTTTATGTAGGAAGTACAAAATGATCATGATTATGGGTTAGGCATGGTAGAGGATATCTCAATAAAGGGTTCACTTCAATAGGAAGTACTAAATGGCTGAAGAGGTTATGTGCAATTCCAGCTAGATAATTTCCAGTGAGGAATCTGCCTTGGGATTATAGGTGTAAATGATATAGACCTGGCTTAAATAAGGTATTAAATGGTCAGAGTCTGCCTAATTCCCATTAAAAGGTATTAAGTGACTTGAGTACTATCTTTTATATTGATAGAACATTATGGACGATAGATATGAGTTATTGGGTTGATGGCAAATTAACTATGGACATATATTTGGAAAGCATTTTATTTAAGTTTAAGGCCCTCGGACTTATGTTTGGAAAGACTTATGATGAAGATAGAGAATGTAAGCCATTCCTATTTAAATTATACTCGCAAGTACTAATATTGTAAGGCTTGAGATATTTATTCACCAGACATATGTTATTCTAACTCTATCCTCATTACAAAATAGGTTATGAAGGGCGAAGCTAAAGGTGGAGACGCTGATGAGATTTATGGTAGTATTTTATTTATTTACTTGCTATTTTCTATAGTTTTTGATGTACCTATCAAATAAAAATGATATAATTTTGGAATATTGTACCACGGATATGTAACGGTGATTATGGATATTTTGTTACGGTATTAAATGACATTTTGAATTTATGATATTATGTGTACCATTGTTATTATTATATTTTATCCTTCTACCGTGAGAAGCTGAATGTATAGATAAATAGCTCTGTACTATTCGTTTTACCAACCAACGGTCAGCTTTGAAATGTTTTAAGTTTCGATGGGTTCGGTCGAAATTTAGGCTTATTTTAGGGCGGGTTGTTAAACTTGCACTCTTCACTGGAATAAAATGCGCATTTTTCCATAAGACATTCTACATGAACCCATATACTCTCATATCCTCTTCTACTCCATGGGAATCCATCTATAAAATTCCCAGATTCACACTCCTACTTCCACCATGGCACATCTAATGGAAGTAATAGTCCACTCGGCTTTTTCTGTTTCGCCTTCAACCTTTAGCATGCCATACACTTCACTACATATTCTGCTATCCGCCTCTTCATTCCTGGCCAATAGAATATTCTCTTCACATTCTAATACATCTTATCCTCTCCTAGATGAATAGACATCCTTGAGTGGTGACACTCACCCAAATGTTTTCTACTAACTCTTTGACTTGTGGTACATGGTCGTCAACGGTATTTCTATCGGTTTAGAAAACCATCGAACGAATTTAAATTAAAAATAACCGCAAGCGCACGGTGTACGAATGTAGCAAGTAGCGAATACAGGTCGATCCACAGGGAATTTATGATTTTAAAATTCTACTCAATCAAATTAACCAAATTTGAAAGAGTGATTAACTAAAAAAAAGAAAAATGACAAAAGAAAATAGATAAAAATATGAGAGTGTTAAGATAATTTAGAGGCAACTTCCACTCTCTAGATCACAAAAATCAACAAAATGAAGTTATGATCTCTTTTTTCTTTGTCATTAGTTAGCTAAATTGATGTGCTTATCATAAGTATGACATATTTGTGCTATTAATTAGCTCAACATAAGCCATCAAACTATAGCACACCCCTTAAATCATTTACTAATCACATGAAAAATGATAACAAAGTTGAAAGCAAAATCTATTTTAGAAATGGCATATTAACTATTAATTAGAAATATAGACCATCAAATTTTAATCTCAACATTCACTTCATTACCATCATCATATGTAGATGAAGAGGTAATTTGTGTTAGTGATTGTTTAAGTATAGCCTATTTGGTGTCAACAATATAGGCTATCAAATTCAAAGCAAAAACAACAAGTTAACCACTTCATACATTCTCATTAAAGCACAAAAAGAGAGTATAAAACATCTAAATGTTGAAGCTACATGATTATAGGCTTCATTACCCCTAAATTGAAAGGATTAGCCTCTCATTTGTGTTATCATATCAACACAAGTAGCATGCAACACAAAAGCAAAAAGAAAGAAAAATGAAAGCTAATGGAAAAGAGATCTATTCTATTTGCATAAAAGAAAAAGAGATCTACACTACAACATGAAAGGAAATAAACAAAGAAAGGAAAAGATCATATATTAAATTGCATAAAAAAATAAATTACATGAGAATAAAAATGGCTAAGTAGCCATGAAAAAAGAAAGAGAAAAGCTTTGTTTATTTTGAGCCTAAAACTAATGAAGAGGAAGAGGAGAGGAAGAAGAGGCTAAAGAAGAGAGATGTCTACATGAAACATAAGGGGTATTTATACAAGTTAGAAACCCTAATGCATATTTTTAGGGAGTACCCGAAATGCCCTTGGAGGAAGTGTGGTGGCCAAGTTATCATTAGCTTTAATAATCCCCCACTTAAATGTACATGAAGCTTTAAATGTCTTTTAGCATGTGCATTAGCCTTTAATTTATACATTAAGGTAGTGGGTAGGTGGGGTCCTCCATGTTCTTCACTTTGTATTATTTCCATCTTCATTCTTTTGTATCTTCTTTGTACATGCATATTCCTTCATGAAACCACTTGTAATTGAGTTTAAATTCCTACAAAATAATATAGAAATTTCCCATTAGACTTTATCAATTTGATATATGCACAAAAATGACCATTTTGCCCCTATATGAAGATGAATATGTGACAATTTGAAAACAATTTGAATTTGGTTTAAACAAGTAAAAATACCCAATATGATCATTTATTCAATTTAAATAGATTAAATATGGTGGTAAAAATATGCATATTTACGTGCACATCAAATACCCCCAACTTATCTTTTTATTCGTCCTCGAATAAAGAAAAACAAAGATAAATCCGTTTTCGTAGGGAGCACGATTGCATTGAGCGTATGCAATAAGCCGTTAAACCTCTGGGTGTCCCCAGTAGGACGAGTGTTGTCTCGTGAGGGTTTTCAGCGGATACTACCCACAAATCCAAATACAGGATGAAAATATTTACAAAATGTAAGATTTATGTACAAAGAGAATAATGCAAGCTTTTGAAATATTTACAAATGAAGGATTTATTTTTAAATTGACACAACTAAGTTAAATGCAGGTTTTGTTTATTATCTTGAAAATTTATGTCATTTACTCATCAATGTTTCCAATAAAAACGAAGTTATCATAACAAATAAATTATAGTTTAACTCGTTGTTTTGGTTAATAACACAGTGTAACTATGAAATGGATCCTTAGTTGATTATCAAAGTTTATCAAAGTGGTATTTTCATTTCTTTTCAATAACAATTCAAATCAAATAAGTAAAAATAGTGCTAGGATTTCAATTACTTGCTCTCTCATTATTTGCAAGAAAAATTACACACCTAGCTCAGGTAAACTGAGGCCATATATACCACTCATGCACTGCCTTTCGGACTTATGTGAGGGGAGTACAGAGCATGGCGAGTGCACACACTTTCGTGCATACACCTATCGACCGTAGGTGGTTTTTATTAAGTCTATTTTTTTTACATGTGTTACATACATGCATAACCGTGAGGACTTTTAAATGAGCATGAAAACTCATAATCAAAGATTCCAAGTAATTCACCCATTCATAACCATGAGGACTTTTAAATGAGAGTGAATACTTTGGATGTTATTATTTTTTTATATTTTTTTTAAGAGAGAGAGAGTTTTGCAAAATCATCTTAGCACCATTTAATTAGAAGACAAAAAAATGTTATATCCTTTACTTTAAATTCACCACTTTTAAAACAAAGATTTTCAATTAGGATGTATTTTATAATTAACATGTATGAATCTTCCTATATACTAGTTAAACCATTGTTATTTATAATACAACTTCATTTTTATTTTTGTTAAGACAAATAAATTTTCAATAATTTTAATTTAATAAACCAAAACCATATATTTATCCTATAGTGTATCTTTAAAAATAAATCAAAAACGCTAAAAAAAGAAAAATTCTTCTTTTGTTTTTGGATTTTTTTTGATTTTTTGGAAGAAAAATGAAAAATTAATCCTGAAAAATCAAGAAGAAGATGAGTCTCCTCCCACACTTGATTTTGGCTGTGTCCCCACAGTCAACCCAAGTGGAAGGAGAAAAATAAAAACATAACCTTTATTTAAATGAAAATGTAAAGATGATTATTTACACGACATCAGAAAGTATGACGTTAAAGGGTAAATGAATCGGTCTTCCAAAAACCGATTCATTTGTCTCGTCAAGTATGCGAGACACAGCTTAAGCTCGAAAAACCAGATTGTAAAAGATTTCGAAGTTGATTGTCGATTTGGAAAAATGAATTTTGTTTTATTAAAAATTGAACGAGTTGTTTTGTTTTCGATGATTTTTTGGGTTGATAAAACAATTGATTGAAATTCACATTTATTTTCACCAAATTGAAATTCAAGTTTATCATTGAAAACTTCTTTCAAATTATCGATTTCAAAGTCAAAATGGTGATCGAAATCTTCCCCATCAAAATTTAATGACTCATTTTTGTAAATTCCATAAAACTCATGTTCGTTAAATTCATCTTCCTTTGTTGAATTATCAACAACTTCATCGCATATATCTATTTCAAAATCCAAAGTTGTTGTATTTAAATTTTCAGAAAAAGGAAGATCGAAATTTAAATCGAGTTTCTCACCCTCAAAAGAATTGAAATCCAACTCAATTACCGTGTTTTCAACAACTTCATTAAGATTGTTATTTTCAAATTCAAAAGCTGTTATTTGAAAATCGTCGATTTGGGTAAAAGGTGGATTATCACTTGACTCATCACACGTTGGGATTTGATTTTGTTGTTCACGTTGTTTCATATAAGTTTCAAACAACAAATCCGTGTGATCATCGTAAATTTCATTCATTCGTTCAACAAAATACAATTTGTAGTTATTAAATTGAGAATTTTCACTTTGAAATTGTTGAGAACAAAGATTTTCAATCGTAACGTGGTTAAGATTATTCCCATTGCCAAATTAGTTTGAAAAGTTGTTTTCATTTTCATTTTGAGTTTGAAATTCATTTTCGAGTTCGAAATTGAAGTGGCATGGGTTATACTCGAAGTCATTTGAATTTTGAAGTGAATTCAAATTTTGATTATTTTGAAAATTTTGACTTGAGTTATCACACGAATAAGAATTACACAAATCATTTATCATTTGATTTTGTTGTGTAGAGATTTCAAGTAGAGATAAAATGCTATTTTCGAGATTCGAGGGTTGGTCACCGATTTGAAAACTTTGTTGTTCAAAATTCGAATTGTTTAAAGAATAGTTGTCGTTAAAACATCCATACGAATTCGAAGTGAAATCATATGGATTATATTGATTTTCACAACTATTGTAAAATTCACGTAAATGGGGAAACTCGGACATTTTCAAAAAAAAAATTGTTTTTTTTTTGTAAAGGAAAATATTTACAAATAAAATTTATTTTTCAAAAGGGAAATCGATTTTTTGTTTTGCTTTTTTTTGGTTTTGCAAATTTTTTTGGATTTTTGAAATTTCGAAGAAAAAGGATTTAAAAATTTCAAAGGAAAAAGAAAATCTACAATTTTTTTTGTTTTGGATTTTGAATTTTTTTGAATTTTTTTTAAATATGCATGAACTAATGCAACTAAATGAAAGCAGTGGTTAGTTACAAATGATTTATCCTAAGTTAACCCAAAATTGTATAATCACACATTGTCTTAGATAAACAAGATAGTTCTCAACCAGGTAACAGATAGGATTTATCGGTGCACCACGAATCACCGTAGCAATGCAACCGAAGGTTTAAGTACCTTCAGAGGAACAACCACTATAATATTTACGAATCACTGTAATATTTGTAAATGGTTATTACTCTGCCGTAGCGTAGACACCAAGAATTTAAATTGTTCAAAGAAGACAATTTGTTAATATACAATTAAGCGTTATTGATTTCTAACCGTTATTATTAATCAAAATCTAAGATGAAATGCAAAATTGAAATTAAACGTGTATTAACAATGCAACTACGAATGAATTTTTGTTTTGGTTTTTGATTTTTAAATTTTTTTTGAAAATATAGAAATGCAAATGCAAGCAATCAACAATGCAACTAAAATAAAAAAAGAGATATATACAATGCAAGATGAATAAAAAAATAATAAATAAGCAAGCAGTTTTTTTTTGCAAGCTCGGCAAAGCAAGCAATTCTTCCTTTCTACTTTGGCAACCTTGAAAAAAAACAAATGATGTAAGTACAGAATTATTATATCTTTTTTTGAAAACAAAAGAAAATTAAAACAAAATAAATAAAACAGAAAGTTGTTTGTATGAACAAAACTAAAAACAATTAAAACTAAACAAATCAACAAAAAACATAAGAAAATAATGAAAAAAAATTTCACTTAGGCCCACCCACAAACGTTATAACCCGACCTAAAACAATTCAAAACAAAATTCGCTTTCTTTTGTAACTCCTCCCTAAATGATTTCAGCAAATAATTCTTTCACGATAACAAATTTACTCAACCAATTTTTTTAAAATTAAAATTCTAATTTCGCTTTCTACTGTTCGAATCGAGTTTCGAGTTCGAGGATCATGGCTTGAGTTTGGATTTCGACTGGGGTTGGTCGTGACTTGTCAAGGCGAGTCACGTGTTCGCCGAAGGGGTTGAAGAGGAATTGAGAGGCGATTCGTGTTGGAGGTGGAGATGGGTAGCTCGGTGGTTTGAACAGTGGCCGAGGTTGTGCAAAGGCATGATTGGGTGTTTTGGCGACTTGGTTGTGGTGCGATACTGCTATTTTGTGAGAATTTGCAGTCGAGTTCGAGGTCGTGGTGGGGGGTTGAAATGGTGAACGGCGATGAGGATGCTGGTTACGTTTTCGTGGTGGGCTGGTGTAGTTGTTTCAGGTGATGGGGAAGGTTGTCAACGATGCGATTGGAAGTAGGGAAGGGTTGTTGCGGTAATTGTTGCGATGAGGTTGGATGGGAACTGAGTTTGAAGCTATAGTGATCGAAGTGCACTACGGTTGGGTTAAGGCAATGGGAAGTTGATGTAAGGGATGCCTACAAGTAGGGGATGTAGAGGCAATGAAGTGAAGAATGTGAAGTTCTGGTGAGTTATGGCTATGAAGTGATATTTTATATCGAATGAAGTGACTGGAGAGGTGCAGTGGATGGGATTGTTGTGGAAGTATAGGGTGATGAGTTGATATTTGGTTTGAAGTGGTAATATTGACAGTGGTTGAATGTTGAATAGAGCTTGATGATTGTTCGGGTGATTGATGTTAGAGGCAGTTGCACTAGTGGGGTTGATGAAGTATGTTTGCTCCGTAGCAGTTAGGGATGTGTGCAGTGAGGTGGATGGGGGTTATTGGCAAAGGCTGCTGTGTAATGGTCGGAGGTGGAATTGGAGGCGTTGGATGGTTGTCAGTAGTGGGAAGTTTTGATGCTTGTAGTATGATGTGGGATGATGGAAGACGTGCAATGCAGCAGGTTGGTTTGGGATACAATCTGTAATATGATGGTGAGGGAGTTGCTGAGGGTGAATGGTTAGTATGTCATCGACTGTTGTAGTTCTCTATTGTTGCTTTTCGATGATATGTTGAAGGAGATTGTTTTGTTGTTGCTGGTGCAAGAAGGTAATGCTCAAAGTGGAAGTGAGAATGGGATTGGAAGGTAATGTCAGGGTAATGGAGTGAAGTGGCTGTTGTTGGATGGTGAAGTTTGTGAGATATGGTGAATGAATTGTATGGCGAGTTAATGGGTGGTCAGGTGTGATGATTGTGGTCAGGGGTGGTAGTGAATAGGCAGGGTGATGTATGAATGTGTTGGTTAGTTTTGTATGTATGGAGTGGGATGAAATGGTTTGGTGTGTGCAGTGTTTGTGCACAGTGCACTGTAGTAGGCAGAGGGAGATGAACTGTTAGCAGATGGTGGTTGTGGTATGAATGAACAGGGTGGTTAATGAAGTGAAAAATGCAACTCTGTAGACTGGTGGGTGTAGGAATCAGTGATGTGATGGTTGAGGTAGATAAGGTTGGTTTGAAGAAGTGATGAATGCAGGCAGCAACAGTGAATAGAGATGAAAACAGAGAGGAAATAGTGATTGATATTTGGGTACAATTGAGAATTTTAGAATGTGATGTGATGGTTGAGGTAGATAAGGTTGGTCATTTACCCCATCCTAACTATTCCACAATGTTAACCAATGATGTGTCTTTCCCTTGACTTAATCCAATACAGTCCACCAATGCAGACTTAACTTCCATCGCAGCCAACAATCTAGGTGCATACTCTAATCGGGATTGAAAACCAAACTTTGATATAAACTTCAAATTGCACCTTTCTTTTAACATAGCATTTAACTCTACATGCATTCTACTTAAAGCATTGGTGACTACGTTCTCTTTCCCCGGAGTATAAGAAATCCCAAAATCGTACGATGATAAGAATTACATCCACCACTGTTACTTTAAATTCAAATTTTTCTGAGAGAACAAGTACTTAAGAGATTTATGGTTCGGGAATAGCTCAATCTCTCACCAACCAATAATATCTCTGACTTCAACACGAATACAATAGCAGCTAGCTCCAGGTTATGCACCAAACAATTCCTCTCTTGATTCTTCAACTATCGACTCACATATGCCACTACCTTCCCATCTTGCATAAGGACGGTATCAAGACCAGTACTGTATGCATCAGTATACGCAGTGAAAGGTTTGGTGCCTCCTGGAATAATTAAAACTGGAGCACTCGTCAATAACTCTTTCAATTTAACAAACACCGCTTCACATTTTGAATTTCAAGTATAAATCAGATTCTTCTTCTTTAAATAAGTCAAAGGTGCCAATATCTTTGTAAAATGCTTAATAAACATCCATAGAATCCATCCAAACCAAGAAAGCTATGAACCTTTGAAGTGCTCTTCGACATCTTCCAATCCCTAACCACAACTACCTTCCCTGAGTCTACTACCAATCTATCTACTGATATTACGTGCGCAAGGAAATGAGCCTGTTTCCTCCATAAGTGACATTTGGAGAACTTAGCCTTCAATCGATTACTTCTTAAGACATCCATCACTTCTCGCAAATGGATATTATGCTCCACCTTACTTCTGGATAAATAAGAATTTCATACACGAAGACCATAACAAACCTGTTCTACTGCTTTTAGGATACTCTAGTCATCAAATCCACAAAATAAGCCAAAACATTAGCCAACCCTAATGGCATGACCAACTACTCAAACAATCCATCAAGTGTAAAAAAGCAATCTTCTGGATACTATCTTCGGCCACTCTCAACTGATGAAACCTAGTTTCTGTTGAATATGCGCTTATATGATTTTTGTTTGATGATAATAAACATATATACATTCGTTTAAATGTATTTGATAATATACTATTTTATTTTTTCACAGATTAAATAAATATTTGCAGAATAAAATAAATAACACGAAATTTGAATTCAAACGAATATTTTATTCAAACAAATATTTATTACATCTTTGAATAGTACAATTTCAAGCTCTCACTATAACTATACAACTTTGATTACAATTACATCACATTTCACATTTACAATTCACCTCACTACATACCACTCACACTCGTATTTATCTTCAACTTCATTCCAGTTTGAATCCAGCATCTGAGAAATCTGCAAAAATATTCACTAACGCAGTAAAATTGAAAAAGAAATATTTTTGCAAAATAAAATAAGATATGATTTTTGAAAATAATATTTGCCTCAGTTATTTGGGTTGTTCGTCATCATTTAAATTTGAATTCATCATACACGAACAACTTGTGACATACACAGTGTATTACTGTATATGCCACAAGGCCGTGCACGCCGATATATACACTTGATAATGCTACAAGGACAGGTGAGCACAAGGTCAAACCCAAATATATGGACAGGTTCAACTCAGGTGCAATAAATTCAAAAATACGACACGAACACAAGGTCAAATCCGAGTTTTGAAATTGGATTCAACACAAGTGAATCGAGTTCAAGTCAGACCAACACTGCAAGTACATGAATGCAAACTACAAGTACAGGTTCAAGGCCAAAATGTCAAAGTGGCAACTGGCAATAACAACTACACATATGCATACCACAGATGCAACCGATCAGTTCGACATATACATGAAGGCAGCAAGTCAGTGGACAGACCAGAGTACAACAGGCAAGCACAATGCATATATAGCAATAATATACAAGCCAACAGCAAAACAAGCAGTGCAGACCGCAAAAGTGCAACAAGTATTGCAGTAATAAACATGGACAGAAGCAAGGCAACAAAGACTCAAGCAACAACATGGACTGCAACAAATACATGATGCACAACTCAAATGAATATCAGTGCAAGTGTCGACCAGGTAGCAAGGAAGATCAACACAGCAAGCTACAGCATCAAGTTGATCAAGATGCTACAGATTTCAAAGCAAATGAACCAACTGCAAGTGCAAATGACTAGAAAACAATGCAACAGTATACAAGCTCGAGCACAAGAACATGACAGCAAACAGAAGTGCACAGCAACAGTAAGGCAATGCACAAATACAGGTGAATCAAGTGACCAACAAACTACTGAAGTTCAAATATCAAATTCAAGACAGACCAACATACTCCAGTGAACCATCAAAATGCAAGCACAAAGTGCACAGCAACCATTAACTGCCACAAGACCACCATGCAAAGACCAGAAGTACTAAATGGCCAAGCAAGTGCACCACTAAACCAACAAACAAGACTAAGAAAAAGTGAAGTACAACATCACAAGCAATTGCAAGCACATGAAATCTCAAGTCATGACCGAAGCCAACAGTACAATGAATTCCCAAATCAAAATAGTTCAAGTGACCGAAGTCAACTAAATGATATCATAAATTCAAAAGTGCAGTTTTTAAAAAATTCAAAATGGCAGAAGTCATCAGGTAAAAGAAGTTGAATTCACGATTCAAAGTCAGAGCCTTGGCAATAAAGCGATTCACGTTGCCGTGTAACCAAGTCAAAGCAAGTGATAACCAAACATCTCAAATTCAAGGCAACGAGTCAGGTCAGAGAAATTCACGGAGCCAGGATTGAACATAAATTCAAAGCCGTCAATTTTAAACCAAGTCAACCAAGAAATAATAAGAATAATTCGCATATGAATTAGTCAAGGAAAATCGCAATCATCCAAGCGTAAACGATCGGCAGAGATAAAATCAAATATATTTTGTGCGAACGAAAATCTAGGGTTACAAACCCTATATAAGAAAATCATCATCGGCAATCTTATCTATCGAGTTCAAGAATCAACCAGCAAAGCAAAAAGAAGAAAATACATACCGAAGCAATCGAACTCGATCAAGCAAGGAGAAGAAGCCGCAAACAAATTGAAGCAAATCAGAAACAGTAATTGCAATCAACCAACAAAGGCAGCAACTTAAAACCCTAATTTAAGAGCACGGCATCAAGAACGAAAGCCCCAATTTTGCAAAAGGAACGGTCGCCATTATGCTCAAGCAAAGAAAAAGAACCGAGCCGATAAAATAAAAGGGAGACATATTTTAATTAGTGGGCCGTTTAGGCTTAGTTTTTTTTTAATTAGGGTTATTTACTTTTTATGTTTGTGTTTCTTTTAATTTTAAAATTCTCTTTTAAACCGTTGTAATTTTCTAGTCGTGTGACTAGGGTACAAACTACGGTGTGTAGTTTGGGAATTCGCAACTTGGTAGTTGAGTTGTGGTCAGGGTTTTGAGCGTAGAGTTAGATTAGTCAATAGCGAGTATAGCGAGTTTACGTGTGTAAGCGAGGGACTATCTAATTTCTAGTAGAAACCTTGGGGGCAGCACGTAGGCAGGTTTTTGCCGAAGCTGGGTAAATTCTGTGTTGTTCTGTTCTGTTATTTATATTCTGCTATATCTGTGCTGCTATTCTGTGATCCGTGTTAATATTAATTAGCTTCTGTAATTAAGTTTTTATAATTTACACTATCACCCTATTCACCCCCCTCTAGGGTGAAATCGATCCTACAGTTTCCATATCAAACTAAGAGAAAACCTTTTCCTCGACTAATTGATCGAAAATATTGTCAATGCGAGGCAATGGATAGCATTTTTTCTTCGTTGGCTTATTCAATTCTTGATAGTCGACGCCTAACTTTAAGGGACCGTCTTCCTTTGTAGTGAAAATGCCAAGCGCTCCCCATTTTGAAATACTCCTCCAAATAATGCCTTACTGCAATAATTTCAAAACCAGCTTATCCAACTCTCTTATTTCCTTCGGAGCCATATACCTAAGAGGCATCACTACCGGTCTTGTATCTTTCTCGAAATGAATATAAAATCAAATTTCCCTTCGGGGAATGAAACTAGACATTTCTTTGACTACATTGGGATAATCCTTCACCATAGGTATAACTATAGCTCTTCCTATGCTAGGCTGAGTAAATTCAAATACGTCTTCATATCAGAAATATTGGGCTTGCAAAACAGAATCAAATAAAGTTTGTTTCCCTTTCGCAATCGAACCATCCTTCTATCATGATCTAACACTACCCTATAGCAAGACATCCAATCCATTTCCAAAATCAACATGTACTCAAAAAGTTTAGTACACATGCATTATAAGCGAACTCCACATAACAAATGACCAACTTTAAGTTATCACATAATATTGATAAATGGATTTATCCCTCAAGAGGATTCATCATCGAAATAGATTCATGCATAATATCAAGTTTAAGGGCTAAATTACTGGCTAATGCACTTGCAATGAATGAATGAGATGTGTCGGTATTAAATAAAGTATGAACACGAGAATTTGATAAAATCAACAAACCTTCTATCACAATCTATTTCTTCTTCTCTTGAGCTGACGGTGGTGCTTTACTAGAGGTTGGAAAGACATCCAGAGCATATGCCTTCACAATCCAACCTTCACTCTTCAAAGATGGGAAATCTCTCTTCATATGTCCGAAATGATCACAATCATAATACATCACATTTCTTTGAGTTAGGACTGCCTTATATCTTCACCATATGTCCTACGTGGATACAATTATCACTTACCCTTCGAAAGGTTTGTCCTACAGTTTTTAGGCATATGCCCCACTTTCTAACTTCGGTTACAAGTAATCACATGCCTTTCCATGTCCTCATTATGACCCGTTTCCTTTGCACTTACCATGTTGGCCCTTACCTTCCTTACTTGATCCTTAGCCAAAGTTTCATTTATAGAATTAAGTAATGATGCTTCCACCAGTTCCATATATGTAGCTCCATACAGTATCTTATTCAATGCAAGCTCTCTCAAAGGTGAATTCAAACACTTTGCAAACTTCAATGCCTTCTTCTCATGGGTATTTCCCAACTCAAATTCAAATATGGCCAACTCATTAAACTGACTTACATACTCTCCAACCGTCATCTCTTCCCACTTAAGATGAATAAACTTCTCCAGTAATAGATCCCTCGTAGCACCAAAGGAACTTCATCTCAAACCGTGTCTTGAACATCTTCCAAGTAATAGTATTTTCATCGAATCCACATGCTATCTTACCTTACAAATGCCAAGCAGCTAACTATCTCTTAGTAACATCTCCAAGTCCTAACAGGTTGAAAATCTTCTCATAATTATTAAGCCATGCCCGAGTCATCGAGTATGGTTACGTACCAACAAAAGGCTTTCAACCAAGGCTAGAGAAATCCTTACATAGCTTAGGAAAGTTAATGGTTGGTGGTGCTTGGGCTGAATCACACCTTGATTGGTAGTAATGATGGTGCCATGGGTTCGGTGGGGTTGGCACCAGCTTGACTTGACACCTGGATATAGTGTTTAAACCATTTTGGAATATTAACTTTAGGAATATCCAATACGCCTATTCAAGTGCTAGTCCATGCCTGGTTTTTGCCCCACCTACATTTGCCGTGTTGGTCTTTGTTCAGTTTTGACTGAATTACTCATTTCAGTTATTTGTAAAAGTGGGATTCCTTAGCAACTCCCTAATAGATAGTAAACAAAATTGGCATAGTAAATGGTGTGCGCATATATAGTTGATTCCTATATATATATATATATACATATATATATATATATATATATATATATATACGTGATAGAAAATACAAATACACTCCCTCAATGTGTTCCTAGTTCCTATCCTAAAGGCATGTTTTGTAGGCATCTATTAGTATTATCTTTATATTAGTAAAAAAATACACACACACACACATATGTGTGTGTATTAGTTTACCATTTCTATCATAATATTAGTAAATAAATATATCTATTAGTATTATCTTAATATTAATATTATTAACAAATTGTTATCTTAATCTTCGCCAAAATCTTCATCTCTTTCCATTTAAAGTATTAGTATTATTATTTTAGTTAGTGAGGTATGAAATAAAAGGATATTATGGTAATTGATATTTGGGTACAATTGAGAATTTTAGAATGTGGATATATGGTTAGATTTTGTTCCAAATTAAATTAGAGAATCAATTATATATTGATTCTAAATCAATTCCCTTTGATGGTTAATTTGAACCTAACACGTTTACTTTTTTTATTTAATTAATTATTAATATTACTAATGATTTCAGGCTATGATCCAATGATGAATCAAATCCAATGGTGAATCAACATAACTATACTTGTTCATCTTTAATATTAAATTAATTAATTGTAATTAAATTCTTAAATGAATGGTACACATATTCTTTAATAAATTTACAATATAGAGAAAAATGGCACGTGTTTCTTGTATTTTTAAGATTAATTAAAGTTGAAAGTAAGAGTTTTATAAACTTATAATGTAGAAATAACCAAACATAACATTATTGTTAAGAGGAAATGCGTATATTATATTATAATAGATTCAATTTGCACCATGATTATAAAAGAAGAAGAAAAAAATGACATAAGGTTCATTTTAGTTATAGATAATTAAATATTATATAAAAGCTTTATCCACAAGCAAATATAAAAAAAGGGCCATGAAAATATATATTTAGTATTATATGCAACTAAAAAGGAAGTAAATTTTGGTGATATATTCATTATTTTAGGTTTAAGTTAAAACCAAGTATGGAATTAATCATACTTACTCCAAATTATTTCCCTTTGATTTCGTTTCAACTTCTAAATTAGAGAATTAATCATGTACTAATTCTCGAATCAGTTCTCTTTGATGTCAGTTAAATGAACTAATGACTGTTAATAGACATATTCATTCAATTACAAGTTTAAAATTAAATAACCATACGTTAAAGACAGGAAAATACGCCATATTCATTTATAATATTAATAACTAAGCTAAAAAATTATGAAAACATAACCAAATTAACTGAATTCTACATTTACTTTGATGAATTTACAAAATATTTTTTTTAAAGCTATGCATTTATTTTTAAAGAAATCATTCAGTATATTGAAATTGACATAGATGTGCATTAATAGTTTCACCATTTGACCTTCTAACTTTTGCATATAGTATATTATTTAAGTTTATAGATCATGTAATAAGTTATATAAACTTATAATTATATATAATACATACTACATCATTTTTACTACACTACACCAAAACAGTCAAATCCTAACATTTATAAGTGTTACAAATAATTTTAGTAACACTTTTTAAGTGTTACTAATGGACTGTGAGGAATGAATCGGCCAAATTTGTGACACTTATAAGTGTTACGAACATACGTATTACTAACACTTATAAGTGTTGGTACCTAAATATACGGTAACACTTATAAGTGTTGGTACAGAAATATACGGTAACGCTTATTAGTGTTGGTATAGAAATATGCGGTAACACTTATAAGTGTTGGTACAGAATCAAACGGTAACACTTATAAGTGTTGGTACAGAAATATCCAGTAACACTTATAAGTGTTGGTACAGAAATATCCGATAACGCTTATAAGTGTTGGTACAGAAATATCCGGTAACGCTTATAAGTGTTGGAAAATGATTAATATTGGTAACACTTATATGCGTTACTAATTGAAATTATGTTTTTACACTATTTTATACACAATTAATATTAAATTCTTAAAACAAATGAATATAATATCTCATAAATGATGATGTCCATACGTATATAATTCATCATATCAATTCAATATGAAGTCTAAAATGCTTCCATATCTCAAATGCAACAATATCATATTTAGATGATACTATAATATGAGCTACAAACTTTCCAATTTCAAAAAACCACAATATCATATCCAAATTACAAAAAAGCAATTTCATATCTAATTTTAAATATGCAATATAATACGAGCTACTAATAAATAGAATTTTAGATACTGCAAAGACGAAACACAGGCCATATCACAAAGCCCCCATCTGAAAAATCACAAAGCTTGTGGTGCCCATTTTGAGGACCATCGTAAATTGGTGCTTCCGGTTCTAAAACTTCTGTTATCCAAACAACTTTCTCAATATTTGGAATTATCTCTCTGAAATGACACATAGTTTGTGTTCCAATATAAGCTTTTTCTACATCCTTCTTCCTATCCTGTGATAATAGCATTACCAATTGTTTACCTCTTGTAGATGATCCGATATCATTTGACGGAATACTAGCAACTCCAATATTCGAAGGAGATTTATTCAAGTTAGAAGCGGTTTCAGTCACTGGCGTCACATTACCATCATTAAGATTATGTTGTAACCCCGGTACCATAGTTAAGAAAGATGAAGCAAATGATTTAAGAGCCTCATTGATTTGGCTCGACACTTGATTTGCCACTTGATTTGCAACTTGATTTGCCACTTGGTTTTGTAATTCCGATGACCATTGACGAAAATCTTCCTTTTTATTCTTATCGGCAATTGCTTTTGAAGCTTGCATCAACTTTACTTGTTTTACAGAGGAAGTGGAGCTAATTGCACGACAATAGTTTTTCTTTCTATCGGACCCAAAAACTATAGAGATGGGATCATTGTCAAGGTCGTATGTGTTTGCTTCCTCGTTACCGCTACATTCCAACTTCTGTTTTTCTTCCTCTTCCTCCACAAGTGCCTGCATTCAATACGTACAGAAGATTAGCGGTTGAGAAGCAATAAGATAAATAATAAACAATTGGACACGTTGGGATTATATCAAATGACATAAAAGTTTGTATTAATTTGAGGTGGGCAGATAAAACATCAACTAGCATATGTATTGTTGTAGTTATTTTTGGTATATCCTAATCAAGGTACACTTAATATTTATGTTTCACACAATGCAATAAAATATTATACATCAAACGTTCTACAGTAAGACTGTGTTCTATAGTAAGACTATCATACAGTTGTTTATATTGTTACTTCGGTTGTTGTATATATTATGGGCGCTTTATTTTTATTTATAAAATCGGTACTTGTAACAGGACATAGACAAGCAAATAGGTATCAAATGTCTGCAATATGTCTGCAATCTGCAATCTGCAATCTGCAAGTAGGTATAAAATTGGTACCATAACTTACCACTACCTCCCCTTACCATAACTTACCACTGCCTCCAAGAAAACCAGCAAGACCACAACCCTCACTCTCACTAACCCTTTGACCAACTTCAATCATCATCATAGCAACAAACCATTGAAACCACTACCACCTTCTATATCTTACTGTCAAACTACTATGTACCATAATTCCACACTCCCCTTCCAAACTTCGCGGCCTTGCCACAACATAACTTCACTGCATACAGCAGTCATTACTACCACAAAACTGCTATTGCTCTCTACTTAACCCCTCTGCTGAAACTGTCTTCCCAAACATTCCTCTACATTTCTTTCTATGTGCACTTCAATTTCTTCCACTGTGCACTTCAATCCTTACCATTTCTACTCTCTGCAAAACCACCGTTTCTTCGCTACTCACACATTTCTACACTTCAAATTTACTGTCCTCTGTTAACTCTCATACTCTCTCTTATTTGACTTCTCTGTTCTCTGTTTTCACACTGTACTTCATTCAAAACTGTTGCGTCATTACTCATCAAGCATCAACTGTTTTCACTTCAAGACAACCATCAGCAACCCTTATTATTCTTTCTTCAACAAAATCAGCAACACCATTCTTCCACACTCCCTGACTTGCCATAACCACAGTGCCTACCTCTGACAACCCAGCAGCTCATTCTTTCTAGTGCCACCAAAACCATACACTACAACTACAACTTTATTCAACAAATCAGAACCATCTGTGATGACTTTAACATGTGACTTTAACCACGGCCCTTCTCTAGATTCAACAGCCACAAGCACTGCCCCAACCAAGTCACTAACTACTGCCCCAGCCATGGCACTAACACAAACACCATAATAAAGCAAACTGTGAGAACTATCAATTGTAATCGCTGAGTACCCCCCATTCCACTTACCAGCAGTACAATCAACTGAACTTCCATACCTTTATAAGCAACAGAGTTAAAATTTTCCACAAGTACCCCAACCACATTACAAGAATTTAATCTGTTGATAACCAACATAGGAGGATCCATATTCAACTCATCAGCGAGTATTTTTGACTCTGATATTGAAAAGCTCAATTATTTTGAGTTAGAACCATCATTCTTATAATAAACAGCTGACACGATGTCAGTAGACATGCACACAATGATATTTGGAAAGTGCACCACTGGAATCTCAGTTCTACCAGCAAAGTTATCAACTATATCCACCATTCCACCATTCATATAACACTCCGCTAACCCAGTGTCAATCTTACACATATTATCCATGTCTCTTTCTTTGGATTCAACAGCCATAGCAACACCAGTAATACCAATAACCACTGTATCTTCTTTTAACACATAGTCAACATTTGACTCTCAGTCATACATCCCCACCAACCTCTTCCCACACAGTCACCCACACATTCATAACATCCCACAACCCATTGCTGCATCACGACGCAAAACAAAGTAACAAAACTATCAAACCAGTTCCATTTTCACCACCAATATTCAACCTCACTGTCTCGCTTGAAACATCCCCCACGACCAAAACTGTTCCTTCGCCATCATCCTACATCAACCATCACCCAGACAACCACCTGCCATATACAAACCATTCAAGCACACAATGAAACCCACTCCAGTACAACCAGACCCATGCAACCACCTCCACTTCCTAAAACTCAACATCACCCAAATCAGCATTCTCTGTTCATCAACCTGAAACCTGCCTCAGCAACAAACAACCAAGTCTCTGCAACCTCACTGTATCAAGTTCAGAACAAAATCACCTGAGACCATTACTGCCTTCATATACACCACAGTGCTGCAAAACCAAGTCAAACCAAACTACCTCCTTCATAGCGCAGCCTGCTTACAACTGCACCTGACCATCACTGTCACTACTGCAACATCATGCCTTTGAACAACCACCACAACAACTACTTCACTAAACTCCACCAACCACTGCCACTCCAAATCCCCACTGTCCTTGCCAACCATCACGACCTTCAATTTCTGCAAACCGAAACCATCAACGCGCTTCACTGTTCCATCTATCAATCACCACTTCACCATATCACTTCTCATACAACCAAACACCACCCACACACTTCCTCTCACCTCTGCCTTACTCTTCTTTGTTTAAAAAAAGTTGCATTACAACATCACCAAACCAAGTTACCGTTGCCATCACCTCCCCACGTGCACAGTCATCAACATCACCATAAATACTGTTCCACCACTACTGTACACTGCAAACCACCTCCTTGCATATTCCCACTGCAACTGCCATCAAACATTCCATTCAGACGGGTGCTAAATGATACTGATATAGAAAAGAATTCTTCTACGACACCTAAAATAGCAACTGACTATGATACCTATGTCGATGCAAATGTAAACGCTAACTCCTTTCTCCAGTTAGAATCATTTTGGAGTGGGATAGTTTTATAGATGAAATTGTACGAAGTTTGACCAGTATTTTGTTTTTTCAAAGCCAAATTGACTGTAGCAGTTCTGTCACTACATCCTCACTACAACACTCATCCTCTGCCTTAACATTCATGACTGTAGCAGTTCTGCCACTACAACACTCATCCTCTGCCTTAACATTCATGACTGTAGCAGTTCTGCCACTACATCATCATTGCCACTACATCATCACTGCCACAACATTTACAAATACATAATATATTCATATGTTTTCTGCTGTCGGATACTCCATCAACCGAACAGAGTACGACCCAACTGGAAATTATGACCAATGTACCATCTTAACCACTATAACTAAAGTCAGTATCTAAAGAAAAAACTTTTGTTATAACCAAACTTATTTTACCAGGATGACAACGACAATGTTAGCAATAGTAAATCTAATACTTGAGCTCCAATAACAAGTAGACGAAGGGGAGGATATGAAATTCACTTTGATTACTTAACTAATGTACAAATACTTACATAGGCTTTTGCCGCAGATGGAAGAACTTTTCCAGATTTCTTATTTATATGTCCCGCCTTCCAAACCATTGTCCGCGTAACTTTCTCTTTCGGATTTTCCTTGACCTGCAAGAACAAATATTTTTAAACTAATTAACTATTCATTATTAATATTTACAAGAAATATTTTTTATACTATTTCTTACCATTTCGTCGTAAACTCTACGGTATGATTTTCTTCCTAGTGTATGAGTGATAGTATTTTTAGCTTTGGCTTCGGCGTTTTTCCTACATTGCTCTTTTTTTTATCTGAATATTCATTATCTATAAACTTTTCCCACCATACTCTGTCAATGTCCGCGGGACATTTAGTAATAGCAATATTCTTGGGTATGGTGGTTCCTCAGACTCTGAGCAATTTATTCCGCAAAGTAGACTTTACCGTACGATAATATCGTGGAAAAGTTTTTTCTAGAATTGGCCGAGCTAGATCGGGATCTATATCCATGTCAAATTCATTCTGTTTAACAAAGAAATTTTAGTACTAAGGATAAATCTTGTGCAAAACATAAATGACTAAATAAGATGAATTAGTGACATACCAATAGCTCTTGCCACAAAATATTCTTGTAATAATCATCTACATTTCTCCACTCATCATAGCCAATCGGTATATGACAACGAATTAAGGCTCCGCATCTGGAACGAAAAATAAAATGTAAATGAATGCTACAATAAACAGGAACTAGTTGAAAAATCATCACACAAATATATCACACAACCAAGTACCAAGTATATCAAACAACACAAATATTCATTTCAAAATGATATCTATTTCATTTCAACACATTTCAATAATGGTCCTAAGTTCGCTTGCTCTTTCATAACAGACTGGAAATCGGTCGGTATTGTGTAGTCATCTATGTTGTCTGTCATGCGCTTCAGAGAACGTCGAACAACGGACCAATTAGGATTTTGAGTGTCTTTTACATAGAAAACTTGACCTGCTTCGGTTGCTAGAATAGCTGGCTCATCATACCCTCCATTAGAATTTTTGAGCTTTTTCAAGTTCACCATCAACAAATGTGAATCGGTACAAATCTTACAACCATTTGTCTTATCCGCGATGTTTATCCAATCACAATAGAATACTACATGTTGAGAATCATAATAATCGACTTCTATGATATCTTTAATGATACCATACCAAGTAGTGTCATCGTCTGTAGGATTTATATCTTTTGCACTTGCAACAAATGTGGTGATTGCATCCATGCAAACACCGCTATCTTGGGTCAAAAGAGTATCGTCGTAATGTTGAGGAGAGAATATATATCCATTCACTCTATACTTGAGATAGCTTTTGGCTTCCCACTTTGGGCCACTAACATATTGCCACAACATTGTGTTCATGCATTTTTCTTCTAGTAGCTGTCAAGAACAAACAAATTTGCATGACTAACATAAAAGGAACAAAATATACAATTTTCATATTGAAATAACTTACTTTTTTGTGCAACCAATCAATAAATTCAGTTTGTACAACTACTTCTGCCATTGTGGTAACTTTTCTTTTACCACGAGACACACCTTCTAAAGAGGAGCGATATGCACTACAAAATAGATTTTATAATGTGAATACATTCTCTGTTTTATGTCATCGGTATTTATCATAATATGGAGAAAATTCATACCTATAGTATTCATCTCTCTCGGGAACATCGATTCTAAAAAGTATCCACCTTCGAATTTGAATACGTTGCATCCTAGTTAGCTTAATATATTTGCCTTCAATGATGGGGCGTTCATATATATCATCACCATCATCTAAAAAGGATGCTTGTGTAGAACTATGATTTCCATCACGTGGGTTCGGCATATATTCCATTGCATATCTAACTGATTCTGAAACAAGATATGCTTCAGCGATTGAGCCTTCTATATAGCGTTTATTATAGGTATATTTTTGCATTCTTTCATAGCCCTACACACATGTAAACATGCACATATATTTAGAAATTGTCATTTTGAAATAATGTTTACAAACCTTGTAAAAATAATATCTCACCTTTCAAATGGATACATCCATATATAGTTTGTAGGTCCGCATAGCAAAGCTTGGTCAGCTAGATGCACCATAAGATGAACATTTATATCAAAGAAGTCTGTAGGAAAATAATGTGCTAGCACACACAATGCCTCGGAAATCATATCTTTGGCGGCTTGAACATGTTCTCGAACTAAAATTTTCGAGCATATTATGTTAAAATACAAACTCACTTGTAAAATAGCTCGTCGTAACTCACGAAGCTTTGGATATGCATGTTGAACCATTATAGGAAGCAAGTATTGCATAAAAATATGATACTCATATGTTTTTTTAATGTGCAAAGTAGGTGGTTGAATGGTAACAAGGCTACCAAATCTTGTCCCAAGACACGATGGAAGTTTGGCATCTTTTAGAACTTGACAACATTTCATTTTATGAATCTTGTCCTATGCAAACTTAGATGATTGATTTCCCTTGTCAAACATTAAGTTGATAAGATGTTCTGCAACATTCTTCTCTGTATGCATCACATCAATAGTATGTCGCACTTTATGACTACTCCAATAAATTAAGTCATAGAAAATTGACTTCTTATACCAAGACAATTTTTCTATCTCACCATCTCCAACTGTAGAGAAACTTTTATCGGTAGCTTCATATATCGTTCGCTTCTTATTCTTTGGTAATTTTCCAGGAAAATATTTTATACAATTAAGCTTTTCCAAAAGGGATGGTCCACTTAACCTTGTTGGCGGTTCTTTATCTTCGGTATCCTTATACCATCCAAGTTTTATTAATCTATATGGATGGTCATCCTTCAAAAATCTTCTATACTTTGGATAAACAACCTTGTTACCAATGTACTCTGACTCAGTCTCCATAGCACAAACTGGACATGCTTTATAACCATGTGTCATGCAACCAGATAAATTTCCAAATGCTGGTAAGTCATGGATTCCCCATAATAGTATTGCCTTCATCGTAAACATTTCTCCCCTGTCCATGTCAAAAGAAGCCACTCCTTCCGTCCAAAGTTTCTTAAACTCATCAACAAGAGGTTCTAAGTATACATCAATGTCTTGACTTGGTGCTTTCGGTCCAGGAATTAATAAACTTAGCATTTGAAATTGTGATTTCATGCATAACGAAGGGGGTAGGTTATAAGGAATCATATATACGGGCCAACAACTATAACTATTGGAGAGAACCCCATTCGGATTATATCCATCACTAGCGATACCAAGCCATATATTACGTCCTTCATTTGCAAATTCTGGCCACTTACATTTGATTGATCTCCATTCGGCCGAGTCAACGGGATGGCGCATGAAATTCCAAGAAGGATCGGCATGCTTATGCCACTGCATTTTATGAGCTATCCACGGTATAGTGTACAATCTAGTCAGCCTTAGAATTATAGGGAAATGTCTTAGAACTTTCCTCGGTTGGGTTGTCATTTTTTTTATGCCTAACGCATTTGCCTTATCTTTAAATCTTGGTGTATGACAATGAGGACATTCTACTATGTTAGCTTTCTCTTTCCAAAATAACATGCAATCGTTTTCGCATGCATGAATGCTTTTTACCTTCATTCCCAAATCTTTTAACATTTTTTTCATGGTGGGATACTTGTCGGGTAATGTATTTTCTTTTGGAAGACATTTTTAAATAATTTCAACAATTCCGTTATGCTATTTCCTGACCAGTTAAATTCTTTTTTCAAGTTCTGAAGCTCAACCATTACACTTAAAGTTGTAAGTCCATCTTCACAAGAAGGATATATTTTCTCATTTGCTTTGCTTCTGTTTTCATGGTACATTTTCTGAACATGTATCTCTTCAAACTTCACTTCACCGCTAGCATGTGGCATATCATGCACTCTAAATGCATCGTTAACGAGATTTCCAAGAGCGCCCTCAATAGGCTCTTCTACTTGCATTTGGTCTTGAATAGGTAACTCTTCGATGGAATCTGATGCACGAGTCATTTGTACTGTAGCATTGTTTGTCTCTCCATGAAAGAACCACACATCATATGTAGAAAGCATACCAAAAACTATCAAGTGTTTCTCAACTGTTTCTATTGAGATTTTTTTGGAGTTTTTACACTTCTTACAGGGACACACACATAACTGGATATCTTGTGGTAAGTGTTGCTTTACAAAGTTGATGAAGTTCTGAACACCTTGCTTATATTCATCCTCATTTCTCCGTGGATTTTTAATCCATCCTCTTGACGATTGTTCTGTCATAACTAAAGTAATATATAATATTACATTAGTGCCATATAGATTTGCAAAGAAAAATAATATATAATATTACGTTAGATAATCTAATAACATATCGGTTTATACATAAATGATCTTAAATATCATTCATATACAGATTATGGAATTATGGAATTATGGAATAATCGTAGATACAACAGTTTGTGATTTTCTTGAATTTATACAATTATTGAAATTATTTCTTTAATATTTTGGTTTATATGCAATTATTGAGTTTATCTGACAATTGGCTCGGGCAATATTAAAACAATAAGTTAAACTAGGCCATATGAACGACAGTTTTTTCTTTTCATTTTTTGTTTCCTTTTTCCTCCCACTCAAATCCACCTCCTGCTAGATATGCTTTAGCGTATGTTTTCATATTATTTTTTAAACTGAGCAGAACAGCATTCAAATAATAATGGGTTGTAGTTCCTAAATTTTGAATCATATGTATTTAGTGTACTAAGAATATAAACGTGTTTACTTCTTATAGAACATAACCCAATGCACAGTAATGCTAAAGCAATCCATGTGAACCACTGAAACTGCAATAGTGTTCTAGGTTTTAATAAAAGATGTAGATGTACACACAACAAACATACATGGACACATCTAAGTCTAACAATCCAGAGACCATAGATTTTTTTTTTAAAAAAATTGAGTCGGTCAAATCAATACTGAATTATAATTTACTGGGATAAGAAACTTGGTCGTAATAGTAATATCATTACAGCCATAAAACTCATCAGACAAACATATGCAAAAAAAAAAAAAAACTATAAAAAGAACAACAATTGATAGTGGTTTGAAATAGGAAATTATGAACTGATAAAATACAAAGCTCAGAGAAAACACATCTCATTCAAGGAATCTGAAAATAGCGTTATCATCACAGCAATAGAGCGAAGCGTTGTTGGAAAAGTATAGTAAACATAAAAATAGGTATACTGAAAGCAACAATGATAGAAAAACGAAAGTTGGATCACTTGATACATGATTATGATGCAATATAAACAAGTAGGATACAACACATAAGTACACAGAGTATCACTCCAAAATCAAAACATTACCACAGATATGTTAGAAGTTAATAGGAAGGTGGTGGTACTGTATCACAACATCCTAAAACTATCTTAGGAATCATATCATATTTAGCAGCATGGACGGTACATTTTATGACTTAAATCAATCACGAAATGAATCATTCATCTTGGGATCAGGAAGGCAGTGAATAATTTTTTCCAACTCGGTTTTAGCCTCCTCCACGCTATTGAAGAATAAACAATGAAACAAGCCAATATATGAGAAGCGAGAATAGGTCAGATATCATCACAGCCATTCATTTTGTATGAAATCATTTGCTGCTCAAGACTTTAAAGGATGATAATGGGCTGCAACGCACTACATTTATTTTCTTTATAAATACAAGTTGTATACTGAGATTATAAATGTATAAAAACAATATTCATCATCTCTGTAACATCAAAAGCTTTACTGCTTGTGTAATCAATCATTTGACTTGATCATGTTCTCTACATGAATTTACAAGTTAAAACCAAATTAAAATCTATTTAGAAACAGGCAACAACAATGCTAAGAAGAAACATCGTATTCATAATCAAAACCAGTCAGTCTAATTTAAACATTGTTTTTTTCACAAATTCCAAATATAGTATTTATATTTGTAATTTCTGAATACAACATTATTAATTCCTTGAATTAGTGTTCAGCTATTAACTAATCTTATTATCTTATTATGAAAATGCAAATGAATTCTCTCTTCTTTTCTAAAAGAAAACAACCCAATTTTTTTTTAAAGATGAAAGGATAAAAGATAAATAGACTAAAACAAAATGGAAACTAAATATACATGCTTGTTATTGCTTTTTTTTCATTCTTGGAAAAAAAATTAAAATCAAGGAACTAGTTTTAACACAACTAATGAACAACGAACGAAAAAAAAGATTAATGGGCACAAGGGCCCGGTGCAGATAAAAAACGAACTAAAGATCGGAGACTCAAATCAAATTCTCAACTCTCAAAATCAAATTCTCAAACTCATAAGATAAAATTCTCAACTCACAAGACACTCAATCAATTTAAACAGTGAGTTCAACGGAATATTTTAGCTAGTTAAGATTACAAATCGATACAAATATAAATCGAACAATCATAAAATACCTGATTCAATGTTTGAAATTGAAGAAGAGAGTTTCTTGCGAGAAGAAATGAGCTGCGTGGAGAGTTGCTTGCGAGAACTGGCTGCGTGGAGAGTTGCTTGCGAGAAGAACTGCGAAGAACTGGAGAGTTAGCTTGCGGGAAGAACTGAATGTGGGAACGCGGGAATTAAAAATTAGGCGGCCAACAAGGGAGATAGAAGGGAAAGCGTTAGAAAAACCCTACATGTACAAAATTACAAAAGGAGCCAATTTTTAGTGAGTTATTTACAAATTTACCAACCGTTGTAACACTTTTTTGTGTTGTAAATTATAACTGATATGTTGGAAAGTCTATAAAAAACATTATTTATATTTCCCAACACTTTTTCAGGTATCCTAACACTTTTTTATTGTCACTAGGCTGTAACACTTATAAGTGTTAGAAATTAACAAATATAAAATGTCGCAAAATCACTGTTTTGGTGTAGTGCTACAGTGGATTCCCAAAATCTTAGAATCATCAATCATGCATCTTCCAGTTATGATGATTCCAAATGCTTGAACTCCATCCTAATGTTTCAAAAATTATGCAAATAATATGAGCTAATGTAACAACTTGATTTTTCGACCCTTGGGTCTAACACCCAAACTGACATCAATAACCCAAGAACCAAAGAGACAAGTCGTTGGAGTAAAATAATTTATAACAGATAAAGTACAAACTTAGAATTTTCAAAGTCTTGATTAACAACTTTCAAAGTCTCACAGTCGAAAGAAATAAAATCTAATACAACTATAATTATCGTCACATCACCATACATGTCTAGCTGTCAAATACATACGTCCGTACAACATAAGTCAAACCTAAACCATGCACATAGTCAAATTCAAGTTACTACACTTATTTACATTACATATAGTACACACAGATGAATCCCTGTATTTGAAACCATCTCATCTTCAATCTCAATCAACCTAGATCTATAAACCAAAAAGCAAAATAGGAGTGGATTAGACATAAGTTTGACGAGTGGGCCATACTTTACATACTTATACTACAAAAATAATACTATAGCATGATATGAGTCTAACACTCGGTTACCTCACGTCCTTCTTGTCATGTCATACCTAGTTATCATATACATCTAATCGTGCAACATCATCTCTAAGTGAACTCACTTCCCTGGGCCGGCCTCATGCCCTATATGATCGCATATTGTCGATCGTCACGTAAATCGCATATATGACTCATTTCCATGGATCGACCAAAGCCTATAGGGTCTCTTGTTGTCCTCATACATAAAATGGACTCATGTCTTGTCCACTTATAGCCTATATGGTCGCTTAACATCCATATCCACTTTGGTCCGCCAATGCCTTCAGGGGAGCAACGCAATATCTAGATCACCTACTTATATCACAAGTCTGTATCCTTATCCGTATCCATATCCAGGGCAGCCTAATTACGCCACAGGCTCGTTTACATTTTTGTCGATAATTGCATCATTTCAATATCATAACAACATATGCATCCATTTAAACAATGATCAATCAGCACATATATTCATTCAATTCATAGCCACATCATTTTCCTCATCAATAGCTTCCTATTGTCTTTAGAAAACAATAGAAATTAGACTTGAACCGATAGTTATTATTTTATATAGGATCTTACTAGTCTAAGTTCAACCTACTTTGTAAAATAGGGCACCGGTGGACCGATTAGTGTAACCGGTGTACAAGTGTACCTAAAATCTAAAAGTTTTCCAGGTCATGATTTTGCCAGTTAACCATGTCATTTCACCTCTCGTCGCCTCCACTCCACCTCTAGTCAGCTGAGAACGTCCCTAGAATCTAACCAAATGTTTTTTTGGCCAGTTTAACACTTTATTACATCAATTTTAGTGTATAATCATTAAATTACAAAAATTATATAAAATCTAGTTCTGCTTTACTGTTTATAACCATTCCCTTCCAAAAAATTAGATTCGAGTTTAAGTGTATATAATTGTTTATCTACTCTAAACTAGCCTGCATGTCATGTATACAGGATCAAAATTGCATTATAAATAGATTATACTATGAATCACTCACCAAAATTCATTGTTTACTCCTTGAATACCCACCGTCTAACCTGTTGTGCCTCCGTGCATCAAAGTTTCACCCCTAATTTGACACATAAGTGTAGTCCTTCTTGTTAGCTTCGCGATGTCACTGATCTCATGTGATTTTGTTGAGTTTTGAGGGAGTTAAAGTGATTTGATTGTTTGTTTATAAAGACGAAGAATGGAGAAGGAAGAAAGAAACAATCGGTTCCTGAATTGAAAGTACGTAGGTTTTTTTTAAATGAAAGGAGGGAAAAACAACTATCCGTTCTCAAGTTCAAATTAAAAGTTTTGGCTCCCGAATTAACCCAACATCATTTCGATGACAATTCCTTCATATGTACTCCAAATGAGGTGAAACAAAATACTACGTGAATTAGAATAACGAGATGGTCGAAATTGCGCCGGTTTCATCATCAAATTCCAAAGTTCGAAAAATAACTATTTTGCCCCTCCTTGTTTAATATTAGTTTAATTAACACATTAATGCTATTATCTCCCCATAAATATATTGTTAATATTTAATTATAATATTTTCCAATTTTTAGGTATTATAATAGGAACTACACAATACAATCTAATAATGTTACATTTTGGAAATTCATGATTAAGTTAAACTAAAAGGTGATCTTAATCAATTATAGAATTATATTTTATATTGAACTAAATGTAGACTCAAATTGATAAACATTAAAGAGAATTATTATATAATTAGTTTTCTCATTAAATTAAACTTCAATAAAGGAGAATTAACTAAATTAATTCTCCAATTAGTGTGAAACAAATTAAATGAAATTTATCTAACAAATTCCTCTTATTAGTTGCATGATGGTACTACTTAATATGACAATTTCTAATTGAACTTAATTTCCTTACAAACACTATGTATATTTATATCTTTAATCCACAATTTTCTATTAGCGTCTCCAAATGACAACAAGAAAAACCGAAACAACTTAATTTCAAACTAACTTTTGGAAAATCATTGATAATTACTTCTTTACTAAATAAGATCCCCAAGAAATCAATGGTAAGCATGCATTAATTAAAAAATGCAAGTTGCTTATGAATATTTCATGGGCAATCAAATAACACCATTGTAAAATGTATTAAATCCCGAATTTGATAAACATGGTTAATATAAGATTTTGAAAATAAATTTAGGTTATGTAACACAACATAAAGCATTTAAGTGAAAAAAGTTTTGGAAACACTTATCTAGAATTAAACTTCTAACAAAATTTCAAAGTTGCATGCTATAGCTAGACCAAAAGCACTACCTTTTTTCTGCAAAACACTATATAGAATTATTATTTTTAACATTATTTTACTTCATATATAGTATTTTTTGTCTAAAATTATTTTTTGTATAATTATGTAGGTTAGAATGGAAAAAAGTGAATCTTACCCTTAATAGATTATTCAAAACCGGATTAATATGTATGTAGCAATACAAAAATTATTCCCTATGAAATAAATGAATCAAACAAAATGAAAAATCATACCAAACCAAAAAATCAAATAAAAGCAAATTATTATACAAAATTTGAGAACAAAATTAAGTACCTATAATAGATTTTGCTAATCAACGAGAAATTCTATGGTATCCACATATTTATAAAATAGGTAACTTTCTATAAGATAAATGAATAGAATTATATTTATAACCTTACAAACGACAACTCAACCTCAAATTGGAAATTAGAACAAAAAAATGCAAATTCAACTTCAGGTTAGATGAAAAGAAAAATAATAAACAAAGTCTAACCTTTTAATCAAACTCGATCAATACAGCAAGCTAAGTTCTTTTTGGAAGTCTTCGGAGTATTTTTCCATAAAACAATAACATTGAAAGCTATTGGTAGTAAAAATCACTTTAAAATATTAATAAAATAAAAAATAATTCAAGATGAATACGAATTGAAAATATATTTATGAATTCAATCAAATTCTAATTAGATTAAATTTTAAACAGATTGATTAAAAATTGCATGCAAAGAATTTTAATTTTGATCTAGACTGGGAATAAAATTATTTTTGAATTACAAGATGATAAATGCATAGGATGTACATAAATAATGAAATAATGAATGCATGATCGTTATACATGAAAATAAGAATAAAAATAGTCAAAGATTAAACTTTTATATAATTATATAATATAATATAATATAATATAATATAATATAATATAATATAATATAATATAATATAATATAATAGATTTACAGAGTGTTCAACATAAAGACACTATTGATATAGTTATGTATTCTATAGGCATTAATGGTATCAACAATATTCAAGATGTACGAAAATATAATTATATGGGTGTAAATGTAAATAGTCTCTTGAATTTTTGGGAAGTAATTTTCGATGAGAAAAATTACGGAAATGTTATGAAATGAAGATGGAAGCCATTAGAGAGAGAGGCAAAAGATATATTATTCATTCTTGAGAATTAGTCATATATTTACATTACATAGCCACCTTTATATAAAGGCTTCAGAGCAAAGGATTTAACCTATTCCACGATGTGGGACTAAACAAAAGAACATAGAAGCATATTCATTTTATGATTTACATATATTGTAACACTCCCCTTTGAATATGCATCTTCAAAATCTTGAATGCTTTGATAACTTGAAATTTTCCATTTTGAAACATGTATGATGATTGCTCCCCCTCATTATTATCTTGCTTGCATTTATCGATTCAGTCGATATAGATATTGTTAGTTGCCTCATTAAAAACCTCTATAAGGAAAACCAATGGGGAAAACCTTGAAAGAGGAAAAGAGTGCAACTTGTGAAATCATAAATATCATATTCAAAATGATATTCCTTCTAAAAGTTTGATACTCCAGGATCAAAATAATGCCTCATTAAAACTTTACTAAGAAAAACCCTATGGGAAAAATCTTAGTGAAGGAAAAAGAGTACAATATAGTGTTACATATTTCAATAATTTATAGAATAAAATAGATTTTGATACTTCTGGATCAATACAACTCTTCATTAAAAAAAACCTTACAAAGGAAAACCCTATGGGAAAAACCTTAGTCAAGGATAAAAATACAATTTAACTAACATATTTATTTCTTGAAAAAAAAATATTTGATTCTTCCAGATCAAGATAATGCCTCATTAAAACCTTAGTAAGAAAAACCAGTGGGAAAAATCTTAAATAAGGAAAAAGAGTATATTATAGCTTATTTCAAATGTTACTAGAGAGTTGATACTTCTGGATCAAGATAATGCCTCATTAAAACCTTACTAATAAAAACCCAATGGGAAAAATCTTAGTTAAGGAAAAAGAGTGCATTATAAAATACTTATGAATTCTCCCCCTGATTTTAATTTTTCCTCTGAATTCATATTCGTCTTTCGATAACTTAAATTGGTTATAGATACTTCTGGATCCATAAATATGTATCTCATTAATAATACAATTTATTAATAGTTTCCTTTAATACAATCAAATTCTCTAAGATTGCTTCTTCCAAATATGGTTTGCATTTTATGCATTTTGTATGCTACTTTTATGAAAAACACTTCATGTGCTTCCATTTTTGTGCTTCAAATTAGTTTTGCGCATTGCAACTATACATCTTTCATGAATATTCATTATAGTATTACTAGAAAGCAGGAAGTAATCTACTCATTTTGAAGTATATCAAGATTTTGATTACAACCATACTTAGAAGAAATTTGTAATCTACACTTCATGTCTTTTGCATTCTTTATAACTAAAAAAGTTATATATATTCTTCAGGAATTTGTATATTTTAATAAGTATTTGCATATCGCAACCATCACTTCAATGAATATTAAGAGTTTCATTACAACGATACTTAAAAATAGGAAGTAATCTACTCATTATGAATTATATCAAGATTTTCATTACAATAATACTTAAAAGTAAGTTGAAATCTACTCTTCATGTTCTTTGCATTCTTTATAACAATGAAAGTTACTTATATTCTTTAGGAATTTGTATACTTTCATTATTTAATATGATTTAAACCATATTTATACCTTCGGGGTATATTAAGCATTTCAAGTACTTTCATACTTTGCGGACTACATGTCCATATTTCTCTATTGGTAAAGGATTCATGATGGCCAGTCATGTTTTCCCTTAATCCAGGATCTTTAATCCATTTATAAACATAAGCGCTTTATTATTTATATATTTATCATCATCGATGATTATTTCTTGTCAGTTCTAGACATGATTTATTGAGATCTCTTTAATTATCATGTTTTATGTACCTAACCCACTTCTAGGGTTATTTGAGAATCATGCCATGGATCTCTTTCAGAGCATCCTTAAGTGTTTCTTCAAGAACACTCACCTCCTTTATTTTGCATCTTTATTACTTACTCCAAAAATAATTTGAACTGACTTTTGAGCCATATTTCAGATGTGGTTTACAAATTTTGATCCTTCAGGGATTCAAATCTATACTGGAGAAAGTCTACTAGGGATAATATTGATAATATTTTGCATCATTGTATATTTACATATTTAACACCGATGATCAAAATGAGCTTATATCCCTTTATCCTCCCCCTCAATGTTGACAAACATTGTCACATTAAATAATAATCATTTTTGAACTCTCATTTTGATCCATTATGATATTGCTACTAGCAAATACATCATACATATTAATAATAGGAGGATAATTCTTTTATTCGTTGATAAGATGCATTCAATTGGTATTGATTATTAGAGTTTGTTCTCATTCATTGATCTAAGCTATTGGAGGAATTTACTTATTGTGTAGATCCTTTGAATACATACAGGTCATTCAACATTTATGTTGATTGAATTCTAAATCACTAAATAATAGCTTATAACAAACTTCAGGTTGTTAGCTAAATATTTACATATATGGATGTATATGTGCGTGCACGTATCACATATATATTATAAAAGTTTCATATTCTTTCTCATTTGAATTAGTGATTTTTAGAACAAACTATTACAAGGATCCAAACTATTAATTTCTATTTATAAATCAATGTCAATGCAAACCTATCAAAACCATATGATAATGTTCAAAACATTTGGTTTGAAACAATATCGAACTTCTGGTTCGAACAACTTCAAGTTGTTAAGTTTTGTTCCTCAATTATATCTCAAGTATAAGTTTTGAACATTAATTATATTACTTATCAAAGAATAATTTATAGTTGCATATTGACCTTTCTACACATTTCTTTTGAGAGCTCTGTAAAAAAAATTACAGCAAAAATAATAATAGTATCTTCTGGATACTTGGAATGTTACAGATACAGATTTTCTCAGGACTGTATGTATAGCTTGCATGAAAATTATTATATGAAATATAAACTATCTCTTCAGGAGAATATTTAAAGATATATCTTCAAGAATTGATTATACGTGTAATATTTCTCATGTTTGATATAATTATAATGAAATATACGATACATGTTGCATAGCTCTCAAACTTTTAGGATCTAATCTAAACTAAATTAGGATCCTTTATAATCAAATTTCTATGCATTTATTTGGTTTAATAAAATTACCAAATATAAGCAAATCTCTTCTAGAGATATGTTATCATTTCCTAATTTATTAGTCTCTTTTAGGGATATTATTATCACTACTTCTGGAGTGAATTTATCTCTTCTAGATATATATATATATACACACACACACTATTGGAATGTCATATCAATGTACAATGTTTCTTTTATAGAAATTACATAATTACTACCTTTACAATAACATAAAATATCCCTACTGGAGATTTTTGTTATAACTATCTTTGAAATGACATATCAAACTTTAAATACAGTAACAAAATTAGATGCACCAAATGAAAGTAAGATGCGAAGATATAAAACCACTACTTCTGTAGGGTAACATTGGTATACAATATCATTTGTTTTTGGATAAATTATTGTTATTACTCAAAAAAAAAATATCATTATTCCTTCAGAGATTATAGTATTTTCTTTTAAGAAATTGCAATGTAACAAAAATAAAATTCCTATAACATCTCTTTTGGGATGTTAGATTTTGCAATATAAATATAAATAAATCTCTAAAACATCTTTTCAAGAGATTAATATGCATACACGCATCCAATGATGTTTGAAATATCATATCACATAATATCTTCAGGATATTTGGTTAATATAGTGTAAATGTTAAGATATAAGGTAAGGTATAACTCATTTGGAGATTTTTGTAATCTCTTGAATCCAGCATCATTTTCTCATATGATTATTTATTAATTTTCCTTAACTTCTTCAGGAAGTACAACCTTATCATTTTACATAATTTCAATAGAGCTTCGGGCTTCTAATTCATGAACTTCAAGTTCATCAATTTGTTATGAACTTCAGGTTCTCAAATTTTGTGTAAACTTCTCCCCCTTTTTTGTACCATATTGTTACAAAATAAAAATCTATTCTTATTTCAAGACTTGTACATTTTGAAAAAAAATACTGACAAGAATTCGAGCTTTTAAAGTTTATCAGAAAATCTTTTCATAATTCAAGACTTTAGGTCTTGGACTTTGAGTTATACAACTTCTGGTTGGAAAAAAAAATCTTTGCACAACTTCAGGTTGTTCAAACTTATTTCTTTCATTATATCGAGCATTGTTTGCCAAAATGAATACACCATATAATAAACCATATGTTTATTCTTATTCCAAATATAAAATACAACATCATTTTTATTTGCTGTAGCCAGTGCATTTATGATGATATGGTAATTTAATTTATTACCATGACGACAACATTTAATGCATTTATGATTAAAAAATGAATGCAATTTACCATTATTGTGGCATAAAATATAAAATATTATCACAACGAACTGATTTCTTTACAAACAAATAAATCTATCTAACTAACTTTAGTTAGCAAAATTTAATCTCAAAGCTAAGTTTAACATACTCAATAATAAAATTAAATGAATACCATAAGAGAAACTTTATTTCTTAATAGTCAAAATTTCTAAAATAACTAAAATAACTCTTATATGTATATATATATATATATATGTATATATATACATACATATATATATGTATATCTCTTTTTTTATAATTCAAGTTTCTACTCTTTTATTGAAACCTCTGGTTTTTTATTATAAGAAAACTTGAAATTTAATAATTTATGGAAACTCAAGCTTTTAGCATTGTAGGAATTGCAGGTTCTCAACTTTTATTTCAAATGCTAGAAATTAAGTTTACCGTATATGTTTTCATTAACGTTTCCATTCACTTCAGGTGTACTAAATCAATATTAATATTGGATCTAAACTAATATGATCTTCTAAATATACATTATTTTTGTATATGTTTCTCTAAGAAATAACAAAATATTTCTTCTGGAAATATAAACAATATATATCAAAATAATTTCCAAAATCAAAATCCAAATCAAAGAGTTTTCAAAATGAAAACTTCATTTATCAAACATGTATATATTACTTAGATCTATATCACAAACCAAAATGTAATCAAGATCAATAAATTTATTTGAATCAACAACAGAAATTGTCAAATTCAAAACTTGCTTTCCAAAATAGTGAACTCAAAAAAAACATGAAATAATAAGCAAGTTTGAAATCAATTCAAATCCAACTTCAAAAAATCACAACATTTTTTTTAAACAATGTACAGATCTCAACGATATAGTATTTGAGTGTGATTTTAAGACCTACAATATAATGAGATCAGAAAAATAAGAACAAAAAAAATCGGATCTATTGTAGGATGAGATCTGAAATATAATGACAAAAATACATGTACAGTGGAATAAGATCTATAAATTTAGATCTATAACAAAATAAGATCTTGAACAGATAAGATCTATTAAAACTTAAATCCAAATCTGAAAAATTAGGAAATAGATATAGAATTGTGAAACAAGAATATTTAAATCTAGATCTAAATTAGTCGTAAAATAAATCTAAAAAAGCATATCTATAAAATTTCAAACCTGATTTCAATGGTTGAATAAGAGGAAGAGATAGATATGATTTCAGTAACTGAATAAGAGAAAGAGATGTACCTACATGAAGAAGAAAAAAGATTTAATCTTCTGGATTAGAATATCCAATACATTGGAGAAAAAGATCGTGCTGATAACGTGTTATGAAATGAAGAAAGTGGAAGCCATTAGAGAGAGAGCCAAAAAATATATTATTCATTCTTGAAAATTAGTCATATACTTACATTACATAGTCACCTTTATATAAATGCTTCAGAGCAAAGGATTTAACATATTCCACGATATGGGACTAAACAAAAGAACATAGAAGCATATTCGTTTTATGATTTACATATATTGTAACAGGAAAGAATATATTAAGGGTTAGACATTCTTTTTTCATAGAATAAAGTACATATATTACGTATAAAACATTTGTGGAAAAGATGTATAATGGGAAGATAAGTTATAACTCATTACCGAGTCCATTGGTATCTTCAAAACTGGTGCTAAATATACGTGGAGCAATAGAAGTCGTGGTGGTGTGCAAACATTTACCACTATTGACCATGCTTTTTGCAATATGAGTGCTTTAAATCAATGGCCCAGTCTGTCAACTTACCACACCTAATCCTTTCTGACCACTCGCTAGAAATCTACTCTTCTAGTACACCTTCTGAAAATGAAAAAAGAAGTTTCAAATTTTATAATGCTTGGATTAAAGACCTTGAGTATACTGACATTATTATATCTGCTTGGACTATTAATTGTTATGGTAACTCCATGTATAGACTATATAGGAAATTGAAGAACGCAAGAAAAAATCTTAGGGCCTGGGTAAAGAAAAAATATGGTGATGGCAGTCTACAATCTGCTCAAATAAAGGAGGTCCTCCTTGTTTCTCGGCAAAACATGATGCAAAACCCTGATGATCAACAAGCTGTTGAAGATGAAGGTTGACTATTTAGTGATCTGAACAAAGTTCTTGAGCTTGAATGTAGCATAAAGAGGCAGCAACTTCACAATAAATGGGTTAAGGAGGGTGACAGAAACACATCATATTTCCATGCTTCAATCAAAATGAAACAAGCCAACAATCGCACAACCACCTTATCAGATGAGAACGGATTATTACACTCAACTCCAGACAAAATTGATGCTGCTCTACTGAACTACTATACTGGTCTTCTAGGCAATACCTCCAACTTTAAACCTAATTTGGACATGATATCCAATTTGAAGCTGCCATGCATAACCATTGCCCAGTCTGCATCACTCATTTCTAAAGTTTCTGATGCTGAAATCGAAAACATCCTATTCTCCATGAATAAAAGAATCTTGCGGTGGTCCTGATGGATTTAATGTCCTCTTCTTCACCACAAGTTGGGATATAATTGGCCTTGACTTCTGCAAAGCAATTCATAATTTTTTTGATAAATGTAAGATGCTTGGTGTTGTGAATGCAACTAATCTTATCTTGCTACCCAAATCATCTCCAGCAAACACTACGTCCTCCTTCATACCAATTGCTTGTTGCAACGTGGTGTACAAGTGCACATTTAAGATTTTAGCAACAAGGCTTGTTGGATTCATGGCTGGCATTGTTTCCCTTAATCAGGCTGCTTTTCTGCCAGAGAGAAATACCCTAGATAATGTTTAATTATCTCATGAGATTTTGAGAGGATATGGTAGAACTAACTCTTCCAAGGCAGCAACGATGAAACTTGACATAAAAAAGGCATATGATTCAATTCACTGGGCTGTTATAGTGAGAATCATGGCTTCCGTGTGCTTTCCTAAGCCTTTTGTTGCCTGGATTTACTCTTGCATATCCACACCTAGCTTCACCCTTAATTACAATGGTAAAGCAACTGGGTACTTCAATAGTAGCCAAGGAATCAAGCAAGGGGATCCGATATCATCCTATCTTTTTATTCTTGTCATGGAGGTGTTCATGACTGCGTTAACACAAGCTTATGCTGAAAAACAAATCAAATATCACTCGAAGTGTAAGCAAACTTCAGTCACATCTCTTCTATTTGTTGATGACATCATGTTGTTCACAAAACCAGAGCTATCATCTACTGCCTACATAATGAGGACCATTGATAACTTCTATTTGATGATTAGATTAAAGCTCAACTTGCTAAAATCAAGCTTAATTACTACTGGGATACCTGATGCCCTTTCTGATGATCTCCATCGAACAACCGGCTTTCCTAGGATGGACCATGACATGAACAACTTGGGTTTGCCACTGCTTATTGGAAGAATAACTACGACTTTCTTTCTTCCATTGTACAACAAAATCACTGCTGTGATGAATTGCTGGTTAATAGGTGGTTGACACAAGCTGGTAGGTTAGCATTGACTAAAGCAGTTAGTCACTCTATGATTGTTTACTGGGAAAGAATGTTCATTCTACTGAGGAAGGTCCTAGGCTTGGTGAGAAGTGCAATGTTACATTTTTTTTGGACTAGTTCTATACATACTAGAAAGCTGCTACCATGCTCCTTCCAAAAGATTGAACCTCCTAAACATAATGGTGCTCTTGATTTGCAGACTGACTTGGAACACAACTTCCTTTAGCACTCATTTTCACGACTTGATCTCAATGTCTGCCTCTTTGTGGGTTTAGTAGACATGGACTCATGGTATAAGAAGAAAGAGTTTCTGGACTATGGCTGTTCCTTAAGCTTGTAGTTGGGCTTGGAGAAGGAATCTTGGCCTTCGTGAAACTTTCCTACCTTATGTCTGAGTTAATTTAGATTCTGATTTGAGCATATCTTTCTGGGATGATCTATGAAGTGCTAGAGGGGTGATACTATCTAAGTTGATGACTCATAAGCAAATAATGCAGATTGGAATTGCCAAAAATGCATCTGTAAGTTCGTATATTTTCAACAGCTGAATTGTTCTACCCTATTCCAGTAATCAAGTCATCAGACATGTTGGCAAAGAATTGAGGCTGTAAATTTCAAGGCTGATGATACAACCCTTGTCAGTTGGACTGGTAAGCAACACTCCACCAAACAGATATTGTGAGATTGCTAAAATTGGCACCATGCCTATATTTAAATGGTCTAAGCAGATTTGGAGCAACCGTGCTACGCCTGTTGATAACCTCATGATGTGGAAGGTCATTAACGTACAAAGCATTATTCACGAAAAGTGTTCTCAATTCTTACGAGCTTGATTGTCCAGTTCACTATGTATTTTGTGTAACACATTATGAGACCAGTGCTCACCTCTTTTTTAGCTGCGGTGCTTTATTTCCTCTATGGAGCAAGCCTATAGTCAGAGCTGGAAGGAGGAATGTCATCGCGGATACTCAGATGGAATGGGATATTGTGTTCAGTTTAACTAGAGGCAAGGGTTTCGATTGGATAGTCCTTCTTCCATGCATCAAAAAATATCTTGCATTGGTTTGGGAAGAGCGAAACAGTAGTTGTTTTGAAAACAAGGAAAGAAGTATGGATGTTTTATAGCATGTGCTGCTCAAGAGAATTTCCATGCATATGAAATATTGCAGTGTTGTATATCCTCCCTGTTTAGTTTGGAGTTGGCAATTCCTTGTTTTCCTTTGTTTACCTTCTTTGCTCTCTGTTCTCTCTGTGTGGTGTTTTTTTCTCCCCGATTGTTTTTTTTGCGTGTTCTTAGTTTTGAGTCTGTTCTGGGCTAATTTATTTTCTTGTTTTGTTGCAATAAAATTTAATAGGGGTCCAGTCAGCCTCACTAGCTATGCTAAAAAAAAGAAAACGTAATGAAAAAGTATGGAACAATTAAATTATTGAAATACATGACAACACAAGAGATTTTTGAGAAAACTGGAACGAATGAGCACTTAAATTTAAACTTCGCTTTCATATAATATATAATAAATATATACATGTGTGTGTATTTATATGTACATGTTTATAAATATACTTAAACATGCTTGTATAATATGTATGTATATTTCCAATCGATTGAAAACTATTTTGGCGTTATTATTATATATGTATATATTTCATGATATCTATACATAGTCTGTCGGAGACATCTTATATTAATTAACTCGATCTGATCTGAATTTGAATATATTCTTCCAAGTCAAATTTAGATATCTCCGTTTAAAATTACTATAAATATTCAACTTAAGCAGCCTGTATTCAATTTTTTCAAATTAACGTACCTATTATTAAGATAAGTATTTTAGAAATATTATATATATAACACTAAATAATTAAATTGAGGCAATTAATGTAACATCCTTGTTTAAAAATTGGAAAAATTAATTTGAATATTTTATTGAATTTAATTCAATAAGTTGAATTTTGGACCTATTTGATAATAAAGAAGAAATATTGATTACAAATTCAAATTTGAAACTTGGATTGTGTTCTAAAAGTCCAAAAGTTGTCCAAAAACTTATGTTGGAAAAATAAGTAAAATGTGTGAAAATTTGAAATTGTTTTAAGAAATAAAACAATTATTTTAAAATTGTTTAAAACTAAAATGAGGTCTTTTAGTAAAAGAAAAATTGTTCTAAAAATTAAATTAAATTTTTTCTGATAAAAGGATTTGCATTGAATTTTTTAACCGTTATAAACATTGATTTAAAGGCGGTAAGGTTTAAAGGCAGTTAGGGGTATGGTATTTTTAAAAAGAAAAATAAAATTCACACTTATTCTCATCGGACCACCAGCCTATAACCTAATCCACTATATTTAATACTTAAGTCTTATTCCTATTTTCTTCCTTTAGACAGCAAAATTAAAGTACCATAAGCTATTCCAAAAAGCTAAGCAACTAAAAATCTCTATTAAATCAAAATCTTTTCAAGTTTGGAATGTATGTGCGCTCCTGGTGAATTATATTGAATAATATAGTATTGTTGGTAAACTGTGATCTCTCTATTTTGATTTTTCACTTGATCTAATTTGTACATTGAATGATGATGGCTTGGTAGCCTAAAATGATCAAAGTACCGTCAGTAAATGTTGATTTAGTTGATTGTCGATATGTTATAGTAGTTGATGAACCTATATTGCTTGATCATGATGTCGTCTGAACAAAACCTTACAAGAATTTTGATGTCCATGTATGATAATTAAATGCAAACATGTTGATGACGAGTGTGTGACGATCGTTTGGGATCTTTCCTTAAACTTACTACTCCAGGAATCATCAAGACCAGTCAATAGCCCATTCATTGAATAATCGACCGGTAAGTGCTTTCTTGGAGCAACAAGCTCCAAGAATAAAACCCAAAGTCTATTTTTTAATTTAAATTAAAAGATTTGTTTCTAATGGATTTAAACTTCTTAATTTGTCCGCAAGTAATGGCGCAGTGGTAAGATACCTGCTTCCTGGTAACCAGGTCTCAGGTTCGATCACCGTCTGCCCTACTCCCATTTCAAGGCGCGGAGGTGGGTCCCTATAAAACCGAATTGCTTGGTTGGGGGAATCAAACTTCTGTGCTGGGTTGGCATTAAATCCCATCTGTCTGTGGTCGGACCAGGCAGGTTGGAGGCTCACCCCATCCCTTCGATTTCATCAGGGCTCTGGGTTGAGTTTTTTTTTTTTTTTTTTAAAATTCTTAATTTTTTTAAAAATATATTTAAAGTATAACTAATATTTTAACAGTATTAAACTTGAACATGTTTAATTTATTTCAAAATTTTTGAGTTTTAAATTGAAAGAAGGATGATAATTTTAAAAAATAAATATTAACTATTTGAATTGATTTTATTGGTTATAATTAGAGAAGTTTTTGCAAAGGATTATAAATATTTTCAATAAGAAAATAACTTTAAATTTAATTATTTAATTCAAATTATAAGTGATGCATAATTGAATATATATATATATATATATATATATATATATATATATATATGGATAAATTTGTATGTAATGAATGATGTGATGATTGCACTTGAATTTTTATATTGCTTATACTATGAATATCATGTATATATTTTTATGTTTGAATGAAAAGGGTGTTACCAAGTTATATCGTCAAGTCTAAGTTGTCCTTCATGATGCTATGAAGTGAATTTGTGTACAAATTAAGTTTATGAATGCTATTTAATGCTATGTTGACCTATGACGCATGTACGTAACCTTTATATGTGATATAAAAATGGAGCCCGATGTCATCTTAGGAATAATGGATTTGGGAGGTTAAATATATTTTAAAATAAATTTGATCCATGACGAAAATGATACGAAGTGAGATTACTAGTTGCTAAATTCCATCATAATGGACAGATTCGGGGTCATAACAAATCGTGACGAACTAATCCCATGCCACTTACTGTCCAAATGATCTATTGCATGAACACAACCACGATGGCAGACACAGTATAAATAGAAAACGGGAAGGAGAAGAGTAATACATTGATGACTATGTACGGAGACAGGATGATGATTATAGCATAATGAGTTGAGTGCCAACGGGAATGGGAGAAGATGGTACAACAAATTGATAGTGTAGGGACACCGATAACGTTTGATCAATGTATATATGGATTAAATGGTCATGATATCTTGATGTTGATGAATAGTCTAGTAAGAGCGAACATAAGATTTTAGTTATAATTTTATTATTTTTAAATATATATAAAATAAGATTTTTTACAATACATTTAGTCAAATAAGATTTAATTTAATATTAATTAATATAATAAAATTTAATATGAATTTAATTTAACTAATATATATAATATGTTATTGGAAAGTGGAAAGATGAGTTAAAGTGGACCTGAACTTTTATTTGTGTAAGAATTTTATTTAGATGAAAATTTGATTTGAAACTTATTAATTTTTAGGTTTTAAAGATATGATTTTTATAACTTGATAACTGGATTTTAATTAAAGGCGATTAAATGAATATTTTCAAATTTAAATAAAATTGAATATTTAGTTTTGATTTAAATTTGTAATTTGAGTTTCTAGTTAAATGCTTATAAAAGTGATTAGGAAAATATTTTAGAATTTAATATAACTGAAGTTAGATATTTAATTATTGACTATATTTAAATTTGTAATTTGAGATTTTATTTAAATATTCTTAAAAATGATTAAGTGAATATTTTCAATTTAAATAATACTAAAGTTGAATTTTGAAATATAAATGAAATTTATAAAATTGAATTATTGTAAATTGTTGAATATTTAAACTTTGAAACCTATTGAATTGGAAGTGAAAAAAATTTGTAGCTCGAATCTGGATATAAAATCGATATAAATAAGAAAATGGTTTTGATGAGAATTTTAATTGAATCTTTAATCTTTTTGATTGAAACTGTTGAACTGATTTAAAATGAATGGTGAAATTGGAAGAAATAATTCTAATTTGAAACTATTTTCGATAGAAACACTTTTTTATATATAAACTATTTTTAATATATACACTATTTTTAATATATAAACTATTTTTAATATATAAGCTATTTTAATCTATAACCTATTTTTAATATATAAACTATTTCAATTTATAACAATTTCATTATATATAAACTATTTTCAATATTTAAACTGTTTAATTTGGAGCTGTTATGATTTAGATTTAATGGATTTAAAATGCAAATAATTAGATATGATGGTTTAAACTATTTTTTGGTTATGATTTTGGAAGTGAATAATGATTTCAAAAGTGAACATGATTTCGAAAGTGATATGGTTTGAAGTGAATATGATATTTTGATATGAGGTATGAACTGTTTGAAATGGTTATAAAGTGATTTTATAAAATGACCACAGTGTAAAATGAGCGTTTGGTTATTAAAAAGACCAAGATCGGATATTGTCATACTCTCTGCCAATACCGAAAATCACTTTAACAACTGTGCACGTGGAAGAGATTCCAGAACGAAATAGGATGGTTTGGCAAATGTTTGCATGAGGTATGAACGCAACCCTGACTCCATCGAGTAAGCTTGATGTCGCTAAAATAGGAGCTATACCGGGCCAAGTGGGGCGCTCCCCCTATCGGGTACATTTTTCGATATCATTCTATTACTTTGTGATCTGATTGGGTGCATCTATGATTTGGGAGTGTGTCTTTAGGTGGGAGATAGTAGCTGCTATGTGTTACCACAAGTTTGGGAGTGCAAAACGGTAGTATCTTACCTTAGGCATTGCCTCGCATGCCTTGTCGCATGCCTTATCGCGCCCTCTACGAGTTTGGTTTGTGTTGTACACTATGGAGTGCCCTCTAATAGCCCTCCAGTTTATGGAGGAATTGCAGTACTGTATAGACTACGACATTTATATAAAAATGTGTTAAGGAGATATAGGTAACGCCTTAACATTATTTTAATAGTTACTTTACTATATACATTATCTATGTAGCATATTATACTATGTATGTAGATAGTTTAACTGATCCTTAGAGGATGAGAATCCCAAACATCCTTTTAAGTTATTTGCATTTCACTTTGACATTTCAATTGAGATAATTTACTAGCATAAGAATGCTAATTCCGACTCGAGTGTTTTTGTGTTTTGTTTTATGCTTGGATCAGATTGAGTGTCACAGCATTTGAGACTCATGTTTGAAGCCTGGAGCTTTGCTTGGAGATCTATCTTTATTTATTCAACTTTCAGTTATTTCAGTTATTTCCAATTGTTTATGCTCAGACTTGTCAATTTATTTTGTATTGGTGATTTATATGTATTTGGGATTTTCTATTGTATTTTGTTTCAACTTTGATGTCGAGTAGCTTCATGAACTACTATATCTATTCAGCTGCTTATTGTTCTATTACTCTGTGTTTGTGATTCCGCGATTGATTTATTTACTGTATATGCTAAGTTTTACCAAATATAAATTAATAATCTGTTGTTTTGAGCAATTCAAGTCTGACAAGTGAGGATGATTTTCGATTTGAATGGTTTGAAATGATGGGTCATTCCTGTTGGTATCGGTGCTCTGGTTTAGTCAAAACTTAGCAAATTGAGTAAAAACTCATTAGAGATAGGGTAGTGATACCCTAGAATGAGTAAAATTAATTATAGAATCATCTTTGGTCGAGCTTGAAATTCTTTGTTAGGATGCTCTTTGATTCAGACTTCTTTTTGAATTTTTGGAACTTTCTCTTTATTCTGAAATCCATTCTTGTCTTTATCACTTTAAGAAGGATTGCCCCACTCAACAAAGAGGCAAGACACCTGGTGTCTTTGCTATGACCTCTTCCACTCACTCCTTTTTCTAGTGATACCCAAGGTACTCTCTAGAGCACCTTTCTTTTCATGAATTTCCTGTCAACTTAGTATGATTTGTAAAGCGGCGAAACTCCTTTACAATAGGCGTCGATTCACCGGAGATTTTTATGTTCTTGGGTTTGATGTTGTTATTTCTTGCAAAACCCGAACCTTTTCTTTAGTAGATGACTAGGGTAATTCTCTTGTGATCGAATATCAAATGCCTCAGGATTTTACAGGCAGTTTTATCCTTTCGCTCGATGCTGAGCCTAGTGATCTTGACTCCATCCCGATGGTCAGGGATTATCTTGATGTTTTGGTAAAGTCACTTCTCTTCACCCCAAGCGGAAAATTAAATTCATCGATCTTATTCTTGGAGCTCAATCGCTACCGGTTTTCGCCAGCTCCGTGTAGCTGAGGAAAACATTCCCAAGATAGTTTTCTAAATGGAGAATGGTTTCTATAAATGGTTAGTCATGCTCTTTGGATTAACGAATGCTCCTGCCTTCTTCGTTGATCTCATGAATCGTGTTTCCTGCGATGTACTCAACAAGTTTGTCTTGGTTTTCATTGATGTCATTCAAGTCTTTTCTAAGTCAGAGAAGGAACATGAATCTCATTTAGGCTATGTGCCGGCAACTCATAGGAGTCATCAGCTTAAAGCCAAATTTTCTAAATGCCATTTCTGGAGGAATGAAGTCCGATTTCTTGGGCACATTGTTTCTAAAATTGGAATCTCGGTTGACCTGGTTAAGGTCGCCGTGATTAATATAAGTCTATCCATCTTTCCTCTTTTGTACTTTAATTATCTTATCTTCCTCGAGCCTATCTTCTTAGTTAGAAATTCTCTTTTAATAGGGTTCCTCTAAATTTTAATCTCTATCCTTGTTCCAAAATCCATTCTTGAATCATTCTACGAGGGAACATATTTGTAATTGATATAAAAATGTTTTATATTAAGTTTTTTGAATTGTTAAGTTTGAATTTTGGTTTCGATCGATTCGTTTGGCTAATGATATCGATAAGAATTCCAAAACACTTGAACATAGAAAATCGACACAATGTTATTTTTGAAATTGGTAAATGAAATAATTTTACGTATGATTACATTTTATATATAAGAGTGTAATTTTATGAAATTAGATAGTTAAATGAATTGGTTGTTAGAAATGATAGTACTAGATTATCATTTATTGTTTTGTCAACATTCCTAAACTGTTAACTTTTATTGTATGTTATAAGGAGATGAAATTTTATAAACATGATTTATAAATCTAATTTGCAAATGAAATGAATTTAGTTAAGGATTTGAGAATTTAATTTCTGTTGCCTTTCAAAATTTGGTTTTCAAAGTTTTGAGAAAATATACTATTTGAAAGTATTTTCGAGTGGAAATTGTTTCCAAAGAATTTTAAAAAGAAGTAAATCGGTACTCTTCTCTTTTGTCGCTGGAAAATAATTTCGGTGATGACTACAGCATCATCGACATTCATTTTCGAGTCTCAAAGTGGAAAGGCCACTTAGTAGCTTTGCTACACTTTTGTTTTTGAAAATGGATTTGATTTGAATTTCTCTCTCTCTCTCTCTATATATATATATATATATATATATATATATATTTGTACGTACGTACGTATGTATGTATGTATGTATCTATTTATTTCAAAATGGATTGAAGCGAAACTGCAAATTAAACTCTTAAGTTTTATGTTAAGTGATGGTTTTAAATTATTGAAATGAAGCAAAATTTTGAATAACTAAAATGAGAAATGGAATTGAAACAATTTGAAACAATTGAACTAGGATAAAATTTATTTGTGTAATACTCAATTGCATTCTAAAACATAATTAACTTACCTGAAATATTCAAAGAGTTAAATGTTTATGTGAATGTAATTGAAGGTTATACAAGAGAAACTTAAGTAATAAAAATGTTCAAACTAATTTTTGCTTAATAAATATGTTGTAAATAGAAGGTAAATTTGTATAATGTTCAATTACATTCTGAAACATTAACTTACCTAGAATAAGTTTGAATATAATGTGAATATGTAGTTGAATAGTATACAATATAAATGTAAGTAATAAGGCGTCCTAAAATGAAATTTGTATGGTTTTGGATTAATTGTTGCGTCTGATACTGTGTATTTGGAATCTATCTTTCCTCTCTATTGATTCTATTCTCCTATCTCGTTCCTTTTCGGGGATGAAAAGTTTTGAGCGGGGAAGAGTGTAAGGACTCGAGAATTTTAAACGGCTTCATAACGTAATTAATTAATTTTTCTTGAAATTAAAAAATAAAATTTGACAATGAAAATTTGATATTTGGTATGCATCTATTTAAATATAGGAAATGTCAGATTTTCATCAGAAAATATGAAAGTTTGTTTGATTAAGAAATTTCTATTTAAAATATTAAATCAGTTAACATTTGATGGTAATTAAGTACTTTCGAAACCTGAATATTTTTATATAATTAAAATGTAAATCATTTTCTGAGTGAGGCGTCATATTTCGTTTCACCAAATTTGGACTACTCTAGCTCTGTTTATCTTATTTTTGGCGTTTTAGCAGCATTTTCGGGTCATGTCGCTTGTATCTGTGTACCATTTTGTTCGTCGTCGTACCGATCTCCGCTGTATATTTATTTATGCATTTTGGTGTCCGGTACATGGCGAAATCTGCAAAACGCTTAGTCGTATTAGTTCCGCATTTGAGCCTTTTGGTTTTCTATATCCTTTCATTGCCCATCGGTTGAAACTAATAGGCACTTACCTTTAATATTCCCTGAATTCACGTTATGGCTTTCACCATTCCACCATTCAATTTATATTATTTTGGTTCGTCCCTTCACTCCTATTTTCTTCCTTTTCTTCCTCTTTGCCTACTTTCACTCTGTCACTTTTAGAGAAAAAATATGTATATAATAATTATAATCAAGGTTGCATATATATTTGGTTCGAGATTCCTGTGCATCTTCTTTCTTTTGTAAATCTGCTCGCCTTTCTTTATTTGCCGAAACCATGTTACCCTGTGCTTATATATTCAAACCTTCCTCCCACCATTTTTCTTCTTCCCATCAGATCGCTGTCTGACCTTGTTCTAACCCGCCTTTGCCTACCACATCAACCCATCAAACCACCTTCCTCTCCAACAGCCGACCCAAACCTAGGACACCACCCCCTCACGCCAGATCTACTACCAGTTCCCATCACAAAACCCACCACAGCCCTCTCTACCATCATGCTCCCTCCACTGAAGCCTCTGCCGTCGACATCACCTAACCACTACCATACTTAACACCCTCTGGCCATAGGCAATCCTCCGCCATCTCCTCTGTTTCACACTCGACAGCCCGCCAACCTTACAGCCGATATGATTACACTTCACACCCATAGCCGCAGCTTTCACTACCTCTCCTCTCTAGCCCGGACCCGTAGCCACAGCTTCCACTACTGCCCCTATCCAGCCTGCATCATCCACTCAACAACCAATCGCATACTCCAACCCGCTCGTCTCCATCACAGTGCCTGAGCAATGAGGAATTGCTTGTGCAGGTTGGGTTCCTGGCTCAGTTCATCTGAATTATGATGAAGCTTGCACCACCTGTCAGACCTACAGCCTCTGACCATCCTTTATATTCCACATCTACAACCAGCGACCACAACACTGCACCCATCCAGTCTCCCCTGACCGCAGTCCGACCACACCCAGAACCCAAGCTCCACTGTGAAAACCCAATAATTAAACTATAATAACTAATTAACGAATTAATTAAATAATAAAATAAGTTTGCGAATTTATAAGAATCGAGCTACAGGAGTTTCATTGTGTCCATAGAATTTTCTGATCAATTTTCATATATAGTTTGTCAAAAACCGAGCTAAAACGAAGAAGATACGAATTAAATGAGAATCAAATATATATATATATATATATATATATATGTACATACGTACATATATACATACATATATTGTTAACCCCGTTTCGTCCATGAGTTAAGGAGCTTATGAGTCAAAGAGCCCACGAGTTAAGGAGTCCATGAGTTAAAGAGCACACGAGTTAAGGCGTCTACGAGTTAAAGAGCTTACGAGTTAAGGAGCTAACGACCTAACAGGTTAAGACCTAAACGGCTTGGGGAATGTCACGACTCAACAGCCTTAGCTCATTGCCAACCTAAAATGAATGACGACTCAACTGATTGCCGACTTAACGACTCAAGAGGGACAACGACTCACCAGGTTATAACCTTAATGCCTTAAAGGTGTTGGCCGACTCAAGGTACTTCACGACTCAGCAAGTTACCGACTCAACAATTGAGGAGTTGCACGAGTTAAAGAATTGTGCTTACGACCTACCTTGAATCGTCAGCGACTCAAGCAAGCAAACAGGAAGCTACGACCAGTTAACTCGTGCGCGACCACAGCTCACAACTTACGACTTAAGAATGTCCACGACCTAAAGGAGTGACGACTCAAAGCACTAAAAGGAAGAGTCAACAACACTTAAGTCGCTGCTGACTTATAACTGCAGATAAGTCATTCACGACCTAAGACTTGGAGACAAGTTCAATGCCATGCTGTAATGAAATGACTCGTTTACGACTTACGACTTATTATGAGTCGTGTACAACTCATGCTAGCATAAAGGAAGTCGCATTTGGTTAACTCAGGAACGACTTAGAACTTGTATCATTCATTCAAATGGGTGCATAACTTTGGACCAAGCCATGAGCTAAACCCAGTAGGTCGGCCGCGACCTACCATGAGTCATCTACGAGTTACGACTTATCATGAGTCGTGTACGAGTTACGACCTAACTCCGAGAAATGTCTATAAATACGACCCTAGCTCCAACTAGAAAAGGACTTTTGGCTCATTCTTTCCAAGCACCGATGCTCTGCTGCATTCCAAACCGACTCAACACTCAAAGCTTTCAAGACACGTAGAACGCTACCAACAACTTCAAGAAGGAATCTCATACATCCGACATGGATTTGAAGACTTTCACTTACATTGAAGTTTAAGCTATTCGTTCAAAGTGTTTAGTAATTCAAAGTGTATTGTACTTGAGAAGAATTGTATCGATCTGTAACGAAATCATCAATAAAGATATTCAAAGTGGACGTAGGCAAACTATTAAGCCGAACCACTATAAAATCGCTGTTGTTTACTGTTTTTTCTGCAGTTTTCTGCTTATACTCTGTTCCCGAATCATCGGGTGGTGCTTTCACAACTACACTTTACACACCGGGGTGTTAGCGTTCAAATTTTAGCGTTAACATTTTTGGTGCTTTCACTGAGAATTGAACTCAGGAAAAACTTCCACCATTGCTCAACAAAAGCTTGTGGAAAAGATTTTTCTCCGAACCAAAAGTCTAACAGAAATCATGACTTCTGAAAGGAAACGTAAATTTTTGAGGTTTGAAGGTACTTGTAGCAGTGCCATTGCTTTTCCCACGCTATGTGAAACAGCTTCTAGTATTGGAGTCACAAGGGCTGAATTAGACGCCGTGGTGTATGGATTATATCAACACATGGAGGTCCAGAGCAATAGGATACTCGATAAGATGAATGCATTGCAAGAGAAGGTTCAACGACTAGAAAGTGATATAAAAACCATCGCCAAAGAGGCTCATGTTTTAGAGAGATGGAATACTCCTCAACGGGCAACTGGCATTACCATTGGAACATTCCCCCAAGCGGAAAGTTCATGGCCACGACCAACTATCCACGAACGTTTGTCAAGGCGAACTTTTGAAAGAGTAGTCGACGACTATCCCTGGAGTCCTCACAATGACGAGGAATACATACCGGAGATGATCGAACGGAAAAAGGAAAATGAAGGTAGGAGAAAGCAGAAAGTCTCGAAAAAAGCTCGGCGCTTTAAATCCTCCGACTTCACTCCCTTGACTGACACTCCGGAGAATATCTTCTTGGCAACAAAAGATGTTGCCATGTACCCCAAACCACCTCTGACAGGGAGGGGTGCGTCAAGCAATGGAAAATTCTGTCAATTTCACAGTCAGCCTGGCCATGATACTAACCAATGTCGCCAGTTAAAGAAAGAGATTGAAGAATTGCTGAAGCAGAATGAACTGCAACAATATGTGAAGAAAGATAGAAATGACCTCTCCTCATCCTCTAAGGGGCAGCTAGTTCCCGCTCAACAATGCAGCTCATATAAAAGAACTGTAGCGCAGGGAGATGAAGGGCCTGTTATCAGTGTCATCACGGCAAGCCCTCACCCGGCAGGAAAAAATTGGATGAGACAGGAAGACATGCTCATGCCTCAAGGAAATCCTCAAAGTGAAAGGAAATTTCAATTCTAAAAGATGCTGCCATCTAATCCTATCATGCCGAAGATTCGATTCCTAAAAGCCTAGGACCGCAATTGCTTGCATATTTTACTTAAACGCCTTGTTACAAATTTTTGAAAAAGAGTGCTGAATGTATCATTCTGGTATCAAAAGCTATTGTAAAAACAGGGCAAATAAATAATAGAAACTATAAGTCTTGTTTTCTCTATTATTACCAGTCGCTTATTTTATTTCGATATGTAAAGTACTCTGAAAGTATCACTAAGAATGTCGATCTAAATTTGCAGGCAATACCAAACAACCCTTGGTAGCACTCAAAAGCAAGTTTTAAACAACAAAATTCCAGGGTTGAATCCTAAATAAGAAGCACTCTATTCCTTTGGTTAAAACTACCCGCCAGCAAAAGAAGATGATGCATGCTTAAAGATGGCACCGAGAAGTTGCTAATATAATCAATCAAACTTACAACTGTCAAAGGAGAACCAATTCCAAGAACTTGGAACAGCAACCATTTGTGTTCATATTTTACTTGAAATCTTTGCTGAAATATTGTAAAAGAATTACAAATATATGATTCTTCTATTGAAAGCAATCGCAAAGCAAGCGAATAACAAAAGCTATAAAGTGGATATAGGCCCAGTTTTTGGCTAAACCACTATAACTCTTGTGTTCCTTACTATTATAAACTGCTTTGTTTTATTTCGACATATAAAATACGTTAACTGTGTTGCTAAAATGTCGATTTAATAATGCAGGCCATAAAAACAAAGCTTACCCGTCACGAGACCGAGCGATCCTTGACATCATCCAACAATCAAACACTGAGCCATTCAAAAATTCCATATTCAAATCCTACAAAAGAAGTGCAACAAACAAAAGTAAGCGATGTGGATAGAAGAGGACCATATCTAATTAACTGCAAATGTTTGAGCAAACAAACAACCAGTTAAATAGCCTGTGTCTGCCACCACCAGCTTGCTTAACTATGAAATATACTTCTTTGGATAAGGGAAATCATTAGCAGCTAAAAAGTGATAATACTTGCAAAGGACAACGGGGATCACCAACATGAATCAACGGCAAAGAGACACGAGCAAGCATCAATCAGCAAAAGACCTCTTCAGAGGCACAAGCCCTCTTCGGAGGCACAACTTTTCGGAGGATAAAGACCTCTAACGAGGCATATGCCGCAAAAAAAAGAAAGTTCTCTACTCAACAAAAAAGATTGGAGGAGTCATGACCCCCCAACCATGAGAGAGTAACTTCCAGGCAAATAAAGCCCTCTTCGGAGGCACATTTCACCAGGAGTTGAAGTGTAAGAGCCCCTCTTCGGAGGCCCACTTCACCAGAGTTGAAATGCCAAACAAAATAAAGCCCTCTTCGGAGGCACATTTCACCAGGAGTTGAAGTGTAAGAGCCGCTCTTCGGAGGTCCACTTCACCAGAGTTGAAATGCCAAACAAAATAAAGCCCTCTTCGGAGGCACATTTCACCAGGAGTTGAAGTGTAAAAGCCGCTCTTCGGAGGTCCACTTCACCAGAGTTGAAATGCAAAACAAAGTAAAGCCCTCTTCGAAGGCCCGCTTCCCAGCGAACAGGGAAAAATAAAAGCCTCCCCCAAGGGGCAGAAACAAAAAGACCTCTTCCTAGAGGCACAATCAAACAAAAAGACCTCTTCCCAGAGGCACAATCAAACAAAAAGACCTCTTCCCAGAGGCACAATCAAACAAAAAGCCTCTCCCCAGAGGTACCCTCAGAGACCAACGCCCTCTTCGGAGGCAAAATGCTTCTCTACGGGGACCGAATGCTTCTCCTCAGAGACCAAAGCCCTCTTCGGAGGCAAAATGCTTCTCTACGGAGACAGAATGCTTCTCCTCAGAGACTAAAGCCCTCTTCGGAGGCAAAATGCTTTCTATGGAGACCGAATGCTTCTCCTCAGAGATCAAAGCCCTCTTCGGAGGCAAAATGCTTCTCTACGGAGACAGAATGCTTCTCCTCAGAGACCAAAGCCCTCTTCGGAGGCAAAATGATTCTCTACGGAGACCAAATGCTTCTCCTCAGAGACTAAAGCCCTCTTCGGAGGCACATTTCACCAGGAGTTGAAGTGTAAGAGCCGCTCTTCGGAGGTCCACTTCACCAGAGTTGAAATGCCAAATAAAATAAAGCCCTCTTCGGAGGCACATTTCACCAGGAGTTGAAGTGTAAGAGCCGCTCTTCGGAGGTCCACTTCACCAGAGTTGAAATGCAAAACAAAGTAAAGCCCTCTTCGGAGGCCCGCTTCCCAGCGAACTGGGAAAAATAAAAGCCTCCCCCAAGGGGCAGAAACAAAAAGACCTCTTCCCAGAGGCACAATCAAACAAAAAGACCTCTTCCCAGAGGCACAATCAAACAAAAAGACCTCTTCCCAGAAGCACAATCAAACAAAAAGCCTCTCCCCAAAGGTACCCTCAGAGACCAAAGCCCTCTTCGGAGGCAAAATGCTTCTCTACGGGGACCGAATGCTTCTCCTCAGAGACCAAAGCCCTCTTCGGAGGCAAAATGCTTCTCTACGGAGACAGAATGCTTCTCCTCAGAGACCAAAGCCCTCTTCGGAGGCAAAATGCTTCTCTACGGAGACCGAATGCTTCTCCTCAGAGATCAAAGCCTTCTTCGGAGGCAAAATGCTTCTCTACGGAGACAGAATGCTTCTCCTCAGAGACCAAAGCCCTCTTCGGAGGCAAAATGATTCTCTACGGAGACCAAATGCTTATCCTCAGAGACCAAAGCCCTCTTCGAAGGCAAAATGCTTCTCTACGGAGACATAATGCTTCTCCTCAGAGACCAAAGCCCTCTTCGGAGGCAAAATGCTTCTCTACGGAGACCGAATGCTTCTCCTCAGAGACCAAAGCCCTCTTCGGAGGCAAAATGCTTCTCCTCAGAGACCAAAGCCCTCTTCGGAGGCAAAGTGCTTCTCTACGGAGACCGAATGCCTCTCCTCAGAGACCAAAGCCCTCTTCGGAGGCACACTTTAACTTTCAAAGGGAGATTTGTTCTTCTATTCTTGGAAATGCTCTTCCTTAAAAAGGAGTTAAAGTGTCCTTCAGAGGCCCGCTTTATCGCATAAGAGAATTCACTTAGTAAGAATGTGTGTACGCACACAAGAAAAAGTGAAATCTTTGAAGGTTAAAGCGTAAAAACTCATATAGAGGAAGTTGTACTCTATTTTTGACAAAATAATATTCCTCCAAGTATGGAATAACGATTCTCCACAAATTATTCCATACTTGGAGGAATAATTGTTCTCTACAAAATAAGAGTACAAGTCCCCTCAAAATATAAAATATTGCAACGAGCTTATGGTATAGGGGCAACATGGTATAACTACATCGGTAAAATTACGCTCAAATAGTATAACACAAGCTCACTGCAATATCGTGCAAAGAAACTTGTACGAAAATAAAAAATAAATGCATTCTCAAATTCAAACAAGAGTTTGTACAAATATAGGATCATTTTATTCAATTCTATTACAATTTCTTACAGATACAAGTTTCAAGATAAAGAAAGCGGGGGCCGGTACCCGCACAATCCCCGACCAGTACGTGCAAAAAACAAAAAGCTAAAAACTGGAATCTTCATTTCTTCTTTCCACCCTTGGACCCTTCACCCGGTCGGATGGTTAGTTTTTTGGGTCGATCTTGAGGCATGAGGGAAGAAGGAGAGGGAGGTACAACTGGTTCAACTTCCGGTTCCTCTTCAGTAGCAATGATGCTCTTCCTCCCCTTTTTTGATATTCCGTGCTTCTTTTTCCTCTTTGAAGAAGATTCACTTCCTGGGGTAACAAGTTTACACAAAGTTATGTCATCAGAAAGAGTCCGCTCCGGAGATATCTTACCTCCCTCAAGTCCTTCGTCCTTTTGCTCTTGCAAAGCAGCTGGGTCATCCAAGCCGCGGAGGGCACCTATTATTTCCTCCTGTGATCCCAGATGAGGAGTAGGAGTGATTGGGGAAGATAGAGGAACAGTAACTGGAGGTGAAGAAGTTTGAATGACGCTCGGCGCTTTCTCTACAAAGGAAAAGTCAAAAATGTCAGTAATTCCCGCAAAAAGAGGAGACAATGGCTCGTCAAGATTAAGGAAGTAATCAAGAAGCTCGTCAAATCTGTAAGAAACTGGCAAGTTGTTCCCCCGAGCATTATTAAGGTTACCTGGAGAAGTTGGTGGTATCACATCAATTTCGTAGTCATGAGCTTCAGCACTCTCTTGTGGCTCATTTGCGGCTTGTGTAATTATGGCTTCGGTATCAACTTTAGTAGGAATCGGTGTATGAGAGCTAGAACCAACAATGTCAACATCGACTGAAGTTGAAGGAGGGACAGGGGAAGTCAAAGTTGTTTCTTTATCTTGATGCTCTTTCCCCATCATTTCAACTCGCGATCTAGCAAGTTGCTCCTTCCCTCTAGCAAGGGTTGCGCGGGCTTCGAAATCTAAGTAGTGTGCATCTAGCTCCTCTTCAGTGTACCCGGTGCCTTTAAACATATCAAGCGCGGTTTCCCATACTTCAGCCAGGGTAACCTCATATTTGGGACCCAGAAATGCAAGGCTGCCATGCCCTAACATACTTTGCAAATAAAATTCAAATAATGTCGAGCCGATGTCAGCTTTGGTAGCTTCATGAGCTTCTTCAGCTGCAATTCTACCAGCAATAGCCTCATCTCGCTCTCTTTCGGCTTTAGATAGTCGAGCTTTCAATTTTTCAATTTTCGCAACTTGAAAGCTAGTTTGCCCTCGTAATTGAGTAATATCAGTACGGTAGCCCTCTACAATTCGCTCCAGCCCATCAGCCTTGGCCTCGGCATCCCTTTGCGCAGCATGGGCATCCCGCACTTGTTGTTGAAGCACATTTTCTTTTTGAGAGTAAGAAGCGGAAGAAGTAACAAGTTCTTCTTTAAGTTTTTCCACTTCCGCTTCAAGTTTTTCGTTGTAGGCGGCAATGCAATTCATTTCCGCATCATGCTGCGCAAGGGTCTTTTGCCATTCGGTTTTGTCATTCTCCATGGTTAACATAGCTTCGAGATTGGCCCGATTCACCCTCTGAAGCTCATCAACAAGTTTTTGCCTATCTGACATCCTCTCAATACCAGCTTTAACGGCATCAAGGTTCCGTAACATGGCATTTTTATCTATGGGAACCAGATCAAGGTCAAAGCGAACTCCTTTTAAGCACCAATTTGGAAGTCGACTTTGGAGAGTGGCCGGACCTGGTCCCACGTGGTAAGAAGGCCTGTTAATGATCGCTTGGATATTAGTGCGGGAGGGGGCAGGAGACTGAGAAGAAGTTGGAGCAGTAATCTTTTCCGAAGTTGCAGGCATTGGTTCCTCACTGACTTTAGCCCGTTTACTCGAGTCATCAGTTATGTGACTCTTCCCTCTATCATCGTGAGATTTGCGTTTGTGAGAGTCACCCTCTTTGTGGGAAGAATTGTATCGGTCATCCGGTCTTCCATAACGTTCTTCATGAGCACGTCTCTCCCGAGCCTTCCGAGCGGCCCTCTCTTCATCAGTCTCTCTGTGAACAGGAAGATAATGCTTATAGTCATACTGGCCACGTCTCCCATATCGTTGGAAGTCATCATAATACGAGCCGCCTCGCTTCATTGAAGAACCTGAAATTGGAAAAAACACAACTTTAAAATTCATCAAAGTACAAAGAGTCAGAAGTATAAAAGTGCCGAAAAATTCTAAGTGTGTGATGTGCAAGCTACGCGCGGCAAACTACGAACCACTCTTTAATTGTGGGGTAGTTATGGGTGTAGTAATTAGCTTCAACTCTTGAGTCGACGGAGTCTGTTGCAGAGTAGAAGTAGCCTCGACCACTGAAGAAGAAATCCCGGTAGTGATAGGATCATCTTTAAAGATCTCTTGTGAGGTGGCAAAGAGGTCGCTTAGTCCTTCGAAAGTGTCGTCCCTGCTCTGCTTGACAGGACTGGTTTTCTCAGCTTTTTCACCGGGTTTCTGTGAACATTGGGGAGATCCCTGAGGCTCCTCTTCCTCAATAACCGGGGCAAGTTCGTCAAACGGCCCTGCAATATCAACAGAAGTGGAGCACTTCACTAGCGAAGCCTCAGGGGCAGGTCCTTTTGGTATGGATGTGTCGGTAGAAACTGGGGCATCCAACGCTCTAGCCGGGGAGTCTGGGATTTCAAGAGGATGTGTAGAACGAGAAGTATGCAAAAGTCCGTACTGATGCAGAAGTTCGTCTTTCAACATAAATTGAATGTCTCTCTCCTCAACTGGCACGGCCTTAAGCCTCTCGAAAGTTGGCTTATGACTAGGATCCCTAGAAGGAGGGGGGAGCGCTGAAAGTAAAAAAGAAGCGGAGTTAACACTTAACAATTCAGTCTTGCAAAAGTCGGATAACAAACGTAGTAACAAAGATGGATGATCTTACTTCCTTCCCTCCACATAGCATAAAACCCCAGGGGGCAACGAACAAAGAAGAACTGGGTTAGGAACCCATGAGCAGTGTCTGGAAGGCCAACGATCAATTTGCGGTTTCGGGTGCTTCTCACAACAGTAATAGAAGGATGATCTTTGGTCCGGGTAAAGGAACATAAGTAACAGATTTCATCAAAGCTCGGAAGTCGATCAAGCGTTCTCCTAAATAGCACACACAACCCCATTAGAATGGCATAACCGTTGGGATGTAGCTGGGATGGAGCGATGGCAAGTTGATGAAGAAGATGCTGGAGAAAGTTGTTGAAAGGAGGGATGGCCCCGCTCAGGCACATTTGTCGGTTAACTGTCACAAAGCCAGGGGGTGCTATGTCAGCAGTGTTACTTCTCTCCGGAAGAATGGCATCTGATTCAGCAATGCCAAACTGAGCACACAACTGGCGAAAAAATTTTTATGATAGCGTGGTAGGGGCTCTTTCGGGAGGATTGACTAGTAGGGCCGGAATAACAGTTGCCTCTCCAGTCTGAACTGTTGTATCTTCTTCCTGAGAAGTCATTCTACACAAGCAACTGGATATTCAAATGTGAAGGTGCACGTTTCCTAAAAGTGTGAAGTGTCGTGCAGAACTAATAAAAATAACAAGTAAATATAACTGGAATTAAACTAGTCGACGATTGATCGACTACAAAAATTTCAGAGCTTGTTAATCTAAAGTTCAAGCATAATATTAGTGCAGGCTGGTCAGTTTTAATTGACTATTTCAGTATTGCTTTAATGTTTTACTTGAAATTGATGAAAGCACTTCATTCACACAATTTATTTAAGTTAATTATCTGTTATTAACTAATCTGTCATTTGGTGTGGGCAGTCGATGGCAGTATATTCGTCCCAATTTTCTGTAAATGTTGTATTGGACAGATTGTTAGCTTGCAAGTTAAGGTGACCTGTGAATGAGTGCAATAAAGTTCAACAGTTCAAAGTCCATGCAACGGTTCAAAGTACGAACAAAATTCATACAAGTCATGACTCGCCAACGACTCAAAGATTTTTCTTTTAATTTCATATGGGTTAGGTCAGGTCATTGGTTTTCTGGCTAACTTGCCCACGACTTAAGGATTAAGGGGCGAGCCAGTTTAGGTTGCTTCAATTTTAAATCAATGATGTTCTAAGTCGGCAGTGCTTTGGGTCAAAGGTCATGAAACAGAGGAAGATTTCAAGCTTTAACTCGGCTATGACTCAGGGTTTGAGTCGCAAAGGTTGTTAAGTCGCAGAGAATACTTGGTCGCATAAGACTGCTGAATCATACTCAAAACAATGGTTCACTCCTAACCCGTTAACTTCTTCTCCTAACCCGTTAGTCTTTTCTCCTAACCCACAAGCTTTTTCCTCCTGACCCATTAATCCAGTAACTTCACAATCCTTAACCTTAATCTTATCACACTACGAACCGCGAGTTATCCTGAATCAAATCAAATAGCCTTAAGTCCACCGATGATCCATGCAGTAGTATTTGCAAGGCTCAAGGATGTAAATCGTGGGCAGAGATCGATGATGGTGATCGGCGATTTTGAAAAAGAGAAAGTTGCTTACGTGATGTGAAGCTAGAGATAGTTGGAAGTAAAATTGGGTCGAGATCGCCTTTGGAAGCTTGAAGACGTGATAATGGCAGGAATGGCTCAGGGGATAAGTAATGAGAAGAGTGAGATAGGAGGAACGACTCAAGCATTTTATATCTGGAGGCGCTGTAACTCGAATCGGCGCGCCCGGGTTATGATGAGTCGAAGCACACGACTTACGACTTAAGCGTGTGCTTCGAGTGGCAAATGTTAACCCCGTTTCGTCCACGAGTTAAGGAGCTTATGAGTCAAAGAGCCCACGAGTTAAGGAGTCTACGAGTTAAAGAGCACACGAGTTAAGGCGTCTACGAGTTAAAGAGCTTACGAGTTAAGGAGCTAACGACCTAACAGGTTAAGACCTAAACGGCTTGGGGAATGTCACGACTCAACAGCCTTAGCTCATTGCTAACCTAAAATGAATGACGACTCAACTGATTGCCGACTTAACGACTCAAGAGGGACAGCGACTCACCAGGTTATAACCTTAATGCCTTAAAGGTGTTGGCCGACTCAAGGTACTTCACGACTCAGCAAGTTACCGAGTCAACAATTGAGGAGTTGCACGAGTTAAAGAATTGTGCTTACGACCTACCTTGAATCGTCAGCGACTCAAGCAAGCAAACAGGAAGCTACGACCAGTTAACTCGTGCGCGACCACAGCTCACAACATACGACTTAAGAAAGTCCACGACCTAAAGGAGTGACGACTCAAAGCACTAAAAGGAAGAGTCAACAACACTTAAGTCGCTGCTGACTTATAACTGCAGATAAGTCATTCACGACCTAAGACTTGGAGACAAGTTCAATGCCATGCTGTAATGAAATGACTCGTTTACGACTTACGACTTATGATGAGTCGTGTACGACTCATGCTAGCATAAAGGAAGTCGCATTTGGTTAACTCAGGAACGACTTAGAACTTGTATCATTCATTCAAATGGGTGCATAACTTTGGACCAAGCCATGAGCTAAACCCAGTAGGTCGGCCGCGACCTACCATGAGTCATCTACGAGTTACGACTTATCATGAGTCGTGTACGAGTTACGACCTAACTCCGAGAAATGTCTATAAATACGACCCTAGCTCCAACTAGAAAAGGACTTTTGGCTCATTCTTTCCAAGCACCGATGCTCTGCTGCATTCCAAACCGACTCGACACTCAAAGCTTTTAAGACACGTAGAACGCTACCAACAACTTCAAGAAGGAATCTCATACATCCGACATGGATTTGAAGACTTTCACTTACATTGAAGTTTAAGCTATTCGTTCAAAGTGTTTAGTAATTCAAAGTGTATTGTACTTGGGAAGAATTGTATCGATCTGTAACGAAATCATCAATAAAGATATTCAAAGTGGACGTAGGCAAACTATTAAGCCGAACCACTATAAAATCGCTGTTGTTTACTGTTGTTTCTGCAGTTTTCTGCTTATACTCTGTTCCCGAATCATCGGTGGTGCTTTCACAACTACACTTTACACACCGGGGTGTTAGCGTTCAAATTTTAGCGTTAACATATATATACATATACATATACATACACATACACATACACATACACATACACATACACATACACATATACATACACATATACATATACATATACATATACATATACATATACATATACATATGCATATATATACACATACATACATACATACATACATACATACATACATACATATATATATAAGGTCGGGTCGACGTTAGGTTCTCGACCCTTACCATTTCTAGGTCAACCCCTAGCATGCATGGGTCGACACCAAGGTCGAACAACCCCTGCATTTGGATGACCATTTGTCCAGATGAAACGATGACATGTTTTTTCCTTTTTCTTAATCCCATGCGTTCACGCTTCCATGTGACGGTTCCCAATGAGCTTATGACATGGTTGAACTAGATTTAATCTTCAAATCTAATGGTCTGAGATGCCTAAAATACACTATAAATAAGACCCTAGGCCTATCTATTTTTCTCATTCAGATTTTCTCCTATTTGGCTTCATCGCCAGAGGCTGAACCCTAAATAGAAAATTTTCTAAGGAGGAAATCTTTTTGATAAAAATATTCTACGCTCTAGAAGTGGATCAAGGAAGACCAAGGACTAGAGCTAAGGACCACAGGTGAGACAATTACCATATAAGTTATTTACAGCTTGTTTTTAAAATAATAGGATTCTCAATAGTTGTAATTTTTCTGCAATTTTGAGACAATTTCTATATAAGTTATTTACAACTAGTTTTTAAAGTACTTTTCGGTCTATTTTATTCATTTATTTTTATTCGGCTATTTTATTCAGTTATTTATAGTTATTTATAGCTATTCATTCTTATTTTCATTTATTTATATCTGTTTTATGTTAGAATTTAGCCTGTAAATTTTAGTTTCATTTTATTCCTTTTTACACGAATAAAATACAAGAAAGAATAATTTGCAAATATGGATTAAAGCAGAAAACATTAAATTTATAGAAATTAGATGTAAAATAAGAAAAACTATAGATAAAAAGAAGAAAGATTGAAATAGACACATTTGAGACATTTGCAAGCATGTTTATAACTAGTGGCTATAACTAAAAGATAGAAACAAAGAATAACAATTATAACGTCGGTTATAATTAAGCAGAAAGAACAATAAAGGCTTATTTTAAAACTAAAATTAAGTTAATAAGCAAATATAGAAAAAATAACAGAAAAAGGATTATTTTAAGACTTAGATTAAGCTAATAAGCAAACAGAGCAGAAATAATAGAAGAGGCTTATTTTAAAACTTACACTAAGTTAATAAGCAAGAACAGAAATAGGGCCCATACCAATAGCATTTCCTTTCAGAGTAGGACTGATGGTCTCACAATAGTTAGGTGAGGCTGGGTAGGATCCTTTCTGACTATGGCTGATGGTCTCACAATAATTAGGTGAGGCTGGGACACAAGGTAAACAAGTGGCCAATGGATAAAAGCTCAAATCGGGGGATTTGGACTAGGAGCGCAATTAGATTTTGTTTGCTATGACCCGTACCAACAAGATTCCCTTTCAGACTAGTGCTGATGGTCTCACAAAACGCTTAGGTGAAGCTGGGCAGGACCCTTTCAGGCTAGGACTGATGGCTCACAATAGATTAGATGAGGCTGGGCACGCTTACGCTGATAGGGTAAGTAAGAGGTCATAAGAGGGGGGTGACAGTGAGTGTGTACCAATAGTGACCGAGCGTGCGGCATAGATAAGGGTTGTAATTCACTACGGCGTTCCAAGTGCTAAACAGGTGTCTTTGCTGTGGGACCTAAAGGATGGGACTAGCTCAAAGTGGTACAACAGAAATAGAAGGCCAATCAACGGGTAGAATTAGGATTCATCCTAACTAAAACAGGATTAGGATTTCAGCATAATCATAGCAATCGAAGACAAGTGCAAAAAATCACAATCAAAGCAAACAGTTAAACAGTATTTTATCCCAATTATATCTTTCCTTTATTTCCTTTTATACTAGAACAGTTGCTAAGTCTATTATCTTTATCTTGCTTAAAATACTAGTAGTTGCATTCATTCAACATACTTATAGTCTGACCCACTCCTCTATTTCCCCCTTTCATTCATAGGCCAGCAGAGGCAAGGATAGTAGATTTGGATTTCTTGGAGACCCATTTGTAGAGCTTTCTCATTCTTCTAATATTCTTCTTCTTTTCAGCCTTCTTTTCATTTGGCTTTTGATGTATTGGTACTTATTTGAGGGATGATTATTTTTACTGTACTTTGATGATGTGACCGAGACTGTGTTTTTTCACGAGACATGTGTATTTGGTTTTTAAGACATATTTTGTTTTGAAATGAAGTTCAATTTTAAATATCTAGTTATTATTTAAATGCTTCCACTATTTTTAATTATCTATCTTGTGAATCTTAGTCTCTATGATGTTTTAGCTATACCTATAACGCACCACATTCTCTAATGTACCCTTTTTGGGTATACTAAAGGTTGTGGGATGTTTCACTTGGTATCAAAGCCTAAAGTTACAGGATTCTAATATCTTGATTTAGAAAGTAAAGTAATTTTCAAAGGTAACATATTTTAAAAGTATTTTTCAGAAAGAAACTCTCAAAATAGTTTTCAGGTATACAAGAGTTTTTATAAAAATCCCCTCAAAGTTCAGTTCAACTTTCATTCGATTCTTTCGAGCCTAAATTTTCTATTCTTTGCATAGTATGGCCGACTAGTTCCATAGAGCTCTGGTACCAGAGGTGCAAGGGCATGCACCAAATACAGCACCAGCAGGTGGAGTCCCGTTAGTCCACCCACAACAGCCAATTTTTATAAGCTATGCAAGGAATTCGCTAGTCTAGAAGGTAGAACATTTTTCGGCATAGAGGATTTTATGGAGGCATGAGTTTGATTAAGGGATACAGAGCTGATATTTGGGTTGTTAGGATTGAAGGATCGACAGAGAGTTCAGCTTGCATTTGGGCAGCTGAAGGGAGTGGTTAAGGAGGTCCTTTAATCAGAAAACTCTAAGTAGTAGTGGTGGAAGAATAAGAAAGATAAGGATAAGAGGAAAGAAGGTGGAACTCAAAAGCAGATCAGGAAAGGCGGGAAATGTCATAGTTGTGGATAGTTTGGCTATTTCGTAGAGGACTGTAGGAAGGGCTCGATGAAGGGGAGGTGTTATAAATGTGGGCAGCCTACACACCTTAGTAGAGCTTGTCCTTAGAGGACGGGGAAAAGAGTAGGCGCACCAACAGCTCAGGTACAAGCTTTGGATGCAGCACCTTCTAGTGGACCGAATCGAGGTAGGGAAGTCTCTGTAGAAGGTTTGATCTCTATTTTAGATTTTCCCATTCAGACTCTTTTTGACTCTATAGCATCATATTCTTTGATTTCTAGTTCCTTGGTTGATTGTTTGCACTTAGATATTTCTCTAGTAGTAGACCCTATAGTTGTTTCAAACCCCATAGGAGGATCGACACATTTATCCATGATTTGTAGGGGTTTGAAAATTTATATACCAGGTGTAGAGTTTGATTGTGATGCCTATGTACTAGGACTTTCGAGATATGGGATGATTTTGGGGATGGAATGGCTATCCACTTATGGAGCGATATTGGACTGCGAGAGGAGAGTCGTCAGATTAGAGACATGCAGCGGTAAGACTCTTGAGGTTTCTTGCAAACCCATATGGGTCAGTCATGTTGGGCTTCCTTTATTCCCTTGATTCATCACTAAGAGAGTTAGATTCCATTCCAGTCATTAGAGATTTCCTAAAAAAATTGGGGAGGTTAGGGGACTAACCCCTAAGAGAGCGATTTCCTAAAAATGCTAAGCCAACGACATTGCCCGTGAGACATATGGCTCCTAGGGAGAGGAAGGAGTTAAGTAAGCAGATTGGTGAGCTATTGGAGAAAGGCTTCATTGGACGAAGCATATCTGAGTGGGGAGCTCCAATCGTCTTTGCTATAATGGTAGATGGTTTCCTTCGACTTTACGTAGACTATAAAGAGTTGAATAAGCTCACAAAGAAGAACCATTACCCACATTCTAGGATAGACGATCTTAAGTTGGTAGGCCTTTTAGTATTTTCTCAACTTGATTTAGCCACTGGATTTTATCAGCTTAGGGTCGTTGACTATAGCATAGATAAGACATCATTTAGGACACCCGATGAATTCTTTGAGTGGTTAGTTATGCCATTTGGGCTAACCAATGCCTCAACCTATTTTGTAGATTTGATGGCTGTATTTTTCGAGATGTCCATAATAAGTTGTTTGTAGTATTCATGGACGATATTTTGGTGTTTTCCAAAAGTATGGAAGAGCATATTATTCATCTAGAGGAGGTTCTTCGCAAACTTCGTGTTCATCAGTTGAAGGCAAAATTCTCGAAGTGTCACTTTTGACGTAAGGAGGTGCGTTTCTTGGAGCATATAGTCTTAAGAGAGGGTTTAGCTGTTGATCCCGCTAAGGTAGAAGCAGTGCAAGATTGGAAGGCCTCTAATAATGTTACCGAATTTAGAAGCATCTTAGGTTTGGCGGGCTATTATAGGAAGTTTATCAAAGATTTCGCTAAGATTTCAGCATCGCTTACTCGCCTCACTAAGAAGAATGCGGCATTTATATGGGACTAGATTGTGAGGATTCCTTCATGATGATAAAGAGGGACCTTTACTAGTGCGCCAATGTTAGTTTTACCCGATGGAGCTAAGCCTTTTACAGTATACAAAGATGAATGTGGGACTGGTCTTGGAGCAGTATTGATGTAAGAAGGGAGGGCAGTATGCTACGGAAGTAGACAGTTGAGAACTCATGAGAAGAACTACCATACCCATGATTTGGTGTTAGCTGCTATTGTTTTCGCACTCAAGTCTTGGAGACATTACTTGCTAGGAGGGTGGTTTGAGCTTTTCACTGACCATAAGTCATTGAAGTACCTATTCTCTTAGAAGGATTTAAATTTTAGGCAGCAGCGATGGATGGAGTTCTTGGCATCATATGACTTAGAGATAGCCTATACCCCTGGCAAGGAAACATGGTTGCGGATATTTTAAGTAGGAAGAAAGCAACCTTTAGTCCAATATTCGTGGAGTGGAAATGTGATGACCCGGAATTTGTAAGCAATATCAATTTAATAATCTGGAATAAAATTAAATTGATTTGATAATCTTTGTAATGAGATTTGAATTAATTTAATAATTCAATAAATAAATAGTAAATTGATAGATTTTATCTTTTTAAATCTAAATAATTGTTTATATTTATAATATATACAGAATATTGTATATATTGTAAATAAGTATTGTCTTAAATAAATCTTGTTTTCTATCAAATTTATATCTTTAGTAAAATTGGAAATAATTTTATTTAAAAGTTAAACTTTTTAAAAGCCATTTAATAAATAAAATATGGTTTTAAATACCTAAGATAAATATTAAATGATTTAAAATATGTGTAACTCAAGTTTAAAAGTTAAATAAATAACAATGAGGTTATTTTGAGTTTCTTTTAAATATAATGTGATAATAAATAGTTTATTAATAATGAAATAATTTCTTTTATAAGTTATTTATGGTTATTTAATATTGTTATTTCCAAAAATATAATAATACATTGTTTCAACAAATAAAAAAATAATTGTTTTTCAAAAATTTAAATTGTGTAATTATATTTGTAAATAAACTAGATTTCAAAAATTCAATTTGAACATGAATTCAAAGTTTTAAATCTAAAGTATAATTGTTTTTAATTTATTTTGATTTTGAATCATTTGTATAAGTTTAATATTTATTCATTTTAAAATTTATGTACATGTAAATAAATACATGATTGACTAATTAATTGATACAAGCTTACATTTATCCTATATTAACATCTAACAAAATACTAATTAACATTTAATGAATGATAACTCTTAAAAAGACAAGTGTTAGCTTTTAAATTCACTTAATAACAAGTGTTAAAAGATTAAGTAGAATGGAAGACAAATGTCATTTAAATTGGTTTTCTTTTATTTATTATTTTAATAAAGTTTAATTTCAGTTTATATAACTAAATCTCTTTCTTCATTTCTTTCTTTTTCAAAATGAAAGCCTAACATAAATCTTCAAACCAAATTTGCAAAACAAATCTGAAAACCCTCTTTCAGATCTAAATCTGTAAAGTAAGAAAAAAATCTGTTAAACACTTTCCAAAAACAAAATCATCTTCAAAAGCCTCCACATCTTCAAGTTTAAAAGCAAATATGTCGCCACCTTAAAATCTGAAGCCTGCCTGCAATTTTTTTTCAAAAATCTGAGATCTTCTCTCAAGCAAACAACTACATGCCTGATGCAAGACAAAATGCATGTAGTTTCTTTTTAAAAGTCAAGTTTCAAAGCTTCAACAACTCAGTTTTAAAAAGCACTCAAGTTTTAATCAAAAATAGAAGAACTGTATATTTCCAGTTTTGAAGCACCTGGTCTTTTTCAAATTCAACTGCTCTGCCAATCCAATTAAGGTGAGTAACATTTTTTTTCCTGAAAGATTAAATTATAAATAAGTTGCTTGATTCAAATCTCTGTGATCAAATGTTGTGAATGCATATTTGAATGCAACATGTTGTGACTGTGATTCAACTTAGTTAAAAATCAAACTTATTTGTTTATGATAAGTTTTAGTTTAAAATTTTTAATTAAGTTAAAATAACCTGTAAACATCTCTGTAAACCAAAGTTTGATCAAATCAAGTTTAAATATGTGAAAAATTATATTGAATTAAGTATAAATTCAGTATTCAGATTTAAAATACCAAGATCAAAACTTGATTTTTAGAACAAAAATTGGGATTTTTAGTGTAGAGGTATAGCATTGTTTTGTGTTGAACTGTAGAGGGGAAAATTTGAGGTTTTGGGAAATCTAAGCAAATGTAAGGATTCGGATTCTTCTGGTAGGTGGAAATGCTGTCTCTAATGATTGGAAAATTATGGGGTGATGATGCAAACTATATAAAGGCACTGGTGGTGATTTTGTTTCCTGTAACCCTAGTTTAAGGTAGGTGAATCTCTGTGGTCAGTTCTTCTAGAGGGAGTAATCGAGTTGTCTAAGTTTCTAGGGGATGATAGTAGGTTGATGGGTGAACTAGTGGCCGGAGTCACTGCCATTCCGGTGGTCAAGAGGTGGAGAAGAAGTCGAGTTACAGGTTTGGGGTGAAACCTGTTTCTGCAGTTCCAGGTTTTGTAAGGCTACTCGAATTTGATTTTTTGTTGTGGAGTGAAGAAACTGATGATGGGGATTGATTGTAAGGATGGTCTTGGATGATTAGAGGTTGCCTGAGTTTGGTGATGATGGCCGAAGGGACGGTGTACGTGCACCGTGCATTTGGGTCTGGGTTTTTTTTTTGAGAACTGCAGTGTTTTGACTCGAGTAACAGTCGAGTGTATGTTGAGTTTGCTCGAAGTTACAGACTAGATGACTCGAAGCACACATAGGGTTAGCTCGGGAGTATGTTGTATTATAGTTTTCTGGAAACATAGTCTGCAGGTTTAAATTTAAATCAAAATCCAAATGAATAAGTTATTATGATAAGATTTAAATAAAGTTTAAATCTGCAGTTAGAATTATAGCTTTAAAGGATTTTTGAAATCTTATAAGTATTCAAATTTGAAAAGGGTTTTCAGTTTTAAATAATAGAAAGGAACCTGGCAGTTTTCTGGAAATTAAAATTTCAATTTAAATCTGAAACTAATTTTAAATTAGCAGTATGAATTCAAACTTAAGTCCAGATTTCTTAAGGATCTTTAAATCTTCAAGTTTTTATTTTTTAAATAAGAAGTTTTAAAATCAAGGAGTAAAGCAAGAATTCAATTCAAGTTTAAAATACAAATGATTTGAATAAGGAATGGTTTCAAGTGTATTGAATTAAAAATCTGAGATTTGAATAAGTTTAAAATTTGAATGTTTTCAAACTAGTTTAAATTTAAATTGTTTATTAGAAGTAAAAATTGTTTCAAACAAATATTTAAATTGATTTTTCTTTTTGAAATGAAATCATTATAAATAGTTATAAAGGAAGTTAAATGAATGTTAACTTGAATTTGGAATTTAAATGTATTTTAAACTTAATTTTTAATTAAATTAAGTATATTAAGACTTATCTTATATAAGTTTTAATTATAAGTGATAAATGTTATTTACATTTATTCTAAAAAGGAATATAAATGAATTTAAAATTGGATAATGCTTTAATAAATATTATTTTGAATTTTAGATTCAAACTGGAATTTGAATTTAAATTTTAAAATGCAATGTTCTAAGTACCCTTTAATATTAATAAAAATTATTAATAAAGAATGGATTATCTTAAAAATTATTAAGAGAATAAAATAATTAAATAAATAAGATAATTAAGGAGTAACTTATTTATTTAATTTAAAATTAATAATTTGAATTAATTTTAATTAGAGATTAATTCAGAAGTAATTAAAGAAAGTAATTAAAGAATTAATAATAGTTAATGATGATCATTAACTAAAGTTTATACAGTAATTAATTAATATGATTAAATTTTAATAATTAATTAGATTAATTAATTAATGATAATAAATTATGAAATTTATTTAAGTTAATTACTTAAATGAAAGTAATTAAGACATTAATTACTTAATGCAATTAATGAGTTTATTGAGATTGGTTTAGATTAATTAATTAAGTTTAATTAATTTTAAACATTTGATTTGATAATAATTACTTTATGTAGTTAATGGAATTACTCAGTTAAGTAATTAGAGATAATTACAGGATGTAATTAGTGGATAGTGTTGGAATTGTGAATGTAATTTGGATTAAATTATCATGTATAATTAATCAAGAGATTAATTAAGAAATTAATTAAAGGGTGATTAAATTGATAAGTAATTAAAGGTGGTTAATTACAGATTGAGATTAATCAAAGGTGATAAATAATTATGGATTAAGTGAGATTAATTACTGAAAGTAATTAATTTAATTGAATAATTAATTAAATATAATTAAAATCGTTAATTAATATAATTAATGATGTAATTACGATTGATTAATTAATATTAATTAATCAATAATAAGTGATTAGGTGTAATTAAATAATTGTAGTTAATTAGGGTTAAATGTAATTAATTATAGTTAATTAATTAATGAAGTAATTAAAGGTTAATTACTGTATTTGGTTTAGGGTAATTAATTTTGTGAAATTAATTAAAGTATAATTAATCAGGATTGATTAATTAAGATGATAAATTAGAGGTTAATCAATTAATTAATTTGTAATTAGTTAATGATAATATAAGCAAGATTTATATTGTGTAAGTAATTAATTTAATTCACTTTAAATTAATTAAAGATGATGTAATTAATTTAATTCATTTTAAATTAATTATAGATAGTATGATCATAGATCATTGCTTATGATGGTTGATATTGGTTGCTTTGAATGGTTTTGAATCTCAGCTATGAGATTAAAAATGTTGAGTGATTGGATGTATTGGGTGCATTGTGATGATGATATTAATTATCTTTGATAGTAATAGTATGAATTATCTGATGTTATGATAATGATAATTATCTGTTGTGAATCTATGAATTATCTATCTGCGTATATATAGATAGTATAATTGAATTGTTTTAAACTCTAAAAACAACTTGGACCTAAAAGACACGCTTTGGATTTCGATGAGACCGGGATTGGGTTTCCATATTTGGATATCCGAAAACCACATCGATCCAAATTAACGATAGGTCGTGAATCTTATGTGAAGAGTGAAGACTCGAGGTGTAAGGGCTATACGTTATTATAACTCTATGGGTGATTCCGTAATGAGTTTGACGGAATAGTACTTATAGATTCGAGATGGAGATTCAGAGTGCAAGGGTTATCATCGTTAACTCCGAGGGTGATTCCAAAACGAGTGTAACGAGATTATGCCTTCGGCTTCGTTCGAACCCGGAACGAGCTTGTATGGATTGAATGCTTTCAGAACATCGTCAGGTGGACAATGAGCATTCGAAGATAATGTGTCCACTAAAGGTAATCGTAGCCTTAAGCCTCATCAACCGGGAATGGCTAAAACAGGGAAGGTGCAGCAAGGCTTCGTGGGTAGCCCCCACTGGAGAGCAAGATTGATCCCTGTCTAGAGGTCCCTTTTTATTAGGCTTAGTGGGAAGTTGTTAGTGCGCATCAACTGCGGGGTTGTCTTGTTCGAAACTATTCAGTAAGCAATGGGTCCGGCCTTGTGTTGCAGGGGAGTGGGAGTACTCCTCGGTACGGAGATCTAGGCCACGTACTGTGACGGGCGGTACCCCAGTAGCCCTGCCATTGTATGGAATCCAAAATCCAATAGGTGCCAACGGTTTTGATTGTATTACCCACTTTTGTGGCTAGTAGCTGGAATTTAATGAATGTAACAATTTCGGCTATTTCATATTTACTTGAAAACCCTAGACCTATTATAATATCACTGGATTTCCTATCAAATGTTTTGGTTAGCGTAAGGTAAAATTTTTTCCATGTTTATGTGTGGGAAGTCTTACGTGATACCTTTCTTTTCAAAGGTTTTTTTTTAAGTTAAGCAACTTTAACCTATTACTCACACCAGACGCATGTCTGACCAGGAGTTTATCTTTTGTTTTCATAAACTCTTGGGTACTCCAATTTTTACGAGTAGCCAAGGGATTCAGGTTAGCTTTGACGAATATTGGAGGAGCAATGGAGCAGAAGGCTTCTGCGTTAGATATTAGTATTCCGATGTGTGTTCTGTGTTGTCTCTGAGTTGTATTATGTTTGTAAATACTAGACAGGTGTTTATAACTGTCTAGTACGTGTTGTATATCTGTGTACTCTGATAGTGGTTGTAAACTATGTAATATTTTATGTTATTAATATAATTTATTCATTCCGCTGTTTAGATTCTGATGTGTTGTTTCTTCTTCTTCTCTTTCTTTCTCCTTTCTATCCCTTTCTTTCTTATTAACGATGTGACTTCCTGGAGTTTGGAAGTTGGGTCGTTACAGGTGGTATCAGAACATTAGGTTGAGTGAATACCTAGGCTCTGTAGTGGTGTCTTTCTTGAGAGAGCATATTTTTATTTTCAATATATATATATATATATATATATATATATATATATATATCTATTTCTACCTATCTGTTGGGTTACCTGTTCGGGTTTTCCAATATAGGTTATAAAGGTAGATAAGGTAGTAGTGTTTGTAACACGTTTACTACCCTAGGTTGGAGTTTGTATGTTGAGATTGGAAGTTTATCTGTCGAGACTATAGACCTAATACCGTCTCGAATAAGTTTTGTTGTGTTGAAGTATTTCATCGATCTCTGAAGGAAACCTGTTAAGGTTCGGAGTCATCTTTGAAGTACAAAGTTTGGTGAGTAGGGTTTGGCTCTGTCAGTTGAGCTGGAGCAAGTGAAGGTATCTTGATACCTTAGGAAGTTGTAACTGCGTAATGAGATGCAGTGACTATGGATTTTTCCGAAGATGTTTTCTTTGGAACAAGTTTGGGAAGTGTAACTGTCCTGAAGTTGTGGCTGGATTCAGCAGGATGTTGTGGTGTTTTCTGGTTGCTTTGAAGTCCGAGTTTCTCGAAGAACTTTGGATTAAGAAGTTTGGCATTGGCGACAGCTGTGCAGCTCGGAGTGTTCTGTGTGCCGACAGAGAGGTCATAGCGGAGTAGTTTTTCTAAAGATGGAGTTCAGAAGCTGCTAAGTGAATCCGTTTCTTAAATGGATTGACTAGACCCGTGTAAGCTGTTCTATTTGTTAAGAGAGAACAGTTTTATTTGGAAATTTATCTGGGTTGATCGCAAAAGTGACTTGCGATTGGTTGAGTGTTCTCTTGGATTGTTGGAGATTTTCTGGAGGTTTTCTGGAAAGGACAGAGGTTTGTCAGCATCGGGAGATTGAGTTTTCTTATCGACTAGAATTCCAAGAGTGGAACCGGTGGTTCGGTTTAGTTGGAGAACGATTCCTAGAGATGGAGTTTGATGAAGTAACTCAGTGTTCGGAGGAATTTCTACGTTTTCTTTATGGATCTGTAGAACTATATTTCTGGAGGTGATGTCCAGTTGGTGCTTGCGTTCTTCGTCAGCATTTTTTTTCTTATCTACTTCGGATCAGAGTTGTGCAGCGGGAGCAGTTTGGAAGTGTTTCTGATTGTCTTTTTTGGATTAGGAGAAGTTTGTAGTTTTCTGCTGTTTATGGAGTAGAATTGTGTTTTGGTTTTGGATTGATCTTGAGGAGATTATTATGTTGGGTTGTTTATGGTTCTGCTTGTTTCTAGAGGGATCAGCAAGGGTTGAGCTGATCAGTTTGGATGTTGGCAGCCCAGGATTGTCTGAAGACTTTTGTGGATAAGAGACAGAGAAATTTGGAATTAGAAGTTGGAGACTTCGTTGTTGTTGGAGTTTTCTCCGATTCAGGAGCTATAAGTTTTGGTAAGATTAGAAAAGCTAGTTCAGTGATGTTGGATCTTTTATCGGTGTTTTGGTTGGATTGGTATTTGGTTTTCAGAATTGAATTGTCAGTTTGGATAACTGGAATTCGATGAGTTTCACGTATCTCTGAGGGAGTACGTGTATGGTCTATCTCTGGTTTTAGAACCAGCAGTTATGGAGTTTGGTTGTTGAGTCAGACTCGTCTGTAGTCTGATATGCTGTCTAGTTCTGTAGATATAGATGAATAGGAGCTCTATAGTTTAATAGTATTGATTGTTTGGAATCTATAAAGCGAGTATCCCGATATTTTTATACCGGGGAAACTCGTGAAAGTTTTATCCAAAATTTTTTTGGATAACAATATTTGATTAATTAGATTTGTTTGATTGGGTGAATTGATTGCTATGGTTGTTAGCATATCATTGGTATATGCTTGTGTTTTAAAATTTAAATCTTTAAATAGATTATTAAATTACCTTTGTTTTATATTTTGGGGACGAAATTCTTTTAAGGGGGAAGGAATATAATGACCCGGAATTTGTAAGCAATATCAATTTAATAATCTGGAATAAAAATTAAATTGATTTGATAATCTTTGTAATGTGATTTGAATTAATTTAATAATTCAATAAATAAATAGTAAATTGATAAATTTTATCTTTTTAAATCTAAATAATTATTTATATTTATAATATATATAGAATATTGTATATATTATAAATAAGTATTGTCTTAAATAAATCCTGTTTTCTATAAAATTTATATCTTTACTAATTGGAAATTATGATTTTATTTAAAAGTTAAACTTTTTAAAAGCCATTTAATAAATAAAATATGGTTTTAAATACCTAAGATAAATATTAAATGATTTAAAATATGTGTAACTCAAGTTTAAAAGTTAAATAAATAACAATGAGGTTATTTTGAGTTTCTTTTAAATATAATGTGATAATAAATAATTTATTAATAATGAAATAATTTCTTTTATAAGTTATTTATGGTTATTTAATACTGTTATTTCCAAAAATATAATAATACATTGTTTCAACAAATAAAAAAATAATTGTTTTTCAAAAAATTAAATTGTGTAATTATATTTGTAAATAAACTAGATTTCAAAAATTCAATTTGAACATGAATTCAAAGTTTTAAATCTAAAGTATAATTGTTTTTAATTTATTTTGATTTTGAATCATTTGTATAAGTTTAATATTTATTCATTTTAAAATTTATGTTCATGTAAATAAATACATGATTGACTAATTAATTAATACAAGCTTATATTTATCCTATATTAACATCTAACAAAATACTAATTAACATTTAATGAATGATAAATCTTAAAAAGACAAGTGTTAGCTTTTAAATTCACTTAATAACAAGTGTTAAAAGATTAAGTAGAATGGAAGACAAGTGTCATTTAAATTGGTTTTCTTTTATTTATCTAACTTAATAAAGTTTAATTTCAGTTTATATAACTAAATCTCTTTCTTCGTTTCTTTCTTTTTCAAAATGAAAGCCTAACATAAATCTTCAAACCAAATTTGCAAAACAAATCTGAAAACCCTCTTTCAGATCTAAATCTGTAAAAAAAGAAAAAAATCTATTAAACACTTTCCAGAAACAAAATCAACTTCAAAAGCCTCCACATCTTCAAGTTTAAAAGCAAATATATCACCACCTTAAAATCTGAAGCCTGCGTGCAATTTTTTTTCAAAAATCTGAGATCTGCTCTCAAGCAAACAACTGCATGCCTGATGTAAGACAAAATGCATGTAGTTTCTTTTTAAAAGTCAAGTCTCAAAGCTTCAACAACTCAGTTTTAAAAAGCACTCAAGTTTTAATCAAAAATAGAAGAACTGTATATTTCCAGTTTTGAAGCACCTGGTCTTTTTCAAATTCAACTGCTCTGCCAATCCAATTAAGGTGAGTAACATTTTTGTTTCCTGAAAGATTAAATTATAAATAAGTTGCTTGATTTAAATCTCTGTGACCAAATGTTGTGAATGCATATTTGAATGCAACATGCTATGACTATAGTGTGTTTGTTATTTCTATTTGATACTCTCTGTTATTATATAGAACATATGTTCAGTTTTTATTTTATTTTATTTTAAAATCAAAATCTATAGATTTATGCCTGTGATTCAACTTAGTTAAAAATCAAACTTATTTGTTTATGATAAGTTTTAGATTAAAATTTTTAATTAAGTTAAAATAACCTGTAAACATCTCTGTAAACCAGAGTTTGATCAAATCAAGTTTAAATATGTGAAAAATTATATTGAATTAAGTATAAATTCAGTATTCAGATTTAAAATACCAAGATCAAAACTTGATTTTTAGAACAAAAATTGGGATTTTTAGTGTAGGGGTATAACATTGTTCTGTGTTGAACTGTAGAGGGGAAAATTTGAGATTTTGGGAAATCTAAGTAAATGTAAGGATTGGGATTCTTCTGGTAGGTGGAGGTGCTGTCTCTAATGATTGGAAAATTATGGGGTGATGGTGCAAACTATATAAAGGCACGGGTGGTGATTTTGTTTCCTGTAACCCTAGTTTAAGGTAGGTGAATCTCTATGGTCAGTTCTTCTAGAGGGAGTAATCGAGTTGTCTAAGTTTCTAGGGGACGATAGTAGGTTGATGGGTGAACTAGTGGCCGGAGTCACTGCCATTCTGGTGGTCAAGAGGTGGAGATGAAGTCGAGTTACAGGTTTGGGGTGAAACCTGTTTCTGCGGTTCCAGGTTTTGTAAGGCTACTCGGATTTGATTTTTGGTTGTGGAGTGAAGAAACTGATGATGGTGATTGATTGTAAGGATGGTCGTGGATGATTAGAGGTTGCCTGAGTTGGGTGATGATGGCCGGAGGGACGGTGTACGTGCACCGTGCATTAGGGTCTGGTTTTTTTTTTTTTTGAGAACTGTAGTGTTTTGACTCGAGTAACACTCGAGTGTATGTTGAGTTTGCTCGAAGTTACAGACTAGATGACTCGAAGCACACATAGGGTTAGCTCGGGAGTATGTTGTATTACAGTTTTCTGGAAACACTTTCTGTAGGTTTAAATTTAAATCAAAATCTAAATGAATAAGTTATTATGATAAGATTTAAATAAAGTTTAAATTTGCAGTTAGAATTATAGCTTTAAAAGATTTTGAAATCTTATAAGTATTCAAATTTGAAAAGGGTTTTCAGTTTTAAATAATAAAAAGGAACCTGGCAGTTTTCTGGAAATTAAAATTTCAATTTAAATCTGAAACTAATTTTAAATTAGCAGCATGAATTCAAACTTAAGTCCAGATTTCTTAAGCATCTTTAAATCTTCAAGTTTTTATTTTTTAAATAAGAAGTTTTAAAATCAAGGAGTAAAGCAAGAATTCAATTCAAGCTTAAAATACAAATGATTTGAATAAGGAATGGTTTCAAGTGTATTGAATTAAAAATCTGAGATTTGAATAAGTTTAAAATTTGAATGTTTTCAAACTAGTTTAAATTTAAATTGTTTATTAGAAGTAAAAATTATTTCAAAAAATATTTAAATTGATTTTCCTTTTCGAAATGAAATCACTATAAATAGTTATAAAGGAAGTTAAATGATTGTTAACTTGAATTTGGAATTTAAATGTATTTTAAACTTAATTTTTAATTTAATTAAGTATATTAAGACTTATCTTATATAAGTTTTAATTATAAGTGATAAATGTTATTTACATTTATTCTAAAAAGGAATATAAATGAATTTAAAATTGGATAATGCTTTAATAAATATTATTTTGAATTTTAGATTCAAACTGGAATTTTAATTTTAATTTTAAAATGAAATGTTCTAAGTGCCCTTTAATATTAATAAAAATTATTAATAAAGAATGGATTATCTTAAAAATTATTAAGAGAATAAAATAATTAAATAAATAAGATAATTAAGGAGTAACTTATTTATTTAATTTAAAATTAATAATTTGAATTAATTTTAATTAGAGATTAATTAAGAAGTAATTAAAGAAAGTAATTAAATAATTAATAATAGTTAATGATGGTCATGAACTAAAGTTTATACAGTAATTAATTAATATGATTAAATTTTAATAATTAATTAGATTAATTAATTAATGATAATAAATTATGAAATTTATTTAAGTTAATTACTTAAATGAAAGTAATTAAGACATTAATTACTTAATGTAATTAATGAGTTTATTGAGATTGGTTTAAATTAATTAATTAAGTTTAATTAATTTTAAACATTTGATTTGATAATAATTACTTTATGTAATTAATGGAATTACTCAGTTAAGTAATTAGAGATAATTACAGGATGTAATTAGTAGATAGTGTTGGAATTGTGAATGTAAATTGGATTAAATTATCTTGTATAATTAATCAAGAGATTAATTAAGAAATTAATTAAAGGGTGATTAAATTGATAAGTAATTAAAGGTGGTTAATTACAGATTGAGATTAATCAAAGGTGATTAATAATTATGGTTTAAGTGAGATTAATTACTCAAAGTAATTAATTTAATTGAATAATTAATTAAATATAATTAAAATCGTTAATTAATATAATTAATGATTTAATTAAGATTGATTAATTAATATTAATTAATCAATAATAAGTGATTAGGTGTAATTAATTAATTGTAGTTAATTAGGGTTAAATGTAATTAATTATAGTTAATTAATTAATGAAGTAATTAGAGGTTAATTACTGTATTTGGTTTAGGGTAATTAATTTTGTGAAATTAATTAAAGTATAATTAATCAGGATTGATTAATTAAGATGACAAATTAGAGGTTAATCAATTAGTTAATTTGTAATTAATTAATGATAATATAAGCAAGATTTATATTGTGTAAGTAATTAATTTAATTCACTTTAAATTAATTAAAGATGATGTAATTAATTTAATTCATTTTAAATTAATTATAGATAGTATGATCATAGATCATTGCTTATGATGGTTGACATTAGTTGCTTTGAATGGTTTTGAATCTCAGCTATGAGATTAAAAATGTTGAGTGATTGGATGTATTGGGTGCATTGTGATGATGATATTAATTATCTTTGATAGTAATAGTATGAATTATCTGATGTTATGATAATGATAATTATCTGTTGTGAATCTATGAATTATCTATCTGCGTATATATAGATAGTATAATTGAATTGTTTTAAACTCTAAAAACAACTTGGACCTAAAAGACACGCTTTGGATTTCGATGAGACCGGGATCAGGTTTCCATATTTGGATATCCGAAAACCACATCGATCCAAATTAACGATAGGTCGTGAATCTTATGTGAAGAGTGAAGACTCGAGGTGTAAGGGCTATACGTTAGTATAACTCTGTGGGTGATTCCGTAATGAGTTTGACGGAATAGTACTTATAGATTCGAGATGGAGATTCAGAGTGCAAGGGTTATCATCGTTAACTCTGAGGGTGATTCCAAAACGAGTGTAACGAGATAATGCCTTCGGTTTCGTTCGAACCCGGAACGAACTTGTATGGATTGAATGCTTTCAGAACATCGTCAGGTGGACGATGAGCATTCGAAGATAATGTGTCCACTAAAGATAATCGTAGCCTTAAGCCTCATCAACCGGGAATGGCTAAAACAGGGGAGGTGCGGCAAGGCTTCGTGGGTAGCCCCCACTGGAGAGCAAGATTGATCCCTGTCTAGAGGTCTCTTTTTATTCGGCTTAGTGGGAAGTTGTTAGTGCGCATCAACTGCGGGGTTGTCTTGTTCGAAACTATTCAGTAAGCAATGAGTCCGGCCTTGTGTTGCAGGGGAGTGGGAGTACTCCTCGGTACGGAGATCTAGGCCACGTACTGTGACGGGAGGTACCCCAGTAGCCCTGCCATTGTATGGAATCCAAAATCCAATAAGTGCCAACGGTTTTGATTGTATTACCCACTTTTGTGGCTAGTAGCTGGAATTTAATGAATGTAACAATTTCGGCTATTTTATATTTACTTGAAAACCCTAGACCTATTATAATATCACTGGATTTCCTATCAAATGTTTTGGTTAGCGTAAGGTAAAAACTTTTCCATGTTTATGTGTGGGAAGTCTTACGTGATACCTTTCTTTTCAAAGTTTTTTTTTTAAGTTAAACAACTTTAACCTGTTACTCACACCAGACCCATGTCTGACCCGGAGTTTATCTTTTGTTTTCATAAACTCTTGGGTACTCAAATTTTTACGAGTAGCCAAGGGATTCAGGTTAGCTTTGACGAATATTGGAGGAGCAATGGAGAAGGAGGCTTCTGCGTTAGATATTAGTATTCCGCTGTGTGTTCTGTGTTGTCTCTGAGTTGTATTATGTTTGTAAATACTAGACAGGTGTTTATAACTGTCTAGTATGTGTTGTATATCTGTGTACTCTGATAGTGGTTGTAAACTATGTAATATTTTATGTTATTAATATAATTTATTCATTCCGCTGTTTAGATTCTGATGTGTTGTTTCTTCTTCTTCTCTTTCTTTCTCCTTTCTATCCCTTTCTTTCTTATTAACGATGCGACTTCCTGGAGTTTGGAAGTTGGGTCGTTACAGGTGGTAACAGAGCATTATGTTGAGTGAATACCTAGGCTCTGTAGTGGTGTCTTTCTTGAGAGAGCGTATTTTTATTTTCAATATATATATATATATATATCTATTTCTACCTATCTGTTGGGTTACCTGTTCGGGTTTTCCAATATAGGTTATAAAGGTAGATAAGGTAGTAGTGTTTGTAACACGATTACTACCCTTGGTTGGAGTTTGTATGTTGAGATTGGAAGTTTATCTGTCGAGACTATAGACCTAATACCGTCTCGAATAAGTTTTGTTGTGTTGAAGTATTTCATCGATCTCTGAAGGAAACCTGTTAAGGTTCGGAGTCATCTTTGAAGTACAAAGTTTGGTGAGTAGGGTTTGGCTCTGTCAGTTGAGCTGGAGCAAGTGAAGGTATCTTGATACCTCAGGAAGTTGTAACTGCGTAATGAGATGCAGTGACTATGGATTTTTCCGAAGATGTTTTCTTTGGAACAAGTTTGGGAAGTGTAACTGTCCCGAAGTTGTGGCTGGATTCAGCAGGATGTTGTGGTGTTTTCTGGTTGCTTTGAAGTCCGAGTTTCTAGAAGAACTTTGGATTAAGAAGTTTGGCATTGGCGACAGCAGTGCAACTCAGAGTGTTCTGTGTGCCGACAGAGAGGTCATAGCGGAGTAGTTTTTCTAAAGATGGAGTTCAGATGCTGCTAAGTGAATCTGTTTCTTCAATGGATTGACTAGACCAGTGTAAGCTGTTCTATTTGTTAAGAGAGAACAGTTTTATTTGGAAATTTATCTGGGTTGATCGCAAAAGTGACTTGCGATTGGTTGAGTGTTGTCTTGGATTGTTGGAGATTTTCTGGAGGTTTTCTGGAAAGGACAGAGGTTTGTCAGCATCGGGAGATTGAGTTTTCTTATCGAATAGAATTCCAAGAGTGGAACCGGTGGTTCGGTTTAGTTGGAGAACGATTCCTAGAGATGGAGTTTGATGAAGTAACTCAGTGTTCGGAGGAATTTCTACGTTTTCTTTATGGATCTGTAGAACTATATTTCTGGAGGTGATGTCCAGTTGGTGCTTGTGTTCTTCGTCAACATTTTTTTTCTTATCTACTTCGGATCAGAGTTGTGCAGCGGGAGCAGTTTGGAAGTGTTTCTGATTGTCTTTTCCGAATTAGGAGAAGTTTGTAGTTTTCTGCTGTTTATGGAGTAGAATTGTGTTTTAGTTTTGGATTGATCATGAGGAGATTATTAGGTTGGGTTGTTTATGGTTCTGCTTGTTTCTAGAGGGATCAGCAAGGGTTGAGCTGATCAGTTTGGATGTTGGCAGCCCAGTATTGTCTGAAGACCTTTGTGGATAAGAGACAGAGAAATTTGGAATCTGAAGTTGGAGACTTCGTTGTTGTTGGAGTTTTCTCCAATTCAGGAGCTATAAGTTTTGGTAAGATTAGAAAATCTAGTTCAGTGATGTTGGATCTTTTATCGGTGTTTTGGTTGGATTGGTATTTGGTTTTCAGAATTGAATTGTCAGTTTGGATAACTGGAATTCGATGAGTTTCACGTATCTCTGAGGGAGTACGTGTATGGTCTATCTCTGGTTTTAGAACCAGCAGTTATGGAGTTTGGTTGTTGAGTCAAACTCGTCTGTAGTCTGATATGCTGTCTAGTTTTATAGATATAGATGAATAGGAGCTCTATAGTTTAATAGTATTGATTGTTTGGAATCTATAGAGCGAGTATCCCGATATTTTTATACCGGGGAAACTCGTGAAAGTTTTATCCAAAAATTTTCTGGATAACAATATTTGATTAATTAGATTTGTTTGATTGGGTGAATTGATTGCTATGGTTGTTAGCATATCATTGGTATATGCTTGTGTTTTAAAATTTAAATATTTAAATAGATTATTAAATTACCTTTGTTTTAAATTTCAGGGACGAAATTCTTTTAAGGGGGAAGGAATGTGATGACCCGGAATTTGTAAGCAATATCAATTTAATAATCTGGAATAAAAATTAAATTGATTTGATGACCTTTGTAATGAGATTTGAATTAATTTAATAATTCGATAAATAAATAGTAAATTGATAGATTTTATCTTTTTAAATCTAAATAATTGTTTATATTTATAATATATATAGAATATTGTATATATTGTAAATAAGTATTGTCTTAAATAAATCCTGTTTTCTATAAAATTTATATCTTTAGTAAAATTGGAAATTATGATTTTATTTAAAAGTTAAACTTTTTAAAAGCCATTTAATAAATAAAATATGGTTTTAAATACCTAAGATAAATATTAAATGACTTAAAATATGTGTAACTCAAGTTTAAAAGTTAAATAAATAACAATGAGGTTATTTTGAGTTTCTTTTAAATATAATGTGATAATAAATAATTTATTAATAATGAAATAATTTCTTTTATAAGTTATTTATGGTTATTTAATACTGTTATTTCCAAAAATATAATAATACATTATTTCAACAAATAAAAAAATAATTGTTTTTCAAAAATTTAAATTGTGTAATTATATTTGTAAATAAACTAGATTTCAAAAATTCAATTTGGACATGAATTCAAAGTTTTAAATCTAAAGCATAATTGTTTTTAATTTATTTTGATTTTGAATCATTTGTATAAGTTTAATATTTATCCATTTTAAAATTTATGTACATGTGAATAAATACATGATTGACTAATTAATTAATACAAGCTTACATTTATCCTATATTAACGTCTAACAAAATACTAATTAACATTTAATGAATGATAACTCTTAAAAAGACAAGTGTTAGCTTTTAAATTCACTTAATAACAAGTGTTAAAAGATTAAGTAGAATGGAAGACAAGTGTCATTTAAATTGGTTTTCTCTTATTTATTTATTTTAATAAAGTTTAATTTCAGTTTATATAACTAAATCTCTTTCTTCGTTTCTTTCTTTTTCAAAATGAAAGCCTAACATAAATCTTCAAACCAAATTTGCAAAACAAATCTGAAAACCCTCTTTCAGATCTAAATCTGTAAAAAAAGAAAAAAATCTGTTAAACACTTTCCAAAAACAAAATCATCTTCAAAAGCCTCCACATCTTCAAGTTTAAAAGCAAATATATCACCACCTTAAAATCTGAAGCCTGCGTGCAATTTTTTTTCAAAAATCTGAGATCTGCTCTCAAGCAAACAACTGCATGCCTGATGTAAGACAAAATGCATGTAGTTTCTTTTTAAAAGTCAAGTCTCAAAGCTTCAACAACTCAGTTTTAAAAAGCACTCAAGTTTTAATCAAAAATAGAAGAACTGTATATTTCCAGTTTTGAAGCACCTGGTCTTTTTCAAATTCAACTGCTCTGCCAATCCAATTAAGGTGAGTAACATTTTTGTTTCCTGAAAGATTAAATTATAAATAAGTTGCTTGATTTAAATCTCTGTGATCAAATGTTGTGAATGCATATTTGAATGCAACATGCTATGACTATAGTGTGTTTGTGATTTCTATTGGATACTCTCTGTTATTATATAGATCATATGTTCAGTTTTTATTTTATTTTATTTTAAAATCAAAATCTATAGATTTGTGCCTGTGATTCAACTTAGTTAAAAATCAAACTTATTTGTTTATGATAAGTTTTAGTTTAAAATTTTTAATTAAGTTAAAATAACCTGTAAACATCTCTGCAAACCAGATTTTGATCAAATCAAGTTTAAATATGTGAAAAATTATATTGAATTAAGTAAAAATTTAGTATTCAGATTTAAAATACCAAGATCAAAACTTTATTTTTAGAACAAAAATTGGGATTTTTAGTGTAGGGGCATAGCATTGTTCTGTGTTGAACTGTAGAGGGGAAAATTTGAGATTTTTGGAAATCTAAGCAAATGTAAGGATTGGGATTCTTCTGGTAGGTGGAGGTGCTGTCTCTAATGATTGGAAAATTATGGGGTGATGATGCAAACTATACAAAGGCACTGGTGGTGATTTTGTTTCCTGTAACCCTAGTTTAAGGTAGGTGAATCTCTATGGTCAGTTCTTCTAGAGGGAGTAATCGAGTTGTCTAAGTTTCTAGGGGATGATAGTAGGTTGATGGGTGAACTAGTGGCCGGAGTCACTGCCATTCTGGTGGTCATGAGGTGGAGAAGAAGTCGAGTTACAGTTTTGGGGTGAAACCTGTTTCTGCAGTTCCAGGTTTTGTAAGGCTACTCGAATTTGATTTTTGGTTGTGGAGTGAAGAAACTGATGATGGTGATTGATTGTAAGGATGGTCGTGGATGATTAGAGGTTGCCTGAGTTTGGTGATGATGGCCGGAGGGACGGTGTACGTGCACCGTGCATTTGGGTCAAGGTTTTTTTTTAAGAACTGCAGTGTTTTGACTCGAGTAACACTCGAGTGTATGTTGAGTTTGCTCGAAGTTACAGACTAGATGACTCGAAGCGCACATAGGGTTAGCTCGGGAGTATGTTGTATTACAGTTTTCTGGAAACACTGTCTGTAGGTTTAAATTTAAATCAAAATCTAAATGAATAAGTTATTATGATAAGATTTAAATAAAGTTTAAATCTGCAGTTAGAATTATAGTTTTAAATGATTTTGAAATCTTATAAGTATTCAAATTTGAAAAGGGTTTTCAGTTTTAAATAATAGAAAGGAACCTGGCAGTTTTCTGGAAATTAAAATTTCAATTTAAATCTGAAACTAATTTTAAAATAGCAGTATGAATTCAAACTTAAGTCCAGATTTCTTAAGGATCTTTAAATCTTCAAGTTTTTATTTTTTAAATAAGAAGTTTTAAAATCAAGGAGTAAAGCAAGAATTCAATTCAAGTTTAAAATACAAATGATTTGAATAAAGAATGGTTTCAAGTGTATTGAATTAAAAATCTGAGATTTGAATAAGTTTAAAATTGGAATGTTTTCAAAGTAGTTTAAATTTAAATTGTTTATTAGAAGTAAAAATTGTTTCAAATAAATATTTAAATTGATTTTTCTTGTTGAAATGAAATCATTATAAATAGCTATAAAGGAATTTAAACGATTGTTAACTTGAATTTGGAATTTAAATGTATTTTAAACTTAATTTTTAATTAAATTAAGTATATTAAGACTTATCTTATATAAGTTTTAATTATAAGTGATAAATGTTATTTACATTTATTCTAAAAAGGAATATAAATGAATTTAAAATTGGATAATGCTTTAATAAATATTATTTTGAATTTTAGATTCAAACTGGAATTTTAATTTTAATTTTAAAATGCAATGTTCAAAGTGCCCTTTAATATTAATAAAAATTATTAATAAAGAATGGATTATCTTAAAAATTATTAAGAGAATAAAATAATTAAATAAATAAGATAATTAAGGAGTAACTTATTTATTTAATTTAAAATTAATAATTTGAATTAATTTTAATTAGAGATTAATTAAGAAGTAATTAAAGAAAGTAATTAAAGAATTAATAATAGTTAATGATGGTCATTAACTAAAGTTTATACAGTAATTAATTAATATGATTAAATTTTAATAATTAATTAGACTAATTAATTAATGATAATAAATTATGAAATTTATTTAAGTTAATTACTTAAATGAAAGTAATTAAGACATTAATTACTTAATGTAATTAATGAGTTTATTGAGATTGGTTAGATTAATTAATTAAGTTTAATTAATTTTAAACATTTGATTTGATAATAATTACTTTATGTAATTAATGGAATTACTCAGTTAAGTAATTAGAGATAATTACAGGATGTAATTAGTGGATAGTGTTGGAATTGTGAATGTAATTTGGATTAAATTATCTTGTATAATTAATCAAGAGATTAATTAAGAAATTAATTAAATAGTGATTAAATTGATAAGTAATTAAAGGTGGTTAATTACAGATTGAGATTAATCAAAGGTGATTAATAATTATGGTTTAAGTGAGATTAATTACTGAAAGTAATTAATTTAATTGAATAATTAATTAAATATAATTAAAATCGTTAATTAATATAATTAATGATGTAATTAAGATTGATTAATTAATATTAATTAATCAATAATAAGTGATTAGGTGTAATTAGTTAATTGTAGTTAATTAGGGTTAAATGTAATTAATTATAGTTAATTAATTAATGAAGTAATTAGAGGTTAATTACTGTATTTGGTTTAGGGTAATTAATTTTGTGAAATTAATTAAAGTATAATTAATCAGCATTGATTATTAAGATGATAAATTAGAGGTTAATCAATTAATTAATTTGTAATTAATTAATGATAATATAAGCAAGATTTATATTGTGTGAGTAATTAATTTAATTCATTTTAAATTAATTAAAGATGATGTAATTAATTTAATTCATTTTAAATTAATTATAGATAGTATGATCATAGATCATTGCTTATGATGGTTGATATTGGTTGCTTTGAATGGTTTTGAATCTCAGCTATGAGATTAAAAATGTTGAGTGATTGGATGTATTGGGTACATTATGATGATGATATTAATTTTCTTTGATAGTAATAGTCTGAATTATCTGATGTTATGATAATGATAATTATCTGTTGTGAATCTATGAATTATCTATCTGCGTATATATAGATAATATAATTGAATTGTTTTAAACTCTAAAAACAACTTGGACCTAAAAGACACGCTTTGGATGTCGATGAGACCAGGATCGGGTTTCCATATTTGGATATCAGAAAACCACATCGATCCAAATTAACGATAGGTCGTGAATCTTATGTGAAGAGTGAAGACTCGAAGTGTAAGGGCTATACGTTAGTATAACTCTGTGGGTGATTCCGTAATGAGTTTGACGGAATAATACTTATAGATTTGAGATGGAGATTCAGAGTGCAAGGGTTATCGTCGTTAACTCTGAGGGTGATTCCAAAACGAGTGTAACGAGATAATGCCTTCGGTTTCGTTCGAACCCGGAACGAACTTGTATGGATTGAATGCTTTCAGAACATCGTGAGGTGGACGATGAGCATTCTAAGATAATGTGTCCACTAAAGGTAATCGTAGCCTCAAGCCTCATCAACCGGGAATGGCTAAAACAGGGGAGGTGCAGAAAGGCTTCGTGGGTAGCCCCCACTGGAGAGCAAGATTGATCCCTGTCTAGAGGTCCCTTTTTATTCGGCTTAGTGGGAAGTTGTTAGTGCGCACCAACTGCGGGGTTGTCTTGTTCGGAACTATTCAGTAAGGAATGGGTCTGGCCTTGTATTGCAGGGGAGTGGGAGTACTCCTCGGTACGGTGATCTAGGCCACGTACTGTGACGGGCGGTACCCCAGTAGCCCTGCCATTGTATGGAATCCAAAATCCAATAAGTGCCAACGGTTTTGATTGTATTACCCACTTTTGTGGCTAGTAGCTGGAATTTAATGAATGTAACAATTTCAGTTATTTCATATTTACTTGAAAACCCTAGACCTATTATAATATCATTGGATTTCCTATCAAATGTTTTGGTTAGCGTAAGGTAAAAACTTTTCCATGTTTATGTGTGGGAAGTCTTACGTGATACCTTTCTTTTCAAAGGTTTTTTTTTAAGTTAAGCAACTTTAACGTGTTACTCACACCAGACCCATGTCTGACCCGGAGTTTATCTTTTATTTTCATAAACTCTTGGGTACTCAAATTTTTACGAGTAGCCAAGGGATTCAGGTTAGCTTTGACGAATATTGGAGGAGCAATAGAGCAGGAGGCTTCTGCGTTAGATATTAGTATTCTGTTGTGTGTTCTATGTTGTCTCTGAGTTGTATTATGTTTGTAAATACTAGACAGGTGTTTATAACTGTCTAGTATGTGTTGTATATCTGTGTACTCTGATAGTGGTTGTAAACTATGTAATATTTTATGTTATTAATATAATTTATTCATTCCGCTGTTTAGATTCTGATGTGTTGTTTCTTCTTCTTCTCTTTCTTTCTCCTTTCTATCCCTTTCTTTCTTATTAACGATGCGACTTCCTGGAGTTTGGAAGTTGGGTCGTTACAGGAAAAGCCTAGAAATTATTTCCACCTTTGATTTTAAGCCCTCCATGTACATTACGCCTGGATTATTGGCGGCACTTGAGGTTAAGCCTACCCTCATAGATCAGATTAGCTCAAGGCAACGAGAGGATTCAGAGCTTGTAGATATTCTAGAGAGGATTAGTAGAGGAGTGTTCTCTAGACATCTCCCATGCTATTCCATAGATAGTAAAGGATGGATAAGGATAGATGGAAGACTTTGTCTCCCCTGAACTAGTAATTTGATGAAGGCAGTTCTTATAGAAGCACAACATTCTTAAATGACTATTCATCCGGGTGGTGATAAGATATATAGGGACATGAAGAGAGTGTTTTATTGGAGTGGCATGAAGAAAGATGTAGCAGAGTTCGTAGCTAACTGTCTTGTATGCCAAAGAGTTAAGGCAGAGTAGCACAAGCCCGGTGGATTGCTTCAATCATTGGATATACCCAAATGGAAGTGGGATACTGTTTTGATGGACTTCATAGATGGTTTACCCCAATCGAGGAAAGGGAATACCGGTATTTAGGTGATTGTAGATCGTTTGACTAAAAGCGCCAACTTCATTCCGGTCAAGAGTAAGAAAACATCACCTTATTTGGCATCCTTATACGTTTGTGATTTAGTCCGACTTCTTGGAGTTCCCTCTAGCATAGTGAGCGATAGAGACTCTATCTTTACTAGCGAGTTTTGGAGAAGCTTGCAAGAGGCTTTAAGGATGCAGCTTAGATTGTGTACGGCCTATCACCTCCAGGAGGACGGCCAAACAAAGAGAGTTAATAGAGTTCTTGAGGATTTGTTGAGGATGTGCATTCTAGATTTTTGAGGAACTTGGAAGGAGCATCTTCCTTTAGTGGAATTCACATACAATAAAAGTTTTCAAACTAGCATTGGGATGGAACCTTTTGAAGCTCTTTATGAAAGACCTTGCAAGTCGCCTTTGTGTTGGTTGGAATCTACAAAGAGATTGCTACTTGGTCCCGACATGGTTAGAGAGACTTCAAAAAAGATTGAATTGATTAGGAGGAGAATGAAGACGACCCAAGATAGGTAGAAATCTTGTGCAAATAAGCGGAGAAGGTATATTGAGTTTGAAGTAGGAGACTTGGTTTTCATTGAGGTATCTCCGCTAAGAAAGGTAGTACGATTTGGATCAAGTGGGAAACTTGCTCCCAGATTCGTAGGACTGTTCCCCATTGCAGAAAGGGTAGGGAAGATAGTGTATCGGATAAAGCTACCGGAAAGGCTTACGGGAGTTCATGGTGATTTCCATGTTTCGCACTTGAGAAAGTGCTTACATGATTTAGCAGAGGTAGTGGAACCCAGTCAACTTGAGGAAGTTGAAATGGAGAAAGAAGTATCGGGTCGTCACATTCCTACTAAGATCGTTGGACATGATGTCAAGAAGCATAGAAATAAGGAAGAACTTTTGGTTAAGGTGCAGTGGGGAGATAGTACTGAGGATGCTACATGGAAGGCTGAGGAGAAATATTCGTACCTCTTATCCATATTTTTTCGATAGTACGTTTTGAATTTCCTATTTCCATCTTTAGTTTTGAATAGTTTCTTTCCTTTAGTATCCTTTAGGAGGGTAGATTTTAGGATTTAACTTATGGATGACAGGACTGAATGTAAGCATGTTACTAGAATGTTATGTACGATGGACACTAGTGATTGCAAGTGTTTGCCAATGGATGCTAATGGACGTGTATACATACACTAGGCACTATTTTCTCTTAGTAATCGGCCTTACTAGGTCACTAAAGCATATGCATATGGATATGTGGACATTTGCAATTTTATTTTATTTCCATGGTTGCTATAAATGGATGATTAGCATATGATTGTTGCATTTGGATGATGAGTGTAGCACGCATATAGAACTATCAGTTGCCATTATGGAATTTGCATTCATTTGGATAAATGGCACGAACTTGCTTACATCAAAAGGAGGTCGAGTGAATCAGTAGATTGTCTCATCTTTTGCATTAGTTAGGGACATTGACACTACACTATTGCATATAACATAGATTGCACTAGAAAGCTTAAGGACAATGGATGTAATGGATGATGGTTGAATATATGGTTGTAGAATTTGGATGAAAACAATTATTTCATTCTTCTTTCCTTAGAGATTTCTGGGACAAAATTTTTTAAGGAGGGGAGGATGCAACAACCCAAAAACTAAACTATAATAATTAATTAGCGAATTAATTAAATAATAAAACGAATTTGGGAAATTATTAGAATCGAGCTACGGGGTTGCACCATTGTGTCCATGGCGATTATCAGATCAATTTCCGTATATAGTTTGTCAAAATCCAAGATAAAACGATATATACACACACACATATATACATATACATACATACAAACATTTATATATATAAGGTCAGGTCGACCCTAGGGTCGACCCTCACCATTACTAGGTCGACCTACAGGTCGACCCCTACCATGCATGGGTCAACACCAAGGTCAACCTGCCTCTGTATTTGGACGACCATTCGTCCAGATTAAACGATGCCGCGTTTTTTCCTTTTTCTTCAATCCTGTGTGTTCGTGCTTCCATCCGACAGTTTCGAGCGAGCCTATGACATGGTTGCACCAAATTTAATCTTCAAATCCAACGGTATGAGATCCCTAATCTACACTATAAATAAGTCCCTGGCCTAGCTATTTCTCTCATTCAATTTTCTCCTATTTGGGTTCATTGCCAGAGGCTGGACCCTAAATAGAAAAATTTCTAAGGAGGAAACCTTTTTAAGAAAAATATTCTATGATCTAGAAGTGGACCAAGGTAGACCAAGGACTAGAGCTAAGGACCACAGGTGAGTGTTTAGTAATTATTTTAGATTTTTAAGTAATTTAAAATAATAGGGTTCTCAATAGTTGTAGTTTTTTTGCAATTTTGAAAAAATTTCTATATAAGTTATTTACAGCTAGTTTTTAAAGTTCTTTTCAGACTGTTTTATTCAGTTATTTTTTTCCAGCTATTTTATTCAGTTATTACACTTATCTACATTTATTCACTGTTATTTGCATTTATTTAAATCTGTTTTACATTAGAATTTAGCCTATAAAACTTAGTTTCTTTTCATTCCTTTTCGCACGAATAAAATATAAGAATATATAAAAAAAGAGAATAATTCGCAGATATGGATTCAAGCAAAAAACGTTAAATTTACAGAAATTAAATGTAAAATAGGAAAATATGTAAATAAAAAGAAGAAAGACTAAAATAAGAAAATTTGATACATTTGCAAGCATGCTTATAACTAGTGATTATAAAAAAAAATATAGAAAAGAAGAATAACAATTATAACATAGGTTATAATTAAGCATAAAGAACAGTAAAGGATTATTTTAAAACTTACATTAAGTTAATAAGAAAATATAGCAGAAATAACAAAAAAAGGCTAATTTTAAGACTTAGATTAAGTTAATAAGAAAACAGATCATAAATAACAAAAGAGGCTTATTTTAAAAATTACATTAAATTAGTAAGCAAGACCAAAAAAGGGGCACATACCAATAACATTCCCTTTCAGACTAAGACTGATGGTCTCACAATAGTTAGGTGAGGCTGGGCAGGACCCTTTTAGACCAGGACTGTTGGTCTCACAATAGTTAGGTGAGGCTGGGATACAGGGTAAATAAGTAGCCAATAAATAGAAGCTCAAATTGGGGGATTTGGGCAAGGGGCGCAACTAGATTTTGTTTGTTAGGACCTATACTAACAACATTCCCTTTCAGACTAGTACTGATGGTCTCACAAAACACTTAGGTGAGGCTGGACAGGATCCTTTTGGGCTAGGACTGATGGTCTCACAACAGGTTAGGTAAGGCTGGGCATGCTTATGCTGATAGGGTGAGTAAGAGGTCATAAGAGGGGGCGACAGTGAGTGTGTACCAATGCTGACCGAGCGTGCGGCATCGATTAGGGTTGTAATTCGCTACTTCGTTCCAAGTGCTAAATTGGTGTCTTGTGGGACCCGTATGATGGGACTAGCTCACAGTGGCACAATAGAGATAAAATACCAATCAATGGGTAGAATTAGGATCCAGCCTAATTAAAATAGGATTAGGATTTCAACTTAATCACAGTAATCTAAGACAAATGCAAACAATCACAATCAAAGCAAACAGTTAAGCATTATTTATCCCAGTTTTATCTTTCCTTTATTTCTTATACTAGAACTATTGTTAAGTCTATTATCTTTATCTTGCTTAAAAATACCAGTAGTCACTTTCACTCACTAGACTTATAGTCTAACCCACTCCTCTATTTTCCCTTTTCCTCCATAGGCCAGCCGAGGAAAGGACAGTAGATTTGGATTTCTTGGAGACCTATTTGCAGAGCTTTCTCATTCTTCATGTATTCTTCTTCTTTTCAGCTTTCTTTTCATTTGGTTTTTGATGTACTGGTACTTATGAGAGGGATGATTATTTTTATTGTACTCTAATGATGTAACCGAGATTGTGTTTTTCACGAGACGTGTATTTAGTTTTTAAGACATATTCTATTTTGAAATGAAGTGTAATTTTAAATGTATAGTTATTATTTAAACGTTTCCTTTGTTTTTATTTATTTATCTTGTGACGTAGTCTCCATGATGTTTTAGCTATACCTCTAACGCACCACATTCTCTAGTGTTCCCTTTTTAGGTATATTAAGGGGTGTGGAGTGTTTCATCCACCTCTTCTGTATCTGCCCTCCACCAGATCACCTCTAACTATGAGCCCGAACACAGCCGCTCCTCACGAGCAGCCACCACATCAGTTGCTCTAGTCGAGACCCATGCACCTAGTAGCAGCCTCAGCCTTTCTCGCATCTGAATAGCACCTACAACACAGCCTCTTCTATTTAAGCCTCCTCTTTGTTTAAATATATATAATGTGTTTATGTTAATATTTTGAAATATATATATACATTTAATATGTTTATGATAATATTTTGAAATAGATTTTTAATGATTTTTAAATATATATAGATATTATGTTTTAAATATTTGAAGAATTCTGTAAACTATAGGTTTTAATAAATATTGATTTTTAACAAAAATATAATATGAAGATTTTTATTTTAAATATGTGTTTTAAATTTAATATTGATTTTAAGAAAAAATACAATATATATATATATATATTGTTTTCGTCGATCTCTAGTCCACCTTGCTTTGCTTGTTTCCATTGCTGTCTAGAGATTATTTTCGCAACTCTAGCTTATCCGTGAGTATCCGTGTCCATACTTCTCATTCTCGTTGTTTTTCTCTAGTCTTGAAAGGTGAGCGATCACTCACAATGAACATTCTTATATTTAGTGAATTTAATTCACATGAAATGACGATTGAAATGTGTTTTTAAAATTTAATTTGTTAGTAACTAAATTGTTGAATATGATATGTTATTATTTAAATAGTTCACCTATCATTGATATATGACACCATCACATGCTGTATATATATTATATTTAAATCTGTTAATTATGATATATGCTCTTTATTGATATGTTATGTTATTTTATTATTATTATTATATTGTTCCCACACAGCAAGTTCCCTGGTAGTTAGGAATTTTCTATTGGTTGAAATGATACATACCCGAATGATTTTATAGATTAGGGAAAATCGTTATAGATTGAAATGATAAACCCAACCGATTTAATTGATTTTGAAATTTTGGGGCTGTGGGTTGAAATGATATATATCCGTAATTTTTTTTAAATAATTGCAAGTTGAAATGATAAATATCGGTATCACTTGACCAATGGATAGAAAATTATATACAGACACCGTTGTTCTATTTTAAATGATTTTCAAAAATTTTGACATGAAAAATATATGTATTTTAATAAATATTGATTTTTAGAATATAATATAAGGATTTTTATTTTGATATGTATGAAATTTAGATTTTAAATTATATGTTTGGAAATTTTAAATTTATAAGCTAACTTTTAAAAATATAAAATTTTAGATTTTACTTATAATTTTATTATTCTTAAATATATATAAAATAAGATTTTTTACATTACATTTAGTCAAATAAGATTTAATTAATAACAATTAACATAATAAAATTTAATTTAACTAATACATATAATATGCTTTAAATATTTATTTACAATCTATATTAATATTTTTAAAATAGACTTTATAATAACTTAAGTAAAAAGAGATTGGAAATATGAGTTAAACTAGACTTAAAATTTTATTTGTTTAAGAATTGTATTTAATAAAAATTTGATTTGAAACTTATTAACTCTGAGGTTTTAAAGATATGATTTTTATAACTTGGTAGTTGAGTTTTAATTAAAGGTGATTAAATGAATATTTTCAAATTTAAATAAAATTGAACATTTAATTTTGATTTAAGTTTGCAATATGAGTTTTTATTTAAATGCTTATATAAGTGATTAGATAAATATTTTAGAATTTAATATATTAGAAGTTAGATATTTAAATATTGATTTTATTTAAATTTATAATTTGATATTTTACTTAAATGCTATTAAAAATGATTAAGTGAATATTTTCAAATTTAAATAAAATTAAAGTTGAATTATGAAATATAAATGAAATTTATTAAATTGAGTTATTGTAAATTGTTGAATATTTAAACTTTGAAACCTATTGAATTGGAAGTGGAAATAAAATAGCTCAAACCTAGATTTAAAATCGATAGAAATATAAAAAATGGTCTTAATGAGAATTTGAATTAAACCTTTAATCTTTCTAATTGAAATTGTTGAACTGAGATTGTTTAAACTGAATGGTGAAATTGGAAGAAACAATTCTAATTTGGAACTATTTTCGATAGAAACCCTTTTTAATATATAAACTACTTTTAATATATAAACTATTTTTAATATATAAGCTATTTTAATCTATAATCTATTTTTAAATATATAATCTATTTTAATTTATAACTATTTCAATATATATAAACTAATTTAATATTTAAACTGTTTAAGTTGGAACTGTTATGATTTAGATTTAATGGATCTAAAATACAAATATTTAGATATAATGGTTTAAACTATTTTGTGGTTATGATTTTGGAAGTGAATAATGATTTCGAAAGTAAATATGATTTCGAAAGTGATATGATTTTGAAATGAATATGATATTTTGATATGAAGTATGAACTGTTTGAAATAATATAAAAGTGATTTTATAAAATGACCACAGTGTGAAATAAACATTTGGTTGTTAAAGAGACCGAGATCGGATATTGTCACACTCTCTGTCAATACCGAAAACAACCTTAACAACTGTGCATGTAGTGGAGGTTCTAGAATGAAGTCGGATGGTTTGGCGAACGTCTGTACGAGGTATGAACGCAGCCCTGACTCCCTCGAGTCAGCTTGATGTGGCTAAAACTAGAGCTATATCAGGCCAAGTGGTATCGCTCCCCCCCTATCGGGAACATTTCTTCGATACCATTCTATTACTTTGTGACCTGATTGGGTGCACCTTTGATTTGAGAGTGTGTCTCGAGGTGGGCGGTACTAGCTGCTATGCGTTACCACCAGTCCTGGAGTGCAAAACGGTAGTATCTTACGCTGGGCATTGCCTCACGTGCCTTGTCACATGCCTTATCGTGCCCTCTATGAGTTTGGTTTGTGTCAAACACTATGGAGTGCACTCTGATAGCCCTCAAGTTTACAGAGGAATTACGGTACCATATGGACTACTGCATTTATATAATAATGTGTTAAGGGGGATATGGGTAATTCCTTAACACTATTTTAATAGTTTTCTTTACTGTAGACATTATCTATGTAGCATATTGTACTATGTATGTAAATAGTTTAATGAATACTTAGAGGATGGGAATCCCAAACATCCTTTAAGTTATTTGCATTTCACTTGGATATTTCACTTGAGTTAATTTACTAGCATAAGAATGTTAATTCTGACTCGAATGTTTTGTGTTTTGCTTTATGCTCGGGTCAGATTGAGTGTCACAACATTTGAGACTTATCTTTGAAGCCTAGAGCTTTGCCTGGAGATCTATCTTTATCTATTTATCTTCCAGTCATTTCAGTTATTTCCAATTGTTTATGCTCAGACTTGTCAGTTGATTTTGTATTAGTGACTTTATGTATTTGGGATTTTCTGTTGTATTATGTTTCAACTCCGATGTTGCAGTAGCTTCATGAGCTACTATTTACCTATTCTGCTGCTTATTGGTATAATACTGTGTTTGTCATTCTGTGATTGATTTTTTACCGTATATGCTAAGTTTTGCCAAATATAAATTAACAATCTGTTGTCTTGAATAATTCAAGTCTAACATGTGTGGATGACTGTCGATTTGAATGGTATGGAATGACGGGTCATTAAATTAATCGTTTCTAACCTCCTTAATCCATTCCTTCACCATTTTGTACTCTAGTTTCTCTAATCTATATCGTTCTAAGATTATAGAAAATTTTCCAAAAATACTTGCCTCCCAAAGCATGTTTTCGTGGAAACAAAGCATGCTTTGATCAAGAACTTGCATCGATGCAGGCAGATTATCAGTTGTTCTATCTGGATATTTACTGGACTAATATTTATGAATCGTCTTGTTCCTTTAGATTCACATATAAATCAAGATTCATTTTAGATCCATCATGGCTAAGAACTCAAGTCCTTGCTTAGAAGTTAACCATAAATAATTATCGTCCAATGTTTTCTTTGGACTTAACATATCATGGATCATTTATCATGCTATTAACCATCATTAATGATAGTGGTACATTCCTTGATTAGGGCGGTACTTATGGTTCGCCTAGTATCACCTTGCATCCCATCATAAGTAAGTCCAATCAAATCAAGGCGATGGCAATCATCAAGCTCGGTGATCATTATCAAACCCATAAGCGTTCAAACCTTGAAATTAAGTTCTATTATCTTCAAATCACAAGATCATTAGTTTATACTAAGCCCATTCGTTCCCAGTATATAGGGAGCTTAATGTTTTAAAGTGCATCTATCTTCTCACTCCCCAATGAAGGGACTTGATATCTTATACATGTCCATCCGCTTACTCTCCGACAAGGAGGCTTGCATTTCATGGTTCATCGATCCATCTTTCTAGTCATGTAGAATCACAATCTATTAATTCATATTATCAAATGTAAAGGATGACTAAGTTTTGTTAGCATCCCGTAAAATATAAAAATCATATATCGTGCTCAATCAATATATATCATTAGATTCTTCAAACTTTATTTTTCAAATCAAAGTGAATTAAAATAAAAACATATAGTCCAATCTAGGATTACTCTCAAACTTAAAGTCAGAGCATGCGTATGGGATCGATGGGATCGCACATGTGAAAGTATCCATGTAGTAATCCTTCATGGCTTATTTAAAGCAAAAAAAAGTGCAAACAATAAGCCTAGTTCCTAACCATCTCGATTATGGGATAACCCTGCTCAATCCAAATCCTCTTTGCGATTGGGTACATTTGCCAAAACTGATGGTCGCTTCTGCTACACCACTATGGATTGCGTTATTGTTATCTAATTTCTCATGTGTTATTACGATCGCTTACTTTGAACCTCCTCTTCATTTAGATCTCGCAGATGTCTACATTTCTTGGTCCCATGCCCATTTACATCATGGAATGTGCAATACTTTCCTAGTTCCCTCTCCTATTATGTGGGCTCTCTCTAAGTTTATTTCCTATAGGGAAACTGCCCCTTAGTATCAAGGTAGATCCTCTCTTGAGTCATTGTCAAATTTTTGTAAGAGGAAAATTTTAGCTCCCTCTTTTGTCACTTCGATCCTCCAAAACCATCATCACCCTTTCTTTTCCCTTTATCCATTCTGAATCCTGCCTTGGATGGTCCTCTATCTTCTACACCATTAACTTCACTAGTTTCTACTTTCACATCCTCCTAGCCTAAATAATTTTCGTCAGGATAGTAGAAATCAATGAGATCCACTAGCGAATCCCTTTCCGATGCCTTCTTGAAATCGGTCATATTAGCAACTTCGGAAAACACCACCATAATAAAATTTGGCGCATCTACTTTCTAAACTGTAGTGGTTGTTGCGTTGAATCTAGTTTGATACCTCTGTAAAGTTTCAACTTCCTCTTGCTTCACACTCGATAGTGTCATGACATTTTTCGGTCGAACGATATGAAATTTGAATTGGCTCATAAATATTTCCGCCAATTATGTCCATGTGTTGATGGACCTACCATTCAGTTAGTGAATACAAATGGCAACAAATCAGTAATATACAGCAGGAAGTATCATTTCATCACTTGTCCAAAGCACCCAACACTCCCATATATTGGATATATTTAATCAAATGAACTGTTGGATCCCTCTGTGACAACCCACCTTTCTGACCCCAAGGATCAACACTTAATACATCATCGGTATTCGTGTGTCATTGCCCATGCATCCAAAAGATACGTTGTCTTGGGGTAGAATAAATTACAGAAAGAGCAGAATAGAACTACCTCACAATGGAATGGTTACATATAATACAAAATGATATAGTACAAAAGGTTACTCCTTACATGGAGCTATCAGAGTTAAACAAAATTTCCGCATCCAATAGATTTGTAGCTATACATTCAGACTTTACATTTTTTCAGATACCAAACATATTAACATAATCATACGACGGAAATATATGATTGGATAACTAAGGAGCCGTCTGCTCAATCATCTTCTTCGAAGAGCTCCAAAGAAGACTTGTTATTCTCGGACTACTCAAACAGTTCAGGGAAAATAAACAACTCGGATCATACAAATTGTCTGGTATAGGTAAAAATCAAAACAAAAGGAAGTGCATTTAACAATAATATATGGGACCACGCCACTAACACGAACGGGTTTTCTCATACATAAATGAAAACCAAACATAAGAATGAAAAAGAACAATAGGAAACAAATCCAAGCATAGACGATGAGCAAAAATAATATAAAGATCCAAACTAGAATGAATGGAAATAGTCTAAATAAAATCCTAATTGGATAGAATGGATAAAATAAGAAACAGTCCAAACTTGATAGAGTGGACAAAACCTATAATTAAACATCATGAAGAGTGCTCGACTCTTCCCATTGCAATTACAGAAAAAAATTTTGAAGGTTCGAATTAAATAAGGAAAGGAAAATTTCCAATAATGTCTAGAAGGATGCGCCCTCCTTAGAGAAAGTATACCTTCAGAATTATACTTGAGAGCTCCGATGGCTCTCGAAAACCTCCAAGCCAAATCCTGCCAAATGTTACCGAGAATTTGAGTACTTCACATCTCAATGCGCAACACCAAATCCAATTTAGAGTGGACGTAAAAATACCCTCATGGGAGCTTGGCCCCCACGCGCTCTTTGGTTTTAGTCATTTCTGAAAAAGGATATCAAAACTCAACGGAGCAACACACTATCTTAGAATTATGATAATAAAGAAGCTAAAGTAACTGATAGTTGAGAAACTAACTATCGAGGATATAAAATGATCGTATATGGAAAGTAAGTCTTGAATACTTATCACCACTCATTGAATTCCAACTTGTACTATTTCTTGGTTAACAATAATACCGGACAAGTCAAGGTGGTGTTACCTCAAAATCATATCTCACGATTGCTCTTAGCTTTCGAAATAGCGACAACTCTACTTCTTTTATGTGCTAAGTATACAAATAAATTGTTCCCATATAAGTGAATCACTTTAAAGAAATTAATTCATTTCCATAAATGAATCAAACCTTTTCTTTTAAAAATCCAAATTCATGCTTGGCCTCACATTAAAATTATTAGTTTTAAAACACTTTGTTAAAAGAGTTTACTAACTTCAAAACATCAATTTAAAAAGGATTTAATAACTTAAAACATCCTTATTATATTGATAAATTAACCTTAAACTTCATCATACAATTTTATTTTCGATCTTCAAATGTCTTTAAATAATAAAAAGGGTAAACCACTTTAAACCTTGTTAATTTAATTAGTTAGTAAAATAAATTAACTAAACTAATAATTAATTAATTATCGTTATTTAAAAGGAATAAAAAGTCAAAACATCCTTGTTATTTTGATATATTCACTTTGAAACTTTATAAATTAAGTTGATTAATTAACTCCAATAAGCATTAATTAAAAAGGGTAAATCACCTTTAAAACATCATTAATTAAATTAATTAATACATTTAAATATAATTAATTAAAATAAATAAATAAATATATTAGTTAAAAATGATTTGTTAATTATAAAAAGCAAAAAAGTAAAGATTAGTTAGAGTTAAACAGGTTGATAAATTTTAAAATTCATCTATTGAAAAGATTTATTATTTTAAAAGCATTATTAGCAAATTGATTAATTAACTTTAATTCATCATTATTCAATGATGAATTATCCTTAAACATCAATAGATAAAATGATTAATTAATTTAAAAACCCTAAACCGAATAATTAGTTAAATTTAAAACACATCATTGACTAAGTAATTAGTTAACCTTAATCCTTATTAAATAAGAAATTAACTAATTAAATAATCATTATTAAAATATTTAATTATTTTTCTTTTTTTCAAAACACCATTAATCAAAACTTCTTAACTTCTAAAATAATTCCAAGCACAATAATGAAACCAAATGGTTTCGATAAAAGGTGATCTTCAAAACATACCGATAGAGCCATTATCGCTATACGGACAATTCAACAAACAAATATATGATATTAGCCATACAACCAAACATTACATAGCAATGGTTTAAGCAAAATACAATGTAAATGATGATACAACATGTAACAAGTACTTACTAATAATTATATCATACTACAAGAATTTTGATTTTTAGTAGCGCTCAAAAAACTCTACTAAAAGTTTTAGCAGCGTTTTGATGAACGCTATTATAAAGCCCGCGACTAAAAATACCTGATGTTTAGTTGCACTTATTTTAACGCTACCATAAATCATTTTACTGTAGCGTTTATGAAACGCCACTAAATTCTTTTTTTGCAGCATGTATAAAACGCTACCAAAAGGTTTTTTGACGCTACCAATAGAATTTCCAACTTTACCCCTACTTTACGGTTGCATTTACTCAACGCCGTTATATGTATTTTCGTAGCGTTTTTCAAACGCTGCTAAAAGTTATTTATCATTTTGCACCATATTTCCATGCTATTATTTCCCGTTGATGGTCTATTTTGTTTATATCAATCAGCAATCACTCACATAACATCATATTCAAACAATTAAAAAACATATTAATCATATAATCAAATAATATATCCATAACCATTCTAATACAATAGTTTTTTGATAAAATGACAAAACTCACATACAATAACCATTCGTATACAAATTTACACACCTAGTACTAATAAAATGTTATACCAAACTGGTGCTAACAAAATGTTTGATTACCTATAATTCTTTATCGCACGCACAAGTGAAAGCTAGAACCATAAAAGTTCAACTTTGCTCTCTTAGGAAATCCAATGCCCGCATAAGTGAAAGCACAACATATAGCAAAAAATTATGTTAATTCGTAATACTTCAAATCTAATATCAAACATATACAACATTGTATGAGTATATCATATTATAAATAATGTCATATAAATAATCAAAGTTATAAACGAAATGAAATAAATAAAGTCCAATCTTATAGTTATATATAAAATGTTGTTAAATTAGTTATATTATTATTATTTATAAAATTTAATTAACTTAAACTTAGTTAATTTTATAAAACTTGTTTAATTTTAACAAAGCCTAGTTAATTTTTATTAACTTGGTTAACTTAATTATTATTATTATTATTATTCAAACTCGGTTAACTTAATTATATTATTATTATTATTATAAACTTAGTTAAATTTTATGAACTAAGTTAATTTATCATCACCATTGTTATTTATAAATCTTTGTTAAATTAGTCATATTATTATTTATTAATAAAATTTAGTTAACTTAAACTTAGTTAATTTTAATAAATTGGTTAACTTAGTAAATTTATTATTATTATTATTATTACTAAAACTCGGTTAATTTAATTATATTATTATTATTATTATTATAAACTTAGTTAATTATTATAAACACATTTAATTCATCATCGTTATCATAATCATTGCTATTATTTATAAAACTTTGTTAAATTAGTTATATTATTATTTATGAAATTTAGTTAGCTTAAACTTAACTAATTTTATAAACTTGTTTAATTTTAACAAAACTTAGTTAAATTCTATTAACTTGGTTAACTTAATTAATTTATTATTATTAAAAAAGGTTAAATTAATTGTATTATTATTATTATAATAAACTTGGTTAATTTTATAAACTTAGTTAATTCATCATCGTTGTCATCATTATTATTTATAAAATTTTGTTACATTAGTTATAGTATTTTTATTTATAAAATTTAGTTAACATAAACTTAGTTATGTTACTATTATCATTATTATAAACTTAGTTAATTTTTATAAACTTAGTTAATTAATCATCATCATTTATAGAACAATGTTAAATTAGTTATATTATTGTTATCTATAAATTTTAGTTAACTTAAACTTAGTTAATTTTACAAAAGTTATTTAATTTTAACAAAACTTAGTTAATTTTTATTATTAGGTTAATTTATTGTTATTATTAATTTATTATTATTTATCACTTACAAATGATAAAAATTGGAACTATCATGTTCAAGCTACAAACTTATATTGTGAAGAACTTGTATTGATATTAAGATATTAAGATATTGCAAACTATGCATGTCTAAAAATTAACTAATCAACATACCAATCCTTCGGTCCTCTCTCGGGAGCATCATTAGCTGACATAAGCTCATAGGATTCCAGTTCATACGTTTCACTGTTTACCGTCTTATATATTAGCCAACCTATTTGAAAAATAAACATGATACATAAATAAGTATTGCGCATAATTTAGAACACTTGCATATAGTCATGAGTAGATTCAAATGTGCTTGAAAAATAAATCGGCACCCACAGTTGCCTTTGTTCGCAATTGGTTAGATAACACAAAATTTTGCTCAATTTTAGGCGTGTTCATTCACAATCAAAAATCTATAATCAACTATTATATAATGTAACAAACTTTAATTGGCATAAAATGCGTGTAAAACTTTATAACGCAACAAGTGTTTAATCGTTCTATTCGGCATTAGACATTTTTCTAAATGCAAACAAAGCATTATATACCTTTAGCACCATCAGGTTCTTCCCATTTAGATGTTTAGATGCCATCAAATGTTGTACCGCCTGCACTATCAAACAAATAGTCAATAAAAGTAGAAATTAAAAGTAGCCGCTAAAGATGTCATCAACAATTTAGCTTACGATTCCAAAGGAAAGTTCTTCACCACTTGTAAGAACCAAACCTGAATAAATTCTATTTCTTTTTGAAAACTTCATAACATATGTTCCATTGATATTACTTTTCATAGTATCAACAAGCTCATTAATTGCATCTATAGCTACAGGTAAAGCAAGCAGTTTGAACAGGATCACCAACTAAGCAAATGCATATCTTTCCATCATTCTCAGATTCTTTTTTCAAGGAAACCGAAAAAAGCAAACCTTCAATGTATGCAACCCAAACAATTCAATAACTTTGAATCAATATAAGATCTCCGTTCTTTCTATGTTAAAGATCTAAGATCTCGAAACAACTTCTTTATATGTTAATTGCACAATGGAAGATTTAAGAGTTCATGTTCGAGGTCTTCGATATTTTACCAAATCATAACAATAGCTTCAATATATTTACTGCAGGAAAAAAAGTTGCCATTTTAGGAAGGTGAATAAAGGTACCTTGGCCAATGAAACCAATGATTTCTCCTCAAACTCGTCAATAGGGACAGACTTACAGGTAGCTTCTTGTCGAATCACATCCTCATACTACATTCATTCAAAAAGGCAAAAAAATGTTGTAATTCAATTCAATAAACAGGTAGAGATACTGAAATATAAAATCATACAAAACAAAATAGAGAATAACATTAAGACAAATGATCAAAGAATAACATTGACAATACTAACAAACATTAGTTAAAAGAAGAAGAAAAATCTCTTTAACTGACAACTTACACAAGGCATAAATGAATGAGTAAGATCAAAGTTTATTTATAGTGAATGAGCTTGTGGAAAGCCTCCTCCCATAGGAATAATATTCAGCTACTCGTTTACATTGAAACTTGAAACTCGAGATCGTCCTAACATTTTTACATTATTACTAAATTACAGCTCTTTACTAAATAGTTAGCCTGTTGATATATCTATCTATCATGATGAGAGGATTATGTCAAAGATAAGCTGATAAACTTTTGATGCTCTAGAAAAACTTATATGTACTTCCCTGCCGTACTTTATATCATTGAACAAGGTGAATTAAATAAATAGCTATCTCTTAATTATTTCAACAAATAAATGAAAGAATGCTAAATAACCATGAGGACTTGATTAGCATGTGGCCTCACTCTCCCTTCAAATTCCTCTCTATTTTCATCTGTTTGGAATTGCTAGAAAAAAACGCATCTTCCTCTGCCTAAATCAGCATTAAACAACAATAAATACCACAAGATTTAAGATTCGACTTTTCCATTACAAAACTGCTAAGAGGGTGTCTAGTAGTAAGCTAATAAATAGGAAAAATAGCACAGGGAATCTCCAACAAAAATATGAATTTGGTTTAGAATTCATTTTTTTCATAATTTCTCTATCAAAAGTTGTAATCTCCTCTGAATTCAAAAGCAATACAAATAATATGTTTGTGGTTCTAGAATTTGAACCAAGCACCTAAAGGAGGAAACGCCAATTTGGCTGTTCAGCTTCAAGTGTGGACGCCTATTCATTAGGCGCTTGAAGCTGACCACATATTCATTTGGAACCTAGATGTGAAATGGTTGAAGTTTAATAATTAATGGTCAAGTATAAGTGCCTTAGTCTAACTGACCCTACCGTCAAATGTTTTAACTCCCGTAAATGGGACTTATCAATAGACGGTTACTGTCTAGGCACCTATTTAATAGGCCAGCTTGAAAGTGCCTATTTAACGGGTGCATACTATCAAGTACCTATCCAATATGATCCAGAGTGTTGGGAAGAAGTAGCGACTGTAGAATGTTATATCACGAAACGTGGTATATCATGACTTATAAGCTATATGTTAAAAAGATTTAAACAATGTTCCTATACTTTAAGATACCTTTATAAGTTAATTATGTAATCTGAATTGTTTGACAACATTCATAGATATTTGAATCCAAAATAGAAAAAAGGTTGATAAGTAATAAATAAGAATAACAGGTTTATTTCATCTTTTACGACTGAATTTTATCAAAAATTCTACTTATACTAGTCACTTGAAAGTTGAAACTACTTCTAGGTTTCAAATACTAATCAACAATTAAGAGCACTCTGACCCATGTTACATGTAAAGTCATTTAAAATCTATGTGGAAAAAATTGTTTTAACACTGTCAGGTGGACGTGATGCTAAGAGCATCTCTAACCTACATGTAATTGCAATCTAATTGCAAAAGACAATGTCTAATGTTTTGTTTGAACGGTGAACAATAAAATTTAGCATAGCAGGATTTACTTAAAATGAAAAATAATCTTAAATGGTTAAATATAACTTACCTTTGCTTCATTGTCAAATATACATATGCAAATGAGTAAGTAGCCGCCTAACATACTGTTAAAGACTTAAAACTAATTAAAAGTTATAAATCCAAACCACTTTCAAGAAGTTGCTACAAATACAAACAAATAATAATAATAAATGTTTCCAACCTGCAAAATTCTAGCCAACTCTCCATTAGATTTGTCAAATTTATTTTGAAGTCTCCTGTTCTTCAATTGAAACTAAATGGAGGTTGTTGGTTACTGACTACAGATTAGATGATTCATTTTGAATCACTACACAAACTCAGACATGAGATCGAAATGAAGTGCACTATGGCTACTTCAAGATCTAAGACTGTAATCGCTAAGAAATAACAGCATAACTTCTAATTTCGAATCTCAACAAAAGAAAATTACCTAAATTTTAATTTTGATTTTTAAATAAACTGAATTCAATTCATGTGATGAATTCAAGCAACAAACCTCAAAAGCCATTACACAAACTCAAAATAATATTTATTTTCGGATTACCTTTATTTGAGCTAGAGATGAGAAGCCGTAGTTGGAGACTGAAATCGTTGCTTGAGGCATAAGGGTTGAAAGTTGAAGTGAAACAGCGGGAGCTAAAGAGAAACAACAACGGGAGATTTCTTTAGGTTATTCATACGACGCTGGAGGAGAAAAGAAAAAGTGGCCACACAAAAAAATCAGCCAAATTTTTGGCGGGATAAAGTAGTAGCGATCTTTATTTACGTTTACTTTTTATAAATGAGTAACAGATGCACTTAGCATTATATGCTACCGATAAATGCATCTAAAAATCAGTTTGTTGTTGTGTTAACTTTAACTACCAAATTTTCATATAGCTAACCACATGCTTACTAACTTTCAAATGCGACAACTTTTCAAAGCATGAAACAACCAAACAATCAAACCATCACTTCAAATATACAACAAGCATTCATAGGCTATTAACATGAACATTAACATAGTATAAACTTGGTTTAAGAAGGTATGGTTTTACTCACCGAAAGCTATCCAAACCCTCGCTAACTTAGGGTATGACCCAACACTTTCATTCTTATGCAAAAGTTGGAACCTTTGACCCTTAATGCACTAGGTAGGCTCAGTCTTGAAAGAAGAAGGATGTGAAACTTGTTTTGGTAAGGTGGAGTGACTTTGGATAATCATCGAATTCTCCTAGATTTTGATAAAGTAGTGGAGGAAAGTTTTAGAAAATTCTTTTCTCTACAATTTCATTACAAGAATCACTCAATTTAGATTAATTTTGAAGAAGATAAGGTCAAAAAAAGAAGGACCATTTTCGGACTTGAAATTATAGGTCCAAAATCACTTTGTAAACTATTGATATTTTGACATAGCTATACTCGAAATTTGAAGAAGTGATTCAACATAAAAGTTTTAGCCACTGGAATTTGACATGGTTTGAACAAAAGAATAACTTCATTTGGAGAAGATATGAGAGAGATATGACCGGTGGAAAAGGAGGAAAATTTAGGGAGATGAAAAGCTATTTATAAGCAAGTGAAAATGTGAATTACCTAAATGCCCTTGTCCTTTACCCTCCACTACCCTCTTGCCACCTCACCTAGCCTCCTACACCTCATGCATTCGTGCCCCCATTTGGTTCCCTCCCTCCATTTCATGAGAAAACATGTTTAAACATGTTTTATACTTAGTTGCCAAAATGTTTCTAATGATGTGACATTTTCTATTTTACTTTGTTTTTAAATTCTTTTAAACTTACTTATACTTAAGTGTATTTATATACTTATGTACTAACATATGCTAACTTATTTATGTTTATATGTATTATACAAAAGGGTTTACAATATTCTGATAACTTTTTTTTTTGAAATGGTACTTTATATATAACAAATCATTGGGACAACATATCTCATGTCAACTTGTGACCTTTTGCACCAAAGCCGAACCGATTAACCACTTGAACAATGGTGCTTGTCATTCTGATAACTTTTAGGTGATGAAAAATCGAAAATTCGATAAACAAATTCCGGTCATATTTTCGATTTTTCTTTAAACTAAATATTTTTGTAAATTAATTTTGAAACCTATTTTATCTTCAATATATTTATTTTAATTATAAAACGTATTATTTGAATATTAAAATTTATTAAATGTTCGAAAATTAGTGCGGTGAAATTTCAGTATAACGATCCGGTAATTTTAATGGGTTAAATAACGTAATTAACTGAATTTTTTCTTGAAATTAAACAATAAAATTTTGCAATAAAATTTTTATATTTGAAATACGTCTATTTAAAACATAACAAATGGTAAATTTTCATTGCAAAATATGAAGGCTAGTTTTATTGTGTAATTTTCAATTTTCAACTTAAATCTGTTAAAATTGATGGAAATTGAATGTTTTCGAAATTTGAATATTTTTATATAATAAAAATGTAGATCAGTTTCTAAGTGAGACGTCAAAATTCATTTCATCAAATTTGGACCTCTCCAGCCTCGTTTATCTTATTTTTGATGAAATTGCAGCATTTTCGGTAGCGAAAAATCGAATTTCATAACGTGATCATATCATTGATATTTGTGTACCATTCTGTCTGTCTCGTCATGCTGATCTCCGCGGTATATTTATTTGTGCATTTCGAAGCCCGGAGTACGGTGAAATTAGTGAAACAGTCAACCGTATCGGTATCCTTTCAAGTCTATTTGTTTGCCGTGACCATTCAATTATCCACCACCGTATAATTCCAATAGACATTCGTTATTAATATTTTCTGTATTTAACCCACGACCTTTTCTATTTCCACTGTTTAAAATATAGATATGTTGTTCTTTCATTTCTTCTCTGGTTACTTCGAAATGTTTTTTCGTATAAGTTTGCTTTCGGTTATTTCATTTTGGAAGGGAAAGGTTATAGGACTATATAAAAAGGCAAAGTTTATATGTATAACAGATCTTCTTTCACCCCGCAACCTTTCTTCTCCTACTTTTTTTATTATTATTATTTTCGTACGTAGCTTGCTTATATTTATTTTACAAGCCGAACCTGTTCACGTTCACCTTTCCTTTGCACGTGACCACCGCATATGCTTCCTCATCATCCACATCACCACCGCAATGACCTCCGTCCTGACACTCTAGCCCACTGCCAAATCATGTCTGCCACATTACCATGCACGAACGACCCACCAGCAACCCCTGACCCGCCACATCACTTCCCTCCCTCTCAACCGCTCCTCCATACCACCGCCTCCACCTTTTTCGGACTTTCCAGCATCGAACGCACACAACCTGTAAAGAAAATGTAAAAATGTAGTAAAGCTTTATTGATACAGATGTAAACAACGGAGTTGTATTTTTATATAACTACAAGATACTGATGGGCTCAATATAACATAGTTCGGCCCAAATAGACACTTGATACAAAATAGCGTTGTTCTCTGATATCATTCATTCCATTATTCCATTACCCCCCCCCCTCAAACCTAACGCTAGGGTTAGGGTTTGTGAGACTTGCGATTTTGAGCCACCGGAGGAAAATTTGCTTTTTTTGTTTATCTCTGATGAGAAATACTTTGTAACAATGAAATTAGAGAGAGAGCATCTTAGTTTGTGAGATGCTCTTTCTTCTGGTTTGGCTGAGAGATGAGATCTTGATCGTCTTCGATTTCAACTTTGGTTGCTTCTGGAATATAGATCTGCACTTTGGATCTGAGATTAGTGTTAGCTTCATCCACGTTGAGCTCTTGCCTAAATCTAATGAAGTTTGGCCGAGATAGTGGCTTTGTGAAGATGTCGGCTTTCTGGTAAGTTGAAGGTACGTATCTGACTTCAATTTTTTTGCCGATTACTTGCTCTCTCACAAAATATAGATCAAGTTCAATATGTTTTGTGCGAGAGTGAAGTACTGGGTTTGCTGTGATAGCAATTGAACTTTGATTATCACACCAAATGGTCGGCTTACAGTCAAGTTTGATTCTTAGTTCATTCAGTAGAGAAGTTAGCCACATAATTTCTGCAGTGATGCTATCAATACTTCTATACTCGGCTTCTGTGCTTGATCTAGATACTGTAGATTGTTTTTTTGCACACCAAGATATTGGGTTCTTACCCAAATAGATGCAGTATCCCGTAGTTGACTTCTTGTCATCCTGATCTGTGGCCCAGTCTGCATCACTGTAACCATTTATGCATAACTTTGTACTTGCTTGCATAATTAGACCATGGTTGATTGTACCTTTTAAGTATCTTAGGATTCTTTTAACTGCCTTCCAATGTTCATCATGTGGCTCTTGCATGAACTGACTTACTTTGTTTACACTGAAAGAAATGTCTGGTCTTGTGATTGTGACATACTGTAGTGCTCCCACAATGCTTCTGTATTCTTTGCCATTTAGAATTGGTTCACCTCTATGTTTTGATAGGTGACAGTTGCTTATCATTGGAGTGGGCAGTGAGTTTGCTTTGTCCATCTTGGCCTTGATTAAAATTTCATTGATATATTTTCTTTGGTTTAAATGAATTTCTGAATGAGATGTTCTTTTGACTTCTATGCCAAGGAAGTAGTTTAGCTCACCCAAGTATTTGATTGAGAATTCTTTCTTGAGACATTGTGTGATGTTCATGATTTCTGAGTTATTATTCCCTGTAATAATAAAGTCATCAACATAAATTAGTATGTACACAGTTATGTTGTCAGAGAATTTAGTAAATAATGAGTTGTCAGATTTTGTGGGATTGTAGCCATGTTTTGCTAATATTGTCTTTAGTTTGTCAAACCAAACTCTTGGTGCTTGCTTGAGACCATAGAGTGCTTTGTTGAGTTTGCAAACTAGCTGATTTCTGTTTTCTTGAATTAATCCATGTGGCTGCTCATGTACACTTCCTCCTGCAATTCACCATTAAGAAAGGCATTATTAACGTCTAATTGCCTGATTGGCCAATTCTTATATAAGGCAATAGTTATATGACTCTAATGGTAGTTGGTTTCACAACAGGAGAGAAAGTCTCATTAAAATCAAATCCATTCTGTTGTGAGTACCCCTTTGCTACCAGTCTTGCCTTATGTTTAAGAATTGTGCCATCAGGGTTTCTTTTTAATCTAAAAGTCCATTTGCATCCAATTATATTTTTATCCTTTGGTAATGGTACAAGATCCCATGTCTTTTTTTTTATTAAAGCATTATATTCCTCATGCATAGCCTTGCTCCATTTGTCATTTTGAATTGCCTGTTCATAGGTGCTTGGTTCTGTGAGCTCTGACTCTATGTTATACGTTTTTGGTTTAAATATTCCACACTTTGCTCTTGTCATCATGTGGTGTCCAGTATTTGCAGGTGGATGCCTATCTTCAACAGCAGTTCCTGATTGAGTACTGTATGATTGAGTGTCATGCAGTACTTGACAGGTGTCTGGAGGATGACTGGTGTCTTGTGATGTGCTATCAGGCCTGGTTGGCGCATCAGTGGATTCTTGACCTGGTTCAATCATGGGCACTATGTGTTGAGAGCTGATGCCACCTCCTTCATGATGATCAATGTCATTCATAGGTATGATAATTTCTGGTGAAGGTAGCACTTGAGGTATTGACTGCTTTGGATTGCAAACTTTCTGAGTTGTTTTAATTTCTGCATTGCTAAAAGGGAATTCATGTTCATTGAACACAACATGTATGGATATGTATACTCTTCCTTTGTTATCAATGCATTTATATCCCTTCTGATTTGTAGCATATCCAATGAAAGTACATGGCTTTGACCTGTAATCAAGTTTGTGTACATTATATGGTCTTAAGTAGGGAAAGCATAGGCATCCAAAGGTCTTTAGACTTTGGTAATCTGGTTTAACACTGAATAGCACTTCCACTGGACTTTTGAATTTTATAATTTTTGTGGGCAGTCTATTAATCAGATAGACTGCAGTGGAAAAGGCATCTGGCCAAAATTTTAATGGTAAAGATGCCTGTGCTATCAGTGTTAGACCAGTTTCAACTATATGCCTATGTTTTCTCTCTATTAGACCATTTTGTTCTAAAGTATATGGACATGTTATTCTTTGAGTGATACCTTTCATCTCAAAGTAACTTTTCAAAGGTAAAAATTCTTTTCCACCATCTGTCTGTATGACTTTCATTTGACAGTTTGTTTGCCTTTCAGCATTAGTGATAAATTGTATCACAGCATTCCTAGTTTCTTGTTTAGACTTTAAAAAATAAATCCACACATATCTGGAGTAAGCATCAATAAAAGAGATGTAATACTTGTATCCATAGTCAGTATATATTGGGGCTGGTCCCCATAAATCTGCTGCAACAAGTTCGAGAGGCTTGTTGTAGACAGTTTTTGAGTATGGAAATACAAGTTTATGACTCTTGCCCATTTGACAAAATGTACAGATATAAGAATCAGGAATATTACTAATATGAGTATTGTCACAACTGCTCAAAACATGTTTCATTACATTTAAACTGGGATGACCCAACTTATAATGCCATACATCAAAGTTTTCAGTGTTCTTAACTTCAGAAATATGACACCAATTTTTATCACTTTCAACACTTCTTGAGTTTGGTACATCAAATTTATAAAGTCCTTTGTGTTCCCTACCCTGCAAAATCACTTCAGTAGTTAGTTCATCTTTAACTAGACAATGTTTAGGGTGGAACTCAAAGTATACATTATTATCTTTGGCAAATTGTGACACACTCATTAAATTTTTTCTAATCAATGGAACCATTAATAGATTGTTTAGATATAATTGTCTGGTTCCATTGATACTTGCATTTCCTATATGAGAGATTTTTATAGATTTGCCATTTCCCATACATAAAGATTGTGTACCTTTATATTCTCTGTTGCCAAGATTTAGATTTGCCATGTTGTTTGTTACATGATTGGTTGCACCTGAGTCAGGATACCAACTTTCATCATGTATATCTTCTGCTTTTGCTGCATTTGTGTTTGTGTTGTCTGATGAGGACTCCTGTTGTGTGCTGACCATGTTGACATTAGGATTCCGAGTTCTTGAATTAGTGTTGCTTTGTTGAGCTGGTGTAAAGTTGGCATCAAATCTGAAATAACATTTGTTGGCAGTGTGACTGTATTTTTCACATATCTGGCATCTTGGTTTGTTATTGTTGACATTCCATCTACCACCTCTTCCTCTTAATCTGGTAGATTGACCACCCCTAGAATTATTTGGTTGGTTTCTATTGCCTTGATTTCTTTCTTGATTTCTACCTTTGCTTACTGTTGCATAGTTGACATTGCAATCCCAATTTGCTAGTTTCTTTTGTTCTAGTCTTCCCTCATGTGCAATGAGAATAGATTGGACACTTTGTAGAGATGGCAGTTTTTCATTAGATGATATTACAGCAACTACTGCTTCATAGTCATCATCCAAACCACTTAAGATGCACAGTTTGTTCTGTATCAGTTATCTTGTGTCCAGCAGATGCTAACTGATCACAGATTGTCTTGGCTTTGGAGAGATATTCTCTCATGCTGACATTATCTTTTCTCAAGTTTTGAAGTTGTCTTTTATATTGCATTATCCTTGCTGCAGATTGAGAGCTAAATATTTGCTCGATGGTGTGCCATATTTCACTGGTGGTTTTGCACCCAATGAGTTGTGGCAGTAAACTTGCACTAATAGATGATAACAGCCATGAACTTATTAAGCTATCTTGTCTCTCATGAATAGTATATTCTGAATTACTTACAAGTTTTCCTTCTTGATCTGTAGTGAATCTTAGAGGAGTAATTAAAGTCCCAAGAACATACTCTTGCAGTCCATACCCTCTGATGGCAGTTTCAATTTGAAATTTCCACAACAGATAGTTGGATTCATCAAGTTGTATGGTGATGATCTGACTTTGAGGTTTGATTATGGACTTGATGAGATCTTGAGTGATGCTGGATTGTTGCTGAGTGGTTCTTGATTGATTGTGTGGGCCATTTGAGTTATCACTACCCTCCTCAGACATGATAAAGAAGTATTTGTTGACAAGATGATATGCTGAATCAAATTACTGAGTTGCAGGCAAGAAATAAGATGAGGTGCAGCCTGATTAGGCCAGAATGATGATCTGAATCTGACTGGTGATCAGGCATGGCACTTTAGGTGAGTTTATAGAAATCTTTGACGATCTGATGAATGGAATGCAGCCAGAGGATAGATAGATGATGAAATATCTCTGATATCTTCCTCTTTGGCATGGTAGCCACTTCAAATGATGATGTTGTACAGTTGTTAAACTGTAAAATGGTAATCTCAGATGATGAGATTAACTCTGATGAGATTCGATAATTTCTTATCTTCTCACCTTTTATGAATCTTGAGGATCTTGATTTATTTGCTGTTAGGCGTTATACTTGCTCTGATACCATGTAAAGAAAATGTAAAAATGTAGTAAAGCTTTATTGATACAGATGTAAACAACAGAGTTGTATTTTTATATAACTACAAGATACTGATGGGCTCAATATAACATAGTTCGGCCCAAATAGACACTTGATACAAAATAGCGTTGTTCTCTGATATCATTCATTCCATTATTCCATTACAACCCCACCCAAACTCCGCCATGCATTGCCTCCCCACCTCCACGTTCCACCACCAAGTCACCCACCTCCACTGTACTCCAACCTGCAACCACCAGCATTCTCCATGCTTTCCGCCTCCCTGTCCCCACATCTGCTCCAACCACAACAGCCTTGCCTGATCGAGCATCTCCCTTCCCTCACCGTGCAACCACTTTCCTATCTCCTTGCTCGCCCTGTGCATTCCAACGAATAGAACACAGCCGTGTATATGCTGCACGTCCTCTCCCTTGAACCACCTTTTTCCAGCCTTCTCCTCTTTCTACTAAAAAAATTGAAAGTATATTGTATAACAAATTTTTGTTTTACTGGAAATGCTCTTGTCCTTCTCCTTCATTTTGCCGACCCAACCTTGTCTTCACATATATCAGCCTTGCATCCATCAGATCTTCTTCCGAGATCGACCCATGCCCACGCTGCAGCCATCCACCTTGGCAACTTAAGCTTCTATCCTGGTAATATATATGTTTTATATATATTCTCAAATAAATCCTCTTGTTCCTACATATATATTGTGGGACCTATGGTAGTATTATAATAAGTATATGCAGACCTTATTCGAGCCTGTTCATTTTGTTTATATGAACAGTGCTTGTATTTGTTTGAAAGTAACAGGCATTTGTTCACCTGCATGGGAAGGTTATATTGTCAAGCTTTGTTCTTTCTCTTTTTCTTGATTATATATATATGTGTGTGTGTGTGTGTGTGTGTGTGTGTGTGTGTGTGTGTTTGTAATAATGTTCAATTTAATGCTAAAAAGGAAAAAAATTGTACTTTCTAAATCATAGGTGTTCACATGGCTTATGATCAGATATATATAAGTCTATATGTTTATAAAATTTATGATTACATCCTTAAGAGTGAAATTATATTGTTTGTAGTGTGTGTGTCTATATATATATATATATATATATATATATATATATGCAGTTTATTTATATACTGATATTTGAGGACTGATTTTAAAATAATGATATAGTAGAACTGTGAAGATATGGTTCAAAGTAATTACATTAAAGGTTAGTATGTATGATATGTTTAGAGTAGTAAATAACTTGTTTAAAGATGTGTATATAATATGTTTGAAATATTCACTTGAATTTTTGTTAATATCTTTGAATTACGTTTTTGTAATAGCTTTAATATATATGTTGTGTTTAAGTATTCGTTTGAAAATTTTAAAAGTAATACATGAGTTTCAATAAATATCATTTAAAATACATATATAGCTTACATATATAAGTTCACTTATATAATTAATTTTTCATCGAATCCAGTTCATCATGATTTACTTATTTCTCGACGCTGTCCAGAAATTGGTCGCAGCAGCAGTTCTAGCTTTGTCGTTGTTCCGCATGTCGTATCTATGTCCATGCGTGTATCCATGTCCATTATTTCTCATTCTTGTTATTTCTCTAGCCTCGAAAGTTGAGTAACCACTCACGATTAACATTCTTATATTTAGTAAATTTAATTCGCTTGAAATGACAATTGAAATATGTTGTTAAATTTGAATTGTTAAATTATTTAATTGTTAAATATGATATGACATTTTCTGTAATTGTTCACCTATAAGATATGACCCCATAACCCTGTTGCATACATTATATTTAAATTTTTTGCTAATGATATATGCCCGTTGTTGATATGTTATTTTATTTTCATATTTTTTCTCACTCTGCAAGTTTCCTGTTAGTTTAGAAATTCCCTATGGGTTGAAATGATACATGCCCGAACAATTTTATAGATTAGGGAAAAATCGCTATGGGTTGAAATGATAAACACAAGCGATTTTCATTGATTTTGAAATTTTGGGATTGCGGGTTAGAATGATATATACCCGTAGATATTTAAATTGCGGATTACAATGATAAATATCTGTATCACTTGACCATATGATAGAAAATTATATACGGCTACCGTGGGTCTATATTTTGAAAATAATGTCAAATTTTTAAAGGAAATATATGAGTTTTATAAATATTTATTTTAAAATATAATATATATACATATATATGTTATTTTATATATGTGCAAATGTCTTCCATTCTGAGTATTCTAGAAAATAAATTTACCACTGACAACTTAACATTCTTTACTAATTCACTAAGTGACGAGCAGAACTACATTCATGATAATGATGTAGGAGGTAAAGGTCATGTCTTACTTTTATGGAATAAAAAAATTTGGAATTTCGATCTCTTGGAGAAGGATGATCAACATATGACTGTTAGTGCTGGCTCAATATGACTTTAAGTTGTGTTTATGCTAGTAACTTGGCTTCTCATCGGACTCACCTTTGGCAAGCCATCAAAGAAGTTGGTAAAACTGTCGAGAATCCCTTGATTGCTCTGGGGGATTTCAATTCTATGCTTAGGGCATAAGAGAAAAAACGAGGTCTTATCATGAGAGTATCCCAACTAGAAGAGTTCAACAACTGCATCATTGGAGCGGGACTGCAAGAACCATCCACTGTGGCCTGAAATTTACATGGAGAAGCGGAGAAAGTAAAAAAATTTCATGTAAACTAGATAGAGTACTAGTTAATGTGAACTGCATTAATCTACTTTCTAACATTAAGGTTAATATCCTCCCCCAATCTACTAGTGATCATTGCTTTATCCTTGTTAATTTAGTAGAAAAAGGATTGAATGATAATGGTAAGCCATTTAAATAAGCTAATCACTGGCATGAGATAGAGGGATACAACCAGGCCATACAAATTAATAATATACCTCTGGTAGAGGGATCTCAATGCTACAAGCTACTTCGTATTCTCAAAACAGCAAAATGTAAAATTAAAAACTGGAATAGATGCAGACCCAAAGATGGAGATCAAATATCCAACATATAGAACAATGTGAGGAATTTTTATTATTGATAGACAATGGAACTGCTAATGATGACACATAGAGAAAATATTATCAAGTCCAGGGGATTCTAAAAGAGGCTCTCGGAACTAAAGGTACTGAACTCAAGGAAAAAGCTAAAGAGAAATGGATTGCTGAAGGGGATGAATGCACCAATTTTTTTTACACCAAAATGGCAATTCGTAGTAACATGAACAATAATTTTCATCTTGTTAACCAGGATGGAAATGTACTATCCAATGTAGCATATATTGAGGAACAAGCAATCAAATATTATTATGACATGTTCAATGGGGAAGTTAATACCAACTTACCAGACATTAAATGTAGAAGGCAAGTAAACTCCAGAGGTAGAAGAATGCTGTCCATACAAATTACCAAAGCTGAGGTGCTGGAAGCTCTGCAATCCATCCATATTAATTCCAGCCCCGGACCAGATGGCCTCTGATCCAAGTTCTACCTCCTCCATTGGATTGACCTGAAAGAATAAATCACATCAGCTATGCAAGATATTTTTCAAAGTGGTAATTTTTTTAAAGAAATCAATCACACCTTCATCTGCCTTAGTCGTAAAAAGACAGTCCATTAAAAATCAAGGATTATCGACCTATTGCTTATTGTAATGTGATATACAAAATTATAAGCAATATCTTATGCAATAGAATGAAGCTTATCTAACCAGATCTTATTTCTGAATGTCAAAGTGCATTCATCAAGCGTAGAAGTATCTCTGAAAACTCTCTCATGGAATATGAACTAGTTAGAAACTTTAACAAACCAGGAACTAATAAATTCTGTCTAAAGGTTGACCACCACAAAGCATATGAAAAAATTAACAGACACTTTATCATTCATGTGCTTAATTCTATGGGGTTTCCAGCAAACTTTGTGAATCTTATAAAAGAATGCATTTCTACACCTACCTTTTCTATCCTGATCAATGGCATACCAAAAGGTTCTATAGGATCCAATAGAGGTATCAGGCAGGATGACCCTCTATCACCTTACTTGTTCGCAATTGCTATGGAATACTTCTCGTTACAATTGGAGTTGGCTATTCACCACAAGACTATCTAGTCTATTTTTAACATCCAGCCTATCATGAGTCACTTACTCTATGCGAATGACTTGATCATCTGTATAAAATCCAGTTATGAATCAGGAAAAACAGTTAAAGACATTTTTCTTAGCTTCGGAAAATATGATGGCCTAAAAGTATTTGAGCAGAAAACCAAATGCTATTTAAACAAAACATGTAACAGAAAAGCAGAGGTATTGGATCTCTTGAATGTGAAAGAAGGCATTCTTCCTATGAAATATTTAGGTGTACCCCTATCTTCCAATAAGCTCACTGACAGGGAATGTGCAGCTCTGATATCCTCCATTAGAGACAGACTACAGGGCTGGAGCTCCAAACTTCTATCTCTTGCTGGTCGAGTTGAATTGGCGCATACTGTTATATACTCTAAAGTCAATTTATGGCTGCAAACTTTTCAATTGCCTGATGCTTCAATAAATAAAATTGAAAAAGTCTGTGCAAATTTCATATGGAAGGGAGGTATTCACAAAATCAAATTTGAAAGTTTATGCCGACCAAAAGATGAAGGAGGTGTGGGACTCAGAAGATTTAAAGACATGAGAACAGTTTACACTTTGAAATATGCATAGAGAATTATCAATGGCAAGGGTCTATGGGGCAAATGGATGAGACAAAGGTACATTAAAGGCAATTTTGGAAAACGTCTATAGATAATAATGCTTCATCTAACTGGAAAGCAATTCTGAGAGCAAGAAATATTCTAGCCTCGTGCTGCACTCGAGAAATGGCTGCAGGGAGGGATACAGACCTGTGGAGAAGCCTCTGGATACATGGTGAATCCTTGATTGATATTTTGAGCCTTAATACATTTTCTGATTTCGGATGTCTAGGTAAATGTTTACAAGATATGATCTATAACAATGCTTGGAACTGCTCTTCCTTACCAATAAATCAAGATAAAAAGGAAAAAATTCAATCTATGCCAATTTATAGTAGGAGACAGAATGACATATGGGTACGGAAATCTACTCCTAATGAATTTACCACAAAGTCTGCATAGAATTAGGTTGGATAAAAAGATAATAAAACATTATGGAGAAAAATTAGATGGGATCATGTGAACATCCTGAAAATGGCCTTCACAACTTACAAAGCTATAATGAGAAGACTACCTACCAGAGACAGGCTATCAAAATGGGGAGTGATAAATGACACTGCTTGTGTCCTATGTAATCAGCAAACCGAAACACATGAGCATCTATTTTTTGACTATAATTTCTCCAAATTGGTGTGGAAATCATTGAAAAATTCTTCAACCCAATCAAGTAGCTTAGGAGAAGGGATCACACACCTGATTCAGAGAGGAAACAGCAAAGACTTGGAAGCCAAATTGAACAAAATAACCATAACTGTGGCTTTTTGGAGCATTTGAAAAGAGAGGAACCGTCGCGTGTTTCAAAACAAGCAAAGAAGTCATTTTGAGGTCAGTAAGCTTGCAAAAAGAGACAAGCAGATAATTCAAAGGAAAATTAAAAATAATTCCATTACCAAGCTTGAATAAGATGAAGCTCGAATTGCAGAAGTGGATCCTAGCTTTCCATTGGTAGGAATCGCAAGTACGAGTTATCTTCACCAGCCACTATGAACGAAGGAGGAAGGAAAAAGAAGCTGATGTAGTTCTGGAAAGTACTTACTTGATTTTAATGTAATGTAGGATTTGTCTTTATAGCACTGTACCATTTTGGGCTGACGCTATGGGCTGAAATGCCTCAATAAAATTCTTACCCATTTACAAATATATATATATATGTATGTATGTACGTATGTGTAAATTTAGACTTTTAAAATTATATGCTTTTTTGAAAAATTTAAATTTATAAGTTAGTTTTGAAAATATAATTTTGAGATTTTTCTTATACTTTTATTTTTTTTAAAAATATATAAATTAAGATGTAATATAAAATACATTTAATAATAAGATTTAATTTAATAAAAATGTAATTTAATTAGTTTATAATATTTTAAGTATTTATTTAAATTTATATTAATATTTTAAAAATGGATGTTTTATAACTTTAATAACAAAGATTGGGAAGATATATTATGTTGGCTTGGAATTTAAATTGGTTAATAACTGAATTTCAATAAGAATTGATTTGAACTTATTGATTTTGAGATTTTGAAAGATATGATTGATAACTTGATTTGATAAAAGGGTGATTAAATGAATAATCTCAATTCTAAATAAAATGTTGAGACTGAATATTAAATATTGATTTAAATTTATAAATTGATATTTTATTTAATTTTTATTAAAATGATTAAGTCAATATTTTCCAATTTGAATAAAATTAAAGTTAAATGTTGAAATCTAAATGAAACTTATATTGAAAATGTTGAATATTTAAACATTGAATCTTATTGGAATTGAAGAGATAGTGCGAACCCGAATTTGAAATCGATAAAAAAATTTGAAATGATTTGTTGACAATTTGAATTGAATCTTTAACCTTTTAAATTGAAAGTGTTGAACAGGGGTTGATTTAAATTGAATTTTTGGTATTTAAGTTGATTTGAATCGATTCGTGAAGTTGGATGAAACAATTCTAATTTACGAACTATTTCAGTATAATCTCTTTAAATAAATATAAACTATTTTTAATTTACAACTATTTTAATATATTTTTTAATAAAAATTAATTTAATTTTTAACTATTTTAATATATATACTATTTCAACATCTAAACTGTTTAAGTTGGAAGGGTAATGATTTCAAAAGTGTTACGATTTTGAAAGTGTTACGATTCTGGAAATGATATTATTTAAAGTGAATAATATTCTCGAATTGATGGGGTTTTGAAATGAATAAGATATTTTGATATGAAGTATGAACTATTTGAAATGAAATGACCACGATGTGAAATAAGCGTTTAGTTGTTAAAAGACCAGGATCAGATATTGTCATTCTATCTGCCAATACCAAAAACCACTTTAACAACCGTGTACATGATGGAGATTCCAGAACGAAGTAGGAGGTTCGACGACGGTTAGCGCAGCCCTGACTCCCATGAGTCAGCTTGATGTGGCTAAAATAGGAGCCACGCCGGCCAAAGTGAGGTCATTCCTCCGATCGGGCACATTTCTTCGATAATATTTTATTACTTTGTGATTTGATTGGGTGCACCTTTGATTTGGGAGTGTGTCTCAAGGTGGGCGGTAATAGCTGCTATGCATTACCACCAGTCCGGATCCGCAAACGATATATCAACCCTGGCATTTCCTCGCGTGCCTTGTCACATGCCCTATCGCACCTTCTACGAATTTTTTGTGTCGTACCTATGGAGTGCTCCTTGATAGCCCACTTGCGAGTGGAGTTTGCAGTATCTGTATAGACTAGGCATTATATAAAATGTGTTAAGGGGGATATGGGTATCGTCTTAATGCTATTTTAATTCTTTACTTTACTGTAGACGCTATTATAATAGCGTATTGTACTATATAGTAGATAGTTCCACGAAACCTTAGAGGATGGAAATCCCAAACATCCTTTAAGTTACTTGTATTTCAGTTGCCATTTCACTTGAGTTGAATTTATTAATATTAGAATGTTAGTCCTAACTCGATTGTTTTATGTTTTGCTTTATGCTCGGGTCAAACTGAGTGTCATAGTACTTGAGACTCACCAAAGAAGCTTGGATCTTTGCTTGGAGATCTATCTTTGTCCATTCAGCTTCTCAGTTATTTCTAGTTGATTTATGCGGACTTGTCAGTTCCTTTCTATCGATACTTCTGTGTATTGGATATCTGTTGTATTTTGTTTAAGATTCTGTTGTTTATATAGTAGCTTCATGAACTATTATTTATTTATTCCACTGGTTATTCTTGTATTATTCTGTGTCTATGATTCTATGATTGGTATATTTACTATATATGCTAAGTTTTGCCAAATATAAATTAAAAATCTGTTGTTTTGAGCAATTCAAGTCTGACATGTATGGATGATTGTCAATTTGAATGGTTCGAAATACCAGTTTGTTACATTTGGGTCATGCACTCTTGCCCCCTTAAATAATTTCTTCCTCGAAATTTACCATAATCCTATCCCAGAAATAGCTAACACATTAATCAAATGTAACTTATCCAGCAAAAAGTAGTATGATATAAATTTATATGCAACCAAATTTAGAGAATAGCTTTAATAAAATACTGTGCATCCAACCATATCAAAAGGTAAATTTAGAACTAAATGCTCAGGCTCTTATATTTAATTTGCAAATTCCTTCCAAAAAGAAATGTATTAAAACCAAAACCAAAAATGACTAGAGGGGTTCCTCCTACTAAAACATGTAAAACTCTAGAATCAAAAGAACATGGAGCATACAGCGGTATTCCGGTTCCTCCAAATACAACAATTAGAGTGAACAATCATTATTTCTTTCCAAAAATTTTCAAAATTGTTTTTTTTTCAAAAAAGCCTGGATTTAGGTCCTTATAAACAACGATTCATAAACCTTGGTTTACAATTTTAACTTTATAAACTATGGTATATAAGACCACATAATCAATCAATCAAATTCAGTTAAATCAAATCAATCAAATTCAGTTAAATCAAATCAATCAAATTCAATTAAATCAAATCAACCAAATTCTATAAAGGAATACACTAATACTATCAGTCAATCAAATTCCATAAGGGAAAAATCTAACACTAAACATTATTTAAAATGTCAAAATATTAACAACAAGCACCTAACTTAGGTCCAAAACTTTCTTAATTGCCCAAAATATAGATAATTATCTAAGCGTACCATTCTTTGCTCATTAACCTTTGATTATTGCTTAGAAGATTATCCAAACTACTCGGACAAAATTGAGAGCTATACTATAAAATTATTGGTTTCTTGACTACACCTATCTTTCTAAATCACATGAATTTTCATTTAATATTATATTCAATACTAAAATTATTTATGAATTATTTCATAAATTTTTATCTAGGTTAAAAATATTTTATAAAGTTATTTCTTGATGAAACACCAAATAATAACTTAGAGTGTTAAAATGGACGTTGTTTGTAGGTTGGCCCAAAACAACAAATAGTTTTACAAATTATATGTTTTAAACAAAAGTTATGGTTTTAGTGAAACAATGTCTACAAAACCTTCCTACCTTTTTATCTTAAGGTGTCATAATGAATGATGTTTATGGATTAGCCCAATAACACCAATTAGTTTACGCTGCTTAGACGATTAAATAATATCTATGGTTTTGATAAAACAATGTTGTCAAAACCTTCCTATCTAGTCAAACCCATTCAAAGCAGTGTTAACTTATCCCTTGTCTTATCTAAGGGTAAAAATTCGTTTATCCAAAACAATATTTTACTAAATTTACTTTATTTATTTATTTTTTTAATAATTCCCTACTAAGGGAACATAAAAATTAAATACCCAGTTATAAATTTGGAAACCCATCTTTGAAAGCATACTACGTATATTTTTTTATGAAATAACCTCAAACAATTTGTTTATTAAATCTCACTTTGGGTTCATTCAGATTTGAATTCATTTCCATTGCACAATGATAAAGAGAATAATTAACTGAGTACTCCACAACATTTTCCTAAGCTACATCTTATTGTCACTTAGAAGATTATTCAAATTACCACAAAATCATCCGAAATGTTTTCCTCCGAATTATTCAAAGAAAAAGCGTTCTACGTAAAGTTTCTTTTTCAAAATATTTATATTTTAGAAATATTTCCAAATAATACCACAATTAATTTTCTAAAAATCTTTTGAAATCTCTAAAAACAATTCCGAGATTTGAATTTTCCAAAAACTCTTTAAATGTTATTTGGAAAGACAAATTTATAATACCGAGTGTATTAAAACAAGGGTAAAAATAAATGTCATTTAAACATCAATTACTAAAGTGCCAAAACAATGTACATTTAGCTTTATTTATAAACAATTGTATTTAAAAGTTCTTTTTTAGAAACCATCATCTATTAATTTAAAGCAATATTTATTATCTTAAAGGATAATAAGACAATTTAAATACCTTTTATAAATCCCAGACAATGTTATTTATCTTGGGGGATGATTTATAATTTTTTTTTAAAACCTTAAAACCGTGTAAATTCTCTAAAGAAAATAAATCAAATTTGAATTCTTTAATTAAATTTAAAATAACATTAATTATCCTGAAAGATAATAAATCACATTTATAATGTGATGACCCGGAATTTTTGGCAATATTAATTTGATGATCTTCTAATATAATTATTTTGATTGGCAAATTTATCTTTCCAAAACAAATAAAAAATATGTTTCTAATTATAGTATATATCTAAATATATATTGTGATTAGGAAGCATTGATTTGAATTCAATAATTTTCAAACGCTATTTAAAGTTAAATTCCATATTTTTAAAACACTAAAGATAAATATTTATTAATTAAAAGCATGATAGCTTAAAATAAGATTTAATAAAAAGGTTTATATACTTTCGTTTTAAATTACACATGAACTAAATATAATTTGTATATATATAAAATTTAAAACTTAAAACATAAATAAATATAAAAATAATAGGAATATAATATAAAAACATATTAAAACATAAATGCATGCAATTTAATAAGTGTAAGATAATTACAACATGCAAAATACAAGTGTCATAATTATTAGTTTTTTTTCATTTTTAAAATAATAAATAAAGGCTGTACATTCCTATATATATCTCTTTACTTCTTTCATCTTTCATTTTTTTTTTCAAAAGTTTATCAAACTAAAAAAACTAAAGCCTAAACCAGAGGATAAAATAAAAACTAAAACAATCAAACTCTTTCAAATTTTCCAAACTGAAGCTAAGTAATTCAAACTCAAAATCCAACAAGCAAATCAAGTTTCCAGATCAAATTCAAGCTTGCAACAATTAATTATAGAAATGATTTAAACATGTTTTGCATGGATGTATGAATGGGTTTGCCTGGTATAAAGATTTGATTTGTTGTGTATATGTGTATGCATGTCTGTGTAAATATTTCTGGTCTCTGTTCTTGATTTACAGACCAAATTTTAAAAATAAAATTTAAACCTCTTCACAGAAACATTTTCAGGCTTTAATGATTAAAGAAATTTGATGGTAAACATGATATCTTATTTTTATAAACGTTTTCGAGAGGATTTATTAAGAAATTTTTGGGAAAACAAGAAATTACTGTAAAAATCAAACCAAGTCAAAAAAAACAATTAATTAAATTTCATGTTTAGATTATGACTGGATTCGTGCTTAAAAATGATGATTTTTGATAATAATCTCAAGGTTTTTAAATTCGTATATATCGAGATATTGCAAGTTGAACGATAATCGGTGTTTAGTCAAATTCCGGTGATCACGTGGGTTATGGACGGCGAGGTTATGGCTGGAGGATGGTCGTGGATCGGTGGTCATAGGAAAAATAAGGCTTTTATTTTAGGACCTTCGTTGTGGCGAGGCGATGCCAAAGTGGGTTTTAGGTATGTTTTGGTCAAGGGAAGTTCGCGGCAGATTTGGGAGGCACGGTGGCGTCGAGTAGACTCGGAGGTGGAGGAAAGGTGAGAGGGGAATCAAGCGCGACTCCAGGTGCGACGGCGAGGTATCCGGTGGTCGGTGTAGGCGATGCGAAGTGTTTTGGGTGATTGGGTTTCGTACCTGGTGGGTTTCGTTTCGCTCGATTTTGACTTGTGGGGTCTTTTGCGAATCTAGGTGGTTAGGGTTGGTCGGCGCGTTGTCAGCGACTGATCAGAGGTGTCATAATTGGTCGGAGGGGTTCTGATGCATTGTGCATGTGCACGTGTATCAGCATATCTAAGTTTAGAGGGGGAAGATAGGAAGGAGGTTGGGCTTGGGGTCCAACTGGGATTGGCTCGGGTTGGGCTCAAGTGTATGCAAGTGTACGCGAGTGGTTCAACAAACTTTTTTTTTGTAAGAAGTAAGAAGAATGGGAGGAAGATGAAGTTAGTGGGTAGGTTTGGGTTGGGCTGGTTAATTATCTTCGGCTAGCAATTTTAAAATGATAAAAGATAAATTAACAAGTTTAAATAAAGGTGTACTAACAAGTTTTAAGAAGAAACAAGTTCTTCCAAACAAAATTTTCTCACCAATTCTTAAAATGATTACTTAATATTATTTAGTTAAAGGTTATATAATTAATTTATTTTAACTTAAATTAATTAAGTTGGGTAATTAAGTTTTATGCCATTATTTAAGTTAATTCTTGAGTTTATTAAAGTAAAATTAAATAGTATAATTAAGTAAATGGTTAAGACAATGTTTTAAACTTTCATAAATTTAGGTCTTAAGTAATTGTAAAAGATAATTAATTAATTAATTCCAAATAGTTATTTAAATAAAATAAATGGCCTGTAATTAATTAATGATAATTAAGCAGGATTTATAAGTATTTAAATTAATTTACTTAGAACTTGTGTGACAATTAATCTTGCCTGAATGTTTAATTTGAATTGAATGCTTTAGATTGCCTAATATGTCATGACCCGAAATCCAACGATTGAAAATCGACATCAAATACCTCACTTTTGTTCGACTGCCGGAGATTCAAACGTTGAACTCCAGTTCGAATGGAGCTTATAACAACATTAGATGAATATAAACAGCGGAAAAAAATGAATATCATTGATCACAACACAAATATAACCTTGATACAATATTCATTACAACATCGATCACCAATATCAGAGCGCCACACATATGATACTACAATAAAACGACAACTCCACAGCGGAACATATGATACTACAATAAAACGACAACTCCATAGCGGAACAATAGAGTTTCATATAGTTTTCAACATACTTCAACTTCGACAAGGTCTTCCGAAACTCCAAAACACATATTGAATCCAAAAGACTTCAAAAGATCCCAAGCCAAAAGCTTTCAAAATCCGATAGCTTCTAAAAGACTTCTATAATCCAAGCTAGTTCCAAAATACGGATAACCTATTTCTAAGCTGCCGTGTGGAAAATTGTGGGCAACCAGAGTTTCCGAAGGGAACAATAAACTCTGGGTCAATCATGAGAATGGTATGAGTAAACAAAAACAGTTGTTTTGAACAAAAACAATTAATAAAGGAAATCCGATAAACTTTTGGAAAATGAAACTACCAAAAGACCTCCCGCCACACATACAATGCAATCACAGAATTAGAGAGATTTCTTCCTATGATAGTCAAACGTGCTTAATACGAGAAAAATCTTTTAATATTATTATTAGTGCATAGTGTAGAATACATTTTCGAAAGTATAATATTAATCTTAGCCAGCATACCACATTTTGTCGTACGCCTACTATAGCTACCATGTCTTGTAGCAGGTTACCGCCACGCTGCATGGAAGCTTATACAACTAAAATTGTACGAGGCTCGTATTGTTTTGTTTGGATTTCCAATAAATGGTCAGGCAAAGGAACTTCCTACACCGAATGGAATGCCTATGGAGGGACGTCCTCGAGAACCTAACCGGATCTCTTCCAACACAAGGCCGGGTTACCTCTGTAACTAGGTAACTACTAACACGAGTATGCCATCTCCCGGTTGTTACCAAGACGCCTCTCAACCAACAACCATAAAGCAATAAGTTTGCAGCAACCATATAAGTTAAGTATCCAGGCTCCATACCGTGATACCACTTCTTATCCAGAAGAAAATGGACATACCCTCAGGGAGCGCTACCTCAAATAACCTTGCTGCAACGATTCCTGTTTCGACCATAATCGGGTTGTGAGGTTCGACAAAGTCACGTCCACAAAGCTACGCTTTTCACGAAAGCCATGCTTCGATCAACAAATGATCAGCAGCATTCGGCATGCCACACTACAAAATTGAAAGTATATAACTGATAAGCATCAACTTCATAACCTCTGAGCTCGTACGTCTCAAAGAAGGGTGTTAAGCTAAGAGAATAAATTCTCCGCAACAACAGAAATGTATTTGAAAGAGACCAGCTTTATATCTCAAAGTGTAAAGTCAGACATACAACCATACAAGTCTGTTCCGGGTTCGAACAGACCCGAAGGAACTTTCAAAGAAATCATTGCAATCCGGGCATCCACAATTCAGATCGGACTCCCCATCACATATGGAGATCTCTATACCGAAGCAACTCAGTGCAGAGTCATTCGACAGGTTATCCTATCGTTCTCGAAGACACCCGGTCTTCACCACCGTCTTCAAATGCTATCCATTTCGTCGTATCACATATTTGGAATGGGTTATATGATACAAAGTCCTCTTCTGGCTAAACCGAATAGTGAGCGCTCAATTTAAAAACACGTGGATATATCAATCACAAAGATTCAACATTAGGGTTCAATGTGGGTTTCGGATAACCAACTGATTCTGACTCCCTGTCGCATCGAAATTCAAATGCCATTTTACGGGCTAATGGGTTTTCACATTCACACAAAAACAAATCATAGATATCACAGCTCAGCACAAAGCAATTCATACCACATAGTATCATAATCACATATCAGAGATATCAATCCAATACACAACGTTCAATAATAATCAATCATCTACAATTAAGATGAATTAATCGTGTGATTTAAATTAATTAACCACATAATTACTTTCATTAATTATCTTTAATCAATGATTAATTATCCTTAATTATAAATGAATTAGTTATTAATTATTTATTAATTAATCCTTAATTGACCATAACTATTTATTTAATTAATCTTTAATATTAAGTAATTAATTAAGTAATTATTCTTTAAGTAATTATATTAACAATTCATTAATTACTTAATAAATTAAAAGATAAGTCTTTTTATCTTTATTAATTACTTTGATTATCTTTTAAACCTTGTTTAATAAATCATCTTTATCACAGTAGTTGCTTTAAAAGGTCAAGGTTAGTTTAAATAACATTTTATCTTAATTATCCTTTTTAATTACATTATTCATTTAATATAAATAAATTTATAAAATAATGTAAAAAAATTATATAAATTAAATTTAATTACTTTAAAAATATCTTTCTTAATCCTTAATCAATTCAAACTTTAATCAAAATCATCATTTGAAAACATGGATTAAAAATGTTTAAAAGTTTGAATTTTATTTTAAAGTAAAAACTGTTTTATATATCATACCCGAGGCCCACTTCGAGTCTTACCAGATCAAATGCCTGAATGCTTCGAGTTTTCCCAGAAATCAACCCGTATGCCTTTATTTTTTTCAAACTTAAATTTTGTTTAAGTATTAAACCCGACGCACACATGAATTCACTCGAGCTAAGACTTGAGCCAGCACACGAACCTCCTGAAAACTACTTCGAGGCATCCACCCCTCCTTCCTCTACCAAGCTTCTTGATACAAATCAGGCCTCGTGCACATGCACAGTCGAAACAGCCACCTCCGGTCGAAGCTTCGGCCATCATCGAGTCAACGATAACCCAACCAAACCTCCAGACCACCCAAAAAACCCAAACATCGATGATCTTGCAAAAGAGCAATCTGAGCCAATCCAGGACAAAAGTTCAACCAACTAATCCTCCTCGTGTCAACGACACAGACCACCAGAGTCAATGCACCCTCGTCCAGGGCTCCTCCTATCGACCATGCACCGCCACCAATTACCCTAGTCCAGTTTGATGCAACGTCGACATTGCAATTGGTCGAATTCCGACCAATTACAGAAACGCGGCTTAAACCCTAAATGAACCATGTTTGGCCACCACGATTATCGGAATTTTTTCTGAGCATTTTTCCCAAACTCCCCGTCCATCACAAAAGCTTCAGCTTCAATCACGACACCCCTCATGCCGACGATCACCAGAATTCGACAAAAATACCAATATCGTTCAACTTTGATTTCCTCGATCAACATGTCATTAAAAATCTTGATTTTTCTTTCAAACATCATTATTTTTGATAATGTTTCAGATGGTATACCTGAAACTAAGATTTACGATGTTTGAATTTGAACAAAATTTGAATTGTGCCTGTATTTTCAAATTTCCAAAAACACTTTAATTTATTTTTTCTTAATCCTATTTTTAAAATTTAGATCATGTTTAAATAAGCAATTCTGTTTGAAATTTAAAGTCTAATAGTGATTGAAGAAGAAGAAATCGAATTTTAAACAAGCTATGTTTGTAAACCTAGAACAGTGGGGACTCATGCCTGTCACTGACTTGCACAAGCATGCATGTTCATATTTATGCATATATATAACAAAATTTCACTCCAGCAATATTTCATCACAACTTTGCTTCATATATTTAAAACTGTATCAAGTTAAAAAAATCAAATCACGGTGGTTTACTCATCTGTGAATTTTGAAAACAGAGGAGAACTTTGTGTTGTCAAACTTGAAGGCTGGAAAAAAAAGTTTTGATTGTTGAACTTTGATCTGGGCTTGATCTTGTTGTTTTAATGATGAAACTTGATTGTTTAAATACTGGGATGATTTATTTGTTGTTTACTGGAAATTGTTTCAACTTGATCTGATTCCTTTACTTGAGATGATCTCCAAATTTTTTAAACTTTGAATTGAAAAGATGTTTAATTTCCAGCTTTTTGTTTTGATGATTTTTTTCTTTCTGGTTGAGATTTTTTTTATAGGGCTTTGTAAATGAAGATAAAAGAATGAAAAGGAGGAAGATGTTGTGTTTTTACAGGCATGTTTCTATTTTAATTAAATTTTCAAAAGTAAAAATAAAGAAAATGACACTTGTCTTAAATCATCCGCACTTGTAAATTTATTTACTTATAATTCTAACACTTTTTATATTTGTGTTAAAATTTAACACTTGTATTATGCATGCATTAAGTATTTTATATTCATTTTTAAATTGTATTTTTCTATTTTAAAAATACATTTCTCTTTTATTCAAATATATACAATTTAAAAGAAAATAGTTTGGAATTAATTATACATTAAATAAATTACCTATATATAAAATTTAAAATCCAAATTATTTTATTAAGACATTTATTTAAAATTTTAAATTCAATTTCAAATTCAAATTTGGATTATAATCCATTTACATATGTATAAATCAATACTAATTCTATTTGTCTTGAAAAATTTCAAATCAAATTCAATTAAATCCCAGAAATTCAAATAAATTACTAATTTTAAATTGATAAAATTTGGGGATGTTACAAATTTCCCCCTTAAGAAAATTTCATCCTCGAAATTTGAAAGAGAGAAAGACAAACAAAGAACATATGAAGATAAAAAAGATAGAGAAATGGCTAACCAATCAAGCCGGAATATCCACTCTGCAATTGGGATAGGACTTCTGCATGCTATTCTCTGTTTCCCAAGTACGGTCCTTTGGATCACCACTCCACTGCACTTTAACCAGTTTCACAATTTTATTCCTCAGCTGCTTTTCATCACGATTAATGATCTTTATCGTTTCTCTCTTTACTGCCAAATTTGGTGTGATCTCCACATACTGTTGAGCAGCTTCTTCAATGATACTATTTGGATCGTGCATATGTTTTCAAAGATGAGAAACATGAACACATCATGCACACCAGATAACCAGCTAGGTAGCTGCACTTGATATACTAAAGGACCGATCCTCTCTAGAATAGGAAAATGACCAATGTATCGTGGTGCCAGCTTACCAGTCTTTCCAAATCTCAACACACACGCATTGGAGATACTTTTGGAAATACAGAATCTCCAACCTGAAATTCTAAAGCTCTTCTCCTACAGTCGTAATAGACGACTTTGTGCAGTTATTAACTTCTTTCGAATAAAATCAATTGTTTCATAGCTTCTTTAACCATATCAGGTCCAAGGACGAGTCTATCACCTGACTCGATCCAACATGCGGATGATCGTCACAGACGACCATATAAAGCTTCGAAAGGAGCCATCTTGATACTGGCCTGATAGCTATTGTTATATGAGAATTAAACCAAATGTAAATGGTCCTTCCAAGAACCACCAAAGTCGAGAATACAAACTCGCAAAAGGTCTTCTAAAATTTGATTTCTCCTTGAAGTCTGCCCATCAGACTGTGTGTGGTAAGCAGTACTGAAGTTCAGTTTGGTTACCAATGCGGCTTGAAATGCCTTCCAAAATCTACTAGTGAAGATCGGATCACGATCACTCACTATACTGCTTAGTATATCGTGGAGATGAACAATCTCTTTTATATATAGCTCCGCCAAACTTGTCGCTGTTCGGGTAGATTTTACTTGAATGAAGTGGGTAGTCTTATTCAAACTGTCCACAATTACCCAAATTGCTTCATTTCCTTTCTTAGTTCGTGGCAACCCGTCGATGAAATACATCGATACTTGATCCCATTTCCACTTAGGTACTTCCAAAGGCTGAAGTAAACCCGCCATTTTCTTTTGATCATTTTTGATTTGCCAATAGGTTTTACAGCGACTGACATAAATAAATATGTCCCTTTTCATTGTTTTCCACCAGAAAGTTCTTTTGATATCACGATACATCTTATTAACTCCTGGATGGATACTGAGTTTAGACTTGTGACATTGTCCAAAACTTCACGTTTCAGATCTGAAATGTCAGGGACACAGATCCTATCTTTCAACCTTATAACTCTATTATTATCGATTCCAAAACTGGAATCCTCACCTTGACGTATTGTTTTACAAATTCCTCGAAGAAATTGGTCTTCTTTATGCTTGCGAGTGATCATTTCAAGGAGAGTAGGAGTGACAACAAGATAAGCAAGAACAACACGTCTCCTACTTAAAGCATCGGCAACTACATTGGATTTTCTGGGCGTATATTGAATATCCAGGTCATAAGATGCTAAAAATTCCAACCAACGTTGTTACCTCAAATTCAAATCTTTCCGGGTGAAGAGACATTTCATAGATTTGTGGTCGGTGAATAATTCAAAATTTTCACCTAAAACAAGAAGGATTTATTAAGTTTTAAATATTTAGTTAAGTTAAACTTTTAAATTTTAGCAAAGCTGAAAGAGATTCTTACCCAGAAGATAACATCGCTAGATTTTTAAGGCGAAAATAACAGCCAAGAGCTTCAAATCGTGTGTTGGGTAGTTTCTCTCATGCGGACGTAATTGTCTACTCGCGTAGGCAATTACTCTACCATTTTGCATTAGCACTGCACCCAGACAATCACCATAAGTATCTGTATAAACAGATAAACCTTGATTCCTGTTGATAATAGCAAGAACAGGAGCAGTAGTCAATCTCTTCTTTAACTCCTAGAACGCTTCATCGCATTTCGGAGTCCAATCAAATTTAGCATTTTTCCTAGCTAGCTTAGTCAACAGACTAGCTATCTTAGAAAAGTCCTGAACAAACTTCCGGTAATATCTCGCTGTAACGACGCGGATTTTCGTTGCCGAAAAACCGAATAGTTAGGGGTTTTAAAAGAATTTTAAGAAAAGAAAAAGAGAGAAGAGTAGATAAGAAGATAGAAAATAGAGAATTTGAAAATAGAAAAAAGAGAATAGAAATTTTTTTAAAATAGAACTGATAGAAAGGAACAACAGAACAGAAAGAACAACATCAGAATCTCACAATTCGCAGCGGAACAACATATAATGATAAATGAATAATCTTTAAACAAAGAACTATATCAGTTATTACATTACATCATATCATCAGAGTGTACAACATCATACAACATCAACAGTGCAGTGGAAAAAGAAATACTATATAAACTAGTAATACGCCATGCCATCCAGCTTGCCTCCAGCAACTCCTGAATATCCAGAATATCCTGATAAACCTTAACTCTTGACTGCCCGTGTGGAAATTGGTGGGCACCCAGAGTTTAGGAAGGAAAACAATAAACTCCAAGTCAGTCATGTGACTGGTGCGAGAACTCAAAACAGTTTATTTAACTTTAAAATCCAAAAATAGAGGGATACTTTTAAATTCAATTCGCAATGCTTTTGAAAATGTAACTACCATAAGACCTCCCACCACACACACAATGCAAACGCAGACTTGGGGAAGATTTCTTCTTATGTTAGTCAAAGATGCTTGATACGCATTTAAAATAACATTTGATATTATTACTAGTGCATAGTGTAGAACAAATTCTTTCGAAAGTAAAGATATAAATCTTAGCCAGCATAGGTACCATTATATTATGCCTACTAATAGCTACCATATTAAATGGCAGGTTCTACAACTAAAACCGTACAAGTTTCGTATTGTTTCTTTGGATTTCCAACAAATGGTCAGGCCAAGGAACTTCCCATTGCCACTGAGAATGCCTCTGGAAAGACACCCCCGAGAACCAAACCGGAACTCTGCCAACACAAGGCCGGGTTACCCCTAACTGGGTAACTACTGACACGAGCACGCCATTCCCCGGTCCTTTAGGACCTTTTCAACCGAGCGCTCGATATCCAACATCACACCATAATAAATAGAGTGTTTTCAACATGAGTAAGTATCTGGGCTCCATACCATGATACCACCCCTTTCCAGAAGGAAATGCACATACCCTAAGGGGAGCTACAGCAACCCCTAATAACCTTGCTGCATCTTTCCTGTTTTGACCATTTCCGGGATGTGAGGCTCGACGAAGTCACGTCCACAAAAACACACTTTGTACAAAAAGCCGTGCTTTGGGTCAACAAATGATCAACACAATGATCACTAAGATAGACGATCAAATAAATGATCCTATCACAAATAATCACCACAATGATCATTTCAGCATCACTCAGCGTGTCACATTACCAAAATGGGAATATATCGCTGATAACTTCAACTATATAACCTTTGAGCTCGTACGTCTCAAAGAAGGGTGTTAAGCTAAAAGAATAAATTCTCCGCCACCACAGAAATATATTTGAAAGAAATCGGCTTTATATCTCAACTTGTAATGTCAGACATACAATCCATACAAGTCTGTTCCGGGCTCGAACAGAACCGAAGGCACTTACAAAGAAGTCCTTGCAATCCGAATAATCTCTAATCACGTTCGGATTTCCCATCACTTATGAAGATCTCTATACCGGGGATCAGCCAGTGCAGAGACAATCAACAAGAAACCCTCTTCGTTTTTCGAAAATATCCGGTCTTCAACACCGGTCTTCGAATGCAATTCATAACGACGTATCACATATTCGGAATGGGTTATACGACCCCATGGTCCTTTCCCGGTTAACCCGAATAGTGAGCGCTTATTTTTAAAAATAAGTGTGACATTCAATTTCAAACAAATTCACAACAAATACCTATTTAAAGGTAAATATCGATAGTCGGTTATTGATCTATCAATAGATATGCCAACATCACCAGAATCCAAATAATTTTCCAAATTATTTAATTCCAAAAATATCTTTAAAAGATATAACTTTCTATATTTCAAAAATAAATCAATATTTATTTTTAAACCTATTTTCCCAATTCCATTTATAAATTCCATATTGAATTTATATTTCCAAAATATTTATGAATATACGATTTCAAATATTCATTTTCAATTTATCTTCAAAAAGATAAATTCTCTAAACTTTCCATTTCTCATGGGAAAAACAATTTCCATACTTATTTATTTTATAAGTAATCCACAAATTTTATTTATTTTCAACCTTGGAAAATATTCCTTATACTCTAATCGAAATTAAGTATATATTTCATTCTTTAAGGAAATCATTCACTTAACCATATTTATTTGGGCCAAAACGAATGTTGCGTAAAACATCGTTACGACAACCCAAAATCACTAGTATAGGGATTCGAAATTAAAATAGATATATAAATCCCAATACTATACAAAAACATTTCCTTTCGGAAATCATCTATTATAACAACAGTGTTATAATCTACCATTTCCTTTTATTTCTCGAAAACATCTATTTCAACAATAAATGTTGAAATCTATGGTTTCGAATCTCAACATATTTTAGAACATCATTAGATCGTTTTAATTCTATTTAAAACATCATATTCCAAATAATTCTTTAACATAATATTCACTATACAAAAACGTGAATATATTATTAATAAATTTCATTCCTTCTATTCCTTTTATTTTAAGGAATTATTCACTGTTTAAAACATGAATATAACTCCATTAATAAATTAGAACAATTTACTTATCAAAATAAGTCGTTTTGAATTTATAAAACAACGTTTATAAATTCTATTCTATTTATTTTACATCAACTTCCTTTTATAAATTTTCTTTATTAACCTGTCTCAATTCATATCACAATGATATACTAAAAATTCATATTATAAGTCAAATACTTATAATTTATTTATTTACAAAATCATTCCTTTAAACTTCATAAATTTATAATCTTATAACTTATAAGATTCATTCATTTATCCAAAATCATTCCTTTAATAACTTTATAAATTTTATAAACCTACTGCTTATAAAATTCTATTTATAACTTCACTGTTATAATTCTATAATTCCATTTCTATTTATGAAATTTATTTTCAATTTATTTTAACACTTAGAAAAGTTCGTTTTACAAATTCTAATGTTTTTAATTTATAAATATCGATTTATAAATCTTTTAATATAAAACAATTTATATTATTCTTTTGAAACATCTTCAAAGTCTTTCATAATTTCATCACTTTGATTTATAAAATAATCAAATTTCATAAATCCTATTCTTAAACTTTTTATAATAGATTCAAAAATCCAAGTTTAAATTATTTTATCAAATCATTAATCTCATATTCTCAAAAATCACTTTTAACTACATTCCTCAAAAATCATAATTTTTTATAACATAAAAATTATAACGTTTATTTATTTGTAATAAATCAATTCCAAAAATATTTTATAAACGTATACTTTCAAAATTGGATCCGATGACGCAACACAGCAAATAGTCCATCACGACTTTCAAACATCATATATCATCCATGATAAACAATCAAATATCACAATATTTAAAAACAATAAATATTTGTGAGGAATCCAGTTGGATCCCTCCAACCTGTTTTCCTGCATCCACAGACATTAGCACAATACCATTCCGTTTCAAGACGGAATATCACGGTATATGGGATTTTATATATATATCCGCTTACTAACGGCGCAATAGGGTCTCATCCGCTAAAAGAAAATGCGGGAAATCAATCAACTGCAATATATACATATGCCAATATATATATATTGCTATATATATAATATAATACCAATTCCACTTCGAGGTGGAATATCGCGGTATATGTGTGTAATAAATAACCTCCGCTTACTAACGGCGTATAGGGTCTATTCACATCCAATATATATATAACAATCATCGTTCAATCATTCAATCAACACAGTCAAGCAAATTTTAAATCTATCTATTTAAAATTTAAATAAACAATAGAAATTCCTTTTGAGTGAGAAGTTCTCACCTTTGCTTTTATTAGCAATCCATTATCCATCTTGACTTGTTTTCTTCATTTATACCTTGTATAAATATTTACACAATTTATTAATATTCGAAATAAATCGAATAAATTAAATTTTCATTTGACAAATTTTAATTCATCAGTTTTCTCCTTTAATAGTTTAAATAAATTGATAGTTTCGTTTAAACCAGTTTCTTCTTTAAATAAATTTATTTTAAACTAATTTTCGTTCTTGATTGTTTAATTAATCAATAGTTTTATTTAAATCAGTTTCTTGTTTAATAATTTATTTTAATAAATTTCCTTCTTTTAAAATAATTTTAACTATAGATTTCCAATTTTGAACTAAATTTCCTTTTCATAAATTAAATCAACTAATAGATTTTGGGTTTTAACAAATAAATTAAATTTTTAAACATATCTTCTATTTGATATTTTAATTGACCAATATTTTATTTATACAATTTTTCTGGTTTCAAACTAAAAATCTGAATTCTTTTTAAATAACTTCACCAATTTTATTTTAACTAACTAATCCCTTTTAAAACAATTTCTTTTTATTTTAAATTAACTAATTTTTTTTTCTTTAATAAAATGTTTAACTAAAAATTTAAATTTAATAAATCAACTCTCTTTTAACAACTTAATTATTTTAACAAAAATCTTTCTTTTAATAAATTCGATTAACTAATTTTTCCTTTACATAAATAATCTATATATTTAATATAATATATTTTTCCTATTTAAATCAATATTTTATAAAACTTGCTGTAATAAATTTGCTGTTTACTTTATATATATATATATATATATATATATATATATATATTTCTTTAAACAGAAATATTTGAATAGTTATTCAATTTAAAAAATTAGTAAACCTAGATCGTTACCTCACTGCTGCCTCGACTTCGTCTCGATGTCGCCGCGATGATTCTGCCCATTGCCACACGCGAGCGCACGCCTCGCAATCGATCGCCGCCAATTGCTTTCGACATCGCCGCCTCCACCTTATCGCGCGCGGCGATCCCCCTTCCACGCGCCACCTCCTTCAATCACCTCGTGTTGCTGCCGCCGTGTCGCCACTCACCTTCACGACGCGACTCACCATCAGTTCGTCGCCGCACCCCCTCTACATCGCTTGAGGTCGCTGCCGCTTCCCTTCGCGACCTCGTGCCGCTCGCTCGTGAGCCCCATCGCCATCATCTTCCAGGCCATGTCGCGTCTTCTCCACGCGCGCGAGATCTAGGGCTTCGGTCCTTTTTTTTTTTATTGAGTTTCGTTTAAACGAATTTGGGAACGAACTGTTTTAAGAAGGGGAAGAGTGCTCGGCATTTTTGAATTGGAGGAACGAAAAGGAGATTGATTTTCATAGAGGGCTGTAGCCATTTTTAATTTTCTTTCGATCGAATGAATTTGGAAGAGGGAGATGGAGATTTTTAAAATGAATTGGGCAGGCTTATCACGATTTTCGTTCGTGATGTTCAGCGTGAATTTAGGCTGAGACCAAGGAACGTGTTTTAAGGGAAGACAACGTGTTTGTTAATTAATTATAATTTAAATTTTTAAATTGAATTCAATTTGATCTCGACGCGTTTATTCGTCGTGTGTTCACATAACAACTCCAAAAATTACGAAATTTGAAATCCGGCAATAATTCAATATTACGGACCCAATGGAACTGGTTTCGTCGAATTCCGAGACTGTGCCTCGGACGACTATTTTTAAATATCGATTCGAACGATTAAATTTCAAAACTGAACAAAGCAGTTTCAAATTCGATTCTGAAGCTTCTAAAATCTTCAATATTATCAATACGAATTTTACAAGCCTTTGAAATATTTTTAATCGGCTTAAATTTGAAGATTCAAATTTTTATTCAACTCACAACAGATTAAATTCTATAATTTAATCGTTATATTCATTCTGATAATTTGAAATTCAATTCAGACCATCATTCAAATATTTAAAATTAATTAAATATTTTCAAATTAAATTATTCAAAATTCTGGGTCGTTACAATCTTTCCCCCTTAAAAGAATTTCGTCCCGAAATTACAAGTTAAGAAGAATGCCTTTATCTCGTCTATTATTTTCGACAATTCAAATAGTTTTATCAACTATCTAAAACAAATCTTTTTACTAGAGATTCACTATCTTTTCAACTAGATTTCCAACTTCAATTATAGGTTTCAAACAACATTGTTTTACTAACCATTCAAGTTTAAATTCAAATTCAAATTCAAATTCTCAAAATTTTCTCAAAAATTTTCTAACACCCTAAATTTTCGAAAAATTTCGCCAGCGTTTCCTTTGCGCGGCTCGATCGGTACGACTACAAAATGGCACCACGGCCCCTCAGAATCAAAAAGAAAAGAGAAAAGCCAAGTGGCTAGAGAAGAAAGTCATCAAATCTCATACTGAAATTGAAATACGTACCTTTTTGTCGAGCAATTCAATTTTTATCTTTGAAATCAAAATTTCCATTTCTTTATACACCTGTATAACCTGTATAACTTGCTAGTAGTAGCATCCAAATCCAACATTCAAACCATTTTGCCAATTCTATTGCAAAATTTCGATATATGTTTCTTTATATGTTTTTACTTCAGTATTGAAGTTACATATTAATTTTCATTCAATTTCACGTTTCAATTCAATTCACGACTTCAAATTCATTCTAATTCAATTCTCAATTTAAATTCTATTTGAATTAAACTCTAAATTCTAAATATTGAATTCTATTGATTAACTAATTTAATTCAATTTGTACATTCACATTACTACACTGAATTAGTTTCATTTACTAATTCATTTCAATATTCAATTCATCTCATTTTCACTTAGAAATCCAATTCTATTTTATTTATTCAATTCCATTTGAAATTATTTTACAAATGAATAAATTATCAAGTCAATTTACTTGAATTCAATCCATCTATTTCTTTCCATTATTAATGATAATAATTCAATAGTATCACTTCCTAACAATCATGCAACCATATACTATAATAATTCATAGAAAATCATTTCTTTTCCATACAAAAATAGTTTTGGGCAAAAATATTTTATAATATAAATCAATTTTATATTTACTAACAAATACGCGCTCATATCTATTATTACACTCAAACTCATTCTAGAGTACTGCTGACTCTATCTCTAACGAGTAATACCCATCAGAACCATGGTTGTCGCTTAACCAACAGCTCTGATACCAACTGTAACGACGCGGATTTTCGTTGCCGAAAAACCGAATAGTTAGGGGTTTTAAAAGAATTTTAAGAAAAGAAAAAGAGAGAAGAGTAGATAAGAAGATAGAAAATAGAGAATTTGAAAATAGAAAAAAGAGAATAGAAATTTTTTTAAAATAGAACTGACAGAAAGGAACAACAGAACAGAAAGAACAACATCAGAATCTCACAATTCGCAGCGGAACAACATATAATGATAAATGAATAATCTTTAAACAAAGAACTATATCAGTTATTACATTACATCATATCATCAGAGTGTACAACATCATACAACATCAACAGTGCAGTGGAAAAAGAAATACTATATAAACTAGTAATACGCCATGCCATCCAGCTTGCCTCCAGCAACTCCTGAATATCCAGAATATCCTGATAAACCTTAACTCTTGACTGCCCGTGTGGAAATTGGTGGGCACCCAGAGTTTAGGAAGGAAAACAATAAACTCCAAGTCAGTCATGTGACTGGTGCGAGAACTCAAAACAGTTTATTTAACTTTAAAATCCAAAAATAGAGGGATACTTTTAAATTCAATTCGCAATGCTTTTGAAAATGTAACTACCATAAGACCTCCCACCACACACACAATGCAAACGCAGACTTGGGGAAGATTTCTTCTTATGTTAGTCAAAGATGCTTGATACGCATTTAAAATAACATTTGATATTATTACTAGTGCATAGTGTAGAACAAATTCTTTCGAAAGTAAAGATATAAATCTTAGCCAGCATAGGTACCATTATATTATGCCTACTAATAGCTACCATATTAAATGGCAGGTTCTACAACTAAAACCGTACAAGTTTCGTATTGTTTCTTTGGATTTCCAACAAATGGTCAGGCCAAGGAACTTCCCATTGCCACTGAGAATGCCTCTGGAAAGACACCCCCGAGAACCAAACCGGAACTGTGCCAACACAAGGCCGGGTTACCCCTAACTGGGTAACTACTGACACGAGCACGCCATTCCCCGGTCCTTTAGGACCTTTTCAACCGAGCGCTCGATATCCAACATCACACCATAATAAATAGAGTGTTTTCAACATGAGTAAGTATCTGGGCTCCATACCATGATACCACCCCTTTCCAGAAGGAAATGCACATACCCTAAGGGGAGCTACAGCAACCCCTAATAACCTTGCTGCATCTTTCCTGTTTTGACCATTTCCGGGATGTGAGGCTCGACGAAGTCACGTCCACAAAAACACACTTTGTACAAAAAGCCGTGCTTTGGGTCAACAAATGATCAACACAATGATCACTAAGATAGACGATCAAATAAATGATCCTATCACAAATAATCACCACAATGATCATTTCAGCATCACTCAGCGTGTCACATTACCAAAATGGGAATATATCGCTGATAACTTCAACTATATAACCTTTGAGCTCGTACGTCTCAAAGAAGGGTGTTAAGCTAAAAGAATAAATTCTCCGCCACCACAGAAATATATTTGAAAGAAATCGGCTTTATATCTCAACTTGTAATGTCAGACATACAATCCATACAAGTCTGTTCCGGGCTCGAACAGAACCGAAGGCACTTACAAAGAAGTCCTTGCAATCCGAATAATCTCTAATCACGTTCGGATTTCCCATCACTTATGGAGATCTCTATACCGGGGATCAGCCAGTGCAGAGACAATCAACAAGAAACCCTCTTCGTTTTTCGAAAATATCCGGTCTTCAACACCGGTCTTCGAATGCAATTCATAACGACGTATCACATATTCGGAATGGGTTATACGACCCCATGGTCCTTTCCCGGTTAACCCGAATAGTGAGCGCTTATTTTTAAAAATAAGTGTGACATTCAATTTCAAACAAATTCACAACAAATACCTATTTAAAGGTAAATATCGATAGTCGGTTATTGATCTATCAATAGATATGCCAACATCACCAGAATCCAAATAATTTTCCAAATTATTTAATTCCAAAAATATCTTTAAAAGATATAACTTTCTATATTTCAAAAATAAATCAATATTTATTTTTAAACCTATTTTCCCAATTCCATTTATAAATTCCATATTGAATTTATATTTCCAAAATATTTATGAATATACGATTTCAAATATTCATTTTCAATTTATCTTCAAAAAGATAAATTCTCTAAACTTTCCATTTCTCATGGGAAAAACAATTTCCATACTTATTTATTTTATAAGTAATCCACAAATTTTGTTTATTTTCAACCTTGGAAAATATTCCTTATACTCTAATCGAAATTAAGTATATATTTCATTCTTTAAGGAAATCATTCACTTAACCATATTTATTTGGGCCAAAACGAATGTTGCGTAAAACATCGTTACGACAACCCAAAATCACTAGTATAGGGATTCGAAATTAAAATAGATATATAAATCCCAATACTATACAAAAACATTTCCTTTCGGAAATCATCTATTATAACAACAGTGTTATAATCTACCATTTCCTTTTATTTCTCGAAAACATCTATTTCAACAATAAATGTTGAAATCTATGGTTTCGAATCTCAACATATTTTAGAACATCATTAGATCGTTTTAATTCTATTTAAAACATCATATTCCAAATAATTCTTTAACATAATATTCACTATACAAAAACGTGAATATATTATTAATAAATTTCATTCCTTCTATTCCTTTTATTTTAAGGAATTATTCACTGTTTAAAACATGAATATAACTCCATTAATAAATTAGAACAATTTACTTATCAAAATAAGTCGTTTTGAATTTATAAAACAACGTTTATAAATTCTATCCTATTTATTTTACATCAACTTCCTTTTATAAATTTTCTTTATTAACCTGTCTCAATTCATATCACAATGATATACTAAAAATTCATATTATAAGTCAAATACTTATAATTTATTTATTTACAAAATCATTCCTTTAAACTTCATAAATTTATAATCTTATAACTTATAAGATTCATTCATTTATCCAAAATCATTCCTTTAATAACTTTATAAATTTTATAAACCTACTGCTTATAAAATTCTATTTATAACTTCACTGTTATAATTCTATAATTCCATTTCTATTTATGAAATTTATTTTCAATTTATTTTAACACTTAGAAAAGTTCGTTTTACAAATTCTAATGTTTTTAATTTATAAATATCGATTTATAAATCTTTTAATATAAAACAATTTATATTATTCTTTTGAAACATCTTCAAAGTCTTTCATAATTTCATCACTTTGATTTATAAAATAATCAAATTTCATAAATCCTATTCTTAAACTTTTTATAATAGATTCAAAAATCCAAGTTTAAATTATTTTATCAAATCATTAATCTCATATTCTCAAAAATCACTTTTAACTACATTCCTCAAAAATCATAATTTTTTATAACATAAAAATTATAACGTTTATTTATTTGTAATAAATCAATTCCAAAAATATTTTATAAACGTATACTTTCAAAATTGGATCCGATGACGCAACACAGCAAATAGTCCATCACGACTTTCAAACATCATATATCATCCATGATAAACAATCAAATATCACAATATTTAAAAACAATAAATATTTGTGAGGAATCCAGTTGGATCCCTCCAACCTGTTTTCCTGCATCCACAGACATTAGCACAATACCATTCCGTTTCAAGACGGAATATCGCGGTATATGGGATTTTATATATATATCCTCTTACTAACGGCGCAATAGGGTCTCATCCGCTAAAAGAAAATGCGGGAAATCAATCAACTGCAATATATACATATGCCAATATATATATATTGCTATATATATAATATAATACCAATTCCACTTCGAGGTGGAATATCGCGGTATATGTGTGTAATAAATAACCTCCGCTTACTAACGGCGTATAGGGTCTATTCACATCCAATATATATATATAACAATCATCGTTCAATCATTCAATCAACACAGTCAAGCAAATTTTAAATCTATCTATTTAAAATTTAAATAAACAATAGAAATTCCTTTTGAGTGAGAAGTTCTCACCTTTGCTTTTATTAGCAATCCATTATCCATCTTGACTTGTTTTCTTCATTTATACCTTGTATAAATATTTACACAATTTATTAATATTCGAAATAAATCGAATAAATTAAATTTTCATTTGACAAATTTTAATTCATCAGTTTTCTCCTTTAATAGTTTAAATAAATTGATAGTTTCGTTTAAACCAGTTTCTTCTTTAAATAAATTTATTTTAAACTAATTTTCGTTCTTGATTGTTTAATTAATCAATAGTTTTATTTAAATCAGTTTCTTGTTTAATAATTTATTTTAATAAATTTCCTTCTTTTAAAATAATTTTAACTATAGATTTCCAATTTTGAACTAAATTTCCTTTTCATAAATTAAATCAACTAATAGATTTTGGGTTTTAACAAATAAATTAAATTTTTAAACATATCTTCTATTTGATATTTTAATTGACCAATATTTTATTTATACAATTTTTCTGGTTTCAAACTAAAAATCTGAATTCTTTTTAAATAACTTCACCAATTTTATTTTAACTAACTAATCCCTTTTAAAACAATTTCTTTTTATTTTAAATTAACTAATTTTTTTTTTCTTTAATAAAATGTTTAACTAAAAATTTAAATTTAATAAATCAACTCTCTTTTAACAACTTAATTATTTTAACAAAAATCTTTCTTTTAATAAATTCGATTAACTAATTTTTCCTTTACATAAATAATCTATATATTTAATATAATATATTTTTCCTATTTAAATCAATATTTTATAAAACTTGCTGTAATAAATTTGCTGTTTACTTTATATATATATATATATATATTTCTTTAAACAGAAATATTTGAATACTTATTCAATTTAAAAAATTAGTAAACCTAGATCGTTACCTCACTGCTGCCTCGACTTCGTCTCGATGTCGCCACGATGATTCTGCCCATTGCCACACGCGAGCGCACGCCTCGCAATCGATCGCCGCCAATTGCTTTCGACATCGCCGCCTCCACCTTATCGCGCGCGGCGATCCCCCTTCCACGCGCCACCTCCTTCAATCACCTCGTGTTGCTGCCGCCGTGTCGCCACTCACCTTCACGACGCGACTCACCATCAGTTCGTCGCCGCACCCCCTCTACATCGCTTGAGGTCGCTGCCGCTTCCCTTCGCGACCTCGTGCCGCTCGCTCGTGAGCCCCATCGCCATCATCTTCCAGGCCATGTCGCGTCTTCTCCACGCGCGCGAGATCTAGGGCTTCGGTCCTTTTTTTTTTTATTGAGTTTCGTTTAAACGAATTTGGGAACGAACTGTTTTAAGAAGGGGAAGAGTGCTCGGCATTTTTGAATTGGAGGAACGAAAAGGAGATTGATTTTCATAGAGGGCTGTAGCCATTTTTAATTTTCTTTCGATCGAATGAATTTGGAAGAGGGAGATGGAGATTTTTAAAATGAATTGGGCAGGCTTATCACGATTTTCGTTCGTGATGTTCAGCGTGAATTTAGGCTGAGACCAAGGAACGTGTTTTAAGGGAAGACAACGTGTTTGTTAATTAATTATAATTTAAATTTTTAAATTGAATTCAATTTGATCTCGACGCGTTTATTCGTCGTGTGTTCACATAACAACTCCAAAAATTACGAAATTTGAAATCCGGCAATAATTCAATATTACGGACCCAATGGAACTGGTTTCGTCGAATTCCGAGACTGTGCCTCGGACGACTATTTTTAAATATCGATTCGAACGATTAAATTTCAAAACTGAACAAAGCAGTTTCAAATTCGATTCTGAAGCTTCTAAAATCTTCAATATTATCAATACGAATTTTACAAGCCTTTGAAATATTTTTAATCGGCTTAAATTTGAAGATTCAAATTTTTATTCAACTCACAACAGATTAAATTCTATAATTTAATCGTTATATTCATTCTGATAATTTGAAATTCAATTCAAACCATCATTCAAATATTTAAAATTAATTAAATATTTTCAAATTAAATTATTCAAAATTCTGGGTCGTTACACTCGCTAAACCCAAAAAACTTCTAACTTCATTCGGAGTTTTGGGTCGCTTCCAGTCTAAAATAGCGGAAACTTGCTAGGATCTACAGAGATTCCCTCTTCATTAACAATGTGCCCAAGAAATCTAACTTCCTTGACCCAAAATTGGCATTCGGAAAATTTGGTGAACAGAATGTTCCTCCTTAATATTTCCAAAACAATTCTCAAATGCTCAGCGTGCTCCTCTTCGGTCTTGGAATAGATCAGAATATCATCAATAAACATAAGAACGAATTTATTCAAACCTCTCGAAATACACGGGTCATTAAGTCTACGAAGTATGCCGGAGCATTGGTTAGACCAAAAGGCATGACTAACCATTCGTAGAATGTTTCTGGTCCCTTGAAAGCAGTCAAGTGAACACAGTCTTCGGCAATTCGTAGTTGATGGAATCCCTGGGCTAGATCCATCTTTGAAAAGAATCGTGCGCCATGCAGTTGATCGAACAGATCATCGATTCTAGGTAAAGGAAATTTGTTTTTGAGCGTTAGTTTATTGAGATCGCAGTAGTCTACGCACAATCTCAAAGATCCGTCAGACTTAGCGACGAATACCACAGCTGAACCCCATTCGGAAACACTAGGACATATTAACCCTTTCTCTAGCAAATCTCGGGTTCGCTTGACTAGTTCTATCCTTTCCCTGGGTGCCATCCTGCGACTTGCATGAACAACAGGACGAGCATTGGGTACTAAGTCAATTCTGAATTCAATTTCTCTATATGGGGGTAAGGATGTTACTTCTTCGAACACATCTGGAAAATCCCGGACAATAGGTATGGACTCCAGACTAGGTTCGGGATATCCCAAAGTATACATCAACTTATCCCTTTTCGGACTAGGGTCTTCACAAGAGATTTCAATGAAATTTTCAAGTTTTGTTTTGACCAGAATCGTTTGGTTGTTACAATATAATTTGGCTTCGTATCTCGTTAACCAAGTCATTCCGAGTAGGATTTCAAATTCGTTAAAGTTGAGAACATAAAGGTTGATAGGAAATTGATGGCAAGAATACGAGGTAGGCACTTTCCTACAACGTAGACAAAGATTTGCTGGACCACCAACCGGATTCTTCACACAAATGGGCTCGTCGATAAGTTAAGGTTCAAGTTTTAATTCATTTACGATTTGTTGGGAGATAAAGCTATGTGTAGCGCCCATGTCAAACAAAATTCTAATAAATCTATCATAAATAATAAGTTTACCTTCTAAAACTCCTTATTCTTTGTCCTCCTTTGAAGTTGAGGGGTCATCTTATATCGCTTACATTTTCGCTACTTGTGCTTCTTTCTTTTTCGGGCAATTTTTTACTCCGTGACCCGGTTGGTGACAGCAATAGAATTCCTTGGATCTTTGACTTGTTTTCATAGGTTGATCTTCTTTATTTGTTTCTTTGGCTTCTTTCAATCGTTTGCATAATGGCCTTTCTCCTGACAGTTGTAACAAGTAATATATCAAGATAGGTTTTCCTGATTACTCCTCTTCTCCTTGCCTTGATCCGGCTTCTTCCCTTCAAACTTCCTTTTCTTCCAATTCGGATTACTTGAATTTCCTTTCTCCTTCGGAACTTCCTACATATCCAGGTAGCATATCGATAACCCATATCGATCAAGTCTGAAAAGGATTCTTTTACGTGGGCAGTCATCCTTTCATGGTACTTCTTATTCATTCCTCGAATGAATCTTTCATTCTTATTCAAAGGTGTATTCACCAGCTTCGGATCAAAATGAGATAATTCGTTGAATTTATTCAAATACTCCTCAAACGATAAACTTCCCTGCTTCAAATCCATGAACTGTTGGTACATTCGGGAGATACCAGCAGATGGCATGTATCGTTGCTCAAATACCTCTTTGAATCAACTCCAAGTAAACTCATCTTCCAGCTCATCCACAGTAACAGTGTCCCACCAAGCTAGGGCTTCCTCTTGGAGTTGCCAAGAAGCTATTAATCTCATATGATCGTCTTCCAATTTCAGTCCCCTGAAAATTCTTTCACACGATCGATCTAAGCTTGTGCTTTGACAATAGGTTCCTTACCAGTGAAAGTCTTACCACCAAGTATGCAGAAACTTCTATATAGATTGGCCAGATTCGACTGAGGTGGAGTAGGTATAGCTGCTGTTGTAGGGACTTAACTGTTGTAGTGGTATTTCCCCATCCCTACCTTGTCCTCTTCTTCCGTGCATTCTCACTATCTATAAATAGTAAGAAAACTTAATTTAGGCATACGGACAAGATATCTTAGGGAATATCAACATTTTAAATAAATAGACCAAGAAATTTTAGGGTTTCGATCTTTCGATTTATACTCATTCTAGGGTATACTTCACCCCATCTCTAATGAGCCACCTAATGTGTTATACTCATAGCTAAAGTTCTTACTCAACCTTTAGCTCTGATACCACCTTTCACGACACAAAATCCAGTGATTGAAAATCTACATCAAATACCTCACTTGTATTCGACTGCCGGAGATTTAAATGTTGAACTCCAGTTCTGATGGAGCTTATAACAAAATTAGATGAAAACCGTGGAAACAAAATAAATATCATTGATCACAACACAAATATAACCTTGATAAAATATTCATTACAACATCGATCACCAATATCAGAGTGCCACACATATGATACTACAATAAAACGACAACTCCACAGCGGAACAACAGAGTTTCATATAGTTTCCAACATACTTCAACTTCGATAAGGTCTTCCGAAACTCCAAAACACCTATTGAATCCAAAATACTTCAAAAGATCCCAAGCCAAAAGCTTCCAAAATCCGATAGCTTCTAAAAGACTTCTACAATCCAAGCTAGCTCGAAAACACGGATAACCTGCTTCTAGGCCGCCCGTGTGGAAAACTGTGGGCACCCATAGTTTAGGAAGGGAACAATAAACTCCGGGTCAGTCATGGGACGGGTATGAGTAAACAAAAACAATTGTTTTGAACAAAAACAATTTATAAAGGAAATCCGATATACTTTTGGAAAATGAAACTATCCTAAGACCTCCCGCCACACACACAATGCAATCGCAGAATTGGAGGAGATTTCTTCTTATGGTAGTCAAACATGCTTGATACGAGAAAACTCTTTTAATATTATTATTAGTGCATAGTGTAGAAAACATTTTCGAAAGTATAATATTAATCTTAGCCACCACACCACATTTCGTCGTATGCCCACCATAGCTACCATGTTTTGTAGTAGGATACAGCCACGCTGCATGGCAGGTTATACAACTAAAACCATACGAGGCTCGTATTGTTTTGTTTGGATTTCCAACAAATGTTCAGGCAAAGAAACTTCCTACACCGAATGGAACGCCTTTGGAGGGATGTCTTGTGAACCTAACCAGATCTCTGCCAACACAAGGCCGGGTTACCTCTGTAAATAGGTAACTACTGAAATGAGTATGCCATCTCCCGGTCGTTACCAACCTTTATCCGAGGTGCCTCTCAACCAACAACCACAAAGCAATAAGTTTGCAGCAACCACACAAGTTAAGTATCTGGGCTCCATACCATGATACCACTTCTTATCTAGAAGAAAATGGAGATACCCTTAGGGGGCGCTACCCCCAAATAACATTGCTGCAATGATTCTTGTTTCGACCATAACCGGGTTGTGAGGTTCGACGAAGTCTCGTCCACAAAGCTACTATTTTCACAAAAACCATGCTTTGATCAACAAAAGATTAGCAGCACTCAGCATCCCACACTACCAAATTGGGAGTATATCACCGATAACCATCAACTTCATAATCTATGAGCTTGTATGTCTCAAGAAGGGTGTTAAGCTAAGAGAATAAATTTTCCTCCACCAACAAAAATGTATTTGAAAGTGATTAGCTTTATATCTCAAAGTGTAATGTCAGACATACAACAATACAAGTCTGTTCCGGGTTCGAACAGAACCGAAGGCACCTCCAAAGAAGTCCTTGCAATCCGGGCATCCACAATCCCGATCGGACTCCCCATCACATATAGAGATCTCTATACTGGAGAAACTCAGTGCAGAGTCATTCGACAGGTTATCCTATCGTTCTCGAAGACACCCTGTCTTCACCACCGTCTTCAAATGCTATCTATTTCATCCTATCACATATCCGGAATGGGCTATATGACACAAAGTCCTCTCCCGGCTAAACCGAATAGTGAGCGCTCAATTTAAAAATACATGGATATATAAATCAGAAAGATTCACAATTAGGGTTCGATGTGGGTTTCAGACAACCAACCGGACCGACTCCCTGTCGCATCGAAATTCAAATGCCATTTTACGGGCCAATGGGTTTTCACATTCGCACTAAAACAAATCACAAGTATCACAGCTCAACACAAAGCAATTCATATCACATAGTATCACAATCACATATTAGAGATATCAATCCAATACACAACATTCAATAATAATCAATCATCTAATGAATTAATCATGTGATTTAAATTAATTAACCACATAATTACTTTCATTAATTATCCCTAATCAATGATTAATTATCCTTAATTATAAATTAATTAGTTATTAATTATTTATTAATTAATCCTTAATCCTTAATTAATTAAATATTAATTACTTTTATTAATTAATTATTCGTTAATTAATTAATTATTAATTACAAATTAGTTAACCTTAATTATTTATTTAATTAATCTTTAATATTAAGTAATTAATTAAGTAATTATTCTTTAAGTAATTATATTAGTAATTCATTAATTACTTAATAAATTAAAAGATAAATCTTTTTATCTTTATTAATTACTTTGATTATCTTTTAAACCTTGTTTAATAAATCATTATTATCACATTAGTTGCTTTAAAAGGTTAAGGTTAGTTTAAATAACATTTTATCTTAACTATCCTTTTTAATTACATTATTCATTTAATATAAATAACTTTATAAAATAATGTAACAAAATTAAATAAATTTAATTTAATTACTTTAAAAATATCTTACTTAAATCCTTAATTAATTCAAATTTTAATCAAAATCATCATTTGAAAACATGGATTAAAAATGTTCAAAAGTTTGAATTTTATTTTAAAGTAAAAACTGTTTTATATACCAGACTCGAGGCCCACTTCGAGTCTTACCCGATCAAATGCCTGAATGCTTCGAGTTTTCCCAGAAATCAACCCGTATGCCTTTATTTTTTTTCAAACTTAAATTTTGTTTAAGTATTAAACCTGCCGCACACATGAATTCACTCGAGCTAAGACTCGAGCCAGCACACGAACCTTCCGAAAACAACTTCGAGGCATCCACCCCTCCTTCCTCTACCAAGCTTCCTAATACAAATCAGGCCTCGTGCGCATGCATAGTCGGAACAGTCACCTCCGGTCGAAGCTTTGGCCATCATCGAGTCAACGACAACTCGACCAAACCTCCAGACCATCCAAAAAACCAAAACATCGACGATCTTGCTAAAGAGCAATCTGACTCAATCTGGGACAAAAGTTCGACCAACTAATCCTCCTCGTGTCGACGACACAGACCATCAGAGTCAATGCACCCTCGTCCAGAGCTCCTCCTATCGACCACGCACCGCCACCAATTGCCCAGGTCCGGTCCGATACAATGTCGACGTTGCAAATGGTCGAACTCCAATCAATTACAGAAACGCGGCTTAAACCGTAAATGAACCACGTTTGGCCACCATGATGATCGGAATTTTTTCCGGGCATTTTTCCCAAACTCCCCGACCATCACACAAGCTTCAGCTTCAATCACAACACCCCTCATGCCGACGACCACCAGAATTCAAAAAAATCCCAATATCGTTCAAGTTCGATTTCCTCGATCGATACCTCATTAAAAATCTTGATTTTTCTTTCAAAAATCATTATTTTTTATAACGTTTCAGATGGTATACCTGAAACTAGGATTTACGATGTTTGAATTTTAAATTTTTTTTAATTGTGCCTGTATTTTCAAATTTCCAGAAACACTTTAATTTATTTTTGCTTAAACCTATTTTTAAAATTTAGATCATGTTTAAATAAGCAACTTCTATTTGAAAACTAAAGTCTAATAGTGATTGAAGAAGAAGAAATCAAATTTTAAACAGGCTGATGTCTACAAACCTGGAATAGAAGGGACTCATGTATGTCATTGACTTGCACAAGCATGCATGTTCATATTTATGCATATATATAACAAAATTTCAGTCCAGCAATATTTCATCACAACTTTACTTCATATATTTAACACTTATCAAGTTAAAAAAAAAATCAAATCAGGGTGGTTTACTCACTTGTGAATTTTGAAAATAGAGGAGAACTTTGTGTTGTCAAACTTGAAGGCTAGAAAAAAATAGTTTTGATTGTTGAACTTTGACCTGGGCTTGATCTTGTTGTTTTGATTATAAAACTTGATTTTTTTAAATACTGGGATGATCCTTGCTTTATTTGTTGTTACTGCAAATTGTTTCAACTTGATCTGATTCCTTTACTTGAGATGATTTCCAAGTTTTTTAAACTTTGAATTGAAAAGATGTTTAATTTCCAGGTTTTTGTTTAATGATTTTTTTCTTTCTAGTTGAGAATTTTTTTTACAGGGCATTGTAAATGAAGATAAAAGAATGAAAATAAGGAAGATGTTGTATTTTTACAGGCTTGTTTCTATTTTAATTAAATTTTCAAAAATAAAAACAAAGAAAATGACACTTGTCTTAAATCATCAACACTTGACACTTGTTAATATTTGTATTAAAATTTAACATTTGTATTATGCATGCATTAAGTATTTTATATTCATTTTTAAATTGTATTTTTCTATTTTAAAAATACATTTCTCTTTTATTCAAATATATACAATTTAAAAGAAAATAGTTTGGAATTAATTAAACATTAAATAAAGGGGTTTTTAGGCACAAGGAAGAAGTTGCAAAAAAATTTAGTCTTAAGGACAAGAAGTTTGTTTTTTAGGCCGAAGGACACTTTTAGTGTAAATCACAGAATGATAGTTGTAACTATCATTTTCAGTTTACACTAAAAAATGTCCTTCAGACTAAAAAGCAAACTTGCTGTCCCTGAGACTAATTTTTTTTGAAACTTCTTCCTTGTGCCTATTTACCTGTTAAATAAATTACCTATATATAGAATTTAAAATCCAAATTATTTTATTAAGACATTTATTTAAATTTTTTAATTCAAGTTCAAATTCAAATTTGAATTATAATCCATTTATATATGTATAAATCCATACTAATTCTATTTGTCTTGAAAAATTTCAAATCAATTTCAAATTAAATCATAGAAATTCAAATAAATTACTAATTTTAAATTGATAAAATTTGGGGATGTTACATAATATCTCTAGTCCGATAATTTGTGATGATCTATCAGGATTAAACTATTAATAAACGTGAAACATTCAGTCGAAAAGTTATCTGTGTTGAATTTCTGTGCATATTTGATATTCTGAAAATTTAAATTGAATTATCTTCACTTAATCAATTTGGCTTAAAAGATGGCATTGAATTCGAAGAGATCGGGTTCGGATATCAATGATGTCCGAAACCACTTCGATTAGTAAATCTATAATTCTTTATAGATTTGATTATAGAATCAAATAGGCTGGAATGTAATAAATTAAGCAAGCTGAACCATTGAAACTAAGTAACGGTACTTAGATATTACTTTATGGAATAAGTGTTTGACTATAACAAGAGAAAACTCGTAGTAATGTACGAGTTACCCTGGTTTTCAAAGAAGGTTTACAACGTAATATTTCAAGTTATTGGGTTTACTCACGCTGGTTTTCATCATGACTCGGGTCTTACTTTATTGTAATGCGGGTCAGACCAAGTATTACAGATTTTCAGGTTAGGACGTTCTGGAGCTCAGAAGGTGAGCTGGATGGCAGGAACGTATGGAGTATATTCCGATGTGTATTTAAGATTATATTTATAGTAGTCTGGGACAAGTTGTTACAACTGTCCAGTTTATTTGTTAATGATTGTACTCCGATATTTTTTTTGTAAATTGATATTTACAGCTTTCTTTGTGTAAATGTTGTTATTTTATATTATATTTTGTTCCGCTGTGAATGTGAGATTCTATGCCGTTGTTTCTTGTTTCTTTTTCTACCTCCTTTTCTTCTTTACCCTAACAATCTGGAATTTCCGACATTCGATTGCTCGGCTTTTATGCAGTGAACATATTAATGTCGAATTTCAAGGGTCGAAAATTTCGGGTCGTTACAGAGCTAAAGGCTAAGCGAGAACCTTGGCTCTATTGGGGATTACTCATTAAGGATAGGGTCAGTAGTACCCTAGAATGAGTTGAGTGTATTATATATGAGGGAGTACTTGTTATTTTCTTTTATAATAATTTTAAAAATGATTTTAAAAATGATTTTTATATCTACGCTTATTTTTTGATATATAAAGCAATAATTTTTCAAATTATTATATATATATATATATATATTAAAGTAATTGGTTGTTGATTATTAAAGTTGAATAAGATCATAAGAATTAAGTGGTAATATATATATATACATACATACATACATATATATATATATATATATATATATAACTAAATAGGAATTGGGTCATATGAACTATACTAATAAGATAAGCTAGAAATGGATTCAAACCAGAAATTAAAATCCTGAAATTTGTAGAAGTGTTTTCAGAATGCTGAATTAAGTTACCTTGATTTTATTTTCTAATAAATTATGAGACAATATATAGTGAATTGCTTTCCAGATATGATAATCTTGGTCATTATCATAAATTGGTTATTGTATCTAACAATGGGATGTTTGTTTTCTAATAATAATATACAATGATAAAGCACATTGAAATGTTTTAAGAAAGTAACAATTTAGATAAGTATGACTTATAAATTTAAAAGAATTTAAATTGTGAAGTTTTAAATCTAAGTCCAGAAAATTTGAAATTGTTTCAAAGTGTTAAAAGATATAATAAATAATATATTTGAATAAAGGAGTTTTGTTTTAAACAAGATTGTTTTGAAAATTTCAAGAGAAATTGTTTTAAATTAAAAACCAAGAATGGTTTAAAATTTAAAGTATGACTTGGTGTGCAAATGAAATAAATATGTATATATATGTGAGATATACATAATATTAAGTTGATTGGAAGTAAACACTAAGTACCGAGTTTTGAATTTTCCCCTGAAATGTAAAACCCAAAGTGAAATAAGTTTTTGAACTTATAAGTGGGAAAGGTTATTGATAAGAAGTTTAAAATTTGAAAATGGAGAATTCAAATTGAGTAAGGTTGATTGGATTAAATGAATTGAATTTAACTTAGGGGAAGTTAGATAAGTTTAACGAACAACCTGAACTGGGAAATTCAGGATGAAATTGAGATTTAACTTAACGAAGTTAAATGGGTTGAATTGAAATGGAAGTCATGTGTGATCTCAAAACAAGTTCAAGTTCTGGAAATTGGTAATGGATGCTATTGATGGATGATTTAGATAATTTGGATGTTTATTTACCATGGCTTATCCTGATATCATCCTATTGTTACTAATAATCTATGAAACTGTGAATTGGATTGTTTAAACGAAATAAGAAGTGGATTGAGATAATATATATCCATTACTGAAATTAAATGGAAACAAAATTTTAATTTGAAATTATTTAAATGATTTTGATTTTTGGATAAAAATAGAAAATTATGGGAATGTAATCACTTTGAACTTAAGATTTAAATGTTAATAATGAATGTGCAAACTGAAAATTGTTTAAGAATTGGTTTCAAGTTAGAAGTTAAAATTAGGTAATAAATTGGATTCTGAAGATTAAATTGTTTAAAAAGATTTGAACTCTTACTTGAACCTGAAGATAAGTTAAGTAAAGAATAGAAATTTGGACTCAAAATTTAATTGTTTAAAGACTTAGGTTGTTAAAATAAAAGTAAAGGTTAATTTGATTTAAAGGATTAAATCAACATTTAAAAATTTAACTCGAATTTACATAATTCGAGATGGTTTAAAGTTGAGATTGGAATTGAAATTAGTTCAAATTGAATTTGATGTGAATAATTTGGAATTGTGATTGAAGTTGAATAAGTTTAATTCAAATGGGAATTGATTTGAATTTGGGATAGGAATTGAAGTTAATGCAAATTAAATTGAAATTGAATCAAATTAAATGGAAGTGGAAATTGGAAAGTGATTGGAATTGGAGATTGGGAAATTGAACCAGTTTGACTCTGAAACTATTTTCAAATAAATTATTTTAGTATAAACTATTTTAGATCTATTTTTCCTAGCTATTTACTATACAACCTTTCTTTTAAAAGCCCAAACTATCTTATACTTATTTTACAACTATTTTAAAAACTAATTTCTATTTTACAACAATTTTTCATCCGCTTTACAAACTAATTACTATTTTATAATATTTTCAGCTATCTAACTATGTTACAACTATTTTATAATTACTTAACTATTCTACTGCTATTTACAACTAATAACTATTTTACAACTACTTATCTCTTTTAAACCATTCAAGCTATTTTCTAAATTCAAACTGGTCAGTGTAGAAACTGTTGGATTTAAATACCAAGTGAGATAAGAATTGAAGTGATAAACCATGTGGAAATGAAGCAATTGTAAATAAGTGAATAGAAATAAAAATGAATGTGAAGTAAAAGAAAATTTGATTTAGATGATAATCAATGAAGGTAAATACGTAGGATATATGTATATTATTCTATTCGCATAATGATTTGATCCAGATTCAAGCATAGAATTTCAAGATAGTATATCGATCCGAGTTGAGATTTTTCACTCGATTTTCGACGGCGAACCCTGGATATGGATTTTTGATTGACTCTGGAAATTATCTATCATAGTTATGGCTATGCAAGGAGAATGACGGTTTCCAATCAAGAAAATAGATCTCAGTCAGCACTAGGAAGTCGGGTGGACGATACTAGTTCGAAAGTGAAATTATGTGATCGAGAAGCGATCGAATTTGATATTGCGTACGGATGATATATGTGCGTTATACGTGCTTAAATGAATTAATATTAAAAAAATTGCGAAGAAATGTACAAATGATTTTTGAAATAAAAAAAAGTATATTTTGCGAAATATATGATGAACAAGAGTGGAAGTTGGATATCACTATAACTGAAACTCATTTTATAAAAAGTAAGTAATATGGCAATAACTTTATAAAAGAAAACAAATTTGAATGTTGATTTGGCATAGGTAAAGTTATATATATTGGTTTTATAAGATAAACTCTTCTTATTGAATCTATAACCAGAAGAAAAGATCTTTGAAAAATATTTGAAGTTTAAAATGTAATTTATATTAGTATAAAGTGATCCAATTTTTTTTATTCTAGTTAATGGAATAAACTTATGTATATCTATATATATATAAATGATATTTGAAAATGGAACTGAAAAAGGTTTTTGGAACCCACTGATTTTGAAAAGCTTTTGATTTTTGGGAATTTGGAAAGCCAAGTTTGAGAATTATCAATTTTGGGATATCGATTTTGTGTAAAGGAGATTTATATGTGATACATATAAAGATTATGATTTGAAAGATACTATATGTGTATAGTATAAAATGTTTTGAGAATGCTATGGGGGAAAATGCGCTCCCTTTAGAGTGAAACTTCTAGTAGGAGATCCACGGGGTGGTTCTGCCGTGAGCCCTAAGGGGGTTCTAAATTTGATCCTAAGAGGATGTCCGGACAAATTGAATTTCCTAAGGATTGTGGTTGGGTTAGCGAAAGTCAAGGGCGCTGAAGCCTACAGAGACATTGGGTTATGCTGTGACGACAGTGCGACTCGGTGTAATTGTGATCTACTGCGCACCATATTGGAAGTCGAGGGGCAGCGATTGCCTAAGGTCGACATTTGATTCTTTGGGAGAGCAATGTAACATCGGTAGACTGCGATCTGTGAAGATATAACGAAAGTCGTGTGGCAGTGAGTGCCTACAGGCTACATTGGGACTCGATTGATGTAGTCTGCGATCTATGTGGTCTGTGTGGTGAAGTTTCATTTGGTAGCGAAATTCGAGGGCGCTGATGCCTACAGTTACATGGTTTTTTCTGTGATGGCAGCGTAATCCTGGATGTAGCTGCGATCTGTGGCGGGTCCATGGTGTAATCGAGGGGCGCGGAGGCCTACAGTTTTACCGGGATAGTGACGTAATCATCGGGCTAACTGCGATCATGGAGGTGGTGACGATTTCCAGAGCATTCTCACAATTTTTTTTCTATATTTTCACAAAAGTTTTCTAAGTATTTGCACTGGGCGTTGAAAACGGGTCTACTAAGTACTTATAGATCTTCAGTCCTACGCCTGATCAACGTATGACCGAATTTCTATGAGAACAAGGATGGACTTGTTGAAACATCGAGTTATAAAAAGTATTTTTATAAAAACTATTTTGACAGTATCATGTAGATTTTTAAAGTGTTTTAAAAATTTAAATAAAAAGGGTTAAGAGTTAAAAATGTTTGTATTAGGATTATTTGTTTTAATGAATTGTTTGCTTTGGTTGCCAGTATATGGTTGATGTGTATGCTTTATTGTTTGAAATAAGAAATTTGATTTTCTTTTGCTTTTAAATTTCGGGGATGAAATTCTTTTAAAGGGGAAGGAATGTGATGGTCTAGGATTTTGGCAATATTAATTTGATGATCTCTAGCATAATTATTTAAATTGGCAAATTTATCTTTTTAAAACAAATAAAAAATACGTTTCTAATTATAATATATATACATATATATATATATATATATATATATATATATATTGATTAGGAAGCATTGATTTGAATTCAGTAATTTTCAAAAGCTATTTAAAGTAAAATTTCATATTTTTAAAGCACTAAAGATAAATATTTATTAATTAAAAGTATGATTGCTTAAAATAAGATTTAATAAAAGGGTTTATATACTTTCTTTTTAAATTACACATGAACTAAATATAGTTTGTATATATATAAAATTTAAAACTTAAAACATAAATAAATATAAAACTAATAGGAATATAATATAAAAACAAATTAAAATATAAATGCATGCAATTTAACAAGTGTAAGCTAATTACAACATGAAAAATACAAGTGTCATAATTATTAGTTTTTTTCATTTTTAAAAATAATAAATAAAGGCTGTACATTCTTATATATATATATATATATCTTTACTTTTTTCATCTTTCAATTTTTTCAAAAATTTATCAAACTAAAAAAAACCTGAGAAGCCTAAACCAGAGGATAAAATAAAAACTAAAACAATCAAACTCTTTCAATTTTTCCAAACTGAAGCTAAGCAATTCAAACTAGAAATCCAACAAGCAAATCAAGTTTCCAGATCAAATTCAAGCTTGTTGTTCCAGTTATCAAACAATTTCCTGATTTTCAAAAGCTTCCTTTATTCAACCAAAGCTGAGTAAACATAAATCCTTTAAAGTTTAAACATCTGTAAATCCTGTGCATGCAACAACTAAACATAGAAATGATTCAAACTTGTTTTGCATGGATGTATGAATGGGTTTGCCTAGTATAAAGGTTTGATTTGCTGTGTATATGTATATGCATGTCTGTGTAAATATTTCTGGTCTCTGTTCTTGATTTACAGACCAAATTTTCAAAATAAAATGTATACCTCTTCACACAAACATTTCCAGGCTTTGATGATTAAAGAAATTTTGATGGTAAGCATGATATCTTATTTTTATAAACGTTTTCAAGAGGATTTATTAAGAAATTTTTGGGAAAACAAGAAATTACTGTAAAAATCAAACCAACTCAGAAAATCAATTGATTAAATTTCATGTTTTGATTATATGACTGGATTCGTTCTTAAAAATGATGATTTTTGATAATAATCTCATGATTTTTAAATTCGTATGTATTGAGATATTGCAAGTTGAACGATAATTGGTTTTTGGTCAAATTCCGACGATCATGTAGGTTATGAATGGCGGGATTATGGCTGAAGGAAGGACGTGGATCGGTGGCCGTGTGAAAAATAGGGGTTTAATTTTAGGACCTTCGTGGTGGCGCGGCGATGCCAGAGTAGTGTTTTAGGTCATGTTTATTCAAGGGAAGTTCGCGGCAGGTTTGGGAGGCACTGTGGCGTCGAGTTGACTTGGAGGTGGGGGAAAGGTGAGAGGAGAATCAGGCGCGACTCCAGGTGCGACGGAGAGGTCTCCGGTGGTCGGTGTAGGCGGTGCGTAGTGTTTTGGGTGATTGGGTGTCGTTCCTAGTGGGTTTCGTTTCGTTCGATTTCAATTTATAGGGTCTTTTGAGAATCTGGGTGGTTAGTGTTGGTCGACGTGTTGTCAGCGATTGATCGGAGGTATCGTAGTTCGTCCGAGGGGTTCCGATGCATTGTGCATATGCACATGTATTAGCATATCTAAGTTTAGAGGGGGAAGATAGGAAGGAGATTGGGCTTGGGTTTCAACTGGGGATTGGCTCGGGTTGGGCTCGAGTGTATGCGAGTGTACACGAGTGGTTCAGCAAAGTTTTTTTGTGAGAAATAAGAAGAATGGGAGGAAGAAGAAGTTAGTGGGTAAGTTTGGCTTGGGCTGGTTAATTATATTGGGCTAGATATTTTTAAATGATAAAAGATAAATTAACAAGTTTAAATAAAGGTGTACTAACAAGTTTTAAGAAGAAACAAGTTCTTCCAAAATTTTCTCACCAATTCTTAAAATGATTACTTAATATTATTTGGTTAAAGGTTATATAATAATTCATTTTAAATTAAATTAATTAAGTTAGGTAATTAAGTTTTATGCCATTATTTAAGTTAGTTCTTGAGTTTATGAAAGTAAAATTAAATAGTATAATTAAATAAATGGTTAAGACAATGTTTTAAACTTTTATAAATTTAGGTCCTAAGTAATTGTAAAAGATAATTAATTAATTCCAAATAGTTATTTAAATAAAATAAATGGTCTGTAATTAATTAATGATAATTAAGCAGGATTTATAAGTATTTTAATTAATTTACTTAGGAATTGTGTGACAGTTAATCTTGCCTGAATGTTTAATTTGAAATGAATGCTTTAGATTGCCTAATATCTCTAGTCCAATAATTTGTAAGGATCTGTCAGTATTAAACTATTAATAAACGTGAAACATTTAGTTGAAAAGTTATCCTTGTTGAATTTCCGTGTGAATATGGAATTCTGAAAATTTAAATTGAATTATTTTCACTTCAACAATTTGGCTTAAAAGATGGAATTGAATTCGAAGAGATCGGGGTCGGATATCAACGATACCCAGAACCACTTCGATTAATAAATCTATAATTCTTTATAGATTTGATTATAGAATCAAACAGGCTAGAATGTAATAAATTAAGTGAACTGGACCATTGGAACTAAGTAACGGTACTTAGATATTACTTTGTGGAATAATTATTTGCCTATAACAAGAGAAAACTTGTAGTAATGTATGAGTTACCCTGGTTTTCAAAGAAGGTTTACAACATAGTATTTCAAGTTATTTAGGTTTACTCACGCTGGTTTCGAGCTTGACTCGAGTGTTACTTTATTGTAATGCTCGGGTCAGACCAAGTATTACAGATTTTCAGGTTGGGACGTTCTATAGCTCAGAAGGCGAGCTGGATGGTACGCACATATGGAGTATATTCCGCTGCGTATTTGAGAATGTATTGATAGTAGTCTGGGACAAGTTGTTACAACTATCCATTTTATTTGTGAATGAATGTACTCTGATATATTGTTTGTAAATTGACATTTACAGCTTTCTTTGTGTAAATGCTGTTATTTGATATTATATTTTGTTCCGCTGCGAATGTGAGGTTCTGTGCTGTTGTTTCATGTTTCTTTTTCTACCTCCTCTTCTTCTTTACCCTAACAATCTGGAATTTTCGGCGTTCGATTGCTCGGCACTTCTACAGTGAACATATTAGTGTCGAATTTTTGAGGTCGAAAGTTTCGGGTCATTATATATAATCTCTTTTATAAGTCTAAAACAATATTAACTACCGCAAAAGATAATAAATCAAATTTACAATTTCCTTTAATAAACAAATCAATTATTTTAAAATAGTTAATTACTTCCAAAACAATTTCATCAAATTTATTTATTTATTTTAAATCCAGTTATTAAATCAATTAACCAACTTAAAATATTATTTTTATATTCAAATAATCATTAATTAAAATAAATAATTACTTCTAAATATCATTAATTAAAATGATTATTTATTTTCAAATATAATTAATTATAATAATTAATTAAATTCAAGTATCGTTACTTAAAATGATAATTTAAATCCAAATCTCGTTGATAAAAAAGATTAATTAATTTCAAAAATAATTAATTAAAATGATTAATAAAGTTAAAATATCATTAATCAAAATGATTAATGAATTTTAAATATCTACTATTGGAAAAACACGAGCTCAAGTTCAAACAAACACAAGTGTTTAAAGGATGATATTTAAGAGATGATCGTATATCAAAAATTGCTATAATGACACTTAAACAGTTTATATGGAATTTACAGATTAATTTCAAATAATCAATCAAACAAATCTTACTATCATCCAAGAAATCAAAAATAGTTCACAGCATCATAGATATGATATAGCAAATTTGGATGAGTTAAACTTACATTTAAATTATTCTCATTTATTATAATTAAATTTTCTCAAATATTTATCCTCTAAATTTTATTTATTTATCTTATTATTATGTAATTATTAATTTTTTACCATTTATATTGAACAACTTTTTATGAAAAGTTTACTTTTAGCTTAACGTTGTTAAAGATGACTTTTAACTTAACCCTTTTGCCAAACACCATATAGTCAAACTGTGAAACTTAATTCACAAAGGGTTCAATCCAACATTCCCTAATTCCCATCTACTTGACGTATATCTTACTAAGGAAAATTTTTTATGCACTTATTAACCAATAGTTAATGCTCGAATTGGACAAGCATAACTAAATAAATCCTAAGTGCAATAAAATATTATCGTCTCCTAATAATCAACTCATCAATACCACTATATTAATCTTGAAAACCATTATTATATATATAAAACTAGTGAGAACCCATGCTATGCACACGGTATTTGTGTTAAAAGTTATTTATTGATATATTGTTTGATTTTTATGGGGTTAACCCAATGTGAAATTCATTGTCAATTGATGAATGTGTGAAGGAATGCTAACACAATTCTGATGGAAAAATGAGCAAACTTGGACGCCTAATAGACCATGCACTCATGGATTAAAACATTAGTCTAAAATAGATCTTAAATAAAATATTGATAACATTTTTATAAGACAGTATGGTTGACCATGAAACATTATATTTACTCTCAATTTCCATCTAATATGTATAGCTTTAAATTTAGCACATGTTCGAAAATTATCTCATCCAAGAAATAGGAAGAGCCTTTAGACTTCCTTCAAACCCAAACATGTTATTACAAACAGAACCAAATATTTAGAATGACACAATAATGAAAAACTTAAATTTATAATGAATTAAAGTCAAAGATTGAAATTACATGTTGATAAATATATAAGCAACATGCCAAATGTCAATATTCAAATTCATAAACTTGATCCATAATGGGAAATGATGAAAAGACTCTGTCCAAATATCACACCCATGGTTTAGTTCAGCACAGCAATCTAAAAAAGCACGACCATAGTTATCAAAATGATAACTAATAACAAAGGAATAACATCATATTAGTTTACATCCAAATAACCTATTCAATTATACATGCAGAATCCAATATTCTTCTACTTTGCATCCTTAAATCTTAGATTGATATGAGTCAGAAAGAATTTGAAGACTATATTGCATTGATTGTAATTTATTTTAGCAAATACAGCTTTGTAATTTACTTCGTATCTTCAATTTTTGATGCTTGAAAGACTTCCCACCATCATGGTAAAGCTGATCAGAATTATGCTGCAAGTATAACTATAAATGCATTAATTTTCATGCAATTAGCAAATATTATAGTCCATTCAATAAAGACTAGATAAAAGCTAACCCAGCAAAAAAAAGTGTTGTTGTGTACGTTTTCGTAAAGAAAAGCTTTAGACATTCCCTTTCTAATATTGACATGCATGCGAAAAAGGAGAAAGGACTGCCATATTTACCTTTTCTATTACACTAAAATAATTTCTTTTCATTTTAGCTATCGCCAGTAATACCATTAAAAAAAATACTCTACACAGCTAAAGATCAGTCTTGAAGGTTGGAATGGATGAACTATTGTAGAAAGTTAAAAAAAAAATTCTAGCTATTCAAGGTGGGGAAATACTTAAATATAATATTCATAATTTCATTTCACATGAACAATAAAACTTGTATATCAAGAGAGAGAAAATCACCGTGATGAAAACTTTGAACCCACTTTAGTAGTATGATAACTAACAATTATTCTTACTTACGATATGTGTTGACCAAATGCTAAGATGAAATGAAACTCATTTTTTCATAAGATTATGCCATTGGAAATTAGTATTCCATGTCTAAAGTGCACAAAACAGTAGCACGGTATTTAAATGGGCAAGTAGAATTTAAGACATTTTTCTACTCTCCAAAATGACTATCATCAACAATAAAAAATAAAAGAGGAAAAGAGAGCGTAATCAATGACATAACTTTTTTAGGAAACAACAAAGCGGAAGATTCAATTTCCAATTAAAATAATAATAGATTTGATTTACTTATGAAATCATGTCAAAACATGTCTACTCATTTATCTCTACTCATTTATGTTATACAACAAAAGCTTGCACTGTACTTTATATTGTAGCTAAAACACGGAATCAAATAAAGCTATTAATTGATCTAATCAAACAAAGGATTTCTAGTGAATCATAGTTAATTTACTAAGTTAAAAGGTATTTCAAGTAAAATCCTTGCATTAACTAAACAAAAAGAACATCAAAATCATTAATAGGAGTAATAACAGTAAAATATAATGCCTAGTTGTAAACTGCTCAATTAAAATGAAAGAAGGCTCATTCAAACTTGATTGGTGCAATAAATATTGTATTACATTCAACAGCACCTGGATTCACTAGCAATCCTTTGTTTGATTAACTATGAGTAGTGCAAACTTCAATTCAACGAATAGAATGCAATCCTTTGTAATTCACATGCAACAAAAAAACTTTGTTTGATTAGTGCAAACTTCAATTCAGTAGTAAATTACAAAATCCTGAAGTCCAATCGATGAATGTTACGCGGAAGGAAAAAAATGCATATTGAAAATGGAAAAAAATAGTGAAATTCATAACTGCTAGTTTTTCTAAAGTTTATAACGTGGTTAACAGATTTAAAATGTTACACCCTTCCGCACTATTGTTTAATTACAATAAATGTATTAAATATGTTTGAAGACATTTTAGATGTAACTAAGGATAAAATAACTTACAAAAGATTCTTTTTTTTGTAAAGGGTACTTTATTAATAAATAGAAGAAACATATACTTCCATGATATGCCTTATTAAAACCTTACAACCCTCCTAACCTAAATAGGTGCGTTGCAAGGAAAAAGAGTACATATCAGTTCCGTATATTAACAGTACAACAATCCAAAATCTGAGCCAAGCTGTCAAATAGATGGAGGAGTAAACAAGGTATAGAACACACTCAAAACCATCCGTACGAGCAGCTTGCAACAGAAAAAGCAAATAAAACACACAACTAACACAACACCAACCCGAGAAGGTCACCAGTACTACAAAACAATATAAAAATAATGAAAGGACCGTCTCGACTTCACACGCAAACCATCTAAAGGAGAGAGAAGACCATATTCCCAAAAACATAGATCTAAATTCTCGAACCAACAGAGAAAAAGGAAATGGCGGAAGAGATCAGCTACAAGAATCAGCATACACTTGTTACAATTGCAAATCATCAATCAGACAGAATTCAAGGAGGTCGAGAGTAAGCTTAAATTCCGGTCGCCATATTGAGCTTCATTACGATAAGTTTCTCTTCTATGTTTAAATTATAAGCTTGAAATCTTTATTGAATGAGGTACTTGTTGTCAAGAAGTATTTTCTTAATTCTCAACTTGAACAGTTGTTCGATTCCTTTAAAAACATGACTATTACGTTCACAACAGATGTTCCATATGATAGAATTAAAATGATGCTAAATATACATTTATTAGGCGAGTTAAATTTTTCCTAAGCTTGTTTAATAGAAACCAGTAAAAGTTGAGGTCATAGTTGGAACCTAAATTAATTTTGAGCTTGGGCATGAAATCATCCAGAATATTCCTAGAATATGAGCATTTAAAAAAGAGGTGATCTTTATCCTCGTTGTTATTAGCACATGAAACACATTTTTGATCGATGGTAGGGGACCATTTACTAATTCTGACTTTGATGTGTAATTTATCTCTAATGGCCAGCAGAGAACGCATAGACATTTTAGGAGCACATACTTTGTCCCATATGATTTTGGTCCAATCAAACTCACTATGTTTGTTTCTAAAGATATTCCAGGCAGATTTCAAAGAATATTGACCTTGTTTATTAGGGAGCCACCACCAAAAATCCTGTTTCATATGTTGATGTATGAGGACATTTTTAATATCAGTATGAGATTGCATGGGAATATAACTGAGACTTTGTTTCCAATTATTATTAGAGATGAGCATTGAAACTTTTTTTTGATAACTACCCAATATTTTCATGCTGTTCCAGCCATATTTATCAATTAAGGTGTAGCCTTGTAACCATGGATCAAATCATATATCAGTATTAACTCCATCTACGATTTTTCTGTCTATATATCCCTTACACCATTGTCTAGCACGTAGAATGGTCTTCCAAGTATGTGAAGCATTACTGTTCATGCTGGCAATCCAGAAATTAGCCCTTCTGCAATATTTGTTATAAATCCACTTGGCCCATAGTGAGTCACACTTAATATAATTCCATAATAATTTAGTTGCAATAGCTTTTGAAATGTCCTCAATTTTTCTGATTCCCAAACCTCCTTCAATTTTGGTTTTGCACACCTCATCCCAGCTCATTTTATGAGACTTTGACTTCCACAAAAAATTTGCACATAAATAATTGATCTTCTGGATAACTAATGCAGGAAATTGAGAAATATGAAGCCAAAAATGTAACATAGGATGAATTACAGTCTTGATGAGTTCAACACTCCCACTGATGTTGAGGAATCTGATTTGCCAGTTATTAAATTTTTTGTTGATTTTGTCAATAAGCCAGCCAAAGTATCTAGCTTTCAAAGAGTTATTAGATAAAGGAATGCCCAGATATTTGATTGGCAGATTATCACGGTAAATTTTAATAATTTCAGCAATTTTCTGCTTAAAATTAGCACCTTTACTGAAAAATAATCTGGATTTTTCTGTATTTAATTCGAGGCCGGTAAAAAATTTCATGTTTTGAAAAATATGATGAATAGTTTCTACATTTTTAGTGGTAGCATTAGCCAATATTAAAATTTCATCAGCATAAAGTAAATGAGTAATCATTGGCTCAACTTGATATATAGGGCTGAGATTTCCTTTAAGGAAATTTATGTCCAAATTTAAAGTCAAGAATTCCATAGCAATAGAAAATAAATAAGGAGAGAGAGGATACCCTTGTCTTAGTCCTCTCGAGCTATTAATGAAACCGTCGGGGAACCATCTATTAAAATTGAAAACGAAGGAGTAAATATACACTCATATATGAAATTAGCAAAGGAATGCGGAAATCGCATAGAAATCAGCATATGATGAATAAATTCTCTACTGATCTTGTCATAAGCCTTATGTAAGTCAAATTTCATACAAACATTACTTGAATTTTTCCTGTTAAAACTTCTGACCATCTCATAAGCAAGTAAGGAATTTTCAGAAATTAATCTATTTGGGATGAAAGCATTTTGATTATATGAGATTAAGTCATTCATATAAACTTTCATTCAATTGCAAAGTAAATTGGCTAGAATTTTGTAAGTAACATTACAAAGTGAAATTGGTCGAAAATCAGACACATTTGTAGCATCTGGAATTTTAGGAATAAGGCAAATGAATGTATGATTGATTTCTCTAATTATTTTACCAGTTTGAAGAATACCATTCATAGCTTCCCAAATATCCACTTTGATGCTGTCCCAGTGAACTTTATAAAATTTAGAGTTGAAACAATCTGGACCAGGAGAACTATTATCATTAATCTGAAAAATAGCCTCTTTGATTTCTTCCATCTGAAAAGGTTTACATATATTGATTCTTGCATTCTCTTTTAGAATTTTCTTGCAAGTAATGTTTGGAAATTGGGTTGTGGCTTGTGATGAATGAAATAAATCTGAAAAATAGAGAGTAGCTTCTTGAGCAATTTTTTCTGATGCTGATATCCACATTCCCTGATTATTAGTAGTAAACTTGTTACTTCGGCAAGGATTGATATCATAGATTTTACTGTAAAAGAACTCAGTAGTTCTGTCACCTTTAGTAAGCCAATTAATTTTCATTTTTTTGTTCATTATCAATGGCTAGTTTTCTCATCATATTATGCAAATAATCACAGTTAGTAGAATATGTTCCCAAGAGGTTATCGTCAAGTGGATTACTAACTAATTGCTTATAAATTCTGTTATTTTGATATTTCAATCTATCAATCATTGATTGTACATTGATTTTATTTTTTGACCAGCTCTTCAAGATATTTTTGACTCTTTTCAGCTTACAGATCAACTTATAAAGAGGACTTCCGGTGCAGCTAAAATCCAAAGACTCATGAATGATGAGGTGATAATCAGTATGCAAATGCCAAGAATTTTTATATTTAGAAGGTATCTTACTCTTTCTATTAATTTGCACATGAAGGTTAATTAAGATTGGGGTACGATCACTCAAAGAATGATTACCAAAATTAATACCAAAATTGTCAAATTGTCAAGCCATAGAGAGTTTACAAACACACGGTCTATCTTACTATGAATAGAAAATAAGTTACCTCCTCGCCAAGTAAAAAAATTGCCTGAAAAGTCAGATTCCACTAACTTGTAGAGGTTTATACATTCAATAAATTCTTGATCCCCAATAGAATTAAATCTACCATTATCCATCCTTTCACTATTATAAAGAATAGTGTTAAAATCACCTGCCAAGATCCACAGAAGGTTAACTTTCTTGGATTGGGTGATGATGTATTCCCATAAGATTTTGTGATTCTCTTCCTCATTATATGCATAGACAACTGTGCACACGACACTAATGCTATCAGCATTATAAAGAATACTAGTTATGAATTGCTCACTAGTGTGTAAAATAATAGTTGTCCATAGAGAAGAGTCCCAAATAATAAGGATACGACTTTTCTGATCAGCAGAAATGTTGTGAGAAAATTTCCATTTTTTATCAGTTTTAGCCATAAAACTATCGGTAGAATTGAGAGAGAGCTTATTTTCAAGAATTCCAATAAAGGAAAACTTATTCGAATTAAGAATATTTAAAACTTCCAACTGTTTGTAGGGGGCATTCATCCCCCTAATGTTCCAAATTAGGAACTCCATTAACAATTATTATTAGGAGTGCTACTTTCTTCTGGGGAGTATCTTTTCCCATGGTCTTTGCTTTCTTGGATTTTTTTGTTTTTACCTTTCAACTGATTAACAAGATTAGACCATGCAGGATTATCCACTACATCGGAGTTTAAAGTGGCTTTGGATTCAAACAGAGCTTCCTCTAGTCTTGTTTTGCGAGTAGGCTTTGTTCTGGCGATATTCGAAAGATCTGGATTAGAAGAAACAGCCCTCTGATTCGAAGAGGGATCATCTGTCATTCTAACTGATTCTTCTTTAGGAGAGTTATCAATAGAGTTTGTATACTGAATAACATTAAGTGTACCTACATAGTTAGTGCCATGCGGTGTCTTCAAATTATCAATCATATTATAATCTGATGTTGTAATAAGGGTCGAACTAGAACTAGTCGACTGGACTATTTGTATATTGTGCGTTGAATTTTGAATAGACTCTGCAATTTCATCATTTGTCTTGGGATTATAATAGTTATTCTGATCTGCCAATGATCAATTGTTAATCTTTATTAGTATCGATAACCGAAATAGATATCTGATTGTCTGGATTTTCACTTATCACATAATTATCTGGTAGGGGCCCATTGGAGTCAATATTCATTTCTGAGTTATCGCCTACTGGGTTATGGTTCACTTTAGGAACCCACACTTTGTTGAACTAACATTGATTTTCCGCATGTCCAATACTCGAACAGTTAGAGCACGTGCTAGGTTTCCATTCATAAACAAATTCTTGCCATATAATCTCATCTTTCTCATTTAAGATAGGAATTTTATTAGGGTATTTAAAATAATTGTCGATTTCTATTAGAACCCTAGCAAATGCAATCTTAATTATACCTTCAGTGAATTTGTCAAGTTTGATAGGAGATCCAAGCACAGAAGCAATACGACTTATCCTCTCTTCCGTCCAAAAGTCAAGTGGCAAATTGGGGAGACGGATAAAAATCGGAATGGAATGAAGTAACTCTTTGTTCAGTTGCATTCTGGGATGCCATCTCTTCATCATCATAAGTTTCTTGTTATAATAGTAGGGTCCACCTTCCAGAACATTCACACAATCTTGTTCTTAGCAGAACCTAAACACATAAAATCCATTTTCCATAGAGAAAATTGAGAAATCCTCATCTGATTTCCAAATTCTAATGATATAGTCCTTGAAATGTGGATAGTACGGTTTTGGGCCAACTTCATAAGCCACGATGGCGTTATTCTATTATTTTCTAGCATCCAGAATCACTTCAGCGGACATTTTAGCACATTTCAAAGAGTAGACTTCGCGTGGGTGATAAAATTTTAGTGGAACAGGAACTGGAATATTGTGACATTTCGGATTTTTCCCGCTCGAAAATCGACATCCATACTTCATATCGTATTCGAATGCCATAGATTCGACCTTTCAAATCCGATTCGCCGGAGCTTATAACAACATTAAGTAGACAACACAGCAGAATAAAAGAATAATACATTGATATACAGCTTTGATACAATATCTGATACACCAGATGATCCAATAGATATCAATATACATCAGAGATATGATACAATAAATATAGCAGCGGAAAAGAAAATAGATAACATCTAGCAGCGGAAAAATATAACTCTAAGATAGTCTTCAAGGAAGAACTCCAGCAGTAGCACGAACTCCCAATAACGATGCACAGAGATAAGCAAGTCTCGTCCACATCCAAAGACTGAACTAGCTCCAAATAACCTACTAAACCTGACTATCTGAAAAACCCAACTCTAGACTGCTCGTATAGAAAATTTTTGAGCATCCAGAGTTTAGGAAAAAAACAATAAACTTCGGATCAGTCATGGGACTGGTGTGAGCAACAAAGACATTTTATCTTTAAAAAAAAACAACGAAATATTTTAAAATCAATTCGCAATGCTTTTAGAAAATGAGATTACCATAAGGCCTCCCGCACACACACACAATGCAAACGCAAAATCGGAGGAGATTTCTCCTTATGATAGTCAAAGATGCTTGATACGCATTAAAAAGAAACATTTGATATTATTACTAGTGCATAGTGTAGAAAAAAATCATTTCGAAAGTAAAGATATAAATCTTAGCCAACATAGACATTTCGAACTATGCCTACTATAGCTACCATCCAAACAGTGGGGCGCCACCATAAGTGAATGATAGGTTCTACAACTAAAACCGTACAAGGTACGTATTTGAAGAATGGATTTCCAACAAATGGTCGGGCAAAGGAACTTCCCAAACCCCGAAATGGAAATGCCTCTGGAAGGACGTCCCCGAGCATCCCAAATGGATCTCTGCCAAACAAGGCCGGCTACCCCTTTCCCAGGGAGTAAGAAACCTCAGATATACCACCCCCGGTCCTTTGGGACCTTTATAGGAGGCCTCGATTCCAACAACACCACACAGTAATAGATATAGTGTATCCACATGAGTAAGTATCTGGGCTCCATACCATGATACTACCCCTTTCCAGAGGGAATGGTCCTACCCTAGGGAAGCGATCCCTGAAACCTTGCCGCCACGATTCCTGTTTCGACCATTACCGGTTTGTGAGGCTTGCCGAAGTCTCGTCCACAAAGCCACGCTTTATACAAAAGCTGTGCTTTGTGTCAACAAATGATCATAGAAATGATCACAAAGATAAAAGATCAAACAAATGATCATATCACAAATGATCAACACAATGATCATTTCACAGCAACACTTAGCATGTCACATTACCAAATTGGGAATATATCGCTGATAACCATCAACTACATAACCTCTGAGCTCGTACTTCTTAGAGAAGGGTGTTAAGCTAAAAGAATAAATTCTCCGCCACCAACAGAAATATATTTGAAAGAAATCAGCTTTATATCTCAAATTGTAATGTCAGACATAACTATCCATACAAGTCTGTTCTGGATTTAGAACAGAACCGAAGGCACTTCCAAAGAAGTCCTTGCAATCCGGATATCCACAATCCTGTTCGGATTCCCCATCACATATGGAGAACTCTATACCGGAGCAACTCGGTGCAGAGTCAATCGACAGGTCATCCTATCGCTCTCGCAAATACCCGGTCTTCAACACCGGTCTTCAAATGCTATCCATAACGACGTATCACATACTCGGAATGGGTTATACGACCCAAAGGTCCTTTCCCGGCTAACCCGAATAGTGAGCGCAAAATTTAAAACATATGGATATGAGATTTCGATTAAGTCACAACTTAATAATTCCAAAGTTTCTTTCAAATGGTTTAAACAAATTACCATTTCAAATCTTTTTAACAAAAGATTAATTTCACAAAATTCCATTTACGGATTTCAAAACAATTTCCATTTCAATTGGATTAACTCGTTAAATCTTTAAATCAAAGATTTAACTCATAGCTTTCAAAATTCGATTAACTTGTTGAATCAAAGATTCAACTTATAGCTTTCAAAACATTTCAATTCTATTTCAGCTTGAAACCTTTTCAACATAATTGGGAGATCCTTTCTTTAAAATGAAAGCTATTATTATTTGAAAACAAGCAGTTTTCGTTTCGAAGAAATTCGATCTTATTTATACAAGTTAAATCTTTTGGGTTAATTCAAATTCCCAAAATAACACTTCAAAAATGGTTTAACTCATAATGACCAGTATAATATCGTTAATCCCTAGTTTCAAATTACAGAATTCAATTTTAAATATTGAATTTAAGTCTAAATCAAAGTATTTAAATTCCAACACTTAATCCAGTTATTCAAAATAAATTTCCATCTTTGAAATTCCATTTCAATTGCTTTTCACTTTAAACCCAATCCATTTTCAAAACATTTGAATTCAAATATTTAACTTTATAAATCATTTTAAAAATCTGTGACTTAATCGATTTCCTCGTGAAATCCATATTGGTGTGTGTATAAGTGTGGTCAAGGGGTTTAACACAATAGTGCAACATCATTCAATCATCACAGATCAAACACAGAAATATAGTTGATAAGCGATGTACCTATAAAGCTTATCGCCCATTCACAGATTCACATATAATATACAAATGTAAATAAATGAATAATCATACACGGCTCAATCTACAGAACAAAATATCACAGATCAGATAGGATAATCAATTCAAGGCAACTCATTCAATACAATCATTCATAAGTAAGGTCAAGTATCTAATAATCATTTATAAACAGGATTAATTTATCGTTTAATCCTAATCAATAAAATTTATTTCCAAGTAAATTAATTACTTATGAATTTAATTATCCAATCATGGCTTATTTTACAAATCATTTGATATAAATTTATTTATCTAACACTTTATTTAATTAAATTATTCTTAATTAATCATATTTAATTAATTTAATCTTTAAACCAATTTCATAATTAATCATTCAAATTAACTTAAGTAGTTAATAACAAATTTATAAATCACTTAAACATTATTAATTCAAACTCTGATTACTATTTTAAAGTAATCCGTCTTAATTAATTTCCAAAATAAGTAATCAATATCAATTAGTCATCTTAATTTGTTACAACCATTTATTTACTTTAAATTAATTACAAGATTAATTAATTCTAAATTAATAAACATCCCTTAATAACTTAATTAATTCAAATCATAAATTAATTAACTTATTAATTTAACCATTTAATTACCTTAAAAATTAGATGGATTATAAATCATTAAACCTTAATTATCTTTAAGATAAAACATCGTTTTAGTAATGATTTAATTATCATACTCAAACACATTTAAAAACATGTTGTTTCAAATTCACTTTTAAATTCTATTTCATATTAAAAGAATTTGAAATAACTACATATTTAACTTTACGATTCTAACCATGTTAAAACTCTTTTTTTTTAAAATTAAATTTTTATAAAACATTTATCTTTATACAGAAATTTATACTAGAGTTTAAATCAATCATTTAAATTCAAAACATTTTAAATTAATGCTTTAACCCCTTTTTAAAGTAGTTCAAATAATTAAATTTTTATAAAACATTCTTTAATTCAAACTAGGATACAAAAATAAATTTGGATTCATCTTTCAAATTCTAGTTTTAAACATTATATTAAAACCTGGTTTCAAATCTTCAAAATCTGTTTAAATTCAAACAGACAAGTTTAATTAAAAACCTGTAACATTTAAAATGACCCAAGGCAATTAAATTTTTGCTTCGAGTCCATCCCCTTCCTGCTTCGAGCAAAAAGCAGGAATCACTCGAGATAAACTCGCGTGCAACCCTGTTCCACCCAGCTTCTTCCCCACTTCCCAAATTTTTCCAGACCTCCAAAACAATTGCACGGTGCACGTGCACAGCCCCTCTGGCCAACTCCGATCATCGTCGACGTCATCAACAAGTCGACCATCATCCCCCAATCTGACAACTACCATCCAAACTTCCTTACGCACGCGAAATCAAATTTGAGTTGTTCAAACTCAAACCTGGAAACGTGACCAGGTTTCGCCATCATCCTGGAAACACAGCTCGTTCACGAAGCGTCGACCACCAGGAAGCTTCAAACTCTGGCTACCCACTCTCCAATATCTCCTCTACCCTCACGCAAAGTCACGGCGAACTCGGTCGCCTAGGCAAATCACGGCGGCTTCACAAACGTAGCGACCCGAAAGCAATGTTCGAACTATAAATCATTCTCGTCCCCAAAATCCTCGCATTAGAAATTTTTTCCAATATTTTTCCTAGATTCGAAAAGGGGCAAACTACCTTCTCAACAAATTTTCACGATTAAAATTCATTGAATTAACAGAAATTGATAAAAACCCATTTTCTATTCAAACAAGATCTACAGCCTCGATTCCAAACTAAAAACTATGATTTTAGTTTTAAAAATCATGCTTTTGTTTAAGTTTTCGATTTATATTGCTGAATCTATAAATTTCAATGTTTGAGTTTTCACATATATATATTTTGCACTGCTGTTTTTGGTTTACATAGGCAACCAGGTTTTAATTTGAATTGATTTAAAATTTAAACCTTAGTCTATGCTAAATCAAGCATTCTTTGTTTGTAATCTAAGTCCTAATAACAATTTGTTCTAGAGAAAATAAATTTAAACCAAACAAAAGAACTGGAACTATGAACAGAGTGGGTTCTGTTGGAAACAAACATGCATACTTCATACCTACACACACACACACACACACACACAGCAGATTCACTCAAATTCATTTCAACATCGCTGGCATACAACTAAATTTTTCTTGAAAGTTGACAAAGTGAGGTTACTCACATTTGAGAAGATGAACAGAGAACAGAGTTTCCACCTTTTAGCACAGGCCTTGAAATTCTTAGCTATACTTTCCTCCTTGATCTTTGGTTTATTTTGTTTGAATTGTTTAAGTTTTGAAATAGTTTACTTCAGGTCTTTAGTTTGGCTTTCGAATTAAAATGAAAAGGCAGAGGTATATAGCAAAGAGTTGCAGACAGGTTGATATAAAGAAAGAGGTGTACAGGTTGATTTCATTATCTAGTACAAGTGATATTATCTGTTCAACAGGTATGGCTGAGAAGAAAAAATGTGTGCAAGCATTTAATGCCAAGGTATGTGTCTCCATACTTACCTTACTTGCATGTTTTACAGTTCATACTTATTTATTTTCTTACCTGGCAGCCATTTTGTATGTTAATATTTTCCCACATACTTTGTTTATTTGTATAAAGACATCTTATTTTACTTTGTTTTGTTAACCTTGCATATTTATCTACAACTTTGTTTCATAGTTAAGTGTCGTTTTTTTTCTTTTCTTATGACTTACATATTAATTTTCAACTTAAATACTTATCGTCTTGTATTTTTGTTTGTTCATGCTTATGTAAATTATTATTATCTTCTTTTGCTTTTTATTTATTCTATAACTTTGTTTGTACATAGATGTTTAATATGTTTGTTTTGTTCCATACTTAACTTTTATTTATCTCTATTTATAACTCAAATATTTATTTTACTTCTATTTTTAGTTTAAATATTTATCATGAATTTTACTTTAATAATTATTGTTTTATATTTTTCTATATACACATACATATATAGTATTTAAATTCAAATCAAATATATATATCTATATTTATTTATTTGTTTAACTTGATCTTTATTGTCTTGTATTTCTAGTTTATATTTTAATTGTTATTATTATAATTAGTCTTTGACCCATTTATTTAAGATTATATTTTCAAATCCAACATATACATATATATATTCTCATATATACAAATTTTCAAATCCATACGACTTAATATATTTTCTACTTGAATCGGGGAAACTCGCATCTCTTAAATCGATAAATTTTACAATTTTAATTCAAAAATTAAACAAGTCATAAATTAAAATTAAATTAAATTCTAGGGTCGTTACAAATATTATTGCCTTTGACAACCTCGTTCCATGCTTTACTTGAAGAAGAAGCAAAATTCCATTTAGTAGATACATGCTTGTTGTTTAGTGGGCATGGGCGGGTGGCAGAACCAATAGGGCTAGGGTTCCTATTTTGATTAGGTGGAAAGTAGGTCTTTGTTGAGGAAGGAATAAGATATGCACGACTCGCACCTTTGGAATGATGATTAGTTGGATCAAATTTAAGTTGCCTTTTCCATTTACGCGATAATACTGGGGTGAAACCGTCGTCTGGGCGGGGATATTTGCCACTGTTTCGCAGGGTTCAAAGCCCGGAGGATGGTCTAAGGTAATCGGTGGTGGGTCAGGAGGTGGAGAGGCCTGATGACTGTTAGGAATAGAGGAAATACATTACGGAGGCGAGCGCAAGAGATCAGGGACAGACATACAAGGTGAAATCAAGGACAAAAGATTCTTTATTTAGGACACATTATTAAAAAAGTAATAGTTAGGATGAATATCACATTTCTATATTCATATTTCTATATTTAAGGAAAGGAAAAGTCTAAAAATATATAGGAGGAGTAACTCTGTTAACAATAATAAAAATTGCACACTAAATGAAATATGAATATAAGGAAATAGTTTAACTACTTTTGAAAATAATGATTCTAACAATGCATATTTTTGGTTTTATTCAAACCTATAGAATTCCATGCAATGGTATGCTGGAAACCCAATTTGTTCAGGGATGTCCAATGAAGCTCTCAAAAGATTATTCCAAAAATTCAAAAGAAAATATATGTTATAATGCATATCACCCATTTGTTGCATTATTGTAGCTTTTAAATGCTTACTGGTTAAATTTTAGAGTTAGTTTTAACTTTTTGGGTTAAAAATAGTAATACATAGATTATATGATATACCAAACATATTTTGGTTGTACCAACTAAAAACTTCTTAGAATACAACTGTAAAATAAATTTTAACAAGTATTGGTTAAAATCATAGCATCGAATAGTTTCGTCACTGATTCAGTGCAAAATTAAGTAGACTCAAAATGTTATATTTTGTTACTGATTCGAACTATACACGCACATTAACATGTCATATTTTAAATACAAAGGCAATGTTACAACCATAACTAAGAAGAATTTTTTTAAACATAAAAATCAAACCTTAGAAATCAAGAAAAATTCTTCCTTCCCAACTTTATCATATTATATGTTCATAATTTTTCTCCTATTTCGAGTTATATACATTGAAACAGTCAGCACGACAACCAAGCACAAAGCATACATCTTAATCATATATTATCAATATAAGTTTGGTTAATAAAGGTAACGGTGGACACATAAAAATTCAGCAGCCATGCATAATTTATGGCAATTTAAACAATATTAGCATAGTTATAGATTGAACTATAAACCAATCTATTAAGAAAATAGGTTATTCTCTTTTTACTAAACCTCTATTTATATTTTGTCATTTGGCTTAAATCAAGGTAATTAATTCATATCAATCTTACAGGCTAACCAACATGATAACTTCAAAGGGTCAATCCATTACTATATAAATAATAAGTACTTTATCACTATAAAAATAATGTTAGGTATCTTAAAACAAAACAAGTAAATGATATAAATAACCCAAATAAATGTGCGGTCATAAAACAAATTTATTGGTTCATACTACATTCAAAAAGCAGAAGAAAAAATAGTTTTAATTTTCCAAAATTCAAAGAAAATGAATAATTATTTTGATAACTTGCAGTGAGAATCTTGTTTTGATTTGGGAGCTACACATATATACCTTTGGCTCCTTACCTACATCTCAAAATTAGTCTTTGCAAATTATAGTTTCTTTGTTTGAGGTTTATGAAGATTTTGTGTGTTACTAAAATGAAAAGTGGTGCTATAGATTTAGATGTGGTGCTATAGATTTAGATATGTTATCAAAATTTCAGCAAATTCTATTTTGGTTTTTAATTGAAAAAAAACTGAAAATGCTACTGGAACTTAATTTTTCAAATTGAAATTTCAACAAATAATATTTTTGTACAAACCTTACTTATAAAATATAAGCAAACTACAAAACAAACCAATCAGGGCCGATAAATTGTCAAAGTGCATTTAAATAAACTGATGACACTTTAGTTTAAGCCTGAAATATTAAAGCGTAACAAAATAAGTAGTAAAAAATAAAAATTAACAAGGACAAAAAAGAAATTGAAAATGATAAAATTGTAAAACAAGAGCAAGTACTCGACATAAACAACCACAAAATGAGAAAAGAGACCAACATTCATAAACACATACAGTTAAACAGATACTTGAAGCATATTCGGCAAGTACTTAAAAGTAACACAACTTAGAGTTGCTAAGGCACCTTTGCTTATAATTGTCTTTACTTTTATTTTGTAGTTACTGAGGTGTTTTTCCCTCATACCTATAAGTGTTATAAAAATTGTATGGTTAATAATCTGGTTTGCCTATGAAAAAACTTCTAAGGAGGTGCTTCCTGCTATGTTGTGGATTGAAATTATTGACAGAACCACTTGATGAATATATATCTACTTCAAGCCTATGGTAGTAAAAAAATAGTTATCAATTCTTCACATCGCCATTTAGTGAATATTATCCCAATTGTTATCTTGTAGTGTACAGTAACCAAACCATTATTCCTTCTACCGGTGATTTATAACAGTTGCAAATTAACAATGTGTATATAGCATATTTACAGTTATGTAGCATTTTATCTTTTAGTTTAAAAACTATATCATATAGCATAAAAATATATTCAATAAACTCATATGCTACATTAAATTTGAGGTCAGACAGCTTGTCCAACATCATCTGCTTTCCAAATTATGATAAAATAAATGCACATGTTATTTAGTTAATACCCATGTTGACCCAAAATGCTTTAAGGATGAACCTAGCTAATTATGAAGTAGGTTAAGTTCCTTGCAACATAAAATTCAAAAAAATCAAGTTGTATATGTGTATGTATGTATGTGTGTGTAAGTGTGTGTGTTCTTGTTGACTTTTTGTTGGCGGAGAATCCTAAATTTGTGCCACTACAACATATTAAAGGGGTCAAATTTAATCTTTTATAGAATTATTAGCATCTTTAAACAGTATAAATTTCATATAATTTCCCGTAGTAGAACATAGTACTCACTTCGGCATATCATGTAGAGTAGTAATTTTAAATGCTTTTGGATGGTTACCTAAATAGTCTATTCTTTCCTATTCGCAAAGTCACTTGCATGTTTATCTTATTTTTGAGCTTACTTAAAAAAAATCTCCTTTTCATTTTATTTCCGAACTATATCAAAAATAGACTTGTATTTTTGTAAAGTAACTTAATATTCACATTATTAATGATACATTGAATAAAAATGAACCAACCCGTGCATAAAAATTGTGACGTCCCACCTCTATACCCACGCTAGCCAAGAACACTACGGTGTAATACTGTCAACTAGCGCGGAGAATAAGGCTGTTGAGGAGCGGCCATCAGTAGTTAGGCCTTACACTAGTATTGGTTATCTTGATAGGAGTGGTATATAAATATATATTCTTTCATTTTTCATCTCTGAATTATTTTCTCCCATCGAAATACCCCAATTCCAGTATAAAACGAACTACGATGGTTCATAATAGTTTAGAACAAAATATATAATAATAACACAGATAATATAAATGTGGAACACAGATAAAACAGAAAGTCTCATATATACAATAACTGATGTCAGTTACAATACATTTGACACGGTACATATGATACAACTACAACAGTCGACTTAGGAAGTTACATATACAAGTACGTTAACGTATATAGTATATAGGAATACATATCTTCCTATACAATTATACAGACTACTACAAATGACGACGACTACTCCAAAAGATATGAAAGAACTTCATAGCTCTAGCAGCAACCCAAAGCAGAATATCTACAACCTGAAATACTCGGTCTGACCCGAATATTAAATTCAAAAGAAAATAATACTCAGGTCAGTCTAATTCAAACTCAGTTATTAGTGCACAGAAGCAATAATAATTAAATAATGAATAGACGATAGTCACAATAAATTTAGTCTATCCGATCCTTAAATAAAGAAATCGGATAACGATAAATATAACACGTAGCAGTGTTAAACAATCAATCAGCAAATTCAACCAAATCAGAATGCAATTCAGAATATATTGAATCGAATAAACAAAACAGTTCAAAATATTGAAATATCAATTAAAATATTATTTCGAGTAGGGCTGTAGTACACGCATGCGTTCACTGCCTCGCCATTACAGCATATGGAAATACGCAAAAGATCCATAAATCAAAAGTAAAAGAAATACTCATAAAAGCAATACCGTGTGGCTGCAGTTCACGTTTGCGTGCACTGCCTTGCCACTACAGTGATGGTGTACCCAATGGATACCGTGTGGCTGCAGTTCACGCTTGCGTGCACTGCCTTGCCACTACAGTGATGGTGTACCCAATGGATACCGTGTGGCTGCAGTTCACGCTTGCGTGCACTGCCTTGCCACTACAGTGATGATGTACCCAATGGATACCGTGTGGCTGCAGTTCACGCTTGCGTGCACTGCCTTGCCACTACAGTGATGATATACCCAATGGATACCGTGTGGCTACAGTTTACGCTTGCATGCACTGCCTTGCCACTTTAAAATGTTAAACCTGTAAGGCTGCAGTACACGCACGTGTGTACTGCCTTGCCACAACAGTGTATAAAATCATCACAACACCAAATGTAAATCAGCAAAACGAGGCTACAGAGTTCAAGTCACGACAATCGTGACTCAACACTACTGCAAACAAAATAAATTAGAAATTACAACCCGAAGATTAACAGTCCAAAGAAATGCATATAATCATGCAACTGTAAAATAAACAGTGCAAGCTCCAAAAATATACACACGAAGAATACACTGCACAGAGTCGTGAACCAAACATATGTAACAACAACAAGTGATGTACACATGAATGTACTGGCAAGAAATAAGCAAGGCTCTGCACCAACATTTCAAACACAAAACCAAACTCCAAAAGATACAACAGTTATGCAACTGTGAAACTGGACAGAGCATCACATACTCGAAATGAATGGTGGCAGAGTAAGTGCAACAGCAAGTGTCACAGCCCCAACAATGAAATGGCTTTAAATAACCATATATGAACACTGCAACATAATCAGAGTAATAGAGAATGTTTACTGCAAATGAATAATGCAATGTATCAGTTTCAAATGTGTACCCAAGTGCAAATGCAATATGGACCTGACAATACACAAGTGATACTGTCTCGAGGTAAATAGCCTCAAACAACTCAATAAAGCATGGTAAAGACCAAACTATAATAAACAAGTTTTCAAACTGTCTCAATTGGTCGAGACAGCTACACCGAATGATTTTACTCGAAAAATATTTCAACTACAACTGCATAGCAAGTGTGCATGAAAGGCAAGTGTGTACTATGCATGACTACAAGAACCACTCCAAGTGAGCTCAGATGGCAACATATATATATATATATATATATATATATATATATATATATATATATAGGATGCAACTGTGAAACTGGGCAATGCAGGAATCAGACTTGATCACAAAGGCATGACAATTAACAGATATACAAGGCAGTGACACCAGAATACAAGACAGCTGAATGAACTCATGTGGATAGTGCGCCAATACTAACCAGAATTACTATGTGAATTGCACTGAAACAAATAATGGCCAGGCCCAATACAGCAAGCTACCAGACAACAACAAATGACCTTGACTATAATGAGCACAGTGAATAGCATAGTTGCAGCATGAACAAAAGATCAGAGAAATACACAAAGTTGCTCAGGGATGAACACAAGGAGCAGTTTAAAGTATTTAAACAACAAAACAATGTTTATGTGTTAAAATGAAGAAAAACGAACATTATCTGTCATAGTGGAGTCACTCAAAGGAAAAGGACTGAACAAGTCACAGTCCATATTATCACAAAATGCAATCAAAGCCGTGTTTATCAATAAGGCAACACGTCCAGTTACAACCAAAAAAAACTCAAAGCCGTGTATAACACGAATATGAAGAACAAGTCAAAAGCAAAGTTAACCAAGTCATAAATCATTGCCGTGAATATCAAATTACAAAATCAATCATCAAAACAAATCGAATGGCCGAAGACAGGTACCAAAAATCACGAATTAAACAAGCCAAGAAATCACGACCGAAGTCAGGTACCAAAAATTCAAGGCCGAACACAAAATCACCTCACTATGAATTCGAATTAGATGTGAGTATGAATTACTCACCTTGTCGACGAATTTAGATGAAGCCTAGCATACCAGAAATCGAGCGAAGCCAGAGCAACCGAGGGAAGACGAATGACAAATGAAAAAGGTGGCCGCCATTAATTTTCTTTTGAGGATTTTAGGTTTTTGAACGAAAAAATAGAAAAAGGGGGGGGGGGGGGGCGGTCGAATTGAAACAAAAAGGGAATGGCCACATGCCTATGTTAATGGTCACGGCATCACAAAGAAAAATGGGCCACTAACTAATTTTCAAAGCCCATCAATCTCCTTAACAATTTATAAAAGAATTTTAATTCAAAATTTAAAATTTTCAATAGGCAATTAGTTAAGAAAAGTTATCGTCCAAAGACGATCATTAATCGGTACGAAATACCGGGTTGTTACAGACTCCCCTCCTTAAAGAAATTGCATCCTCGCAATCATAAAGAATAAATGGACAAAAGGTAACAACCATAAGAGCATATCATCACAAGATGAAGAAATTTGAAATAGGAAGTTCACCATAAAGAGCATGAAAGAGAAAGCTTGAACGTGTTTGCTCGATGAATTCTCTGGATTCCAAAATGAAATCCATAGGATTTGAGAACCACTGAGCTTTCAGGAGAAAAACATCGCTATTTCGAAGGTGCTACACCCCCGAAGCAATGATGTGAATAGAAGGTTGCTCAAGAATAAAAATCAGAAATCCCAAAGGCATTTCCGTAATTGGGAGACGTGGAAAACGTCATGAATAGTAGAAAATTGAGCCGGTACACCGGCGTAGTACAATGTAAACACCAAAGAAATCTTTTAATTTCATAAAAGAAATTCACAAATTCTCAACAAAATTTAATTATCAAATAGACAATCAGAATACAGAAATCACAAAACAGCAATATCTAATTATCGATATGATAATTAGAAAACAGCAAAATCAGCAAATCTAATTATCAACAAAGATAATTAGAAAACACAAATCACAAATATCTAACTATCAAAAACAATAATCAGGAATTACCACAACGGTAATCAAATTTCAAATCAGCAAATATTCAATTATCAAAACGATAATCAAATCTTAAATCACAAATATTTAATTATCACAAACGATAATTAAATCTCAAATATCTAATTATCACAAGCGATAATCAGAAACAATAAATATCTGATTATCAAAAACGATAATCAGAAATCACAAATCAACGAATATTTAATTATCACAATTGATAATTAAATCTTAAATCGCAAATATTTAATTATCACAAACGATAATCAAATCACAAATATCTAATTATCACAAACGATAATTAGAAACAATAAATATCTGATTATCAAAAACGATAAATCAAAAATCACAAATCAACGAATATTTAATTATCACAATTGATAATTAAATCTTAAATCGCAAATATTTAATTATCACAAATGATAATCAAATCACAAATATCTAATTATCAAAATCGATAATTAGAAACAACAAATATCTGATTATCAAAAATGATAAATCAAAAATCACCAACATCCGATTATCAAAACGATAATCAGAAATCACAAATTTTTCAATTAACAAGTCCGGAATTAACCGAAATAGCAAACGCACATGACCCATAACCACGAGTTTTACTAAATCGTTTAATTCACTTCATCGTTTTCTTGAAAGTGCATAATTGTGTATTTTAAAAATAACATTTCACATTCTCAAACGGACAAGTCCGGAATTAAGCAAATCAGTAAAAGAAAGGGGTCATAGTCCTCGATTTTTCTGAAACGTTTAAATCGCTTCGTCATTCTTTTGAAAGCGTAAACTGTAAAAATTTTGAAAACAATTTTTATTTTTATTTTGAGACAATTTTGAAGAATAACAAATTTTTAAAACACGTGATTAAAATAGCAACGTCAGTAGCAACTTCGACAAGGAAATTTCACTTCTCGAAACACCGTAAAAACGGACAACAAAATCAGCATTGCGGGATAACCGCTTGAAAATCCATTTTAAAAATTGACGGTTACTGAAGTTAATACGTCAAAATCTCATCAAAATAACTAGCATCAAAATATAATACCAATGAATTTTCATTCATCAAAAATGTCACAAGAATCTTCTCAAATATAGGAAGGGGTATCATACCCTAAACTTGTATTCATAACAAGTCAATAACACACGAATTCACCAATGCACAAAAATTGATAAAACTTGACAATAGAAATCACGAAAATTGGTGAAGCACAAATTCTAGAAATCATCACAAGAAATCCAGAAAACACAAATTCTATAAATCTACACAAGAAATCCAGATATCACAAAATGAGAGTATGAAAACTCAAATGGGAGTACGGAAACTCAAATGGAAGTACGGAAACTCAAATGGGAGTATGGAAACTTGAACGGGAGTACGGAAACTCAAATGGGAGTATGAAAACTCAAATGGGAGTATGAAAACTCACCTACACACGAGCATGAAAAATCACCAACACGTGCAACACAAAGCGAGAACGGGAGCATGGAAACTCACCTACACGTGAGCAAGAAAACTCATCAACACGTGTAACGCAAAGCGAGAACGGGAGCATGAAAACTCACCTACATGTGAGCATGAAAACTCATCAACACGTGTAACGCAAAGCGAGAACGGGAGCATGAAAACTCACCTACATGTGAGCATGAAAACTCACCAACACGTGCAACACAAAGCGAGAACGGGAGCATGGAAACTCACCTACACGTGAGCATGAAAACTCATCAACACGTGTAACGCAAAGCGAGAACGGGAGCATGAAAACTCACCTACACGTGAACATGAAAACTCATCAACACGTGTAACGCAAAGCGAGAACGGGAGCATGAAAACTCACCTACACATGAGCATGAAAACTCACCAACACGTGCAACGCAAATCGAGACGCTATCTCATGGCGGCTAACCGAAAAGCAAAAAGGTATGTGTGAATGGAATCACACAAGTGGTGTCTAGCCTATCCAGAAAGCAAAAAGATATGTGTGAATGGAGTCACACAAATGGTGTCTAGGCTAACCAAAAAGCATAAAGGTATGTGTGAATGGAATCACACAAGTGGCGTCTAGCCTAACCAGAAAGCAAAAAGATGTGTGTGAATGGAATCACACAAATGGTGTCTAGGCTAACCAAAAAGCATAAAGGTATGTGTGAATGGAATCACACAAGTGGTGTCTAGCCTAACCAGAAAGCAAAAAGATGTGTGAATGGAATCACACAAATGGTGTCTAGGCTAACCAAAAAGCATAAAGGTATGTGTGAATGGAATCACACAAGTGGTGTCTAGCCTAACCAGAAAGCAAACAAAGAGACATCGCACTATTGCTAGTCTAAATTATAAAATGATCGTCATGATCAACGAGAAGTGTCAATTACACTAAGCTAGTAAATATAAAAGTTTAGCTTCATGTCCCATAACCACTTGCTTAACTTAAATATTTACGAACAAACTGTAAATCTTCACTAGAAAATTGTCACAAAAGATTCAATCGAATAAGTCCAAGAATTAACCGGCGAAGTGAACGCAAGCGTTTCATACCACTCGTTTTACAAAGTCGTTTAATTAGATTTCTCATACGAGTGAGAAAAAGGTTTGTATATACTAATAGATTGGAAAACGGTTTAGGAAAAGAGCTTTGTAGTAAAATAGTTTTGAAATCATTTAGAGAAAAGGGTTTTGATATTTACTACTAGTATAGAAAACCTTTATATTTTTAAAGTGACAAATCACAAAAATGATTGTAGGAACAATCAAACACAAGAACTCAAATTAAAAGATGTGAATAAAATCCAAAGAAATCTATACTGTATCCATCAAAAGGTATGTTCACGAAAATCCCGAAGAAAATGTTATCAAAGTTGCTAATAAATGATAGCAACAAATCGAGAAATTAACATGAATCGATTAAATTTGGAAACCAAATCAATTCACTAAAATTCACATTCGAAGACGTGAATAAAATCCAAAGAATTCGATTCTAAATCCATCAAAGTAGGAATATCCAAAAATTCCAGAAATAGAAGTTATCAAAGTCGACAAAGAAGATAACAACTAATCGGAAAAGAAGAATCGATTAACAATTGGAAAAACAAAGCAGAACGAGCATAAATGCATAAATGACTTCAAAAAAATAAAAATCAAGTCAATGTCGAAGTCAACAATTAATGGCCATAGTCGAGTACAAAACGAATCAACATCATCATCAAAGAATTCAACTTAAGTTCGCAAAGCAAACGTAGGCAGAAGCCAAAATTCTTTCACGAAATCAAAATCAAATGCACATGAATAAGCATTAGGAATTCATACCTAACAATCAAAGATAATCATATGCAAATATGAGAGATAAACATCGACAAATATTTGTAACACATATACTATCTAAGTTATGTTTTATATTTGCCCTAAACCCCAGGCTCTGATACCAAGCTGTGACGCCCCACCTCTATACCCACGCCAGCCAAGAACACTACGTAGTAATGCTGTCAACTAGCACGGAGAATAAGGCTGTTGAGGAGCGGCCATCAGTAGTTAGGCCTTACACTAGTATTGGTTATCTCGATAGGAGTGGTATATAAATATATATTCTTTCATTTTTCATCTCTGATTTATTTTCTCCCATCGAAATACCCTAATTCCAGTATAAAACGAAGTACGATGGTTCATAATAGTTTAGAACAAAATATATAATAATAACACAGATAATATAAATGCAGAACACAGATAAAACAGAAAGTCTCATATATACAATAACTGATGTCAGTTACAATACATTTGACACGGTACATATGATACAACTACAACAGTCGACTCAGGAAGTTACATATACAAGTACATTAACGTATATATTATACATGAATACATATCTTCCTATACAATTATACAGACTACTACAAACGACGACTACTCCAAAAGATATGAAAGAACTTCATAGCTCTAGCAGCAACCCAAAGCAGAATATCTACAACCTGAAATACTCGGTCTGACCCGAGTATTAAATTCAAAAGAAAATAATACTCGGGTCAGTCTAATTCAAACTCAGTTATTAGTGCACAGAAGCAATAATAATTAAATAATGAATAGACGATAGTCACAATAAATTTCGTCTATCCGATCCTTAAATAAAGAAATCGGATAACGATAAATATAACACGTAGCAGTGTTACACAACAAATCAACAAATTCAACCAAATCAGAATGCAATTCAGAATATATTGAATCGAATAAACGAAACAGTTCAAAACATTGAAATATCAATTAAAATATTATTTCGAGTAGGGCTGCAGTACACGCATGCGTGCACTGCCTCGCCACTACAGCATATGGAAATACGCAAAAGATCCATAAATCAAAAGTAAAAGAAATATCCACAAAAGCAATACCGTGTGGCTGCAGTTCACGCTTGCGTGCACTGCCTTGCAACTACAGTGATAATGTACCCAATGGATACCGAGTGGCTGCAGTTCACGCTTGCGTGCACTGCCTTGCCACTACAGTGATGGTGTACCCAATGGATATCGTGTGGCTGCAGTTCACGCTTGCGTGCACTGCCTTGCCACTACAATGATGATATACCCAATGGATACCGTGTGGCTGCAGTTCACGCTTGCGTGCACTGCCTTGCCACTTTAAAATGTTAAACCTGTGAGGCTGCAGTACACGCACGCATGTACTGCCTCGCCACAACAGTGTATAAAATCATCACAACACCAAATGTAAATCAGCAAAACGAGGCTACAGAGGTCAAGTCACGACAATCGTGACTCAACACTACTGCAAACAAAATGAATCAGAAATTACAACCCGAAGATTAACAGTCCAAAGAAATGCATATAATCATACAACTGTAAAACAAACAGTGCAAGCTCCAAAAATATACACATGAAGAATACACTGCACAGAGCCGTGAACCAAACATATGTAACAACAACAAGTGATGTACACATGAATGTACTGGCAAGAAGTAAGCAAGGCTCTGCACCAGCATTTCAAACACAAAACCAAACTCCAAAAGATACAACAGTTATGCAACTGTGAAACTGGACAGAGCATCACATACTCGAAATGAATGGTGGTAGAGTAAGTGCAACAACAAGTGTCACAGCCCCAATGATGAAATGACTTTAAATAACCATATATGAACACTGCAACATAATCAGAGTAATAGAGAATGTTTACTGCAAATGAATAATGCAATGTATCAGTTTCAAATGTGTACCCAAGTGCAAATGCAATATGGACCCGACAGTACACAAGTGATACTGTCTCGAGGTAAATAGCCTCAAACAACTCAATAAAGCATGGTAAAGACCAAACTATAATAAACAAGTTTTGAAACTGTCTCAATTGGTCGAGACAGCTACACTGAATGATTTTACTCGAAAAATAGTTCAACTACAACTGCATAGCAAGTGTGCATGAAAGGCAAGTGTGTACTATGCATGACTACAAGAACCACTCCAAGTGAGCTCAGATGGCAACATATATATATATATATATATATATATATATATATATATATATATATATATATATATATATATAGGATGCAACTGTGAAACTGGGCAATGCAGGAATCAGACTTGATCACAAAGGCATGACAATTAACAGATATACAAGGCAGTGACACTAGAATACAAGACAGCTGAATGAACTCATGTGGATAGTGCGACAATACTAACCAGAATTACTATGTGAATTGCACTGAAACAAAGAATGGCCAGGCCCAATACCGCAAGCTACTAGACAACAACAAATGACCTTGACTATAATGAGCACAGTGAATAGCATAGTTGCAGCATGAACAAAAGATCAGAGAAATACACAAAGTTGCTCAGGGATGGACACAAGGAGCAGTTTAAAGTATTTAAACAACAAAACAATGTTTATGGGTTAAAATGAAGAAAAACGAACATTATCTGTCATAGTGGAGTCACTCAAAGGAAAAGGACTGAACAAGTCACAGTCCATATTATCACAAAATGCAATCAAAGCCGTGTTTATCAATAAGGCAACACGTCCAGTTACAACCAAAAAAAAGTCAAAGCCGTGTATAACACGAATATGAAGAACAAGTCAAAAGCAAAGTTAACCAAGTCATAAATCGTTGCCGTGAATATCAAGTTACAAAATCAATCATCAAAACAAATCGAATGGCCGAAGACAGGTACCAAAAATCACGAATTAAACAAGCCAAGAAATCACGACCGAAGTCAGGTACCAAAAATTCAAGGCCGAACAAAAAATCACCTAACTATGAATTCGAATTAGATGTGAGTATGAATTACTCACCTTGTCGACGAATTTAGATGAAGCCTAGCACACCAGAAATCGAGCGAAGCCAGAGCAACCGAGGGAAGACGAATGAAAAAGGGTGCCGCCATTAATTTTCTTTTGAGGGTTTTAGGTTTCTGAATGAAAAAATAGAAAAGGGGGGGCCGGTCGAATTGAAACAAAAAGGGAACGGCCACATGCCTATGTTAATGGTCACGGCATCACAAAGAAAAATGGGCCACTAACTAATTTTCAAAGCCCATCAATCTCCTTAACAATTTATAAAAGAATTTTAATTCAAATTTTAAAATTTTCAATAGGAAATTAGTTAAGAAAAGTTATCGTCCAAAGACGATCATTAATCGGTACGAAATACCGGGTTGTTACAAAAAATTTCATTCGTTTCAAATAACTCACTCTTTATTTCATGATGTGCTATTCAAAGTTAAAAAGTAGGAAATGTGTTCTCTAACTAAAAAATAAAGTCAATTTGCTATTATATAATATGATCCGGTTTTGGATTGACAAAATTTTGTAATGGAAATGATCGACCATATAAAACTTTGTCTGTGCGATGATTCTACAACCAATGAAATGAGCATTGTGTTTATGTGTAGTCTCCATAGTGATTCACAAATTATTAGTTTCACTTCTTAATTATTGGTACACACATTATTTAAAATATAAATTATTATCTTATAGATAAAAATTCTGGTAATCTTTCATATTCAAATAATCATTGTCTCTTTTCTAGGTGAAATTAGGCATCGGATGTGGGCTAGCACCTATGACATTTTAATGATATAACACATACTTATACTTAGCACATTGAATAAGGAAAAATAAAATTAAAACTTATTATTCCTTGAAGATATTGTTCAATCTGTAAGGCTTTCTTTTTAGTAGAAAAAGCTAGGTATGATCACTAACTTTTAAAGGAAGAATTTCACACTGTCATTATCTGAATCCAAAATTGCACAAATTGATTCAAGAAAACACTATGTGAGTAAACACTATCATAAAAATTAGATCTAAAATTAATTCAACGTAGTCAAATTGGTCTAGAAACTAATTGAACACAAAAATTGATTCAGTGTGAACAAAAAAAATCTAAAGGAAGAATCTCACACTGTCACATTTGAACCCAAAATTGCACAAATTGATTGAAGAAAATACTATGTAAGTACACATTATCATACAAATAAGATCTAAAATTGATTCGGTGCAATCAAAATGGTATAGAAATTAACCGACAATGAACTTTTGGGCACGTCAAAAAGGGCAGTGTCTGTTTTTTGCTTCAATTCAAAACAGAATATTAAATTAGAAGGAAAAAATCATTCAATTTTTACATGTTTAGATGAATAAACCAAGATTCAACATAATTAATTGTACCACCACCCTATAAACAGATGCATGTACCTTACCTCCATTTTAAGAAAGGAACAAAATTTTAAATCCATTTCTTAAATAAGATATATTGCTACTATTAATATGAGATTAATGATATACCTAGCACAAATGTAAACAAAAATGTTATCGGATATCAGATCAATTAACTAATTGAGCACATTATCTTATTTTTTAAAATCATACTGAAAATGCTGGGGGCGGTGTACGTGCTAGTATAGTATACACGGATCGTGTAATATGGATTACAATACAAATGCAGAAATAGATGATAATAGCATTGTAAATAGAAAATAGAAAAAATCACACCAGAGATTTTTATACTGGTTCGGAGCACCGTCCAACGTCCAGTCCCAGACTACTATCTGGATTTTCACTAATTACAACCTCGCTTCACCCGGAGGAACATGTTTACAATTACCCGAACAGCCGAACGGGATTTCACGCCTCTACAACACTGAGGACTTCAACACTTGCCTCTTACAATACCGAGGACTTCAACAAAAACAATTACAATTGTTGTTGACAACTTGTGCTCTTGTAAACACGGATTTGTCACTTGTAGTACACTCTTCCTATAATCTTATCCTCAAATTGTGAATGATGTTTGTGAAGATTATGGAATTAATATTGCTTATTGAATCAAAATATATGAGATAGTGTCAATGATTCAATAAGGAATGAAAGTAGTTTAGAGCTTTTTGAATGCAAGTGAATTCAGAGAATAGATAGAGAGCATATATAATCTTAATAAAACTTGTTGTTTTAATCAATGATATTGATGTGTATTTATAGAGAGAAAATAGTTATAACCCTTGGTGAAAAGTTGCAGTCAAAAGTTATGATCATTGATGAAGAAGAAGAGACGCAACCATTGAAGAAAGATGTGTCTTTTGGAACAAGTTGCTCTCTGTTTAAAAACGGTCGACAGGTCAAAAACTAACCGGTAGACAGGTTTTTAAAAATATAGTCGTTATGTGCATGTGTGCACGTTTATTGTGCACATTCAACAGGAACGGTCGACCGTTCATTTTTGGACCGGTCGACCGGTCTCTGTTAAGTTGCACAATAAAGTGCACAACCTATATAAATGTGTATATATATATATTATATTTTGTGCATGATTATTTGAGGATAGATTTTGACAATTTTATTACTATTATAACATCAAATAATCAACCTATAATCTAGAGTACCATATGTAGGTCTTGATTTGTCGATCGCTTTAATATTGTTGTCAGCAATCAAAATCTTCATAGAAGCTGTGACTCAACATTCTCCCCCTTTTTGATTGATGACAATATAAAAACTCAAGTATAGAATCTCCCCCTGAATATGTGATTTCCTGCAGACAATTATTAGCTTCTTTCATCCTGCAAACAATTATTAGCACCTTTCTCCCCCTTTGTCATCGACAAAAAGGAGTAAACAATAGAAAATATAAACCAAAGAGAACAATGCATACATTCAAACACAGGATGTTTTGATGAAGTACAATGCAAGTCATAGTCTACTACGAATAAAAAGATGGACACTATTTAGTACAAGTGCCATAGATGTTTTTAAAGAAATGAAAAGAAAAACAAACTAACTTCATTCCGACTGAATCTCTTCCTCATCATCATCATCATCATCGTCGTCGTCGTCATCTTCATCGTCATCATCATCGTCATTGTCACCACGACCTTGTCCGCTTGTACCACCGGATTCCTCGGATGTCGACCAAGTAAAAGTTGGAGGAGCCGGACGTTTTCCGGGGTCTTGATGTTGGGTCGAGACGGATGTGCTACATGATATAGCATCCCATATAGCGCCGAAGAATGACTTTACCTTATTGAATCGTCTATCAATTTTCGAATCCATTCGTTTTAGTCTTGATTCAAGTAAAAATTGATTCCGAGCGATGGTTTCAAGAGATTCTCTTGTAGATGATTTAGATTTCAATAATCTAACATCTTCAGAACGACGACGAGATGGTGGAGCTTGTTGTTCTTGAGTATCGCGTTGTTGCCATTGTTCGAAAGGCATAATATGAACATATGGAGGAGGAAGCTTCATCCGTTTGATAGTAGTGGAGTCAATACACTTTGGTGTAGAATATGCCGAATCCGGGGGTGTGACTCCACATGCAAGCAACATACGCATAATATACTCGTTATAGAAGAAATGTGGACGAGTAGAGTTATTTACCTTAAGAATTTCATCGAAAATCATGTGAACCCAATTTATTTCGATATCATGGTAGATAGCATAAAGAGCCTTGAAATTCTCTTTGTAAACGGCATCATAGTTTCCTAATCGAGGAAATAGAGAGTGCATTAGGACATGGTGTAACAACCTTGCAGTCGGTCGTAGCCCAATCGATTTGGTGCCGTTACTATCATCTTCTATAAATTTATGACTCGTACTATTCCGGGTGAAAACTTCACAAAATGTCGATGAAAACTCTTCACCCCTATTCGGTATTCCCAAAATAGAAGCAATTCTATCATAAGTGAGATAGATTCGTTTGCCACATACTACTGACCAAATAACTCCATTTGGATTATCCGGAGTATATTCCGCTAAATTCATATTCGCGTAAAATAGCTTAATCATCAAATGATTAATTTGTATGCTATTTACAGAAAAATCAATAAGAGGAGAGATACGAGATCTATTTGCTAATCTTTGAATACCGTATGCAGTGAAATCGTCGAATTTGATGAATGAGCCCGGATGGAACTTGTAATTTGTCATTTGATTCCATCTAGTTACTGCAACCGGAGATTCTAGCCATTTTCTAGCAGAGAGAGTAAGAGAAGAAGTTTCTGATGTTGCTCTTTTCTTTGATTTCTTCTGAGGAGGAGCCATTGAAGAGAATTTGAGAGTTTGTGAAGCTTGAGAATATGAACTAGGGTTTGGAAATGGGAAAATTTTCAGTAGAGAGTAGAAAGTAAAGAGGGTTGGTGGCAAAATATATACGTGAAGTATATAAAAAAAGAAATAACTGCCGACCGGTCGACCGCCTGCATATTGCCGGTCGACCGTTTTCAACCCGAGAGCAAAACGGTCGACCGGTCATATTTCAGGCTGTCGACCGGTTTGGCTCTGTGTGCAAAAATGCAGAATTTGGCAAAAATTTTGAAAACGAGTCGAATGAATATATTATATATTATGTTATTATTGCAAAAATATACTGTATTACAAGAATTATATATGAAAGCAAAATAATATACATTATGGAATTCTAATGAGAAGGTGAGTTGTTATTAGAATTCTTGTCGTTTTCAATGCGTTTAGCCCACGGACTCCACTTATGTCGAGCTCCTTCATTCTCGTTATAGTTTTTATCCCAAGAGTTTGGAGTTGTTGAAGTCGATGGTCTTGACGGCATTGGTTCATGAACATCGTGTTTGTTTGAACCGCAGAAGAATGAAGCCATTCGTTCTAAAGCGGATAAACGAGTTGAAGTACGTTGTTGTTCATGGTATAGTAGGTTTTGACCACAATGTAGTTGTCGTTGAAGATCGATTTGATGCTTTTGGTAGTGATGAATTTCATCGATTTGCGCCTTCGTGCGCGGAGAGCAGAATAGTGCTTTCTTTGCACGCTTGGATGTTGGAGTATGGCCAGGTGTGCGAAAACAATGGTGAGGGCATTCCGGCCTTTGTTTCGGTGTAATCGGAGAGTATTGTTCCTCCGACTCCGAGCTTGTGATAGAAATATGAGATTCCTCTGCGCATTTGTCACAAATGTGTGCCATGATAGCTTGTTTAAGATGATTTATAATTTTCAGCAAGAAGGTGAATGAATGAAAGTGTATTTTTCAAACGTTTATATAGAAAAAAGTTTGCCAATGAACTTGAGGATAGGATTTGTTAGAGATAATTAGCCGTAAACAAAAACAATGATGCATAAAAAAGTTATAAAAATAGGTATAGTTTGTTATAGGCTGAAATTTAAGAATTATTTGAAAAATATATAGCCTAAGTTTGAAGGTTACTTATTCTATTCTAGATCTTTCCGAGATACTAAGCCAAGCTCTCTTCGTAGTTTAATAAAACTAGATTCAAGTAATGGTTTAGTGAAAATATCGGCTATTTGATTGTCAGTGTGAACATATTCAAGATGTATATTACCTTTTTCAATATTATCTCTAAGGAAATGATGACGGATATCAATATGTTTGGTTCTAGAATGATTTACTGGATTTTTAGAGAGATTTATTGCACTCGTGTTATCACAGTATATAATAGAATTCGATAAATGTATATCGAAATCTTGAAGTGTTTGTTGCATATATAGTACTTGAGTACAAGCGAGAGCCGCTGATATATATTCAGCTTCACATGTTGATAGTGAAACACAATTCTGTTTCTTACTAAACCAAGAGACAAGTGATTTTCCAATAAAATGGCACGTACCACTTGTACTTTTTCTATCCGTCCGTGAGCCACCAAAATCAGCATCACTATATGATACTAATTCAAATGGACATTCTTTTGGATAGAAAAGACCAAAATCTTTGGTATTATTAAGATAACGAATTATACGTTTCACTGCTCGTAAATGTGATTCCTTTGGATCGGCTTGAAAACGAGCACATAAACAAACACTCATTAATATATCTGGACGACTAGCTGTAAGATAAAGAAGAGAACCAATCATGCTTCGATATAATTTCTGGTCAACATTCTTACCACTTTCATCTTTTTCAAGATGTGTAGTTGTACTCATAGGAGTTGGTTTACCAGATGTATTTTGTAATCCGAAGCGTTTGATAAGATTTTCACAGTATTTTTCTTGATTGATAAAAATACCGTTTGAAAGTTGTTTGATTTGAAGTCCAAGAAAATAAGATAGTTCTCCCATATGAGACATTTCGAATTCTTTGGTCATAATACTTGCAAATTCCTTGCAGAGTTTTTCGTTTGTTGAACCAAAGATGATATCGTCTACATATATTTGGATAACCAGAATATCTTTTCGAGAATGTTTAATAAACAAAGTTTGATCGACTTTGCCTATTTCAAATCCTGAATTAATAAGATAGCTACGTAATCGTTCATACCAAGCACGAGGTGCTTGTTTTAAACCATACAGAGCTTTCTTAAGTTTGAACACATGGTCAGGATATTTTTCATGTACGAATAAAGGTGGTTGTTCGACATAGACATTCTCTTTGATAAATCCATTGAGAAAAGCACTTTTGACATCCATCTGATAAAGTTTGAAATTATGATAACAAGCAAAAGATAATAGAATTCTAATAGCTTCTAGTCGAGCAACTGGTGCAAAAGTTTCTTCATAATCGATACCTTCTTCCTGATTGTATCCTTGTGCTACTAATCTTGCTTTATTTTTGGTGATATTTCCTTGTTCGTCAGCCTTATTTTTATAGACCCATTTAGTACCAATTACTGACTGATCAGTTGGTCTCGGAACAAGTTCCCAAACGTCATTGCGCTCAAACTGATTTAGTTCTTCCTGCATGGCAATGATCCAGTAATCATCTATAGCAGCTTCTTTTGGATTCTTGGGTTCGATATTTGAGAGAAAAGCGACATGACCCATTTGATTGAGTTGACTCCTTGTTCTGACATGTGACGTTATTTCACCTATTATATTTTGGGCCGGATGGTCTCTTAATATTCTTGGTGGTGATTGTAATTCACATATTTGAGGAGTATTCTCAATAATTATTTCTGAGTCAGAATCAGTATTTGAGATGATTTGATTATCAATGACTATTGATTCGTCATCATCTGATATTGTGTGAGGATGCTGATAAATTTCATCAAAAGAGACATGAAGTGATTCTTCAATAGTTTTGGTTCGTTTATTAAATATCTGATAGGCCTTACTTCGTTCCGAATAACCGACAAATATTCCTTCATCGGCTTTTGGATCGAATTTTCCAAGCTGGTCTTTCGTATTTAAAATAAAGCACTTAGAACCAAAAACTTTGAAGTATGAGATTTTGGGCTTTCTTTTGTTAAACAATTCATAAGGAGTATTCTTGGTAAGAGGTCTTATGGACACACGATTTAAAACATAACAGGCAGTTGCAACAGCTTCTGCCCAGAAGTGTTTTGGTAAGGTGGTTCCATTTAATAATGTTCTTGCACATTCTTGTAAAGTTCGGTTCTTTCGTTCTACTACTCCGTTCTGTTGTGGAGTTCTGGAAAACGAAAAATTATGATATATACCTTTCTTTGTACAAAAATGTTCAAATTCATTATTTTCAAACTCTCCGCCATGATCACTTCTTATATTTTTAACTTTAATCCCTTTTGATTTTTGAATTCTTTTGACGAAAGATTTGAAATGATCGAAAGTATCACTTTTATTTTTTAAGAAAATTGTCCATGTATAACGAGAGAAATCATCAACAATTACAAGCACATATTGACTGTGATTTATTGATTGAACTCTAGTAGGTCCAAATAAATCCATGTGCAGTAACTCAAGCGGTTGTAATGTTGATATGACTTTCTTGGATTTAAACGATGATTTGGTCAATTTTCCTAATTGACATGCATCACAAATGTTGTTAACTTTAAAACTCATTTTGGGTAGTCCTCTAACTAGATTGTTTTTGGCTAGCTTGACAATAGTTCTGAAGTTTATATGACAGAAACGTTTGTGCCATAGCCATGGATCATTGTTATTAGCCATAAGACACATATCTGAATTATGATTAATATTCATATTTAGAATATATATATTTCTGTCTCTATAACCTTCAAAAACCAAATTATGGTCTTTATCTAAAATACTACACTTATTATTTGAAAAGGAAATTATAAAACCCTTGTCACATAACTGACTAATACTAAGTAAATTGTGTTTTAAATTTCTAACTAGCATGACATTAGTAATAAGAGGTAAGTTAGATGTACCACAATTGCTCACATCGCCTTTGCCGATGATATAACCTTTTGAATTGTCTCCAAAAGTGACTGAGCCACCATCTGAGTATTTAATATTTGTTAGTAAGCTCTTGTCTCCCGTCATATGCTTTGAGCAACCACTGTCCAATATCCACTTTCCTCTTTTCTTCAGTGGGACCTGCAAACATAGAATTAAGTTCATGGTACCCACTTTTTATAGGGTCCTAAGAGTTAGGTCTTAGGAGTCCAAACCCATTTGGGTCCGGTATCCCCTTTATATATATAATTGTTATTAAAATGTACATTATTCATGAATTGCTGAATGTATTTGTTCCTAATCAAATTATTATTTGTTTTAGGAACCCATATTTTGATAGTCTTGACATTTCTCTTTTGAAATTTCACAACTGGTTTTGGTTTGAAATATAATAAACTAAGATTTTTCTTAGCTTCAGTTTTTTGTACTTTCTTCTTCCTTTTATTTCTAAGATGTTTCTTAGTTTCATGTTTGTTATATCCCAAACCTTGTTTATCTGAAATAGATTGTGAACTTTCAATGATTTTAGTCAAATTTTCTCGACCTTTGTTAAAGTTAGAAACATTTTGAGTAATGTCATCAAACTTTGTTTGTAAACTAGCTTTTTCTAGGTCTAGAATTTTGACTTTTGCTTTAAGTTCATGATTTTCAGTAGTGAGAGCATTATTTTTCTCTTTTTGAGCTTCTATTTCTTGACTCAAAAGAGATATTTGAGAGTCAACATTAGATGATGATTCTTGAATATTTTCAAGTTCTTCTTCTAATATTTTCTTCTCATCTTTTAACATATCTCGTTCAAACTCTGCTCTACTTAAATCTGCTTTGACTACTTTTAATTGACGTTTTAAGTCTTTATATTTGACTATCAATTCAGCATTAATATCAAGTAATTCATCAAATGTAGGAATTTGTACCTCATCTTCTGTTGCCATAAAGCAAACATTAGCTTGTTCATTCTCCGAATCACTTTCACTTTCTGATGAAGATGACTCTGAATCATCCCATGTTACTGAGAAGGCTCGTTTCTTTGATTTGTCCTTCTTATATTTGAATTTGTCATTTTCTGACTTTTTATTTTGTTCTGGACAATCCTTCTGCATGTGTCCCTTTTTATGGCAGTTGAAACATTCTATAGCAGATGAAGATGGTTTATTTGATCCAGGTTTCCTTTTATTGTAGCGACTGGCTTTTCGATATTTTAGGAATTTTTTGAAACCTTTAGCAATGAACGCCAAATCTTCATCTTCAGAATCTGATTCATTTTCATCTTTCTCAACATGAAATGCTACATTTTTCTTTTCTTCTTTCTGTTCTTTTCTAGCCTGCAAATTTGCTTCATAGGACATTAAATTTCCTATCAATTCATCTGGCTTCATGACGGAAAGGTCATTAGCTTCTTCAATTGCTAATACTTTTCCATCCCATTCATTAGTCAGAGAATGTAGGACTGTTGAAACAACATCAAAATCAAAATACTTTTGTCCTAACCCAATAAGTGCATGGTGAATAGTTTGAAACCGTGAATACATGTCATTGATTGTTTCATTTGGTTTCATTTTGAAATTTTGAAATTGACTTTTCAGCATGGCTATTTTGGCTTGTTTAACCTTGTTAGTACCTTCATGAGTGATTTTTAGCGTTTGCCAAATTTGATATGCAGTAGTGCAGATACTAACACGGTTATATTCATTTTGGTCTAATGCACAGAACAACATATTTATTGCTCTTGCATTTACGGCTGCTGCCGTTTTCTCAGCCACAGTCCATTCTGAATAATCAGTTGTTGGATTCACTATTTCCCTTTGAGTAGCATTCCAAGCATCATAGCTACTTGATTGCATAAAGAATGACATACGTGTTGCCCAATAACTATAGTTAAGACCATTGAAAAATGGAGGTCTTTGTGTCGATTGACCTTCCGTGTAAGTGGTGTTTTGAGTGCTAGTACTTGCGTTATTTGCCATATTACAAGAATATATCAAATAACTGTGTTACGGTTATATGATAACCGTGCTCTGATACCAATTGAAAATGCTGGGGGCGGTGTACGTGCTAGTATAGTATACACGGATCGTGTAATATGGATTACAATACAAATGCAGAAATAGATGATAATAGCATTGTAAATAGAAAATAGAAAAAATCACACCAGAGATTTTTATACTGGTTCGGAGCACCGTCCTACGTCCAGTCCCAGACTACTATCTGGATTTTCACTAATTACAACCTCGCTTCACCCGGAGGAACGGGTTTACAATTACCCGAACAGCCGAACGGGATTTCACGCCTCTACAACACTGAGGACTTCAACACTTGCCTCTTACAATACCGAGGACTTCAACAAAAACAATTACAATTGTTGTTGACAACTTGTGCTCTTGTAAACACGGATTTGTCACTTGTAGTACACTCTTCCTATAATCTTATCCTCAAATTGTGAATGATGTTTGTGAAGATTATGGAATTAATATTGCTTATTGAATCAAAATATATGAGATAGTGTCAATGATTCAATAAGGAATGAAAGTAGTTTAGAGCTTTTTGAATGCAAGTGAATTCAGAGAATAGATAGAGAGCATATATAATCTTAATAAAACTTGTTGTTTTAATCAATGATATTGATGTGTATTTATAGAGAGAAAATAGTTATAACCCTTGGTGAAAAGTTGCAGTCAAAAGTTATGATCATTGATGAAGAAGAAGAGACGCAACCATTGAAGAAAGATGTGTCTTTTGGAACAAGTTGCTCTCTGTTTAAAAACGGTCGACAGGTCAAAAACTAACCGGTAGACAGGTTTTTAAAAATATAGTCGTTATGTGCATGTGTGCACGTTTATTGTGCACATTCAACAGGAACGGTCGACCGTTCATTTTTGGACCGGTCGACCGGTCTCTGTTAAGTTGCACAATAAAGTGCACAACCTATATAAATGTGTATATATATATATTATATTTTGTGCATGATTATTTGAGGATAGATTTTGACAATTTTATTACTATTATAACATCAAATAATCAACCTATAATCTAGAGTACCATATGTAGGTCTTGATTTGTCGATCGCTTTAATATTGTTGTCAGCAATCAAAATCTTCATAGAAGCTGTGACTCAACACATACCATATTAGACACACTAACTATTCATTGCTATATGATAATTGTATTTGTTCATAACATAATAAGGGTTATTGTTATCGTCAAAATTGCATTATAATGCTAATAAACATTATCATTGTGATTGTATGGATGTAGATTGATTAGCTATATGATATCATGACCATTTAGCTATATCTTCGGATCTAATCAAATTGGTTTACCGTATATTTTAATCTTTGGATAAGATGCTGACATATAATATTAACTTGGAAAGAGTACAAATATCATATTACCTCAATATTTTGAGCTTCCATCAATTCCTTGACCAAATGAATCCAATGTACCAGCTCCACCAGCAACCGACGTTTTTTGTAATATCCTATATAGTTACAATTATATTTAGTTCTCTCATATTCGAAATAAAAAATATAACATAACACGTATTTGTACGACATGCATAAAAATGTAAAACAAACGGAGGAGTTAGAGGAGGAGGTCGAGAGTCAGAATGTTAATTAGAAGGACAAATTCTACTATAAAAGAGAATAAAAACCCTGATCATCACATAAATTCTATTATGAAATGAGAAACCTTCATGCGGTATGGTTGATACATAGATCAAATATCAGTTAAAGTTGAACCTTACCTTGTTTTTTTTACTTTTGCGATCTATGTTTATTCCAGTGAATATGTATAATTTTGCTGTCAAATAGCGGTCGTGATGAAATTTAAGGATTGTTTAAACATACAGAGGATAGTGTTAGCTATATGAAGCAAATATATATGAATTTTACAGTAAAACAGCTTGATAATGTCAAATTACCAGTGAACAGCTAATGTTTTTTTACTTTCATCTTCTCCCTTTTTCCTGTAATTTGGAAAAGAACTCTTAGAAGACTGATATAAAAACAAAGAATACCATAAGAAATAAAAGTTTACCTAATCAGGCTATGCTACACAATGACTATACAATCAGCTTTAACCATCGCAAAATAGAGTGTTTGCCTAATGACACCTTACCAATTTCTTTTTCGATCACCTATAAGAGTGCAGTTGAGTAGGAAAGAACCAAATATATCATAAGTGAATTAATCAATGAAAACTGACATTTAGAAACAGATTATACAAAATCAAAACAAAATTACTGAAGACATAAATCTTTGTTCCGGCCATGCCATAAATCTATGGGTGGAACCTTCCTATCTTTCTAATCAAACCATTAGAATATATTGTATAACGTAGATAAATGAACATGGTAACTTGAACAAAACATTTAGAAATATAATTTGTAAGCAATATGAACAAAGAATTTTTTTTTTAACAATTTGATTTAATTCTCATTCTAAAGCCTAATTTGACTTTGTGAAAAATTGTGAACAGCAAAGCCTAATTAAATTGATTCAAGAAAACAGATTAAAAAAAATTCAAGGAAACTTTCCACACTGTCATAACCTGAACCCAAAACTGCACAAACCGATTGAAGAAAAGACAATGGGAGTGAAAACTGAATAGTGTCATACAAATTTTTGATCTAAATTTAGTGCAGCAAAGCAAATATATCCTTTAGATTACCTGAACCCTAAATCGATTTGGATAAAAAATAAAAATACACAGGAAGAAGAGGTGCTTATGTTAGGAAGAGGTGTGGCAACTTGGAAGACACCACATCATTTAAGAACAGCAGAGAACTTGCATGGCGGCGGTGGAAGATGAACACTGTTGAGCAAATCATAAGGACAATCAAAAGGAATGGAGAGGCATATCTGGTCGACAGTCTTTATAGAGGTGATTCCTAGTTGAAGCGGCAGGTGATGGTGGTCGGAGGAGAAGGCAACGATGATGGAATGGAGAAGGCTCAATACGAAAGGACTTTCATAGTTTCGAATGAAGTAAAAGATGGGAAGAAGAGCGCAGAGCGATAGGTAATAGCATGATGTTTGAGTTCTAAAATCTAAATAAAATTGAAAGGGGCCTCGCTCTATTGAATTTGAGACTGTTCAGTTTCCAAAATTCAAGGAGGCATGTGTGCTCTTGAAATCCGACTGACTAATAATATAATAGTATAGATATATTCCTATGTAAAATTATTTCATTTACCATACTAAAACCATACTATACCAGTAGGTCTGTTCAAGTGTATAGGAATCCCTATCGATAACGCTGATCAAACGCATCGACCAGAATTCATATACCACTCAATGGATCAAAAAATTTATAACACTAACAAATACGCACTCAACATATATTTATATTGTCAGACTTATCCTAGGATACTAATCCTCTCCTTAGAGAATCTGCTCCACCAGGGCTTAGGGGTTCGCTAAACACAAGCTCTGATACATTCAATGATGACCCACCTTTCTGACCCCTAGGAATGCACTTAATACATTCTTGGTATTCGTGTGGCATTGCCTGAACACTCGAAAGATAAGTTGTCTTGGGGTAAAATAAATAACAGAAAGAGCAGAATAGAAATACCTCACAATGGAATGGTTACAAATAATAAAAATGATATAGTACAAAAGGTTACTCCTTACATGGAGCTATCAGAGTTAAACAAAATTACTACATCCAACAGGTTTGTAGCTATACATTCCGACTTTACATTTTTTTCAAACACCAAATATACTAACATAATCATACAGTGGAAATAAATAACTAGTTAACCAAGGAGCCGCCTACTCGATCATCGTCTTCAAAGAGCTCCAAAGAAGACCTGCTATTCTCGAACAATCCAAATATAAATTAGTACCAGAGAGTTTAGGAAAAATAAACAACTCAGGTCAGACAAATTGCCTTATACAAGTAAAACTCTGAAACAAAAGGAAGTGTATTTAATTGTAATATGTGGACTACGCTACTAAGGCGGAACAGGTTTTCTCCCACATAAACAACAACCAAACGTAAGAATGGAAAAGAACAATAGGAAACAAATCCAAACATAGATGATGAGCAAAAATAATATAAAGATCCAAACTTGAAAGAATGGAAATAGTCTAAACAAAATCCAAACTGGACAAAATGGATAAAATAAGATAACAGTCCAAACTTGATAGAATAGATAAAACCTATAATTAAACATCATGATGAGAGGTTAACTCTTCCCATTGCAATTACAGAAAAACAATTCGAAAGTTCAAATCAAATAAGGAAAGGAAAATTTCCAACCATAATAAGGAGGTCGCGCCCTCTTACTAAAAGTATATCTCTAGAAATATACGTGAGAGCTCTGATGGCTCTTGGAAACCTCCAAGCCGAACCTCGCCAACTGTTACCGAGAATCCAAGTGCTTCACATCTCAATGCACAACACCGATTCCAATCTAGAGTGAATGTGAAAATACCCTAATGGGAGCTTGGACCGCACTCGCTCTTTGGTCTTAGTCATTTCTGACAAAGGATATCAAACTCAATGAAGCAATATATTGTCTTAAAATGAGGATAATAAAGAAGCTAAAGAAATTGATAGTTGAGAAACCAACTACCGAGGATACAAAACAATCGTATATGGAAATTAACTCTTGTATACTTATCACCACTCATCGAATTCCAACCTGCACTATTTCTTGGTTAACAATAATGCCGGACAAGTCAAGGTAGTGTTACCTCAAAGTCATGTCTCACGGTTATTCTTAACTTTCAAAATAGCAACAAGTCTACTTTTTCGACGTTTAGTGCTATGTATACAAATAAATTGTTCCTATATAAGTGAATCGCTTTATGGAAATTAATTCATTTTCATAACGAATCAAACTTTTTCATTTAAAAACCCAAATTCATGCTTAGCCTCACATTACAAGTACTAGCTTTAAAATACTTTGTTAAAAGAGTTTACTAACTTCAAAACATCAATTTAAAAAAGGATTTAATAACTTAAAACATTCCTATTAGATTGATCGATTAACTTTAAACTTCATCACACAATTTGATTTTTGAACGTCAAATGTCATTAAATAATAAAAAGGGTAAACCACTTTAACCTTATTAATTTAATTAATTAGTAAAATATAATTAATTAAATTAATAATTAATTAATTGTCATTATTTAAAATGAATAACAAAGTGAAAAAATCCTTGTTACTTTGATAAATTCACTTTAAAACTTCATAAATTAATTTAATTAATTAACTCCAATAAAAAGCGTAAATCACCTTTAAAACATCATTAATTCAATTAATTACTAAAATTTAAATATAATTAATTAAATTAATTAAATAATTAATTAATTCTCATTATCTAAAAATAATTTTTAATTATAAACATCAATAAAGGAAAGATTAATTAGAGTTAAAACAAGTTGATAAATTTTAAAATTCATTTATTAAAAAGATTTATTAATTTAAAAGCATCATTAGAAAATTGATTAATTAACTTTAATACATCATTATTGAATGATTAGTTATACTTAAACATCACTAAATAAAATGATTAAGTAAATTTAAACATCATTAAATAAAATGATTAATTAATTTAAACAATCATTAACCAAGTAATTAAATATATTTAAAACACATCATTAACTGAGTAATTAGTTAATCTTAATCCTTATTAATTAAGTAATTAACTATATAGTCATTATTAAAATAATTAATTATTTTTCTTTTTTTTGAAAACATCATTAATCAAAAACTTGCTTAACTTGTAAAATAATTCTAAGCACGATATTGAAGCCAAACGGTTTCGATAAAAGTTGATTTTTCGAAAGTGCCGATATAGCGACTATCCTTATACAGGTAGTTCAACAAACAAACTTATGACATTAAACATACAACCAAACATCAAATAGCAATGGTATAAGCATAATACCAGGTAAATAATGATGGTACAACATGTAATAAGTATTTACTAACAATTATATTAACTTTAACTACCAACTTATCATATAGCTAACCACATGCTTACTAACTTTCAAACGGGGCAACTTTTCTAAGAATGAAACAAATAAACAAACAAAGCATCATTTCACATATACAACAAGCATTCACAAGCTATTAACATGAATATTAACATAGTATAAACTTGGTTTAAAAAGGTGTAATTTTACTCACCTAAAGTTATCCAAACACCCGCTAACTTAGGGTATGACCTAGCAATTCCATTCCTAAGCAAAAAATGGAGCCTTGGATGCTTAATGCACCAGGTAGAGTCAGCCTTGAAAGAAGAAGAAATTGAAACTCATTTTGGTAAGGTGGAGTGACTTTGGATGATCGTCGAATTCTCAAAAATGAACCCGAAAATATGTCATTTTACAATTGGTTTTTAGACTATCTATACTTCGATTTTAGAAAAGCAATAAAGAAGAAAGTTTTATAGAATTCCTTTCTCTACAATTTTGAAAAAAGAATCACTCAATTTCAATTATTTATGAAGAAGATATGGTTAATTTATGTGTCCAAAAACACGCGGTGAACAATTGATATTTTGGCACATCTATGTTCGAAATTTAAAGAAGTGATCAACACAAAAGTTGTAGCCACTAGAATTTGACATGGTTTGATAAAAATAATAACTTTATTTGGAGAAGATATGAGAGAGATCCGATCGATGGAAGAAGAGTAAAATTTAGGGAGATGAAAGGTTATTTATAAGAAAGTGAAAATGTGAATTAGCTAAATGCCCTTGTCCTTTACCCTCCACTACCCTCAGCCTCCTCCACCTCATGTAATCCTGCCCCCCGTTTTGTTCGCCTCCAACTATTTCAGGAGAAAACATGTTAAAAACATGTTTTGTACTTAGTTGCCAAAATGTTTCTAATGATGTGACATTTTCTATTTTATTTTGTTTTCAAATTCTTTTAAACTTATTTACACTTAGGTGTATTTATATACTTATATAATAACATATGCTAACTTATTTATGTTTGTACGTATACATTTATACAAAAGACTGTACAATATTCTGACAAATTTTAGCTGACGAAAAGTCAAAAATACGGAAAACGAATTCCGGTCACATTTTCGATTTTTCTTCAAACTAAATATTTTTGTAAACTAATTTTAAGAACTATTATATCTTCAATATTTATTATTTAAAAGATTTTTTATTTTAATTATAAAACCTATGATTTGAATATTTAAAATTAATTAAATACTCAAAAATTAATGTGATAAAATTCCAGGTCGTCGCACCTTCCTTCCATTATAAGGCTCCAAGGCAGGTAACTTGAAATCAAATGGATTTCTTGTGTACTAGATGTTTGGGGTGAAAGAGTTTATGTTTACATCATCCTTACTTTAGTCTGAGGCTCCACCTCGAAGACCTTTCCTTATCATCTCAACTATCCAATCATCTCGATTTAGTTGAAATCTCCGAGACGCTATGTGCCTTTTATTCAAGCCCTCATTATGCCCCTATTCCTTCAAGGACCTTCTGGCTCTAATCCCTTTACTTTCAAATTTGCATTCTGATCTTGATTCCTTGCTACAACATTTCCCATCCTAGGCATCCTTACTGCTTCAACATCCAAATCGACCATGGCCCCTATCCAAAACTATTGGTACTAACTGATTGTTGTATTAGGGAGTTGCTGTAACAACCTAATTTTTTGACGTCCGAATGTCGACGTCAATACACCCACTGTATCAAATGCCGAACAATCGAATGCCGGAAAACCTTACCGTTAGGGTTAAAGAAAAAGAAGATAGAAGAAGAAAACAGAAACAATATCAGAATCTCACATTTACAACGGAACAAAATATATAATAGATAAGTGAATAATCTTTAAAACAAAAGAAATATTTCTGTTTATACAATACATCATCAGAGTATACACAACACAACACTGGCAATCATTATAACTTGCTAACATGAAACTGAACTTACACCAACCCATATACAGCGGATACTACATAATATAAGTGCGCTTCGCCATCAAGCTTGCCTTCTAATCTCTACAGCATACTTCCTGACTTCGCTCCAGAACAACTGATAACCTGACTCTAGGCTGCCCGTATGGGAAATTATGGGCACCCAGAGTTTAGAAAGGTAACAATAAACTCCAAGTCAGTCATGGGACCGGTGTGAGATCATAAAACATTTATTTGCACAAAAGAAAAGAAAAAGAAATCTGTTCATGCTTTTGGAAAATGAAATTACCATAAGGCCTCCTGCCACACACACAATGCAATTGCACAATTGTTGGAGATTTCTCCTTATGATAGTCAAACATGCTTGATACGAAAAATCCTTTTGATATTATTATTAGAGCATAGTGTGGAAAACATTTCAAAAGTATAATATTAATCTTAGCCAACATATGTACCATTATAGTACGCCTACTATAGCTACCATATTAGGTGGCAGGTTCTACAACTAAAACCGTACAAGGCGCGTATTGAGTGATTGGATTTCCAACAAATGGTTAAGGCTAAGGAATTTCCTTCACCAAATGGGTATGCCTCTAGAGGGATGCCCCGAGAACCTAACCAGATCTCTGCTAACACAAGGCCGGGTTACCTATGTAACTAGGTAACTAACTGTCACGAGTATGCCACCCCTCGGTCTAGATTGACCTTTTTCGAGGAGCCTCAACAACCAACAACCACATAAGTAAATAATCTGGGCTCCATACCAGAATACCACTTTTTTATCCGCACAAGTTAAATATATGGGCTCCATACCAGATACTACTTTTTATCCAGAAGGAAATGAACATGCCCTGAGGGGCGCAACCCCCATAACCTTGCTGCATCTTTTCCTGTTTCAACCGTTTCCGGGGTGTGAGGTTCGACGAAGTCTCGTCAACAAAGCTACGCTTTTCACAAAAGCCATGCTTTGATCAACAAATGATCAACACTTAGCATGAAACATTACCAAATTGTAAATATATCACTAGTAACCATCAACTACATAACCTCTGAGCTTGTACGTCTCAGAGAAGGGTATTAAGCTAAGAGAATAAATTCTCCGCCACCAATAGAAATGTATTTGATAGAAACCAGCTTTTCATCTCAAAGTGTAACATCATACATACATCCATACAAGTCCATCCTGGGTCTAAATGGAACCGAAGGCACTTCCTCCAATTAAGGAAAGAAGCCCTTGTAAATCCAGATATTCACTAATCATGTCCGGACTCCCTATCACATAGGGTGATAAAATCTCTATACAGAAGCAACTCGGCGCCGAGACATTTGATAGGTAATCCTTTCATTTTTGAAAATACCCGGTCTTCAACACCATCTTCAAATGCAATCCTATTTCATCGTATCATTATTCGGAATAGGTTTTTTGACATAAAGTCCTCTCTCGGCTTAACCGAATAATAAGCGCTTATTTTAAAAAATAAGTGGTTACATTTAGATTTCAAGTAAGTCACAACAAATTTCCACTTTTATATTTTAAACAAAAGATCCATCACTAAGATTCGATGTGATTTTCAGATAATCATTGGAATCCGACCCCCGGTCGCATCGAAATTCAAATGTCGTTTAAAGGCCAATATTGATAGGTGTTATTTAACTATCAAACAACATTCACAACAACCATCAATTTAAATTAACTTTCCCTAATTATTTATTTCAAAATATCTTCGCAAGATATATTTTCACACTACAACCCTTTGAAAACAATTTTCAAATCACTTTACTTTTGCAGAATAAATTTCCAAATATTATTTATTTTCATTGAAAATTTGCCGAGTCCGAATAATTTAAAATAATTTAAATCACTCATCCAAAACTATATACTTGGAAACATTTAAACTGAAAACTTTTTTAAACACTTTATTTAAAATATTAGTTATGAGATTTTTATACAAATATCTCATATAAAACTTAAGCCCAAAACATGAAAAATAGTATTATTAAATAGAGTGTAATTATTTAAACAACAATTTTCTAAATAAAATACCAATTAAATCCTTAAAACATCACTTTTATAATTAAGCTAACAAATATTTGCTTTAAAGATTTGAAAACAATTTACGAAAATAATTTCTCCAAAAACATTCTTTTTAAAACCAACTTTAAAACTTTTAGTTTATATTTAAAAGTTACTTTGAAAACATACTCGGCTTTCCAGGGAAACTACACTTTCCATTCTAAAATGGTTCATTTAAATCAATTAATAAATTCTTTTGGATTTATTTCAAATTTGTGTCCCAAATTCGCAGATTTTCTTTCCACACTTTTGAAAATAAACCAATATTTATTTTTAAAACAATTCACCCATTCCTTTATAAATTCCATTTGTGAATTAATATTTCCAAATATCCACTGATATACAATTTCCAAACCGATTTCCAAATTTTATTTTCAAACACCAAATCAATTTCCAAATCGATTTCCAAATCGATTTCCAAAATTTATTTCAAACACCAAATCAAATTTCAAATCGATTTCCAATTTTATTTCAAACACCAAATCATATTCCAAATTTACTATCTTTGAAAATAAATTTCTTTATTTCTTCCAAACTATTTATTCATTAAAATGTTTTCTCTATATTTTGGAATTAATTCGATAAGATTACCAAAAATCAACTTTTATACTTTTAAATTCCTTCTTTAAATTTATCCAATTTTCTAAAATTAATTTACTCAAAATTTTCCACTTTAATTTCCAAAAATCCAATTATATATTTCTGGTATCCTATGATACCAAAAATATATTCGGCCAAACCATAGGCTTTAATGATTTCAATCACCAATATAATCGTTTACAGATTATCAATAAATCACATCACAACATATAAAATAAATTCAACAATTTGAGGAATCCAATTGGATCTCTCGAACCTGTTTCCCTGCATCCACAGATGTTAGCATAACAATTAAATATCAATTCCACTTCAAGGTGGAATATCGCAGTATATGGGATAATATTGTATCATCCGCTGTTATGCTGCGCATAGGGTCTCATCCGCTATATAATGCGAGAAATAAATCACTCCAATATATATTTATACACACACACACATATACTACTTTATATAATACCACCCAACAGATAAATTATCATTCAACGATTTAAATTTAATTATTTAAATTAAACAAGCAAACCTATTTGAGTGAGAAGATCTCACCTTTGCTTACGCATGCAACCCATTTCAAATCCAGCTTGATCCTCTACGATTTTTAGACCTTGTATAATAATTAATAAATTTCATTAATATTCGAAATAAATGAATAATCAATTTCCTTTTAATAAAATAAATTAACTAACAATTTATTAATATTCGAAATAATGGAATAATCAATTTTCATTTGATAATTTTAATTCACCAGTGAGTTTATTTTATGCTACTACTTTTACATTTTAAATCAATTCCTTTAATAAATTTATTTAACTAAAAATTAAATTTAAAACTAAATTTCCTTTAATAAAATATTTTCTAGTTACCAAAATAATTACATAGGTTAACTAATTAACTTAATTTCCAATAATACACTATTTTAAAAGAATCTAGTAAATTTAAAATGTGAATATCTACTTTTCTATTGAAACTATATATATATATATGTGTATATATATATATATATAGACACACACACACACACTTTTAATTTAAACATCAAGCTGATATACCATATATATATATATAAATATAGAATTAAACTAGACAGGTTTTAAACCTTACTGTAATTATAAAAAAAATTGTATATTAAAACATATATATATGTATGTATGTATATATATATAAATTTAAAAGAAAATACCTCACTGATTTTAGACCTCACTGCCTAAACGCGGCCATGAACGACGACCTCACGCGCCTCTAAGCTATGTCGCGACCACCGACGAAATTGCGCGAGCCTCCCTCACCAATATGCGGCCACCTGGACTTCGATTCCTACCATCGCAAATTCAAGAATTGTCGATGTCGAATCGCTTCACCGCACCTCTCCATATCGCGACACGCCATCACCAATTTGTCGCTGCTCGAACCCTGCGAATTCATCGCAATTCCTATCGCTAGCTTGAGCTCGACCTTGCCATAGTCCCTACCATCGCGAAACTCATAGCGTCACGATCCTCCTTCGATGCCGCGAAACCCCAATCGATTCGAACGTGATTCGTTTATCGTGCCATTCTACATTTTTTCTTTCTTTTTTCTTGATTTCACAAATCAATGGAAAGAAGGAAGAATTCGATTTGAGTTTAAGTGGCTATCTGATTTTTTTTGTTTCATTTTGCTTTTTGAACGAAAAGGTTTTTTTCTTCGTTCGTTTTTATTATTTCGAACGAAAATGACGCGGGTTAAAAATAATTGACAAGTGTTGAAATAGGCAGTACGTTTTAGAAGAGGGAAACATATATAATTTATCTTGTGAAAAACAATATTAAATTTTAAATTTAAATTTAAATTCAAATCGTCAAAATCACGCAACTCACAATCTCGACCTCCTATCGAGGTATGCCGTTTGGCGTTTATAATGTTAAACCCCTACTCTGAACGCAATGGAAAAGTTTTTGAGTCCAAATTCGATCGTATGGAGAAGATAGCTTTTGGACCAGTTATTGTATTAAATTTCGATATAGAATTCAACGCATTTACCTACCCTACGGCCATATGACGACTCCGAATGCTACGAAAATTGAATCCGATAATAATACAATATTACGGATCCAATGGAATTGGTTTCGTTGAATTCCGAGACTGTGCTTCGGAAGGCTATTTTTAAATTTCGATTTTAAACGATAAAATTTCAAACTGAACAAAACAGTTTTAAATTCAACTTTTAAAAGTTCTATTATCTCCAGTATTATCAATATAAATTTTCCAAGCCTTCAAGTTATTTTTAACAAGCTAAAACTGAAGTTTCAATAATTTACCCAAATTTTCAACAATTAAATCCAACAAATTAATTTCCAAATAAACAGACATTTTTGAAATTCAAGATGAACTAACTTTCAAATATTTAAAATCAATTAAATATTTTGATTTCAAATGTCCAAAATTCTGGATCGTCACATTTTTCCCCCTTAAAAGAATTTCATCCCGAAATTATTAGTTAGGAAGAATGATCCTTAACCCGTTCATTATTTTCCCAATCCAAATAGTTTTATCAACTTGCCAAAACAAACCTTTTTATTGAAGACCCATTATCACTTCAACTAACTTTCCAAACTCAATCATAAGTTCCAAACAACATTATTTACTCAATAGTTCAAATTTAAATTTAAATTCAAATTTTAAATTATCAAAATTTTCTAAAAAAATTCTAACTCCCTAAATTTTCGAAAAATTTCGCCAGTGTCTCCTTCGCACGGCTAGCCCGGTACGACTACAAAATGCCACAACAGGCCCTAGATTTCAAAAAGAAAACAAAAGGCCAAGTGGCTGGACAAGAAAATCATCAAATTTCATACTGAAATTTACATACATACATTTTTGTCAAGCAATTTAAATTTTATCATTTGATATCAAAAATCCAATTCCCTTTTCCTTGAAAATACCTGTATATCCTACTAGCAATAATGTCCAATTACAACATTCAAAAATCATTTTATACGTTCCTTTACAAAGGTTTCAACATCTATTTTATTCAAGTCCGTATGATGCACGCATATCATCCGTATGCAATACCAAATCCGATCACTCACTCGATCACACAATTTCACTTCCGAACTAGTATCGTCCACCCGACTTCCTAGTGCGGACTCAGATCTGGTTTCTTGATCAGAAACCGTCATTCTCCTTGCATAGCCGTACACTATGATAGAGAATTTACAGAATCAACCAAAAAAATCCATATCCAGGTTCGCCGTTGAAAATCGAGTGAAAAATTCCAAATCGGATCGATATAACTATCTCGAAATTCTATGCTCGAATTCTGGATCGAATCGTTATGCGAATTAAGTAATATACGTACATCCCACGTATTTATTTCAATTGATTATTAGCTATATTAATTCCCTTTTCTTTTATTCACATTTATTTTCATTCACTTATTCACAATCCTCATTTTACAACTTCCAGTTTAACCTTTACTCAATTATTAACTTTGTATATTTCCATTACCAAATTTACTTAAGAATTTTGCCATTTATTACTTAAGTTTAATGAAAATATTCTATATACTGCTTATATTTAATTTCATTGAATCAAATTTCCTTTCCATTCTAATATTGAATTTAATTTATTTCAAACCATATTTAATTTATCATTTCTTCAATTCATTTCACTTACTAATTTTATTTCAATACTTTGCTTCATTGGGTTCAACTTGACAAATTTCCATTTCACTTAATTTAAATTAATTCAAATATCCAGTTTCAATTCAAATTTTAAGCCTTGATAAGTTTTCCAACTTATTTTTATTCCAAGCAAATTTCCAATTTTAATAAATTATCAAACCTCTTTTGATTCCACAAATATTTTTAAATAGGATTCAAGAGTCTTTCCAACAATTCAAAAATCATTTTTGAAATTAATTCAAATTATATTTTGAATTTCCAAAACCCAAACCCAGTTTTGCAAACAACTCCAGTTTAAAACAATTTGGCAGCAATTCCTCTTCTGAAAACTCGAAAATGAACATCAATGATGTTGCACTCATCACCGAAGTTATTTTCCAACAACCGAAAAGAGTTTAATGTTTTTATCCCTTCAAAAACATTTCCAAATATTTTTAATTCCAAACTCCACTAGATTTCAAATCCAATTCAAAATATTTTCCCCAAATAATATAACCATTATTTTTCCAAATCTTTTGAAAATCATTTTCAAACTCAAAAAGGATTTAAATTTCCTAACTCTCAAACTCCAATTCTTTCAAAAAAATTTCTAATATTTCTCTAGAATTCTATTTCAAATTATAAATCACATTTACAATTTATATTTACAAATCCCATTTGTATATGTATTTATTTCTTAGTTTTAGTTATGATTTCAATTTTTTATTCAATTTCACACTTGAATGATAATAATTTGATATTGTCACCTCCTAACAATCAAGCAACCATATATAACTATAATAATGTATAGAAAATTATTTTATTTTTATATAAAAAAATAATTTGGGTAAAATTATTTCATTTACCCTATTTTAAAACAAAATCATGTCGAATTGTTCGGTGCAAGTGTGTAGAGATCCCTATCAATAACGTTAATTACTCATATTGACCAGAATCCATATACCACTCAACAAACCAATCGACACAATATGAAACAATTTTATATTCACTAACAAATACACGCTCATATCTATTAATACACTCAAACTCATTCTAGAGTACTACTAGCTCTATCTCTATTGAGTAATTTCCCCACTAGAGCCAAGGTTACCGCTTAACCAATTGCTCTGATGCTAATTTTGTAACAACCCAATTTTTCGACATCCAAATGTCGACATCTATACGTCCAACGTATCAAATGCCGAACAATCGAATGCGGGAAAACCGAACCATTAGGGTTAAAGAAGAAGAACATAGAAGAAGAAAACAGAAACAATATTAGAATCTCACGTTCGCAACGGAAAAATATATATAGTAGATAAACGAATAATCTTTAAAACAAAAGAAATATTTCTTGTTATACAATACATCATCAGAGTATATACAACACAACACTGGCAATCATTATAACTTGCTCACATGAAACTGAACTTACACCAACCCATACAAAGCAGATACTACATAATATAAGTGATACGCCTCGCCATCCAGCTTGCCTTCTGATCTCTACAGCATACTTCCTAACTTCGCTCCAGAACAACTTATAATCTGACTCTAGGCAGCCCGTGTGGAAAATTATGGGCACCCAAAGTTTAGAAAGGGAACAATAAACTCCAGGTCAGTCATGAGACAGGTGTGAGATCTTAAAACAGTTATTTGCACAAAAGAAAAGAAAAAGAAATCCGTTGATGCTTTTGGAAAATGAAACTGCCATAAGGCCTCCGGCCACACACATAATGCAATCGCACAATTGGAAGAGATTTCTCTTTATGATGGTCAAACATGCTTGATATGAAAAATCGTTTTGATATTATTATTAGTGCATAGTGTGGAAAACATTTCGAAAGTATAATATTAATCTTAGCCAGCATACGTACCATTATAGTATGCCTACTATAGCTACCATATTGGATGGCAGGTTCTACAGCTAAAACCGTACAAGGCATGTATTGAGTAATTGGATTTCCAACAAATGGTCAAGGCTAAGGAACTTCCTTCACCAAATGGGTATGCCTTTGGAGGGACTCCTCGAGAACCCAACCGGATCTCTGCCAACACAAGGCCGCGTTACCTCTGTAACTAGGTAACTAACTATCACGAGTATGCCACCTCCCGGTCTAGACCGACCTTTTCTGAGGCGCCTCAACAACAACATAAGTAAATAGTCTAGTCTCCATACCAGAATACCACTTTTTTATCCACACAAGTTAAATATCTGGGCTCCATACCAGATACCACTTTTTATCCAAAAGAAAATGAACATACCGTGAGGGGCGTGACCCCCATAATCTTGCTCCATCTTTTCCTATTTCAACAATTTTCGAGGTGTGAGGTTCGACAAAGTCTCGTACACAAAGCTACGCTTTTTACAAAAGCCATGCTTCGATCAACAAATGATCAACATTTAGCATGAAACATTACCAAATTGGGAATATATCACTAGTAACCATCAATTACATAACCTCTTAGCTCATACGTCTCAGAGAAGGGTGTTAACCTAAGAGAATAAATTCTTTGCCACCAACGGAAATGTATTTGATAGAAACCAACTTTACATCTCAAAGTGTAACATCAGACATACATCCATACAAGTCCATCTTGGGTCTGAATGAAACCGAAAGCACTTCCTCCAATTAAGGAAAGAATCCCTTGCAAATTCGGATATTAACTAATCACGTCCGGACTCCCATCACATAGGGTGATAAAATCTCTATACCGGAGCAACTCGGTGCAGAGACATTCAACATGTAATCATTTCATTTTCGAAAATACCCGGTTTTCAACACCATCTTCAAATGCAATCCCATTTCGTCGGGTTTAATGACATAAAGTCCTCTCCCGGCTTAAACGAATAATGAGCGCTTATTTTTAAAAATAAGTGGTTACATTCAGATTTCAAGTAAGTCACAACAAATTTCCACTTTAATCTTTTAAACAAAAGATCCATCACTAAGATTCGATGTGGTTTTCGGATAACCATTTGGAATACGACCCCCGGTCGCATCGAAATTCAAATGCCGTTTAAAGGCCAATATTGATAGTCGGTTATTTAACTATCAAACAACATTTACAACAACCATCAATTTAAATAACTTTCCCAAATTATTTATTTCAAAATATCTTCGCAAGATATATCTTCACACTACAACCCTTTGAAAACAATTTTCAAATCACTTTACTTCTGCAGAATAAATTTCCAAATATTATTTATTTTCACTGAAAATTTGTCGAGTCCGAATACTTTAAAGTAATTTAAATCACTTATCCAAAACTATGTACATGGAAACATTTAAACTGAAAATTATTTTTAAACACTTTATTTAAAATATTAGTTATGAGATTTTTATACTAATATCACATATAAAACTTAAGCCAAAACATTAAAAATAAAATTATTAAATAGAGTGTAATTATTTAAATAACAATTTTATAAATCAAATACCAATTAAATCTTAAAAAAATCATTTTTATAGTTAACCTAACAAATATTTACTTTAAAGATTTAAAAAAAATTTTAAGAAAATAATTTCTCCAAAAACATTCTTTTTAAAACAAACTTTAAAACTTTTAATTTATATTTAAAAGTTACTTTGAAAACATAGTCGGCTTTCCAGGGAAAATACACTTTCCATTCTAAAATGGTTCATTTAAATCAATTAATAAATCAATCTGGATTTATTTCAAATTTACATCCCAAATTCGCAAATTTTCTTTTCACACTTTTAAAAATAAACCAATATTTATTTTTAAAACAAATCACCCATTCCTTTATAAATTCCATTTGTGAATTAATATTTCCAAATATCCATTGATATACAATTTCCAAATCGATTTCCAAATTTTATTTTCGAACACCAAATAAATTTCCAAATCGATTTCCAAAATTAATTTCAAACACCAAATCAAATTCCAAATCAATTTCCAAATTTATTTCAAACACCAAATCAAATTCCAAATTTACTATCTTTTAAAATAAATTCATTTATTTCTTCCAAGCTATTTATAATCCAAATTTTAAACAAATTCTTCAACTTTTAAAAAATATTACTCAAAATCCATTCATTGAAATCTTTTCCCCATATTTTGGAATTAATTAGATAGGGTTACAAAAAATCAACTTTTATACTTTTAAATTCCTTCTTTTAATTTTATCCAATTTTCTAAAATTAATTTACTCAAAATTTTTTACTTTAATTTTCGAAAATCCAATTGTATATTTCCGGTATCCTACGATGCCAAAAATATATTCGGCCAAACCATAGCCTTTAATAATTTCAATCACCAATATAATCGTTTATAGATTATCAATACATCACATCACAACATATAAAATAAATTCAGCAGTTTGAGGAATCCAATTGGATCCCTCCAACCTATTTCTCTACGTCCACGGATGTTAGCACAACAATTAAATACCAATTCCACTTCGAGATGGAATATCGTGGTATCTGGGATTATATCATATCATCCGCTATTATGCGACGCATATGGTCTCATCCGCTATATAATGCAGAAAATCTGTGATAACCCAAACTTTTAGACATCTATTAATTGGATAATTAACAGGATTAAAAAGTTTTAAAATACAAATTTGTAATTTAAACAAATAAAATAAATCTTAATTTGATATATATTTATAAAAATAGATTTTTAAATAGAATTTGGATTTAAAATTCAATTGAAAATGTCATAAGAGTAAATTGGTATTAAAAACTCTATAGATGAATAAAAATTTATTTTTCTAATTTTAATACAAATACATAAGAAAATGTATATATATGAATTCCTAGTATCTAAGAAGTATAATAGTTAAAATAAGAATCAATTAAAAAAAATTATCTATTCCCTTTTTAAGCTTTATATATAAATAAAAATAGTTTGGAATTATATAGGTATTTCAAGTATAAAACATTTAAACATATGTAGATGTAAAATTAGTAATTTAGGAATTAGAAAGGATATTTGAAACCTAATTTTTTAACAATAAAGATAATTTCATGATCATTGAAAAATATATATTAAGTTAAAATAAAATTTCTCAAGCATATAAACATATGTTATATTTATTTGGATCATAGCATAAGTAATTTACAATTATCTACCTAAATTCACATTGTAAATTTACTTAAAATTTAAAAGCCTAAGTTATAAAAGTAAAAAAAAACAAATACATTTTTTTATACATGAAAATATTACATAAATATATATAATCTAAATGAATTAATAAAAAAACTAGCTTAACACTTGTAAGCACATTAAGTAATTTAAAGACATTTGTAAATTGGAATGTATATGTGTAAGCTAAATAATTGACCTAAGGACAAGTGGCTTTATTTGTTTGTTTTCTTTTGATGATTAAAACTTTAAAATTTAAAGATATGAAAAAAAAAGATTTGGTATTTTCTTTCATCAGCTCTAATATTTTTCCTCCTCTTCCAATTGAAACTAAATTCAAAACCAAAAGAAGATAAAGACTGGAAAAAAAATCAGCAAAGCAGATCAAACAAAAGTCAAAAACTGGAAGCTAATTGATCATCATAATCAAATATCATCTTATCTCAAACAAATCAAGGCAAGACAACCCTTCTTTACAAATTCAACATAAGATTTCAGATTCAACCCAGAAATCAAAGCATCGAGTGGCAAGATCAAATTCCCAATTTTAAAAAGCATTTCCAGATTTCAAATACAAGCTTCTCTGTTAAATGCAAGGTGAGTAAACTGTTATCCTTTAAAATGCTAAATCCTATTTGAAAATTTATGCTTGTGAAGTAAACTCTCTTTACAAGGTTTCAAATCTATTAATTTGTTCGAGTGGCTGTAAATATTTTCTATGTACATATATTTATGTGTGAGAAATGGAAGGAATGCCTGTGTCCAGGCACATTCACGCCTCTGTTAAAATTTACAGAGTAGATTTCATTAAAAATTTAATATTTCGTTCCCTAATCTTTTGGAACACCTGATGTTTAAAGGAATTTATGTATGTTGAATCATACAAATTTTAAAATCAAAACAAGTAAATTTAATAAACAATTTATCTGAAACTAGAAATTTAAAGTGTAAACCAAATTTTAGAAAAAAATAAACATGTTCAATTCTGGAATTTAAACATGCAGAATCGAATGTTTTATGAAATTAGGAATTTTAGAAGTTAAATTTTAATTTTTAGTAATTCAAGTGTAACATCCCGGGATTTGCACTACCAATTAATAAATAAAAGTTGGATTTTTATTTATTTTAATAAAGCATAAAAGGATTTGGAATAACAAAATTTATTTGAAAAGGCTATTTTAATTAAATGGGAAATATGGGATTTTAAAATGAGGATAAAATGTTATTTTTGGAAAGTTAAATATTTTAGGAGAGATTTTAAAACGGGTAGGGATAAGAAAATGAGTTTTATAAACATATATGAACACTTAGACTAATTTTTGGAGACATGTAAATAACTCTCTTCTTATTGGGTTACTAAACCTAGCCCAATAACCCACCCTAAACCTCCTCTATAAATCATCTTAAACTCTCCTAACCTCATTCATTCATCCCTAATCAAAACCCTAATCAATTCCTAAAGCTTTCTTAACAAAAATGGCCTTTATCTTCACCTCCTTCTAGTTATAGCTTATGCAAGTCATTCTATGCAAAGGTAATGCAAATACCCACCTCAAATCCGTTTTTATATCTTTCTAATTTCTGAAATTTATTTGGTAACACATGTTTTATGTGTTTTTTTGATCTTATAGCCTCCTAATCATCTTTTGCTAATTGGGTTGATGCTATAATAGTCTTTGTTGCTTTCTAGAGAGGAATATTGCTAAAAACCTCTTCTAATATGTGTTTAATCCTCTTTTTATTTCAGTAATCATTTAGTAACACATGTTTTATTATGTAACATGTGAATCATAGCTCTTTGATCATCTTTGCTTTCATTTTGGGTATGCACATAAGGTGCTTGTGATATTGCTTCCTAAGGTAATGCTAAGCTTTGGCCCTTTGTTCCCTTTAATATAGTGTAGTAATCATTATATGGTAGTTAGTGATTGATATTGGTGAAATTTAATGCCAAAAACTTGAAAAAAACACCCAAAATCACCAAAAACAGCATTTTCAGGTGGTTGGAATGCTTCAGCCTGAAAACAGGCTGAAACAGTGGTCTGGGTGCACCAGGGCAGGCCTGGGTTGCACCCAGGCTGCTGCTCGGGCGCAGCAGGCTAGCCCGGTTGGGCTAACCGGTAGCAGGCCAGCCCTTAGTGGGCTGGCGCGAATTTCCAACGCGCGGGTGCATGGCCCGCGTGACACGGTGGCAGACTCGGGCCGAAGCCCGCGTCCCCACTCCCCAGCCCATGCGGACTGGGGGCTTGCCGGCCCCACTCCCCAGCCCATGCGGGCTGGGGGCTTGCCCCACTTCACCAGCCCATGCGAGCTGGGGGCTTGCCCCATTTCCCTAGCCCATGCGGGCTGGGGGCTTCTCCCCACTTCTCCCCAGCCCATGCGGGCTGGGGCTTGTTGTTTCTCCCCAGCCCATGCGGGCTGGGGCTGGACCAAACCAGCTGCACCACATGGTGCAGCCTGGTTCAAAGAAATGGGCTGCACGATGCGGTGCAGCCGGCTTCTATGCAATGGGCTGCACCCATTGGGTGCAGCCGGGTTCTGACCCATCGGTTGCACCATTTTGGTGCAACCGAGTCCGGGTTGCACCATTTTGGTGCAACCGCTTCAAATTGTTCATTCCTGCAATGAACATTTGGGCTTCAATTGCTAATCAGAAATTGTCGAATTTTTGTTCACAACCATTCGGAATATTTTCCAACACGAATATTGTTTTTCAGTGATTTTCTGATTTATCGATTTCTCTGAGATTTGGCACTAGATTTCGTACATGGGTTTTATGAACTATTTTAAAAGGATTTTTCACCCCTAAATAGCTTTCTAAATTATTATATAATGTTATTTTTAATTATTAAACTATTTACTCCATAATAGGAGAGTTTTCAAAAGTCGTTTTAAAGTGATTTCAAAACCAATTATAAATCTGTTTCGCACCATTATTTTCTATAATAAAAATCTCACACTCACTTTTTAGCACGTCGAGCGAAGTGGGAAAGTGCTTAAACGGTTAGGAAATCTCCGGCCTGTGGAACCGTGTGTATTTTCTTTCCGGTTAATCCCCGACCTATTCGATTGATCGTTTTGACCTTTGGGTCTAGTTTACCGATTATACGAGGTGGATTTTTTATTGTTTGGAGTGTGAGCTTGCTATTGGTTAGTAAACCGTTTAGTGCGAACGTGGGGTATGGGACTCATTGTTAACACTTTACGGGTTCCTCTCCAAGAAGTTTGTGACACATTAGCCTACGGGCGGCCAGTACTGGACCTCTGGGTCACCACGCCTCTGGGCAACCGTCTCTGGACACCTGCTCTATGGAGCAGTTATTCGGCATGTGCGTCTGGGCCTATATCCTTCTGGAAGGATCTTGCCGTCTCGCGCGTTACGCATCTGTGCGAGTGATCGATCACAACTCTACAGTACTTGGCAATAACCACTCTGGTCGGTGCACATGCTATACTTGTATTATCTGATGATTTTTATACCCATTCGAGTACCACCTTCGGTGTTGGTTCTATGGAACCGTACGATGTAAGTGCGATTACCTTGTGGATTCACAGTGTCTCTGGACACTGCTTTTCAGTATTCGATTTCATTGACTTTTCAGTTTGTCCCTATTGCTCTTTGGAGCATCGATCTTTGCTTGGGCATTGATTACAGACTCTGGTCACTCTTGGGATTATTGTCTATGGGCAACATTATATAGCTTTGGCTACGTCGATGATATGAGGCGATTTTATTTATTTAACACTTTGGAGTTGATATTCTCTTTTGAGATTTTTACTGTTTATTGATGATTGGGGATCGTCATTATATTCATGTAGTCCATAATACTCTTCTCTTTGGAGAAGTACTGTTCTATTTATGTACCGCATTATTATGTTTATCTCAGTTTATTAACTGATTGTTTAGCTAGCCTGACCCGAGTGTTTTTGCTCGGGTCAGATCGAGTTGTTTCAGGTTAGGTCTCTGGACTTAGCTTCTGTGCTGCGCTTGGACATTATCTACTATGCTGATAGATAGCTCTTTATATTTGTCCACTATTTTGATACTCTGATTATTCAGGCTCTTATGTATATATTTTTGACTCACATGTGTGAGCGGTGGGTTTGTTTCCACTTTCTTTACATTTGGACTTGTATTGACGATATGATGTACTTATGCTATGTGACTGTTCTGTGATGGATATATTATCGTTGTTATTATGTTTGTTCTGAATCTATTTTTAGCCATTGTAGTTTCGTTGTAAATATCTATTGGATATGTCGAACCACTTGAGAAAAGAAAACCACCTATTCGACGTATTCGGTAGTTAGTTATAGCTTGATTACATATGGTCGCTTCCATTATACTCTATTCTCCATTCTAGTAGAAAGTATTACTCCGTAATACTCTTTACTAGAGTGGGTCTCGGAGTGGGGCATTACAGTTTGGTATCAGAGCTTGGTTCAGAGCTAAGTATAATAAACACAGAACAGTAACACTTAGTACAATACATCTTAGTATGGTTCAAATATTACAATGCCCTTTCCTCATGACATTGGAAATATAAGTTAGGAATATGTTTAGGAATACATTTATATTCCGTAGTATTCCATTTGAATTATCTATCATTAAATCATGCTTAACTCGTATCTTATCTTATCTTTCAGTATGGTTGGGAGAGGTAGAAACCTCCGTTCTGCTGATGCCGGACAGTCCAGCAACCCTCACCTAGAGGGCGTATACATGACCACGGACCAGATCATGGAGATGGTTCGTAACTCTCAGTCGCACTCTCAATCTCCTGAACCAGTTTCTGATGCACCGTGCAAGTCTACTTTTGCGCGTCTATGCAGCAACTTTATTCATCTCGGAGGGAAGCCGTTCAATGGCTCCGAGACTGTTCTTGAGGTCCAGACTTGGATCAGAGTTTGCGAGCATAATTTCACTCGCATGACCCTTCCTGACCATGACAGGGTTCTTGTTGCTTCTAGCCATCTTGAGGGTCGTGCCTTGGATTGGTACGAGCTCCTTATTTCTGAGACCGATGAGGCCACTCTCACTTGGGATCAGTTCCGAGAGTGCTTCTTGCTCAAGTTTGTCCCCGAGTCCGAGAAGATACCTCTTGCATGCCGCTTTATTGACCTTAAGCAAGGGAAGACCTCTGTTGCTGACTATTCATCATCTTTCGAGGCCCTGTCCATGTATGGCCTCGAGTTCATTAGCTCTCCTTATAAGAAGAATCTCAAGTTTGTAGAAGGCTTGAAGAAATATTTGAAGAAACAGCTTATGCTCCAGCTTAAGCTCCCTTTTGATGAGCTAGTTGACGCAGCGCTTCACCTAGAAGTGGTGGAGCGTGAGAAAGACAGCGATGGGGATGGAGAGGGTTCCAAAAACCCCAATCAGAAGCGGGGTACATTTCAGAAGAACAAGCCTTGGAACAAGAAGAAGAAGACTGGCAGTTCTACTTTTCAGACTCAGCCTCAGACTCGTCCTCAGTCCCAGACTCCTGCTCAGCCTAGTGGGACACGTCCTCCGAAGAAATGCTTCAACTGTGGTTCTCCAGATCACTTTATTCGAGAGTGTCCCAAACCTCTCTATTGCACCTTCTGCAAGAAGGAGGGACACAGGATCTCCACTTGTCCTACTGCACCTCCTAGATCTGGCAAGCTTAATGCTGCCAAGGCTCCTACATCTTTAGCTCAGCCTTGGGTTATGCATCCTTCCGTTCTCGAAGGTTCTATTTTATTTCATGGTAAATCTTGTAGAGTTCTCTTTGATACGGGTGCCTCTCACTCATTCGTATCAAAGGAACTAGTTGATACTTTATCTTTGGATGTTACTTGTTTAGTTTCTTCACTAAGGATTGTGAATACCATCGGTGGATCCACGACCCTTAGCTTGCTTTGTGAGGATATAGATATTGATCTTTGTGGATTTTCTTTCCGTGCGAATCTGCACGTTATGGAGTATTTGGGATTTGACATGATTCTTGGCATGGATTGGCTCGCTCATTACGACGCAAAAATCATTTGTTCGGAGCGGATATTATTTCTTCGTCATCCTGACTCGTCCGCTCCATTAGCTATTGATCTTCAGGATGTTGGGATTTCTGATATTACTTTATTTTCTCTTGATTCACGAGATGAGGATTTGGACTTATCTCGTATTCCTGTTGTTCGGGATTTCCCCGATATATTCGAGCCAGTATCAGGCTTGCCGCCAAAGCGGGCCATTGAGTTCCGCATCGATCTCATTCCAGGTTCTCATTCAGTTGGACGTCCTCCTACGAGAATGTCTACTAAGGAGAATGAGGAACTCAGGAAGCAGTTAGTTGAGCTTGAAGCGAAGCAGTTCATTCGATCCAGTTCTTCGCCATGGGGTACTGCTGTGGTCTTCGTTAAGAAGGCTGATGGCTCTCTTAGGCTTTGCATTGACTATCGCAAGCTCAATGAGTTGACCATCAGAAATCGCTACCCACTTCCTCGGATAGACGACATGTTTGACCAATTGAGCGGTGCGAAGGTCTTCTCTCAGCTCGACCTTGCCATCGGATTCCATCAGCTCCGATTGTGGAAGATAGCATTCCTCTTACCGCTTTTCGCACTCGTTATGGTTCTTTTGAGTGGTTGGTCATGCCATTCGACTTGACGAACGCTCCGGCTTTCTTCGTCGATCTCATGAATCGAGTATTCCGGGAATACATCGATAGATTCGTTCTGGTTTTCATCGACGATATTCTTGTTTATTCTAGATCCGAGGCAGAGCATGCTCATCATCTGCAGATCGTTTTGGATACTCTTCGTCAGCATCAGCTTAGGGCCAAGCTCTCCAAGTGCCATTTCTGGGAAAGCAAGGTCAAGTTCTTGGGACATATTGTATCATCTGAGGGTATTTCTGTCGATCCTGCTAAGGTCGAAGCTATTCAGAATTGGAAGCAGCCCGAGAACGTTCATGATATTCGCAGCTTCCTTGGTCTGGCAGGTTATTACCGTCGGTTTATCAAGGATTTCTCTCGAGTTGCACTTCCCTTTACGACGCTAACTCGTAAGGGTGTTCGCTTTATTTGGTCTGATAAGTGTGAAGCTTCTTTTCAACGATTAAAGGAACTTCTCACTCATGCTCCTATCCTTGTGGTTCCGGAGAGTAACCAGGATCTTGTTGTTTACACCGACGCATATGGTAGCGGCCTCGGTGCTGTGCTTATGCAGAAGGATCGGGTAGTTGCTTATGCTTCTAGGCAGCTACGTCCGAATGAGGTTCGCTATCCGACTTATGATCTTGAGTTGGCAGCTATCGTCTTTGCCTTGAAGACGTGACATCACTTTCTATTAGGCGAACGCTTCACTCTTTACACCGATCATAAGTCTCTGAAGTATCTTTTCAGCCAGAGAGATCTCAACATGAGGCAGCAGCGATGGCTTGAGTTTCTCGCCTCATATGATTTAGATATTCAGTATACCCCTGGCAAGGGGAATCGTGTTGGAGATGCGCTCAGTCGCAAACACTCGGCAGTTGTTTCTATGATGATTGCCGAGTGGAATGTTCTTGAGACTCTATCTTTATGTGATATTAGAGATCGAGCTCTATCTTCTGATGCTCCTGTCTTAATATCTAGCTTGGAAGCTCGTCCCATCTTGTTGGATCGCATTGCCCATGCTCAGCGGCAGAATCCAGACCTATTGCATTTCATTCATCTTCTTGAGTCAGGATCCAGTGATGAGACATTGTTGGACTATTCTATTGATTTTCATCGGTGTCTTCGGAGGAAGAACCGAATTGTTGTGCCATCTGATTCATCTCTTAGGCATGACATTCTAGACGAGTGTCATCGCACTAAGTACACTATTCATCCCAGGTCGAGTAAGATGTATGCCGACATGTGTCGCCTATTTTATTGGGAGCGCATGAAGAGTGATGTTGCAAGTTATGTAAGCCGTTGCATGACTTGTCAACAGATCAAAGCCGAGCATCAGCGTCCATCTGGTCTTCTTCAGCCGCTAGAGATTCCATTGTGGAAATGGGATCAGATATCCATGGATTTCATTGACGGTCTGCCTCGATCGAGGTTAGGCCATACTTTTATTTGGGTCATCGTCGATCGCTTGACCAAATCAGCTCATTTCATTCCTATTAAGTCCACTCGGACTGCTCCTCAGCTTGCCAAGCTATATGTGAAGGAAGTCGTTCGACTTCATGGCATTCCTAGCTCTATCGTCTGTGATCGAGACACTATCTTCACTAGTCACTTCTGGAAGTGCCTACAGTCAGCTTTGGGCTCAAAGCTGAATCTCTCGACTGCTTATCATCCTCAGACCGACGGTCAGACGGAGAGGGTGAATCGTGTTTTATAAGATCTTTTGCGCTGTTGTATTCTGGATTTCGGAGGTAGTTGAGAGGATCACTTACCGCTTGTAGAGTTCTCCTACAACAACAGCTTTCAGTCTAGTATCGGCATGGCACCTTTCGAGGCTCTATACGGAAGGCCATGTCGCTCTCCTGCTTGTTGGTTAGAATCTGGCGAGAAGCTCATTCTTGGTCCAGATTCAGTTCGGGAATCTTCTGAAAAGATTGTTCTTATCTGTCAGAGAATGAAGGAGGCACAGGACCGCCAGAAATCCTACGCGGACAACCGTAGGAAGCCTCTTGAGTTCTCCATTGGTGATTTTGTCTTCATTCGGACTTCCCCTATGAAGGGGGTTGTGCGTTTCAGCTCTACAGGGAAATTGGCTCCTTGCTATGTTGGACCATTTCCTATCACAGAACGCATCTGCCCCGTTGCTTGTCGTGTGGCTCTACCTGTTCATTTTTCTGGAATGCATGACGTGTTCCATGTTTCTTAGCTTCGCAAGTGTGTTCGCGATCCTGATTCTATCATTGAGCCGCATGTCGTGCCTGATTTAGAGATCTTACCTGATTTATCTTTGGAGCAGCAACTTCTTCGTGTGCTTGATTCGGAGGTTAGACGCCTTCGCAACAAAGAGGTTCCACTCGTGAAGATTCAATGGTCACCGAATCCTAAGGACTACACTTGGGAGACCAGAGAATCTATCGAGCGCTCTTATCCTGGCTTTCTCCCATCTTCTTCTGCGGGTAAGAATTCTCTATTTTATCTCTATCACTTCTTTTGTGGATTTGACGTTATAGACGACATCTATCTTAAGGAATTGCGGGGACACAATTTTCGTAAGGGGGAGTCTGTAACAACTCATGATTTGCATTACCAATTAATAAATAAAAGTTGGATTTTTATTTATTTTAATGAAGCATAAAAGGATTTGGAATAACAAAATTTATTTGAAAAAGGCTATTTTAATTAAATGGGAAATATGGGATTTTAAAATGAGGATAAAATGTTATTTTTGGAAAGTTAAATATTTTAAGAGAGATTTTAAAACGGGTTGGGATAAGAAAATGAGTTTTATAAACATATATGAACACTTAGACTAATTTTTGGAGACATGTAAATAACTCTCTTCTTATTGGGTTACTAAACCTAGCCCAATAACCCACCCTAAACCTCCTCTATAAATCATCTCAAACTCTCCTAACCTCATTCATCCATCCCTAATCAAAACCCTAATCATTTCCTAAAGCTTTCTTAACAAAAATGGCCTTTATCTTCACCTCCTTCTAGTTATAGCTTATGCAAGTCATTCTATGCAAAGGTAATGCAAATACCCACCTCAAATCCGTTTTCGTATCTTTCTAATTTCTGAAATTTATTTGGTAACACATGTTTTATGTGTTTTTTTTGATCTTATAGCCTCCTAATCATCTTTTGCTAACTTGGGTTGATGCTATAATAGTCTTTGTTGCTTTCTAGAGAGGTATATTGCTAAAAACCTCTTTTAATATGTGTTTAATCCTCTTTTGATTTCAGTAATCATTTAGTAACACATGTTTTATTATGTAACATGTGAATCATAGCTCCTTGATCATCTTTGCTTTCATTTTGGGTATGCACATAAGGTGCTTGTGATATTGCTTCCTAAGGTAATGCTAAGCTTTGGCCCTTTGTTCCCTTTAATATAGTGTAGTAATCATTATATGGTAGTTAGTGATTGATATTGGTGAAATTTGATGCCAAAAACTTGAAAAAAAAACACCCCAAAATCACCAAAAACAGCATTTTCAGCTGGCTGGAATGCTTCAGCCTGAAAACAGGCTAAAACAGTGGTCTGGGTGCACCAGGGCAGGCCTGGGTTGCACCCAGGCTGCTGCTCGGGCGCAGCAGGCTAGCCGGTAGCAGGCCAGCCCTTAGTGGGCTGGCGCGAATTTTCAGTGCACGGGAACATGGCCCGCGCGACCCGATGGCAGACGCGGGCCGAAGCCCGCGTCCCCACTCCCCAGCCTATGCGGGCTGGGGGCATGCCGGCCCCACTCCCCAGCCCATGCGGGCTGGTGGCTTGCCCCCACTTCCCTAGCCCATGCGGGCTGGGGGCTTGCCCCATTTCCCAAGCCTATGCGGGCTGGGGGCTTGCCCCATTTTCCCAGCCCATGCGGGCAGGGGGCTTCTCCCCAGCCCATGCGGGCTGAGGGCTTCTCCCCAGCCCATGCGGGCTGGGGGCTTGCCACTTCTCCCCAGTCCATGCGGGCTGGGGCTTGTTGTTTCTCCCCAGCCCATGGGGGCTGGGGCTGGACCAAACCAGCTGCACCGCATGGTGCAGCCTGGTTCACAGAAATGGGCTGCTCCATGCGGTGCAGCCGGCTTCTATGCAATAGGCTGCACCCATTGGGTGCAGCCGGGTTCCGACCCACCGGTTGCACCATTTTGGTGCAACTGAGTCCGGGTTGCACCATTTTGGTGCGACCGCTTCAAATTGTTCATTTCTGCAATGAACCTTTAGGCTTCAATAGCTATTCAGAAACTGTCGAATTTTGGTTCACAACCATTCGGAATATTTTCCAACACGAATATTGTTTTTCAGTGATTTTCTGATTTATCGATTTCTCTGAGATTTGGCACTAGATTTCGTACACGGGTTTTATGAACTATTTTAAAAGGATTTTTCACCCCTAAATGGCTTTCGAAATTATTATATAATGTTATTTTTAATAATTAAACCATTTACTCCATAATAGGAGAGTTTTCAAAAGCCGTTTTAAAGTGATTTCAAAACCAATTATAAATCCATTTCGCACCATTATTTTCTATAATAAAAATCTCACACTCACTTTTTAGCACGTCGAGCAAAGTGGGAAGGTGCTTAAACGGTTAGGAAATCTCCGGCCTATGGAACCGTGTGTATTTTCTTTCCGGTTAATCCCCGACCTATTCGATTGATCGTTTTGACCTTTGGGTCTAGTTTACCGATGATACGAGGTGGACTTTTTATTGTTTGGAGTGTGAGCTTGCTATTGGTTAGTAAACCGTTTAGTGCGAACGTGGGGTATGGGACTCATTGTTAACACTTTACGGGTTCCTCTCCAAGAAGTTTGTGACACATTAGCCTACGGGCGGCCAGTACTGGAACTCTGGGTCACCACGCCTCTGGGCAACCGTCTCTGGACACCTGCTCTATGGAGCAGTTATTCGGCATGTGCCTCTAGGCCTATATCCTTCTCGGAAGGATCTCGCCGTCTCGCGCGTTCCGCATCTGTGCGAGTGATCGATCACAACTCTACAGTACTTGGCAATGACTCTGGTCGGTGCACGTGCTATACTTGTATTATCCGATGATTTTTATATCCATTCGAGTACCGCCCTTTGGTGTTGGTTCTATGGAACCATACGATGTAAGTGCGATTACCTTGTGGATTCACAGTGTCTCTGGACACTGCTTTTCAGTATTCGATTTCATTGACTTTTCAGTTTGTCCCTATTGCTCTTTGGAGCATCGATCTTTGCTTGGGCATTGATTACAGACTCTGGTCACTCTTGGGATTATTGCCTATGGGCAACATTATATAGCTTTGGCTACGTCGATGGTATGAGGTGATTTTATTTATTTAACACTTTGGAGTTAATATTCTCTTTGGAGATTTTTACTGTTCATTGATGATTGGGGATCGTCATTATATTCATGTAGTCCATAATACTCTTCTCTTTGGAGAAGTACTGTTCTATTTATGTACCACATTATTATGTTTATCTCAGTTTATTAGCTGATTGTTTAGCCAGCCTGACCCGAGTGTTTTCGCTCGGGTCAGACCGAGTTGTTTCAGGTTAGGTCTCTAGACTTTGCTTCTGTGCTCCGCTTGGACATTATCTGCTATGCTGATAAATAGCTCTTTATATTTGTCCACTATTTTGATACTCTGATTATTCAGTCTCTTATGTATATATTTTTGACTCTAATGTGTGAGCGGTGGGTTTGTTTCCACTTTCTTTACATTTGGACTTGTATTGACGATCTGATATACTTATGCTCTGTGACTGTTCTGTGATGGATATATTACCGTTGTTATTATGTTTGTTCTGAATCTATTTTTAGCCATTGTAGTTTCATTGTAAATATCTATTGGATATGTCGAACCACTTGAGAAAAGAAAACCACCTATTTGACATATTCGGTAGTTAGTTATAGCTTGATTACATATGGTCGCTTCCATTATACTCTATTCTCCGTTCTAGTAGACAGTATTGCTCCATAATACTCTTTACTAGAGTGGGTCTCGGAGTGGGGCGTTACACTAAGTTTTTAGAAATTTGCAGAGGAATGTTTTCAGTTCAAAAAATTTTCGTCGTCGATTTAGTCAACAAGAGTCAACTTGGCTTGACTGGAGGGTTCTGGTGTTCACCAGGGAGGAGTCAACCGTGGCACATTTAGGTATTTGGAACTTTATTGGGTTAGTCAATCAATATTAGGGTTTAAGGGTATTTGTGGTTTGGGGTGGCATCGAGGAGGAACCAGAAGTTGGCGGCGCAACCGGAGTGGGTGATATCTGGCAGGAAGGTAGCACGGTGAGGGGTCTTCTGACCTGTAAAGACGGCGGAGACGTTAAGGGTCTGTAGCGAGTGTAGTTCATCAATGGGTGGAGGTAAGTGTGTCTTTCGGGTTCTGAAACTTTGGGGGAAGAATTGATCGATTTCGATCAAGGGTGTGGCAGACTTCGGCAAGGCGATGATTGGAATCAGGGAACAAAGTGAGACTAGTCGACGATGGAGCAGCGATAGTTTGGCCGGTGAAGTGGATGTGCATGTGCACGTTCGTTACCGTGCATAGGTGATTCTGGTTTGGATCAGTGATCTCGCGATCGAGGTTCTGTGTTCAGCGTGGTCTCGGGTTTGTTGTTGTTGTGTAGTATTCGATTGCAATCGAAGCTATTGTTTTCTGGAGTCGGTCGTGGATGATCATTTATCGCGTGGATGAGGAAGAGGGTGGAAGGGTAATCTGGTTTCGTTGTCTTCGGGTTCGTCCCGATGCGTTTGTATTGGGGCTTCAGTCCAGTTGATTTTATTGGGCTGTGCATACTTGGGAATCGGTTGTTGATATGAGTTTAAGCCTATGGATTTTGTGTGTGGTCTAGTTTAAAGCAAGATGTTTGGAAATAAAAAGGAATTGGATTTAAAATAAAACTAAATCCAAAATAATTTACTTCCAAAAGGTTTTAACAATAAGGATTAGTTGTTGAATTTTAAATGTTTTAAATTCTCAAGATTTTTAAAGTTTAATAAGCTAAGTTTAAATTTAATTATTATGGAACCATTTGGAGTGATAATTGATTTATTAATGTTTGATAATTTAAAGTTAAGAAGTTTATTTTAAATTTAATCCTTATTTGTTTTAACTTATTTAAGAGATGTAATTAAGATTAATTTACTGATTATGATATGATAATTATTAAGTAATTAATTATTAATTAAGGATTTCAAATTAAGGATTAATTGGCTAATTAAGAATGGTTGATTAATTTAATGGCAACTAACTTGTAAATTATCCAATGTTAATTAAGTTAAGTTGAATAATTAATTCAAAATAAAGAAATTAGGAAAGGATTACTCAGTGTAATTAATTGAGCTAATGTGATTAATTTTAGTGAATTAATTAAGTTTAATTAATTAAAGAAAATTACTGGATGATGGGTTAAGTATAATTACTTAAATGTAATTAATGAAGTGTAATTGCTTAGTGAAGTAATTAATGGATAATTACAGGATGTAATTAATTAATGAGTAATTACTTGATGGAAAGTAGTAAGGAATAACTTCTTAATGGGGTAATTAAGTGTTAACTTATTCAGTGTAATTAATTAAAGGATTTATTAATTAATTAAGTGGTTAATTAATTAATTAAGAATAAGTAATTACTGAATGTGACTAATCAAGGTTGATTAATAAATATGATTAATTAATTAAAGGCTAATTACTGAATGTGATTTGTAAGGATAATTAAGGGATGATTAATTAGTGGTTTGTGACAAATTAATCTTGCTTATGAATAATTGAATGATATTTTATGCCTTAGATTGGTTGATATCTCCAAAATGTGATTTGGGATGCTATGTGATATGATATATTTTGTTGAAACTATGTGAATATGGATATCTATCGATGAAAAATTACTGTGTAAAGGTGACACTATATGTAAAGTTTGAATTATATCTCATTTGAATAACTTGGGTTAAGATGATGTGAGATTCGAAGAGACAAGAGTCGGGTATTAGTTAATATCCGAAACCACTTTGATTCTTTATAAATTGATCCATGGAATCAATAGTCAGGAAGTGAATGATTAAGTAAATTGGACCATTCAATCGAAGTTTTGGTACTTAGAAATTTACCTATGAAATAAGTAATGTCTATAACAAACTTGAGAAGCTGTAAATTTGATATAAGTTACCCCGGGTTTATATAAGTTACCCCGGGTTTATATAAGTTGCATGCTTTTGTATTCTATGTTAGATGGGTTTACTCACGCTGGTTTCCAGCCTGACCCGGGTGTTACTTTGATGTAATGCTCGGGTCAGACCGAGTATTACAGATTTTCAGGTAAGGACGTTCTGGAGCTCAGGAGGCGAGCTGGGAAGCAGGAACGTATGGAGAGTTTCTGCTGTGATATATTATAGTATCTGAAATAGATTGATTCATTTGTTCTGTGTTTGAAATATGTTGTAACTCTGATATGTATTAAAGTGTAATTTGACAAGTAAAGTTTTCCTTTGTATAACTATTATTTATATGATATTATATTTTGATGCGCTACGAATGTGAGTTTTCTGTGACTTGTTTCTGTTTTCTTCTTTTCTTAACTATCTGGAAATTTCGGGATCGATATTTGCGGGTTGTTACAAAATCAAACACTCCAATATATACACACACATAGTACTATATATAATATCACCCAATAGATAAATTATCAAATTCATCCAAGCACATTCAATAATTAAAATTTAACTATTTAAATTAAACAAGCAAACCAATTATAGTGAGAAGATCTCACCGTTGCTTACGCATGCAACCCATTTCAAATCCAGCTTGATCCTCTACTATTCTTAGACCTTGTATAACAATTATATAATTTCATTAATATTCGAAATAATTAATAATCAATTTCCTTTTAATAAATTAAATGAACTAACTATTTATTAATATTCAAAATAATGGAATAATCAATTTTCATTTGATAATTTTAATTCACCGGTGATTTTATTTTAAACTAATACTTTTAAATTTTAAACCAATTCCTTTTAATAAATTTATTTAACTAAAAATTAAATTTAAAACTAAATTTCCTTTAATAAAATATTTTTTAGTTACCAAAATAATTACGTAGGTTAGCTAAATAACTTAATTACCAATAATCCATTATTTTAAAATAATCTAGTAAATTTAAAATGTGAATATCTACTTTTCTTTTGAAACTCTATATATACACTTTTAATTTAAACAACAAGCTGATATACTATATATATATATATATATATATACAGAATTAAATTGGGCATGTTTTAAACCTTACTGTAACTATAAATTTTTTTATATATTAATATATATATATATATATAAAAGAAAATACTTCACTGATTTTAGACCTCACTGCCTAAACGCGGCCACGAACGACGACCTCACGCGCCTTTAATCTATGTCGCAACCACCAACGAATGCACGCGAGCCTCCCTCACCAATTTGCGGCCACCTAGACTTCGATTCCCACCATCGCAAATTTTGGAATCACCGAAGTCGAATCGCTTCGCCGCACTGCTCCATATCGCGACGTGCCATTACCAATTTTCCGCTGCTCGAACCCCATGAATTCATTGCAATTCCTATCGCTAGCTTGAGCTCGACCTTGCCGTAGTCCCTACCATTGCAAAACCCATAGCGTCGCGATCCTCTTTCGATGCCGCGAAACCCTAAACGAATCGAACGCGATACGATTATCGTGCCTGTCGCCATTTTTTTCTTTTTTTTGATTTCACAAATCAATGGAAAAAAGGAAGAACTCGATTTGAATTTAAGTGGATATCTGATTTGTTTTTTTGGTTTCATTTTTCTTTTTGAATGAAAAGGTTTTTTTTTCTTCGTTCGTTTTTCTTATTTCGAACGAAAAGGACATGTGTTAAAAATAGTTAACAAGTGTTGATACAGGAACTACGTGTTAGAAGGGGGAAACGTATATAATTTATCTTGTGAAAAAATATTAAAATTTAAATTTAAATTTAAATTCAAATCATCAAAATCACACAACTCACAATCTCGACCTCCTATCGAGGTGTGCCGCTAGGCATTTGTAATGTTAAGCCCCTATTCCGAACGCAATAGAAAAGGTTTCAAGTCCAAATTCGATCGTATGGAGAAGATAGCTTTTTGGACCAGTTATTATATTAAATTTTCAATATAGAATTCAACGCGTCTACCTATAGTACGGCCACACGACAACTCCGAATGTCGACGAAAATTGAAATTGAATAATAATACAATATTACGGATCCAATGGAACTGGTTTCGTTGAATTCCGAGGCTATGCTTCAGGAGGCTATTCTTAAATATCGATTTTAAACGATAAAATTTCAAAATGAACAAAACATTTTTAAATTCAACTTTTAAAAGTTCTATTGTCTCCAGTATTATCAATATAAATTTTTCGAGCCTTCAAATTATTTTTAACAAGCTCAAAACTGAAGTTTCAATAATTTACCCAAATTTTCAATAATTAAATCCAACAATTTAATTGCCAAATAAACAAAAAAAATTGAAATTCAAGTTAAACCAACTTTCAAATATTTAAAATCAATTAAATATTTCGATTTCAAATGTCTAAAATTCTGGGTCGTCACAGTTGGTTCCAGCTTCTTCCGTTCCATTCCCTTATACATCTACTCTGCCTTCTAACCTTCAATTATGATTACTAACTACTTCAGATGCTCTTTGCTATTCCATCCTTTAGAAAAATCCATTCAATATCTGTGCTTTTCGAGCCATCAATCTGTCATGACCCACTTGTCCATACAGATTTAAACTGACTTTTAAACACACTCGTCAGCCAAATTGAATGGGAAAGCAGATAGTAAAAGAAAGAAAGTTGGTGGAAGATAGAAAGAGGGTAGAAAGAAAACCAACAACATAGAATCTCACAGCAGAAATAAATAATTTATAATATCGAACAAATCTTTACATAAAACCAAAACTGAAATGTTTATAGTACAGACACTAATCAGAGTATACTAACCTATTCAGCATGGACATCTATAACACCCTGTCCTCACGATTGCTGATAAACACAACTAAATGCAACAGAACATAATCGTCTACGTGGATATGTCTCTAGTCTCCAGCTCCTCTCCTAAAGCATCCACTATTCATCTAAACCTGGAAATATGCTCAGTTTGACCCGAGCATATAGGGAAAACCATGCCCGGGCAAGTCTAGTAAAACTAGCATGAGAATTTTAAATCATAGGAAATTTTATTCGTTATGACTTCTAAAACCCTTTTTAAAAACAAAGGTATCCCGTAAGACCATGCCATACATAAACACAATGGGTTTTCCCTTACAGTAACCAAAACACTTTTATAGAAAATCCAATGATATTATAATAGTGTCTATGTACAAATACTTATTTAAATTGCTGGAATGCTTGCATCTCACATTTCAGCATCATTGGGCACAATCAAAACCGTATGGTGCTTATTGGATAATGGATTCCATATGAATGACTAGGCACTGGGGTACCACCTGTCATAGTACACATCTAGAACAGCGTACCGAGGACACGCCAGGGATCCCTCGCAAAACAAGATCGGAATATCCCTGACCTAGATAGGTCGAATATGCTATCACCTCAGGTGTTCTCACCCTTTTCCGAGCTCCTTCCGTAAATTGTAGTAATAATATCCAAGGGTATCTAAAAAGGTAATAAACATACCCTACTTGGGTGCTACCCATTTATCCTTGCTGCATCTCCCCTCCTTTTCATTCATTCCCGATTGATGAGGCTAAAGGGTGGGATTACCTTTTAAAGGAATTTTGACTTAGAATCCTCATTGTCCAGCAATGACAATGTACTGATAGTATTCATCCATACAAGTCCGTTCTGGGTCCGAACGGAACCGAAGGCACTATTCCTTCTAAATATGTTTTGGAATCACCCTAAAGATTTGTAGCAATTAGCCCTTGCAATTCACTACTTCATCTTTGACTCCATGCTCTTATCTTTGTTCGAAAACGTACTCGTTGGATCAAAGTGGTTTTCAGATAACTTATCTTATCCCGGTCTCTACAAACAACGTTCGCTATTTTTCGATAAACTCAACCGCGGTTCTTTAGGAAATAAACAGACGAAAATAATATCAGAGATCACCCCTAACCATTTTAGTAGACGGATTTTCTTATCATCATCCAAGAAGAACAAATGATTTTATATGTATAGTATATCCCCTTGAACGGTAACTATACCACATAATTTTCGTGGTTCTTCTAGATATTCCCAAAGTTAAGCTTTTGGATCCAGAATTGATAGTCTGTTATTTAACTATCAAATATACAACCATCCAAACAAAGGTTTCACTTCCGTTGAAAACATTAAGCTTTATTAATTTAGAATTCGATAAATTCAAATTACTTAACCAAAACAGCATATGCTTGTCTCACCAGATAAGTATGTTCACAAAACCATTCATTTTCAAAATATTTCAAACCCTTTTAAGTTTAAATCCAAAAAGAACAAATGTGGTATCCACCATGGATTCACAGCTCAATGGTTGTGTCTCTATCCTAGAGAAATCCAAAACTTAACTGCAGGCACTCACTACATCTGATTATACCATGAAAGTATACCATTTACTTTCCGAAATCTTTGTACAATAATTTTTCAAAATAATACTTACAAAGTTTCAATATAAAATTTTCAAGTTCTAATTAAGTAATATGCTCTTTTATAGAAGTTTATTATATAATATTTTATTTTTAACAACATTATTAACATTTGATAAATTTATCTTTGGAATAAATGTACTTTAATACTAATCAACCGTTAGGTAATAATTAACTTTAAACCAATCCCTATAAAATAACTTTTAATTAATTATTATACTTGAAACAATTTAGATAATTAATAACTTTAAAACAAAAATAATACTTTTATATAATTTTTAAGAATAATAAATTAATTACTTTAAATCATATCAAAATATTTACTAACCAAATTTAAAATATCATTAACAAATAATAATCATCTTTTAACAATTTTATTTTAACAGTCCACTTCCAAGTCGGAAAGGAAGGCTTAATAATCCCAATGGTACTTAATCAAGTTATCATTCAATTTCATAGTAGTCTAGAATAACAAATACAATATTCATATCAATTAGTTCCCTTAAAAATCAATTCAAATCATATTGTTCAATATAATTATCAAGATAATAGATAGATATCCATACAAATATAATAACAGATCAAGGTTTTATTTCTGCTAGTAAAAGTTCACAAATAGATATATTTAGTAATAGTGGCGGAACGGTGATTTATTCTGCCAACAGGGGTCCAATTTAAACAATCGGTGGAATGGTGTTCTATTCTGCTAAACAGATGTTAAACATCGTAATTTCAATAAATTAACTCGTCATTATTTTGTTAGGCAAAACGCTTCGATATCCGGGTCATATAAATTCAAACATCGATATTAGTTATAAATTAATCACTTAAAATTTTATCTGTTTCAAATTGCTATAAAGTTTCACTTATTCAAACATGACTACAGTTCATATGACGGCGTAATGTTTGTCGATACGAACCCAATGCAACCGGTTTCACATCAATCGGATTTCGTACGCAACGGCTATATCATTTTTTAGGTTTACAAAATATATATAAAATTTAACCTTTATTTAACAAAACTTGGGCCGAAGCCCAAACTTCACCTTGACAAATAAACGAACTAGCTCACCCCATTTTCTCCTTCTCCTTTCTCTTCCCAATTGTTAGGAGCAACCAAGAAAGCTCAATCACCAACTTTGATCGAGCAAGTTATCTTCATCGGTCACTCAAACAATCCCACAGAATTCGAGAACTCAGCCCACCCTTGGGCAACCCATCAACGAAAATTTGATTCCCCTCTTCCACCCTTGGAGCCTACCCTGTGCATGTAGGATACGTGCACACGTGCACACCACCGTCGGCTAGCCACACTCACCGCCGATTATTCCATCAAGTCACCTACGACCGCCTCAAACCGACCACCCAACAGAAATCGCGACCCTAGCCTTAGATACGAAAACGACTCACACGATCCAATGCTCAAACTCCAGGTTCGACTACCCACCCACAAACCCACCTTGTCCCTTCTACTCCCATCACTAGAACTTAAGCCACCACCACAATAGGAAGCCCATTTCCATCAATACCTTCGTGCCAAAGGCTACGACCCTCGATCATCTCTTTCTTTCCCAAAACGCTCACGTTCCGGCCTCACCTACAGCCTCTCCCAAACCCTAAATCGCCATGCCACTCTGAACCGAAGCCAGAATCTAGATTTGACCAGGGTGAACTCCTCACCCCCGCCAGGACGCTTCCCCTCGACCAAGGCATGACTCCCCTAAACAAAGCCACCACTGGAAATTTATTTTTTTCAAATTTTGATCATCTTTAATTATCACGCACTTCATGCTGCTAAAAAATCAAAAATTATACACTAAAAATTCTATTTTGCTATGGTGAACAAGACAGCATACTTGATTCAATGATTTAAACATCTTGGATTTTGTTAAAAACTTTGTTGTTCTCTGTATTATCACAATTTCACATAACATATAGCATGATTAAGCATCAAACAAATTTCAGTGTATTCTATACTCAGATTCAAACATTTGATCAGTTCATGTCGTTTGGTAATTCGAATTAAATCGAGAGATAAGACTTTTAAAACCAACATATAAGGATATATTTACTCTGTTGAATATGACAGAGTAGATAAAACATTTTCCACGCATTCGAAATTAAAATCTCACCTTCCACATGTTTGAACCTTTGAAAACTTCAAGTTAAATCCTTGTTTTAGGTTTGAGCTCTTGGAATCTTGAAAAGGATTTGCTTTGCTTTTGTTTTGATTTGAACAGAGGACTTTTTTGTAGTGTATTATTTTGTTTGCAACTTTTGTTTGTTTCTCGTCTTTTTGAATCTAAAGCCTTCACTCCTATAAAAAACTATATATATATATAGACACACACACACATACTAATAGGTGATGCATACGTTGATGGATTGGAAAAATTAAGTGATATATTTTCTTTAAAAGTAAGCGAAGAAAAGTTTTTGGCTGCCTTACAATGTTTGTACAGTGATGTATGAAAAGTGCCTGAGGTGATTTTTAATTAATATTTTATTTGATCTTTGAAAGGAAGTTAAAACAAATATTTTAGTATTTACTTCTTTTGACCAGACATATGTTAATGTTTATGTATCTCCTTTACTTGTTTAACTTGACCAGTAAATGCTTACATATTCACTTTTTAATTTACCTAGTTAACTCTCTTTTGGTTTGTTTATGTTTATGTCTTCCTCTTTATTTACTTTTTATTCTCATTTGATTTTAATATGTTTTTCATATGTATATTTTTAAAACAAGATGTAAGGTAGCTTTGAATAGGCCATTTGAGTCTTCGTATATGCGTGTGTGTGTGTGTCTATGTGTCTGTATGTGTATGTATACATTTTTATTAAACATATAACATAAGGCATTTCAAGTCTTGTTATTTAAAAATATATTACTTCTACTGATATATATATATATATATATATATATATATATATATAACCCAAGGCAAATGAAAATTTTCTCTTTCATTTTAAGTGTATAAAATTACATTTTTGTCAAGGCAAATGATTTTATAGATTTCCTCACTTCAACAATATAATATTATCATATATATTCACACACACATATATATATTCCTTTTTTATATATTTTTTCAATATATAGAAATATACATTAATTTTTAATAAACTATATTTGTCTAGTCCATATATATATTTATATATATTACTTACCTCTTTATATATTGTTTTTTTATATACTATTTCTATTTAGATTATGGAATACCATAGTTATTGGTTTATAGATACTAAATTTTTCATTTTCAACTTATATATATATATATGTATGTATGCATACATTCTTCTTTTATTTCCGATATATACATACATACATATATATATATATATAAATGTATAAATGTGTAAAAGTCTTAATAATTATATTTATTAATCCACAAATATGTATATTACATATATTGATTTTAACCCGCTAGCTTATGTTATAAATATCATACTCTTCTCAACTGATGGTGTATATTCATATATACAAGAAAAATCAAATTTTAAACTCTTTATATTTATAATACACTGTATTTTTTATAAATCATATCCTTTCTATTTATAATGTATTTTTCTTATTTCGTATGTACTTATCTGAATTGAATTTGTTCCCAATTTATATATAAATAAGTTCTATTCTTTGGAATATATAAATTTCTACATACATATAAGAATTCCAAATTAAATTAATTTCCTATTTTATAGATAAAATCCGGAAATTCAAAATATAACCTTGGTTTAAAAAAACTGTATATTATTGCCAATTTTTTTAATAGAGATTTTGTTGATTAAAATACACATTATTGAATATTAAAAATTAATATTCAAAACTCGAGACGTCAAAAATCCTTGGTCCTTACACAATTTCTCTTTCATACTTGTCTTTATCCCTCCATCTCCTCTCTAATCATATGGACAGAAGGTGGATTTGAACTTGAGGACACCTGCTGGCTGCCCTCATGCTCCATGTAACAACCCACCTTTTTAGACGGTTTAAATCAACAATAAACCAGACATGTCTAACTCCAACCATTCAAAAGGGAGGATTGTCAATGGGGTAAATAAGAAAATAAGAGAAAAGAAGGAAAAATAAAACACAGAACTTCACAGTGGAATGAAAAAATAAAATAATCAAATAAACAATTCATGAAGCTGTTTTATAATATACATTTGATTACACAATTTTTACAACAATCAGAGTACAAACAACAACATACTAATAATAATGCAGTGAAAAATTGCTGATAATAATATATACCAAACTCCGTTTTCATCCTCCAGAAATAAAGTCTTCAACACTTGAAAGCTCAGGCTGACCGGAGCGTATTGAACAGAAAAAACACTCGAGTAAAAACTAAAAGATCTTATGTAAGTTTAATCAACAACAAGTACATATGAGTGTAATAGCTTCAGAGATGTTTATGGCATTTTACATATCCTATCCAATGTATAATATGCGTGCAATAACTTAAGAGATGTTTCAGGATTTGCCATCTCCTAAGGATCCGTTAAACTATCTATATGTAGTAGAATACATATATATGTAGTTTCGATCAGTAAAGTATTAAAATAGCATTAAGGAGTTACACATATCCCCCTTAACACATTTTATATAAGTGTCGTAGTCTATAAAATAATGTAAACTCCATCGTAAACTAGTGGGCTATCAGGTATGGCACAAACTAAAATCGTAGTAGGCTCGATAAGGCACGCGAGGCAATGCCCTAGGTAGGATTCACCAGTTTGCACTCCCGAACTGGTGGTAACACATAACATCTACTACCACCTACCTTGAAATACACTCCCAAAATCAAATTGAGGGTGGCCACAAATCAATCACAAAGTAACATATATAGCATCGAAGAAGTGTATTCGATTGGAGGAGCGGCCTCACTTGGCCCAGTATAGCTCTTGTTTTAGTCATATCAGGCTAACCCAAAGGTCAGGGCTACGTTCTTACCTCATACCAGTAGTGTTCACCAAACCATCATACTTCGTTCTAGATTCTCTACCATGTGCACAGTTGTTAAAGTGCTTTTGGAATTGGCAGAGAGTATGACAATATCCAACCCCGGTCTCTTTAACAACCAAACCCTTATTTCACACTATGGTCATGTATAAATTATTTTTTAATAATAAATCCAGAAAACAGATTAAACATTTATAACAAGATATCCATATACTTATTTCAAAAGTATTAATATACTCATAAATACCGAGGAAGATTTTCTTTCAATTCAATTTCCAAAATAATTTATAAATCTCTCTTAAACCATTAATAAACTATTTGTATGCCTTAAAATCGTTAATAAATCTATTTACAATTCCAAAACAGTTTACAACTCTTCCGCTTTTCATAAACTTGTATGCAGATTCCTTTAAAACGCTTCCAAATCTCTTTACACAAGTTCTTTTATAAAACCCTTTATAAAATCCTTTAAAAACTTTGTAGCTCCTTTATAAAACCATTATAAAATCCTTTATAAAAATATTTTATAAATTCCTTTATAAAATCTCTTACAAAACTTTTATGAATTCCTTACAAAACCACTTACATTTTTATTTATTAAAGTTATTATAAAATCTATATTTATTATATGAAATTGAATTTAAATAAACTTCTTAAAGCAATACTAAATATTTAAATTTTTTATAAATCTCTTAAAACTTTATTAAATATTTTATTAAATTAAAATTTAAACCATTAAAAATTTATTTTTAAATCTAAATAAAATTATAAGTGAAAATCTTAAATTTACCTTTTAAACCACATATTAACTTATAATTTGAAACTTTAAAACAATAAAATAAATTATTTTCCAAATATAATTTTTTTTACTAAAATTTTTAAATTTTATTTAAAAATCAAATTTACAAATAAACATACTTTTTTATATTAGAAAATAATTAAAAACCGACCAACGGTGTCCGTATATAATTTTCTACCCCATGGTCAAGTGATAAGGTATGTATCATTTCGAGTATATATCATTACAACCCGTATGCTGAATCAATAATTTCCAAATCAATAAATCGCTCGGGTATGTAACATTTTAACCCATAACAGTTTTCCCTGATCTAAAAGATCATTTGGGCATGTATCATTTCATTCTATAGTGATAATAGGGTTATAAGCATCCAATCATCTAAAATGTCAACAATAAACATCCATCACAATCAACATCCAAATCAGCCAATAAATACAACAATTAACTGGTTATCATTATCAAGTATTTAATTAATAATTTAAATTCAATATTAATTTAAATGGCAAATTAATTCAGTTCAAATTCAAATTAAATTTAAAAGACAATTCAAATTATCAAACAGTAATCAATAAATTTCTTATCATATCATAAACTTAAATAAACTAACATAAGAAGGTTTAATTTTTCGTGAGTGGGTTAAATCACCCGCCTTTGATTTACAATCGATTTAAAACCAATAAAAGCCCAAAAATCCAACATCTCGGAATTCAACCAAAGCAGTTTCGCGTTGTCTAAAATTTCGATACAATCGCAATGGAAAAAACCGCGTCCAAATCCGAGTTCGTATCAAAAGGTTATTAATGTTAGAATATTGACAATTTAAAATAAAAATAAAATAAAAGGCATATACGTAAAAACGTTACCTTCTCTCCCTCACAGTACACGCACGTGTCATCCGAAACCCTAGCTGCCGATCAAGACCTCACCACCGCCCGCCTAACCACGCCGTCGTGCCTTGATCTGATCTCGCCACGCTCATGCTCACCTTCGGCCGCAGCTGTTGGTGCCCTCGTGGCTGTCTCAGGCGCCAAGAAAGGCCGGCGCCACTGCCCTATCCATCGCCATTTTCTGGCAAACTCCTTTAACTCCGAGATGAACCAACCGCATGGATGAATGCTACTCGACGATCTCTACAACACTATGCCCACCGATCATCGATTCATCGACGATCCGCCGCTAAATCAAAACCCTAGCAACGGACGACTAAGAAAGATCACCAAATTCTAGCCAAATCGAGACTAAATTGCCAAAACGGATTGCAAATGTAGATTGCGCTCGTCGAGAGCTTCGCAATGATATTTTCTTCGATAGGTTTTGTGGAGTTTGAATTTTGAAGTTTAATTGAAACTGAAATTAGGGTTTTCTGCCATTGGGAAGGAACAGGAGATAGAAATAAGCAGTACATACATCGTACAGAAATTAGAATAGACTGCTAGGGTTTCAGAACATATCTATTTATATAGACAAAGATGGATAAGAACGAATGGACATATCGAATTGGGTCAAAACGATAACAACGACCTAAAAAGCCCTTTTCGTTCCCAAAACGAAAGTAGGCCATCCCATATATCAAAATACAGTTTTTCAAGATTTTTAAACTCAAGGGAACTAGTTTCAAACCCTAATTCCAATGTATATAGAAGTTAGATTTCAAAATCAAATTATATTCATTTAAATTCCTTTAATTGATTTCTACGCATTTCAAGCACCCACGATCAAACGATAAGTCACATTGTTATGAAACCTGAAATCCTATAATAATTCACTGTTACGGATCCGATGAAACTATTTTTGTCGAAATTCAAGACAGTGCCCAAAAAGAAAAATTTTCACGTTAATTAAATAAATTATTATTTTAAAATAAATTTAATCACTTTTAAAATTCTAAATTAAAAGCTAATAATTTCCATCAATCTTGATTACACAGAATTGATAATCTTTTACAAATAAAATTATCCATATTAAATCCAAGATTTAGATATTGCACTAGTTTCAGCGTTCAATTACAACTGTAATAAACCCCATTTATTATATATTCAATTTCAATCAAATTATTTTATTTCGATTTACATTCTTATTATTGAATCAACTATTACCTTATGAATATAATTAATATTAGCCTACATTTTATTGCATTCATATTCTACATTTATCATCTTAGCTCATATTGATGACAATATTTTATTATATCAAATTCACACCGATTTTGAAATTATTTTAATAGATTAAATAATAAATTTTATTAAAATAATAAATAAAACAATTGTAATACATTAATAATTCACTTTTATCCACTTATAGTTTACAAACAGGATTTTAAATTTACGTACAAATAATTGATTTCACATTCTACACTAAAACCAATTAAATCGAGTAACATAATATTTCACCATTAGATATACAACATTGATTTTATTCCTTATTTACAATTATAACCAAATTAACGTTACAATTATTTCAATTGATTGAAATTACATTAAAATAGTTGTCAATAACATTCAAACAACATTATTAAATCATATTCTTACTATTTTTCTCATAAATAAATCATAAATTTTAATTTATTACAATATTAAATTCCAAAGTCTTATATAATTTAATATTTTTAATTATCAAAAATACGGGTCGTTACATTCTCCCCTACTCAAAACTATTCGTCCTCGAAAAGGAACAAGAACGAATTAAGAAACTTGATATAATTTTATTCAAAAATTTCAATTTATAAACATTTTAAATTTACATCATTAAGTTTTAATATAACTTTGAAGATAACCATGTTTTCAGAAAAAATTTCTAAGTCCTAAATTTAGGAAAAATTTCGGCAAAGTCTCCTGTGCACGGCTAGGTCTGGAAAAATAATAATATCAATAATTTCAATATATATATATATCATATTTGGATAATAAACTTCCCAGACATGGGAAATACAATAAAATATCGTTCCAAAATTGAAATCCGAAAATGTACCTATTTGTCGGGTAAACAATTTTATATATGAAACCGAAAGCAGTAGCTATTGCTTCCATAAACCTATATTCCACTTACATAATCCAAAAGAGTTAAAATTATGTAAAAAGAACAATATTACAGTTGTTTCAAATCAATAGCACAAAAAACATGTTATATAATAATCTTATACAAACAAAAAGTAGTACAACCATCATATGTAACAAAAGGAAACAATCATACGTCCATAGCAACCAAAACAAATGGTTTGTTCTGGTTTAGAAACTTCTCATCATTCAAGTGTGATAAATAAACTACCAAATGTACCTTACGCTCAAAAGCCTTAGATAATTACTTTATAGATTATTCTTACAACCTTAAACAAATTGGAGTATCATTTTACAAACATTCCATAAGCCAAAAAACAAAGCATTTTAAATATAATTTAAGTTAATTCGACTGGTTTCTTTTTACATCATTTACTTTTCATTTGTTTTAAATTCATTCATACAATAATTATCTTTTATTAATTTTTCTTTCATTACTTACACCATATTTCCAGTTCAATATTTGAATTCATCAATGAATCCATTATTAAAGTATTACGCATATTTCATTGCAATTTATTTCACATTATTATTCACTTATAACCTTGATTTCCATTTAAATATTAATATTCATCAATGAATCATTTCAGTCATTTTCTTGAGTTTATAATCGTTTACTTAAACAATATTCAGTATTTTTCTATTTAATTTAATTACTAGCATTTCAAAATATTAAGTTATGCTAAAAATAATTCTTGTACATCATAATTTTTATTTATAGAAATAAATCATTACGTAAGTTTTACTTGTATAAAATTCTATTACATATTCCTATTAACATTTCAGCTTTTAAACATTTCAGGTAAGTTTTATATATGATTTTAGAATGTAATTGAATGTTATACAAATTTATCCGATTCATTTTAGTTAACAACAATGTTCAATAGTTTACATCTTCTTAATTTTCATTATCTTTTAATATACAAGTAACCAATCTCCAATTTCTTTACAGCTTCATTAATTACTTAGCTTTTAATTTTTTATTTAGAAGTTTCCAACTATTAAATTTTCACTTTTTTTTCTACAACTGAAAACCATTAATTTAATATGTATGTTTGTATGTATGTATTAATATCTTTAAATATATACCAAAGTATACTTAAGAAAATAAAATTAAAATTTGTTTATCAAAACAAATGTGCAGCAAAGTTACTACAGTGGTCTTTCAACTTCAAAACTCAAAAATGAATGTCAATAATGTCATGATCATCACTAAAATTATTTTCCAGCGACAAAAGGGGGGAGTGCATAACTTATTTCCTTTTAAAATTCTTTTAAAATATATCTTTCGAATCACGTTGAAAATATTTATATCCGTAAATACGTACAAATAATACTTATATTATATTCCAAAATATTTGAAAACCAAATTCAAAACTCTAGAACCTAAGTTCTAAAATTTCCAATTCATATTCACTTTATTTGTAAATCTTATTTTGCAACCAATATTTATAAAATTTCACTTCCTAACAAACGACATATCACATACAACTATATCCATTTATAAAAATTATTATTTTATATACAAAACATAATAATAGGTAAAATTATTTCATTTACCTATATTTCATAAACAATATTGTGTCGATCTGCCCTATTAAGTGTTTAGAAATCCCTATCAAAGCCATAGCGTCCTATGTACCGACCAGGATTTATAAATACTAAATAGAACAAATTAACACAATACAAAACAAAATTTATGGCACTAACAAATACTCTCCCATATATATACTTTCAAACTCATTCTAGGGTATTAATAAACCTATCTCTAATGAGTTAACCCCAAACAGGCTAAGGTATCCATAAAACAAAGCTCTAATACCAACTGTAACGACCCACCTTTTTGGATGGTTTAAGTAGACAATAAACTACACATGTCTAACTCAAACCATTCAAAAGGGAGGTTTGTCAATGGGGTAAATAATAAAATAAGAGAAAAGAAGGAAAAACCAAACAAAGAATCTCACAGTGGAATTACAAAATATAATAATCAAATAAACAGCTTATGAAGCTGTTTTATAATATATATTTGATCATACAATTTTTACAACAATCAAAGTACAAAAAATGACATACCAATAATGACGCAGTGGAAAATTACTAATAATAATATATACCAAACTCCGTCTTTGTCCTCCAAAAATAAAGTCTTCAACACTGAAAAGCTCAAGCTGACTCGAGCGTAATGAAAAGACAAAACACTCGATTAAGATCTAAAAGATCTTATGTAAGTTAAATCAACAACAAGTAAATATGAGTGTAATGGCTTTAGAGATGTTTATGGGATTTTACATCTCCTATCCAATGCATAACGTGCATGCAATAAATTAAGAGACGTTTCAGGATTTTCCATCTCCTTAGGATCCATTAAACTATTTACATTTAGTAGAATACGCTATATATACGTAGTGTCTATCAGCAAAGTAAAGTATTAAAATAGCGTTAAGGCGTTACCCATATCCTCCTTAACACATTTTATATAAGTGTCGTAGTCTATATAGTACCGTAAACTCCGCCATAAATCGATGGGCTATCAGGGCGTTCCATTGGTACGACACAAACCAAAATCATAGTGGGCTCGATAAGGCACGTGATAAGGCATGCGAAGTAATGCTCAGGGTAGGATTCTACCGTTTTGCACTCCCAGACCGGTGGTAATGTATCGTAGCTACTACCGCCCACCTCGAAACACACTCCCAAAATCAAATCGAGGGTGGCCACCATTCAATCACAAAGTAACAAATATGGTATCGAAGAAGTGTGTTCGATCAGAGGAGCGACCTCACTTGGTCCAATATAGCTTCTTTTTTAGTCATATCAAGCTGACCCAAAAGTCAGGGCTACATTCTTACCTTATATCGGTATCGTTCTCCAAACCATCCTACTTTTTTCTGCATTCTCTACTACGTGCACAGTTGTTAAAGTGGTTTCGGGATTGGTAGAGAGTATGACAATATCCGACTCCGGTCTCTTTAACAACCAAACGCTTATTTCACACTGTGGTCATTTCATAAAACATTTTTAGTTATAAATCTAGAAAATAGTTTATACCTTTATATCAAGATATCCATATGCTTATTCCAAAAGTATAAATATATTCATAAATACCGAGGAAGATTTTCTTTCAATCAATTTCAAAAATAATTTATAAATCTCTCTTAAACCATTTATAAACTATTTATATGCTTTAAAACCATTTATAAAGCTAATTATAAATTCCAAAACAGTTTACAACTCTTCCCCTTTTCATAAACCTCTGCGCAAATACCTTTAAAACTCTTCCAAATCTCTGTACACAAGTTCTTTTATGAAACCCTTTTATAATGACCTGCTATTTCAAACCGTTCGAATCGACAATGATCCACATATATCAGACTTGAATTGCTCAAAACAACAGATTGTTAATTTATATTTGACAAAACTTAACATATACAGTAAATAAAATCAACCACAAAATCACAGACACGGAGTAATGCAACAATAAGCAGCGGAATAAATAAATAGTAGTTCATAAAGCTACTATATAAACATCAGAGTTTGAAACAAGATACAACAGAAATATCAAATATAGAGTAGATACTAATACAAAGGCCAATGACAAGTCTGAACAAAATAACTGGAATAAACTGAAGTAACTGGAATGCTGAATAGACAAAGATCGATCTTCAAGCGAAGCTCTAAACTCCAAAGATGAGTAACGAATGCGGTAACACTCAATTTGACTCGAGCATAAAGCAAAACACAAAACACTTGAGTCAGGATTAACATTCTTACACTAGAAAATCAACTCAAGTGAAATACAATATAACTTAAAGGACGTCTGGGATTTCCATCCTCTAAGGATACGTGGAACTATCTACTATATAGTAATATACGCTATAATAATATGTCTAACGTAAAGTAAACTATTAAAATAGCGTTAAGGCATTATCCATATTTCCCTTAATACATTTTATATAATGCCATAGTCTATACAGTACTGTAAACTCCACCAAATGGTAGGCTATCAGGAAGCACTCTATAGGTACAACACAAACCAAAATCATAATGGACTCGATAAGGTAGATGATAAGGCACACGAGGCTATAACCTGGGTAGAATTCTACCAATTTACACTTCCGAGCTGGTGGTAACGCATAGCCGCAACTACCGCCCACCACGTATAACACTCCCAAAATCAAAGGTTCACCCAACCAAATCACAAAGTAATAGAATGGTAATGAAGAAATATGTCTGAACAGAGGAGCTACCTTACTTGGCCCGTCATTTTCTCCTATTTTAGTCATCTTATTTAGGGCTCATTTCATATCTCAATACAGCAACGTCGTCAAACCATCCTACTTCGTTCTGGATTCTCCACCGCGTACACAGTTGTTCAAGTGGTTTTCAGTATTGGCAGAGAGTATGGCAATGTCCGATCCCGATCTCTTTAATAACCAAATGCTTATTTCATACCGTGGTCATTTTATATTTCAAACAGTTTATACTTCATATCAAAATATCATATTCATTACAAAACCATATCAATTCAATATCAATACTCACTTTAAATCATATTCATTTTAAAAATCATAACACTTTCGAAAATCATAACACTTTCGTAATTATAGCACATTAACACTTTCATAATCATAACATTTCGAACTTAAACAGTTTATATTGACAATAGTTTATATATTTTGAAAAAGTTATAAATTAAAAATAGTTTATATTTAAAATATTTTATAGATTAAATAGTTTATATATTAATAGAATATATATTAAAAATAGTATATATATTAATATAGTTTCAAATTAGAATTATTTCTTCCAATTTCACAAATCAGTTCAATTTCTCATTAAACCATTTCCATTTATATTAATATCAAATCTAGGTTTGAACTTCAAATTTAAAATCACTTACAATTCAATAAGTTTCAAAGTTTAAATATTCAAACTATTTACAATAACTCAATCTGATAGATTCTATTTATATTTCAAAATTCAACTTCAAATTTTCTTTATTCAATTTCAAAATTCAACTTTAAAATCACAAGTATAAAATATAATACATGGACTGGTAATATATTTGAAGAATAAAAATCGGGTAACTATATGCAACAGGACCTACTCGGTGGAACAGTGGCTGGGTTCTGATGCGGAGGCTAAAGGCGGACTGGTGGCGAGTTTTTGAGGGAAGGAGTGCTGCCAGAGAAGGAGGGGTTCAAGGAGGGTCGGTGGCTGATCAAGCTGATGGGCCTATCAAGGCTTGCCTGCACATGGAGGGAAGCAGGTTTCAGGTGGAGTATTTAGTAAACGTGAGGCGCGAGTGGTGCTTGCGTGGCATGCTGGAGAGAGGAGAGGAAAAGGCATGGGTCTGAGATAGGTTAGACTGGCAAGTGGATGGCATGGAAGAAGAAGATGGAAAGGGGATGACTGTGATAGCTCCCGCTAGTTGGAGCACTGGCGGTCGTTCTTGGTGGATCTGTGGGCTTTGGCGTTTGGCAAGCGGATGGGAGATCTGGCGTGTTAGGGAACTGGAGGCTGGCGGTTGAAGGTTGGGAAGAATGAGGCGTTTGGAGTTTGTGTGTTAGCATGGAGTTCGGTTGTGGGGCTGCAAGGTCGGTGACAGGTGCGGAGGCTTGACAAATAAAGGTGGGAAGATGTATATACGAGCAGGCTTATCACAAAGAAAATGAAAGTATAGATATTTTATTTTTATTTTATATATGACATTATAATATATGTTGTTTTCAAAATCAAACGAAAGAGGCAAATAGAAAATGCGAGTAGGGAACTAAAGTTAATAAATTAAACATCGGGAACGGATAAAGTCAATAGCTAGATTCTAAGAATAATAAAAGTAGATGGCTATTGGCTTCAGCCGGTGGGTAGGTAAAAGGACAAAGGAAACCAAACAGGCTCAACTACGGAATTGATACGATAAATTATTCCATCGATTTGGTCGCGTATAGTACGTGGAATTACATGAATGAATATACTGCGGAGATCGGCATGACGAGACGAACAGAATGGTACATAGATATGAATTGTAACGACCTGGAATTTTCGATCCCGAAAATTCCAGATAGATAGAGAAAAGAATAAAGAGATAGAAGAAGAACAGAAAAGAAACACAAACTCACATTCGCAGCGAATAAAAATAATATCAATAATAGTTATACCAAAGAAAACTGTATTTATCAATTTACATCGATATATCGGAGTTACAGCAATTTTATACAGCATTGGACAGATACAATTGAACATGTCCCAGATATATACAATATCATAGTGGAAACTCTCTATACGTTCTTGCCATCCAGCTCGCCTCATGAGCTCCAGAACGTCCTTACCTGAAAATCTGTAATACTCGGTCTGATCCGAGCATTACATCAAAGTAACACCCGGGTCAGGCTGGAAACCAGCGTGAGTAAACCCATCTAACAAGGAATACAAAAGCATACAACTTATATAAACCCAGGGTAACTTGTATCAATTTATAACTTCACAAGTCGTTATAGGCCTTACTTATTTTACACATCAATTTCTAAATGCCAAACTTAGATTAAATGGTCCAATTTGCTTAAAACATTCCAAACCAGCTTATTGATTTCACACATCAATCTATAAAGAATCGAAGTGGTTTCGGGTATTTCCTAATACCCGACTCCGGTCTTTTCGAATTCTTATACCATCTTAACCCAAGTCATTTCAGTAAAATACAATTCAACTTTAAATTAAAGATGTCACTTATACACAACAATTTATCATCAATAGATAATCACATTATCATTGTATACTCAAGAGATATCATATCACCACAACATTTCATATCTGAAATATGAATCAATTTAAGACATTTAATCATCATTCAATCATTCATATGCAAGATGGATCATTTCCAAATTAAATTAATTTATCTCAATTAAATAAATTACAAATCTTAAATTACTTAGATTACCATTTCCTTAATGTTATTTAATTATAAACCCATTTATCAATCAATCTTTAATTATCCTTCTTCATTAATCAACCATGACTTCTTTGATTACAATAAGTAATTAAACTCTCAATCAATTACACAAAGTAATTATCCTTATCCATTTACAGTAATTAATCTTTAATTACTTCATAAATTATATTAATTAATTACATTAATTAATGATCCTCAACCTTAATCAATTATAATCAGTAATTACCCATCCTGTAATTACTCCCTTAATTAATTAACTCCTTAGTTAATTATATTAATCCTTTAGTTAATTACACCAAGTAATTAATCCTTAATTGCTTTTCCTAAGTAATTAACCTTAATTACTTCCCATAAAGTAATTTCTCTTATATTAATTTCATCCAGTAATTTATCCATCAATTACTTTACTAAGTAATTACACTTATTACTTTCATTAGGTAACTATACTTAATCAGTTACCAAGCGACTATCTTTAATTAATTATCACATTAATTAATCACATTTATCTCATTAATTACAACTAAGTAATACATTCCTTAATTACCCTATAAACCAATTAATCAATCTTTAATCATTTATTAATCAAGTAAATTAATTACCCTTTATTAATTTCTTAATTAATCCTTAAGCCTCCAAAGCCTTAGTTAACCTTAATCAGACCTTTATGTTTAAATTTATTAATTATCATGATCCTATTTAAAAACATTTATCTTTATAAATTACTTTAATTATCCTTTAGATCATTACTACATAAATTTGGAAATAATTTATCACCAAACTTATAAGTTAAATTAAGGATTAACCTTATCATCACTCTTAAGCCATTTACTTGATTACGATATCAAATTTATTAAAAAATAAACTTTCAAACAAAGGATTATATAGTTTATATAACACTTTTTAATAACATAAATTATCTTAAAACCTTTTTATTACCTTTAAACCCTATCCAACATTTAATATTACAATAAAATAGGTTGAGAAGTGAGTTTTAAATTTTGTTTAAATCCTAAAATTTAAACCGGTATCCCAAATGCTAAAAACTGGATAGCACTACAAAGACCAGAGCAAAAAGATAATACCCAAAATCTTGCGTTCAAACACAAGCGACCCGCTCCCTTATTACTTCGAGTCCATCCTTAGTTACATCGAGTTCGAACCCGTGGCAACCTTTTCTCCCTCAATTCCTTCTTCTCCTGATACGCCGTGCACAGTGCACGTATACAGGTGACCGCCGTCGACTTGACTTCACCCCTTACTGTCGAGAAGTACTTACTCACCCCATCTTCGATCTCAACCTTCAAATTCGATCACCAACTTCAAAATCGAAATTAAGTGTTCCAGTTGAAATCTTGAACTCGACACCCATCCTGAAATCAAGTCGAACGATCAACTACGATCACCGGAGTGCCAGAGACTCGGGCCACATTTCCACGCAACATCCACGCAGCTCCCATCCAAATTTCAAGCAGCTCGATGCACTAGGAACAACACAACATCCAATTTTGCATAGCCGACCAAACTAGGTTTAGAACAGAGAACATCACATCGCCATCGCGTCTGTCCAAAACCACCCCATCCACCATTTTTGTCGAACACACCGTGACTTCCTCCATCACCAGTAGAAACCCCGAGGCTTCTCACCCCCTTGATCACCAGAGGCAGCCCCAATATCAAATTCCAGACAAACCCAAATTGTATACTCAATGCAATATTAAAAATTTAGATTTTAGTTCTACAAATCATAATTTGCTAAATTGATTCGAATTATATCCTTGAAACATCAAATTACGGTGTTTGAATCTTAACTTGTTTTGAATTTTTGTCTGCAATTCTAAATTTCCAGAGAAATTTTGTTATCATTAACTTTAAAACTATTTTTATTTCTATTTTTATGGTTTGCATCTTGATCAACTAACATCTTTTTTCTAGAAAATTTTGTTTAATATCAATCAGGGAATTGGGAAATGTTATTTATATTTTTCTTTCTATCAATTCTGAATCCTGGAAGAAAGAAAAAAAAACTGGAAACAAAACTCTGTGTTTATAAACACTGACATACAAACCATCCAGAACACAATCCTCAAACATGCAAGCATCATACCACATTTTTCCATCACCATTTCAAAAAATATAATCATAAATATCAAGATTGCACAGATTTAAGCTATTTGATAAGTTTGTTTACTCACCTTACTGTTTGAACAGAGCAGATCTTTGTTGTGTTTAAAAATTTGAAACTAGACTTTATACATGATCCTTGTTTATGCTTAGTTGAAATCTGAAGTTGCCAAATGATCTTGAACTTGAACCAATCAACTGAAGTTTCCAAATGATTTGTTTAAATTTGGATTTGTTTCAGTCTTTGCTTTGCTCAACAGATTTTTTTCATTTTTTTTTTAGATCTGAAACTTTTGTTTGTTTAGATTTTCCATTTTCTTTTGTTTTTTCTTTTTATTTTTAAATTAAAGGAAATTCATAATGCCACTTGTCCATACTAGCAACACTTGTTCATTCCTTAAGTTAAATAATTTACATTTGTTATTTCATGTGTTAACACTTATTTTTAGTCATGAGAAATGTCATTTTAAAATGTGTATACCCTTTTTATTACTTATATTATATTACTTATGCCTTATAAAGATTTGGGTATTATATTTAAATTATAAACTATGTTTATTAATCTATTTACATTTGTACTTTGTATGATAAAAAAAATTTATTTTTTTATAATTTTATGTTAAAATATATTTAGTTTATATTTATGTATATGTTTTACCAATTTAAATCCATATTAAATATATTCTCTTATATTAAAAATTCCAATGAATATGTTTTTGAAACTAAATTATATATAAATAAAAGCTTTAAGGAAAAATAGAATATAAATCAATTTATAATTTAAATTAAATCATATATAATATGTTTGATTCATTTTAAATATAAATATAAAACTTATTCACATATTTAAATCAAAATGACTTCTCTTTTTTTTAAGATATATATATATATATTCATTTAGATTGAAGTTTTAAATCTAAATTCAAATCCAATTTTAAAAAAAAATCCAACTTAATATCAATTTAAATAAATCCGGGATATCACATTCCTCCCCACTTTGAATCTTTTCGTCCTCGAAAAGGAATGAAACCAGAATTAAAATACTATTTATCAGAAAAATTATTCGTTAAAGCACCTTTTTTAAAATATAAATAATATTATCATATAGTTTTTATAAAAATACTTTTAAAACACTCTTTATTACTCGATGTTTCAACCAGTCCATCTTTGTTCTCATAGAAATTCGGTCATACGTTGATCAGGCGTACGACTGAAATTCTAGAAGTACTTGGCAGACCCGTTTTCAACATCCAGTGAAAATACTTGGAAAATAATTTTATTGAAAATATAGAAATCATTTTGAAAATAGAGGAAATATCTTTGGTGAGAATGCTCTGGAAATCATCAGCCCCATCCATGGTCGCAGTTAACCGGATGGTTACGTTGCCATCCCGACAAAATCCATAGACAACTGTAGGCCTCCGCGCCCCTCGATTACACCATGGAACCCGCTACAGATCGCAGCTACAACTGGAGTTACGTAGCTATCACAGCAAAAACTCATATAACTGTAGGCATCAGCGCCCTCGAATTTCGCTGCCGAAAGAATGAAACTTTTCCACTCCACTCGACCATAGATCGCAGTCTACCGATGTTGCGTTGCCTTCCCAACAAAATCAAGTGTAGATCGTTGGCACTCATCCTCCACACGATTTTCGCTATGGTCCCCACAGTAGGTCGCAGTGACATCGAGTTACATTGTCGTCACAGTATAACCCAAAGCCCCTGTAGGCATTAGCGCCCTCGACTTTCGCTACCCAATAATCCTCAGGAACTAGTTTGTCCGGACTCCTCACAGGATCAACTTTAGAATCCCCCCTTGGGGTTCAAGGCAGCACCACCCGGTGGTACTCCTGCGAAGTCCATTCCGAGGGAGCGCCTTTTTCCCCAGAGCCATCATCAAAACATTTTATACTATACATATATAGTATCTTTAAATCATACACCTAGTAAGATTTCATACAAAGCTCCTTTACTCAAAATCGATTATTCCAAAATCGATAATTCTCAAACTAGGCTTTCCAAATTCTCATATTGATTTCACCCAAAAATCAAAAGCCTTTCCAAATTCAAAGGTTCCAAAACCTTTTTCCAAAATCCTCATATGACCCTTTATATATATTTATATATTTGGATATATAAAATCTTTCAAAACTTTGGATTATTTCAAACTTGTATAAAACTCCTTTTATACTTCAAAACATCTTCAAAAATCCTTTCCTTCTGGCAATAGATTCAACAAGGGAAGTTTTCATTTTATAAACAAAGATATTTAACTTTGTTTACTCAAAATCAAATATTCAAATTTGATTACTCTTTTCAATATCATTTTCATTCAAATCCGTACGATGTACACATATCATTCGTACGCCATACCAATCTGATCACTCATTCGACCACACAATTTCACTTCCGAACTAGTATCATCCACCCGACTTCCTAGTGCGGACTCAGATCTGGTTTCTTGATCAGAAACCGTCATTCTCCTTGCATTGTCATAACTATGATAGAGAATATCTAGAATCAATCAACAATCCATATCCAGGTTCGCCGTCGAAAATCGAGTGAAAAATCCCACTCGGATCGATATAACTATCTCTAAATTCTGTGTTCGAATCTGGATCAAATCACTATGCGAATAGAATAATATACGTATATCCTACGTATTTATCTTCATTGATTATTAACTAAATCAATTTTTCTTATCTAATCACATTTCCTTTAATTTCTATCCCCATTAACTTACTCACAGTTGCTTTAATCCATTTAGATTATCACCTCTATTCTTATCTCAATTGGGTATTTAACCAATAACGGTTTGAACTCCGTCCAGTTTATTTAGAAAATAGTTTGAAAATTTTTAAAATAAATAAGTAGTTGGAAAATAATTACTAGTTTGTAAAATGGCTATAAAATGGTTAAGTAATTGTAAAATAATTGAAAAGTCATAGAAATTTTAAATAATTGCAAAATAGCTATAAAATAGTAATTAGTAGTTGAAAATAGTAATTAGTTTATAAAATAGTTGGAAAATCGTTAAACAGTTTCAAAAAATAATGGCAAAACAAGTATAAGATAATTTGGCTTTTAAAAGAAAGGTTGTATATACAATGAATAGCTTGGAAAAATAGGTTTATATTAAAACAATTTACACTAAAAATAGTCCAGAGTCAAAACTGTTCACTTCCCAATCTTCATTCCCAATCAATTCAATTTAAATTTCCTCTTCCATTTAAATTGACCCAATTCCAATTTTAAATAACTCCAATTTCCATTGGACTTGATTTATTCCCAATTCAAGTTGAATTAATTCTCAATTCCTTTTCAATTTAAATCAAATTCCATTTGATTTTAAACATATTCAACTTTAATTACAATCCCACGTTATTCCAATTATTTTGGACTAATATCCATTTAATTGAACCCACTTCAATTCTAATCCATTTCAACTCCAGTTTGAATTAATTCCAATTTCAAATTCCATTTCCAAATCAAGTTGAATTATTCTTGATTTCCTTCCAAATTCAATTCAAATTCCATTTGAATTTAAAACTATTCAATTTTAATTACAACTCTCAATTATTCAAATCAATACAATTCAAATTTTCCATTTGAATCTTATACTCATACATCTTCAATCACAATTTTAATTAATTCAAATCAAATTCAATTTGAACAAATTTCAAATTTCAAATTTAAACCATCTCGAATTATACAAATTCGAGTTAATACTTCAAATGTTGATTTAATTCCTTTAAATCAATTTACCCTTTTATCCCAATAATGGATTACCATATTCCATTTCTCATTCATTTTAACAAATCCAATTCACAACTTAAAGATTTTTCACAACAATAGGATGATATTAACTAATTTATTTTAAAACATCCATTCATTTTAAATTTCTAGATCTCAAACCCAATTTGAGATCACTCAAACTCTCAATTACAATCAACCATTTAACTCTCCAAGTTAAACCCCAATTTCATCTTGAATTTTCCAAATCATGTTGATCATTCCAACTTATTTAACTTTTTCCCAAGTTAAACTCAATTCACTTAATCAGTCAAATTCACACAATTTGAATTCCTATTAAAATTTCAAAATTCTTTCCCATCTATAACTTCAAAAACTTATCACTTTGAGTTTTCACATCTCATTCCCAATTTAAAACTCAATATTTAAAGTTTATCTCAAACCATTTTTGATATTATGTATATCCACATGTATACATATTAATTTCTTTTACATACCAAGTTATACTTTAAAATTTTAAACCACCTTTGGCTTTAATTCAAAACAAATTTCTTTTAAATTTTCAAACAACTCTTGTTTGAAATAGGACCATTTCATTCAAATGCATTAAATAATATTACTTGTTATTTCTTTAAATTAATTACATCATTAATTAATCACATTCGGTAATTAACGTATTTCTTAATTACCTTCATTAAGTAATTGCCCCTTAAATTACTTACCTCTAGTTACTTCATTAAGTAACTCCTTCTTATTTATTAATTCCAATTATTATCCATTAATTAATCTCATTAAATAAAGTTTAATTAACCATATAAATTAATTGATTATCCTTATCCTGAAACCTTTCCCAATTTCAAGATTTTATTTCAGTTTGAATCCATTTCAAACTTGTCTTTAATTTAATTTCAATTTGGTTGTAATTCTATTACCACTTAATTCTTACTATTACTTTTAATTTAATTAATACTACAACCAATTTCCTTAATATAATAGATAATCTATTTCTTATGTAAGATTCATTTACTTTTGAAATCATTTAAAAACTTTTATATAAGAAAATAACAAGTACGCTCTCTCATATTTACACTCAACTCATTCTAGGGTACCATTGACCCTTTCCTTAATGAGTATTCCCCACCAGAGCCTAGGTTCTTGCTTAACCTTCTGCTCTGATACCAAATGTAACGACCCGGAATTTTCGATCCCGAAAATTCCAGATAGATAGAGAAAAGAAGAAAGAGATAGAAGAAGAACAGAAAAGAAACACAAACTCACATTCGCAGCGAATAAAATATAATATCAATAATAGTTATACCAAAGAAAACTGTATTTATCAATTTACATCGATATATCGGAGTTACAGCAATTTTATACAACATTGGACAGATACAATTGAACATGTCCCAGATATATACAAAATCATAGTGGAAACTATCTATACGTTCTTGCCATCCAGCTCGCCTCCTGAGCTCCAGAACGTCCTTACCTGAAAATCTGTAATACTCGGTCTGACCCGAGCATTACATCAAAGTAACACCCGGGTCAGGCTGGAAACCAGCGTGATTAAACCCATCTAACAAGGAATACAAAAGCATACAACTTATATAAACCCGGGGTAACTTGTATCAATTTATAACTTCACAAGTCGTTATAGGCCTTACTTATTTTACACATCAATTTCTAAATGCCAAACTTAGATTAAATGGTCCAATTTGCTTAAAACATTCCAAACCAGCTTATTGATTTCACACATCAATCTATAAAGAATCGAAGTGGTTTCGGGTATTTCCTAATACCCGACTCCGGTCTTTTCGAATTCTTATACCATCTTAACCCAAGTCATTTCAGTAAAATACAATTCAACTTTAAATTAAAGATGTCACTTATACACAACAATTTATCATCAATAGATAATCACATTATCATCGTATACTCAAGAGATATCATATCACCACAACATTTCATATTTGAAATATGAATCAATTTAAGACATTTAATCATCATTCAATCATTCATATGCAAGATGGATCATTTCCAAATTAAATTAATTTATCTCAATTAAATAAATTACAAATCTTAAATTACTTAGATTACCATTTCCTTAATGTTATTTAATTATAAACCCATTTATAAATCAATCTTTAATTATCCTTCTTCATCAACCATGATTTCTTTAATTACAATAAGTAATTAAACTCTCAATCAATTACACAAAGTAATTATCCTTATCCATTTACAGTAATTAATCTTTAATTACTTCATAAATTATATTAATTAATTACATTAATTAATGATCCTCAACCTTAATCAATTATAATCAGTAATTACCCATCCTGTAATTACTCCCTTAATTCATTAACTCCTTAGTTAATTATATTAATCCTTTAGTTAATTACACCAAGTAATTAATCCTTAATTGCTTTTCCTAAGTAATTAACCTTAATTACTTCCCATAAAGTAATTTCTCCTATATTAATTTCATCCAGTAATTTATCTATCAATTACTTTACTAAGTAATTACACTTATTACTTTCATTAGGTAACTATACTTAATCAGTTACCAAGCGACTATCTTTAATTAATTATCACATTAATTAATCACATTTATCTCATTAATTACAACTAAGTAATACATTCCTTAATTACCCTATAAACCAATTAATCAATCTTTAATCATTTATTAATCATGTAAATTAATTACCCTTTATTAATTTCTTAATTAATCCTTAAGCCTCCAAAGCCTTAGTTAACCTTAATCAGACAATTATGTTTAAATTTCTTAATTATCATGATCGTATTTAAAAACATTTATCTTTACAAATTACTTTAATTATCCTTTAGATCATTACTACATAAATTTGGAAATAATTTATCACCAAACTTATAAGTTAAATTAAGGATTAACCTCATCATCACTCTTAAGTCATTTACTTGATTACGATATCAAATTTATTAAAAAATAAACTTTCAAACAAAGGATTATATAGTTTATATAACACTTTTTAATAACATAAATTATCTTAAAACCTTTTTATTACCTTTAAACCTAATCCAACATTTAATATTACAAGAAAATAGGTTGAGAAGTGAGTTTTAAATTTTGTTTAAATCCTAAAATTTAAACCTGTATCCCAAATGCTAAAAACTAGATAGCACTACAAAGACAAGAGCAAAAAGATAATACCCAAAATCTTGCGTTCAAACACAAGCGACCTGATCCCTTATTACTTCGAGTCCATCCTTAGTTACATCGAGTTCGAACCCGTGGCAACCTCTTCTCCCTCAATTCCTTCTTCTTCTGATACGCCGTGCACAGTGCACGTATACAGGTGACCGCCGTCGACTTGACTTCACCCCTTACTGTCGACAAGTACTTACTCACCCCATCTTCGATCTCAACCTTCAAATTCGATCACCAACTTCAAAATCGAAATTAAGTGTTCCAGTTGAAATATGGAACTCGACACCCATCCTGAAATCAAGTCGAACGATCAACTACGATCACCGGAGCGCCAGAGACTCGGGCCACATTTCCACGCAACATCCATGCAGCTCCCATCCAAATTTCAAGCAGCTCGATGCACTAGGAACAACACAACATCCAATTTTGCATAGCCGACCAAACTAGGTTTAGAATAGAGAACATCACATCGCCATCGCGTCTGTCCAAAACCACCCCATCCACCATTTTTGCCGAACACACCATGACTTCCTCCATCACCAGTAGAAACCCCGAGGCTTCTCACCCCCTTGATCACCAGAGGCAGCCCCAATATCAAATTCCAGACAAACCCAAATTGTATACTCAATGCAATATTAAAAATTTAGATTTTAGTTCTACAAATCATAATTTGCTAAATTGATTCGAATTATATCCTTGAAACATCAAATTACGGTGTTTGAATCTTAACTTGTTTTGAATTTTTGTCTACAATTCTAAATTTCCAGAGAAATTTTGTTATCATTAACTTTAAAACTATTTTTATTTCTATTTTTATGGTTTGCATCTTGATCAACTAACATCTTTTGTCTAGAAAATTTTGTTTAATATCAATCAGGGAATTGGGAAATGTTATTTATATTTTTCTTTCTATCAATTCTGAATCCTGGAAGAAAGAAAAAAAAATGGAAACAAAACTCTGTGTTTATAAACACTGACATGCAAACCATCCAGAACACAATCCTCAAACATGCAAGCATCATACCACATTTTTCCATCACCATTTCAAAAAATATAATCATAAATATCAAGATTGCACAGATTTAAGCTATTTGATAAGTTTGTTTACTCACCTTACTGTTTGAACAGAGCAGATCTTTGTTGTGTTTAAAAATTTGAAACTAGACTTTATCCATGATCCTTGTTTATGCTTAGTTGAAATTTGAAGTTGCCAAATGATTTTGAACTTGAACCAATCAACTGAAGTTTCCAAATGATTTGTTTAAATTTGGATTTGTTTCAGTTTTTGCTTTGCTCAACAGATTTTTTTCATTTTTTTTTTAGATCTGAAACTTTTGTTTGTTTAGATTTTTCATTTTCTTTTGTTTCTTATTTTTTTATTTAAATTAAAAGAAATTCATAATGCCACTTGTCCATACTAGCAACACTTGTTCATTCCTTAAGTTAAATAATTTACATTTGTTATTTCATGTGTTAACACTTATTTTTAGTCATGAGAAATGTCATTTTAAAATGTGTATACCCTTTTTATTACTTATATTATATTACTTATGCCTTATAAAGATTTGGGTATTATATTTAAATTATAAACTATGTTTATTAATCTATTTACATTTGTACTTTGTATGATAAAAAAAATTATTTTTTTATAATTTTATGTCAAAATATATTTAGTTTATATTTATGTATATGTTTTACCAATTTAAATCCATATTAAATATATTCTCTTATATTAAAAATTCCAATGAATATGTTTTTGAAACTAAATTATATATAAATAAAAGCTTTAAGGAAAAATAGAATATAAACCAATTTATAATTTAAATTAAATCATATATAATATGTTTGATTCATTTTAAATGTAAATATAAAGCTTATTCATATATTTAAATCAAAATGACTTCTCTTTTTTTAAGATATATATATATATATATATTCATTTAGATTGAAGTTTTAAATCTAAATTCAAATCCAATTTTTTTAAAAAAAATCCAACGTGATATCAATTTAAATAAATCCGGGATATCACATGAATGATATGATTATCCTATCAAATGTCGATATTCATTGCCAAAACTATTGCTAAACGCCGAAAATAATATAAATGAAGCTGTAACAGTCCAAATTTGGCGAAACGAAATTTGACGTCTTACTCAGATAATAATTTACAATTTTTATTATATAAATGTATTATGGTTTTGAAAATATTTAATTTCCACCAAATTTATCTGATTTTAAATTGAAATTGAAAATTACACAACAGAACTAACTTTCATATTTTCTAATGAAAATCTTCCATTTTCTATATTTAAATAGACGCATCTCAAATATCAAATTCTCAAATTTTTTATTTTTCATGAAAATTCAATTAATTGTGTTATTAAAACCATTAAAATTGCCAGGTTGTTATACCTTTATAAGATCCTTCAAAAACTTTGTAGCTCCTTTATTAAACCATTAAAAAATCCCTTATAAAAATCTTTTGTAAAATCCTTTTATAATGTCCATTATAAAATCTCTTACAAAACTTTCATAAATTCCTTACAAAACCACATACATTTATATTTATTAAAGTTATTATAAAATCTATATTTGTTATATTAAATTGAATTTAAATAAACTTCTTAAAACTATATTAAATATTTTATTAAATTCAATTTATATAAATCTCTTAAAACTACATTAAATATTTTATTAAAATAAAATTTAAACTATTTAAAAATTTATTTTTAAAACTAAATAAAACTATAAGTAAAAATCTTAAATTTACTTTCTAAACAACATTAACTTATAATTTGAACTTTAAAACATATAAAATAAATGGTAACCCATTCCTCTCCTTCCATAATAACAAGGCTTTTTTCAAGGCTTTTTTCGGTCATGGCAACCCATTCCTCTCCTTCCATCATCCGTCCTTCATCAACCCCGTCCATACCTTCCACTGTTCCCTCCTCGTTGACCGTGTCTAATCCCGTTCTCCCGCCTGCTCCTGACCCACCACCTCCTGTGCCTCCTGACCATCCTGTTCGTCCTCCTCTTCCAGCCATGTTGTCCAATCCTTCCTCCTCCCTCCCTCACTGGAACTCTCTTTTTAAGACAAAACCAAAAAATGCTAGAGCTTTCATTCCTTCTCTCATTCCTGTGTCTTTTGAGGGAGATGTTTTTATTCCTCCACCTGAAGTCATTCAAGCCGGAAATGAGGTGTAGGGTGAGCATCTGGTGGGGTTCTTCCTTGACAAACCTCTTTCATATACCACAGTCAACATGCACGTGAAGAAGGTTTGGAAGCTTAATGGTTCCATCACCGTTAAATCTGACGGTAACTTGTTCCTTTTCAATCTTTCATCTACGGATGATAGAAGGAAAATTATAGAAGTAGACCCACTGATTATCCTGAACAAGTTGTTCATCGTGAAACCATGGGATCCGATGATAGGGAATAGTTGTAGCACAATCAAGGCAGTCCCCATTTGGTTAAAATTATCTAACATCCCTATGTATGCTTGGTCTCACATTGGGATTAACTGGCTTTCTTCCATAATTGGAAAATTACTATGCCTTGATGAATCAACTGAGAAAATGCAAAGAATTGGCTATGCTAAATGTATGGTTGAAATAACTCCCGATCATTGCCTTCCGGATGAATTTCCTGGTCATTTGTTGGATGGAAGCATCCAACATGTTAATGTGAGTTATCTCTGGAAGCCTTCTATTTGCTCCTTTTGCAAAGAGTTTGGTCATATTAACAGCAATTGTACTAGGGGGAAGCAAGTAGAAAATGTGACAAATGCTACTGCGGCTAATATTCTTTCTGAAAAAGTTATATCTCCTACCCCTGAGGTCATTCTTAGGAATGTTGCAAATCAAAGAAGTGGTTGGCAAAAGGTTAAGACTTCTAAAGCGAAAGAAAGTAATGGGAAGCATCTTGTGTTAGGGAATAATCAAAGTGCAAATATTAATACTGGCACAAATTTGACTAGCTCTTCTTTAGTTCATCCTCAGGCTCTGGTGACTACTGAGATAAGAAATAAATATTCCGTTCTGTCTGTTGAGAATGACATGGATTGCGTTTGACATGGCATTAAGCTAAGAGAAGCAACCGTGTAGGAAGGAGAAATTGTCCAATTGAATATTGGGGTGAATGAACAGGACCGTGTTACAACTGGAGGAAATAACATGCCTAGCACCGATGATTATTTCATTCTTCCTGATGAGATTACTGCTGCTGATATTAGTACTGAGGATGAGAATAGAATAGATACTTTGCCTGATATCTTATTAAATGCAACTGGGGTTATGATAAATGGTTCCTCAATGAAAAGTAGTTTGATTAATGAGAATATTGAAAACAACAGTTTGGGGTGTGAAATGGTAGCAAGTGTTAAACCTCATCAATAAGGAATTTCTCCTACTAATCCAATCTTAAATATGACAAGTCCCAGTGTAATTCTTTCTGCAGAAAATTCACTGCAGTCATCACCAGTTAACTGTGTGCACGTGCACACTGCCCCTGTGCATGCCAATTCTCCTCTTCCGTCATCTTCTCCATCAATCCCTCCCAATTCTTCATGTTTAACCCCTTCTTCTCCCTCCTCCCTCTTTCAATCTAACCCTTCCCATGCCATACCGCAGCCCAAACCATCTCCTTATTCTTTCATTGGCAATCTACCTGGTTGGATTGCAAAACCATCTATTCCAGTCATTCCCTCCCTCTCAGATATTCCTAACCCTTCCCCTATCTTTATTGGCCCCAGTTTGATTGGCGAAAGGCTATCAAAAGGCTCTCCTTCAACAAGGAGCAAGATAGGAACGATTCATATTTCTCTTAATTCATCATGAGTTCACACCACTTGGTAACATGTAACATTAGGGGTGCTCATAGCATGGAAAAATTGGACCACATCAAGTCTCTGAGTCATTCTCACAATCTGGCCCTATTTGCGATTATTGAAACCAAACTTGATCTGTCTCGTACTATCTCAGCTAGCAATTACATCAACAGAAACTGGACTTTGCATCATAATCTTCCTGAAGCCCCGTATGGGAGGATTATGGTGATATCCAACCCTCAAATTTTCTCCTTGTCTCCTATCCTTTTCTCCCCTCAATTCATCCACTTCCATGCTTTCTTAATCCTTGATTCCATTTCCTTTTATCTCAACATTGTCTACGCTTCTAACTCCCCTTCCACCAGACAGTCTTTCCTACGTCAAATTCCTGCTTTCAAACAAGATACCCACCCTTGGCTTATTCTTGGAGATTTTAACTCTTGCCTCAACCTTGATGACAAGAGTGGTGGTCTGCCTTTAACTCCTAATGACATCCAACCTCTTAATTCTGCTATTGAAGAAGCTAATCTGATGACAATTAATAAATCTGCTTCCAAGTATTCCTGGAATAATCGTAGCCGCTCTGGCCATAGAATTCTTTCCACTATTGATCACTCCTTTTGTAACCTCAAATCACTTTCAATCTGGCCTTCCCTTTCTTCTCACCTTCCTCTTTCAATTCTGTCTGACCACTCCCCCATCATTCTTTCCACTGGCCCCCTGCCATGATTGTGAAAAGAAGTTTTAAGTATTTTAATATCTGGTCTAATGAGCCAGTGTATACTAATATAATCAATGAAGCATGGTCCTCTTCATGCTACGGTAATCCCACTTTTAAATTTTGCAGGAAATTGACGCTTGTCAAGATTTCTCTCAGAAACTGGTCCAAGAGTAATTTTAGGAAGGGTACTATGAAGTCTGAGGCCAGCAGGAAGCAACTCAAAGAAATTCAAGTTCAATCATTCAACAGTCCTAATGATGTTGAAATTGCGGCTCGTGAGAGTGTCCTATTTTCATTCCTTTCTGATGCCTTGAGGATGGAATGCTCTATGAGGAGACAATAACTTAATTTTAAATGGTTGACTGATGGAGACAGCAACACCGCTTATTTCCTTGCTTCTATCAAAGCTAAGCACGTTCATGAGCAGATTCATCGTATTCAGGATGCCAATGGCAATTTGCTCACTGATCCTAATGATATTGATAATGCTCTGATTAGGTACTTCTCTTGCCTTCTTGGAAACTCCGATAATTTTGAAGCAAACCTCAACCATATTGACATCATCGACCTCCCCTCCACTAACCAGTCCCAAGCTGACCTTCTCATCTCTGTTGTTACTAATGAGGAAATTAAACACACTCTCTTCAATATGAACAAGAAATCTAGCGGCGGTCCTGATGGTTTTAACGTGCGGTTCTTCATTCACAATTGGTATATTATTAAATCTGATTTTTGCCTTACTATTCACAACTTCTTTAATAAATTCAAATTACTAAATCAAGTCAATGCTACTAATTTAGTCCTCATTCCCAAAGCCTACCCCTTTCTGATGTTTCCTCGTTCAGGCCCATTTCTTGTTGCAATGTGTTGTATAAATGCATTGCCAAATTAACTGCTACCAGACTCAAAGCCGTCCTACCTGATCTCATCTCTGCTAATCAGGCAGCATTTCTACCCAATAGAAACTCTCTGGACAATGTTATGTTAGCGCATGAGCTTCTCAATGGGTATGGTTGTGCTAACTCAACTCCGAGTGTTATGCTGAAACTTGATCTTTTTAAAGCTTATGACAGTGTTCAATGGTCTACAATTGTTAGAGTTATGGCTCTAATGGGCTTCCCTAAGCCCTTTTTAGCTTGGATTTACATTTGCATATCCACCCCTACTTTCTCTCTTAACTACAATGGTAAGGTAGCCAGGTATTTTAAAAGCAAACAAGGCATTTGTCAAGGTGATCCGCTCTCATCTTACATTTTCCTCCTGGTTATTGAAATCCTAACTTGTATGCTTAATGCCAGATTTTGTTCCAAAGATATTAAGTTCCACCCCAAATGTAAGTAGCCTCTGATAACGTCCCTACTCTTTGCTGATGACATTATGATCTTCACTTCCCCTACTCGTGAGTCCTTAAGCAATATTAAAAAACCCTTGAGATCTTTTATTCTTGTTCTGGTCTTAAGCTTAATCTATCCAAATCAACCATCTTGTTTGCTGGCATTCCTCCCTCCTTATCCTCTGAATTGACTATTTTTTCTGGTCTCCAATCAATGCAATCTGATATGGTTAACCTGGGCATCCCTCTCTATTCGTCTAGAGTCACCTTTGCCAACTGCCTTCCCCTTTACAACAAAATTACCAAAATGCTTGCTGGCTGGGCCAATCGCTTTCTCTCCCAAGCTGGCAGACTCATCTTGATCAAATCATTGTGCTTTTCCAATATGGTTTACTGGGCTAGATCTTTTTTCCTACCTAAAAAACTGCTTCGTTTGGTCAGATGTGCAATGCTTAGGTTTTTCTGGACCGACAGCATTCATAATAGAAAACCAATTCCCTGCTCTTTTGACAGCATTGAGCAGCCTCTTTGTAACGACTATAGAATTTAATTTAATTTTAATTTATGACTTGTTTAATTTTTGAATTAAAATTGTAAAATTTATCGATTTAAGAGATGCGAGTTTCCCCGATTCAAATAGAAATTATAATAAGTCATATGAATTTGAGAATTTGTATATATGTGAATATATATGTATATATTGGATTAGAAATAAAATCTTAAATAAATGGTTTTAAAAATTAATAGAACTAAAAATAAGTAGTCATGTAAGAATAGAAATAAATATATAAGCTAATATAATAAAAAAAACAACTTTTATAATATGTACATAAAGTAAAATAAATATCTATCAAACATAAAACAAAAAAACAAATATATTAGCATATGAACAAGGACAGGTAGGTAGGGGATGAAGTAAGGCAAAAGCAATATGTATACAAGTATGTTAAAGCAAGATATCAGAGAGTTATCTTCAGCCATTAACTGATATTGTACAAAGTAACATCACCTAGTTGTACAAAATAAAAATAATAATCACCCTATAGTACAAGATAAAATATATCACCTGTACAAACATGATATCAACTAGTAAAGTTTTCTTTAATATATAATAGCCTTATCACTTCGGTTCTTCAAAAAAATGTGTAACTTCTAAAGTAAACTTCATTGAAATTTTTTTTAAAACAAACTCAACTGAGACAATAATTCAATCAACTCAACCAAGAAAATATAAGAAGAGGAAGCTTTAGCCTGCAAATCCAAACTGCTGTTTCAACATAAATGCAACTCAGTTCTTCTTTCCTGGAAATCAGGTGAGTAACCTCACTCTTAAATGATTAAGCATATATATATCTGTTGAATATTCATCTTGAGTAAGTATGAAATGTGTAAATATCAATTCAATTCTATTTAGTACATAGGCAGGTATGATATGTAATGCAGGTGAATTAACAGAGTACTCTCTGTATTTAGCTTCCAGGTCTTGCTTTGCAAAAGAAAATCAACTTAGAATTCAACTTTCACTTCATTAAATCATCATTAGACTTTGAAGTTTAAACAAAACAAGTTTGTTTATACTTAATTTAAGATCTGGAGAAGTTCATCAGTAAAATAGAGCTTTATAACATCTGAAAAATTTATTTTACAGGGAAAATCTTAACTTTATGATTAATGCGAATATCATGAAACTTGAATCAAATTATATAACTAGATTTGTTATCAAAAGATAGGATTTTTCAATTAAAGATGTAAATTTTTCATCGAGTATGCAAAGAAAAATTAGTAGATGATCTGGAAATGATCTTTGATCAATTTCCGGCCATATGTTGAACTGGGGAGAATGACTTTGTGCATGAGGGTGGAGGAACCTACTGAGATGTTGGGAAAAATCATCGGAGTTGCTCTCGATCAGTGAGGTGATGGCGGTGTGGATTTTGGGTTTCTGAACCTAAAATTCTGATGGTCGAAAATTTGTGCGCCACGGCCTCATACGAGCACCGAGTGGCTCGTGCCCTTGGGAAATGATGTCTAGCTAGATGACGAAGCGAAGGTTGTAGTTGCGCGAATTCCGGTGGTCGAGGTATCGAGGACGAGGCACTGACAGGAAAAATGGTGGTTCCAGTTTTTGTCTTCCAGGTTCAAGTGAAAGGCTCGAATTCGAATTTGCGTTTGAATCAATGATCTGAAGTTTGAAATTGAGTTAAAGTATGATAGCCGACTTGAAGAGATCATCGTTGGTGATCGGCGGGGACGAAGTCGTTGGTGCAGGTGCACATGTAGTTGCGTGTGCCAGAATTTAAGAAGATGGGGTTGAGGGTACTCGAGTAGCTCGTGTAAAATATGGTTTTGCCTCGGGTCATTCGAGTGTTTACTCGAAGCGATGGGGTTTTTTCTTTTTCTTTTTCTTGAAGCTAGTTTGTGTTGGCTCGAGACAGTGGAGCATTTCAGATTTTCGCAAACCTGACTGTTTCAAGTTTTAAAACTCAGTTCAATTTTTTAAAGCAGGATGTAAACAGTGTTTTGAAATTTAAATTCATAATTTGATCTAGGTTTTAAACAGCGTTTGAATTCAAAGTTAAAGTAAAATTTGAGATGAAACTTTTGAATCTTAAAATTGAAAAATAAAATTTGGAATTTGAAACAAGGTTTTAAAACAAGTTATCAAATGTTTAAACCTTGAATTTACAAGTTAAATAATTTATCTATTTTAAAAATATGAATTTACATAGTTAAATAAGTTAATTTAAAAGCAATTGAATGTATGAGAAAAATTTGAATTTAAAATAGATTAAAATTGCAAAGTTAAATTCGTAGTTATTTTAAATTCAAATAGTTTGAAATGGAATTTAAAAGTGAATTTGAAACAAAATGTTTTCAAAAGTGTTTGAGAAATGATAACTGAATCAATTATAAAAATTATGATTTTATCTCAAAGATAGTTCATGAAAATGTTAAGTTAAATTAATTAATGATTTGGATTTAATTAATTAAGAAAGTAAGGGTTTAATTTAATAAATTAAAGGTTTAAGTGAATAAATCAAGAACTAATTAATTTTAATCAAGAAATCATTAATTAGATAGGATTAATTAATGGATTATTTATAGTTAGTAAATTTTTATAAAATACGGTTAAAGTTGATTAATCAAGTGATTAAGCAATAATTAATTCAAGGAAAATGTAATAAATTAATTAAGTAATTAATTTGAGATTAACCAATATAAGTCAAAGGTTAATTAACTAATGAAAATGATTAAAGGTTTAATTTCTTAAATGAAATTGAAATTAAGGTTAAAAGATTATGAAATCAACTTTAAGGTTAAACTAATTAATTTATTAATTAAGAAGAATTAATTAAAGTGTTTGATAAATTAATTTATATCAAATTATTTGTAATTAATTAATAAATCAAGATTAGATAATAAATTCATAAGTAATCAATTTACTAGGAAATAAATTGAATTGATTGGGATTAAACAAATAATTAATCCTGCTTATAAATGTTTATTAAATGCTTGACCTTAATACTTATGAATGATTATATTGTATGTGATGCCTTGAATTAATTGCCCTATCCGATCTGTGATATTTTGTTCTGTATATTAAGCCGTGTATGATTATTCATTTATTTACATATTATCTGTGAATCTGTGAATGAGCGATAAGCGTTATGCTTATATCGCTTATCAACTATATTTCTATGTTTTAATCTATGATGATTGATATGGTGCACTATTGTGTTGAACCCCTGGACCACACCATACACACACAAAATATGGATTTCACGAGGAAATCGATTAAGTCACAGATTTTTGAAATGATTTTTAAAGTTGAATATTTTAAATTCAATGGTTTGAAATGGAATCGAGTTAAATGTGAAAAGTTTTGAAATGGAATTTCAAAGATAATTTTTTTTTATAACCTGATTAAGTTTTGGAATTTAAATATCTTAATTTAAATTTGAATTCAATACTTGAAATTGAATTCTATGATTTGAAACTAGGGATTAAAGATATTATACTAGTCATATATGAGTTAAACCATTTTTAAGGTATTGTTTTTGGGAGTTTGAATTAACCCAAAAGATTTAAACTTGTATAAATAAGATCGAATTTCTTCGAAACGAAAACTACTTGTTTTCAAATAATAATAGCTTTCATTTTAAAGAAAGGACCTCCAAATTATGTTGAAAAGGTTTCAAGTTTGAAATAGAATTGAAATGTTTTGAAAGCTATGAAATGAGTCTTTGATTCAAAGACCGAATAAGTTAATCCAACTTGAATTGAAATTCTTTTTGAAAGGCTATGAATGAATCTTTGGAAAAGATTTTGAAAACTATAAGTTGAATCTTTGATTTAAAGATTCAACAAGTTAATCAAATTTTGAAAACTATGAGTTAAATCTTTGATTTAAAGATTTAACGAGTTAATCCAATTGAAATTGAAATTGTTTTGAAATCCATAAATGGATCTTTGTGAAACTGGGTGAACTTTGTGAAATAAATCTTTTTGTTTAAAAGATTTGAAATGGTAATTTGTTTAAACCATTTGAAAGAAAAGTTTTGGATTATTAAGTTGTGACTTAATTGAAATTCCTTATCCATATGTTTTAAATGTTGCGCTTACTATTCGGGTTAGCCGGGAAAGGACCTTTGGGTCGTATAACCCATTCCGAATATGTGATACGTCGTTATGGATAGCATTTGAAGACCGGTGTTGAAGACCGGGTATTTGCGAGAGCTATAGGATGACCTGTCGATTGACTCTGCACCGAGTTGCTCCGGTATAGAGTTCTCCATAGGTAATGGGGAATCCGATCAGGATTGTGGATATCCGGATTGCAAGGGATTCTTTGGAAGTGCCTTCGGTTCTGTTCTAAATCCAGAACAGACTTGTATGGATAGTATGTCTGACATTACAAATTGAGATATAAAGCTGATTTCTTTCAAATATATTTCTGTTGGTGGCGAAGAATTTATTCTTTTAGCTTAACACCCTTCTCTGAGACGTACGAGCTCAGAGGTTATGTAGTTGATGGTTATCAGCAATATATTCCCAATTTGGAAATGTGACATGCTGAGTGTTGCTGTGAAATGATCATTGTGTTGATCATTTGTGATAGGATCATTTGTTTGATCGTTTATCTTGGTGATCATTTCTATAATCATTTGTTGACCCAAAGCACGACTTTTGTATAAAGCGTGGCTTTGTGGACGAGACTTCGTCAAGCCTCACAACCCGGTAATGGTCGAAACAGGAATCGTGGCGGCAAGGTTTCAGGGATCGCTTCCCTAGGGTAGGACCATTCCTTCTGGAATGGGATAGTATCATGGTATGGATCCCAGATACTTACTCATGTGGATACACTATATCTATTACTGTGTGGTGTTGTTGGAATCGAGGCCTCGTATAAAGGTCCAAAAGGACCGGGGTGATATATCTGAGGTTTCTTACTCCCTGGGAAAGGGGTAGCCGGCCTTGTTTGGCAGAGATCCATTTAGGATGCTCGGGGACGTCCTTCCAGAGGCGTTCCATTTCGGGGTTTGGGAAGTTCCTTTGCCCGACCATTTGTTGGAAATCCATTCTTCAAATACGTACCTTGTACGGTTTTAGTTGTATGACCTATCATTCACTTATGGTGGCGCCCCACTGTTTGGATGGTAGCTATAGTAGGCATAGTTCGAAATGTCTATGTTGGCTAAGATTTATATCTTTACTTTCGAATTGATTTTTACTACACTATGCACTAGTAATAATATCAAATGTTCTTTTTAATGCGTATCAAGCATCTTTGACTATCATAAGGAGAAATCTCCTCCGATTCTGCATTTGCATTGTGTGTGTGTGCGGGAGGCCTTATGGTAGTCTCATTTTTAAAAAAGCATTGCGAATTGACTTTGAAAATCTTTTGTTGAATGTTTTAAAAGATAAACTGTTTTCGTTGCTCACACCAGTCCCACAACTGATCCGGAGTTTATTGTTTCTTTCCTGAACTCTGGATGCTCAAAATTTTTCTACACGAGCAGTCTAGAGTTGGGTTTTTCAGATAGCTGGGTTTAGTAGATTATCTGGAGCTAGTTCAATCTTTGGATCAGACTGCAGTTGCTTATCTATGTGCATCGTTATTGTGAGTTCGAGCTATTGTTGGATTGGTTCTTGGAGATGGAGTTGCAGTTTTGGAGTTCTTCCTTGAAGACTATCTTAGAGTTTATTGTTCCGCGGCTAGATGTTATCTAGTTTTCTTTTCCGCTGCTATTTTATTGTATCATATCTCTGATGTATATTGATATCTATTGGATCATCTGTTGTATCAGATATTGTATCAAAGCTATATATCAATGTATTATTCTTTTATTCCGCTGTGTTATTTACTTAATGTTGTTATAAGCTCCGGCGAATCGGATTTGAACGGTCGAATCTACGGCATTCGAGTACGATGTAAAGTATGGATGTCGATTTTCGAGCGGGCAAAATCCGCGTCGTCACATTTGGTATCAGAGCTAAGGTTAAAACTTTAGCTCAGGTGTATAACACATTAAGTAGCTCATTGGAGATAGGGTGAAGTATACCCTAGAATGAGTATAATCCCTAAGATATCTGTTCGAATGCCTCAGTAAATTCTCTTACTATCCGCTGATAGTAAGTATGAGTGCAAGAAGATGACGAGATAGGGGACAGGGAAATACGACTATAAATGGTCGATACCCTGCAACAGTGGAAATAACTTTCTCTATCAATCTCTTTCGATTCGTTTCAAAATTCTTTTGATTTCTTCGTACCAGCTACAAGAAGAAGTTTCGGTGTGATGGTGGCTCTACGAATCGTTGTAGAAAATCCTTACTTAGTATCTTCATCGTTTTCTTATCACTTTCTGATTTAAACTTTAATGAATATGAATTTGAAATTTGGAATTGAAAATTTGAATAAATTGGAAAATTTAAATTGAGTTAAATCGATTAATAGAATATGAAAGATAATTTGAATTGTATCGATAAAACGATTTCATTTAAAACTAAATTTGAAATTCTGTTGTAATTTCTTGGGTCGGTCGAAGTCCGAAGAGGGACCAGTTATGTATATTTTGAGATATTCCGACTTGAGTTTGGAATTTATATCTTAAGTTTGAGAAATTATAGGAGATCAAACCTGTCTATCTCTGTGTTGTTTTCATGCTTGCGAATTTCAAGGACGAAATTCTTTTAAGGGGGAAGTTTGTAGCGACCCTAGAATTTAATTTAATTTTAATTTATGACTTGTTTAATTTTTGAATTAAAATTGTAAAATTTATCGGTTTAAGAGATGCGAGTTTCCCCGATTCAAATAGAAATTATAATAAGTCATATGAATTTGAGAATTTGTATATATGTGAATATATATGTATATATTGGATTAGAAATAAAATCTTAAATAAATGGTTTTAAAAATTAATAGAACTAAAAATAAGTAGTCATGTAAGAATAGAAATAAATATATAAGCTAATATAATAAAAAAAACAACTTTTATAATATGTACATAAAGTAAAATAAATATCTATCAAACATAAAACAAAAAAACAAATATATTAGCATATGAACAAGGACAGGTAGGTAGGGGATGAAGTAAGGCAAAAGCAATATGTATACAAGTATGTTAAAGCAAGATATCAGAGAGTTATCTTCAGCCATTAACTGATATTGTACAAAGTAACATCACCTAGTTGTACAAAATAAAAATAATAATCACCCTATAGTACAAGATAAAATATATCACCTGTACAAACATGATATCAACTAGTAAAGTTTTCTTTAATATATAATAGCCTTATCACTTCGGTTCTTCAAAAAAATGTGTAACTTCTAAAGTAAACTTCATTGAAATTTTTTTTAAAACAAACTCAACTGAGACAATAATTCAATCAACTCAACCAAGAAAATATAAGAAGAGGAAGCTTTAGCCTGCAAATCCAAACTGCTGTTTCAACATAAATGCAACTCAGTTCTTCTTTCCTGGAAATCAGGTGAGTAACCTCACTCTTAAATGATTAAGCATATATATATCTGTTGAATATTCATCTTGAGTAAGTATGAAATGTGTAAATATCAATTCAATTCTATTTAGTACATAGGCAGGTATGATATGTAATGCAGGTGAATTAACAGAGTACTCTCTGTATTTAGCTTCCAGGTCTTGCTTTGCAAAAGAAAATCAACTTAGAATTCAACTTTCACTTTATTAAATCATCATTAGACTTTGAAGTTTAAAGAAAACAAGTTTGTTTATACTTAATTTAAGATCTGGAGAAGTTCATCAGTAAAACAGAGCTTTATAACATCTGAAAAATTTATTTTACAGGGAAAATCTTAACTTTATGATTAATGCGAATATCATGAAACTTGAATCAAATTATATAACTAGATTTTTTATCAGAAGATAGGATTTTTCAATTAAAGATGGAAATTTTTCATCGAGTATGCAAGAAAAATTAGTAGATGATCTGGAAATGATCTTTGATCAATTTCCGGCCATATGTTGAACTGGGGAGAACGACTTTGTGCATGAGGGTGGAGGAACCTACTGAGATGTTGGGAAAAATCATCGGAGTTGCTCTCGATCAGTGAGGTGATGGCGGTGTGGATTTCGGGTTTCTAAACCTAAAATTCTGATGGTCGAAAATTTGTGCGCCACGGCCTCATACGAGCACCGAGTGGCTCGTGCCCTTGGGAAATGATGTCTAGGTGGATGACGAAGCGAAGGCTGTAGTTGCGCGAATTCCGGTTGTCGAGGCATCGAGGACGAGGCACTGACAGGAAGAATGGTGGTTCCAGTTTTTGTCTTCCAGGTTCAAGTGAAAGGCTCGAATTCGAATTTGCGTTTGAATCAATGATCTGAAGTTTGAAATTGAGTTAAAGTATGATAGCCGACTTGAAGAGATCATCGTTGGTGATCGGCGGGGACGAAGTCGTTGGTGCAGGTGCACATGTAGTTGCGTGTGCCAGAGTTTAAGAAGATGGGGTTGAGGGTGCTCGAGTAGCTCGTGTAAAATATGGTTTGCCTCGGGTCATTCGAGTGTTTACTCAAAGAGATGGGGTTTTTTTTTTCTTTTTCTCGAAGCTAGTTTGTGTTGGCTCGAGACACTGGAGCATTTCAGATTTTTGCAAACCTGACTGTTTCAAGTTTTAAAACTCAATTCAATTTTTTAAAGCAGGATGTAAACAGTGTTTTGAAATTTAAATTCAGAATTTGATCTAGGTTTTAAACAGCGTTTGAATTCAAAGTTAAAGTAAAATTTGAGATAAAACTTTTGAATCTTAAAATTGAAAAATAAAATTTGGAATTTGAAACAAGGTTTTAAAACAAGTTATCAAATGTTTAAAACTTGAATTTACAAGTTAAATAATTTATCTATTTTAAAAATATGAATTTACATAGTTAAATAAGTTAATTTAAAAGCAATTGAATGTATGAGAAAAATTTGAATTTAAAATAGATTAAAATTGCAAAGTTAAATTCGTAGTTATTTTAAATTCAAATAGTTTGAAATGGAATTTAAAAGTGAATTTGAAACAAAATGTTTTCAAAAGTGTTTGAGAAATGATAATTGAATCAATTATAAAAATTATGATTTTATCTCAAAGATAGTTCATTAAAATGTTAAGTTAAATTAATTAATGATTTGGATTTAATTAACTAAGAAAGTAAGGGTTTAATTTAAAAAATTAAAGGTTTAAGTGAATAAATCAAGAATTAATTAATTTTAATCAAGAAATCATTAATTAGATAGGATTAATTAATGGATTATTTATAGTTAGTAAATTTTTGTAAAATACGGTTAAAGTTGATTAATCAAGTGATTAAGCAATAATTAATTCAAGGAAAATGTAATAAATTAATTAAGTAATTAATTTGAGATTAACCAATATAAGTCAAAGGTTAATTAACTAATGAAAATGATTAAAGGTTTAATTTCTTAAATGAAATTGAAATTAAGGTTAAAAGATTATGAAATCAACTTTAAGGTTAAACTAATTAATTTATTAATTAAGAAGAATTAATTAAAGTGTTTGATAAATTAATTTATATCAAATTATTTGTAATTAATTAATAAATCATGATTAGATAATAAATTCATAAGTAATCAATTTACTAGGAAATAAATTGAATTGATTGGGATTAAACAAATAATTAATCCTGCTTATAAATGTTTATTAAATGCTTGACCTTAATACTTATGAATGATTATATTGTATGTGATGCCTTGAATTAATTGCCCTATCCGATCTGTGATATTTTGTTCTGTATATTGAGCCGTGTATGATTATTCATTCATTTACATATTATCTGTGAATCTGTGAATGAGCGATAAGCGTTATGTTTATATCGCTTATCAACTATATTTCTATGTTTTAATCTGTGATGATTGATATGGTGCACTATTGTGTTGAACCCCTGGACCACACCATACACACACAAAATATGGATTTCACGAGGAAATCGATTAAGTCACAGATTTTTGAAATGATTTTTAAAGTTGAATATTTTAAATTCAATGGTTTGAAATGGAATCGAGTTAAATGTGAAAAGTTTTGAAATGGAATTTCAAAGATAATTTTTTTTTATAACTTGATTAAATTTTGGAATTTAAATATTTTAATTTAAAATTGAATTCAATACTTGAAATTGAATTCTATGATTTGAAACTAGGGATTAAAGATATTATACTAGTCATATATGAGTTAAACCATTTTTAAGGTATTGTTTTTGGGAATTTGAGTTAACCCAAAAGATTTAAACTTGTATAAATAAGATCGAATTTCTTCGAAACGAAAACTACTTGTTTTCAAATAATAATAGCTTTCATTTTAAAGAAAGGATCTCCAAATTATGTTGAAAAGGTTTCAAGTTTGAAATAGAATTGAAATGTTTTGAAAGCTATGAAATGAGTCTTTGATTCAAAGACCGAATAAGTTAATCCAACTTGAATTGAAATTGTTTTTGAAAGGCTATGAATGAATCTTTGGAAAAGATTTGGAAAACTATAAGTTGAATCTTTGATTTAAAGATTCAACAAGTTAATCAAATTTTGAAAACTATGAGTTAAATCTTTGATTTAAAGATTTAACGAGTTAATCCAATTGAAATGGAAATTGTTTTGAAATCCATAAATGGATCTTTGTGAAACTGGGTGAACTTTGTGAAATAAATCTTTTTGTTTAAAAGATTTGAAATGGTAATTTGTTTAAACCATTTGAAAGAAAAGATTTGGATTATTAAGTTGTGACTTAATTGAAATTCCTTATCCATATGTTTTAAATGTTGCGCTTACTATTCGGGTTAGCCGGGAAAGGACCTTTGGGTCGTATAACCCATTCCGAATATGTGATACGTCATTATGGATAGCATTTGAAGACCGGTGTTGAAGACCGGGTATTTGCGAGAGCGATAGGATGACCTGTCGATTGACTCTGCACCGAGTTGCTCCGGTATAGAGTTCTCCATATGTGATAGGGAATCCGATCAGGATTGTGGATATCCGGATTGCAAGGGATTCTTTGGAAGTTCCTTCGGTTTTGTTCTAAATCCAGAACAGACTTGTATGGATAGTATGTCTGACATTACAAATTGAGATATAAAGCTGATTTCTTTCAAATATATTTCTGTTGGTGGCGGAGAATTTATTCTTTTAGCTTAACACCCTTCTCTGAGACATACGAGCTCAGAGGTTATGTAGTTGATGGTTATCAGCAATATATTCCCAATTTGGTAATGTGACATGCTGAGTGTTGCTGTGAAATGATCATTGTGTTGATCATTTGTGATAGGATCATTTGTTTGATCGTTTATCTTGGTGATCATTTCTATGATCATTTGTTGACCCAAAGCACGACTTTTGTATAAAGCGTGGCTTTGTGGACGAGACTTCGTCAAGCCTCACAACCCGGTAATGGTCGAAACAGGAATCGTGGCGGCAAGGTTTCAGGGATCGCTTCCCTAGGGTAGGACCATTCCTTCTGGAAAGGGGTAGTATCATGGTATGGAGCCCAGATACTTACTCATGTGGATACACTATATCTATTACTGTGTGGTGTTGTTGGAATCGAGGCCTCGTATAAAGGTCCAAAAGGACCGGGGGTGGTATATCTGAGGTTTCTTACTCCCTGGGAAAGGGGTAGCCGGCCTTGTTTGGCAGAGATCCATTTGGGATGCTCGGGGACGTCCTTCCAGAGGCGTTCCATTTCGGGGTTTGGGAAGTTCCTTTGCCCGACCATTTGTTGGAAATCCATTCTTCAAATACGTACCTTGTACGGTTTTAGTTGTATGACCTATCATTCACTTATGGTGGCGCCCCACTGTTTGGATGGTAGCTATAGTAGGCATAGTTCGAAATGTCTATGTTGTCTAAGATTTATATCTTTACTTTCGAAATGATTTTTACTACACTACGCACTAGTAATAATATCAAATGTTCTTTTTAATGCGTATCAAGCATCTTTGACTATCATAAGGATAAATCTCCTCCGATTCTGCGTTTGCATTGTGTGTGTGTGTGTGCGGGAGGCCTTATGGTAGTCTCATTTTTAAAAAAGCATTACGAATTGACTTTGAAAATCTTTTGTTGAATGTTTTAAAAGATAAACTATTTTCGTTGCTCACACCAGTCCCACGACTGATCCGGAGTTTATTGTTTCTTTCCTAAACTCTTGATGCTCAAAATTTTTCTACACGAGCAGTCTAGAGTTGGGTTTTTCAGATAGCTAGGTTTAGTAGATTATCTGGAGCTAGTTCAATCTTTGGATCAGACTGCAGTTGCTTATCTATGTGCATCGTTGTTGGGAGTTCGAGCTATTGTTGGATTGGTTCTTGGAGATGGAGTTGCAGTTTTGGAGTTCTTCCTTGAAGACTATCTTAGAGTTTATTGTTCCGCGGCTAGATGTTATCTAGTTTTCTTTTCCGCTGCTATTTTATTGTATCATATCTCTGATGTATATTGATATCTATTGGATCATCTGTTGTATCAGATATTGTATCAAAGCTGTATATCAATGTATTATTCTTTTATTCCGCTGTGTTATTTACTTAATGTTGCTATAAGCTCCGGCGAATCGGATTTGAACGGTCGAATCTACGGCATTTGAGTACGATGTAAAGTATGGATGCCGATTTTCGAGCGGGCAAAATCCTAGTCGTTACACTCTTTCATGTGGTGGTTTAGGTATCCTAAACATTGAGCAATGGAATTTAGCTGCGATCAGTGATCATTTTGAATCCTTACTTTCTGATAAGAAGAGCCTTTGGGTTCAATGGTTTGTCACTCATAACTTAAAAAATAAAAGCATTTGGTCTGCAGATCCTCCTTGTGGTTGCAGTTGGATCTGGCGTAAGATCTTATCTTCGCGCTCTGCATTCTTGCCTTATTTGAAATATTCTCTCTCGCGTCAAAGCAATAAGAATTTCTAGAATGATCCTTGGTTAAGTAATGGCCTCATCATGTCTGCTACTTTAACACAACAACAAATATATCAATCTGGAATTAACACTTTTGCTAAAGCTGCAGACTTCATTGTTGACAACAAAGTATCCTTTCCTCATACTAGTAACCAATATTTGAGACAATTCTGGGCGAGTATTATTAATTATCACAACTCTTTCCCTGATGCTGATTTGCTCTACTGGGATGGTAAGCCTCACTCTATAAGGCATGTTTATCGCTTATTATCTAACAGTCGATTTAAGCCTAAGTACCCATGGTATAAGACTATCTGGAATAAACTCTCCTCTCCCTCTGACAATCTGATGTTGTGGAAAGTCCTAACTAATGCTATCATGACGAAAGATAAGATGAGTGGGTTTGTGTCTGTGCCTGATCACTTGTGTGTGTTTTGAAAAAATGACATCGAAAGTGGTAAGCACCTGTTTTTTGAATGTACTTATCTGCACAAAATTTGGGAGAGAATAATGATGAAGCTTGGTAGGCCATGTATCCCTACTCAGTCTGCTCTTGAGTGGGACATGATTCTCAGTTCCACAAAGAAAAAAGATAATGCAGGTGAACTCCTGTGTTTTTGTCTCAAGAAATATGTTCATACTATTTAGAGGGAGAGAAATCAGAGATGCTTCAATAATGTGGAGCAATCTCAGCTTCAGTTGTGGTTAGTGTTGAAACACTCAATTATGAAAGAGTTACAGGTTCGCAATTCCTTCCTTTTACCCCTTCTACGGGATTGGTAAGGCTTGCTCTGCTGGCGGCTTCGAGGAGTGCTTCGAGTTATCTCAACTACTTCTCTGTTTGGTCGTCTGAGTTGTCCTGAATTTGTGCTTTCTTGGCCTCTTTGGTGGCTTCGGGGTACTCTTCGGGTTTTTCATGTCATTTCCTGCCTTGTGCTTGTAATCAGCTCTGTGCTCTTGTTATGTTTAGTTTGCTCTGTTTTGTATTTACTTTTTCTCTCTGCCTTGTTATCTCAATTGTTCATTCCTGCTCAAAGCTTGTTTTGAGTAGTTTCTTTTTTTCTTTTTAATAAAATCTGGTAGGGGCCCAGTCAACCTCGCTAGCCTTGCTAAAAATAAATAAATAAATTATTTTCCAAATATAATTTTTTAATAAATGAATAAATTCGTTTAGAAAATAATTTAAAACCGACACACGGAGTCCGTATATAATTTTCTACCCTATGATCAAGTGATAGGGTATGTGTCATTTCAACCCAAAATAGTTAAATTTTTCGAGTATATATCATTTCAACCGTATCCTAAATCAATAATTTCCAAATCAATAAAATTTCTTAGATATGTATCATTTCAATCCATAACGATTTTCCCTAATCTATAAGATCATTCGGGTGTGTATTATTTCAATCTATAGTGATAAAAGGGATATAAACATCCAATCATCCAAAATGTCAACAAATAAACATCCATCACAGTCAACAACCAAATCAGGCAATAAATCACGACAATTAACTGGTTACCATTATCAGGTACTTAACTAACAATTTAAATTCATTGTTAATTTAAATGGAAAATTAATTCAATATAAATTCAAATTAAATTTAAATGATGATTTAAATTACCAAACAGTAATCAATAAATTTCTTATCACATCATAAACTTAATTCAGCTAACATAAGAAGGTTTAGTATTTAGTAAGTGGGTTAAATCACTCACCTTTGATTTGCAATCGATTTAAAATCTAATAAAAGCTCAAAAATCCAATAGTCTTAGAATTCAACTAAACTAGTTTCACTCTGTCTGAAATTTCGATACAATCGCAATGGAAGAAACCGCATCCAAATCCGAATTTGTATCAAAAGTTATTAATGTTATACAATTGACAATTTAAAATTAAATTAAAAATAAAATGAAGGGCATATACATAAATATGTTACCTTTTCTTCCTTACAAAACACGCATGCATCATCGAAAACCCTAGCCGTCCATCAAGGCCTCACCACTGCATGCCTAACCCTACCACTGTGCCTTAATCTGACCTCGCCAGGCTCATGCTCACCTCTGGCCGCACCTAGTGGTGCCCTAGCGGCCATCACAGCTGCCGTGAAAGGCCACCGCTACCGCCCTATCTATCGCCATTTTCTGGCAAATTCCTTCAACTCCGAGACGAACCAACCACATGGATGAATGCTGCTCGACGATCTCTATAACATTGTGCCTTCCAATCATCAATTCATCGATGATCCGTCCTTAAATCCAAAACCATGGCAACAGATGGTTGAGAAAGATCACCAAAATCTAGCCAAACCAAGACTCAATTGCAAAATAGATTGCAGATGTAGATTGCGCTTATCGAGAGCTTCGCAATGATATATTATTCGATTGGTTTTGTGGAGTTTGAATTTTGAAGTTTGATTGAAATTGAAATTAGGGTGTTCTGCCATTTGGAAGGAAGATGAGATAGAAATAGGCTATACGTACATCTTACGGAAATTAGAATAGAATATACTGTTAGGGTTTCAGAACACATCTATTTATATAGATAAAGATGGATAAGAATGAATGTATAGATCGAATTGGGTCGAAACGATAAAAACGACATAAAAAGCCCGTTTTGTTCCTAAAATGAAAGTAGGTCATCACATATATCAAAATATAGGTTTTCAATATTGTTAAACTCAACGGAACTAGTTTCATACCCTAATTCCATTGTATACAGAAGTCAGCTTTCAAAATCAAATCATAGTCATTTAAATTCCTTTAATTGATTTCTACGCATTTCAAGCTCGCACGATCAAATGATAAGTACAATCATTACGAAACCTGAAATCCTATAATAATTCACTATTATTGATCTGTTGAAACTGGCTTCATCAAAATCCGAGATAGTGCCCAAAAAGACATATTTTCACATTAATTAAATAAAATATTATTTTAAAAAAATTAATCAATTTTAAAATTATAAATTAAAACTTAACAATTTACATCATTCTTGATTACACAGAATTGATAATCTTTTACAAATACAATTTTCCACATTAGATCCAAGATTTAGATATTGCGCTAGTTTCAGCGTTCAATTACAACTGCAATAAACCCTAGTTAATTATATATTTAATATCAATCAGATTCTTATACTTTCGGTTTGCATTCTTATTATCGAGTGAACTAATTACCATATGAATATAATTAACATTAGTCTACATTTTATTACATTCATATTTTACAGTTATGGTCTTAACTCATATTAACGATAATATTTAATTATACTAAATTCACATTGATTTCCAAATTATTTTAATGGATTAAATAATAAATAAAACAATTTTTATACATCAATAATTCACTTTTATCTACATATAGTTTACAAACAAGGATTTTTAATTTACATACAAATAATTGATTTCACATTCTATACTAAAACCAACTAAATTGAATAACACAATATTTCACCATTATATATACAACATTGATTGTATTCCTTATTTACAATTATAATCAAATTAACTTTACAATTATTTCAATTGATCGAATTACATTAAAATAGTTGTTAATAACATTCAAACAATATCATTAAATCATATTCTAATTTTTTTCTCATAAATAAACCATAAATTTTATTTACTCACGATATTAAATTTCAAAATCTTATTTAATTTAATATTTTAATTATAAAAATACGGGTCATTACACTCCAATTGACTTGGTCCAACGTGGATCTTGTAGTAGGCCTTTTCATCTTCAACAACCTCATATCTAAATCATTCTCAATGAAAACATCAAAAATGTTTACACCAAAAATGGACATGTAGAAAGTGATATGGTGATGATGAAGAGAATTTGTATAATATATAGCATTGCTTAATAGTGTTACTTAAATGATTTAAAATATGATTCTATCTTAAAAATCTATAAACACTGAATTTGGTTGTAATGCCATGCTAGTGCCAAAGTAACGTCGTGAACTTTAATATTCAAAGTGCTTGATATTAATTGCTAAATGAATTCATACTTGTGAGTTATAAAATCGAATCTGAGTAGTCTCTTACTTTAAAGGTTATATTAATGCTTAAGTGCTTGTAATAATTGTGGTGCCTTTAGAATTTTTGATAGCTTTCTAGAAAATTTTGGATGTCCTTATGTAATTATTGAAATATGTATATAAATTGTTATATGTACATTTATTTAAGTTACAAAACATACTAGCACTAAATGAGATTTAATATTAGTAAACCTTTAAATATGGAATTAAATAAGGTGTTCAAATTTTGGAAGGAATATGGAGGTTAGCTATATAGTGATATGACATGGGTGAAAAGGTGTTTGTTGGGATGTTGAAAAAGGAAGGAAATGCTTTATTGAAAATTTGTCTTTTCCCATTCCTTCTCTATAAGTACTAGCCTCCACTCTCATTCTTATTTGATTGAAAACCCTAAACCTAACCACCATAATTCTACCAAACTCTAAACTACAAGCCTCTTCCTTGGTGATGAGTAGGAATATCGAAAAAGTAAATTCATGTTTTAATTTAATACACCTGACACAATACATGTTTAGCTTCACCCATTAGTTTGATTGTTACATGATTTTATGAATTTATTTAATAAATCTTATTTTCTAGATTTAACGCTAATGTATAATTTTAATAATTATTAGCATATACATGTTTGAATTGTTTGAAAAATTATAATTAAAGGAAAGTAATAGTAATCCTTGCTTCTAATTTTGGCCATAGTTTATTAATACATATTCAGATTACATATTCAATGTAATATTGTTCACATAATTGCATTTATATTAGTAGCATTTAAAATACGAATGAAGTTAACAAAGTATATTTATGCAATACATATGTTTAAAATCCAAATTTTATGATGCTATACATCAATAGCAATATTTTCAAGCTATTAAATTATGTACATATTTTATGATATAACTATTATATGTACTTATTTACATAACTAATAAATCATATGCTTATCTTAGTTGCTTCATGGTTTTTGGGTATTTCCAACACCTCATTACGGGCGGTGGCCTTGTCGGAGCTCGATAATGAGGTGTAATGGGTGGTGGGCTTGCCGAAGCTCATTCTAGTTGTACCTGAGTCCTATACATTTTTATTATATTTTGATTAGCTACCTGCCAGGCATGTTGGCGGCACCTTTGTTTTCATTGTACACACACATGTGTGTGCTCTTCTTTTCTTTAGAGGATTACACATTTCTCTCAAAATAAATCATTCGCTTATATATTATACAATGAGTTAGATTCTTAAACTATAAATTATATCAAACCTCAAATGGTTAAGTTAATAATGATATATATATATATATATGTATGTATGTATGTATGTATGTATGTATGTATGTATGTATGTATGTATGTGAGTGTGTGTGTGTGTATATAAAATATACATATGATATTAATATGTATGCATACACACCATATGCATACTTGTATTAATATACTTAAACATATGTACATATACTTACATACATACATACATACATACATACATACATACATATATATATATACACGCATATAGCATTTGGAGGACTTCATATACATATGTATTAGTACATTAGATGTATATACATTGGCTATAAATCCCAACAACTAGATATATATGTGTGTATGTGTGTGCATATGTATACTTAAACTGGTTTGGTTGAATTTGGAGATTGTTAAGATTTTGGGCTTTTATTAGATTTTTAATCGGCTATAAATCAAATGTGAGTAATTTAACCCATTCATGCAATACTAAAATTTCTTATGGTTAGTTGGATTGAAATTATGAAGTGATAAAATTTTATTCATTGCTGTTTAGGAGTTAAAATTGACATTTAAATTAATATTGAATTAAATTGCTAGTTAAACACCGATAATTGATAATCAGTAACTGTTGTGATACATTGGTTGATTTGGATGTTAATTGTTATTGTATGCCTATTTATCGATGATGGATGTATGGTTGTTTATTTATTTGACTTATTCCTGTTATTAACTATTTATTTATTGACATCATTTATATTATCATTTGGACCATTGGAAATGAACTAAGAAATATGTTGAAATGATATATACCTATGACATTTAATTATGGGTTGAAATGATATATATCCATCCATGTAAATAAAATTGAATTAACTGATCACTTGGTTATATGGTAGAAAATTATATACGGACAACGGATTGGTGAAATTAAATGGTTTCAAAGTCTTGAATTTAAATTAGTTTAAATGATATTGTTTGAAAGAAAATAAAAAATTGGATTTATTAAATTGAATTATTTTCTAATTCGAGCTTTGAAATGTTGAAATTGAAACTGTTAAATGAAAATGTTTACGGATTTAATTTGAAATCTTAAAGCGGATATTGGAATACGATTTGAATTTATTGGAAATGAATAATTAAGAAGATTTATATATTAATGTAAACTTTGAATTTAGTTTAATTAATACGGTTTAAATTGGTATTTCAAATTTTGGAATGTGAAATGGTTTTAAACTAAATTGTTTGTAACGAGAATTTGAATTGAAAATTTCGGCCATTTGCATAGAACCGTCTAAATTGAATCTGAAGTAAAGTTTGAAATTGTTTTGAATTAAGGCTGATTTAAAATTGAAATTTGAATATGAAATGACTTGATTTGGAAGTCGAACAATTGATTTCGCAGTGATTTGGAACATGAGTTCAAATTGTTGTGAAAGAATGAAACAGTTTTAATATAAACTATTTTAATATATAAATTATTCTAAGAACCAAATTATTTTAATATATAAACTATTTTTTCTAAACTATTTTCAATATTAAAACCTATTTATATTCAAAACTGTTTTTCAATATTAAATATTTTAATTATCTAAACTATTTTCAATATTAAAACTATTTTATATACAACTATTTTCAATCTTTAAACTATTTTCAGTATTAAAACTATTTTAATTATTCAAACCCATTTTCGATATTCAAACTGTTATGAAGGGGGAACTATTTAGATTTAAATCATTGATTTAAATACTAGTGTTTTGATATGAAGGTATAGCCTGTTTGAACCATTTTCAATATTAAAACTTTTTTGAGGGGCGAACTATTTAGATTTAAATCATTAATTTAAATATTTTTGTTTTGATATAAAGGTATAACCTGTTTGAATTCGAAATGATTTTTTAAGTGAATCTGGTATTTTGATATGGAATATGACTTGTTCTTGAAATTTAAAAGAACTAACCGGTGTGAAAAATGATACTTGGTTGTTAAAGAGACCGGGGTCGAACATTGGCATACTCTCTGCCGATACCAGAACAACTTTAACAACTGTGTATGCGATGGATGTTATCCACTATATAGCGGTCGAATTGGCGACATTTATTGGAATGAAGAAAGTGAACAATGATGGATGACCCTGATACTTGTGTCAATTTGAAATGACTAAAACAGGAGCCTATGTCTGGCCAAGGGGTTAGCTAACTTTAGGGGCCATCACCCTTTTGTATTATATTGATTCTTGACTTGATCAGTGCACATTGATTTGATTTGGAGTGGTGGACTCGGTCGGCCATTAGGGGTCACGACCAGCCGGAAAGGGTAAACTGGTACAATCCTACCTTGGGCATTATCTCACGTGCCTTGTCATACTTTTATCCTTATAGGCAACCACTACGACTTTGTTTTAGTGTTGTCTTATCACGACGTCTCCTTGGCTATCGACGTTACTGGTGATGCTACTAAGGCTAACTGTAGGACAATGCTTAAAAATGTGGTAAGGCGGATCAATGTAAAGCCATAATGCTATTTTAATACTTTAATTTACTGATAGACACTACATATGTAGCATATCTTACTACATATAGATAGTTTGACATATCCTTAGGAGATGGAAAATCCCATAACATCTCTTAAGTTATTGCACTCACGTTGTACACTTGATAGAGATGGAAAATCCTGTAAACATCTCTGAATCTATTACACTCATATTTACTTGTTATTGATTTAACTTACATAATAATTTTTAGTTCTAACTCGAGTGTTTTGTATTTTTATTACGCTTGGGTCAGCCTAAGTATTTCAGTGTTTGAAGACATTATTCCTTGAAGATGGAGATGGAGTTTGCTAGACCGTATTTATTATTATTATTCCACTGCATTATTTTGGTATGTTGATTGTACATAGATTTTATTGTGAAAATTGTGTAATCAAATATATATTGTATAACAGCTTCATAATTTGATTCTTATACATTCCATTGCGAGATTCTGTGTTTTACTTTCCTTCTTTTCTCTTATTTTCTTATTAAACCACATTGACAATCCTTCCTTTTGAATGGTTTGAGTTAGACATGTATGGTTTATCGTCGACTTTAACAATACAAAAAGGTGGGCCATCACAGTTGGTATCGGAGCAAGGTTTAGGGATACTTAGCCAGTTGGGGTTAACTCATCAGAGATAGGGTTAGTAATACCCTAGAATGAGTTTGAGTATATATATATATATATATATATATATATATCTATGAGAGAGCGTATTTGTTAGTGCTACAAAACTATTTTGTATTGTGTTAATTTGTTCAGTTGAGTATTTATGAATTCTGATCGATATATAGGACGTTATGGCATTGATAAGGATTTCTAAACACCTAAACAGGGGTAGACCGACACAATTTATTATTTTTGAAATTGTTAAATGAAATGGTTTTACCTAAAACTATATTTTATATATAAAAAAGTAATAGTTTTCATAAATTGATAATCTTTTGGTGTGTTGGTTGTTAATGTAACAACTCAAATTCCAATTGTTTGGATTTTTTGCAATAATGCTAAAAACCAAGCCCACTAAAGCCCGAGTTAGGTATTTGGTATCCTGTAAATAGGCAAAGACAAATGTATCAGAGCTCAATAATTTATCTCACAGATGGATTGACTAAAATATAATAGAAAGTAAATACTCACCCAAATAATAAAACTTTTTAAGCAAGTGTCATAAGTTAAGAAGTCTCTTCCATCTACCTAACCTATAGGATGTTATGAGGAGGGGGTCAGAACAAAAGTTCTGGTGAATAAATAAATTATATACTTCTAGGCATACTTCTACGTATACCGTTTTATTTCCATTTACTATTATAATAGGTTAATTAGGTTACAATACTCTTGCTTCTGTTCGTGAACCGTGCCCATCTACTCCATAGTAGATTAAAACCTAATAACTAATACATATATGTAGCTATATCCCAAGGACCATATTGGTTCTACGTACTACCCATGGTACCTTTCGTATCTACCTCGAAAAGGGCTCCATCGTCTTGCTTCGAGAGAGTTCCGTAATTACATTTATAAAGGACTGCCTCGCAAGGCCTACAATACAGATGCTCCATTGTCTTGCTCCATAGCTATATCTGTAAAGGACTGCTACATAAGGCCTACAATATAGATATTCCACTGTCTTGCTCCGCGAGCGTTCCGTAGCAACATCTATAAAGGACTTCTTTGTACGGCCTACAATACAGATGCTCCACTGCTTTGTAAGGCCTACAATACTGCTTTTCTCATCGTGGCTACGGCCACACACAGCCACCCCTCAACTAACCAAAATACTTCTAAAGAGTTAAGTACCATGCCCTACTGCAAATAATCTAACATCCAAATGACGGTGAAAGAATCATTCGTCTGTTGGTTTAACTCTGGTCTTTCCCAAAATTGTTCTTGGTCTTGATGCTGGACGATATCCCCATGCGACTATCCATAAACTTACTTACACATACTAGACATATGAATACCCTACTCCGAACACTAAGCCCTTCTAACTGCCTACAAAGGTCTAATTTGTTAGAACTACAATGCAAATGCAGTCAAAGCATACTCTCTTGATGAAACACCTACAGACCTCCCTTTAGAGGTGCAGCTTTGTTTGGCCTACCCAAAGGGCCATCCTAGAGTACCCTCACGTCCATTGAAGTCTCGTACTTCCTTGAAGCCTAAAAATATTAAGTTGGACGTGCTTCTCCATTTCTGAAATCCGTGATGAACTACTTTGTTAGGCTCTTCATCCTTTGGGCTACTCCAAACGCATCTCACTCTTAACGCAATTTAAAAGATTAGACCCTAAGTCTAATCTTTTAATTTGCATTTAGTTTTCTTTTCTTATTCTGTTGGCTACTTATTTACCCTAATTAGCAAATTCTTACCCTCGTCTCACTTCTGGCTATTGTGAGACCACCATTGATCTAATAGGGAATGATGTTGGTATTGCCACTTCTATTACCTTACTTACTTAACTCAATTTAAGTCTTAAGTTTATCAAATAAGCATCTTCTATTATCTCTATTCTATTTTCTTATTAACTTAATTTAAATCTTAAATAAGCCTTTCCATTCTTTCTACTTTAATTATAACCTATGTTATAATTTTACTTGTAATTGTCACTTTTATCTTCTTTCATAATTTGTATATGATTACAAGTGTCTCTAATCTGTTCTAGGCTGTCTTCTTTTATTATGATATAGAATTCTCTTTAATTTTCTTATATTATATAATTCACTTATCATAATAACTATATTATTTTATAGTTTGCATAGTAAATGAAGATCTAGGTTCATTATCGTTTACAGTTGCAAATTCTTTTCTAATAATTAACTTGATTCCTTTTATACTTCATTTTATTTTCTTCTATTCTAGGAAGTAATTCTATTTTATTTGGTTAGGTATGAAAACTAAACTAAAAATCCATTTCCATATTCCAATACTAAATAATACTATAAACAATAATTCGTAACTGCAAGGTATTTCTTTTATTATTTTGGAATAGTGTAAAGTACAGTGGTTTCTCTATTTTACACTAGTTTCCTTTTTCTTTCTTTTGTTCTTGCAGTTTTTATCGTTATCTTTTAAATATTAAATTGTAGAAATGTACCATATTTTCTAAACCAATCAATTAATCCATTACTTAGTTCCAAATCAAGTTATTGGATTAATTTATTATTCCCGTTTTAGCGTAATTTATTGCAGAATTCCATCTTTCTAGCTTTATTCCAACTTTTCTTATTTTACATCTAATCTAGTATTTCCCACTTTAATCCATAATCACGAATTTTCTTTTTAACTATATTATTCGCGTACAAAAAGTATAAAAAGAAACTAGCATTTAGGCTAAACTATAACTTCAAAGTAGATGTAAATAACTGTTAATTTCTTACATTTCAGCATAACTAATTAACAGAATTAATTATTGAAATGCTGAATAAAATTATTTAACGAGAATTTAATGATGATATATAATAAACGTAAAAAATATAATTAAATCCACTCACATAGCTAACTTTCCATATCTCCCAGTTTTTATTTCAGATCTGTCCCTAACATCTATATTCACCTCCCTTGTAATCCCTATTTGGAATTACAAACGATATATTTACATATCTATAATATTTGAAAGAGAAAAGGAAGAGATTTGTATTAGAAATATAAAAAAAAACTCAGATCTAGGGTTTTGCCTTTGACATAGCCTTCTGATTTGAACCAATTACTTATTCCCTAATTAATCATATTCTATTTCTATTTAGATCTAAATTCGTGTGAATTAGATCTAAAATTTCGTTATTAAGAAAGTGTAGAAGAGATGGAAAAATGGTAGAGCTTCTGTAGGCAAGAGAAAAATAATGAGAATAAAAATGAGGCACGCACCTATGTTTATAGTGGTTCAAATCAGTGCTAACTATTAGATATAAAACCCTAAAATCTAAAGCGTGCATTCAGACTATGGACATTAAATTAATATGTATTCTTCTGCGTTTGTTTTTATTTTAAGCTGATTCTCCAACAATCTTTTTGTTAATCACTTTCCCCTTCTCTCTCGCAATCTATGAAAACATATATTTTTAAATGTGACATTTCATTTAAATAAGATTCCCCTATTTATCACCCAATTAATAGATTTCATATATACCTAAAATTAATTTACTATCTAATTAATTCCTTCCTGCACCATCGTTCCTTACCAAATTAATATGCCAATCAACACTATATTAATTCGTCACATTCATGCATATTAATTTATTTTATTCCCACAATTATTGCATGCATATATTCTATAATTGAATTTTGAATCACAATCTTAATTATACATGTTACCATAAGTCATCATGTTTATTAATTGTCAATTGATTACTTGCGTAAATTAGTCTTGGTCTATTTTATTCTCTTGCACTTACATATATGTTTCTAATCTTATCAATTAGTTGCTACTATATATGTTCCCTTTCTTGTCAATTCCTGTCAATTAATCACCTCAACTAATTAATTAAATATTAATTTCCCTTTCAAACAAATGCCATCAATTAATCTTTCCTATTAATTGATTTTATATAATTTCTCTCCCTAATTTATTAATTATACAAATATATATGTATTCCAAATAATAGTAATTAGTTGCCCCATTTACAAACATTTCTTTATTTTAAAATTTCAAACGAACTTAATTAAATTATTTGCACATATAACTGTAATTTAAAGCGGGGTGTTACATTCTCCTCCCCCTTAGGAAATTTCATCCTTGAAGTTTGATAAGGGTTCAATTATGTAATTTCTCGTATTAGTCACATCCATTTTGTGTACATCTAATTTTGCAACAATCCGTGCAATGCAAAGTGCAACACATCATAAAATATACGCATGTACAAGAATTTCTATGCGGTACCTCCTATATAAATGCTTTTTCCTTTATAAATTCCTTTTAAAACATGATGCACACATCTTAAATATACTTGCAATTTCTACATGAATGTAATCTTTTGAAAACTGAAAACATTTTTCATTCGATTTTTCCCACACTCCTACTAAATAGGAGCATAATTCAATAAATTTTTACGTCCAAACCTACCACATAGTTTTTAATTTTCGAATTTTAGAAAATTTTAATTTTCCAAATTCAATTTCTTTTGTTATAAAGAAGGTGGAAAACGGAAAAAATTCATATTTCTTCGATTTTCTGTTGAGCACATCTTCTTCCGTACTTGGGATTTAGGCTACTATTCTAAAAAAATATTTACTTCCCCAAGCACAGTTTACATAAGAAAATATCTAATTTTAAATTTTTCTCTCGATGTTTCTGTCGCTTTCTTTAGATTTGTTATTTTCCTTTTAGTTATCTTATTCTGCTTTTACTCTTTTTTATAGCAATTAAACACGGCTATCATCTAGGGCAAGGAGGTCTAGGACCATGTCCACTTTGACATAAAGATGTCCTACTCTAGGAATCCAAGTAACTCATACGCTCCTCCAGCTGCCTATTACTTGTTACCAACTTACGTTGTATTACTCATGATGAATAAGATCTATTCATCTCTTCTATTTCATGCTCAAAAGGAATAACTAAGTTTCATTTATTACAATAGATAAGGGTTTTAATCTATGTAGTCTCTATCTAAAAAGACAACTAAGCTTGGGGAAATTTTCCCTTTACCTTTCATTTTTCCCCACTAAGGTCTACCTATCCCAACCACGTGTTCTTATCATCTTACTAACATAATTTCACTATTCTTCTATAGTCTGCACATGACACGACATTTCTAGGTTTTCACTAGTGTCATATACACCTAGGGAACTTTTATCATTATTATTAAGAGTAAATACTGTAATAACCTTATACTTCTTCCATTACACCTAGGAAATAATTCCTTTCTTCTCCATATTTAAAAGTATGATTTGGTTGGTATTTATCAATTTTTCTTCAAAAATTAAAACTTCTAAATTTTATCTTTCAAAAACTTATATACTTTTCCACCAAATCATCTTTTTTTTAAACATGTCTTGCATGTTCTTAAAACATTTTTCTTTTTTCTTGACTGTCCTCACATGTTTTCAAATATCCTTCTTTTTTTATAAATTTTCAAATTTACTAAAACTGGGGTAAATAAGAACAATTATTTTATCAAAAATCTGTTAACTTTCCTATTCTTCCAATTACTTAACTTTGAAGGAGTTACTAACTTACTACACTTACTGGTTTTATACTTAATGTATTGGAATTACTTTCTCTTATGAGAAACCATTAATGCTAAATCCTTCTATGAATCCTTTAAAGGAGGATTTCATGTTTAATTATAAGGAATGTATTTAATATTTTATCGAAATAAGCTATACAAAATATGGTGCTTTCCATACTTTGTTCATCTCTTTCATGTATTCCTTATAGCTTGCATAAAACATCTTTATTTTTTATTCATAGAAAATTATATCATTATTCATTTCATTCCAATAGAATAAGGTATGTTTGCTCTATATTTACATACGTAAGATATTTCCTACTAAATTCATTAATTTATCATGCATTACTTTTCAAAAGAACTCATTTTTAAAACTTTTTAATAACTAGAATATTTTCACGCGCTTATTTAAATAATAAATATACATACAAACCACTTTAGAAATTATCTCCAAAACTCATTTAGGTCAAAACAGTTGTTGCGTAAAACACCGTTATTACAACCCAAAAATACTAATATATGGATTAAATTAAAATAAATATTAATAAATCTCGTATGCTGTGTAAAAACATTTACTTTGGGAGTCACCTACTATAACAATAGTGTCATAGTCTATGCTGCCATTATTTTTATTGAAAACATTTATTACAATAATAAATGTTGTAACCTACATTTTCGATACTTAACACACTCTAGGTTTTTATATTTAAAATTATTGTTTACCTACAAAGAAACTAGCGGGCTATACATGCTCTATAATTCCTTAAAAAGAATTTCACTTTTAAAAAAATTTACGTCATATAAAAACCAATTTAAATTTTGTATCGCTTATTTTATCAAAAACCCAATATTTACTTCCTCAAATATAGTAACAATTATATTTTTCAACTTTTTCAATTTAGTAGTTTCATTTATATTAGGTTAGACCTAAAGTTAATTTTCTTCATACTAAAAACCTCTTATTCTTCCCGAAATAAAAAACACTCTCCCTACTATCCCTAAGGAACTTCCCTACTTCCTAAAACATATGGATACAAATTTTCTCTCAAAACATGGCTTATCTGTATGTTATAAATCGGTATAACATAGGGCTCTACATACTTGGGTCATCCCAAACCCAACTAGCAAACTATGCACAGATATACTTGTAAAATCTTTTCATATGTTAAAATCTATAGTTGGGACTATTGGATTTTAGTATATGATATATTTATATTTTATTCAAAAATAAAAATATGTTCACTCACTATCTACCTAGGAATCATGAACCTAGGCGCTAATACCAAATGTAACAACCCGAATTCCAGTGGTTCGAATTTTTTGCATAACTGCTAAAAACCAAGCCCACTGAAGCCCGAGTTGGGTGTTTGGTGTCCTACAAATAGTCAAAGACAAATATATCATAGCTCAATAATTTATCTCACAGCGGGATTGACTAGAATATAATAGTAAGTAAATACTCACCCAAATAATAACACTTTCGAAGCAAGTGTCATAAAGATGAGAAGTCTGTGTCATCTACCTAACCTGTGGGATGTTATGAGGAGGGAGTCAGAACAAAAGTTCTGGTGAATGAATAAATTATATACTTCTAGGCTTAATTTTACATATATTGTTTTATTTCCATTTACTCTTATGTTAAGTTCATTAGGTTGCAATACTCTCGCCTCTGTTCATGAACCATGCCCATCTACACCATAGTAGATTAAAACCCAATAACTAATACATATATGTAGCTATATGCCCAATGACCATACTTGTCCTTGGTACCACCCATGGTACCTTTCATATGCTCCTCCAGGGTTCCACCATTTTGCTTCAAGAGCGTTCCGTAAATACATCTATTGTAACAACCCATAATTTTTAACGACTATATAACATTATTAATTAAATTTTTAAAAATAAATAATAAATTGTTGAAATGAAAATTTGATATTGGGAATACGTCTATTTAAACATAGAAAATAGTAAATTTTTGTTGGAAAATATAAATGATGGTTCTGTTGTGTAATTTCCAATTTCAATTTAAAATCAGCTAATGTTTGATGAAAATAAAATATTTTCGAAAACCTGGATATTTTTTATATAACAAAATTGTAAATCATCTTTTGAGTGAGACGTTGTAATTCGTTTCATCAAATTTGGAAATATTTATCCCCGTTTATCTTATTTTCGGCGAATTTGCAGTAGTTTGGCAGCGAAATATTGACTTTTGATAGGATGGTCATATCGCTGATACCTATGTACCATTCTGTTCGTCTCGTCGTGCTGATCTCCATAGTATATTCATTGGTACATTTCGACGTCCGATACGCGGCGAAATCGACAAAATGATTTTCCATATCGATTTCATATTTTGGGCTTTTGGATTTTCATTGTCTTTTCATCATCCACCGTGATAATCAATAACCATCAGCCATTAATATTCCCAACAATTCAGCTTTTGGACTTTTACTACCCTTACATTCAATTATATGGTGGTTCGTTGCCTTCCTCTCTGTGCATTTGGCATTCCTCTCCCTCTCTCTCATTTTCTTTCACAAAAAAATGTATGATGATATTATAATATATATATATATAAATTAGTTTATATAACAGTTTTCATATTTTTGAGATCTGAAGGCCGCACTTCTCCTATGCTTGAGATTCTCAATCGCATCCAAACGCTTCCCCTCGCTTGAAATGCCACGCTCGGCCTTCCCATCGAAACCCAACAACCCATCCGAAATCACATGCCTCACTCCCACTTATTCGCCACAACACTATAACCACTGAACACCTATTTCCCATGACCATGCAATGAGAGCCGCCACCCATCCAAGCCTCCACCTTTTGAACCCACGCTACCACCCGCACCTTCATCAAAACCAGCAAACACCCACGTCCCATATCACAACACTTTTCCTCCTCTCGACCGATCCGCTTCTAGTCATCTCTACGTTCGACCTTGAATAGCCCATCCACCGTGACAATAGCAGCCAAATACCACGGCCATCACAACAGCCGACCCACTACCTGGATCCGCCTTCATTTTCCGTAGTCCAACCATCGCCTCACCCTTGCTACCACCGCCCATCCTCCCCACTAGATCCAAGCAGCCTATAACCTTCACCTGATCATCCTCTCACACTTGAGTGCCTTCGAGTAGCCAATCCCCTAGACTGAATGCAACCTTGCCAAAACCCCGCATCGACAGCCCATATCCTCTCCAAACCCGCCCTCAAGCAATGCCTGTACCCTAAGCGCCAGTCTTGAGAGGCAGTCGCCACTTCCCTCTACCATTTCACTCCCTTGTCAACCTCGCCTGCGCCACCTAGCACCCCATTGCCATAGTCCTCCACGCCGTAGTTTCCAGCCTCCCTACTGTCGACACAGCAGACCTAAGCAGCAGCCACATCTTGTAACGCTTCGATTTTTCATTGCCGAAAAACCGAATAGTTATGGGTTTTAAAAAGAATTTAAGAAAAGAAAAAGAGAGAAAAATGTAGAAGATAGAGGGAAAAGAAGATAGAAGAATTTTAAAATAGAAGAAAAAGAGAAATAGAAGAGAAAGAAAATAGAGAAAATAGAACGGGACAGAAAACAACAGAACAACATCAGAATCTCACAATTCGCAGCGGAACAACATATAATAATAAATGAATAATCTTTAAACAAAGAACTATATCAGTTATTACATTTTATACATTACATTACATCATATCATCAGAGTGTACAACAACAACAACAAACAGTGCAGCGGAAAAAGAAATACTATATAAACTAGTAATACGCCATGCCATCCAGCTTGCCTCCAGCAATTCCAGAATATCCAGAATATCCTGATAAACCTTAACTCTTGACTGCCCGTGTGGAAATTGGTGGGCACCCAGAGTTTAGGAAGGAAAACAATAAACTCCAAGTCAGTCATGTGACTGGTGTGAGAACTCAAAACAGTTTATTTATCTTTAAAATCAAAATAGAGAGATATTTTTAAATTCAATTCGCAATGCTTTTAAAAATGAGACTACCATAAGACCTCCTGCCACACACACAATGCAAACGCAGACTTGGAGAAGATTTCTCCTTATGATAGTCAAACATGCTTGATACGCATTTAAAAGAACATTTCATATTATTATTAGTGCATAGTGTAGGAAGAAATTCATTTCGAAAGTAGAATATAAATCTTAGCCAGCATAGGTACCATTATATTATGCCTACTAATAGCTACCATATTAGATGGCAGGTTCTACAACTAAAACCGTACAAGTCACGTATTGTTTCTTTGGATTTCCAACAAATGGTCAGGCCAAGGAACTTCCCATTGCCACGTGAGAATGCCTCTGGAAAGACATCCCCGAGAACCAAACCGGAACTCTGCCAACACAAGGCCGGGTTACCCCTAACTGGGTAACTACTGACACGAGTACGCCATTCCCCGATCGTAAACGACCTTTCTCACGGGATCCCCAAAACCAACAACCACAAAGTAATAAATTCGTAGTAACCACATAGGTTAAATATCTGGGCTCCATACCATGATACCACCTCTATCCAGAAGGAAATGTACATACCCTAAAGGGTGCTACCCCTCATAACCTTGCCGCATCTTTCCTGTTTTGACCATTTCCGGGGTGTGAGGCTCGACGAAGTCACGTCCACAAAAACATACTTTATACAAAAGCCATGCTTTGGGTCAACAAATGATCAACACAATGATCACTAAGATAGACGATCAAATAAACGATCCTATCACAATAATCAACACAATGATCATTTACAGCAACACTCAGCATGTCACATTACCAAATTGGGAATATATCGCTGATAACTTCAACTATATAACCTCTGAGCACGTACGTCTCAGAGAAGGGTGTTAAGCTAAAAGAATAAATTCTCCACCACCAACAGAAATATATTTGAATGAAATCGGCTTTATATCTCAACTTGTAATGTCAGACACACAATCCATACAAGTCTGTTCCGGGCTCGAACAAAACCGAAGGCACTTACAAAGAAGTCCTTGCAATCCGGATATTCACAATCCTGATCGGATTTCCCATCACTTAGGGAGTCTCTATACCGTTGCAACTCAGTGCAGAGACAATCGATAGGTCATCCTATCGCTCTCGCAAATACCGGGTCTTCAACACCGATCTTCAATGCAATTATAACGACGTATCACATATTCGGAATGGGTTATACGACCCCATGGTCTTTTCCCGGTTAACCCGAATAGTGAGCGCTTATTCAAAAATAAGTGTAGCATTCACATTCAATCAAATCACATCAATTACCCATTCAAAGGGAAATATTGATAGTCGGTTATTGAACTATCAATGGATATGCACAACATCACCAGATTCCAAATAATTTTCTAAATTATTTATTTTCCAAAATATCTTCACTAGATATGTAATTTCAATACTTCAAAAATAAATCAATATTTATTTTTAAACCAATTTCACTTTCTTTTATAAATTCCTTAGTGAATTTACGTTTCACAATATCTATTGATATACGTTTTCAATTATCCATTTTCAATTTATCTTCAAAAAGATAAATTCTCAAAATATTCACTTTATATTGGAAAACATTTCCATACTTATTTATTCATAAGTAATTCACAATTTTTATTTATTTTCAACGCTTGGAAAATATTCAATATACTTCAATCGAAATTAAGTATATATTTCATTCTATTAAGGAAATCATTCTCTTCAACATATTTATTTGGGCCAAAACGAATGTTACGTAAAACATCGTTACGACAACCCAAAATCACTAGTATAGGGATTCAAAAATTAAAATAGATATATAAATCCCAATACTATACAAAACATTTCCTTTCGGAAATCATTTACTATAGCAACAGTGTTATAGTCCACCATTTCCTTTTCATTTCTCGAAAACGTCTATTTCAACAATAAATGTTGAAATCTATGGTTTCGAATCTCAACACAATTAAAACTTCGTTAGATCGTTTTAATTCTATTTCAAATATCACATTCAAAACAATTTCTTTAACATCTTATTCACTATTCAAAAACGTGAATATACTACGTTAACAATTTCATCCTTTTATACATTTTATTTAAAGTATTATTCACAGTCAAAAACGTGAATATAACTCCATAAATAAGTTATAACCATTTACTTATCAAAATAAGTCTTTTGCGAATTTATAAAACAACGTTTATAAATTCCATTTCTATTTATTTCATAACTATTTCCTTTATAAATCTCCTTTATTAACCTATTCGATTTATAACTCAATTATAAACCAAAGTTCACATTATAAGTTAAATGCTTATAAAACGATCATTTTACAAAATCGTTCTTTTAAAGACTTTCTAATTTATAAATCTTATAACTTATAAGATCCATTTATTTAACCAATCTATTCTTCAAATAATTTCACCAAATTTATAAATCTTACTATTTATAAATTTCTTTTACAACTTCACAGTTTATAATTCCATAAATTTCATTCATTTATGAAATTTATTTCCACTTCATTCAAACACTTATAAAAACTCGTTTTATAATGTCAACATTTTCAATTTATAAATATCCATTTATAAATCTCTTAATATAAATCAAATTATATTATTATTCTAAAACGTCTTTAATTTCCTTTATAATTTCACCATTTTGATTTATAAAATAATCAAATTTTATAAATCCTATATTTAAACTTTTAATAATATATTCAAAAATCCAATTTAAACTATTTTATAAAATCATTAATCCATATTTCTCAAAAATCAATCTTTTAACTATATTTCTCAAAAACATAATTTTATAACTTTTAAAAGTATAACGTTTATTTATTTAAAATAAATAAATTTCCAAAAATAGTTTATAACGTATACTTTTCAAAAATCACCTTTAAAAATCATTTTAAAATCTCAAAATTTGGGTCCAATGATGCTACACACCAAATAGTCAATCACGACAACAACGATATCATATATCGATATGATAATCCATCAAATATCAAAATATCTGAAATCAAATAAAAACTGTTGAGGAATCCAGTTGGATCCCTCCAACCTGTTTTCTTGCATCCAAAAACATTAGCACAATACCAATTTCGCTCCAGTACGAAATTATCGCGGTATATGTTCTTATTAAATATTATCCGCTTAATAACGGCGTAATAGGGTCTCATCCGCTAAACAAATAAATGCGGGAAATCAATAACTCCAATATATACATATGCCAATATATATATATTGCTATTATATATAATACCAATTTCACTGTTTATGAAATATTCGCGGTATATGTTTTTATTAAATAACATCCGCTTACTAACGGCGTATAATGTCTATTTTAACAATCAGTAGATATCAATCAACATTCAAACATGCATTCAAATATTTTAAATCTAACTATTAAAAATAAAATCGAAACTGATTCGATTGAGTGAGAAATTCTCACCTTGGTTTTATTTTCCGTTTTAGCGATTTATTTCGAATAAAATTAAACGGACGTTTAATTTTACCCAAAATTCTCACTAACTCCAAACGACTCCAAACCAACTCCATCGCGTAGTTCTCGTCCATACGATTCCAACGCAACTAGTTTGCGCGTTTTCGACCTCGTATGAAAAAGTTATGAATTTTTGAAGTTTGTACACGATTTATAAAAACTATTACAACATAAATAAACCTAACTTTTAATCACAGCCATAGGATCCTTCATCATGCAAATCTGGCCGTTCCCCCACTCTCCCTCTCCCTCACGTTTCTTTTACAGGTCACTCACGTACACAAACCCATTCCTTAGCCAACTAGGGTTCCAATTTGCAATCCCATTTCTCGACGAAACTCGATCAAACCACTTGCAATAGGAAGCCCTTCGCGAGAGCTACCTCCACCACCAACCACCTGAAGCTCGGCCTGCTCTAGACCCCTTGAAATGCGTGCGAAATCTGCAGGTTTTGGCCCCAATTGCTCCCTCCACGTCGCTCCAAACACGATCATCACCGTATGGAATCGAAGCTCTCGTCGACCTCTTCGACTTTGTAGTTGAGCACTTCGCGTAATTCCTTACGGATTGAGAGAGATTAATGGAAGAAGATGAGATGATTTCAGCCATCCAAAGGGGGGAGCCGGCTGCAGATGCAAATTAGGGTTTTATAATTTTTTTTTATTTTTTTTAGAGTGAAGGGCTATTTATAAGGAACCGACGAAACACTATTCATCCCGGAAATTTCGAACTCCGATTTACGCGCCGTAACCAGCGTTTCTAGGGTTTACCCCGCGTTCCGGACACAATGGAATAGGTTTCGAAAGCTAATTCGGAAGTATGTGCGAGTTATGCTGTAAACGCGCAATTTGAATTAAACCGATTTAAGCGATTTTCTAGGCGTTTTAATTTGTACCGGACAAACGGTAAATCCAATTGATACGAAATTTGAAACCTTACAATAATATCACATTACGGATCCTATGAAACTGGTTTCGTCGAAATCCGAGACTTTTTGAAAAATGGCTATTTTCACTCGCCAAATTTAAATTAAAAATAAATCGATGCGTTTCGAGCTGCCACGCTCAAACGATAACTCCGATTGACACGAAATTTGAAATCCGGTAATAACTAACTATTACGGATCCAATGGAACTGGTTTCGTTCAATTCTGAGACTGTTCAAAAATTGACTATTTTCACTAGTCGATTTAATTATTAAAATATTCAATTTTCACAAATTAACTCTTAATTCGATTTTAAAAGTTCTAAAATATCATTCTAACTTCAATATGATAAAATAAAATTTTACAAATCATTTTCAATCATATTTAACTCAATTTTCAATTATTTCCATAATTTAACGTATTAAATTATCGATTTAATAATCCAATTAAATCCAATAATCCAAATAAAAATTTATTTGACTTATAAATTCACTTATTAATATTTAAAATAAATTAAATATTAAAATTTTAATTATCAAAAATTCTGGGTCGTTACACATCTCCTAGCTCTTCACTTCATTTTATAAAAAAAGTGAGAAAAGTTTATATATTATGAAGCTTACAGGTATGTATTTTAATAGTATTATAAAGTTTATCTAGTTTTGATTTTTAATATAATATAGATCAAATAAAGTTTATATAATAAAGTTATCAAGTGGAGTGCGTGTATATTATAAAGTTTATATATTATTTTTTATTTTTATAAGTATATATCAGTTTATATATTAGTTTCTTACATATTTTGACGGGAAATAAATGTGTTTTAGGAATTAATAATTATAAAGGTTTTATTATATGTGTTTTGATTTTCAAAGATAATATAAAAATTTTATTTTTTAATTTTTAAATACGTGTTTTAAGAAGTAACGAATATAAATATATATATATATATTCAATTTTATATAAATTAAATATCGATTTGAAAATACATATGATGATTTTATTTTAAATATGTGTTTTTAAATTGAATATTGATTCTAGAAAAGTAATATAATATATTTCTTGTTTCAGTGTATATCAAGCTAGTTTGATTTGGTTTCATCATTTCCAAGCTATTAACTTTGCTCGTCGAATTCGTGTCCTCATGCCGTGCTTTGGAATTTGTACTTGGATTGTCGCATCTTGTTCTTGTTATTTCTCTAGCCCCAAATGGTTAGCAATCACTCACGATTAACATTCTTACATTTAGTAAATTTAATACACATGAAATGACAATTGAAATATGCTGTTAAATTGGAATTGTTAAGTTATTTAATTGTTAATATGATATGCCATTATCTGCAATTATTTACCTATGACATATGACAACATAACCTGTTGTATATATTATATTTAAATTTGTTGCTGATGATATATGCCTATTGTTGACATGTCACATTATTATCATATTTCTTCTTACTCTACAAGTTCCCTATTAGTTTAGAATTCCCTATGGGTCAAAATAATACATAACCAAACAATATTATAGACTAGGGAAAAATTATTATGGGTTGAAATGATAAACCCAAGCGAATTTCATTGATTTTGAATTTCGGGATTGCAGGTTGAAATGGTATATACCAGTAGATATTTAAATTGCGGATTGAAATGATAAATATGCGTATCACTTGACCATAGGTTGGAAAATTATATACGAAGACCGTTTGCCTATATTTTGAAATGATTTTTTTTCAAAGTTGTGAAAGGAGATATATGGGTTTTATAATATTGATTTTAAAATATAATATATAGATGTTATTTTATATATGTTTAAATCTAGATTTTTTTTAATTTATATGTTTGGAAAATTTTAATTTATAAGTTAGTTTTGAAAATATAATTTTAAGATTTTTCTTATAACCTTATTTTTCAAAAATATATAAATAAGATATAATAAAAAATTAATTCAATTAATATATATATATATATTATGTTTAAGTACTTATATTAATATATTCAAAAAATATTTTGTAATAACTTTAATAAACCAAGGTTGGAAAGATAAATTGAAATTGATCTGTAATTTAATTTGTTTAAGAATTGTATTTAAATAGAAATTGGCGTGAAACTCAATAATTTAAGATTTTAAGAGATGACTTTATAACTAGTTAATTTAATTTTTATTTAAAGGAAGATAAATGCATATTTTCAAATTTAAATAAGATTGAAATTGAATATTTAATTTTGATTTAAATTCAAATTTGAGAATTTTATTTAAACGTTTAAATGTGATTAAATGAATTTTGTCAGAATATAATATAATTGAAGATAGATATTTAATATTTAATATTGGTAAATTTTCAATTTGAGATTTTATTTGAGTATTATTAAATTTAGTTAAGTGGATATGTCAGATTGGAATAAGTTAAATTTGAATTGAAATATAAATAAAATATAAACAGATTGAGTCATTGTAAATTGTTGAATATTTAGCATTGAAACCTATTGAATCGGAAATTGGTTTAAACTTGTAGTTTAAATCTGGATTTGAAATTGATAAATTAAAATGGTTTTAAATGATAATTTGAATTGAGATTGATTAAATTGAATTTGGAGCCAAAGGTTGATATGAATTTATTTGTAAAATTGGACGAAACCAATTCTAATTTGAACTATTTTGATATAAACCATTTTAGTATATAAGCTCAGTTATAATATAAACTATTTTTAAATTATAACTTATTTTTTTAATATTAAACTATTTTAATTTACAACTATTTCAATATATAAACTATTTTCAATATTTAAACCGTTTAAGTTGGAACCGTTATGATTTAGATTTAACGGATTTAAATGCGAATATTTTGATATGAAAGTTTAAACTACTTTGTGTCTGTGATTTTTGAAGCGAATTTGATTTCAAAAGTTATATGATTTTTAGTGATATGATATCTTAATATGAAATATGAACTGTTGGAAATGATTATAAAAGTGATTTTATAAAAATGACCACTGTGTGAAATAAGAGTTTGGTTGTTAAAGAGACCGGGATCAGATATTGTCATACTCTCTGCCAATACCGAAAACCACTTTGACAACTGTGTACATGGTGGACATTCTAGAACGAAGTAGGATGTTTTGGCGACGAATCTGTATGAAGTAATAACGCGGCCCTGACTCCTGCGAGTCAGCTTAGATGTGACTAAAACAGGAGTCATGCTAGGCCAAGTGTGGTCGCATCCCCTATCGGGCACATGTCTTCGATACCCTTCTATTACTTTATGATTTGATTGGGTGCACCTTTTGATTTGTGAGTGTACCTCGAGGTGGGCGGTAGTAGCTACTATGCGTTACCACCAGTTCGGATCCACAAAACGATAGTATTTTTACCCTCGCATTGCTTCATGTGCCGTGTTCAGCTGACCTGTCACGCCTTCTACAAGTTTGTTTTGACTGTACCTATGAAGTGCCCTCTGAGTAAACCACTGGTTTGGTGGAGCTTACGATACTGTATAGACTATGGGAATATATAAAATGTGTTAAGGGGGATATGGGTAATGCTTTAATGCTATTTCAATACTTTACTGATAGACATATTATAATAGCACATATTACTACATAGTAGATAGTTCCACGGATCCTTAGAGGATGGAAATCCCAAACATCCTTTATGTTACTTTTATTTCAGTTGACATTTCACTTGAGTTGAATTTACTGATATAAGAATGTTAATCCTTACTCGAGTATTTTGTGTTTTGCTTTATGCTCGGGTCATACTGAGTGTCTCAGCATTTGAGACTCACCTTTTAGAGCTTGGAACTTTCTTGAAGATCTGTCTCCATCTATTCAATTTTCCAGTTACTTCAGTTTATTCCAGTTGTTTTGTTCTGACTTGTCATTTACATTTGTATTAGTAACTTCTGTGTATCAGATATCTGTTGTATTTTTTACTTTAAACTATGATGTTTATATAGTAGCTTCATGAACTATTATTTATCTATTTTCGCTGCTTATTGCTGTAATACTCTGTGTCTGTGATTCTGTGATTTATTTATTTACTGTATATGTTAATTTTTACCAAACACAAATTAACAATCTGTTGTTTTGAGGAATTCAAGTATGAAATGTGTGGGTGATTTTCGATTTGAACGGTTCGAATTAGCGGGTTGTTACATCCGTAAAGGACTGCTTCATAAGGACTACAATGTAGATGCTCCATTGTCTTGCTCCATAGCTATATCTGTAAGGACTGCTTTGTAAGGCTTACAATATTGATACTCCACCGTCTTGCTCCACGAGCGTTTCGTAGCTACATCTGTAAAGGACTGCTTCGTAAGGCCTACAATATAGATTCTCCACTACTTATTATGAAAATGTAAATCACATCCGCACTAGTCTATGCCAGTGCTCGGACATCCACAATGTACCACCAAGTGCGTACATTGAGGACTACGTAATCGTTCTGTCTATATCTAAATCCCGCCAACAAGGTCTACCTTGTATGGAATTCAGTTGGGGATTTTCTATATCTGTAAAGGACTGATTCATTAGGCCTACAATGCAGATATTCTAGTTGGTCTATCTCTTTTTCATCGTGGCTATGGCCCCACGCAGCCAACCCTCAACTAATCGAAAGACTTCTAAAGAGTTAAGTGGTGATGCCCTACTGCAAACAATCTAACATCTAAATGGCCGTGGCCCTCGTCCAATGTCTCGACAGTGAAAGAATCATTGTCTGTTAGTTTAACTCTAGTCTTTCCCAAAATCGCTCTTGGTCTTGATGTTGGCCGATATCCGCATGCGACTATCCTTAAACTTACTTGCAAGTACTGGACATACAAATACCCTACTCCAAAAACCAAGCCCTTTTGACTTCCTACAAAGGTATGCTTCGTTAGGCCGATAATGCGAATGCAGTCAACGCATACTCTCTTAATGGAACACCTACAGACCTACCTCTGGGGGTGCAACTTCATTAGGCCTACCCAAAGGGCCATCCTAGAGTATCCTCACATCCTGTTAAAGTCTCGTACTTCCTTGAAGCCCAAAATCAATATGTTGGACATGCTTCTCCATTTTTTAAATCCGTGATGAACTGCTTCGTTAGGCTCTTCATCCTTTGGGCTACCCCAAACGTAGCTCACTTTTTTATTAGACCTTATGTCTAATCTTTTAATTTGCGTTTACTTTTCTTTTCTTATTCTATTGGCTACTTATTTACCCTAATTACCATATTCTTGCCCTCATCTCACTTCTAACTATTGTGAGACGACCATTGATCTAATAGGGAATGTTGTTGGCACTGCCACTTCTATTACCTTGCTTACGTAACTTGATTTAAGTCTTAAGTTTATTAAATAAGCATATTCTATTATCTTTGTTCTATTTGCTAATTAACTTAATTTAAATCTTAAATAAGCCTATCCGTTCTTTCTACTTTAGTTATAACCTATGTTATAACTTTACTTGTAATTGTCTTTTTTATAATCTGTATATGATTATAAGTGTCTCTCTTCTCTTCAAGGCTATCTTCTTCTATTATGATATAGAATTCTCTTTTATTCCCTTATATTATATAATTCACTTATTATAATAAACGTCTTATTGTATAGTTTGCGTAGTAAATGCAGATCTAGGTTCATTATCATTTACAGCTTCAATTTCTTTTCTAATAATTTACTTAATTCCTTTCATACTTTATTTTATTTTATTTTCTTCTACTCTAGGAAGTAATTCTATTTTTGTGACTCCCACCCCGAGACCTACATTAGTAAAGAGAATTACTAAGTAATCCTGTCTACTAATGCAGAGAATAGGGCTGGTTAAGGGCGACCATCATAGTAATACGTTAGTTAAGAGCCAAGCATGTCAATTATGTCTTGATTTTTTTTTCATTACCTCATAAGTGGTAGACACGCTTAGTCCATAACTAATGCACACTATGGTGGATTCGGACCATTTCAGAAATAATGTAATATACATGCAGATAGAAAACATCAGTATCAGAGTGTATATATATATAAATACATACATTACCATACATCTCCATAATAATACATCGTATATAAGTAGCATGGACTATTGAATCACATATACACCCATCCCACAAAATAATATACAATAAAACACATAAAAGTAGACGACTCAAAACGACATCCAAGCCAAATGATAAGTCCAACAAAAGCAATCAAGCAGATCTAAGAAGCGAAACAATCCAAACTAACCTGCAACTCGGTCTGACCCGAGTGAAAAACACACGGGTCAGGGAAGCTAAACTTATCAGTAGTAAGGATCTCAATAACAAGCAAAATGGTGAGAATCACTCCGTTGTTGCCAACGGAACGACATGTTATTCATCATATCATTTATAAGAAAGGGGACATCGTGGATTCATCTATCGGTTTCAAGTGAATTCAATAAATAACATACATATGGTTTCTCTTAAGGACATCTCTAAGTAAAGTGGATAAGGGATGAGAACCATATAGTAACTTCATAAAGAAACATCAAATCATCATAATCTATCATAAGAACTCAGTAAGAGTTAAAGGAAATCATAATCTAAATCACCATATAGAATAATATGAATGTAGCCTATATCATACTCAAGGCCATATTCAAATAACACATCACAAAAAGGTGAAATCGAACATAGAAAACTTCATAGAAAATTGCACGTGCTATTCATCTTGACTAGTACTACTATTATTTGGTACCATACGTCGTGATGACTTGGGGTCATTAACATCTTAGCATCGTGATCATCTTGATTGACTATAGTCGAATATCGTGATGACACCCAAATCATAAAATCCTAGCAAAACATCATGATGATTGGAATCCAGTAATGACATTAAGAACATCATAATGATTCCAATCTTATACTCGGTTTGTAGTACTAATAACATCTTGAATGTGTCACAACATCTCGAATAGGAACCCAATGGGTGTTAATGTACGTCCCATACCATACATTCGCACCTATTGGTTTACTAATCGTCAGTCGATGCCACATTAGAAAACATTTATAAATATCCAAATCAAACATACACCGCCTCGTCTCATTGGCGAGTGTAAAGCACCCAACTCATCGTGTCTCATACTTTGATGAGTTTAAAGTGACATCAAGACTTGTCCCATTTCATCGACAAGTAAAAGTCCATATTAAACATCACAACCATCATTAATTCATCATAACAACCCCGCCTCATGTCCTCGGTAGGTAAAAATATCATAAAACAGTACCTCAAAGCCGATTCGATAGTACAAGTTCGATATTAAGCGATGAGGCGAAAACACATGTCCCATACCACGTATTTTTTCCAAATCGTTTAATTCTCATTCTCATACGTCGAAAATCATCTAACTAGGCTATAATATATCTAGAAACATTTTATAGAGAAAACGGGATTTTTAAACAATTTTTAGAAATTTTTAAGTAAGTTTTAAAAGGAAAAATCTATTTATCAAATAGATTATCTATATATAACATACTTTTAAAAAATGAATAATTGCGTAAAAACCCTTTAAAATGTTTTGAAAACATTTATTTAATTAACCATAATTTATAAATAATTTTCAGAAACTTATTCAAAACCAAAATCAATTAAAACCATCAAATTCTTCAAATACCGATATTTATCGATATTTAGATTAAAATAGAATTTAAATAAAATTTTAAATTCTAAAAATTTCCAAAATCAAGTCAATCCATTGTCGGATAATTATACTAAATATTCATCATCAAACTTATTCAAACAATATTTAAAATCATCGAAATTTGTAGTGAAACAGTTAACGAAAGTACTGTTAGAAGCAAAAGAAAATCAACCACGAAACCGAGTTTTTGGCTGATTTTGGACAGTCGTTTGGGTTATTAGAACAACACTGATTTCAGCTATATTTTGCAACATTATATGACCTCATGATGACAATAACGTATCCAAAATTTGGAGCAATTCGCTACAAAATGAAAGAGTTATGATTTTTCAAACATAGCTCTTTTCAGCAAGCACAAAAAAACAAGATTTTTGGCTGTTTTGAAACAAGGATTTTCTATATAAAAGAGCTCATAATTTCATAAAAATTTTCTGAAACATTGTGCAACTAAACTTCTACAACATATCAAAAACTTGGCGCAATTAGCTAAAAACTGAAGAAGGTATAATTTTTCTAAAGTGGTGTATTTTCGGCCAAAACACAGAGGTCAGTTTTTGACCAATTTCAAGCATTGATATACCATATCAAAACAACTCAAAATTCAACAAAAATTTTCTGAAGTGTAGTGTTGCCCGACTTCAACAACATATAAAAAACAGAGATCAATTAACTAAAAACTGAAAAAGATATTATTTTCTGAATATGGTGCATTTTCGATCAACAAACAGAGGTAAATTCTTAGCCTATTTCAACCAATAGTTTCCTATAGCAAAATAATTCAGAATTAAATGAAAATTTCCAGTAATGCAGAGTTCCCTGTCTACAACAACATATCAAAAACTTAGATCAATTTTCTAGAAATTGAAAAAGGTACGATTTTTCTAACATGACCTATTTTCGGCCAAAACACAAAGATCAAATCTTGGACGACTTCAACCAATAATTTTCTATAGAAAAATAACTCGAAATTCAATAAAAATTTCCAGAAATATACTGCTACCTGATTGAAACAACATATCAAAATCTGAGGTCAATTCGCTTAAACCTGAAGAAGATATGATTTTTTCAATATAGGGTTTTTTCAGCCAGCAAAACAGAAAACAAAGTCGATAATTTCAGCAATTCCATCAACAATTGATAGCAAAATTCGATTTTTTTTAGCTTTAGCTTGCTGTAAGAAACTTTTACCTTTCTTACCAAATTTTTCAGGAAGATCTACCAAATATTTTATAGGAATTTGTGATCTTTGGTGAAGAAAGAAGCCCTAAGAACATGTAGAAGCTAGAAAATAAACATGCAAAACAGCGGAAGCAATTAAAAGAAAATTTACATCTCAAATTCTCAGATTTTGATGAAAAATATTTGGTATTGGAAAGAGATTACCTTTATCTTCTTAGTTTAGGTGATTTTTCCTTTTAATTTGTAGAAAAGTAGGGTGGAAATTGGGTTTAGTTGAAGGCAGCCATGAATTTCTCTTTTTCTTTTTACGGTAGGTTTATTTTTGAGAAGGAGATGAATGAAAGTACGTACACCTTAGTTTCTCAACAGAAATTTCTAGATATTAGGCTAATGGATCCTTCTTTCTATCTAATTAAGCCCAAGAGAGAAATTACTTAGTGGAATTGCAAGGTTATGTATACATATTAACCTATTTTACACTATATTCATACAATACTACATTTTCAAGCCAAATAAAATACATAGATCAATTTGTTTTTGAAATAAAATAGTTATTGTGATAAAATAAAATTTATTTGAACAATAAAAATATAATTTTTAACAATAAATCCCCATTTTAACAGTATTTTACAATTTGCATAATTTTAGTGTAAAAATACTATTTTCAAAGTATAACTTTATCAAAACTTATTATCTTAGCCAAATAAATTTTAACAAATCATTCTAACACTTTTAAAACAACAAAATAATATTTTTTCACAATATTTCATCTTTTATTTTATTAAAAGACATGTTTTCTTCATATTGTTTCTTTTATATTCAATAAAAGGCTAATATTGACAAAATTATCAATATTATCTTATTGACTTAGTTAAAATACAGTAGTGGACTAATTTCACTCCAATACCTCAAAATAAAGTTTTTAAAACTTTATTTCCATCAATTTGCATTTATTTCGACAATTAAATGTTGAAATACATTACTTGGTAAATTTACTAACTCAAATTTACCTAAATTCCAATATTTTCCATTTTATTTAACCAAAATACCAAACAATGAATTTTAAACCCAATATTTATGCAATATCCCGAAAATTTGGACAATATAAATTTAATAATCTGTGTTTAAATTTATATTGAATTGATAATTTTTGTTGATAAATTTGAATTGATTTTATAATCTTCTTTATTTAAATATTTAATTTGTGAAATTATTTTTAATGAGTTAATAAATCTATTTTCTATTTAATAATGTATATGTATTTGTATATATTTTAAATAGATAAGTTGTTCTTAATTAAATTAGTATAGCATAATTTTAATGTTTTAAAAATGGAAATTTTGATTTGTTTTTAATTTAAACTTTTCAAAAATATTTAATAAAATACTATATGATTTTAAAAATGTAGGATAAATGTTTTATTGGTTTAAAATTCATTTATTTTATTCAAGTTTGAATATTAAAATAAGTTACAAAAATGTTGTGTTATTCTTTTTAAAATAATGATTTATAAAATGTGATTTGTACATTCAAAATACAATTTAATTTATGAAACATGTATTCATTAAGTTACAAACTCTTGTGTAAATTTATTTTAATTGTTTAAAAGTTTCTTTTTCAAAAGATTAATTTTTATGTTGTTTTATTTATTTTAATACTTTGCTTATTCTTTAGAAATTTATTTAAATACATAACTAAGTATAAGAACTAGTTAACTAAGTTTAAAAATTCATTAAGCTTAATTTTTCTTTAACATTTAATTAAGATAACAAATCATTTAAAAGAGACATGTGTATATTTTGAGTTAACATGTGTTAAATATTTATGTGTGTAAATTTACAAGTGTCTAACATTTGTACAAGTGTAAATTTTATTTTGATTTTTCTTTTAATTCATTAAATCTGAAAATTACCTTTATATAAACTTGCTTCTTCATTCATATTTATTTTTTTTACATTCCTTAATCAAAAGAAAGACCAAATTTCATTTTTCATTTCCATAATCAAAAATCTGCATACACCAATTTCATAAAAATCAAATTTGCAATACTTCAAACTCAAGTATATTTGCATTATTCCACTCCTCTTCAAAATCAAACCCATCCTCCTTAAATTCAAATATTAATCTGCATTTTAAAATCTGCATGCACCTGGAAATTCACTGCTTTTTGTTTTGAATTTCATCCAAACCTGCATACAATTGATGATCTCTGCATCTCTGATTGAAACCTCTTCATGCCTACATTTTTTTTTTCAAAACAACCTGGGGAATTTGCATCTGCAACCATGAAGCAAGCATATAGGCATTATATTCTGTAAAACTGAAAGCATCATTTACAAACAAAGATTAAAAGCATTAAATCTGGAAAGGCAAGATGTTTACATGCATGAATTTTCAAATCTGGAAGCATCTTCTAAAACAAGTTTAAAGACATTAAATTGGATGCAAGTTTAAAAAGCATATTACAGAGGGTGTTCTGCATGTTCAATCTAGGCTCTGCATTTTTATTTAAGGTGAGTAACTCAACTTTTTAAGATTTTAAATAGGAAAAAGTTGATTGCGTACTTTGATTTAGATATGAAATTATATTATAAATAGGCTGTGAATATATATATATATATATATATATATATATGAATATGTTTATGTGTGTGCATGATTGATTACCTGAAGCATCCCTGATTTCTCTGATTTCAAGCTTCAGTCAGATGTAATCCCATTGTCTTTTAATTTGATTCTTCATTTGAGTTTATGACTTAAACAAATAAGTTTGTTTCATTATAATATTCAGATTAAAATTTGTACTTAAGTTTAAAAAAAAATATAGAATGGCTCTGGAATTTACAATCAGATGATCAATCGGTAAATTGGTGAAATTTCAAGTTTAGAATTTATGAATTCAGAATTATAAATCAAATCACCATACTAAATCATGATTTTTTTTTAAAAAATACAAATTTTAATGCTCTATTCAAAATGCAGTTTTGAAATTACTGTGTCTTACATATTAGCTAAGCATAGTTGAAGCTTGAAATTGTTTTGGGTGAATTTGATTTAGGAGATTGTATAGCCATCAAATATTATAGGAAATTTTTTGAATTGTATTGCAATTCAATTTTGAGATAGTAATTTGGGATTTTCCAGTGTAAACCCTAACTTTATTTAGTCACTGTGTTTGGTTCGAATGTGATCGCCTGAGTTGATCGAGTTCAACCACGATTAGCGTGTCAGTAGATGATGGGTTGACGAAGTTGTCACCAGAGTTGCAGAGGGATTTATGACAGGTGGCGAGAGGAATTGGTGATAACAGGTTAGACACTGAAGGGGGAAAGTGTTCCAGGTTTTGTTTTAAAACTTGAATTAAAATAAAGTTGAATTCAGGGGATCTGGGGGTTTAAAGTTGAAGTGTAGTCACTGATCGATGGGGGATGGCCAGAGATGATGGTCAGAGGTGGCCGGAGATGGTTTAAGGGTGCACAGGAGTGTTGTGCATGTTGGTGGGGTTGATGTTTTGGTTGCAGGGTTTTGTTGCTCGGGATTTCCTCGGGTAATTTTTGTTCTGACTCGCAGCAAATGAACTTCTGACTCGAAGTAAATTATTAGATGCTCGGGTTGGTGTTAAGTGTGTAACATCCCGCCTTTTCGCACACTTTAAACCGACACACGTGCCAATTCAAAGCATACGCAAGGGCGGATTGTTATGGGGTAAATAAGAAAAACAGAGAAGAAATAAAACAAAATAGAATCTCACAGCGGAAGGATAAAATATAATAATAAATATACAGTTCATAAACAGTTTACAAAAGCTTGATTCTTCTTTTACAATACATATCAGAGTTACACATACCAATACAAGCAATGCAGCGGAATAGAAAGAGTGTGGTGCAATACTATATATAAAATAATACTGATTCTTCGTCTTCGTCCTCCAAAGCTAAAATCTGCTATCCTGAAACGTTCGGACTGACCCGAGCGAATTTGAAAGACAAAAACACCCGAGTCAGACTAGAATATCTTATGTGAGTTAAATAAACAGAAATAAATATGAGTACAGTAACTCAAGAGATGTTCGGGATTTACATCTCCTAAGGATCCGTTAAACTATTTACTATGTAGTATATTGCGCTATTACAATAGTGTCTATTTATAAAATAAACTTACTTTTTAATAGCGTTAAGGAGTGACCCAATATTCCCCTTAACACAAATAATGCCAATAGTCTATACAGTACCGTAATACCTCCTGATCGGGAGGCTACCAGAGGATACTCCATAGGTACGACACAAATAGAAACTCGTAGTAAAGGCTCAGTATGGTAGGTGACACGGCACAACTAGGCAATGCCAGGGTAGATATACCAATTGCTATCCAGGCTGGTGGAAACGCGTAGCCGCAGTTACCGCCCACCAAGGACTAACTCCCCAAAAATCAAAATATAGAAGTGGCCACTGAATCAATCCAAGTCAAAGTATAATATCGAAGAGGAGCGTCCGATCAGAGGAATGACCTCATTGGCCTGAGAATCGCTCCTGTTTTAGCCACCTTATGCCAACTCACGGGAGTTGGGTCCACGTATTTACCTTACAGGAACGTCGCCACCACCTACTTCATTCTGGAATCTCCACCGCGTACACGGTTAGTCAAAGTGGTTTTCGGTATCGACAGAGAGTATGTCCATATCCGATCCCGGTCTCTTTGCCAACCCATCGTTATTATAACACCGCGGTTATTTAAAAATAGTTTATACTTTAAAACCAGAACATAATCCCTTTCAAAACCATAATATTACGATATCAATTTTTCTTTAAAAACACAAATAATTTATCTTCATACTAGTTTATAAAAGCCCAAATCAATGATATCGTTTCCCAAATAAAATTTTCCTTTCCAAAGATTATGTCACTTTTTATTATTTAATATCCCATGTAACCAATATTTTGTTTGTAACTTTCAACATAATTCTTCGAAAATCCATAGTATTTTAAAACCATTATTTTCAAAACTAAATGGTTTGGATATTCAACGGTATGCGAATTAAAAAGTTTAACTTTACTATTGCTTTATAAAGAAATAAATTACATGGCTTTCCAAATATTTCTTCTTTTAAAGTTAAACCAAAATCCAAAATATTACTTCAAGTCCCAAAACCATTTCAATTTTATATATATTTATATCCATTTTTGAGCATTAATATTTCAACTAAAGTTGGATTTTTATCCTTTCAAAATCAATATTCTATTAGTTACTCTTGACCATTCACATAAAATCCATAATTAATAAGACTTCAATTTCTAGTAAAATATATATATATTTCCAAATTCAAATTTTTACTAGCATATTCATTTCAAATTATTTTAGGAAAAATCCAATGATAAATATCATCCCTTAAAATTTCCAACTTAATCTTTGAACATAGGATATAAATTATCAAACTCCATTTTTAAATTTTCTTCCATTTTTAATAAAGAAATTTATACACTTTTTTTTTTATTATTATTATATTTTTCAACTTCATATGTATATAAATATGGAAGAAAACATTTATTCAGTATAAAATTTAAGATTTTTATAAACCGTACTCCATCCAAACCATAGAAATCACATTTTAAAAATAGTTATATATATAGACCGCGGTGCCTGTATATAGTTTTCTATCCTATGGTCAAGTGATACGGATATTTATCATTTCAATCCGCAACTTTAAAAAAAAATAAAACTGCGGTTGTATATCATTTCAAACCGCAATCCCGAATGAAATGTAAATGCATACTAACTTGCAGTTTAATGATATCCAAATAAAACATTCATTCAACAACACATCCATCATCCAATCACAACATCGATCAATATCAATCAATAACAATTATATATATGATCATATATAACAGGTGATAACTGGCAGTTTATTCAAATTAAATTTTATCAACTATTAATCTAACAATTTATATTCAGTGATAATTGACATAATTGTTAACTAGCAGTTCATATGCAAACAAAAATTTCTAACAGCCAATTAACACGCAATAAATCAATTAAATTAACAGTTACATTCAATAAAATGCAATTCAACAGATATGAATGAAATAACATGCCAAAAGCTCATAAATAAATTTCTATTCATTTCTAAAATTTATTTAACAAACATAAAAGCTTCTAATAGTTGTGAGTGGGTTAAAACACTCACCTTTTGAATTTAAATCGAATTTAAACCCGATTTAAACCCAAAAATTCGCCCGTCTCAGAATTCGTCCAAACTAGCGTCATCGAGTCCGGAATTAAATTACGATCCTAACAAAAAAAAATTCGCGTGAATCCGAATTCGTATGAGAAAGTTATGACGAAAATTGCGATTGAAATCATAAAATAAAAATAACCAAAATGGAACACAATTCACTCACATTCAATATGTACACGTCATCCTACTGTGCACGCACCTCCTTCCAGAACGCACGCAAGCAGCCGCTTCTAAATTTTCGAAACCCAAATCAAAATTCCCGCCAATCCAACCGTTGAAACTCGAAACAAACTACATAGATGCGATCCCCTCGGTTCCCTCTCCAAAACCCAGAAATGTTTTTCCGATCCGACAACTTTTGTTACGGCGATGATGAACGGTTTTGGGGCTGTTTGAATTTATTCTGGATGAACGACAGCTCCAATTGAAAAACGAATTACACCATGAGATTACGCGTATCGAATACTTCAACATATATTTTTTTCATAATTTTCTGAAATTTTTGAGTTTTGACTTTTGATTTTGAACTGTGGATGGATCTGGAATTGGATCTGAGATGTATACATTTGGGGAAGAGAAAGGAGTGAAGAAATGAACTTACAGCAAAAGAATAGAGACTAGGGTTTTTAGCTGTATATTTATAGATAGGCTAGAGGTAGGGTAGCTAGACTGGATACGCGAACGTGCGTGACAAACCATGGTCCAAAAAGCCCGCTATGCCTCCGGAGCCAAATTTGTTAAAACTATATATCCAAATAGGTGTTTTAAAATATTTTGAAAGCGATGGAAAAAGTTTCGCGACCAAATTCGATCGTATGAAGAAGTTATAAAAAAAACAAAAATTTCAAATTGATTTCAAAATGCGTAAATTTCAAGGCGTTTCGAGTCCGTACGATCAAACGACAAGTCCGATCGCAACGAAACTTGAAACGTTATTATAATTCACCGTTACGGATCCGATGAAACTGGTTTCGTCGAAATCCGAGTCCGTGACAAAAATGGCTATTTTTAATATTTATTAAATAAATTAAAATAAATCATAAAATCCAAATTTTCTTTCAACTTTAAATATTGGCCAAATTTCATTACTTATATAATCCAATCAATTCCAAATAATTTAGCAAGCTTGGATGTGAATTAAAATTTATAAGTATATAAATTTCGCAGTGTTAACCTCTGCGTTTTCTTATTATTTGGGAATTATAAATTTCATTCGCAAAACCCAATTATTAAATCATATACTTATACTCTCATCTTAAATCTAATTATATAAATAACTTGATTTCTATTATCTAACTCAAAATATATCAATTATTCTCCAACTACATAGTTAACGTTTCTTTTATATATCACTGTGGTAATATTTCAAAATGTTCATCTTTTGTTTGCATAAATTACTGTATTTAGATAAAATTGAAATTTTGGTAACTTATCACATAAAAAACTTAAAACCTCAACTAATACATTCCACCTTTGTTTCATCTTATCCATTCACTCATCAATATTCCGTACTAACTACAAAATTTAGTGTATTCCTTTAAATTGATCAAAATAAGACTTATCAACTAATAGAAAGATTTACGTACAAAATTTATTGTCATACATCTAATTTACAAGCCTATACTTAATTATTATCCTACAATACGTTTTACGTTACTATAATGTTCATTCTTCCGTTCCTACGTTTCTATAAATTTATTCAACGCAACACTTAATCTACACCTATTGCGATGTTTCAAATTTACTTGAACGAACAATTTCTTTACTCAAAATAGTTGTTGTAAACTCTTAATTCCACATTTATAAGTGTATTATTATTTTCACTCAAATATTATACATATATATAGAGTATTGGGTTTTTATTTAATCATATATATTAATTAATTAAATTCAATATTTAAGTCTGACTAAATTTATTCCCCAAATACACATTTACCTTTCTCAACCAATAAATATAACCAATCAAATTCTCATTTTATTGAACCTTGGTCAATTCCACACGTTAATTTTACTTAAAGTCTCAATTAATTAATTTACCTCGGTTTCATTACCTTATTACCTTATATGCATAATTGACATTGTTATATCTTCCATTACATCAATAATTTATCATTTCATCTTACCATTTATTTACGTATCCTTTTATTGCACTGATTAAAATAAATTCACTTATTAAATTCCCAATTCCACCCTCCTATTCAAACCAAGTATCATGCTATGATAATATTTTACGTTGGTTACACAAAAAAAATCACCTTTTTATCGTTATCAATTAAACATACATTAATTGCACAAATTAAAGGAATTAATTGCCATTTATCCAATTAAATTTTTCATACATCAATCTATTTCATCTAAATCCTTACCTATGAATATTGCAACCTTTAATTCCATTAAATACCAATTAACCCAAATTATTTCATTTATTCTAAGTCATATCACTAAAATAATTCATCATAATAAACTTAAAATCTATACGTTTATTGATTTATTTCTATTTGTCTTATGTTAAATTCTAAATTTAGTAAGACAACCTAAAGTACTCCATTCAATCGACAGTCCCTTTCAATTGTTAATACGTACTTAAATTTCTACAGTTGCCTTCCATCTGCACTTCCGTTACTATGATAAAAATTAGTAACGTTTATGCCATCAATCCATCATAATTACTTACCCTTAATTGAGTTTGATTTCCAAATAAATTTGCTGACCCTTAATTAGACAATTTATAAAAGTTTGTCATCATACCTATAGTTCTACGCTTATGCTATGTCTTAAATTTCAATAAATTTATAAATTTTGAGATGTTCATTAGGGTTTACAAATTTATTGACTTGCAATAACAGGGTTTCTTAATCTATTCAATTTATCGTTCACAATCTTTTATTGCATTAAATTGGTTTAATATTCCCATATTAAATTTTATGTCTAGGTAAGAATTTTTCTTTCTTTCTCTACTTAATTCATTTGAATTTTATTCAAATGTCTTTAAATAGGTTTCTAAGTCACTTCTATATAATTTATTCTAGCCTTCATTTTAATATTTATCTACCACCTTTATTCTTTCAACTAAAATAAATTACAAAATCCTATTAAACAAACAATTTCAAATGGTCGAACTTTACGGGTCGTTACACTCTCCCCCACTCAAAACTTTTCGTCCCCGAAAAGGAAAAGGAAGGGAGAAGGAAGAATAAAACAGTATATCTAATTTCAAATATTAACTTATAACAATAATTTACTAAATTAATTTCCTTTAATGAAATACACTTGTTTTATAATCATTATGTCTTTTAATACTTGAATTATTAAAGTTGGAAAAATATCTTTAACAAAATTCTAAGTCCAAAATTTACGAAAATTTTTGGCAGAGTCTCCTTTGTACGGAGGGACTCTGGAGAAAATATAATATCCAAATATACAAATATATTACATATATATCCAAAATAAAATATCCCACACGGGAAAATATATAAAATAGCGCTTTATACGTAATCCGGAAACGTACCTATTTGTCGGGCAATACGCTTATTATTTTGGAACCAAAAGCAGTAGCAGTTGCTTCCAACCCCTGTATTCACTTATATAATCTAAAAGTTAAATATCTATATTACAGTGAAATGTTTGGGTAGATTCAATCATTCATATCCAAATCAAATGCAACAACCATACATTTTAACAAACAGCACACACCACAAACAACAATCATTCAATCAACAACCATTAGTTGTTCGGGTTCAAATTCTGAAATTTTACGGAGTGAGAAATAACTATCAAGTGCATCCGTTACTCAACAGTCTTAGATGGAATAGAGATAGATTATTGTTCCTCCAATAACTCCAAAATTCCTTACCCAACAACCATACATCAACCAAACAATTCAAATCAACACCACAATAGCTTATTATATATTTATTTCATAATTCAGTGGTTTGATTTTCTTTCCTTCATTTATGGAGGAATTTCTTTTTTTTTCTTACAAGTTTTATTTTCCAATTATCACAAAATTCATTATACTTGTATTTCCTTTATTACTTAAGTTTATAGGATAAATTCTCATTAATAACAACAAAGATTTTGAATATCTTCATTTCCTTACTCTTCACTTGTAAGATTTCCCTTAAATTCTTAATCTGCTAACATTCATTCTTATAAGTGGAAGTTTTTTTATTTATTCATCAACTATTAATTGTAGTCATTTCAATTTTTCCTACTTTCCATTATATTGGAATAGGGGAGACTTAAGACATCTTAAACTAATAATCCTACAATCAATTCTTATTTAGAATTTCATTTTATTTGCTTTAAGTTCATCTCACCTATTAATAATTCTTAACTTATTTTCAGCAAAATTTCAATTATAACTTAAGTTTATACCATTGAATTCTTATTATAACAATAATTTATTGAATACTTCATTTTTCCTAATTTCCTACTTGTAAAATATTCAATTCCAGTTTCTCATTTAACACTTCAACTTTTATATTTGGGTAAGTTATTTATGTTAAGGAAATTGCAATTGAACTTATACAAGTTTAATCTCCATTCTTTTAATTCATTCATTCTTCAATAAATCTTTTCCATTATTTATCAGTTAAAAACTTTTACTTCCCTTATACCTAGCATTAACTTTCTTACTTAATATCTCACTAACAAATTTTAACAATTAATTAACGGAAAAATTTAGAATTAAATACCGGGTCAAATTTTAACCTATTTCAAAATAATAGATAATTAATTTCTTGCAACTTTTATATCTCTAATTATATTTAGAACAATAAAAGAAAATTTTTAGAAAATTTCAAAATAAATCTGCAGTAGAATTTACTACAGTGGCCTTTCCCCTTCGAAACTCGAAAATGAAAGTCGATGATGCGGCCGTCATCACCGAATTTATTTTCCAGCGACAGAGAGGAAAGTACAGAATTTAATTCTTTTCCAAAATCTTCTTTAAAACAATTCTTCCAATTTATACGAAATATTTATATAAGAAAATACTTATAAACCGAACCATTATTTTTCATAAATTCTTTGAAAACATGTTTGGAAAATCCCGGACTTAAGTTCTAAAATCTCCAATTTGATTTATCATAATTTCAACTTAGCTTCAGTTATTATAGATATTTTTATTTTCTAACACCCAATCTATAGCAACCAAATATATATATATCTTTATAAAACTATTTTTATATATAGAAAATATAATAGGCAAAATTATTTCATTCACCTATATTAAAAATAAATATTATGTCGGTCTGTCCTATTAAGTGTTTAGAAATCCCTATTGATGACATAGCGTCCTATGCATCAACCAGAATTTATAAATACAAAGCGGAACAGATTAACACAATATAAAAATCTTTTTATAACACTAACATGTACGCTCTCTCATATATATACGCTCAGTGACTCCCATAGGATATTACTACCCTATTACAAAGAGTCAAACCCCACAAAGCCAAGGTTTATCGCTAAACCAAAGCTCTGATACCAACTGTAACATCCCGCCTTTTCGCACACTTTAAACCGACACACGTGCCAATTCAAAGCATACGCAAGGGCGGATTGTTATGGGGTAAATAAGAAAAACAGAGAAGAAATAAAACAAAATAGAATCTCACAGCGGAAGGATAAAATATAATAATAAATATACAGTTCATAAACAGTTTACAAAAGCTTGATTCTTCTTTTACAATACATATCAGAGTTACACATACCAATACAAGCAATGCAGCGGAATAGAAAGAGTGTGGTGCAATACTATATATAAAATAATACTGATTCTTCGTCTTCGTCCTCCAAAGCTAAAATCTGCTATCCTGAAACGTTCGGACTGACCCGAGCGAATTTGAAAGACAAAAACACCCGAGTCAGACTAGAATATCTTATGTGAGTTAAATAAACAGAAATAAATATGAGTACGGTAACTCAAGAGATGTTCGGGATTTACATCTCCTAAGGATCCGTTAAACTATTTACTATGTAGTATATTGCGCTATTACAATAGTGTCTATTTATAAAATAAACTTACTTTTTAATAGCGTTAAGGAGTGACCCAATATTCCCCTTAACACAAATAATGCCAATAGTCTATACAGTACCGTAATACCTCCTGATCGGGAGGCTACCAGAGGATACTCCATAGGTACGACACAAATAGAAACTCGTAGTAAAGGCTCGGTATGGTAGGTGACACGGCACAACTAGGCAATGTCAGGGTAGATATACCAATTGCTATCCAGGCTGGTGGAAACGCGTAGCCGCAGTTACCGCCCACCTCGGACTAACTCCCCAAAAATCAAAATATAGAAGTGGCCACTGAATCAATCCAAGTCAAAGTATAATATCGAAGAGGAGCGTCCGATCAGAGGAATGACCTCATTGGCCTGAGAATCGCTCCTGTTTTAGCCACCTTATGCCAACTCACGGGAGTTGGGTCCACGTATTTACCTTACAGGAACGTCGCCACCACCTACTTCATTCTGGAATCTCCACCGCGTACACGGTTAGTCAAAGTGGTTTTCGGTATCGACAGAGAGTATGTCCATATCCGATCCCGGTCTCTTTGCCAACCCATCGTTATTATAACACCGCGGTTATTTAAAAATAGTTTATACTTTAAAACCAGAACATAATCCCTTTCAAAACCATAAAATTACGATATCAATTTTTCTTTAAAAACACAAATAATTTATCTTCATACTATTTTATAAAAGCCCAAATCAATGATATCGTTTCCCAAATAAAATTTTCCTTTCCAAAGATTATGTCACTTTTTATTATTTAATATCCCATGTAACCAATATTTTGTTTGTAACTTTCAACATAATTCTTCGAAAATCCATAGTATTTTAAAACCATTATTTTCAAAACTAAATGGTTTGGATATTCAACGGTATGCGAATTAAAAAGTTTAACTTTACTGTTGCTTTATAAAGAAATAAATTACATGGCTTTCCAAATATTTCTTCTTTTAAAGTTAAACCAAAATCCAAAATATTACTTCAAGTCCCAAAACCATTTCAATTTTATATATATTTATATCCATTTTTGAGCATTAATATTTCAACTAAAGTTGGATTTTTATCCTTTCACAATCAATATTCTATTAATTACTCTTGACCATTCACATAAAATCCATAATTAATAAGACTTCAATTTCTAGTAAAATATATATATATTTCCAAATTCAAATTTTTACTAGCATATTCATTTCAAATTATTTTGGGAAAAATCCAATGATAAATATCATCCCTTAAAATTTCCAACTTAATCTTTGAACATAGGATATAAATTATCAAACTCCATTTTTAAATTTTCTTCCATTTTTAATAAAGAAATTTATACACTTTTTTTTTTTATTATTATATTTTTCAACTTCATATGTATATAAATATGGAAGAAAACATTTATTCAGTATAAAATTTAAGATTTTTATAAACCGTACTCCATCCAAACCATAGAAATCACATTTTAAAAATAGTTATATATATAGACCGCGGTGCCTGTATATAGTTTTCTATCCTATGGTCAAGTGATACGGATATTTATCATTTCAATCCGCAACTTTAAAAAAAATAAAACTGCGGTTGTATATCATTTCAAACCGCAATCCCGAATGAAATGTAAATGCATACTAACTTGCAGTTTAATGATATCCAAATAAAACATTCATTCAACAACACATCCATCATCCAATCACAACATCGATCAATATCAATCAATAACAATTATATATATGATCATATATAACAGGTGATAACTGGCAGTTTATTCAAATTAAATTTTATCAACTATTAATCTAACAATTTATATTCAGTGATAATTGACATAACTGTTAACTAGCAGTTCATATGCAAACAAAAATTTCTAACAGCCAATTAACACGCAATAAATCAATTAAATTAACAGTTACATTCAATAAAATGCAATTCAACAGATATGAATGAAATAACATGCCAAAAGCTCATAAATAAATTTCTATTCATTTCTAAAATTTATTTAACAAACATAAAAGCTTCTAGTAGTTGTGAGTGGGTTAAAACACTCACCTTTTGAATTTAAATCGAATTTAAACCCGATTTAAACCCAAAAATTCGCCCGTCTCAGAATTCGTCCAAACTAGCGTCATCGAGTCCGGAATTAAATTACGATCCTAACAAAAAAAATTTCGCGTGAATCCGAATTCGTATGAGAAAATTATGACGAAAATTACGATTGAAATCATAAAATAAAAATAACCAAAATGGAACACAATTCACTCACATTCAATATGTACACGTCGTCCTACTGTGCACGCACCTCCTTCCAGAACGCACGCAAGCAGCCGCTTCTAAATTTTCGAAACCCAAATCAAAATTCCCGCCAATCCAACCGTTGAAACTCGAAACAAACTACATAGATGCGATCCCCTCGGTTCCCTCTCCAAAACCCAGAAATGTTTTTCCGATCCGACAACTTTTGTTACGGCGATGATGAACGGTTTTGGGGCTGTTTGAATTTATTCTGGATGAACGACAGCTCCAATTGAAAAACGAATTACACCATGAGATTACGCGTATCGAATACTTCAACATATATTTTTTTCATAATTTTCTGAAATTTTTGAGTTTTGACTTTTGATTTTGAACTGTGGATGGATCTGGAATTGGATCTGAGATGTATACATTTGGGGAAGAGAAAGGAGTGAAGAAATGAACTTACAGCAAAAGAATAGAGACTAGGGTTTTTAGCTGTATATTTATAGATAGGCTAGAGGTAGGGTAGCTAGACTGGATACGCGAACGTGCGTGACAAACCATGGTCCAAAAAGCCCGCTATGCCTTCGGAGCCAAATTTGTTAAAACTATATATCCAAATAGGTGTTTTAAAATATTCTGAACGCGATGGAAAAAGTTTCGCGACCAAATTCGATCGTATGAAGAAGTTATAAAAAAAACAAAAATTTCAAATTGATTTCAAAATGCGTAAATTTCAAGGCGTTTCGAGTCCGTACGATCAAACGACAAGTCCGATCGCAACGAAATTTGAAACATTATTATAATTCACCGTTACGGATCCGATGAAACTGGTTTCGTCGAAATCCGAGTCCGTGACAAAAATGGCTATTTTTAATATTTATTAAATAAATTAAAATAAATCATAAAATCCAAATTTTCTTTCAACTTTAAATATTGGCCAAATTTCATTACTTATATAATCCAATCAATTCCAAATAATTTAGCAAGCTTGGATGTGAATTAAAATTTATAAGTATATAAATTTCGCAGTGTTAACCTCTGCGTTTTCTTATTTATTATTTGGGAATTATAAATTTCATTCGCAAAACCCAATTATTAAATCATATACTTATACTCTCATCTTAAATCTAATTATATAAATAACTTGATTTCTATTATCCAACTCAAAATATATCAATTATTCTCCAACTACATAGTTAACGTTTCTTTTATATATCACTGTGGTAATATTTCAAAATGTTCATCTTTTGTTTGCATAAATTACTGTATTTAGATAAAATTGAAATTTTGGTAACTTATCACATAAAAAACTTAAAACCTCAACTAATACATTCCACCTTTGTTTCATCTTATCCATTCACTCATCAATATTCCGTACTAACTACAAAATTTAGTGTATTCCTTTAAATTGATCAAAATAAGACTTATCAACTAATAGAAAGATTTACGTACAAAATTTATTGTCATACATCTAATTTACAAGCCTATACTTAATTATTATCCTACAATACGTTTTACGTTACTATAATGTTCATTCTTCCGTTCCTACGTTTCTATAAATTTATTTAACGCAACACTTAATCTACACCTATTGCGATGTTTCAAATTTACTTGAATGAACAATTTCTTTACTCAAAATAGTTGTTGTAAACTCTTAATTCCACATTTATAAGTGTATTATTATTTTCACTCAAATATTATACATATATATAGAGTATTGGGTTTTTATTTAATCATATATATTAATTAATTAAATTCAATATTTAAGTCTGACTAAATTTATTCCCCAAATACACATTTACCTTTCTCAACCAATAAATATAACCAATCAAATTCTCATTTTATTGAACCTTGGTCAATTCCACACGTTAATTTTACTTAAAGTCTCAATTAATTAATTTACCTCGGTTTCATTACCTTATTACCTTATATGCATAATTGACATTGTTATATCTTCCATTACATCAATAATTTATCATTTCATCTTACCATTTATTTACGTATCCTTTTATTGCACTGATTAAAATAAATTCACTTATTAAATTCCCAATTCCACCCTTCTATTCAAACCAAGTATCATGCTATGATAATATTTTACGTTGGTTACACAAAAAAAATCAACTTTTTATCGTTATCAATTAAATATACATTAATTGCACAAATTAAAGGAATTAATTGCCATTTATCCAATTAAATTTTTCATACATCAATCTATTTCATCTAAATCCTTACCTATGAATATTGCAACCTTTAATTCCATTAAATACCAATTAACCCAAATTATTTCATTTATTCTAAGTCATATCACTAAAATAATTCATCATAATAAACTTAAAATCTATACGTTTATTGATTTATTTCTATTTGTCTTATGTTAAATTCTAAATTTAGTAAGACAACCTAAAGTACTCCATTCAATCGACAGTCCCTTTCAATTGTTAATACGTACTTAAATTTCTACAGTTGCCTTCCATCTGCACTTCCGTTAGTATGATAAAAATTAGTAACGTTTATGCCATCAATCCATCATAATTACTTATCCTTAATTGAGTTTGATTTCCAAATAAATTTGCTGACCCTTAATTAGACAATTTATAAAAGTTTGTCATCATACCTATAGTTCTACGCTTATGCTATGTCTTAAATTTCAATAAATTTATAAATTTTGAGATGTTCATTAGGGTTTACAAATTTATTGACTTGCAATAACAGGGTTTCTTAATCTATTCAATTTATCGTTCACAATCTTTTATTGCATTAAATTGGTTTAATATTCCCATATTAAATTTTATGTCTAGGTAAGAATTTTTCTTTCTTTCTCTACTTAATTCATTTGAATTTTATTCAAATGTCTTTAAATAGGTTTCTAAGTCACTTCTATATAATTTATTCTAGCCTTCATTTTAATATTTATCTACCACCTTTATTCTTTCAACTAAAATAAATTACAAAATCCTATTAAACAAACAATTTCAAATGGTCGAACTTTACGGGTCGTTACAAAGTGTCTCAGGTTTTTAGTTTTGGACAGAAACTTGTTTCCAGGTTTCTAAAAATTGAAGTACAAGAAAATTTCAAACAAATCTGAAAAATAAGTTGGAAACTGAAACTTTGAATTTGAAATTCAATAAGTTTTAAATTTTAGATTCTTAGAAATAAATTTGAATTTTTTTTAAACTCGAGTGTGGTTTTAAAACAAAACAGAAACTGTTTCTGTTTTTAGATTTAAAAGTAAAATTTAAAATTTGTAAGTTGAAGTTCAATCTAGAATTTTTAAACCTGAAATTTAATTATTGATTTCAGTAATTCAAATTCTGGATTTTTAAATATTTTGAATTCAGGAAGTTTAAGATGTTTTTAAACCAAAGCTGAAACTGTCTATATGTTTTTAAATTTAAAGTAAACTTTTAAATTGTAACTGAAAATTTAAAACAAGTTTAAATTCTGGAAAAAAAACAGAAATATGGAACCTGAGTTTGAATTTAAATCTGGAATTTAAATTTAGATTTAAACTTTTTAAAGTATTAAAGAACATTGATTTGAATTTAAGACTTTAAGTTTAAATTATGAAATAAGAGTTTAAAATAAGTTTAAACTCAGTTTCAAACCTGAAATGTGATTTTTTATGACAGTTTTTGAAATAAGTTTTTAAAAATTTAAATTTTTTAAACTATTTAGGAAAGGTTAAATAATTGAAAATGAAGTTAAATAGAATTTAAAGTAAATTTAAAAACATTTTGTTTTTAAATGTATAATTAAATAAGAAATGTTTATCTAAAAGATAAATAAAATTAAATGATTGGATTCATTTAATTATTAAGGTAATTAAGATGAATATTAATTATTTAATTAACTAATTATGTGGATGTTTAATTAAGTAATTAATGATTTTTTTTAAGTTAATTAATTAGATTTGAGATTAATTAATTAAGGTTAATTAATCTATAATTAAGGATTGTTAATTAAATTTTAATTGATAATTAAGATTTATTTAATCAAGTGATTAAAGATAATTTAGATTTTAATTAACACTTAATTAATTAATAATTAAAGATTAATTAAATGATAATTATATATTAATTAATTGATAATTAATAATGATTTATTTAAGTTAATTCTTAATTAAATAATTAAGAAATATTAATGAAGTCATTAACTTAAGATTATTTAACAATCAATTAATGTGATTAATTTTGATAATTAATTAGATAAATTAATTATTAATAATCAATTGTTTAAGTTTTAATTACTTAATGAAGGTAATTAATGGATTAATTACGTAGTGTAATTAATTTAATGAATGTGATTAGTTTAGATTAATTAAGTTAAATTAATTTAAACATTTGTTGATTGTTTGATAATTACTTTATGTAATTTATGAATTTGTAATTACTTAAGGAAGTAATTAATTAATAATTACAGGATGTAATTAAAGATATTTGATATAGAAGTAAATTGGATTTAAATTACTTTGAAATTAATCAAGGGAATTAATTTAGATAATTAATTAAGAATAATTAATTTATGGGAGGAGTAATTAAAGTAGTTAATTACTAGTATTATTAATCATGGGTGATTAATATTTATATGTGGATTAATTTCAGATTAATTACTTATGTAATTAATTTATATTTAGAGATTTATTAATTGTAGTCAGAAATCATTAATTAATTAGTTAATGATGTAATTTGGAATTGATTAATTAAGGTATAATTAATAATGAATAAATAATTAATGTAATTAATTTTAGTTAATTAATTAATTTAGTAATTACAAGTTAATTATTTGCAAAGGGTTTAAGTAATTAACTTGTGTGATTAACTTATAAGCTAATTACTTATTGTAATTAGAGATAGTTAATCAATATTAATTGAAATATTGAAATGATGATGTATAAATTGATTTGAAATCAATGGATGGTTAAGTTAAGCAGAATTTTAATTATGAAGTAATTAATTTAATTCATTTTAAATTAATTAGAGATTGAGTAATTAATTTAATTCATTTTAAATTAATTATAGAAAGTGTGATCATTAGATCATTGCTTATGTTTGATGAATGGTATTGGTTGCCTGGTATGGTTTGTAATCTCAGTTATGAGATGAGTAGTGTATGTGATATGGATGCATTGGTTGCTTTTGGATGATAATATGGATTATCTGATTTTGATATGAATTATCTGTTGATAATGATAAGGTTGATTATCTATTGTGTTGTGAATTGTCTATCTGTGTATATTTAGATAATGAATTGAATTGTTTTAAACTTAAAACAACTTGGACCTAAAAGACACGCTTTGGATTTCGATGAGACCGGGATCGGGTTTCCATATTTGGACATCCGAAAACCACATCGCTTCCAATTAAACGTTAGGTCGTTAATCCAAGTGGAGCGAGTGAAGACTCGAGGTGTAAGGGCTATATGTCAGTATAACTCTGTGGGTGATTCCGTAATGAGTTGACGGAATAATACTTATAGATTCGAGATGGTGATTCAGAGTGCAAGGGTTATTGTCGTTAACTCTGAGGGTGATTCCAAAATGAGTGTAACGAGATAATGCCTTCGGTTTCGTTCGAACCCGGAACGAACTTGTATGGATTGAATGCTTTCAGAACATCGTCAGGTGGACGAGGAGCATTCTAAGTGATGTGTCCTATAAAGGTAATCGTAACCTCCAGCCTCATCAACCGGGAATGGCTAAAACATGGGAGGTGCAGCAAGGCTTCGTGGGTAGCCCCCACTTGAGAGTAAGATTTACTCCTGTCTAGAGGTCCCTTTATATTTCGGTTGTGTGGACGGTTGATCATGACAACCGTCGGGGTTGTCTTATTCGGAACTGTTCAGTAAGGAATGGGTCCGGCTTTGTGTTGCAGGGGATTGGGAGTAATCCTCGGTACGGTGATCTAGGCCACGTACTGTGACGGAGGGTACGCTAGTAGCCCTGCCATTGTATGGAATCCAAAATCCAATAAGTGCCAACGGTTTTGATTGTATTACCCACTTTTGTGGCTAGTAGCTGGAATTTAATAATGTAACAATTTCGGCTATTTCTTATTTACTTGAAAACCCTAGACACTATTATAATATCATCGGATTTCCTATCAAATGTTTTGGTTAGCGTAAGGTAAAAACTTTTCCATGTTTATGTGTGGGAAGTCTTACGTGATACCTTTCTTTCAAAAGGTTTTGAAAATTAAGCAACTTTAACCTGTTACTCACACCAGACCCATGTCTGACCCGGAGTTATTTCTGTTTTTCTTTAACTCTTGGGTACTCAAATTTTTACGAGTAGCCAAGGGAATTCAGGTTAGGATTCAGTTTAGCTTTGACGAATTGTGGAGGAGCATATGGAGCAGGAGGCTTCTACGTATAGTTATATAGTTCCGCTGTGTTTGTATCTCTGAGTGTTTCTGTATTGTAATTGAGTTGTAATAACTAGACAGGTGTTTATAACTGTCTAGTATGTGTGTATATGTCTGTGTGACTCTGATATTTGATGTATACTATGTTATACTTACGTTACTAATATAATTTATTCGTTCCGCTGTTGAGATTCTTGTGTTGTTTCTTCTTTCTCTTCTTTCTTTTCTCTTTTCTATCCCTTTCTTTCTTAAGGATGATACGACTTTTTGTGGAGAAAAAGTCGGGTCATCTCACTTGGTATCAGAGCGAGGTTGAGTGAATACCTAGGCTCTGTAGTGGTGTCTATCTTGAGAGAGCGTATTTGTATTTTTAATATATATATATATATATATATATAATTGGTTCTACCTATTTGTTGGATTACCCGTTCAGGTTTTTCCAATATAAGTTATAAAGGTAGATGCGGTAGAAGTGTGTATAACACGACTACCATTGGTTGGAGTTTGTTGGATGAGGTTGGAAGTGTATTTGTCGAGACTGTAGACCTAATACCGTATCGAGTGAGTTATGTTGTGATGAAGGACTTCATCGATCTCTGAAGGAAACTTGTAAAGGTTCGGAGTTCATCTTTGAAGTGCAGAATTGAGTTTGGATCTGTCAGTTGGGCAGAAGCAAGCAAGTAAAGGTGTCTTGATATCTCAGGAAGTAGTAGCTGCGTGATGAGATGAAGTGACTATGGATATTTCCGAAGATGTTCCTTTGGAACAAGAGTAAGAAGTGAGTCTGCTCGGTGATGTGGCTGACTTTTGCAGAGTATTCTGAATTGGTAGGGAGTCTTCTGGCTGAGTAGTTTTTCTGAAGTGGAGTTCAGAAGCAGCAAAGTGAATCCGTTTCTCTAGTAAGTTGGCTAGGCCAGCATAAGCTGTTCTGTTTGGTTGAGAGAGAGCAGTTACTATGGATTTAGGCTGATTTGATCGCAAAGGTGACTTGCGATAGTATGTTCTCTTGTGTTTGTTGGAGATTGTCCAGATTTCTTCCAGGAAGTCAGAAGTTTGTCCGCATTTGGAGATCGAGTTTCCTTTCCAGAAATGGAACTGGTGGTTCAGTCAGTAGATGGATGGTTCCCTGAGATAGAAGTTGGTGAAGCAACTCAGGTTTCGGAGAAACATCTGAGTTTTCTTATGGATATATGGAACCATATTTCTGAGCTGGGTTGTCTAGTCTATGCTTGTGTTCTTCGTCAGCATTTTCTTCTGTTTCGGATCAGAGTTGTGCAGCGGAAGCAGTTTGGTGGTGTTCTGTTTTGTCTTTTTCGGATAAGGAGAAATTTGTTCTGTCTTCTGTTATTGAGAAGCAGGGTGTGTGTTCTTGGTTTTTGAGTGATCTTGAGGAGATCATTGGATTGTTTTTGATTCAGTCGGTTTCTTTTGGAATCAGCAAGAGTTGAGCTGATTAAGAGTGATGTTGGTAGCCCAGGATCGTCCGAAGAGTTTTTATGGATATGAGGCAGAGAAATTTGGATTTTGGAATCGGAGATTGGGTTTTGGATAAGCTTTTCTCTGATCCAAGGAGCTATAAGTGGGGAAAGCCAGCTCCGAAGTGTTTTGGTTTCTTCTGTGTTTTGGGTTAGATGAGTGTTTGGTTTTCTAAAATTGAATTGCCAGTTTGGATAACTGGGATTCAGTATGTTTCATGTATCTCTAAGGGAGTACGTGTTTGATATTTCTGGTTGTAGAATCAGCAATTCATGAGGTTTGTTTGTTGAGTCAGACTCGTCTGTAGTCTGATATTTTGTATAGAATTGTTGTTAGGAGCTCTATAGCTTAGTAGTATTGATTGTTTGGATTCTATAGAGCGAGTATCCCGATATATATATATAGACACACACACACACACGCACGCACACACCGGGGAAACTCGTGAAAGTCTTATCCAAAATTCTTTTGGATAATTAGATTTGTTCTGATTGTGTGAATTGGTTGCTTTGGTTGTTGGCATATGATTAACATATGTTGTATTTTAAAATAAAATCAGATTATTAAATTACCTTTGTTTTAAATTTCGAGGACGAAATTCTTTTAAGGGGGAAGGATTGTAATATCCCAAAAATTTGGACAATATAAATTTAATAATCTGTGTTTAAATTTATATTGAATTGATAATTTTTGTTGATAAATTTGAATTGATTTTATAATCTTCTTTATTTAAATATTTAATTTGTGAAATTATTTTTAATGAGTTAATAAATCTATTTTCTATTTAATAATGTATATGTATTTGTATATATTTTAAATAGATAAGTTGTTCTTAATTAAATTAGTATAGCATAATTTTAATGTTTTAAAAATGGAAATTTTGATTTGTTTTTAATTTAAACTTTTCAAAAATATTTAATAAAATACTATATGATTTTAAAAATGTAGGATAAGTGTTTTATTGGTTTAAAATTCATTTATTTTATTCAAGTTTGAATATTAAAATAAGTTACAAAAATGTTGTGTTATTCTTTTTAAAATAATGATTTATAAAATGTGATTTGTACATTCAAAATACAATTTAATTTATGAAACATGTATTCATTAAGTTACAAACTCTTGTGTAAATTTATTTTAATTGTTTAAAAGTTTCTTTTTCAAAAGATTAAAGTGTATGTTGTTTTATTTATTTTAATACTTTGCTTATTCTTTAGAAATTTATTTAAATACATAACTAAGTATAAGAACTAGTTAACTAAGTTTAAACATTCATTAAGCTTAATTTTTCTTTAACATTTAATTAAGATAACAAATCATTTAAAAGAGACATGTGTATATTTTGAGTTAACATGTGTTAAATATTTATGTATGTAAATTTACAAGTGTCTAACATTTGTACAAGTGTAAATTTTATCTTGATTTTTCTTTTAATTCATTAAATCTGAAAATTACCTTTATATAAACTTGCTTCTTCATTCATATTTATTTTTTTTACATTCCTTAATCAAAAGAAAGACCAAATTTCATTTTTCATTTCCATAATCAAAAATCTGCATACACCAATTTCATAAAAATCAAATCTGCAATACTTCAAACTCAAGTATATTTGCATTATTCCACTCCTCTTCAAAATCAAACCCATCCTCCTTAAATTCAAATATTAATCTGCATTTCAAAATCTGCATGCACCTGGAAATTCACTGCTTTTTGTTTTGAATTTCATCCAAACATGCATACAATTGATGATCTCTGCATCTCTGGTTGAAACCTCTTCATGCCTGTATTTTTTGTTCAAAACAACCTGGGGAATTTGCATCTGCAACCATGAAGCAAGCATATAGGCATTCTATTCTGTAAAACTAAAAGCATCATTTACAAACAAAGATTAAAAGCATTAAATCTGGAAAGGCAAGATGTTTACATGCATGAATTTTCAAATCTGGAAGCATCTTCTAAAACAAGTTTAAAGACATTAAATTGGATGCAAGTTTAAAAAGCATATTAAAGAGGGTGTTCTGCATGTTCAATCTGGGCTCTGCATTTTTATTTAAGGTGGGTAACTCAACTTTTTAAGACTTTAAATAGGTAAAAGTTGATTGCATACTTTGATTTAGATATGAAATTATATTATAAATAGGCTGTGAATATAAATATATGAATATGTTTATGTGTGTGCATGATTGATTACCTGAAGCATCCCTGATTTCTCTAATTTCAAGCTTCAGTCAGATGTAATCCCATTGTCTTTTAATTTGATTCTTCATTTGAGTTTATGACTTAAACAAATATGTTTGTTTCATTATAATATTCAGATTAAAATTTGTACTTAAGTTAAAAAAATATAGAATGGCTCTGGAATTTACAATCAGATGATCAATCGGTAAATTGGTGAAATTTCAAGTTTAGAATTTATGAATTCAGAATTATAAATCAAATCACCATACTAAATCATGATTTAAAAAAAATACAAATTTTAATGCTCTATTAAAAATGCAGTTTTGAAATTACCGTGTCTTACATATTAGCTAAGCATAGTTGAAGCTTGAAATTGTTTTAGGTGAATTTGATTTAGGAGATTGTATAGCCATCAAAGATTATAGGAATTTTTTTGAATTGTATTGCAATTCAATTTTGAGATAGTAATTAGGATTTTCCAGTGTGAACCCTAGCTTTATTTAGTCACTGTGTTTGGTTCGAATGTGATCGCTTGAGTTGATCGAGTTCAACCACGATTGGCGTGTCAGTAGATGATGGGTTGACGAAGTTGTCACCAGAGTTGCAGAGTGATTTATGACAGGTGGCGAGAGGAATTGGTGATAACAGGTTAGACACTGAAGGGGGAAAGTGTTCCAGGTTTTGTTTTAAAACTTGAATTAAAATAAAGTTGAATTCAGGGGATCTGGGGGTTTAAAGTTGAAGTGTAGTCACTGATCGATGGGGGATGGCCATAGATGATGGTTAGAGGTGGTCGGAGATGGTTTAAGGGTGCACAGGAGTGTTGTGCATGTTGGTGATGATGGTGGGGTTGATGTTTTGGTTGCAGGGTTTTGTTGCTCGGGATTTCCTTGGGTAATTTTTGTTCTGACTCGAAGCAAATGAACTTCTGACTCGAAGTAAATTATTGGATGCTCGGGTTGGTGTTAAGTGTCTCAGGTTTTTAGTTTTGGACAGAAACTTGTTTCCGGGTTTCTAAAAATTGAAGTACAAGAAAATTGCAAACAAATCTGAAAAATAAGTTGGAAACTGAAACTTTGAATTTGAAATTCAATAAGTTTTAAATTTTAGATTCTTTGAAATAAATTTGAAATGTTTTTTTTAAACTCAAGTTTGGTTTTAAAACAAAACAGAAAATGTTTCTGTTTTTAGATTTAAAAGTAAAATTTAAAATTTGTAAATTGAAGTTCAATCTAGAATTTTTAAACCTGAAATTTAATTATTGATTTCAGTAATTTAAATCCTAGATTTTTAAATATTTTGAATTCAGGAAGTTTAAGATGTTTTTAAACCAAAACTGAAACTGTCTATCTATTTTTAAATTTAAAGTAAACTTTTAAATTGTAACTGAAAATTTAAAACAAGTTTAAATTCTGGAAAAAAACAGAAATATGGAACCTAAGTTTGAATTTAAATCTGGAATTTAAATTTAGATTTAAACTTTTTAAAGTATTAAAGAACATTGATTTGAATTTAAGACTTTAAGTTTAAATTATGAAATAAGAGTTTAAAATAAGTTTAAACTCAGTTTTAAACCTGAAATGTGATTTTGATGATAGTTTTTGAAATAAGTTTTTAAAAATTTAAATTTGTTTAACTATTTAGGAAAGGTTAAATAATTGAAAATGAAGTTAAATAGAACTTAAAGTAAATTTAAAAGCATTTTGTTTTTAAATGTATAATTAAATAAGAAATGTTTATCTAAAAGATAAATAAAATTAAATGATTGGATTCGTTTAATTATTAAGGTAATTAAGATGAATATTAATTAATTAATTAATTAATTATGTGGATGTTCAATTAAGTAATTAATGATTTTTTTAAGTTAATTAATTAGATTTGAGATTAATTAATTAAGGTTAATTAATCTATAATTAAGGGTTGTTAATTAAATTTTAATTGATAATTAAGATTTATTTAATCAAGTGATTAAAGATAATTTAGATTTTAATTAACACTTAATTAATTAATAATTAAAGATTAATTAAATGATAATTATATATTAATTAATTGATAATTAATAATAATTTATTTAAGTTAATTCTTAATTAAATAATTAAGAAATATTAATGAAGTCATTAATTTAAGATTATTTAACAATCAATTAATGTGATTAATTTTGATAATAATTAGATTAATTAATTAATAATAATCAATTGTTTTAGTTTTAATTACTTAATGAAGGTAATTAATGGATTAATTACTTAGTGTAATTAATCTAATGAATGTGATTAGTTTAGATTAATTAAGTTAAATTAATTTAAACATTTGTTGATTGTTTGAAAATTACTTCATGTAATTTATGAATTTGTAATTACTTAAGGAAGTAATTAATTAATAATTACAGGATGTAATTAAAGATATTTGATATAGAAGTAAATTGGATTTAAATTACTTTGAAATTAATCAAGGGGATTAATTTAGATAATTAATTAAGAATAATTAATTTATGGGAGGAGTAATTAAAGTAGTTAATTACTAGTATTATTAATCATGGGTGATTAATATTTATATGTGGATTAATTTCAGATTAATTACTTATGTAATTAATTTATATTTAGAGATTTATTAATTGTAGTCAGAAATCATTAATTAATTAGTTAATGATGTAATTTGGAATTGATTAATTAAGGTATAATTAATAATGAATAAATAATTGATGTAATCAATTTTAGTTAATTAATTAATTTAGTAATTACAAGTTAATTATTTGCAAAGGGTTTAAGTAATTAACTTGTGTGATTAACTTATAAGCTAATTACTTATTGTAATTAGAGATAGTTAATCAATATTAATTGAAATATTGAGATGATGATTTATAAATTGATTTGAAATCAATGGATGGTTAAGTTAAGCAGAATTTTAATGATGAAGTAATTAATTTAATTCATTTTAAATTAATTAGAGATTGAGTAATTAATTTAATTCATTTTAAATTAATTATAGAAAGTGTGATCATTAGATCATTGCTTATGTTTTATGAATGGTATTGGTTGCATGGTATGGTTTGTAATCTCAGTTATGAGATGAGTAGTGTATGTGATATGGATGCATTGGTTGCTTTTGGATGATAATATGGATTATCTGATTTTGATACGAATTATCTGTTGATAATGATAAGGTTGATTATCTATTGTGTTGTGAATTGTCTATCTGTGTATATTTAGATAATGAATTGAATTGTTTGAAACTTAAAACAACTTGGACCTAAAAGACATGCTTTGGATTTCGATGAGACCGGGATCAGGTTTCCATATTTGGACATCCGAAAACCACATCGATTCCAATTAAACGTTAGGTCGTTAAAGTGGAGCGAGTGAAGACTCGAGGTGTAAGGGCTATACGTCAGTATAACTCTGTGGGTGATTCCGTAATGAGTTGACGGAATAGTACTTATAGATTCGAGATGGTGATTCAGAGTGCAAGGGTTATTGTCGTTAACTTTGAGGGTTATTCCAAAATGAGTGTAACGAGATAATGCCTTCGATTTCATTCGAACCCGGAACGAACTTGTATGGATTGAATGCTTTCAGAACATCGTCAGGTGGACGATGAGCATTCTAAGTGATGTGTCCTATAAAGGTAATCATAACCTCAAGCCTCATCAACCGGAAATGGCTAAAACAGGGGAGGTGCAGCAAGGCTTCGTGGGTAGCCCCCACTTGAGAGTAAGATTTAGCCCTGCCTAAAGGCCCCTTTATATTTCGGCTGTGTGGATGGTTGATCATGACAACCGTCGGGGTTGTCTTATTCGGAACTGTTCAGTAAGGAATGGGTCCGGCTTTGTGTTGCAGGGGATTGGGAGTAATCCTCGGAACGGTGATCTAGGCCACGTAGTGTGACGGGCGGTACCCCAGTAGCCCTGCCATTGTATGGAATCCAAAATCCAATAAGTGCCAACGATTTTGATTGTATTACCACTACTACAAAACAGGTCATTTGCATCGGTTGTTTACCCCCCTTTTGCATCAGTTCAACAACCGATGCATATGCAACCGATGCAACAGGCTTAACACTTTTGCATCAGTTCTGAAACCGATGCAAAAAGGTCCTTTTTGCATCGGTTGTTACTAACAACTGATGCAAAATATCATGATTGGTTGCTTGGACACAGCCCCCATGTTGCATCGGTTGTAATGAAAACCGATACAACTAATCCCTCTATTGCATCGGTTTTTTATAACAACCGATGCAAACTAATCCCTCTATTGCATCAGCTATTTATACCTGATGCAAAAAAACCATTCTCAGATACCATTATTACAGTACTCAAATTGACTATATATATTATTGATTATGTACCCAAACACACAGAAAACATAGAGATTAAATAGGAAAACACACATCAAAACATAAAAATGAAGTACTCACAATACCCAACAATAAGACAGTAAAAAAATGAATATGGATACACAACTTGCACGGTAATGTACCCAAACACATCACAAAAAATATCGATGGGATTCAAGTACTAACGGATGGAATTAAGGACTAAACATAGGATTTGTGAGTGTTGAAACTCACCTCAAACTCTGTATGTATATACAAAATCATATTATAACAAGAAGTTCAGAAAAAATACAAAAAATGTACTAGAAGGCTAGTGTACAAAAAAGAGATTTGACCATTGAAATCAGTTAGTTGACTAAATGCACCTTTAGCTATAGCAAGTTTAACAACCCACTGTTCCTGCTCAAATGTGCTAGAGCTTCCATGCCAGTTAAATTAAATAGAGTATTGCCAGATTGTAGCAGGAAACGGTCAGGTGAGCATAAAGAAGTAGCAACCTGAATAGAGGAAGAGGACTAGGAATTAGCTTTGATTCCATACCATGCAATGTTTTAAATAGATTTCGAATATGTAACTTGTGTATTTCTTAAGACTGTAATATGACAAGACAGAGAAAAGAATGAAAAGAAAAATAAAGAAGAAGCCATGTTCAGTTTTGCTTTACTAACCAGCATAATAACTAGTGACTAATAACTATATAAGCATTCCCTTTTGAATTTTATCCACTATCTGAACCATGCTAAAGCATGCATAGATAAAAATACTATCTATCCTAGTACTCATGAATATGAGCAAATAAATTAAATGTGAGTATATACCAGAACAGGCCCCCCTTTCAGAGAATTGCACATTTGTATTTGCTATTCGAGTAGCCGTTATTTGATCATTCTAGAAAATAACTTGATACTTGAACAAATGGCCTGCTTATAAAATGCAGCATTATTAAAACGAGTTCATTTTTTCAATCCAGGTTTTTGGTCAAAGGAAAAGTGAATTGGATAATATTTAGGATACATCAGATAATTTGAACAGAAAGGAATTCCTCTAGAAACACCGACAGATTCGATTTAACAAGCATCAATATCCGAGTATTTATTACATATAATTACTGGTTAGATGCCTGTAATATTTATTTTTAGAGACTAACTTATCCTCTAACAAAAATGAAGTATACTGTAAGTCTTGACTCTATCTCTTCATCCATTGACCTATTGCACAAACAAGGTGCCACTAGTGGATGTTTTTAAAGATTTTGAATTTTGCAGTAAACTGTGGAAAAAAAATAAAATCATAAAGTTATGAAGATATATTATTTAACTCGATGTTTCTTTAGCTTCAGTTTTATGCTACAATCTACAGTAATACGCTGAAATCTAGTCTAAATTTCAAACTTATATATTATATAAAGGGAAAAAAATTAACAACTTAAGAATCAAACTAACGAGCTTACCGTATGATGTACAAATTCAATACTGGATGGATTTGATACATTCTTCACAGGCATATCATAACGTAGAAGAGGCATCTTTGTATAGTAATAGTTGAAAAATTAGGATCGTTGAACTCATCACGCAAGCTGCATATGTCAGAACATATGCATCAAAACCATATCTGTATATGTAAACCGTCTATTTTTGTTGAACTGGCCTACAGGAAATAGAAGTCATTAGATTTACGTGAATATGTATATATACTTGTATATATACATGTGTGTGCGTGCGTATACGTATATATACAGAAACAGAAATATGAATTGAATATATGCTTGTTAACATTTTATATGTTTAGAAAAAACCATGGTAAAATAAGAATAAAAATCAAATGGCTCATTTTGGAAATAAAATTAAATCGCTGGAAACTTGGAGTCTGAATTCTGCCTGAAGGTAGCCGCTCATTGGCCATCCGTGAAAGATTGGCAAAACTTCCTATAAAGAAACAAAAGAAAAGAATATTTAAAGCATCCCAAGCAAATTTAGTTGTTAAATGCATCCCAAAACTTAAGCAACAAATCTAAGGCATGTATCCAACAGAAAACCTTCCTTAGTTATATGTCAAAGAATGAAGCAAGGACCCTTTTTTAAAAATAAATAAATAAGCTTATGCTTCATCGGCCAAGCCGTATAAGAAATGCAAAGTATATGTCGTACCTTTGAGGATCTTATCTGCTTCAGTGACTCTTCTAGTTGATTCTCGATTTGATTGAGTTCATTAGTGTTATGTTGGCCAACGTCCTCAACAAGTAGATTTCTGATATTACAAATTCAGTTAGGAAGAAAACATCATGTTATTAACTTTAAGGTTCTTTACTGATGCCACCTCTGGGAACGCTGCATAAGCTCAACCCTTGTTTTTAACTTTGGACACTCCGGGTAACTGCTCTGCACTATAATACAAGACGAAGACTAGTTAGCCTTTGAATAAATCTTTGCCTGATTTTGGACAAATAACCCACAGCAAATAAATAGTACTAAATCAATGGAATAAAGATCAGAATCTGAAGAGGTAAAAGATAATAATTTTTAAAGTGGTTTAGCATAATTTTCAGCCTATGCCACTGTTGCTTTACTAGTTATTTCTCTTATAGTCTGAGTTACAAGATAAAAACTATTTACTTAGGTTCCAAAAAGAGAAAAATCAACTATGCTAATTTGAAAGTATTATCAAATACTGAATTTCACTTGAATTAAATTAAAAGGTAAAGTGTCTAAAAACTGAGGAAAATAACTACCAGTTGAGGTAAAGTCATGATGATAAATTAAAAATGTCTATCTGATTTTTTGAAATTCCCATTTCTGACTGAATTGATCTTTTGAGAAAATGGAATACTGGATTCTACACATTGAAGGCAGAAAACGTCTCCTATGCTACTTGAATGCCACTAAAGTAATATAAATTCGGTATGAGCAAGGGAAAAATAATAGTTCAAACAACCTCATATAACCACAATACAATGATTACCAAGGACCAAAACTCTGAATTCTTCCTTTTCTCCGCTTCAACTTTTGTTACCTTATCACCTTTTAAAGAATTTTTTATTGTAGATTTACTAGTCCAAAGTTAAATCATGGACACTCTAAATATGCAGTTGCATACTGTAAGTGCACCACTTAAGGCAGACTTGACCATGCAAAAAACCACTACACCGTATGTATATAAAGGTTTTGTATTATAATTCTTATGATGTGGGAAAATTAGTGCCTTATCATAAATTGGTTCCATATTATCCAAGTAGCATTCACAGAAAATCCATTTCAAAATTTCACTAATTAGCATTTAGTATCTTTCTAATTCTTACAGTGATTAAAAATAGATATATTAACAAAACATTTTGAAATGGAAATGGCAGCTCTGCCATTAAACTCCGTGTAAGTAAATAATCTTCAAGATTCATGGAAAATAAACAAAAACATAAGCATTGCTATAAAATTTTATGTAATACCTTCCCATAGTGAACAGGAGATATCATGATTATACTTAAACATGATCATAATTGTTATAATTGTGAAGGTAATGAACATCTCATAGTAAGTAAACAGGAGATGTCACAACATTGTTGAATGTGTCAAGTGCCTGCATTTTCAATGCAAACTGTGAAATTGATCTCATATATTCATGCATGTAACGGTTGAGCTCAAATAACATACTGAAATCTGTAGAGATAAAGTAGAAAATATGTTTTAACAAATTTGGAACACTTTAAAAAACCAGTAGAAGCATACTTACTTGACACAAATCAGATGCACAAGCCATTTATTGCTAGCTGAACCAATATACATAGGAATTATTTCAAATCGTTGTAGTGCATTGCACATCATGGCCCATATTCATCAAATCTATACAAAATTCACTTCCAGTAGCACGCACCTGGAATTCATGATTCTACCACGAATTAGCAAGCAGCAGCTAGGCAAGCAACTCTTCAGCCACAAGCTTGTAGGCAGCAGCCACAATGCTCGATGATCTGAAGAAACATACTCAATAACGCACGCAAAAATCCTCATTCCAGATCTCCACCAAAGTTCGAGCTTGCTGAGCTGGCAGAGGTGGCTGGAGAAGCTGTGCATGCTGGATGCGTCATTTTCTTGGTCGATGATAGAGGATGAGGAGGGCAGGAGGCACCGACAACTGATTTGGAGTTGGATGGAGTTTTCGTCGTTGTGTAGATCTATCGGATGTGTTGGGAATGGGAAGAAAAGGAATGGGGGAGAAGCAGAGAGACGGCAAAGCAAAGATTTGAGCCAAATATTTTGTGATTTGAGCCAAATGTTGAACTACGTCCAGGTGAAGATGAGAGTGGACGTGTTGGAGGGAGTAATTTTTGGTGAAAATGACGAGAAATGGGGTCCTGCTGCAGTTGTAAGAGGGAATGAAATGAAAACGAAATAATTTAGGGCATAGAAGTAAAATTTGGAGCCAATTTTTCATTATTTCCTACCTAAATTTTATATTGCCATCAACATGTAGTTGCATTGGTTGACATTAAAACCGATGCGACTAAAATTATTTGCATCGGTTGTTGGTGAGAACTGATGCAAATTTGATTTTTTTTATTACCTATTGATTTCCACGTACCAATTGCATCGGTTATTAAAATAGAACTGATGCAAATAGTCCTATTTGCATCAGTTTTTACTTCAACTGATGCAAATGAGGCGAAGCAATATGCACTTTTTGTACTAGTGTACCCACTTTTGTGGTTAGTAGCTGGAATTTAATAATGTAACAATTTTGGCTATTTCTTATTTACTTGAAAACCCTAGACACTATTATAATATCATCGGATTTCCTATCAAATGTTTTGGTTAGCGTAAGGTAAAAACTTTTCCATGTTTATGTGTGGGAAGTCTTACGTGATACCTTTCTTTCAAAAGGTTTTGAAAATTAAGCAACTTTAACCTGTTACTCACACCAGACCCATGTCTGACCCGGAGTTATTTCTGTTTTTCTTTAACTCTTGGGTACTCAAATTTTTACGAGTAGCCAAGGGAATTCAGGTTAGGATTCAGGTTAGCTTTGACGAACTGTGGAGGAGCATATGGAGCAGGAGGCTTCTACGTATAGTTATATAGTTCCGCTGTGTTGGTATCTCTGAGTGTTTCTGTATTGTAATTGAGTTGTAATAACTAGACAGGTGTTTATAACTGTCTAGTATGTGTTGTATATGTCTGTGTAACTCTGATATTTGATGTATACTATGTTATACTTATGTTACTAATATAATTTATTCGTTCCGTTGTTGAGATTCTTGTGTTGTTTCTTCTTTCTCTTCTTTCTTTTCTCTTTTCTATCCCTTTCTTTCTTAAGGATGATACGGCTTTTTATGGAGAAAAAGTCGGGTCGTCTCAATTTAACTTCATACGTATTGTTTGTTTGAAATACACAATTTAAACCAAATTTATTTCTTCATTACATTTTATTTACCATATTAAATTATAACTATCATTATAATTTAATATCATCAGTAAACTCCAATACCAGGGTTGTTACAGACTCCCCTCCTTAACAAAATTGCGTCCTCGTAATTTCTAGAGAAAAAGGCTGTAAACAACACTAAAGATACAATCATCGAAGGATAAAAACAAGCTCGATTTCCAAATCATTCATACTCTCAATATAGAATGGTAGAAAGAAACGAGGAAAAACTCACTTGGTTAATTCAATGGCCTATCATATGCTAATATAGTGATTAGCAAACCATCGAATTTTCCAAGCAACTCGAAAGAATTTCAAAGATCTCCCGTTTTGAATCAAAACTCAATAGGATGCTCAACAAATAATCAATCGAAATGATTGATTGCTCAAAACTCTATGAATAGCGTCGGGATCAAACTCACTCAAACCCGAACTCTATACAATAAAGAAGATCATCAACAAAAATTTTCGCATAATAATACGGAAAGAACATCCTCATAACAAGATAAACATAATATACAAGATTGATAAATCACAAGATGGCTTCTCACAAGACCACCCACTCGAACGACCGTGAAAAATGCACGTCGTTAATAATAGCTCAAAGATAGAATATACTCAAGAAACAAGGAAATAGGCTCGAATTAACTTTTAATCCAAGATATTTAGAATTTTTAAATCTCAGCACCTTTTAAATTTTAAATCTCAATTTCCAACATTTGAAAATTTTCAAACTCTTTACTATACTACTTAGTAAGTAATTTTAAACTCAAATTAAAAGTCCAAATTTCTTCTCTTACTTCAAAATTAATTTCCAAAGAAATTTGTAAATCCATAATAATATTCCTCAAAATAAATTAAGGGTTCAAATTCTCTTTACTCTTTCTATTAAACCACTTAAATAGTTTTAAAGAAACAATCTTCAAATTCTCTTATAACTCTTCTCTTAAACATCCAATGTATATAATATAGATTCTAAAATCTCAAAATAGACTTCCAATAAAGCACAAAAAAAAATCTCATTTATATTCTCATCTTTATAATTTAAACAAAAAAAATGGCATTGCCTCGCCATTGAGTCTCTAATAAATAAATATATCTGTTGGCTGCAGAGTTGATCGAACGATCAAAACTGCCTCGCCACTCTATTACTCGTCTCTATAATCAATGGCTGCAATTACCATTCAAAAATAAATTTAATATTTAATCTCAAATATTATTTTCAAAATCTCATTTTTTTTTTAAATCACAAACCATCTTGTCTGATTGCCTCATCATAGCATTTAGGGGATTCCTATCGATAACGTTGATCAGGCGTATCGACAAGAACTCTTAACTACTTGATGGACAACCCAACACTCTCAAATTATTTCTATAAAAGTAATTGTAACAACCCGCATATTTATCGATTTTATATTTAAATATTTTATTTAAATATTTTATCGTTCGTCGGATTTTGGTCCGAAAAGCTACTTTTTGCAAACAATCGAATTGGGACTTGAGACCACCCCCATTGAGTTCAAAATGCCGTTTGCGACCTTTTTGAGTATAAGCTTCGATATATTTGGAGAAAGTTGATTTTTGCTACTTTTTCCCGCTTATGACTTTGGTTTGGACTGCACCCTTATTAGCTCAGCCCAACCCCTTCTCTTCATAACTTCTCCTCTTTAATTAAAACACTTCAAGCTAAAGTAAAAATGGTGGAAGGGATGGGAAAAGGAAATTCCTAAGCCCTAGCTTTCTTTGCAAATCCAACTTCTAGCTCCAAACTCAAGTGAACCCATTGGTAAGCACCTCCTTCATCTTCTCCAACTCTTTCTCCATTCAATTTCAGAAAGTTCCTAAACCTAACTTAGGGAATGTTCTTCTTTTAAGCTTAGAATCAAGCTTCTTGAGTTGGATTTGAAGAGTGGTTGATTCTCCATTGATTTCAAGCATCTTCTTCAATCGTTTGGGTTCAAAGGTGAGATTTTTATCTCACATCTATGACTATAATTATCTTTGGTTGTTATGTTTGAATTCCTAACACTTCTTCATGAGAATTTTCTCTTGATTTGGATTGGTTTTGTGAATATTCCAATTTTTGGGTTTTTAAGTCAAATTTGTGTGAAAATCCTTTTATGGATGTTTGATCATGCTTTTAGTGATGCACCGAGGAGCATATAGGGCCGGGTTGCCGATTGGCATAAACCCTTAGAGCCAATGTTTGTCCGGTTGCATATTGGAAGAATTTGCTCTTCATTTGAATAGGCTGAAAAACAGCCCAGGCATGATTCAGTCGACTGAAAAGTCTGTTCAGTCGACTGAACCTGGAACCCGAAAGTTTCCAGGCATGATTCAGTCGACTGAATCCTCTGTTCAGTCGACTGAAACTGGAAACAGAAAGTTTCCTGAACCTAGAAAATTTCCAGGCACAGGGTCCGTCGACTGAAAACTCTGTTCAGTCGACTGAACCTGCTGTTTGAGTCCATTTTGCCTTTTTGGATTGAATTTCCAATGTTAATCGATTCATGTTGATTCCCTTTTGTTATTATCACTTATTATCGACATTGATGACATTTTCTTCGTGATTTATGGGAATATCCATTTTGATGGATTCGGTATCGATTTCTTTGGATTTTATTCACGTCTTTGAATGTGAGTCTTTATGAACTGATTGTTCCTACAATCACCTTTGTGATTTGTCACTTTAAAAATATAAAGGTTTTCTATACTAGTAGTAAATATCAAAACTCTTTTTTCAAATGATTTCAACACTATTTTATTACAAAGCTCGTTTACTCAAACGATTTCCAATCTATTAGTATATACAAACCTTTACCTCACTCGTATGAGAAATCTAATTAAACGACTTAGTAAAACAAGTGGTATGAAACGCTTACGTTTACTTCGTCGGTTAATTCTTGGACTTGTTCGATTGAATCTCTTGTGACAATTTTCTAGTGGAGATTTACAGTTTGTTCGTAAATGTTTAAGTTAAGTGAGTGGTTATGGGACATGAAGCTAAACTTTTATATTTACTAGCTTAGTGTAATTGACACTTCTCGTTGATCATGACGATCATCTTTGTGATTTAGACTAGCAATGTGCGATGTCTCTTTGTTTGCGAGGTTAGGCTAGACACCACTTGTGTGATTCCATTCACACATACTTTTTCGGTTAGCCTAGACACTACTTGTGTGATTCCATTCACACATACCTTTTTGCTTTTTGGTTAGGCTAGACACCACTTGTGTGAATCCATTCACACATACCTTTTCGGTTAGCCTAGACACCACTTGTGTGATTCCATCCACACATACCTTTTTGCTTTTTGGTTAGGCTAGACACCACTTGTGTGATTCCATTCACACATACCTTTTTACTTTTTGGTTAGGCTAGACACCACTTGTGTGATTCCATTCACACATACCTTTTCGGTTAGCCTAGACACCACTTGTGTGATTCCATTCACACATACCTTTTTGCTTTTTGGTTAGGCTAGACACCACTTGTGTGATTCCATTCACACATACTTTTTCGGTTAGCCTAGACACCACTTGTGTGATTCCATTCACACAAACCCTTTTTGGTTTTTGGTTAGGCTAGACACCACTTGTGTGATTCCATTCAAACATACCTTTTTCGGTTAGCCTAGACACCACTTGTGTGATTCCATTCACGCATACCTTTTTGCTTTTTGGTTAGGCTAGACACCACTTGTGTGATTCCATTCACACATACCTTTTCGGTTAGCCTAGACACCACTTGTGTGATTCCATTCACACATACCTTTTTGCTTTTTGGTTAGGCTAGACACCACTTGTGTGATTCCATTCACACATACTTTTTCGGTTAGCCTAGACACCACTTGTGTGATCCATTCACACATACCCTTTTTGCTTTTTGGTTAGGCTAGACACCACTTGTGTGATTCCATTCACACATACTTTTTTCGGTTAGCCTAGACACCACTTGTGTGATTCCACTCACACATACTTCTTTGTGATTTCTGGATTTCGTGTGTTGATTTCTGGAATTTATATCATTGACTTGTTATGAGTATAGGTTTAGGGTATGATGCCCTCTTTGGATCTTTGAGAAGATTCTTGTGATATTGATTAATCTTTTGTTGATTATCATTTACATGCTTATAGTAGTATGCCATTATGGATATTATGTTTATGCCATATCTTGTATGTTATATCATGTCATCTGATATTTATAGCTAGACTGATCCGTTTATTATTTTCTTATGAAATAATACTCGGGTCAGACCGAGATGTTACAGGTGCTTCTGCTTGACTTCCTTTCGGGATTTGCTTCTCTGACTTTTGGTTAACTACTTTAGTTTAGTAGTTTTTTGTTGTATACACTTGAGATATAGACTCATAGTTGTATTCTTTTGTATAGCACGTGTTGCTATTCTTTTGTATTATCGTGGATCTTTTGACCACTACTCTGATATACACTTTTATGTGTAATATTCATATCTATTTCCGCCTTTGTGATATGAATTGTCTGTGACTGATTTATGTTATGTTTATTTCTATATTTGTTTTCGAAGATATTATAGCCACTGTGTAGTAGCTTTGAGTTTGTGTCGGTATGTCGGAGTTCCTCTTGTGATGAAAAGTTATATTTTTATCCGGTATATCGGTACTCGCACAAAGCAATTATACAGATGGTCGCTCCTCAACAGCCTTATTCTCCGTGCTAGTTGACAGCATTCACAGTAATGTTCTTGGCTAGCGTGGGTATAGAGGTGGGGCGTCACAGCTTGGTATCAGAGCAAAACTTCGGAACAATATGGAATGTTATAACAAGGATCATCGTCCTAAGTCTTTCTTAGGAGTCATGCTTTAGGATTTTATTCGAGTCTTCGTACCGATTCATCCTATTTTCTTTATGATTCCTTGTTTTATCTATCAAGATTGCTTGATATTCATTTGGTGAATAACCTTTTTCTTCTTCTTTCTTTCTTTCTTAAGGAAGAGAAATGGTTAGTTCTAGCAGTCCTAGCGATCGTCAATCCAGTAGCCTTTCTCTGGATGGCGCATTCATGTCTGCCCAACAACTTTTGGATCTTGTAAAGAATCAAGAGTTTATCTGTGCTTTGAGTAAGAACCCCGAAATGGTTCTACCTTTGAAACTTGAAGTTTCTTTCAATCAGCTTGTGGATGTTACTCTTCTTCATGGAGAGGTTGGTAAAGGAAGTGTTTGTGACATTGGGACTTCCAAGAAGAGGCATATTATGTTCAAAAGCCATAATCCCAATAAGAAAGTGAAGCAAACTACTTTGGTAGTAAAGACTCCAATCCCTCATCGTGGAGGATGCTACAATTGTAATTCTAAGGACCACTATGCAAAGGAGTGTTCGGAACCACTCTTTTGTCGTTATTGCAAAAATACATGTCATCATATTTCTGCCTGCCCCATACTTCAAAGCAAGAAGAGGGTGGAACAAGAAACTTCGGTAGACAAGACTCCTACCCCAAGTCGTAAACAATGCTACAATTGTGGTTCCGCGGACCATTATGTAATTAAGTGCCCGATACCCCTTTATTGTCGCTATTGCAAAGAGTCGGGTCATCTTTTCTCTGCATGTCACAAACTTTTGAACAAGGACATGAGAAAGCTAAATATTGTGCAAGCCCCTAGCAACACTTCTCTTGGTCAAGGTATTTCTCATTCAATACTTGCTGACATTTGCTTTGTGATTTTCTTGTTCGTGTTCTTTTTGATATGGGTTCCATCTCACTATTTTATATCAAAAGAACTTATTGATTCTTTTCCTTTAAACAATTTTGGGATTGTTGTCTTCCTTGAGAATTGCTAATCTGGATGGTAGATCCGCAACAATCAATTTGCTTTTTATTGATGTCAAAATTATTTTATGTGATTTTTCTGTCCGAGCCGATTTTTTTTTACTTAGGCTTCGGAATCGATTTTTGGAAAGGATTGGCTTATTGTGAAGCCCATATCCTATTTTCCGTGAGAACTAATCATCTTCGACATTTTTAATCTGTTAAGAAGATTTCTATTTTTCTTTATGATTCCGATTTCAAATTTTTGGTGGCATTGATTTTATTCTTTAAACCCTCATGATGAGGAAAGTTTTACTTCTCTCATTTAAAATAGTTTGTGAAATTTTCCGGTTTATTTGGACTTGTCTTAGGATTATCACCTAAGCAATATCTAGTGTGGTGATAAGGTCTTCTTAGCTCGACCTTACCACCGGTTTTCATTTGCTACGAGTTGCGAAAGTTAGCATTCCATTTACCGCATTCCGCACTCGTTATGATTCTTATGAATGACTTATTATGTCATTCAGTTTGCCCATCTTGTTTCATCCATTTCATAAATCGAATATTCTATGAATATTTCGATGAGACCATTCTTGTATTTATTGATTTTGGATGAAAATAGAAATTTAAAATTTTGTAAATCTTTTTCGTAAGATTTATTTATAAGTACGATTTGATTTTTCTCTTAAGCGAGCAAAGAATATTCTTAAAACTTTTTAAAGGATAATCTTATCCTATAGAATATGATTTTGTGATTGTATTGCCCATTTAGTGTTTTAAGAATTCTGGTCGATGCGTTTGATCAACGTTATCGATAGGAATCTCCTAAACGCTTTGATGTGACAATCAGACACGATGTATTGACTTCTAAAACGTAAAATTTTTCTAGAAAGATAATTACATAGAGATAAGTGTAATTTTGAAAGTTTTAGCTTTTCGGGAAAGAAAATTATTTAAAAGAAGTTCTTTCTTTTCGATACTCTTATTCTTGTGATTCCTGAAGGGGAACCAAGACTTTGCTATTTGTACCGATACTAGTCGTATTGGTTTGGATGTCATTCTCTTGCAAAGGAGAACGTGCTATCACTTGTGCTTCTAAATCATTATAGATTATCGAGACTAGATATGCCACTCATGATCTAGTGCTCGCGGCTATTGTTTTTACTTTTGGAATTTGGCATCATCATATTTGGATGAGAAATTTGTTCTCTACCTCGATCATAAATCTTTGGAATATTTATTTTCTCATAAGGAACTTCATGTCGACTCGAGTTCCTGACATCTTATGATCTTGATATTCTTTTTATTCCCGGAAGGGAAATCGTGTTGCTAATGCGCTTTGTCGTAAGCAACAAGTGGTTGATTCTTTGATGTTGTCTGAATGGAATTATCTTTTTATCAAGTTCATCGGACGTTTTGATATACTTCGTTTTATTGAGTTTCATCTCATCTCTTTTATGGACTAGCGTCCGATGTTCTTTTATGGTGTTCGGTTCATCGGGGGTATTGTTATTATACTGCATCGATGTTCCATCTTATCTGGATCAATGGATGTACCATTATTATACTACATCATTGTTCCGGTTTATCGGTTCATTGGACGTACCATTTTTGTACTACGTCGGTGTTCCACATTATTCGAGTTTCAAGTTTCTCGGGCGTACTGTTTCTGTACTACGTCATTGCACCAGCTCAATTTTCTGCTATTCTTGACGCTCTCCACGTCTTTTATCTACGGAAATGCCTTAGGGATTCCGGTTTTTATTCTTGAGCCCGGTGATATTGAAGAAATTGAAGTTTCACCAGATTTGATTTATGAGCAACATCCCATTCGCATCATTGCTTTGGGGGTTGAGCGCCTTCGGAATAAAGATGTTCTTCTTGTGAGAGTTCAATGGTTCTCAAATCCTAGGGATTACTCTTGGGAATCTAGAGAATTCATCGAGCGATCCCGTTTGTGTTAACTCTTTCATGCTCTTTATGCTGACTTTCTTATTTCAATTTTCTTTTGTGTTGATATGCTTCTATGGTTGTTACTTCTTATTTTCTTCTTATGTATTGCGAGGATGCAATTTCTTTAAGGAGGGGAGTCTGTAACAACCCTCCTATTTATCGATTTTATATCTAAATATTTTATTTAAATATTTTATCGTTCGTCGGATTTTGGTCCGAAAAGCTACTTTTTGCAAACAGTCGAATTGGGACTTGAGACCACCCCTATTGAGTTCAAAATGCCATTTGCGACCTTTTTGAGTATAAGCTTCGATATATTCGAAGAAAGTTGATTTTTGCTACTTTTTCCCGCTTATGACTTTGGTTTGGACTGCACCCTTATTAGCTCAGCCCAACCCCTTCTCTTTATAACTTCTCCTCTTTAATTAAAACACTTCAAGCTAAAGTAAAAATGGTGGAAGAGATGAGAAAAGGAAATTCCTAAGCCCTAGCTTTCTTTGCAAATCCAACTTCTAGCTCCAAACTCAAGTGAACCCATTGGTAAGCACCTCCTTCATCTTCTCCAACTCTTTCTCCATTCAATTTCAGAAAGTTCCTAAACCTAACTTAGGGAATGTTCTTCTTTTAAGCTTAGAATCAAGCTTCTTGAGTTGGATTTGAAGAGTGGTTGATTCTCCATTGATTTCAAGCATCTTCTTCAATCGTTTGGGTTCAAAGGTGAGATTTTTATCTCACATCTATGACTATAATTATCTTTGGTTGTTATGTTTGAATTCCTAACACTTCTTCATGAGAATTTGCTCTTGATTTGGATTGCTTTTGTGAATATTCCAATTTTTGGGTTTTTAAGTCAAATTTGTGTGAAAATCCTTTTATGGATGTTTGATCATGCTTTTAGTGATGCACCGAAGAGCATATAGGGCCGGGTTGCCGATTGGCATAAACCCTTAGAGCCAATGTTCGTCCGGTTGCATTTTGGAAGAATTTGCTCTTCATTTGAATAGGCTGAAAAACAGCCCAGGCATGATTCAGTCGACTGAAAAGTCTGTTCAGTCGACTGAACCTGGAACCCGAAAGTTTCCGGGCATGATTCAGTCGATTGAAACTGGAAACAGAAAGTTTCCTGAACCTGGAAAATTTCCAGGCACAGGGTCAGTCGATTGAAAACTCTGTTCAGTCGACTGAACCTGCTGTTTGAGTCCATTTTGCCTTTTTGGATTGAATTTCCAATGTTAATCGATTCGTGTTGATTCCCTTTTGTTATTATCACTTATTATCGACTTTGATGACATTTTCTTCGTGATTTATGGGAATATCCATTTTGATGGATTTGGTATCGATTTCTTTGGATTTTATTCACGTCTTTGAATGTGAATCTTTATGAACTGATTGTTCCTACAATCACCTTTGTGATTTGTCACTTTAAAAATATAAAGGTTTTCTATACTAGTAGTAAATATCAAAACTCGTTCTTCAAATGATTTCAACACTATTTTATTACAAAGCTCGTTTTCTCAAACGATTTCCAATCTATTAGTATATACAAACCTTTACCTCACTCGTATGAGAAATCTAATTAAACGACTTGGTAAAAAAAGTGGTATGAAACGCTTGCGTTTACTTCGTCGGTTAATTCTTGGACTTGTTCGATTGAATCTCTTGTGACAATTTTCTAGTGGAGATTTACAGTTTGTTCGTAAATGTTTAAGTTAAGTGAGTGGTTATGGGACATGAAGCTAAACTTTTATATTTACTAGCTTAGTGTAATTGACACTTCTCGTTGATCATGACGATCATCTTTGTGATTTAGACTAGCAATGTGCGATGTCTCTTTGTTTGCGAGGTTAGGCTAGACACCACTTGTGTGATTCCATTCACACATACTTTTTCGGTTAGCCTAGACACCACTTGTGTGATTCCATTCACACATACCTTTTTGCTTTTTGGTTAGGCTAGACACCACTTGTGTGATTCCATTGACACATACCTTTTCGGTTAGCCTAGACACCACTTGTGTGATTCCATTCACACATACCTTTTTGCTTTTTGGTTAGGCTAGACACCACTTGTGTGATTCCATTCACACATACCTTTTTACTTTTTGGTTAGGCTAGACACCACTTGTGTGATTCCATTCACACATACCTTTTTGCTTTTTGGTTAGGCTAGACACCACTTGTGTGATTCCATTCACACATACCTTTTCGGTTAGCCCAGACACCACTTTTGTTATTCCATTCACACATACCTTTTTGCTTTTTGGTTAGGCTAGACACCACTTGTGTGATTCCATTCACACATACTTTTTCGGTTAGCCTAGACACCACTTGTGTGATTCCATTCACACATACTTTTTCGGTTAGCCTAGACACCACTTGTGTGATTCCATTCACACATACCCTTTTTGCTTTTTGGTTAGGCTAGACACCACTTGTGTGATTCCACTCACACATACCTTTTTCGGTTAGCCTAGACACCACTTGTGTGATTCCATTTACACATACCTTTTTGCTTTTTGGTTAGGCTAGACACCACTTGTGTGATTCCATTCACACATACCTTTTCGGTTAGCCTAGACACCACTTGTGTGATTCCATTCACACATACCTTTTTACTTTTTGGTTAGGCTAGACACCACTTGTGTGATTCCATTCACACATACTTTTTCGGTTAGCCTAGACACCACTTGTGTGATTCCATTCACACATACCCTTTTTGCTTTTTGCTTAGGCTAGACACCACTTGTGTGATTCCATTCACACATACTTTTTTCGGTTAACCTAGACACCACTTGTGTGATTCCACTCACATATACTTCTTTGTGATTTCTGGATTTCGTGTGTTGATTTCTGGAATTTATATCATTGACTTGTTATGAGTACAGGTTTAGGGTATGATGCCCTCTTTGGATCTTTGAGAAGATTCTTGTGATATTGATTAATCTTTTGTTGATTATCATTTACATGCTTATAGTAGTATGCCATTATGGATATTATGTCTATGCCATATATTGTATGTTATATCATGTCATCTGATATTTATAGCTAGACTGATCTGTTTATTATTTTCTTATGAAATAATACTCGGGTCAGACCGAGATGTTACAGGTGCTTCTGCTTGACTTCCTTCCGGGATTTGATTCTCTGACTTTTGGTTAACTACTTTAGTTTAGCAGTTTTTTGTTGTATACACTTGAGATATAGACTCATAGTTGTATTCTTTTGTATAGCACGTGTTGCTATTCTTTTGTATTATCGTGGATCTTTTGACCACTACTCTGATATACACTTTTATGTGTAATATTCATATCTATTTCCGCCTTTGCGATATGAATTGTCTGTGACTGATTTATGTTATGTTTATTTCTATATTTGTTTTCGAAGATATTATAGCCACTGTGTAGTAGCTTTGATTTTGTGTCGGTATGTCGGAGTTCCTCTTGTGATGAAAAATCATATTTTTATCCGGTATATCGGTACTCGCACAAAGCAATTATACAGATGGTCGCTCCTCAACAGCCTTATTCTCCGTGCTAGTTGACAGCATTCACAGTAATGTTCTTGGCTAGCGTGGGTATAGAGGTGGGGCGTCACAGTAATACTCTTATAAAATATATTCTCAAAATATTCTTTGATTTTTTTCTAATATATCTCAACGCTCAATTTCTCTTTAAAACCCATATTTATATAGCTTCAAAACTCAAACCAAAGAACATTAAGAGAATGCATCAAGATATTCCTAGAATACTCGATTCTCAAAATTAACAGAAGGAAATGGAATGTTCGTCAACTTCTATAAGATGACAAGCCGCTCACAGAAATTACCAAGACACAAGATAAGCAAGATATTCTTCTCGAAGAAGAAGAAGCACACAAACAACATTACTTCAAACAAAGTAATGCTACAAAGGATAACACCGATTGAGTATTCGAAAAAGGATAACTCAAAGAAACTGAATAATAAACTAAATCAAGCTCGAACAATCAAGTAACTCACCCATTCCTTAGTGGAAGTCCTCGTGGAAGGATAGCTGAAGGCTAACAGCTAGGAAAAGGTTAATTTAAAACTCAGTTAGCCGATTGGATATCAAACCCTAATGGACTCATCAAAACTCAACAAGGTCACCTTGACTGGAATTCGAGATATGTCATCAACATCTCGATACTCAAGAGTGAATTCAAAAGCTTTGGAATCGTCATTAACATTCCAAGGTGGCAGAAATAAGGAACCAATCAAAATAGGAAATCTAAATATACAATAGGATCTATAAAACAAAGGATTGGACTTAATATCAAATAAGTCAATCCATCTCAAATCAAATGCATCTCAAGATTGTGAGTAACAAACAAATACTAACAAAAGCAACATCAAAAATAAAAATCTCAGAATGCTCAAAACGAGCCAATCGTTGTGGATCCCTTCAATAGGATTCACAACTCTCAAAGGAATGCAACAAGAATGCTCAAAGAAGTCAATCAGCTCCATCGATACGAATTCACTCGTATCGACAAAAATGAGAATAGAATAATCCTAAATAAGATTATTTATAAGATAAGATGACATCAAACTCTTTTATGGAATGCTACGGAATATAATTAACATTCCTAGACATATTCCTTTCTATCTACCCCAAAAGAATTAAAAAGGGACACGAATCAAACAGGGATAGGGGCAAGGCAAGGTCAAGGTGAAACCAATCATGATTAAGGGATGATGTATATGGATGTATTATATCTGATGTATGGTATCTCGTATGCTGTTCTGTATATATTACATTATATTCTGAAACCTTGCTCTGATACCAAGCTGTGACGCCCCACCCCGAGACCTACATTAGTAAAGAGAATTACTAAGTAATCATGTCTACTAATGCAGAGAATAAGGCTGGTTAAGGGCGACCATCATAGTAATACGTTAGTTAAGAGCCAAGCATGTCAATTATGTCTTGATTTTTTTTCATTACCTCATAAGTGGTAGACACGCTTAGTCCATAACTAATGCACACTATGGTGGATTCGGACCATTTCAGAAATAATGTAATATACATGCAGATAGAAAACATCAGTCATAGAACTGCAAACCCAGATCAGATTATATATATATAAATACATACATCACCATACATCTCCATAATAATACATCGTATATAAGTAGCATGGACTATTGAATCACATATACACCCATCCCACAAAATAATATACAATAAAACACATAAAAGTAGACGACTCAAAACGACATCCAAGCTAAATGAGAAGTCCAACAAAAGCAATCAAGCAGACCCAAGAAGCGAAGCAATCCAAACTAACCTGCAACTCGGTCTGACCCGAGTGAAAAACACACGGGTCAGGCAAGCTAAACTTATTAGTAGTAAGGATCTCAATAACAAGCAGAATGGTGAGAATCACTCCGTTGTTGCCAACCGAACGATATGTTATTCATTATATCATTTATAAGAAAGGGGACATCGTGGATTCATCTATAGATTTCAAGTGAATTCAATAAATAACATACATATGGTTTCTCCTAAGGACATCTCTAAGTAAAGTGGATAAGGGATGAGAACCATATAATAACTTCATAAAGAAACATCAAATCATCATAATCTATCGTAAGAACTCACTAAGAGTTAAAGGAAATCATAATCTAAATCACCATATAGAATAATATGAATGTAGCCTATATCATACTCAAGGCCATATTCAAATAACAGATCACAAAAAGGTGAAATCGAACATAGAAAATTGCACGTGCTATTCATCTTGACTAGTACTACTATTATTTGGTACCATACGTCGTGATGACTTGGGGTCATTAACATCTTAGCATCGTGATCATCTTGATTGACTATAGTCTAATATCGTGATGACACCCAAATCATAAAATCCGAGCAAAACATCATGATGATTGGAATCCAGTAATGACATTAAGAACATCGTAATGATTCCAATCTTATACTTGGTTTGTAGTACTAATAACATCTTGAATGTGTCACAACATCTCGAATAGGAACCCAATGGGTGTTAATGTACGTCCCATACCATACATTCGCACCTATTGGTTTACTAATCGTCAGTCGATGCCACATTAGAAAACATTTATAAAAATCCAAATCAAACATACACCGCCTCGTCTCATTGGCGAGTGTAAAGCACCCAACTCATCGTGTCTCATACTTTGATGAGTTTAAAGTGACATCAAGACTTGTCTCATCTCATCGACAAGTAAAAGTCCATCTTAAACATCACAACCATCATCAATTCATCATAACAACCCCGCCTCATGTCCTCGGCAGGTAAAAATATCATAAAATAGTACCTCAAAGCCGATTCGATAGTACAAGTCCGATATTAAGCGATGAGGCGAAAACACATGTCCCATACCATGTATTTTTTCCAAATCGTTTAATTCTCATTCTCATACGTCGAAAATCGTCTAACTAGGCTATAATATATTTAGAAACATTTTATAGAGAAAACGGGATTTTTAAACAATTTTTAGAAATTTTTAAGTAAGTTTTAAAAGGAAAAATCTATTTATCAAATAGATTATCGATATATAACATACTTTTAAAAAATGAATAATTGCTTAAAAACCCTTTAAAATGTTTTGAAAACATTTATTTAATTAACCATAATTTATAAATAATTTGCAGAAACTTATTCAAAACCAAAATCAATTAAAACCATCAAATTCTTCAAATACCGATATTTTTCGATATTTAGATTAAAATAGAATTTAAATAAAATTTAAATTCTAAAAATTTCCAAAATCAAGCCAATCCATTGTCGGATAATAATACTAAACATTCATCATCAAACTTATTCAAACAATATTTAAAATCATCGAAATTTGTAGTGAAACAGTTAACGAAAGTACTGTTAGAAGCAGAAGAAAATCAACCAAGAAACTGAGTTTTTGGCTGATTTTGGACAGTCGTTTGGGTTATCAGAACAACCCTGATTTCAGTGATATTTTGATACATTATATGACCTCATGATGAGAATAACATATCCAAAATTTGGAGCAATTAGCTACAAAATGAAAGAGTTATGATTTTTCAAACATAGCTCTTTTCAGCAAGCACAAAAAAACAAGATTTTTGGCTGTTTTGAAATAAGGATTTTCTATATCAAAACAGCTCATAATTTCATAAAAATTTTCTGAAACATTTTCCAACTAAACTTCTACAACATATCAAAAATTTGGGGCAATTAGCTAAAAACTGAAGAAGGTATAATTTTTCTAAAGTGGTGTATTTTCGGCCAAAACACAGAGGTCAGTTTTTGACCAATTTCAAGCATTGATTTACCGTATCAAAACAACTCAAAATTCAACAAAAGTTTCCTAAAATGTAGTGTTGCCTGACTACAACAACATATAAGAAACAGAGATCAATTAGCTAAAAGCTGAAAAATATATTATTTTCTGAATATGGTGCATTTTCGATCAACAAACAGAGGTAAATTCTTAGCCTATTTCAACCAATAGTATCCTATAGCAAAATCAGAATTAAATGATAATTTCCAGTAATGCATAGTTACCTGTCTAAAAGAACATATCAAAAATTAAGATCAATTTTCAAGAAAATGAAAAAGGTACGATTTTTCTAATATGACCTATTTTCGGCCAAAACACAAAGATCAAATTTTGGCCGACTTCAACTAATAATTTTCTAGAGCAAAATAACTCGAAATTCAATGAAAATTTCCAGAAATGTATTGCTACCTGATTAAAACAACATATCAAAATCTGAGATCAATTTGCTTAAAATTGAAAAATATATAATTTTTTCAATATAGGGTTTTTTCAGCCTGCAAAACAGAAAACAAAGTCGATAATTTCAGCAATTCCATCAACAATTGATAGCAAAATTCATTTTTTTTAGCTTTAGCTTGTTGTAAGAAACTTTTACCTTGCTTACCAAATTTTTCAGGAAGATCTAGCAAATATTTGATAGGAATTTGTGATCTTTGGTGAAGAAAGAAGCCCTAAGAACATGTAGAAGCTAGAAAATAAACATGCAAAACAACGGAAGCAATTAAAAGAAAATTTACATCTCAAATTCTCAGATTTTGATGAAAACTATTTGGTATTGGAAGGAGATTACCTTTCTCTTCTTAGTTTAGGTGATTTTCTCTTTTAATTTGTAGAAAAGTAGGGTGGAAATTGGGTTTAGTTGAAGGCAGCCATGAATTTCTCTTTTTCTTTTTACGGTAGGTTTATTTTTGAGAAGGAGATGAATGAAAGTACGTACACCTTAGTTTCTCAACAGAAATATCTAGATATTAGGCTAATGGATCCTTCTTTCTATCTAATTAATCCCAAGAGAGAAATTACTTAGTGGAATTGCAAGGTTATGTATACATATTAACCTATTTTACACTATATTCATACAATACTACATTTTCAAGCCAAATAAAATACATAGATCAATTTGTTTTTGAAATAAAATAGTTATTGTGATAAAATAAAATTTATTTGAACAATAAAAATATAATTTTTAACAATAAATCCCCATTTTAACAGTATTTTACAATTTGCATAATTTTAGTGTAAAAACACTATTTTCAAAGTGTAACTTTATCAAAATTTATTATCTTAGCCAAATAAATTTTAACAAATCATTCTAACACTTTTAAAACAACAAAATAATATTTTTTTCACAATATTTCATCTTTTATTTTATTAAAAGACATGTTTTCTTCATATTTTTCCTTTTATATTCAATAAAAGGCTAATATTGACAATAATTATCAATATTATCTTATTGACTTAGTTAAAATACATTAGTGGACTAATTTCACTCCAATACCTCAAAATAAAGCTTTTAAAACTTTATTTCCATCAATTTGCATTTATTTCGACAATTAAATGTTGAAATACATTACTTGGTGAATTTATTAACTCAAATTTACCTAAATTCCAATATTTTCCATTTTATTTAACCAAAATACCAAACAATGAATTTTAAACCCAATATTTAACTTCATACGTATTGTTTGTTTGAAATACACAATTTAAACCAAATTTATTTCTTCATTACATTTTATTTACCATATTAAATTATAACAATCATTATAATTTAATATCATCAGTAAACTCCAATACCAGGGTTGTCACAATTTTATTTGGTTGGGTATGAAAACTATACTAAAAATCCATTTCCATATTCCAATACTAAATAATAAGATAAAAAATAATTCGTAACTGCAAGGTATTTCTTTTTTTTATTTTGGAATAGTGTAAAGTATAGTGGTTTCTCTATTTTACATTGGTTCCATTTTTCTTCTTTTGTTCTTGCAGATACATTTATCGTTATCTTTTAAATATTAAATTATAGAAATGTACCATATTTTCTAAACCAATCCATTAATTAGTTCCAAATAAAGTTATTAGATTAATTTATCATTTCTATTTTAGCATAATTTATTACAGAATTCCATCTTTCTAGCTTTATTCCAACTTTTCTTATTTTACATCTAATATAGTACTTTTCCCACTTTAATCCATAATCGCAAGTTTTCTTTTTAACTATATTATTCGGTACAAAGAGAATAAAAAGAAACTAGCATTTAGGTTAAGCTATAACTTCAAATTAGATGTAAATAACCGTAAATTTATTACAGTTCATCATAACTAATTAACAGGATTAATAACTCAAAAATATTGAATAAAATTATTTAACGAGAATTTAACGATATATATCATAAACGTAAAAAATATAATTAAATCCACTCACATTGCTAACTTCCCATATCTCCCAGTTTTTATTTCAGATCTATCCCTAACATATGTATTCACCTTCCTTGAAATCCCTATTTGGAATTACAAACGATATGTTTACAAATCTATAATATTTGAAAGAGAAAAGGAAGAGATTTGGATCAGAAATAGCAAATAAAACTCGAATCTAGGGTTTTACCTTTGACACATCCTTCTGATTCGAACCAATTCCTAATTCCCTAACTGATTCTATTATTTTTCTATTTAGATCTAAATTCATGTGAATTAAATCTAAAATTTTGTTATTAAGAAAGTGTAGAAGAGATAGAAAAATGGTAGAGCTTTTGTAGTCAAGGGAAAAATAATGAGAATAAAAATGAAGCTTTGCACCTATATTTATAGCGGTTCAAATCAGTGCTAATCATTAGATATAAAATCCTAAAATCTAAAGCGTACATTCAGACTATGGACATTAAATTAATATATATTTTTCAGCGTTTATTTTTATTTCAAATTAATTCTCCAACAATCTTTTCATTAATCACTTTTCATTTCTCTCTCGCAATCTATGGAAACATATATTTTTAGATGTGACGTTTCTTTTAAATAAGATTCCCATATTAATCACCTAATTAATAGATTTGATTTATACCTAGAATTGATTTACTATCCAATTAATCCCTGCCCGCACTGTGATTTCTTACAAAATTAATATTCCAATCAACACCATATTAATTCTTCACATATATGCATATTAATTTATTTTATTCCCATAATTATTGCATGCAAATATTCTACAGTTGAATTTTGAATCACAGTCTAATTATATATGTTACCATAAGTCTCCATGTTTATTAACTAACAATTGATTACTTGCATAAATTGTTCTTCCTCCATTTTATTCTCTTGCACTAATATATATGTTTCTAATCATATCAATTAGTTGCTACAATATACATTCCCTTTCTTGTCAGTTCCTATCAATTAATCACCTATACTAATTAATTGAAAATTAATTTCCCTTTTAAATAAACACCGTCAATTAGTCTTCCCTGTTAATTAATTTTATATAATTTCCCTCTCTAATTTATTCGTTACACAAATATATATGTATTCTAAATAATATTAATTAGTTGCCGCATTTTACATACATTTCTTTGTTTTAAAATTTTAAACGTATATAACTTAATTAAATTATTTGCATATATAATTTTAATTTAAAGCGGGGTGTTAAAGTCAGAAAATGATAATATTGATTATTGTCATTTATTGTTGGTTAGTCAAAATTTCTTAAAAACTATTGATAATTGTAGGTTATAAGAAAATGTAATTTTATAAATACGGTATAAATTATGATTCACAAATAAAATGAATTTAAATGGAATTTTGAGAACTTAAATTCTAGTGTTTTGAAATGGATTTTCAAAGATTTTTGGAAAAAAAATGTACAAGTATTGTTTGGAAGTATTTTCGAATAGAAATATTTTCAATAAGATTGAATGAAATTTTTTTAAAAGAATTTTAAAAAGGAAGTAAGTTCTGTTCTCCCCTCTTCTGTCGGTGGAAAATAATTTCGATGATGACGACCACATCATCGACATTCATTTTTGAGTCTCAAAGTGGGGGAGGCCACTTAGTAGCTTTGCCACATATTTGGTAAATAGATTTTTATTTAAAATTTCTAAATATGATTTGATATATATAAAAGATATGAGTATATATTATTTCAAAATGATTTGAAATGAACTCGGTATTTGAATTCTTAATTTCCTATTAATTAATGATTTTCAGTTGTAGAAATAAAGTGAAATTCTAATAGTTGGAAATTTCTAAAATGAGAAATAAGAAATTTAAGCTAAGTGTTTAAATGAAATATGAGTAGTTAAATCTAAATAGTTGTAAATTATTGAATATTCTTGCTAACTAAAATGAATAAGATAAATTTGTATCACACTTGGTTACATTCTAAAACATATATAAAGCTTATCAGAAATGTTTAAAAAATTGAAATGTTAAATATGAAACCTAAGTAATAAAAAAATGGTCCAACTGAAATTGTGTTCAAAGAAATATTTATATAAAAAAACAAAAATGTTCAAAATGAACATATGTCTACGAGTAAAGAATTAAGATGTTACAAGAAATGGGATAAACGTAAGTTAATGCTTTAGAATGCTTAATAATTAAAATGAATAGTAGAAAGTGAATACAAATTTAAGTAAAAAATAATAAAATAAAGAAAATACTAAAATAATTGGGAAATAAATTTAATATTAACGGACAATATATTTGAAGAAATAAATGGAATTAAAAATAGAAAAACTTAAGTATGAAATGATTCTTAATGAATATTAATATTAAATGGAAATCAAGTTATATAAGTAAATAAATGCAAACTAATCTTCAAAGAAACATATGTAGTACATTAAGAATGCACTCACTGATGATTTTAAATATTGAATGGGAAATAATCTATGTAAGTAAATGAATATAAATTAATAAAATATGATCTTGTAATGAATGAATAAGAATTAAAATAATGTAAAGTAAGTGATGTGTTAAAGAAACCAATAGAATAAAATATGGAAGTTGTGCGTAGATCATTTATTCACATAACAATTTTGATCAAGATTTGAATACATGATTTGTGGAAATTCACACCAGTCCGAATTAGGATTTTTCACTTGATTCTTGACAACGAATGCTTGATACGGATTTTTGATATGAATTTTGACGTTTTCTATATTAGTTTATAGCTATACAAGGAAAATGAAGATTTCTAATCAAGAAATCAGATCAAAGTCCACATAAAGTAGTCAAGTTAACAATACTAGTTCGAAAGTGAAATGTGTGTATTCAAGCAAGTGATTGGAATTTATATCGTGTATAAATTATATATGTACATCGTACAAACATAGATAATTGATAAATTCCATGTCATTTGACTTATGGGAAGTTTGGGAAATGACGCTTCAAATTTTTTAAGACTGTATGAATAATCTGTTAAGTAATTATCTAAGGCGGTTGAGCGTAAGGTACACTTGGTAGTTTATTTATCATCCTTGTACAATGAAAAGTATGAACCTGGACAAACCATTGTTTTTTGATTGCTATGGATGTGTGATTGGTTCTTTTGTTGCACATAATGGTCGTACTGCTTTTGTTTGCATATGATTATTATATATGTTGTGTTGTTTTTGTTATTGATTGGAACAACTAATATATTGATCTTTTACAAAATTTTAACTTCTTTTGGATTGTGTAAGTAAGATACAGGTTTATGGAAGCAATAACTGTTGCTTTTGGTTTCGTAAATAGAGTTTTGTTTTCCCGACAAATAGGTAGGTTTTTGGATTACGGTTTTTGCGACAGTATTTCATTATTTTTCCTATGGTATGGGATGCTATATTTTTTAAAATATGATATATATATATATATAATGTAATTATTGATATTGTTATTTTTCCTAACCTATCTGCGCAAAGGAGACTGTCGAAATTTTCCGCGAATTTAGGACTAAGAAATTTTTCTCGAAAGTTGAGTTATTTTCAAATTTATATTAAACTTAAGTATATAAGTCTAATTGTTTATAAATTGAGTATTTTAAATAAAATATATCAAATTTCTTGGATTCTTTCTTGTTCCTTTTCCGGGTGAAAAGTTTTGAATGAGGGAGATTGTAACGACTCGTATGTTCAACCGTTTAGAAATATTAAATTTAATATATTGTTGGATAAAAATGGTTATAAATAAATATTTTATGATTTATTAATGAAAATGTTATTAGATTTATGTTACAATCTAAGATAAAATCCTTAAATAACGAAGTTCAATAAGTTGAAATTCTTAAATAACAAATGTTAATGTTATAAAGAATGAAATGAATGTTATTTCAAATTAGAATATAATTGTAACGACCAGATATTTTCAACCATTCGCATCCACTATAAGTGTATAGGTAGACACTCATGCCGGAATTGAATTGCTCAAAATACCGCGTTGTAATTAAAAATTTGGCAAATCTCAGAATATACAGCAAATAAAATCACAGATCACAGACACATAGTATATAAAAATGCAGCGGAAGAAAAAGAGATAGTAGTTCATGAAGCTACTATATAAATATGAGATACATCAGAGTTAAATAAGATACAACAGAAGAGTAACAGGATACATCAGGTACAAATCAAATACATCACTGAACCACTGGATACTGAAACAAAATAGATGGCTGGATCTTCAAGGAAAGCTCCAACGCTGAAGGTGAATCTGGAATGCTAACTCACTCAATCTGACTCGAGCGTAAAGAAAAATACAAAACCCTCGAGTCAGGACATAAATACTTATAAACTGTAAATCAACTCAAGTGAACAGTAACAAAATGCATCAGTAACTTAAAGGATGCTTGGGACCGCCCATCCTCTAAGGATCCGTTAAACTATTTACTATGTAGTAATATACGCTATATACGGTAGTGTCTAATCAGTAAAGTATAATCATATAGAAAATAGCGTTAAGGGGATGGTGAACCTTAACGCGGTCGGATCTTTAAAACCAAAATCGTAGTGGGATCGATATAAGGATATGACACGGTACGCGAGGCAATGCCAGGGTGGATACACCGTTTGCACTCCCGGACCGGTGGTGACGGCAAGCCAGCAGCTTCCGCCCACCTCGAAAAATACCCCCGAATCAAAATGGTGCCACATATCGAATCACAAAAGTAATAGAATGGTTTCCGATGGAGCATGCTCGATGAAAGGGTGCGACCCTTTGTGTAGCCCGGTATAGCTCCTGTTTAAGTCATATATGCCAACTCACGGGAGTTGGGTCCACGTAATATACCTCGAGAACGTTGCCACCATCCTACTTCATTCTGGAATCTCCACCGCGTATACAGTTGTTAAAGTGGTTTTCGGTATTGGCCGGCTATAAGACAATATCCGATCCCGGTCTCTTTAACAACCCATCGTTATTATAACCCGTAGTTATAACTTTAAAAATATTTTATCTTCAAAATAAAATATCCTTTTCAATCCAAATCTTTATCAAAATAAAGATTAAATCATTTCCAAAACCATTTCAATATATCATCGTAAAATATCTTTCAATTCAAATATTTATCAAAATAAATATCAAGTCATTTCTAACCATTTCAATATATTAAATTTTCATACCCTTTCAACACTACCTTTCAGTTCCAAAATATCATATCTTTCAGAACTTCTTTTTAAATCATGTTAATATCAAAATGTCCTATCTTTCAAACTCTGTTTTTCAAATCATTTAATATAAAAAATATCATATCTTTCAAAACTTCGTTTCAAATCATTTTAATATATCAAAATATCATATCCTTTCAAAACTTCATTTTCAAATCATTTTAATATATCAAAATATCGTATCTTTTCAAAACTTCATTCATTTCAAATCATTATTCATTTTATTCAATCTAAAATACCATTTCAATTCATATTTTAAAACGGTTTATATTCCGAAAATTCTTTTTTTTCATTTCAATGAAGTTATTATGCTTAATAATTAAATTATTAAATTTCCAAAAATTTCAACTTCCAAAGTTCATTTATTCACTTAAGTTTATCAAAACAGTGAAAATTCACTTTTCGCATCATTTAGAAAACTTATACGGAAAGTTACATTCAAAACAATTCAATTTAACAAAAGACAGCATTTTAAAATGTTATAATAGGTTTACTTAAATTCGAATAACTTAGTTAAATTAAAAATTATAGCACTTACAAAGATTGCTATAATAGCTTTTAATTCAACTTAGCTTTTTAGTTCATTATCATCAACTACAGCGTTTACAAATGCTGTAATATCGTTTACATTATAATTAATAGCATTTCAAAAAATGCAGTCAATTAACTTCAAATATTCAATAAAATTTCTCAACCAATTATATTTTTATTAAAAACATTTTTAACTTATAAAATCATACATTTTCACATTTATAACATCATTTAATTTTCCTCAAGTTCATGATTTTATGAAGTTAAATTTCCATTCAAAAATCAAGATTTAATAATAATTCACTTATTAAAATGCAATGTTGAATTTTTAAAATCCATTACGTTATATTTCAACTTAACACTTAAGTTCAAATTCACAAATATAACTTAGTTTTATTTTTATTTACTTAACTAAAAGTTCACCTTTACGTCAATTTCATAAATTTCCAGTTTTAGTTATATTTCAAAATTTCAACTTACAATATTCATTCATTTCACATTTCACCTTTATTAAAATCATTAATATGATATAAAAATCACTTTAAATTCATTTAAATTCAAATTATCATAAATTTATCATAATTTCATATTCAATTAAATTTCCAGTTATAATTAAATCAAAATTTCCAAAATAACTCACGTTCAAAATTTCTAACTTTTTCATTAATTCATTTCACTTACAATTATTCAGAAAATCAATAATATTTACAAAAATATTATTTTTATTAAATTTCAAATCAAAATATTATAATAATTAAATTTCTAAAATATTTTAAAATTTTTAGAAAAGCATATTTTAACTACGGGCCTGTATAAAATTTTCTGCACTAGGTAAAGTGATACGGGTAATATATCATTTCAATCCGTAATTTACAAAGAAAATCCGGGTTTTATCATTTCAAACCCGCAATCCCAAGTCAAAATGAAAAATTTAAAACCATTCAGGCCTATCATTTCAGCCCATAACATTTTTTTTCTAACAGGGAACTTGCAGTGTGATCATATGCAGAAATAATATAAACAAGGTCAATATCACAATATACAGTCATACATCAGATGTCAGGTGAAAATTAACAGTTTTAACATGGTAATAATATGGTAATAACATGGCATAGCATATCATATGATCATCATTAACTTGCATAAACATTTTTTATTACTAAACACTTGTCATCAATTCACTTTTCATAAGTATAAATGTCGGAGTGAGAAAGACTCACTTTTTCAAGCCGAAGACCAAAACAACAAACACAAGTGCGATTCCAAAAGCACGACAAGCACGATATAGCATGACTTTTGATTTGAATGAATGGAGAGCCTTGATATTTGTCTTGTAAACAAAAACCAAAACAAGACAATATACACATAAATATTCAACGCAAAACAATGTTGAAACAATGAAAATACGAAGCAACAAAGGAATAGATTACTTGACCTTGCTTTAACCATTCAAATGCTTGGCATAGGAGGTTCTTGGGTTCAGCCATGATGATGATATAGCTCAGGTTTGGCACCATAACTCACGGCTAGAAGGAGTATGGAGTGGTAGGGTTATAACATGAAGCATACAATTGATCAAGGCAACATATATGAAGTTTTTGAGCACAACAAGGCTCGGCCTTGGGTCAAGTGGGGCTTGGCCATACTTGTACAGGTTTGGACAGTAGATGGAGGGGTGTGGGGAGGTCTGGAAAAGGTGTAGGAGGTGGTGGCCGTGGCTATGGAGGAGAGGCCAAGCAATACACATAAGAAAACAAGGCAAAATATAAGAAAACAATGAAAAAGAAGAGCAAAAAGAAGAGGAAAAGAGGAGCCATTACCAAACCTTTCTAGCCATGAAAAATGAAGTGGAGAAGAATGTTTTCACGTGAAAATGAGGTAAGAAATGCACAGCTACAATAAAGAAAGGAACGGTCAAAGGAAATTAAATCTATTAATTGGAAAAGAAACGGAAGAAGAAACGTTAAAACGGTTTTACGTTTCTTTGCTTTCAAACCTTTTAAACTTCCTATATATATTCATATACATCTTAAATAACTGAAAACACTTATAAATTTCAGTTAGAATTCGAAAATATAACAGATAAAAAAAATATTAATAATTAATTATTAATTAGATATGATTAAAATAAGAAAAATGGCACAGAAAAATGAAAACTAGACTTAGGAATTAGAAATAACTTCAATACACTTTGGAAAAATTTTCTTAAATTTAAATACATGTAAAATGAATAAAATAAAGTAAAACACAGCAATAAAAGTGAATGTATAAAATAAATCAATAAATTGATGTATTAATTGCAAAAAGAAACGGATAAAACGCCTTTACGTTTCAGGTTTTTAAGATCTCTTAACTTTCCAAACCTTTTGCATTTCCTTTTCTTTTTAATTTTATAAAAACAAATAAACTCAGAAATGTTATTTAAAACCGAAACTAAGTAAGAATAAAATAAAATAAATAATTTATTTTAAGTAAAATAGAAAAAGGAAATAAGAAATTGCTTAAAAATAGCAATCCTGACATAAAAATTACAAGAAAATCTCCAATGTCTTTGGAAAATTTATTACTTCACAAAAAAATATTAAAACACAAAATTTGAATTAAAAATGGTTTTAAAACATTTTCAAGGTAAAATAATAATTTAATTTTTATTAAATAGAAAGTTAAATAAAGAAAAATGCAGTAAATACCAACTAGGCTTTATAAATTGAAATAAATTCAAATAAACTTTAGAAAAATTATATTACCATTTTAAAAATACTTAAAAGTAAAAGTATACATAATATAACATATTATCACATATTAAAATAAAATATAACCAAGAAGAAGTAACTTATACAATTTAAAATAGTCATTGTTAAATAACCCTATATACGCACAGTATTGTAAAGGGTATAACTTTCACAATTTACATCCAAATTCAACGAAACAAAAAGTGGTGTTCTTAGAATTTTATATACATTCATAATAAAAGAAAATTTTAAATTTTTAAACTTTTAAAATTTTAAGTTGAAAGTCATAGTTTGACTATTTTGACCAAAATCAGCATTTTAGGCAAATATTCAACTTACACAAGTTTGGAATTATAACTCATATAAAAATCAAGATTATATTTAAATAATAAATTTAATCATTTCAAATAAGTAAAATAAGTTTTTTTTAAATCAAAATCTTACATTAAAAATAATTAAAATATACAATAAAATAATTACAAAATACAGGGTTGTTCACTCTCCCCCACTCAAAACTTTTCGTCCCCGAAAAGGAATGAGGTATGGAAGAGCACAGAAAAGATAGAGTGAAATAGGATTAAGATAAGATGACAAGAAGATTGAAATTATACCTGATAACTGTTGTTATAGGTAAGTTTAACAAGGTGGAGATGATCTTTCCAAGATCCTCCAGAATCAAGAACACAAGCACGAAAAAGGTGGATTCAAAATAATTACCAAAGGTCTATCAAAGATTATAGAAAGATTTCTAACCAGAAAGATTATAGAAAGATGCCTATACCGGTCTATAGCAAGATTAGGATGATAAAGACAACCAAAAGATAGTTTGAAAAACAAAATAAGGAAATGAATTTGAAAGCATGGAGATTTCAACTAAAACTGAGAATAAATCTTAACACAAGTTAAATAAATCTTAACTATCTCAAATTTCATTATCTTATTATCCAATCATCTAAAATTAACCATTTTTAAAACCATGGGTTTAAAAAATAATCATTTATTACACTCACATTGTACTTAATAAATTTAATTCTTCTTTATTCCTAATTAAACTTAAATTTATTCCTCTCGATATATTCATCACCGATGTTAAATATACTTACACTTATTATAACTGCTTTATTTTATTCTTAGTTCTTCTAACATTGTTTTATTGTAAGTTATTCAATTACCCTTTATTATTCTTTAACTCTGTTAATCATTTTATAACTTAAAATTTAAGTGTATAGCATTTATTATAACCACTCAAATTTTATTTATACATCTTTTTTTATATTGTATATTATCCAATTACATTTTTAACTTCTGAAATTTTGGTAATTTATATTTGAATGCAATTGTATTATACAAATAAAATTTCCAATTCAATCATTTCAAGCTTAAATCATTTATTCAAAAAAAAATTATTTTCTTTTTATAATTGAAATTATTCTTTAAAAATATAATTTAAGAATTAAATTTCCGATTTCTTCAGACCATTTAGAGATAAGAAATAATATATATACATATATAATATGTCAAATCAAATTTCAATCATATATCTATATATATATATATTATAAATCAAGTCATATTTTAGAAATTCAAATCAATTTAATTTCCCAAAACAAAGCTGTAGCAAGACTACAGAACAGTCTCTTAACTTCGAAACTCGAAAATGAACGTCGATGATGCCGCGATCATCACCGAAGTTATTTTCCAGCGACAAAGAGAAGAGCACTAATTTTAAACCTTTTAAATTCTTTGAAAACAAATTCTATTCAAAATACTTTAAATAATATAACCTTTTAAAACTTTAAACCAAAGTTCGAAATAATCGGAATTTAAATCCACAAATTCTTGTTTTAAATTCATTTCAGTTCCCAAATAAATTTATAAACAAATATTTATAAATCTATTTGTAGAACAATAAATGATAAATCAAGTATTATCATTTCAAATTATCAATTTAAATCATTTCATTAAGTTCCATAAATTTACTTATACATCAAAATTTATTTCATTAACCAAATTTTAAAATAATATTGTGTCAGTTTGTTCTGTCAAAGTGTTTTAGAAATCCTATCGATAACGTTGATCAGACGAATCGATCAGAAACCCAAATCAACATCAACAACTCAAACAACACAATATATAAAACAAAACATAGATATACAAGTACAATTCAAAATGTTTAGAAGAATAGATTGGAAACAAAAGACAATATGATTAAATAACAGAGTATGGAGGTGGATAAGCTTAAATAAATCACGGGCAACCTTAACCGGGTCAACCGTGACTTAAAGAATAAGATCAGTGTGGATTTTTCTGTGGTAAATCTACATTCGATCTCAAGAGTTAGAGTTTGAAATAACAAAAGATTTTAGCACCGAAACCAAGGATATATAAGAATCTCTGGTGAATCGATGCTAACTGCAAAGGAGTTTTCCCCCTTTTTCAATTAAATTTGAAATTGGCGTGACCGCCAACTCACTAGAAAGATCATTCGAAGCGGAGTTATGGAATGCTCCAGAGTCAAAAGAAGATGAATAGTGAGGGATACGAATGGATTTTGGAACCTTAGGGAATGTTCCAAAATTCAAATGAATCGAGACAAAAGGGAGAGATTCAAACTCGAATGGAAGTGATTCTGCAAATACATTCACTCCATATGCTGAGTTTTGCCTGGAGCTACCAAAGCTCTAATACCAACTGTAACGACCAGATATTTTCAACCATTCGCATCCATTATAAGTGTATATGTATACACTCATGCCGGAATTGAATTGCTCAAAATACCGCGTTGTAATTAAAAATTTGGCAAATCTCAGAATATACAGTAAATAAAATCATAGATCACAGACACAGAGTATATAAAAATGCAGCGGAAGAAAAAGAGATAGTAGTTCATGAAGCTACTATATAAATATGAGATACATCAGAGTTAAATAAGATACAACAGAAGAGTAACAGGATACATCAGGTACAAATCAGATACATCACTGAACCACTGGATACTGAAACAAAATAGATGGCTGGATCTTCAAGGAAAGCTCCAACGCCGAAGGTGAATCTGGAATGCTAACTCACTCAATCTGACTCGAGCGTAAAGCAAAATACAAAACCCTCGAGTCAGGACATAAATACTTATAAACTGTAAATCAACTCAAGTGAACAGTAACAAAATGCATCAGTAACTTAAAGGATGCTTGGGACCGCCCATCCTCTAAGGATCCGTTAAACTATTTACTATGTAGTAATATATGCTATATACGGTAGTGTCTAATCAGTAAAGTATAATCATATAGAAAATAGCATTAAGGGGATGGTGAACCTTAACGCGGTCGGATCTTTAAAACCAAAATCGTAGTGGGATCGATATAAGGATATGACACGACACGCGAGGCAATGCTAGGGTGGATACACCGTTTGCACTCCCGGACCGGTGGTGACGGCAAGCCAGCAGCTTCCGCCCACCTCGAACAATACCCCCGAATCAAAATGGCGCCACATATCGAATCACAAAAGTAATAGAATGGTTTCCGATGGAGCATGCTCGATGAAAGGGTGCGACCCTTTGTGTAGCCCGGTATAGCTCCTGTTTAAGTCATATATGCCAACTCACGGGAGTTGGGTCCACGTAATATACCTCGAGAACGTCGCCACCATCCTAGTTCATTCTGGAATCTCCACCGCGTACACAGTTGTTAAAGTGGTTTTCGGTATTGGCCGGCTATAAGACAATATCCGATCCCGGTCTCTTTAACAACCCATCGTTATTATAACCCGTAGTTATAACTTTAAAAATATTTTATACTTCAAAATAAAATATCCTTTTCAATCCAAATCTTTATCAAAATAAAGACTAAATCATTTCCAAAACCATTTCAATATATCATCGTAAAATATCTTTCAATTCAAATATTTATCAAAATAAATATCAAGTCATTTCTAACCATTTCAATATATTAAATTTTCATACCCTTTCAACACTACCTTTCAGTTCCAAAATATCATATCTTTCAGAACTTCTTTTTAAATCATGTTAATATCAAAATGTCCTATCTTTCAAACTCCGTTTTTCAAATCATTTAATATCAAAAATATCATATCTTTCAAAACTTCATTTCAAATCATTTTAATATATCAAAATATCATATCCTTTCAAAACTTCATTTTCAAACCATTTTAATATATCAAAATATCGTATCTTTTCAAAACTTCATTCATTTCAAATCATTATTCATTTTATTCAATCTAAAATACCATTTCAATTCATATTTTAAAACGGTTTATATTCCGAAAATTCTTTTTTTCATTTCAATGAAGTTATTATGCTTAATAATTAAATTATTAAATTTTCAAAAATTTCAACTTCCAAAGTTCATTTATTCACTTAAGTTTATCAAAACAGTGAAAATTCACTTTTCGCATCATTTAGAAAACTTATACGGAAAGTTACATTCAAAACAGTTCAATTTAACAAAAGACAGCATTTTAAAATGTTATAATAGGTTTACTTAAATTCGAATAACTTAGTTAAATTCAAAAATTATAGCACTTATAAAGATTGCTATAATAGATTTTAATTCAACTTAGCTTTTTAGTTCATTATCATCAACTACAGCGTTTACAAATGCTGTAATATCGTTTACATTGTAATTAATAGCATTTCAAAAAATGCAGTCAATTAACTTCAAATATTCAATAAAATTTCTCAACCAATTATATTTTTATTAAAAACATTTTTAACTTATAAAATCATACATTTTCACATTTATAACATCATTTAATTTTCCTCAAGTTCATGATTTTATAAAGTTAAATTTCCATTCAAAAATCAAGATTTAATAATAATTCACTTATTAAAATGCAATGTTGAATTTTTAAAATCCATTACGTTAAATTTCAAATTAACATTTAAGTTCGAATTCACAAATATAACTTAGTTTTATTTTTATTTACTTAACTAAAAGTTCACCTTTACGTCAATTTCATAAATTTCCAGTTTTAGTTATATTTCAAAATTTCAACTTACAATATTCATTCATTTCACATTTCACCTTTATTAAAATCATTAATATGATATAAAAATCACTTTAAATTAATTTAAATTCAAATTATCATAAATTTATCATAATTTCATATTCAATTAAATTTCCAATTATAGTTAAATCAAAATTTCCAAAATAACTCACGTTCAAAATTTCTAACTTTTTCATTAATTCATTTCACTTACAATTGTTCAGAAAATCAATAATATTTACAAAAATCTTATTTTTATTACATTTCAAATCAAAATATTATAATAATTAAATTTCTAAAATATTTTAAATTTTTTAGAAAAGCATATTTTAACTACGGGTCTGTATAAAATTTTCTACGCTAGGTAAAGTGATACGGGTAATATATCATTTCAACCCGTAATTTACAAAGAAAATTCGGGTTTTATCATTTCAAACCCGCAATCCCAAGTCAAAATGAAAAATTTAAAACCATTCAGGCCTATCATTTCGTCCCATAACATTTTTTTTCTAACAGGGAACTTGCAGTGTGATCATATGCAGAAATAATATAAACAAGGTCAATATCACAATATACAGTCATACATCAGATGCCAGGTGAAAATTAACAGTTTTAACATGGTAATAATATGGTAATAACATGGCATAGCATATCATATGATCATCATTAACTTGCATAAACATTTTTTATTACTAAACACTTGTCATCAATTCACTTTTCATAAGTATAAATGTCGGAGTGAGAAAGACTCACTTTTTCAAGCCGAAGACCAAAACAACAAACACAAGTGCGATTCCAAAAGCACGACAAGCACGATATAGCATGACTTTTGATTTGAATGAATGGAGAGCCTTGATATTTGTCTTGTAAACAATAATCAAAACAAGACAATATACACATAAATATTCAACGCAAAACAATGTTGAAACAATGAAAATACAAAGCAACAAAGGAATAGATTACTTGACCTTGCTTTAACCATTCAAATGTTTGGCCTAGGAGGTTCTTGGGTTCAGCCATGATGATGATATAGCTCAGGTTTGGCACCATAACTCACGGCTAGAAGGAGTATGGAGTGGTAGGGTTATAACATGAAGCATACAATTGATCAAGGCAACATATATGAAGTTTTTGAGCACAACAAGGCTCGGCCTTGGGTCAAGTGGGGCTTGGCCATACTTGTACAGGTTTGGACAGTAGATGGAGGGGTGTGGGGAGGTCTGGAAAAGGTGTAGGAGGTGGTGGCCGTGGCTATGGAGGAGAGGCCAAGCAATACACATAAGAAAACAAGGCAAAATATAAGAAAACAATGGAAAAAGAAGAGCAAAAAGAAGAGGAAAAGAGGAGCCATTACCAAACTTTTCTAGCCATGAAAAATGAAGTGGAGAGGAATGTTTTCACGTGAAAATGAGGTAAGAAATGCACAGCTACAATAAATAAAGGAACGGTCAAAGGAAATTAAATCTATTAATTGGAAAAGAAACGGAAGAAGAAACGTTAAAACGGTTTTACGTTTCTTTGCTTTCAAACCTTTTAAAATTCCTATATATATTCATATACATCTTAAATAACTGAAAACACTTATAAATTTCAGTTAGAATTCGAAAATATAACAGATAAAAAAAATATTAATAATTAATTATTAATTAGATATGATTAAAATAAGAAAAATGGCACAGAAAAATGAAAACTAGACTTAGGACTTAGAAATAACTTCAATACACTTTGGAAAAAATTTCTTAAATTTAAATACATGTAAAATGAATAAAATAAAGTAAAACACAGCAATAAAAGTGAATGTATAAAATAAATCAATAAATTGATGTATTAATTGCAAAAAGAAACGGATAAAACGCCTTTACGTTTCAGGTTTTTAAGATCTCTTAACTTTCCAAACCTTTTGCATTTCCTTTTCTTTTTAATTTTATAAAAACAAAATAAACTCAGAAATGTTATTTAAAACCGAAACTAAGTAAGAATAAAATAAAATAAATAATTTATTTTAAGTAAAATAGAAAAAGGAAATAAGAAATTGCTTAAAAATAGCAACCCTGACATAAAAATTACAAGAAAATCTCCAATGACTTTGGAAAATTTATTACTTCACAAAAAACATATTAAAACACAAATTTGAATTAAAAATGGTTTTAAAACATTTTCAAGAAAAAATAATAATTTAATTTTTATTAAATAGAAAGTTAAATAAAAAAAATGCAGTAAATACCAACTAGGCTTTATAAATTGAAATAAATTCAAATAAACTTTAGAAAAATTATATTATCATTTTAAAAATACTTAAAAGTCAAAATATAAATAATATAACATATTATCACATATTAAAATAAAATATAACCAAGAAGAAGTAATTTATACAATTTAAAATAGTCATTGTTAAATAACCCTATATACGCACAATATTGTAAAGGGTATAACTTTCACAATTTACGTCCAAATTCAACGAAACAGAAAGTGGTGTTCTTAGAATTTTATGTACTTTCATAATAAAAGAAAAAAAAATTAAATTTTTAAACTTTTAAAATTTTAAGTTGAAAGTGACAGTTTGACTATTTTGACCAAAATCAGCATTTCAGGCAAATATTCAACTTACACAAGTTTGGAATTATAACTCATATAAAAATCAAGATTATATTTAAATAATAAATTTAATCATTTCAAATAAGTAAAATAAGTTTTTTTTTAAATAAAAATCTTACATTAAAAGTAATTAAAATATACAATAAAATAATTACAAAATACAGGGTTGTTACAATAATTGTAGAGCTTAATTTGGATATAATTGTAAGTTAATAAGGAATTAAATAAATAACGTATTAAATGGTGAAATAGTACGTTATTCAATTGAAACTGGTTTTAATATAAAATATGAAATCAATTATTTAGTACATAAATTTATTAACCTTTGTTTGTAAACAATAAATTTATAAATGCATTTATATTACTTAAATGAAAATATGTTTTATTTCTCATCTTTTTATTCAGTTCGTTTTAAAATTAATATGGTAATCAATGGAAATTAAATACAATTGAATTATTACGGTTAATATAAGAAAAGACGTTAATTATAGAATAGTGAGTGTAATAAATGAAAACTTATGTTTGATAAATACATAAGGTATTTGTTGATTTAATAATATTAGTTAAGACAAGATGAAAGATTTTGTCTGGAATTTAAATTATAATAAACGGATTTTTACTACTATTGTAATCTAGTGTTGAAATTAGTTTAATATTTAAATATTGGACTTAGCATGGAAAAATTAATTTTAAAAGATTATTAGTTCCTGTTTAATCAAGAATGATGATAAGAAACTTTCAATTTAAAATTTTTAAAGTGATTAAATTAGTAAAATAATAATTCAATTAATTAACGTACAAAAATAAATATAATTTGATTTTAAAGATAACTTCGATTTACAATAGAATTAGGCTTTGAAATTAGATCCATTAAATTTAAAAATATTGAAAACCTATATTTTGATATATATATATATATATATATATATATATATATATAGGATGGACTACTTTCGTTTCAGGAACGAAATGGGCTTTTCAAGACTTTGTTGTTGCTTCGACCAAATCGATCTGTTCAATCCATTTCTATTCAATCCTTGTCTATATATATTCATACATACATACATACACACACACACACACACACATATATATATATGTATATATACACATATTGTTATAAATCCAAGCAGCTTTCTATTCTATTTTCTGTTGTACAATTTCATTTCTTATTTGCTTCTTCTCAGTGGAGATTAACCAAAACCCTAACTACAATTTCAAATCAACTCCAAAAAAACAAATTGCTTAAACCCTATCAAATTATATATCATCGCGAAGATCTTGACAAATGGAATCATAGTCTGCAATGCATTTTTCGATTGGAGGCTCCATTTTTCCAAAATCAGGCAAAACATTCTCGGCCGTCCATTTTAGGGTTTCGATTCGACGGTGGATCGTCGACCATTCGATGATCAGGAAGTTGCAGCTTGTAGAGGAGATGAAGTAGAGTGCACCTGTGGTGTTAGATCGTGTCAATGACGCTCGTAATCGCCAGAACTAGAGAACTTATGGCAGCGGCGGTGGTGGAAGGAAGCATGACCGAAGGTGGCAGCATTTGGGGCGGAGGTGCGGCCAGACTTGGGCTTCTCGATGGTGGTGTTGGATCTGGGTACTAAGGCGCGTAGAGGTAGAGGTTGGCAGAAGTCGATGGAAGTTGTACACTATTGTGGTTCGATGTTTGTTATTAGAGCATGGGAAGGAGATAAGATAATAACATTTTTGCCCCTGATCTATTTTAATTAAATTTTTAAATTTATATGTTCTAACTTGCATAACTTACGAGCTCCGATTGACGCGCGGTTTCTTCCTTTGAGTTCGTATAAAAATTCTGGACAATATAAATCTAGTTTGGTTGAATTTGGAGACTGTTGAGGTTATGGGCTTTTATTGGATTTTTATGACGACCCAAGGTTTTGGATATTTAAATCGGAATGTTTAATTGATTTTAAATATTTAAGAGTTAATTTCCAACTTGAATTTCAAATATCACTATTTATTTAGCAATGAAATTATTGAATTTAATAATTAGGAATTTGGAAAATATTGAATCTGGGGATTCAGGCTTGTTAAAAATATTTTAAAGGCTTGTAAAATTTATATTAATAGTACTGAAGATAATGAAAGCTTTAAATTTGAATTTAAAAGTGATTTGTCAAGTTTTAAAATTATATCGTTTAAATCGATATTTAAAAATAGCCTTCCGAGGCAGAGTCTTGGATTTCGATGAAACCAGTTCCGTTAGATCTGTGATAGTGTATTATTATCGGATTTCAAATTTCGTAGTGTTTGGAGTTATTGTGTGATCGTGAGGTAGATAAACGCGCTGAAATTTATATCGAAATTCAATAATTGAATCCAATAAGCTATCTTCTCCATACAATTGAATTTGGCCTCGAAACCTTTTCCTTTATGTTCGAAATAGGGGTATAACATTATAAACGCCTAGCGGCATGGCTTGATAGGAGATCGAAATTTTAAGTTATGGTTTCGAGATGATTTAAATTTAAAATTCAAATAATATTTATCTAAATATATTAATTTAACCTGGGATAATATTTTCACGACAACCACTTTTCTTTCCCATCAAAGTTTTTCGTTTCTCTTCAAATCACTGTACATAGAGCTCTACCGACACGTAACATCTTTTCTTCGCTTTCTTTTTTACACAGCAGTTTAAATCGAGATTTATATTTTCCCCTTCTCCTTCATTTTCAGTTCCATGAAATCAAATTAAAAAAATCTATCGTTCGAAAAATGGCCGACGACTTTCCTTCTTCAAAATCTAGTTTCCCTCTCCTCTGTTCGTTTCGAAAGTCATAATCGAACAAATGAAAAAAATAAAAGAATCACGCCTCTCTCTTTCTTTCGTTCAAATCTCGAAATCATTCCTTCGAGATTTAATCCTTCTTTTTACCAGTCGATTCAAGCCAAGTGCAATTGCGAGTAAGCAAGGCAAATTGGGGGAATCGATTAAATCGATTTCGACTTTTACGAATCAACGAAAGCCAGATTCGTGGAATCGCTCGTCGAAGATTCTTCGAGATGCGTACGCAGGAGCATGTGTGCATGCGCAAAGGCAAGGGAAGTGAGGCGCATGCGTACGTGCGACGGTGAGGCTAGAGTCGGCCGCGATGGGGTTTCTAGGAGGAAGTGAGGTATTTCTTTCTTTGTTTTTTTTATTAAATTCATATATAAATTACAGAAAAGGAAAAGTACATAAATATTCTACAGTAAGCTTTATAAAACAATCCTATTTCTAAATTAATATATAAACTTGAAAAAAAATATAGAATTTAAATTTTACAGTGTTAAGAGAACTCGTGAATTACAGTGAACTCGAATTTCGAAGTTTTACAATAAAGTAGATTTGGTAGTTAATCAAACTATTATCAGTTGCAAACTGAAGAAATAAATAAATATATTAGGCTAGTATCTATTTAAAATTAGTAAATTAAAATTTATTAAGTGGTAAATAAATTGTTAGATTTTTACTAACATTAAAAAAATGTACAGAATGTTTATACAAGGTCTAAAAATTATGGAGAGACAAGCCGGTTTGGATCGGATAGCAAACAAAAGTTACAGGTGAGTTAATCTCACTCATTTGGATTACCGTTAATTTAAATAGTTAAAATTTGAATTATTGGTTGATTGCTTGAATTGATGATCTATTATCAATTTGGATGTGATATTATATATAATAGTGTATACATACATACATACATATATGTATATGTATATGTATATTAGAGTGATTGATTCCCGCATTATATAGCGGATGAGACCATATGCTCCCCGCATAACAGCGGATGACCCAATATACCGCGATGTCCCCCTCAAAGTGGGATTGGTATTTTTATATTGTGCTAACATCAGTGGATGCAGGGAAAAACAGGTTGGAGGGATTCAACTAGATTCCTCAAAATATTGAATTTGTTTTCATAATATGATACGATTCATTGATTATCTGTGATAGATTATTGATTTTATTGGGAATCGAAAATATTGGATGCTATGGTTCGATTGAATATATTTAGGTATATCGAGTTTTCAAAAATATATATATTGGATTTTTGAAGGGAAATAAAGAGAGAAATTTTAAGTAAAATAATTATAGAGAATTTGGATAGATTAAAGAATGAAATGGAAAATGATAAAAGTTGATTTTCAAATTCTAATAAATAAATTCCGAGTATGGAAAAGGAGATTTTTGAATAAATGGGAATAAATGAATTTTTAAACTTAAGTGATATTATTTAAAGAAATAAAGGATTTATTTTTAAATTCAGTGTTTAAAATAGTTTGGGAGAGATAAAGAAGAATGTTGGGAAAAAGTATGAAATCGGTGTTTTCAGTTTAAATAAGATTTTAAATTATAATAAAGAAGTAAAAATATGAAATTAATAGGTTTCGAAATAAATTGAGTAAGTAAAGGAATTTACTCTAAAATGGAGTAAATTTTGGAAATCGATTTGGAAATTGATTTAGTGTTTGGAACTGTGTTTTAAAAGGAGGATGAGACTATGGAATTTATAAACTAGGTTTATAAAGTGAAATAAGATATCAGTGGATATTTGAAAGTATAAATTCACGATGGGAATTTATAAAGGAATGTGTAATTTGTTTAAAAAATAAATAGTGGTTTATCTTTAAGGGTATAGGAAAGAAATTTACTGGTTGAGACGTAAATTAAACTGGGATAAATCAAAAAGGATTTATAAGTGATTAGACGGTTATATTGGAATGAAAAGTGAAATTTCATGAAAAGCCAAGTATGTTTTCAAAGCAGATTTTTAAGTATAAGTTAAAAGTTTTAAAGTTGTTTAAAAGAATGTTCTAAAGGAATTTATTATTTAAATTGTTTCAGATTTTAAAGTAAATATTTATTAATTTGGTTATAGTAGTAATTATTTTAAAGGTTAAACTAGTATTATGATTTAAAAGATAGTTACTAAATATTCATACTTTATATAAATAATTTATTTTAAATTTAGTTTTGACTCATGTTTTACATGAGAATTATTATAAAATTTCATAACTAGTATTTTAAATAAAGTGTTTTAAGTAGTTTTTATTTTAAGTGTTTTAAAGTATATATTTTTGGATAAAGTGATTTAAATTACTTAAAAATCTAAAGTATTAAGACTTGGTGATTTTCAGTGGAAATAAAACAATTAGGTGGAAATTTATTCCGCGAGAGAAAAAGTGATTTGAAAACTATTTTTAATGGGATGAAGTGTGGAAAAATATCTTGCGAAGATATTTTGAAATAAATAATTTGAAAAATTATTAAGGCCTGATGGTTGTTTGTGGATGTTGTTTGATAGTTAAATAACCGACTATCAATATTGGCCAATGCGTTGAACATTTCGAAGAGACAGGGATCGGGATTAATTTTTCGAAAACCACTTCGATCTGGTTTGAACGTTTGCAAATGAAGACCGTGAAGATGATGAAGATGGTGATTCGGTTTATCCAGACCCAGGGCAACTTATATGGATGAATGCTATCATAACATCGTCAGGTGGACGATGAGCATTCTAAGTGAATGTGTGCTAAAAAGGTAACGCGTAGCCTCAAGCCTCATCAACCGGAATGGCTAAAACAGGAAAGTTGCAGCAAGGCTAAGTGGCTAGCAACCAACTAGGGTAAGGTCATCCCTGTCTAGATGTCCCTTTTTATTCAGCTGTGTGGGCGGTTGCTGATCCCAACCGCGGGGTGATCTTATTCGGACTATCCACGAAGGGGTAGCTCCGGTCCTGTGTTGCAGGGGATTAGAGGGGATCCTCAGTACTCTGATCTAGACCAGGTATTGTGATGGGCGGTACCCCAGTAGCCCTGCTATTATATGAAATTCAATCTCCAATAAGCGCCTGTACAGTTTTGATTGTGTCCAACCATTGCCGAAACGTGAGATGCAAGCATTTCAGCTAGATTCTATTTTACTTTCTATAGACACTGTTATAATATTAGACGGATTTGATAAAAATGTTTTGGTTATCTTAAGGCAAAAACCCGACATGTTTTTTTTGGCGTGGTCTTACGAGGTATCTTTGATTTCAAAGGATTTTGAAAAAATTTAATAATCCAATTGAGTGTGTTTTCTCATGTTGGTTTTCCAGACTGACTCGGGTGTTATTTTACTATAATGCTCGGGTCGGACCGAGTAATACAAAGTATAGATTCTTGAAGGACTGCTATGAAGCTCAGGGGATGTGCTGGATGGCAAGACGTATCACATGTATCTATCTTATTTCTGCTGTGTTTGGTATGCTGCGTAGTCATCTTTTGTGGGGACAAGTTAATATAACTGTCCAGTATTTTGCTATTGATGGTGTTATACTCTGATGATGCAATGTATTAAACAGATATAGTTCTCTTTGTATAAAGATCAGTTATTATCTATTATAAATTGTTCTGCTGCATTTGTGAGATTCTGATGTTGTTTTTTATTTCTTCTTCTACCTCTTTCTTTTTTATCCATAATGGTTTGTATTTCCGTCCATTTTGAGTTGATCTGATAGAGAATATTCTCGGCTCAAAGGGGTATGGATTTGCGGGCCGTTACAATTTTTAATCGGCTATAAATCAAATGTGAGTGATTTAACCCATTGCAATACTAAAATTTCTTATGGTTAGTTAGATTGAAATTATGAAGTGATAAATTTTTATTGATTCATGTTTAGTAGTCTAAATTGACATGTAAATTAATATTGAATTAAATTGGTAGTTAACACCGACGATTGATAATCAGTAACAGCGTGATATATTGGTTGATTTGGATGTTAGTAGTTATTGTATTCCTATTGATTGATGATGGGCATATGGATGTTTATTTATTTGACTTATTCTTATTATTACCTATTTATTTATTGACATCATTTTTATTATCATTTGGACTATTGGAAATGAACTAAGCAATAAGTTGAAATGATATATACCTATGACATTTAATTATAGGTTAAAATGATATATATCCACCTATGTAAGTAAAGTTGAATTGACTGATCACTTGGCCATAGGGTAAAAAATTATATACGAACACCAGATTGGTTAAATTAAATGGTTTCAAAGTCTTGGATTTAAATTGGTTTCAATTTTTTTGAAAGAAAATAAAAATTGGATTTATATAAATTGAATTATTTTCTAGTTCGAGCTTTGAAATGTTGAAAACTGGAACTGTTAAATGAAATTGTTTAAGGATTTGATTTGAAATATTAAAGTGGATATTGGAATATGATTTGAATTAATTGGAAATGAATAATTTAGGAAGATTTATATTTTAATGTAAAGCTTTGAATTTAGTTTAATTAAAATGGTTTAAATTGGTATTTCAAATTTTGGAATGTGAAATGGTTTTAAACTAAATTGTTTGTAACGAGAAGTTGAATTGAAATTTTCATCCATTTGAATATAACCGTTTAAATTGAATCTGAAGTAAAGTTTGAATTTTTTTTGAATTAAAGCTGGTTTAAACTGAAATTTGAATATGAGGTGACTTGATTTGGAAGCTGAAAAGTTGATTTCGTCATGCTTTAGAACACGAGTTCAAATTGTTGTGAAAGAAAAAAACTGTTTTAAGATAAACTATTTTAATATATGAATTATTTAATAACCAACTTATTTTAATATATAAACTATTTTTATCAAAGTTATCTTCAATATTATAACCTATTTATATTCAAAACTATTTTTCAATATTTAAACTATTTTAAACTATTTTCAATATTAAAACTATTTTATATTCAACCTATTTTCGGTCTTTAAAACTTTTTTAATTATTCCAACTATTTTTCAATATTAAAACTATTTTTATTATGCAAACTATTTTCAATATTAAAACTATTTTAATTATTCAAGCTCATTTTCAATATTCAAACTGTTTTGAAGGAGGACTATTTTGCTTTAAATATGAGTGTTTTGATATGAAGGTATAACCTGTTTGAATTCGAAATGATTTTTGAAGTGAACTTGATATTTTGATATGAAATATGACTTGTTTTTGAAATTTAAAAGAACCAACCAGTGTGAAAAATGACGCTTGGTTGTTAAAGAGACCGGGTTGAATATTGGCATAATCTCCATCAATACGGGAACCACTTTAACAACTATGTACGCGGTTGATGTTATCTAGAATGTAGAGGTTAAATTGGCGACGTTTACTGGAATGAAGAAAGTGAACGAAGATGGATTACCCCGACACTTGAGTCAATTTGAAATGACTAAAACAAGAGCCTATGTCTGGCCAAGGGGTTTGCTACCTTTAGGGGCCATCACCCCTTTGTATTATTAATTTTTTGCTTGATCAATGCACATTGATTTGATTTGGGGGTGGTGACTTGGTCGGCCTTTAGGGGTTACAAACAGCTAGAAAGGGTAAACTGGTAGAATACTACCTTAGGCATTGTCTTGCGTGTCTTGTCCAACTTTTATCCTTATACGCGATCACTATGACTTTGTTTTTTGGTGCTGTCTAATCATGGCCCCTCCCTGCCCATCGACGTTGTTGGTGATGCTTCAATGGAAAACTGTAGGAAATGTTTAAAAATGTGTTAAGAGGGATCACTATTGTAACAACCCAAAATTTTGTAAGTATTTTTAATTTAAATTTTTTGAAAACTTTGATGTTTAAATATTTAAAGTTTGAAAATTTGAAATTTCCCAATATAATTTTGGAGTTTGTCCCAAATAAAATAAACAATTTCTGATATTTTATATTTTGGTCAAACTTTGACTTTTATTTGAAATTTTAAATTCTAATATTTTTATTTGAAGCTGGATATAATTCTGATATCCATTCTGCTTTTTGTTTTGTTAAATTCTGATTTTTACTTTTAAAATTGGATAAAATACAACGTTTTACACGTAATTAATTTCTGTATTTTTATTTTATATTTTCCTACGTCCATCTCTTGATTTTCTTTCTCTATTTTATTTTCCTAGAATTAAAATTTATTTATTGGATTTTTACTTGTTTATATCTTTGTACAAATGGCTTGAGAAAATCAAGGAGACATAGGTTATATTGTTTTAAATGCTTGCCTTTTATTTGTCTACCCACTTTATTTCTTGTCTAGCCGTTCATTATTCTTTGGCTGTGTATTTCCAAAACCCTACCTGCCTCCTCTATTGCTAAATCACATACAAAAACATTCCTCAACATCTCATTTTCTCATTTGCTTTCTCCTGGAGAAAATTACTGTAAGTTTCCATGGTTTTCTTCCTCTTTCTTTTTTCTTTTACTTTTATTTTCTTTTGTTTTTATTCATCAAGTGCTCAGCCTCCACCATATTTCCGACCTCATCCCCTCTCCACCTCCTCCATGACCGACCATCACCTCCTCCATTCATGGTCGTGACTTTAGATCTAGATCCACCACCAAAACTTGACCAAAACCATCACAAGCCTCCCATTATTTCACCACCTCTTCCATTTGCCTCGGCCACACCCTAAAACTCCACTTTGTTTGACATGCCGTGACCTAAACCTTGCCAAGCCATGCCTTGAGATGCACTTGACCCAAAGTCCAACCCTAGCCTAGCCATACTAGGCTATGGTCGAGCCTATGTGAACCAAAACCCCTTTTGTTCCTTGCCTCTTTACATTCCATACTTGTAACTCCACCACTCTTCACTTTCCTAGCCTTAGCCGGGCGTATGGACCCCATAACCTAGCCTAGCTGCCTCAAACACACCATGGCTGAGCACATAGGTGTTGTGGCTGAGCCTATGTCCATTGTGGCTGAGCCCACTTGATGTTTAAAGCATGTCTATATCATTTTATTTCACAAATTTTCCATTTTTTTAACTTATTTTGTTATGTTAAAACATATATTTATATTTGATTTATTTATTTGATTACAAGATTTGAATTTGGGTGTTACTTCTTCTCGAATCAAGTGTGTGCTTGTCGTGCCTTTCTGTGTTGTTGTGTGCCTTTACTTCGTAATCTCTAGCTTCAAAAAGGTGAGTTATTCACTCTAGACATTCCGTACTTATATAATTGTGAAACGATAACAAGTGAATATGTAATGATTGATATACTATGATCATATATGCCTGTGATCTTGTAACATCCCGCCTTTTTGCACACTTTAAACCGACACACGTGCCAATTCAAAGCATACGCAAGGGCGGATTGTTATGGGGTAAATAAGAAAAACAGAGAAGAAATAAAAACAAAACAGAATCTCACAGCGGAAGGATAAAATATAATAATAAATATACAGTTCAAAACAGTTTACAAACATTTGATTTGCTTTATACAATAAACATCAGAGTTACACATACCAATACAATCAATGCAGCGGAACAGTATGAGTGTGGTGCAATACTATAGATAATAATAATACGACTCCTTCGTCTTCGTCCTTCAAAGCTAAAGTCTTCGATCCTGAAACGCTCGGACTGACCCGAGCGAATTTGAAAAGACAAAAACACTCGAGTCAGAACTAAAAGATCTTATGTGAGTTAAATTAACAGAAATAAATATGAGTACAGTAACTCAAGAGATGTTCGAGATTTACATCTCCTAAGGATCCGTTAAACTATTTACTATGTAGTATATTGCGCTATTATAATAGTGTCTATTTATAAAATAAACTTACTTTTAAATAGCGTTAAGGCTTTACATTTTCCACCTTAACACGTAAAATGCCAGTAGTCTATACAGTACCGTAATACCTCCTGATCGGGAGGCTACCAGAGGATACTCCATAGGTACGACACAAATAGAAACTCGTAGTAAAGGCACGATAGGGTAGGTGACACGGCACAACTAGGCAATGCCAGGGTAGATATACCAATTGCGTACCCAGGCTGGTGGAAACGCGTAGCCGCAGTTACCGCCCACCTCGAACAAACTCCCCAAAATCAAAATAAAAGTGGCCACTGAATCAATCCAAAGTCATAGTATAATATCGAAGAGGAGTGTCCGATCAGAGGTATGACCTCATTGGCCTGGGAATAGCTCCTGTTTTAGCAACCTTATGCCAACTCACGGGAGTCGGGTCCACGTATTTACCTTACAGGAAACGTCGCCACCACCTACTTCATTCTGGAATCTCCACCGCGTACACGGTTAGTCAAAGTGGTTTTCGGTATCGACAGAGAGTATGTCAGATATCCGATCCCGGTCTCTTTGCCAACCCATCGTTATTATAACACCGCGGTCATTTAAAAATAGGTTATACTTTAAAAATCAGAATAAACATTCCATTTCATAACCATGAATACGATATCATTTCAAAACCCAAAACCATATTTTATCACTTATCCCAAATATAATTCTTTTCCAAAATCAAAATGCTTTAACTTCATAACGTCTGAAATTCAAATATTTTCAAAGCATAGTATTTTGAAAATCATAATTTAAAACCATAACTTCTAAAACTTGAATGGTTTGGACATTCAACGGTATATGAATTAAATGGTTTAACTTAAATGTTACTTTGTAAAGAAAATAGTTCTCATGGCTTTACAAATACATTTCTTTATTAAAGTCTAAACCAAAATTTATATTATCTCTCTCAAGTTCCAAAACCACTTCAATTTATTTATATATACGTATATCCATTTTGAGTATCAATATTTCAAACTAAAGTTGGATTTTATGCTTTCAACAAATCAATTGTTCTATTAATTAGTCTTGAATATTCATATAAAATCCATAAATAATAAGACTTCAATTTCTAGTAATAAAATATATATATTTTTCCCAATTCAAATTATACTAGAATATTCATTTCAATTTATTTTGGGAAAAATCCAATTATAAATATCATATCTTAAAATTTCCAAACTTAACATTTAAACATATGATATAAATTATTAAACTACATTTTCTTAATTTTCTTCCATTTTTAATAAAGATTTTTATACACCTTTTAATTTCAAATTTTCAACTTCATATGTATATATATGGAAGAAAAATATTTATACAATATAAAATTTAAGATTATTATAAACCGTATTCCATCCAAACCATAGAAATCACATTTAAATAGTTATATATATACCGCGGTGCCTGTATATAATTTTCTATCCTATGGTCAAGTGATACGGATATTTATCATTTCAATCCGCAATTTAAAAGATATAAAATTTTGCGGTTGTATATCATTTCAAACCACAATCCCGAATGAAAGGAAATATGCATGATAATTTGCAATTTAATGATATACAATAAAACATCCATCAACATCACCCATCATCCAATCACAATCATCAAGCAATATCAATCAATAACAATTTATATTTGATAATATATAACAGGTAATAACTGGCAATTTTATTCAGATTAAATTTAACAACTATTAATCTAACAGTTTATATTCAGTAATAATCTATATAACTGTTAACTAGTAGTTTATAGGCAAACAAATAAATTCTAACTATCAATTAATACGCAATAAATAAATTAAATTAACAGTTAAATTTAATAAATGCAATTCAACAAATATGAGTGAAATAAACATGCCAAATACTCATAAATAAATTTCTATTCATTTCTAAAATTAACTTAACAAACATAAAAGCTTCTAGTAGTTGTGAGTGGGTTTAAACACTCACCTTTGGAATTTAAATCGAATTTAAATTCGATTTAAACCCAAAAATTTGACGGTCTCCAAATTTGTCCAAACCAGCGTCATCAAATCCGGAATTAAATTACGATCCTAACAAAAGAAATTTCGTGTGAATCCGACTTCGTATGAGAAAATTATGGCGAAAAATGATGATTGAATTCAAAATTGAAAATAAATAAAACGACACACATTCATCACTTACAAATATATGTGCCACGTCACTCCTTCTATTCCCAGAAACGCACGCGGCCCCCTTCCAGAAACCCTAATCGAAGATCTACGACGATCTAACCGTTGAATCGACACAAAAACCATATAGATGCGATCCCCATCGTCCACTCTACAAAACCCAGAAAATGTTTGACGATCCTACGAAGTTTGCGACGACGATGATGAATGTTCACGGACTGTTTGAATTAATTCTGGTCAAACGAATGTTCAAAAGAGAAAACGAATTGCACCAGTAGATTACGTGCCTCGAGAACATTAACATATATTTTTGTGGAATTTTTCTGAAGTGTTTGCATTTTCACTGAAATTTGGATTGGGGTAGATCTAGGTTGCATTCATTTGAGGAGGAGAAGGAGATGAAGAAATGAACGTACAGCGAAAGGGAAAATAAAATGGGGCTAGGGTTTATAACAGGTTATATATAGACAAGGCTGAAAAATAATAGATGGATCGGATTGGATCTAAACATAAGTTTAAATTTAGGCATAAACATATATGTAATAAAGTAGCATTAAATTTTGAAACGTGAATTGATTTATCATTGGATTCATATTTCAATATGTAAATATCCCCAATTTCATCTGCACTTATATTTACATAGTTTCTAAATATTAAATTTCAAATATTACTTCATTTAACGTTACGTATTTATTTTATTACTTGTTGCAGTTGATTATCAATTATACTTAATATACTAAATAGATGGTAAATTTTGAATACTTGTTATCATTAACGTTTTATTTCCACTTACAAAATAAATGACATTATTACATAAACTCCCTTAATTAAGTCAACCATTATCTTATATAACTTAACTGGTAATATATATACCCGATTGCCCTAATTGGTTTATAGTTTTCAGCTAAATACATACTAACTTGTAAATAAATTCGTTTAATTGCAAATGGATCTGATCAAATTTAATAGATTGAATAGATGGGTAAGAAAATAATAAATTTTCCTTTTTGTCAAATTCAAACCCATTCCTACTTAATTATCAATTACAATTTATTACGAAACATTGATTTTATGCAGTTACCTTTTATTTGCGTAGTATTACATCAATTCCTATAACCTTGGATTCATTCCCAATTCACCAAATTCAATTAATTACACTTTACAAATGTGTTTCCAATATATAGGTATTGCCCAAGTTAAATTTATTAGCTAACTCATATTAATAAACAAATGACTTATATGGATGATTAAAATTTTCAATTATCTCACTTTACTCCTAAACTTCTGTTATTTAATAACTATTGCTTAGAACCTGATTTTAATCTTCCCATTATCTATTTAATTCCTTCTAGAATCATAGCTAATATTTGTCATCCCTTCATTACCCAAATGTTCTTATCCCATCAAATTTTAAGTTATCGAAATATTAAATGTCAATTTCTTTAATTGCACTAAATTTATCTATTAAAGGTTGCACTTAACCCAAATACATAAAACTTGCCCAATTTCTCCTTAAATCAATAACCTTCATATACAAATATGTTTATCATAAATTTTATCTACTCTTCCTTTTTAGGTAATGTCCTATATATTAGATTTCCATGTAATTTGCAATAAATCATACTCGTAGTTATATCACATTAAATGAATAAATAAGTGTTGACTCTATTCTTTTGATTCAACATTTGTTTACGTTATATTTCATTAGTATTTCTACATACATCAGGATTTTTAAAAATGGTTGTAACGTGAAATCTCGTCTACTTCCCATTTTATATTTAAGGCTTCTAAAACCGATTCATATCATTTCTCTAGTCCAAATTTTATTAATATAACCTTAAATTTAATTTATTCCTATCGATGTAATGGTTAAACACAAATTTCACTTATTTGCAATAAATCCACAAATTGGATTTCAAATTTTCAAATAAATAAATAAATTTTAGTTTATCACTTCTTAAATACCCAAACGTCAATGCCTTAATTTAAACTGCATTTATTACATTTTATAAAAATCCTCCATCTTAAGTGACAAATCAAAACTACCCTAACTACACAATTTATGGTAATTAATTCCAATTGCTTTTCCATTAAACTACATAAATTGTCCAATTGCAACCTACGTAGAATGTTTATTTATTTACAATCCTACTGTTTAAATGAATTGATCCTTTACGGTATAATTCACATTTGACTTGATTTCTCATTTATTTTGCAAAACAGTAAATTTCAATTGCTACCAACATTATATTTAATATTAGATTTCCAATTAATTCTATTGGAATCAATATATCTTTATATATATACACTTTACGTAAAAATATCTAAATTACCAAATCAAGTACATTTATTAGAGACAACATTCAATAAAATTACTTATCACACTTATTGCATTGATTTATTCCAACGGACACTTTTATTTAGTCACTATTTATTATTACAACCAAATGTACAATCTCCACTATTTATTTTATATTAAATAATTCCATTCTAGTAAATATTTTTATTAATATTCACTGATTCACATTTATATTTGTTTCTTATATTTAACTTATAACAAGGTGTGCAAATTTACATAGTTCAAATCTATTTCCATGTAACTATTAAATTGTTACATTAAATTCCAATTACTATAACAAATTACTACATTTTCTCAAATAAAATCTTAAGACCTTTATTTTATTCTAAATTAGATTAGAAACATATTAATTTAATTCATTTAACATTATCAAATTCAACGGGTCGTTACAGATCTGTTTATATGACGTATAACCTGATTTTATAGCCGTTACATCATCTGTTATAATATTACATGCTATAATGTTATTTTATTTTCTGTATCTCACACTGTAAGTTCTCTTATCACTATGGGTTGAAACGATACATACCCGAACGGACTTTAGAATAAGGAATAATCATTATAGGCTGAAATGGTAGGCTCGAGTGATTTTTATTGTATTTGATTTACTTGGGATTGCAGGTTTTAAATGATAGAACCCGGATTTTTCTTTTTAAATTACGGATTGATATGATATGTTATCCGTATCACTTGACCTAGGTTAGAGAATATTATACAAACCCGTGGTTAATTATATATATTTTTTGAAATTTATAAGTATTTTAAATGTAAAATATGACATTTTATCATAAATTGGATTGAAATAATTTAAATGAATTTATAGTGATTTTTCTATAAGTTAAAAGGTATAAAGAATAAAATGGAAAGGTGCATTCTAAAAATACGACTTAACTTGGAAATTGGAAATTTTGTTTTAAATGGAAAATTTTAAGTTAAGTAAATATATGGAAATTTATTTTTATTAATGAAATGGATATTTTAAATTAAAGTATTACATTAATTGTAAAAAAAAGTTGAGAAAATAGTTGACCTTTGACTTAATAAGTGAACTATTGTTTAAATTGGATATTTGTTTATTAAAGGTTTATTTTATTGAATCATAAGTTAAATGATATCCAAATGAATATTTTTGAAGCGAAAAATATGATTTTTTATAAGTTAAAATGGCTAAAATTAACTTCTGAAATTTTATACTAATCTGGAATTAGTATTGGTAGCACTTCAGAAATACTGTGGTTTTAAGACAGCATTTGTTAAGTGTTGTCATTTTTGGAAATAAACTAAGTTTTGAAATAATAAAGAGCTACAGTACTACTTTGTGAGTGCTGTTGTTGCTGAAACTAAACTATATTTTGAAATAACTAAGGATCTACTGCAGCACTTTGTAAGTGCTGTTGTTGCTAAAAGTAAAATGTTTTGAATAACTAAATAGCTACTATAGCACTTTGTAAGTGTTATTGTTGCTGAAATAAAACTGAACTGCTTTATATTACTAATACCTACTGTAGCACTTTGAAAGTGCCGCTGTTTTTGAAATTGAGCTGTTTTCAAATAACTAAATACCTACCGTAGCACTTTATAAGTGCTGCTGTTTTTGAATTTGACAATGTTTTTGAAATATTACTATATCTACCGTAACATTTTATAAGTGTTGTTGTAGCAGAAATTTACAATGTTTTGGAAACTTTATAATTGAATGAATGAACTTAGAAATGTTACGACTTTGAAACGAATATTATTTGATATTGAATTCAAAGGGTTTAAATGAATATGTTTTGAAGTGAAATATAAACCATTTTTGAAATTCATAACCACGGGTTATAATAGCGTTTGGTTGTTAAAGAGACCGGAATCGGATATGGGCATACTCTCTATCGATAACGAAAACCACTTTAACAACCGTGTACACGATGGAGATTCCAGAATGAAACAGGATGGTGGCGACGTTCTATTAAGGTATGTACGTGGACCCGACTCCCGTGAGTTGGAATAAGGTGGCTAAAACAGGAGCGATTCGGGGCTAGTGAGGTAGCTCCTCTTATCGGACACACTTCTTCGTATGCCATTCTATTAATTAGTGATTGATTGGTGCGCACCTTTGATTTTGGGAGTGTAGCTCGAGGTGGGAGGTAGTGGATGCTACGCGTCACCATCAGTCCGGATGCGTAATTGGTATATCTACCCTGGCATTGCCTCGTTGTGCTATGTCACCTACCCTATCGCGTCTTGTACGAGTTTAAATTTATCCCGTAACCTATGGTGTATTTAGGGTAGTCTCCTGATCTGGAGATGCTTTGATACTGGATAGACTACTGGGACTATCTATGTTAAGTTGGAAAATATAAAGCCTTAATGCTATTTTTAAGTAAGTTTACTTTACTTCTAGACATTATTATAATAGCGCATATTACTAAATAGTAAATAGTTTAATGGATCTTTAAAGGATGGGCGGTCCCAAGCATCCTTTAAGTTACTTGTACCTTTATTTTGTAGTTCACTTGAGTTGGTTTACATTATATAAGTGTGTATGTCCTAACTTGAGTGTTTGTGTTCATTTCTTACGCTCAGGTCAACCTGAGTATCACAGCTTGGATCTATCTTCTGGAAGCTAGAGATTTCTGGAGTTTATCTGCTTATCTAGTTTATCTATTGCAGTTCAGTCATTATATTTCGTCATATGTATTAGAGACTTGTGTATTTGGGATTTCTACTGTATTTGTTTCAGAACTGTATTTTTTTTTCAGACTATGTATTTAGTAACTATTTTGAGACTACGTTTGAGACCATATTTGTGGTAGCTTCATGAACTACTACCATTTTTTTATTCTACTACGAGTTATTCTTATTTTATCTGTGTCTGTGATTCTGTGATTGGTTTTATTTGCTCCAAATTTTATTACAATCTATTGTTTTGAGTTATTCAAGTTTGACATATTTGGTTTTATTATCGAATTTGAATGGAACAAAACAGTGGGTCGTTACAGTTGGTATCAGAGCTTTGGTTTTAGACAAACCATAGCCTACGAAGCAAAAATTCATTAGAGATAGGACAGAAATACCATAGAATGAGTAAAATCAATCCTTTCTTTGTGAGAGAACGTATTTTAAAGTATAAAATGATTTTTCCAAATGATTTTCAAAGGATTTTTCAAAGAGTAATTTCATATAAAACTTTTCTTTCTTTGAAATCAGACTTTTCCTTAACTTCTTTCTTTTCCTTATCTACCCTGTTAATAATTTCTTGGTTCAAGATATTCAATTCTCCCAGCATTTTATCTTAGCTAATCTTGTCTTTGTCTCTCAGTTACCTCTGTCCTAAAAATTCATTCTTGATTCTTCAGGATGAGTCATAGGAACGCTAGAGGTAGGGGACGTGGTGTTGCCCCAGCTCCTGAGCCTGCTGCACCAGTCAGGTTCACTAAGCTTTGCAAGGAATACACTGAGCTTGATGGCACCAAGTTCACCGGATCTGAGAGCATTATTGAAGATCAATAGTGGTTGAAGGATTTGGAGAGAATCTTCTCTAGTCTTGAGATCACTAATGACCAGCAGCGTCAATTGGCAGCTTGGCAATTGAAAGGAACAGCTTTGGATTGGTGGGAGTCTGTCATAGCTCACACAACTGAGGCTGATATTTCTTGGGAGCAGTTTAGGTATCATCTTCAGTTTATCTTGAATTTGGTTCAGTTTCTCTTTTTGAAATCTGTCTTATATTCTTTATCGTGCTTTAGGGATGCTTTTCTGGTGAAGGGATGCCCAAGGTAGGAAAATCTCAGCTGTATCGGGAATTCATGGATCTGAAATAGGGTGATATGTCTTTTGCTGAATATGAGAGGAAGTTCAATGAAATTTTGAAGTTTCGCCTTAATCTGATTGAAACTCCTCTCAAGAAAAATGAGAAGTTTATTGCTGGTGCATGCCCGGAGTACTATGATTGCCTCATAGCCCATGTGTATAGTCCTTTCACCACTCTGATGGACATGGTCATTAGATACGAGAATCCTACTTCTAAGGACTCTCCTGCTGCTCGGTCCACTTCATCTCAGTCTTCTTCTGGTAATCCTAGGAAGAGGAAGCCCAACTTTCACCATCAGAAGAATCAGAACAAGACTCCAAGGTTGGGATCATCTTCTTCATCTCAGAGGCAGTCGATCGACCTATTTGCCATTACTTGCTACAGATACAATCAGAGGGGACACTATGCTAACAGCTGTCCTACTTTAGTTGGTGTTTCTATTCCCCCTCCCGCTCAGTTGACCAGACGTGATCTCTGTCACATTTGTCTGCAGCCTGGCCATTTCAAGAAGGACTGCCATCGGGTATTTTTGATGTGACCTCTGCATCTTCTCCAACTCCACCACCTGCACCTACAACGGTTCCTGCTCCTGCTCCTAGTGACACCAAGGTGCACTTCAGGGCACTTTTTCACTTTTTAATTTTCCTGTTCAAGTTCTGTTTGATACTGGAGCTTCCCATAACTTTATCTCTGTGGATCTTTGTAATAAATTTGAGCATCTTCTTTCTCCCGAGTTTGCTTCTGTGCCTTTATGTGTATCAAATCCTATTGGTGGTCCTGCGAATCTTAGTAGGATTTGTAAACAAGTGAAGCTTCTTTATCATGATCACCGTTTCAGTGGTGATTTCTATGTTCTAGGTTTTGATGCTTTTGATCTATTTCTTAGGGGTGATTGTCTGAAGAGGCATGATGCCTTTATTTCTCGTAGTTACCAAACTGTTTCTCTTATGGATGATCTTGGTAATTCTTTGGTGATTCAGTGTAGTTTGCCCAAGGATTTTGCTGGAAGCTTTAATTATTCTCTTGATTCTTCTCCCGGTGATCTCGACACGGCTAATGTGGTCAAAGTCTATCCGGACGTATTTGGTAAAGTCGCTTCTTTACCTCCTAAGTGGGAAATTTATTTTCGTATTGATCTTATTCCTGGAGCTCGACCTGTAGTTCTTCCACCCAGAAGAATGGCACCGCATGAGAAGGTTGAGTTGAGGAAGCAAATTCAGGACTTGTTCTCCAAAGGTCTGATCAGACCTAGCCATTCGGAATGGGGAGCAGCAATGGTTTTTGTTACTAAGTCCGATGATTCATTGCCGATGTGTGTTGATTATAGGGAGCTGAACAAGCTTACTATAAGGAACAGATATCCTATGCCTCGCATCAATGATATGTTTGATTAGCTCCATGGAGCTACTGTTTTCTCTCAGCTTGACATTGCCACAGGTTTCACCAGCTCAGAGTTGTTGAGGAAAGTATTCCCCAAGCTGCTTTCCATACTGAGAATGGTTTCTATAAATGGTTAGTTATGCCTTTTGGTTTGACTAACGCTCCTGCTTTCTTTGTTGATTTGATGAACCGTGTCTTTCGTGATGTGCTTAATAAGTTTGTTCTAGTCTTTGTTGATGATATCCTTGTCTTCTCTAAGACAAGGGAAGAGCACGAGTCACATTTGGAATTTGTTCTGGGGACTCTTAGAAACCATCAGTTGAAGGCTAAATTCTCGAAATGCCATTTTTGGAGAGATGAAGTCCGATTTCTCGGGCATATGGTTTCTAGTAATGGAGTTTTTGTTGATCCAGTCAAGATTGCTTCAATCAATGTAAGTCTTTCCCTTCTTCTCTTTCTTTAATTTGATCATTCTATCTTTTCTGTGGACCTTATTCCTCCCTATTCTGTTGCAGGATTGGGAAACTCCTAGGATTCCAACTGATATTCGCAGTTTTCTAGGCGTTGCCGATTACTATCGGAGATTCATTGAGAACTTTGCTCGGATTTCTGCACCTCTCACTGCTTTAACTCAAAAGAATGCTAAGTTTATATGGAGTGATAACTGTAAAGTTGCATTCAATGAGTTGAAGCGTAAGCTTACTTCCGTACCAGTGCTTACCGTTCCGAATGGAAATCCATCTCTTATTGTCGATATCTGTGTTAAGGTGGAATTGGGAACTTATCATGGATTGGGAAACTCCTAGGATCCTAGACTAATGTATCGCATCTTCGTCGATATCTGCATGGTCCATCACTTATTGTCCAGCCTTCTGCTCTTGATAGTTTGGATATTGAGCCTAATGTGACTGTTGAGAGGAAGCCACTTCGTATCGTCGATAGAGGTACGAAGCAGCTAAGAAGGAAATCTGTCAATCGAGACAAAGTGTAGTAGAGTGCGAATGATCGGGACTGTAGCATGGAGACGAAGGAGAACATGCGTGCTTCGAATCCGGAATTGTTTGTTTCAGGTACTATTTGGTTTTCTATCTTATATTTCCTTGTTTTTCGTGCGTCGTTCCTTTTCGAGGATGAAAAGTTTTGAGTGGGGGAGAGTGTAACAACCCAAAATTTTGTAAATATTTTTAGTTTAATTTATTTGAAAACTTAGATTTTTAATTATTTAAAATTTGAAATTTTGAAAATTTCCAATATAATTTTGGAGTTTGTTTATAAATTATTTTCCCAAATACAATAAAATAAACAATTTTTGAAATTTTATATTTTGGTGAAACTTTGAATTTTATTTGAAATTTTTAAATTTTAAATTTTAAATTCTAATCTTTTTATTTGAAGCTGGATATAATTCTGATATCCGTTCTGCTTTTCGTTTCATTAAATTCTGATTTTTTACTTTTAAAATTGGATAAAATACAGCGTTTAACATGCAATTTATTTCTGAATTTATATTTTATATTTTCCTATGTCCATATCTTGATTTTATTTCTCTATTTTATTTGTCTAGACTTTTATTTTATTTATTGGATTTTTACTTGTTTATATCTTTGTATAAATGGCTTGAGAAAATGAAGGAGACATAGGTTACATTGTTTTAAATGCTTGCCTTTTTTTTCCTACCCTCTTCATTTCTTGTCTAGTCGTTCATTATTCTTTGGTCGTGTATTTCCAAAACCCTGCCGCAACCTCTATTGCTAAATCACCTACAAAAACATTCCTCAACATCTCATTTCCTCATTTGCTTTCTCCTGGAGAAAATTACTGTAAGTTTCCATGGCTTCTCTTCCTCTTTCTTTTTCCTTTTCCTTTTTCTTTTGTTTTCTTTTGTTTTTCTTCATCAAGTGCTCGGCCTCCACCATATTTCCGACCTCATCCCCTCTCCACCTCCTCTACTACCGACCATCACCCCCTCCATTCATGGTCGTGACCCCTAGTTCTAGATCCACCACCAAAACTTGACCAAAACCATCACAAACAAGCCTTCCATTATTTCACCACCTCTTCCATTTTCCTTCCCACACCCTAAAACTCCACTTTGTTTGACATGTCGTGACCTAAACCTTGCCAAGCCGTGCCTTGAGACACACTTGACCCAAAGTCCAACCTTGGCCGAGCCATACTAGGCTATAGCCGAGCCTTTGTGAACAAAAATCCCCTTTGTTCCTTGCCTCTTTACATTCCATGCTTGTAACTCCACCACTCTTCACTTTCCTAGCCTTAGCCATGCCTATAGACCCCATAGCCAAACCTAGCTGCCTCAAACACACCATGGCCGAGCCCATAGGTGTTGTGGTCGAGCTATATCGATTATGGCTGAGCCTACTTGATGTTTAAAGCATGTCTATATCATTTTATTTCACAAATTTTCCATTGTTTTAATTTATTTTGTTATGTTGAAACATATATTTATATTTATTTTATTTATTTGATTACAAGATTTGAATTTGGGTATTACTACTTCTCGAATCTAGTGCGTTCTTGTCGTGCCTTTTTGCATTGTTATGTGCCTTTACTTCGTAATCTCTAGCTTCAAAAAATGTGAGTTATTCACTCTAGACATTCCATACTTATATAATTATGAAACGATAACAAGTGAATATGTAATGATTGATATACTATGTTCATATATGCCTGTGATCTGTTTATATGATGTATAACCTGATTTTATGCCCGCTACATCATCTGTTATAATATTACATGTTATACTGTTATTTTATTTTCTGTATCTCACAGTGCAAGTTCCCTTATCACTATGAGTTGAAATGATACATACCCGAACGGACTTTAGAATAAGGAAAAATTATTGTGGGCTGAAATGATAGGCTCGAGTGATTTTAATTGTATTTGATTTACTTGGGATTGCGGGTTTGAAATGATAGAGCCCGGATTTTTCTTTTTAAATTATGGTTTGAAGTGATACATTATCCATATCACTTGACCTTGGTTAGAGAATATTATACAAACCCGTGGTTAATTATATATATTTTCTGAAATTTATAAGTATTTTAAATGTAAAATATGACATTTTAACTCAAATTGGATTAAAATAATTTAAATGAATTTGTAGTGATTTTTCTATAAGCTAAAAGGTATAAAGAATAAAATGGAACGGTGTATTTTAAAAATATGGCTTAACTTGGAAATTGGTGGGTTTAAATGGTAATCTTTAAGTTAAGTAAATGATTCATAAGTGAACTATTGTTTAAATTGAATATTTATTTATTAAAGGTTTATTTTATTGAATCATTAGTGCTACTATTTGTGATTGGACCTTTGACTTAATAAGTGAACCATTTCAAACTAAACTATATTTTGGAAAAACAAAAGAGCTACTGGAGCACTTTGTAAGTGCTGTTGTTGTTGAAAGTAAACTGTTTTGAATAACTAAATAGTTATTATAGCACTTTGTAAGCACCGTTGTTGCTAAAATGAAACTGAACTGTTTTAAATTACTACTACCTATTATAACACTTTTCTGCTGTTTTTGAAATTGAGCTGTTTTGAAATAACTAAATACCTACCGTAACACTTTATAAGTGCTATTGTTTTTGAATTTGACAGTGTTTTTGAAATATTACTGTATCTACCGTAATATTTTATAAGTGCTGTTCTAGCTGAAATTTACAATGTTTTGGAAACTTTATAATTGAATGAATGAACTTAGAAATGTTACGACTTTGAAATGAATATTATTTGATATTGAATTCAAAGGGTTTAAATGAATATGTTTTGAAGTGAAATATAAACCATTTTTGAAATTCATAACCACGGGTTATAAAAGCGCTTGGTTGTTAAAGAGACCGGGACCAGATATGCGCATACTCTCTGTCGATACCGAAAACCACTTTGACGACCGTGTAAGCGGTAGAGATTCCAGAATGAAGTAGGATGGTAGCGACGTTCTATTGAGATATGTACGTGGACCCGACTCCGGTGAGTTGGCATAAGGTAGCTAAACCAGGAGTGATTTCGGGCCAGTGAGGTAGCTCCTCTTATCGAATACACTTCTTCGTATGCCATTCTATTACTTTGTGATTGATTGGTGCACACCTTTGATTTTGGGAGTGTGGCTCGAGGTGGGCGGTAGTGGCTGCTACGTGTCACGACCAGTCGGATGCGTAATTGGTATATCTACTCTGGCATTGCCTCGTTGTGCCGTGTCACCTACCCAATCGCGCCTTATACGAGTTTTGATTTCTCCCATAGCCTATGGAGTATTTAGGGTAGTCTCTCGATCTAGAGATGCACTGATACTGGATGGACTACTGGGACTATCTATGTTAAGGTGGAAAATGTAAAGCCTTAACGCTATTTTTAAGTAAGTTTACTTTACTTCTAGACATTATTATAATAGCGCATATTACTGCATAGTAAATAGTTTAACGGACCCTTAGAGGATGGACGGTCTCAAGCATCCTTTAAGTTACTTGTACCTTTGTTTTACAGTTCACTTGAGTTGGTTTACATTGTATAAGCGTGTATGTCCTGACTCGAGTGTTTGTGTTTATTTCTTACGCTCGGGTCAGCCTGAGTATCACACCTTGGATCTATCTTCTAGAACTAGAGATTTCTAGAGTTTATCTGCTTATCTAGTTTATCTATTGTAGTTCGGTCATTCTATTTCAGCATACGTATTATTGTAACGACCCGTAAATTTTTGTTGTTTTATTTATTTAATTAATTTAATTTTGTGAAATTTTAAATAATAAAATTTTGAAATAAAAATTTAATATTAGAAATGCGCCTAGTTAAACATAGCAACCGGTAAATTTTCATCCGAAAATATGAAAGTTTATTTCGTGTGTAATTTTATTTCAATTTAATCAGTTAGGAATTGATGAAAATAAAATGTTTTCGAAACCTAAATATTTTTACATAGAAAAATTCTAAATCATCTTCTGAGCAAGACGTCATTTTTTGTTTTTCCAAATTCGGACTTCTTTAACTCCGTCGATCTTATTTTTCTACGTTTTGCTGCATTTTCCGCTAGTAGAAAATTCGAATTTTTATAATTCGATCATACCATTAATATCTGTATGCCTTTTTGATCATTCCGTCATGCCGATCTCTACGGTATATTCAATCTTGTGTTTTGAAGTCCGGTTCGCAGCGGAATCCGTGAAAAACGGTTAACCATATCGACATCTATTTTGAGCTTTTATTATTCAGTGGCTATTCAAATTTCAAACGGTCATTGACATTTTTTTTATATTCAGTTTGACTTTTGCTTTCCACACGGGTTCCAATTACGTTTCGTCACTTCAAATTTTTAATAGCTGGCACGTTCATTTATTTATATTCAGTTTTGAAACTTATAATAATAATACACTTCATCAGTTTACGATGAAACAGTCCCCTCTTTTCTCCTTCCTGACCGTTGCTTTTCCCAGCCTATTCAATTCATTTTCCTTTTTCTTTCTCAACTGTTAGTGTCATACTTTATATTCGTTTATGTAAATACCAATTGAAATAAGGCAAAACCATCTTTGCTTTTGCTTTGTTGTAACTTCACTCCTCTTCTCATTTTCTTTTTCAAATAAATTTCTGTAGGATTCACTTCCTCCCCTTTTCATTTCTTTATCATTTTTCCACCTCTCTCTTCCATAGCCACGCAACCACTAGCATATGCAAACCCGACCCCACCTTGCTCCTCCACCGTCCACGCCGGCTATACCACGACAGAGCTTCCACTTGCCGACCTAAAATCGCCACCTGCTCGGCTTCCTTCCCTTCGTTCGCCTATCACCTCTCTGACCTCGTCTCCGTGCTCCACCTATGGTCGAACATGGCAAACTCGCCACTTCCTCCACCGCCAAAGCTCCTCCGGGCGACTCGTGCTCACTCGCCGAAAGCCCGCTTACCCATCACTTCCGGGCCGCTCGGGCAGACGAGCCTTCGCCTATGGCTGTGCCTTACAGCAGTATACTCCGCCATGATCTCTGTCACCCACCACACCTAGGATGCAACATGCACAGCACCACTACCTGCCAGTTTAGCCGATCACGTCCTAGTCCTCTCCAGCCACTCGAGCTCGCTTCCACCGTTCGACCTAACTCCGGGCTCCTCCACCGTGAGAAGCACCGGACCACTGCGCCAACCCACATGTTCGCATGAAATAACCCCTAGGTTGCATGCGTTCCTTCCTTGTTGTTGAACATGACTTCCAACCTTGCTCACTTTTGAACCCATGCAATCTGCCTTATTCAAGGTAAGGATATATTATTTTATACCAGTTATATATTATTATCTTAATTGTATATGTATTGTTGTCATTACAGTATAAAGGTTTGTATGAAAGGTTGTTTTGTCAGTCTGCATGCATTTTTTTAGTGTTTTCATTTATGTATAGCAAATGGGTATAATCTGCATATATAGAATTTTATAATAAGTCTATAACAATTTTGTTTGCATTGCTGTTTAAAATACAAAAGTTTACATATGTTAGTATATATACATATACAGTTATGTAAGTAGTATTGTTATAAAAATATAGTTAGTATTGTTTTGTTTATAATTGTAATATATACATAGTTTTGAATCAATAGTTGGAGTTTGTATATATACATTTGTTTATATAGATTGAAATATAATTCAGAGCTCTATTTGTTTTGTTTTACTATATATATAATATTTTGAAAGAAATAAAATATAAAATACGTACTTTACAGTGGTTATATGGATATAATGTGTAGATGAAATATGTATGTTTTCAAAGATTGGTTTATAGATATACGTGTATTATATATAGGTTGACAAGTTGTTTCGCGAATTTTGGTTTCAGTATTATAATCTATTGTATATATATAGTCTTATATACAGCAAGTCATTCCTATATATTTTGGTCAAGGGTAGATATTTACATGTTAAAGTTGTTGGTCACACGTTTGTTATATATATATATATACATATATATATATATATATATATATATATATATTGAACTTTTGATTAAAAATTTTTTTTATAAAGTACAAACATTTTTATCCTTATTGTATATTAGTTGTTTCCGTATCTGTAAAGTGGTTCGATTTTGGTATTGACTTTTAAATACGAATTATATAAAAGATTTTGGATTTTATATGGGTTTATAAATTCAATGTGATTATATATATTCATTCACACCATCATCGTGCTAAAATCTATCCTTGCTTGTCGCAGCAAACTGGTTTATCGTGGCTGATTCGTGCCAATGTTCGTTACATTGTTCTTTTCTGTAGCTATTTTTTCCATCGTCCTCTAGCCTCGAAAGGTAAGCAATCACTCACGATTAATGTTCTTTTATTTATTAAATTTGATTTCAATTGAAACGACAGTTGAAATATGCTGCTGTTAGTTATTTACATTGTTATATATGTACTATTACCTGTACCTGTTCACCTATGACATCAGACACCACTATCTGTTATTTAGATTGATGATACATGCCTGTTATATTATTATTATATATGTTATCACACTGCAAGTTCCCTGTTAGTATAGAATTCCCTATTGGTTGAAATGATATACCCTCGAATGATTTGAAGAATAGAAGAAAATTGTTATGGGTTGAAATGATTAACCCAAGCAATTTTCATTTGAAATGAATTTGGGATTACGGGGTTGAAATGATATATATACCCATATATATTTAAATTATGGATTGAAATGACAAATATCTGTATCACCTGACCATAGGATAGAAAATTATATACAAACACCGTTGGTCTGTATATAAATAATTTGAAAAGATTACTATGGTTTTGGAAGAAATATATGGTATTATATAAATATTGATTTTAGATATTATATAAATGATTATTTTATATATAGTAAAATTCTTGATTTAAGCTATATAGTGAATTTTATATATATATATATATGGAATTATCAATTCTTGTTTTGAAATGTTTGAATATTTAAAGCTTTGAAAGCATTGAAATTGAAATGGTTTATTTTGTGGTTAAAAATCTGTATTTGAAATCGATATAATTTGAAATGGTTTATTGAGAAACTGAAATAAATTAAAATTGATGATTTGGGAATTGATTAAATTTGAATTTTGGAAATTGAGTTGATTTGAATCGATTTATGAAATTTGAGAAAGCTATTTTATTATATAAGGTATTTTAAATTATATTTAAAGTATTTATATATGTTACTTTACAAAATTTATTTCATATAAAATATTTTAATATAAATTATTTTTAATATAAACTATTTTAAATTATAACTATTTTTTTAATATAAACTATTTTAAATTATAAACTATTATATATATATATATATATACTATTATTTATATTTAAATAGTTAAGTGGGAAGTGTTTTGATTCCAAGCATTATGGTTCTAAGTTTGATTTCCAAAGTATTATGATTAACAAAGTGTTTGATGAAAGAATGTTGTTTAAATTTAAGTAAATTATTAAATCACGTTTGAAATTATTTAATAATTAAATTAAATTGAATTCTTTAATAAGTGAAATTGAGTTTCAGTAATAATTAAGTTTTGAAATTTGTTTAAATTAAATAAGTAAATATGTGAAATTGAATTTCTTTAATAAGAAAAAAACGTGATTGATAGAAATTAATATGAGACTTGTAATTTAATAAATTTAATTTGACGAATTTAATTTAATCCAGTTCATAAGTTTGATATAATGTAGGTAACTTAAGTGATTGATTTAATGAATTGGAAATTCAATTGGAATTATTTTGAAATGATAAATTTACTTAATTTAAATGATTACTTAATAAATCCATCAAAGAATTTAAATTTCTTTGAATGTTAAATTAAATTAATGAAACCTGTATATGAATTTAAATCAATATTTGAATTGTTGAAAATAAAATTGAAGTTGAATTATTGAGTTTTGAAATGGTAAATTTGAAAGTTTTGAAACGTAAATTATAGAAATCGACATAGGAAGACGAATGAAAGGTTGGCTTTCAAATTCTAAGTGAGATTGAAGTTGTTTTTGTTTTGAAATATATTAAATGACCAAGCGGTATAATACTTACGAAAGTTATTAAAGAGACCGGAATCGGTTATGGACATACTCTCTGTCTAAACCAAAAACCACTTTAATAACTATAAGCGGAGTGTGATCCAAATTGAAGTGGATGGAATGGTGTACGTGATGACTGAAGAAAGAGAACGATAATGGATAGCCTTGACACTTGTGTCAAATTGGAAATGACTAAAACAGGAGCCGTGCCGAGCCAAATGGGGTTAGCCACCTCGAGCGAACACACTTCTTCGTAAACTACTCATTACTAGTTATTGATTGGTGTGCACCCTTGAATTGGGAGTGTTGTTTCGCGGTGTTGCGATCGTTGCGGCGATGCGTTCTCGCCAGTCTGGATCAGGCAAACGGTAGTTTCACTACCTTGGGTATTGCCTCAAGTGCCTTGTCATACTTGTATCCCTATACACGACCACTACGTTTTGTTTTGTATTATACCTATGGAGTACTCCCTGATATCCCACTAGTTTACGGTGGAGTTTATAGTGTTGTATAGACTATGATGCTATATAAATGTGTTAAGGGGAATAATGGTAACGCTTAACGCTATTTTGATACTTTATATTACTGATAGGCATTATCTACTTAGCGTACGTTACTGCATAGTAGATAGTTTAACAGACCCTTAAAGGATGGTTATCCCAACATCCTTTGAGTTACTTGTATTTCAGTTGTTATTTCACTTGAGTTGGATTTATTGATATAAGAATGTTAATCCTGACTCGAGTGTTTTGTGTTTTTTAACGCTCGGGTCAGACTGAGTATACCAGTATTCGAGACACACCTTTGGAGTTGGAGCTTCGCTTGGAGATCCACCTATCTATCCAACTTTCAGATATTCAGTTGATCCCGGTGATGTATTCTGATACTGTATGTGACTATTGTATTTGAGACTTCTGCTGTACCTTATTTAATTCTGATATGTACATAGTAGCTTCATAAACTACTATCTTTTGTTTCTGCTGCATTTATTACTCTGTGTCTGTGATCTGAGATTATTTATTTACTGTATATGCTGAGTTTTGCCAATATAAATTAACAATTCGGTATTTTGAATTATTCAAGTCCGACATGTGCGGATGTGAGTGGTCCAAAATAGCCGGTCATTACAGTTGGTATCAGAGCTTTGGTAGCTCTAGGAAAAACATAGCATATATTGTAAATGAATTGATAGAATCACTTCCATCTAAGTTTAAATCTCGTCCTTCTTGACTCGATTCCTTTGCATTTTGGAACGTTCCCTGCGGTTCCAAAATTAATTCGTGTCCCTCACTATTCGTCTTCTTTCAATTCTGGAGCATCCCATAACTCCACTTCGAATGATCTTTATAATGAGTCGGCGATCTCGCCAATCTCAAATTGATTTGTAAAGGAGTGAAAGTTCTTTACAATAGCATCGATTTACCGGAGATTTTTGTATCGTCGGTTTACGATGCTATCTATCTCCTACTATGCCTGAATTCTATTTCTTGGGATCAAATGTCGATTTGCCTCAGAATTCTACATTGATCTTATTCTTGAAGTCACGGTCGACTTGCCCACGATTTATACAAACTTATAAATCTTCCTACTTTGTTATTTAATCATCATATCTTTGTTTCGAACTTATCCTCGCATCAAAAAAAATTTGATACGAGTCCATCAAATTTGAATCTCTATCCTTGCTTTGGAATCCATTCCTGTATTGTCGAGCGAGGAAGTGTATTTGTAAACTAATATTTAAATGTTTTATATATTGTGTTGTTGATGTTGATTTGGGTTTTCGATCGATTCGTTTGATCAACGCTATCGATAGGATTTCCAAAACACTTGAACAGAGCCAACTGACACAATATTGTTTTCAAATTTAGAAAATGGAATAAAATTTTTGTATCATATATATATTTAAGTAAATTTTCTGATAATTGATAAATGAATTGGTTAACAAAATGATAATATTTAATGTACATTTATTTTTCTGCAAACCAATGACTATCGTCTTGTGAAATAAATAAATGGAATTATAAACTTGGTTTATAAAATTGATTTGGAAATTTAAATGAATTTAAAGTGAGAATTTGAGAATTTAATTTTCGGAAATTCAAAATTTGGATTTAAAGATTTTAAAATGTATTATCTAAAGTATTTTCGAATAGAAATTATTTCCAAAGAACTTTTAAGTGCTTAAATTTAGCGCTCTCCTATGTTGTCGCTGGAAAATAATTTCGGTGATCGCGGCCGCGTTATCGACATTCATTTTCAAGTTTCGAAGTGGGGTGACTATTCTGTAGCCCTGCCACACTTTTGTTTAAAAAAATTGATTTGAGTTTTTAAACATAACTTGATTTATAACATATATTGAAGATTATAAATTTGATTTGATATCTATAATAATATATATATATTTATCTCTAAATAGTTTGAAGTGAAATCAAAAATTTAATTCTTAAGTTTATGATTAAAGATGATTTAAATTATAAATTGAAGGAAAGATTTTGAATAAATATTTAACTTGAAATAACTGAATTGTAAAATTTTACTTGTATAATACTCAGTTGCATTCCAATATAACTTACCTAAATTGCTCAAAAATTAACTATGTAATTGGATAGTATACAATATAAAATGTCTTTATAAATAAAATTTGAGTGCGTATAATAAATGTTATACACTTAAATTTTAATAAAAAGTGTTTATGGAGATAAATAGAATAATAAGTTAATTGAATAATAGATGTAACTAATAAAAATTTTGTTTTGAAAGTTAATAAATTGAAATTAAATCAACTTAATGAGATATTTTGAATTTATTGAATTTATATTGAATTTCGTTTTGAAAGAAACCTGTTGTATCCAACATTAATAAATGAAAAATTAAATAAATGGAAACCCTGAATTTAAAAAACAATTGTTGAATATAAATTTATTTAAATTGAAATTTATATGGTTTGAACTAATTGTTTATTTTTCTTTCAACCTATTTTCTTTCTGGTTGTTTCTATTCTCCTACCTCCTTCCTTTTCAGGGACGAAAAGTTTTGCGTGGGGGAGAGTGTAACGACCCGTAAATTTTTGTCATTTTATTTATTTAATTAACTGAATTTTGTGAAATTTTAAATAATAAAATTTTGAAATAAAAATTTAATATTTGAAATGCATCTAGTTAAACAAAGCAACCGGTAAATTTTCATTCGAAAATATGAAAGTTTATTTCGTGTGTAATTTTATTTCGATTTAATCAGTTAGGAATTGATGAAAATAAAATATTTTCGAAACCTGAATATTTTTACATAGAAAAATTCTAAATCATCTTCTAAGCAAGACGTCATTTTTCGTTTTTCCAAATTCGGACTTCTTTAGCTCCGTCGATCTTATTTTTCTGCGCTTTATTGCATTTTCTGCTAGTAGAAAATTCGAATTTTTATAATTCGATCATATCATTAATATCTGTATGTCGTTTTGATCGTTTCGTCGTGTTGATCTCTACGGTATATTCAATCTTGTGTTTTGAAGTCCGGTTCACAGCGGAATCCGTGAAAAACGGTTAACCATATCGACATCTATTTTGAGCTTTTATTATTCAGTGGCTATTCAAATTTCAAACGGTCACTGACATTTTTTTATATTCGGTTTGAATTTTGCTTTCCACTCGGGTTTCAATTACGCTTCGTCACTTCAAATTTTTAATAGCTGGCATGTTCATTTATTTATATTCAGTTTTGGAAACTTTATAATAATAATACACTACATCGGTTTCGATGAAACTGTCCCCTCTTTTCTCCTTCCTGACCGTTGCTTTCCCAACCTATTCAATTCGTTTGCCTTTTTCTTTCTCAACTGTTAGTGTCATACTTTATATTCGTTTATGTAAATACCAATTGAAATAAGGCAAGACCATATTTGCTTTTGCTTTGCTCTAACTTCACTCCTCTTCTCATTTTCTTTTACAAATAAATTTCTGTAGGATTCACTTCCTCCCCTTTTCATTTCTTTATCATTTTTCCACCTCTCTCTTTCATAGCCACGCAACCACCTGCATATGCAAACCCGACCCCACCTTGCTCCTCCACCGTCCACGCCGGCTATACCACGACAGAGCTTCCACTTGCCGACCTCAAATCGCCACCTGCTCGGCTTCCTTCCCTTCGTCCGCCTATCACCTCTCTGACCTCGTCTCCATGCTCCACCTATGGACGAACATGGCAAACTCGCCACTTCCTCCACCGCCGAAGCTCCTCCGTGTGAATCGAGCTCACTCGCCGAAAGCCCTCTTACCCATCACTTCCGGGCCGCTCGGGTAGACAAGCCTTCACCCATGGCTGCGCCTTACAGTAGTATACTCCACCATGATCTCTCTCACCCACCACACCGAGGACGCAACATGCACAGCACCACTACCTACCAGTTTAGCCGAGCATGGCCTAGGCGTCTCCAGCCACTCGAGCTCGCTTTCACCGTTCGACCTAACTCCGGCCTCCTCCACCGTGAGAAGCACCGGACCACTGCGCCAACCTACGTGTTCGCATGAAATAACCCCCTAGGTTGCATACGTTCCTTCCTGCTTGCTGAACGTGACTTTAGACCTTGCTCACTTTTGAACCCGTGCAATCTTCCTTATTCAAGGTAAGGATATATTATGTTATACCAGTTATATATTATTATCTTAATTGTATATGTATTATTTTCGTTACAGTATAAAGGTTTATATGAAAGGTTGTTTTGTCAGTCTGCATTTTTTTAGTGTTTGCATTTATGTATAGAAAATGGGTATGATCTGAATATATAGCATTTTATAATAAGCCTATAACAATTTTGTTTGCATTACTGTTTCAAATACAAAAGTTTACATATGTTAGTATATATATATATATATATATATATATATATATATATACAGTTATGTAAGTAGTATTGTTATAAAAATATAGTTAGTATTGTTTTGTTTATAATTGTAATATATACATAGTTTTGAAGCAATAGTTGGAGTTTGTATATATATATATTCGTTTATATAGATTGAAATATAATTCAGAGCTCTATTTGTTTTCTTTTACTCTATATATATAATAAATTTTGAAAGAAATAAAATATAAAACACATACTTTACAGTGGTTATATGGATATATGTGTAGATGAATATGTATGTTTTCAAAGATTGGTTTATAGATATACGTGTATTATATATACGTTGATAAGTTGTTTCCCGAATTTTGGTTTCAGTATTATAATCTATTGTATATATATAGTCTAATATACAACAAGTCATTCCTATATATTTTGGACATGGGTAGATATTTACGTGTTATAGTTGTTGGTCACACGTTTGTTATATATTTATATATATATATATATATATATATATATATATATATACACTGAACTTTTGATAAAAAAAATATAAAGTACAAACATTTTGATCCTTATTGTATATTAGTTGTTTCCGTATCTGTAAAGGGTTTGATTTTGGTATTGACTTTTAAATACGAATTATATAAAAGATTTTGGATTTTATAAGGGTTTATAAATTCAGTGGGATTATATATATTCATTCACACATCATCGTGCTAAAATCTATCCTTGCTTGTCACAGCAAACCGATTTATCATGCCTGATTCGTGCCAATGTTCGTTACATCGTTCTTTTCTGTAGCTGTTTTTTCTATCGTCCTCTAGCCTCGAAAGGTGAGCAATCACTCACGGTTAATGTTCTTTTATTTATTAAATTTGATTTCAATTGAAACGACAATTGAAATATGCTGCTGTTGGTTATTTACATTGTTATATGTATGCTATTACCTGTATCTGTTCACCTACGACATCAGACACCACTATCTGTTATTTAGATTGATGATACATGCCTGTTATATTATTATTATATATGTTATCACTCTACAAGTTTCTTGTTAGTATAGAATTCCCTATGGGTTGAAATGATATACACCCGAACGATCTGTAGAATAGAAGAAAATCGTTATGGGTTGAAATGATTAACCCAAGCGATTTTCATTTGAAATGAATTTGGGATTACGGGTTGAAATGATATATATACCCGTATATATTTAAATTATGGATTGATCACCAGACCATAGGATAGAAAATTATATACAAACACTGTTGGACTGTATATAAATAATTTGAAATGATTACTATGGTTTTGAAAGAAATATATGGTATTATATAAATATTGATTTTAGATATTATATAAATGATTATTTTATATATAGTAAAATTCTTGATTTTAAGCTGTATAGTGAATTTGATATATATATATATATATGGAATTATCAATTCTTGTTTTGAAATGTTTGAATATTTAAAGCTTTGAGAGTATTGAAATTTAAATGGTTTATTTTGTGGTTAAAAATTGTATTTGAAATCGATATAATTTGAAATGGTTTATTGAGAAACTGAAATAAATTAAAATTGATGATTTGGGAATTAATTAAATTTGAATTTTGGAAATTGAGTTGATTTGAATCGATTTATGAAATTTGAGAAAGCTATTTTATTATATAAGGTATTTTAAATTATATCTAATTATATATGTTACTTTATAAATTTATTTAATATAAACTATTTTAATATAAATTATTTTTAATACAAACTATTTTAAATTATAACTATTTTTTAATATAAACTATTTTAAATTATAAACTATTTATATATATATATATATATATACTATTATTTATATTTAAACAGTTAAGTGGAAAGTGTTATGATTCCAAGCATTATGATTCTATGTTTGATTTCCAAAGTATTATGATTAACAAAGTGTTTGATGAAAGAATGTTGTTTAAATTTTCTAAGTTTGATTTCCGAAGTATTATGATTAACAAAGTGTTTGATGAAAGAATGTTGTTTAAATTTAAGTAAACTATTAAATCAAGTTTGAAATTATTTAATAAGTGAATAAAATTGAATTCTTTAATAAGTGAAATTGAGTTTCACTAATAATTAAGTTTTGAGATTTGTTTAAATTAAATAAGTAAATATGTGAAATTGAATTTCTTTAATAAGAAAAAAATGTGATTGATAGAAATTAATATGAGACTTGTAATTTAATGAATTTAATTTGACGAATTTAATTTAATCCAATTCATAAGTTTGATATAATGTAGGTAAACTTAAGTGATTGATTTAATGAATTGGAAATTCAATTGGAATTATTTTGAAATGATAAATTTACTTAATTTAAATGATTACTTAATGAATCCATCAAAGAATTTAAATTGCTTTGAATGTTAAATTAAATTAATGAAACCTATATATGAATTTAAATCAATATTTGAATTGTTTAAAATAAAATTGAAGTTGAATTATTGAGTTTTGAAATGGTAAATTTGGAAGTTTTGAAACGTAAATTATAGAAATTGACATAAGAAGACGAATGAAAGGTTGGCTTTCAAATTCTAAGTGATATTGAAATTGTGTTGGTTTTGAAATATATTAAATGACTAATCGGTGTAATAATTACGAAAGTTATTAAAGAGACCGGAGTCAGTTATGGACATACTCTCTGTCTAAACGGAAAACCACTTTAATAACTATACGCGGAGTGTGATCCAAAATGAAGTGGTTGGAATGATGTACGTGATGACTGATGAAAGAGAACGATAATGGATAGCCTTGACACTTGTGTTAATTTGGAAATGACTGAAACAGGAGCCGTGCCGGGTCAAATGGGGTTAGCCACCTCAAGCGAACACATTTCTTCGTAAACTACTCATTACTTATTATTGATTGGTGTGCACCCTTGAATTGGGAGTGTTGTTTCACGGTGTTGCGATCGTTGCGGCGACGCGTTCTCACCAGTCCGGATCAGGCAAACGGTAGTTTCACTACCTTGGATATTGCCTCATGTGCCTTATTATACTTGTATCCCTATACGCGACCACTACGTTTTGTTTTGTATTATACCTATGGAGTACTCCCTGCTATCCCACTAGTTTACGGTGGAGTTTACAGTGCTGCATAGACTATGATGCTATATAAATGTGTTAAGGGGAATAATGGTAACGCCTTAACGCTATTTTGATACTTTATATTACTGATATGCAATATCTACTTAGCGTACATTACTACATAGTAGATTGTTTAATGGACCCTTAAAGGATGGTTATCCGAACATCCTTTGAGTTACTTGTATTTCAGTTGTTATTTCACTTGAGTTGGATTTACTGATATAAGAATGTTAATCCTAACTCGAGTGTTTTGTGTTTTCTTTACGCTCGGGTCAGACTGCAGTATTCGAGACTCACCTTTGGAGTTGGAGCTTCGCTTGGAGATCCAGCTATCTATCCAGCTTTCGGACATTCAGTTGATTCCAGTGATGTATTCTGATATTGTATTTGACTATTGTATCAAGACTTCTGTTGTACCTTATTTAACTCTGATTTGTACATAGTAGCTTCATGAATTATTATCTTTTGTTTCCGCTGCATTTATTACTCTGTGTCTATGATATGTGACTATTTATTTACTGTATATGCTCAGTTTTGCCAACATAAATTAACAATTTGGTATTTTGAATTATTCAAGTCCGACATGTGCGGATGCGAGTGGTCCAAAATAGCCGGTCGTTACAATTGTAGAAATGAGTATTTGGGATTTCTACTGTATTTGTTTCAGAACCATATTTGTTTTTCAGACTATGTATTTTGTAACTGTTTTGAGACTGTGTTTGAGACTGTATTTGTGGTAGCTTCGTGAAATACTACTGTTGTTTTATTCCACTACGAGTTATTCTGATTTTATTTGTGTCTGTGATTCTGTGATTGGTCTTATTTGCTTCAAATTTTATTACAATCTATTGTTTTGAGCTATTCATGTTTGACATATTTGGTTTTATTGTCGAATTTGAATGGTGCAAAATAGTGGGTCGTTTCAGTTGGTATCAGAGCTTTGGGTTTAGGCAAACCATAGCCTACGGAGCAAAAGCTCATTAGAGATAGGATAGAAATACCCTAGAATGAGTAAAATCAATCCTAGAATCCTTTCTTTGTGAGAGAACGTATTTTAAAGTATAAAATGATTTTTCCAATTGATTTTCAAAGGATTTTTCAAAGAGTACTTTTATATAAAACTTTTCTTGCTTTGAAATCAGACTTTTCCTTAACTTCTTTCTTTTCCTTATCTACCCTGTTAGTAATTTCTTGGTTCGAGATATTCAATTATCGTTGCATCTTATCTTAGCTAATCTTGTCTATGTCTCTCAATTACCTCTGTCCTAAAAATTCATTCTTGATTTTTCAGGATGAGTCACAGGAATGCAAGAGGCAGGGGACATGGTGGTCCCCTAGCTCCTGAGCCAGCTGCACCAGTCAGGTCCACTAAGCTTTGCAAGGAATACATTGAGCTTGGTCGCACCAAGTTCACTGGATCTGAGATCATTATTGAAGCTCAACAGTGGTTGAAGGATTTGGAGAGAATCTTCTCCGGTCTTGAGATCACTAATGCCTAGCAGCATCAGTTGGCAGCTTGGCAATTGAAAGGAACAATTTTGGATGGTGGGAGTCTGTCACAGCTCACACCGTTGAGGCTGATTGGTCTTATTTGCTTCAAATTTTATTACAATCTATTGTTTTGAGCTATTCATGTTTGACATATTTGGTTTTATTGTTGAATTTGAATGGTGCAAAATAGTGGGTCGTTTCAGTTGGTATCAGAGCTTTGGTTTTAGGCAAACCATAGCCTACGGAGCAAAAACTCATTAGAGATAGGATAGAAATACCCTAGAATGAGTAAAATCAATCTTAGAATCCTTTCTTTGTGAGGGAACGTATTTTAAAGCATAAAATGATTTTTCCAATTGATTTTCAAAGGATTTTTCAAAGAGTACTTTTATATAAAACTTTTCTTACTTTGAAATCAGGCTTTTCCTTAACTTCTTTATTTTCCTTATCTACCATGTTAATAATTTCTTGGTTCGAGATATTCAATTATCGTTGCATCTTATCTTAGCTAATCTTGTCTTTGTCTCTCAATTATCTCTGTCCTAAAAATTCATTCTTGATTTTTCAGGATGAGTCACAGGAATGCAAGAGGTAGGGGACATGGTGGTCCCCCAGCTCCTGAGCCAGCTGCACCAGTCAGGTTCACTAAGCTTTGCAAGGAATACACTGAGCTTGGTCGCACCAAGTTCACTGGATCTGAGAGAATTATTGAAGCTCAACAGTGGTTGAAGGATTTGGAGAGAATCTTCTCCAGTCTTGAGATCACTAATGCCTAGCAGCGTCAGTTGGCAGCTTGGCAATTGAAAGGAACGGCTTTGGATTAGTGGGAGTCTGTCACAGCTCACACCGCTGAGGCTGATATTTCTTAGGAACAATTTTGGTATCATCTTGAGTTTTCCTTGAATTTGGTTCAGTTTCACTTTTTGAAATCTGTCTTATATTCTTTATCGTGCTTTAGGGATGCTTTTCTGGTGAAGTGGATGCCCAAGGCAGGGAAATCTCAGCTATATCGGGAATTCATGGATCTAAAACAGGGTGATGGGTCTTTTGCTGAATATAAGTGGAATTTTAATGAACTTTCGAAGTTTGTCCTTAATCTGATTGACACTCCACTCAAGAAAAATGAGAAGTTTATTGTTGGTGCACGCCTGGAGTACTATGATTGCCTCATAGCCCATGTGCATACTCCTTTCACAACTTTGATGGACATTGCCATTAGATACAAGAATCATACTTCTAAGGACTCTCCTGCTGCTCGATCCTCTTCATCTCAGTCTTCTTCTGGTAATCCTAGGAAGAGGAAGCCCAACTTTCGCCATCAGAAGAATCAGAACAAGAGTCCAGGGTGGGATCATCTTCTTCATCTCAGAGGCAGTCGATCGACCTATCTGACATTACTTTCCACAGATACAATCAGAGGGGACACTATGCTAACAGTTGTCCTACTTTAGTTGGTGCTGTTATTCCCCCTCTAACTCAGTTGACCAGGCGTGATCTCTGCCACATTTGTCTATAGCCTGGCCATTTCAAGAAGGACTGCCCTACTCAGCAGAAGGGTAAGTCAACGGGTATTTTTGCTGTGACCTCTGTATCTTCTCCAGCTCCACCACCTGCACCGGTTCCTGCTCCTACTCCTAGTGACAACCAAGTTACACTTCAGGGCGCTTTTTTCTCTGTTTAATTTTCCTGCTCAAGCTCTGTTTGATACTGGAGCTTCACATAGCTTTATCTCTGTGGATCTTTGTAATAAATTTAAGCATCTTCTTTCTCCTGAGTTAGCTTCTGTGCCTTTATGTGTTTCAAATCCTATTGGTGGTCCTGCAAATCTTAGTAGGATTTGTAAGCAAGTGAAGCTTCTCTATCTTGATCACCATTTCAGTGGTGATTTCTATGTTCTGGATTTTGATGCTTTTGTTCTATTGCTTGGGGGAGATTGGCTGAAGTGGCTTGATGCCTTTATTTCTTGTAGTTACTGAACTGTTTCTCTTATGGAGTATCTTGGTAATTCTTTGGTGATTCAATGTAGTTTGCCCTAGAAGCTTTATTTATTCTCTTGATTCTTCTCCTGGTGATCTTGATACGACTCATGTGGTCAAACTCTATCCCGACGTATTTGGTGAAGTCACTTTTTTACCTCCTAAGTGGGAAATCAATTTTCATATTGATCTTATTCCTGAAGCTCAACCGGTAGTTCTTCCATCCAGAAGAATGGCACCCCATGAGAAGGTTGAGTTGAGGAAGAAAATTCAAGACTTGTTCTCCAAAGGTCTGATCAGACCTAGACATTCAAAATCGAGAGCAGCACTGGTTTTTGTCACTAAGTTCGATGGTTCTTTACGGATGCGTGTTGATTATAGGGAGCTGAACGAGCTCACTATGAGGAACAGATATCCTATGCCTCGCATCAATGATATGTTTGATCACCTCCATGAAGCTACTGTTTTCTCTCAGTTTGACCTTGCCATAGGTTTCCATTAGCTCAGAGTTGCTGAGGTAGGTATTTCCAAGACTGCTTTCCGTATTGAGAATGGTTTCTATGAATGGTTAGTTATGCCTTTTAGTTTGACTAACGCTCCTGCTTTCTTTGTTGATTTGATGAACTGTGTCTTTTGTGATGTGCTTAATAAGTTTGTTCTAGCCTTTGTTGAAGATATCCTTGTCTTCTCCAAGACAAGGGAAGAGCATGAGTCACATTTGAAATTTGTTCTAGGGACGCTTAGAAACCATCAGTTGAAGGCTAAATTCTCAAAATGCCATTTCTGGAGAGATGAAGTCCGATTTCTCGGGCATATTGTTTCTAGTAATGGATTTCCTGTTGATCTTCGGTCAAGATCGTTGCGATCAATATAAGTCTTTCCCTTTTTCTTTTTCTTTAATTTGATCATTCTATCTTTTCTGTGGCCCTTATTGTTAGTCCGTGAAATGATGGTTTTGATGACAAAAACCTTAGAATAGTTTATAAAATATAAATACTAACATTGTAAGTTTATATATATATATATATATATATATGTATGTATAAGTAGGATTTAACCATGTAGGTACTAAGAAAGAAGACTGTACAGTGTAGAGATTCAAGATATCAAGATAGAAGACTAATGAGTATCAAGATTATCAAGAGTTCAAGATTTCAAAGTTAAGTATTTTTTATTATTAGGAATTTCGTTAAAACTCATAGAAAAGCATTGGCATCTTAAAGTCCAATTTATTCGTGGAATGGAATCCACTTCGAGCCTGTTAAAGGGATAGAACCCTAAGTAGGATGGAACCTACGAAAAATCTAGTGGAACATTGTTTTGTATCCGCTAAACTTTTTATTCAAAATGATTTTTCAAAATTATGTCCTGTTTTCAAAATGTTTTCAAAACTTTCCTTTTAAAAGATTCAAAACCCTCTATCCTGATTTTAAACAATTTTGGCCTCAAAATTATCTTTAATTTCAAAGTCAAATTATTCCTGATTTTGAACTATCTTTTAATATAATACATTTAACTTTTAAATATTTATACTTAGATTTAAAATATAAAATTAGAGTTAAATTCTATATATATTATTCTCTATATTTACTTATGAATTTTAACTATATTCAAGTATATTTATAAAGTTTAAATTAGTTTTAAATATAAGATAAAGGTTATTTTTAAAGAAAATCAAAACATCAAAAAAAATGCTTTGGGATGTCGACATGCTTATATACCCCATGTCGACATGGTGTCAGTTGAGTTCAAAATTTAAATTTCAAAAGAAGTGTCTATTCGCCATAACTCTTCACGAATGGACATGGCTGTTGTTCTTCTATAAATAGGGGTTAGTTTCAACGAATTTAACATCAGATTTTCTGGTTTTTCACTCCTCTTCTTCTTCCACTTTTCTTAATACATATTCTTATCATTACTCTGCTGAAATAACCATTGAATCGAACTCGATTACTTCTAGTTTGATTCTCTATCACCCTCTCTACAAGATTCTCAGTGTTATTCAGACATATATAGACTTCTTTGTAATCTATTAAGCGAGAAAAGGTGTGATTGTAACCTTGAAAATCAATCAACAAAGAAAAGTGTGATTGTAGCCTAGGTAAATCAATTGGGTAAACTTGTGGCCCGGAAATCAAGTATCTTTACCCAGAGGATCGAAATTCTAGAGGGTGTACCTCATAGCCTTGAAACCGAGGGTGTAGTTGTACATTTGCTTTTGAAAGGAAATCCATACTTGTGTTGCGGGGCTAGATGTAGGGTAACTCCGAACCAGTATAAAATCCGATATGTTCTTTCCTTTACTGCTTTTATTTTATTTCTGTATCTGTGTTTGTTTCTGTGATCATATCTGTGTCTGTATATTGCATACATTGGTGTCTAAATTAACATAAATCGAAAAAGATTTAGTAATTCTTTATTAACATAAATCAAAACATCAAAAAATGCTTTGGGATGTCGACATGCCTATATACCCCATGTCGACATGGTGTCAGTTGAGTTCAAAATTTAAATTTCAAAATAAGTGTCTATTCGCCATAAGTCTTCACGAATGAACATGGCTGTTGTTCTTCTATAAATAGGGGTTAGTTTCAACGAATTTAACATCAGTTTTTCTAGTTTTTCACTCCTCTTCTTCTTCCACTTTTCTTAATACATATTCTTATCATTACTCTGCCGAAATCAACATTGAATCGAACTCGATTACTTCTAGTTTGATTCTCTATCACCCTCTCTACAAGATTCTCAGTGCTATTCAGAGCTATAGACTTCTTTGTAATCTATTAAGCAAGAAAAGGTGTGACTGTAGCCTTGAAAATCAATCAAGAAAGAAAAGGTGTGATTGTAGCCTTGGTAAATCAATTGGGTAAACTTGTGGCCCGGAAATCAAGTATCTCTATCCAGAGGATCGAAATTCTGGAGGGTGTACCTCGTAGCCTTGAAACCGAGGGTGTAATTATACAATTGCTTTTGAAAGGAAATCCGTACTTGTGTTGCAGGACTGGATATAGGGTAACTCCGAACCAGTATAAAATCCATTGTGTTCTTTCCTTTACTGCTTTTATTTTATTTCTGTATCTATGTTTGTTTCTGTGATCATATCTATGTCTGTATATTGCATACATTGTTGTCTAAAGTAACATAAATCGAAAAAGATTTAGTAATTCCTTAATAACACTATTCACCCCCTCTCTAGTGTTAAGCCTAGCCTTAAGATCCGTAATCCGCATTTCTCATAATTGGTATCAAAGCAAGGCTTTCAAAGTTTCATAATCTGATTTTTGAAAAAGTTTTTAAAATGGCTATATTTGTTAATACTAGTTTAGAAGCATTCAAACCGTCATCATCTCTTGAGTCTGCATATAATCAATATTCAAATTCAAGTTGGCTACCAAGATTGTTTGATGTGCAGGAATCATGCTTTATGGGTATTGAGGAATCAATCCACAACGGACAAATTGTGCAGATCAGAACGAACAAGTGGATACTTGATAGTGGGTGTTCTAGACACATGACTAGCAATCCAGATATACTAAATGATATAATATACAAAGACGGAGGATTGGTTAACTTTGGAGACAATTCAAAAGGATATGTGATTGGCATCGGCAAAGTCGGTAATTTTGAAACTCCTACTATTACTAATGTTTTGCTAATTAAGAATCTGAAACATAATCTGCTAAGTATAAGTCAACTATGTGATAAAGGATATAAAATTAAATTTGAAAAAGATAAATGTCACATTGAATATAATAATTCAACCATTATATTTGAGGGAGTCAGGAAAAAATATATTTATATTCTTAGTTTGAAACTTTCAAATGATAACCTGTGTCTGTTGGAAAATACAAGTGACCCTTGGATTTGGCATAAGAGATTTGGGCATTTGAATTTCAAACTCTTATCTAGACTGTCAAAACATGATCTAGTAAGACGTCTCCCTAAAATGAATTTTAAAGTAGATAGTTTATGTGATGCTTGTCAATTAGGAAAACTTAGAAAAAGTTCTTTTAAGTTAAAAGATATGATTTCAACTTCAAAACCTCTTGAGTTACTTCATCTTGATTTATTTGGTCCATCTCAAATTCTATCAATAAATTATATTAAATATGTCTTTGTAATTGTAGATGATTATTCTAGATTTATATGGACAATATTCTTGAAACATAAAAGTGATACTTTTGAATGTTTTAAAACATTCTCAGAAAGAATTCAAAATCAATTTTCTCTAAATATTATAACTATTCGAAGTGATCACGGTGGTGAATTTGAAAATGAAAAGTTTGAGGAATTCTGCAATAAAAAGGGAATAACTCACAATTTTTCATTTCCAAGAACTCCACAACAAAACGGAGTAGTAGACCGTAAAAATAGGACGATTCAAGAGTGTGCGAGAACTATGCTTACAGATAGTAATTTACCAATGAATTTTTGGACAAAAGCAGTTGCTACCGCCTGTTATATTTTGAATAGAATTTTAATTAGACCTCTAACTGATAAGACACTATGAACTTCTTTATTTACAGAAACCTAAGGTATCTTATTTCAGAATTTTGGGAAGTAAATGATTTATTTTAAATACAAAAGATAATTTAGATAAATTTGATCCTAAATCCGACAAAGGTATCTTTATCGGATATTCTAAAAGAAGTAAAGCGTACAGAGTGTTTAATTTAAAAACTAATTCCATTGAAGAAACAATGCATGTTTCATTTGATGAAAATTTTAAAAATTTTGAAGATACAAATGATGAAGAGGATTTCATCACTCAAAATCAAGAATCAATTGAAACTAATAATGAAATTAATCATCCTAATAAAAGGACTAAACTTTTAAAAGATCATCCTATAGAAAATATACTGGGAGATATGCTATCTGTTGTTAAAACTAGAAATCAACTAAGTCAAATAAGTAATATAGCTTTTATATCAACTATTGAACCCAAATCCAAAAGAAGCATCAACTGATGATTCATGGATTTTGGCTATGCAAGAAGAATTAAATCAATTTACTAAAAATGATGTTTGGGAACTTATTCCTAGACCAGAAAATAAAACTATAATTGGAACTAAATGGATTTATAAAAATAAAATGAATGAACAAGGATAGGTAATTAGAAATAAAGCTCGATTAGTCGCTTAAGGTTATTGTTAAGAAAAAGGAATAGATTTTGATGAAACCTTTGCTCCCGTAGCAAGATTAGAAGCCATTAGGATTCTACTTGCTTTCGCAAATCATAATAATTCAAATTATTTCAAATGGATGTTAAAAGTGCCTTTTTAAATGGATTTGTAAAAGAAGAAGTATATGTTGAACAACCACCACTTTTTGAAAATGATAAATTACCAAATCATGTTTACAAACTAAAGAAAGCATTATATGGTCTAAAACAAGCTCCTAGAGCCTGGTATGATAGACTAAGATCTTATTTATTGCAATCTAATTTTGAAATTGGTAAAGTAGATAATACTCTTTTTATTAAAAGAAATAAAAATGATATTCAACTAGTTCAAGTTTACGTAGATGATATCATTTTTGGTTCAACTAATTTTGAAATGAATAAAGAATTTTCTAAAATAATGACAAAAGAATTTGAGATGAGTCATATGGCTGAATTAAATTTCTTTTTAGGATTACAAATAAAACAATTAGATAATGGTATTTTTATTAGTCAAGAAAAATATGCTAACGACCTAATTAGTAAATTTGGTTTGACTACTACGAGTGGAAAACCCACTCCCATGGCAACCAATGAATACCTTAGTAAAGAAGATCTCTCGAAAGTGTAGATCAAAAACTATATAGAGGAATGATTGGATCACTACTCTATATTACTGCCAGTAGACCTAATATCATGAGTACCTTAGTAAAGAAGATCTCTCGAAAGATGTAGATCAAAAAATATATAGAGGAATGATTGGATCACTATTCTATATTACTGTCAGTAGACCTGATATCATGCATAGTGTTTGTCTCTGTGCCAGATATCAATCCCAACCTAAAGAGACCCACTTAAAAGCCGCAAAACGAATCATAAGATATGTTAAACACACATCTGATTATGGATTATTCTACCCTAAAAATGATTCTTTTGACTTAATATCTTACTGTGATGCTGACTATGCTGGTTGTAAATCGGACCGAAAAAGTACAAGTGGGACTTGTCACTTTTTGGGGCATTCTCTGATTTCTTGGCTTAGTAAAAAGCAAAACACGGTATCTTTATCAACAACTGAAGCAGAGTATATTTCTGCTGCTTTGGCTTGTTCTCATGTAATATATATGCAACAAACCTTAAAAGATTTTGGTTTAAAATTTTCAAAGTCACCAATTTATTGTGAAAATACAAGTGCTATAAATTTATCCAAAAATACTACTCAACATGCTCGAACTAAACACAGTAATATCAGACATCATTTTTCTCAGAGATGATATAAATAAGGAAGTAGATACTCTCGAGTATATCAATTCTAAGAACCAAATTGTTGATATCTTAACAAAACCCTTAAATGAATCAATATTTACTAAATTAAGAAGAGAATTAGGTATTTGTTCTATAACTGAAATATAAAATATAAATAACAAGTATAACTAATAATTAATATTAAAATAATTCAAAGAGTTAAAATAAAAAGGACCATGTCGACATCCCCCATATACCCATGTCGACATGCAACGTTTTTAAGTTTTGAAATTTTCCCACCAAAATTCAAAAAATGTAGTTATATATTCTTCTCTATTTTGAATTTTTGTTCATTCTCTCTGTTTTCTCTTTAATCTATCTTCTGAAATAAATAAAATAATGGCCTCCTCTTCCAAACCAAACATAAAATCAACCTTTTCATTCCCTTCTCCTACGTCGGGTCCATTTCAACGTACTACCCTCGCTCGTGTGATTAAAATGGAGGAATCTATGAAGGATGTACTTTAGATGATGACTAAAATTCAAGTGACTCAACTTCGTATGGCAAAGGAACAGAAAAGGCAAGGCAAGATTCTTAGGAATTTGCAAAAATTCCTAATGGATAACCAGGCCAACCCTATCTTGATTGATGAAGACTCTTCACTCAATCAAGAACAAGAGGCCGTGAGGAAGAAGAAGAAGAAGAACCCAAGGAAGAAGCGCACGACGAGGATGATGACCAAGTCGTGTGTTTTGGAGAAGTGTGTTTTGACAAGAATGGGAATCTTGTCGAACAACGTGGAAACTTCTGTTTTCACCATCCAAATTGTTTGATTCATAGATCTCCTATGTTTTATAACGCACAATAGTTTCTTTTCTTTCGTCTCCATTGTTGTTTATGCTTCTTTGTGTTTTCTAAACGTTCATGTATATACAACTTCATACGTAATAGATAACTCGTGTTCTTAACTCATGTTCTTATATGTGTTTTAATTATAAATACTATTGTGAATTCTTACTTAGGATAGTTGATAGTTTAGGACTATATTTTAATATTAGATTTAAGTGATGATTACTTATGATAACACTATCATTATAATCACATGTCATAGAGTATTAGTTGTATAGTTTGGAGTTATATAGTTATATAGTTTACATTTAGTTTTTTTGTTGATGACAAAGGGGGAGAAATATAAAATAGGGTAGTTAGGCATAGATTAAGGGGGAGTTATTAGTTTTAGGGGGAGTTATTAGGATAGAAGTAAAATTTTATAAACAAAGGTTGTCATCATCAAAAAGGGGGAGATTGTTAGTCCGTGAAATGATGGTTTTGATGACAACAACCTTAGAATAGTTTATAAAATATAAATACTAACATTATAAGTCTAGATATATATGTATATGCAGGATTTAACCATGCAGGTACTAAGAAAGAAGACTGTACAATATAGAGATTCAAGATATCAAGATAGAAGACTCATGAGTATCAAGATTATCAAGAGTTCAAGATTTCAAAGTTAAGTATTTTTTATTATTAGGAAATTTTTTAAAACTCATAGAAAAGCACTAGCATCTTAAAATCTAATTTATTCATGGAATGGAACCCACTTCGAGCCTGTTAAAAGGATAGAACACTAAGTAGGATGGAACATACGAAAAATCTAGTGGAACATTGTTTTGTATCCACCAAACTTTTTATTCAAAATGATTTTTCAAAATTATATTCTGTTTTCAAAATGTTTTCAAAACTTTCCTTTTAAAAGATTCAAAACCCTCTATCCTGATTTTAAATATTTTTAGCCTCAAAATTATCTTTAATTTTAAAGTCAAATTACTCCTGATTTTAAACTATCTTTTAATATAATATATTTAACTTTTAAATATTTATACTTAGATTTAAAATATAAAATTAGAGTTAAATTCTATATATATTATTCTCTATATTTACTTATGAATTTTAACAATATTCAAGTATATTTATAAAGTTTAAATTAGTTTTAAATATAAGATAAAGGTTATTTTTAAAGAAAATCAAAACATCAAAAAAATGCTTTGGGATGTCGACATGCTTATATACCCCATGTCGACATGGTGTCAGTTGAGTTCAAAATTTAAATTTCAAAAGAAGTGTCTATTCGCCATAACTCTTCACGAATGGACATGGCTGTTGTTCTTCTATAAATAGGGGTTAGTTTCAACGAATTTAACATCAGATTTTCTGGTTTTTCACTCCTCTTCTTCTTCCACTTTTCTTAATACATATTCTTATCATTACTCTGCTGAAATAACCATTGAATCGAACTCGATTACTTCTAGTTTGATTCTCTATCACCCTCTCTACAAGATTCTCAGTGTTATTCAGAGTTATATAGACTTCTTTGTAATCTATTAAGCGAGAAAAGGTGTGATTGTAGCCTTGAAAATCAATCAACAAAGAAAAGTGTGATTGTAGCCTAGGTAAATCAATTGGGTAAACTTGTGGCCCGGAAATCAAGTATCTTTACCCAGAGGATCGAAATTCTAGAGGGTGTACCTCATAGCCTTGAAACCGAGGGTGTAGTTGTACATTTGCTTTTGAAAGGAAATCCATACTTGTGTTGCGGGGCTGGATGTAGGGTAACTCCGAACCAGTATAAAATCCGATATGTTCTTTCCTTTACTGCTTTTATTTTATTTCTGTATCTGTGTTTGTTTCTGTGATCATATCTGTGTCTGTATATTGCATACATTGGTGTCTAAATTAACATAAATCGAAAAAGATTTAGTAATTCTTTATTAACACTATTCACCCCCCCCCCTCAAGTGTCAATCCTAGCCTTAAGATCCGTAATCCGCATTTCTCACACTTATTCCTCCCTATTCTATTACAGGATTGGGAAACTCCTAGGACTCCAACTGATTCGCAATTTTCTAGGCCTTGCCGGTTGCTATCAGAGATTCATTGAGAACTTTGCTCGGATTTCTACACCTCTCTCTACTTTAGAAAGAATGCTACATTTATATGGAGTGATAAGTGTAAAACTACATTCAATGAGTTGAAGCGTAAGCTTACTTCCGCACCAGCTTACCGTTCCGAATAGAAATGAGGGATTATTGGTGTACACTGATGCTTGTCATGAGGGTTTGGGAGTTGTTCTGATGCAGGATGGGAAGGTGATTGCTTATGCCAATCGCCAGCTGAAGACCCATAAGGCCAATTATGCAGCCCATGATCTTGAATTGCTTGATGTTGTCTTTGCTTCGAAACTTTGGAGGCATCATCTTTTAGGTGCTAAGTTTGAGCTCTTTACTGATCATCAGCCTTTGAAATATATATTCAGCCAAAAGGATTTGAACCAGAGGCAAGTTCGATGGCTTGAGTTTCTTGCTTCTTATGATCTTGACATTAGCTATACTCATAGGAAAGCTAATGTTGTGGTTGATGCTTTGAGTCGGAAGAAGGCCATGTTGTGCCAACTTGTTGTTTCTTCTTCTCCTCTTTTGGATCGTATAAAAGCTAAGAAGGATGAGGATAGGATTATCAGATTGATTAAGGAGAGTGCTCGTAGCAGGGTTGGTGGTAGTTGTCTTGATGGTAGGGGAGCTTAGATTGATGATAGAGGTATTTTGAGGATTAATAGTTGGATTTGTATCCCGAATGTTGATGGATTGAGGCAAAATTTACTTCGAAAACATCATCGATCCCGACTTTCTATTTATCCTGGTGTGTCAAAGATGTATCAGGACATGAAGAAGCTTTATTGGTGGAGAGGTATGAGGCGAGATATCTCTATCTTTGTTAGTAGGTGTGCGACTTGTCAGCAAGTCAAAGCAGATCACCAGAAGACCCCTGGTTTGTTGCAGCCCTTTGAGATTCCCAATTGAAAATGGGAACAGGTTTCCATAGATTTTATTGATGGATTAGCGAGGACTAGGAAGGGGAATGAGCGTATCTGGGTTATTTTGGATAGACTGACCAAGTCCTTTCATTTTATTCCGGTCAACTCTACCCGTTCTGCTTCCAGTCTGGCTGAGATCTAAATGAGGGAGATTGTTCTTCCCCATGGTGTTCCTATCAGCATTGTTTGTGATCGGGATCCTATCTTCACCAGTCGGTTTTAGAAAGCTTTTCAGGAATCTTTGGGTACTCGTCTGAATCTGAGCACTTCTTACCATCCACGGAGTGACGGTCAAACAGAAAGAGTGAATCAGATACTAGAAGATCATCTTCGTGCTTGTGTTCTGCATTATGGAGGATCTTGGGAAGATCATCTCCATCTTTTTAAATTTACCTATAACAACAGCTATCATGTATATTTTCCGCCTTTTATTTTAATCTTATCTTAATCTTTTATCTATCTCATTCCATCCTTGAATTTAGGAAAGCATTGAAATGTCTCCGTTTGCTGCTCTTTACGGAAGACCTTATAGATCTCCATCTTGCTGGAATGAACCGGTAATCGTTTGGTTCTTCGTCCTAATGTGATTTTGGAGGCTTTTGATAAGGTTGAGGAGATTAAGAGGAAGATGAGGATTGCTCAGGATTGGCAGAAGAAATATGTTAATCGTCGTAGGAGGAGTTTGGAGTTTGTTGTTGGTGATCAGGTTTTCCTCAAGGTCTCTCCCTTAAGGAATTTGGTTCGGTTTGGTCGTAGAGGGAAACTTGCTCCTAGGTTTGTTGGTCCTTACCATATCTTGGAGAGGATTAGTTCTTTAGCTTATCATCTGAATTTGCCTGAGAAGTTTTTTGGGGTACATAATGTATTCCATGTACCGCATCTTCATTGGTATCTGCATGATCCATCTCTTATTGTCCAGCCTTCTGCTCTTGATAGTTTGGATATTGAGCCTTATCTGACTGTTGAGAGGAAACCACTTCGTATCGTCGATCGAGGTACGAAGCAGCTAAGAAGGAAATCTATCAATCTAGTCAAAGTGCAGTGGAGTGCGAATGATCGGGACTGTACCTGGGAGACGGAGGAGAGCATGCGTGCTTCGAATCCGGAATTGTTTGTTTCAGCAACTATTTGCTTTTCTATCTTATCTTTCCTTGTTTTTCATGCCTCGTTCCATTTCGAGGACGAAAAGTTTTGAGTGGGGAAGAGTATAACAACCCAAAATTTTGTAAATATTTTTAATTTAATTTATTTGAAAACTTTGATGTTTAACTGTTTGAAATTTGAAATTTTGAAATTTTCCAATATAATTTTTGAGTTTTTTATAAATTATTTTTCCAAAACAATAAAATAAATAATTTCTAAAATTTTATATTTTGGTCAAAATTTGACTTTTATTTGAAAATTTTAAATTTTAAATTTTAAATTCTGATCTTTTTATTTGAAGCTGGATATAATTGTGATATCCATTCTGCTTTTCATTTCGTTAAATTCTGATTTTTTTACTTTTAAAATTGGCTAAAATACAGCGTTTTACACGCAATTAATTTCTGTATTTTTATTTTATATTTTCCTATGTCCATCTCTTGATTTTATTTCTCTATTTTATTTGTCTAGACATTTATTTTATTTATTGGATTTTTACTTGATGTATCGTTGTATAAATGACTTGAGAATATCAAGGAGACATGGGTTACATTGTTTTAAATGCTTGCCTTTTTTTTGCCTACCCTCTTTATTTCTTGTGTAGCCGTTCATTATTCTTTGGTCATGTATTTCCAAAACCCTAGCTTACTCCTTTATTTCTAAATCATGTACAAAAACATTCCTTAACATCTCATTTCCTCATTTGCTTTCTCCTGGAGAAAATTACTGTAAGTTTCCATGGCTTCTCTTCCTCTTTCTTTTTCCTTTTTATTTTATTTTCTTTTTTTTTTTCATCATCAAGTGCTCAGCCTCCACCATATTTCCGACCACATCCCCTCCCCACCTCCTCCATGACTGACTATCACCCCCTCCATTCATGGTCGTGACCCGTAGATCTAGATCCACCACCAAAACATGAATAAAACCATCACAGGCCTTCCAATATTTCACCACCTCTTCCATTTGCCTAGGCCACACCCTAAAAATCCACTTTGTTTGACATGCCGTGACCTAAACCCTGCCAAGTTGTGCCTTGAGATGCACTTGACCTAAAGTCCAACCCTAGCAGAGCCATACTAGGCTATGGCCGAGTCTATGTGAACCAAAACCTCCTTTGTTCCTTGCCTCTTTACATTCCATGCTTGTAACTCCACCACTCTTCACTTTCCTAGCCTTAGTCGTGCCTATGGACCCCATAACCTGGCCTAGCTGCCTCAAACACACCATGGTCGAGCCCATAGGTGTTGTAGCCGAGCCTATGTCCATTGTGGCTGAGCCCACTTGATGTTTAAAGCATGTCTATATCATTTTATTTCAAAAATTTTCCATTTTTTTAATTTATTTTGATATGTTGAAACATATATTTATATTTTTTTACTTCTTTGATTACAAGATTTGAATTTGGGTGTTACTTCTTCTCGAATCTAGTGCGTGCTTGTCGTGCCTTTCTATGTTGTTGTTTTACTTCGCAATCTCTAGCTTCAAAAAGGTGAGTTATTTACTCTAGACATTCCGTACTTATATAATTGTGAAATGATAACAACTGAATATGTAATGATTGATATACTATGTTCATATATGCATGTGATCTGTTTGTATGATGTATAACCTGATTTTATACCCGTTACATCATCTATTATAATATTACATGCTATACTATTAATTTATTTTTTGTATCTCACACTGCAAGTTCCCTTATCACTATGAGTTGAAATGATACATACCCGAATGAACTTTAGAATAAGAAAAAATCATTACGGGCTGAAATGGTAGGCTCGAGTGATTTTTATTGCATTTGATTTACTTGGGATTGCGGGTTTGAAATGATAGAACTTGGATTTTTCTTTTTAAATTACGGATTGAGATGATATATTATCTGTATCACTTGACCTTGGTTAGAGAATATTATACAAACCTGTGGTTAATTATATATATTTTCTGAAACTTATAAGTATTTTAAATGTAAAATATGACATTTTAGCTTAAATTGGATTGAAATAATTTAAATGAATTTATAGTGATTTTTCTATAATTTGAAAGATATTAAGTTAATTGTAAAAAAATTTGAGAAAATAGTTGACCTTTGACTTAATAAGTGAACTATTGTTTAAATTGGATATTTATTTATTAAAGGTTTATTTTATTGAATCATAAGTTAAATGATATCCAAATGAATATTTTTGAAGCGAAAAATATGATTTTTTTTTATAAGTTAAAATGACTAAAATTGAAGTTTTAATGTTTCTGAAATTTTACATTAAATCTGGAATTAGTATTGGTAGCACTTCAGAAATGCTGTGGTTTTAAGACATCATTTGTTAAGTGCTGTCATTTCTGGAAATAAACTAAGTTCTGGAAAAATAAAGAGCCAATGTAGCACTTTGTAAGTGTTGTTGTTGCTGAAACTAAACTATATTTTGAAAAAACTAAAGAGCTACTGCAGCACTTTGTAAGTTTTTGCTGAAAGTAAACTGTTTTGAATAATAAATATCTACTGCAGCACTTTGTAAGTGTTGTTGTTGCTAAAATGAAACTGAACTATTTTAAATTACTAATACCTACTGTAGCACTTTGTAAGTGCTGCTGTTTTTGAAATTGAGCTATTTTGAAATAATTAAATACCTATCGTAGCACTTTATAAGTGTTGTTGTTTTAGAATTGACAATGTTTTTGAAATATTACTATATCTACCGTAACATTGTATAAGTCCTGTTGTTGCTGAAATTTACAATGTTTTGGAAACTTTATAATTGAATGAATGAACTTAGAAATGTTACGACTTTGAAATGAATATTATTTGATATTGAATTCAAAGGGTTTAAACGAATATGTTTTGAAGTGAAATATTTTTGAAATTCATAACCAAGGGTTATAATAGCATTTAGTTTTTAAAGAGACCGGGATCAGATATGGGTATACTCTCTGTCGATACCGAAAACAACTTTAACAACTGTGTACGCGGTGGAGATTCCAGAATGAAGTAGGATGGTGGCGACGTTCTGTTGAGGTATGTACGTGGATCCGACTCCCGTGAGTTGGCATAAGGTGGCTAAAATAGGAGCGATTTCGGGCCAGTGAGGTAGCTTCTCTTATCGGACACACTTTTTCGTATGCCATTCTCTTACTTTGTGATTGATTGGTGCGCACCTTTGATTTTGGGAGTGTGGCTTAAGGTGGGCGGTTGTGGCTGCTACGCGTCACCACCAGTCAGGATGCGTAATTGGTATGTCTATCCTGGCATTGCCTCGTTGTGCCGTGTCACCTACCCTATCGCGCCTTGTACGAGTTTAGATTTCTCCCATAGCCTATGGAGTATTTAGGGTAGTCCCCCGATCTGGAGATGCACTGATACTGGATTGACTACTGGGACTATCAGTGTTAAGGTGGAAAATGTAAAGCCTTAACACTATTTTTAAGTAAATTTACTTTACTTCTAGACATTATTACAATAGCGCATATTACTACATAGTAAACAGTTTAACGAATCCTTAGAGGATAGGCAGTCCCAAGCATCCTTTAAGTTACTTGTACCTTTATTTTACAACTAACTTGAGTTGGTTTACATTGTATAAGTGTGCTGGCTCGAGTGTTTGTGTTTATTTCTTACGCTTGGGTCAGCCTGAGTATCACAGCTTGGATCTATCTTCTAGAAGCTAGAGATTTCTGGAGTTTATCTGTTTATCTATTGCAGTTCAGTCATTCTATTTCATCATATGTATTAGAGACTTGTGTATTTGGGATTTCTACTGTATTTGTTTCAAAACCGTATTTGTTTTTCAGACTATGTATTTTGTAACTTTTTTGAGACTGTGTTTGAGACCATATTTTTGATAGCTTCATGAAATACTACTATTGTTTTATTCCGCTGTGAGTTATTCTGATTTTATCTATGTCTGTGATTCTATGATTGGTTTTATTTGCTTCAAATTTTATTACAATCTATTGTTTGAGCTATTCAAGTTTGACATATTTGGTTTTATTGTCGAATTTGAATGGTACAAAATAATGGGTCGTTACAAATGTAAATCTTTAATACTATTTTAAAACTTCATTGATAGAAACTACATATCTAGCGTATCTTACTGCATATAGGTAGTCTAACGGATCCTTAGGAGAAGGAAAATACCATAACATCTCTTAAGTTATTACACTCATGTTGTACATTTGATAGTAGATGGAAAATCCCATAAGCATCTCTGAAGCTATTACACTCATATTTACTTGTTATTGATTTAATTTACATAAGAACTTTAGTTCCGACTCAAGTGTTTTGTCTTTTCATAATGTTTTGTCTTTTCATTACGCTCGGGTCAGCCTGAGTATTTCAGTGTTTGAAGACATTATTTCTTGAAGATGGAGTTTGCTAGACCGTATTCATTATATTATTCCGCTGCATTATTTTGGTAGGTTGATTGTACTATGATTTTGTTGTAAAAATTGTGTAATCAAATGTATATTGTATAACAACTTCATGAACTGTTTATTTGATTATTGTATTTTGTCATTCCGCTGCGAGATCCTGTGTTTTTCTTTCGTTATTTTCTCTTATTTTCTTATTAAACTCCATTGACAATCCTCCTTTTTGAATGGTTTGAGTTGGACATACAACTCATATTTGTACTAAGGAAGTGATGAACTGTTGAAATAAGTGTGGTTGAGGGAAGGTAATGTGTAAGGGAGTAAGTGTAGGATCTAGATTAACCCTAGAGGGGTGGTGAATAGGGTTATAGCAAATTTTCTCGATTTAAACGTAAAAACAAACTGCAGAAATAAATATGCTGAAAAGTAAATCACACACAAAATTTACCCAGCTTCGGCAACCCCTGCCTACTGCTGCATTCCCAGATTTCTATTAGAATTAAACAGTATCCCGCTTACAAACACTCTACTAGACTCGCAAACCTTTGCTCCCGCTCACAAACACTCTACTAGACTCGCACACCCTGCTCCGCCTATAGAGTTTCGCTTACTCGCAAACTCTGCTCCCGCCTATAGAGTTTTGCAAACTCGCACACCCTGCTCACTGAACTAATTCTAACTAGACAATCTGACACTACCTACAACCTAGGTGGTGATTTACCAATTCTTTGATTCGAAAAGTAAAAACAACAATTAAAAACAAATAAACCCTATATTAAAAAATAAAGGCCTAATTAAAATTAATCCCCCTTTTTCTTTTAACAAGGCTGACCCCTTTTATTTCTTCATTTACTCTAGCCCGTTCCTTTTTGAAAATAATGGCTCTCTTCTCGTCTTTGCAAATTAGGGCTTCGTTCCTCTTTGAGATAGTGGCGGCTTTGTTTGATCTGAATTAGGGTTGTACAAATTGAAGCGCCGGTTGAATTCCTCGATCGAATAATGATTGACGTGCTTCCTTTGTCGATCGATGCTCTCTTTTTTACCACACGGCTTCTCCAATTTGGATCGAGTCCCTCTGTGATTTCGGTATGTACTTTACTTCCCTTTCATTGCTGGTTTAATGCTTGCTTGAACTCGATGCTTTGCCGATGATGATTTGTGGGTTTTTATTTAGGTCGAATTCCTATATTTGCGTTCGTATAAAATTGTTTGAATTTGTCAATTTATTTTCTCTGGCCGCTTGATTATGCTTGGATGCTTGAGATTTCACCGACTTATTCAAATTCGTATTTTCGATGCTTTCTTGGTTGACACGGTTTTGAATTGCTATCGTGGTCATTACGGTGTTGATTTTTGACTTCGTCAATACTGCATACGCACATGAATTTATCACTGCGTTGATTATTTTTGCGTCTGCATTGTTATTCGTATCACTTGATGTCTTCATTTGGTTGTTGCAGTCAGTGTTGCATTGAGTCAGTGTATTTACTTTCATTTTCTTTGAGACAGTGATCATTTGTGGCACAGTTTACCATGTTGTTGTATTCTCTTGAGTCTGTTGCATGAGTTACTTGCATTTTGATACTCCATTGCTTGACCTGTCTCCTTTCCATACTGAAGTTCACTGTTGCATTCCATTTGTGTTTGCTGTCACATTGAGCTTGTAGTTGATGTAGCTCTCTGCATTTACTACTTCATGTATGACTGTTCTGATTTGTTGAAGCTTTGAACTGTTTGCAACTTGACACTGTTGTACACTTGTTGTTTTGTATCATTCTTGAGCTCGAGTTGCTCCATTATGACCAGAACCTTGTTTGCTGTGGCACTGAACTTGATCTTCTGATGTTGTTTATGTCTGCATCCATTACTGCAATACTTGTTGCACTTTGGTTGTTCACCATGTTGCATTCATGTTGTTGCTGTTTTTGACATGTGAACTGCCCTGTTTCATATGAGTAGCAGAACTTGTTGTCTTGTGCATGTTTCATTAAGCTTGATCTCTGATCTGGTTCTTGATCATTTCATGTTGATTTTTGAAATTTCACTTGAGTTGAATCCAGTTTCAAAACTCGGGTTTGACCTTGTGCTTGTGTTGTGATTTTAAATATTTTGCATGTGAGTTGAACCAGGCTTTTCATTTGGGTTTGACCTGTGCTCACCTGTCCCTGTAGCATTATCAAGTGTATATCGATGTGCACGGCCTTGTGGCATGTACAGTGATACACTGTGCATGTCACACTGTTCGTGTGTGATGAATTCAAATGTAAATTATGACGAACAACCCAAATAACTGAGGAAAATCATATTTTATTTTATATCGCAAGAATATTTCTTTTTCAATTTTACTGCGTTAGTGAATATTTTTGCAAATTTCTCAGATGCTGGATTCAAACTGGAATGCAGTTAAAGACAAAATACGAGTGTGAGTGATATGTAGTGAGGTTATTAATGTAAATATGAAATCGTGATGTATTCAAAAATGTATACGTATAATGAGAGCATGAATTTGTACTATTCAAGATTGTAATAAATATTTGTTTGAATAAAATTTCTGTTTGAATTCAAATTCTGTGTTATTTATTTTATTCAACAAATATTTATTTAATCTATGAAAAATAAAATAGTACATTAACAAATACATTTAAATGAATGTTTATATGTTTATTATCATCAAACAAAAATCCTATAAGCGCAAAGCGCATATTCAACATTCTCCCTCTTTTGATGATAACAAACATATATTTAAGATTTTGATTGTGTTAAATGTATTTGATCAATGATATACTCTAATTGCTCCCCCTATTTAAATGCTCCCTCTCTACACAATACTCCCCCTATATATATGCATACAAATAAAAATATGCAAATGAGCCTAGATGCGAATAGAAAATTATTTGACCTTTGCTTGATTTTATTTGACAAAATCTTAACTTTTCTCTCCCCCTTTTGTTATCAGCAAAAGAGTAATAGTAATAGAAAAGTAGAGATATAGTGATCGATATTAATTCAACATTAAAACTCAATTGAATATAAATATTAAATTTCAATAAAGAATCAAACAAAAATCATAAATACTTTAATTGACGCATATTCCACTTTAAAATGATAGGAATGATTTCATCTAATAAAACCATATAGTTGTGTCTATTTGTGGTATATTTATTTCAGGAAATTTGAATATCTACTAACCATGCATAACCGTTAAGACTTTTAAATGAGATTAGTAGCATTCACAATTTTTATTTTTATTTTAAAAATGAATTCAAGTATCTTCTAACCACGCATAACCGTGAGGACTTTTAAATGGGATTAGAATCAACTTGTCTATTTAATCAATTAATTTTGATATGCGTTCCATACATGCATAACCGTGAGGACTTTTAAATGAGCATGAAAGCACATAATCAAAAATCCAAGTAATTCACCCATGCATAACCGTAAGGACTTTTAAATGAGAGTGAATACTTTGGATATTTATTTTTTATTGCTAAAAATATAATAAATTGAAGCACAAATGATTTCCCGTTTAAAATACCACATATTGACATACTATATAGAATTTTGATGAGTGATGGTTGTTAGAAATATGATAGAAATAGAGATGGTCATGGAATTTTTACCAACAAAAGTTTTATAACTCTTGTTTAAATTTCTATAGAAATTTACTAATTATACTGTCTCGAGTCATAATATATGATTAATATCAACACTCATCTTATTTTCAATCACTATATATCTTTTCAGATAATTAGTAGGGGGTCAGATTAGTTAATATAGTTATTTAAAATCAAATTCAAAAATAGTTATAAAATAAAATTTTCTTAAATAACTAATCTGATACAAGGTCAACAGAGATAGTTTTCTAGAAGGTGTTTTAAGAAAAATTTCTGCTAAAAAAAATTATGCAAATATTTTCTTTGAAAAACGATGCAGCAAATGAATGTTTCAGAAAATTAATCACGTTCCACTAGTAATTTTTCTATCAACTATATTACCAGTGTAATCTGCATCTGAATTTAAATTTCACTCGTTGGATGTCAAAGACCAGATTGTGAAATTTCAACAAATTATCTCATAATTGTTTTCAACAATTTTTAAATGAAATTCCCTTGGATTTGAATTGAGACCGTGTTAACAATCAAACAAATATCATAGTGTCAATTTCAGAAACCGTAGGATAAACAGTTATATTCATCAGTAATCAACAGTCAATCAACATCATAATTATTTCAAAAACAATTTCTTGAAGTTTCAACAATTTCTTAAAATCCTTTTTAACAGCTTTCACATGAAATTTGAAATCGTACAAATTTACAAGCAGTGACCAAAATGTCAAAACAAATATATCTATGTGTAGCATGAGTAATCAAAGATCAATAAAGTACCATCATTTGACTGAACAAATTTATATGGATTAGTTCAAAGTTGAAAATCTGATTGGTCATCATTTAAGCACAAATCAAGATCATAAATAAGAACAAGTCAAAAAATCATATCAATTAAGAATAAGTCAGAATTAAAGACATCATTCATTTCATCATCACATTACTGGCTGATTTAATTCAGATTGCGATGCAGATTATCACATTTAATATATCATTCAAAACAATTTTACCTGTTTTACCTTCACGATAATTTTTCGTTGTTGTCCACTGTGATTCAGTCACCTTTATACTAGGCTAAGGAACTTTGCTTTGACGCCCGTTGTGTTTCTGGAACAGCCAAAATCCAGAGAACACTGTTGTTGTTCCTTAGCCTGCCACCATACCTACACGATGAAAGATTTTTGTGACCTATTTATAGGTCCATGGTTGTTAGTGGCTAAAGCATTGTGAATAAACGATCCTTTTGGAACCCAAACTTGTTTAGTCCTTTTATTTTTGTTCAATAGACATGAAATTTGTTTGTAGAATTCTTAGGAACCCAAACTTGTATAAATTTTGTGTTCTTGTTCCTATGACTACAATTTTCAACCCGATGTCCAATTATTTCACTTCTAGCAAAGATACTCCTACCTTTTGCATTATCATCAACTTGTGTTTTCCCAAAAACTAGTCCTTTTCTGTTGTTAGCAAAGAGTTGATTTCCCAATAATATGTTAAATGATTTTTCTCCTCTTGAAAAGTTGTTCAGAGATTTCTCAAGATTTTGGACTTTGGTTTTAAGTGAATTGTTTTCAGTTACAAGTGAGGTGCATCGATTTATAAAATCCTTTTTCCTAGTGTCGATGGTTTCCTTAAGATTCAAGTTTTCTTTTTCAAGATTCTCAAAGTTATTCCTAAGTTTTGATAATTCTGAATTTAAAATCTTACAATTTTTACAGTCTAGGTTTTGAATGTTTTCAAGTTCAGTTTCTAACCTAAAATTTTCATGGGCGAGTTTCCTCCTTTCAGATTTCAGTTTTTCAATTTTTGATTCAAGACTATCAATTGTTTTAGTAAGATCTAAGCACATAGAAATAAGATCTCTATAGGAATACTCACCTGCCTCACTAGATTCCTCGGAGCTTGCTTCTGATTCTGATTTTGCCATACAACACAAGTTAGCCTCCTCTGAGCTGCTATCCGAAACTTCCTCTCCTTCTTCATCATCCCAAGTCGCTGCAAAGGCCTTCTTCTTCTTTTTCTTTCCTTTGTTGTTTTTGAGAAGTGGGAATTTTTGTATGAAGTGGCCAGGCTTGTTGCAATTATAGCACGTTAGTTCATTATCGGAATTGTCATAATCTTTTGACCTATTACCCTTTGTTTTTTTCTTGCGTGGCTTGAATCTTGACCATTTTCTAAGATTATTGACAGCCATTGCAAGCTCTTCAATTGGATCTTCTTCTATATTGCTCTCTTCTTTGCTCTTTAAGGCAATCGTCTTCTTCTTTGGTTTGGAGTTGTTGCGTTCTTCCTTTGCTTTTAGCTCAAGCTCATATGTCATCAAGTTACCAATCAACTCCTCCATGCTTAGTTTACTCAGATCTTTCGATTCTTGTATTGCCGTGACTTTTGCCTCAAAGTTTATTGGTAAAACTCGTAGAACCTTCCTCACAAGCTCTACCTCAGTGAAGACCTTCCCAAGCGCTCTAGCATTGTACACCAATGTTGAAAAACGTCCAAACATATCCTTTATGCTCTCGCCTTTGTCCATCACAAAGTTTTCGTATTCATTGTTGAATAGGGCTAGACGAGACTCCTTGACTTGAGAAGTTCCTTCGTGTGTCACCTCCAAAGTGTGCCAAATTTCATGTGCTGTTGTAAAATGAGAAATTCTATTAAATTCATTTTTATCAAGAGCACAGATCAAAGCGTTCATTGCTTTGGCATTTGTAGTTTTTAATTTCTTATGGTTAGCATCCCACCTATCCTTAGGTTTAAGGATCTCAGTACCATCAACAGTTATAGTGGGAGGTTTATAACCAGTTTCAATAATATCCCAAACATCATAATCAACAGAACTAAGATAAATACCCATCCTAACTTTCCAATAAGCATAATCATTCCCATTAAACATGGGTGGCCTAGTAATAGATTGCCCCTCAGAAAAAGCATTATTTGGTGGATTCATGACTCTAGAGTTAAATAAAAATACCAGGCTCTGATACCACTTGTAGGATCTAGATTAACCCTAGAGGGGGGTGAATAGGGTTATAGCAAATTTTCTCGATTTAAACGTAAAAACAAACTGCAGAAATAAATAAGCTGAAAAGTAAATCACACACAAAATTTACCCAGCTTCGACAACCCCTGCCTACTGCTGCATTCCCAGATTTCTATTAGAATTAAACAGTATCCCGCTTACAAACACTCTACTAGACTCGCAAACCTTTTCTCCCGCTCACAAACACTCTACTAGACTCGCACACTCTGCTCCGCCTATAGAGTTTCGCTTACTCGCAAACTCTGCTCCCGCCTATAGAGTTTTGCAAACTCACACACCCTGCTCACTGAACTAATTCTAACTAGACAATCTGACACTACCTACAACCTAGGTGGTGATTTACCAATTCTTTGATTCGAAAAGTAAAAACACCAATTAAAAACAAATAAACCCTATATTAAAAAATAAAGGCCTAATTAAAATTAATCCCCCTTTTTCTTTTAACAAGGCCGGCACCTTTTATTTCTTCGTTTACTCTAGCCCGTTCCTTTTTGAAAATAATGGCTCTCTTCTCGTCTTTGCAAATTAGGGCTTCGTTCCTCTTTGAGATAGTGGCGGCTCTATTCGATCTGAATTAGGGTTGTACAAATTGAAGCGCCGGTTGAATTCCTCGATCGAATAATGATTAACGTGCTTCCTTTGTCGATCGATGCTCTCCTTTTTACCACACGGCTTCTCCAATTTGGATCGAGTCCCTCTTTGATTTCGGTATGTACTTTACTTCCCTTTCGTTGCTGGTTTAATGCTTGCTTGAACTCGATGCTTTGCCGATGATGATTTGTGGGTTTTTCTATAGGTCGAATTCCTATATTTGCGTTCGTATAAAATTGTTTGAATTTGTCAATTTATTTTCTCTGGCCGCTTGATTATGCTTGGATGCTTGAGATTTCACTGACTTATTCAAATTCGTATTTTCGATGCTTGCTTGATTGACACGGTTTTGAATTGCTATCGTGGTCATTACGGTGTTGATTTTTGACTTCGTCAATACTGCATACGCACATGAATTTATCACTGCGTTGATTATTTTTGCATCTGCATTGTTATTCGTATCACTTGATGTCTTCATTTGGTTGTTGCAGTCAGTGTTGCATTGAGTCGGTGTATTTACTTTCATTTTCTTCGAGACAGTGATCATTTGTGGCATAGTTTACCATGTTGTTGCATTCTCTTGAGTCTGTTGCATGAGTTACTTGCATTTTGATACTCCATTGCTTGACCTGTCTCATTTTCATACTGAAGTTCACTGTTGCATTCCATTTGTGTTTGCTGTCACATTGAGCTTGTAGTTGATGTAGCTCTCTGCATTTACTACTTCATGTATGACTGTTCTGATTTGTTGAAGCTTTGAACTGTTTGCAACTTGACACTATTGTACACTTGTTGTTTTGTATCATTCTTGAGCTCGAGTTGCTCTATTATGACTTGAACCTTGTTTTCTGTGGCACTGAACTTGATCTTCTGATGTTGTTTATGTCTGCATCCATTACTGCAATACTTGTTGCACTTTGGTTGTTCACCATGTTGCATTCATGTTGTTGCTGTTTTTGACATGTGAACTGCCCTGTTTCATATGAGTAGCAGAACTTGTTGTCTTGTGCATGTTTCATTAAGCTTGATCTCTGATCTGGTTCTTGATCATTTCATGTTGATTTTTGAAATTTCACTTGAGTTGAATCCAGTTTCAAAACTCGGGTTTGACCTTGTGCTTGTGTTGTGATTTTAAATATTTTGCATGTGAGTTGAACCAGGCTTTTCATTTGGGTTTGACCTGTGCTCACCTGTCCCTGTAGCATTATCAAGTGTATATCGATGTGCACGGCCTTGTGGCATGTACAGTGATACACTGTGCATGTCACACTGTTCGTGTGTGATGAATTCAAATGTAAATTATGACGAACAACCCAAATAACTGAGGAAAATCATATTTTATTTTTTATCGCAAGAATATTTCTTTTTCAATTTTACTGCGTTAGTGAATATTTTTGCAAATTTCTCAGATGCTGGATTCAAACTGGAATGCAGTTAAAGACAAAATACGAGTGTGAGTGATATGTAGTGAGGTTATTAATGTAAATATGAAATCGTGATGTATTCAAAAATGTATACGTATAATGAGAGCATGAATTTGTACTATTCAAGATTGTAATAAATATTTGTTTGAATAAAATTTCTGTTTGAATTCAAATTCTGTGTTATTTATTTTATTCAACAAATATTTATATAATCTATGAAAAATAAAATAGTACATTAACAAATACATTTAAATGAATATATATATGTTTATTATCATCAAACAAAATTCCTATAAGCGCAAAGCGCATATTCAACAGTAAGGAAGGGAGGGAAGTGATAATGTGTCTTCATTTGGATGGAGGGTATGTACTAAGGGGTATTTTGTAATTTTCTTAACTCATTTATCTTAAAACAAATCCGCTTCTATTTTTCTTCTTCATTTTCATTTCTTATCTTTTTCATAATCTATTTCTTCTTCCTTAAGCCCCGTACATCTTTATTGGCTTCTATATATTTTCCATTAAAAAAATCTCTCTTTTCCTTATTTTAAATGCTTAAAAACCACTCCTTTCTTCTTCTTACACCTTCCTCCTTCAAAATCAAGCCTACACCCACCTCCACCACCCTAGGCCATGCCTAAACTACCCTTTATTAGAGCCTAAAGGCCTTTGGCCGAGACTACTTGGCCTTCACATTGCTAAAAGTCAAGTTTTGGTTGGGCTAAATTCAATTTTTAAAGAGAGTCGATTAAAGTTTGGTAAGTAAAACTCATATCCTTTTTGTAAAAATTATATCTTTTGTTTATATTGAGGTTACTATGTGGTATTGCTTAGTTATTGGTTATTTACATGATTTTTATTATATATATATATATATATATATATATATATATATGCTGTACTTGAAAATTGTCTTAGAATTGATGATTAAGTTGTCTTATGAATGTGATAAGGTTTGGATTTTTGTGTGTGATTGTGGTTGTTGTTATGTTATATGTTTTATGGATAAGTGTATGTAAGAGTTTGCTAAGGAAAGTTAGCACTTTGTAAGGATTGACAACTTGAAACCCTTGTGTGTAAAATAATAATTATTAGTTTTAAAAATCAAATTGTTTTCAAGTTTCAAACTTGTTTTACTTCTAAAAAACTCTAACCTTATGTTTGTAAACCTAAGTAAGTTTTCCAAAGCGTAATATTTTGAAAGAAAACTTAAAAAACAATTTCAAGTTACGGTATCCATAGCGATAATCGCTATGGATGTAGTTTCGGTAAAAATTCAACTTTTTACAAAATAGTGTTTTTAAACTTAATTAAACTTTAGAAATGTTTTCTAAACTTAATAATAAGTTTTAAATTAGTTAATTAAGTACTTATTTATGTATTTAATAATTAATAAAGCTTGGTAATTAATAATTAATTAAGTACTAAGTAGATTTATTAATTATAATTAAGAGAAGATTAATTACTAATATTAATTATAATTAAGGGAAGATTAATTACTAACTAATTATCCTTTAAAAATGAGATTAATTTCAATTAATCTTTGATTAAGTAAGATTAATTTTTAATTAATTATGAATTAATTATATGAATTATTTTTAATTAATTGTTAATTAAGTATAGGGTTAATCATTAATTAATTATTAAGCAAGTGTTTAATTATTCTAATTAAAAATTAATTAAGGGTCTTAATTTATAAATAAATTATTTATCATAGGTTAGTTATTTATTAATTAATAATTAAGTTAAGTTAAGACTTAATTAAGGTTGAATTTTGATTTAATTAAAGGGTTTAACTTGTAGTTAATGATTTCTAAAGGGGTTTAAGTTTTTGATTACTTTGTTTTCCAATGATCAATTTATTTAACTGCAACTTTCCTTCCAAAGAATAATCCGAGCATAAGGGATTCGGGTTTCATTATCATTAAGTAACTATACAAATGTGAATAGGTTATACTAAACTTTAACATTTGTTAGCGGAATAAATCTCCGTTCTGCTATACCTTAATTAAGTAGATTGTTTGGACATCTTTTTGCAAAATAAATCCTCGTTTTTCTATATTAAACTTAATAAATTGTTTAGACATCCATTTAGCAGAACAAATCACCATCATGTTATTATGTTGTTTGGACATGTATCTGCCAGTTGGTTTATATTGACATGTTATTCCCTGATTTGGTTATGAATTGTATTTACATACGTGTTGGTTTTTGTAAATAACTATTACGTGACTTGGAAGTCAAATTTAATTAAAATGGCAACTTGATTTAGTACATTTGTTGACATGAAGCCTCCTTTCAAATTTATAAATTATGGTTTACCAATTTGAGGTTAAGAGTTTTACATGATTTTGTAAGATGTTCAATTGTTTTAATAAAGGTATTTAGAAATGATATTTTGTAAATAATATTTATAAAGGATTTATTTATAAAGGAGAATTATGAATGATATTTGTAAATGACATTTTAAAAAAAGGGAATTTATAAAGAATGATTTACATAAGAAGTTTAATAAATGATTTTGGATATTTATAAAAGAAGTTTTATAAATGACTTTGGATATTTATAAAAGAGTTTTATAAATGATTTTTGGATATTTATAAAAGAGTTTTATAAATGGATTTAGAATTTAATCAAAGGAGATTTCATAAATGGAAATGATTTATTAAAAGAATTTATTGAATAAATTTATAGAAGAACTGGAGATGGGATTTCCCTTAACTGACCTTCTTAATTATTGTGGTGTGGACAATTATTCCGTGCTTAACACCAAAGGAATAGTATTTGGAGTTATCTTTATCTCTAATTTAAATAACAATTTTTTTTATCCTTTTAATATGATTTTGAAATGAGAGATCTTTCACAATGTTTTGTGAATATACTTATTATAATATGACAAATATATGAATATTTTGATGAATATTCCGAAAAGAGATTTAAATAAATGAAACTTATTTTGAGGCTTTGTGGTTGCTATGGGAAAATTAAATCTACGGATTATTATTTGATTATGTATTTGATAGTTAAATAACCGACTATCAAATCTTGACTTGCTTTAACTTAGAAAGTATGTTGTGCATATTCGAATTCCGCGGTGAGGACTCGAATACTTGTTGCATACTTCTAAAGAACCATAATTAAGCTAGTCGGAAATTAACGCTTAAATTTGAAGACACCGGTTTTGGATAAGTATGATTTATTCGACCCACTCTAAACTAATAATGCCGTAATGGATTGTTATGAAGTATGTTATGAAGCTATACTACTCTTCTTGAGGATGATTCCAAAATGGAAGATAGTAAATGTCAAATGTTTGTTCGATTCTAAAACAACTTGCATAGATGAATGCTGGCATTGCATTTTTCTTGGAGGGTAGTGTTAGCATTCCAAGATGGTATGCTATAAGGAAAAAGGTAATCATGGCCTTTAAGGCCTCACATCCTTGAAGTGGCTGAAACAAAGTATGCTGCAAGGCTATGTGGGTTGCTCCTATTAAAATATGATCATCACCTTATCTAGAGTCGATATCTATATGTATGCTTTGCGGCCCATTTATGGTTGCTAACCAAACCAAGAGGCTATCATATTCGGTACTATCTACTCAAGGGTAGGCCGGTCTTGCTAGCAGAGGGTCCCGACGAGGCCCTTAGGTACATTTTATCTAGAGGTGTATCTTTTAGAAGGTAGTCCTTATCTTGTCATCGTTGGAAAACCATTCTCCAATAAGTGCCTTAGGTTTTTGATTATATACCTATTATTACTATCATGTACATGCATCGTAGTTACTTGGTTATTAAGTATTTCAAAACTCGGACATTATAATAATATCACTGGATTTCTTGTCAAAATGGTTTAACAATTGTTTGATCCTTTTAATATGATTTTGAAATAAGAAATCTTTCATAATATTTTGTGAATATACTTATTCTAGTATGATAAATATATTAATATTTTTATGAATATTCTGAAAAGATATTTAAATAAATGAAAACTTATTTTGAGGCTTAGTGGTAGTTAAATAACCGACTATCAAATCTTGGCTTGTTTTAAATTAAAAAGGATGTTGTGTATATTCGAGCTCTCTGGTCAGGACTCGAATACTTGTTTCATACTTCTATAGAACCATAATTTAGTTAGTCGGAAATTAACGCTTAATTTTGAAGACTTCGGTTTTGAAATGTATGATTTATCTGAACCACTCTATACTAATAATGTCATGATGGATCATTATGAAGTATGTTATGGAGCTATGCTATTCTTTCTAAGGGTGCTTCAAAATAGAAGATAGTGAATGTCAAATGTTTGTTCAATTTTGGAACAACTTGTATAGATGAATGGTGGCATTGCATTTTTCTTCGAGAGAGTCTTAGCACTCCAAGATGGTATGCTATGAGGAAAAAGGTGAATGTGGCCTCTCAGGCCCCATATCTTGGAAGTGGCTAAAACAGAATATGCATCAAAGCTATGTGGGTTTCTCCCACTGTGCAGTTAGTTCCCCGAAATTGCCCTGATATATCCCCGATATATCTTGTAGCGGACTTTTGGGGCAACGATATTCCAATATAGCGGATCCGCTATTATCCTCGATATTGCGGCGATAATCCGCTATATCCTCGATTTTGTTCCCCCGCTATATCCCCCTTTCTTATAAATAAGCATTTTGCTTGATGTCTTGCTTTTAAGTTTTATGGTAACTTCAAAGTTGATGTAACAATGATCTAAGCTATTGGTTATTATAATTAGTTCTAACCTTTTAAGTGCTAACTTTGTTTGTCTTTACTTTATTATAACTTGTTTTGCTTGGTGGGAAATTATAAGTAATACCTGTTCCTCTTTTTAATGTAGAATGTTCATTATTCCTCTTTTTAAAGTCATCCACTTTATCCTGCTATATCCTCGATATATCTCCGCTACAACTTTTCGCACCTCAAACGCTATGGAGCGGCAGGACGCTTTAACTGCACATCTCCCAATAGGGTATGATCATCGCCTTATCTAGAGTCGATATCTATATGTATGCTTTAGGGTCCATTTGTGGTTACTGATCACAACCAAGGGGTGATAATATTCGACATTATCCCGTCAGGGGTAGGCCAGTCTTGCTAGCAGAGGGTCTTGGCGAGGCCCTTAGGTACATATTATCTAGAGGTGTATCTTTTAGAAGATATCCTTTACCTTGCCATTATTGGACAACCATTCTCCAATAAGTGTAAAAGTTGGTTATTAAATATTTTAAACCTTAGATATTATGATAATATCACTGGATTTTTGTATAAAATGGTTGGTTATCGTAAGGTAAAAGTTGGTCCTTGTTTATGTGCTGTGTGGTCTTAAGAGATACCTTTGATTGTAAAAGATTTTATAAGTTAAAATAAAATTCCTTGTGATTTTAGTTTCTCACGCTGGTTTTACCAGACTGACCCCGACATTATTTTCTTATAATGCTCGGATAAGACCGAGCATATTTTCCATATTAGCTTTGGATACATTGGAGCTCAGGAGACGAGCTGGAGGCCAAGACGTATCTCTCCTATATTCTTTTTATTTCCATTGTATTATTGTTGTACCTTTGACAATTGTAAGAACAGGTTGTTATAACTGTCCACGGCTATTGATAGGTTAGTGTTGTACTCTGATGTGTGTATGTAAATTAAAGTTCTTTCTTTTCAAAAAGAGTTGATTTTATATTATATATTATTCGGGATGTTATGTGAGATTCTATTCTATATTTTTTATTTGTTTCACCCTTTATGAACTGTCTTTCAAACGGCTAAATGACTGACATAAGAATATGGAGGATGTATTAAGTGTCGTCTTTAGTAGTAAGAAAGGTAGATTGTTACAATTTTGAGGAAACGTATAAGTTTAGCAGATGGTTGATCTATCAAAATTACAACCTTTTTTGTAAGATCCAAGGTTTAAAAATTTAAGCAAGTTTGAAGAAAGAAGATGAGAATTAGTAAAAGCGTGGAACAAAATTGATCCATGGATGGTTGGTATCAATCCATAGAATCTTGGATTTTATGCCACTTTTACTTGTTCTTCCTCCCAACTTCTCAAATCAGACTATTTGAGTGATTCAAGATGAAATCTAACAATTCTAGCATACGTATTCGTCTACGAATAGCAAAATCCAATATATGGAAAATGTTCCTTTGACGGATTCTACAAGGAAACTCTGCCACAATAAACATAATCAATTATACTCTCTAAATTACATTATAATTTAGCTGTAATAGCAAAACCTATCAATAAAAGGCTACAGAGTGGATGTAAGCCATAGAATTTGCTGAATCACTATAAAAATCTTGTGTGTGCTCCCTTTTTAATACATTCTTTCTACCTTAATTTCATTTTACATTCAATTGAGGTTGTTTTTCCATTTTTTGGAAAACCTTTTTTTAGTGCTTTCACTAAGAAAGAAGGTTAGGAACGGATCTGTAATCGCTACTTCGATTTGCATAATATTTCCAATTGGATCTTAAGGGAATATCTTCGAGAAATTGTTCAAGTAAACAAGTGATTATGGAAGTGCCGAAGGGTTCAAAGCACCAAGTAAATGCAAGAAACTAGGAAATAACATTGTCTCAATCAAAAGTTATGACAAAGTAAGAGCTAGATATGATGATGGAAAATACGAGTTAGAAGATGCAAATGTCTCGAATTTACATCATCTAAGAAATGAAGAAAGAAATATATTTAATGATGCAACCCCTTTAAGAAGGAGGATCTCATAGACATCACAATGATAAGAGGGATTCATTATATGAGTCGAGTGAAGGGAGTTCAATGAATCGAGATGGGCATGAAAAGCAGAAAGCATGAGAAGGGGTATAAGAAGTTTAAGGAGTCAAATTAAACAAGCTAAAGCAGGAGCTCCATCTAAAGGCCTGGTTGGTATCGACCTATCATGGGTCGGACCTGATCCATCGATGCTCGAGTAGATTAAGAAGATGACTCAAATTATGCTATTGGTGATGATGATGCACAAGGTGTTGGTCCTTAAGTTGGAGATGCTAAAGGAAATGCAAATAGGTATACTCAGAGAGGACACCATCTGATAAGGCATCAAAAGAGATTTGAATGAATCGAATTCCCGAAGGTGAGGAAAGCTAGGCATCTTGTGACAGCCATAGTTGTTCATAAAGTTGAACACACAATAATGTACATGATGTTCCTCATCCAGCAAGGGATGGAAATGATGAGTTGATAACTGAAAATTCCAAAGATTATTCCTACAGAATCAGTAGTATGACGATAGTTGGGAAACCGTCATTAGTTGGAACACCTTTTAATGAGAAGATTAAGGGGGTTTGATGCACGTAGAAATTTTTCATGCTGAGAATATTGAGCTATAACAGGTTGACTGACCGAATGCAGTAATTGATGAAGTATGACTGATATATGGATGATGCCAAAGCAAATAATGATGTTAAGTTTCCCCTACTTTCTGGAGGGTTTGGTGATGATATAGTTTCATGGTTGGAGCTTGGATTCACATCATATTATGAGGAGTTATCAAACAAGTTTATTAACTAGTTCCAGGTTCACTTGGTACAACCCGTGGATGTGATATGCTCAGCTGATCTATATTAATGGTCCAACAAGAGCTTGAAAATCTTCTTGAAGAGGTTCAAAGTCACTGTGATAGACCTGAAGAACTGTAACGACCCGATTTTTCGAAGCCCGAAAATCGAACCATTAGAGTTAAAGAAGAAGGAGGTAGAAGAAGAGAAAACAAAACAACAACAGAATCTTACCATCGCAGCGGAGTAAAATATAATGGATAATAACTGATCTTTACACAAAAGAAACCTATATCTGTTTAATATACATAATCAGAGTAACACACAGACAAACTGGAAATTCAACAAATCACAGCAGCGGAAATAAACAAGTACGGGTAATACGTCTCGGACTCCAGCTTCTCACCTGAGCTTCCAAGCATCCTATCCAGTATTTATAATACTCGGTCTTACCCGAGCATTATAAATAAATAACACCCGGGTCAGTCTGGAATACCAGCATGAGAAAACACACTCAATTGGTTTATTATAGTTTTCAAAATCCTTTGAAAATCAAAAGCATCTTGTAAGACCACGCTACAAATAAACATGTCAGGTTTTTACCTTACGATAGCTAAAACATTTCTTATAAAATCCTCTGATATTACAATAGGGTCTAATACAAATACTTATTCAAATGGCTGAAATTGTTACATGATTAAATTCCAGCATACTAGCCACAAAGTGGGTTCTACAAACAAAAATCGTAAAGGCACGTAGGGAGAATGGATTTCCAATTAATGATTAGGCACTGGGGTACCACCTGTCACAGTACGTGGCCTAGATCACCGTACCGAGGATCCCTCCCGACCCTCTGCAACACAAGACCGGGACTACCCCTTACTGGATAATCCCGAGTAAGATCACCCCACGGTTGGGATCAGCAACCGCACCACACGGCCGAAATAAAAGGGACATCTAGACAGGGATGACCTTACCCTAATGGGGCTACCCACTTAGCCTTGCTGCATAACCCGTGATTTTCAGTCATTCCCGGTTGATGAGGCTCGAGGCTAAGCGTTACCTTTTCAGAACATATCACTTAGAATGCTCATCGTCTTCCTGACGATGTTTTGAAAGCATTCATCCATACAAGTCCGTCCCGGGTTCGAATGGAACCGAACGCACTATTCCTACTACATCCATTTTGGAATCACCCTCAGGATTAGTAGCGATTAGCCCTTACACTTCACTGCTTTCGACTTCCAGCTCTTGTCTTCCTCACGAAAATGGTCAAACCGGATAGAAGTGGTTTTCTTAAAATAAATCCCGATCCCGGTCTCTTCGAAACGATCAGCGCATTTGGCCAATATTGATAGTCGGTTATTTAACTATCAAATAACATTCACAAACAATCATCAAGCCATAATAATTTCTTCCAAATTATTTATAATCCTCAAAATATCTTCACAAGATATATTTCCACTTTTCAACCCTTTAGAAAATAGTTTCAAACCATCTTCCTCTCACGGAATAAATTTTCCAAATATTTTCTATTTCCATTAAAATCACCAAGTACAAATACTTAGATTTTAAAATAATTTAAAACACTTTATTATAAATATACATTAAAACATTTAAAATAAAATCACTTAAATACTTTACTCAAAAATATATGCTTATAAATATTTAAAATAAATCTACTTTATAAAACTAATTTTTAAAATAAAAATTAAGCCAAACTAAATTTAAAATAAGAGTTACGAAACTCTATACAAGTTTTTAAATAAAACTTTAACCAAGCTATCTTTAAATTAAAACTATTTTATAAAATATAAATATTAATGATTATCTTTTTAAACATAAAACCAATTAACCTTTAAATAATAATTTCTAAAATAAATATGAAAAATATTTACTTTAAAATTTAAAGCATTTAAAAATAATAAATTTACGAAAACATTTCCTTAAAATAATTTTTTAAAGCCTTTAGCTTATACATAAAAGTCTCCTTTAAAATACACTTGGCTTTCCTGAGAGATACACTTCCCATTCTTATACCTTCTAAAATAAACCACTGTTTATTTTTAAAACAATTTACCTATTCCTTTATAAATTCCCACTGTGAATTTATATTCTCAAATATCCACTGATATCTTGTTTCACTTTATAAACTCAGTTTATAGACCTATAGTCTCAACTTCCTTCCAAAACACAGTTTCAAATACTAAATCAATTTCCAAAATCTATTTCCAAAATTTACTTCATTTTTAAAATAAATTCTTTTACTTACACAATTTATTTCAAAAACCCATTAACCTCAGATTTTTGCTTCTTAATTATAATTTGAAAATCTTATTTATCTGAAATTACCAATTTCATACTTTTCCAAATTCCTTTCCAATAGCTTTAAACTTCGAATTTCAAAATAAATTCTTTATCCATTTAAATAATATCACTTAGGATTTAAAATTCATTACTTCCTCTTTTATTCAAAATCTCCTTTCCCATACTCGGAATTTATTTATTATAATTTAAAAATCCACTTTTATCCCTTTTTCTTTTTATTCTTCAATTTATCCCAAATTCTCTAAAATCATTTTACTTACATATTTTCTCTTTTAATTTTCTTTTCAAAAATTAAATCTATATATTTTTTGGTAACTCCGTATACCCAAATATATTCAATCACAATATAGCATCCATTATTTCCATCGTAATCTATCCCAAATTATCCAATAAACCATAACATAGAATATTAAAACAAATCTAAATATTTTGAGGAATCTAGTTGGATCCCTCCAACCTGTTTTTCCCTGCATCCACAGATGTTAGCACAATATAAAATACCAATTCCACTTAGAGGTGGAATATCGCGGTATATGGGTTTAATATAATATCATCCGCTATTATGCGGCGCATAGGGTCTCATCCGCTATATAATGCGGGAAATAAATCACTCCAATATACTATATACTACTATATAATATATACCACATCCAATCAATTCAATCATTCAACCAATTATTTAAATTTAACCATTTAGATTTAAGTAGCAACCAGATGAGTGAGATTAACTCACATTTTATTTTGCTGTTTGCAATCCACCTCCATTTCGGTTTGATTCTTCACAATTTTGACCTTGAATAAACATTTATACAGTTTATTAATATTTGAATTGATCGAACAAATTATTTATTGCTTAATAGTGTTAATTTTAACTGATGATTCTTTCCTCTTAAAAAAATCTTTTTTTATAACTTCAATAAATTAAATAAGTTAATAAATCTAGTTAATCACCAAATGCATTATTTTTTTTAAATAACTAGTAAATTAAAAATGTGTATAAGTATATTTATGCCCTTTTGAAACTTCCTATATATACCTAAAAAAATTATAGATCTTAAAAATTCTAACTTATACACACACAGATATACACACACACACACACACACACACACACACACACACATATTAGCTCTTGCATAAATAAATAATCTAAATTTATCTTAACCTTTCTGTTAATTTAGAATTCTCTAAACTGCTTGCCTAAAATTTCCCTTCTCTGTTTTATTTATTATTATATTTTTTTAAAAACACATGAATTACATTTTAATACAAAGAAACGGAAATCTTACCTCGACAGCAACAACGACCACGATCCCTTGAAACCGTGAGCTCCGATGCACCTCCTAGCCACCACTTGAATACAATCCCTACTTGGACATCGATCGCAACTCTCCCCTTCCCGAACCTTCGAGAGCCCATAAAATCGCGCCTCCGCCACGAGGAAGCTTGCGCCTCCAACTAAGTCGCCACGCTCGAGCTACCCTGGTCGAGAACCCTGCCTCGATGCTTCGCCCCCTTCCAGCAACCGCAATCATCCATGCGACCAAACCCTAAGCTCGAGCCTGACAGAGGAATCGCGAGAAAGAGATGCGAACGCCATCTTATTTAACGAACGAATTCGTTCGTTATTGGGAATCCGAATTACATTCATTTTTTTACTAGAATGGAACTGGGAATGGGGAAGAAGAAGCGTGGTTTAAATTAAATTTTGAGGAACAGAAGAATGGTGACGCGATTTTGAATCCCACGGCCACCATTTTCTTTTCTTTGATTTTCGTTTGTTTTGGCCATTATCTTTTGAATGAATTTATTTGAAATAAATTAAGAATTGAGGAAGAAAGTGATTTGTTTTTGATCCAGCTTCAATTTTTTTAGAATACGTGTGAAAAATTCAGAAGTGCTAGCTACAGTTCTCAGAGAAAATTTCATTATTGATGTTTAAATTTAAATTTAAATTCAATTTTAAATTGTCTCGATTTCCTGCAACCCAAAATCTCGATCACCAATCTAGGCATGCAGCTAGGCGTTTATAATGTTAAACCCCTATTTCGAACATAATGGAAAAGGTTTCGAGACCAAATTCGATCGTATGGAGAAGATGGCTTTTGGACTCAGTTATTTTTTTAAATTTTCGATAAAGATTCAGCGCGTTTATCTACCGTACAGCCAAACGATCACTCCAAACACTACGAAATTTGAAATCCGATAATAATACAATATTATAGATCCAATGGAACTGGTTTCGTCGAATTCCGATACTATGCCTCGGAAGACTATTTTTAAATTCAATTTAAACTATATAATTTTAAAACTGAACAAAACATTTCCAAATTCAAATTTTAAAACTTCTATTATCTCTAATATAATCAGTATAAATTTTACAAGCTTTTAAACTATTTTTAACAAGCTACAAATTTCGGATTCAACCATTTACTCAACTTCCAATAATTAAATTCAATAATTTAATTGACAAATAAATAGTGATATTTTAAATTCAAGTTAAATCACCTTTCAAATATTTAAAATAAATTAAACATTTCAATTTCAAATATCAAGAAATTTCGGGTCGTCACATTCCTCCCCCCCTAAAAGAATTTCACCCCGAAATTGCTAATTAAGAGGAACGATCCTTAACCCGTTAACTATTTTCTCAATCCAAATAGGTTTTTAAACAACAACCAAACAATCTTTTATTTAAGACACATTATCATCTTTATTAACTTTCCAAACTTATCCATAATTCCCAAACAATATTATTAACTCAATCATCCAAATTATAATTCAAATTCAAAATTAAATTATCAAAATTTTCCCAAAAAATTTCTATCTCCCTAAATTCGCGAATTTTTTTGCCAGCGTCTCCTTTGTGCGACTAGCTCGGTACAACTACAAAATGCCTCTATGGGCCCCCAAATTTCAAAAGAAAACAAAAGGATAAGTGGCTAGACCATAAAATTATCAAATTTCATACAGAAATTTAAATACATGCCTTTTGTTGCAATTCCATTTATCTTCTGAAATCAAATATTCCAATTTTCCTTTTTGCTTTTTAACACCTGAATAGCCTACTTAGCAATAACATCCAATCACAGCATCCAAAAACCATTTTATACATTTCTTTCAATAGTTTCAATATCTATTTCATTCAAGCCCGTACGATGTACATATATCATCCATATGCAACATCAAATTTTGATCGCTCGCTCGATCACACAGTTCAACTTCCGTAATAGTATCGTCCACCCGACTTCCTAATGCGGACTTAGATCTGGTTTCTTGATTAGAAACCGTCATTCTCCTTGCATAGCCACAACTAGGATAGAGAATTTACAGAATCAATCAAAAATCCATATACAGGGTTCGACGTCGAAAGTCGAGTGAAACATCCTAACTCGGACTGATATAATTATCTCGAAATTCTGTGCTGATCAAATCGCTATGCGAATTAAATAATATACGTACATCTTACGTATTGATATCGATTCTCTTTTATTCACATTCATTTGATTTCTAACTATTTATTTACAATTTTCCCGTATCACAACTTTCAGTTTTAATCTTCATTCAATTATTCAATTAGAATAATTTTCCCAATACCAAATTTACTTAAGAATTTCACCGCTCATTTCTCAAGTTTAACATAAGCATTTTATATACTCTTATATTATTACTCTATCACTTTAGCCTTTATATCCACCTATTTTAAATAGGATCTCCAATCCCATATGAATTCAATTTACCTTCATCTCAAGCCATATTCAAATAAATTTTTTGTTTATGTAGTCTCAATACTAATTTATTTAAATCCCAATGGAATTATTTCCAAACTATAAATTAATTTTAGTGTACTACAAATTAATTTTTCAACTTCACTTTATCACTTGGTTTTTTCTCTCTCTATATTTAATCAATTTGGATTCCAATTCCAAATAGATTCAATTTGCTTCAATTTACAAATTAATTTCAAATCTCAATACTTTTGCCCAATATTCACCCAGATTTCCTTTTATTTCTACTTGAATATAATTCATCTTCAAATTCTGAATATTGAATTTTTATCAACCATCTTCCATTCACATCTGATTCATATCATTATTTAAATTAGTTTCACTTACTAATTTATTTTAGTTCACTACGAATTAATTCTATAGTTCACTTTATTTTACACATTTTAAATTAAGAATTATCCAATATATAATTCCAATATATTTGCTTGTTCACTTAAATCAATTAGTTTACTCATAAATTTTATTTCAGTCCTTTATTTTATTTAGCCAAAACTTGACTAACTTCTATTATACACAGTTTAAATTAATCCCCAATATTCCGTTTCAATTATATTACTTATAAATGCAAATTCATTTGTCTATTGTAACGAGATGGATTTTGCCCGCTCGAAAATCGACATCCATACTTCAAATCGTATTCGAATGCCATAGATTCGACCGTTCAAATCCGATTCGCCGGAGCTTATAACAACATTAAGTAAATAACACCGCGGAATAAAAGAATAATACATTGATATACAGCTTTGATACAATATCTGATACAATAGATGATCCAATAGATATCAATATACATCAGAGATATGATACAATAAAATAGCAACGGAAAGAAAATAGATAACACTAGCAGCGGAACAAAATAACTCTAAGATAGTCTTCAACGAAGAACTCCAAATCTGAACTCCATCTCCAAGAACTAATCCAGCAATAGCTCGAACTCCCCATAACAATGCACCAAGCTAAGCAATACTGGTGCGAACCAAAGACTGAACTAACTCCAGATAATCCACTATATCTAACTATCTGAAAAACCCAACTCTAGACTGCTCGTGTAGAAAATAATGAGCACCCAGAGTTTAGGAAAGAAACGATAAACTCCGGATCAGTCGTGGGACTGGTGTGAGCAACAAAATGAAAACAGTTGTCTTTTAAAACATTCAACAAAAGATTTCAAAGTCAATTCGCAATGCTTTTTAAAAATGAGACTACCATAAAGCCTCCCGCACACACACACAATGCAAACGCAGAATCGGAGGAGATTTCTCCTTATGATAGTCAAAGATGCTTGATACGCATTAAAAGAAACATTTGATATTATTACTAGTGCATAGTGTAGGAAAAAATTCATTTCGAAAGTAGAATATAAATCTTAGCCAACATAGGCATTCCGCACTTATGCCTACTATAGCTACCATGTTCAATAGCAGGTTACCGCCACATTCCATGGCAGGTTCTACAACTAAAACCGTACAAGTCTCGTATTGTTTCTTTGGATTTCCAACGAATGATCAGGCCAAGGAACTTCCCATTGCCACATGGAAACGCCTCTGGATGGACGTCCTCGAGAACCAAACCGGATCTCTACCAACACAAGGCCGGGTTACCCCTAACTGAGTAACAACTGACCGAATATGCCATCCCCCGGTCCTTTGGGACCTTTCAGCCGAGCACTCGTAATCAATTCACACAATCATAAAGTGTTTTCAACATGAGTAAGTATCTGGGCTCCATACCATGATACCACTCTTTTCCAGAAGGAAATGCACATATCCTAAAGGGCGCTACCCCTCATAACCTTGCCGCATCTTTCCTGTTTTGACCATTTCCGGGGTGTGAGGCTCGACGAAGTCACGTCCACAAAAACATACTTTATACAAAACCCATGCTTTGGGTCAACAAATGATCATAGAAATGATCACCAAGATAGACGATCAAATAAATGATCCTATCACAAATAATCAACACAATGATCATTTCACAGCAACACTCAGCATGTCACATTACCAAATTGGGAATATGTCGCTGATAGCCATCAACTATATAACCTCTGAGCTCGTACGTTTCAGAGAAGGGTGTTAAGCTAAGAGAATAAATTATCCGCCACCAACAGAAATATATTTGAAAGAAATCAGCTTTATATCTCAATTTGTAATGTCAGACATACAATCCATACAAGTCTGTTCCGGGATCGAACAGAACCGAAGGCACTTACAAAGAAGTCCTTGCAATCCGGATATTCACAATCCCGATCGGATTTCCCATCACTTAGGGAGTCTCTATACCGGCGCGACTCGGTGCAGAAACAATCGATAGGTCATCCTATCGCTTTCACAAATACCCGGTCTTCATCACCGGTCTTCAAATGCAATCCATAACGTCGAATCACATATTCGGAATGGGTTATACGTCACAAAGGTCCTTTCCCGGTTAAACCGAATAGTGAGCACGATATTTCAAAAACAAATGGATAATGGGATTTCAATTAAGTCACAACTTATTACCCAAAACTTTTCTTCAAATGGCTTAACAAATTACCATTTTCAATCTTTAAAAAAAAAGATTCATTTTCACAACCTTTAACGGTTTAAACAATTTTCACATTTTAACCTTTTAAACAAAAGATTCATTCACAGATTTTCCAAATCAATTTTCATTTCAATTTGATTAACTCGTTAAATCTTTAAATCAAAGATTTAACTTATAGCCTTCAAAACAATTTCATTTCAATTTGATTTAAACAAATCATCAATTTAAATCTGTTAAAAATAAACAGATTTAATTCATAGCTTTCAAAAAGAATTCATTCATAACTTAGGAAAATCATTTCTCTATTCAATCTTGAAATTCCCCTAACTAACTGGAATCTCAATTCTTATCTAAAAGTGTTTATCATTTGAAAACAACAGTTTTCATTTTGGAAATCTGATTCATTTATACGAGTTGAAATCCTTGGGTTAAATTCAAATTCCCAAAACCATACCTTTAAAATGGTATAAATTCATACAAACCTGTTTATAATATCTTTAACCATAATTTCCAATCATCGAATTCAATTCCAAATATCGAATTCAAATTCAAATTGAATTATTTAAATTGGAGATTTTACCGAGTTATTCAAAATAGCTTTTATCTGTGAAAACCTTTTCCAAAAGCTTTACCGTTTAACCCAAATCCATTTTCAAAATATTTGAATTCAAAAATTCAAATTTTATAAATCATTTCAAAATCTGTGACTTAATCGATTTCCTCGTGAAATCCATATTGGTGTGTGTATAAGTGTGGTCAAGGGGTTTAACACAATAGTGCAACATCATTCAATCATTACAGATCAAACACAGAAATATAGTTAATAAGTGATATAAACTATAACGCTCATCGTCAATTCACAGATAATATACAAATGTAAATAAATGAATAAATTATACACAGTCACAGAACAAAATATCACAGATCAGATAGGATAACCAATTCAAGGCATTTCATACAATACAACCATTCATAAGCAAGACAAATACTCAATAATCATTTATAAGTAGGATTTATAAATCTTTTAATCCTAATTTATTTCCAAGTAAATTAATTGCTTACGAATTAATTACCCAATCTTGATTTATTAATTACAAATCATTTGATATAATTAATTAATCATACTCTTAAATTAATTAAATTATTCTTAATTAATAAATTAATTAAATTAACCTTAAGTTAATTACAAAATCATTCAACCTTAATTAATTTCATTAAATAATTATCTTTAAGTAATTAATTGTCTTTCTAAATAAATCAACATTCTAATTACATTAAATGTAATTTTACCTTAATCACTTGATTAATTAATTTTAATAATTAACTACTTGCAATAACTAATTAATCTTCAATTAATTATAACTCATTAATTAATTAATCTTTAATTAACTATCATTCAATTTATTATCCTTAACTGGCTACAATAAGTGCTTATCCCAAATCACTCGTTTTAATAAATCACAATTTTATTTACTTCGAGTAATTATACTTAAATCCCTTGATTAATTATCTTTAATTGATTAGTCGTTCATTAATCAATACTTTTCATTTTAAAACTTATTTCCACATTTATATTTAAAACTTAATTTTATTTCTAAATCTAGATTTCCGGTTTAGATTTAAGCCCAGGTTTCAAAATTTGATTCAACTTTGTTTAAATCTTTCCTTTACAATTTAAATTTCATTTTAAATTCAAATATACTTAAACACCTTAAATTTATCAAATAATTTTGAATTTAAAACTTAATTATTTCCAAACTAAGATTCAACCTAAACTTGAATTTATATTTAAACTTTTGTTTTGAAACTTAATTTAAACTTTGTTTTAAACTTAAATTTTAGTTCCCGAATCAGTGCTATCTTGGCTTTGAGCCAACATTGGAAAACCCGAGTAAAATACTGAGTTACGCGAGTTCCCCTTCGAGCTCTTCACCATGTTTTCCCAGGCACTTTTCTGGTACGCATCTTCTTCTCCTCTATTTTTTTTTTAAAGTTTTAAGCTACGGCCAAATCATTGTTAACAAGCAACCCACTCTCCCACTCGAGTAAACACCCGAAGTAACCTATGAAATTTCTCGAGCTCCTGTACTTCTTCCTCTTCGACCCTTCAATCTGATACACGCAAAAGCACGTGCACGTGCACGAACGTCGCGACCAACTCCGGTCAACGCCGCAGCCCCACCCAAATCATCAACGACCATCCAAAACGTTCCGAGCCATCCACGATGCAAAATCCCTACCGAGTCAAAATCGAGCGAGTACAGGGCCAATTTTTCGTCCCTGTAGCTTAACTCGAACCAACAACTTCACCTCGCGTCTCCACCTCACTTCGCTAGAATTCACGCGACCTCGCCCGGAGCTCCACCGCAGCCCCACGCACGCAGCCCCCCATGGCCGATCGCCTGAAACGCTTCGACGACGACGCGACAGTACGATTTCTCAGTTCGACTCAAACCAGCAGTGAAAACCCTAAATTTGATTCATTCACCCAATTCATTCATTAGAAAAATTATTCACCATTTTTTATGAAATCCATGGTGTTCAAACTTACTTCACCTAAAATTTTAACACCCAAATATTATCCAGGTAACAGAAATCGATCAAAATATGATTTGAGTTCAACTGCGAGTTGCACTCTACATACTTGACTAAAAATCACTGTTTTTGTTTTAAAAATCATGTTAAGGTATAAGGATTTATATTATATACCTGAATTCGCAAATAAAAATATTTGTATTTTAACAAATGAGGTGATTAGCTCAGATTTCTTGCTTCCCAGAGATATTTACAAATTGTTTTGATTTAAATTGATTTTTAAATTTTAGTTTATGGTAAAACAAACAGTAGTTGTTTTGATCTTAAATCCAAACAATAGGTGGATTGTGCAGAAAATATTTTTGAATTAAAATCTTTGTTTATTAGATGAGACAGGGAACACATGAAAACAACAGCCTGCTACCAATACTTCAATCATGTAGATATTCACAAAGCATTCAGATATAAATATATACGTGTAAATATCTTCATTCACAGATATATGCAACCGATCTTACTTTTGAGTTATATAAACAAAAGTTACTCACTTGGCATTTAGAAGGACAGAGGACAAGAACTTGTTGCAGTGATGATTTCATTTTAGGATTTTGCTTGATAGTAAAATGAAAACAGAGCTTGGAAAAAAGAATTCTGGAAAACATCTCAATCTAATTTCTTTGATTTTTTTCCCTTTCTTTAGTTTAATTGCTTTGAAGTCCCAGGTTGATTGTTGTTGATCAAGTGCTGAGTTTATATTGTCTTCATATTTGCTTAGCTTTTGATTTCCAGTTTGAAGAAAATATGCACAGGCTTTTATGCTCAGATTTTTTTTTCTTTTGGCATATGGGGCTGATGCATACTATATATTGTACTAGAGGTATGGCATTAATTTATTGCTAGAGGTGTAATGTATTAATTTCTTTAGTACATATTACTTTGTTCATCCCTTTATCTCGGCTGAAATGATGTTGTTATGTATAAGAGAAGTATGCAGGTGATGTTATTATTTTGTACAATATGATAAAATATTATTTGTACAATATTGTAGAGATTTCCTTTCTTACTTTATGGTGGCTGAGAGATACAATTTTGACTTGCATTGATTACTTGAACAAATGAATAATTTTTTTTCATGTATTATTTCATTAGCTTACACTGTCATCAGCTTATACTTTGTTTTGTTTTATATTTGTTTTAAACACTTTCATTTGCCTTTGTTTATGTTTCTTGTCTTTGTCTTGCATACTTACTTTTCATGTTTGTTTTATTTACTTTGTTTTGTTTATGTTTATATGTGAATGTATTTCTTACTTTTAAAATATAATTGAAATTCTGTAACTGTGTTTTGTACATAGATGTTTTATATATTTATTTGGTTCCATACTTAACTTTTATTTATCTCTATTTATAACTCAAATATTTATTTTACTTCTATTTTTAGTTTAAATATTTATCATGAATTTTACTTTAATAATTATTGTTTTACATTTCTCTTTGTACACATATATTTTATATAACTCAAATTATCATCATTTATAAATTTTTAAATCAATTTATTTATTTATTTTTATACTTGTGTCCAAAGTATATTATTTATTTTTCAAAATCATTTATTTAAGAATTTATTTAAAATCCAATATATACATATATATTCATATATATACAAATTTTCAAATCCATATAACTCTACAAATTTTCTATTTGAATCGAGGAAACTCGCTTCCATTTATAGTTAATTCTACAAATTTTTATTCAAAAATTCATTTAATTATTAATTTAAATTAAATAAAAATCTAGGGTCGTTACAAACTTCCCCCCTTAAAAGAATTTCGTCCTCGAAATTCGCAGGCACAAAAACAACACAGAGATAGACAAATTCGATCTCTTATAATTCCTCAAACTTAAGATATGAATTCCAACCTCAAGTCAGAATATCTCAGAATACATACCAATTTGTCCCTCTTCGGACTTTGGTATTCATGAGAAATTACAATAGAATTTCTAATTTGGTTTTAAACGAAATCACTTTATCAATACAATTTAACTTATCCTTATATTTCTTTAACCAATTAAACTCAATTTAAAATTTCTAATTCATTTAAAATTTCCAATTTCAAATTTCAAATTCATTTTCATTAGAGTTTAAATCAAGAAACTGGTAAGAAACCGATGAGGATACGAAGTAAGAATTTCCTACAACGATTCGTAGGGTCCTTATCACACCGAATCTTCTTCTTGTAATTGTCACAAAGCAATCAAAAGAATTGAAAAGACGAATCAAAGGAAATTGATAAGAAAGATGTTTCCACTGTTGTTACAGAGTATCGACCATTTATAGTCGTATTCTCCCGTCCCCTATCTCGTTTTCTTCTTGCACTCATACTCACTATCAGTAGATAGTAAGAGAATTTACTGAGGCATTCAAACGGATATCTTAAGGATTACTCATTCTAGGATTTACTTCACCCTATCTTTAATGAGTTACTTAATGTGTTATACTCCTGAGCTAAAGTTCAACCCTTAGCTCTGATACCAAATGTAACGAGACGGATTTTGCCCGCTCGAAAATCGACATCCATACTTCAAATCATATTCGAATGCCATAGATTCGACCGTTCAAATCCGATTCGCCGGAGCTTATAACAGCATTAAGTAAATAACACCGCGGAATAAAAGAATAATACATTGATATACAGCTTTGATACAATATCTGATACAACAGATGATCCAATATATATCAATATACATCAGAGATATGATACAATAAAATAGCAACAGAAAGAAAATAGATAACACTAGCAGCGGAACAAAATAACTCTAAGATAGTCTTCAACGAAGAACTCCAAATCTGAACTCCATCTCCAAGAACTAATCCAGCAATAGCTCGAACTCCCCATAACAATGCACCAAGCTAAGCAAGACTGGTGCGAACCAAAGACTGAACTAACTCCAGATAATCCACTATATCTAACTATCTGAAAAACCCAACTCTAGACTGCTCGTGTAGAAAATAATGAGCACCCAGAGTTTAGAAAAGAAACGATAAACTCCGGATCAGTCGTGGGACTGGTGTGAGCAACAAAAAGAAAACAGTTGTCTTTTAAAACATTCAACAAAAGATTTTCAAAGTCAATTCGCAATGCTTTTTAAAAATGAGACTACCATAAGGCCTCCCGCACACACACACAATGCAAACGCAGAATCGGAGGAGATTTCTCCTTATGATAGTCAAAGATGCTTGATACGCATTAAAATAAACATTTGATATTATTACTAGTGCATAGTGTAGGAAAAAAATTCATTTCGAAAGTAGAATATAAATCTTAGCCAACATAGGCATTCCGCACTTATGCCTACTATAGCTACCATGTTCAATAGCAGGTTACCGCCACATTCCACGGCAGGTTCTACAACTAAAACCGTACAAGTCTCGTATTGTTTCTTTGGATTTCCAACGAATGATCAGGCCAAGGAACTTCCCATTGCCACATGGAAACGCCTCTGGATGGACGTCCCCGAGAACCAAACCGGATCTCTACCAACACAAGGCCGGGTTACCCCTAACTGAGTAACAACTGACCGAATATGCCATCCCCTGGTCCTTTGGGACCTTTCAACCGAGCGCTCGTAATCAATTCACACAATCATAAAGTGTTTTCAACATGAGTAAGTATCTGGGCTCCATACCATGATACCACTCTTTTCCAGAAGGAAATGCACATATCCTAAAGGGCGCTACCCCTCATAACCTTGCCGCATCTTTCCTGTTTTGACCATTTCCGGGGTGTGAGGCTCGACGAAGTCACGTCCACAAAAACATACTTTATACAAAAGCCATGCTTTGGGTCAACAAATGATCATAGAAATGATCACCAAGATAGACGATCAAATAAATGATCCTATCACAAATAATCAACACAATGATCATTTCACAGCAACACTCAGCATGTCACATTACCAAATTGGGAATATATCGCTGATAACCATCAACTATATAACCTCTGAGCTCGTACGTCTCAGAGAAGGGTGTTAAGCTAAGAGAATAAATTCTCCGCCACCAACAGAAATATATTTGAAAGAAATCAGCTTTATATCTCAATTTGTAATGTCAGACATACAATCCATACAAGTCTGTTCCGGGATCGAACAGAACCGAAGGCACTTACAAAGAAGTCCTTGCAATCCGGATATTCACAATCCCGATCGGATTTCCCATCACTTAGGGAGTCTCTATACCGGCGCGACTCGGTGCAGAAACAATCGATAGGTCATCCTATCGCTTTCGCAAATACCCGGTCTTCATCACCGGTCTTCAAATGCTATCCATAACGTCGAATCACATATTCGGAATGGGTTATACGACACAAAGGTCCTTTGCCGGTTAAACCGAATAGTGAGTACGATATTTCAAAAACAAATGGATAATGGGATTTCAATTAAGTCACAACTTATTACCCAAAACTTTTCTTCAAATGGCTTAAAAAATTACCATTTTCAATCTTTAAAAAAAAAGATTCATTTTCACAACCTTTAACGGTTTAAACAATTTTCACATTTTAACCTTTTAAACAAAAGATTCATTCACAGATTTTCCAAATCAATTTTCATTTCAATTTGATTAACTCGTTAAATCTTTAAATCAAAGATTTAACTTATAGCCTTCAAAACAATTTCATTTCAATTTGATTTAAACAAATCATCAATTTAAATCTGTTAAAAATAAACAGATTTAATTCATAGCTTTCAAAAAGAATTCATTCATAACTTAGGAAAATCATTTCTCTATTCAATCTTGAAATTCCCCTGATTAACTGGAATCTCAGTTCTTATCTAAAAGTGTTTATCATTTGAAAACAACAGTTTTCATTTTGGAAATCTGATTCATTTATACGAGTTGAAATCCTTGGGTTAAATTCAAATTCCCAAAACCATACCTTTAAAATGGTTTAAATTCATACAAACCTGTTTATAATATCTTTAACCATAATTTCCAATCATCGAATTCAATTCCAAATATCGAATTCAAATTCAAATTGAATTATTTAAATTGGAGATTTTACCGAGTTATTCAAAATAGCTTTTATCTGTGAAAACCTTTTCCAAAAGCTTTACCGTTTAACCCAAATCCATTTTCAAAACATTTGAATTCAAAAATTCAAATTTTATAAATCATTTCAAAATCTGTGACTTAATCGATTTCCTCGTGAAATCCATATTGGTGTGTGTATAAGTGTGGTCAAGGGGTTTAACACAATAGTGCAACATCATTCAATCATTACAGATCAAACACAGAAATATAGTTGATAAGTGATATAAACTATAACGCTCATCGTCCATTCACAGATAATATACAAATGTAAATAAATGAATAAATTATACACAGTCACAGAACAAAATACCACAGATCAGATAGGACAACCAATTCAAGGCATTTCATACAATACAACCATTCATAAGCAAGGCAAATACTCAATAATCATTTATAAGTAGGATTTATAAATCTTTTAATCCTAATTTATTTCCAAGTAAATTAATTGCTTACGAATTAATTACCCAATCTTGATTTATTAATTAAAATCATTTGATATAATTAATTAATCATACTCTTAAATTAATTAAATTATTCTTAATTAATAAATTAATTAAATTAACCTTAAGTTAATTACAAAATCATTCAACCTTAATTAATTTCATTAAATAATTATCTTTAAGTAATTAATTGTCTTTCTAAATAAATCAACATTCTAATTACATTAAATGTAATTTTACCTTAATCACTTGATTAATTAATTTTAATAATTAACTACTTGCAATAACTAATTAATCTTCAATTAATTATAACTCATTAATTAATTAATCTTTAATTAACTATCATTCAATTTATTATCCTTAACTGGCTACAATAAGTGCTTATCCCAAATCACTCGTTTTAATAAATCACAATTTTATTTACTTCGAGTAATTATACTTAAATCCCTTGATTAATTATCTTCAATTGATTAGTCGTTCATTAATCAATACTTTTCATTTTAAAACTTATTTCCACATTTATATTTAAAACTTAATTTTATTTCTAAATCTAGATTTCCGGTTTAGATTTAAGCCCAGGTTTCAAAATTTGATTCAACTTTGTTTAAATCTTTCCTTTACAATTTAAATTTCATTTTAAATTCAAATATACTTAAACACCTTAAATTTATCAAATAATTTTGAATTTAAAACTTAATTATTTCCAAACTAAGATTCAACCTAAACTTGAATTTATATTTAAACTTTTGTTTTGAAACTTAATTTAAACTTTGTTTTAAACTTAAATTTTAGTTCCTGAATCAGTGCTATCTTGGCTTTGAGCCAACATTGGAAAACCCGAGTAAAATACTGAGTTACGCGAGTTCCCCTTCGAGCTCTTCACCATGTTTTCCCAGGCACTTTTCTGGTACGCATCTTCTTCTCCTCTATTTTTTTTTTAAAGTTTTAAGCTACGGCCAAATCATTGTTAACAAGCAACCCACTCTCCCACTCGAGTAAACACCCGAAGTAACCTATGAAATTTCTCGAGCTCCTGTACTTCTTCCTCTTCGACCCTTCAATCTGATACACGCAAAAGCACGTGCACGTGCACGAACGTCGCGACCAACTCCGGTCAACGCCGCAGCCCCACCCAAATCATCAACGACCATCCAAAACGTTCCGAGCCATCCACGATGCAAAATCCCTATCGAGTCAAAATCGAGCGAGTACAGGGCCAATTTTTCGTCCCTGTAGCCTAACTCGAACCAACAACTTCACCTCGCGTCTCCACCTCACTTCGCCAGAATTCACGCGACCTCGCCCGGAGCTCCACCGCAGCCCCACGCACGCAGCCCCCCATGGCCGATCGCCTGAAACGCTTCGACGACGACGCGACAGTACGATTTCTCAGTTCGACTCAAACCAGCAGTGAAAACCCTAAATTTGATTCATTCACCCAATTCATTCATTAGAAAAATTATTCACCATTTTTTATGAAATCCATGGTGTTCAAACTTACTTCACCTAAAATTTTAACACCCAAATATTATCCAGGTAACAGAAATCGATCAAAATATGATTTGAGTTCAACTGCGAGTTGCACTCTACATACTTGACTAAAAATCACTGTTTTTGTTTTAAAAATCATGTTAAGGTATAAGGATTTATATTATATACCTGAATTCGCAAATAAAAATATTTGTATTTTAACAAATGAGGTGATTAGCTCAGATTTCTTGCTTCCCAGAGATATTTACAAATTGTTTTGATTTAAATTGATTTTTAAATTTTAGTTTATGGTAAAACAAACAGTAGTTGTTTTGATCTTAAATCCAAACAATAGGTGGATTGTGCAGAAAATATTTTTGAATTAAAATCTTTGTTTATAAGATGAGACAGGGAACACATGAAAACAACAGCCTGCTACCAATACTTCAATCATGTAGATATTCACAAAGCATTCAGATATAAATATATACGTGTAAATATCTTCATTCACAGATATATGCAACCGATCTTACTTTTGAGTTATATAAACAAAAGTTACTCACTTGGCATTTAGAAGGACAGAGGACAAGAACTTGTTGCAGTGATGATTTCATTTTAGGATTTTGCTTGATAGTAAAATGAAAACAGAGCTTGGAAAAAAGAATTCTGGAAAACATCTCAATCTAATTTCTTTGATTTTTTTCCCTTTCTTTAGTTTAATTGCTTTGAAGTCCCAGGTTGATTGTTGTTGATCAAGTGCTGAGTTTATATTGTCTTCATATTTGCTTAGCTTTTGATTTCCAGTTTGAAGAAAATATGCACAGGCTTTTATGCTCGGATTTTTTTTTCTTTTGGCATATGGGGCTGATGCATACTATATATTGTACTAGAGGTATGGCATTAATTTATTGCTAGAGGTGTAATGTATTAATTGCTTTAGTACATATTACTTTGTTCATCCCTTTATCTCGGCTGAAATGATGTTGTTATGTATAAGAGAAGTATGCAGGTGATGTTATTATTTTGTATAATATGATAAAATATTATTTGTACAATATTGTAGAGATTTCCTTTCTTACTTTATGGTGGCTGAGAGATACAATTTTGACTTGCATTGATTACTTGAACAAATGAATAATTTTTTTTCATGTATTATTTCATTAGCTTACACTGTCATCAGCTTATACTTTGTTTTGTTTTATATTTGTTTTAACACTTTCATTTGCCTTTGTTTATGTTTCTTGTCTTTGTCTTGCATACTTACTTTTCATGTTTGTTTTATTTACTTTGTTTTGTTTATGTTTATATGTGAATGTATTTCTTACTTTTAAAATATAATTGAAATTCTATAACTGCGTTTTGTACATAGATGTTTTATATATTTATTTGGTTCCATACTTAACTTTTATTTATCTCTATTTATAACTCAAATATTTATTTTACTTCTATTTTTAGTTTAAATATTTATCATGAATTTTACTTTAATAATTATTGTTTTACATTTCTCTTTGTACACATATATTTTATATAACTCTAATTATCATCATTTATAAATTTTTAAATCAATTTATTTATTTATTTTTATACTTGTGTCCAAAGTATATTATTTATTTTTCAAAATCATTTATTTAAGAATTTATTTAAAATCCAATATATACATATATATTCATATATATACAAATTTTCAAATCCATATGACTCTACAAATTTTCTATTTGAATCGAGGAAACTTGCTTCCATTTATAGTTAATTCTACAAATTTTTATTCAAAAATTCATTTAATTATTAATTTAAATTAAATAAAAATCTAGGGTCGTTACAAACTTCCCCCCTTAAAAGAATTTCGTCCTCGAAATTCGCAGGCACAAAAACAACACAGAGATAGACAAATTCGATCTCTTATAATTCCTCAAACTTAAGATATGAATTCCAACCTCAAGTCAGAATATCTCAGAATACATACCAATTTGTCCCTCTTCGGACTTTGGTATTCATGAGAAATTACAATAGAATTTCTAATTTGGTTTTAAACGAAATCACTTTATCAATACAATTTAACTTATCCTTATATTTCTTTAACCAATTAAACTCAATTTAAAATTTCTAATTCATTTAAAATTTCCAATTTCAAATTTCAAATTCATTTTCATTAGAGTTTAAATCAAGAAACTGGTAAGAAACCGATGAGGATACGAAGTAAGAATTTCCTACAACGATTCGTAGGGTCCTCATCACACCGAATCTTCTTCTTGTAATTGTCACAAAGCAATCAAAAGAATTGAAAAGACGAATCAAAGGAAATTGATAAGAAAGATGTTTCCACTGTTGTTACAGAGTATCGACCATTTATAGTCGTATTCTCCCGTCCCCTATCTCGTTTTCTTCTTGCACTCATACTCACTATCAGTATATAGTAAGAGAATTTACTGAGGCATTCAAACGGATATCTTAAGGATTACTCATTCTAGGATTTACTTCACCCTATCTTTAATGAGTTACTTAATGTGTTATACTCCTGAGCTAAAGTTCAACCCTTAGCTCTGATACCAAATGTAACGAGACGGATTTTGCCCGCTCGAAAATCGACATCCATACTTCAAATCATATTCGAATGCCATAGATTCGACCGTTCAAATCCGATTCGCCGGAGCTTATAACAACATTAAGTAAATAACACCGCGGAATAAAAGAATAATACATTGATATACAGCTTTGATACAATATCTGATACAACAGATGATCCAATATATATCAATATACATCAGAGATATGATACAATAAAATAGCAACGGAAAGAAAATAGATAACACTAGCAGCGGAACAAAATAACTCTAAGATAGTCTTCAACGAAGAACTCCAAATCTGAACTCCATCTCCAAGAACTAATCCAGCAATAGCTCGAACTCCCCATAACAATGCACCAAGCTAAGCAAGACTGGTGCGAACCAAAGACTGAACTAACTCCAGATAATCCACTATATCTAACTATCTGAAAAACCCAACTCTAGACTGCTCGTGTAGAAAATAATGAGCACCCAGAGTTTAGAAAAGAAACGATAAACTCCGGATCAGTCGTGGGACTGGTGTGAGCAACAAAAAGAAAACAGTTGTCTTTTAAAACATTCAACAAAAGATTTTCAAAGTCAATTCGCAATGCTTTTTAAAAATGAGACTACCATAAGGCCTCCCGCACACACACACAATGCAAACGCAGAATCGGAGGAGATTTCTCCTTATGATAGTCAAAGATGCTTGATACGCATTAAAATAAACATTTGATATTATTACTAGTGCATAGTGTAGGAAAAAAATTCATTTCGAAAGTAGAATATAAATCTTAGCCAACATAGGCATTCCGCACTTATGCCTACTATAGCTACCATGTTCAATAGCAGGTTACCGCCACATTCCACGGCAGGTTCTACAACTAAAACCGTACAAGTCTCGTATTGTTTCTTTGGATTTCCAACGAATGATCAGGCCAAGGAACTTCCCATTGCCACATGGAAATGCCTCTGGATGGACGTCCCCGAGAACCAAACCGGATCTCTACCAACACAAGGCCGGGTTACCCCTAACTGAGTAACAACTGACCGAATATGCCATCCCCCGGTCCTTTGGGACCTTTCAACCGAGCGCTCGTAATCAATTCACACAATCATAAAGTGTTTTCAACATGAGTAAGTATCTGGGCTCCATACCATGATACCACTCTTTTCCAGAAGGAAATGCACATATCCTAAAGGGCGCTACCCCTTATAACCTTGCCGCATCTTTCCTGTTTTGACAATTTCCGGGGTGTGAGGCTCGACGAAGTCACGTCCACAAAAACATACTTTATACAAAAGCCATGCTTTGGGTCAACAAATGATCATAGAAATGATCACCAAGATAGACGATCAAATAAATGATCCTATCACAAATAATCAACACAATGGTCATTTCAAAGCAACACTCAGCATGTCACATTACCAAATTGGGAATATATCGCTGATAACCATCAACTATATAACCTCTGAGCTCGTACGTCTCAGAGAAGGGTGTTAAGCTAAGAGAATAAATTCTCCGCCACCAACAGAAATATATTTGAAAGAAATCAGCTTTATATCTCTATTTGTAATGTCAGACATACAATCCATACAAGTCTGTTCCGGGATCGAACAGAACCGAAGGCACTTACAAAGAAGTCCTTGCAATCCGGATATTCACAATCCCGATCGGATTTCCCATCACTTAGGGAGTCTCTATACCGGCGCGACTCGGTGCAGAAACAATCGATAGGTCATCCTATCGCTTTCGCAAATACCCGGTCTTCATCACCGGTCTTCAAATGCTATCCATAACGTCGAATCACATATTCGGAATGGGTTATACGACACAAAGGTCCTTTCCCGGTTAAACCGAATAGTGAGTACGATATTTCAAAAACAAATGGATAATGAGATTTCAATTAAGTCACAACTTATTACCCAAAACTTTTCTTCAAATGGCTTAAAAAATTACCATTTTCAATCTTTAAAAAAAAAGATTCATTTTCACAACCTTTAACGGTTTAAACAATTTTCACATTTTAACCTTTTAAACAAAAGATTCATTCACAGATTTTCCAAATCAATTTTCATTTCAATTTGATTAACTCGTTAAATCTTTAAATCAAAGATTTAACTTATAGCCTTCAAAACAATTTCATTTCAATTTGATTTAAACAAATCATCAATTTAAATCTGTTAAAAATAAACAGATTTAATTCATAGCTTTCAAAAAGAATTCATTCATAACTTAGGAAAATCATTTCTCTATTCAATCTTGAAATTCCCCTAATTAACTGGAATCTCAGTTCTTATCTAAAAGTGTTTATCATTTGAAAACAACAGTTTTCATTTTGGAAATCTGATTCATTTATACGAGTTAAAATCCTTGGGTTAAATTCAAATTCCCAAAACCATACCTTTAAAATGGTTTAAATTCATACAAACCTGTTTATAATATCTTTAACCATAATTTCCAATCATCGAATTCAATTCCAAATATCGAATTCAAATTCAAATTGAATTATTTAAATTGGAGATTTTACCGAGTTATTCAAAATAGCTTTTATCTGTGAAAACCTTTTCCAAAAGCTTTACCGTTTAACCCAAATCCATTTTCAAAACATTTGAATTCAAAAATTCAAATTTTATAAATCATTTCAAAATCTGTGACTTAATCGATTTCCTCGTGAAATCCATATTGGTGTGTGTATAAGTGTGGTCAAGGGGTTTAACACAATAGTGCAACATCATTCAATCATTACAGATCAAACACAGAAATATAGTTGATAAGTGATATAAACTATAACGCTCATCGTCCATTCACAGATAATATACAAATGTAAATAAATGAATAAATTATACACAGTCACAGAACAAAATACCACAGATCAGATAGGACAACCAATTCAAGGCATTTCATACAATACAACCATTCATAAGCAAGGCAAATACTCAATAATCATTTATAAGTAGGATTTATAAATCTTTTAATCCTAATTTATTTCCAAGTAAATTAATTGCTTACGAATTAATTACCCAATCTTGATTTATTAATTAAAATCATTTGATATAATTAATTAATCATACTCTTAAATTAATTAAATTATTCTTAATTAATAAATTAATTAAATTAACCTTAAGTTAATTACAAAATCATTCAACCTTAATTAATTTCATTAAATAATTATCTTTAAGTAATTAATTGTCTTTCTAAATAAATCAACATTCTAATTACATTAAATGTAATTTTACCTTAATCACTTGATTAATTAATTTTAATAATTAACTACTTGCAATAACTAATTAATCTTCAATTAATTATAACTCATTAATTAATTAATCTTTAATTAACTATCATTCAATTTATTATCCTTAACTGGCTACAATAAGTGCTTATCCCAAATCACTCGTTTTAATAAATCACAATTTTATTTACTTCGAGTAATTATACTTAAATCCCTTGATTAATTATCTTTAATTGATTAGTCGTTCATTAATCAATACTTTTCATTTTAAAACTTATTTCCACATTTATATTTAAAACTTAATTTTATTTCAAAATCTAGATTTCCGGTTTAGATTTAAGCCCAGGTTTCAAAATTTGATTCAACTTTGTTTAAATCTTTCCTTTACAATTTAAATTTCATTTTAAATTCAAATATACTTAAACACCTTAAATTTATCAAATAATTTTGAATTTAAAACTTAATTATTTCCAAACTAAGATTCAACCTAAACTTGAATTTATATTTAAACTTTTGTTTTGAAACTTAATTTAAACTTTGTTTTAAACTTAAATTTTAGTTCCCGAATCAGTGTTATCTTGGCTTTGAGCCAACATTGGAAAACCCGAGTAAAATACTGAGTTACGCGAGTTCCCCTTCGAGCTCTTCACCATGTTTTCCCAGGCACTTTTCTGGTACGCATCTTCTTCTCCTCTATTTTTTTTTTTAAAGTTTTAAGCTACGGCCAAATCATTGTTAACAAGCAACCCACTCTCCCACTCGAGTAAACACCCGAAGTAACCTATGAAATTTCTCGAGCTCCTGTACTTCTTCCTCTTCGACCCTTCAATCTGATACACGCAAAAGCACGTGCACGTGCACGAACGTCGCGACCAACTTCGGTCAATGCCGCAGCCCCACCCAAATCATCAACGACCATCCAAAACGTTCCGAGCCATCCACGATGCAAAATCCCTACCGAGTCAAAATCGAGCGAGTACAGGGCCAATTTTTCGTCCCTGTAGCCTAACTCGAACCAACAACTTCACCTCGCGTCTCCACCTCACTTCGCCAGAATTCACGCGACCTCGCCCGGAGCTCCACCGCAGCCCCACGCACGCAGCCCCCCATGGCCGATCGCTTGAAACGCTTCGACGACGACGCGACAGTACGATTTCTCAGTTCGACTCAAACCAGCAGTGAAAACCCTAAATTTGATTCATTCACCCAATTCATTCATTAGAAAAATTATTCACCATTTTTTATGAAATCCATGGTGTTCAAACTTACTTCACCTAAAATTTTAACACCCAAATATTATCCAGGTAACAGAAATCGATCAAAATATGATTTGAGTTCAACTGCGAGTTGCACTCTACATACTTGACTAAAAATCACTGTTTTTGTTTTAAAAATCATGTTAAGGTATAAGGATTTATATTATATACCTGAATTCGCAAATAAAAATATTTGTATTTTAACAAATGAGGTGATTAGCTCAGATTTCTTGCTTCCCAGAGATATTTACAAATTGTTTTGATTTAAATTGATTTTTAAATTTTAGTTTATGGTAAAACAAACAGTAGTTGTTTTGATCTTAAATCCAAACAATAGGTGGATTGTGTAGAAAATATTTTTGAATTAAAATCTTTGTTTATAAGATGAGACAGGGAACACATGAAAACAACAGCCTGCTAACAATACTTCAATCATGTAGATATTCACAAAGCATTCAGATATAAATATATACGTGTAAATATCTTCATTCATAGATATATGCAACCGATCTTACTTTTGAGTTATATAAACAAAAGTTACTCACTTGGCATTTAGAAGGACAGAGGACAAGAACTTGTTGCAGTGATGATTTCATTTTAGGATTTTGCTTGATAGTAAAATAAACACAGAGCTTGGAAGAAAGAATTCTGGAAAACATCTCAATCTAATTTCTTTGATTTTTTTCCCTTTCTTTAGTTTAATTGCTTTGAAGTCCCAGGTTGATTGTTGTTGATCAAGTGCTGAGTTTATATTGTCTTCATATTTGCTTAGCTTTTGATTTCCAGTTTGAAGAAAATATGCACAGGCTTTTATGCTCAGATTTTTTTTTCTTTTGGCATATGGGGCTGATGCATACTATATATTGTACTAGAGGTATGGCATTAATTTATTGCTAGAGGTGTAATGTATTAATTGCTTTAGTACATATTACTTTGTTCATCCCTTTATCTCGGCTGAAATGATGTTGTTATGTATAAGAGAAGTATGCAGGTGATGTTATTATTTTGTACAATATGATAAAATATTATTTGTACAATATTGTAGAGATTTCCTTTCTTACTTTATGGTGGCTGAGAGATACAATTTTGACTTGCATTGATTACTTGAACAAATGAATAATTTTTTTCATGTCTTATTTCATTAGCTTATACTGTCATTAGCTTATACTTTGTTTTGTTTTATATTTGTTTTAAACACTTTCATTTGCCTTTGTTTATGTTTCTTGTCTTTGTCTTGCATACTTACTTTTCATGTTTGTTTTATTTACTTTGTTTTGTTTATGTTTATATGTGAATGTATTTCTTACTTTTAAAATATAATTGAAATTCTATAACTTTGTTTTGTACATAGATGTTTTATATATTTATTTGGTTCCATACTTAACTTTTATTTATCTCTATTTATAACTCAAATATTTATTTTACTTCTATTTTTAGTTTAAATATTTATCATGAATTTTACTTTAATAATTATTGTTTTACATTTCTCTTTGTACACATATATTTTATATAACTCAAATTATCATCATTTATAAATTTTTAAATCAATTTATTTATTTATTTTTATACTTGTGTCCAAAGTATATTATTTATTTTTCAAAATCATTTATTTAAGAATTTATTTAAAATCCAATATATACATATATATTCACATATATACAAATTTTCAAATCCATATGACTCTACATATTTTCTATTTGAATCGAGGAAACTCGCTTCCATTTATAATTAATTCTACAAATTTTTATTCAAAAATTCATTTAATTATTAATTTAAATTAAATAAAAATCTAGGGTCGTTACATCTATCCACAATTTTATTTCCGACTTAACTTTTATTTGAGTAACCCTCCCACTTTGTCCACTTAGACTTTCCTTACCTTCATCTCTACTTATCTAGATTTAATTTACACTCTGATTATTCAAACTTTAAACTTCTGTAAGTTTTTCCAAACTTAATTACATTTATTAACTAATCTTTCTAATTTATTTCATATATTTGGTTTTCTTCACCAGCTTAATTCATTTTCAATCAAATTTAACTTACTAATTATATTTAACACTTCATTCTCAAATTTAATTACAGATCTTCATAAAAAGTTTATTTCTAAACTTTTACTCCTTTAGTTCCTTGGAACAAAATTCTATAGTTTTTCCATTTAATTTTTTTAAACTTCCTTAAGTTTCCAACTTATTTAAATTTCGTAAACATTTTAAATAAGATTCCAGAGTCTTTTAATCAATTACTCAACATTTCAAAATCATTTTTGAAATCAATTATTTCCAGACCAAATTATTCCTTTGCATCACAAAATCAAACTCAATTTTTCAACAAATACCAATTCAAAATATTCAATATTCCTTTGTATTTTAAAATCAAAATGGTTTTACCAAACCAAAACTTCAATATTTCAAAACTCATTTTTGAAATCCATAATTCAATTACATATCCAATTATTCCTTGAATTTTTAAAACCACCCCAGTTTTGCAAACAATTCTAAATTAAATCATTCGGGTAGCAATTCCTCTCTTGGAAACTCGAAAATGAACATCGATGATGCTGCAGTCATCATCGAATAATTGATTAGTTATAAGTAATTGAAAAATAGTAATTACTTTATAAAACAGTTGTAAAATAGTTAAATAGTTCCAAAAATAGTTGTAAAATAAGTATAAATAGTTTGGCTTTAAAAGAAAGGCTGTATATAGTAAATAGCTTGGAAATATAGGTTTATATTAAACAATTTATTTTGAAAATAGTCCAGAGCCAAACTAATTAACTACCCAATCTTCATTCCAATCACTTTCCCGTCCCATTAAATTGATTCAATCTCATTTCAAGTTGAATTAACCTCAATTTCTTTCCCAAATTCAAATCAAATTCCGTTTGAATATAAACTTATTCATCTTCAATTTCACTTCAAATTAATTCAAATCAATTTAAATTTGAACTGATTCTACTCAAATCTCAACTTAAAACCATCTCGAATTTCATAAATTCGAGTTAAATTTTTAAATGTTGATTTAATCAAATTAACCTTTCCTTTTAATTCAAATCAACCTCTATTTTTAATTCAACGACTTAAATCTCTAAATCATTTGATCCTGAGTCCAAATTTCAAAATTCCATTTAAACTTCCTTTACTTAACTTATTTCAAAATTCAAATAAGAATTCAAAAATAATTTTATCTTCAAATTCCAATTTATTACTCAATTTTAACTTCAAAACCAATTCTCGATTTCATAGATTATTTATAACAATAGAATGATATCAGGATAAATAAACATCCAAATTTATCCAAACACCAATTAATAGCATCGATTTTCAATTTTCAGATCTCAAACCCATTTTGAGATCACTCATAACTCCTATTTTAAATCAACCATTTAACTTCCTAAGTTAAGTTTCATTTTCATCTTGAAATTTCCAATTCAGGTTGTTTGTCCTAAACTTATTTAACTTTCCTTATGTTAAATTGACTTCAATTTTATTCAGTCAACTTTATCCAATTTGAATTCCCATTTCAAATTTTAAACTTTATATTGATATCCATTCCCATTTATAAGTTTAAAAACTAATCACTTCGGGTTTTCACATCTCATCCTAAGGAAAGATTCAAAACTCAACCTTAGAGCTTATTTCAAATCATTTTTAATATTATGTCTATCCCTCATATATACATATTTATTTCCTTTGCACACCAAGTTATTCTTAAATTTTAAACCACCCTTGGTTTAGTTCAAAACAAATTTCTTTAAAATTTTCAAACAACTTCTTACTTTTAAAAAAATAAGATCATATTAAAAATATTCTGAATAATACCATTTCTTTTAACATTTTGAAAACAATTACAAATGTTTTAAGGTTAAAATTGGAAACTTCAAAATTTAAATCCCTTCCCATTTACAAGTCATTCTTACCTAAATGTTTACTCCCTTAACACATTTGATTTTGCTTTAACAATTTTTACTAGAAAACAAACATCCCATTGTTAAACACAATAACCATTCCATATTCTGGTTTGAAACCAATTCTAATTCATCTTATTTGTATAGTTCATTTTATTCAATTCCCTTTTTGATATATATATATATATATATATATATATATATATATATATTATATGTATATATATGTACATATATATATATATATATGTATGTATGTATGTATCACTTAATTCTGTATTCAATTTCAATATCCAACAACTAATTATGCTTTATATATAAAATATAAGCTTTTATAAAAATCATTCATTAAAACCATTTTAAAAACCTTTATATAAGAAAATAACAAGTACGCTCTCATATATATACACACACTCAACTCATTCTGGGACACTACTGTCCCTATCCTTAACGAGTACACCCACCAGAGCCAAGGTTCTCACTTAACCTGGCTCTGATACCAAATGTAACGACCTGGAATTTTCGATTCCAAAAATTCCAGATTGTTAGAGTAAAGAAGAAACAGATAGAAGAAGATACAGAAAACAAAACTCGGATTCTCACATTCGCAACAGATAAAATATAATATCAAATAATAGCAGTTATACAAAGAAAGCTATATCAATTAAATTACATACAATACATCAGAGTTACAAGTATGACACAAATACTGGAAAGTTAAAATTAACTTGTCCCGGATAAACAATAATATCTCTCAGTGGAATACTCTATACGTCCTTGCCATCCAGCTCGCTACCTGAGCTCCAGAACGACCTTACTTGAAAATCTACGATACTCGGTCTGACCAGAGCATTACAGTCAAGTAACTCCCAGGGCAGGCTGGAAACCAGTGTGAGTAAACCCTAATAACATGAAATACTAAGATATAAAACATAACTGAAACCCGGGGTAACTCTTACCTTACTACGAGTTTATAACTTGTTATAATCAACTCTTAATTCTCAAATCCATCCCTAAGTACCCTTACTTAATTTCAATGGCACATATTATTCCATTCCAGCTTATTGATTTTGTTGATACGCTATATTTTGATCAATGATAAAGTGCTTCAACAAAAAGGAAGAGATATGTGCAAAGCTAAAGGAAGAACTATGAAGACCAAGGATATCATGAGTACTTATTATATATAGGTCTTAGTCTTAGTTTAATTGTTAAAATCTATCCTCAAGAAGCTTGCAAAAACACAAGAACACATTTCATAACTTAATATTTTAGTTAAGTGTTTACTGTGCAGAAACTACCAGTTCAGTCAACTGAACAGGAAATTTCAGTCGACTGAACCTGTTACAGAATTACAACATGCACAGTTTCGATCGACTGAAATTCCCTGTTCAGTCGACTGAATTCAAACCTGCGAATTTTTTATGAAAAGACACATTCTTCTTCCCAGGAGTTGCAACTATTCTCCAATGGTAATGGATGCATCTCTTGCCTGGATCTTTTGCATATAGATACACCTCTTCTACACCTATAAATACATGATTCTATCATTTGCAAATTACGAATTCTAATTGCTTTAATCTCTCTATTATCTTGATCATATTTTCAGATTTCTTAAGTTTTCAAAAGCAATCACAAGCCACTTCAATTGCTTGAATCTCTGATTTATCTTAAATACTCTTTTGATTCATAGCAATTTATATTTCCTAAATCTTCATAAACACATTTCATATTCTTGAGGATAAGATTATAGGAAAGTTGTACTCAATTAGACTCATTAGTGTTATAAAGAACACAATAAGTCAGAAATACTCTTTGTAACTAGTTGAAGTCCTCTTCGGTAGTTGAGGCAAGAAATCCCATTCGGTTGTTCGGGTAAGTTGTAAACCTATTCCTCCGGGTTAAGTGAGGGTTGTTGGTTAGTTGAATTCCTAAGAGGAGCTTAGGGACTGGACATAGGACAAGAGGTCCGAACCAGTATAAAGTCTTGGTGTCTACTTTGCTTACTACTTATTGGTATCTACCTAGACCATTTCACTATTCCATATTATACGATCCGACTGCATAGCTTCTTTCAATTGGTATCAGAGCAAGGCCGTCCTATAACCATAACACGGTTATTTGACATATTTGATAATATGGAAAATAACACAAGCACAAGCACAACAACTGCCTATAGCTCTACATTTGCAGAAGGACAATTTACCCAAAGACCCCCTCTATTCAATGGACTAGACTATAATTATTGGGCTACAATGATGAGGATTTATATGCAAGCAACAAGCTTTGAAGCCTGGAATGCAACTTAAGCAGAGTTCGTTGTACCCACAACTGATTACCCTATATGGACACAAACTCACAAGAATGAAGCAAATGCAAATGCCAAAGCTATGAATATGCTATTTTGCGCTTTGGATAGAAATGAGTTCAATCGTGTTAGCATTTGTACTACTGCACATCAGATATGAGATACACTTAGAATCATACATGAAGGCACAAACAAGGTCAAACAAACAAAGATCTCCATGCTAAAGAACCAGTTCCAAAACTTTAGAATGCGACAGAATGAATCCATCAATGACATGTACTCGAGATTTCAAGACATTCATCATGCCTTAATAGGATTAGGAGAAAAGTATACGGATTTTGATATTGTGTCTAAGGTCCTAAATTCACTCATTGATGAATGGGAGAGAAAAGTCTTAGCAATCGAGGAAGCAAATGATCTATCCACAATGAAATCAGAAGAATTAATTGGAAACCTTATGTCTTATGAAGTTAACATGCAAGCTAAGAAAGATCAAGCACAGGAAAGAAAAAATGTAGCTTTTCACGTAGAAAAGGAAGAATCGGAGTCTGAAGATGAGGATCTAGCATTTATTGCCAAAAATTTCAAGAAATTCTTAAAATATAGAAAAGGAAATAAAAATGGTGTCAAAAAGAATTTCTTGAACAAACCCTCATCCTCAAATATGGAATGTTTTAATTGTCACAAGAAGGGTCATATGATAAAAGACTGTCCAGAGCTAAAGAAAGAGAATTAGAAAAACTTCAACAACAAGAATAAGAAAGACAAATTTAAAAAGAAGGCTTTTTCTGTCACATGGGACGATTCAGATTCAGATTCAGATTCATCAGATAGTGATAGTGATAGCAACAATAAACAAGCAAATGTGTGCTTCATGGCTTAAGAATCTGAGGTTAGTGATTTATCTTATGATGATTTAATAGAAGTAAACACTGAATTTTTAAATACTAAAAAAATTCTCAAAAATAAACTTAAAGAGACACATGAAAATTAGAACAAAGCTGAATTTGAAAAAGATATGTTAAAAGACGAAAAAAATATTGGAAGAAGAACTTGAAGAAGTTCAAGAATCTCTTTCAAACTCAGATAGTCAACTTTTACTTTTGAGCCAAGAAATTGAAACTCAAAAGACAAAGAATGATGAAATTATTTCTGAAAATCACATTTAAAAAATAAACTAAAACAAATTGAATTAGAAAATACTAGTCTTCAAATTAAATTAGATAACATTACTAAAAATGTTTCTAATTTTAATAAGGGAAGAGAAAATTTATCTAAAATTCTCGAAAATTCTCAATCCTCTTCAAATAAAAATGGATTAGGTTTTAAAAAGGAATCAAAAATTCTTCCAAAGAAAAATGCTAATTTTAAGAAGGAAGATAATTCAAAACATAGTATAGTATTGAAAAATAATATACCAAGACACACTAAAAAGAAAAAGGAAATCAAAATATGGGTTTCGAAAACAAACAATAATTTAGTTCGGAACAAATATATAAACTCCTTTACAGAAACAGTTCACAAAAATAGTAATTATCTTTATAAAAGGGATACTAAACCCACTTGGGTTTGGTTTCCTAAGATCTAACTCTTAGGACCCTATTAAAAGGTGGGTACCAATATATTTTTTAATATTTTTTGCAGGTCCCACTCAAGAAAAGAAAATGGATTTTGGATAGTGGTTGCTCAAAACACATGATCGGAGACAAAGAAATGCTTACAAATATTTCATACTTTGATGGTGGTTCTGTTGCCCTCAAAGATAACTCAAAAAATTTCATCATTGGCAAAGGAGATGTGTGCAACTACGGTATATCAAATTTACCCCTTATTACAAATGTTTCTTTAGTTAAAAACTTAAAACATAATTTATTAAGCATAAGTCAACTATGCGACAAAGGTTTTAAAATAACTTTTTCTGAAAATAAATGTTGTATTTTTGATCAAAATCAAAATCTTATTTTTGAAGGAAAGAGAGATAGAAATATTTTTGTTTTAAACATGAAAATTAATAATAATAAAGATATGTGTTTAATGGTCAAAGATAATGATCCTTGGTTATGGCACAAAATATTTTGTCATATTAATTTTAAATCTGTTCAAAAACTTTCAAAAAATGAATTAGTCAAAGGCTTACCAAAAATAAATTTTAAAATAAATAATATTTGTGATGATTGTCAATTAGGAAAATTAACTAAATCATCTTTTAAATCTAAGAAAGTTATTTCAACTTTACAACCATTGGAATTATTACATATGGATTTATTCGGACCAACACAGGTTCAATCTATTAACCATAATCGATATGTTTTTATAATAGTTGATGATTTCTCAAGATATACATGGACGATATTTATGAAAAACAAAAGTGATACGTTTGATTATTTCAAAAATTTTGTTAAAAAAATTCAAAATATTACGAATTTAAAAGTCAAAAATATAAGGAGCGATCATGGAGGCGAATTTGAAAATGAATCATTTGAATCATTTTGTAATAAGAAAGGAATAAATCATAATTTTTCATTTCCTAAAACTCCACAACAAAATTGAGTTGTAGAAAGGAAAAATAGAACTCTTCAAGAATGCGCAAGAACGTTATTAAATGGAAGTACATTACCAAAGCATTTTTGGGCAGAAGCTGTAGCAACTGTGTGCTATGTATTAAATCGTATTTCCATACGACCTTTAACTAAAAACACTTCATATGAACTTTTTAATGGAAGAAAACCTAATATTTCATACGTAAAAATCTTTGGGTCAAAATTTTTTATTCTTAACACAAAAGAGCAACTTGGAAAATTTGATCCAAAAGCTGACCATGGTATTTTTGTAGGTTACTCAGAACGAAGTAAGGCACATCGTGTTTTCAATAGACGAACAAATGTAATAGAAGAAACTTTAAATGTATCTTTTGATGAAAACTTTAATAAAAATACAATCATCAAAGATGATGAAGAAATTATATCCAACACAGAAAATATAAGTTTTGAAAATAATGAAAATATTAATCAAATCAATAACAATCAAATTAGATCTCCTTCTAGAATCCTACGAGATCATCCTACACAAAATATAATTGGAGAGATTGATTCGCAAGTTCAAACAAGAAGTCAACTAAACCAAATGGGTCATGTTGCTTTTCTTTCAACTATTGAGCCTTAAAATTCAAAAGAAGCTTCAACAGATGAATACTGGATCATTGCCATGCAAGAAGAGTTAAACCAGTTTGAACGAAATAATGTTTGGGAGTTAGTTCCTCGTCCTGATGACCAATCAGTTATTGGAACTAAATGGGTCTATAAAAATAAAGAGACAAATTTGGAAATATTACTAGAAATAAAGCAAGATTAGTAGCACAAGGCTATAATCAAGAAGAATGAATCGATTACGAAGAAACGTTTGCTCCAGTTGCAAGACTTGAAGCAATACGTATTTTATTAGCCTTCGCTTGTTTTCACAATTTTAAATTTTATCAAATGGATGTTAAAAGTGCCTTTTCAAATGGTTTTATAAATGAAAATGTATATGTAGAACAACCCCCTTTATTCATTCATGAAAAATATCCGGTTCATGTATATAAATTAAAGAAAGCATTATATGGTCTTAAACAAGCACCTCGTGCTTGGTATGAGAGACTTAAGAGCTATCTACTACATTCAGGATTTCAAATCGGAAAAGTAGATCAAACTCTATTCATTCAAAACACTTAAAGACATTTTAATAATTCAAATATATGTAGATGACATTATATTTGGATCAACTAATGAAAAATTGTGTAAAGAATTTTCAAATATAATGACTAAGGAGTTCGAAATGTCACATATGGGAGAATTAACTTATTTTCTCGGACTTCAAATTAAACAATTAACGAATGGAATTTTCTTAAACCAAGAAAAATACTGTGATAATCTAATTAAACGTTTTGGAATGGAAAACACTTCTGGTAAACCTACTCCTATGAGTACCACAACTCATCTCGATCGAGATGAAAATGGCAAGAGTGTAGACCAAAAGTTGTTTAGAAGTATGATAGGCTCTTTACTTTACTTAATCGCTAGTAGACCAGACATAATGATGAGTGTATATTTATGTGCACGTTTTCAAGCTAATCCTAAAGAATCACATTTAAGAGCCGTAAAACGAATTATGCAATATCTTAATAATACTAAGGACTTTGGTCTTTTCTATCCAAAAGATTGTCCATTCGAGTTAGTTTCATTTAGTGATGCTGATTTTGGTGGATCTCGAACAAATAGAAAAAGTACAAGTGGTACGTGCCATTTCATTGGAAAATCACTTATATCTTGGTTTAGTAAGAAACAAAATTGTGTTTCGCTTTCAACCCGTGAAGCGGAATATATATTTGCCACTTTAGCTAGTACTCAAGTCATATATATGCAACAAACACTTAAAGATTTTAATATAAATTTAACAAATTCTACAATATATTGTGATAATACAAGTACAATAAATTTATCTAAAAATCTGGTAAATCACTCTCGTACAAAACATATTTATATTCGTCACCATTTTCTACGTGACAATATCGAAAAAGGAATTATCCAATAAGAATATATTTCTACCGAAAATCAAATTGCTGATATGTTTACTAAACCATTACTAGAAAACTCATTTATAAAATTACGAAGAGAATTATGAATAATATCTTTCAAAGATATTTAATAACAAGAATTATAATGGTAAGGAATATAATACATGAGTAATATATCTCTAGCTAGAATATACTTCATCTAAACAAAAGTCAGACATGAATTTAGTTCACTTAACAATGGGTTTAAAAACTTAATCATTTAATCTATACATTTGAATTAGCTACATAATATTTCATAAACTAAAACATCCTTCTAAGACCATTCATTTCAAATAAATTATTAACCAATAATTCAACTTTTGTCTCTAAATTCTCATTGATTCTACACCACACTTTTTAAAAAAAACTCTCATCATATATACACACACATATGATTGTTAAAAAAAAGTTTCAAACTCAGTAGAAAAATGTCCTCCAACAATTCAAACTCATCCATCAATATAACCTTCTCAACTGATAGCTCAGCTGCATCACCGCATCTTCCTACGCCAACACCACAACACGAGCCTGTTTATAAATGGGAAAATTATCGAACTGGGCATACACCGGATTCCAATAAGGCCAAACATGCGCTATTTATCTCTCCATATACGAAGAAAAAGATCGATGAAATTCATCATTATCAACAGCAGCAAATAGACCTTCAACGTGAATTGTATTTTGAATAGAAAGACGGCTAAACGCTTAAGCTTTCTTGAGCAAATTGGTTTAAAATTTTGCAACTTGAAGAAAAAGGATGTGAGTGAGCCCTTACCACGACCAATTAATTTGTTTGATCCATCTTCTTCATATCATACATCAATCGATCCGATAAACCCTTGGGTATCACCACAAATACCTCAATATAGCCCAAATTCACGGGACAAGAACTATATGGCGAATGAGGGATATATAACACCAAAGAAGAAGACTCCATCCCCCAAGAAAAGATGGTTTTGTGGTCAAAATAATGTTGTTGTATCATAATATTATTATATAATTGTAATTATTTCATTAAATAAAACATTTGCATTCAAAAAGTCAAGAAAAAGCAAAAATGCAAAATTCAGTCGACTGAATAGTTCTGCACAGTCGACTAAATACATGACAGAAACTTTCAGCCAATAGTTCAATCGACTGAAAATCTCTGTTCAGTCGAATGAATTTTGGCCAGAAAATTTTCGGCTTCCAGTTCAATCGACTGAACAGAAAATTTCAGTCGACTGAACGTAGTTTACCAACGTTTTTTTTACCCTACTTAGCCATCTTTTTCATTTTTACTTTTATTTTTTACCGCTTCATCTTCCCCATTTTTAAGAAAATCCTAGCCCCCAATTACTACTTTTTCTCAATTTCTTCCTCAAAATTTCCACAATTATGCCTCCTAAACGTTCTAGAGCTTCAACTTCAACCTCCTCCGAGCCAATTGATGCCCAAATCGCTCAATGGCTTTACAATGGAGTTGCGGTCACTCGGTGGAACAAGATGAAGAAGTCAAGGATCTTCGAGCACTCATTTGTTGATTTCCAAGGTCTTCAAACCTACAATATTCAAGCTTTAACAGATCAGGCAAGTTTGACATCGCTTTTAGACATTAATCGTAATGACCATGCCATCAACCATATTATGGTCAAATTATTCTATGCCAACCTCAACCTCGGACACCAAACTCCACGAAATCCGAATGACAGTGTTTGGAGTATGGTATGCGAGAAAAAGGTATGGTTTTCACTTGATCGCATTGCTCATATTCTAGGATCCCCAAACATTGGTAGAAAGCTTGGGGAAATAGATTTCAATCCTCATATTCGTGGCAATATAAATCATCAATTTTTAGAGGATGAGATCAATAACCAAGATATCAAATCCACCTCCTTAAGACCAAGAGCTAGGCTTTTACACAAAGCCCTTATGAGGACCATTACCCCACGCACCGGCTCCTATGAAATAGTGTACCTGCGTAACTACCGAGCACTATATGCTATATGGGGAAATATTAAAGTAAATTGGGTGCAATTGATACTTGATGAATTTCTTTCCTTCAATAATGGGAAAATGAGAACGATATATTTTGGCGAGTACATAATGCGACTTCTCCTAGATGTTGATACGCCACTACCGAACTCGAAAAATACGATGGTTCATCAAATCAACCATCGAACTATAAGCCTCATGCAACTACCGGTAAGGCCTCCTCGTATCATGTCTCTAGCCAAATGGGAAGCACGTCAACAAGAACCTCACCCACCTCAACCTCAAGCTCCACAACAAGAACCTCTTGATCAAGATGATGAAATCCGTCTTGTTCAGCCAGATTTTACTACAAATCAATCGTTGGGAATTCTATCAAGGAATCAACAAATCCTAGATACTCGTCTTAAAAAGGTTGATCACAAACTTGATAGGCTAAAAGGGTTCTTCAACAAACTATGGGATGCCATTTCATGCGCCAGCACCACTTCTGCTTCTACCTCACGCGGCAAGCTCCCAGCACCAACGTTCACGTGGACATCTTCCGAGGAGAATCCGAGCAGCAGCACTAGTGGTAACAGTGGTGGTCAAGGAGGAGGAGCTTTTAGACAACCAACCGGTGGCCCTGTTATTCGTGAACCAGAAGGAGAACATGAAGACTCTTATAATTGGGACAGGGATCCTTGATCATTTTGATGGTTTGATTTTCGGAACTCTTTATTAATTTTCAAACACTTCTGAAAAGGCTTGTATAAATAGCCGTCTTTTATTCGTGATACTCTATGGTTTGTATAATTCACACTATGGTTAAGCATGCATGTGGTTGCTTTGTTTGACAATTATATACTTCTACAAACTATTACTTCCTTTTTGTCGATGACAAAGGGGGAGAAAAGTCTATGTCACTAACTTTGTTTTGTAGGAAAGATAGTGCATATATTCAGGTGGAGGAAAGATAATTACATCTCTACAAACATAAGTATTGTAATCAATCAAAAAGGGGGAGAATGTTGATATGCTATATTTTGATCAACGACAAAGTGCTTCAACAAAAAGGAAGAGATATGTGCAAAGCTAAAGGAAGGACTATGAAGACCAAGGATATCATGAGTACTTATTATATATATAAGTCTTAGACTTAGTTTTATTGTTAAAATCTATCCTCAAGAAGCTTGTACAAATACAAGAATACATTTCATAACTTAAAATTTTAGTCAAGTGTTCACTGTGCAGAAACTAACAGTTCAGTCGACTGAACAGGAAATTTCAGTCGACTGAACCTGTTACAGAATTACAACATGCACAGTTTTAGTCGACTGAAATTCCTTGTTCGGTCGACTGAATTCAAACCTGCGATTTTTTTATGAAAAGACACCTTCTTCTTCCCAGGAGTTGCAACTATTCTCCAATGGTAATGGATGCAACTCTTGCTTGGATCTTTTGCAAATAGATACACCTCTTCTACACCTATAAATACATGATTCTATCATTTGCAAATTATGAATTCTAATTACTTTAATCTCTCTATTATCTTGATCATATTTTCAGATTTCTTAAGTTTTCAAAAGCAATCACAAACCACTTCAATTGCTTGAATCTTCGATTTATCTTAAATACTCTTTTGATTCATAGCAAATTATATTTCCTAAATCTTCATGAACACATTTCATATTCTTGAGGATAAGATTATTGGATAGTTGTACTCAATTAGACTCATTATTGTTATCAAGAACACAAGTCAGAAAAACTCTTTGTATCTAGTTAAAGTCCTCTTCGGTAGTTAAGGCAAGAAATCCCGTTCAGTTGTTCGGGTAAGTTGTAAACCTATTCCTCGGGGTTAAGTGAGGGTTGTTGGTTAGTTGAATTCCTAAGAGGAGCTTAGGGACTGGACGTAGGACAAGAGGTCCGAACCAGTATAAAGTCTTGGTGTCTACTTTACTTACTGCTTATTGGTATCTACCTAGATCATTCCACTATTCCATATTATACGATCCTACCGCATAGCTTCTTTCAGATTTCACATATCAAATCTATAAAGAATTATAGCAGATTTCAAATCGAAGTAGTTTCGGGTATTTACTGATACCCGACCCCAGTCTCTTCGAATCCAATGTCATCTTAAATCCAAGTTGTTTAGGTGAAAACAAATCAATTTATACTCAGAGTAACATGTTTGCAAAGCGATTCTAATTCAAGTAGATAATCCTTATCCAAACACTATAACACATAGCATCTCAATCACATACCAAGGATAACAAATAATTCAAGGCATTCAAAATCATTCAATCATTCTTAAGCAAGATTAATTAGTCATACCATTTCTAATTAATTTAAATAAATAAATTTATTCAATCACCTTTTAGTCCTTCTTTCATAACATTAATTAATTATAAACCATTAATTAATCATCCCTTAATCTCCTCTTTAATTCCATTAAGAAATTAGCCTTTAATTAATAACACAAATTAATTAACCTTTAACTATTCACATTAATTAACCTTTAAGTATTCTCATTAGTTAATTAATTATATTGACCCTAAATTAATTACTCTATTACTTATCCTATAATACTTACTTTGATTAATTATCTTTTAATTAATCCCATTCACTGGCCGCCCCTTAATCAATTTCCTTAATTAATCAATCCTTTAATTAATTACACTAAGTAATTAATCCTTAATTACTTTCCTTAAGTAATACTCTTTTTATCACTTTCATCAAGTAATTATCCCATTGGTTAATTACCCTCAATTAATTAACCTTTAACTATTAATTAATTTAATACATTCTACATAACAATCATCCACAAGCAAGAATTATTAACCCCTATTATAATTAATTTAATTAATTCAAATTAAATTTATTACTTAAGAATTAATCAATTAACCCTACTTAATTGATCATTAATTATTACTTCATCAATTTATTAATCTTTTATTAACTAATTAATTATCCCTTAACTATTAATTAATAAGCCTTAATTATTAATTAATAAAACTTAATTACAAATTAATTAATCCTTAATAACCAGTGAATTAATCTCTAATTACTTAATTAATTAATCTCTAATTACTAAATTAATCATTCTTAATTATTTCATTAGTCTATTCTTAATTACCAGTTAATTAACCTTTAATTAATTAATTATAACCTTTAATTATAAATAATTAATCCTTAATCATTAGTTAATTAAATTAATTAATTACTCTTAATTAATGACTTAATTAATCCTTTATCATTAATTAATTAATTAAATTAACTAATTATACTTAAATTACTTCATTAATTTAATTAATCTCAACACATTAAAACCTTAGTTGACCTTAAGATAAAACATTATCCTTATTAATGACTAATTATCAATAACATATTTAAAAAATTTAACTTAAAAATTATCTTCCTTAATTAAATTATTTAATTTTAGATTTAAAATAAGTTAAAAATTAACTTAACAAATTTAAGTTAAACAAATTTTATAACTTCTCAAATCCAATATTAAAGAAACATTTATTATATATAAAGAAATTTATATAAAAACATGTAGCCTAACCGAGATCAATACTGAGTTTCCCTTCTTCTTTTCCATTTTAAAAAACTTAGTCTTATTTTAGTTAAATACCTGTAGCATGATTTTACTCACGATCTACTCGAGTTTTACTCGAGTTGCCTTACCCAAATAGCCGAGCTTCCCTTCGAGACAACCCACAACCCAAAAAACTGACACCAAACTACCCCATGCACATGCACCGTCGATCACCAGAGCTCCAACCTCCAAGACCTCTGCCCACAGATCACCCTCGACCCAATGTTGTCATCCGACCACCAAGAAGCACACATCAAACTCTAAAATGAAATCGAGTTACCTCGATCAAATAGGCACAACAACCAACGCCAGAAAATCACCTAGAACTCCCAATGTCGATCACCGGCACCCCTATAACTTCGACCACACCTTGCCGACCTTCCACACTGCCATTTCCCAAAGTCTCGAGCCACTTGAATCGCCAGAGACGTTACAGTGACCCAAAATTCTAGCTTCGACACAACCTAGGGTTAAAACCTTGTTCGACCCACCGCCGCCACCACAGTGGCTTAAACCTACTTCCAACATTTTTGCCAACATCCTCGATCACCAACCCTAATTTAGCAAAAACCCCAACTTTCCCAGGTTCACCCATCACCAGAAAAATCCCAAATCCTATTTTCTGGTCAAAGCCCAATTTCTTACTCGAGATCGAACTAAAAATTTTGATTTTTATTTTAAAAATCATATTTCACAAAGTCGATTCAAGTTATATTCTTGAAACAAAAAATTATAATGTTCGATTTTAACATATTTAAAGGAAATTTTACTGTCTTTCCATTTTCCAAATAAACATCCAATTAATTTACTTAAATTCATTTTTAAGACTTAATCTATGACTAAACAAACATTTCTTTTTTGGAAACTAAACCTTATTAGAGATCAGAAGAAAAGATAATGAATTTTGACCTAAACTTTGTAACTCTATAACAAGAACAGAGAAGAACATGAATACATCATACATGCACACCTGAATATATTCATATATACAGATATTACACTTATATATACACACGCAAAGCATCATGCACCTAAGAAATTCACAAGCACGGATTTTATTTACCTAAATTTTTTAAATGAAAGTTTTACACACCTATTATAGAGCTTTTGAAACAGGTTTGAATTTTGAAACTTGAACTGTTTTGATTCCTGAAAAGCTTGTTACTGGAAATCCTTTGCTGTTGCTTTGAATAATGAACTGGAATCACTTGAAATCCAAAGCTAGTTGTTGTTGAGAAGGTTTAAATTTGAAGCAGAGATGATCTTGCTTGATTCTTCTTAGGTAGCTTTCCTTAATCTCAGGTTTGAAAAATGTTAACAGCTTTTATTTGAGTTTGAGAATTGGTTACAGGCTTATGTTTGATTTGTTTGAAAATGTTTACAAGTTTGTATCTTAATTACAGGCTTGAGTTTTTTTTCTTCTTTGCTTTTGAAAAGAGAAGACAGGAAAAGAAATGGAGAAGAGGAGTTAGGAGTTTATATATTGTTAATTAAGATTTATTTAAAATAAAAGAAAATAAAAACAATTTGTGACACTTATTAATTTCCTTAACATTTGTCAATTTCACTATTTAGTCATATTACACATGTATTTACCATGATTTAAAAGCTAACACTTGTCATTAAATATTTTTAATTATTTTTAAATGTTAATAAAAAGCTTTTAGTATTAAGTTTCCTAATTTATAAATAACTTTCTTAACTTATATAAATAAACCCCTTTTTCAAAGAAAATAAATACAAATTAATTATATTCTAAATAAAATCACATATAATATATTTTAAAATCCAAAATATATTTAAGATATATATCTTTTGGAATTTCAAAATTTAAATCCAATTTCAAATTCGAACTAAAATTCAATTTAAAATCTAATTTAAAATCAACTCAAACATATATATATATATATAAACAAACACAAATTAAATTTGTAAATAATTATTCTATTTAAAATCTATATATATAAACAACACGTTATTATTTTGGTTTGAAAATAACAATTTTGACAATTTTAAATAATTAATAGAGGAGATTATCACATTTTAAATTGTTTAAAATTCCAAGATATCACATTTCAAGTTATAAAAGCAATCTCCTTATCATTACCATTATCTTCTGAATCCTGATTGTCGGTTGTAGCATTAAATGCTAATGATTTCTTTTCGGTTGTCTTGCTTTCCTTCCTGCCCTGCTAATGTACTTCATAGGACATTAGATTGCCAATTAACTCTTTAATTTTTAATGTACTAATATCATTAACCACTTTTATTGCTAATGTCTTTTGATCTCATTTTGAAGATAATGAATTAAGAATTTTTCTAATTTGATCTTCTTCAAAAAAATGTTTATCTAATGATACTGATGAATGAACTTGATGCAGCGCACCATGTTAAGTCATCCGCCTTAAGTCGCTCGATGGCCTTAAGTCGTTCGCTTGCTTTAAGTCGCCCGCGACATAACGAGATAGATGATGCAGTGGAGGATGATGCAGCCTACAGCGAGTTATGCCTTGAGTCGCGATATAGCGAGTTATGTCTTGAGTCTCCTACTCTTAAGTCGCCTGCCGACCCAAGAAATCAAATCCGCATTGCTTATGTCGCTCCTACCTTAAGTCGCTTGCATCATATGTCGCCTGCTTCCTTAAGTCGTATGTCGTTTAAGTCGCCCTGAAGCTGTGCTATCTTTTTAGGCTGTATGTCGTTATATTATATGATGTTGTGTCTCATTGTTGTTGTGTTGTATTTTCCTTATGTCGTATGTCGTTATGTCGTGTGATGTTGTAATTCGTGTTGTAATTTTCTTATGTCGTATGTTGTTATGTCGTGGATCGTTGTAACCTGTATGTTGTTAGGTCGTGTGTCACCTGTGTTGGGTCGTATGACGTTAGGTCGGCTGTGTTGAGTTGTAATTTCCTATAAATAGGGGTGTGTTGTCATTGTAAAGGGAGTTGATTTTGAATAAAAAAATTATGTGAGCTTTTACCACCATAGCTGATGTTGAGTGTGATCTCCTTCTTCTTTCCTTCTTTGGGTTATTCGTGCGTGAATCAACGAAGTAGAAGCCAATTCTAGGTATCACTTACGAGTGATCAACGATTGAATTATAGATGTTTCAACACGGTATCTTGCAAGATCAACGGGTTGGAGATAGCTAGATTCTGGCATCGTCACGATCAACGGAATTGGGCATTTATCATTCTATCGGTTTATTTGACACGAAGTCATAATTTCATGGGAAGATCCTGAATAGGTTGCGAAAGTTTGAATCTATACTATTAGAGCCTACTATAAGCTGCGTCACTTTTTGGTATCAAAGCTAGATCGAACGCGACAATTGTATCAAAGTTAAAGTAGAGATCGAAGCATCAATTTGTATCAAAGTTAGAACGGAAACGAGAAACGAGATTGCGTCACTTATTTAATGATCATGCCTCCAAGACGTGCTAATCGCTATCATAATGTTGAAAATTTGTATCGGAGACAAGAAGCTGAGCAGATGGAGCAGTGTATCAATGAAAATTTCAAGGAGGGTGTTGAAAAGTTGGAGAAATTGATGAATGACATGAATCGAAATCAAAGCAGAACGTCACCAGTTTCGAACCAAAGTGGAATCTGGGTTTCACCATCGGTTTCGAGAGAAAGGAGGATGTCACCCCAGTCTTATCGAGATAGGAGAGAATCATTAGTTTCAATGATGCGAGACCGCCATGGGTATCAAAATGAAGAGGGAAGAACTCAACGTGGGTTTGAGAATGAACCATATCATGATGTTGAAAGACAGGGTAGAAGGGACATGCATGGTCGGGATCGATATCGAAATACATATGATTTTGAGGAGGATGGTGATGGAGGTAGTATTCATTATCGAAATCGAGGCCAAGTGTGAAATCAATATCTGGATTTGGAAAATGATCGTAAATTGGAATCAGGTATGAGGATGGAAATTCCAGAATTCAAAGGTGGTATGCAAGCAGAAGAATTTCTTGATTGGTTGTCAAATGTTGAAGAAATTTTGCAATTCAAGGAGGTGCCGGAGAATCGCAGAGTCTAATTAGTTGCTACAAGACTAAGGGGAAGAGCTATGGCTTGGTGGCAACAAACTAAACTAACTCGGGAGAGAATGGAAAAATCAAAAGTTGTCACTTGGGAGAAGATGAGAAAGATGATGAAAGCAAATTTCTTGCCGTATAATTATCAATATCTTATGTATCAACGTTTCCAGAATTTGAGATAGGGGACGAAGACAGTGAATGATTATGCAGATGAATTCTATCAATTGATTGCAAGGAATGATATTATGGAAACATAGGAACAGCTAACGGCTAGATATATTGGAGGGTTACGAATGCAAATTCAAGACATGGTGAATATGTTTAATCCAATGTCTATTGCTGAAGCACATCAGAAAGCTCTAGCTTGGGGGAAACAAAGGAGACGGGGAAGTGGTGTGTTTGTGGGTTCTAACAATCAGAACAAGGGTGCTAGTAGCGGTGCTAATGTTCCCAAGGCAGTCAATAAACCAATTGTCAATGAAGCCGCTAAAGCAAAGGTCAACAACAGTATCAAGTGTTATAATTGTCAGGAGTTTGTCCATAAAAGTAATGAATGTACAAAGCCAAAGAAGAGAGCATTAGTTGTAGAGGAATGTGAGTATGAGGATGTGGAAGCTAAATTTGATTATTCTCAACCATCGAAGTTTGATGAAGATGAAGAAGTTGTGTCAGGAGATGAAGGGTGTAACTTGATGATAAGGTCTAGTTTAGTGCCAAAGCATGAGAATGATTCTAGTTGGTTGAGAAGCAATATCTTTCAGTCTACATGTACTATCTTGGGAAAGGCTTGTCGATTTGTTATTGATGCGGGAAGCTGTGATAACATTATTTCTGAAGAATACGTCACGAAGTTAGGGTTGAAGACTGAAAAACATTCTAGACCTTATAAACCGGCATGGCTAAAGAAAGGTGGAGAAGTGACAGTGGGAAGACAGCATTTGTTACATTTTCTATTGGGAAGAAGTACAAAGATGATATTTGGTGTGATGTTGTGGATATGGATGTGTGTCATCTACTATTGGGAAGACCGTGGCAATATGATAGAGCTGTACAACATAATGGTCGCACCAACAGCTATAGTTTCATGTTCGAAGGAACTCAAATTACCTTAGTTCCTAAGAAGCGTGAACAAAGTGAAAGCAAGTCAGAGAAGAAAGTGGAATCAACTATTCTATTGTCTACGAGAGAATTTGTTGAAGAAGTGAAAGATAGTGCTGAATTTTTTATGTTGATTGGGTATGAAACAAGTGAAGATATTGAAATTCCTACGGAGGTTAGACCGGTGTTAAATGAATTTGAAGATGTCTTTCCTGTGGAATTGCCCAAGGAATTACCGCCACTGAGGGATATACAACATCAAATTGATCTAGTGCCAGGTGTTGTTTTACCGCATAGGCCACATTATCGTGTGAGTCCGAAAGAGCATGAAGAGTTGAGGAGACAGGTTGAGGAGTTGCTTGAGAAAGGGCGTGTTCGAGAGAGTCTCGGTCCTTGTGCTGTACCAACTCTGTTGGTACCATAGAAAGATGGTTCATGGAGAATGTGTACCGACAGCAGGGCTCTCAACAAAATAACTGTTAGATACATATTTCCTATGCCAAGACCTGATGATATATTGGATCAACTCAGTGGGTCTGCAATCTTTTCGAAGATCGATCTTAAGAGTGGTTATCATTAGATTCGCATAAGACCAGGTGATGAATGGAAGACAACATTCAAGACTCGGGAAGGACTATATGAATGGCTGGTCATGCCATTTGGTCTATCTAATGCACCAAGTACATTTATGAGGGTGATGAATCAAATTTTCAGACCTTACATCGGGAAGTTTGTTGTAGTCTACTTTGATGGTATCTTGATATATAGTGCAAGCACAGAGGGGCACATTCAAAACTTGCGAATGGTGTTAACTATTCTTCGTCAAGAACAGTTCTATGCAGCGATGAAGAAATGCGTGTTCATGACGCTAAGTGTTTTATTTCTGGGTTATGTTGTGTCGAAGGACGGGATACAAGTGGACCAGAGTAAAGTAGCCGCAATCATAGATTGGCCACAGCCCAAAACTATAATAGAAGTCAGAAGTTTCCATGGGTTAGCTTCATTTTATCGAAGATTTATACCACACTTTAGTAGTGTGATGGCTCCTGTTACTGATTGTATGAAGGGAAAGAAGTTTTCATGGACGAAAGAAGAAGGATCTGCTTTTGAGCAAATCAAGGAACTTTTAACCTCAGCACCGATTCTAGTGTTGCCAGATTTTCAGTTACTATTTGAGTTACATACGGATGCATCGAAAGTTGGAATTGGAGGAGTGTTGAGTTAGAAGGGTCTTCCAATCGCCTATTTCAGTGAAAAACTTTCTGCAGCAAAGATGAGATACAATACTTATAATGTGGAGCTTTATGCTATTGTGTAGGCTGTGAAGCATTGGAGACATTACTTGTTCCACAAAGAGTTTGTTTTGTATACGGACCATGAAGCGTTGAAACATTTACAAGGGCAGAATAAAATTGCAGCTAGGCATGCATCGTGGATAGCTTATTTGCAACAATTTACATTCGTCGTAAAGCACAAGTTTGTAGTAACTAATCGCATCGCAGATGCATTGAGTCGGAGGGAGAATTTATTAACAACCATGCGAGTAGAGGTGATGGGTTTTGACTTACTTCCAGATCTTCTTACTTCAGATTCATATTTTTCCAAAATCCTAGACAAAGTCAAGCAGGGAAGCATGGAAGGATATATGCAGGTTAAAGGTTTTCTATTCAAAGGAAATCAGTTGTGTATTCCAGATTGCAGTCTACGAATGAAAATCATCAAAGAATTACATGAAGAAGGACACGTGGGCCGCGACCGTACTATGCAGTTGATCTCAAAGTCTTATTTTTGGCCGTCAATGAGGAAGGAAGTTGAAAAGTTTGTTCAGATGTGCCATATTTGTCAAGTTTCAAAGGGAACCGCAACAAATGCAGGTTTATATATGCCGTTGCCCATACCTACTAAACCATGGGTGGATATTAGTATGGACTTTGTATTGGGTTTGCCGAGGACGTAACGTGGCAATGATTTTATCTACGTAGTGGTTGATCGTTTTTTAAAAATGGTACATTTTATTGCATGCAAGAAGACGGCAGATGAAGTTAATGTTGCATAGTTATACTTCAGAGAGATCTATCGTCTTCATGGGTTGCCTAAATCTATTGTATCGGACAAAGACACTCATTTTCTGAGTCATTTATGGATGAGTCTATGGAGAATGGTCGGGACAAAGCTGAAATTTAGTAGTGCTTATCATCCACAGACGGATGGACAGACAGAAGTTGTGAATAGATCCCTAGGTAATCTATTGAGATGCCTCGTGAATGACAATTTGAAGAGTTGGGAATCCAAACTGTGTCAAGCTGAGTTTGCACAGAACCATGCAGTTAATCGTAGCATTGGGTTTAGTCCATTCCAGGTCGTGTACTCGACAATTTCTAAGGGACCATTGGATTTATCTATCGTACCACAGCAGAAAGGAGTGATCAAACAAGCTAGTGATTTTGTGAATGAATTACAAGAGTGCTACAAGGTTGTGCAGGAACGATTTCTTAAGGCGAATGAGAAATATAAGCAATTCGCAGATATTAAATGACATAATTTTGAGTTCAAAGAAGGAGATTTTGTATATGCAGTATTGACTAAGGATCAGTTTCCTATTGGTGATTACAACAAGCTAGCTGCTATAAAGATTGGTCCTTTGGAAATCGTGAAAAAGATTAATGAGAATGCTTATCAGTTAAGATTGCCGGATCATATCCATACTGCTGACGTTTTCAACGTCAAACACTTGATTCCATATCATGAGAATGAGTATGTCGAAGAAGAGGAAAGTGTAAATTCAGGGTTGAATTCTTTTCAACCAGGGGAGGATGATGCAGTGCACCATGTTAAGTCGTCCGCCTTAAGTCGCTCGATGGCCTTAAGTCGTTCGCTTGCCTTAAGTCGCATGTGACATAACGAGATAGATGATGCAGTGGAGGATGATGCAGCCAACAGCGAGTTATGCCTTGAGTCGCGACATAGCGAGTTATGTCTTGAGTCGCCTACTCTTAAGTCGCCTGCCGACTCAAGAAATCAAAGCCGCATTGCTTATGTCACCCCTACCTTAAGTCGCTTGCATCTTATGTCGCATGCTTCCTTATGTCGTATGTCGCTTAAGTCGCCCTGAAGCTGTGCTATCTTTTTAGGCCGTATGTCGTTATCTTGTATGATGTTGTGTCGCATTGTTGTTGTGTTGTATTTTCCTTATGTCGCATGTCGTTATGTCGTGTGATGTTGTAATTCGTGTTGTAATTTTCTTATGTCATATGTTGTTATGTCGTGGGTCGTTGTAACCTGTATGTTGTTAGGTCGTGTGTCACCTGTGTTGGGTCGTATGATGTTAGGTCAGCTGTGTTGAGTTGTAATTTCCTATAAATAAGGGTGTGTTGTCATTGTATAGGGGGTTGATTTTGAATAAAAAAATTGTGTGAGCTTTTGCCACCATTGTTGAAGTTGAGTGTGATCTCCTTCTTCTTTCCTTCTTCGGGTTATTCGTGCGCAAATCAACGAAGTAAAAGCCAATTCTCGGTATCACTTGTGAGTGATCAACGATCGAATTGTAGATCTTTCAACACGGTATCTTGCGAGATCAACGGGTTGGAGATAGCTAGATTCCGACATCGTCACGATCAACGGAATTGGGCATTTATCATTCTATCGGTTTATTTGACACGAAATCATCATTTCGTGGGAAGATCCTGGATAGGTTGTGAAAGTTTGAATCTAAACTATTCGAGCCTACTATAAGCTGCGTCGGAACTATATCTTGAAATCTGGAATACATGTTAGAATTACACTTTTGGTTTCATTTTAAACAATTGAAACTAACTAGTTAGCATGGAAATTTTTATATATTTTACTCTACTAGTGCCCTCATGTGTAACTTCTAATGTTCTTCAAATTTCATATGTAGACTTGCAAATAGAAACTCGATTGAATTCATTTTTATCTAAGGAACATAATAAAATATTCATGACCTTAGAATTATTAAGTTCTTGTGTCTTTTGTCCGGTGTCCATGTTGAGTATTCAGTTTGAGATTCAGTGTACTCATTTTGTGCAATATTCCAAATATCTAAACCATCAGACCATAAATAGATCTTCATCCAATATGACCAATAAGTGTCACTACCACTATTAAATAGTAGGGGTCTAGCAGTTGATTGTCTATATACAAAAGTGTGAATAAGTGTACTAACAATATTACTAGCTATTTGTACTTTTCAAAAATAAAATTATGAATCTTTTGAAAACCTAATGCTCTGATACTAAATGTGGATTAAAGTGTAATGGATCTTAAGGATATTTTAACACTAAAGGGAAGGGCCTTGTGGTTTATAACTTTTATGAGTTTTTTAACTTTGTTTCAAGTTTTGAATCAAATTACAAATTATCAACATAGATTTATACTAATGAAGCAATCACCGTTGCAATCACATATAACGATAAAAGAAATGATAAAAATTAAGTAAGGGAGATGACACCAAGAATATTTATACTGGTTCAGAATAACCAATCCTACATCCAGTCCTATACAATATTGTATATGTTTCTTTTCAATCGTTTACTTTAAATACGTAGCAAGCAAACTAGAGTACAATCCCGATTTCAAGGCTACGAGACACACTCTTCTATCTTGCCAGTCCAGGGCAAACTCCCTTGATTTAACGGGCAACAAGATCACCCAACTAATTTGAACTGGAAACAGGCAAATCTACTTGATTTGAACGGCCAACAAGCATATCCAAACAAATAAGAGTAGAGTTTTTGATTTCCAAATACAAACGCTTTTACTTGGGATATAATATATCTTATAGCCATTCTGATAGAGGTTTGATTTTGAGTTTGTAGAAAATTGCTTCCGAAATTGTTAATAATTTATAGAGAAACAATCTAGTAGAGTATGGATTGATTATATTTGGATTTTGAAGAACACAGAAAGTAGTCTTCATGGAATATTTCAAGAGAATAAGGAGTAAGAAGAAAGTAAGAAAACTAGTAAAATTCGTTTGCACTCCTCTTTATATGGTAAATGAAAAGAAGTATCCATTCATAAAGAGGTGCGTCCAAAAGGCACTTATTTTCTAAAACTAAAAAAAGCAACCAAACGTCACTATATCGACATATCTAAGAGGGCTATGTTGACATAACCTTGTTAATTTTAAAATATGATTATTATTTTTTTAATTTTTTACAAACTTCTAAATTTTTTTAAAATAATTTTAACAAAATTTTTAAATACTTTGAACACATAAAAACTTTTATAAAATATTTGTAAAAATATATTTTTAATTTAAAATAATTTATTTTGATTAAAATATCAAAAATTAGAAATTTGTGATTAAAATCCGAATCTGCTATCAGGGGCTTTAAGAATTTTTTTCTAATTACTCATACTAAAGACTTGAGCTCTTCAAGACTTTTTCTCCTAAACTCATAAGTTTTGATCATCATCTCTAAATTTTTATTCTTGGTCTTTATACCGACCGGCCTTTAAGTTTAATCATTTTGTATCTGTGTAATATTTTTGCAATATATACTATACAACTTGAGAAAACATCAGTATCTATATTTATATGGTTATATTTCATCAAAATAAATATATGAGGTATTAATAGTTATTACTATAGGTAACCTGGATAGAGTTGTGGCCAAGCTAAAATGAACGTTTCGTCGGCCGACAAAAAGCAGTAGTTGAACAACTTATGACACGTTCGGGGTAGCTGCAAACTATTGGTTACAACATTGAACCACAAGAGCGACCCTAGCCTAGGAGATCTAGAAGGCAAAGTGGGTCGCACTCTAACAAGGGATCCTATCAAGAAAGTCAAAGGGTTAGAAAAAGGAATTCTTGAGAGATGAAAAAGAAATAACTTAACTTGGAGTTGGACAAGGAAGCGGTTCAGTGCCAAACCAAAACAGAGACGATGCCGAACCGGGGATAGCAGTAGAAAATGCTTCTCTTTTCCTTATTGAAATTGTGGCCAATGGAGGACAAAATGATTGCTGGGATCAATGTAGGAGCCATAAACATGCTTGAAATTGAAGATTGAGTTATCATATGCAGGATGAAGGAAATTATTCCCCTTAAAAGGAGAGGACGGACTATCATTGCCAATTACTCGGATTGGAGGATAAGATAGATCGAATAATTGGATAACGTACTTGATGAGAACAAGTAAGGCGGGGAATTAGAGTTAGATTTAGCAGTACCTTCTCCCTAGGGATAGAACTACCAAAAACCTTATAGATTTTAGGATGCCTGCTATGGAGCCATATAAAGGACTAACTTACCCCATAGTACATTAATAATGGTATACCTGGCACATGCTGATGAGTGAGCTATAGAGAAAGTATGGTGAAAATGCTTTCCTCAATTCTTGATAAACTTAGTCATCCTATTGTTTTGTCGTCTTCCCTCGGTATAAATTCATACCTAGGCAACATTGATGGAGAAGTCTATTAGTCAATTCCAGGTATAAAAAAATATGAGTACTCATTATCTAATAAGGAGCAATGGGAAGATGAGTCGTTATGGTAGTACTTGTATTGATTTAATGTCGCAGCAGTTGGAATTCAAAACACAGATGAAAGGTTTGCCTTGATGACCTTGTATGGTGGAGTGTACCCTAGAATAAAGTTTGCTAAAATATCAACAATGGAGAAACCAGCCATATTGGAGGATTTAATCTATGAGGTGGCAAAGTATATGAGGTTGGGATGTGCTGCATCAGAAAGATAGCTTGATATAACTATTAGATAATGGTCTAGTAGTGACTACAAATGATGTTGGAAAAAATGGAGGATTCCTTAGACTCATCGAGCAACAGCACTACTGTAGGTCTAGAGAGACCAAGTATGGAATTCTATTTGTAACACATCAAGAATGGACACGAAGGAGCAAGTAAGGCAGAAAGGAGTCATGGATCTGGACTTCCATAAACTAAATCGGCTAGGGCTCGAACCAAAGCAGACCGATGTAGAAATGATCAGTACTAAAACAATGACATATCCCATGCTAGACCAAGAGAGGATGTCTCATTAGAAGTCAACGCAAATGTTGGAACCACACACTTACATCAGATATGCAGCTAGCCCTCGAATTTTAAGACACTAGTCATGGAGTAATATGATGGAAAAACCAACCTTTAAAAACATTTGAGGAGCTACATTCAGCATATGGAAGCAGTTGGAGGTATGAAGGAGGTAAAAGGATGGAGAAAACTTACAAAATAATCTTGCATGGTTCCGCACTATAGCAGCCACTATGCGAAAACTTAATGAACGGACTTTCCTTGTGGTTGTTGTTTCAGGAATTAATAGGAAAATGGAGCTTTATAGAAAACTAAAGAAAAATCCAACTACTAACTTGGAAGACTTTAACTATTGGGCCGAAAAGTTTATACGCTTGAAAGATTCTGACATCGAGGCAAGACTAACAAATGCCAACTAGGTTGAAAACGAAAAGCCTTAGGACGGAGGCATGTGAAAGATGGATAATAGGATTGGATAAAGGAAACACTTCAGAAGATAGGGCTAGTTTCCATGTTCAATAATTACGAAAACTCCATAAGAAATCTATCTCCCTACTAGAGAAGCCATAGGTTGTGGTAAATCAAGGATTAGAGAGTCAACAACCATAAAGATAGGAACCAATAAATCTCACACATTCCTTGAGATTGGTGGTCATAAGACCAATGGATGTAGATAACTCTCCCAGGTATATTCTAGGCTAAAATGGAAGGTAGCTTCAATAAGAGTGCCACAAAACTCTACACCGTAATCCCTTGACAGAATCAAGTCATTGTAGAGGAAGACTGTAACACTCCGTAAAATCAACCATAAGTAAATTGGATAAATTAATTAAAATAAGACAGGAGTAAAATTGGAAATTATGCAAAAGTTGGAATTTGACCCTGAAGGTTATGTCGTTGCAATCATGGAAAAATTTCGATCAATTTCCATATATAATATCTTGAAAATGGAGCTCAAATGGAAAAGTTATGGATATTGAAGTTTTTGAATTCAAAATAATCTAAACAGAATTCAAATTCAAATAATTAAATTATTCTTAAATTTCAAATTCGAAAGTTAATGCTACTTAGATTTGGGGTTTAAGTAAACAGTAAAATCAATGTTAACGTTAAATATTAATTAAGTAATATAATAATTTAAACAGTGGCTGAAAATTAATGTTCCTAAAATAAATAGGACGGTCGACCCCTTAACCATGACCGGTCGACCTATAATGGTCAACTAGTGGTAGAGGGGCGATTGACCGCTTATTGATAGTGGCGGCTATGGTTTTGGCATTTTTAACATTTTGGATTTAATTATTTAGATCCAACAGATCTGCTACTTCTCACCACTATAAATAAGTCCCTAGACCCATCACTTTTATTCAGATAATATTTTAGGAACTTAGCAAAGCTTTGTCAGTTAGTCGATTGAAAGATTCAAAAAACTCCATTATGGTTTCAGAGAAGAAATCCTATAGATCTTTTACTATTTATTTTATCAGCTTCTTCTCCTCCAAAACTTTAATTTTCTATATCAAACATATATAAAAATCCCTTGATGTATATATGCATTAAAAAGAACTGACCTGATAAGAGATTGTCAAAGACGTGTCAAATCAAAGGAGGCAAAGCTAAGAATATACTATGAGTGGAAATCTTGGCTTTTCTATTTTAGTAGTTGATTAGTGTAGTTAGGGTTTAAATATGTCTTAGGGAGTTTTTATTTTTGAAAACATCATATTATAAACCCCTAAAATTCCTTCAATATGAAATATCAATTCTATGTTGGAATCTCAATTGTTTATGTCAAAATAATGAAACTTGTATAGATTTGCAGTTTTCATAATTTTACCTTCGATTCCACTCCTTATTCTTTTTCTTTGAATTTAATTAAAAAGTTTTGATTAAGGAATAGTGTGTAAGGTATGAATTTATTCATAGTTTGCAACGCTGATTCCCATGAATTAAACAGAAATTCTTTGTTTATTTTTATGTGAAAAAGTAGTTGAATAGAGCGTAAAATTAGGACTGTAAGTTTCTATTATCAATATATTCCACTATTTTTATGCAATAAGCTGAGTTTAAATTTTTATTGTATATAAGGCTGTTTATCAAAATCTTTGGATATGAATATTAAAATTTTAGTATTTTTGATAATATGGAATGAGACTTGTATAATTTTTTAAAATTTGACATTTAAATGCTAGTTTAAGGCTTATATTCTGCATGCTTAGAAATTACTAGGAGTGTATTTATATACATATATTAGCATAATTAACGTATAATTGTAATGTATAATTACGTAGTTAAATGGGTTATTAATTCTATTAAATCCTCCTTAGGAAGGTAATTGATATTAAAGGCGAAATAAGAAAGATTTCTTATAAGGCCTTGATTACGGAAGCGATGAGGCATGTGATAAGATATGTAGAGTGTGATATAGATTATGACTAAGTTATAAGGATGTGAGGTCAGTCAAAAGAACATGGAAGTCTACCCAGTTAATCTGGCTACCAACAGTGTAATTTTGGGGTTGATGTCAGAATAACCTATAATAAGTAACTGAGATGATGAGAGACTAGTCTCAAATTCTGTAGGATAAATCTTCCTAGTTAATTTGGCTACCAGTACCCACGAATAGTCGGGCTAACATGAGACATCATCGTGGGATATGAGTCATAATACGAAGGACCTACTCCAAAGATTGAAGGTATTAAGTGGTTGTGTGAGGGCTTGCCACTTATCTACATAGGAAATAGTAAGTGGTTAGGTTATGGGTTTGGCATGATAGGGAATATCTCGGAAAAGAACCTGCTTCAATAGAAAGTATTATGTGGTTGAAGAGACTACATGCAATATCAGCTAGACAGTTACTAGTCAAGAGTCCGCCTTAGGATTATAGACGGTAAATGATGTTGATTTGCCTTAAATAAGGTATTAAATGATCAGAGTCTACCTAATTCCCATTAAAAGGTATCAAGTGACTTGTGTGCTATTCCTTACATTGATAAGACATTATGAGCGATAGATGTGGTCATTGGGTTGATAGCAAGTTAGATATGGGCTCATATTTGGAAAGCCTTTTATTTGAGTTTATGAAGAGCCCTTTGGCTTGCACTTGAAAAGACTTATGTTGTAAGTATAAACATACGACATATTCTTATTTGAATTATACTGCTCAAGTACTAATATAGCAAGGCTTGGGATTTTTATTCATAAATTGTTCTAACTCCCTCCGCATTACAACACAGGTTAGGAAGGACGATGCTGAAGGAGGAGACGTTGATTGCACTTGTGGAAGAAGACTATCAGTTTACTTGTTATTTTCTATTATTTTTTATGTACCCATGAAACTAAAACAATTTTGTAATTTTGGAATATTGCAGATATGTACGGTTATTGTTGGGATTCGACATTATGGATATTTTGTTGTGGTTTTAAATAACAATTTGAAATTTGAATAAAATGAGTACTATTTATTATTTTATTTTATCCTTCCGCTGTGAGATTCTGAATGTGTTGATAGATAGGTCTATATTGTTCTTTTTACCAAACAACAGCTAACTTAAAGATGGTTCTAAGTTTCGATGTGCCTTTTCTAGGTTGGAATTTAGGCTTATCTCAGGGCGGATTGTTGCATTTGGTATCAGAGCTTAGGTTACCCGATCAACGGGGATAGATATATGTATGAGTGGCATATTTGTTATTTCTGAAAGTATTTTTCATAAATCCTACTATATATAAAAACGCACACAAAAGCACTAGGAAAATATTTACTTCAGCATATAATACTATGTTAGGAAATGCAGAGGGAAAGATGGTAACTCCAAAGTTAATAAGGTAATAAATGTGCAGTAAATAGGGAGTTACAAGAATTTAATAATGATATAATGGACCAATTATTAGGATTTTTAGGCAATTATTGAGAGATAAAGAAGGCATAATAGGTAAAATTTAAATGAGTAAATAAACATCTTTAAAAATTGTTCGTTGGAATAATAATCATTTATTACGAACAATTGAAATTTATAGAAATAGCAAATAAACATCCGATGGTAATTAAATATTATAAGGCAGTATAATTGTCATTAAGGTTAATTATATAGCTTTAATTATACAAACAAAGGTTAGTGGTCCTAGCCGAATACATCAAAAATAGATAGGAGATAAGAATCTATGTGTTGTAAATAACCAAAAGTAAGGAATGGAGCAAAATGTGAAGAAGGAGTGGAGCAAGTTCCCACAAGAAGATGTATATTAATCAACACAAGGAGATAATTGGATTTTTATAAAGATCGAGTAGGGAAGAAGAAAGCTCAATAGGAAGGACAATTAAAGTCAATTTCTAAATCCAATCCCATGGAAAATAATTTGATAAAATATTTTGGGAAAATTCCTTGAAATGTTTTGAATACGTTTTGAAGGATTTATTGAGAAGTTATTTGAAAAAATAAGAAATTTGGAAACTCGTAATTTAAAAATCTTTTGAGTCAAAAATTTCTGATTAAAAGGTTTTTCGTAAAATGGATTTTTCATTTCTGAAGTTCTAGTTTAAAATTGATTGAGTTAAAAAGTTTTTGATTTAAAAAAAAAAGGATTCTTCGTTTTTAAAATAAATGTAAGATAGAGCATATGCTGGAATTGATGAGTTTTCTCCTATTTCATAAGTTCAAAATTATTATTTTTAAATTCTTTCTAAAAGGGGTGATTAGATAGAAAGGTCCTTAATTAAATTAAGGAATAGAGAATAGAAGGATAAGCATAACTAGAATAGGAGGAACGTTTCCGTATAAGGAAAATACAAAGAATTACAGCTGAAGTAGGAGCCAATTAGTTATGAGAAATATAAATAGAGGCAATAATGGGAGATTTGGATAGAAATAACATTATGAATTTATATAAAACAGGATCTGTAATCTAATTAGAAATTAATAGGATAGAAGTTATCCATGTCTACTCTACTTTTCATTGTTTAAAGTTATAAAAAGTATTTAGTCAAAGGACGGTATATTTTGAGTAGTAAAGCAATAGATGTTAATAATAATTTGAAAATAGGAATTTGGCATGCATATGAATAGATTATGATTTGATGTCTACTTGTCTTGTAATTAGAAATATCATTGAAATAATAAATGACTAAAAAAGGAAAATCTGTTATTTTGGAATGCTGCCTTTGTAATAGGTTTAAAGGGGGTTAGGTTTGAAAATTAATGGGGGTTAATAAACTTTTCATAAGTATAGGCCATAATTTCATGGACTAGCAAGTGCTGATTTCGATTTTAATATAAAACTTTATTTGTATGAAATTTATTTTGTATGTCGAAGAAGGTTTTTGAGAAGGGAAATTATTTTGCTCCTTTATGGAATTAAGCAATTATTGAATTTTTGATTCCATAATAGTTTGGGTTAATAATTCAGTTTTCAATATTTTGAACTAAAAAACCAACTATTAAAGAAATAAATCTCTATTGTAGAAATTCTTTAAAAAGGAAAAGTTGGAAAATTTTCATAGTTCATTTTGGGAAATATGCAATTTTTGAAAATTGGGAAAAAGGGTTTTCAAGTTTATATTTTTAAAGATAAAGATTTTGGATAAGATATTTTATAATTATGAAATTTTAGTTTTAAGAATGTTAAGAACTAAACCCAAAAAATTTATAGAGTAGATAGAGATCACAACCTAGGTAAGGCAATGTAAAGGTCTTAAGATATGAATAAAATAGGAATATTATGTACAACCTGATCTAGAAATTTGAAAACGGTCCCAAATATTTAATTGTAGAATATTGATAAAGTTGTAAAGATGTTACAGATTTATAATTGGATTGAAAGTTAGGTTTCCCTGGTTGATTTAGAATGTAAATTTCTATGTTTTGATTTATTTGGATTGGTCTTCATGTAGCTTCCATAAATTTTCCAATTCTAAAATATGTATAAAAGTGCGGTTTGTTTGGATTAATAAGGAATACATCAAAGAGGGAAAGATATGTGTAAGATATGGACATTCGTTTCCATAGTTTACACTGTCTATTTCAATAAAAGAAAACGAAATAATTCCTTGTAATTTCAAATGAAGCAAAAATCTTAATTTGGTTAATTTATGGAAAATTATAATGGTGATCCTCTTTAGAAGGATAACTTTGATAAATTAAAATGTTGAAAGGAATGTTCTAGTTTGGAAATTAATATATAGACACACATATAACCGCTCTTAATGTATAAAACAATAAAAATATACAAATATTTTAATTTACAATGATATTTGTATTAGTTATTATATGACAGGGATTTATGGATATTAATTATTGGTTTAAAAAGAAATAAATTTGTAACTAATAGAGAATTAAAAAGAATTAAATAGGGACTGATTAAGGAATTTAATACGATAAAGGAACTGGATCGGCATAATAAATGGATTTTGAAACCGGTAACAAGTTTAAAAGAATTTAAATGTGGATAGAATAGAGATGGTCCAACTCGGATGTTAATGATCAATTACTGTGAATATATTAACTTAAGTAACAGATGGATTGCATTTATTAGAAACCAAGAAGGAGATTAAGGAAGATGGAGAATCAAGTGGAATAACATACTAAGGGTGTTCATCTTAATTTAGTAAAGAGTATTAGGGCTTCAAAATCATTAGCACTAGTTAATGATAAATGACAACTTTTATCAAAATTTTATTTTGGAGTTTTTTTATTTTTATCACTAGTTGTCTCCTTAAGCTATTGGAAAAGCGTATGTTATGGCAGAAGATATGTTCCTTGTAACAGCCCGCAAATCCATACCCCTTGAGTTTACACTATTCTACAACAATCAACTCAAGTTGCACAGAAATACGAACCATTTGGGTTTAAGAAGAAGAGGTAGAAGAAGAGAAAACAAAATCAACATCAGAATCTGACCATCGCAACGGAGTAAAATATAATAGATAATAAATACTCTTTACTCAAAATCAAATATTATCAGTTTACATATATTACATCATCTGAGTACATCAATCACAGCTCACATCAATAACAAACAATGGATACACATCAACTCAACAGCGGAAAAATATATATACAAGTACGAGAATACGTATCGTCATCCAGCTCGTCTCCTGAGCTCCACAGCATCATACCCTGTATCCTATAATACTCGGTCTGACCCGAGCATTATAGTTAAATAACACCCGAGTCAGTCTGGAATACCAGCGTGAGAAAATCACACCCAATTGATTTTAAAGTTTCAAAAATCCTTTGAAAACAACAGCATCTCGTAAGACCACGCCACAAATAAACATGTCGGGTTTTTACCTTACGATAGCTAAAACAATTTTTATAGAAATCCTCTGATATTATAATAGGGTCTATATACAAATACTTATAAAATAGCCAAAATTGTTACATGATTAAATTCCAGCTACTAGCCACCGAAGTGGGTAATACAAACAAAACTCGTACAAGGCTCGTAGGGAAAATGGATTTCCAACAATGACTAGGCACTGGGGTACCACCTGTCACAGTACGGGGCCTAGATCACCGTACCGAGGATTACTCCCTTCATCCCCTGCAACACAAAGCCGGAACCATTCCTTACTGAACAGTCCCGAACAAGATAAACCCCGTGGTTGGCGCGACCAACCACCCACTAAGCCGAAAGATATAGAAGGGACATCTAGACAGGGGAATTATCTTGTCCTGCTTGGGCATGACCCACCTAACCTTGCTGCATATCCCCTGATTTTCAGTCATTCCCATTTGATGAGGCTTGAGGCTAAGCGTTACCTTTAGAACGTTTTCACTTAGAATGCCCATCGCCCACCTGACGATGTTTCGCAAGCATTCGTCCATACAAGTCCGTCCCGGGTTCGAACGGAACCGAAGGCACTATTCCTACTACATCCATTTTGGAAATATCCTCAGGATTAATAGCGACTAGCCCTTGCACTTCACTGCTCCATCTTCGACTCCGAACACGTTTTTCGAACGAAACGTACAAACCGGATCGAAGTGGTTTCCAAGAAATAAATCTCGATCCCGGTCTCTTCGAAACGATCAACGCAGTTGGCCAATATTGATAGTCGGTGATTTAACTATCAATTTATATTCACAAACATCCATCAAACAATAAATAATTTCCCAAATTATTTATTAACCTCAAAATATCTTCACAAGATACATTTCTATTTTTAATCTTTTGGAAACAGTTTCAAACCATCTTTCTTTCCAGAATAAACTTTTCCAAATATTTTCTATCTCCTCTGAAATCACCAAGCACAAAACCAGATTTTTAAATAATTTAAAACACTTTACCTTGAAATATATACATTTAAACATTTAAGTTAAATTACTTCAATATTTTGTAAAAATACATACTATATGAGTATTTGAAAATAAAGTTACTTAATAGAATATAAAAGTAGATTTTCACTATTGAAAACAAAATACTAGGTCACTTTTTAAGTAATTACTACTATAATAGATTTGAGAAAATACTTACTTTTGAATTTAAATATTTGAAATAATAAATTTTCTAAAACATGCTTCTTACAACAATTTTAAAACCTTTAAATTTATTTAAGAATTTACTTTAAACATGTACTAGGTTATCCAGAGAAAAATCCCAGCTTCAATCACTTAAGTCAATTTCCCAAATTGATTTCCAATTTATTCCCTTTTTAATTCAGAATCTATTAATTTCAGATCTCATTTCTTGATTATGATTTTAAAAACACCTTAACTAAAAATTTCAATTTTTAGATTTCTCAATTACTTCTTTATTCTTTTAAATAGATTTAAACTTTGAATTTTAAAATAATTCATTATTCCTTTAATTGATATAACTTAAGTTTACAATTCATCAATTTCATTTTATTCAAAATTCCATTTCTCTTCATACTCGAGGTTATTTATTATTATTTTCATATTACTTCTATTTCCTTTCAATTCCTTCTTAGTTTATTCAAACTTTCTATAATTATTTCGCTTGCAAATTACTTCCTTTTAATTTCTTTCCAACAATCCAATTCATATATTTTGGTAATTCGTTATACCCAAATATCCAATCAAACCACAACATTCAATATTTCAATATAACTCATCATAGGATATCAAATAATCACAACAGAGAATATTGAAAAATTTAAATAAATGTGAGGGGTCCAGTTGGATCCCTCCAACCTGTTTTTCCCTGCATCCACAAATGTTAGTACAATATAATATGCCAATTCCAAAATATCATACTATATCACATCAATCAATTCAGTCATTCAAACAATTATTTAAATTTTATCATTTAAATTTTAAATTTAACTGAGTGAGATTAACTCACCTTTGCTTTAAACTTGCAGTCTAATTCCATTCACTTCCATTTCAGCTCATTTTTCGATTTTTAGACCTTGAAGAAATATTTATGTAATTTATTAATATTTGAGTAATTGAACAATTTATTTTCATTTAATTAACAAATCATTTAATTATACAATTTTCCCTTAAACCATTTGGTAACTGAAATATTTAAATATGTTTAATAAACAGGTTAATCACTAAATCTACTGAAAAAAATAAATAAACTAGTAACTTTAAAATAGGTATGTGTATATCAATTTATTTTCCTGAAACTACATATACTTTTGAAACTTGAGTTATATATATATAGATCAAAACTGATTTCCTATAATTCCTTCAATCGTTTGAAATTCATATCCAAAACTAGCTCTACAATTAAAAATCTAGAGGGTAAAATTTCTTTACTGCCAAAACAACATAGTTTCTATGTATATACATAACCATATAGATTAAATAAAATAAATTAAATTAAATATACCTCACTGCACGTTCTCCCCTTCCCCAAAATCGAACCCTACCCTAACAAAATGCTACCGCATCGACCAGCCTTCCACCCAGCCTTCACGCAATCCCTAACCTCCACTATCCGATGAATACATCAAAATCTGAGCACATCGCCCCCCCTCCAAATCCTTCACGAGCGCGCGTACGCAAACCCTACTGTCTTACTGCCTTGAGGATGAAACCCCATCGCCATTAGTTGAGTCATCTCCCCCTGCCGTCCTAAATCGAACCCTACGTCGCCGCCACGGTCTGCCGCCCTTACGACTTCGCCTTTGAACCGCGAATAAGGTTGCGATGCCACAGAGCAACGCGATTTCCTCAGTGAACGGCAGAAACCGAGTTCGAACTCGATTCGAATTGTTTGATTCGATTTTGATCGATATAGAGGGGAACCAGATTCGCTTGGGAATTGGCTGCCATTATTTCCTTTTTCCCTCTGAGACGAAATAAAAAGGACGAGAGGGGAAAACTAAGGGCTTCGGCCATTAAAACCGGGATTCAGAATTGATTTGGCTTCAAATTTTTTTTTTTTTAAACGTAGGGAAGAAAACGCATGATTTTATCTCTTGGATTTGCTTTAAAGCGTGTTCGAGAAGGCTCAGCATTTAATCGACTGGAGAGTTAGCTGTTGGAAACAAAGAGAAAGAATAAGTTGTTCTCCTTATAAATTTTGAATGATAGACCTTTTTATTTGTTTACATATTTTATTTTATTTTTAATATAAGAAAGGATGGGGGACACGAAAAAAATGGTGGAGTGAAGCAGATAGGCTTCAGGGACGAGAAAAAGTTGAAATATTTTGACCAAACACAAATATGAATTATTTAAATTTTCCGATATAAATACGAGTGCGTTTATATATCGCACACTCACACAATAACTCCGATCAATACGAAATTTTAAATCTGATAATAATTCAATATTACGGGCACGATGGTACTGGTTTCATTGAATTCCGAGACAGTGCCTCGGAAGGCTATTTTTAAATTCAATTTAACTATATAAATTTCGAAACTGAACAAACAACTTCCAAATTCAATTTTAACGCTTTTACTGCCTTCACTGTCATCAATATAAATTTGATGAGCCTTCAAATTATTTTAAATCGGGTTAAAAATCCAGATTCAACATTTTATTCAAATTCAAGTTATTTAATTCAACAATTTAATTGTCAATTAAATTATGATATTTGTAATTTAAGTTGATAATTAACCTTTAAATAATTAAAATCAATTAAATATTCCGATTTTAAATGCTTGAAAATTCCGGGTCGTCACATTCCTCCCCCCTTAAAAGAATTTCGTCCCCGAAATTTACTAGTTAGGAAGAATGGTCCAATACCCGTTTACTTTTTCCTAAAAACCAAACGGTTTCTAACAATTCAACATCCTTACCAATTATCTTTTTACAAAAGACCCATTATTATTCTTATTAACTGTCCAAACCTTTCCCTAGTTTCAAACTATACCATTTATTTAACCATTCAAGTTTCAATTCAAAACCATTGCCCAAAATTTTTCTAACTCCCTAAATTCCCGAAAAATTTCGCCAGCGTCTCCTTTGCGCGGCTGACTCGGTACAACTACAAAATGGCTCTACGGCCTCCCAAATCCAAAAAGAAAACAAAAAGCCAAGTGGCTCAATCCAAATCCAAATCCAAATCCAAATCTCAATCAAATTCCATACCAAATTTAAATGCGTACCTTTTGTCGGGCAATTCAATTTTATCTCTTGAAATCAAATCCAATTTCATTTTCCCTTTTAAAATACCTGCATATCTTGCTTAGCACTAATATCCAATCACAATATCCCAAAATATTTTATCGACTTTCTTACAAAATGTCAACATCTATTCATTTCTATATTATCTTAGATTATATTTGTAATATCAATTTCCAATTAAGACTTCACCATTCCTTTTTAAGTTTAGCATAAGCATTTTATATGTTTCTTATCTTTATTTCTCTTTACCATTTGTAGTTTATACCTATTTCTATTCAAATCGATTTCCACATTACATATGTATTTCATTTATTTTCAACTTTGAACTTTTAAATTTTATCCTTCATTTATGACTAATTTAAGTCATTACTTTAATTAGTTTCATTTACTAACTTATTTTAGTTTCCAATTCTAAATAGCTTTGTCGTTAACAAAAATTTTCAAAATTTTCAAAAAATTTCTAACTCCCAAAATTTCTGAAAAATTTTGGCAGAGTCCCCTTTGTACGGAGGAGCTTTTGCAATTTGACAAAAGAGATAAATATATATACATCGACCCACACGGTCGGAAAAACCAAAAACAGTTCATATTTCCTATTTTAATTGCGTATGCGTACCTTATTTAGCATTTTAAGCAAGCAGCTTATTACTTTTAGCAAATAGCGCAACTCAATCCAGCCACACGGCTTCCAGGTACCTATACTTACTCAATTTAAACATGTAAGTTCGATATAAATGAAGTTTAACTACATTATAAATAGTTAAAATATATGAATTCTAAAAGAAACTCATACCAAACATTTTTCTGTAAGCAATTTATATAGTTTCATGCTAATTCAACTGTTTCAATTAATTTATAAACCATTCTCATCCAATGTGAATGTTTTTCAATCCATTTGTATATAACTTCATTAATTTGAATGGTTTAAAACTCAATTGCTTACATTTAATTTATTCTTAAGCAAAATGAACTCATATTTAATCCAATTGATCTCAAAAATCAATTTATTTACTCCCACCAATTCATGGAATTGTAATTACTTCCATTTACTTCAAATGACAATTTATTCTATGACATTTGACGAGATCTATATGAATAAATAAGCACTTGAGTTTTATAATAAATTTTAAATGGATTTCAACTCAATTTATACTCAGTCCTATTTCATTTTAAATTTATTCACAATCCATATATCCTCATTTTCATTGCATTTCAAGTTTTAATCCATTCACTTGCATTTCATTTTATTAATCAAATTAGTGTATTCAAAGCCATTTACAACCTAGGTTCATCTTAATTGCCAATTAAATTTCCCTTTTATTTTAACACATTCACAATCATTTATTTAGCTCGACACATTCCATTTAAATTTTCATTTACAATCCATTTATTTACATTTCATTTCATATTTGTTTATTCCAAACTATTTGATTTAGCTCGAAGACAATCCAAGCTATTGCATTCAATAACCATTTCTCAACTCATTTAAACCAACACTTCATTTGAGACTTATTTATTCCATCATTTATTTATTCAATATAATTCGTTTATCCACACTCACTTAAACCATTCTAATAAACTCGAAACATTCTATTTTCCTTATTGTCTCAAGTTATTTCAATCCCTTAATAATTTTAAATGGTTTACAATTATTTATTCTGTAATTTCATTCCATTAATATTATCGGCAACTCACCGATTTTTATTTCAATTAAAATTTATTTTTACTTGATTTAAATCCAGTCCACTATTATTAAACATAATTTTTAGTTGAATTCAATTCAACTCTTTTCCACCATTTAGCTTAAGTTTAGTCACTCCAATTTTATACTTAAGCTCATTTCGTTTCAAGTAAATCTTCCTCTTTCATTCAATTTAACTTGGTTCTATTTCAGTTAAATCTCATTTTAAAATTTACAATTTCACTTGATTTGTTATTATCAAATTTACCTTCAGATTCAGTTCTTCCAATTTATTACGTGGCCATTTCCAATTTATTTCCACTTATTCGGATTTTTATTTGCAATTCATACCATCACTATTTAAATCCATTTCATTTTTATTCTATTCTTTTCAAATTATATTTATTTTGTTAACACTTCAAGTTAAATTTTTAATTAATATCTCAAGTTCTGATTTTACCATCCAATTTATTAACTTACATTGTAATTTGGTTCTCAAATCAATTAATTAATTGCAAGGCCACTTTCCAATATATTTTCTTCATCGACAATGTAAGTCGAATTTCATTATAACTTGAGTTTTATTTTCAAACCTCACCATAAACTCACAATTCAATTCCATTAACTAATTTATTATCCAATTAGTTCTTCCCTTATTTATAATCCAACACTTGAATTTTTATTCCAAATATCACTCCATTTAATTTTCTTAAGTTCAATATACTTTATAATTCAAGTTTGGATTTTCTCCTCATTTTTTTTCAATTCATCACAATATTGATTTTGGGCTTTTCATTCCATTTTAAATTTTATAAGTCACAACTTATATGTCATACAATCACACTCATTCTAGGCTTCAATATATTCATCCATTATAAAAAAAAATTTTAACTCAACCCTGCTATTTATTTATAGCCCAAGCATGTTTTACCTCATGCATTAAAACTCTTTTACACGTTATTCTTATTTATTTATTTCAATTCCAATCTTTATTCAATTTATTTTCCATTTGTTTAGGTAAGAATTTATTACTTTTATTAACTCAATTGAATTCTCATCCCAATTCAATTTTACTTTAATCTAAATTTATTTAACTCAATTCAATTTCAACTTAATTCGAATACAACTGGATCTTATTTTCAGCCTATCCAATTAATGTCAATCCAGTAAAAAAATTATTTCCCATCCAAGTTAATTTCATTTTTAACTCTTCTCTTTAATTTTAATATTCCAACATTCAAAGCCTATATTCCCTTCCTGATTTAAAACTCATCTCAATTTATAAGCTTACAATCATCTCATCAGGATTTCTAAACACCCGGCTTTGGCTTCAAATTATTTTGAAATCTCCAACATTTCAAAATCACATTTCTCAAAAATTTAAACCAATCCTGGTTGTATTCCCAACAAATTTCCTTTGAGATTTTCAAAAACAACTAGCTTTCAGAACAAATCACTTTGGTAGCAATTCATCACTTAGAAATTCGAAAATGAATACTGATGATGCGGCCGTCATCATCAGAATTAATTTCCAATAATCCAAGTGATTTCAATGCTATTTCACTTCCAAAACCCATTTTATAACAATTTTCCTTTCGGAAGTATCTCCAAAACAATTGGGTTATTATTCATCTTCAAATACTTTGACAAACACGTCCAAAATCTCCGGGATTTAAATTCCCAAATCCAGCTTTAAATAAATTTTACTATAATTTTATTTGCATAGCTTATGCTCATACAAACTCTTAGTTGGTTATATTTTAATTTATAATGCACATTTACAATTCATATTTATAAATTTCATTTTTATAATGAATTTATTTACTTAACCCTTTTTTGTTGTATTTTCAATTTTAAGTCAAATTTTCACTCAACAATGATAATAATTCAATACTATTCTTTCTAACATCCAAACAACCATATATTCAATAAATAGTTCAAGAAAACTTTTTCTTATATCAAAATATATTTTTGGGTAAAATTATTTCATTCACCCATATTTAAAACAATATCGTGTCAATTGTTCAATTCAAGTGTTTAGAAACCCCTTCGATACAGTTGTACGGACTGTGCCGACGAAGGTTCATATGCCACTCAATAAACCAATCAACACAATATTAAAAAAATTTATATTCACTAACAAATACGCGCTCATATCTATTAATACGCTCAAACTCATTATAGAGTACTGCGGACTCTATTTTAAATGAGTAATTCCCACCTGAGCCAAGGTCATCACCAACCTAGGCTCTGATACCAAATGTAACAGCCCGCAAATCCGTACCCCTTGAGTTTACACTATTCTACAACAATCAACTCAAGTTGCACAGAAATACGAACCATTTGGGTTTAAGAAGAAGAGGCAGAAGAAGAGAAAACAAAATCAACATCAGAATCTGACCATCGCAGCGGAGTAAAATATAATAGATAATAAATGCTCTTTACTCAAAATCAAATATTATCAGTTTACATATATTACATCATCTGAGTACATCAATCACAGCTCACATCAATAACAAACAATGGATACACATCAACTCAACAGCGGAAAAATATATATACAAGTACGAGAATACGTATCGTCATCCAGCTCGTCTCCTGAGCTCCACAGCATCATACCTTGTATCCTATAATACTCGGTCTGACCCGAGCATTATAGTTAAATAACACCCGAGTCAGTCTGGAATACCAGCGTGAGAAAATCACACCCAATTGATTTTAAAGTTTCAAAAATCCTTTGAAAACAAAAGCATCTCGTAAGACCACGCCACAAATAAACATGTCGGGTTTTTACCTTACGATAGCTAAAACAATTTTTATAGAAATCCTCTGATATTATAATAGGGTCTATATACAAATACTTATAAAATAGCCGAAATTGTTACATGATTAAATTCCAGCTACTAGCCACCGAAGTGGGTAATACAAACAAAACTCGTACAAGGCTCATAGGGAAAATGGATTTCCAACAATGACTAGGCACTGGGGTACCACCTGTCACAGTACGGGGCCTAGATCACCGTACCGAGGATTACTCCCTTCATCCCCTGCAACACAAAGCCGGAACCATTCCTTACTGAACAGTCCCGAACAAGATAAACCCCGTGGTTGGCGCGACCAACCACCCACTAAGCCGAAAGATATAGAAGGGACATCTAGACAGGGGAATTATCTTGTCCTGCTTGGGCATGACCCACCTAACCTTGCTGCATATCCCCTGATTTTCAGTCATTCCCATTTGATGAGGATTGAGGCTAAGCGTTACCTTTAGAACGTTTTCACTTAGAATGCCCATCGCCCACCTGACGATGTTTCGCAAGCATTCGTCCATACAAGTTCGTCCCGGGTTCGAACGGAACCGAAGGCACTATTCCTACTACATCCATTTTGGAAATATCCTCAGGATTAGTAGCGACTAGCCCTTGCACTTCACTGCTCCGTCTTCGACTCCGAACACGTTTTTCAAACGAAACGTACAAACCGGATCGAAGTGGTTTTCGAGAAATAAATCTCGATCCCGGTCTCTTCGAAACGATCAACGCAGTTGGCCAATATTGATAGTCGGTGATTTAACTATCAATTTATATTCACAAACATCCATCAAACAATAAATAATTTCCCAAATTATTTATTAACCTCAAAATATCTTCACAAGATACATTTCTATTTTTAATCTTTTGGAAACAGTTTCAAACCATCTTTCTTTCCAGAATAAACTTTTCCAAATATTTTCTATCTCCTCTGAAATCACCAAGCACAAAACCAGATTTTTAAATAATTTAAAACACTTTACCTTGAAATATATACTTTTAGACATTTAAGTTAAATTACTTCAATATTTTGTAAAAATACATACTATATGAGTATTTGAAAATAAAGTTACTTAATAGAATATAAAAGTAGATTTTCACTATTGAAAACAAAATACTAGGTCACTTTTTAAGTAATTACTACTATAATAGATTTGAGAAAATACTTACTTTTGAATTTAAATACTTGAAATAATAAATTTTCTAAAACTTGCTTCTTACAACAATTTTAAAACCTTTAAATTTATTTAAGAATTTACTTTAAACATGTACTAGGTTATCCAGAGAAAAATCCCAGCTTCAATCACTTAAATCAATTTCCCAAATTGATTTCCAATTTATTCCCTTTTTAATTCAGAATCTATTAATTTCAGATCTCATTTCTTGATTATGATTTTAAAAACACCTTAACTAAAAATTTCAATTTTTAGATTTCTCAATTACTTCTTTATTCTTTTAAATAGATTTAAACTTTGAATTTTAAAATAATTCATTATTCCTTTAATTGATATAACTTAAGTTTACAATTCATCAATTTCATTTTATTCAAAATTCCATTTCTCTTCATACTCGAGGTTATTTATTATTATTTTCATATTACTTCTATTTCCTTTCAATTCCTTCTTAGTTTATTCAAACTTTCTATAATTATTTCGCTTACAAATTACTTCCTTTTAATTTCTTTTCAACAATCCAATTCATATATTTTGGTAATTCATTATACCCAAATATCCAATCAAACCACAACATTCAATATTTCAATATAACTCATCATAGGATATCAAATAATCACAACAGAGAATATTGAAAAATTTAAACAAATGTGAGGGGTCTAGTTGGATCCCTCCAACCTGTTTTTCCCTGCATCCACAAATGTTAGTACAATATAATATGCCAATTCCAAAATATCATACTATATCACATCAATCAATTCAGTCATTCAAACAATTATTTAAATTTTATCATTTAAATTTTAAATTTAACTGAGTGAGATTAACTCACCTTTGCTTTAAACTTGCAGTCTAATTCCATTCACTTCCATTTCAGCTCATTTCTCGATTTTTAGACCTTGAAGAAATATTTATGTAATTTATTAATATTTGAGTAATTGAACAATTTATTTTCATTTAATTAACAAATCATTTAATTATACAATTTTCCCTTAAACCATTTGGTAACTGAAATATTTAAATATGTTTAATAAACAGGTTAATCACTAAATCTACTGAAAAAAATAAATAAACTAGTAACTTTAAAATAGGTATGTGTATATCAATTTATTTTCCTGAAACTACATATACTTTTGAAACTTGAGTTATATATATATAGATCAAAACTGATTTCCTATAATTCCTTCAATCATTTGAAATTCATATCCAAAACTAGCTCTGTAATTAAAAATCTAGAGGGTAAAATTTCTTTACTGCCAAAAAAACATAGTTTCTATGTATATACATAACCATATAGATTAAATAAAATAAAATAAATAAAATATACCTCACTGCACGTTCTCCCCTTCCCCAAAATCGAACCCTACCCTAACAAAATGCTACCGCATCGACCAGTCTTCCACCCAGCCTTCACGCAATCCCTAACCTCCACTATCCGATGACTACATCAAAATCTGAGCACATCGCCCCCCCCCCCTTCGAATCCTTCACGAGCGCGCGTACGCAAACCCTACTGTCTTACTGCCTTGAGGATGAAACCCCATCGCCATTAGTTGAGTCATCTCCCCCTGCCGTCCTGAATCGGTCTGCCGCCCTTACGACTTCGCCTTTGAACCGCGAATAAGGTTGCGATGCCACAGAGCAACGTGATTTCCTGAGTGAACGGCAGAAACCGAGTTCGAACTCGATTCGAATTGTTTGATTCGATTTTGATCGATATAGAGGGGAACGAGATTCGCTTGGGAATTGGCTGCCATTATTTCCTTTTTCCCTCTGAGACGAAATAAAAAGGACGAGAGGGGAAAACTAAGGGCTTCGGCCATTAAAACCGGGATTCAGAATTGATTTGGCTTCAAATTTTGTTTTTTTTTTTAAACGTAGGGAAGAAAACGCATGATTTTGTCTCTTGGATTTGCTTTAAAGCGTGTTCGAGAAGGCTCAACATTTAATCGACTGGAGAGTTAGCTGTTGGAAACAAAGAGAAAGAATAAGTCGTTCTCCTTATAAATTTTGAATGATAGACCTTTTGATTTGTTTACATATTTTATTTTATTTTTAATATAAGAAAGGATGGGGGACACGAAAAAAATGGTGGAGTGAAGCAGATAGGCTTCAGGGACGAGAAAAAGTTGAAATATTTTGACCAAACAAAATATGAATTATTTAAATTTTCCGATATAAATCCGAGTGCGTTTATATATCGCACACTCACACAATAACTCCGATCAATACGAAATTTTAAATCCGATAATAATTCAATATTACGGGCACGATGGTACTGGTTTCATTGAATTCCGAGACAGTGCCTCGGAAGGCTATTTTTAAATTCAATTTAACTATATAAATTTCAAAACTGAACAAACAACTTCCAAATTCAATTTTAATGCTTTTACTGCCTTCACTGTCATCAATATAAATTTTATGAGCCTTCAAATTATTTTAAATCGGGTTAAAAATCCAGATTCAACATTTTATTCAAATTCAAGTTATTTAATTCAACAATTTAATTGTCAATTAAATTATGATATTTGTAATTTAAGTTGATAATTAGCATTTAAATAATTAAAATCAATTAAATATTCCGATTTTAAATGCTTGAAAATTCCGGGTCGTCACATTCCTATTTTATTGTTGGGTCAATTTTATAGATAGGATTAGACCACTTGATAAACATATATACGAAGGAACAATGTAGATAAGGAAATTTCATAAGGACACTTAGCTAGTGATAAACTGTAGGTAAGGCTGTAAGTTAACGAGGAAATTATGCTAGTAAGTGGAAATAAAAGAATGCTTCAATCCTATAAAATTTAGAATTCTGGAAAAAATAAATATTAGAATATTAAGAGTTGTGTAGTTAAAGCCACACAAAATCCTCGCTAAGTGCATGGCGCTCTTCGACCACTATGCTTTTTCAATATAGCGCTAGTGAATAGTATGTCCGCTTTAAGCCCCGCTATTTTTCGCTACACCCGCTAAACCAAGGCTTTTTAGCGTCCTCTTTAGCAACATTATTATAAAAAGATTGATTTAACTAGTTCACTTTTAAACCAAATCAACAAAATTAGGATAAAGACCTAATTTTAAGGCAAAAATGCTCAATATAAGTTAGAAATCTATAGTGCACACCAAATCCGGACTATATAAATGATGATATTCTTTGGTTTTATTATATAAGAATAAATAATATTTCTTTTTCCTACACAAATGATGCGAAAATGGGAATTAACTTTAAATACTTGGTTTTATATCAAGCGTTATGCACCTCCGTTATTTTCTGCTATATTCCTACTTTATCTCCGCTATAACCTTTTACCCCTCCACCGCTATAAAACTACTAAGTGCTTTAACTACACAAACTGAGAGACACCATTCAAAGATGACCATTCACCTGGAGGAGATAAGATGAATACAGATATGAAGAAAATTTTCTATTGGATAAGAATGAAGAAGAAGGTGGCGAAATTTGCCACTAAGCGTTTGACATGCCAAAATGAAAAGAATAGAATTAGAAGTAGAGGATATGGTGTTTATCAAAAATTTCTCCCTTAGATAGGTCATGAGATTTGGAAAGTTGGGGAAAATTGACACTAAGGTTTGTTAGGCTTTCTTAATTTTGGGGAAAATAGGAAAGCTTACAGAGTTACCGGATAAGTTGGCAGGATTCCATGACATTTTTTGCATTTCACATTAGAAGAAGCGCCTTTAGGGCATAGTATGGTAGGGACTGATATATTGGAGGATATCGAGACAGAGTCAATAACATCCTGTGCTACCACAAGCATTGTGGAGCATGGAATTAGGAAGCTCTGAAACAAAGAAATTAGATTGGTTTAAGTATAATGGCGGGGAAATCCGATGAAAAGCATAAGGAATTTTCATCCTAATCTTCTTAGTGGAAAACTTTCCTCTCCAAAATTAGGTTTTGGTTGCATTATGGTAGCTAATTTGGATGGTAGGAGAAGGTTACTACACCGATACTGTCACTTTTTCACTCACATAGAACACTTTTTGCATGTCTACGATATTTACATATACACTTATATGTTAAGATCATACACTCACACTAGGATTGAGATCACTTATAGTATGTCTACACACAAAATTATATTGTTGAGTAGATGGTTGTGTAGATAACTCGGCTGTATAACATGGATGTTTATTGCACGTTACATTGTTCGCCCCTTGGAAAGATTTCGGGGTTGAAATACTTTTAAGAAGGGAAGAATGTAACAAATTGTAAAATGAACCATAAATAAATTGGATAGATTAAATTAAATGAAATAGGGATAAAAATGGAAATTTTGCAAAAGTTAGAATTTGATCATGAAAGTTATGCCGTTACGTTCATGGTGAAATTCCGATCACTATCCATATAGTATGTTGAAATAAGAGCTCAAATGGAAAAGTTATAGACGATTGAAGTTGTTAGATTCAAAATAATTTAAATAGAATTCAAATTCAAATAATTCTTAAATTTGAAATTTAAAAGTTAATATTAGTTAGACTTAGGATTAAGTAAACGTTAAAATCAACGTTAACCTTAAATATTAATTGAGGAATATGATAAATTAAACAACGGATGAAAATCAATGTTTTCAAAATAAATTGGTCGGTCGACCTCTTAACCTTGGTCGGTCGACCTCAAGCGATCGACTGATGGTAGAGGAGCAGTCGATCGCTTATTGATAGTGAGGGCTAGGATTTTATATTTTGAACGTTCCAAATTTGGTTAATTAAGCCGATGGTTCAACTGCTTTTTCACCACTGTAAATAAGACCCTAGATCCCTTACTTTTATTCCCATAATTATATTAGGAACATTAACGAAGCTCTGTCGATTCGTCTCTTCAAAGATTCAAAAAAACCTTATTAGGATTTTAGGTAAGAAATCCTATAGAGCTATTTTATTTATTATATATTTTTTCAAATTCTTCTCCAAACCTTTAATTTTCTAAATCTAATGTACATACAAATCTCTTGTTGTATATATGGATCAAAAAGAAGAGATCTGATAAGAGATCATCAAAGGTGTGTCAAATCAAAGGAGACAAAGCTAAGGATATACTGTGAGTGGAAATCTTATAAGGTAATTTATTGCGTAGTTAAATAGGTTATTAATTCTATTGAGTTCCCCTTAGGAAGGTAATCAATGTTAAAAGCAAAATAAGAAAGATTTCTTATAAGGCCTTGATAATGGAAGCAGCAAGGTATGTGATAATATATGTAGAGTGTGTTATAGATTATGACTAAGTTATAGGGATGCGAAGTTAGTCAAAAGCACACGAAAGTCTACTCAGCTAATCTGGCACCTATATTGTGACTTTAGGGCTGATGTGAGACATCACCTATAATAAGTAAGATGACGAGAGGTTAGTCCTAAATCATATAGGGCAAATCTGCCTAGCTAATCTAGCTATCAGTACCTACTAATAGTCGGGCTAATATGAGACGTCATCGTGGGGTATGAGTCATAATACAAAGGATTCGCTTCAGAGGTCGATGGTATTAAGTAGTTGTGTGAGGGCATGCCTCTTCTCTATGTAAGAAGTAGTAAATGGTCAGGGTTATGGGTTAGGCATGTAGAGGATATCTCGAGAAACGACTCACTTCATTAGGAAGTATTAAGTGGCTGATAAGATTTCGTGCAATTCAGCTAGATAATTACTAGTGAGGGGTTCACCTTGGAATTATAGGTAGTAAATTACGTGGATCAACCTTAAATAAGGTATTAAATGAATATAGTCTACCTAATTCCCATTAAAAGGTATTAAGTGGCTTGATTACTATCTCTTACATTGTTACGACATTAAGAACCATCGATATGGGTTACTGGGTTGATAGCAAGTTAGCCATGGGCTTACATTTAGAAAGCCTTTTATTTAAGTTTGAGAAGAGCTTTTGGCTTACATTTGAAAAGACTTATGTTGTAGGTAGGAACATAAGACATGTTCCTATTTGAATTATATTACCCACATAATAAAATTGTAAGGCTCGACTTTTTCATTCACCAATCATGTATTGTTCTGACTCTCTTCTCATTGCAACATAGATTAGAAAGGGCGATGCTAAAGGCAGGGACGTTGATGAGACTTGTGGCAGTCGACTGTCCATTTACTTGTTGTTTTCTATTTTTTATGTCCCGTGAAATAAAAACAATGTTGTAATTTTGGAATACTATGGATATGTACGGTTATTGTTGGATTTTGACATTATGGATATTTTGTTATGGTTTTAAATGACAATTTTAAATTTGAATAAAATGGCTACTTCTATTATTATTATAATTTATCCTTCTGCTGTGAGATTCTGAATGTGTAATAGATAGTTCTGTATTTTTCCTTTTACTAACCAATAGCCAGCTTTGAGATGGTTCTTCGATGGGCCTATTCTAGATGGGAATTTAGGCCTACTTTAGTGCGGGTTGTTACAAAGAGTATAAACTATGCTCAGGGTCACAGTATTACATCCTCCCATGGACATCAGAGCATATCCTCCTACTAGATATCCAGAGACAGATGCACCTGAAAGTTGTGAAGAATGGAGTAATCAGCCAATGGAGCATAAACTTCCTTGTCCTAAAGACTAGCTTCGACTCCTCCAGAGGTGATGGAATGTAATGTTGACCCATTCCAGAGACGTGATCGGACATCGCTAGAGATATTTTCCAAAAAGCCCTTAAGACATAATTGACTTTATTTGAATATGAAGTAAGTTCCTCCAGAGACCGATACCCTCAAAGAATGTGGAAACAGTAATGCAAAGGTATGACTTATTTTTATGAATGAATTTCAATTGATATTTGATAGAAATACTTGAGGCATAGTAATGCCATGCCACATGATTATGCCACACCCACTAAAGTGGGAGAAATCCTAATGAGTAGGCATGAACAGTTGTTCTTGACCTCTATGGGTCGAACAGACCTCTTAACTTGCAGGCTAGACCGAATGATAGAGTATAATATGTTAATAGCTAGGTTGAGGATAACAAAGAAACTGAAAATCATAATACTATATACCCATTTCGACTTGAAATGATTATGAATCAAGAACTCTAGGAGTTGCAAATCAGGGGAGAATGGTAGGCATCCTACTTAAAAAGAAAAAAGGCTGAGGTTTTGCTTAATGTGCAAGAATGCTATGTGGTAAAGCACATCCCAGGGGAAGAAAATCAAGATGCGGACAATTTGAAAAAAATGGATAGCTTAGGAAATGGACCGCTTTTCAATTTGTCCTAGTAAAACATCGTCCCTAAAATAGAGCGAAGTAAGGAAAGTGATGTGGAAGGCAGCTTAGTACACCGTATAGGATGGCATCCTATATAAAAGAGTTTTCACCAACTCACTACTAAAGTGGATAGCTATAAGAGAGGTTAAAAAAATATTGGATAATGTACATTAAGGAAGTCAAGGAGACCACACTAGAGAGCAGACGTCGAAAAAGGAAATCTCAAGGGCATCGATCTAACCAGAGAATTTCTAATTGCTATGGCTTGAGTTTAGTATGCAATAGTTACTACGAATTACATTATCAAGCATGGAGTTCCACTCTAGATAATCTCAAACAATGACAGTTTGATGGCCGGGTATTTGCCAACTTCTATCAGCAACAAAGAATCAGGAAAAGCTAGTGTCTTATCCATAGTCCAATGGATAGGTTAAGAAAGTCAAAAAGGTTCTCAAGATTCTTATAAAGGATCATTTGGAAAATGCTAAGGGAGCTGGGATGGATGAGCTTCCATTGGACTTCATGCGTATTGCACTTCCCATGAAACTACAATGAGATATACTCCTTTTGCTTTGGCCTATGATTTATTGGTTATGCTTCCCATCAAAACTATTGTCTTATATCATTAGAAAATCCACTATAAATCCAAGATAATAAGAAACTACTAAACATATCCTTAAATCTAAATTAGGAAAAGAGGGACGAGGCTGCTTCGAAAACTACGGCACTCTGGCAGAAAGCGGAAAAGTAATGCAACTCTAGGATAACGAATCGCCTGTTCAAAGAAGAAAACCTGGTCCTTGGGCAAATTTCTCCTTGGCCAAGGTTACTTGACACGATTGGGAAGGACTATATTTTATTTCCAGGAATCTAGGGAATGGAGCCTACATTCTCATCATCGTGTACAAAGCAGTATTCCAGAAAATATGGAATGCTCAAAACCTCTAATTCCTTTTGCCCATCGATTATTGTAACTACATGGGTTATGGATTGGTGTATTGTCAATTGTCACAAATTTACCGAACCCTATTAATAAGGTATGCATGATAGATGATCAATGCTAGTAAACCACCATAAAAACAACCATCGCATATCAAATAAAGTCCCCGATTTCTAGGACTATATGGCAAGGCCATTGCATAATAGGGAGCACCCAACTCTAGTGCTTCGTGGAAAGCTTGGACAAACCCTTAGCCTACAAGAGTGAATTGGATTTACCTATGATTAGGACATGATCGTAGAAAATCATAGCATGACACTTTAATGCTAAGGTTTGAAACCATACCTTCGAGGCAGGGGATCTTGTTTTGAAATGAGTTCTCTCGAGTATGGGAGCACTTGGTCCAAACTGGAAAGGTATTGATCAAAAGCTTGGAGATGAAATATTCAAGCTAGCGATTACTAACGGAATCTCGATCCTACATGCATGGACTAATGATTTACTACAGTGATGATGTACCTATCTCCTTTCAGTTCGTTTTCACAAATAAGCCACCCAAGAATCATGGGGATAGAACAATAAGGCAGGACCTACCGAGATTCTCATTCATAAATAGAGTCAACTTCTTGAACCAATGGAACTGTGTTCCTGAAAGCCAGGTTCCCATACTACGCGATTAGCAGTATGATCGGATACACTCTTCTCTAGCCTCGGATGATGGACGGGGAGTATGCACTCAGTGGTCGATTGAATAATTTGACCCCATCCTTTTAACACAATCTCCTTAGGCCTAGGATCATGGCTAGGGAATGTGACTTCGAGTCAATTGGATAATTCAACCCAATTTTCCGAGCTGATTAGATAATTCAGCCTAATCCTTTTAGGGTCAATTGGATAATTCAACCCGATTTTCCAGAGTGATGGGATAATTAAGCCATATCCATTTTAGGGTCGATCGAATAATTCGACCCTGTCTTCTGGAATGATCAAATAATCCAGCCCCATACTTTTCGACGTTGATTGGATTATTTGACCCTATCTTCTAGGACGATCGAATAATTTAGCCCAACCATTTTCGGGTTAGTCAAATAATTTGACCCATTCTTCCGGACTGATCGGATAATTCAACCCTATCCTTTTCAGGCTCGATTTGATAATTCGACCATATCTTCCAGGCTGATTAGATAATTCAACGGTATCCTTCTTAGATCGATCGGATAATTCATCCCAATCTTTTAGGGAGATCAGATAATTCAACCCAATCCTTTTTGGGTCGATCGGATAATTCGGCCCAATCTTTCAGGTGGATCGAATAATTCAGCCCAATTCTTTCAAGGATAATCAAATAGTTCAGCTCAAACTTATAGGATCGATCGATCCAACCTTGCAAACAACTAACGGCTAATCAAGGATACTATATCAACATAAATGAAACAACTAATCCTGATCAGGTATGATAATTTCATTTAAAAATTCTGTAAGATAAATATGTACTTGTGTAAGTGTTCATACAAAAAATATAAAGTATGGGCTAAAGGAAGTATCAATCACAGAAACTACTAGGCCAAGAAGCATTAGTCACATAAACTACTTAACCTTTTGGTGATTGATCCCATAAATATACACATAAAAGCGGCAAGAAAGGTTGCTAACGGAACAAGCAAACCTAGAAATTATATGGAATAAACATATCACGATTACTAGCTGGAAAAAAGGGAATATTAACACAAATAAATATCAAACGTGGCAATGTATAAATATCAAAAGAGGATTAGCTTCATAGCATAGATGCAGGATTAATCCATGACCAAAACTTTCGCAGAGACCACTTACCTAGCCAAACATTTCGGTGATTGATCTATACAAGTATGCATGGTAGTGGCGAAGGAGTCGCTAGTGAAATAACTTGGCGATCATGTAGGAAAAATACATCATGACTGCTAACCTTAATCAGCCAAACTGAAGTCAATACAATAAAATATGCATCATTGAATTCACATACTATGGAGCCATAGTATACTCCTTTCCCTAGAGCATCTTAATATTTATAGAATATTGATAAGACAATGTGGGGCCCTCGGGACTCTAGGGGCAAGGACTTTGAACTAGAGAGAGAAACTCCCCACCGAACGTCATACTAGATGATATACTACTAAAAAATCACAAGCAACAAATGTCATACTAATAAAGACGTCTTATAATGGCCAACAACTTTCCTCACAATGAATAAGGCGATCTGCAACATACTAGCAGTGGGAATCTTACAGAAAGGATGGGAGTAAGGATATAAATATTCGAGGTTCAAGATAATGATCACATCGGAAAGGAAGATGCTTTTAGATGAAACAAAGCGTACTTTGTATTCTACGAAAGAATGCTTTGGAAGGGGAAAGTGTTGTGGGCATTTTCGCTCACAACATGGTGAATATGAAAAGACGCCAAGGAGCATAGAAATGACTAGAAGGGACATAATAAAGCTGCCATTATGTAATAACAAGAGCAAGATGAAGTGTTAGGGCCAAATTTGGCATAGTCTAAAAATATACTAAAGAACTTGTAAAATGTTCCTAAGGTCAGGACATGCGCCTAGGTCGAAACCGCATCTCAATTCGAACGATGGATTGGAAGATATGATCATCTTAAAAAAATTCCACTAGCAAGCCGGCTTGGGTCCCATCTTAGAGAGCTACTACCTACTTCAAGAAAATGGAGCATTTAAAGGCACCGGAATACTATAATCAATGATACTAATCGATGGGTCCTGGTTTCATTCAGTTTTGACTTGAAATGAAGGAGTTATGGCATAAACATGTGTAGATCTAGAGAAATGTTCCGGTAAGGAAGCACGTTATTTTTGTGGATGTGGAGAAACGGTCCGGTGGGGAACCTAACCGTTTCTACCTAATAGATATTTATCAAACCTCACATCTATAAATTCCTCATGGATGAGAACAACTATGGGGAGGTGAAGGGATGAGCAATAATGGCAAGCATACCTGGAGCCTTAGAGACTGCCTAACCAAATCCCTATCTAATAGTACCTTACCTAGCCAAATCATTAGAGCTGTAATGATCTAGCATTTTGAAACATTCAAATCGACAATCATCCATACATGTTAGAATTGAATTGCTCAAAACAACATATTGTTAATTTATATTTGGAAAAACTTAGCATATATAGTAAATAAATCAATCACAGAATCACAGACACAAAGTAATACAACAATAAGCAGCAGAATAGATAAATAGTAGTTCATGAAGCTACTACATAACATCATAGTTTAAACAAAATACAATAGAGATCTCAAATATATAGAATCCAATAATACAATAGTAATTGACAAGTTAGAACATAAACAACTGGAAATAACTAAAATAACTGAAAGCTGAATAGATGAAGATAGATCTCCAAGCAAAGCTCCAAGTTCCAAAGGCGAGTCTCAAATGCTATGATATTCCGTCTGATCCGAGCATAAAGAAAAACAAAAAACACTTGAGTCAGGATTAACATTCTTATACAAGTAAATAAACTCAAGTGAAATGTCAAAGTGAAATGCAATATAACTTAAAGGATGTTGGGATTCCATCCCATAAGGATCCGTTAAACTAGGTACAAATATAGTACAATACGCTACATAGATAATGTCTAAAGTAAAATAAACTATTAAAATAGCGTTAAGGCGTTACCCGTATCCCCCTTAACACACACACACACACACATATATTCCCATAGTCTATACAGTACCGTAATTTCTCCATAAACTGAAGGGTTATCAAAGGGAACTCCATAGGTACGGTACAACCAAAGTCGTAGGGGGCTCGATAAGGCATGTGACAAGGCACGTGAGGCAATGCCCATGGTAGGATACAACCGTTTTGCCGATAAGGACTAGTGGTAATGCATAGCAGCTACTATTGCCCATCTCGAGACACACTCCCATAATCAAAGGTGCACCCAAACAAATCACAAAGTAATAGAATGGTACCGGAGAAGCATGCTCGATCATAGGTGTGACCTCACTTGGCTCGGTGTGGCTCCTGTTTTAGTTACATCAAGCTGACTTACGAGAGTCACGGCTACTTTCGTACCTCATATAGACATCGCCAAACCATCCTACTTCATTCTGAAATCTCCACCATATACACTGTTGTTAAAGTGGTTTTGGTTAAATTAGGTTATCAATATCAGGCATATCTCATCATTAACAATTTAAATATAATATATACAACAGGTTATGATGCCATATATCATAGATAAACAATTGTAGATAATGGCATATCATATTTAACAAATAAATAACTAACAATTCAAATTAACAACATATTCCAATTGTCATTTCATGTGAATTAAATTTACTAGATATAAGAGTGTTAATTGTGAGTGATCGCTCACCTTTTGAGGCTAGAGAAATTAGACAGCATGATAAGCCCCGAGTCCAAACAAAAAATTCCAAAGCATGGCACGATGAACACAAATTCAACGAACGAAGCAAAGCTAGGCTGGAATTCGAAAAATGACGAAAACAAATATATATGTGTGTGTATATAATTTAAAAATCTAACATTTACTTATATAAAAACCTTTATACTATATATTTTCTTTTAAAATCAACATTCAATTTAAACACATATAAAAATAAAAATCTTTATATATATATATATATATATATATATATATTAAAAATCAATATTTAGTTTAAGCACGTCTATTAAAGTCTAATATTTATATATATATATTATATTTTACAATCGATATATAAAATCAATATTATTTTTAAACACATATATTAAAATCTATCCATATTTATACTTTAAATCAATATAATTATAAACATATATGTGTGTGTGTGCGTACTTTTATAATATAATATATAGAAAAAGAAGGGTGCAAGCTAGCTGTTTGACTAGGAAAGGCTGAAGTAGCAGAGGATGGTGGACATTAAATGAAATGGAAGGCTCTTCGTGCAGTCTCTCATGCACACAAATCACAGCACATGATGACTCGTCATTAGCACGCGATCGTTGGGGGCCAGGGAAAGTGGAGCTACTGACTAAAAGGCAAGGTAGGTTACCGTTGGGTGATAGGCTAGCTGTGGTTAGGGTTCGTTGTCACGTGTGCAAGGCAGTGGCGGGTTTTGGTTGTCGTTCGGGTTTAGGGATAGGAGGTTAGGGCAGAGTTGGATTGTAGAGAGAGGCGCTTGGCTAGGTTTGGGATTGGCTGACTTGGGTGGTGATTATCTGGTGGCGGGAGGCAAGGAGTTCAGGTGGGGCTAAGCGTGGAAGGCAGGGTAGAGGGAGGATATAATAGCCGACAAGACGTAGAGGGAAGGGAAGAGTGTTCAAGTGAAGAGGTAGAGGGGAAATGACGTGGGCTGGAGGAATTTTGTTGTACGCTAGAGATGCTTGCGTAGGAATATGGTGACACGACAAATATTGGATCAGAGGGGAGGAGAGTGTTGGAGTGGCGGAGGATTGGGTGCTACCTGTGCAAATGGGTGGAAGGCTGGTCAAACGGTGGAGTTAAGGCGACGTGGAGGGAGGCGAGCAATGGTGGTTTCAAGGAGGAAGATCATTAACATGTTTGAGAAAGGTGAAGCATGCTTTCCAAAAAAGAATATATAACTTGTGATATAAAATTACTATATTTTTACAAAAGCATGAACAAAGGAAGGAAGAGAACCCCAAAAATGAATGAACCGATAGATAAATAGAAATATCACAAGCCAGGGAAAAATCAAAAGTCAAAAACTAAAATATTGATGGTTGATGGCTACTCGTTTTACATGGAGGATACTGAATGGACGGGGAAACAGAAGGTTTAAAATGATTATCGATACGGCTAACCGTTTCACATATTTCACCGTGTACCCGACACCGAAATGCACAAAAGAATATACTACGGAGATTAGCACGATGAGATGAACAGAATGTTATACAGATATTAGACATATGACCATCCTATCAAAACTCGATTTTCGCTGCCAATCTTTTGTTAAAACGCCGAAAATAAGATAAATGGGGCTGTAGCAGTGCAAATTTAATTGATTTAAATTTAAAATGAAATTACACAACAGAAAAAACTTATATATTATCTGATGAAAATCTGACATTTGCTACGTTTAAATAGACGTATTCCAAATATCAAATTTTCATTGCAAAATTTTTAATTATTAAATTTTTATAAAAAATTTAGTTAATTACGTTATTAAAAATCGTTAAAATTTATGGGTTGTTACACTTTCCTCCACTCAAAACTTTTCGTCCCAGAAAAGGAACAAGATAGGAGAATAGAAGCAACAGACGGGAAAGATAAATTTGAAATACATACCATATGCAACAATTTACCAAAATCGTATGAATTCCATTTTATTATTGTTTGATATTTAACTAATTTGGTTTAAATCCATTTTATTCAATCAATAAATATTCATTATATTCACATTTGGTTGATTTCAATTCAATGTTTTTTTCATTTAGTTGATCTGGTTTCAATTTATTAACATTTGTTACACAAATTTTCTTCGAAACAAATTTATTTTATTTGACTCGTTTATTTATTCCATTTGACTTCACTTAAGTTAATTTCACTTATAATTAAATTTCAACAGTTCTTAAGCTCACATTTATTTACTCATTCCCTTTTTATTATTCAATTTATTTCACTTTCTTTTCTTATAACACAAATTAAATATATAAACATTCGTTATAACACTCAAATTTATTTTCGAGTTGCCATTTCAGAATTCATTTTTGGACATCCTATAACTTAAATTATATTGTAAATTATCCAATTACGTTCAAACTCTTTTTCTTTTTTCTTTAGGTAAGTTTTATAAATGTTTTCAAATGTAATTGAGCAGTATACAAATTTACCTATTATTTAAAACAATTCTATTAATCAAAATTATTTTAAAAATTTTATTACTAAAATTTCTCTTGTATAACCTTTAATTAAATATTTACATAACATTTTAACTTTTTGAATATTCAAGTAAGTTATATATGTTATTAAATGCAACTGAGTATTATACAAATAAAAAATTTCATAGTTGAACTCTTCCAAATTGTTTCAATTCCATTTCACATTTTAGACACTCCAATTATTCAAAAAATTACTTCATTTCAATAGTTGAAAACCATCACTTAACATAGACTTAACAGTTAAACTTCCGGTTTCACTTCAAACCATTTGAAAATACATACATACATACATATATTATATATCAAATCATACTTAAGAAATTCAAATCAAATCCATTTTCCCCAAAACAAAGGCATAGCAGAGCTACTAAGTGGTCTCTCCACTCTGAGACTCGAAAATGAATTTCGATGATGCTGCAGTCATCATCGAAAAAAAAATTCCAGTGATAATAAGAGGAGAGTACCGACTTACTTCTTTTTAAATTCTTTGGAAATAATTTCCATTCGAAAATACTTTGAAATAATATATTTTTCCAAAACTTTGAAAACCAAATTTTGAAGAGCACCGAAAATTTTATTCTCAAATTCTTTAGTTTAAATTCATTTTATTTACAAAACAGATTTATAAACCATGTTTAAAAATTTTATCTCCTTATACATTAAATAATAGTTAATAGCTTAAAAATGTTGACAAAACAATAAATGATAATCTACTGTTATTATTTATAGCAACCATTTCATCTAACTATCTAATTTTCGAAAATTATACTTATGCATAAAATATAATCATACATAAAATTATTTCATTGACCAGTTTCGAAAACAATATTGTGACAATTTGCTATGTTTAAGTGTTTTGGAATCCCTATTGATAGCTTTGGCCAAACGAGCCAATCGAAACCTAAATCAAATTCAACAATTCAAACGACACAATATAAAACATGTTTATATTAATTACAAATACGCTCCAAGAAGATTCAAGAATGGATTTAGAACAAGGATAGAGATTCACATTTAGGGGGACCCAAATCGAAGGGAATTCTACCCAAGAAAATAGGCTTGAAAGGAAGATACGATAATTAAATTACAAAGAGGAAAGAAACACCCCACACCCCTTAGTATTTCCAAAAAGGCACACGAAAGAATGTAGTGCGTTATAGATATAACTAAAGCATTACATAGACTAAGATTCACACGACAAATAAGTAAAAACAGCTGAAACATTTAAATAATAACGTATCATTCAAAGTTAAACTTCAACTCAAAATAAGTCATAAAACATAACATATCTCAAAAACACAAAATGTCTCATGTCTCATGAAAATACATCTCAGTCTCATAAAACTGGAGTATAAAGATAAGAATAATAACACTCCCTCTCACAAGTGCCAATCCATCATAAGTCAAATGAAAAAGATGAGAAGCAGAAGAAGGCATCTAAAACGAGAAAACTCCGAAAATGAATCTCCAAGCAACCTGAATCAACTATCCTCAACTATGCTGGCCTATGGGGAAAAAAGTGGAAATATAGGAGTGGGATAGATAATAAGTCTAGTGAGTGAAAGTATTTACTAGCATTTCTAAGCAAGATAAAGATAATAGACTAAGCAATAGTTCTAGTTTGAAAGGAAAATAAAGAAAAGATAAAACTCAGATAAAATACTGTTTCTGATTTTGTTTAACTGTTTGCTTTGATTGTTTAATTGTTTGCACTTGTCTTAAACTACTGTGATTAGGCTAAAATCCTTATCCTATCTCAACTACTAACTTGATTAGGTTGAAATCCTAATCCTACACATTGATCGGTCTTTCCTATCTCTGTTGTGCCACTGTGAATCAATCCTGTTGGTCATAGCAAAAGACATCTCTTTAGCACTTAGGACGCGGTAGCAAATTATTTACCTTAATCGATGATGCATACTCGGTCATCGTCGGTGCATACTAATTGTCGCCCCTGAGTTGACCTTTATTTACCTAAATCAGCATAAGCGTGCCCTGCCTCACCTACATGTGAGACCATCAGTCCTTAACCTAAAAGGGAATGCTGTCGGTACTGGTCCTAACAAACAAATCTTCTAGCTTTACACCCCTTCCCAAATCCCCAGATTTGAGCCTTTATCAATTGACCACTTATTTACCCTAATTAGCATATTCGTGTCCCATCCTCACCTACGTGTGAAACCATCAGTCCCAGACGTGAAAGGGAATGCTGCCAATATGGGCTCTACTTCTATATTTGCTTATTAACTTAATCCAAGTTCTAAGTTTTAAAATAAGCCTCTTCTGTTATTTCTGCTATATTTGCTTATTAACTTAATCCAAGATCTAAGTTTTAAAATAAGCTTCTTCTGTTATTTATTTCTTTTTAATGATAACCTATGTGTTATAATTGTTCTTGCAATTGTTACTCTTCTATTCTCTCTTTTCAGTTATAACCACTTGTTATAATCATACTTGCAAATATTTTAAATATACCTATTTTAGGCAATCTATATTTTATTTCGGTTTTTCTCAATTTACATCTGATTTCTGCAAATTTAGTGTTTTTCTATTTTAATCCATATTAGTGAATTCTTTTCTTTTTAATATTTGATTCGCGTAAAAAAGGATTAAATCTCTATAAAAAGAAACTAACATTTACAGGCTAAATTCCAATTTAAAACAGATGTAAATAACTGTAAATAATTACAATTAACTATAAATAACTGAATAAACTAGCTAAATAAAAATAGAATGAAAAGAACTTTTGAAATTTACTTAAAAACTAACCGTAAATAAACTTACATAAAAACTGTCTCAAAATTGTAGAAAACTACAACTATTGAGAACCCTATTATTTTAAATTGCTTACAAATCTAAAATAATTACAAAACACTCATCTGTGGCCCTTAGCTCTAGTCTTGGGCCTTCCCGGATCGACTTCTAGAGCATAGTATATTTTTATCAAAAAGATTTCCTACCTATAAATTTTTTTATTTAGGGTTCAACCTCAGGTAACGAACCCAATTGAGAGAAAATCTAAATGAGAAAAATAGCTAGGCCTAGGTTCTATTTATAATGTGGCATAGGGATCTCAGACCGTCGGATTTAAAGATTAAATTTGGTGCAACCATGTCATAAGCTCACTAAGAACCATCGGATGCAGCTACGAACGCACAGGATTTGGAAAAAAAATCAAAATTACTCTCTTTGGCTCATACCTAGACGAAATATCGTCCAGATAAAAGTGCAGGTCGATCGACCCCTTTGGGGGTCGATTAATAAGTTGACCTGACCCAAATGAGGGTCCACCTATGAATACATATATTATATTATTATTTTCGTTTTTTAGTTTATTAAATTATGATTTCTTGTTTCACTCGTAACTTCTTCATACTAGCATGGATTTCAACAAGTTATATATGAAAATTGATCAGAAAATTGCCATACATCCAATGGTGCAACTTCAATGGCTCGATTCTGACAATTTCACAAACATATTTTATTGTTTAATTAATTCGTTAATTAATTATTAAAGCTTTAATTTTGGGTTGTTACATTCTCCCCTCCTTATTCGTCCTCGAAATTTCCAAGGACAGAAGAATGAAATAAATATTTTCATCCAAATTTCACAACCACATATTCAACCATCATCCATTGCATCCATTGTCCTTAAGCTTCCTAATGCAATTTATGATATATGGAATAGTGTAGTGTCAACGTCCCTAAGTAATGCAAAAATTAGGCGGTCTTCTGATTCAGTCGACCTCCTTTGTATGAAATCATGTCCGTTTCATGTGTCCAAATGAATGCACATTTCTTAATGATACCTGATAGTTCTACATGCGTGCTACAATCATCGTCCAAATGCAACAATCATATGCTAATCACTCATTACATCAACCATGGAAATAAAATAAAAATACAAGTGCGCACACATCCATATACATATGCTTTAATGACCTAGTTAGGTCGATCTCTAAGAGATAATAGTGCCTAGTGTGTGTGTGTATGCGTCCATTAGCATCCACTATCAAACACTTGCAACCACTAGCGTCCATCATACATAACATGTTCTAGTAACAGGTTTACATTCGGTCCTACCATTCATAGGTTGAATCCCAAGATCTACCATCCCAAAGGATACTAAAGGAAAGAACCTATTCGAAGCTGTAGATGGAAATAGGAAATTCAAGATGTACCATCAAAAAGATGCGGATAAGAGGTATGAATTTTCTCCTCAACCTCCCACGTAGCGTCCTCAATACTATCTTCCCACTGCATCTTAACTAATGGGACTTCCTTATTCTTAAGCTTCTTGATACCATGCCCAATGATCTTGGTAGGAATGCGACGAACCGATGCTTCTCTCTCAACTTCAACTTCCTCAAGTAGGCTAGGTTCCACTACCTCTGCTAAATCATGTAAGCACTTTCTCAAGTGTGAAACATGAAAAACATCATGAACTGTCATGAGCCTCTCTAGTAGCTTTATCCGATACGCCATCTTCCCTATCCTTTCCATAATGGGGAATGGTCCTACGAATCTGGGAACAAGTTTCCCACTTGATCCAAACCTCACTACCTTTCGTAGCGAAGACACCTTAATGAAAATCAAATCTCCTACCTCGAACTCAATGTTCCTTCTCCTCTTATTTGCGTAGGATTTCTGTTTGTCTTGGGCTATCTTCATTCTTCTTCTAATCAAATCAATCTTTTCCGAAGTCTCTCTGATCATGTTGGGATCAAGTAGCAATCTTTCTGTAGGCTTCAGCCAACACGAAGGCGACTTGCAAGGTCTTCCATAAAAGTGCTTCAAAAGGAGCCATCCCAATGCTAGCCTGAAAAATATTGTTATAAGAGAATTCCACTAAAGGAAGGTGCTCTTCTAAAGTTCCTTCAAAATCAAGAATGCACATCCCTAACAAATCCTCAGGAACTCTATTAAATCTCTCTGTTTGTCCATCCGTTTAAGGGTGATAGGCCATACTCAATCTAAGTTATGTCCCTAAAGTCTCTTGCAACCTCCTCCAAAACTCGCTAGTAAAGATACGGTCTTTGTCGCTCACCATGCTAGAGGAAACTCCATGAAGTTGGAGAATCTCAGGAACGTATATGGATGCCGAATAAGGTACTGTCCTCTTACTCCTCACCGGAATAAAATGGGTGCTCTTAGTCAAACGATCTACAATCACCCAAATACCGGTATTTCCCTTCCTAGATTAGGGTAAACCATCTGTGAAGTCCATCGAAATAGTATCCCACTTCCATTCAGGTACATCCAATGGTTGACGCAATCCGCCAGGCCTCTGCTGCACCACCTTAACTCTTTGGCACAACAGACACTTAGCCACAAACTCTGCTACATCCTTCTTCATGCCACTCTAGTGAAACACTCTCTTCATGTCCCTATACATCTTATCACCACCCGAATGAATAGTCATCCAAGAATGGTGTGCTTCTTCTAGAACTACTCTCACCAAATCACCGGTGCGGGGGACACAAAGTCTTCCATCTCTCCTTATCCACTCTTTGCTATCGATGGAATAGCGTTGGAGATCTCTAGAAACCTCTCCTCTTTTAATCCTATCTAGAATATTCACATTCTCTAAATCCTCTCGCTGAGCCAATCTGATCTATGAGGGTAGGCTTAACCTCAAATGCTAAAATCTTATCAAAATCTCTGATAAACTTCCTATAGTAACTAGCCAAAACTTGGAAACTTCTAACATCGATAGCGTTCTTGGGGGCCTTACAATCTTGTGCCGCTGCTACTTTAGCGGGACCCACAGCTAGACCCTCTCATGAGACTACATGCCCTAAGAAATGCACCTCCTCAAGCCAAAAGTGACATTCGAGAATTTTGCTTTCAACTGATGAACACAAAGTTGTGAAGAACCTCCTCAAGATGAATAGCATGTTTTTCCATACTCTTGGAAAACACCAGAATGTCATCCACAAACACTACAATGAACTTATTTAGGACATCTCGAAAAACACATCTCATTAGATCTAAAAAATAGGCTGGGGCATTGGCCAGCCCAAACAGCATAACCAATCACTCAAAGAATCCATCGGGTGTCATAAATGATGTCTTATCGATGCTATCATCAACGACCCTAAGCTGATGAAATCCAGTGGCTAAGTCAAGCGTAGAGAATACTAAAGAGCCAACCAACTGATCGAAAAGACCGTCTATCCTAGGAAGCGAGTAACGGTTCTTCTTTATGAGCTTATTCAACTATCTATAGTCTACGCAAAGTCGAAGGGAACCATCCTCCTTTAAAGTGAAGACGACTGGCGCCCCCACTCAGATATGCTCTGTCCGATAAAGCCTTTCTCTAGTAGCTTATCAATCGGCTTACTTAACTCCTTCCTCTCCCTATGAGCCATTTATCTCATTGGCAATGCCACTGGCTTAGCATTGTCATTCAGATAGATCCTAAAGTCGATATCTTTCTAAGGGGGTAGTCCCCTAACCTCCTCAAAAACGTCTGGAAAATCTCTAACAACTAGAACTGAATCTAACTCTCCTAGTGATGAATCAAGGGAATAAAGGAAGCTCAACATGACTGACCCTGTGGGTTGCAAGAAACCGCGAGAGTACGTTCGCTGCATGTCTCTAGTCTAATGACTCTCCTCTCGCAGTCCAATATCGCACCATAAGTGGATAACCAGTCCATCCCTAAAATCATCCCATATCCCAAAATCCTAGTACATAGGCATCACAATCAAACCCTATGCCTGGTATAAAAACTTTCAAACCCCTACAAATCATGAATAAATGTGCTGATCCTCCTATGGGGTTTGAAACAACTATTGGGTCTACAGCTAGAGAAATATCTAAGTGCACACAATAAACTAAGGAACTAGAAATGAAAGAATGCGATGCTCCAGAGTCAAAAAGAGTTCGAATAGGAAAATCTAAAATAGAGATCAAACCTTCTATAGAGACTTTCCTACCTCAATCTGGTCCACTACTAGAAGGTTGTAACGACCCGTAATTTTCGATAAATTTAAATTAGTTAGTTTATTAAGATTTTGGTAAATAAATTAAGACGAAACAAAAAAATTGTAATTTAACAATGAATTGAGTGCTAAAATGAAATGCAACCATGGAAATTAAAGCTAAGTATTAACAATTGAAATGAAATTACGATTAATTGAAGTAATGTAAATTATTATACTAGGCTATAAATTGAATATAAGAAAACAAACGTAAATATTGAATTAATTAATGAATTAATAATAATAAATAGTAATTGAATAAAGTCAACTTCCTATAAGTAATTATAATATTGTTTGGAAATGATAACTTATAAAAGTATGATTAAGAGATAGTGGCAACAATTATTATAAGTTACCGATATATTTTAATCCATTAAATTGAATTGGAATCAGTTGCAATAAATCTAAATAAATTATTACGTTGAAGTTAATTAAGGTAATATTTGAAAATAATGCTAATATTACCCTTAATAGGACAATTTGTTGAATTTAAAAGAATGGAATAAAGACTTATCAATTTAATGGAATTTGAACTATAATAATTGGATTTAATTGCAAATAAATGAAATTAAATATCTAAATATTATGTTAACTGAAATGAAGATGGAATGTGAGAATGTTAATGTAATAGATTTTGAATCAAATGTTAATTTCATCCGTTTGATAATAATGAATTGAATAATAGAATGAAAAGTAAATTAAATAGAACTATTGGAAATTAAATTTATAATTTTGAATTTAATGAAATTGAGGTTAATACTAAAATTGATAAATTAATCAACTCTAAATTGACATTTAAATTTTTTTAAATCATTGTAAATGATTGATAAATCAAAAATGATGAAATTTGTCAATTATCGAATTGAAATTAAAATTTTGATTTAATTAATTAATTATTAATTTATTTAATTAATGTAAAAATAGCCATTTTGGCCACTGACTCGGATTTTGATGAAACAAGTTTCATCGGATCCATAACGGTGAATTGTTGTAGGATTTCAAGTTTCGTAACGATCGGGCTTGTCCTTTGATCGTACGGACTGGAAACGCCCAAGAATCAATTAAATTGAAATCAATTTGAAATAACTTGATTTTAGCATAACTTCTTCATATGAATTTGGACTTGAAACCTATTCCTTTTTATTTGAAATATTTAAAAACATCTATTTTGATATATGGGTTGACCCAATTTCGTCCCGGAGTCGAAACGGGCTTTTCGGGACATTTTATCGTTAAGCGTGTAAATCAATCGCGTCCATCTATTCTATTTCAACTTTGCCTATATATCCGATTATAAACGCTATCCTACTTCTTATTTCTCATTTGTTTGTACGTATAATTCAGCTATCTCTCCTCCTCAATGGCAGACAAACAAATTCTCAATTCCAATTCAAAATTCTACTTCAAAATTCAAACTCCTCCAACAACAGCAAATTTTATATCGATTTGAAGCTCTCGACGAGCACATGTCAGATCTATAATTTATTTTCCAATCTGAATCTCTATTCGTCTAGAAATTAAAGAACATTAACGACCATTCGTGTGGGGTTATTGTGGTGGACGGTGGATTCTCGTCCTGGGTTCGATCGGCTGGTATGGGGTTGTAGAGGAGACCTAGCAGTGGAGATCCATTGGCTCGACTTTGGCCGTAGTCAATCGTGGTTTCCATGATTTGATGTTCTCTGGCAGAATTTCGTGTGCGGCACGGTGGAGATTGGGGGAACCGGAATCGGTGGCGTCGTGGTAGTTGAGTCGGCTTGGGAGGATGAGCACGGCCGTGTGCTCCGATCGTGGCGAACCTCGGCGAGGCGGCTGCGTTTTTCTTCGATAGGTCGCGGCATGAGTTCGAAGGGTAGCTTCAGGCTAGGGTATGATGTTTGCCTGTACTGTTCGTGCATGAGAGTTCTGGTTTGCTCTTGTCGACGTGGTAATTTATTTTATTTTTATTTATTTTTCAATTATAAACCCATAACTTCTAACGTGAATAACTTTTACATACGAGGTCAAATTCACGCGGTTTTCTCCGTTAGGATCGTATCTAAATTTCGGACATTGTGACGCTGGTTGGATGAATTCTAGGACTGTTCAAATTTTGGATATAAATTGAATTTAAATTCAATTTAAATTGAATTTAAATTCAATTTAAATTGAATTTAAATTCGAAAGGTGGGTGTTCTAACCCATTCACAACTTTTAAAATGTCTTATGTGTGTTAAATTAATGTCTGATGTGATTAGAAATTTATTTATGACTGTTTGGCATATTTTAATCATCATCCCAGTTAAACTGAATTTATTGAATTAAATTTTTATTTAATTTATTATTGCATATAAACTGTCAGTTAAATAGTTATTTAATTTATTATTAAATATAACTGCCAGTAAATACCTGTTATTTATATCGATTCTATATTGATGTTATTGTTTGAATTGGACGATGATTGTGACAAATGTTTGATGATTGATATTGGATGAATGGATGTTGTATTTTATATTGTTATAAACTGCAAGTTGTTATGCATTTTATTTCATTCGGGATTGCAGTTTGAAATGATATATAACCGTATTTTTATTTTAAATTACGGATTGAAATGATAAATATCTGTATCACTTGACCATAGGATAGAAAATTATATACAGGCACCATCAATCTATATATAAATATTTTGAAAATGATTTCTATGGTTTTGGATAGAAATATACGGTTTAATAAATATTTATTTTTTTGATATTATATAAATATTATTTTATATGTAGTTAAATTCTCGAATTTAAGCTATGTATAAATTTGTTTCATAAAAATAAGTTTAATAATGGAGTTTGATTTTATTAAAATAAAATAGGGCTAAGTATTTAAATCATACTTTAATATAGAGGTTATAATGATTTAATAAATTAAGGTTGGAAGGTAAATTGGAAATTTATTTGAAATTAAGCTGATTTAAGAATTAAACTCAATGTTAATGTAAAATTTATTAAATTTAAAATTTTAAAAGGTATAATTATGAAAACTTGATTTTGGGGTCAAGGTGAATTAAATGATTATTTCAAGTATAAACGAATTGAAGGAAATATTTAGTTATTTGTAATTTGAGTTTTATTTAAATGATAAGGGATTTATTATGTAAAATATTTCAAAACTAAATAATAGAAAATTTAATTGTTGAATCGAAATTATCAAATTTAGTTTTGGAATTGTGGAATATTTAAAGCCTTGAAATATATCAAAATTTGAAATGTTTTATTGAAATTGAAATTTTTCAAAGTTATGAATTTCAAAGTATTATATTTTAAAGGTATTAAAATTTCAAATTTTTGGTTTCGAAGTGTATAATTTGGAAGTGCTATGATTTTGGAAAAAGTTTATATTTGAAATAAAATGATATTATATTTATTCGAGAAAAAAAATGATATCATATTGATTTGGTTTAAAATGGAAATGATATTGTATTTATATGGTCTGAAATGGATATTATATTCTAGTTTGAAGTATAAACTGTTTTGAAAGGACCGCGGTGTTATAATAACGTTTGGTTGTTAAAGAGACCAGGATCGGAAGTTGTCATACTCTATGCCAACTCCAAAATCCACTTCAACAACCGTGTACACGGAGGAGATTCCAGAATGAAGTAGGATGGCGGCGGTGTTCCTTTAAGGTATGAACGTGGACCCGACTCCCGTGAGTTTGCATAATGTGGCTAAAACATGAGCAATTGACGGGCTAATGAGGTCATTCCTCTAATCGGGCACACTCCTTCAATATTATATTCTGACTTTGAGATTGATTCGATAGCCACTTTTGATTCTTTTGATTTGGCGGTGTGGCTCGAGATGGGCGGTAGTCGCGTTACCACCGGCCCGGAAGTGTAATTGGTATATCTACCCTGGCATTGCCTAGTTGTGTCCCCTAGCGCGCCTTGTACAATTTTGGTTTTCTCCCGTAACCCGTGTGGTATCCTCTGGTGGTTTTCCGATTAGGAGGGACTATGATATTGGATGGACTACTCGGAATATTATGTGTTAAGGGGAATATTGGGTCACTCCTTAACGCTGTTCAAAAGTAATTTTATTTTACTATAGACACTATTATAATAGCGAAATATTACTACATAGTAAATAGTTTAATGGATCCTTAGGAGATGTGAATCCCGAGCATCTCTTAAGTTACTGCACTCACGTTAAACATTGGATAGGAGATGTCAAATCCCGTAAATATCTCTGTCGCCGTTCCACTCATATTTATTTACAATTGATTTGACTTACATAAGATCTTTTAGTTCTGACTCGAGTGTTTTGTCTTTTCAATTCACTCGGGTCAGCCTGAGCATTTCAGGATTTGAAGGCCTTAATTCTAGACGACGAAGACAAAGAATTATTATTACTATTGGTTATATATTCCACCACACCATTGTATTCCACTGAATTATTAATATTCTCTGGTATGTGTAACTCTGATATGCATTGTATAAGTATAATCAAATGTTTTTTTAACAGCTTCATGAACCGTTTATTTGATTATTATATTTTATCGTTCCGCTGCAAGATGCTATATTGTTTTTTTTTCTTTTCTTTTTCTGCATTTTCTTATTTACCCCATAACAAGCCGCCCTTCTGTAAGGTTTAAGTTTGACGTGTGTGGTTTATCGTCAATTTAAAGCGTACAAAAAGGCGGGATGTTACAAAGGTGTTGCATCCAAAGCCCATACTTGCAACGTAGGTGCGCTTGCTCTTTGCCCCCATCATCTAAGGACAAGCTCTACTAAGGTGTCCAAGCTGACCACAGTTGTAACACCTCTCCTTCATCGTATCCTTCTTACAGTCCTTTGTGAAATGCCCAACCAATCCACAATTATGACATTTCTCGCCCTTCTTGATTTGTCCCTTCTAAGGTCCTCCTCTTTTCTTATTGTCCTTATCCTTCTTATTCTTCCACCACTGCTTCTTAGATTTTTCTGATTTAGGAACCTCCTTAACGTCTTCTTTCCTAACAACATCTGATATGATAGCCATTTACACAAGTGATTCATACGTCGCTCCCATAGGTACATGTGTCAATGCCAACCCTTGGAGGGGCTAGTTCAAACCCTTAGCAAGTTGGTGGCCTTATTATGAGATGTATTAACAAGCACCATCCCGAACCGCGGTAACTCATTAAACTGATTTATACACTCTCTCACCAAAGACTCCCCGGCTTCAAACTAATGAACTTCTCCAACTACATGCTTTCCTCCGTTTGCGAAAAACACTTTCTCTCAAACCTTTCCTGAAATCCAAACCAACAAATGTCTCTACCCTCCATTTCTATAATCTTCCATCAGTAAGAAGTCTCTCCCTTCAGCTGCCAAGATGCAAGCTGAACTTTTTGCCGGCTCTCCGATCCTAACAGCCTAAATATCTGCTCTGTATTCCTTAACCAAGCTTATGCCTCTACGAAATCCTCCATGTCATAAAACTTCTTACCTCCTAAACTAGCAAAGTCTTTGCATAGCTTAGAAAAATTGGCTGTTGCAGGTGGATTAACGGGACCTCCACCCACCGGTGTTGCGTTGGGCGCTTGCTCTTACACCTCTGGTGTCATAGCTTGGAGGTATCTACGGAACCAGCCATGGATTTGGACACCATCTGGAAGATTTTGGGCATCCTCCATGCTATGCAAAGAAAAGAAATTTAGGCTCAAAAGAATAGAAAGAAGGTTGAACTGGACTTTGAGGGGATTTTTATAAAAACTCTTTCATACTTGAAAACTATTTCTATAATAAGAGTTTCTTTCTGAAAAATACTTTTAATTTGAAAATATGTTACCTTTTAAAAATACTTTACTTTACAAGTTTTTTGGAATCCTATAAACTTAGGCTTTGATGCCAAATGAAACACCTCACATCTCTTAGTATTCCCAAAAAGGGCACACCAAAGGATGTGGTGCGTTATAGGTATAGCTAAAGCATAATAGAGACTAAGATTCACAAGACAAATAAGTAAAAACAGCATAAACATTTAAATAATAACTCATCATTCAAAATTAAACTTCATCTCAAAATCATTCATAAAAACATAACATATCTCTAAAACTCAAAATGTCCCATGTCTCATAAAAATACATCTCAGTGTTATAAAATCAAAGTATAAAGACAACAACAATAATAATCCCTTTTACAATTGCCAATCCCTCTTACAAGTTCCTATCTCTGTTGTGACACTATGAACTAATCACGTTGGTCATAGCAAAAGACGCCTCTTTAGCGCTTAAGAAGCAGTAGCGAATTATTTACCCCAATCGATGCTGCATGCTCAGTCATCGCCGGTACACACTAATTATCGCCCCCTATTTGACCATTTATTTACCCTAATTAGCATAAGCGTGCCCAACCTCACCTATGTGTAAGACCATCAGTCCTCGACCTGAAAGAGAATGCTGTCGGTACTAGTCCTAACAAACAAATCTTCTAGCATTGCGCCCGTTGACCAGATCCCCAGAATTGAACCCCTATCTATTGGCCACTTATTTACCATAATCAGCATAAGCATGTCCCAGCCTCACCTACATGCAAAACCATCTGTCCTAGACCTGAAAGAAAATGCTACCGGTAATGGGCCCTACTTCTATATTTGCTTATTAACTTAATCCAAGATCAAAGTTTTGAAATAAGCCTCTTCTATTTTTTTTGCTTTATTTGCTTATTACTTAGTCCAAGATATAAGTTTTAAAATAAGATTCTTCTGTTATTTCTTTCTTTCTAATTATAACCTGCGTTGTAATTTTTCTTGCAACTGTTACTCTTCAATTCTCTCATTTTAGTTTTAACCTCTTGTTGTAATCATACTTGCAGATATCTTAAATTTGCCTATTTCAGCCCATCTCTATTTTATTTTATTTTTTGTCATTTTACGTTTGATTTCTGTATATTTAGTATTTTTCTATTTTTATCCATATTAGCGAATTTTTCTCTTTTTAACATTTTATTTGTTTCCAAAAGGATTAAATCTCTATAAAAAAACTAACATCTATAGGCAAAATTCTAATTTAAACCAGATGTAAATAACTGTAATTAACTGTAAATAACTGAATAAAGTAGCTGAATAAAAATAGACTAAAAAGAAATTCTAAAATTTACTTAAAAACTGACTGTAAATAAACTTATATAAAAACTGTCTCAAAATTGTAGAAAAACTACAACTATTGAGAACCCTATTTTTTAAATTGCTTACAGATGTAAAATATTTACAAAATACTCACCTGTTGTCCTTATCTCTAGTCATGGGCCTTCTTAGATCCACTTCTAGGGCGTAGAGTATTTTTATCAAAAAGATTTCCTCCCTAGAAGAATATTCTATTTAGGGTTTAGTCTTAGGCAATGAACCCAGTTGGAAGAAAATCTAAATGAGAAAAATAGCTAGTCCTAGGGTTCTATTTATAGTGTGGCCTAGGGTTCTCAGACCATCGGATTTGAAGATTAAATTTGGTGCAACCACGTCATGTTCACAAGGAACCATCGGATGCAACTACGAACGTGCAGGATTTGACCAAAAATCAAAATTACTCTCTTCGGCTCGTACCTAGATGAAATGGTGTCTAAGTAAAAGTGTGGGTCGACCCGACCCCTTTGGGGTCGACCAATAGGTCGACCTAACCCAAATGAGGGTTGACCTAGGGATACATGTATTATATTATTTTTTTCGTTTTTTAGTTTATTAAATTCTAATTTATTATTTCTCTCGTAACTTCTTCATACTAGCTCGGATATCGGCAAGTTATATATGAAAATTGATCAGAAAATTTCCACGGACCAAATTGTGCAACTTTTGTGGCTCAATTTTGACAATTTCACAAACTTATTTTATTGTTTAATTAATTCGTTAATTAATTGTTATAGCTCAAATTTTCGGTTGCTACAAAAGATGGATAGATTAATTAATCGCAGCGACCTTAACCGGTTCAACCGAGTCTTAGAAAAGACGAGAATACCATCAACGAAAAAAAGGACAGACTTGTTGAGAATATCGTGAAAAATGCGATTCATGAGATTGATGAAGAAGGCAGGAGTATTATTTAATCCAAAGGGTATGATTAACCATTCATAGAAACCATTCTTCATTCAGAAAGCTGTCTTGGGAACGCTCTCCTCGGCTACACAAAGCTGGTGGAAACTGGTAGAATGATTGAGCTCCAGGAAAAAGATCGATGTGGAATTCAATTTCCCGCTTGGGAGGGAAAGAAGTGACTTCACCAAAATATTAGTATAATTCCTGACTATCGGGATGGAGTCGAGATCGATGGGTTGAGGATCAAACGAATAGATAAAACAGCCGACAAAATCCTAAGGCAATCGACATTTGATCACAAGAGAATTGCCCCGGTCGTTTACTAAAGAATGGTTCAGGATTTTTAAGAAATAACACTCAAGGATGAAGTTGCCAATAGAGGTGGCAAGATACGTCCAAATTTATTACAAAGATCAATAGAGATAGAGCTATGGGATGCTCCAGTATCAAAAGAACACGAACAGGAGAAGATAAGAATGGATTTTAGGACGAATGGAAAGTTCCAAAAATCAAAAGAAATCCAAATCAAGGAGAATTCTAACTAAGGATTTCAAGCTCGAATAAAAGATGATTCTATGATTAATTCTACTCATTCTAGGGCATTACTACCCTATCTCTAATGAATTTTTACTCCATGTGCTAATTTTTCCTAAACCAAAGCTCTGATGCCTACTATAACGACCTGGCATTTTGAACCGTTCAAATCGACAATCATCCATGCATATAAGACTTAAATTGCTCAGAAAATAACAGATTATTAATTTATATTTGGAAAAACCTAGCATATACGGTAAATAAATCAATCACAGAATCACAAACACAGAGTTATATGACAATAAGCAACGAAATAGATAAATAATAGTTCATGAAGCTACTACAAAACATCAGAGTTTAAACAAAATACAATAGATCTCAAATATGTAGAAGTCACTAATACAATAGCAACTGACAAGTCAGAACATAAACAACTGAAAATAACTGAAATAACTGAAAGCTAAATAGATGAAGATAGATCTCCAAGCAAAGCTCCAAGCTCCAAAGGTGAGCCTTAAATGTTGTGATACTCAGTCTGACTCGAGCATAAAGCAAAACACAAAACACTCGAGTCGGGATCAACATTCTTATACATGTAAATCAACTCAAATGAAATGTCAAAGTGAAATGCAATATAACTTAAAGCATGTAGGGTTTCCATCCTTTAAGAAACTTCTAAACTATCTACATACATAGTACAATACGCTACATTGATAATGTCTACAGTACAATAAACTATTAAAATAACATTAAGGCATTATCCATATCCCTCTTAATACATTTTTATATATATTCCATAGTCTATATAGTACCGTAATTCCCCCATAAACTGGAGGGCTATCAAAGGGAACTCCATAGGTACGGTACAAACCAAACTCATATAGGGTGTGATAAGGCATGTGGCAAGGCATGCGAGGCAATGCTCGGGATAGGATACTACCGTTTTGCGGATCCGGACTGGTGGTAACGGATAGCAGCTACTACCGCCCACCTCGAGACACAATCCCATAATCACAGGTGCACCCAATCAAATCATAAAGTAATAGAATGGTATCGAATAAGCATGCTCGATCGTAGGTGCAACCTCACTTGGCTCGACGTGGCTCCTGTTTTAGTTACATCAAGCTGCCTCGCGGGAGTAAGGGCTGTGTTCATACCTCATATAGACGTTGTAAAACCCTCCTTTGTTCTGGAATCTTCAGCACGTACACAATTGTTAAAGTGGTTTTCGATATTGGCAAAGAGTATGGCAATATCCGATCCCGGTCTCTTTAACAACCAAACGCTTACTTCACACCGTGGTCATTTTCATTTCAGACAGTTCATACATCATATCAGAATATCATATTCATTTCAAAATCACATCACTATCAAAATCGTATTCACTTTCGAAATCATTATTCACTTTAAATCAAAATTCATTTCCAAAAACATAACCACAAAATGGTTTAAATCATCATATCAAAATACTCGCACTTAAATCCAATTAATCTAAATCATAACAGTTCCAATTAATAGTTTAAATATTTAAAATAGTTTATATTTATTGAAATAGCTATAAATTAAAAATAGTTTATATATTTAAAAATATGTTATAGATTTAAAATAGTTTATATATATATATATATATATATATATATATATCTAAAATAGATTCTAGTTAGAATTGTCTCTTCCAATTTCATCAATCAATTCAAATCTTAGTTCCAAAATTCAGTTTAAATCAATCTCAGTACAACAATTTCAACTGAAGAGATTAAAGGTTCAATTCAAATTCTCATAAAAATCATTTTTAATTTATATCAATTCAAATCCAGGTTTGAACTACAAATTTAAACCACTTCCAATTCAATCGATTTCAAAGTTTAAATATCCAAATATTTACGGTCATCAATTTGAAAATTTTCATTTATAATTCAAAATTCAAATATAATTTTATTTAAATTTGAAACTATTCACTTAACCATTTTTACTAATATTTAAATAAAATCCTCGATTACAAATTAAAATTAAAATTAAGTATTTCATTCAATTTTATTTAAATCTAAAAAAATATTCATTTAATCCTCTTAATCAAAAATCAGGTTATCAAGTTATAAAAACATATCTTAAAAATCTCAAAGTCAATAAGTTCCAAATCAATCCTTATTAAATACAATTCTTAAACAAATCAATTTCAAATCAATTTCTCTTTCCAACCTTTACTTATTTGAAGTTATTACAAAATATATTTTAAAATGTTAATATAATTTTAAATAAATATTTTACAACATAATATATATATATATATATATTACTCAAAATAAATTCTTCTTAAATTTTATTATATTAAATTTTTATTAAATCAAATCTTATTATTAAATTTAAATTTATATTAAATCTTATTTTATACATTTAAAAATAAATAATAAGTAAAATCTTAAAATTTATATTTCCAAAACTAACTTATAAATTTAAAATTTCTAAATATAAATTTTTAAAAATCCAAATTTCACACGTTTATAAATAAATTTATATATTATATTTAAAAAAATCAATATTTATTATAACCCATATGTTTCCTTTCTAAACCTTGGAAATCATTTTTCAAAAATAGACCAACGGTGTCCGTATATAGTTTTCTATCCTATAGTCAAGTGATATGGACATTTTTCATTTCAATCTCCAATAATTAATATTTACAAGTATATATCATTTCAACCCGCAATCCTAAAATTTCAAAATCAATGAAAATCGCTTGGGTTGATCATTACAACCCATAACAATTTTCCTCTAATTAATAAGATCGTTCGGGTATGTATCATTTCAATCCATAGGGATTCCTAAACTAATAAGGGACTTGCAGAATGAGAACAATATTGTAATATTATAAAATGATATACATATCAATAGCAGGCATATCTCATCATTAACAATTTAAATATAATATATACAACAGGTTATGGTGTCATATGTTATATGTAAACAATTGCAGATAATGGCATATCATATTTAACAATTAAATAACTAACAATTCAAATTTAACAAAATATTCCAATCGTCGTTTCTTATGAATTAAATTCACTAAATATAAGAATGTTAATCGTGAGCGATCGCTCACCTTTCGAGGCTAGAGAAGTTAGACAGCATGATAAGCCCCGAGTCAGACAACAAACTCCAAAGCATGGCACGATGAACACGAATTCGTCGAACGAAGCAAAGCTGGGCTGGAATTCGGAAATGGATGAATATATATATATATATATATATATATATATATATATATATATATATATATATTAAAAATCTAAAATTTACTCATATAAAAATCTTTATATTATATTTTTTCTTTTAAAATTAGCATTCAATTTAAACATATATAAAAAAATCTTTATATATGTATATATTAAAAATTAATATTTAATTTAAACACATCTATTATAGTCAAAATATCTATATAAATTATATTTTAAAATTGATATATAAAATCAATATTTTTTTAAACACATATTAAAATCTATCCATATATATACTTTAAAATCAATATTATTATAAACATTTATACAAATATATACTTTTATAATATAATATATAGAAAAAGAAGGTTGCAAGCTAGATGTTTGACCTGGAAAGGCTGAAGCAATGGAGGATGGTGGATATTAAATGAAACGGAAGGCTCTTTGTGCAGTCGCTCATGCACACAAGTCACAGCAGATGATGACTCCACATTAGCACGCGATCGCTGGCGGCTAAATGAAGTGGTGCTGCTGACTGGAAGGCGAGGTAGGTCGGGGTTAGGTGATTGGCTAGCATTGGTTGGGTTTCGCTCTCATGTGTGCAACTTAGTGACGGGTTTCGGTTGCCGTTCGGGTTTAGGGAGAAGAGGGAAGGGCGGAGTTGGGTTGTAGAGGAGAGACGCTTGGCTGGGTTTGGGATAGGCAGATTTGGGTGGTGATTATCTAGCGGCGAGAGGCAAGGAGTTCAGGTGGGGCGGAGCATGGAAGGCAGGGGAATGGGAGGTACTAATGGTGGACAGGATGTGGAGGGAAGAGCGATCACATGAAGAGGCAGGAAATGATATGGGCTGGAGGACTTATGCTGTGCGCTGGAGATGTTTTCATAGGGATATGGTGACACGGTAGAGATTGGAACAGAGGGGAGGAGAGTGTTGGAGTGGCGGAGGACCGGGCGCTGCATGTGCAGGTGGGTGGAAAGCTGGTGAAACGGTGGAGCTGAGGCGACGTGGAAGGAGGTGAGCAATGGTGGTTTCAAGGAGGAAGATCACGAACATGTTTGAGGAAGGCGAAGCATGCTTTCGAAAACAAAATATATATAACATCTGATATAAAATTATTATACTTTTATTAAAGCATGAACAACCCAACAAGGAAGTAAGAGACCCCAAAAACAAACGAACCAATAGATAAATGGAAATATCAAAAGACAGGGAAAAATCAAAAGTCAAAAACTAAAATGTTGATGGCTAATGTTATTGTTTTACATGGAGAATAATTGAATGGACCGGGAAACAAAAGGTTAAAAAGGGTTGCCGATGCGGCTAATCATTTCACAGATTCGGTCGTGTACTGCACATCAAAATGAACAAAAGAATATACTACGAAGATCAACATGATGAGACAAATATAATGGTACATAGATATTAGACATACGACCATCCTATCAGAACTCGATTTTCACTACGAAACCGCTGCTAAAACGCAGAAAATAAGATAAACGGGGCTATAGCAATCTAAATTTGGCGAAACAAAATATGACAACACGCTCAAAAAATGATTTAAATTTTTACTATATAAAAATCTTTAGGTTTCGAATATATTTTATTTTCATCAATTTAACTGATTCAAATTAAACTGAAATTACACAAAAGAACAAACTTATGTATTTTCTGAAGGAAATCTGACATTTGCTACGTCTAAATAGACATATTCCAAATATCAAATTTTCATTGCAAAATTTTTAATAATTAAATTTTAATAAATATTTTAGTTGATTATGTTATTAAAAATCATTAAAATTTACGGGTGGTTACAATAGCACTTATGAACAGCAAGTAGCCATCTCACCCTCACCTAATCACCTTGTCTAAGTATGCCAAATGAGGAGGCAAGAAGCCCCTAAAGTAAGAAGAGTATAAGAAAAAGGAGAAAACAAGGAGAATTGCAGGATCCTCCTTTGTGCGATAAAATAACTAAAGGATAGAGATTCCTTTTCGGTAGTCCTACTACCAAACAAGAATCCTTGTCTACTGAACACGAATCACTGTTGGGTAGTATATATACCAGACAAGAATCCTTGTCTGGTAATATCACTACCGAATGGGAAACACACTTAGGTAATTTATACACTACTACCAGACAAGGATTCTAGTTCAATAAATGGCTACCGAACCAAATGGTGTTTAACACCAGTCCTCCAGCCAAACTCAAAGACAAACATATGTCGAACCAACCACTCACTAAACCGAGGCAATGCCAAACCAAGCTTCATCGAACATCACCTACCGTACATAGATTCTATTCAGTAGCCTACTGCTGAACCCAGGCATGGACAAACTGTGAATGACCACCGAACTAAGCTACCTCCAAGCCAACTACCAGCGAATCGAATAATGCATATATGGAAATGCAATCTTCAATTTATGGAAATTATGGAGCGTATCTACTGTATATGGAAATAACCAGACCGAACAAGTAATATAGGGAAACTATCTATCTTATTGGCCAGACCACCCTATACCTTCACTCCTATAAACACCGAAGCTTCCAAAAACAATGGGGGACAATCTAGAGAGCCAAGCTTGCAATAATAATGGTGGAAAGGTTAGAGAAAGTTAGGAACAACATAACATGAACTGTCTAAAAGGAATGGTCTAATAGGAACTGCCTTGCAAGAACTGCCTTGCAGGAACTGCCTAATAGGAACTATCTAATGGGAATTGGCTGATAGGAGTAGTCTAACATGAATCTCTCATAGGAATAGTCTGACGAGAATTGCCCAGCAGGACCATTCTAAGAGGGATAGCCAAATAGGGATAAACTAATAGGAATATCCAAACATAAATAGGTAGGAATAAAAAAAACGAATAGGAATGCCGAAAAGGAGTAGCCGAACAAACTTCTTTGGATCTATACTTATTTTCTATTGAACGATAGATCATCATATTTTGTACCCCAAGCATTGTACAAAAAAATTATATGAAGGATAATGAAAATGGACAGTGGATGCAAGCACATTATGGCAGAACCACTATAAATCTTTGTGTTCTTTACTTTATTGCAATTTACTTTCTGCATAACCTATATGTGATCTGCTCGCTGAAGACCAATCATAACATAAATATAAAAATTGTGTTATACACCCATATTCCCATTTCTACGGTAAAGAGATTGGTGGTGTTTGATCACTTTTCATGCAAATAGAAAAAAACATAATACACATATATTTTAGCCATATGATGCATGTGGATCATCTATTTGCGATATCCGATCTTATAACTTGTTCAACCATAAAAATTTCACTTCTAAACAAGTGCAGATCACATGACTTCTCTAGTGTGGACTCCGATCGGGTTCCTTGATTAGAAACCTCTGGTTCTCTTGCATAGCCATATACTATGATAGAAAACTTCATGATCATATCAAGAATCTATTTCAAGTGTTCTTCATTGCGAATTGAGTGAAATATCCATGTTAGGAGCGGTGTAGATCACGTTCATTTATATAAATAGTATATCTCATTTAATAATAAAACCAGTTATGAAGCATTGCATAAAAACATCACTTTTATTTATAGAACATTTCACGAATACATAACTCAAGTTATAAAACATTTCATAAAGACATAACTCACTTTATAAGAGATTTCGTAAAGACGTAACTGTGATGACCCAGAATTTTAAGCAATATCAATTTAACAATCTGAATTAAAAATTAAATTGATTTGATTTGATAATCTTTGTGATAAGATTGGAATTAATTTAATAATCCAATAAAATAAATATTTAATTTATAGATTTTATCTTTTAAAATTAATAAATTGTTTTCTATTTGTAATGTATATAGAATATGTATATATTGTAAATAGATAAACCTTGTTTAAGTTTGATAAATAAATAAATCATGTTTTCTAAATATATATATATGTATGTATATATATCTTTGGTAAAATTGGGTATAATTTTAAAGTTAAACTTTTAAAAGGTTATTTAATAAATTAAATATGGTTTTAAATTGACAAGATAAAAATTTAATTTGTTTAAATTGATTTTTGAGTTTAAATATAAATAAAAATAACAATAAGGTTTATTTTGATATAGTTAGATAAAATAAATAATTTATTAATAAAAAAAACAATTTCTTTTATAAATTATTTATAGTTATCAAATTTGTTATTTTCAAAATATAATAATACATTGTTTTTAACAAATAGATTTTTAATAAAAATAATTGTTTTTCAAAATTTAATTGTGTAGTTATATATGTATATATATAACTTGATTTGAATTTGAATTCAAAGATTTTAAATTTAAAGTATAAATATTTTTAATTTGTTTTGATTTTAAAATATTTGTATAAACTTTGTTTTATAAATAAAATTGGATTTATTCATTTTAAAATTATCTACATGTAAATAAGTAGATATTAACTAATTAATTAAACAAAGATTCACATTTATCTCATATTAACATATTAACTAAATAACTAATTAGCATAATTATAACTAATTAACATTAAAGACAAATGTAAACATTATAAATTAAAGAACATGTGTTAACTAATTAACTTACCTTCATGACAAATGTTAAAATTGGAAGACAAGTGGCATTTTAAAATTAGCTTTTTCTTTTATTTTTATTTCAGTTTTTATATATATACAAATCTTCTTTCAATTATTATTTTTTTTCTTATCTAAATCAAACTTAAGAGCAAAGAAAATCTAAAACACTTCCCTTGAAACCAAAAATATGAAATCATCCAAATCCTGTAACCATCTTCAAATTTGATCATTTCCCTGTAAATATTCAAGACCCTGTAAATCTGTAACATGCAAATACATTTACTCCCTGAAACCCTTTCTCATAACACCTCCACCAAAATCAAATGCATGAAATCAAAGCAAGCAAATCTGTTTTAAGCCTGCATTTCACTTAGAATCTAGGAATCAAAGAAGCATGCATGCAGTTTCAAAATTTAAAGGAGCAAGCATTCCAGCATTGTTGTGCAAAGTATTCAAGCAATTCAAGATTTAAGCAAAGAAAATTTCCAGTTTTAAAAGCACAAAGTTTTTCAAAATCATGGCTCTGTCTTCTGATTTAAACAGGTGAGTGACATCAATTTTTTTTAAAACTTAAGAATGAATATGGTTGCATGTTATTTCTGTGGTAATGTTGTAGTATGTATATATGAAAATGCAATCGGTTGTATGCATATTTATTCCCATATGAATATCCTCTGTTTTTTATTTCTAGTTTCCTGTTTTAGATTTAAATTCATTTTCTCTTCAAACAATTGTTGATAGGACTTGGTTTACAAACAAAAGTTGTTTGATTTATCATGGATTAACGTTTAAAAACTTATTTAAGCTAAATTTCATCTGAGTGTCTCTGGAATATAAAAAAAAGAAAACAACAATGAATGTTATACAAAGTGAAAACTCGAACTTTGTAAATTATGAATTTAGTACTATAAAATGAAAACACAAAGCAAAACATGAATTTCGATACTAAAATCATAATTTATAGTTTGAGGAGAAGGGTGCAGTTCTGTGATGAACAGAAAGTGGAAAACTTGTGATTTCTAGTGATCTACTTGATTTTGGAGATCGAGCTTCTTCCTAGAGGTGGAGGAATGATCAGAGGCTAGGGGGAAAATGCCAGGATGTTGATCAGAGCTTTGTGGTGATGGTGGTTGATTTTTGAAGTTTGTAACCCTAGTTTCTACTGGGTTGAATGTTTTGTTTGGTTCGTCATCTCTGGATGATCGAGTGTAGCCAAACTTAGGGGAATGATAGAGGATGAGTTGACGATAGTACGGCCGGAAGTGCAGTCGCTCAGATGGTCGAAAATGCGAGGTCGAGGCCGTTTCCAGGTTTTGGTGGGGGGTTTGGTCTTTCTGTTGCAGGTTTTGGAATTAAAACTCGAATTCAATTTTGAGGAGTGAGAGAGCGAGATGATGATCGGGATCAGGTGAGGTGCTGATCGTCGACTTGAGGAAGTACTCGTGGGTGATCGGAAGAGGCTAGTTGACTGGTGCATGTGCACGATGAACCTCTGGGTATCAGTCTTGTTTGTTTGGGGGAAGATGATCTGAACTTGGTATATTTGAGTGGTATGTGGATTGGCTCATGTAATCCGGGAATTTGCTCGAAGATGGGGTTGTTTTTCCTCGAAGCAGATGTTAAGTGGCTCGGGTAAATAGTTAGTAACAGGTTTTAAATGAAACCTGTTTAGTTTTAAAATTTTAAACTGAAATTTAAATTGTAAAGAAATGATTTAAAACAAAGTTTAAACCTAACTGAAAATCTGGAATTCAAGTTAAGATTTAATCTCAGTTTTTTTAAAATAAAATAAAGTATTTTTTAAAATTTGAATTAATAAACTACTTTAAAATGTTAATTAGTTTGAATTTTAAAAATAAAGTTTAAAAAGGTAAGTAAAGTTTTAAAAAGCTGAATATTAATCTGAAATCAAATTTTAAATAAGTATTTCAACTTCGAAATATAGGAAAGTTTTAAAATTTGAAATGATTTAAACCATTTGAAATATTTAAAGGGTAATTTAAATTGATTTGAATTTAAATATGAATTTGGTTTTAAATCCCTTTAAGCTTCTTTATTAGATGAGTATATCTTTAACTTGTGAAATGAAGGTCTAAAAATGTGTTTTAAAACTTTGTTACAGATAATTTGAACTCATTTTTAAATCTTAAAATGAAATTTGAAAGTAAATTTAAAGTAAATTGTTTTAGTACTTTGTAAATGGTAACTTGATTATTAACAAAGTTTGATCTTAAAGTAAATTAGAATTTAAAGATTTGTAATTCATTAAATTTATAAGGAAATTTAATGGATAATTAATTTATTTGATTAATTAATAATTTGGGTTAATTAAATAATAATTAAAGGTTTAAACTAATTAATGAATGGTTAAGATTAATTAATTAGTTGTAATTAAGGATTTTTAATTAGGTTTTAATTAATAATTAAGAATTGATTAATCGAATAATTTGGAATTAATTAAGCCACAATTAACACTTAATTAATTAAATAATTAAGGTTAATTAATTGGATATTAAAGATTAATTAATTGGAAATTAATAATGATTAATAGTTAATGCAGGTCATTAACTAAGGATTATTTAGTAATTAATTAATATGATTAATTTTTAATAATTAATTAGATTAATTAATTAATGATAATCATTTGTGAATTATTTTAAGATTAATTACTTAATTAATTGAGTTTAAATGTAATTTGTTTAAGTTAATTAATTAAGTTTAACTAATTTAAACACTAGATGCTTTGGTAAATAATTACTTAATGTAATTAATAGATTGAAATTACTCAGTGGAGTAATTAGGTGATAATTACTGGATGTAATTAGTGGAAGATGGTTTAACGGTGGAAGTAATTTAGATTAAATTACTTTATAATTAATCAAGGGATTAATTATAGAAATTAATTAAGAAGTAATTAATTTGATGAAGTAATTAAGGTAGTTGATTACAAAATGAGATTAATCAAAGGAGATTAATAATTATGGTTTAAATTGAGATTAATTACTTAATGTAATTAATTTAAATAAGATAACTAATTAAATATAATTAAGGATCATTAATTGATATAATTAATGATGTAATTAAGATTGATTAATTAAAGATTAATTAATCAATAATAAGTGATTAAGGGTAATTAATTAATGTAATTAATTTATAGTTAATTAATTAATGAAGTAATTAAGGGTTAATTACTGTAGTGGGTTTAGAGTAATTGATTTGTGCAATTAATTAAAGGATAATTATTAGAATGTAACTAAAGGATAATTAATCAAGGGTGATTAATTAAGGTGATTAACTAGAGCATAATTAATTAATTAATTTGTAATTAATTAATGGATATGTAATCAAGGTTTATATTGATGTAGAAATTAATCTAATTCACTTTAAATTAATTAGAGATGATGTAATTAATTTAATTCATTTTAAATTAATTATAGATGGTATGATTATAGAACATTGCTTATATATGAATGGATGATATTGGTTGCCTTGAATGGTTTGAAATCTCAACTACGAGATTAGTAACGTTGACTGATATGGATGCATTGGTTGCATTGTGATGATGATATGGATTATCTTTGATAATGATAATATGGATTATCTGTTGTGATGATAATGATGATTATCTGTTGTGAATCTGTGAATTATCTATCTATGTGTATATAGATAATGTAATTGAATTGTTTTAAACTCTAAAACAACTTGGACCTAAAAGACACGCTTTGGATTTCGATGAGACCGGGATCGGGTTTCCAAATTTGGATATCCGAAAACCACAGCGATCCAAATTAACGATAGGTCGTGAATCTCATGTGAAGAGTGAAGACTCGAGGTGTAAGAACTATTCGTCAGTATAACTCTAAGGGTGATTCCAAGATGAGTTTGACGGAGATAGTACTTTTAGATTCGAGATGAAGATTTAGAGTGCAAGGGTTATCGTCGTTAACTCTGAGGGTGATTCCAAAATGAGCGTAACGAGATAATGCCTTCGGTTTCGTTCGAACCCGGAACGAACTTGTATGGATTGAATGCTTTCAGAACATCGTTAGGTGGACGATGAGCATTCTAAGATAAATGTGTCCTATAAATGTAATCGTAGCCTCAAGCCTCGTCAACTGGGAATGGCTAAAACAGGGGAGGCGCAGCAAGGCTAAGTGGGTCAAGCCCAAGTAGGACGAGATTTTCCGCTGTCTAGAGGTCCCTTTTTATTCGGCTTAGTGGGCAGTTGGATATGCGCACCAATTGCGGGGTTGTCTTGTTCGGGACTGTCCAGTAAGGGATGGTTCCGGCCTTGTGTTGCAGGGGATTGGGAGTGATCCTCGATATGGTGATCTAGGCCACGTACTGTGACGGGCGGTACCCCGGTAGCCCTGCCATCGTATGGAATCCAAAATCCAATAAGTGCCAACGGTTTTGATTGTATTACCCACTTTTGTGGCTAGTAGCTGGAATTTAATGAATGTAACAATTTCAGGTATTTCATATTTACTTGAAAACCCTAGACCTATTATAATATCACTGGATTTCCTATCAAATGTTTTGGTTAGCGTAAGGTAAAAACTTTTCCATGTTTATGTGTGGGAAGTCTTACATGATACCTTTTCATTTTAAAGGTTTTTCAAAGTTAAGAAACTTTAACCTGTTACTCACACCAGGCCCATGTCTGACCCGGAGTTTATCTTCTATTTTCTTAAAATCTTGAGTACTCAAATTTTTACGAGTAACCAAGAGATTCAGGTTAGCTTTGACAAATTGTGGAGGAGCAATGGAGCAGGAGGCTTCTGCGTGTAGATATGTATAGTGTTCCGCTGTGTTTGGTATCTCTGTGTTGTCTCTGAGTTGTATTGAGTTGTAATATCTAGACAGGTGTTTATAACTGTCTAGTATGTGTTGTATTATCTGTGTACTCTGATAGTTGTTGTATATGATAATATGTAATACTTATGTTATTAATATAATTTATTCATTCCGCTGTTTAGATTCTGATGTGTTGTTTCTTCTTTCTTCTCTTTGTTTCTCTTTTCTATCCCTTTCTTTCTTATTAATGATGCGTCATTCTGTGGAGATGAATGGCGGGTCGTTACAGTAACTTTATTCCTTAAACATTTCATAAAAGCATACTTGAAGTTTATACTGATGTAGTACTCTACTACCTTCTAGAAGTATATACAAAACATCGAATTCTCTCTACTTTCTAAAATTCCAATTGAGACCCAAAATAAATCCAAGTCTTACAATTGAGTCAGCCTTTTGGACTTCTCTATCCGTCAGATTAGACAAGTAGCTAAGAATAATAGGACCTTGGTATCCAAACTTAAAACTAGTGTCCACTTTCCTTAGACACCCGTAAGGTAAAGACATTTATTAGTTGGCCCAATAACATCCAATAGCTCACACAACGAAGATGTTCAACCCAATTTAAAAGTTTTGTCGACTTATTTCCTTCTTAATTCAGGAGTTATATAAACTCATATTTAAAATTTTAAAAATACTTAGTCTCAAATGCAATAACGATTTGGAAGTTTTAGATTATCATAAATTTTCAAAAAATCCATTTCATTCAAACAAATGAAAACAAAAAAAACCATCATAATATGATGAACATGCCACACTATCCTAATGCATAGGATACATGCATCAGTAAAATAACTCGTCAAAGTTTCACTTATTTATCAGACATAGTTTACAAAAGAGGGAAAACAAGAAAATGTTACATAATTATCTAGGATATGCCATTACCACTTAGGCTCCCCATATAGAATACTTACAAATCTTTTCTACAGAAGCTTATATCAAAAACTATATTACCAAAACTACTATGCATCCAACTACTTTGCATTTTCTATCAAAATTTCTTTAAAGAAAACATTAGAACTAAACAACCAGGTTTTACCTCAAATCATTCGAAATAATAATATATACATAAATCTTCTGTATATTAGATCACATTTTTGGGATTTAATCAAAATCATTTTCAATGTTGTATTAAATAATTGGTAAAATCATACCAATTATCTTGGTCTTAATTTATAAAGCAATTTTCCATATATTTGCTTTACAATCCATATATATATTGAGTAACACCAAAATGATATCATAGAAACGGGGCCTACAAAATCGTATAACATATTCCCTTACTACGAAGGGTGATATTCAAGAGAAGTGTTTACCAAACGAACACATTTCTTGCCTATTTTTAGTCATTTTCAAGCCGCTCAGACTATATAATTTGAAAACACTTTGTTCCAGAATTAACACGCTGGTTCCGAGAGCAATTTTGAACTCAAATAAATCTTAAACTCTTTTCAAAACATTAACATTCACGAATACTTCCAAAATCTCGGAAACCATTTTTAAAGACATCAGAATTTAAATCCTCAAATATCAGTTTAAATCCTCTCCATTTATAAACTATACTTATATAAAATCACTTTCTATATAAAATTATTTCACAAATATTTATTCCTAAAATATTATAACTTTCCTTTAAATTATAATAAATATCATTTACCATAATAAATTCCTTAACCCATACTCTCACCGAACACCTTATAGTCCAAATATGAAATTCAATTCAGAAGGTGCTCGTTTCAATGCACCTACAAATACTATCTACCCAATCTATGTAGTAATAAGGCAAACTACTCATAAATTGGATGAGAATAAATTAACCATCAACAAATAATAATAAATGCTCATAAACTAGCCCATCATGACAAATCAATGTATAAATGGTAACAATGCTCATAAACTAGTCGAGCGAGACTAAATAATCAATGAGGGATAATAAATGAATATAATTTATTCCTACATTAATTAAACTACACCTACAAATCATACTTATATAAATTATTTATATATAAGATCTTTTTAATTTTCAAAGCAGAATACCTTTAAGGCATATATTTATATTAAATACAAATACGATTTTATAATATAATACATTCAACTCATTATGGGACATCGCTGACCCTATCTCTAATGAGTTATACCCAACTAAATCCAAGATTCTTGCTTAATCGTAAGCTCTGATACTAAATGAAATGATCTGACTTTTCGACTCCCAAATGTCTACACTAACATATCAATTGTATTCGCTTGTCGAACACTCAAATATTAGAAAGATAGAATGTTAGGGTAAAAAGAAAAACCAGAGAGAACAAGAACAAGATAGAAAGAATGTCACATCCGAATCTCACAATGCAAAGATAATAGTATAAAGGGCTACTCTAAGATACATAATATTTCTGGGTTCTTATCCTAAGTACTATCATCAGCCTGTACAGTTATAACTGTCTGTCCTCATAAATGCTTATATATACATACTAGTAGTGCGAGAGTATCCAACCTACCGTTTAAAGCTCTAAAGAATATCCAATGAAAAGCTACCTTTCTCAAACTGCTCGAAAGATCATCCGATGATATAAGGGAAATAATAAAACCATGATTAGACATAGGCATGTGTCAAAAAATCATGAAACGTGTATCTACATAATAGTATCTTTTGAGACTAACTAAATCACTGAAAGGTTTTCCCCTCAAAAACCCAATACCATATAATAAATACACAAGGCAATATAGTAGAGAGTTTCTACGGTGTACAATATAAATAAACAAAACCATGCTTTTTTACTTCTCACATCAAAACAATACTAAGTATATAATTAAAATTGCTATTGATGCATTTTTATATGGATTTCCATTGAAGGTGCCTCTAGTAAACTGAGGTGGGCCTCCTGACAGGGGTTAGAAACTACCTTTCGAGCCACGAATATCTCTAGATAGAATATACCACAAAGGAAAACATAACTAGTCCATGTCTTAACACATGATACTGAAACATAATAGGTTATAGATTTAAAATAGTTTATATATTAATATATATATATATATAATAGTTTCTAGTTAGAATTGTCTCTTCCAATTTCATAAATCAATTCAAATCAACCTTAGTTCCAAATTTCAGTTTAAATCAATCTCAGTTCGACAATTTCAACTAAAGAGATTAATGGTTCAATTCAAATTCTCATAAAAATCATTTTTAATTTATATCAATTCAAATCCAGGTTTGAACTACAAATTTAAACCACTTCCAATTCAATCGATTTCAAAGTTTAAATATCCAAATATTTACAATCACTCAATTCGAAAATTTTCATTTATATTTCAAAATTCAACTATAATTTTATTTAAATTTGAAAATATTCACTTAACCATTTTTACTAATATTTAAATAAAATCCTCGATTACAAATTAAAATTAAAATTAAGTATTTCATTCAATTTTATTTGAATCTAAAAAAATATTCATTTAATCCTCTTAATCAAAAATCAGGTTATCAAGTTATAAAAACATTTCTTAAAAATCTCAAAGTCAATAAGTTCCAAATCAATCCTTATTAAATACAATTCTTAAACAAATCAATTTGAAATCAATTTCTCTTTCCAACCTTTATTATTTGAAGTTATTACAAAATATATTTTAAAATGTTAATATAATTTTAAATAAATATTTTACAACATAATATATATATATATATTACTCAAAATAAATTCTTATTAAATTTTATTATATTAAATTTTTATTAAATCAAATCTTATTATTAAATTTAAATTTATATTAAATCTTATTTTATACAATTAAAAAAATAATAAGCAAAATCTTAAAACTTATATTTCCAAAACTAACTTATAAATTTAAAATTTCTAAATATAAATTTTTAAAAATCCAAATTTCACACGTTTATAAATAAATTTATATATTATATTTAAAAAAACAATATTTATTATAACCCATATGTTTCCTTTCTAAACCTTGGAAACCATTTTTCAAAAATAGACCAACGGTGTCTGTATATAGTTTTCAATCCTATAGTCAAGTGATATGGACATTTTTCATTTCAATCTCCAATAATTAATATTTACAAGTATATATCATTTCAACCCGCAATCCTAAAATTTCAAAATCAATGAAAATCGCTTGGGTTGATCATTACAACCCATAACGATTTTACTCTAATTAATAAGATCGTTCGGGTTTGTATCATTTCAACCCATAAGGATTCCTAAACTAATAAGGGACTTGCAGAATGAGAACAATACGGTAATATTATAAAATGATATACATATCAATAGCAGGCATATCTCATCATTAACAATTTAAATATAATATATACAACAGGTTATGGTGTCATATGTTATATGTAAACAATTGCAGATAATGGCATATCATATTTAACAATTAAATAACTAACAATTCAAATTTAACAAAATATTCCAATCGTCGTTTCTTATGAATTAAATTCACTATATATAAGAATGTTAATCGTGAGCGATCGCTCACCTTTCGAGGCTAGAGAAATTAGACAGCATGATAAGCCCCGAGCCAGACAACAAACTCCAAAGCATGGCACGATGAACACGAATTCGTCGAACGAAGCAAAGCTAGGCTGGAATTCGGAAATGGATGAAAAAATATATATATATATATTTAAAATATAAAATTTACTCATATAAAAATCTTTATATTATATTTTTTCTTTTAAAATCAGCATTCAATTTAAACATATATAAAAAAATCTTTATATATGTATATATTAAAAATTAATGTTTAATTTAAACACATTTATCAAAGTCAAAAAATATATATATATTATATTTTAAAATCGATATATAAAATCAATATTTTTTTAAACACATATTAAGATCTATCTATATATATACTTTAAAATCAATATTATTATAAACATTTATACAAATATATATTTTATAATATAATATATAGAAAAAGAAGGTTGCAAGCTAGCCGTTTGACCTGGTAAGGCTGAAGCAACGGAGGATAGTGGATATTAAATGAAATGGAAGGCTCTTTGTGCAGTCGCTCATGCACACAAGTCATAGCAGATGATGGCTCCACATTAGCACGCGATCGCTGGCGGCCAAATGAAGTGGTGCTGCTAATTGGAAGGCGAGGTAGGTTGGGGTTAGGTGATTGGCTAGTGTTGGTTGGGTTTCCCTCTCATGTGTGCAACGTAGTGACGGGTTTCGGTTGCCGTTCGGGTTCAGGGAGAAAAGGGCAGGGCGGAGTTGGGTTATAGAGGAGAGGCGCTTGGTTGGGTTTGGGATAGGCAGACTTGGGTGGTGATTATCTAGCGGCGAAAGGCAAGGAGTTCAGGTATGGCGGAGCATGGAAGGCAGGGGAATGGGAGGTACTAATGGTGGACAGGATGTGGAGGGAAGAGCGGTCACATGAGGAGGCAGGAAATGATATGGGCTGGAGGACTTATGTTGTGCGCTGGAGATGCTTGCATAGGGATATGGTGGCACGGTAGAGATTGGAACAGAGGGGAGGAGAGTGTTGGAGTGGTGGAGGACCGGGCGCTGCATGTGCAGGTGGGTGGAAAGCTGGTGAAACGGTAGAGTTGAGGCGACGTGGAAGGAGGTGAGCAATGCTGGTTTCAAGGAGGAAGATCACGAACATGTTTGGGGAAAGCGAAGCACGCTTTCGGAAACAAAATATATATAACATCTGATATAAAATTATTATACTTTTATTAAAGCATGAACAACTCAACAAGGAAGTAAGAGAACCCAAAAAAAAATGAACCAATAGATAAATGGAAATATCTAAAGCCAGGGAAAAATCAAGAGTCAAAAACTAAAATGTTGATGGCTAATGGCTATTCGTTTTACATGGAGAATAATTGAATGGATGGGAAAACAAAAGGTTAAAAAGGGTTGCCGATGCGGCTAATCATTTCGCAGATTCCGCCGTGTACTGCACATCAAAATGCACAAAAGAATATACTACGAAGATCAGCATGATGAGACAAACATAATGGTACATAGAATTAGACATACGACCATCCTATCAGAACTCTATTTTCACTGCGAAACCGCTGCTAAAATGTTGAAAATAAGATAAACGGGGATATAGCTGACTAAATTTGGCGAAATAAAATATGACATCCTCAAAAATTGATTTACATTTTTATTATATAAAAATATTTAGGTTTCGAAAATATTTTATTTTCATCAATTTCACTGATTCAAATTTAAACTGAAATTGCAAAAAAGAACAAACTTATATATTTTCTAATGGAATTCTGGCATTTGCTTTGTCTAAATAGACATATTCCAAATATTAAATTTTCATTGCAAAATTTTTAATTATTAAATTTTAATAAATATTTTAGTTGATTACGTTACTAAAAATCATTAAAATTTACGGGTCGTTACAAGAGCACTTATGAACAGCAAGTAGCCATCTCACCCTTACCTAATCACCTTGTCTAAGTACACCAAATGAAGAGGCAAGAAGCCCCTAAAGTAAGAAGAGTATAAGAAAAAGGAGAAAACAAGGAGAATTGCAGGATCCTCTTTTGTCCGATAAAATAACTAACGGATAGAGATTCCTTTCCGGTAGTCCTACTACCAAACAAGAATCCTTGTCTACTGAACATGAATCACTGTGGGGTAGTATATATACCAGACAAGAATCCTTGTCTGGTAATATCACTACCGAATGGGAAACTCACTTCGGTAGTTTATACACTACTACCAGACAAGGATTCTTGTTCAGTAAATGGCTACCGAACCAAACGGTGTTGAACACCAATCCTCCAGCCAAACTCAAAGACAAACATATGCCGAACCAACCACTCACTAAACCGAGGCAACGCCAAACCAAGCTTCATCGAACATCACCTACCGTACATAGATCATATTCATTAGCCTACTGCTGAACCCAGGCATGGACAAACTGTGAATGACCACCGAACTAAGCTACCTCCAAGCCAACTACCAGCGAACCGAATAAAGCATATATGGAAATGCAATCTTGAATATATGGAAATTATGGAGCGTTTCTACTACATATGGAAATAACCAAACCGAGCAAGTAATATTGGGAAACTATCAATCTTATTGGCCCGACCTCCCTATACCTTCACTCCTATAAACACCGAAGCTTCCAAAAACAATGGGGGACAATCTAGAGAGCCAAGCTTACAATAATAATGGTAGAAAGGTTAGAGAAAGTTAGGAACAACATAACATGAACTGTCTAAAAGGAATGGTCTAATAGGAACTGCCTTGCAGGAACTGCCTAATAGGAACTATCTGATGGGAATTGCAAGACAGGAATAGTCTAATATGAATTTCTCATAGGAATAGTCTGACGGGAATTGCCCAATAGGACCAGTCTAAGAGGGATAGCCAAATAGGAATATCCAAACATTAATAGGTAGGAATAAAAAGACGAATAGGAATGCCGAAAATGAGTAGCCGAACAAACTTCTTTAGATCTATATCTTATTTTCTATTGAACGATAGATCATCATATTTTGTACCATAAGCATTGTACAAAAAAATCATATAAAGGATAATGAAAATGGATAGTGGATGCAAGCACATTATGGCAGAACCACTATAAATCTTTTTGTTCTTTACTTTATTGCAATTTACTTTCTGCATAACCTATATGTGATCTGCTCGCTGAAAACCAATCATAACATAAATATAAAAGTTGTGTTATACACCCCATATTCACATCTCTACGGTAAAGAGATTGGTGGTGTTTGATCACTTTTCATGCAAATAGCAAAAAAAACATAATACGCATATATTTTAGCGATATGATGCATGTGGATCATCTATTTGCGATATCTGATCTTATAACTTGTTCAACCATAAAAATTTCACTTCTAAACAAGTGCAGATCACATGACTTCTCTAGTGTGGACTCCGATCGGGTTCCTTGATTAGAAACCTCTAGTTCTCTTGCATAGCCATATACTATGATAGAAAACTTCATGATCATATCAAGAATCTATTTCAAGTGTTCTTCATTGAGAATTGAGTGAAATATCCATGTTAGGAGCGGTGTAGATCACGTTCATTTATATAAATAGTATATCTCATTTAATAATAAAATCAGTTATGAAGCATTGCTGTAACAACCCGCATATCTTACGATTGAATATTTAAATATTTTATTTAAAATAATTCATCGTTAGTCGGATTAGTGTCCGAAAAGCTACTTTTTGCAAACAGTCGAATTAGGACTCGAGACCACCCCCATTGAGTTCAAAATGACGTTTGCGACCTTTTTGAGTATAAACTTGGATATGTTTAGAGTTAGAGGAATTTTGCCACTTTTTCACTTAGGGCTTTGGTTTGGTTTCAGCCCATTAGACCCAAGCTCCACCCCCTCTTCTCTCCATTCCTTCATAATTTTCCTAATACTCAAGCTTTAACAACAATGGAGAGAGGAATGGGAAATTAAAACTCCAAGCCCTAATTATCTTTGCAAAATCCAAGCTTTAACTCCAAATCCATAGAAGAGGATTTGGTAAGCCTTCTCTTCTTCTTCTCCAACTCATTCTCCTTTCTATTTCAGAAATTCCTAAACCTAACTTAAGAAAAGTTTCTCTTTTAAGCTCAGATTCAAGCTTGTTGGGTTGTAATTGAAGTGTGATTGTTCTTGCCATTGCTCTATAGCTTCTTCTTCATTGTTTTGGGTTTAAAGGTGAGATTTTTATCTCACATCTATGTCTATAACTATCTTTGATTGTTGGGTATGAATTCCTAACACTTATTCATGTACATTTGCTTTTGGTTTGGATTGGATTGGTGAATATTCCAATTTTTGGTGTTTTGAAGTCAAATCTTCAAAAATCCTAACTTTGATGTTTAAACATGTTTTTGGTGATGCATTGAAGAGCCTATAGGGCCGGGTTGCTGAATTGGCGTAAACACCTAGCGTCGTTACTCATTCGATTGCAATTCAGGAGAGTTTGCTCTTCATTGAATAGGCTGAAAAACGGCCCAGCACCCAATCAGTCGACTGACCATTTGCAGTCAGTCGACTGGCTGTAGCCAATGATGGCTCCGGGGGCTGTTTACAGAGACAGGGAGTCTCTGTTTCCTGTAATCAGTCGACTGGCCACTGTAATCAGTCGACTGACTGCAGGAAATGGAATATTAGAGTTTCTGTTTCAATCGACTGACTGCAGAGGGTCAGTCGACTGACCTGCTTCTATTTGCCTATTTTGCCTATTTTTTGTTGATTTCCAATTTTTATCGATTCGTGGTTTTTCGATCTGTTGTTATCATTTATTATCGATCTTGATGACTTCTATTTTGGAATATTTGGGTATATCCATTTTGATGGGTTTGGAATCGATTTCTTTGGAATTAATTCACGTCCTGGAACGTGAAATTTTGGTGATTGATTATTTCTACAATCAATTCTTTGATTTGTCACTTTAAAAATATAAAGGATTCAATACTAGTAGTAAATATTCAAACTCTTTCACAAAGATGATTTCAACTCTATTTTCAATATCAAGCTTGTTTATAAAACCGTTTCCAATCTGTTAGTATATACAAACCTTTACCTCACTCGTATAAGAAATCTAATTAAAAGACTTAATAAAACAAGTGGTATGAAACGCTTGCATTTACTTCGTTGGTTAATTCTTGGACTTATTCGATTGAATTTCTTGTGACAATTTTCGAGTGGAGACTTACAGTTTGTTCGTAAATATTTAAGTTAAGCTAGTGGTTATGGGACATGAAGCTAAGCTCATATATTTACTAGCATAGTGTAATTGACACTTCATGATGATCGATGATGATCATTTTGTGATTTAGACTAGCAATGTGCAATGTCTCTTTGTCTACGAGGGAGACTAAACCCCGTTTCTGTGGAGCTTCTGCTCAATTTGGTGGGGTAGCGACCCATGGTCTTCGGGCCGTTTTGTGGAGCTTCGGCTCAAAACTAATGGTTAGCAACCATGGAATAGCGTTCCATTTTGTGGTACACGTGTTGGTGAGTTTTCATACTCCCTTTTTGTGATAGGCCTCCCCATTTTTTTGATTTCTGGATTTCCACTGATGATTTCTAGAATTTGTGTTTCACCAATTTTCGTGATTTACATTGATAAGTTTTATCAATATTTGTGCATTGGTGAATTTGTGTGTCATTGACTTTTGTGTTTGGCATTGATATAATTATCAATATTTATGGTTTGGTGAATAAAAATAAAGAGTATGATATTCTTTTTGATCTTTGAGAAGATTCTTGTGAATTAATCTCTAGTTGATTTTCAGTTGCATACTTATTACAGTATGGATTTATGGTTATCATACGGCTTTTGACATATCTCTTGTTCTATATCATTTTATCTGATATATATAGCAAGACTGATCCGTTTATTATTTTCTTATTAAATAATACTCGGGTCAGACCGAGATGTTTCAGGTGCTTCTGCTTGACTCCTCATCTGGGATTATTATCTTGACTTTTGGCTAACTACTTAGATTAGTAGTTTTTGGTTGTATACATTTGAGATATAGACTCCATGATGTATACATATTCGTTTGTCTAGCACTTGTAACTATTCTTTTGTGATATTGTGGATCTTGTTTGACCACTACTCTGATATACGCTTTTATGTATTATATTCATATCTTTTTCTGCATTTGTGATATGGATATCTGTAACTGATTTGTGTTATGTTTATTTCTGTATTTATTTCCGAAGATTATATAGTCACTGTGTAGTAGCTTTGAGTTTGTATCGGTATGTCGGATTTCCTCTTAAGTTGAAATGCATGTTATACTATCTGACATATCAGTGCTCGCACAAAGCAATTAAACGGATGGTTGCTCCTCAACAGCCTTATTCACCGCGCTAGTTAACGGCATTACCCCGTAGTGTCCTTGGTTAGCATGGGTATAGAGGTGGGGCGTCGCAGCTTGGTATCAGAGCCTGGAACTTTGGAACAATGTAGAATAATTTAACAAGGATCATCGTCCTAAGTCTATCTTAGGAGTCGTGCCTTAGAATTTGATTCGAGTCTTCGTACCGTCTCATCCTATTTTCTTTTGTGATACCTTGTTTTATCAATCATTATTGTTTGATATTTATTTTTTGAATAACCTTTTTATTCTTCTTTCTTTCTTAAAGAAGAGAAATGGTTAGACCTGGCCATCCCAGCGCCGGTCAATCTAGTGCTACTCCCCAGGATGGAGTATTTATGTCTGCCCGGCAGCTTTTAGATCTCGTGAAGAATGCTCAAGCTGCCGGACCTAATCCAGAGCCTACTCACCCTAAGTCTGGATTTGCACGTTTGTGCAGCGATTATACCAACTTGGGTGGGAAGCCGTTCAGAGGTTCTGAAACTATTATTGAAGTCCAAGCTTGGCTAAGAACATGCGATCGAATCTTTTCTCGCATGAATCTTATTGATCTTCACTGAGTTCAGGTGGCCTCTAGTGTTCTCTAAGAAAGAGCTTTAGATTGGTACGAGCTTCTGGTTTCTGAAATGAATGAAATGGATCTTACTTGGGAGAAATTCCAGGAACGATTCGAATTAAAGTTTGTGCCAGAAGCTGAGAAGGTGACATTGGCTCATCGTTTCATAGACCTTGTTCAAGGTGAATCCTCCGTGGCAGACTATGTCGCATCATTCGAGTCACTTTCTAAATACGGGATCGAATAATAAACACCCCGTTGAAGAAGAACCAAAGATTTGTCTATGGCTTGAACAAAAATCTCAGGAAGCCGTTACTTCTAAAATTAGAAGTTTCTTTTGATCAACTCATTGATATCGTTCTTCATCTTGAAGAGGCGGATAGGGAGAGTGATGTTGAGGTTGTGGGTGCCAAACCAAACTTCAACAACAAGAAAAGGCCTAGTAAGTTCAGAGGTCCTTATCCCAATAAGAAAGGAAATCAAGCAACTCCGGTGGCAAAGACTTCTACCTTTAGTGGTGGGCAATGCTACAACTGTGGTTCTAAGGACCATTATGTGAATAAGTGTTCAAAGCCCAGCGCTTGTCGCTATTGCAAAAGCCCAGATCATTATTTATATGCATGCTCCAAACTCCAAAACAAGAAGGAGGGAAAGCTTAATGTGGTGCAAACTCCTAATAACACTTCTCGTGGTCAAGGTATTTCTCATTCTATCCTTGATGGAATTATTGTGTTTTGTGATCATCCTATTCGGGTTCTTTTTGATACAGGTGCGTCCCATTCTTTTATATCAAAAGAACTTGTTGATACTTTTTCTTTGAGTGTTGTTGCTTTAATGGCTTCTTTGAGAATCGCGAATCCGGTTGGTGGATCCGCAACAATTAGTTTTCTTTGTAAAGATGTCGAGATAATTTTATGTGATTTTTCTTTCCGAGCCGATTTGCATGTTATGCGCTACTTAGGCTTTGGAATGATTTTCGGAATGGATTGGCTTAACCGCTATGAAGCTCAAATTCTATGTCCTGAGCGGACTATTCATCTTCGACATCCTCAATCTGTTAAGCAGATTTCTATTGATCTTAAAGAATCGGATTCCAACTTGGCTGCATCTTTATATTCTTCAAATCCTCATGATGACGATAATGATGATGAGGAAGATGTCATTTCTCTTATTTGCATTGTTCGTGAATTTTCCTACATATTTGAGCCTGTTTTAGGACTAGCACCTAAGCAAGCAATTGAGTTCAAAATTAGTCTCATCCCTGGAGCTCAACCTCTCACTCGTCCTCCTTATCATATGTCCAATAAAGAAAATGAGGAGATGCGCAAACAATTATCTGAATTGGAGACGAAGCAATTTATTCGCTCTAGTTCCTCTCCTTGGGGAGCTTCGGCTATTTTTGTGAAGAAATCCGATGGTACACTTAGGCTTTGCGTTGACTACCGCAAGCTTAATGATCTTACAATCAAGAATAAATATCCTTTACCTCGGATTGATGATTTAGTTGATCAACTTAGTGGTGCTAGAGTCTTTTCACAATTGGACTTGGCTACCGGTTTTCATCAGCTTCGTATTGCAGAGGATAGGATTCCTTTGACATCGTTCCGTACTCGTTATGGATCTTATGAATGGTTTGTTATGCCATTTGGTTTAACGAATGCTCTGGCTTATTTCGTTGACCTTATGAATAGAGTTTTCAAAGACTTCCTCGATCGATTTGTTCTCATCTTTATTGATGACATTATTCAAAAACCGAGGAGGAGCATGAAAAGCATCTTCGGATTGTGTTGGAAACTCTTAGGAGCAATCAATTGAAAGCTAAATTTTCTAAATGCCACTTTTGGCAATCTCGGATGAAGTTTCTCGGTCATATCATTTCCGAATCCGGAATTTCCATAGTTCCTTCAAAGATTGAAGCGATTCAAAATTGGAAGAGACCGGAGAGTGTGACGGAGATCCGTAGTTTTCTTGGATTGGCAGATTATTACCGCCGTTTCATAAAAGACTTTTACAAAATTTTCGTGCCTCTTACTAGTTTGATAAAGAAGGGAGTTAAATACGTTTGGTCGGACAAATGTGAAGCTTCTTTCTAGAAATTAAAAGAACTCCTTTCCGATGCTCCTATTCTTGTTATTCCCGAGGGGAATAGAGATTTTATTGTTTATACCGACGCTAGTCGTGTTGGTTTGGGAGCCGTTCTCATGCAAGGAGAACGTGTTATTGCTTATGCTTCTAGGCAATTGAAGCCAGCTGAGACCAGATATGCCACTCATGATTTAGAGCTCGCGGCTATTGTTTTCGCTCTTAAAATTTGGCGTCGTTATCTTTTAGGAGAGAAATTTATTCTCTATACCGATCATAAATCTTTAAAGTATTTATTTTCTCAAAAGGAACTTAATTTGCGTCAACAACGTTGGCTCGAGTTTCTTGCATCTTATGATCTTGACATTCTTTATACTCCCGGTAAGGGAAATCGTGTTGCCGACGCCCTTAGCCGAAAGCTACAAGCGGTTATTTCCATGATGATATCCGAATGGAATGAAATCTGATATTGCTAACTTTGTTAAGCGTTGCATGATTTGCCAACTCGTTAAGGCCGAGCATCAAAGGCCCTGTGGGTTATTGAAACCTTTAGAAATTCCAATTTGGAAGTGGGATAAAATTTCCATGGATTTTATTGATGATCTTCCCCGTTCTCGTTCGGGTCATGATAGCATATGGGTGATTGTTGATAGACTTACTAAATCCGTGTATTTTATTCCGTTCGGTCCAATCGGGCCGTTCCTCTTTTTGGCCAAGCTCTTTATTAAAGAAATTGTTAAATTACATGGAGTTCCTACTTCTATTGTTAGTGATCGTGATCCATTGTTTCCTAGTGGGTTTTGGAAGAGTCTTCAAAAAGCTTTGGGAACGAAGCTTAATTTTAGCACACCTTATCATCCTCTGTCTGATGGACAAACCGAGCATGTGAATCAAACTCTTGAAGATCTTCTTCGTACGTGTGTTCTTGATTTTTATGGAAGTTGGGAAGATCATATTTCTCTTATTGAGTTTTCCTATAATAATAGCTTCCAATCTACTATTGGGATGGCACCTTTTGAGGCACTGTAACATCCCGTCTTTTCGCACGCTTTAAATCAACACACGTGCCAATTCAAACCATACGGAAAGGCGGATTGATATGGGGTAAATAAGAAAAAGAGAAAAGAGAAAAAACTGATAAAATATAATAATAAATATACAGTTCATAAAACTATTTACAAAACGTTTGATTCTTCATACAATAAATATCAGAGTTCACATACCAATATATACCAATGCAGCGGAATTAGATAGTGTAGTGGAATAATATAGTAGATAGTAATACTACAAATCTTCGTCTTCGTCCTCCAGAATAAAATCTTCAAATCCTGAAACGTTCGGACTGACCCGAGCGAATTGAAAAGACAAAACACTCGAGTCAGATCTAAAAGATCTTATGTAAGTTAAATCAACAGGGATAAATATGAGTGCAGTAACTTAAAAGATGCTCGGGATTCACATCTCTTAAGGATCCGTTAAACTATTTACTATGTAGTATATTTCGATATTATAATAGTGTCTAATTGTAAAATAAACTTACTTTTAAATAGCGTTAAGGAGTTACCCAATCTCCCCATTAACACAATAATAGTCCCAGTAGTCCATCCAATATCATAGTCCCTCCTGATCGGGAAGCCACCAGAGGATACCACACGGGCTACGGTAGAAATCCAAACTCGTACAAGGCGCGATAGGGTAGGTGACACGGCACAACTAGGCAATGCCAGGGTAGATATACCAATTACGCTTCCGGGTCAGTGGTAACGCGTAGCGCGCAGCTACCGCCCACCTCGAACAAACTCCCCCAAATCAAAGAAATCAAAAGTAAAGGTGGCCACTGAATCAATCCAAAGTCAGAGTATAGTATCGAAGGGAAGTGTCTGATCAAAGGTGCTACCTTATTAACGCGTCAATCGCTCCTGTTTTAGCCACCTTATGCCAACTCACGGGAGTTGGGTCCACGTATTTACCTAACAGGAAACGCCACCACCAACCTACTTCATTCTGGAAACTCCACCGCGTACACGGTTGTTAAAGTGGTTTTCGGAGTTGGCAGAGAGTATGACAACTTCCAATCCCGGTCTCTTTAACAACCAACCGTTATTATAACACCGTGGTCTTTAAAAATAGTTTGTACTTTAAAAACCAGAATAAAATTTACCATTTCAAACCCATAAATACGATATCATTTCCATTTCCAAAACAAATTCATATTGATATTATTCTTATAAAACCCAAATCAATGATATCATTTATTTCAAATATATTTCTCTTCCAAAATCATACTTCTTTAAAAAAATTAATATTTGGAAACCAAACATTTGAATTATAGCTTTCCAAAACATAATACTGCGAAATTCATAGTTTAAAACCATAACTTCTGAAACTTGAATGGTTTGGATACTCAACAGTATATAGAATAAAATAGTTGATTTTATATTACTTTATAAAATAATTTCTGCAACTTCACAATTTATCCATTTAAAATTTTAGGTCTAAACCCCATAAATTTAGATTCACCTTTAGTTTCAATAAAACACTTCGATTTCAATATATTCAAACTTCGAGTATTTAATAATTTCAAAACTAAGGTTGGAATTTATATTCAACAATTTATTATCCTATTATTTAGTTTTGAACACTCCCAAAATAAATCCATAAAATAAAACTCAAATTTCTAACAATTTAATATTTCCTTCAATTTAATTATACTAGAAATATTCATTTAATTTATCTTGAATAAAAATCCAGTTATAAATATCATACCTTTAAAATTTCAAAGATTAATATGTTTACACCAACTTGTGGATTTTAATTTTTAAATAATCCCAATTCCAAATAAATTTCCAATTTAATTTCCAATCTTAATTGATTTGAACTATTTAAAACTCTATATATATATATATACACACACACAATATCTTAAACCTGTACTTAATCATAAATATAAATTATCAAACTCCATATTTCAACTTATTTATTTCCATTTAATAAATTCATACATAGCTTAAATTCAAAAATTTAACTATATATGTATATATAAAATAAGATTTTATATAAGATTAAAATTAATATTTATCAAACCGCATCCTATCCAAACCATAGAAATCATTTCAAAAATAATTATATATATATATCGTGGTGCTTGTATATAATTTTCTATCCTATGGTCAAGTGATACGGATATTTATCATTTCAATCCGCAAATTTAAAATAAACAAAATGCGGTTGTATACCATTTCAAATCGCAATCCCGAATGAAATGAGAATGCATAATACCTTGCAGTTTATATAATATAGAACACACCATCCATTCACCCAATACCAATCATCTACCAATTTTATTTCAATCATCATCAATTTAAACAAACATTAACAGAGCATATAAAATATAACAGGTATCAACGAACAGTTTATATTCAAAATAAATAAATAAATAAATAAATAAATAAATAACTGTTTAACTAGCAGTTTATATGCAAAATAAATAAATTTTAACTGTCAATTTATATGCAATAATAAAATTAATTAACAGTTAAATTAAATAATTGTGATTTAACCGAGATGGTGAAAAAAAATATGCAAAACAGTCATAAATAAATTTCTACTCATATCTTAAATCAATTTAACAAACATAAGAAAACTTAGAAGTTGTGAGTGGGTTAAAACACTCACCTTTTGTATTTAAATCGAATTTAATCTGATTTAAACCCAAAATTTTGACAGTCTCCAAATCCGTCCAAACTAGCGTCAAAGTATTCGGAATTTTGTTACGAACACAATGAAGAAAACCGCGCGCCAATCCGAGCTCGTATGCAAAAGTTATTCGAGTTAAAAGATTTAAATTTTAACATAACATAATTAATTAATACATAAAAAAATATAACGTATCATCCTCTTCTTCCTTATCCACGAACCTACTAACCCATCACGCACGCGTCATTTTCTTCCGTGCGCACGCAACTCGAGACATATAGAGTTCGATCAACGACTACCAGTGTGTGCGCCACCTTGAGAGCCACCTACGGACCAAGTTTCACATCACCACTCGCTACCGTTTGCACGCAATCCAAGAAAATACGTCCATGCTTCCAAGCCAAATTCTGACGAATCCATGGTCCAATAGCATAGATCAACCGCATTGATTTGAAGAGCTCGCCGAGATCTACAACTTTGCTTTTGGAATTTTTCGATTCCGTTGAACAGATTGAAAGATATTGAGGAAAGAAGATAAGCAATTTCTGGCCATTGAATAAGTGGCGGCCATGGTATAGAATTAGGGTTTCTGAAATAAATAATAATAAACTGTCTCGGTTTGCGTGCGTATTTATAGAGTAACGTCAAAAACGGGCCAGAGTCCAATTTAAGCATGCTGACAGGCGATCCTAACATAAAAAGGCCTTCTAAACGCAATGGTACTGGTTTCGAAGCCCAGTTCCATCATTTTCCTAGGTTACTGTTCAAGTCAATTTGTTTGAATGATAAAAATGCCCCTGAAAAGTCCGTTTCGGCTCCGGAACGAAAATGAATCATCCCATATATCAAAATAGATGTTTTCAAATATTTTAAACGCGATCGAACAAGTTTCAAGCCCAAATTCCATCGTATGAAGAAGTTATGTTAAAAACAATTTATTCAAATTGATTTCAAATTGATTTCAATTGCATAAATTTCAAGGCCTTTCGAGTCCGTACGATCAAACGACAAGTCCGATCGCTACGAAACTTGAAACACTATTATAATTCACCGTTACGGATCCGATGAAACTGGTTTCGTCGAAATCCGAGTCCATGACCAAAATGGCTATTTTTATATTAATTAAATAAATTTCAAACAAATTAATTAAATCAAATTTTGCATTAAAAATTCTGAACTTTGCAATCTTTATCACTTTATAATTTTCAAACATTTACAATGATTTAACAATTTTTTTAAAAGTCAATTTATTAATGATTAATCAATAGAAATCTTCAATTTCATAAAATTCAAATTTATAGATAAATTTCCAAAATTTCCATTAAATTGAATTTACCCATAATTATTCCATTCATAATTTCAAATAGAAGGGTTTACCATTGGATTTAAAAATTATCACATAAATATTTTCCGTTTTCAACTTAATTTTTAAATTAACGTAATTAAATATTTGATTTCATTTATTGGCAATAAATCCAACTATTATAAATTTAACAAATTAACTCACTATTAAAGATTCAAATTCTATAATTCATAAATTCCATCATCTTGATTTATTTATTAATTTATAATTCTTTAAACCAATTCCCGTCTCTATTTAAAGAAACTTAATTCACCAATTATAGAATTTATTTCAATTTCTTAAAATAAGCTATTTATTGTACATTGAATCCAATTTATTTTGATAAGTTTCCAATTGAATGGATTAAATTCAATTTCAACCTTTAACTTACACTTAAGTTTAGGTCATAATCAATTTATAACGTATTACCTTTCTTAGTTATTACTTTACATACTTCTCGTATTAATTTCACCATTAATCATAATTATTAAAGTAACGCTTATAGTAAATACGACCCTATAATTTCTTAACATTTAAACGAACGTTATTTCATTTTCCATTAGTGTGACATTCATTCATTTTATTATTACTTATTACAACTTCTAATTCAAATAAGCAGGTAATTTATAATATATGTTACAAATTTTGAATTAATCACTATTCATTATTATTGACTTTACTTTAGCATTACTTACCATGCATTAACATTGTTACTTAAAATCCCTATCCAATTGCAATTAATATTCTAATGAATGCATTTACTCTTTTCCGTTATGTTATTAATTATCATCAAGGCACATCTAATTATCTTTATTGGTAAACGAGTGAATTTACTAGTAACCCACTATTATAACCATTAATATACTTGTATACTTATTCATCAATCAATATTTACGTTCTTTTTTTTCATTCAAATTGATTTATAACCTAATATACATTTATATTAATCCCATTTCATTCCATTCATTAATAGGTATTTCACTAACCTTATTACTTTAAATTACATTCAGTTTCCAAATTTTATAGGATTAAATTCTAATTACTTACCATTTAATCCATCAATTATTGATTCTATCCAAACATGTAACTTAAATAACTGCTTACAAAAATGGAATTATCATTTATTCCAATATTTTCTAACTTTACATTAACATATTAAATAAATTCCCTTTAAATGAATTTATATCCAGGTATATTACTTAACCCATTTCGTTTATTGAAATTTATTCAAATTGCTAGTAAATAGGTTTTAAGTCCCCATTTATATATTTTAATTTAGCGTTCATTTCAATATTCGTTTGTAAAGTTTTTTATTTCTACTAAATTTAATTACAAAGCTCATTGATTCAACCAAATTAAATGCACGAAATTTACGGGTCGTTACAGGCACTCTATGGAAGGCCGTGCCGATCTCCTTCTTGTTGGCTTGGGGCCGGTGAGAAGCTGGTTTTTGGTCCAGATTTTATTCATGATTCCACAGAAAAGATTGACCTTATTCGTCATAGGATGAAAGAAGCTCAAAGTAGGCAAAAATCCTATGCCGATAACCGAAGAAGGAAATTAGAATTTTCTGTGGAAGATTTTGTGTTTGTTCGTGTTTCACCTATGAAGGGTGTTGTGCGTTTCAGTCGATCGGGAAAGTTAGCACCTCGATATATTGGTCCATTTCCCAGCACCGAACGTATTGGTTACGTGGCTTATCGCCTTTTATTACCGGCTCAGTATTCTGCTATTCATGACGTGTTTCACGTTTCTCAATTACGGAAATGCCTTCAAGATTCCGATTCTATTCTTGAACCCGGTGTTGTGGAAGAAATTGAAGTTTCGCCTAATTTGACTTATGAGCAACATCCTATTCATATCATTGCTTCGGAGATTAAACGCCTTCGAAATAAAGATGTTCCTCTCATGAAAGTTCAATGGTCCTTAAACTAAGGATTGTTCTTGGGAATCTAGAGAATTCATCGAGCGAACACATCCGGACTTACTTTCTCATGCTCTTTGAGGTGAACTTCTTATTCCAAATTTCTTCTTTTGTGTTGATATGCTTTTATGGTTGTTACTTTTTGATTCATTTATTTCTTGTGATTGCGAGGATGCAATTTTTTTAAGGAGGGGAGTCTGTAACAACCCGCATATTTAACGATTGAATATTTAAATATTTTATTTAAAATAATTCATCGTTAGTCGGATTAGTGTCCGAAAAGCTACTTTTTGCAAACAGTCGAATTAGGACTCGAGACCACCCCCATTGAGTTCAAAATGACATTTGCGACCTTTTTGAGTATAAACTTCGATATGTTTGGAGTTAGAGGAATTTTGCTACTTTTTCACTTAGGGCTTTGGTTTGGTTTCAGCCCATTAGACCCAAGCTCCACACCTCTTCTCTCCATTCCTTCATAATTTTCCTAATACTCAAGCTTTAGCAACAATGGAGAGAGGAATGGGAAATTAAAACTCCAAGCCCTAATTATCTTTGCAAAATCGAAGCTTTAACTCCAAATTCATAGAAGAAGCTTTGGTAAGCCTTCTCTTCTTCTTCTCCAACTCATTCTCCTTTCTATTTCAGAAATTCCTAAACCTAACTTAGGAAAAGTTTCTCTTTTAAGCTCAGATTCAACCTTGTTGGGTTGGATTGAAGTGTGATTGTTCTTGCCATTGCTCTATAGCTTCTTCTTCATTGTTTTGGGTTTAAAGGTAAGATTTTTATCTCACATCTATGTCTATAACTATCTTTGATTGTTGGGTATGAATTCCTAACACTTATTCATGTGCATTTGCTTTTGGTTTGGATTGGATTGGTGAATATTCCAATTTTTGGTGTTTTGAAGTCAAATCTTCAAAATCCTAACTTTGATGTTTAAATATGTTTTTGGTGATGCATTGAAGAGCCTATAGGGCCGGGTTGCCGAATTGGCGTAAACCCCTAGCGTCGTTGCTCATTCGTTTGCAATTCGGGAGAGTTTGCTCTTCATTGAATAGTCTGAAAAACAGCCCAGCACCCAGTCAGTCGACTGACCATTTGCAGTCAGTCGACTGGCTGTAGCCAATGATGGCTTCGAGGGCTCAGAGATAGGGAGTCTCTGTTTCCTATAATCAGTCGACTACCCACTGTAATCAGTCGACTGGCCACTGTAATCAGTCGACTGACTACAGGAAATGTAATTTTCGAGTTTCTGTTTCAATCGACTGACTGCAGAGGATCAGTCGACTGACCTACGCGTATTTGCCTATTTAGCCTATTTTGCATTGATTTCCAATTTTTATCGATTCGTGGTTTTCCGATCTGTTGTTATCATTTATTATCGATCTTGATGACTTCTATTTTGGAATTTTTAGGTATATCCATTTTGATGGGTTTGGAAACGATTTCTTTGGAATTAATTCACATCTTAGAACATGGAATTTTGGTGATTGATTGTTTCTACAATCAATTCTTTGATTGTCACTTTAAAAATATAAAGGTTTCAATACTAGTAGTAAATATTCAAACTCTTTCATAAAGATGATTTCAACTCTATTTTCAATATCAAGCTTGTTTATAAAACCATTTCCAATCTATTAGTATATACGAACCTTTACCTCACTCGTATGAGAAATCTAATTAAACGACTTAGTAAAACAAGTGGTATGAAACGCTTGCATTTACTTCGTCGGTTAATTCTTGGACTTGTTCGATTGAATTTCTTGTGACAATTTTCGAGTGGAGACTTACAGTTTGTTCGTAAATATTTAAGTTAAGCTAGTGGTTATGGGACATGAAGCTAAGCTCATGTATTTACTAGCTTAGTGTAATTGACACTTCTTGATGATCGATGATGATCATTTTGTGATTTAGACTAGCAATGTGCGATGTCTCTTTGTCTACGAGGGAGACTAAACCCCGTTTCTGTGGAGCTTCTGCTCAATTTGGTGGGGTAGCGACCCATGGTCTTCGGGCCGTTTTGTGGAGCTTCGACTCAAAACTAATGGTTAGCAACCATGGAATAGCGTTCCGTTTTGTGGTACACGTGTTGGTGAGTTTTCATACTCCCGTTTTGTGATAGGCCTTCCCCTTTTTGTGATTTCTGGATTTCCATTGATGATTTCTGGAATTTGTGTTTCACAAATTTTCGTGATTTACATTGGTAAGTTTTATCAATATTTGTGCATTGGTGAATTTGTGTGTCATTCACTTTTGTGTTTGGAATTGATATAATTGTCAATATTTATGGTTTGGTGAATAAAAATAAAGAGTATGATATTCTTTTTGATCTTTGAGAAGATTCTTGTGAATTAATCTCTAGTTGATTTTCAGTTGCATACTTATTACAGTATGACTTTATGGTTATCATACGGCTTTTGACATATCTCTTGTTCTATATCATTTTATCTTATATTTATAGCTAGACTGTTCCGTTTATTATTTTCTTATTAAATAATACTCGGGTCAGACCGAAATGTTTCAGGTGCTTCTGCTTGACTCCTCATCTGGGATTATTATCTTGACTTTTGGCTAACTACTTGGATTAGTAGTTTATGGTTGTATACATTTGAGATATAGACTCCTTGATGTATACATATTCTTTTGTCTAGCACTTGTAACTATTATTTTGTGATATTGTGGATCTTGTTTGACCACTACTCTGATATACACTTTTATGTGTTATATTCATATCTTTTTCGCCTTTGTGATATGGATATCTGTGACTGATTTGTGTTATGTTTATTTCTATATTTATTTCCAAAGATTATATAGACACTGTGTAGTAGCTTTGAGTTTGTATCGGTATGTCAGATTTCCTCTTAAGTTGAAATGCATGTTATGCTATCTGACATATCAGTACTCGTACAAAGCAATTACACGGATGGTCGCTTCTCAACAGCCTTATTCACCGCGCTAGTTGACGGCATTACCCCGTAGTGTCCTTGGTTAGCATAGGTATAGAGGTGGGGCTTCATAGCTTAGTATCAGAGCCTGGAACTTCGGAACAATGTAGAATAATTTAACAAGGATCATCGTCCTAAGTCTATCTTAGGAGTCGTGCCTTAGAATTTGATTCAAGTCTTCGTACCGTCTCATCCTATTTTCTTTTGTGATACCTTGTTTTATCAATCATTATTGTTTGATATTCATTTTGTGAATAACCTTTTTATTCTTCTTTCTTTCTTAAAGAAGAGAAATGGTTAGACCTGGCCATCGCAGCGCCGGTCAATCTAGTGGTACTCCCCAGGGTGGAGTATTTATGTCTTCCCGGCAGCTTTTAGATCTCGTGAAGAATGCTCAAGCTGTCGGACCCAATCCAGAGCCACTCACCCAAAGTCTGGATTTGCACGTTTGTGCAGCGATTATAACAACTTGGGTGGGAAGCCATTCAGAGGTTCTGAAACTATTATTGAAGTCCAAGCTTGGCTAAGAACATGCGATCGAATCTTTTCTCGCATGAATCTTATTGATCTTCACTGAGTTCAGGTAGCCTCTAGTATGCTCCAAGAAAGATCATTAGACTGGTACGAGCTTCTGGTTTCTGAAATGAATGAAACGGATCTTACTTGTGAGAAATTACAGGAACGATTCGAATTAAAGTTTTTGCCAGAAGCTGAGAAGGTGACATTGGCTAGTCGTTTCATGGACCTTGTTCAAGGTGAATCCTCCGTGGCAGACTTTGTCGCATCATTCAAGTCACTTTCTAAATACGGTGTTGAATACATAAACACCCCATTGAAGAAGAACCAACGATTTGTCTATGGCTTGAACAAAAATCTCAGGAAGCCATTATTTCTAAAATTAGAAGTTTCTTTTGATCAACTCATTGATATCGCTCTTCGCCTTAAAGAGGCGAATAGGGAGAGTGATGTTGAGGTTGTGGGTGCCAAACCAAACTTCAGCAACAAGAAAAAGCCCAGTAAGTTCAGAGGTCCTTATCCCAATAAGAAAGGGAAGCAAGCAGCTCCGGTGGCAAAGACTTCTACCTTTAGTGGTGGGCAATGCTTACAGCTGTGGCAATGCTACAACTGTAGCAATGCTGCAACTGTAGTTCTACCTTTAGACTGATCCATTTATTATTTTCTTATTAAATAATACTTGGGTCAGACCGAGATGTTTCAGGTGCTTCTGCTTGACTCCTCATCTGGGATTATTATCTTGACTTTTGGCTAACTACTTAGATTAGTAGTTTTTGGTTGTATACATTTGAGATATAGACTCGTTGATGTATACATATTCTTTTGTCTAGAACTTGTAACTATTCTTTTGTGATATTGTGGATCTTGTTTGACCACTACTCTGATATACACTTTTATGTGTTATATTCATATCTTTTTCCACCTTTGTGATATGGATATCTGTGACTGATTTGTGTTACTTTTATTTCTATATTTGTTTCCAAAGATTATATAGCCACTGTGTAGTAGCTTTGAGTTTGTATTGGTATATTGGATTTCCTCTTAAGTTGAAATGCATGTTATACTATCTGACATATCAGTGCCCGCACAAAGCAATTACACGGGTGGTCGCTTCTCAACAGCCTTATTCACCGTGCTAGTTGACGGCATTACCCAGTAGTGTCCTTGGTTAGCATGGGTATAGAGGTGGGGCGTCAGAATTGCATAAAAACATCACTTCTATTTATAGAACATTTCATGAAGACATAACTCAAGTTATGAAACATTTCATAAAGACATAACTCACTTTATAAGAGATTTCGTAAAGACATAAATTTATTCCTAAAACATTTCATAAAAGCATACTTGAAGTTTATACTGATGTAGTACTCTACTACCTTCTAGAAGTATATACAAAACATCGAATTCTCTCTACTTTCTAAAATTCCAATAGAGACCCAAAATAAATCCAAGTCTTACAATTGAGTCAGCCTTTTGGACTTCTCTATCAGTCAGATTAGACAAGTAACTAAGAATAATAGGACTTTGGTATCCAAACTTAAAACTAGTGTCCACTTTCCTTAGACACCCGTAAGGTAAAGACATTTATTAGTTGGCCCAATAACATCTAATAGCTCACACAACGAAGATGTTCAACCCAATTTAAAAGTTTTGTCGACTTATTTCCTTCTTAATTCAGGAGTTATATAAACTCATATTTAAAATTTTAAAAATACTAAGTCTCAAATACAATAACGATTTGGAAGTTTTAGATTATCAGAAATTTTAAAAAAATCCATTTCATTCAAACAAATGAAAACAAAAAAAACCATCATAATATGATGAACATGCCACACTATCCTAATGCATAGGATACATGCATCAGTAAAATAACTCGTCAAAGTTTCACTTATTTATCAGATATAGTTTACAAAAGAGGGAAAATAAGAAAATGTTACATAATTATCTAGGATATGCCATTACCACTTAGGCTCCCCATATAGAATACTTACAAATCTTTTCTATCGAAGCTTATATCAAAATCTATATTACCAAAACTACTATGCATCCAACTACTTTGCATTTTCTATCAAAATTTCTTTAAAGAAAACATTAGAACTAAACACCCAGGTTTTACCTCAAATCATTCGAAATAATAATATATACATAAATCTTCTGTATATTAGATCACATTTTTGGGATTTAATCAAAATCATTTTCAATGTTGTATTAAATAATTTGTAAAATCATACCAATTATCTTGGTCTTAATTTATAAAGCAATTTTCCATATATTTGCTTTACAATCCATATATATATTGAGTAACACCAAAATGATATCGTAGAAACGGGGCCTACAAAATCGTATAACATATTCCCTTGCTACGAAGGGTGATATTCAAGAGAAGTGTTTACCAAATGAACACATTTCTTGCCTATTTTTAGTCATTTTCAAGCCGCTCAGACTATATAATTTGAAAACACTTTGTTCCAGAATTAACACGCTGGTTCCGAGAGCAATTTCGAACTCAAATAAATATTAAACCCTTTTCAAAACATTAACATTCACGAATACTTCCAAATTATAGTCTTATTATTTCCTCTAAAATCTTGGAAACCATTTTTAAAGACATCAGGATTTAAATCCTCAAATATCAGTTTAAATCCTCTCCGTTTATAAACTATACTTATATAAAATCACTTTCTATATAAAATTATTTCACAAATATTTATTCCTAAAATATTATAACTTTCTTTTAAATTATAATAAATATCATTTACCATAATAAATTCCTTAACCCATACTCTCACCAAACACCTTATAGTCCAAATATGAAATTCAATTCACAAGGTGCTCGTTTCAATGCACCCACAAATACTATCTACCCAATCTATGTAGTAATAAGGCAAACTACTCATAAATTGGTTGAGAATAAATCAACCATCAACAAATAATAATAAATGCTCATAAACTAGCCCTTCATGACTAATCAATATATAAATGGTAACAATGCTCATAAACTAGTCGAGCGGGACTAAATAATCAATGAGGGATAATAAATGAATATAATTTATTCCTACATTAATTAAACTACACCTACAAATCATACTTATATAAATTATTTATATATAAGATCTTTTTAATTTTCAAAGCAGAATACCTTTAAGGCATATATTTATATTAAATACAAATACGATTTTATAATATAATACATTCAACTCATTATGGGACATCGCTGACCCTATCTCTAATGAGTTATACCCAACTAAATCCAAGATTCTTGCTTAATCGTAAGCTTTGATACTAAATGAAATGATCTGACTTTTCGACTCCCAAATGTCTACACTAACATATCAATTGTATTCGCTTGTCGAACACTCAAATATTAGAAAGATAGAATGTTAGGGTAAAAAGAAAAACCAGAGAGAACAAGAATAAGATAGAAAGAATGTCACATCCGAATCTCACAATGCAAAGATAATAGTATAAAGGGCTACTCTAAGATACATAACATTTCTGGGTTCTTATCCTAAGTACTATCATCAGCCTATACAGTTATAACTATATGTCCTCATAAATGCTGATATATACATACTAGTAGTGTAGCGGAAATAAAAATACAATGGTAGGCGAGAGTATCCAACCTACCGTTTGAATCTCTAAAGAATATCCAATGAAAAGCTACCTTTCTCAAACTGCTCGTCACCCGATAATATAAGGGAAATAATAAAACCATGATTAGACATAGGCATGTGTTAAAAAATCATGAAACGTGTATCTACATATTAGTATCTTTCGAGACCAACTAAATCACTGAAAGGTTTTCCCCTCAAAAAAACCAATACCATATAATAAATACACAAGGCAATATAGTAGAGAGTGTCTACGGTATACAATATAAATAAACAAAACCATGCTTTTTTACTTCTCACATCATAACAATACTAAGTATATAACTAAAATTGCTAAAGATGCATTTTCATATGGATTTCCATTGAAGGTGGCTCTAGTAAACTGAGGTGGGCCTCCTGACAGGGGTTAGAAACTACCTTTCGAGCCATGAATATCTCTAGATAGAATATACCACAAAGGAAAAAATAACTGGTCCATGTCTTAACACATGATACTGAATACTATCAACTCCCTAGTGCACCATCAATAACAAGCATCTCTAGATATGGAGTTGATGTACCCTTGGGTTAGCTAAATCCATTATCTATGCCTTGACTCTATTTTCTGTAGTTAACGATGGTAACGTCGTGTTCAACATCTCATCACATAAGTCTTCATTACTTGAACGAATCTTAAATCTCTTCGTGGATTCAAACATCTGAACTCATGAGCCATCATCACTCAAACAGTTCACAAATCTCTCCATGGATTCCATCATAATTCATCTGACAAATGCTAATGATGTCTTCTCTCTTGGAATCACCCTCAAGATAGATAGTACCACATGATAGCTTCATTCTAAGTGTTAACGTAGACCTCTCCCTTCGAATTACCCTTAGGATAGACTGTGCAGCTCAACAACATTATGCTTCATAATCGCTTCCAAAATAATGAACTCATATATCAGTTTTGAAGTAGTTTTGGTTTTTGAGTCATCTCATTTAAGTACACTCGTCGATACTGGGATCTTTAAAGCTAAATCAGTGAATTCCAGCTTAACCTAACTCTAGTTCTTTTAGCAATAAACAGACATCGCATAAGGTAGAGTATCACCTCTTGTCCAGACATATATACTTATCTATTGTCCTAAAAGAGCAAGACAAGTTTTTCTGTGAAGAATATCATCACCGAGGTAACATACAAATCTCATGTGTCTTCTAAATATTTCCAAAGTAAATTTTAGTCAAATTCAATAGCAATAAAAATACTGCACATGGAAATCAGGCCTCGTATACTTATCACCCTTTTCGACCTTCTAAACTTATGATATCCCTTGCTCAAGAGTGAAGCCATGTATGTTAAAGCATTGGTTGAATCAAAGCACTACCTTGACACTTTATTCTTGACTCTCATAGATAGAATGACTCTACTTTGTCGGCTTTTAGTGCTAAGTACAAGAGTGCATACTTTCCATAGACGAATAAACACACAAACACGGTAAAATCACAAGCGACTTATAATCCCCTTTTATGAAATAATACTTATTTGTCAATACTTGTATAAATATTTCAAATACCTTTATAAAAGATATATACATGTATTCTACTACTTTACTATTCATTTCTACTCCTTTCGTTCTTCAGAATGTATTCGTATACTTATCTCAAAGGTATAAGAATATTCACAAACCACTTAATAAGATCTCACTTTAAATTATAATCGAAGAGGTTAAAAATATTTTACTTAAACATTGTTACTACAAGCCCCTTCTCTCTTTCATATATTAAACCTTTACTATCCCTTTTCCAAAACATTCTATATTTAAAATTATCTTTAAAATACAATTTTCAGGAGCTAATTGTATTCCAAAAGAGTTAAAAACAAATTTTACTTTAACATTGTTACTACAAACCCAAACCATTTTATACTTATCAATATCTTTAAAATACTCTTTTTAAAGATCTAATTATATTTATAAGTACAATCAAAGGGGTTAAAAACAAAGTTTACTAAAATATTTTTATTATAAATCCAAACCATATACTTATCATTATCTTCAAAATATTCCTTTTAAATATCAAAGCACATCTACACTTATTTAACAAGCTAATGTGTTTTTAAATAACTTCTCAAAATAGTTTATTATAAATAGGTGTAATCCCAAATCTTACTTTATTCTTTTATAAAATACTTAACTCGCTTTTCCAAACTTATATACACACATACACACTTTTAAAATACTTATAAATATGTTATAAATATCCATATAAAATATTAGGTAAAAATAAATAATTTAGAAATTACGAGGAAAACAAATAAATGTTACAAAGAAAACCCTTTACTTTAAAAATTCATATATAATTAATAAAAATATATTTAAACTTGAAACTATTTTTAAAATTCGCTTAAACTTGTTATAAAACATCCCTAGAAATATCTCACAAAAAATAATAAATTTAACTATTATTTTGAAACATATTTAATTCACTAAATTGGCCAAAATCAAACATTGAACACAATCAATGCTAAAAAAACCAAGAAATACCGTGGTAGGTCGAAAAAATGTCGTAGTTAAATATTGTTAACGATACTATTAAAGATCGATTAAAAATGCTTGAAAGTTCGACCAGTTTTCTCAACTTAAACAAATATTTTGAACTCCAATTTTTTTACAGTAAGTACTATACTTAGAGTACTTTAAACCTTGCATAGAAAATCCTAAGAATTTCTTTCAAATCATATTAAAAATTCCCAAAAAAAGGGCCTTTCAAGGTGCTTATATAGTGACCTTTCTTGCTTCTAACTTTTGTTTGTTGCATAAGTCTTTAATTTTCCAAAAATTTTCCTTGCTATCATGTACACTGCTATAATTGTAGAGCATAATGAAAATATATTCTTTCATAATATATTTACATACAATCATTTTAAAGAAGTTAAACATGAGGGGATTTCAAAGTGCAGTTATAGCAACTCTGTGATGCCCGCCCCGAGACCCACATTATCAAAGAGTATTACTGGGTAATACCGTCTGCTAATGCGGAGAATAGGGCGGGCTAGGAGCAACCATCTATAGCACTGTCTTTAACATCCATTAAATACGTTGATTAATGCTCCAGTTTTTTTCTATCTCAAGGTGAACGACATATTCAATAAATGCTTAATACAAAAATACAGCTGGCTAACGGATCTATCAGAACGAAATACAACTAAATGGACATCACATCACAAAATAGCAGATAAACATATATAAACATATACACTGATACATCTCCAATACGATACGAATGATACATCATAAGTGGTACGAAGACCACACTATATACAACGAGTCAAAATCAAATATACGTATCAGAGTCAAACAAAAGGCTACATCTACGAAAATGAGATAAGCTGATATCCAAGCAGAAGCATCTAAGAGAAGTCCAAAAGCAAGTATCTAACCTGAAACAACTCGATCTGACCCGAGTATAAAATATACAGGTCAATCTAGCTAAAACAATCAGTTTAGTAAGATAAGTGGTAATATGAAGCATAAGGTAAAGGGTGGTAATTCTTCTCGAATTAGAAGAAATAATAGCATAATAAGCTCAAGTCATTACTTCAAGAAAAGTAGTGTCACTAAACATCTATATAGCCTTGAAAGAGATAAACTCAAATACAAAAGCAACTAAGGATAAGCACGCCTCATATCATTGGCATAAACACAAAATAACAAATAATAGTTTCGATGAACCATACTCCCAAATAGGAGAAATCTCAAAACCCAAACTCGCCATAAATGGCAATCTCAAATTTATTCTCAAAATAGAGAAATATCAAAGCTCGAAAATACTCCATAATGGCAATCACGTATATCTCCTTAAAGAAGAGTGTAAATCTCAAATAAATGCCATAGAATGGCAAATCTCAAATCTCATAATAAACGCCAAGTGTTGGTAAACTCAAATCTTAGATATAGAATTCGATAAGGAGTTCAAGTTTCCAAAGATGTAATCGCCATATATAATGTCTCGAACGGCTCGAATGGCCAAATACGTAAAAGGGCGATACACTTGGAAAATCACAAAGAAACCAATGAAGTCATCTCAAAGATATAGCATGTGTCCAAAGCCCGTCAAGTACGGTTCTCTCAAAATAAGGCACCACGTCTCTTAGACAAACATCATGAAGGACAACATCCTAAAGGACAAACATCGGTGGCTACAACTTTTATGTTGATTACTTTTTCCATTTTTGAGTTTCCCTATACCTGAAACTCAATTCTTTGAAGTGCATTTTCGGGCTTTATTTTTGTCAATTCGACAATAGCTCTTTTTCGTTATCATATCTCCCTCAAAACAACTTGAATTCAAATGATTCTTTTTTTTAAATTCAATAGAAAAGAAATTTCAATAACTTTTCAGTTAACAAGTTTTTCAAAATTTGAGAGTAAGAGAGTAAAAAACAAGAGAGAATATGACCTATTTTTCGGATCTAATTTTGAGAATTCAAGTCCAAAGCTCCACTGCTTCTTCTTTATACTTTCGGCCAACCTCCATCTCAAGCCTTGGCCAAGCACTAGGAAGGAGGAACGAGCTTCTATTCATTTGGTTTCGAAGCATGGTAGGAAGTATGCGTTAGATCTTAAGTTCCTTGCCTTAAAGTTTGACGGAGTGGAATCCAAAGTAAGTTATTTCTTATTTTATGTTCATTAAAACCATTGCTATGTTGAAAGAACTTTAAGTGTTAAGTTGTTTGAAAACCCTTGTTAAATGCTTGTTTACTTTGTTTCCTAGAATAATGGTTTGATTACCTTGCTTGATATTATGTTTGGATGATTAATTAAGTAATTTAAAATTTAGAAGTTAAATATTGAATGGGGTATACAGAAATGACTAGTATATGTGTTTTGTCTGTGAGATCCAAGGAGACTTGGGCGAGGGATGAAACATGTCGAAGGGAAAGCCCGGATGCTCCAAAATAAATATCAAACCATTAAACTGTTATAAATATTTGATAGAATGAAGCATTGTTTATCATTTATTATTGCATTTATTTCATTGATTGATTGTTTGAATTTGGCTCGACCAGTTTATGAGCACGGATTATTATTTATTGATTATTGACTTTGCTCGACCAGTTTATGAGCACTGATTATTATTATTGATTGTTGACTTTGCTTGACCAGTTTATGAGCAATTTATTATCCATATGCATGGGATGGGTAAAAAATAATTGTAGGCTAACACCTTGTGATTTATTTCACAATTTGACTATAAGGTGTTTAGCGGTAATATTTGGTTCACTTCAATTTAATGAATTGTTTTGAAAATTGGTTTTCAAATGGAATTGTTATGAAAAGTTTTCCCTTTAAAAGAAATAGAAATGTTTGGTAACGAATATTTTGAAGTTATATTATATAAAAGTGATTTATATAATGAATGGTTTTAGAAAAGTATTTTATAAAACGGAAAGAATTTCGAGGACTAAACCCAATGGTTTTAAGATGATTTTTAAACAGATTTGGGAAATGAAAATTATTATAGATTTGAAAGTACTTGTGAGTATTAGTGTGAAATGATTTATCGCTTCGGGATATAAAATGATTTTTTATGTTACCAATGATTGGGGTAACCTATACTAAAAAGGTGAGCATGTGTTTTTGGTATAGTCCGCTCTTAGAATAGAGGGATATACTTGTTATCGATTGAATTAAGGCTGTGACCTAGTTGCCTTGTTATTGGAAGAAACCTCTCGATCTGGTTGCATATGGTTTGATATGTTTTATTACAGTATTTGGGATTTCCAAATAAACTTTTCAAAAGTGATTTGATTTAAGATCCCGAAGTAAAGTATAATTTGAATATAAAGGATATATATATATTTCAAAAGTTTTGAAATAAGAATTCGAGAATAAAGTCCAAAGAGATTATTTCCGTAAAGGTGATTAGATTTGAAAATCTAAATTTAAAGATTAGGCCTAAGTGGGTAGTTTTGGGAATTGCATATTTGTTTGTTGCATCGTAGGCTCCATGAGTCCTATCTATGGTAGGAGAACTACATTGGCTTGATCATGTATCTAATTGGGTACCCATTAGATAGAGGTACGTAGGCAGTCACAAGTGGTAGTGATGCAGCCCCTAAAATGATATAACCATTTCATGTTTATCTGTTAATGGTTGTTGTTTATCTCGTGTTATTGTATTTTTCCTGCTTACTATTTTATTCTGCATTTGACATGTTTATTGAGTTAGTAGGAATGACTATTGCCGTCTCTTTTATTAGAGTTGTGCAGCGTTGGATTTATTTGTATTTGGTTTGTATATAAGCACACCTAGTAGATTAAATTGATTACTCTGATAACTTGTAAAAATTGAAATTTTATCCCATACATTTAATATTTTTGAATATTTATCAAATATGGTGTATTAAGTTGGTAGTTTTCATTAGTAGTTTTAGAACGGATGGATTTTTGGGCATTTTAACTGGTTCGAAAATCCGAGTTGTGACACAAAAGGCATATAACAAATATTATATGAATATGTTGACTAGCTCGATGTAAGTTCTTTCTGGTGTATCTTGTTGGAGCAACTTTTAGATGGCTCATGAGATACACATCTATTGAAATCCACTCATGGGCACAAATTTCATCTGAATTTCGCAAGCAGTTCAACTCAAGGAGGGAATCTCGCCAAATCTAAGTACTTTGTCTCACATTAAGCAAAGAAACAATAGAAGCATGCAAATTTTTATTAAATGCTTCATGTCAAAAGCCATGAGGATATTAGAAAGAGTAAAGAGGCTTTGCTCATGGTGGCTTATGCTGGGATTAAAAAAACACCAGAGTGGGGCAAAACTAGAAGGAAACCTTATAGGAGCATGAAAGTCTTCTATGAGAGAGCTAGTGGATATATCCTAATGGAGGAGGCCAGAGAAGCTGAAGCCATTTCACTAGAGAGAGAAAATTTAACTAATAATGATAAAATGTGAGCGATGGACAAATATAGCCATCCAGCTAAGTGACAGAGTGAATTAAATTTCACCACAAAACCCCCCTCACACGCACCTGGGTAGATATGTGAGATGACCAGAAGCGAGCAGGCATATAATGTCTCGAACATAAGGAAGAAGCCAAATAGAATAAAGGTGGTGCTTACTACTGATTTCATAGGGTAAAACACTATCACATTGGTAAATGTCTTCAGCTGAAAAATGTGATTAAAAGGCTAATCCAAAATGGTTACTTGGGTGCCTTCCATAAAGATTGTACAGTAATCCTTGTGCATAGCCAATCATCGAATTCACATGCAGATCTAGCAAAAAATCCCATTACCCTCATTGCTTCTATCTATAGAGGACCTCACCTTGTAGGGAAAAGAAAGAAAGCTGTAACGAATCGATTTTATCGGGATCCGAAGGTCGGCATTCTTACGTCCACTGTATCGAATGTCGCATAATCGAATGCCAAAAAACCGAATTGTTAGGGTTAAAAAGAAGAGGTAGAAGAAAACGATAGAAGAAATAACGAAACAGAACAGAAACAATATCAGAATCTCATAGTCGCAGCAGAAAAACATATAATAGATAAATGAATAATTTTTGAAACAAAGAACTATATCAGTTATTACATTACATCACATCATCATCAGAGTGTACAACAACAATATACAACACAACTAGACAATGGACAGTTATACAAACATGTCCTTACAAGTGAATTTACAGCGGAAAGATAATATCATATACAAGTAATACGTCTCGCCATCCAGCTCACCACTTGAGCTCCATAGCACTTCTGAATCCAGAATGACCTGATAACCTGACTCTAAACTGCCCGTGTGGAAAATTATGGGCACCCAGAGTTTAGAAAGAGAACAATAAACTCCAGGTCAGTCATGGGACTGGTGTGAGAACTTAAAACAGTTATTTATCTTTAAAACAACAACAACAAGGGAAGTGAAAAATATCTGCAATGCTTTTGGAAAATGAAACTACCATAAGGCCTCCCCGCACACACACACAATGCAAACTCAGAATTGGAGGAGATTTCTCCTTATGATAGTCAAAGATGCTTACTATGCAAAACAAATCATTTTGATATTATTATTAGTGCATAGTGATGAAAGCATTTCGAAAATAGAATATAAATCCTAGCCAGCATAGACATTCTGAACTATACCTACTATAGCTACCATCAACACAGTGGGACGCCACCATAAGTGAATGGCAGGTTATACAACTAAAACCGTACAAGGCTCGTATTGTTCTTTGGATTTTCCAACAAATGGTCAGGCTAAGGAACTTCCTACTGCCATATGGGATCGCCTTTGGCGGGACGTCCCGAGAACCTAATCGGATCTCTGCCAACACAAGGCCGGGTTACCTCTGTAACTAGGTAACTATTACTCGAGTATGCCACCCCCCGGTCCTTTGGGACCTTTATCCGAGGGCCCTCTATCACCAAGCAACAACCACACAGAAAAATGTGATTGGAGCAACCACATAGGTTAAGCATCAGGGCTCCATACTTGACACCACCCTTTTCCAGAAGGAAATGACATACCCTAAAGGGCGCGACCCTCGTAACCTTGCCGCATATTCCTGTTTCGACCATTTCCGAGGTGTGAGGTCTGACGAAGTCTCGTCCACAAAGCCACGCTTTTCACAAAGCCACGCTTTGATCAACAAATGATCAATAAATAATCATCACACAGCCACACTCAGCATGCCACATTACCAAATTGGGAGTATATCGTTGATAACCTTCAACTACAAAACCTCTGAACTCGTACGTTTCAGAGAAGGGTGTTAAGCTAAGAGATTAAATTCTCTGCCACCAACAGAGATGTATTTGAAAGAAATCTGCTTTATATCTCAAAATGTAATGTCAGACACGTAACCATACAAGTCTGTTCCGGGTTTGAACAGAACCGAAGGCACTTCCAAAGAAGCCCTTGCAATCCGGGTATTCACAATCCCGGTCGAATTTCCCACCACAAAGGTAATCTCCATACCGTAGCTAACGGTGCAGAGACAATCGATAGGTCATCCTATCGTTTTCACAAATACCCGGTCTTTACCACCGGTCTTCAATGCTATCCATTACGTCGTATCACTATTCGGAATGGGTAGTCCGAATAACGAACGCAATAATTTAAAAATAAGTGTAGCATTCAATTTCAACCAATCCACAACAAATAGCCATTTAAGGGTCAATATTGATAGTCGGTTATTTAATTATCAATCAATATTCACAACATCACCCGATTTCAAATAATTTCCCAAATTATTTATTTTCAAAAATATCTTTACAAGATATAATTTTCCACACTTCAACCATTTGAAAACAAATTTCAAATCACTTTTCACCTTTACAACTTTCATTTCAAAATTGTTCATTTAAACCAATCAAATAAATCCTTACCGATTTATTAAATTTACGTTCCAAATCCGTAAATTTATTTCCACACTTTAACCATTTGAAAACAAATTTCAAATCAATTTTCACCTTTACAACTTTCATTTCAAAATGGTTCATTTAAACCAATCGAATAAATCCTTACCGATTTACTAAATTTACGTCCCAAATTCGTAAATTTATTTCCACGCTTCAAAAATAAATCAATTTTTATTTTTTAACAAATCTCCCTTTCCTTTATATATCCCGGTGAATTTAAATTTTTAGATATCCACTGATATACGATTTTCAAATCGATTTCAATTATTCACTTTCTATTTATCTTTAAAGGATATAATCTCAAAATATTCGCTTCATATTGGAAAACATTTCCATACTTATTTAATAATAAGTAATTCACCAATCTATTTATTTTCAATATTTGAAAAATATTCAATATACTTAAATCACAATTAAGTATATATTTTATTCTTTAAGGAAAACGTTCTCTTAAACACATTTATTTGGGTCAAAACGAATGTTGTGTAAAACATCGTTACGACAACCCAAAATCACTAGTATAGGGATTCGAAATTAAGATAGATATATAATCCCCAATACTATACAAAACTTGTCCTTTCGGAAATCATTTACTCTAACAACAGTGTTATAGTCCACCATTTCCTTCTATTTCTCGAAAACGTCTATTTCAACAATTAATGTTGAAATCTATGGTTTCGATACTTAATACATTTTAAAACATTTTTGAATCGTTTAATTCTATTTAAAATATCACTTTTCCAAAATATTTCTTTAATATATTATTCACCGTCCAAAATCGTGAGTATACTTCGTTAACCAAATTCAATTCTACATATTTTATTTAAAGGATTATCCACTGTCCAAAATCGTGAATATATTTCCTTTAATAAGCTATAATAATTAAACTTATCAAAATAAGTCGATTTCGGATTTATAAAACAACGTTTATAAATTCCATTTATACTTTATAACAACTTCAACTTATAAAATCACTTTATTAACAAATTCTATCCATATTCCATTTACACGCAAAAATCCAATTTATAAGTTAATTAGTTATAAATCTTTTATTTTACAAAAATCTATTCGTTTTATAACTTCACAATTTATAAATCTATAGATTTCATCCACTTATGAAATCCATTTATACTTCATTTTAACACTTATAAAAACTCATTTTATAATTCCAATATTTTAATTTATAAATATCAATTTTATAAATCTTTTATATAAATCATTTATAATAATTCAAAAATCCCAATTTAAACCATTTTATAAATTAATCCACTACTTATTTCAAAAATTAAATTTCGGTTATATTTCACAAAAAATCATAATTTTTATAACATAAAATTTCAACGTTTATTTATTTAAAATGAATCAATTCCAAAATTAATTTTTATTATGAATTCTCAACTTAAATTTTTAAAAATCCAATTTATTTATTTTCGGCATCTAACGATACCAAAAATATATTCGGCTAAAATTTAGCCTTTAACGATTTCAATCACAAAGATAATCACGCAGATTATAAATAGATCAACACACAACATTGAAACCAATTCAATCATTTGAGGAATCCAGTTGGATCCCTCCAACCTGTTTCCCTGCATCAAAGATGTTAGCACAATACCAATTCTGCTTCAAGACGGAATATCGCGGTATATGGGATTTATAAAATACTATCCGCTATTATGCGGCGCAATTGGGTCTCATCCGCTATATAATGCGGGAAATCAACTCCAAATACATATACAATACCAATTCCATACAAGTTGGAATTATCGCGGTATATATGTTTAATAAATAACATCTGCTTAATATACGGCGCATAGGGTCTATTTCAAATCAATAGATAATAATTATCATCCAATCACACAATCAAGCAATTTTAAATTTAACTATTTTAAATTTAAATCGAAACAATTCGATTGAGTGAGAAGTTCTCACCTTGAGTTTCCGATAACAGTTATAGCGTTTATTTTGAATAAAATTAAATGTGCGTTTAATTTTACCCGAAATTTTCACTAGCTCCAAACGACTCCAAACCAGCTCCATTGCGTAGTGCTCGTCAAAACGAAGCCAATGCAACTTCTTTCGTGATTTTTCGACCTCGTATGACAAAGTTATATTATTACAAAGTTTAACGAATTATAAATTTAAACAATTTCATTTTTTTTCTTTTTTTAAACCTTGCAACATCTGGCCGTTCATCACCAACAACAAATCATGGCCATAAATTTGCTTTCTTCCCCAGGTTGTAACCGCGCACGAAAGAACCCATCTCGGTCGTGTTTCATCCAATCATCGTGCCCACTTGGACCATCTTCACGTCGATCAAACAGTGCCGTTCAATTCGCCATAACGAGCTCCTCCTACACCTTGAGTATAGGCAAACTCGGCCTCCTACTGTTCTCGAAATACGTGAACGAACGACGTCCGTTCATAGCCATTTTGTCGTTGATTCGTGGCTTCATTTTCGATCTCCACCGTTGAGATGGTAGATCTCGTTGTGCTCTATCCTTTTGTAGTTGTAACTTTTATGAATCGATCGATGGATTGCAAGAAAAATGAGGAAGAACGAGGATTTATTTCGGCCACTGACAGATGAAAGTGGCGGCCTGAAGCTCAAAACCCTAGCTAGGTTTTGTTTTGTGAAAAATAGCAAAATGTAGGTCCTTTTATAAAAAAATTGCAAAACACTATTCATCCAAAATTTTCCAAACTCCAAACGAAGCATGTCGGCTGGCATTTCTAAGGTTTACCCCGCGTTCCGGACACAATTGAATAGGTTTCGGAGGCTAATTTGATCATATGTGCGAGCTACGGAAATAAACGATCAAATTTAAATTAAATTGATTAAACCAATTTCTATGCGTTTTGGCTTGCCCCGGACAAACCGTAAATCCAATTGACACAAAATTTGAAACCATACAATAATATAACATTACAGATCTGATGAAACTGGTTTCGTCAAAATCTGAGACTGTTTGAAAAATGGCTATTTTAACTCGTCAATTAAATATTAATATATTCAATTTTCACAATTTAACTTTTAATTCAATTTTAAAAGTTCACAAACATTGTTCTGACTCCAATATGATTTAATATAACTTTATAAATCATTTTTAATCACATTAAACCCAATTTCCAATTATTTCAGTAATTTCAAATATTAAATTGTCGATTAAATTATCCAATTAAATCCAGATATTCGAAAAATAAATTATTTGACTCATAAATTTTACTTGTTGATATTTAAAATCAATTAAATATCTGAATTTCAAATGACAGAAATTATGGGTCGTTGCAAAAGCACAAGAAAAATGTGTCCAAGAGTACTAAACTAAGCATGTAACTATTTATCATAGTAAGCAGAAACCCACTTCGGAGACTACATTTACTTTTGACTCAACCGGTGTCACTTTTCCACATCAAGACCCTATGTTAACAACTGTGCAAATCTTAAAGTACACTATAAAGAAATTTTTGTAGACTCGAGAAGCTTAACGAATGTCATTTTTAAATTGGTATATGATAAGATGAAGCTTCCAACTAAAGTGTTAAAGTCTGGCCTAGAACCAATCTATGGTTTTGAAAACACACTACAACGATACTTATAGGGATGGAAAGACTTCTTGTCACAGCAAAAGCTATTGCAATGCAAAAGTCCTTTTATGCAAGCTTCCTGATAATAGACCAACAGTCTACATTCAATGCTTTTATGAGGAGACCTATGTTGACAAATTCGGGAACTGTTATCTCTCAAAAAGATTTGCTTGAAGTACCAAACCCCCACCAAGGGTTGGTCGTAGAAGGAGAGAACAATTACTAGCTAGGGAGTTAAACAATGTAACTCTAAATCCTAACAATAAAGTTGTTTAGAACAATATTGTTGTCTCCTTTAATTCTTGTATAATAAAAATATAATAAATAACAAGTTATTTCAATGAACTGCACCAGTAGTGATACCATGGTAGATGCTAAAATAGGTCGAACTATGACCATAGTATCTACAAGAAAGAAAAAGAGAGACTATTACTCAATGCAAGGGAAGTAACGCTTGCTTATGATACGGATGGATGAATTGATTCTACATATGCATGGTATTTTTCCATACTGCTCAATGCAAGGGAAATATGACTTCGTCTAAACAAAGTGAAATAGAGGATGAGGTTGTTCTTAAACTAGGAACGAAGGAAAAAGAGCTAAACTAGTAGATGATTTAGAAGATGTTCAACTATACCCCGTAGACCCTACGAAGTTGTGAAGATTGGAAAGAATGTAAGTAACGAGCTACGTTTAGAATCAATAAGTTTCTTGAAGATATCTTCTGATGTAATATCCTCTTAACATTGTCCTAGATGCACAACTGTAAGATAAAAGCGGTGCACTTTGGATCAAGAAAGATGCAATGCCTTGCATAAAGAATTCATCAAACTGAAAGAGAGTGGATTCAACTAAGAAGTATATTCCCAAAATGCTTAGAAAATATGATCTTAGTGAAGAAGCCTAATAAGAAGTGGAGAACCTGCATTAACTTCACCAACCTAAAAAAAGACTGCCCTGAAGATAGTTTTCCCCTACCCATGATTAATCAATTAGTAGATTCAATAAGCGGCCATGAACAACTCAATTTCATGGATGCTTACTTGGGTTACAATTAAAAAGCTATGTTTGGACCAGATTAGGAGCGCACAAGTTTCATTACAAACAAGGGTATGTACTGTTAAAAGGTCATGCCATTAAGGTTAAGAATGTTGGAGCAACATCTTAGGGGTTAGTCAATATGACATTTTTAGATTAGTTTGGCAAAAAATTTCAAAGTACACATCGATAATATGCTTGTAAAGTCAACGGTAGCCTCCACTTATGTGCCAGATCTAAATGAAACTTCGCCACATTAACGAAGTATGACATGAAATTAAATCCTTTGAAGTGCACCTTCACAATCCAACCAAGGAAGTACTTAGGATACATAGTAAGAACAAGAAGAATAGAAGAAAACCTTGAGAAAATTTATGCTATCGGAGAAAAGAGGATTCCAGAAAAGCCCAAAGACGTAATGAGCATGAATGGGAAAGTGACATCTTTAAGTAGATTTGTTTGAAAGGCAACTGACACGTACATAACGTTTTTTGATCAAATCAAGAAAGGACAAAACTTCGAAAGGATATAAGACTGTAAAGCTTCTTTCCAAGCATTAAAGGATCATCTAGTCAATCCATCTATAACTTGAAGCCAATACGGGGTGTGGATTTGTGTAAAAAGCACCCTAAATGATGGTAGCTGCAGATGATAACCTCAACTACGGGTTTTACAGCTAGCCTCTCAACTTCCTAGGCCAATCTTTCAACTACCTTTCCAATCACGTTCTTGAGAAGTGTAGGGGTAAGAGACAAAGCTTCGCTAACGTTCACAAAGGAAGAACCACATATCACGATGCAACTATATGCGACCAGCTCCGGTACCACATTTAACAACCCTCCACCAACTATGGCACCCCGATTCACACATAAATTATGCAGACATCGCATACCTCGAAGACGGAGGATCATTTTTAGATGAAATATAAAACATATCATAGAGCATCTATAATATCCACTTGTTTCGAACTCACACCAAAAGGAATAAAAATATAATACTAAAAATATCATAATTCTAGAATAATAAAATAAACTGTAACTAATAGTCTTCAGTTATAATATCTATTAACACTGAAAATAAGTAAAGAGTTTAAATATCTAGGAAAATATCAAATAAAATAGTTGAGAGCTAATAGATAAATAAATGCACGTCCCCGTCACACCACCATGTCTCCAAGCCACACCAGTCCTCTTTATCGACCTATCAGAGTAAACTAAAATAAAAAATGATAGAGGGGGTAAGACATATGTTTGGTTAGTGAAACACATCATATAAGTGTATAATATAACTAAGCTAGTAAAATAATACTTATGCACATACCTTAACACATGTCGCTTGCACCTAACAAGTCAACTTAAAACAGTATACTGCTATAGTAACATAATATGCTAAGGTCTCACTAAAATTTGTCCTATGACTGATCATATGCATGTGATTAACCCTAAAGTCCCAATTCACATGTTAAAAATGTATGCGACTCGCTATTGAGGAACCATATGTCTCAACCCACTATCATCGAAACGTACATCAAGGACTCAACTCTCTGAATGTATTGTATCATTAATCGTATGCAGCGCGCTATTGGATAACTACATGTCTTAGCCCGCTATTGCCAAATTCCAATGCTTTCACAAATTCCATTTTGAGCCTTATGAATTATTTATCCATTTTTTTAATAAATTATAGTTTATTTTACAGGTTGTTACATTAACCAACAGAAAACTCTTAAGTGGGTCATTTCATAGTTATCCAATAACTATCACCAAGTAATCCTTTGGTGTCTCTAACAGCCATGCGTATTACACTGCCCAATATTTGAAAAACGTTGCATACTCTATTCTCAATGGATGTACCGACATCCCATTTTGAAACATCTTGATTAGGAATATTTAAAATAATATGTTATTTTAATGTGATAAATTTATCATTATTATAACATATTGCAATTACTATCACATAACATGTCATTTAGGGATTTTCTATTCAATATACCTAAATTAAATAATTAGGTAACATATCGTAATATGAAAGGCATGAAATAAAAATATAAACACCTTTTATTATAAACTAGATCGGTCACAGAGGTAGATATATGTAATAAATCGGATAATTGTCACTAGAGCATACCCCTAAGTCTATCAGTAGCAAGATGGAAGAGAGAGGAATAATACTAATAAAATTATAATATTTAAATTATTTAATAAAATTACGATAATGCCCCTGAACTTTAAAATTTTATATTTCCCATGCACGATCTTTGTTTCATGCATAGTTTGTGGCACTCAGATCATGGTGAGACAAGGAACATTTTTGATATGTTGTTTGTTGTATTTTGGTACACTTTATAAAAGTGCCTTATTTTTCTTGATTCTTTTTATGTTGTTCGTAATGCATGATGGGTATGGTATATTAAGAGGAGTCGAGTATTTGATGTATGATTTTGCGATATTGGGCTAAGATATATAGTTCTTTAGTAGAGAGCCACATATGATTTAGTGATAGTGGATAAAGACATGTAGTTCTTCAAGCATGCAATTTGGCAATAGCAGGCCGAGACATGTAGTTTTTAAGTGGCGAGTCACATACAATTTGGTGATAACAGGTAGAGACATGTAATTCTTCAATAGCAAGTTGCATATGATTTAATGATATAGAACATTCAAAGGAGCCGAGTCCTCGGTGTACGTTTTGGCAATAGCGGGCCGAGACATATAGTTCTTTGGCAGCGAGTCGCATACATTTTTGATATGCGAGTTGTGACTTTGGGCTCAATTATGTGTATATGATTAGGCATAGGATAGATTTTAGTAAGACTTTAGCAGATGATATCACTATAGTATTATATTGTGTTTAGCTAACTTGTAAGGTGTTAGGTTGTACATGTTAAGGTATAGTTTTCGAGCAAAGTGTTGTTTACTCTCTTATTAGTATAATACACTTATATAATGCGTTTCACCCACCAGATTCATGTATGACCCCCTCTATCATTTTCTTCTTTTAGTTTTACTTTGATAGGTTGATAAAGACGATAGGTGGTGGCTTAGAGGCATGAGGTGCGATGGAGACGTGTATTTATTTATCTATAGCTATCTACTATTTATTTGATATTTTCTCATATATCCGGACTCTTTATTTATTTTCAGTGTTTAAAGATATTTTATATGTTATCCAACTTTTGAATCGAGTAGTTTCTAAATGAATCTAAAGTCGAGATGAAGGCGAAATGATTCAAGGACTATGAGGCAAGCTTGGAACAACTATGGAAGGTGGCTCAAGGAGTTTGAAGTGAAAATTGGCTAAGTAATTTGATCAGTGCCAACCATAAAGGTGGTTGGTACCAACATGTTTTTTAGGGGAAGACCTGGAGTCTAGTATTAGGGATCAAAGAATAGAGTAGTAAGGCTATCTTATTGGGGTCCACTATGGATTTTCGGCGTGAGACTTGAAGGAATATGAATTCCATCATAACAATGAGATGACCATAGTGGTCGGCACTGACCATAATTGTGGTCAGTACTAACATGATTTATGTCCTCGAAATGACTTGTTCTTCCTCCTTATTTTCTCGAATCTAAAGTTTTACTTGTTCTTTCATGATCTGGCGACTATGGTGGGCGATTCCCGCTATAAATAGAAGCATTATAACACCTTAGAAAGGACTTTTAGCTCTCTATCTTTTTCATCTCCTATTCTCTACCTAATCTTTGTCCCTAAGAGTTAAACCCTTGCTGTTTAGACTTGTAATCACCTAAAAAGGCCTTGTATTTATGACAAATCCGACTCTAATAACATTAAAGTGGACTTAGGCCATATAATTTATCGAACAACTTTAAAATTATTTGTGTTCTTACTATTTTGCTCATATTATTTAGACCTATCTCATTTTTTATTTATTGAGAGTGTTGTGCCACTTTTTGGTCCAATTATTTTGGTGCTTTCACTAAAAATAGAGCTTCTCAAGAGTAGATCTAGCTTAGTATTATTGACTGCAGGTGTCTAGAAGTTAGATTTGAAGGATAATTAATATAGATTTGATAAAATGGCCACTAGGAAACCTTCTATGAGATCTGTAGCCACCGGTGGAGAAGATGAAGCTTCTCACAACAATGGTGAAACTTCTCAGCCAGTGAATGCTTAGCTTAGACCATCCACCCTACATAAGATGGTGTCAAAAGCTGAACTTGATAGGATGATGGCTGAGATGAACCAAAGGATGTTAGATAGTTAGAAAGCTCTCTTTGATAAGATGGAAGAAGGTTTTTCTTTGCTAGCCTAGTAGATACAATAGCATATGAAATGTTGTAGGAATTTATCGTCTTTAGGTTCTGAAGAAGATAGCCCGTCTTCATCAGGTAAGAAGAAGAGAGCGCGAGAAAAAGATAAAGAAAAAAGTTGTTGGGACATCAAAAAAGAGCACAGAGGATGGAAAAAATTTGACCATGGCTAATGTGGTTAGTACTGACCCAAATTAGGTAGGTACCGAGCACATCTTGGGTGGTTTCGAAGCGCAACTACATAAGGCAGTTGATTTATCTAACAGTGAAGGCGATTTACAGCATATTGGCAATGATGTTGGGCAAAACCCTAATATACAAAATGTTGGTGCTCAAATGAACACCATAGAACCAAGCAGGCTTCACAGATGGTCCGAGCAAGTGGCTCTCCTAGAAACAAGAGAGCTTATATGTCATAGAATAAACTGAGAGTATTTGTAGAGTCAAACATTTGAGGCTATTACTTATGGTCGTCGCCCAGATTATTAAGTCCATCAAGATTATATTGCTAATACAGAAAGGAGATCATTGAATGAAAATTAGTGGAGAAAAAATGAAGAATTAGGCTCAGCACCTAACAGAACTCCATTCACTGATGATATCTTAAAGAGGATTACCCTAGAAAGTTTGTTATTCTAACGATGTCATTGTATAATGGGACAACATACCCTTGATGACATCTATTAAAATATGAGTGGCATATGGTTGGTGCCAGAGATGCCAATGTAGTAACGCGTAGGTGTTTCCCAATATTCCTAAATGGGGTGGCTACGATGCGGTTTACTCAACTCATGCCAAAATACATATATACATTTGATCAATTGGCAAAAAAAATTATAAAGTAGTTTACGCTTCATACCGCTTAACCGAAGGACAAGATGTCATTATTGAGTATTCATCAAAGTGCCGGAGAAACCCTAAAGGTTGATATTGTTTTAACTACGTTACCTTAGGGGATACAGCTGGAAATGGAATTTGGTGGATGGTTAAATAAAAAATAGCCAGCTACTATGGAAGAGTTCTATCGTAAGGTATCTAGTATCTATGCTTGGAAGAGGTAGACTCGACTGTTGGAAAGACTGGTGGATGATCGTCCAATGAAGTTGTGCAATGCAATGTTACTATTAAGCAAACCGGTGAGAGCCCCGGTAATGTTGTAGTGAATGTAGGAAATAATAACAATAACCAAAAAAGGGATAAATCAAGAAGTTGGAGGTAAAAGACATTATACCAAAAAGTGTAACATCTCAGAAATTTACCGTTTTAATTTTTGAATATTTAATTATGTTTAAATATATAAATAATTTGTTTTAAAAAATAATAAATAACTTATATTCAAAAATTAGGGTTATTTAAATATTTCAATTGTGAATTAAATATTTAAATGGTAAATTAAACATTTGAATTTTGAATTAAATATTAATTAAATGGATTTAATAGTCTTATTTATCTCCTTTCAATTAACAAATAATAATGGAGAATTCATTTGTAAATATATTTACAATAATAAATAGTTCGAACAAATAACAAGAAAAATCAAATTGTTAATAAAACGACTTGATTTTTAATAACATATGATGAAGTTATTGGATTTTTCTATAATTTTTAATTTGCAAATTATTTAAATTGTCGTTTGATATATTTTACGGCAAATGACTGTATCTTTTTGAAATTTCATATATAAAATAATCATTTTATCATTATTTAGAGATCATGTCGCTTCTTGGTGCACCATTGTATTTTTATTTCTTTTGTTCGCAGTCCATACGCAAGCAGAATATTGTGTAAAGGAGTAGTGTAAATATTTCGTTTCAAATTTATTTAAAATCAAAATCCAGAATTTCAAATAGACCTTTTGATGATGTGATGTTGACTCAGGAATCTTGGCTAATTTGTGAATATTACTTAACTTTTGATGTGAAGAAAAGTATAGGATTTTGTTATAAATCAAACAATTCAACAGTTCAACTTTTCCATTTTCAATCTGTCTTACCTCTTTTATTTCAAAACCAATGAAAGAAAAAATGGCCACATCTATAAAATTCAAAATCAAATCATTCGATCAACAAAAAAATTCAAAACATAAATCGTTGAACTCGTTTTAGCTAGATCTACAAAACTATACACATTTTGTTGCGGCCGATCATGATTTGATTAAGGTTGGAATTAGGGCGGTAAACTAGGGTTTTGCCTAGTCGGAGATGACATAACAACTATGGATTTGGGTTGCCTATGGGAAGGAGCATCGATATGCAGTGGTTTGGAAGAGAGCGATGACCCATGGAAATTCATGACTTGGGAGCTCGTTTAGGGCTAGAACTGTCGCATTTTGGTTTAGGACAGTGAGTTAGATGAGGTGGTGACTGAGGTGGAGTATTCTCGGAGTGGAGTTGTTTGGAAAAGTCGGTGTTGCGTTTGGTTGAGTGATGGATGAGATATGGATGGTGGAAGGATTGGCTTTGTATTTCCGTATGCACGTAATGTCTGTTTGGAGGGAAGAGTAAATTTTGATTTGGGAAGCAAAAGTTAGTGGTAATTAAATTGTTAATTAAAGTGATTAAGGTTTTAATTACTTTAATTAAATCGAAATCTTATAAAATTAACATCGAGCTCGTATGAGGTTGGATATGGATGCGATCAGTTGCATTGGACTCGTAGGAACGTTAGCTATGGACTGGAAGATTTCGTTAGATTTGAAGCTGGTTGAATTTTGGGCGTCTTTCGATTTTAGACCAAACCAAAATGTGAAAGAATCAACTGGAATTTCCATGAGTTTACTCACCTGTAAATAAATTATATGATATCTATGTTGGTATAAATTATCATTGAATGCTTGGATGATAGTTTATGTTATTGTTTGGTTGTTTAGATTCCTGCTTAAAAAAGTGGATGACATAAATAACCATTGTGTTACAAAGAACAAAAACAAAAGGGGAGTCGGAGTGTACGTAGCGAATAGGTTGCTATGGAATACTTCGAAATGCATATTCATATATGTGATTTACATGGAACTTTTGTAGAGAGACCCTAAGGGGTTTCTCACCAATATTTATTTACTTATATATTTGTGTTGCTATGTTGAGATTGGTTGAAATGATTGTGACCTCCTGTTTGATTGTTTAAGCGTTGTTATAGCAATTATCGCTGTACCGTCACTTATGAAGTATCATCCCCTTAAACCCTTGTATGTTGAATTTGAGCTTGTATTTTTACAAAATAAATGTTTATTCGTGTTTTTGCACTTTGAAAATTGTTTAAAACTGTACTTTCAAGTATTTTGAGAATTTTGAAAATAAAAGATAAGTTTTGATTAAAAAATAATAAAAAGAGCTATAAATCTAATTACTTATCTTTGGAATAATTATCACTGTTTTAAATTTATAAAGAGTATAAAATTTGATAAACTGTCTTTTGAGATAATTAATGTTGTTCTAAATTTATAAAAGATTATAAATTGGATTTAATAGTCTTTTTGGATAATTAATGTCATTTAAATTTATAAAGGTTAATTACCTTAAATATTTTATAAATTCTTTTCAAATGGGTTCGCAAGGACTGTATAAGTTTTTGAAAAGAACTAGAGGTTTAAATATATTCTTAATTATTATTTAACTATAATAAAGTTAATTAATAAATTTATTGATGATGTTTAAGGTTATTTAATCATTTTAACAATGATAATTTAAAATTAATTAGTCATTTTTGATAATGGTGTTCAAGATTAATTAATCATTATAATAAATGATATTTAAAGTTAATTAACTGGTTTAAATAAAGTTTTTTAAAACTAATTATCGAATTCAATAAAAGTGTGTTAAAGATTAATTAATGATTTAATAAAAGTGATTAAAGTTAATTAACTGATTTAATAAAGGTGTTTAAAGTTAATTAATTGGTTTATTAAAGGAGCTGTAAGTTTGACTAATTGTCGATTGTGATAATTAATGTGGTTTAAAAGTTTTAAAAGAATTATATCAATTATCTTTCTGAATGATTAACATTGTTTTAATTTATAAAAGCATTTTAATTGATTTATTATCTTCCGGGATAATAAACATTGTTTGAATTAACTGATTTATTATCTTATTGGATAATAAACGTTGTTTGAAATTTATAAATGATAGTTTATAAATAAGAAAATATTTTAAAAGGAATTGTTTTTTAAATATAGTTAAATGTAAATTGTTTTAAGTTTATAGTAAACAAAGTTTTAATGACATTAGTTTTTTAACTTCTTTTTTAAACATTTAAAAATATAATTTGCTCTTTGAAAAAGAATATTTTAAAGAGTGTTTTAAAGTGTTTTACAAATATTTATAATGTAAAAACCAAACATAAGTTCGGTTTTAAAAGTTTAAAAAGTTTGATTTGATTACATACAAAATTAATTTCCATAAACAATATCGCTTATATGGAAAGGATTTGGTCATACTCTTAGGACTAAACATCGAGGTATGAAAACTTGTTTCTATCTTAAAGGTTAAAGTTGTTGTTGAGGCTATGCCTAGAGTAGCACTACCTTACCCGCCGGACTTCATTTTCAACCAAGGAATAGCACAAATTTGAAATCGACAAGTAGTGGTAAGGGTATGAGATTTAATTTCCATATACGATCATTTTTTTTTTCCCGATAGTTGATTTATTAAGTATTGATTCGGTTTTCTTCTTTGTGTATCGTCATTTTAAGACGATTTATTGCTAATTGAGCGTTGATGTGCTTTGTTGGAAATGACTAAAACCAAAGTATGAGTGGGGGCAAAGCTATGTGAGGTTGCTCCAATTATGGTATTTTCACATCTATATAGATTGTTTTAGGTGGTATGCGGATGAAGATGTGAAATACTCGGATTCTAGGTAAGGTTGGCGGGGTCAGGCACGGTGATTTCTAAGATCCATCATAGTTCTCAAGCATCTGCCTAGAGATATACTTTCAATGATAGGGGTGCATCCTCCTAGTCATTGTTCGAAAACTTCCTTTTCCTTGTTGTTGATTCAAATCTTTGAATTGTTTTCTTAATTGCATCGAGAAGTGACCGGATCTGTTCTTGATGTATATTTATTTATGTCCATTCTTTTAGTTTGGATTTTTGTCTTGTTTGTGCCCATTCTTTCAAGTTTGGGTTTTGTTTTAATGTGTTTTCATTCATTCATATATTAAGTTGGTCTTGTAAGGTAAAAACTCGTCATGTGATTAGTGCGTGGTCTCATAGAGTTATTATATGTTGGTATTTCTAGACTGATCTGGGTTTTATTTTATTATAATGCTCGAGTCAAACCGAGTTTTTCTACGTCGTTATTGGTGGGACTTGAAACTCATGAAGTAGACATGGACGTTTACCTGCTGTGGTATTTTTTATTTTCTGTTGTATTATTATATATACCCATCAGCAATTGTAAGGTAGGAAGTTATAACTATCCATGCTGATGAGGTTTGTCCTTAACTTTGATATACTACATATTTTAAAGTGAAAACTTCTATTATCTTTATTATATTATATGTGATTGTTCTGCTGTGAGATTCTGTTTCTCCTATTTTATTTCTTTCTCTTTTATCCTAACAATCTTCCTTTTCGACGATTTGATGTTCGGCATTGGAATACCATAGGTGTATTTGACGCCAACTTTCGATGGTCGAAAAGACTAGTTGTTAAAAAAGCATTTGAGATACTTGAAGATGAACAATTATATTATGTTGAATGATACGTTTTAAAATATATACCTTTCTACACAAATAACTGAGATTTACTAGAAGCTGCATCAGAGGGAGGCGATCGAAGCTAAACGATGCTCAAGGATGTATTGTCACTTCCATGACACTCGTGGGCACAATACCAATGAGTGCAATCGCTTAAGAGATGTGATTGAAGATTTGATATGTAAGAAGAAGTTGCAGCGGTATGTGAGAGGCCCATAGGATAGTGGAAAGAAAGATTGACCTCAGGGCTAGAACGCTTAAAGGGGTCGATCTTGACCTAGTAGAAAGGAACCTAGGTGATAGAATAGTAGGACTATAATTAACACGATAACTTGAGGACTCCATCCAACGAAGAAGGGTTGGAATGAAATGGAGCGACATGGAACTTAATTAAAGTACATGCAACAAGAGAGTTATTTTGTTGTCGAAGTCGGAGCTTCGACAAAATAACAGAAGACGATGAGTGTTGATATTGTTTTTCGAGATAGATGTGCTGATGGGGTACAAATGCCAATATATGATCCCGTGGTGATTACAGTCGTGAAAGGGCCAGCAACTATGCATCGAGTTATGATTGAATGTGGAAGCTCGGTTTTCTATTCAAAAAGATGTTTAACCAGAAGAAGATAAGCCCGAAAGACATAGAGTCGTATAAATCTTGGATTCAAGAATTTTCTTGAGAGGTAAAAGAGCTATAGGATGTATTCACCTATCGATGGAGTTGAGTAAAGGTGATGCAACCTTGCAGGTGCAGACCTTCATGATTGTTGATGAGTTCTTTCCTTATAATGTTGTTTTGGACCGATCGGCCCTTGCAAGTTTCAAGGCTGCCCTGGCCTTGCTTAATTGTGAAATTTCCTATAGAAAATGGGGTAGGAGCTATCTAGGGAGATCAAAACACTGGACGTATATGCTACGTCATAGAGCTTAAAGAGGTGAAGTGGTGTGAGAAAGGATAGGTTGTAGAGAAGACTCTCTACATCAAGATGACTAATGCATTGCATCCACCACCTAAGCCTTGGCTTGGAGATCATAGTAAATTTTACGGATCTACGGATCTAAGGAAAGAGCTAGAGGATGTGAGGGCTGTCCTAACTGCGATTAACATCCTGATCATTGAGATAACCCCAGTCTGGTCGTAAACATTACATCTCAACTTGCCGTGAAGATGAAAAAGGAGTCTGTAGGGTTTTTGTGAGCTTATGGAGTTAAAACCCTGCTAAAACCTTATAAAATCTGCACTATAGCGCGTAACGCTCTTCGACCGCTATGGTTTTTCAATTTAGCGCTATTAGATTAAAGATTTGCTTTAAACCTTGCTATTTTCCACTACACCAGCTAAATTAAGGATTTTTAGCACATGCTTTAGTAGGATTAATCTAAAAAGATTGATTTGACTAATTCTCTTTTAAAACCAATTCAACAAAGTTAGGATAAAAAACCTAATTTTAAGGTAGAAATGCTTAATATAAGTTAGAAATCTATTGTAGTCACCAAATGTGGACTGCATAAATTATAATATTCGTTGGTTTTGTTATATAAGGTGTAAATATTTCTATTTTCTATAAAAAATAATGTGAGAATTAGAATAAATTAACTTTAAATATTTGGTGTTATATCTAATGGATATTTTTGCACCTCTACTATATTTTTCTATATCCCTTCTTTGTCCCCACCATAACTTTTTGCACATCCACTGGTATAAAACTGCTAAGTGCTTTAACTTCACAGCTCTAAGAAAATCTGGATATGTTTTCCTAGACACATTTCGATATCTATAGATATCACTAGAGATAGCATGCCATACATTGAGTTTGGACCAATGATGCCCTCCTATGAAGTAAAAAAGCATAGCCTCGGTCTGGAGTAATCCACTGCATTAAAGGAAGAAGTGGATAAGCATAAGGTGAATGCATTTATTCATGATTCTATATACCCATAATGGGTATCAAATCCAGTGTTGGTCAAGAAGCCTTACAAACAATGGAGAACATGCATCGATTATTCATATATGAATAAAGCATGCCCAAAAAGGCAGCTTCCCGCTGTCGAAGATTGACCAACTCGTGGACTCAACTACCAGACATGAATTATTATCCTTTTCGACTATAATTAAATAGAAGTGCATGTTCCAAATCAAGAGCACATCGGATTTGTTAATGACTTAAGACCGTATTGTTATCAGGTGATGCCATGCAGTCTAAAGAATGATGGTGCTGCATAGTAATGTTTGGTAAATTTGATGTTCAAAGATCAGATCAAATGAATGATAGAGGTTCACATGGATGATATGCTAGTGAAGCCATAGCGATCGATGAAACATATGTGAGACCTCTTAGAGGTGTTTGATATGCTTTGGATATACGAGATGAAGCTTAATCCGTTGAAATTTCTTTCAAAGTAGCATTAGGAAAATTCTTAGGATTCATAGTAAACTTAAGGGTCACAGAGGCTAATCCAAAGTGGAGTAAGCATTGAGAGATGTTGAAGCCCAAAATATAAGGAGGGAGATGTAGAGCTTGGATGAAAAGGTTACTACGTTGAGTTGATTCATCCCAAGGATGACATATAAATGTGTGTCATTCTTTGATGCCCTCAAGAAAGAGAAAGGGAAGTTTGCTTGGACAAAGCATTATCATAAGATTTACAGGCCTTACTTGACCATATAGAGAGACCACCAATCTTATTAAAGCCTTTGGATAAAGAGTATTTGTTTGTTTACCTGGCATTGGCTATTCACACACTAAGTGAGCTTTGGTGCATGAAGAGTATAGAATTCAATGGCATGTATATTACATCGCAAATTGGTTATTGGAGAGAAAAGATATCCAAAGTTAGAGGAGCTAGCTTACTGCTAGTTGATTGCTTTGAAGAAGTTACAACTATACTTCCAGGCTCATCCGATAAAGGTGTTAACCGATGAACCTCCAAGACAAGTGTTTAACTGACCGAAGACTTTAGGAAGGTTACTAAAATGGAATGTCGAACTAACCCAGTAAGATATAACATACCATCCCATGAGGCCATATGAGGATGGGCATTGGCCGATTCATTCATAGTTCACTGTCTGAGATAGAGAAGTGGAAGAGATGTGTTTGAATTATTCATTGGAAATTATATACAGACGTAACATTTAATGAACATAGCTTAAAGGTAGGAGTGATCTTATTAAGCTTGGAGGAATGGATGATCTATTATGCCTTAAATCTTGAGTTCCTCGCAACGAATAATAAATCCAAACACGAAGCGCTGATCGTGGGCAAAAGATAGCGAAAGAATTGGGAGTCAAGGCATTACGTACTTGATGACCCTCAATTGGTGATCTATCAGGTGAAGAAGGAATTTTAGGCCAAGGGAGAAAGGCAACCCATTACCTATTGAAGATTCTGTACAGTTGAATTATGATATTGAATATTACATGAAAATGCACATTCTCGGAGAGAAGAACAAGAAGGCTTATTCATTGGCCAAGTTGGTCAGCTCTAAAGATGCACAACTTATGGGAATTGATCCGGTAGGGGCTTTATCGACTTTAAGAATCAACCAAATGGATGTCAATTGGATCTTGGAAGCCAAGTGGGAGGAAGCTCGAAGCCTTTCACTAGGTCTATGAATTTTCATTAGCATTATGGGCTTATTGAATGACACAAAAGTTCATGACAGGGCACACTTCATTCGCATTGGCCTATGGATCTAAAGCCATGATTCTGATAGAACTGGAAGTCCTTTCCCACCAGAAAAAGCACTATGATCCCAACGTGAACAAGAAACTCTTGTTTGTGTTCCTTAAATTGGTTAATGAAAAACAAGAAGAGGTTAAACTGAGGGTAGCTGCTCACCAAAAAAGTGTAGTATGACATTCCAATGCTAAGGTCGGAAACCATACCTTTGATGTATAGGTTCTTATTTTAGAACGAGTCCTCCCTGGTAAAGGGGCACTTGGTTCAAATTGGGAAGGTCTCTATGCGATTGAACATAAGCTTAAAGGTGTAACTTTCATGCAAGCAACTATCGATGGGATCCAAATTCCACTGGAGTGGAATTGTATTTTTCAAATCCAAAACTTCAGTATTTTCACATGAATTAGTGAATTAGGCAAGATTCCTTTGTGCAGATTAAGAGAGAGTGGGTCAAGTTAATCTTTCAAAATTTCATTGGAAAATTTAAATGCTCATATAAATACATATATATGAGAAATCAAGAAGATGGGGGTTCGTTTATCTGATTGGCTAGTCAAGCATGAAATAATTCATAGATCTTTGAGTTTCGATTGCCGAGAAATAGAGACTCTACAAATAAAAACCGAGGATTGGGACTCCACTATCATTTCATATGTATATGGTTACAATTATTTATGCTCCCAATATTCCTATGATGTAGCACCTAGCGGATTTTTAGCTAGTGTGCATCATCTTACGAAAATACGGTATGGTATAGATAAGCCGAAAGAGGTATGCATAAAAGTATTTGCCCAAAGAAGTAATCCTAGAATCTTATTAGATACCAGAGTTGATGGAATCTAATAAGTTCTACCTACTATTGGATTTGAACTAATGACTTGTACCGTATGAAAGAAATACTCTAACCACTGAGTTAAGTAGGTTATTCATCATCACAAGAAAAGGACCCATCGCCTCAGGGATTATAGGAGGAATATTTTTTTCGTGCAACACCAATCCATTAACAGTAAGCGGATTAAAGAATTCTCATGTGGGATCCGATCTTGGCAAGAAATTCTCTATATATTAAGATGTCTATGACAAGGGCTATAACTCAGTTAGGTAAAGTAACTCGTTTACACGTGCGCCACTGCTTTTCAAAGGGAGCCATTATGCAATGAATATAATTTATCTTATTGAGAAATAAATGTCTTGCTCCATAGATTCGAAGGAATAAGAGAACAATAGCCTGACAAATATTTGATTTGGTCTTACTCGAATGCGAATTCAGGTGCCAAATGAAATAGAACGTGGCATTGATCTTTATAGTACTCTTTTCTTGCTTAATAGGTAACTATTTGCTACCAATGGGGAATTACTTCTCATCTCAAATTGAGGTAATTGGATTTTCACCAATGGAAACCATAAATTGAATACACAAAAAATATAGGTAGATGGTGAATCTTTAGCTTTGTAGATAATAAGTTTTTCCATCCCATCTATCTTTATTCCTTGGTACTGGTGATTGGTACTTGAAAATTTTCTATATTTAAATTGTTTGAACTCGTGATCTAAACGTGCTGCACATATACTCGAGTGCATGTTCCCCATCATTATGGGATCCTCTAAGTGCGGGGGATTTCGTGATATTTCGTATTGGCCGTCTTGTGGTTTTAATAAGTTGTTTAATTGTCGCCATATCATACATATATATATAATAAAATAGGTTGGTTTAGATCAACTTTAACCTGATTTATTGATGATTATGAATTATTTTACATTTAGTATCAAATCACGGAATAATAGAATTATGGAGGGAATCATATATTTAGGCGAAATCCCCAATAGTTTCATTTTCAAGTACAAGATAGCCAACACCTACGATGTTATTTCAGTTAGATTTATTTATTTTATTTTCTATAAATAGGCCACCCAATTGAAATGAGGGCAATGTAATAAGGCATGACTTACCATTCCTTTGTCTATAAATAAAGTTAACTTTCAGAACCAATGGAACCATGTTCTTGCAAGCTAAACTTTGTGTTGCGTGATTAGCAGCAGATTCAAGTACTCAGAGACCGGTACCAACTAAGTCCTTTGACCCATATTCGGGTTATGGGTTTACAATAACATTGGGACCGATAACATGATTAATCCTTATCCCTCTGATCTTTGACTAGCTCTTGAAGATAAGCATAGTCGATGTGGGATGCCCAAAGTTAGGTAGTTAAAACACCAGTTTCCTGAGATAAGAATTGGTTTGTAATTGAAACTTTCATGACTACATTTATGACCTAATAAGACATGCCCGACCGAAGATGAACGATGATGGTCGGTAAGTAATTTTGATCAATTCCCAAAGATAGGAAAGGTCAAAAATCGATGCTCAAAGTCAAGTATCGAAAATATCAATGCTCGAAGATCTGGGTCAATGGGTATTTCAACCATCTATAATTTTGACCACACTTATGGCCCTGTCAAACCATGTCCAACCGACGATAAGTAACGAGGGTCAAAGAACAAATTCTATCAACACCTAGAGATAGGCGAGTCGAAGTTCAGTGTCCATGGATAGACACCCGGAATGTTGTTTCCCAAAGACAAGAAACGACGTGAAGTTAAGTGCTTCTCCAACAGAACCTTGTCTATAGTTAGATAGAACATGACCTAGAATAAGCATGGCTGGCCACAAAGCTGGCTAAATGAGTAAAAGTTTTATTAACCAAGAAAGAAACACTTTCGCAATCGTAAACATAACTAAATAATAAATATTACTAGACAATCGCAGAAATTTATTTATATGTACATGACTATAATAAGTAATGGAATTACATAGACACAAGCATGTATATATGTAAATTGAACAATATCATAGATGATTATATTACATATGCAGGTAATGTTATATAGGCAGATAAAGTAAAAAAGTGTAGAATTGTAAATATGATAAGGATTGTAAAGAAAAAAGTCTTTTGTTTACATTCACTTTTTATACAAGCATAGCAAGGGTAGCTCCTGCACATTATTAGCTTATGTATAGAAAGAAGCAAAATACATTAAAAATGCAAAAGAATTTGCTTTAACAATCACCTAATTTGAGAACCTACTTCTTTTCCCATCGCTTATTGCTTCTGGTATCAGACTTGATATGGCGCTTCTTTAAACCCTTTCCATCCTTAGGATTCCTCTTCTCTAGAGTGCTTCCCTCAGAAGGTGTAGTTTCTTCTTCAATAGTCAAGTGGATGGGGTCTTAGGTCTTGTTAATGGTAGAGTTAGAGAATTGTGAAGAACAACTACCACAATAACCTTTCAAAGGCTTAAATTTGAGTGGTGGAAGCTTTAGGGTAAGGCATGGTTTTCCTAAGCCAAAGGGTTTTTCGATTCCTGGCTCTTTCTTAACTTTGATTTTCTTGAAATCAAGCTTTAATCTCTCTGCCATAGTAATGTGATTGCTAAGGTCCTTTGCGCTGGTGATAATAATGTCTTCCTTTAAGGACTGATTGACGTCTTTAAACCCTTCTAGAGCCCCAATTTTCTATAAATTTGGGCTAGGGTCGGAGATGGAAGGAGGAACTTGGATAATCGAATCTATAGTAATGGAGGTCGATGTGATAGACATGATGCTAGGACCCAAGCCCTGAGTTATTGGTAGCGGAGAAGGAAGCAACAGATGACCTATAAGTTGACAGACATTGAAGTAAAGATTAGAGATTGCCTCGGTTGAGAACTGAAGCTTTTGAAACACTGAGGAGATGACAGAAATACCTTAGTCAGGCAAAGCTCCTTGAGTTGGAGACTTGGGATTTCACCCTCTTCACTGGTGACTGAGCAGGTTGAGTGATAGGAAGAAGAATATAAGTTTCATCTATAGTTGTTGTAGTGGATACAGGGATTTCAACGAAGGTGGCCTTAGAGGTGGCCACTGCAGAAGTTACAGTTTCTGTTGCAGGCTCATCAGTAGTAGGTTAGATAGTCATTGTTGGGTTATTAACTTGGAGTTGCTTGGTCATTTCCAGGGGAAAAACTTTTTTGGGCATTGGATATTTACTCGGGTCATTGGGTTTTGGAGAAGAAGATTCTGCCCAATTCAGTGGACTCGACAGGTGTCTCAATAGTTGTTTTCCCTATAATTGCATCCTAGGCTGCTAGAATGGCTTTGTCTTCCTCCAAGAATGCAATATCTTCATCATCCAAGGGTTTTGCACTCAATTCTTCTTCAGTTATTCCTTTGCGGACCACGGTTGCTCGACGAAGTATTTTCTCCCAGGCATAAGCCAATGTGACAGGATAGATAGCTATTCCTCAGCCATTTCCAATTCTTTTTTTCGATAACATTGGTGAAAAATCACTGGAGGGTAGGATTCATCTCCTCATTATTCTTAGTATCCTAAGCCTTAAGCTCTAATATTTCGGCTTCAACCATATAGAGGTTGGTTTGAACTAGGGCCATGGAGTCTATTTCTACTTTTAAACTGGCCTTGAGGCCATCAACTTCATTTTAAAGTTCCTTCGGCTCTAACTCCTTAGCCTGTAACTTCTCCTCTTTGGTCTTGATTTAAGTTACAAGCTCGGCGTTCTCTTAGTGGATCGATTCAATCAGATCTTTCATTACATTAGTGGATTGGATATGAACTCTCAACATTTCCTTTTTTAGCTCTTCCACATGCATGGAAATTTTAGAGCTTAGTCCCTCTCTTTGGTATGGCTAGCCAACTCCATTTTGTAGCTCTGACTATCGTATCATGATCTTTCCTCTAAATCTCGAATAGTAGGACGGTAATTTGGTTAATTCTATTAATAACAAAAAAGATTTCGGTAAGTTTCTTCCATTTGAAGAATAAATATACTATTTCATTGACTTCTTCAACCCTTTTGTCGGTATCTTTATGAGAAATGTCTTTAATGTTGTAGTAGAACATGACTCCGGTTAGGCAATAATCAGGAAAAGCTGCCTGCATCATAGTATCAATAGCTATGGATAGATTTAGAGGGAGTTGAGGCAAAGCAGTATGAATTGTAGCTTCTTTGGATATGTTGAAGCTCGAGATAGTGGTAATTAGAGGCTAAGTTGTCAAAGGTTGTTGTTGAGGAATCTAGGATGAAGTATGCAGTTGGGAAGCTCCGATGATGCACCCAGAATGGTCTTGGGAATCACGTAGTTTCTTTTCCAAATCATGGCGTCCTTTTCTTCTATTCGGCACCTTTTTCTTTCTTCTTCATCCCGATATTGTTTATCCTTCCTTCTCCTTCTCTCCTCTTTCGACTCCTGGTGTGAGCTGGGGTAATGTATGTAGAGGTCAGGAGTCGATGAACGATGTTGGCTAATGCCCGAGCGAAGATAGTTCATGTGATCTCTTTCCACTATACCTAAAAAGAAGAAGAAGAAGAAGTATCAAAACTAACCCATTGTATTAAGGGCGAATATATAGTGTTGGCATACGTGGTCCTAGAAGTGTGTGACATGGTGATATTTCCCTAGGTATTATATCGAATGTGTTTAGGGAGTTTCATATATGGAGTTTCATTGCCTTCGCAAGGATATCCCCAGACAGGAAGGTGAATTCACCGAAGTGTTCATTCTAAATATTCTTAATGGTAGTGGCTCTAGCACAAAAGGCCAAGACAATGCTAATATCGCAATAATAAGCCGAATATTTTCTCCAAGGAGCCAACAGGTGGTGTCACCTCACCAGTTGGAGCTAGACTTGGACTGGGAGCCTATTGAGAAGATTTGATAACCCAATGCATCGAGCGAGATAGAATGTGAACTATATCGCCATCTGGGAATGTTTCCACGTATGATTTGTTCTCCCCCAAAATATAGACTTCATTATCATCATCTCCAATGTCCTCTTCTTCTCCTTCTCTCTTCCTCTCCTTCTTTATCTTCTTCTCCTCATTTTCCTTCCTCTCCTTCTCCTTCGTTTTCTCTTCCTTCTTTGCTTCTTCTTCCTTCATCTCCTTTCCTTATCATGTTCTCTTCCACTACCCTCTCCTCTCCTTTATCTAGCCACTCGAACTTTCTTAGAGGGGAGCAGAAAAGGAATAACATGTCTATTGGGCTATAGAAAGACATACTAGGAAGCCTATCATTATTGAGCAAGAAGAAGGTAGTGCAAATCCTTCAGGAGCGCTAGATTTTCAGCATTTGCATTGCTATCATCTTGATTGGGAAGGTATGTGAACATCATGCCTTCTGGATAAAGAGGATCTAAATAAAGGAAAGATGACAGAAGAAGAGACTTATGTATAGAAACCCAAAGGTAGTTGAAGCAATAAGAACGGCGAATGATGAAGTATTCGCTTTTTGAAATAACTGTGCTTATTCTAAAGCGCCTCGATTACTATATAATGGTTCCAGGCTTCAAAGATCATTAAGGAAGGTTATTCTGTTCTTATTTTGAATCTTAGGAGATAGGTTAGCTCCCAAAAGTTTGAAGGACAATTCAATCTCGGTATAAAGAGGATGTATAAAGAATTGAGTGGAGCATATCTGTTGGGATGCATTTGAGTCGGAGCCAACCAAGCTCTTGCAGGAAGAATTCAAGGAATTTGTTGAAGGGAAGAATGACTCTACCAAAGCACATATATTTGTTGCAATTAGTATAAACTTGAGGTGGATTATATGCTCGTTGGTCAATCGTTGACAATAAAACATCACTCTCCGGGATTTTGTGGATGAAGCATATGGTTTGGAGTGATTCTACAGTTAATAAAGACAGTGTCTAGTCCAGGGCTTTGTCCAAGGCCATTGGGTACATCGATCATTCAGTGGTAGGGGCTTATTTTGAAAGGGGGGAACTAGAAGGATTTGTCTGTTAAGTTCAAGTATAATTGAATGCCTTGTTCCAAGTGGAGTAGATATGGAGGCTTGGGTAATAGAAGAACCACCCTCAGGAGGAGTTAAAGGGTCAGAGCCAATCCAAAGGCAAGGAGATTGTCGAGTCATTATGAAATGAAAAGCTTGATAGTGAACGCAGTCCGATATGTTTTACTTTGAAATTTGCTTGATTAAAAACCCGTGTAGCCGATGTACAGAGTCCAATAAATATTGACGTGTGTTGGCCAATTAGATTTTGGACATTGATCGAGGGAGTGTAAAGTGTCAGTCTATGACGTGTACATCCTATGTTCAAAGCATGATGTACGAAACACTTTGTGTAGATAGCCCTCTCACACTGAAAACAAGCTCTATTGCATGATGGACTCGTGTATCAAATTTTACTCATTACTGTAGAGTGAGAGCTAATGGGACCATTGTCTATAGCGGCACTGAGCTTTCTTTGCAAGAAAACAAGATTGTGATGTGACTTTAAATATTTAGTTGTATGATATTCAAATGTCATAGGGCATTCGATGCGAGCATTCTTTAGATTCAACTCCTCGAAGCTTAACCGACAATTCTCGATGCTATCACAAAATTAAGGTCAATCAAGAGAAATCGTAATGTGGTTTATGAGAATGCCAGGCTAACACCAAGTGGTGGAAGAAATTAAAGAAAACTTAAGAACTTTCATGCTAGCTTTGGATGTGACCTGAATTGCTCCCTAGATTGACCTAATTTTGAGTTGGCTATGCAAAGCAAGGTGTTAGCAAAGTGGTCAGTCACAAATCAAAACCGCAAAGAACACGGACTGTAGCCACGACATCTCCCCACGGTAGCCATGGCAGTGGCATGGTCCTGAAATCCAACTTTGTCAACTTATATATGAAGTCAAGAATGGATTGGGATTGATAAGATCAGGGCTAGGTCAATGAAATAGTGGAGAGAACATCCAATGTGATGTCAGTGGTGATTGTGGAAGTGGCAGATGCAGCGGCGGCTTGGAGAAGGGGTCAAAGTGCTTGAATGATGGTGGTTGAGAGCTTGAAGTCACAGGAGGAAAATGTATCGGGGCTGGAATTCACAAATGAAAGTCAAGTGAAGGAAATTCTACTATGTACACAATACTTATAGGTGCATTCCAGAATTCACATCGATACCGACATGTTTAGGTGGGTACCGATATGATTAAATTGTTTCAAAAAAAGAGAAGGAGAGAATGGAGTGGAATGAGGGAAGCTCACCTGATTAGAACAGCACATAGTTCTTAAGATGATAAGAGTCTCTTCTTGGTTGCAAGGAAAGAGATGGTACACTAAATATTTGAAGTTATGAACTATAACAACCCACCTTGAAACGGACCTAACTTCGACCCAAAAAAGACCCATCAAAACGTAGAGCCATTGCAAAGCCAGTTGTTGGTTGGTAAAAGAGAACTATAGAAGACTATTTATCTACACATTTAGATCTTACAGCGAAAGGATAAAGTACAATAATAACAACAGTATCCATTTTCTTATAAATTCAAAATGTCATTAATACCATAACACAAAAACCAATAATAACCATTACATATCCATGGTAAATCACATTTAAAATACAACAGCTTCCAATAGGTATATTTACAAATAACATCAATAGATAAATAGATAAACTACCGCAAGCTTTCTCCACGCCTTTGCTTCAACATCATCATCTTTCTTAACCTATGTTATAATGAGGAGAGAGTCAAAACAACATATGTCTGGTGAATAAAAATCTCAAGCCTTACTATAGTAGAAATTGGGAAGTATAATTTAAATATGAATATGTCTTTCGCAATTTATGTACATCCTAAGTCTTTCCAACATAAGTCAAAAGGGATTTCTAAATATAAGCCCATAGCCATCTCGTTTTCAACCTAATAACCCATATATATCGTTAATATTGTCCTATCAATGTAAGGGACAGTACCCACGTCACTTAATACCTTTTAATAGGAACTAAGCAGACTTTGACCGTTTAATACCTCTTTTAAGGCACGTCCCCGTCGTTTAATACCAATCCCAAGGTGAAGTCCTCTCTAGTAACAACCTAGCTGACATTGCATGGAATCTCTTCAACCACTTAATACTTCATATTGAAGCGCGCCCTTTCTTAAGAAATCCTCTATTATTCCTAACCCATAACCCCAACCATTGACCACTTCCTATAGAGAATCAGACCCTCACACAACCACTTAATACCTTCAACTGTTGAAGCATGTCCTTCGTATTTTGACTCGTAACCCACAGTGACATCTAACATTATTCCAACTATTCGTAGGTACGAGTAGCTAGATTAACTAGAAAGATTTACCTTACAGAATTTAGGATTAGCCTCGCATCATCTGTATTTACTTATTATTGGTGATGTCTCACATCAGTGCAAAAATCACACTGCTGATAGGGTCAATATTGTCCTATCAATGTAAGAGATAGTATCCACGTCACTTAATACCTTTTAATAGAAACTAAGTGGACTTTGACCATTTAATGCCTCTTTTAAGGTAGGTCCCCGTCCTTTAATACCTATCCTAAGATGAACTCCTCTCTAGTAACAATCTAGCTGACATTACATTGAATCTCTTCAACCACTTAATACTTCATATTGAAGCGGGCCCTTTCCTGAGAAATCCTCTATTATGCCTAACCCATAACCCCAATCATTTACTACTTCCTACATAGGGAAGCAGACCCTCACCAACCACTTAATACCTTCAATTGTTAAAGCAAGTCCTCCGTATTATGACTCATACCCCACAGTGACATCTAACATTATTCCAACTATTCGTAGGTATAGTAGCTAGATTAACTAGACATATTTACATTACAGAATTTAGGATTAGCCTCGCGTCATCTGTATTTACTTATTATTGGGGATGTCTCACATCAGTCCAAAAATCACACTACTAATAGGCAGATTAGATGGGTAAACTTCCATGTAGTTTTGATTGACCTCGCATCCATATAGAATTTAGTCGTAATCCATAACACACTCTACATATATTATCATACATCTCACCGCATTCATATCAAGGCCTTGTAAGAAAAACTCTTATTTCACCTTTATAATTAACTTCTTTCCTAAGGGGGATTAATAAGAATTAATAGCCTATTAAATATGAAATTAATACGTTATAATTATACATCATTTGCGCTATTGGGTATGTATGTGTGTACATACATACATACACATACAACACACATATATACACATACACACGCACCTAGGAATTTCTAAGCGTGTAGAGTTTACACCCTAAACTAACGTTCAAATGTCAACTCTTTCAAAATTAAACAAGTCTTATTTCCATATTATTAATATACCATAGATCTTATAACCAAAAATCCAATCAATAGTATACAAAATAAAATTCAAACTCAACCTATTATATTAAAATAATGGAATAAATTAATAAACTTACAATTTCAATTCCTTTTTACGCTCTATCCAACTTCTTGTTGCATGAAATTAGACAAAGGGAATTCTTATTAAACTTTTTGGAAATAAGCGGCTTAAACTATGAATAAGAATTCTTACCATACACACATTTCCTAATCAAAACCCTTAATCAAATCCAAAGAAAATTAATAAGAAGTGGAATAGAAAGTTAAAAAAAACACTAAAATTGCAAATCCACATAATTCCCATTATTTTAGCATAAACAGTTGAAATTCCAATCTAGAATTGACATTTCGCTCTAGGGGAATTTTGAGGTGTTTAATATGATGTTTTTGTGAACCAAAACTCCCTAAGGAAAAATTCAAATCGAAACTACACTAATCAATTACTAAGATAGAAAGACTAAGATTTCCACTTATAGTAGGTCCTTAGCTTTGCTTTCTTTGGATTTGACACGCCTTCAATAATCTCTTTTAGATCTCTTCTTTTTTATATATATAAAACAATTGATTTATATATACGTTAGATTCAGAAAATTATAGGTTTGGGGGAGAATAGGTTTAGAGAATAAACAATAAACAAAAATAAACATGTAGGATTTTTACCTGAAACTCTAAAGAAGTTTTCTGAATCTTAGAAGAGACGAACTAACAGAGCTATGCTAGGATCCTAAAATAATTTATGGATAAAAGTGAGGGGCTAGACTCTTATTTATAGTGGTTGAAATGCACCAGAACCATTAGATTCATTCAAGGTAAAGTAATAAAAATCTGGACATCAACTGTTGTAGAAAACCTCAACCGCCACAACCTTCACCGGTTAACTGCTGCTTCCTGCTAGTCGACCGTTAGCAGTCGACCGGTCCTAAAGGAGCGGTTGGCCGTTCCTTCTATTTTGGGAAGAATTTTATTGGTCGTTGTTTTTAGTTATTTTATTCATTAATTACTTTTTAACGTTAACTTTAATTTTAATGATTACTTAACCCCTAAGTCTAATGACTATTAACTTTCAAATTATGAATTTAAGAATTATTCAATTATTTGAATTTGAATTCCATTTAAATTATTTTGAATTCAAAACTTCAAACTTTCATAACATTTTAGTTTGAGCTTTGTTTTCAACATACTATATATGGAAATTGATTAATTTCGATAAAACACAATGGTATAACTTTCGTGGTCAAATTTCGACTTTCGCAAAATTTTCATTTTTAACCCTATCTTATTTAATAATTTATCCAATTTATTTATTATTAATTTTTATACGGTGTTACATTCTCCCCTTTTAAAAGGATTCCATACTCAAAATTTTCCAAGGGTCAAACAGTGCGACGCGCAATAAACATCCATGTTATACAACTAAATTAATTACACAACCATCTATTCAACCAAAAGTTTAATGTGATTATGTGTGTAGATATACTATAAGTGAGTTCAATCCTAGCGTGAGTGAATGATCGTGACATATAAGTATGTATGCAATACACCCTAAATTTGCGTAAAATTTCCATATAAGTGGAAAGTGACAATGAAAAGTGTAGCAACCATCTCCTACCATCCAATCTAGCAACCAAGGTGCAACCAAAACCTAATTTTAGAGAGCAAAAGTTTACTAGCGAATAGCTTAGAATGAGAAGCCCTCATGCTTTCCATTGGGTTTTCCCCCATTGTACTCAATTCAGCTTAATTTCTTTATTGTGGAGTTTCCTAGTTCCATGCTCCACGATGTGTGTGGTGGTACGGGATGCTACATCTCAATGTCTCCAAATTGATCAGGCTCTACCATAGTGGCTATGCTATGAAGGCATTTCCTCAAGTGCAAAACGTGAAAAACATCATGTATTCTTGACGACATATCCGGTAGCTCTATGCGATAAGCAAGTCTTCATATTCTTCCTGTAATTAGGAGAGGCCCAAAAACTTTTGGTGCCAGCTTTCATGACATTTCAAATCTCACGATCTTTCTAAGAGGAGAAATTTTTATAAACACAATGTCCCCTACTACAAACTCTAACTCTTTTCTTCGCTTATCCGCATAGGATTTCTAGTGATCTTGTACGACCTTCATTTCCTGCCTATTCTACCTTTTTAGATTAATGCATCCTTTATTCCTAGTTACCATCCTAATTTCCTCATTAACTTCCAGTCCTACCTACAGTTTATTGCTAGTTAAGCATCCGTATGAAATTTTCTTATTTACGATGTTCCTCCAAATATTCTCACACACACACTCATACACACACATATATACATAACGGTCTAATGTCTTCCATAAAATCAACCCAATGATAAAATAGGAACATATCTTATACCATACCATATGCTTTGTCAATAACCTAAGGGAGAAAACTAGCGATAACATCCCAAAAACTCAAAGAAAATTTTGCTAGAAGTTTCCATTTATCATCAACTGGTATTAATGATGTCGAAGCCCTAATACTCCTTACGAAGTTAAGATGAGCATTCTAATATGTATTTCCACTTAATTTTCCATCCTCTATAATTTTCCTCGTTGATTTCCAATAAATGTGGTCCATTCATTACTTCAGTTAATACACCCTTAATAATTGATCGTTATTCTCAAAATTGGATTATCTCTAATAAATCCCCATGCAATCCCTTTTCTTTTTACCAATTTCAAAATCCCTCTATTATATGATTCAACAATCCATAAATGCCATATTCAATTTCCTACAATCGCCATTTAATTCCTTTCATTAATTACAAGTATATTGCCTATTAAATTTGTAATTAATGTCCATAGTGTTAATTATTAACTAATACGAACATAGTCGTAATTAATGCTATTTATATATTTCTGTTTTTATACGTTAAGCATGGTTATATGTGTATATGTATTTCTTATTTCTATTACTTCCTAAACTAGAACATTCCTTTCCACATTTTAATATATCATAGTTATCCTTCTAAAAAGGATTACTATTATAATTTTTCATAAACTAATCAAAGTGGGATCTTTGCTTCGCTTGAAATTACAAAGAATTATGTAAAAACCCAAAATTTAATCCATAATAATTAATTTGTTAATTAATGAAATGATAAAATAAATTTGTGAAATTATCATAATTGAGCCATGGGAGTTGCATCATTATGTCCTGGTAATTTTCTGGTCAATTTCCATATATAGGACATCTGAATCCAAGCTAAAATGAACAAGATATGAATTAAACAAGAATAAGAGAAAATTAAAAGAAAACAAATATTGGGGGGTGACCTAGAGGTCGACCATCCTATTGCCTAGGGACGATCGACCTGGCTATATGGGCGATTGACCTGTAGGTTGATCCGCCTCGGCAATTAAACGAAGGAATAATTCCTTCGTTCCAGTAATGTTCAAACACCTCATTTTGCATTCTTTGTTTAATCTGGTCCCGTGCTTCCATCCGATGGTTCCTATTCATCATATGACGTGGTTACACCTTATTCGATCTTCAAATCCAATGGTCTGAGATCCACTTCTATCCCTATAAATAAGACCCTAGGCATAACACTTTTTATCATTGTAGATGATCTCTGTTTGGGTTCACCTTTTCAGAAAGGACCCTAAAAGGAATAATTTTACAAGGAGAAAATCATTTTAAATTAAAATATTTAACAACCCCAAGTGGATCCGGGAAGGCCTAAAAGGAAGAGCATGGGACCACAGGTGAGTGATTGTAATTATTTTAAATTTCTTTAAGTAATTTAAAATAATAAGGTTTTCAATAGTTGTAGTTTTACTACGATTTTTGGAACAACCTTTTTAGTACTTTATTTGCTGCTTTTAGAATTATTTTCAGTCTATTTCTTTTTAGCTATTCTTAATTTTAGTTTATTTCAATTAATTATAGCTTTTCCATTTATTTACGGTTTATTTACACTATTTTAATTTATTTCCTACTATTTATGCATTATTTACGTCCTTTTCCTATGCTTTGGATTTTCTTCTATTTTCAATTTTCTTTTATTTCTCCATTTTCTTCGCATATGGATTAGAATAGATTAAATGCGAATATGGATTAAAATTATAAGAATACTGAAATAACGGAAGATAAGATGCAAATTGTAAAGACTGTAATAAAATGGAATTAAGACTGACATTGAGCCTAATTATGATATTAATGTTAAAATTTGACTAATTAAAGATAATTGGCCTAGTTATAATTTATAATTATAACTACAAAGAGTATAAGATGAAAGAAGCTTATTTTTACACTTAGACCTTGGGTTAAGTAATAAGCATGATTATAACTTAGGTTATAATAAGAAATAGAACAGAATGAGGCTTATTTTAAGACTTAGGATAAATTAATACACAAAGATAGTAGAGATAAATTGTAAAGGCTTGTTTAAATAATTTATCTAAGTTAATAAGCAAAGATGAAAGTAGGAACTGTACCAAATAGAATTCCCCTATTATTTCTATGGACATGGTGTTCCACATAAACCTGAAGTGAGACGAGGGACATGCTTATGCTAATAATGGTAGTAATTAGTCAATAAGTAGAAGTCCAAATCATGGAGATTTAAGCAAGGGGTGCTACTAGATATTGTTTGAATGACGGGCCAGTACCAACAGCATTTCCCCTATTTTCTATGGACACGGTGATCTCATATTAGCCTGAAGTGGAATGAGGGTCACGCTTATGCTAGAGCTTGAGTTATTAAGACAATCCAATAGGTGGAACAACAAGTAACATGAGCATAGTAGCGGTTACACGTGCGACTTCCATTCGAGTGCTTAGTAATCGTTATGAGTTCCAAGCGCTTAGTATGTGTGTCTTTCGTAGGCACCATTGCCTTCTGTATAGGGAGCTATATAACGTTTATTCTACAGTAGATGCTTTGCGTGTCATTCATAGACACCATTTCTGTGTAGGGAGTTATATAGCGTCTAGTCAGCAGTATGGTCTATGGAGTAGCAGGCTGATCAAATGGTAGAATTAGGATTCCAACCTAATTTAGGATTAAGAATTCAGCCTAAACAAAGTAGCTAATAAAGACAAGTGCAAATGATCAAAGTTAATCAATTACATTAATTTAATAATCCGTATTTATTTCCAGCTTATTCCTTCTCTCTATTTCCTTTGTTTCCTTTATATATATTAGAACTGTTCTAAGGCCTATTACTTTTACTTTGCTTAAAGATTCTAGTAGTTACTATCATTCACTAGACTTTTAGTCTGACCCACTCCTCTATTTTCCTCTTTCCCCTCATAAACAATCAGGGGCGAGGAAGACAGACTACAGCTTCTTGGAGACTTGGAGACCCTATCATGTATTCCTTCTTTTTATTTCTAGCATTTTGTTCTTTTATTGTACTGGCACCGTATTGAGGGAAAGTTTGTGTTTGTACTCTGGTTTTTTTGATGAGACCGATATTTTATTTTCTTAAGACAATCGTATTAGGTATTTGGAACATATGTGGTTTGTCTAAGGCATTTATGAAGTATTAATTTTTAAAATCACTTATTGTTTTTAATTACTTCCGCTATGTTATTGTCTATCTATTTTATCTTGTGAATCTTAGTCTCTGCTGGTTTTAGTTATGCCTACAACGTACCATGCCTTTTAGTGTGTCCTTTTGGGTATACTAAGAGGTGTGGGGTGTTACACTTGGTATCAAAGCCTAAGATTATAGGATTCATAAAAACTTGTTTTAAAAAATAAAGTATTTTTCCAAAAGCAACCTTTTTCAAGTAGCATATTTTCAAATTAGAAGTATTTTTCAAAAAGAAACTCTTATTATAAAGTAGTTTTTCAAGTATAAAAGAGTTTTTATAAAATCCCCTCAAAAGTCTAGTTCAACCTTCTTTCGATTCTTTGGAGCCTAAGTTTCCTTTTCTTTGCATAATATGGTTGACTGGTTGTGTAGAGTTACGGTACCAGAGGTGCAAGGCCAAGCGCCCAATACAGTGTTGGCATGTGGAGGTCCCTTTAATCCATCTATAGCAACCAATTTTTCTAAGATATGCAAGAACTTCGCTAGTCTAGGAGGCAGAACAATTTCTGGCACAGAGGATTTCGAGGAGGCACGAGCTAGGTTGGGGGTTATGAAGTAAAGGCTTAGGATGTTAGATTTGGAGTACCTCGAAAGTGGATCAAGAAAAGTGGGAAATGCAATAACTATGGACGAGTTGGTCATTACGCAAGGGACTCTAAAATGATGAAAGGGCGGTGTTCCAACTATGGGCAGTCAGTCATCTTAGTAGAGTTTGTCCTTAGAGAACGGGGCAAAGAGAAAGCGCACCTACGGTGCAGGCACAAGCTTTGGATGTAGCACTTTCTAACAGTGATTCAGATAGAGGTAGGAAAATCCATTTTAGAAGGATTAATCTCCCTTTCTGATTTTCCCATTCGAACTCTTTTCGACTTTGGAGCACCACACCCTTTCATTACGAGTTCTTTGGTAGATTGATTACACTTAGACATCTCTTTAGTAGTAGACCCCATTGTTGTTTCAGACCCCATATGAGGATCGGCACACTTGTCTATGGTTTGTAGGGGTTTGAAAATTTTTATCCTAGGCATGGAATATGACTGTAGCGCCTATGTATTGGGATTTTCGGGGTATGGGAAGATTTTGAGAATGGATAGGCTATCCACATATGAAGCTATATTAGAATGCGAGAGGAGAGTCGTTAGGCTAAAGACATGCAGCGGTAGGACTCTCGAGGTTTCTTACGATCTACAATGGTCAGTTATGTTGAGCTTCCTTTATTCCCTCAATTCATCATCATTAGAGTTAGATTCGGTTCCTGTCATTAGAGATTTTTCAGACGTCTTTGAGGAGGTTAGGGGACTACCCTCTAAGAGAGAGATTGAATTCGGGATTTGTTTGATAATAATGGTAAGCTAGTAGCATTACCCGTGAGGCACATGGCACATAGGGAAAGGAAGGAATTGAGCAAGATGATCCATAAGCCTTTGGAGAAAGGATTTATAAAAAGGAGCATATCGCAGAGGAGTGCGCCAGTTGTCTTTTCTACTAAGGTGGATGGTTCCCTTCGACTTTGCGTAGACTATAAGGAATTGAATAAACTCACGAACAAGAACCGATATCCACTCCCTAGGATAGATGATCTTTTTGACAAGTTAGTTAGCTCTGCAGTATTCTCTCGGCTTGATTTAGCCACTGGATTTCATCAGCTTAGGGTTGCTGATAACAGCATTGATAAGACCGCATTTAGGACACCCGATGGATTCTTTGAGTGATTGGTTATGCCTATTGGGCTAACCAATGTCCTAGACTATTTCGTAGATTTGATGAGCCTTGCTTTTAAAGATGTCCTAAATAAGTTTGGGGTGGTGTTCGTGAAAGACATTTTGGTGTTTTCCAAGAGTATGAAAAATGATGTTATTCATCTTGAGGAGGTTCTTTGTACGCTTCGCATTCATCGGTGGAAAGCGGTATTCTTGTAGTGACACTTTTGGCCTAAGGAAGTGCATTTCTTGGGGCATGGAGAAGGTCTATGCATGGTAGAGTTTGAGAAATGGTTTTATACACTTAGGTTCAGATTATGGGAAACCAAAGAGAGGTAGGAAAAGATTGGAGATGTAACAGATTCAGTTGATAAGAAAAGAAGAAAGCCCATGTATAGCTAACTACAAAAGTACAATTGTTTCAGATAAGTGGATTTAACGGCAGTACTAAAAGACTTTAGTAAGGAAATGGGATTACCAAAATTTCAGAAGGATACTCCTAGGGCAGTGAGAAGAAAATCCACCTTGTGTTTAGCTCAATATAATATAATTATTAGAATTGAAAATTTTCATTGTTAATATTTTCTTTTAGGAAATAAATATTGGGTTTTTCAAAAATGGTATGAAATTTAAATTTCTTTTTATATGATATAAATTTTGTTAAAAGTAAGATTCTTTTTGAAGAATTATAGCTTACTAGTTTCTTTGTAGATAAACAAAGATTTTAAATATAAAAACCTAGAGGTTATTAAGTATCGAAAACGTACATTTATTGTTGTAATATATGTTTTTGTGAAAAGAAAGGTGAGCATAGACTATAGCACTATTGTTATAGTAGGTGACTTCCAAAGGAAATGTTTTTACATAGTATATGAGGTTTATTATTATTTATTTTAATTGAATCCATACATTAGTATTTTTGGGTTACAGTAATAGTGTTTTACGCAATATCTGTTTTGACCGACATAAAAATGTGTTTTGAAGAAAATTTTAAACTATAGAAATAAAGTGGTTTGTAAGTACACTAAATATTTAAATAAGTATGAGGAAATATTTTCTAGTTAGGGATATATTAAAAACAATTTTGAAAATGAGTTCTTCTAAAAAGAAACGTGTAAGTTATATATTAGGAAATTAGTAAATACCATAGAAATTGTCTATGGTAAGAGAATATAAATTAAAAATACTTTATTCTATTGGTGTGAAAAGAATAATTGTATAATTTTCTATGGAATCAATAAAAATGTTTTATGCAAGTTATAAGGAATACATGAAAGAGATGTATAAGGTACGGGAAGCACCATATTTTGTATAGCCTATTTCAAAAAATATAAAATAAGTTCCGTGTAATTTCACATAAATATAAAATCCTCTTTTAAAGGATTCATAGAAGTTTTACCATTAATAGTTTCTCATAAGTGAAAGTAGTTCCAATATATTAAGTTATAAAACTATTATGTGTAATAAGAAGATGTTTTAAAAAAAGACACGTAAGGACATTTTAAAGGATAATGGTTTGGTGAAAAAGTAAATAGGTTTCTGGAAATGAAAAACTTAATAAAAGAAGTTTGAAAATCCAAATTTTTATAGAAAGTTGTGAAAGTCTTTAAAAGAAAAGGAGGAATAAGTTTTAGACTTAAATTTTTGAAAGTTTCCCCTCTAGCTTTAGGGAATAATGTTAAGTAACCAAGTATTTTTGGATTTAATAGGAACTTAAAGATAACACTTTCAAAGACAAAGATTTTGGGATTTGATGTTTTAAAAATTTAGAAACCATATTTTTTATAAATAAAGTGATAAATACCAAACCAAGCTCTTAAATGTGGAGTAGATAAGAATCATTTCCTAGGTGTAATGGAAAAAGTGCAAGGCTATAGAAGTGATTACTTTTAAAGGTAATGATAGAAGTTCTCGTGGAGTGTGTAGGACACTATTACGAACCTAGGAATGTTGATTCATGCGTGCAGACTAAAGGAGAGCAATAAAGTGAAACTAGTAAGATAGTAAGACATGCATGGTTGAGAATGAGTATTCTCGATTTTGAGAAACTTGGGAGAAGCATCCTTCTTAGTGGAATTCTCATATGATAGTAGTTTTCAAGCTAGCATTGGAGTGGCACCTTTCGAAGCTCTTTATGTAAGACTGTGCAAGTCGCCTTCATGTTGCTTAGAGTCTATAGAGAGATTGCTATTTGGTCCCGACATGGTTAGAAAGACTTCGGAGAAGATTGGTTTGATTAGGAGAAAATTCGTATATCATATCCTCATCTTTTCGATAATAAGTTTTAGAATTTCCTATTTTCATCTTTAGTTTTAGGTAGGTTTTTTTCTTTATTATCCTTTGGGAGGGTAGCATTTAGAATTTAACCTATGGATGGTAGGGTTTGATATAAACATGTTAATAGAACATTTTATGTATGATGTATGCTAGTGGTTGCAAGTGTTTGCTCGCGGATGATATGGACGCATATACTTACACTAGGCACTATTACCTCTCGGGGATCGGCCTAACTAGGACACTAGAGCATATGCATATAGATGTGTGTGCATTTACATTTTTCTTCATTTTCATGGTTGCTATAAGTGGATGTTTATCAAATGGCTGTTGCATTTGAATGGTGACTGAAGCAGGCATATAGAACTATCAGTTACCATTAGGAATTTTTACATTCATTTGGACACATAGCAAAGACATGATTGCATAAAAGGAGGTCAACTGAATCAGTGGATCGCCTAATCTTTTGCATTAGTTAAGGACATTAACACTACACTAATTGCGTAAGTATCATAAATTGCATTAGAAAAACTTAAGGACAATGGATGAATGGATGATGGTTAGGTAGTTGGTTGTAGAACTTGGATGAAAACATCAGTTCATTCTTTTATCCTTAAAAATTTCGGGGACAAAATCCCATAAGGAGGGGAGAATGTAACAACCTATAATTAACCCATAATATTTAATTTGTTAATAAATGAAATGATAAAATAACTTTATGAAATTATCAGAATTTAGCTACGGGAGTTGCACTATTGTGTCCGTGGTAATTTTCTAGTCAATTTTCATATATGGAACATCAGAATCCAAGCTAAAATGAACAAGATACGAATTAAATGAGTATAAAAGAAAATCGAAATTATATATGTGTGTGTGTGTGTATTGGGGGGTCGATCATCCTACTGCCTAGGTCGACCGGTCGGTCGAACAGGCTATATGAGCAGTCGACCTGTAGATCGACCCGCTTCAGCAATTGAACGAAGGAATTATTCCTTCATTCCAGTAACGTTCAAACACCTCATTTTGCATTCTTTTGTTTAATCCGGTCCTTCCGTGCTTCCATCTGATGGCTCCTATTTAGCCTATGACGTGGTTGCATCCTATTCAATCTCCAAATCTAATGGTCTGAGATCCACTTCTAACCCTATAAATAAGACCCTGGGTCTAACACTTTTTCTCATTCTATATTTTCTCCGCTTGGGTTCACCTTTTCAAGAAGGACCCTAAAAGGAATAATTTTCCAAGGAGAAAATCGTTTTAAATTAAAATATCTAACAACCCCAAGTGGATCCGGGCTAAAGGGAAGAGCTTAGGACCGCAGGTGAGTGATTGTAATTATTTTAAATTTCTTTAAGTAATTAAAATAATAGGGTTTCCAATAGTTGTAGTTTTACCACGATATTTGAAACAATCTTTTTAGTAGTTTATTTACAATTTTTTGAATTATTTTCAGTCTATTTCTTTTTAGCTATTCTTAATTTTAGTTTATTTCTGTCAATTATAGCTTTCCCATTTATTTACAGTTTATTTATAGTATTTTAATTTATTTGCTATTATTTATGCGTTATTTACATCCGTTTCTTACGCTTTGGATTTTCTTCTATTTTTAGTTTTCTTTTATTCCTCCTTCTTCTTCGCATATGGATTAGAATATTTAAACATGGATATGGATTAAAACTATAAGAATACTGAAATAACGGAAGACAAGATGTAAATTGTGAAGACTATAATAAAAATGGAATTAAGACTGAAATTGAGCCTAATTATGATATTAATGTTAGAATTTGAATAATTAAAGATAATTGGTCTAGTTATAGCTTAGAATTATAACTAAAAAGAGAATAAGATCAAAGAGGCTTATTTTTACACTTAGACCTTGGGTTAAGTAATAAGCATGATTATAACGTTGGTTATAATAAGAAATAGAACAGAATGAGGCTTATTTTAAGACTTAGGATAAATTAATAAGCAAAGATAGTAGAGATAAATTGTAAAGGCTTATTTAAATAATTTATCTAAGTTAATAAGCAAAGAGGAAAGTAGGACATGTACCAAATAGCATTCCTCTATTTCTATGGACACGGTGTTTCACATAAACCTAAAGTGAGACGAGGGGTATACTTATGCTAATAATGGTAGTAACTGGTCAATACGTAGAAGACCAAATCATGGGATTCAGGCAAGGGGCGCAACTGGATATTGTTTGGATGACGGACCAGTACCAACAGCATTTCCCCTATTTTCTATGGACACGGTGATCTCACATTACCCTGAAGTAGGATGAGGGGCACGGTTATGCTGGAGCTTGAGGTAATAAGAAGACCCAATAGGTGGAACACAGGTAACATGAGCATGGTGGCAGTTATGCGTGCGACTTCCAGTCGGGTGCTCAGTAATCGTTATGAGTTCCAAGCACTTAGTATGTGGGCCTTTCATAGGTACCATCGCCTTCTATTTAAGGAGCTATATAACGTCTAGTCCATAGTAGATACTTTGCGTGTCATTCATAGATACCATTTCTGTGTAGGGAGTTATATAGAGTCTAGTCGACAGTAAGGTCTACGGAGCAGCAGGCCGATCACAGGATAGAATTAGAATTTCAGCCTAATTATAGGATTAGGAATTCAGCCTAATCGAAGCAGCTAACAAAGACAAGTGCAAGCAATCAAAGTTAATCAATTGCGTTAATTTAGTAATTCGCATTTATTTCCAACTTATTCCTTCTCTCTATTTCCTTTGTTTCCTTTGTATATACTTGAAAGTTGTAATGTCTATTACTTTTACCTTGCTTAAAGATTCTAGTAATTACTATCATTCACCAGACTTTTAGTCTAACCCACTCATCTATTTTCCCCTTCCCCCTCGCTCCCATGGGCAATTAGTGGCATGGAAGATAGACCGCAGCTTCTTGGAGACTTGGAGACCCTATCATGTATTCCTTCTTTTTATTTTCAGCATTTTGTTCTTTTATTGTACTGAAATTGTATTGAGGGAAAGTTTGTGTTTATACTATGGTTTTCCTAATGAGACTGAGATTTTATTTTCATAAGACAATTGTTTTTGGTATTTGGAACATATGTGGTTTGTTTGAGGCATTTATGATGTATTAATTTTTAAAATCACTCATTGTTTTTAATTACTTCTAACATGTTATTATCTATCTATTTTGTCTTGTGAATCTTAGTTTCTGCTGGTTTTAGTTATACCTACAACGCATCATGCCTTTTAGTGTGTCCTTTTGGGTATGCTAAGGGGTGTGGTGTGTTACAAATTATTGCGGACATACTAAGGGGCGTGGGGTGTTACAATTATTACTTTTCTTTTGTTGAAATAGACAGTGTAAATTATGAAAAAGAATATCCATACCTTACAAATCTCTTTCCCCATTTTGGTGTATTCCTTATTAATTTAAACGCGGCATTTTTATACATATTTTGGAATTGATAAGTTTATGAAAATTACATGAAAACCGCTTAAATCAAAATATAGAAATTCACATTTCAAGTCATCTAGGGCAACCTAACTTACAACCCAATTATAAATCTGGAATGTCATCACAACTTCACTTATATTCTATAATTGAATATCTAGGATAGGACTGATTTAAAACTTCCTGATCAGGTTGCACATACTATTCATATCTTAAAATATTTACTTTACCTTACTTAGGTAATGATTACCATAAAAAAAAATTGGCCTAGTCCTCACCATTCTATAAACTAAAATTTCACAATTATAAAGTGCCTTATCGGAAACCTTTATCTTTAAAAATATAAACTTGAAATACTTTATGTCACTTTTCAAAAATTGCTTAGTTCCCAAAAGGAACCATGAAAAATTCCCTTTTTCTAACTAACTTTCCCCTTTTAAGAACTTTTTACAACAGCGATTTATTTCTTTAAAAGTTGGACTTTTAATTCAAAATATTTAAAACTCAATCATTAAACCAAACTATTATTAAATCAAAAATTCAGAAATTGCTCAATTACATAAAGGAGCAAAATAATTTCCCTTTTCAAAAACCTTTTACAACATACAAAATAGTTTTCAATAAGTCGTTTTCATACAAATATACTTTATTACATTAAATTCGAAATCAACATTTATTACTCCATGAAACGATGGCATATACTTGTGAAAAATTCATTGACTACCATTTTAAGGGTATATTATTATTATTCTCTTCATTTAGCTCCCTTTTAAATCTATTATAGAGATTATAACTTCAATAGTGATTCAAAATAGCAAGTTTTCCTTTATTAGACATTCATTGTTTCAAAGATATTTCTAGTTACAAGACAATTATACATGCATGCCAAATTCTAATTTCAAGTTGTTATATTATCTTAAAAATATTCATCAACATCTATTGCTTTATTGCTCAAAATGTACTATCACTTAAATAAATACTTCTTATAACTTTGTTTAAATCTTATTTAAAATCCTATAATATTTCGCAATTATTTTATTATCAATACCAATTTATTTCTCTTTCATTACACTTTTAAATTCAATTGTATTTTATTCTTATTCAAACAAGTCTAAATAGGAAAATGTATATATAAAATTCCCATCTTCGTATAGATGCTTATCCTTATAACATTCGTAAAACTATCCCAACTCATTTATTAATTATCATTATTTAATTTCATCCAATTGTTAAAAAAAATTCAAAAACATCTTCTATAACTTTAAACAGTGAAAAGTGGAGTAGACAAGGGTAGCTCCCATTCTATTATTTCCTATTCTATCCTCATCACTTCTCTCCTATATTATTTTTAACTAGACTACTAATTCTACTACTATAGTAAATTCTTGATGCTATTATTATATATTCAATTGTTATTCTTTGTATTCCCTTAAATGGAAATTTCCGCCTACCTACCTCATTGGGCATTCTTACCCTTAAATTTTCTATTTTCCTATTTCAATCAAGTGTCATACCCATTTATACACCCTTTAAAAAAGATTTTTTTTTTTTAAGAAAAGAACTTCCAAATTTATGAAGTAGAAAAAATCATCGAGTCCAACCTACATTATACTTTACATTTATTTCAAAAATAAAAAATGCCTTTATCAAAATACTTTAGTCCAAAAACTTTTTAACTTAATCAATTTTAAACTAAGAATTTCAAGAATAAAAATCCTCTTTGAGTTAGAACTTTTTAATTCAACAAAATTTTAAGCTACGAATTTTCTTGCTTTTTCAAAACAGAAACTTTACAGTAAATCCTTTGAAAAAACCCATTCAAAAAAGTCTTTTACCAAATTCTTTTCCATGAGATTGGTTTTAGAAATTGACTTTAATTGTCCTTTCTTTTTAATCTACTTTCTTTCCAACTCAATCTTCATAAAAATTCGATCACCTCCTTACGGTGTTTAACGTACACCTTCTTGTAGGAACATACTCTACACCTTCTTCACATCTTGCTTCATTCCTTACTTCCGGTTGTTTGCACACATAGATTCTTATTTCCCATCTATTTTTGTATATTGAGCCAAATCACTAACCTTCGTATATATAATTAAGGCTATAGAATTTACCTTAATGACAATTATATTGCCTTATAATATTTAGTTACCATCTAGCATATTTGTTTTATATTTCTATAAATGTCAATTGTTCGTAATAAATGATTATTATTCCAACGGACAATTTTTAAAGGCATTTATTTATTCATTCTAATTCTTTTCCTATTATGCCTTCCTTATCTCTCCATTATTACCCTAATAATCTCTTTGATTATTCCATTTATATCATTATTAAATTCTTGTAGCTCCCTATTTATTGCACATATATTGCCTTATTAACTTTGGGGTTGCAGTCTTTTCCTTCTATATTTCGTAAGATAGTATTATATGTTAAATAAAGACTTGCCTAGTGTTTTTGCGCATGTTCATCTATAATAATATATACATATAATATGGGTTTTTCGAAAAAAATTAAAAAATAACAAGTATTCTCTCATTTGCATACTTATCCCTATTGATCGGATAACCTAGGGTCTGATACTAAATGTAACAACCAGCCCTAAAACAGACCTTAATTACAACAAAGAAAAGGCCCATCAAAACTTATACCCATTCCAAAGTTGGCTATTGGTTGGTAAAAAGAACAATATATGGCTATTTATCTACATATTTATATCTCACTATGGAAGGATAAAATATAATAATAACAATGTTACCCATTTTATCATAAATTAAAAATGTCATAAAAACCGTAAACAAAAACCAATGATAACCATTATATATCTATGGTACATCATATTAAAAATATAAAAGTTTCTAATGGGTACATCTGAAAATAACATGAATAGATAAATAGATGGACTGCCCTAAGCTTTCTCCACACCTTTACCTTCAACGTCATTGTAATGCCCCCACTTCTATACCCATATTACCCAAGAGTATTACTAAGTAATATTATTGAGTAATACAGGGAATGAAGTGATATAGAGCACACACGTGAATATTCCTTTAGACCAACACCGGTACATATCTAAAATATCAATAATGCTTACCATATTCGTACTTGGTCTCGGTACAAAGCAATAAACATGTATTTCACTAGGTTGAAAAATACACATTCAAGAAAGAGCCACAAGGGGAATCCCTGCATCACCTTCTATTTTGTCGCGTGTTGATAATTTACACCTTGAGCTTGGCCCGCGGCCTATCCTCCCAAATATTATTATCTCCAAGCCTATTTTCATATTCCTAATCGTAATTTCGTCCCTACCCACATCAACATGCATGAATCGAAGGCTAAATCTCTTGACTCGTTGATGCATATAATATCCTGGATAGTGACTGGCCTTTGGAGAGCCATTGATTCTTGGCGATGTTTTGAAGTGCATTTTGGTCGTAGCGGCTGGCACATTTCGATTTATAGCAACCTATCATTTATTGTCCGCTTCCTCAGTCATAACCTTATTTCAGTTTCCATCAAGAAAGGATTCTTTCACAGAGATAGTCGGATGTCTTCGCTAAGCAGTGGAGCTTAAAAGGTGAGTGCTCATCCAGGGAGTATTTCAAGCCTTCCTAGCTAAATATCAAAGGCCTGCCATCGCTTCTCCATGGCCAAGAAGAGCTTCGATAATTGCTTTACCTATTAGGCAAATTCATCGCCATAGACCAATGCTCTTGGCCCTCTAAGGGTCAGCACTTTACTTTCATTAATATCAGGCTAGACAAAACTGCCTCTATTCCAGGCTCCCTTATGGTAAAAGCTTTTGACCACGATTTCACTTTCAGCTTTAATCACTTGACTCACCACTATCCTCCAATTGAACTTGATTTCATCATGGGTGAAGTGGACCGCCTCAAGCTCTAGGCGGAGAAGCCCGTGTACTTGTTCAGTGACGAAGGGCTATAGACTTGGACATGTATGCCCTTACCCCGTCTTAGTTTCGCTAACGATGTTATGTCAAAGGAGGCTAAGTTGCAGAATAAGAAACAAGAGGTCGCAACCAGGAAGAAGATCAATGTCATTTCACATGACAAGGATCCTACTATTGATATTCCATGACCCTCTACTCGATTACCTCTACAAACTAAGCAACTGACTTTTGCAATGCATGATTATCTGTTAACTCAGGACATGGGCCTCGATTATGCCAGAAACGTTGGACATTCTCATCAATTCATGGGCTAAGCAGCGGACTTGGGCACCAACCTCAATATGTACAACACCCCCTCCTACTCGCTCGTCTACTGCTACAGCCGCACGATCTCTGTCACCTTCAATCAGAAGAAGCAGCTGACCAATATCCATGAGTTGAGGGCATAGTTTGGAAGGTAATGTTTTATTCCTAGAATTCTATCATCTTTAGATCATTCCATAATTATGTATGTTGATACTAAGATTGGTATTATCATGTCCCCGAAGTTAGTTAATGTAATCAAAAATATGGAAAAAGATAGAGCTTCTATTCCCCAATGAAGATTCGATCATGGAACGCACATAGACTAGGGTGCTTGGATAAATGTGCCTTGATTAACAATTTTACTAAGCCTTTGGAACTTGATATCTTTTTTATCCAGGAGTCTAAGCTTTGCAATCCAACTTATTCTAAAATTAGACTTCTAGGTGAGGAATTTTAAATTGGATGGGCCTCTTTGGATGCTATAAGATCCAAGGGGACTATTACTCTTTGGGATGAGACTCATGGACCCTTTTGCAGTTAATCGAGTTCTCTATCATCTTACATGTAATTCTTTGGCACATACACGCCGGGATTATCTACTCTTTTTCAAATGTCTATGTGCCATGTACCACACCTCTTCGTTTGAAATTTTGGAAGCCTATTCCAACTTCTCTTCCCATTTCAATGGTCCATGGATATTAGGGGTTGATTTCAATTTTACATGCTTCCACTCGAAAAGAAATAACTTGGGTTTGGATCAAAATATGGACAGATTCCACGACTTTATTTCCTCATGTGACCTCATCGATTTGCTTTTAAATAATCGTGCCTATACGTGGTCTAGCACACGTGCTTCTCCAACTGTTAACAGATTCTTCCTAAATTGGTTAGGGAAGACATGCATCCCCTCTCTTCCTAATCCGATCTTCCGACCTTTATCTTTGACCACTGTCTTGTTCTCAGGGGACTGGTATCCTCATTTTCCACCCTGCAAATTCATTAACTTATGGATTCTTGAACCTTGATTTAATGATATGGTAGAGGGGTTGTGGCACTCTTTTAGAGTATCAAATCCTACTGCTAAGATATTGGTTACAAAACTTCGGCTACTTTGAAAAGTGCTTAAATGTTGGTCACTTGGCCTTTGGGTCTCTCTGTGCACAAAGAAGGATCCCTTTAAAAACAAGATCTTGAGACTTAACATTTAGGAAGAGAGATCTCCTCTGTCCCCATCAGATAGAGAGGAGTTGATGTCGCTTGGGACTGAGCTGGAAAGGATCTTGAGGCAGAAGGAGTTGGCATGGAAGTAAAGATCTAGATCCCAATGGCCTAAGGAAGGAGATCTAAACATGACCTGCTTTAATAGAGTCGCCAACAGCAGACGATAATTCAACCAAACCTTGAGTATCTGCCTCAACGACAGCCATATAACTGACAAGGATTAGATATTTAGATCCTTCACCCAACACTTCAAGTCGACACTCTGTAGGCCAGATCCAACTTTCGATATCATCAATTGGAATCTGTTTTTCCCTTCACCTCCCAATCCTCTGGATCTTATTGAATCGGATCTTGACATTAAGTAGATATGGGTTGTGGTCAACGATATGGCTGGTGATAAGGCCCATAGACCAAATGGCTTCTCGCTTTCCTTCTTCAAGCACTATTGGGGCTTCGTTGAATTTAGCATTGCTAAGGTCTTTGACGAATTCTATTCTCAACCAAATTTGATTTCCAGGCTTAATTTTTCCAACATCATACTCATTCCTAAATTTGAGGAAGCTTCAAACATGAGTGATCTCCACCCAATCAGCCTACTAAGCACTATTTTTAAGCTTATCTCTTGGTTTTAGCCAACTGTCTTAAACCCATCCTACATGACCCTATCTATTCGAGGTAATCTGCTTTTACTCTTGGAAGATCACTCACAGATAATGTTGCATCGGTTTAAGAGGCCATCAACTACTACGCGGTTGCCAATATAAACTGTGCGATCGTCAACCTTGATTTCTCAAAAGAATTCGACCAAATCTCCTGAAATTTTTTCCTGACTCTCTTAAGGCTAGGCGCTTCCCTGATAGGTTCATTATCTGGGTAAGACATCTCCTAACTATCTCCTTCTCCACTGTGTGCATTAACGATAAAAAGGGAGGTCATTTTGTTAACCTAAAAGGGGTGAGGTAGGGGGATCCTTTATCCCCCTTTCTTTTCAACCTAATTGCCGATTTTTTTTCCTGTATGATTGACTTAGTATGTTCCTTTAGTCTTCTGGCCAACCCTGGTATGAAATCACTCCATCCGCTTTGAGACTTTCCAGTTTGATGATGACATAATCATCTCAACCTTGCCAACCCCAACTTCTATGGCTTCACTCAATCTTCTTCCACACGGCTTTGAATTGGCTTCAGGACTAATGACAAATATTTCCAAAAACCCTATTACTATGACCAACGATGATGACAGTCTGGAAAATTTGGTTGTTTCCAGTCTAAACTGCAAATTTCAAACCCTCCCAATTACCTACCTTAGACTAAAAATTGGAATCATGAAGAATGAAACATCCTGCTTGAAAGGTTGACTAAGAGGCTTACTGGATGGAAAGGAACTTCGCTTGCTCGAGCAGGAAGGCTGATTCTTGTTAATTTTGTTCTCAGCAGTGTTTCGACATACCATTTCTTCTTCTACAAATCTCCAACTTGGGTCATTAATAGAATTGACTCTTTTCGATGGTCCATCATTTGGAAGGGTTCGGCCAGTGTTACTACGGCTAGCTGCTTAGTGTCTTGGAGCAGGGTCAGTCGACCCAAGTCCCATGATTGGCTAGGCATCCTCAGCTTCACTTACTTCAATAGGGTTCTTCTTTTAAAATGGAGTTGGAACCTGCTTTTGGGTTGCCAAATCCTTTGGCCCAAAGGATTTCCCAATGCCACTACAATGGATTCTTTATGCCTATCGGACATAAGATTGACCCCACCTGCTACATCCTCGGCTTTCTGGGAGGGAATTCTTTCGTGTAGTCACCAGCCGCACATTTGCACTTCTTCAATTACTCTGGGTGCTAGGACTTGAATTTCATTCTTGGCTGATCAATGTTTGGACAACATGGTGCCTGCCTATCAAATTCCCTCTCTATTCTTGTTAGCAACTGACAAGTGCATTTTAATTTGCCAGTTTTCATCGATGGAAGATGCAGCATTGAATATTCTAAAAAATACCATTGGCGACAATTTAATCGTCTATGCTCACTCCTATATCTCATAGCTAACACAACGATTACTAATAGAAATGATCAATTATCTTGGGCTTTAACTTGTTCTGGACAATTCATAGTGAAATCAATGTATGACCTTTATGCCCAATCTGGTATGATTCTCAACTTTGGCAACCTTTGGGAAATCATGGCCCCTCCTAAATATAAGATTCATGAATGGCATGTTTTACTAGGTAGGCTTAACACAATAGAATTCCTTATAGGAAAAACTTAGGTTATACACGATGTTGTTTCCTTTCTTGACAAACACTGATTCATGTAACCACATCTTCTATGACCGTAATTTCTCTTGTTAGGTTTGGGTGAATTGTGCCTCTAACTTAAGAATTCGAACATCCCTATCTAACCGCAATGTTGTTTGGTGCTTGAAGACTTGCTCTCCCTTATCCACAAGGCCTTACTCACCCCAACATTCATCTGGGTAATTTGGACGAAGCAAATTAACCATTGCTTCAACTCTATTACTCACAGCTATATGAAAGTATCTTACAAAACTTTGTACTTATTTAATTCTTGGACAGGTGCACCTCATGGGAACATCTGGTTTTTCATTCAGGGTCTAGGCTAGGTGGGAAGCACCAACTAGGGAGGCTAGTAGGTGGCCAAGTGGGATGTTCACAGCAAGATCAATGGTTGCTTCTATATAATAATATGTATGTTTTTTGAGTAGTTTTTTTTTGTTATGTGCTGTATTATTCGCTATGCTCCTGGATGATATATGTACGTATTGAACTACATGGTGAACTTGTATAGCCACCGACCAGGCATATTGATCGAATTATTTTATTTTCTATGCATCCTATGGCTATGCATCTTAACGCCGCATATCCTTTATCAAACATATCAATTAGAGAGCATAGAGTCAAAACATAGCTGATAAAATATAACACATATTTCATAATACAATGCATAAGTCCTGATAGAGTTAGGGGTATGCCCCAGGGGCAATTCTATAGTTTACTACAAATAAATAACTTTGAAATCAATTCTCGTTTGAAATAAAGGTGTTTCTTCTTTCTGTTATATATTTGTTATAATGTGTTATAAATAATTAAATGTTTAACTGAAATATATTTAACAGAAAATCCATAAGTGGTATGTTTTTGTGATAGTAGTTATAAAGTGGTGCAACTATGACTAAGTTATCACAATAAAATTAAATATACCATTTTAAATGTTCCTAATCAAGATGCATCGAAACTAGATATCGATGTATCCATTGAGATTAGAGTGCGTAACGCTCTTCAAATATTGGGTAGTGTATTACTCCTGACTACTGGGGGCACCTAGGGGTTACGTACTGATAGTTATTGGAAAATTATGGAATGAATCACTTGATAGTTTTCTGTTGGTTAATATAACTAAGGTCAAACAGAAAATATCGATGTGACTAATTTACACATTTCTCTTGATTTAAGGATATTATTAATGTTCCTTATGGAAGCTCTACTTTGATTATAGTTAACCTATGGAACGATGTCCATTGAACAACTATAGTAGGGTCGAGTGAAAGCATTGGAAGTGAAACATTATTCAAGAGAAGATTCGTCTCCTCGGTTATATGAGGTTAGTATCATGGTCAAAAGTCAACTCAAAGTCAAAGTCTCTGGCCATAGTAGTTCGGCTGATAATAATTTTTATTACTGGACCGAGGATTTTGTGTTTAGATTGTAAAATTGAATGTGAATGATATTGGAATTTTAACTATTACCAAATTCCATAAATCCAAAGTGATATAGTTTTGATGAAGAGAATTGGTGTAAATAATTGTCGCCATTGGGTACTGCTTATAATAAGTAAATTATATTTTACTAAACGAGGTACAAGCAATAAATTCAGCCAAAATGTCATACCACCTGCTAAGAGATGTGTGAACGTTATTAGAATAGTTTGATATTAATCGCTGACTGAATTTACACCTTTGAGTCACACAACCGAAATGATGAATACTTTAAACGAACCAAGTGATTTAATTAATTTATAATTGTTCTAAATTAATTAAATTAATTAATATTTATGAAATATTAATCACTAAATTTTAATTTAATTTGTTTGAATGCCCTTAGCATTTAGAAAAGTGCGTATATACGAGTTATAAAAGCGCATACCGATATATGGTATCTTTAGAGTGTTTAAATTTGATTTAAACTAAATTAAATTTATTAGTATTTGTGAAATATTAATTACTAAAATTTTATTTTAATTTATTTGAATAACATTGGCGTTGAATAGTGTAACATTCCTGGAATTTAGCTAAGATTAATTCGATAGTTAATTTGATCTTTGGAATTAAAACTTTGAATATTTGGTAATTAATATAAAATTTTGAATTAAATTGTGAGATTAATTGGTAAATTAATTTGAGTTTCTCTAAAAACAATTAAAAAATTTGTTTTATAAATAGATTGTGAAAATAGAATTTTGGATTGGAATTCAAAAAATAAGTATTTTATAAAGTTGTGTGATTATTTGAACTTTCCAAATTGAATAAGATATATGTTTACTTATGTATATAAATGGATTTTTAAATTGAATTTGGAGTTTGAAATTCAAGATTAAATATTTTAGAAATAAAATTGAATTTATAATATTCTATATTTTGAGATGAATAAAAATTTGTTTTCTAATTTTAATATGTATATATAAGAATATATGAACGTAAGAAGACAAAATTAATAAAGATGTTTCATAAATTAAAATGACGAAAGGGTTTAAACTATAGATTATAAATTAATTTGAGAAAAGGAATCAAACACAATTTAATCAAAAGTGACAAATGTTTAATAAGTGTTCATTTAATTTAACAAATGTAAATCAAGTAAGACATAAAATTAACAAGTGTTGGTTAATTTGAACAAGTGGCAAAAGATAAACTTTTCTTTTAATTTATAAATGTAAATGAATGAAAAAAAATGAGAAAAGAACCAAAACATGTCCAAAACTTTTCTTTTTTCGTTAAAAACCAAAAAACCAAAACAGTGGAAAGTAAGAAAAAAATCAAAACGGATCCAAAACAATAAACTCTTTTCAAATTCAAACCAGAGAAGTAATATCAAATTCAACTCAGATCTGAAGCATGCAAAGTGATCAAATAATTTAAACCTGAAGATCATCTAAAACAATTCAAAACTGGAAAAAAATCTGAGATCAAAAGCTTTCAAACTTGGAAAAGAAAATGCAAGTTCAAATCCTAGAATCAGTATAAATCAAAGTGAAAATCAAAGAAGCATTTCAAAGCAAACAGCAGAGCTAAATTCAAAACATGGAAAATCAAGATAATCTTCAACCTGGCTCGATCTAGAGCAAAGCAACTCAAACAAATTCAAGTATAGATCAATTTAGCAAAACAAATCATAGGCACAAGCATCAGTTTCAAAAATATAAATCAGAAGTTTGGTTCCAGATTTTTGTTCAAAACTCTCTGCTCCTTCTTAAGCAAGGTGAGCAAACTCCTCCTTTTAAACTTGATCTTCCTCATTATCTTAAGTCTGTGATGATGATAATTTAGATATGGTTTGTATGACTGTGAAATGTGGTTGCATGCCCGGGAATATGAAATGATTGTTGTGTGCATGTCTAGTTCCAGACATATAGCATGCTGTTTAAACACTTGCAGGTTTACACTTATAAAAAATTCAAACTCTCTAGCTCAAACTGTTTTAAGTAATGAACTCTAAGTAAAAAAAAGATTATTACAATGAAATATCAATTTTAAAATTTAATTTAAGTGTGTTTATTAATCACTTATTTATTAAAAAAATAAAATCACACTGATATTTAGAAATAAGTTGAAATTCGAAGATCTGGAATTTGTGATTTGAGTTTATAATTGGATTCGTATTATAAAATTATGAATTTGGATAACAAATTCATGATTTTTAAACTTGAAATGGTTGAGAATTCTAGAGTTGAACGGAATAACTATAATCATCGATTCACAGTGATCGACGAAGTGTTGATCATCGGGGTTGGAGCTGGAGCGGGCTGGGGTATCAGGGATCATCAGAAAATTGATAGATGAATTTATAATTCACCATGGAAGATGAGTGAGATCGATTTAGCATTTAACCCTAAGTTTTGGTTATGGTCGAAATTTGAGTAATTTCGACGACGTTAGTGCATTGAGTCATACCGAACCGAGAAGAATAGGAGCGTGGCAACGTGACATAGCTCGTAGTCGGTCGGCGTGAGCTCTGATGAACCATATCGGTGGCGCGAGTGATTTTTGATGGCTGGGTTCTGTTCCAGGAAATGATCGAATAGCTAGATTTCGATTTCGAGGTGGTACTGGGTTTCTGGGTAGTGGAGGCGGTCGTGCTTGGTAACAGCAACTTACCAACGATGGTGGCGAGGGTAGGAACGCCGACGCTCGTACTTGCATGTGCACGTGTGTCTTCATGTATCAGTGCGTTTAGTTGGATGCTGTTGGTTTGAGAAGAAGGTAATGTCTCGAGTGGGGTCTCGGGGAAATGAAGTGTTGGGCCGAGTGTGCGTCCTGGTGTGTTCGCGAGGATATGTTTTCAGATTTTGGAATTTTAACAGAAAATATAAACAAGGTTTTCAAAAGTAAATTTGTTAAACAAATTTTTTTAAAAAAAGGAAAAGAAAACGTAAAAAAGGGTTTCCTTGATTTAATTTTAAAAGTTAAATATTTTTGAAATGATTTTGGTTTATGTAATTATGTATTAGGTTAATTGAGTAATTGATTTCCTAAGTGCTTTCAAATGAAATAAAATGATGTAATTAAGAAGCAATTAATGGATAATTACTGAATGTAAATAATTAAAGATAATTACTTAATTACAAGTAATTAATTAATGGTTAAAGTTAATTAAATGATTAAGGATAATCATTTATTGAAATCAATATTAATTAATGGTGAATTAATTTATGTATATAATCAAGGATAATTAATCAAAGAATAATTAATTAATAACTAAAAGTTCATTAATTTATTATTATTGGATAATTAATTAAGGGCTAATTAATTAATGTAATTAATTAAGGATAATTAAATAAAGAATAATTGAATAATTAAGGGTTAATTATTTAATGATTAGATATTTAATTAATTTGCAATTAAGGTTGATTAATTGATATAAAAAAATTAACTGATTATTTAAGGTTAATTAATGTTTGTAATTGATTAATTAACTAGGATTAGTAAATTATTCATAAGTAATTAATCTGATTTAATTTAATCAGATGACTAATAAATCTTACTTATGAATGTTGGATTCTTTTGAATGTTTGAATGGTTTGATATTCCTCATATGGGATGCTTTGTGATACGAATTATTCTGATTTGTGCTGTAATCTGTGATGTAGTTTATTCATCTGTGATGTAATTTATTCATTCGTGGTGTAACTTATTTATCTGTGAATCTGTGTATATAGATAAGCGTTATTGGAATATACCGCTTATCGATATTGATATGATTGAATCTGTGATGATTGATGTTGTTGCACTATTGTGTAAAACCCATGGACTACACCTTACACACACATATGGATTGCACGAGGAAATCGATTAAGTCACAGATTTTTAATGATTTTAAAGGTTGAATTTTTGAATCCAAAATAGTTTTGGAATTGGAATTGAAAGCTTTTGAAAATGAGTTTCAAAAATAAAAGTAATTTTGAATAACTTGATTGAGTTTTGAAATTTAAAGAATTTGATTTAAATTTGAATTCAATATTTGAAATTGAATTCTATGATTTGGAAACTATGGTTTAAAAAGGTTATACAAGTTATAAAGGAGTTTATATGGGTTTTAAACCATTTAAAAAATATTGTTTTGTGAATTTAAATTTAAACCCAAGTTTATACTTGAATGGCTTTAACTTATGTAAATGTGATCAGTTCTTCCCAAAACAAAAACTATTTGTTTTCAATTAATAATAGCTTTCATATAAAGAAAGGGTTTCTAATTTGTTTTGGAAGATTTCAAGTTGAAATGAAATTGAAACAGTTTTGAAAACTATGAATAAATCTTTGTGAAAGATGGTTGGACCTTGTTTTGAAATTAAAGAGGCTTTTAAAGGAAGTATCTTTTGTATAAAAGATTTGAAATGGGAATTGTGAATGAATCTTTAGAAAAGGGTTTGAAAGCTATTAATTGAGTTTTTGATTTAATAATTGGATGAGTTAATCCAATTTGGAAAAGGAAATTGTTTTGAAAGAATGTGAATGGATCTTTGTGAAAAATGGATGAACTTTGTGAAGTAAATCTTTTTCGTTTAAAGATTTGAAAATGGTAATTTATTTAAACCATTTTGAAAGAAGGTTTTGGACTTTAAGTTGTGACTTAACTGAGATCCAATATCCATATGTTTTTAAATATTGCGTTCATTATTCGATTTAGCCGGGAGAGGACCTTGTGTCATATAACCCATTCTGAATAATGATACGTCGTTATGGATATCATTTGAAGACCGATGGTGAAGACCGTGTATTTTCGAAAACGAAAGGATAACCCGTCGATTGTCTCTACACTAAGTCGCGCCGGTATAGAGATTCCCTAAGTGATGGGAAGTCCGATCGGGATTGTGAGTACCCAAATTGCAAGGGATTCTTTGGAAGTGCCTTCAGTTCTGTTCGAACCCGGAACAGACTTGTATGGATGTGTGTCTGACATTACACTTTGAGATGTAAAGCTGGTTTCTATCAAATACATTTTTGTTTGGTGGTGGAGATTTATTCTCTTAGCTTAACACCCTTCTTTGAGACGTACGAGCTCAGAGGTTTTGTAGTTGATGGTTACTAGTGATACATTACCAATTTGGTAATATGGCATACGAAGTGCCGCTGATCATTTGTTGATCAAAGCATGGCTTTGTGAAAAAGCGTAGCTTTGTGGACGAGACTGCATCAGGACCTCACACCTCGAAAATGGTCGAAACAGGAACGATGCAGCAAGGTTTTTAGGGATCGCGCCCCTAGGGTATGTCCATTTCCTTCTGGATAAAAGGTGATATCATGGTATGGAGTGCTACAAACTTATTGCTTTGTGGTTGTTGGCTGACAGGCGCCTCTGGTAAAGGTCGGTACGGACCGGGGATGGCATACTTGTGTAGTAGCTACCTATGTTATAGCTTGGTTAAAGCGTGAGGTAACGTCAGCCGTGTGTTAGCAGAGATCCGGTTAGGTTCTCGGGGGCGTCCTTCCAAAAGCGTACCCATTTCGGTGTAGGAAGTTACTTTGCCTGACCATTTATTAGAAATCCAAAGAAACAATATGTGCCATGTACGGTTTTAGTTGTATAACCTGCCATGGAATGTGGCGGTAACCGGCTATTGAACATGGCAGCTATAGTAGGCATACGATGAAATGTGGTATGCTGGCTAAGATTAATATTATACTTTCGAAAGTTTTTCTGCACTATGCACTAATAATAATATCAAATGGTTTTCGCGTATCAAACATTTTTTACTATAATAAGGAGAAATCTCCTCCAATTCTGCGTTTACATGTTGTGTGTGGCGGGAGGCCTTATAGTATTTTCATTTTCCAAAAAAAGCATTGTGGATTTCAATTTTAAAATCTTTTGTTGTTTGTTTTAAAGATAAACTATTTTTCATACTAGTCTCATGACTGACCCGGAGTTTATTGTTCCCTTCCTAAACTCTAGGTGCCCATAATTTTCCACACGGGCAGTCTAGAGTTGGGTTTTTCAGATAGGAGGTGTAGATTCGATATCTTTGAAGCCTTTGGATCTTGGCGATCACATTTGCTTCATTCTGGAGTTATCTAGTTTGTTATTGCATCGTGATGATGGTTAAAGCTATCTTTAGTTTGAAGATGGAGTTGCAGTTGCATTATGGAGTTGGATTCTTTTGGAGATGTAGTCTATTGAAGATATTCTTTCCGCTGTGTCTTGTATCTCTGATAGTATTGATATATATTGTATCATTCTATTGTATTCTTTGTTGTATCGGATATTGTATATCAATGATATTATTCATTTCTTCCACTGTGTTGTTATACTTAATGTGTTATAAGCTCCAGCGAACCAGATTCGACGTTTGGATCTGCGGCATTTGAATAAGAGTGACGTATTCGGTGCCGATTTTCGAAGGTCGAGTCAGGGTCATTATAATTGGTATCAGAGCTGAAGGTTGGAACTTTAGATCAGGAGTATAACATATTAGGTATCTCATTAGAGATAGGGTGAAGTATACCCTAGAATGAGTATCCCTAAGATATCTGTCTGTGTGCCCCAGTAAATTCTCTTACTATCCACTGATGGTGAGTATGAGTGCAAGAAGAGGACGAGATAGGAGACAGCGGAGTACCACTACAAATGGTCAATACCCTGAAACAACAACGGAAACAATCTTTTCCAATCAATCTTCTTTGATTATCATTCGATTTTACATTCTTTGATGGTTCCTGGCAGCTCCAGGAAGAAGCTTTGATATATTTGCATGGGGACATAAACTCCAGATGGGTCAGAATTGTTTGTTTGGATCAATTGTTTGCTTTGGTTGCTATGGTCGATAGGATTCTAAACTAAAAAAATTTAGGATTGTATCCATATATCTGTATGTTCTTTGGATTCAAATATATACTACGAGTGGTTAGTTATTCCTTCGAACTAACCAATGCCATTGCATACTTCGTAGATCTGGTGACCCGAGTATCTTGTGAAGTATTGAATGAGTTCACTCTTGTAATTGTTGTTGATATTCTGATTTGGTAAGCCAAATGCAGAATAGATATTCGTCTTGATCTGGAGATTCATCTCCCTATCTTTCTATATCGTTTTGTTGTCTCCTTGGCAAATTTCGGGGACGAAATTTTCTTAAGGGGGCTATAACATTCCCGGAATTTAGCTAAGATTAATTCGATAGTTAATTTGATCTTTGGAATTAAAACTTTGAATATTTGGTAATTAATGTAAAATTTTGAATTAAATTGTGAGATTAATTGGTAAATTAATTAGATTTTCTCCAAAAACAATTAAAAAATGTGTTTTATAAATAGATTGTGAAAATAGAATTTTGGAGTGGAATTCAAAAAATATGTATTTTATAAAGTTGTGTAATTATTTGAATTTTTCAAATTCAATAAGATGTATGTTTACTTATGTATATAAATGGATTTTTAAATTGAAATTGGAGTTTGAAATTCAAGATTAAATATTTTAGAAAAAAAATTGAATTTAGAATATTCTATATTTTGAGATGAATAAAAATTTGTTTTCTAATTCTAATATGTATATATAAGAATATATGAATGTAAGAAGACAAATTAAATAAATATGTTTCACAAATTAAAATGAAGAAAGGGTTTAAACTATAGATTATAAATTAATTTGAGAAAAGGACTCAAACACAATTTAATCAAAAATGACAAATGTTTAATAAGTGTTCATTTAGTTTAACAAATGTAAATCAAGTAAGATATAAAATTAACAAGTGTTGGTTAATTTGAACAAGTGGCAAAAGATAAACTTTTCTTTTAATTTGAAAATGTAAATGAATGATAAAAATGAGAACAGATCCAAAACATGTACAAAACTTCTCTTCTTTTTTCATTAAAAGCCAGAAAACCAAAACAGTGGAAAGTAAGAAAAAAATCAAAACAGATCCAATACAATAAACTCTTTTCAAATTCAAACCAAAGAAGTAATATCAAATTCAACTCAGATCTGAAGCATGCAAAGTGATCAAATAATTTAACCTGAACATCATCTAAAACAATTCAAAACTGGAGAAAAAACCTGAGATCAAAAGCATTCAAACCTGGAAAAGAAAATGCAAGTTCAAATCTTGGAATCGGTATAAATCAGAGTGAAAATCAGAGAAGCATTTCAAAGCAAACAGCAGAGCTAAATTCAAAACCTGGAAAATCAAGATAATCTTCAACCTCGCTCGATCCAAAGCAAAGCAACTCAAACAAATTCAAGTACAGATCAATTCAGCAAAGCAAATCATAGGCACAAGCACAAGTTTCAAAAATATAAATCAGAATTTTGGTTCCAGATTATTGTTTAAAACTCTCTGCTCCTTCTTAAGCAAGGTGAGCAAACTCCTCCTTTTAAACTTGACCTTCCTCATTATCTTAAGTCTGTGATGATGATGATTTAGATATGGTTTGTATGACTGTGAAATGTGGTTGCATGCCTGGGAATATGAAATGATTGTTGTGTGCATGTTTGGTTCCAGACATATAGCATGATGTTTAAACACTTACAGGTTTACACTTATAAAAAGTTCGAACTCTCTAGCTCAAATCTGTTTTAAGTAATGAACTCTAAGTAAAAAAAAAGATTATAACAATGACGTAGCAATTTTAAAATTTAATTTAAGTGTATTCATTAAGCACTTATTTATTAAAAAAATAAAATCACAGTGATATTTAGAAATAAGTTGAAATTCGAAGATCTGGAATTTGTGATTTGAGTTTATAATTGGATTCGTATTATAAAATTATCAATTTAGATAACAAATTCATGATTTTTAAACTTGAAACGGTTGAGAATTCTGGAATTGAACAGAATAACTATAATCATCGATTCACAGTGATCGACGAAGTGTTGATCGTTGGGGTTGGAGCTGGAGCGGGTTGGGGTATCAGGGATCATCAGAAAATTGATTGATGAATTTATAATTCACCATGGAAGATGAGAGAGATCGATTTAGCATTTAACCCTAAGTTTTTCTTATGGTTGGAATTCGAGTAATTCCGACGACGTTAGTGCATCGAGTCATACCGAACCGAGATGAATAGGAGTGTGGCAACGTGACGTAGCTCGTGGTCGGTCGGCGTGAGCTTTGATGATCCATATCGGCGACGCGAGTGATTTTTGATGGCTGGGTTCTGTTCCAGGAAATGATCGAATAGCTAGATTTCGATTTCGAGGTGGTACTGGGTTTCTGGGTAGTGGAGGCGGTCGTGCTTGGTAACAGCAACTTGCCGGCGATAGTGGCAAGGGTAGGAACGCCGGCATTCGTACTTGCAAGTGCACGTGTGTCTTCGTGTATCAGTGGGTTTAGTTGGATGTTGTTGGTTTGAGAAGAAGGTGATGTCTCGAGTGGGGTCTCGGGGAAATGAAGTGTTGGCCCGAGTGTGCGTCCTGGTGTGTTCGCGAGTGATTCAAATAGTTTTGAAATTTTAAAACAAATTAAAGTTTAAAAAGAAAAGGGTTGGAGAAGAAGAAATTTCTCAGGTTTGTTCGTGGGAATTTGTGGGGTTGGCTCAGGTAGTTTGAAGTTTGGGCTTGGGTCGTTCTTTTTGTTAACCGGGTTTAAAGTTCAAAGAAGGATATGTTTTCAGGTTTTGGAATTTTAACAAAAAATATAAACCAGGTTTTCAGAAGCAAATTTGTTACACAAAATTTAAAAAAAAAAGGAAAAGAAAAGGAAAAAAAGGTTTCCTTGATTTAATTTTAAAAGTTAAATATTTTTGAAATGATTTTGGTTTACAGATAAATAGGCACAAGGAAGAAGTTGCAAAAAAATTTAGTCTAAGGGACAAAAAGTTTGCTTTTTAGCCTGAAGGACACTTTTTAGTGTAAACTGAAAATGATAGTTACAACTATCATTCTATGATTTACACTAAAAAGTGTCCTTCAGCCTAAAAAACAAACTTCTTGTCCCTGAAACTAAATTTTTTTCTAAGTTTTTCCTTTAGCCTAAAAACCCCTTTGGTTTATGTATTATTAGGATAATTGAGTAATTGATTTCCTAAGTGCTTTCAAATGAAATAAAATGATGTAATTAAGAAGCAATTAATGGATAATTACTGAATTAAATAATTAAAGATAATTACTTAATTACAAGTAATTAATTAATGGTTAAAGTTAATTAAGTGATTAAGGATAATCACTTACTGAAATAAATATTAATTAAGGGTGAATTAATTTAAGTAATTAATTAAGGATAATTTATCAAAGAATAATTAATAATTAAAAGTTGATTAATTTATTATTATTGGATAATTAATTAAGGGCCAATTAATTAAGGATAATTAATTAAAGAATAATTGAATAATTAAGGGTTAATTATTTAATGATTTGAGATTTAATTAATTTATAATTAAGGTTGATTAATTGATATAAAAAAATTAATTATTTATTTAAGGCTAATTAATTAAAATAATTTGTAAATGATTAATTAACCAGGATTAGTAAATTATTCATAAGTAATTAATCTGATCTAATTTAATCAGATGACTAATAAATCTTACTTATGAATGTTGGATTCTTTTGAATGTTTGAATGGTTTGATATTCCTCATATGGGATGCTTTTTGATACGAATTATTCTGATTTGTGTTGTAATCTGTGATGTAATTTATTCATCTGTGACGTAATTTATTCATTCGTGGTGTAACTTATTTATCTGTGAATTTGTGTATATAGATAATCGTTATTGGAATATACCGCTTATGGATATTGATATGATTGAATCTGTGATGATTGATGTTGTTGCACTATTGTGTAAAACCCCTGGACTACATCTTACACACACATATGGATTGCACGAGGAAATCGATTAAGTCACAGATTTTTAATGATTTTAAAGGTTGAACTTTTGAATCCAAAATAGTTTTGGAATTGGAATTGAAAGCTTTTGAAAATGAGTTTCAAAAATAAAAGTAATTTTGGATAACTTGATTGAGTTTTGAAATTTAAAGTATTTGATTTAAATTTGAATTCAATATTTGAAATTGAATTCTATGATTTGGAAACTATGGTTTAAAAAGGTTATACAAGTTATAAAGGAGTTTATATGGGTTTTAAACCATTTAAAAAATACTGTTTTGTGAATTTGAATTTAAACCCAAGTTTATACTTGAATGGCTTTAACTTATGTAAATGTGATCAGTTCTTCCTAAAACGAAAACTATTTGTTTTCAATTAATAATAGCTTTCATATAAAGAAAGGGTTTCCAATTTGTGTTGGAAGATTTCAAGTTGAAATGAAACTGAAACAGTTTTGAAAACTATGAATAAATCTTTGTGAAAGATGGTCGGACCTTGTTTTGAAATTAAAGAGGCTTTTAAAGGAAGTATCTTTTGTATAAAAGATTTGAAATGGGAATTGTGAATGAATCTTTAGAAATGGGTTTGAAAGCTATAAATTGAGTTTTTGATTTAATAATTGGATGAGTTAATCCAATTTGGAAAAGGAAATTGTTTTGAAAGAATGTGAATGGATCTTTGTGAAAAATGGATGAACTTTGTGAAGTAAATTGTTTTCGTTTAAAGATTTGAAAATGGTAATTTATTTAAACCATTTTGAAAGAAGGTTTTGCACTTTAAGTTGTGACTTAACCGAGATCCAATATCCATATGTTTTTAAATATCGCGCTCATTATTCGGTTTAGCCGAGAGATGACCTTGTGTCATATAACCCATTTCGAATAATGATACGTCTTTATGGATAGCATTTGAAGACCAATGGAGAAGACCGAATATTTTCGAAAACGAAAGGATAACCCGTCGATTGTCTCTGCACTGGGTCGCGTCGGTATAGAGATTCCCTAAGTGATGGGAAGTCCGATCGGGATTGTGAATACCCGAATTGTAAGGGCTTCTTCGGAAGTGCCTTCGGTTATGTTCGAACCCGGGACAGACTTGTATGGATGTGTGTCTGACATTAAACTTTGAGATGTAAAGCTGGTTTCTACCAAATACATTTATGTTTGGTGGCGGAGATTTATTCTCTTAGCTTAACACCCTTCTCTGAGACGTACGAGATCAGAGGTTATGTAGTTGATGGTTACTAGTGATACATTCCTAATTTGGTAATGTGGCATACGAAGTGCCGCTGATCATTTGTTGATCAAAGCATGGCTTTGTGAAAAAGCGTAGCTTTGTGGACGAGACCGCATTAGGACCTCACACCCCAGAAATGGTCGAAACAGGAACGATGCAACAAGGTTTTTAGGGGTCGCGCCCCTAGGGTGTGTCCATTTCCTTCTGGATAAAAGGTGATAATGGTATGGAGCCCAGATATTTAACCTGTGTGGTTGCTACAAACTTATTGCTTTGTGGTTGTTGGTTGCGAGGCGCCTCTGATAAAGGTCGGTAACGACCGGGGATGGCATACTTGTGTGGTAGCTACCTATGTTACAGCTTGGTTAAAGCATGAGGTAACGTCGGCCTTGTGTTAGCAGAGATCCGGTTAGGTTCTCGGGGGCGTCCTTCCAGAGGCGTACCCATTTCGGTGTAGGAAGTTCCTTTGCCTGACCTTTTGTTGGAAATCCAAAGAAACAATACACGCCCTATACGGTTTTAGTTGTATAAGCTGCCATGGAATGTGGCGGTAACCTACTATTGAACATGGCAGCTATAGTAGGCATACGACGAAATGTGGTGTGCTGGCTAAGATTAATATTAAACTTTCGAAAGGTTTTCTGCACTATGCTCTGATAATAATATCAAATGGTGTTCGTGTATCAAACATTTTTAACTATCATAAGGAGAAATCTCCTCTAATTCTGCTTTTGCATCGTGTGTGTGGCGGGAGGCCTTATGGTAGTTTCATTTTCCAAAAAAAGCATTGCGGATTTCAATTTAAAATCTTTTGTTGCTTGTTTTAAAGATAAACTATATTTGTTTGCTCATACCAGTCCCATGACTGACCCGGAGTTTATTGTTCCCTTCCTAAACTCTGGGTGCCCACAATTTTCCACACGGGCAGTCTAGTGTTGGGTTTTTCAGATAGTCATATAGTAAGTGTAGATTCGATATCTTTGAAGCCTTTGGATCTTGGCGATCACATTTGCTTCATTTTGGAGTTATCTAGTTTGTTATTGCATCGTGATGATGGTTAGAGATATCTTCAGTTTGAAGATGGAGTTGCAGTTGCATTATGGAGTTGGATTCTTTTGGAGATGTAGTCTATTAAAGATATTCTTTCCGCTTTATCTTGTATCTCTGATAGTATTGATATCTATTGTATCATTCTATTGTATTCATTGTTGTATCAGATATTGTATATCAATGATATTATTCATTTCTTCCGGTGTGTTGTTATACTTAATGTGTTATAAGCTCCGGCGAACCAGATTCGACGTTTGGATCTAAGGCATTTGAATATGAGTGACGTATTCGGTGCCGATTTTCGAAGGTCGAGTCAGGGTCGTTATAAATGGTGTCCGTATATAAAATTTATAGACGCATGCACGTTTGAATTGGATTTAAATGGGATTGATAATAATGAGATTTTGGAAATTTTTGAAGGCCCATGTTGCACCATTTATGGCTAGCCATGCACGTAGAAGAGAGAGAGGACTTGATTTACATTTAAAAAGGAATTAATAGGGGAAAGTTTTAAGAAAGGAATAGGAAAGGTTTGTATCATTCCTTTAAAGCACATCTCCCTTTATTTTCTTATACGTTTTATTTATTTTTCTGTTATAATCATCCCTCTTGCTCTTCTCACAGAGAATTTTGAATTTTCATGGCTTCCTGACTCTAAATTTTCAAAATAGAATATCAAATAAAACTAATAATAAAAGATGGTTCTAATCTCTTAATTCTTGCAAAATTCAGAGATTGATTCGGGGAATCCAAGGGCTTTTGATTCATCATTCAAGGTGCATTCTCTTGGCAACATCTCAAGGTGATTTATCTAATTTTATATGTTCATCATTCAACAAATTTATGTAATTTAGATCCATTCCCTATTTCATCTCATCTGTGTATTTATTTATTTTGATCAAATAGATTAGATCTCTTTTTGCTCCATCTTAATTAGTTATATATGTTCACTACGTTATTTTAATTTTAATTCGTTTTAAGATATGTTTTGATTGTTTGCCAGTTCATGTTGTCACTACTAGATCTACATTATATGATCCTATATTTAATTAGTTTCATATTGCTTAATTGTTTAGATCGGGAACCTTTATAACATATACGTATGTGTCTTATTTGTCCTATCTATTTTGTTGTTATTCCAAGTTTGTTATTAAAGAAAAGCATTTTTTAATTAAAATCTAAATCTTAATTAATGAAATATTTCTATTATTGATTCAAATAGAAAACACAATGTAATGTATTTATGTTTTCATGTATTTTATGTGTTTAATATTTCAAATTCAATCTTATGGTTTTTGCATACTTCTGTGTAAAGTTATAAAAAAAAGTTTTTCTTTATAAACATAACTAGACTTTATTGCAAAATATCATAAACCCTTGGATTTCCTTTTAAAATTAAAGTTAGGCTTTAGTTGTTATTTTATATTAAAACATATACTAAATTATAAATTTTAACATAAAGATGTATTAAGTTTAAAATATTATTTACGGTGAATTATGTATGTGTATATATACGCACAAATTTATGCGTGTGTGTACACATACACAGATATACATATATAATTTGAATTGAATTTATGTGATGAACTTTTATGTAAAACCATAATTTTTTAATCTTAACTTTTCAGTTTTGAAACTAGGTTCAAAATTGTTGACCTTTTGAAGTTATAAAAGTGACACTTAATTTTATCTCGTCTATATGTATATGTATATGTATATTGTATATAAATGCAAATATATGTATGTAAATGTATTTTAAATAATACTATGGACAATGAAGACATATATGTAGGAAATATCATCTCTATACATTATCTAATTTTTTGCACTTACATAATTTACAGTAATGCTCATTTGGACAATTATTACATTTTGTGCCATGAATAAATTTCCAATTAATATAATTTAATGACCCAATCAATTTAATTAGAGAGAGAGAAAATGGAAGGTTTCTCTCTTCATATAATGTTTATTATACTCTCAATTAATTACCTGTTTAGGGAAAGAAATGAAAGGTTTCCTTCCTTAAATTAACTCTTGTAAACAATTATTGAGCGCATTTGATGCGCTATAATTTTAAAATAAATTAAATTTAAACTTCCTTTTAACCGATTTTGAATAAAATAAGACTTTATTTAATGTTTTATTAGATTAGAACTAATGTACATCAAGACTTCATAGGCTCGTTAAGGATCCAAAATGGTAAAAAAATTGAAATTCACTCATTTCTTCCACTGCGGGCTAGCCCAGTTCCAACAATGGTATCAAAGCCCAATAACCTATGCATTTTAAATTTGTTATATTATGGCTGACTATTTAAGCTTGCCCATTCAGTACGGTGTCTAGAAAGGTAACGTCTAGGATTGAAATTAGATAATCAAGTATCATGTCCTACCAAGTTACTAGCCTAGCCTGAAAGGTGAAGTAAGCCTAAAGGTAACCCCTAATAGAAAAGGCCTAACTTGAATTGGGCCTAGGATTAATTTTCAAACTCGTTTTGAAAATTAAAATTAAGGAAAATGAAATATGTTTATTATATAGGTTATAATATAACATAATTTTTCAAAAGTTTGAAAACCTATTCACATTGAACTTTAAATTTGTTTAAAATATTAATAGAATTAAATTAATTAAATAAGTTAATTAATTAATGAACATATGCATGTATTATATATCGAGATATATGTTATGTTGTTTTAAATTGTTTAAAATAACATAAGTATACATGTATGTGTAGGAATTGAAGTTTGAAATTAATATAATTTAATTAAAATAGTTTAATTAAATAAGCTAATTAAAAGGTTAATTAATTTTATTACATATTATATGATACATGTATTATACTATAATAGTTATAAAGTATAATTATTCATGGACATAAATGTTATATCAATTCAAATTAATTAAAGTGTTAATCGGTAAAATTAATTAAATATGATTTAATTAATATAAATTAAAGGTGGAACCTAAAAGAAACCCATAATAGACATAAGAAATAAATATATACGTAATCGTACGTATATCGTGATTTCAAATGCGTTTGACACTTGAATCACGAGGGTAGTTCATAGGAATTATATTATTTTATATAAGTCGATGTCACTCAGTTTAATATTATCCTCTACCATATATATATTAATAAATTACTTGCATACTCCTTAGTTTTTGAGCAAACTCAAGCTAGGGATGTTATATGTAGTATTATTAATATATTAAATAGATGAGGTAAGATAACTAAATGTATTTGTTGAGCAAACTCAAGGTACATATACTATACTTAGGCCATCATGATTTGGTAGGTACAAGTGAATAATTTTCATTTTAATTTTTTGAGCAAAGTCAAGGTCGAAGTGAAACTAGGACATGGCACCAAGAGTTAGGAGTTGTATATGATACAACCGATAAAGAGTTATCCATCGTCTGTGGAGCTATGACTTGTTGAGCAAACTCAAGGTCAAAATTCCAAGACGGATGAGTCCTAACACCTACTAGTGAAGTCAAAAGACTTCTATGTTTCAACTTAGGGTTTGGTGAAACATAAAATACTAGTGGGAGCTTATTGGTAAAATGAAACGTAAAGTTTGACCCTACTAATATAATAAGAACATCCACTATGATTTGTCCTAATAATCTACCACTTAAACTTACAGAAAATGTCAACTCCAAAACTGTTTTCTGAAAGCGACAAGCTCATGGGACCTAACTATATAGACTGGCTAAGATCAATTAAGATAGCTTTGACTTACAAGTGCCTTTGGACTTCTGTTACATGTGAACCCAAAACTGAACCCGCTAATGACACAAACCCTGAAAAACGACTTGCTTATTTAAAGTGGCAATCAAACCTAGAGATCGCCCAAATTTTCATATTGCCCACCTTAGACAAACTCTTGCAAAGGCAACACGAAAACATGTCTGTCCAGGAGATTTTTAATAGTATTAAAGCTCTGTTGGTGAATATTTCCGTTCCGCAAGGTACGAACTTTCGAAGAAATCGTTCGACACCAAAATGACCAAGGGACAGAAAGTGGATGACTACGTTCTAATGATGAAAGGCTATATTCATAGACTTGCAAAATTAGACGTAGAAATAAGCAAAGAAATGCAAGTAGACTTGATCCTTGGTTCTCTCACTTCTCAGTATGAACTGTTCATATTGAATTACAACATGGACCGATTAAATATTAATCTTGTGGAGCTCCTCAATATGTTGAGGTCAGTTGAGTCTACATCTAAGGATCAAGGTGTCGTACTTGCTATGAAAAGCAATGCATCATCTTCGAAAGGTTCAAAGAAGCAGAAAAGAGATGGTAAGAAAAAGAAAAGTAAGAAGATCGATGACAAAGGTGAATGTCACCACTGCCACAAGAAAAGTCACTGGAAAAGGAATTGTCCTTAGTACTAAAAGATTGTTAGTAAAAGGAAATATAATGGTTCTACAGCTAGATCACGTACATCTATGGTTCAAAATTGCTTTGCAATCAATAAAATGTCTTGGGTATTAGATACTGCATCTGGTGCTCAGTAGGGGCTTAGGAACTGGCGCCACATGAAAAAAGGAGAAATAAGCCTCCAAGTTGCTGAAGGATCTATTGTAGATGCAGCGGCAGTAGGAGATTATTATTTAGTTTTGCCTAGTGGTGTACTGTTGATATTAAATAATTGTTATTTTGTGAAAGACTCTATTTGTGGAATTGTATCTGTGTCTAGATTGTTTGAGACTGGATATGTTTTTCATTGTGTAAACAAAGTTATAGACAATAGTTTGAATGGAACTAAGATCTGTGTTGGTGTTCCTAAAAATGGTATTTATGTCATCAATACTAATTATATGTGTTCAGTGAATAAATCTTCTAATAATATAAATGAAAATTATCTTTGGCACTGTAGGCTAGGTCATATCAGTGAGAAATGACTTCACAAATTGAAAACCGAAGGTTTTCTTCCGTCACTTGATTTCGAATCCTTTGACACATATGAGTTGTGTCTCAAAGGTAAAATGACCAAGCACTCCTTCAGTGGAAGTAATGAAATAGTTGATGAACTCTTAGAGCTAATACATAGTGATGTATGTGGCCCAATGCCCATAATTACCAAATATAATAGTTCTTACTTTGTTACCTTCACTGATGATTTCTCAAGACTAGGATATATATATCTTATGAAGAAAAAATTCGATGTCTATGAGAACTATGTTGAGTAGAAAAATGTAGTAGAAAATCAAATGCGCCGTAAGATTAAAATTCTTCGATCGGATCATGTGGGCGAGTATGTTGGACAGGATTTCCAACAATACTTAAAAGATAATGGGATTATCTCTCAAGTTACTCCACTATATACTCCACAACACAATGGTGTGTCGGAGCGAAAGAATCGAACCATATTTGATATGGTTCATTCCATGATGAGTAAGGCTGAATTACCTCTGTCTTATTAGGGATATACGCTAGAAACAACAGCACATATGTTGAACTTGTTGCCAACTAAGTCTATGCCCAAAACACCATATGAGATGTGGTCTGGAAAGAAACCCCAACTCAAATATTTAAAATTATAGGGTTGTCCGACATACATTAAGAATGTTGGTCCAAATAAACTAGAGGCAAGATAGGTACTGTGTAAGTTTATAGGATATCCCAAAATTCGATGGGATACATATTCTACAATGCCGAGGAACAAAAGGTCATTGTTTCTCGACATGCTGTCTTTTTAGAAAAGGAATATATGTTAAAAGAAATTAACAGCAAATTTGTAGACTTGGATGAATTCTGAGAAACTAACACTCGGGCCAAAGTAGTTGGAGACATAAGTTCACCTGTATATGAAAACACGCAATCTATTAAAAGGTCCAGTAGGGAATCTCACGCACTAGAGAGAAACTACGGTTTTCTTATGGATAGTGAAAAGGAGTACTATGTCTTAGATGACGACACTCCTCTGACTTTCCAACAAGAATTGCGGAGTAAAGACACTACACTCTAGCTTGAAGCTGTGAAATCCGAAATGGACTCCATGTATGAAAACAAAGTATGGACTTTGTCAAACATACCAAAAGGGATAAAACCCATCGGCTACAAATGGATTTTTAAGAAAAAACTAAATGCAGATAGGGAAGCGTAGACTTATAAGGCAAGACTAGTTGCGAAAGGATTTCATCAAATTCAAGGTGTTGATTATGGCAAAACCTTTTCACCCGTAGCTATGCTTAAATCGATTCGGATTATGCTAACCATTGTTATATTCTATGACTATGAAATATCGAAAATGGATGTAAAGAAGGCTTTTCTAAATGGTGATTTAGAAGAAACCATTTAAATGTCGTAGCCATAGGGTTTTGTGGTTAGCAGGAGTGAACGTAAAGCTTGCAAGTTGTTAAAATCTATTTATGGAATCAAACAAGCTTCAAGGAGTTGGAATAAGTGTTTTGATAAGTAATCAAACAGTTTAATTCTTATCAGAACACATAGTAAGCATGCATATACAAGAAGAAACAGGGCAATGCTATTGTTTTCTTAGTACTCTATGTTGATGGTCTATTATTGATTGGAAATGACACTTCATTATTGCAATTAGCGAAAGCTTGGCTTCTTAAAAACTTCTCCATGGAGGATTTGGGAGAAGCAGCCTATATACTTGGTATAAAGATCTATAGAGATAGATCTAAGAGCTGTTGGGATTGTCTCAATCCCTGTACATGACACCATACTAAATGTTTTAGTATGGAGAATTCCAAGCGTGGAAGTGTTCCAACGCACTCTGGAATCGTCCTTTCTAAAAAGGATGCTCATCATGCCGATGAGGGAAAAGAACATATGAAGAGGATTCCCTATGCTTCAGCCATAGGATCCATAATGTATGCTATGTTGTGTACTAGATCGGATGTGGCTTATTATTAGGATGAGTAAGCCGATACTAGTCTAATACCGAAGAAAAACATTGGACACATGTAAAAGGTATACTTAAGTATTTGAGAAATACTAAGGACATATTCCTCATATATGGAAATGGAGACCTTCTTATGAAGGGATATACAGATTTAAGCTTTCAAAATGATATAGATGATAGTAAGTCAGTGTCTGGCTATGTATTTACACTGAATGGTGGAGCTATTAGCTGGAAAAGTTCCAAGCAAGAAAAAATTGATGATTCCACGTTGGAGGCCGAGTACATCACCCTCAATGAAGCAGCAAAAAGACAATTTGGATGTGCAAGTTTTTGAGTGAGCTCAGAGTGATTTTCGATACCAGGAATCCTATGGCATTTTTTTATGATAACAATGCGACGACACAAATCGCAAAGGAACCAAGAGCACACAAGAAGTCATGACATATTCTTCAAAAGTTCCACCTAATTAGAGAATTTGTTGAGAAGAAAGAAGTTGCGATTCAAAGGGTAGATACCAAAGACAATATAGTAGATCCATTCACTAAAGGCCTACATTAGTAAGTTCTTGGCAAACTGTTTGAAGGGATGGGATTGAGATTCCATAATTGGGCCCAAGTGTAAATGGGAGATTGATAGAGTTAGGGGTATGCCCTAGGGGAAATTCTATAGTTTATTGTAAATAAATAACTTTGGAATCAATTCTCGTTTGAATTAAAGGTGTTTCTTCTTTATGTTATATATTTGTTATAATGTGTTATAAATAATTAAATGTTTAATTATAATATATTAATAGAAAATCTATAAATAGTATGATTTTGTGATAGTAGTTACAAAGTGTTGTAACCGTGATTAATTTATCACAATAAAATTAAATATAGCATTTTAAATGTTCCTAGTCAAGATGCATTGAGACTGGATATCAATGTATCCATTGAGATTAGAGTATGTAACGCTCTCCAAATGTTGAGCAGTGTATTACTCATGACTGCTAGGGGCACTTAGGGGTTATGTACTGGTAGTTATTGGATAACTATGGAATGACTCACTTGATATTTTCTGTTGGTTAATATAACTAAGGTCAAACAGAAAATATTTATATGACTAATTTACATGGTTCTCTTGACTTGAGATACTGTTGGTCTTCAACGTTGACGCTCCGCTTTGATTATAGTTAAATCATGCATGATGTCCATCAAACGACTATAGTTGGGTCTAGTGAAAGCATTGGAAGTGAAACACTATTCAAGCGAGGTTTCGTCTCCCCAGTTATATGAGATTAGTATCATGGTCAACTGAAGTCAACTTAAAGTCAAAGTCTCTGGCCAAAGCAGTTCGGTTGATAATAATTTTTATTATTGAACCGAGGATTTTTTGTTTGGATTGTAAATCTGAATGTGGATGATATTGGAATTTTGACCATTACCAAATTCCATAAATCCAAATTGATATAGTTTTGATGAAGGGAATTGGTGTACTTAATTGTCAATATCGGGTACTGCTTATAATAATTATTTTAGATTTTACTAAAAGATGTGTAAGCAATAAATTTAGCCAGAATGTCACACCACCTACTAAGTGATGTGTGAACGTTAATATTCAAATAGTTTGATATTAATCGCTGAGTGAATTTACATCTTTGAGTCGCTCAACCGAAATGATGAATGCTTTAAACGATCCACATGATTTAATTGATTTATAATTGTTGTAAACTAATTAAGTTAATTAATATTTATGAAATATTAATTACTAAATTGTTATTTAATTTGTTTGAATTCCTTTAGCATTTAGTAAAGTGCATATATATGAGTTATAAGCGCGCATATTGATATATGGCATCTTTAGAGTGTTTAAATTTGATTTGAACATGATAAATACTAAAATAGAGCTCTAAATAAATTAAATTCATTAGTATTTGTGAAATATTAATTATTAAAATTTCATTTTAATTTATTTGAATAACATTGGCATTTGATGGTGTGCATATATAAAAGTTACAGATACGGGCACGTTTGAATTGGATTTAAATGGGATTGATGCTAATAAGATTTTGAAAATTTTTGAGGGCCCATATGGCACCATCTATGGCTAGCCATGCATGTAGAAGAGAGAGGATTTGATTAACATTTAAAAATGAATTAATAGAGGAAAGTTTTAAGGAAGGAATAGGAAAGGTTTCTATCATTCATTTAAACTGCATCCCCCTTTATTTTTCTTATACGATTGATGTATTTTTCTGTCATAATCATCCCACTTGCTCTTCTATCAGAAAATTCCAAATTTTCTTGGCTTCCTAACCTTTAAATTTCCAAAACAAAATATCATATAAAACTAATAATAAAAGATAGTTCTAATCTCTTAATTCTTGCAAAATTCGGAGATTGATTCGTGGAATCTAAGAGCTTTTGATTCATCATTCAAGGCGCATTCTCTTGGCAGCAACTCAAGGTGATTATTCTAATTATATATATTCATCATTAAAGTTGTTTATGTAATTTAGATCCATTTCCTATTTTATCTCATCTGTGTATTTGTTTATTTTGATCAAATAGATTAGATCCCTTTTTGCTCCATCTTAATTGGTTATATGTGTTCACGATGTTATTTTAATTTGAATCCGTCTTAAGGTATGTTTTGATTGTTTGCCAATTCATGTTGTTACTATTAGATCTACATTATATAATCCTATATTTAATTATTTTCATATTGCTTAATTTTCATGATCTGGAACCTTTGCAACATATACGTATGTGTTTGATTTGTCCTTGTTCCAAGTTTGTAATTAAAGAAAAACATTTTTTAATTAAAATATAAATATTAATTAATAAAATATTTCTATTATTAGTTCAAATAGAAAACATAATGTAATTTATTTATGTTTTCATGTATGCTTTTTGTTCAATATTTCAAATTCAATCTTCTGGTTTTTGCATACTTCTGTTTCAAGTTATAAAAAAAAGGTTTTCTTTATAAACATAATAACTAGACTTTATTGCAAAATATCATAAACCATTGGATTTCCTTTTAAAATAAAAGTTAGGCTTTAGTTGTTATTTAATATTGGAACATATAATAAATTATAAATTTTAACATAAAGATTATTAAGTTTAAAACATTACTTACAATGAATTTTGTATGTTTATATGTACACACAAATTTATGTGCGTGTATACATACATACACACACATAGATACATATATATAATTTGAATTGAATTTATGTGATGGACTTTTATGTAAAACCATAATTTTTTAATCTTAAAAACTTTCAGCTTTGAAACTAGGTTCAAAATTGCTGACCTTTTAGAGTTATAAAAGTGGCACTTAATTTTATCTCATTTATATGTATATGTATATTATATATAAATGAAACTATATATATGCATATGTATTTTAAATAATACTATGAATAATAAAGACATATATGTAGGAAATATCATCTCTATACACTATCAATTTGCTGCACTTACAAAATTTACAGTAATGTACATTTGGACAATTGTTACATTTTATGCCATGAATAAATTTCCAGTTAACATCATTTAATGACCCAATCAATTTAATTAGAGAGAAAGAAAATGGAAGTTTCTCTCTTCATATTATGTTTATTATACTCTTATTATACTCTAAATTAATTACCTGTTGTAGGGAAAGAAATGAAAGTTTCCTTCCCTAAATTAACTCTTATAGAAAAATGTTGAGTGTATTTGATGCACTATAATTTTAAACTTCCATCTAACCAACTGTAAATAAAATAAGACATTATTTAATGTTTTACTAGATTGGACCTAATGTAAATCTAGACTTCATAGGCTCATTAAAGATTCAAAATGGTAAAAAGAAATTGAAATTCACACATTTCTTCCACTGCGGGCTGGCCCAGTTTCAACAAGTCCATGGGCTATAAAATGAAAGTCTCTAGCCCAATACATCAAATATCACCAATTACTACATAATAGGTACAATAATGAGGCTCCAGGAATGCATCATCCAATATCTCCTATTAGCCTCCTATAGCTCGTACTAAGCCCCATCAACCTTGAGTACCTACAATATAAGCCTATCGGACCGACCCAAGTATTACAAAGAAACTATGCCATAAAGTGAATCAGACAACAATGATCATACATCATAAGGTAGATTTTATATTGTCCCACTTTTTCACATAACACGTGAAAAAACCATTTGTTAGTTGTAGAGCCCCTGAAATCTTTGATCAATTGTCTGAATAGCCTGTGAAATCTCTATGAACATGCTTGTTATTCAGACAACGTTTTATTTGTCGTACAACTTAAGTAATCAAAATTTTTAGTTTTAGATCGATCTTTTCCCTCTTTATTGGCCACTTTCTATTTTTGTTTCTCGTGTGTATAGTTTTGTTTCCCTTCTTCCTATTCTGTTTTTACTAATTTCTTTCTTTCAGTCTGTACAAAAAATCATGCGTTTATGGAAATAGGGTTTCATCCGCTTTGAAATTCGTTCAAATCATCACGCTCCTTTTATTCCTTTTTAATAATATGCTTTGATTTATGTGCTTTGATTTACTGGCTATTGACGGTTGCGGCTCCTTGTCGAGTGTTGTTCGATTAATATTGGTATGATTTTTGCTCCTTTCAATTTATATTGTTCTCGACTTCGATTATCCTGCTAATGATGAATTGGGTTCTTTATAAAGAATTAATTTCCTATATTTTCGTACATATGCTGTGATTTGAATTTTAAAGCATTTCATGAATACCGATATACTTGTTGGTTTGGTTGCTTTGATATTATTTTGGCCCCTTTTTGATTTTTTTGATTTCTGCAGTTGAGCTTGCTTTGATATTATTTTGCCTGATTTTCTAGTATTCTTGACTTCGAAATTGTTTTTCTTGATGCTTATGTTTGGTTCATGACCCTGCTTTGATGCATGGAGTACAAGGCAGTGCTCGGTTCCATTTGAGTTACACTTGAGTTTATGTGTATATATGTACATTTCTATGTGTGTCTGTGTGTGTATACCATGTCTAAGTTCTACTTGAGTTCATGTGTTTTGAGATATATGTATTTTGAGATTTCTGGCTTAGGATATATGTGTATATACGTACATGTATGTCTTGAGATATCTATGTCATGATGGTGAAAACTTGACATAGGTTGTTGCTTTGAACTTGAACTGAGGCAGTATTAATATTCAAATTCAATTTTATTTTGCAATTTAGGTTTGTTTCCTTTTCCATTTTTCTGTGTCGGTTATTTGACAGGTACAGGAGATGACTGGACACAAGCTGAAGCAAGCAAATAAAGACCAACATCAACATCGAAAACAAACTCGAGTGAGTGTGAGTAAAAAATATATTATATATAAGATATAGTGAAATGTTGTATATATGAGAGTGATAGTGAAAGTTGTATTGTATTTGAAAATGTAAGTAGACTGATAGCGAAAGTTGTATTATATTTGAATTTAATTTGAAATAAAATATTTATTTAAATAAAATTACGATACTTTTATTTCATTCTATGAACAATTAATCATATCAATCAATATTTATATGTTGTCTAATGGAAAACTCTAGAAATGATACTATAACATCAGGTAGGATATGATTTTATTGTTGTGTTCATGCTTATCAAATGATGGGGCATATCTATGGTCTATTGTGCAATGAGACTGCATGGGATTTAAAGACAGATAGATATGCAATCAGACAACAAAGCATATCTGTCATCTGATGCATTTTTCCCATTGTGAGAATATACGGGTCAAACTATGTCTACTTATATGTCAAATAATATAATGGAAATAGGGGAATATTTAATAAAAAATGATAAAATCATATAAAGCAAGCTATAATGGGATATAACCCATTAAATCGTCCAAACAAAATTCAACGTCACATAAATCAAAAAAATAAATAATCCTAATCCTAATCGCAAATAATACACAAAGGCTATCTCAAGGATATCAAACCATCAAGAGCATGGATATAATGAGGACTGACTCCATTTAGACAAACAATATCTAGCATAGTGAACAAATTGGATAGTGAATAATATATGCCAATCCATAACATACATATATACTGAAACCAAACGGGAGACTGACTAACACACTTACACCAGAAGACTACACATGTAACTAGCTAACATTACACATATGCACATATAGCATGGCTCCTACAGTCATCGACCATTATCTCTCTCTCCTCAGTATCATGACAATAATCCACCTTAGGCTAGTCTACGCATAGCCTCTTCAGTCACGACTGCTGACACATGCCCTTATGATAACTGGTTGTTGGCCTTTGTGACACAAGGGCAATACATATACCGACACACGGTAATAAGCTAACACGTGGCCATAGATAGGAAAAATGTATCAAGGATCCAGGGCACGACCACCGCTATTAGGCCACCAGGGTGGATTATGCCCAATCTGGTTCACTTTAGAAAAATAAAGGGATCTAGACAATGTAGACGCATATAATATCCATATTCGATAAATTAATAGCTCTAGACGTAGATTGGGACACGGTTCTATATTTGTACATATAAGTCAACACATGACTATGAAATACTAAAGCTCTGATCCTATGTCAACGCATGGCTTCACTATTAATCAACACATGATTGCATTATACTCATCGTAGCCAGTATCATCTCATAGATATATATGAGTAAATCCTCGTTCGAGTGACATTTACTTACAGAGAATAATCAAACAAATAACATAATGGCATCCCATACCATCGCATGTTATTTGAACAGTTATTCAATGTTCATAAACTACACTCGATCTGTAACATCCCGCCTTTTCGCACGGCTTAAATCGACATACATGCCGATTCAAACCATACGGAATGGCGGGTTGTTATGGGGTAAATAAGAAAACGCAGGGAAAGAAAAAAACAAAATAGAATCTTACAACGAAATGATAAAATATAATAATCAAGTATACAGTTCATGAAGCTGTTTTATAAACATTTGATTTTATTTATACAATACATATCAGAGTTGCACATACCAACAAATAATAATCAATGCAGCGGAATACATGTGAAGTGGACTAATATATAATATATAATAGTAATAAAATCTTCGCCTTCGCCCTCCAAAAGTAAGGTCTTCAAATCCTGAAATGCTCAGGCTGACCAGAGCGAATTGAAAAGACAAAACACTCAAGTCAGAACTAAAAGATCTTATGTAAGTTAAATCAACTGAAATAAATATGAGTGTAACGGCGTCGGAGATGTTTACGGGGTTTGACATCTCCTATCCAGTGTCTAACGTGAGTGCAGTAACTTAAGAGATGCTCGGGATTCACATCTCCTAAGGATCCGTTAAACTATCTATTATATAGTAATATACGCTATTATAATAGTGTCTAAAGTAAAATATAGTATACTGAAAATAGCGTTAAGGCTTTACATTTTCCACCTTAACACATTTTTATATTCCCATAGTCTATACAGTACCGTAATCTCTCCCGTACTAGGCGTCGTCAGAGGGCACTCCATAGGTATGTACAAAACAAACTCGTACAAGGAGCGCTAGGGTAGGTGACACGGCACAACTAGGCAATGCCAGGGTAGATATACCAATTACGCTTCCGGGTTGGTGGTAACGCATAGCCACAGCTACCGCCCACCTCGAGCCCCACCCCCAAATAAAAAAATCAAAAATGTCCACTGAATCAATCCAAAAGTCAAAGTATAATATCGAAGGGATGTGTCCGATCAAAGGTGCTACCTCATTAACCCATCGATCGCTCATGTTTTAGCCACCTTATTCCAACTCACGGGAGTTGGGTCCACGTATTTACCTCAAAGGAAATGCCGTCACCATCCTACTTCATTCTGGAATCTCCACCGCCTACACGGTTGTTAGTGGTTTTTGGAGTCCGCAGAGAGTATGACAATTTTCGATCCTGGTCTCTTTAACAACCAACCGTTATTATAACACCGCGGTCTTTTCAAAATAATTTATACTTTAAAACCAGAATATAATATCCCTTTCAAAACCATATAAATACGATATCATTTCTATTTTTAAAACCCCAAATCAATATGATATCATTTTTTTTAAATATATCTCTTTTTCCAAAATCATAATACTTTCAAATATATGTATCTTAAACCCCATAGCTTTGAAACAAAATTTCTAATACTTAAATGGTTTAAATATTAAACCACTTGATATATTAAAATAGCCTTTTTAAATTTCACAAATAAGTTTCAAATATAGGTTTAAATTTCCAAATAAACCATTTCAATTTCCATATATTTCAAAGCTTTAAATATTCTACCATTTCAAAACGAATTCTTTGATAATTTCATATATATCAAATTCAATTTATATTATCTAGATTTGAAATATTTACTTAATAAATCAAAAATCATTCAAGTAAAACCTTCAAACTCCAAATAACAGGATATTCTTTCAATTAAATTAATCTTGATCATATTCATTAAAATCGACTTGATATCATTTAAGTCCTCTAAACCAAAATCAAGTTATAAAAATCATACCTTTTAAAATCCCAAATTTATTTGAATTTCAAATCAATTTTATTAGAGGATAATTCTTAAATACTTTAATTCAAATCAAATTCATATTTACCTTCCAACCTCAATTTTGTTTAAGTCATTATAATTTTATATATATAATATCATAAACAGGTACTTAACCATGTAATCTAAAATAATCAAACTCCATTAATAAACTTATTTTTATTACACAAATTTAGCTTAAATTTAAGGATTTAACTATATATATAAAATAATATTTATAAATCTAAAAAATCAATATTCATTATACCAAATTATATAAAATAATCAACCTTTATTATTGGGCTTATTTTATATTTCAAAGCATATTTATATATAGCTAGAATCAATAATAAATTTTACGTTCATGTAACATCAAAATCAATATTTATATAACCCGTATATTTCTTTACAAAACTATAGAAATCATTTCAAAATATTTATATATATATATATATATACCGCGGTGTCTGTATAAAATTTTCTACCCTATGGTCAAGTGATACGGATATTTATCATTTCAATCTGTTAATTTAAAAAAAAAATTACGGTTGTATCATTTCAAACCGCGATCCCGAATGAAATAAAATGCATACAACTTGCAGTTTAAAATAATATATAATACAACATCCATTCATCCATCAACAGATCACATATCCATCTCAATCATCAACCAAAACAGTCAATCAATATTAATAGATAACTGATAATATATAAAAGGTATTTAACTGGCAGTTATATTTAATAATAAATTAAATAACGATTTGATTTAAATAAATGCAATAACTAAAGTGATGTTTAAAAATATATGAAAAGTCATAAATAAATGCATAATCACAACAAAATTAAATTTAACAAACATAAGAAATTTTAGAAGTTGTGAGTGGGTTAAAACACTCACCTTTTGAATTTAAATTCAATTTAAACCCAAAAATTTGACAGTCCCGGAATTCGTCCAAACTAGCGCCAAAATGTCCAGAATTCCAATATGAACCTAGCAGAGAAAACCGCGTGTGAATTGGATCACGTATGTAAAAGTTATTCACGTTATAACGATTCGAAATCAAAATTAAAATAAAACAAAATAAAAACTCACCCACCCAAACACCGCCACGTCATCCACCCTTTTCACGCAATAGCAGTTCAGAATCACGCACGCACTCTCCGGCGAACAAAACCGAACCCAACTTCGTCAAACGCACGGCCGCCACTACACACCGCTACCGGCCTCATCACCACTGCCCACGAACCCGCCTCCTTCGCCTCTACACACGGCCTAACGTCGCAGTCCTCCGTCGCCACCTAGAACGTTGCGCCGCCACCCCACGGTTAGGGTTTTAAACCCTAAAACGTGAAATTCTGATGCCTCAGCCACCAGTTGAGGCTGCGACCACCACCAAATGACTTCCCTTGACGAGATCAACAATACCTAGAAACCGATTTCCCAATTGTCGCCCCAAGCAAAAACGCCCAATTCGACTTTGACCGCGATTTCTGATCAATCCGGTCACTGTCTCGAAAAAAGAACAACATACGTAGGTTCGTATTATTGAGATCTTCCATATTTTTTTTTTCCAAATTTTTCTGAGGAGTTTGAATTTTTGAAGTTGATTTTTGAATTGAAATTTGAATTGGATAAATTAGGGTTTACAGCCATTGAGGAAGAGGAGCACAGAATTTTTCTATACGTATAGAAATGAGGAATAGAGGCTGCTAGGGTTTATAACAGGATATATATAGAGAAAATTGAAATAGAATAGTTGGATCGGGTTTATAACCGCTTTAACGACAAAGTGGACCAAAAAGCCCGCTCTGCCTCCGGAAGGAAATTGGGTCAACCAATATATCCAAATAGATGTTTTAAAATATTTAAAACGCAATGGAAAAGGTTTCAAGTCCAAATTCCATCATATAAAGAAGTGCTAAAATCAATATTTTCCAAATTGATTTCAATTTCATTGATTTCAATGCGTTTCAAGCCCATACGATCAAACGACAAGTCCGATCGATACGAAACTTGAAATCCTACAATAATTCACCGTTTCAGATCCGATGAAACTAGTTTCATTGAAACCCGAGTCAGTGGCCAAAATGGCTATTTTTCCATTAATTAAATAATTTAATAATTAATTAATACAATCTAATTTTTAAATTTCAATCTTAAAATTGATATATTTTATCACCTTTATATTTCTCAATCAATTTCAATGTTTTAAACAAATTAAAAGTCAATTTAAAGTTGATTAACTTATCGATTTCAGTATTTTCCTCAATTCCATTCAAATTCAGAAATTATAAATTTAATTTCCAAAATTTCTATTAAATTAAATTAACAAATCATTATTCCATTCATGATTGTCAAATAGATGGATTTAACATTGGGTTCAAAACTATTACATAAATATTTTCCAATTTCAACTTAATTTTTAATTAACGTAATAATTAATGTTTAATTCTACTTAATTGCAATAAATCTAATTACTAAACTTTGAATTCCAATAAACTAATAAATCCTTCCTTCCATTCTTTTTAATTCAACTAATTGCCCTATTATGGATAGTATTACATTATTGAATCAATTATCAATTTATGGGAAGAATTATTAATGGCTTGCTCTTATTACATTAACAATTACCGTCTTATTCCAATTTCAAATTAATATAGAAATAAATTTCATTCACTTACAAATAAATTCATTTATTACAGATTTCCTTCCAATTAATTAAAATTGATTTCTATAAATTGATTTGATTAAATTGCCAAGTGTATCCATAAATTACTAAATTTATTTACTTGGTTTCCAACTTTTAATTTCATCAATTACTGCCTTATAAATAAACTTACTCTTCTATTCAATTTACATTCACTTTTCCGTTATTATATTAATTCATCATTAAAGTAACCCTTACTTACTTTTATAAGTTATTACTTACCAACACAGGTTAAAATTCCATATATACACAAATTTTAATTAATTGTCATTAACCCTGTATTATTTCATTAATTAATTTACTAATTGCCTTTGTTTTCTTATATTCAATTTATTACCAACTATTCCTATTTACAATCAATTATAACCTAAACAGTCGTTTCAGTCAATTTGAATTGCATTAAATCAGTTATTCATCAATTGCTATTAACATTACTACCTTAATTTACATACAGTTACTATAAATCTATCTATTATTTCATACATTAATACACTGATTTCATTTGTTTTTATTATATCCTAATTAAAACTAAGTCATAACATTTGAATTATTTTATTAAGTTGGAATGTTCATTCTTCCCAACCAATTACCATTTTATTACATTATAACTTTAAAATTTTAAATAAATTCATTAATTGTCATTCATTCAACCTATTAATTATTAACCATAATTAGCATTGTTACGTTTTAATTCACTTATTATTTCATTAATAAGTCACCCAAATTTTATTACTCCAAATATTAAATCACAAAGTCTTAAGTGATTTACCATTTACATTTCCTTTTTACGTTTGCTCCATTATAAATTATAAAAAATTTGTTTCTTCTAAATTTAATTACTCAATTTTAGAAAAAATAACCAAACTTAATTATTAAAAATTTATGGGTCGTTACACGATCCACATTGAATATCTCTATATGACAAGTTCGATAAATAACAGGGAAAGTATTACCGAAATTCCATACCAAACGATATCACTAATCTATTTATTCAAATTCCTTATTGCACAGAAATAGAAAACAATTAAACACTATCAAAGGTAAAAATATAATATTTACGCAAATATATAATATAATAATAGTTTACTAAAACAAAACAAAACATAATATAATATTAGTTAGTATTAAAATAAATTTCAATAATATACAAACTTCCTATACCTATTTATAAATTGATATATATATATATAAGTATATACACACTTGTTAACTTATATGTATACAATATATCTATAAACGAAAATGTTATATATATACTTGGTTAAATATAAGTAGCATTTGCAATATATATATATATATGTGTGTGTGTGTGTGTGTGTGTGTGTGTGTAGTTCCATTCTTTCTCTCTCGCATAATTGTTCACCTTCCTTCTTAAATCTGGCAAACACACATACCTCTACTCAATCACGTACATACAAACCATCTTAGTATTATATAAATATATATATATATATAAATATATATCTGCATACATACACTTTCATATTTCTTCTTCAGCAATTCATGTATAGGGAGAAGCAATGGGGGATGTACAGGCATGCACTCATCAAAGACATAGCTACAAGCTCAAAGAAATGGCCACACACCGACCTAAATTCTCAATCATGCATGCATTAAGTAATGCGAAAGCGGTGTCAACTGGTCACCTTCACTGGTCGACCGCTGTTGGTCGATCGATGGTCACGTTAGGTCGACCGATCTGTAACCCAGGCACGCAAATCTATTGCCTATTACGGTGCAATTTGAGCATCCTCCTCCAATTTTTGCCCATTACATTCTATACTAATAACTTACAACTTTTTACTACACACTAGGATATGATCTGACCCATACACAGCCGATTACCAGTACAAATTCAGTGAATGTTGTTACAATATCATTGTATATGGATTTAGGTAGATACAGAGATATGTAATTTGAACTTGAAACAAGACTAGTTATGAGCGATCTACTCAACTAAAATGAAGAATTCACCATCCACTTCAATGCTCCAACTCACTGTCCCTTTTGCTCTTTACTATAATTCACTTTCTCCCAAATCAGTAAACGAATCCTTGCTTCTTTGATTATGGGTTGGTGTAGAGATGTTGAGAAGCTAAGGTCTGCTTGGGGGAAGAGATGGATTCTAAAGTGATTTAACGTATATGCCTAGGGTTCATTTCTATTTGAGTTTGGAAGCTTCAGGAATTGGAGAAGTCTGGATATGGAAGCCTCATGAAAAAAGATATTAAAAATTAGTTTGGGCTTTAGGTTGTTGGACATCACTTATTTTCTATTATTTTCTTGCTTTTTCTCCTTTCTTTAATGAAATATATTTACATTCAAGCCCAATATGATTTAACCACTTTACCAAATCATTTCCTTCATAAAATCACTTTCTTAATATATTACGACTTTATTTATTTTACAACCTTAATTTATTAAATTTAAATATTCAAAAGTTCATATTTTAAACCCAATATTAAATAACTTTCAAATTAATTAATTTTACAAATCTTGAAACAAATAATTATTCTCAAACCATTTAATTCCATTACTAATTACCTTGTAATTAAATACGATATTCAAAAATAAATTCAAACTATTTATTTTAAACCCACAAAACTCTTTTTTTTAAATTGATTGTTTATTATTATTTACCCAAAAATCTGGTTGTTACAGTCATCATCTTTCCCAACTTGTATAGTATTGAGGAGGGGGTTAGAACAACATATGTTTGGTGAATAAAAATCTTGGGCCTTACTATAGTAGTGCTTAGGAAGTATAATTTAAATAGGAATATGTCTTTTACAATTTATCTACATCTAAATCTTTCCAAATATAAGTCAAAAAGGCTTTCCAAATATAAACTCATACCTATCTCGCTTTCAACCCAATAACCAATAACAATCGTCGATAATGTCCTACCAATGTAAGAGATAGTACACAAGTCATTTAATGCCTTTTAATGGGAATGAGGTAGACTCTGAACATTTAATACCTCTTTCAAGAGAGGTCCCCGTCCTTTAATACATATCCCAAGGCAGACTCCTCTTTAGTAACTATCTAGCTGACATTGCACGAAATCTCTTCAGCCAATTAATACTTCATATCGAAGCAGACCCTTTCCCGAGATATCCTCTACCGTGCCTAACCCACAACCCTGACCATTACTACGTCCTATATAGGGAAGACGCTGACCCTCACACAACCATTTAATATCTTTAATCCCTAAAGCAGGTCCTTCGTATTATGACCATACTCCATAGTGATGTCTTACATTATTCTGACTATTCATACGTACTGGTAGCCAGATTAGCTTAGAAATTTACCCTATAGGATTTGGGACTAATCTCGAGTCATCTGTAGTTATTTATTATAGGTAGTGTCTCACATCAGTTCTAAAGTCACACTACTAGTAGCCAGATTAGTGGGGCAGACTTTCGTATGCTTTTGACTAACCTCACATCCCTATAACTTAGTCATAATCTATGACACTCTTTACATATATTAGCACACATCTCACCGCATTACATATCAAGGCCTTATAAGAAAGCCCTACTTCTTTCCTAAAGGGGATTTAATAAGAATTAATAGCCTACTAAATATGCAATAAATAAGTTATAACTATATGTCATTTACGCTAATACACATACACACACACCCACACACACTCATATGGGAATTCCTAAGTGTGCAGAGTTTTCGCCTTAAACTAACATTTAAATGTATATTCTTCCAAAATTATACAAGTCTTATTTCCATATTACAATATACCATAAATCCAATAAACAGAAATCCAATCAACAGACTTGTATACAAAAAATTCAAACACAACCTATTATATTAAAACAATAGAATAAATCAATAAAATTACAATTCCAATTCCTTTTTATGCACTATTCAACTTTTTTATACATGAAATTAGACAAAGGGAATTTTTATTAAAATTGTGGAAATTAGCGGTGCAAACTATGAACAAGAATTCGTACCTTACACACCATTTTCTAATCAAAACCCTTAATCAAATCCAAAGAAAAAGAATAAGAAGTGGAATAGAAAGTAAAAACACTAAACATGCAAATCTACACAATACCCATTATTTTAATATAAATAATTGAGATTCCAACCTAAAATTGACATTTCGTGTTAGGGAATTTTTGGGGACTTTTAATATGATGTTTTCATGAACCAAAACTCTCCAAGGCATAATTCAAATCCAAACTACACTAATCAATTATTAAGATAGAAAGCCTAAGATTTCTACTCACAGTAGGTCCTTAACTTTCCTTCCTTTTGGATTTGATGCGCTATTAATAATCTCTTTTAGATCTCTTCATTTTGATATATATATACAGCAAGGGATTCGTATATACATTGGTTAGAGGTTTCGAGGAGAAAAGTTTTGCAAAATAAAAAACAAACAAAAATAATTATATAGGATTTCTTACTTGAAACCCTATAGAAGTTTTTAGAATCTTGGAAGAGATGAACTGGTAGAGCTACGCTAGGATCTTGAAATAATTTTTAAATAAAAGTGATGGGCTAGTCTCTTATTTATGGTCGTTGAAATGCACCAAAGCCATCGGATTTAAGTCGATTTAAATAATAAAAATCTAGACGTTCATTGCTGTATAAAACCTTAGCTTCCACAACCTTCATCGGTTAATCGTTGCTTCCCATAAGTCGATCGCTAGCGATCAACCGATCCTAGAGGTGTAGTCGACCGATCCTTCTATTTCGAAAAGAATTTTACTGGCTGTTATTTTTAATTACTTTTGACATTAACGTTAATTTTAACGATTACTTAACCCCAAAGTCTAATTATTATTAACTTTCAAAATTCAAATTTAAGAATCATTTAATTATTTGAATTTGAGTTCCATTTAAATTATTTTGAATCCAAAAACTTCAAACATCCTATAGCTTTTTCGTTTGAGCTCTATTTTCAACATATTATGTATACATAAATTGATCATAATTTCATCACGATACAACGACATGACTTTCATGGTCAAATTCTGATCTTTGCAAAATTTTATTTTTAATCTTATCTTATTTAATTAATTTATCTAATTTATTTATTTATTGTTAACTTTTACGAGGTGTTACCTGAACGGTTATCTTCGAAATAAATATGACACTTCAAAGATGACTATTGGCTACCCAAAGACCCTTGGGCAACTAAGATGGCATTGCTTGGCTTGATCCAAAGCATACATTGTTTCATGAAAGCCTACTTTAGGGAGCAAGTGTTATTCAACGTTTGAATCGAGTAGCTTCTACTTGAATCTAGATGTCGAGACGAATAAGAAATGATTCAAGGACTTAGGGGTAGGCTTGGAATAACCATGGAAGGTGACTCAAGGGTTTGGAGTGAAAATTGGCTAAGTAATTTGATCGGTACAGACCATAATGGTGATCGGTACCAACTTGATTTTCAGGGGGAAACTTGGAGACTTATGCTAGGGATCGAAGAACAGAGTAGTAAGGCGATCTTATTTGGGTCCACCAATGGATTTGCGTATGAGGCTTGAAGGAATATGAACTTCATTATAACAATGAGATAACCATTATGGTCGGTACCAACCACAACTGTGGTTGATACCGACCATAATTCCAATTGGTACTGACATGATTTATATCCTCAGAAAGACCTATTCTTCCTTCCTACTTTCGTAGATCTGAAGTTTTACTCGTTCTTTCGTGATCTGGCAAATATGGTGGGCGATTTCAGCTATAAGTAGAAGATTAGAGCAACATAGAGAGGACTTTTGGCTCTCCATCTTCTTTATCTCCTATTATCAACCTAATCTTTATCACTAAGAGCTAAACCCTTGTTGTTTAGATTCAAAACACTTGAAAACAACTTGTACTTGTGAAAAATCTGACTCTAATGACATTAAAGTAGACGTAGGCCATAGAATTTGCCAAACCACTATAATATTCTCTGTGTTCATACTGTTTTTGCTTATATTATTTAGATCTGTCTTTTTTTGAATGATTGAGGGTGTTGTGCCACTTTTTGGTCCAACAGTATAACCGAAGACTATTAGTTAAAGTTTATTTATTTATTTGGGATTATAGTATTTTTCGATATTATATTTTATTCTTTCCATTATGAGTTTCAGAAAGTGTAGAATATTGTAGATGACTCTGTGATACGTTTTATATTTTAGCTCCAAATGATACTCTATCTACGAGGTCCACAATATGCGTGTCATTTTGTGCATGAGTCAAGGTGTCATAGATGACGGGTTGTTACACTTATATTTCTAGGTTGAGGAAGATATTAATGCAAAAATATAAGTTTGTTGCTTGCACGAGTAGGCATCTAAAGCCGCATGAGTAGAAGTAATCAACCCATGATTTGGTGTTGATGGTGATCATGTTTGTATTGAAGATTTGGAAGCCTTATCTGATAGGGAGAGGTTTGAGTTGTTCATCGACCAAAAATCATTGAAGCACCTCTTCTTGTGGATGGATCCTAACCTTCGCTAGCAGTGAAGGTTAGAGTTCCTGGCCTCCTATGGCTTTAACATTTCCTATATGTTTGCAAAGGAAAAGGAAAATGCTGGTGCTTTGAGTAGGAGATGTGCCATCTTGGGAGTGACGTTCCTAGTGGAAGCAGCTTGAGTATATTGTTGGTTATGGTTTTTGACGGAGATGAAAGAAAGAGCCATAGATGTTGGTGAGGTTGATGATTAGACCTACTTTTATAGGCGGATCATAGCTAGTTAGATACTAAATCCTAGACTAGTGGAGATCATTGCTATTGAGAAGGGAGTAGAGTATGAGGGTATAAGGTAGTGAAACTCAACCAAGATGGTTGGATCCATAAAGATGGGAATTTTTTTATACCAAAGGTTGATGGGTTAAGGGATAAGGTGCTGCGAGAGGGCTATAATTCGATATTGGTATATATCCTAGAGACAATATATAGAGATACGAAGAAAACATTTTATTAGGAAGGGACGAAGATGGTGTTAGGGCATTCACTTTTAAGTGTACGAACTCCTAGTAGGTGATAGCTGAGCAAAGGAAGTCTAGCAGATTGCTGCAACTGCTAGAGATTCATAAGTGGAAATGGGAAAAGTATTGATGGATTTTATTAGTGGATTTCTAAGGACTAAATAAGAGTTTGATAGCATTTGGATCATTGTTGATAGATTGACGAAGAGTCCTAGATTTATACCATGGAAGTCTTGTAGAACGACAGCGAACCTGGTTGTGTTGTAAGTGAAATAGGTTGTGCAATTCCTTGGCGTGTCAAAGAGTATTATAAGCGATAGATATTCATTATTCATTTGGATTTTGGAAGAGCTTATAGGAGACATAGGGATGGGCTGCATTTGAGTATAGCTTACCATCCTCAAACTAGTGGGTATACCAAGAGGCTGAATCATATTTTAGTTGATCAATTATGGGCTTGCATTCTTGATTTTTGCGGCTCGTCGAATGGACATTTCATTTGGTGGAGTTCAAACACAAAAATAGTTATCAATCTAACATTGGTCTTGGACACTTTTAGGCTTTATATGGCCTACCTTGCAATGCTCCTTCATATTGGAAGGAAGCAGACGAGAAATTGATGGTAGGGCCATATACGATACAAGAGATGATAGAAAAGATTAAGATCATTCGGTACTAGTTGAAAGTTTCCCAAGACATACAGAAGGTTATGTTGATAAGAGAAGATCAGATTTGGAGCTCTCTGCTGGTGATTATGTGTTTATCAAGATCTCTCCGTTAAAGAATGTAGTTAGATTTGGTAAGAATAGGAAATTGGCAACGATTTTTGTAGGTCCTTTTTTGTTACTCAATTGGATTGGGAACCTACCATATAGAGGTAACTTACCTTAGAAGATTGTGGGTGTTTACAAAGTGTTCGTGTTCCTCGTCTATGGAAATCTGTGCATGACTCGGGCATAGTAGTGACAACAGATCAACTATATGGTATTGACATTGAACTAGAAACTTTGAAACTTAGAGTCTTTACTTGATCTAGGATATGTGATGCATATGCAATTCCGAAATGATCTATTAATCTGCTAATAAGTCATTCATAGTAGTTCTATCTATCACTTTATTATGAAAGACCAAATTGGCTCAGTATGCCTTCCGCCGAATAGGATTGGCCAATGGACTTGAGTCAGTGATTCAAAAACATGCATATTAACAAATGATGTATTATACAAAATGAATGAAAATGAGTGAAATGATTTCTATGAAAAGTTGAGATGGACATAGAAATCACTTACCAAGGAGTGTACGAGACTTAGAAGGGAGGTTCTCCACCAAGGAAGCTCCAAACAGCGCCACGACCGATCCAAAACCCAAAATGCAAATGGAATCAATTTTACTAGAAGGCTAGGCAAACTAAAGGATGTAAGAACTTCAGCGACTTCTCTAAGCCAACCCTTGAGCATGTCTTTAGGGAAGGAAATGGAAACCGAATGAAGCAGCACATCTTTCACATGGCAAACTCACCTTAGTAAACTAATGGCTTGGACTTCGTCCTATGATTCGAGAGTTCAGGCTCCTAGTATATTAATTAGAGGTGCATTAATGGAATCATAATTTGTAAGACCTATGCAAGCAAACTAGCCTTATTAGATCATGTCCCAATCCATAGTTAGATCTTCTTTGTCTTTATGGCCTACCCAACAGGTACCCAAAAGGAACTGTCTAGTAGATGGACTGGAACAGATTCATTATATTCCTCATTCTTCTCTTGTCTAGGGACCTCTAGTTCAGGGAAGAAAATCTTTCCGAATTAAAGCGAGCCATTCATTCTCCGATCAGAATTAAAAATTCCATCCAGATTAATGTGGAAGATGCCTGATCTAGTTTGTTACCGATCTTCGATTCATTCGTCTAGATGTTTACTTTCCCCTAGATCTTGAGCAACTATCCAAACTATTCCAAGTAGATGGACCAACTATTTGATACTTATGGAATCAGATGCAAGCGAACTTGTGACCGGTAATTGGCTGCTTAGATTCCTATGAGTGAGAGCCCTAAATTATTTCTAGAATGGAATGAGTCAATCATCCACTTTGGTATGTTTTTGAACCAAAATGGTAATATTGTTCCTCCATTGATCAAGAATTTGGCCATTGGAAAGTATTACGATCATTCAATAAAAGGGGTTCAATTTGTTCAATGAACGATTTGAACACCTATTGATTTTAATAACTGATTGCATGGTTGGTTATTCAGACTTTTCATTTCATAGATGTAGATCGGATCTATGGATTGGGGTATTCCTGATACTTACAAAGAAAAATGGAAGTGATTTGGACAAAAAGGGAAGTGACTTGGGCAAAAAGAGAAGTGACTAGGACAAAAGTGAAACGAAATGACTCAGAAAAATCTTGTTTTTCGATAGCCTTGGACCAATTAATCGAATATTAACTCATACGTAATCAATCAGACACTATTTGAAAACAGTTCTTCAATTCAAAAATGAAATGATCCAAAAAAAATTGTAGATTCTTGCTCCCATTGGACCATTTGTATCTATATGCATCAGGATATTTTTCAGAATTAACCTTTCACCTAGGAGTTCTCCAGTATATTATCAATGGCAGATACAGAGGTGGAAGGCTCTCGTCATTCAGGAAGCTACTACTGATCCAAGACCCATACCAAAAAAACAAGGATTTCACTGCTCAACAGCTTAAGGGCTACTGTATCTCATAAGGCACGTTGCTGATAGAGGAGACAACCAGAAGGCCTTGAATTTCATCATGTAATATAATTCTCTTGTTTTATCAAATCAGAGATGCTAAGGAACCTAATGTTGACAAAACTAATAGTAAGTTGGGTGAGGAATACCCCTACTTCTTAAAGAGATAGGAAAAAAAATCCTTTTTTGTGGTTGGAGTATGCCTTAAGCAAGGCCAAACCTCGAAAGAACTCATGGAAAATGTGAATTCTCTCTTTGGTCTCTTCTAAGCTCAATTTAGCTAAACTGGGTGATTCTCTTTTATTTTATTTTATGTCACTAACACGTGTGAGTATGTTGGGCTAACAGGTGACGGGAAAGGTCCGCCATATTTATAACCTCATAAGAGGAGGACATTGATCGAGCTTTTTCAAGCCTAGTCCCAGTTTCAGTTAAAGACCCGTAGCGGGCAACATATCTACACCAATCCCATTACACCATAATTCATTGAGGTTGATCCTAAAGTTAAGGCCATAGCAGTAATCTCTATTTATTCACCTCAAGAATGAACTATCCTTTATTTCATGAGATGGATTTCATTAACACGAATAGACCAGAAAAGGTCTTCCTAAGCATACTGCTTTCTGTTCAAGAATCGATAGTAGTTTTAAGGAAGACTACCCATGCAAATTCTAACCTTAGCTTTTCATCTTTGACTAGTATTAGCGAAAGCTCGCTCGACTTGATAATAGCAGTCTTACTCGACTTGATGACTAGGTGCCTTTCTAACTAATAATAGAATTTCACTTATCAATTTAGAGAAATAAACTAAGTACAATAGGAGAACAATAGTTTCCTTGTTGCGCATCCTTTTATGAACACGAAATGATTAGCATTCCTTCTCTGGAAACCCATCTATCTTTGTTATAACCAAACTTCATATCTCGAACCAAGCCCAAGAAGACTGCTTGAGACCATATATCGCCTTAAATTTCTAATGAAATTTTGAAAGATTGACTTGACCCACTCTTTCTTATTCTACGATATTTCTTTTTTTATGTAAGTAAGAACAAAAAAACTTAAATCATTGTCTAAGTCATAAAAAATTTATATATGTAATGACTATCTAAGTAAGATGTGGTAAAGCTCAAGGCTATGAATAAAATAGCTACGAATACTCGTAGGGTGGCAAAAGAAAATCACCGTTAAATATAAGGAATGTTGGTATGCACCTAGAAATGTTTGTTTATACATGTGTGAAAGCCGTAAGAAGAAGCCTCAAAGGAATGGGGAATGGTACCAAAGTCATTTTGTGAGTCTTAGGATATACTCACATGAAAGATCAAGGGTAAAGAAGGTAAATACTAAAGTTTGAGAATACTATCAAGAGATTTTGATTAAAAAAGATAGTGGTATGATTAGAGAAGAGGGTATTGAGAGGGAAAACATACATAAAGGATGTTGGTTAACTCAAGGTTAAAGAAGTCAGGACAAGTGTTAGGAAAGTTATACCACCAAGCCAATTTTTTGATAAGTTATTCTAAATGTGCATTGTTTACATTTCTTACCCACTATAGAGTGGGATGCACAAATTATCACATAATTCGGTGTAAAAATTTAAGTAATGGATGGACCTTATTTATTAGAAGCTAAAAGGGTAAGTTAAGACATGTGAATTATAATAAAATGACATACTAGAAATATCCATCTTAATTGAGTGAGAAGTGATAAGACCGCAATGTCATTATTCCAATTGATGTTGAATGGAAGCTTCCAACAATTGTTTCTTTTAAGATACTTGGCTTGTAATCGCTGGTTGTCTCTTTTTGGGTGGTGAAAAAGCGTACGATGTGATATGAGATATGTTTTCTATTTTATTACTTTGTTGATATTTTTACTGAGATTTGACTGCTATATACATATACATATACATATACATATACATACATATGTGTGTGTGTGTTTATCTATATGTATATGTGTGTGTGTTATTAACAGTGTAAATAAGGAATCACATAAAGACACTTAACTAGCGATTAATGTTATTAAAGATGAAAGTTTATAAAATAAATTCGGAGATTAAATTAGCAAAATCTTAAATCCCAAAACTTTAGAATTAGCAAGCGAATGAAAAAGTTGTTAAAGGAAATGTGACGACCCGCCCTTCTACTACCAGAAAGACGTATCATCATGAAGAAAGAAAGAGGTAGAAATAGAAAAGAAAGAGAAAGAAAGAACAACAACAACAACAGAACTCACAGCGGAATGGAATAAAATATAATACATCACATAACAGTTCATAGTTTACATATATCAGAGTTATACAATATTTTACATTTGACAATGTTATATATACATCAGTCACTACATACATCTCAAATACAACATACTCTAACTAACACAGCGGAACTAGATAGATATCTACACGTCGAAGCCTCCTGCTCCATTGCTCCTCCCGAATTCGTCAAAGCTAACCTGAATCCCTTGACTACCCGTAAAAATTTGGGTACCCGAGAGTTTATAGAAAACAAAAATAAACTCCGGGTCAGACATGGGTCTGGTATGAGTAAACAGTTTAAATTGTTTAACTTTGCAAAACTTTTGAAATAAAGGTATCACGTAAGACTTCCCACAAATAAATACGGGTAAGTTTTTACCTTACGCTAACCAAAACATTTCATAGGAAATTCTGTGATATTATAATAGTGTCTAGGGTTTTCAAGTAAATAGAAAATAGCCGAAATTGTTACATTATTAAATTCCAGCTACTAGCCACAAAAGTGGGTAATACAATCAAAATCGTGGGCACTTATTGGAAAATGGATTCCATACAATGGCAGGGCTACTGGGGTACCGCCCGTCACAGTACGGGGCCTAGATCACCGTACCGAGGATTACTCCCTTCATCCCCTGCAACACAAGGCCGGAACCATTCCTTACTGAACAGTCCCGAACAAGATAAACCCCGTGGTTGGCGCGCCCAACCACCCACTAAGCCGAATAAAAAGGGACATCTAGACAGGGGAAATATCTTGTCCTGCTTGGGCATGACCCACCTAACCTTGCTGCATCTCCCCTGTTTTAGCCATTCCCGGTTGATGAGGCTTGAGGCTACGATTACCTTTAAAGAACATATCACTTAGAATGCTCATCGCCCGCCTGACGATGTGCTGAAAGCATTCAATCCATACAAGTTCGTTCCGGGTTCGAACGAAACCGAAGGCATTATCTCGTTACACTCATTTTGGAATCACCCTCAGAGTTAACGACGACAACCCTTGCATTCTGAATCTTCATCTTCACATCAGATTAACGACCTAACGTTAATTTGGATCGATGTGGTTTTCGGATGTTCCAAATGTGGAAACCCGATCCCGGTCTCATCAAAATCCAAAACGTGTCTTTTAGGGCCAAGTTGTTTTAAGGTTTATAACAATTCAATTATCCATATACATACAGATAGATAATTCACAATATCACAAAAGATAATCAACATTACCACTATAACAGATAAGCAATATTATCATCATAACAGATAATCCATATTACTATCATACTACAATCAAGCATACATTTCACACAGCATCATTTATCTCATACTAGGAATTTCAAACCATTCAGAGTAAACAATATCATCCATCCATATATAAGCAATCATATCAGCTATAATCAATTTAAAATGAATTAAATTAATCACTTACATCTCTAATTAATTTAAAGTAAATTAAATTAATTACTACATTATCATAATCTTGCTTATATAATTATTGACTAATTATCAATCAGTTAATAAATTAATCACATTTGATTAATTAACATTTAAATTTTATTCAATTAATCATCTTTTAATTATTATCCAACTAATTATCTTATCTAAATATAGAAATTTAACCTTCAATTACATGTATTACATTTCTTCTTAATTTCACCAATTAATTATTCTTTAATCTTTCATTATTAATTTCATTATTTAAGGATTGCTAATTACATTTCATTTCATTGTCTTGTATTGAATTAATTACCTTAAGTAATTAAATCTTCAATTAAACTATATTTACTAATCACCCCTGATTAATACTATTCAGTAATCAATCACCTTTAATAACTTTTATCACATCACTTAATCACTTCTCAACTGACTTCCTTTATATCAATCCCTTGATTAAATTACACAAAGTAATTATACTCAAATTACTTCCATTATCAATCTTAATTAATTTCTTCTAGTCATTATCATTAATTACTACTCCAAGTAATTATATTCATCATACCATCAAATAATCATTTAAATCAATTAAACTTGATTAATTATCTTAAACAATTCATTGTAAACTTCATTAATTACAATAAGTAATTTATTCCTCAATTACTTAAATACTTAATTAGCTTTCCTTACTCACTCAATTACTTAATCAATTTGTTTCACTTAATTTCTTAATTAACTATTCTTTAATCATTGATTAATGATCTTAATAAGACTTAATTATTTATTAATAACTAACCACTTACCTGAATTTTATTTATATTAAATTGCATACTTTCATTCATTAATTACCTTACGCAGTCAAACATACTGTATTAATTACTTAATCAAATCAGTTGATCCATCACCAGTTACAATTAAAAATAATTATTTTATTTACTTTTGAAGTTATCAATTAAGATTAGTTTTCAAAATAATTAACATTTCAACATTTGAGATCCTTATTAATTTTAAAAATTAATTACAATGGCTGACTATACTCAATTGTTAATTAACTTTGTACTAAATTAAAATAAATTCTAGATTAAAATAATAATTAAGAATTTAAAACACTTTAAAGCATTGATTAAATAATTTACTTGAATTAAAACTTTTGGGCTTTAAATTTCAAACTCATGAAATCAGTGTTTGCAGTTTGAACAAGAATATTTGATAACACTTACTTTTTAAAACATAAACTAAACTGCAGGAACAAGGAAACCCGAGTCCCCTCTTGAGTTTACACGGTACTTCACCGAGTTCCACTTCTTCTTCCCCTGTTTTACCCAGAACCTCTTCTTCTTCCTCTACTCTTTTTTTCTCTGAAGTTAAAAGTTTGAGCTAAACCAAATTACGACAACAGGAAAACACTCACACACTCTCGACACTCGCACCCAACTCGAAGAAAACCCTCTAATTATTCGAGCACGATCCGAGTATCCCACACCGACACGTCACCGTCCCCTCCTCCTTGTCGTGCACGTGCACAGTAACACCAACGGACTCCGGCGAACCCCCACGACGCAGACACACCACAATCTCCTCCCACACTCGAAATCCAAAGCCGAAATTTTCCAGAAATGCCGAAACTAAAAATCGACAGTTCAACCCAAACAGAACTCGAAACCTCTCCGACAATATCACCTCGTCATCGCCGCCGCGACCACCGTAAGCCCCCAAAATCCTACCACACCACGACAACACTCCATCCTTCCTTCCCCCGAAGTTCCAAGCAGCTCGATCACGAATTTATGATGAACTGGGCACATTTACAGACAGGTCCAAACTTTGGGCTAAAACCCTAAATCAATCCCACTCCTTTAATTCACATGATATAAAAATTATCTGCTAATTTTTACGTGATCCTACATGTTTAAGCTTGCTTCAACTAAAATTTTAAAAATAAAAATTGATTAAATCAACAGTTATTGACAAAAATTTAAATTCAATTCCTTTTTAAACTGTTCTTTACATTCTCACTTAAAAATCATCATTCTTATGCTAAAAATCTTAACTTTGTTTGTTGACTTAAGATATGAAATTAGATTAACAAATTTAAATATTTGAAATTTAACATATTGTTTCTATTTACTGTAACTTGATTATACTGTGTTTAAGTTTTACTGCCCACCTTCATCAATTCTTCCAGGCCCTAATTACAGTTTAACATGTGTGTCTAACTTAAATTCTTAAGTATAACATATATGTATGAAGAAGTATTTAAATTTGTCTCTGCTTCTACTTTGTTCTGAAGCTTGAAACACTGAAGAACAGGCCATATGAATATACAGTACAACAGAAATATTCACAGAGGAGTTTGTTTAGACTATAACAAGCACATAACATCCAAAAAGAAAGCTCACAAATTAAATTTTGAAAATAGATTGTTTACTCACCAAAATCCATCGTTGAACAAGGCAGGGTTGTTAATAGATGCCTGCAGTTTGAAGCTTGAATGAAATCAGAGTTTGCTTGCATCTTTTTCCCTTTTCTGTTCTTATATATTTCACTTGAATTTTGCTTCCTTTATTTATTTTTTCTTCCTTATATTTGTTCCTCAGGTAAACTCATGTTACAGCTAAATAAAGGATGCATACACACATGGATATATAGGAGATAGGAATATGAATGGAAGAGGTTTTAACTTGGTAGGGTGTTATCTGCTACTGTTCAATTCTTGTTTTATCAGGCAAGCTTCTACTCTTTTTTTTTTTATACACTGATATGATTCTTAAATTCGGCTGAGATGCTAACATTAAATGCTAATGTACTACTTGTTTACTCTTAATCCTATTAGTATACAAAATATCTTATTAACTTGTCTGCATAATCTCCTACAGGTCATAAATTATCAAGCCTGTTGTATATTTTTTTTTTTTTACACACTTAACTCACTGCTACACCATTATGTTGATTAGATTTCACTGTAAAATAAAGATTTGCATAATACATGTATAGACACAAAGATGTGCTAGAACAGAAGAGCAGTAATGTTGTAGTTTAACTGGTTTACATAATTAAGATTATGTTGTACTGTGAACTACTGTATGCATTAGTGAGTTATATTCTTCAGTAGATAGCTTGCATGAAAAGGTAAGTTATTTTTAAATGTTTATATTTCAATCTTCCTTAATTAGTCAAGTTCTTTCTTTTTCTCATGTTTGCAGATATTTGTATTAACACAATATGTGTCAGGTTTCTTCATGCTTACTGACACTTGTGTTTACACTTTATGTTTACTGAGTTTGCTTCTTTATTTATTTTTTTATAAACTGCTTGCTTGAATAACAAATATGTTTGGGGTCAGATGTATTTTACTTTGGTTTGCTTGTAAAAATAAATTTGTTTTATTGTTTCTAACTTGAGTAATTTACATAGATATATATAGTTGTTGTTGATTTGGTTTTAATATGAAAATATTTGTTTAGTTAACTTCCAATTTATATAAGTTATACATAGATGTTTTAGTCTGGTTTTTTTTTTAGAATTAATTTTGTTTTACTTTATATTGTGTTTTATACTTTGTTCCTATTTTAAATTGTTAAGTTATGTTGTATAAAATCTTAACTAATTAATTCTTATTTTAAATTTTACATTAGTACTTTATATTTAACTGTCAATGTTCGAGTTATATTCAAAATGATTTTCTCACTTATATTTGTATTCATTTCTATTTGTACTTTACTATTACATATTTATATTAAGTTATATACATATATTTGATTTATGTTTTACATTTATATTTTACATTTATATTTTATTTTGTTAGAATTAGATTTAATTGAAACATTAACATTCATATGTATATTTCCAAATATAACCAAGTATAGTATTTTAATTCACTTATATAAGATCAATATTATTAAAAGATTCTATTTAATTTCCAAAATCAAATTTCCTTTCTAAAATACAAATTTACATAAATAATTGGCAATTATTCCAAAATCATGTTCATTTGAAAATAATTGGTTCATATTTTATTTAATCAGATTAAATATTTAATATGATAACCAGGGCCAAAATTCAGGGTCGTTACAGGAAATATAGACTTATAGTGGAAAAGAGAAGCGAGGAACTAGGCCTGTATTTTTTCCTTCTCCACTATAATATATATATATACATACATACATACATACATACATACATATATATATATATCCTTCTCCATTATACTACTATATGCTTAAATCCCTTCTCCACTGTTGATAAAAGGAATTATAATCAGACTAATTTATTTATTTTCTTTCCTTCTCCGATTATAAGTGAAGGACCTATAACAAGATTATTATATATATTTCTTCCCTTCTTTGATTTATTTAAGGGAATATATTATTATATGCGTAAATCCCTTCTCCACTATAAGTCTATATTCCCCTTAATATAATCGGAGAAGGGAAGAAAATAAAAAAGAAGAGAATGAGTGAATCGATGCTGCGGAAAAAGGTAAATTTCATAATTATAAGTCTATATTCTCCTTAATCCAAATCTTTTCTCGGATATGTAATTCTAGCAGAGTGTGTGTGTGTGTGTATTTTGTTATACATATTCTTTTGCATTAGAATGAAGGAGTCAATTAATGGGATGAGTCCAGATTTGAGGGATTTGAAAAGCTTGAAAGGTGAATTAGAAATTATATGATTTACATATAACATTGAAATTTATACCATTGAGTTTTATTTAATTATTATGTCTATGCAAGATCTATGAAGCTATAAGCTTACAAAGAACATATTCAATTGAAATCTCGTCTACATATTCTATAAGTTGGGTAATTGGGATAAAAATGGTATTTACACACTGATATCAAAATATGAAAATCAGTCCCTAAATTTGTTAAAGTAAATGCTGATAAGATTGTAAAATTTATTTTAGATTTATGATAAATGGATTCTAAATTGCTAGTATTAGTTTAGATTTTCCAAATTTGACTTGGAACGTGAATTTCTATGTTTTAATTTATTGGAAGCATCGTGGGCACAATTTAGTTGTATCTATTTCCGTGTAGTTTACATAAATTATCTAATTTCATAATAAAAAGTATATCGTTTGAAACAATAAGGAATACACCAGAATGGAAAGAGATGTGTAAAGTACGGATGTTCTCGTCCATAGTTTGCACTATCTACTTAAATAAAAGAAAAGAGATAATTTCTTGTAATTTCAAACGGAGCAAAAGTCTTACTTTTGGGTAACTTATGGAAAGTCATAACGGTAATCCTTTTTGGTAAGGATCGCTCTAATATATTAAAATATGGAATAAATGTTCTTTACAGAATGAGCTATATACTTTGAAATTCCCAAGCGTAGGAATTAATAAGTTAGAAATAGGAATATAATAGTGTAGTAAATTATATGGCTAGGAGGTGTAATTGAAAAAGAGATGGTAACTCTAAGATTAGTAGTGTAATAAATGTGCAGTTAATAGGGAGTTACATGAATTAAATGGAAATATAATGCATTTAATGAAAATGGTTAAAAAGTTTCTATTATATTGGAATTAAAAGGAATAATATTGGTTTCAAGGTAGTCACCTTAGTCAGCACATATGTCCTATTATATTTTATTATTCCACTGTGAGTTCATTCTTTGATATATTTATAATAATTATAGGTTACTAAAATCAACGATCTGTATCCTAATGGACTTAGGTTTGGATTTAGTCGAAATTTAGGCTTATTAAAGTGTGGGTTGTTATAGATTTAGTCATTTATGACCGTTATCTGATACGTTTAGCACAAAATTTGGATCCCGTCTCTTAACCCAATATTTACTAGTTGTCTATATTAATATATCTTCCGACAACAATTGTTCATCTTCTGGCTCTACATTATAGCTCTTCGCCATACTTAACTTCTTTTGGAAATGACTTACTTCATCCCCAAACAATCAAGTGAAATAAATCTTAATTTATTTCTCTGCAATTGCTCAGGTTCCTCATTTCTAACCATTTTTCTACCCGTATGGCCTTCTATTTATTCTATAACAATTTATTTACTTATGGGAAACCCATATAATCCAGAACTCATCTCTAAAAATATGTTTCTATCGTCGTATTAAATTCACATATCTTAAAGATTTCTAGAAGCATGAACCATTCAATAAAAACTAGGCCGTGTGAAAATTTCAAAGATGAAGGAAGGATTAGGAAATATATTACACACATATAGTCTTTAGTTGATGGAGTTTCTACTTCTCTTAGCTTTAATCTTTCGTTTTCTTCTTGTTTAGACCCTCAAGTTTTTTTTAGTTATGAGTGCGTCTATGATATGAAAAAGTAGCAGTATGTTTTGGATTATGTGTTTTTGATTAACATATAAATCGGTTTAAATGGATTTGGATAATTACGTTTGAAAATTGATTAAGCTTTTTCCATTATGGTGTACTGAATTGGAGGAGGAAAGTAGAGCAAGCCCTTGGGCTGGGCCACAGCTATGTTTCTACATTTTGCTTAGTAAATTAAAAAAATGGAAAATCCATTTGGTAAGTAACTTCTCCATAAAAGAATGGTTAATTCATGAACCGCACTCCAATTTAGTATACACTTCCTAATATAGCAGGTCCTGCATTTTTTTCAATTTATTCTTTCGGAAATGCTTCTTCCAGAAAATTATTGTCAAAAACAAAACTTCTCAACGTTTTAGCATCAAGAACAGACCTTCGGTGTTTTAGGCTGAAGGACAACTTTCTTTAGGTATCGGTTTTTAGTTATTGATGACAATTTTTATGTATCAGTTTGTAGTTATCGGTAGCAGTTTTTAGGTATCAATTTTTAGTTCGGTAGCTGTTTTGAAAGAATGTTTGTCATTATAAATAATTTTGGAAGAATGTTTGTCCTTGTGAATAATTTTTAAAAGAATGTTTGTCTTTGTGATTAAAATATTGAGATCGTGTCCTTGAGGCTAAAAATATACAAATTTTTGTCTTTTAAATTAATTTCCCCATGGAATTATTCTTTTTTTTTTCCTCATGTTTATGTTTATGGTTCATGTAGCCGATAGATAAACAGATTTTGATTTTTGCATTAAATAGCAAGACATCAATTTGAATAAACTTAGAAATCATCAATTCTCGCTGGTGTGTCCCTAATTTGTATAATTTTCAGTTTTATTTATTTTATAAACCGAGTTGGTTGTCTAATTTGGTTTTAAATCAATTCTTATTAAGAAAAGAATTGAAACTTCGAAGACATGGAAAGTGTAATGTTTCAATTTAGTATGATCACAGGCTATTACCACTAATCCATTTTACTTCATGTGATATTTCCAAAACATTAAAATGCATGCGAAGTAAATCTAATTTGGAGATGAACAAAAATTATTATTCAATGGGAAATGAAAATTGATTTTTTTGTAATAGTTACTGAAAAAAATCTGCTTGGTTGATTTTGATACATAGACGTCAAAAGTAAAAAAACAAAAAAAAAACCCACTAAATTAGTATTACTTCAATAATATATGACTTGTATTTCTTTTAACTTTTTGGGTTCTGAAAAATAAAAATTAATTTATTATTCTCAATATCATGGTATATGGCATATACAAGATTCTAAATTGAAACTACATAAATAATATTTCAGTTAAGAAGGATTTTTTGCACATATACGTGCAAGTTCGTGTGTGCCGTAGAAATATAGCTCAAAAGAACGGATTCATCCACAGAGATTACATCTTTAACACGTTACTCATGAATAGCTTTCAATTGGCTATGACAGCATCTGATTTTGGGCCTAAATATTGACGCCAGATATTGCTGGAATTTGATTCCTGATGTTCTTTCGTATCTCCAGAGCAAACACGTGTAGGTCCATCATACCAAAGAATATTGGATATGCTTTTATGGATATCTTCTGATGACATTGGTTCACGAATCTTCCAAAACGAAGGAAGTTCATGGTAACTGTTGTAGAGGGTAAAAGCAATAGCTGCATCGATCTTCTTGCTCCTGCAAATACTAAAGTGTTATATCTAATAGTTCCAAAATGAAAGGATAACAAAAACTCTTTCAAATCTCGATACAATTGAACTTTAAATTGTACATTTTTTCCAAAAGGTTGTTCAAATTTTAAAGACCCAAAATATACGAAGGCACATCGCAACCTATCATAAAGGTACATACCAATGAGACTAAAAAAATCTAAAAGTGAGCATTTATGAAACTGGCGGCCCAACGGTTAAAAAGGAAAGTTAAATACAATACCTATCATCTTTCAAATCGAGGATTTTAACCCACCACTGCAAAGCTTCGATGTATTTAGTAGCATGTAAATTTGGCACATCAACTAAAAGAACACTGAAGTCCAGCGTGCACATATCATGATCGTATAGTTGTTCCGACACCCAAGTCTTGGCAGCTGTTCTTTGTATAGCATTTACAATCTCAATGTTTACAACATGTCCCAATTCTCTTTTGCAGTTTTTGGAAGCTGCAATGGAGTAATTACCCATATCGAGGCCAAACAAATCATCTATGCTTCCCTACAAATTAACTATAATGACTAAGAAGATCTAAAGAAGTGTATTTCCCTTACCTAATACACAAGACGAGATGATGTATCATTTTGCAGACGAAGATAACATGATTATGTGTTCGCACTAAAAGTATGTCGTGGTCAACATGTGGGACGAGAGTGCACAAATAGAACTTTGCACATATACGATAAGCTGGATAAAGCCCAACTTTTTCCACTTCTTAAATTTTAACCCTATTTTCTTGGCTTTGCTGAGATTTACGTCTTTATTCTCTCTTTGTTTAATTTATGATGCTTCATCTACAATTAAAAAATCGATCCAATGATAAAAATTAAATCATTGTGTTAACATAAAAAATAATTTATCTCGGTCGCTTGACCTTAAAGTATTCATAAAATATAATTTTTGATCCATGTCCCATGTTCTTCTTCAATTGTTTCTTCCCTTCATTTCAAATCCTTGATTGCTGCCCAAAACATCAGAACTTTGTAAACCAGGCAAATATCCTGATTTTAGTTAATTTTTAAGCGATTCTAATCACAGATTTCTATCTGTATGTAAGTTTGATTATATTATTCACTGAAGACTGTAATTCTCTTTTAGTTGAGTATTTGATGGTGCCAGTTTTTTTTGCAATGATTTTTTATCTAGTCTCAGTCAATTATTTCATTCACTTTTTAACAGTTGAAATGGTAACAATTTGTTCCTTTGTTGTCATGAAGTGAATTTATGGTTATTTGGGTTGCATGTATTAACATATGTCAATGAAAATTGAAGAATTAGTCAGATTTACTTAATTTTAACCTCTTTTTGTTAAACTTGTACCCAAGGTAGTTAAGGCGCAAAAAAGCACCAAGCTTGTGCCTAGGGCATTTTTGCGCCTTTCATAAAACTTTGTGATTTTTGCTCCAAATAAACCGCACCATAAATTACCATTAAAAATGATAATTTTATTGTTAAAACATGTTTATAACCATTTTTTCGCAAACAAGAAACCATTAATCACTGGCCAATAGATATGTAGTCACAAATGTTAACCTTGACCCAAATGGTGTCAAATTCAAGTCTACAACACCGAAAACATACAAATCACAATAACAAAAGGCTAGAAATCATTAAGATGTTCAAGTTCAACACAACACTTCAAATTTAATTCAACTTCTAATTACTCTATTCACTAATATCCAAAATATCAAACATCATCCTCGGAATCATGCTCCAAGCCTTTTTAGTGTGGCATTGGGGGAGGAGGTTGCTGTGGCGGCACTTAGAGCTCAGTTTGTGTAGTTTTTTTTTTTTAATGCAGTCGAAGTCAATTAATTGATCAACTTAGATCTAGGGTTGAGAACAAGGTTCGAAATAAATTGGGCCAATGGCAACTCATTTTTCAACCCAGAAAGCAAAAAACTAATCGAGGCGCTTTTTAGGCACACGAAGCTTCATCGCCTTAGCAAAAGGCGTGCTTATTGAGCGTCTTGAGTAGATCGCGCGTCTCAGCCCTCATAAAGGCACAATTACTGCATTTGTGCCTTAGGCGCACCTAGACACTCGCTTTAATAACACTGCTTAAACCTTTTTCTCAAGTCATCAAACAACATGTTGATACACTAAGATGCGCAAAAAACTGGAATGGGGACGATAAATAACTCCAGATTGATATTGTTAGAGATTTATAATGAGTTGTGATTATTGAATGATTCATTTTAGCAAAGATTTAAAACATTTTTGAAGTTCTTTAAAGTATTCACTTAAGCTTGAGTTGGGATTATTAAATTCATTCAATATGCATCAAGTGTTATGTAGTTCATATTATGTATCATGTTTTTTTATTAGCAATGTAAGCTTTGTGTGTTTTTTTTTTAAATGTTTGGACACAACTCCTGGAGCTTGAAAAATAAGGATCAAATAAAGAGATGTTACTGACATTATTCTTTGTTGAAACATGTGACATGTAAATATAAAACAGTAAGTTACTTCGTTTTTGAAAAAATGCTTAATTGTGATCATACATGTTTTATGCACCATCTTAATTTTAATGTTTTGTCTGAAATTATTAACGCAAAAACTGTTCAACATCAACTTGAGTATAGCATACAAAAAATGACCACTTCATTAATATTTGTGTGTGTATTATGAGACACATGTATCCATACGACATAACTTTTAATTATAAATTGTTTACTTGAATTTGAAAACATCCTCTTCAGTTGAAACCTGATTCGAACTTGTATATGGTTTTTGGAAAATCGAGTAGAAGCGGTGGTCTAGTTGATGGAACGTGAATTTCGAATGCGTTTACTTTAAAATTAAGTAGCCTTGTAACTAATAAACTTCTTACTGCATAAAAGTTGTATAACAAAGCTTGTTAACAACAAGAATGAAGTCATTCTTCATGATTTCATATACTATTTCCTATGAAGCTAAATAATGAGCAGAAAGAGCTTCATTATTTTTCATGTTATATTTTTTTTCTTGCACTTGTTTTATTTAGACTTTTTTTATGAAAACATCGCTTTATTACAATATTTTATCTAATTTTTTATAAAATTAAATTCAAGGTTAGGCTTTATGTTGTGATGTGTATAATAATGTCATGTCTCATTCAGCTCACTGTCTTTATCCCTAATATCATTATAGCTCTATTGAATTCCCTACTTAGTATGCTTTTGGAGTTACAATACTACTGCAAAATTGGGCTTCGGCAAAACAATCTCCTGTGTATATATTCCATCGTTATACATTAATATTTCGTTTGTATCATCCAGGCGATCGTTATATGAAAGATAAAGTAACATGGACTTGTTACTCAATTGTGTTGAAGCATTATTTTCTTTTACCTCACATCAATTTTGAAATCTGAGATTTTTGTAGACGGATTAGAAAATCAGAAGGAAAATATAGACTTAAATGCCATGAACACATGCAAAGAAAACAAAACGACGCATAACTGAAGATGTGACTTAAAGAGAAACTTATGGAAAATGAATATTCATGTGTCCGAACACGATCATTTGGGGAAAGGTAAAATAGATGATGATGATGATGATGATGATGCGTGTGTGTATGTGTATGAGTTTTTTTTCCCCCTTTTTTCTATTGCAACAACAACAACAACAACAACAATGACAATGGAATTAAACTAAAAGTAAACTTAACTGAAGATGTGACTTAAAGAGAAACTTATGGAAAATGAATATTCATGTGTCCGAACACGATCATTTGGGGAAAGGTAAAATAGATGATGATGATGATGATGATGATGCGTGTGTGTATGTGTATGAGTTTTTTTTCCCCCTTTTTTTTTCCATTTTTTCTATTGCCGTGGGTGTCCAATTTATATGTATTTAATCATATATTTTATGTAATTCAAGCATGTTATTTACAACGTTAATTTCAATTGTTGGATATGAATAATGAAATATTCTATACAATAATTATGGTAAAATTTGAAGTTTTTAGTCTTCTTCTGCAATGAAATATAAGTTAATATTTTTTTTTTAAAAAAAAAGAATGATCCCAAGTGCCTATCAGAGGATAAAATCCAACTGAAAAGAGGAAAATATGAAACAATAAAATAACATGCAAGTATGCATACATTCATGCGTATCTTTATAAGTAGGTTTCTTGGAGCATTGCAGGCACTATTGAAGACGCACTACTCATAGTTCATCTATAGATCAAAAATAAATGAATGAATAAACACAAACTGCATATAGAATGCAGAAAATCAAATATTCTAAGCAAATATGAGTAGTTTAAGCACTTTTCTGTTGGACCAATACTTTCAACAATTCCTTTTTCTGTCCCAATTTCATTCAACAATTAAAGAAACCACAAATTAAATAATTTATCCAAAACGGACTCTGATAACCACATGTCCATGCGCCACAAATGCATGGTAACATGTGCAAAACCAAATCAAACCTCGATAAATCCATGTAGTTTGTTTTTTTAACACACACGTGTGTCTCTGCGAGCATGTAGATGCGCGCACACACATAAATACATACATGTATATGTATGTTTATATGTACATTGTACACATGCATGTTTATATTTGTAAGTATTGAACCTTGCGATCATCTTGTTGATATATCATGGTACCAATAAACTAAGACCAAAATAATGGATCCTTTTGTCACTATAGTCAAGATGTGAGCTAATTGATTTCATTGAATAACGGTTTATAATTGCTATGTTGTACCAAAGTATTTGCAACATTTGCAAACATATACAAACAATATTCATATGATTGTTCATATGAGAGAATCATAGACTAAAGATCATGTTGACATGGACTCATGGTTCATCGGTTCAACTAAAACATACTCAGCAAGGACCGATACATGTAAAAGATGAACTACTAGACGTAACTATTAAATATTGTGATTTACAATGTACAAAAAACAAAAACAAAAACAAAAATGACTATAGAAGATCAGTTAAAGATGATGTAGGGAGTGAAAGAAGCACCTTCAAGATGCTGTTGGGAGGAACATATACAAATCTGGTTAAAGATGGATTGAAGATCGGGATGAATAATGGTATTAGATCATAGAGTGATGGCCATAGAAGTTCAGGCTCGAGTAAGGCACTTTTTAGTATTCCCTTGACTTCATTTTGCCTAAATGATAGTTGCATACTAGTATGAAGCATCAGCAAAGAAAGATGAGAAGGTTTCAAAGAAAATTACTCACCCTACAATTTCAAGATTTGAATGTGGTAAAAGAACTTTAAGCTTATAATAAGACAGTGTCAGATCTTCACCTTCAGGTACGTAAAAATGGAAGTAAAGATTTTCAGGATGTCTGAAAAGATAAAATACAAGGATCAGGATCAATCACCATCTGTTGCACTAATTCATAAGATTCAATTAACTTATATATAAAAACTCAAAGAACTTGCAAGTGGTCAGGATTATTGTCCATAGTTCACCCGGATTGAATTTCAAGTAAATATTCATCGATCAGTAATGGTGCTTAGGGCAGGACTCAACACATCATTTCTTTTGGCATCAATAGATTTTCAATGGTTTGTGATAACCAAGATGTGAAAGACAAGGTTTTGGGTTTAAAAGTAAGAGGTGAGTATTGAAAGGATTAGTCAGGTAATTGTATTATGGAATTTTAAGAGGGACTATAAATTTGTGTACCCCTATACCATTTCTTTTAAGAAAAAAAAATCCCTACCTTTAAAAAAATTTGGAGTACTACCGATGACCATATAATTCCCTTTTGCAAGATGACCATATAATTCCCTTTTGCAACTATTTAATAAAATTTAAGATTGCAATTAACACATACGTACTAAAAAAGGAACCTCGATGCAGATATGGTTGAATTAGCAAGAACTGCAAGCATTCGAAGATCCAAGCAATCCATCCACGAAAATACATGCATCTTTTCATCTCCCACGACGATTTTCTAGGTTAAAAGGCGAAGTATCATAATCATGCTTAGGGTTAACTGATAACAAATAACCTAAATCCCAAAAAATAAATCTTAAGCAAAAGGAATGATAACATACGGTCGTCTGTTCGTTTCGATTAGGGCTTACAGGAATCCAATTGCGATGCCGATCGCTGGGGTCGCGGAAGTGAGTTGCGGGCAAGAAGAACTGGAGGCACACCAAGAAAAGGATTAGACAGAAGGCCAGGAATGGAAGGACACGTGGCGGTTTTGGCGGTGGGTCGATGTCGGGTCTGAGGGGGTTACCGCTGGTTAATCGGCGGGAAACTGCTGTTGGTCGTCTGTGTACAGTTGACCCTGAAGAGGAGGCTGCAATGGAGTCCATCCCTTGCCCTCCGAGCTGATCTGTAAGGAGTTTGACCGGAAAGATTCACGAAACAGACAAGATACTAGGTGTGGTGTGGGTGCGTTCCGCAGCCTTTTAGTTCCCTCCTCCGCACTGAAACGAATATGTGTACGACAGTAAGGGGGCTGTTCCTGGGCAATTTTTTTGTCCGTTAGAGCATCCAACCGCAACCACTCCAAACCTCAACTCATTTTCCACTGGCCCCACCAACCCCCATCCGAAAAAGACATCAAGGCCCAACGGACAAAAAAAAAAATGCAGTCTTATCCGGCCATAGCCGTCTACGTTCACATAGATTGCAATCCGCGCGTTAACATAATTGCTTTATAAAAGCCAGCTATGTTAATAGACAGTAGCCGGCTATAAATTGACCAACTATTGTTCATTCTCTTTCATTTCATTTTCTTCTTCCTCCTTTCCATTTATACTATTATCATTTCAAGCTTCCGAACGAAGGAAGAAAAAAACGAGATGAACGTGGAATCGTATGCGAGGCAGGGACAGCCGGACCGATGGATATGCTCCGAGGGACAAAGAAAATGCCCATGCCCAAGAAGACATTGACATCTCAGCTACCGGTACAGCAGATCAACAATCACATTGATCAGATGGAAGCACCGTAGTTAGGCGAAGACGCTAGGCGAGATATAAACGAGATTCGAATATAGATCCATATCGATCAAAATTTGAGACCCGATAAGGATTTGATTGATTTTTGTATACTTCCCAGCAACAAAGTACACGTCAGCACGTATGTCGAAGATTCGTAAGATATCCACTTTAAAATTTTGCTTTCAATTAAAATTATAGAATATAAATTGAATATGTGACCTGTTTAATATTAGGCGTCATGATCACACCCGTGGTTCTTGGCCTAGTGTAATCCGTCTTTATGGATCAATTCGAGCAATTGATATCGACAACATTATGCACACTTTTCTTCGGGATATAGGTTTTGGAGATTTCTTAAATACATATTTACTTAATTACTCTTCATTTGTTTAAAACTTTTTAGTACTTTTAATAATTGTCAATTGCTTTAATATGTATTGAAAATCTTTAAAATTCGGATGTTCAGTTGTATGGTGCTTTAACCGCATGTTGGTGAAATACCACTCATACATTTCACTTTAGTTTTGAGAGTTAGGTTTAACTTCTTTAGACTTTGTTATGCTTACTGGTCTAGGTATCGGACGGGGAGAGAACTTACCATATGAGAAGCACTACCTCCCCTTTGACAGTTTAGCTAGTTACTGCTACATCTTGACTTATAAGATGCATTTCATCCGGACTACAAATTAGAACCAGCTACATTAGATTGCTTGACTGTTTATTCTTTTCATGATAGGAAACGCGTTCTTTTCATACCTATCGAACATGTTGCTGGCCGGACATGTTGCGGCTACTGCGGAGTTGTCGTTTGATAGTCCTATCAGATATGATTAGGGGACTGCGGTAGTAGCATATTTGCATCGCTCTTTGGATCATTAGTGCATTGTTAGGCCTAGATCTATGTCGATTATGGGTTTTAGGAATCTACTACAGTATTGGTACTATGACTACTTTCGCAATATGATTTACTCGACGTTAGACTCCACATTGCCTCTATTCTTCTCCCAAGTTAGACCATGGACTCGCGAGAACCACGGAATGGTGCAAGGAGGCGATGCACGTTATATAATTGTTGTTGCCCGAAATCAGATCGAGTTACCGACTACATGAAAGAGTATTATTTGGCATTCTTATGAAGATTCTCCTTTTTATGACCGACGAGAAAGCATTGCACGATGGCTTCCTATCTGTTAGACGTTATCCATTAGTATCAACACCCTCCATGAGAGGATGCTATTGGTTTCTTGGCGAGCGTGGTGGTTGGAAATAGAACTTAGACAGTGATTTGGTTCCTGACGATCCATACCCAGATACCCTTTTTTGAAGGTGTATCACAATGCTGTTTTATAGGAGTATGCAAACGAGTGGTGGTCGGCTAATTACTTCATCATCACTGATTTAGATTATGCATCTTTTTGGCATCGGTTTTACACTCCATCGCATACTGCTACTTTTATTCATGTTGTAGCCGATGATTTGGTAGGACCTTCAAGCATTCGGATTGGTCTTGCCCACCGGTTTTATAGGATCTTACACAGAGCTTTCGGGTATGTCCTACTCCACATCCACCCCAGACAGGAGATTATGGTTGGATAGTCAGTATCCTGCAACTTTGGGAGTTGATAGATATGTTGATATTCCTCAACCTAAGATTTCGTAGTATCCAGATATGGCTACGTTTTCATATGAGGATTTGTTTCAGATGTAGATAAGACTATGCCAGGTTATGTATGTCGAGCATCGACAAAGCATAGATGGTTTGACTACTCGTATTATTAAGCTTACTGCTGCTGATGAGCGACGATATCATCCTACACCTAGAGTAGATAGTGATGATGATGCATTTGGTCTTGGGGATGATGATGATCACTTTGATGAGTTTAAGATTTTGTCTTCTTCGCATTTCAGTGTTTGTATTTACCATCAGTGTATGTATCTACTATCAGTGGTTGTATTTAGATCTCATTTGATAGTTGTTTAAGTATTTATATTTCATATCTCATGTCAGTGTCTATATTATGTTTCTCATATCAGTGTTTGTATTTCATAACTCATGTCGGTGTTTGTATTTGTATTTCATATCTAGTATCAGTATTGATATTTGGATTTCATTTGGTTGTTGTGAAAGTGTTTGTATTTCATATTTGGTTTCAGTGTGTTTATTTCATTTTTTGAAGAACACAAGTGCGCGGATGCTTGCCACATGTTCGTTCAGATAGCACTTGATTCGTTAACGCGGATCATGAACACTCTATTTAAATGAAAGTTCTGTATTGAATTTTTCACAACATCTTCAATGGAAAGTGAAAGTTAGACTCCACAAAATTATTTGCAACTAATTAAAGCTTATATAGAAGTTGATCGTAAACACCTATAAGAGGAGTTGAATCAAGATTTTTGGGCTACTCTAAACGAAGCATTTAACAATCATCCTAATTGTAGATTAATTTAGAGGATTTGGAAAACTCGGAGTACTTATGTCATGTTTATTAGAGCCTGTCGAAGATACAGAAGTGTTATAAATACAGTGGAGGAAGAAGACCTATTTTAGTTAGCACGAGCTAGGTTTGATTCACCATATTTTTGGAATATCTTATTGATTTTGTTGGACGTGATACATATGATATTTGGGTTGGCTATGTTAGACAATTTGAATGATGTTCGGATTAGTTGAGTAAGCTATTTACTTTTAATGTGTTCTGTGTACTTTCGAATTCAAGTTAAGTAGGTTAATTAAGCTAATTACCTTCAGCAAGTTCTATGTACATTCGGCAAGCAAATTAAGTTAAATCTGTGTTTTCAAATTCAAGTACATAGTTAAGATAAGAACAAGATTACAAACTTAGTCAATTAAACCATTACAAACTTACTTGATTAAACCATTACAAACTTAATCAATTAAACCATTACAAACTTACTTGATTAAACCATTACAAACTTAATTAAAAAATTACAAACATTAAAATTAATTAAATCATTAGAAATATTGAAACAAGAGAATATCATAGATTGAAAATAAACACATGAATTGATTAAGAAAGTTGTCCTCGACCACTTGATAATTGAATTGAACCCAGAATCCTCTAAAGTGTTTTAATTTGTTCTTCAAGTTTAGTAGCATATGAAGCTGTTCAATGAGGTAAAGGATCATCAAGTCATTACCAAAATTCAGTTCCGTTTCTTACAATAGAATACTAAATAGAAACTCCATAGTTACAGTAAATGAGTCTAGAGTTATCCTCTTGATCTACTTGAGGTACTTGGTGGCCTGTTTTATGCCTTCTTTGCATTCTCCAATTATGGCTACGTTGCTTTACGCCTTTGTCTTCTTCCATCATCTAACAGTCTGAGCTCTTGCAAATCTCTCTCATGCTCCTTTACATCCTCATAGTGTCTTTTCTCAATTTCAACGTACCACTTGGTTGGTGGTTGGAGGGAGATGTATCTGACAGGGTATCGTGCCTTAAAGAACCTTCATACGAGTATGATGATGGCAAGGAAGTATGGTTGTAATTCACCTTTTTTTAGTATTACCGGTGATATCAATGAAGAGCATTATGACAAGAAGTATGATATTAATAGAACTGAGGCATTCTGTTTCCACTAGTCAAGCTGGCAAGCATTAAAAGAAGTGCAACGTGGTTACAATGTTTGATATGATGGGACACCGAGGCATTCTATCTCCACTAGTCAAGCTAGCAAACATTAAAAGAAGTGCAATATGGCAACAACGTTTGATATGATAGGACACTAAGGCATTTTGTCTCTACTGGTCAAGCTGGAAAACGTTAAAAGAAGTGCAATCTGACTATAGTGTTTGATATAATGGGACATTGAGGCATTCTGTTTCCACTGGTCAAGCTGGCAAGCATTAAAAGAAGTACAACATGACTGTAGTGTATGATGTAATAGGACATTGAGGCATTCTGTCTCTACTAGTCAAGCTGGCAAGCGTTAAAAGAAGTACAATATGGCTACAGCGTTCGATGTGACGGGATATTAAGGCATTCTATCTTTATTGGTCATGCTGGCAAACATTAAAAAAAGTGCAATATGGTTACAGTGTTTGATATATTAGGACAATATGGAATTCTGTCTCCATTGGCCAAGCTGGCAAGTGTTAAAAGAAGTGCAATGTGATCATAGTGTTCATTTAGATCCATGACACGTACCACCAATCCATGACACGTGGCATCATTCTGATCATCCTCCATAAAAAGACCTTATAAGTAAAGCCAAAGGCTACCGGTAGCATACTCATTCAATCTTATAAATTCATCATCACTAATATATCAAATGAGTAACATGAAAAGTCTAGGGTGATTCTCATCATCGTCTTCATCATCTTCATCTTTGAAAGAGTTTATCAAACATTATGTTTCTCAACAAAGAACGTTTGCTTCTGAAGTGAAGGACTTAATGGCTCTTGAAAATGTTGAAAGCTCTACTTCAACCCAAGGGGGAAGTGTTTCTAGAAGGAAGGACATACAATATGTGAGAGACTATGCTACCTGCCATAATCAACTAATCATGGATTATTTTTTGAAAAACCCCATGTACGGGGATGTAGAATTTCGATGAAGATTCCATATGTCAAAGATGATCTTTAGTTGGATTCTTGATAAATTAACCCGAAACAAACACTTTTTCACCCATAGAAGAAACATAATCAACAAATTAGGAGTTTCCCCACTACAAATGATTACGGCTACACTTCGCATGATATCGTATGGAACTTCAGGTGATTCGCAGGATGACAAAGTGAGAATAGAAGACTCAACGACAATCTTATGTATGAAAGAATTTTGAAAAACCATTGTTTTGTAATTTAGTGAAGAATATCTTAGGTCCTCAACCCCTTATGACACTGACAGATTGTTTGTGGTCGGAGCTCAACACGGATTTCCAAGTATGTTAGGTAGTTTAGATTGTATGCATTGGAGGTGGAAAAACTGTTTGGTTGCTTTGCAAGGCCAATACACAGGACACTGCAAAAAGGAAGCCATAGTATTGGAAGCAGTTGCTTTGTTCGATTTATATGTATATATTGCTTGCTTTTTTGGGGCATCAGGTTCACTTAATGATATTAACATCCTACGACTGTCGTATTTATATAATATTCTATGCAATGATATAGCAACCCCATGCAATTACAAAATAGGGGACAAAGATTATACCATGATTATTACCTAGTAGATGGAATTTATCCAAAATGGAAAACGCTTGTGCAAGCCTACAAACAATCAAATAATGCAAAAGAAGCAAAATTCATCTAGCACCAAGACAGTTTGAGAAAAGATGCTGAATGGGCTTTTGGAGTGCTTCAAGGTAGGTTTCACATCTTATGAAAAGAGGTATGCTATCAAGATCCCATGGTATTATCTAATATCATGTATCGTTGTGTTATTTTACATAATATGGTTGTGGAAGAAGAACATGGTGGATATGAGTTTCAACTGAGAAAGTATCTGGACATTGCTATGGCATTTTGAAAAGAACCTTACAAAGACCCAAATACCTTTGTCGAATACATGTGAAGGATCGAAGACATTCGAGATCCACAAGCTCATCTTGATTTAAGAGAAGAACTGGTGGAACACTACTGGGAACATATAGAAAAACTATTAGTAAAAGTGATGTTTGGATTAACTGTGTTATCTTCTTCTCTCGTCATATGTTTCACTTATCTAGTTTTAGTTGTTTGTTGACGTGTTGTAACAATGTTTGTATTTGAATTTTTAATATCTATTGTATTTTTAATCCAATGTTATTTGGTTACATCAATGAGAAAACAATGAGAATAACAATAACAGTAGCAATAGCAATAACAATAATAATAGCATTAACAATAAATATAATTAAAAGAAAAATAACAACAATAACATTAACAATAACACTAACATTAACAACAGAAGTACAAATACAAGATACAACAATAATAAAATATAAAGTATAAATGTGGTTTCCTACAAGCCTCCTTGATGTCTTTGATACTCCTCTATTTGATTCTCTGTATATTATATTTGCATTGGATTAAGTTCATTTAGGTTGTAAATTAAAAGAGCCAAATCATCAGCTCTTTATTGTCGAGCTAATTCTTGTTTTCTTAACTCTAGCTCGTCAATTCTTAACAGTTGTATTTCATCATGATGCCGTATCTATCCTTAACCCACTTAAGCCTCTTCGCTTCTTTTGCTTCCATGTATAACTTATTTGCATTTTCAGCGACCGTCATATACTCACCAATATGTTCATAGTGTGTGGTGTAATCAGTGGTAGATTTTTTCTTTCCCTTATACTTTCATGGAGGCTTACCCCTCCATGCTAGTGGTGAAGGGCGTCTTCATATGGATCAAAACTTTCAGGACTCAATTCATCACTCATTTTTCTAGGAAGAAACTGCAATACTGAGTGTTCTTATCGCACTCGACTCCATTTTTCCTCACATGAGAGTAGATCATAGCAATATTGCAGGTTGAACAGATGATTATTATGTTCATACACATGAAATGTATTGGCTTGCTTAAGCTGTAGATGATGAAATACTATTAGAATGTGAAACATGAGAATTTGAATTACAAATTTAAAATCATTTCCAAATCCATGTCGTTTGCCCCCACTTTGTTCTTGTGAATGGAAACCCCCCCCCATTATTACTTTTTGAACGTTGATAAGTGAAATTTATTATTTTCCATGATTGTTTCAAAGAATCAATGGTTCTTGGAAGATTGTTTGGGCGTCGATAATTGAACAAATTGCAAACAAATTCCAAAAAGAACTTTCGATTTGGCTCCTATCTTTCTTATTGTCTTTAAAACATTCAATCCAACAGAATGCTGATTCAGCTTCTTCGTCCCGCAACCATTTCCATGCTTTTGGGCTATTTCGTGGTGGATTTTCACTTTCTACATCAAGAGATTCATTAATATTGATTCCCATTATTTGCTTTCCCCTTGCTTAAGCAGTAGACAAATTAGGATTCCTATGAACATCTTCTTTAGCAATTTCATCACCCTCGAATTATGATTCTTGGTTTCCCCAACTATTATCTCTGAATTGATTTTCAGATTTCTTGTCAAAATTTAAGAGTGGTAAGGCACCATTAACCGCTGCTACCTATTAGGAGACACGTAGTTTGGATCATAGTTATAGGTTTGTTGAAGTGAGGTATTTTAGGAATAATTCGAATTCTGGGAATTTTGATAATGATTCGAATTTTGTTGGGAATTAGATGAATTTTGATTTTGTGGAGAATGATGCGAATTTTTTGGGAAAAACAAATTCAAATTTTGAGAATGATATTGAGTTTGACTATGATGAGAATTAAACGTATTCCAATTGAATTGAGACGGATTTTGATTTTCGAGTCTGTGTTGTGATAGAAAATTAGGATATGAATATTTATGAGATTTTCCTTTTTGACTTTTTGATATAATTGAAATTTTATATAGATAACTATTTGAAAAGAGTAAGAAATATTAAAGAAATTTGTGTAAATAAAATTGTTAAGTTGTGAAATTATATAGAGGGGAAGGGAAGAAGGCAACGGTCAAAAAAATGAATGTTGCCTTTAGCTGGCTTTAATAAAGCTGGCTATGTGGCAACAATCATTTTTTTGACCGTTGCCATGTAGGGGTTTAGCCAGCTAATCCCGTGACTCCCTGGGTTGCCTTGGCAACCTTACGGGTTACTAAGGCAACCCTAAATGTAACAACCGACCCCTATTGGGGGCCGGTCAATCCCAACATTGACATCGGTTGGGAATGCTCTTACCAGTCATACGTCAAGACGTAGGAATGTCCCATTCCCCAATCAACCACGCGTGAGTCGTTAGACGGTAAAGATACGTTGGCGTCTGACACGTATTGTCGTTTACCCTCAATGGCTCGTCCTCCACCTTTCTCCTTCCCCATATGCCACCTTCATCGTCTTCAAATCCACACTTTCAAACCAACACGTAACCATTTTTGTTTGTCAATCCAAAAGGTCATACAGGTATATTTTTACGCTTTTATCTATTTTTTTCATGCCTACATTATATGTTTTTTTAACAATTTTTTGTTTACTTTTGTAGTTTTATATTTTCAAAATTTTGAATTGAAAGGTTACACATAATTGGACATCCAACACTACTCAGGTTATGAGGAAATATGCTGTAGAAGCATATGTTGTCTGTGATAGTAATAAAAAGGAAGCGCAGAAAGCTATAGCGGAAAAGTTTAACCGAGCTGTAGAAAACATTCTGTATATTGAACCGATGGACAAAGTAAAAATCCAACATAAATACGACATTCTTAGAAGAGAATGGTTAAATGGGAAAGTTTATGCAACAAAACTAGTGTTGGTTGGGATAATCATAAACAGACAGTTACAACCATGAGGAATGTTAGAGTGATCGTGTAAAAGTATTTTACACATGCATTTTTGTTTTTGTAATGTTTTATTATTATTTTTTGTTTTACTTATAGGAATTTGGAACGATTGTTGTGAAATATTAAAAAAGAACCAATTGATAATTTGGAGTTGATGCGATAATTATTTCATGGGACGAATGCAAATAGACAAACATCGTATATGTCTGCTGCTTACAAAGAACCACTACAACAAACTGCTCCTCCTCCTCCTACACAGACCCATTCTGATAGAACATGGGTTGTTGAAGGATTTCTTGTCAGCTAGATAATACGCAAGTGGACAAATTTCAAATTTGAATTTACCAACCAATCCTCCATTATAACAAACTTCACTCATTGGTTCATCTTCTGATGCACATACTAGTTTGGAAAGACGTCGTGGAGAAACTGATGAGAAGTTGTGCCGCATCATTGACCGAATGCACAAGAAACATATAAAAAATCTCGCATGAATTCAAAACTTTGAACATAGGTATCAACACAAACAATGTAATTCCACTGGAAATTCTATAAACTACGCAAATATGGTTGCTTGTGTTCCATGTTTTCGAGAAGCAGGAGAATTTGCTTTTGGTGAAATGATGATAATTCTTATGCAGCCCCATAATAGAGATTTATTCAATGTTCTTAACAATGACATATCTGAAACAAATATTACACAACAAAATAAATAATCATTTAACTATAATCAATTAAATTAAAAATCATAATTTAAATACCCTGCTTAAATTCTCCGCTCGCGACACACAAATGCGCTCCTAGTTCGCTTAACTTCCTCGCTTAAATGTCCGGCTCAAATATCCCATTACCATTTGTAGAGAATGCACCCTAAGCATTTTTTAAGCAGTAGATGCTTGGGCTGGGGCATTTAAAAGGTTTACATTAAGCAGTACAGTAATAAAAGCAAATATTATTACTAATACAACTGCACAACGGTGAAAGAACCGGTCGTTTGGTTGTATAATTTTAAGAAAAATATATTTATTGTAGTTTTATATTATTTCAATGATATTATTCAAAAAAAGGATATTATTTCCATTACTAGAAATAAAAAAAATGTAAAGTAAAGTATTGTTCCATACTTAGCTAAACTGGATATTATAATTGGTCTGCAGTTTTTAACCAAATGGGTTAGGAAAAATGAGAAAAAAAAACTTTCTAAACTACGAAGTTAATAAAATATGCACTAAGACATATCTTTTGACTAACTATAACATTGAAATTGAAACATTGCTATTTAAGGAGACATTTTTCAAATAGAAATGCAACACAGCTTATCTCATACATGGTCCATAATTAATATTTGAGATAAATTCACTTAGATAATGTGCTTGTGAATCAAGAATACAGTTAATTAGGACAATCTGCTTAATACGCAATACAATTAAGGAAGAACAATTCAAAAGCGAGCAAACAACAAGAATTTGTAGATTTGAACCATCACTTCGTTGGGATTTTTTTCACACTTATTTAAGAAGTTTGCACTTATCTTTGCTTCAACCATGATGCCTTCTCAAACTATCATGCACATTAACAACTATGAGTATATGGTTTTTATGTACATAAAATCCTACAGTCTACAAACCCATAAGAGAAAACATCTTACTACCTATGAAATCCCAATTCAACTATTCACAATTTATGATATTAATTTCAAACACTCATTTCAATCACATGTATTAGATAATAACCTAAAACCTAAATCCATGTTAATATAATTCAATAGCCCTATTGTTATATTTTCATAAAATAAGCGAGTTTTTACAAATTGGTCAATTAAACCTTTACTCTTGATTTCAATGTCATGTCTATTCTTTACAATTGGACATAGCCATCAAAATATACTGTAAAATGTAACAAGCCTCAACAATTAATCTACTATGTAGACATGTTTAGAAGTAGAAATGTAGATAAAGAGGTTGATCAACTCAAAATATCACTACTTCTGGAATTGTAGATGTTGAAAGGAGAGGATCGTATCCAAACATTTGTGGCCAATCTATAAGAGTACATGGAATGATGACCTATTTAACAAACAAAATAAAAAAGACAGAAACGATGTCCCAGGTTTCATCACTTTACATATATGATAATTGATTAGTGGTTTAATGATAAATGGTAATACTCATTTAAACTAGGCACTTTTATAGGGGCGTGATCCATTAATATTTTGCTGAAGGAATGTTAACCTAAAATCATATTGGTATACTGCAATAAATCAAACATGAAAGAGATGAAAATAAAGAAAATTTGAAATGGTATACACCATGTAATAGTAGAAATTCAAAGGTTGATAGAAAAACATTGAATCAAATGTAATTACACTGTAACGGCCCGGAATTTCAAATACTTCGTACTTAAATATCTTAATTATTTAAATATTTGAATCTTGGATTAAATGTTATTAAAATGATTTAATAACCTTATTAACCCCTTTTAAATCATAAATAATGATGGGAAACTTATTTTTTGAAATTCTTTTACAAAAATTATATACTCAAAATAGATAATGTGACCGAAAAATCGATTTATCAACAAACAACTTTTTATTAAATATAAGTTGTTTGAACTCTTAAGCACATGTTTAATGATCAAATGAACATATTAGAAACTAATTAACACTTGATTCATAAAGAAAATATAATTTCTAGAAATTTCTAAGTGGATAAGAGATATTATCATGATAAGGGTATAAGTGTTAATTTGCTAAAGGAAGTGATGTAAAGGAGAAGGGACGGGAGGTAAGGTTTCCATGACGTGAGAGGACGCGAGAACAAGCTTTTGCAACATCATTTTGAGTCTATAAAGGAGGAGCATACCATTGTTAAATAATCACAAATTCACAGAGCTAAAACCAAGCTTCTTAAATGTCATCTTCTTCTTTTATGTTCTAAAGAATTTTTTTGCAAAACAATTCCAAATCAAGTCAAAATTTGCCACTAGCCTTAGGATAATATTAGAACACCTTTAACCTAATTATAACTGGAGGAAGAAAATCCATACCCCCCTCAAAAGATGCCCATGAGCAAAAGAAGGTGTTTTGCCTTGGAAAAAACAAGTTTAAGCAAGAAGGAGAAAGCAAATGTGGTTGCAAGGTGATGGTAGGAAGTGTTTTTGAGTTTGGTTGTGCTTGCCTATGTGTTTGGCTTGGATCTAAGTGAGTTATCTCACTATCTTGTTTGTTTGAATATATATATATATATATATATATATATATATATATATGCTGTGTTTGAAATATAAAATTAAAGTGACATTAACTAATTAAAGTTATAAGCTTTGGACCCCTCTTGCTTTTGAAAGAAAATGACAACTTTACATTGTATAACATCACTTCTATTTTCCCTCTTAAACATTTGTTATGGCCTTGACTTAATGTTTAAATGAATGTTTGGATTTTGTGTTGAATTGAAGTATGTTTGAAAGTGTTTGAAGTGAGAAACGTCATTATAAGTGCACTTCGATATCACTTAACTTTAACTTCTGAAAAATTTGAGATTAATGATCCTAAATTGGGATAATTTGATTTTGTTGTTTCTAAAAATATTTTTGTGCATTGAAAAGTAGATAAATGGTTTGGAAAGTTATGAAATTATGAACCAAAGTTGTGAAAGTTGGAGCAAAAATGTGGTTATAAATACACTTTGCAAATAACCTACTTTCAGGAATTTTTATAAATAAATTGGAAGATATGCTTAGGGGTTTATTTTCATTTTGTTAAGTACCCTAAGGTTAGTACTTACTATAAAAATTTAAAGTTTTAAATCATTTATTTAAGTGGTTAAAACTAGTCCCAGACATTGTGTTTTTCAATGTTGTTTTAACAAGGACTTTTAACAACATTTATAATTGTAGTAAGTCACTTACGGTTTTTAAGTATTCAAAAATGATATTTAAATTTTGTATTTTTCTCTAATCATTTTAGAGATTTTTTCTAAGCTATTTTGAAGTATTCTAAATTTTTTTTGAAGTTTAAATATATTTTTAATAATTATATATGTATTTTCAAAGTAAAGAGGTTTTATAGAATATAAAACATGTTTTTCAACAAATTGTAAATTAGTTGTTTTCAAGTAATATTTTACGAAGATTTTTAAAACCTATTTTCAAGTACCTTTTAAGTATATATAATTTTTAAAAAGGTAATTGACTTGGCTTAACACTAAAGGCCGACGAGGTAGACTTATCCATTTGTGTGAGTTAAGATTGATGTTGAGTAGGGATACAAGCAATAGAGCTCTAACTTACCGGTTTCCCTTTTGACCGAGGAATAGTTAAGTTGGAATGTTGAAAATGTGTTAATGTTATTGTTTATTTATTTGATTGAAAAGTAATTTATTTTTCTTAATGCTTAAAGTCGACAAAGTAGGCTTATCTATTTGTGAGAGTTAAGATTGATGTCGAGTTGGATATGAGCAATAGAGCTCTAACCTATTGGTTTCCCTCTTGGCTGAGGAATATCTAATTCGAAAATGTAAAAAATGGGTTAATCATACTATTACTTACTTGTTTATGAAAGTCACTAAAACTATACTTAACGTAAAAGCTGACAAGGTGGATTTATCTATTTGTGAGATTCAAGAATAAAGTGTCTAGGCAAGGCATTGATATGCAACCAGTGCTCAAACTTACTTGGCTTCACTCTTGGATAAGGAATAGTTAACTTGGAATTTCGAAAATGAGTTAAATATACGAATCATGATTTCTATAAGCCATCATTTTTAACTGGATAGTTGCTTAGTCGACCATCGAACTTAACCAATTATTAACGTAGATCTTTAAAAGAATGTTTTAAAGATAAATGTAAGTATGAAATGGTTTTGGATTTGTTGTGACAATGTGTTAATAACGTTCATCTTCAACCCTTTTTAATTATACTTATGAATATAAATAGATCTTTAAAAGAATGTTTTAGAGATAAGTATAAGTGAAATGGTTTTGGGATTGTAGTGACAATGTCTAGGTAACATTAGTCTTAAACGTTTTTGAATGGATTTATGAAATTACTTAGATCCTTAAAATGGATATTTCAAATAACATTATATGTAAGGAATCTTTTGGAAAAAATAGAAAAAAAAATAAACGTTTAAAGTAATAAATCTTGTTAATAATTTTTAAATATACTTATACCATTTAAGATAAGTATATGAATACTTTTTGAAGTATTAAAAGAGTACAAATGAGTAGTAGAAATTAATAAATGAAGTTTATTAGAAAAAGAAGTTTTACTAACAAAATAGATTTTAATTAATAAAAGATTAATTAAACAAAAAGGGGATTATAAGTCGCTTATGTGACTTGATCGTGCTTTATATGACTTGATCGTGCTTTGTATGTTTACTCGTTTATGGAAAATATTTAGTCGTGCACTTAGCACTAAATGCCGATGAAGTAGGCTTGTCTATCTGTTGAAGTTAAGACCTATGTTCAAGTAGGATATGAGGAATAGAGCTCTAACCTACCGGCTTCACTCTTGACTAAGGGATAGTGTGAGATAAAAATATCGAAAACACGATATATATATATATATATATATATATATATATATATATATATATATGAGACTTAGTTTCCATATGCGATCATTCTCCTTATATATATTGAATGACCAAATTCGTTGATTCACTCTTGTAGAGACCGGAATCGGTAAGTGTTTTGCTTATCGAGAACCACTTTAATATTGAGCTACATATTCTATCTCTTGGACATGGATCTATTTGAGATGCTGGAATGCATGTGTGGTTTCTAGATCTGTTGGAGATGTGGAAATCCAATTGGGGATTTGTATTTCGTTCAAGTGATGAAAACTCAAGTGAAAGATGCTGAACGTATGCACATCGAAAATGGTTAAAAACAGAGTAGGCCTCAGAATCTAGAGTTTAGCTGACTCATAAGGGTATATCAATTCCATATCTAGAGTATGCTTATCGATAAGTTGCTCATATGAGTTATTGATACTTGCTTCAACGTGGTTTATGAAAGTGTTTAAGCGATGGATCAGTTGTATTTCCTTAATGGTATATTTTATCTAGATATATGCAGCGCTCGGATGGTACTTTCTAACCCTTGTGTAGGAGGTCTATTTCCGTTTATTGGAGGCATCTCTATGGAAAATCCATTATGCGAACATACCTTATCGGTTTTGATTATACCCTATAATATGTTGTTGAATGTAATCAATGTAATCATTCCGGCTATGTTATATATTTACATTCTTTACCCTAGACATTATCTATTATATCACCTTCTGTATTTATTATATAGTGGTTCTTTTAAGGGGATAACTGTTATGACATTCCATGCGATCTCAAGATACTGTTATATCTTGGTTGCATATTTCTTGAGTTTCTCATACCATACTTATGTCTGACGCTTGGTTTTTGTTTTCCTTAAATTCCTCGTGCACTCTTTCGAGTAGTTTGGAAAAGCTAAGTTTTCATTGATGTTCATTGGAGCTCGAGAGAATGAGCTGGATGTTTCGCTTACCATAGTATTCTTATTTCCACAGCATTACTATATTGTACATATTAGTAAATGTGAGTATAGGCAGTTATAACTGTCCATGCCGATAAGAGTACTTAGGTTTTGTAACTCTGAAATTTCTGTATTGGAGTAACCCTTTATATTGTTCTTTTGATATTATATATTGCCATTCTGCTAGTGAGATTATGATGTTGTGTTCCCTCCTTTCTTGCCCTATTTCCTTTTCTTTTTATTTTAACCTAACGATTCGTCTTTACCTCACTTGCGCTGCTTAGCATATGAATACTATGGACATATTAGTCTGAACATTTAGGGGTCGAAAATGTGGGTCGTTACAACTGGTATCAGAGCAAAAGGTTAAGTAAGAACCTTGGATTTGGAGGGGTATGACTCATTAAGAGATAGGGTAATGGAATGTCCTAGCATGAGTTGAGTTTATTATACATATGAGATCGTATTTGTAATTATTTAAGTGTAGTTCAATTGATGTAGGAATTAATAATGTTCATTCGTTACCCCTCATTAATATATTTATTCATGCTCGTCCAGTTTGATTTTTGTTTGTTAATTGTTGGTTTGTACTCGATCAATTTATGAGAAAATTTTCCACTTTCATTGCATGGGTTGGGTAGATAGTATTTATAGAAGCATTGAAACGAACACCTTGTGAAATTAGTTTCACAGTTTGGCTATAATGCATTTAGCGACGATGTTGGGTTAAAAGTTAACTTGTATAAAAGTTTAATTTGGTAAAAGATAACTATTTTAATCTAAGGAAGATAAGTATTTGGTAAAATAAACGTTTGTGAAAAGATTTTATATAAGAAAGTGGTTTTCTATAATTATGGTTTATAAAACATAATTTATAAACAAGAGGAATTTAACTGATATTTTGAGTATTTAAATCCCGATGTCTTTGAAAATATACTTTTCAAGATTTTGATGAAAATAAAATAATGTAATAAAAGGTATTGGTGCAGTAAAGAAACCAATAGGATAAGTACATAAGTTATACATAGAATGTTTTATTCGCATGGTTGTTCTTGATCCAGTATTTGAGTGCATGATTTAAAGGTGATTTACACCGGTCCAGATAAGGATTTTTCACCGGACGGTGAACACTTGATACAGATTTTATATATGATCCTAAGTTTCCTATCATATTATATGGCTATGTAAGGAGAACGGAGGTTTTTAATCAAGGACCCAGATCGAAGCCACACTAGAGTGGTCAAGTGATCTATACTAGTTAAGAAGTGAAATTTATGTGATCGAGCAAATGATCAGATTTGATATTACATATGGACGGTCCATGTACATTATACGGGCTTTAGTATATTTGCATATTATGTTTTTTTGGCTTATGGAGATTTTAGGTGATGACTTTTCGAATTGTTATGAGGTAGAGCTTGGTGGGCTAAGGTACGCTTAGTAGATTATTTATCGTCCTTGTGGGATAAGAGGATTTTTGAACTTGAGTAAACCATGAGCTTTGTTTTCCATGATTGTGATACTATTAATAATTTCTATGTGGTTGTCTCTTTTGTTTCTTGTGATGGACTTTCGAAGATGAAAAACTTTAAGTGGGGGAGAATGTAATGATCCAGAATTTCAGACACTTCATATTTAAATGTTCGAATTATTAAAATATTTAAATCTTGCATTAAATATTATTAAAATGATTTAATAACCTTATTAACCCCCTTTTAAATCATTAGTAATTATGGGAAACTTGTTTTGGAAAATTGTTTACAAAAATATATGCTTTAATGAACAATCGATAAAGTGATCGAAAATCGGTTTATCGAAAATCGGTTTATCAATAAATAGCTTTTTACTTAGTATAAGTTGTTCCAACTCTTGAGCAACTATCTAATCATAAAATGAACATATTAGGAACTAATTTACACTTTGATTCATAAAGAAAATAAAACTTTCTAGAAACTTCTAAGTGGATAAGAGATATTATCATGTTAAGCGTATAAGTGTAAATTTGCTAAAGGAAGTGATGTAAAGGAGAAGTGATGGAAGGTAAGACTTCCATGACATGAGATGTAACACCCCTAATTTTTGATAACATTATTCAGAAGATTTAATTATATATATTAAATAGAATAATGTAAATGTAAGTGATAAGGGGATTGAGATTTGAATGAATATAATTAAGGTCATGCTCAATTAACTAATTAAATAAGGTAAAGAATGGTTTTTAAGTTAATTAATCTACATAAGGGTACAATGGGAATCAGCCACACATAACCTCTTACCCTTATATATTCTTGTTTCTTACCATTTCAACTCCCATTCATGTCATTTTGAAAACAAAACAAAAACGTAAAAGAAAAGGAGCCGACTATAATCAAAGAGAAAAGAGAAATCAAAAGCTAGGTATACAAGCCTAGGGGAAATTAATCTCAATCCAATCTTCTTATCTTAGTTAAGATGAATAATAATTTATACCATCTCTATTTTGTTTTATAATCCTATGTTTTGGATTTAAGATTAATTTCATTTTTATAAAGAATTGGATGATGATATGCTTGAATTATAATTTGTTTAATTTAAACAAGATTGTTTAAATAGGAATATACACGGTTTTAGGGCAAAACCGATTGATATTGATGTTTAAATGCCATGGAAAAATTTTATGTTATATAAAACATGATTATGGAGTTGGGTTTTAATTTTGATAATTTCCAAGCTATGGAAAGATTACCATGAATTTTCAAAGGAAAATATGGTTAATTGGGTTTAGAAATTTATTTCAGAAATTATATTGGAAATTTGGGTCTGAAATTTTGATGTGTTTGATAACATGATTAAAGCGAATTTTCGTAATTTTTGGGGATTTTTCTTAAGTGATTTGCTATGCAAATTAAATTATTTTAGAGGAAGGACTTATTTGCAATATTGATTTTGCTTAATGGAATGGCTTATTTGCTAAATTAACCTTGATTTAGATCTAAAATTAAGCGGCAGTTATTTTAGTAAAGGATTTGAAAAGTTGAGATAACCAATCACAGGCTTACGCATGATAGGTTAGTTAGATAAAATTTGCTTTAAGTGGCATTAATCAACTTTTACCTAGAAAAGCAAGTTCCGCATCTAATAGAAGTACATTTTGACTCAAAGCTTCCGCCTTCAATCAAGTCGAAATCCCACTAAGCCGAAAGCAATACATAAGGTTTCACTTTAGATGGTACGTAGTGGATTGGAGTAAAGGTGGAAGGCATGGTGTCGGAAGCATTGATTCTGATGGGGTCGATACCTTTTTGTTTGTTTTAACTGTGAAGCACCTGCCTTTGTTTTATTAAAGCCTTCGAAGGAGTCAAAGCGTATGTTTTCGAAAAAGGTTTTCTAAAGGCTTTCGAAGGGGTTTCTACCTTATGTTTTAAAGAATAAGCTTTCAAATGGGTTTCTTTACTTGTAAGATAATGCTTTCGAAAGAACGGGTTCTAACCTGGTCTTGTCGTTCTTTTTCCTTCGAGTATATTCAATGCCTTAGAAAGGTGGTTTTGTTTTAAAGAATTTTTAGGCCACTTCCTAAATGCTTTCGAAAGGGTCCAAGGATTTTGAAGGCAATGGCTTCGAACTGGGGTTTCAATGCTGTCCTTCGGTGTTTTGTTTAAATGGTTTGAAGCTTTTAAAGGAATGGTGCCGACACCATCAAGTTTTCCCCAATACTTTTATATGATAAAGGATGGTTTCAAAAAGGATACTTTCGTTTATATTCAATTTGACCCAAATGATATTTTAAGTATAAACCCAATGATTTTGAAAGAGGGACTTTTAAAGGTTTCGAAAGGGGTACTTTCAAAGGTTTCGATGCTATGCTTCTAAGATTTAATAAGTAATATTTTATTACATTTGAAAGGTTTCAAAGAGAAGTTTTAAAGTGTTTCAAAAGGCAGGGGCCTATTGTTTTGAAAAGAGATTTATATACTTTCGAAGAAGGTTATCTAGTGAGGTCTAAAGCAAGGTTTTGAAGGTTTCGAAAGCTTTAGTTTTCAAAATAAGTAACCCAATCTCATTTTTAAGGAAAACCATGGCATAAATAAATAAATTATTTTGAAAAGGAGTTTTTGAATAAGTTTTCTTTGATTTAAAGGGTTAAAGGGATTAACCAAGTTAGTGTGTTTTTTTCTCCATATATGTATATATCCACATTGTAATGGATCCATAACTGTAATTTGGGAAAGGGCAGAATAACCAGTTAGGTTGACCCAGTGGTGAATATAAATTAAGTCAAGTCTTGAATGAGTAGTATTACATCTCGGAGGTCAGGAAGACCAGAATATAGGATGCTAAGATATTAAACGAAAAGATATCGGCAGGGGCCAATAGGTTCTCAATAATCCCATGAAAACTGTATAGGAAAAGATATTGGCAGGGGCCAATAGGTTCATAGCAAGCCCATAAAAAACTATGTATATTGAAGATGTCAGAAAGATAGGTTCATAGTTAGCCCATGAAAACTATGATTTGATATTGGCAGGGACCAATAGGTTTATAGTGAACCCATGAAAACTCTCTATGGATTATGATATTGATGGATGTTAATAGGGTCCTAGTCAACCATGAAAACTAGAATAAGTGTAAAGATATTGGTGTTACCAATAGGTTTAAAGTGATCCTATTAAAATTATGTAATTGGACAGGGAGTCCTTAAACATTTTACGGGTTAGCCCACGAAAACTATTAGGTTAATAGTAACCCTAGAAACTATAAGTGACAGATAGTCAAAATGAATGGGGATAGGTTATCCAAAATCGATTCACTTGTTTTGCTTATCATCATATCATATTGTTTTGAATTGTTTTAACCGTTGTGGATGTAGGGGCACAGTATATGGTATATAAAGGTTTTAAGATACTAGTGAGGGGAAAACCCGTTCCGCTAAGTGGCATGGTCTCACTAGATATATAAATGGTTTGAGATGGTTGATTATTATTCATACCAGGCTTTATATCCGACTTGAAGTTTATGTTTTCCCCTTAAACTCTCGGGTACTCAATTGATTTTGAGTAGCTTGAGAGTTGAGGTTTTCAGGTACCTCATTAGACGAATAAAGCTTCTGGAGACGTGCAGGAGGCATGATAGCTATCTAGTGTTCTCTTTTATTTTGATTCCGCTATGTTATTTGTAATGGAAAAGTTGTTATATCACATGTATATACTCTAATCATCCAAGAGGGAATCTTCATATGTCACTCTTGGCGTATGTTGTAATAAATATATTTTCTCAAAATGTGGTTAACGTTTGTGGGATTATGTATTGAATTGAAAATGTTTTGAAATGGAATGTGATCTTGTTTGATGTTTTACTTTTTTCCATATTCATGTGTTTCCTGTGTATCAATATATCTAACACCGCCGTGTTTGATCATCGAGGATTAATAACCATGGATGGCTGCAGCATCCGTAGTCGTTAGTTTTAGGCCTCCAAGTAGGGGGGATGTTACAAGTTGGTATTAGAGCATAGTTTTTTGAAACTTAAAAAAATTGAACCCAAAAGCTTTTTGAAACATAATCCAATGAATCAGAAATATGATCGGGGTTAGGATAACTCTATAGTAACATGTACGTATTCCCCTCTCTCTTAGACCGTTCTTTTGTATCTTACTAAGGCTCATATGCAGATTTATGAGAAAGAAGATATGGAAGTAAGAAATGGAAAAGGAAATCTCGGTGGAGGAAGCACCATAACCAATGGAAATGTTCGACCTAATACTAGGAGGAATTAAGGCCGACGGGCTAATGCTAACCAAAATGTCGATGCCAATGTGGGTGCTGAATATCCACCAGTAGATATGAGGGCATGTATCAGTTCTTCGTCAATGTGATGCACGTAGGAGTTGGTGGCAATGTTGAAGGAGCTAATCCTGTAGCTCTAGTTAGGAATAACTATGCTAAGTTGAGCAGAGACTACACCAGTCTTGGTGGAAAACCATTTATGGAAACAGAGTATGCCATAGAAGAAGAGAATTGGCTGTTACATTGTGAGCGTATCTTTGCTAATCTAGGCTTAGATAATGAGCAGAAGAGAAGGCTGGCCTCTAGACAGTTGCAGGGTTCAGCACTTCATTGGTGGAATAGTGGTACTATCAGAGTTTCGGAGGAGAAGTTAACTTGGGCTGAATTCAGAAGGAGATTTGAACAGAGGTTTTTATCCGAGGTTGCTAAGTCATGTTGATGAGAAAGTTTATGGATCTAGTTCAGGGAGGGATGTCGGTTATCGAGTACGCCACTAGGTTTGATGAGCTGACTCGATATAGATATGATATTATTGACACTTACATCAGAAGGAATGAGAGGTTCATTCGAGGTTTGAGACCCGAGCTTGCTAGGGCGATCCTGATGCATATCCGTGATCCTTGTAATGTGGTTGTGGAGATGGCAACCCGCCATGAGGATATGCTTGCTTTTTGTGCTAGAGAGAAGCCAGTTGAAACCTAAGGTTCTCAGGGAAAGAAAAGAAAGTTCTTTAAGAAGAAGTGAGCCCAAAAGGGAGAAGCTTCCAAGAAGGCAAAGACTTATTTAATTTGCTACAAGTGTGACAAGAAGGGTCATTATGCAAATGAGTGTCGATCAGGAAAAGGAAAGAAGGCCGCAGACAAGAAGAATGTGAAGTGCTTCAACTATGATCAAGTTGGGTATTATAAGAATCAGTGTCAGAACTGGTTAGGGCAGACAAGGAAAGGTTTTTGCAATTGGATCATCCGCTAAGCCAACTACAGCTGATACAGGAAAGACTATGATGGAAGATACATTTTTGACTCAAAGTATACCAGTTAGGATACTATTTGATACCAGTGCATTACATTCATTTATTTCACAGTGTTTGGTTGATATGTCATGCTTAGAACCCACATACCTTGTTACTTCCTTAAGGGTTACGAATCCAATAGGAGGGTATGCAACTCTGGGGATGGGATGTGACCAGTTAGAACTTAATTTATTAGATTATAAGTTTGCATGCAGCGAATTCGTAGATTTCAAAATCATTTTGGACATGGATTGGTTGAGAAGGTATGAGGATAGGATATTTTGCCAGGATGGGGAGATATCACTAAGATACCCTGATAGTCATAGCCGAATCATATTCTCAGTGAAGAATTCTGACCGAGTAGTGGTGCTTTGTTAAGTGCAATTGAAGTGGGAAAAGAACTAACTCAGGTTCGAGTAGCATGAGAGTTTGCGGATATCTTTGAGCCGGTCATAGGACTATCACCAAAATGAGCCGTTGAGTTTTAGATAGATCTTGTGCCAGGAGCTGAAACTATGAGTAGACCACCTAGTAGAATTACACCGACTGAGATGAAGAAATTAAAGGGCGGTTAGTGGATCTAGAAGGAACAAATTTTATTAGACAAGCAGTTCGCCTTGGGGAGCGACCGTGATATTCATGATGAAACTGGATGGGTCGTCGAGGATATGTATCAAGTATTGTAAGATGAATGAGAGAACAATCAAGAATAACTATCCTTTGCCAAGAATTGATGATCTATTTGATCAATTGTATGGAGCCAAGTGTTTTTCAGTAGGATTTGGCAACAAGCTTTCATCAGTTAAGAGTGCTAGAGGATATTATTCATTTGATAGCATTTTGAACTAGCTATAGTTCGTACAAGTGGTTAGTAATGCCATTTGGGTTGACGAATGCACTTGCTTTCTTCGTAGATCTGATGAACTAAGTCTTCCGAGAGTATTTGGACAGATTCATGTTGGTGTTTATACATGACATTTTGGTATACTCTAAGGATGAAAGGGAGCACTAAGATCATATTAGAGTTGTCCTTAAGATGCTAAGGTAGCATCAGCTAAAGGCGAAGTTTTCCAAGGGTCATTTTTGGAAGAAAGAGGTTAAGTTTCTTGGTCATGTGGTTTCAGAGAAGGGTTTATCAGTCGATTCAGATAAAAACGAAGCTATTAACAATTGGAAGGGGCCAAAGACGGTGACTGAGATTAGAAGTTTTCTTGGACTTGGCTATTACCGAAGATTCATTAAGGATTTCTCGCGGGTAGCAGCGCCTTTGACTAAGCTAACTAGGAAGGAGGTGAAGTTTGTCTGGTCCGACAAATTTGAGGAAGCATTCCTTAAGTTAAAGCATTTGTTGACCAATACACCCGTGTTAGTAGTTCTAGACGAAAACCAAGGGTTGATAGTGTATACCGATGCATGTGAGACTGGATTGGGAGCAGTGTTGATGCAAAAGGGTAAAGTTATTGCCTACGCATCTAGACAGATTAGACTGCATGAAGTAAGGTATCCTACTCATGATGTGGAGTTGGCCGCGATGATCTTTGCATTGAAGGTTTGGAGGTATTATCTTATAGGGAGAGATTTTGCTAACAGATCATAAGTCTTTATGATACTTGTTCTCTCTGAAGGAGTTGAATATGAGACATCAGAGGTGGCTGAGTTTTTGGCTGCTTATGACTTTAGTATAGAGTATACTTCAGGGAAAGGTAATAAAGTAGCAGATGCTCTTAGCAGAAGATATCAGAATGTGGTGTTAGCTATGTTGGTAGAATGGAAGGATTTAGAAGCTTTGACTACCTATAGTGTGCAGTTAAGATCGACTGCTAGTTCTAGTCAAAGTACTGCCATATTGTCCTGTTTAGAAGTAAGACCACTGTTGATCAAGAGAATTGGTTCTAAGCAGAGGGAGGATTCCTTGTTAGCCAAGAAGAACGGTAGGCTTGAGGTTGGAACTGATATTGATGATCTGAAAGATTTTTGTCTTGATCAGAGAGGATGGTTGAGAAAGAAGGGAAGATTATGTTTTAGATGTGAGAACTTGAGGAAAGAAGTTCTTGGAGAATGTCATCGATCCAAGTTTACGATTCATTATGGAGGGACCAAAATGTATCAAGATATGAAGAGAAGCTTCTATTGGAAAGGTATGAAAAGGGATGTTAGCTTGTGGGTTAAGCAGTGTGCAAACTGCCAACAAGTGAAATTCGAACATCAGAAGCCGAGTGGATTACTTCAGCCTTTGGAGATTCAAGTTTGGAAATGAGATTCGATATCCCTGGATTTTATAGATGGGTTACCAAGGTCAAATAGAGGAAATGAAAGTATATAGATGGTGGACAAGTTGACCAAGAGTGCCAATTTCGTTCTAATAAAGTCAACCGGGACGACACTTGTATTAGCTAAGTTGTTCATGAAGAACATAGTTAGACTACATGGAGTTCCTAGTAGTATAGTCGGTGATAGAGATGCTTTATTCACTAGCGAATTATATAAGAGTCTATAGGATATTTTATGCAACAAGCTTAATATAAGTACTGCATATTACCCACAAATAGATGGACAGACAGAGAGTCAATAAGGCACTCAAGGATTTATTTAGAGCTTGTGTATTGGACTTTGGTGGATCTTGGGAAGATCATTTACATTTGGTTGCGTTTTCCTATAATAATAGTTATCAGACTAGTATAGAATGACACCTTTTGAAGCTTTGTATGGAAGGCCATGCAAATCACCAGTATGTTGGTCGGAGACATGAGATAGATTGGTCTTAGGTACAGATTTGGTTAGGGAGGTGTAAGAGAAGATTGAGTTGATCTGAGGAAGGATGAAGGAAGCTCAATCCAGACAGAAGAGTTACGCAGATAAAAGGTGTAAAGACCTAGAATTCTTAGGTTGAGACAGGGTTTTCATTATGGTATCACCAATTAAGCGTGTGGCACGGTTCAGGAAGTCGTGGAAACTGGCATCGAGATATGTTGGTCCATTCCGGATTATAGAGAGGATTGAAAACTTGCATACAGTTGTCGAGTAGTATGGCAAGTGTCCATAATGTATTTTATGTGTCTCATCTTCGTAAGTAAGTGCATGATCCAAAGACTACTATTCCTTCGATAGGGTTGGAAGATTTAGTAGTAGAGCCCAATTTGACTTTTGTTAGACAACTAGTTCTGGTTGTAGCGAGAGATGAGAAACAATTGAGGAACAAGACAGTCAAGTTGGTGAAATTTCAATGGAGCGACAACGAAAAGTACCGTACTTGGGAGACAGAGGACAAGATTCGAGATACTTATCCTGATATGCTTTGAGGGTATGTCTATATTAGATTTATACTGATAATTACTGGTCAAATAGACTAGTATGGTTGTTAGGAATCGTTGCAGATGATTGTTATGTTTAGTATTTAGTCCTTGCTAAATTTCGAGGACGAAATTCTTTAAGGAGGGGAGCATGTAACACCCCTAATTTTTGATTACATTATTCAGGAGATTTGATTAGATAAATTAAATAGAATAATGTAAATGTTAAGTGATAAGGGGATTTGGATTTGAATAAATATAATTAAGGCCATTCTCAATTAACTAATTAAATGGGCTAAAGAATGGTTTTTAAGTTAATTAATCTATATAAGGGTATAATGGGAATTAGCCGCATATAACCTCTTATTCTTACATATTCTCGTTCCTTACCATTTCAAAGTCCCATTCACATCATTTTGAAAACAAAACCAAAACATAAAAGAAGAGGAGCCGTCTATAATCAAAGAGAAAATAGAAGAGAAATCAAAAGCTAGGGTTACAAGCTTAGGGGAAATTAATCTCAATCCAATCTTCTTATCTTAATCAAGGTGAATAATAATTTATACCATCTCTATTTTGTTTTATAATCCTATGTTTTGGATTTAAGATTATATTCATTTTATGATGAATTGGATGATGATATGCTTGAATTATAATTTGTTTAATTTAAACAAGATTGATTAAATAGGAATATACACGGTTTTAGAAAAAAACCGATTGATGTTGATGTTTAAATGCCATGAAAAAAATTTATGTTATCTAAAACATGATTTTGGGTTGGGTTTTAATTTTGATAATTTTCCAAGCTATGGAAAGATTGCTATGAATTTTAAAAGAAAAATATGGTTAGTTGGGTTCAGAAATTTATTTCAAAAATTATATTGGGAATTTGGTTCTGAAATTTTGATATGTTAGATAACATAAAAGTGAATTTCTATAATTTTTCTAAGTGATTTGCTATGCAAATTAAACTATTTTAGAAGAAGGACTTATTTGCAATATTGGTTTTGCTTAATGGAAGGGCTTATTTGCTAAATTAACCTTGATTTAGATCAGAAATTAAGCTGTAGTTATTTTATTAAAGAATTTGAAAAGTTATGGCAACCAATTACCGGTCTACAATTGGCAGGTTACTTAGATAAAATTTGCTTTAAGTGGTATTAATCAGCTTTTACTCAGAAAAGCAGGTTCCGCCTCTAACAGTAGTACCTTTTAACTCAGAGCTTCCGCCTTCAATCAAGTAGAAACCCCATTTAGTCGAAACCAATACACGAGGTGTCACTTAGATGATACGTAGTGGATTGGAGAAAAGACGAAAGGCATGATGTCGAAAGTATTGCTTCCGATGGGGTCGATACCTTTTTGTTTGTTTTAAAAGTGAAGCGCCAACCTTCGTTTTATTAAAGCCTTCGAAGGAGTCGAAGCATATGTTTTAGAAAAAGGTTTTCTAAAGGCTTTCGAAGGGGTCGCTACCTTATGTTTTAAAGAATAAGCTTTCGAATGGATTTCTTTACTTGTAAGATAATGCTTTCGAAAGAAGGGTTCCGACATGGTCAAAGCCCTGGTGCCGTTCTTTTTCCTTTCGAGTATATTAACTGCCTTTGAAGGGTAGTTTTGTTTTAAAGAAGTTTTAAGCCACTTCCTAAATAATTTCGAATGGGTCCAATGGTTTCGAAGGCAATGGCTTCAAAATGGGGTTTCATTACTATCCTTCAGTGTTTTGTTTAAATGGTTTGAAGCTTTCGAAAGGGATGGTGCCGACGCCATCAAGTTTTCCCTAGTGCTTTTATATGATAAAGGATGATTTCGAAAGGAATACTTTCGTTTACATCCATTTTGACCTAAATGATATTTTAAATATAAACTCAATGCTTTTGAAAGAGGGACTTCAAATGTTTCGAAAGTGGTACTTTCAAAGGTTACGAATGGGGTACTTTCATAGGTTTTGAAGCTATGCTTCTAAGAGTTAATAAGTAATACTTTATTACATTCGAAAGGTTTCGAAAGAGAAGTTTTAAAGTGTTTCTAAAGGAAGGGGCCTAATGTTTTGAAAAGAGATTTATATGGTTTCAAAGGAGGTTATCCAGTGAAGTGGAAAGGAAGGTTTTGAAAATCTTAGTTTTCAAAATAAGTAACCCAACTCACTTTTAAGGAAAATAATGATATAAATAAATAAAGTATTTTGAAAAGGAGTTTCTTAAGAAGTTTTCTTTGATTTAAAGTGTTAAAGGGATCAACCAAGTTATTATGTTTGCTTCTTCATATATGTATATATTAACATTGTAATGGACCCATAACTGTATTTTGGAAAATGGCAGAATAATCGACTAGGTTGACCCAGTAGTGAATATAAATTAAGTTAACTCCTAAATGAGTAGAATTGCATCTAGGTGGTCAGGAAGATCAGAATATAGGATGTTAAAATATTAAAGAAAAAGATATTGGCAGGGGCCAACAGGTTCTCAGTAAGCCCATGAAAACTGTGTATATGAAAAAGATATTGGCAGAGGCCAATAGGTTCATAGTCGGCCCATAAAAACTATGTATAATTGAAGATGTCAGAAAGATAGGTTCATAGTTAGCCCATGAAAACTATGATTTGATATTGGTAGGGGCCAATAGGTTTATAGTGAACCATGAAAAACTCTATCAGGATTAAGATATTGACAGATGCCAATTAGTTCCTAATCAACCTATGAAAACCAGGATAAGGTGTAAAGATATTGGAGTTACCAATAGGTACATAGTGATCCCATGAAAACTATGTAATTGGATAAGGATAGGGAGTCCTTAAACATTTTACCGGTTATTAATCAGCCCATGAAAACTATTAGGTTTATAATAACCCTAGGAACTGTAACTGTGATAGATAGTCAAAATGAATGGGGATGGGTAATCCAAAATTGATTCACTTGTTTTTCATATCATCATACTATATTATTTTAAACAACCATTGTGGATGCAGGGGCACAGCATATGGTTTATAAAAGTTTTAAGATACTAGTGAGGGGAAAACCCGTTCCCCTAGGTGGCGTGGTCTCACTAGATATCTAAATGGTTTGAGATTGCAGATTATTATTCATATCAGGCTTTATGTCTGGCTCGAAGTTTATGTTTTCCCCTAAACCTCTTCGGCATTCATTGATTTTGAGTAGTTTGAGAGTTGAGGTTTTCAAGTACCTCATTAGACGAATAAAGCTTCTAAAGACATGCAGGAGGTGTGATAGCTATTTAGAGTTCTCTTTTATTTTGATTCCGCTGTTTTGTTTGTAATGGCAAAGTTGTTATATTGTCTGTATATACTTTGATCATCCAAGGAGGCATCTTCATATGTCGCTCTTGGCGTATGTTGTAATAAATATATTTATTCTAAACATAGTTAACAATTATGGGATTATGTATTGAATTGGTGATTTGAAATGGAATGTGATCTTATTTGATGTCTTATAATTTTTTTCCATATTCATGTGTTTTTATGTATTAATGTATTTAACACCGCTGTTAGCGCAAAAATTGGTCACAAACACCCAAATGTAAATGAAAGCACCAACTAGCAGTCACAGATAATAGATAGAATGTATGTAGAGAGTAATAATATGAAGAACAGTCAAAATTAAAATGAAAGCAGTAGAGAACAACAGATTTTGTAGTGGTTCGTCTAACTCCGGCCTACGTCCACTCCAGAAGTTTTCTTTTTATTACGGTAATAATCAATTACAGTTACAATACTATAGAGTAGTCCTCGCCTTAGAAAATAAAAAACCAGAGAGCCGAAGGAAGATCCATTTTATGAATCCCCTCATGCTGTATTTATAGGCAAATCTCGAGTTACTGGGCTTCCTGAGTGTTGAATATGCGCTTTGCGCTTATATGATTTTTGTTTGATGATAATAAACATATATACATTCGTTTAAATGTATTTGTTAATATACTATTCTATTTTTCACAGTTTAAATAAATATTTGTTGAATAAAATAAATTACACAGAATTTGAATTCAAACAGATATTTTATTCAAATAAATATTTATTACACTTTTGAATAGTACAATTTCAAGCTCTCACTATAACTATACAACTTTGATTACAATTACATCACATTTCATATTTACAATTCACCTCACTACATATCACTCACACTCGTATTTATCTTCAACTTCATTCTAGTTTTAATCCAGCATCTGAGAAATCTGCAAAAATATAAACTAACGCAGTAAAATTGAAAAAGAAATATTTTTGCAATTCAAAAATAAAAGATAATTTTTGAAAATATGATTTGCCTCAGGTTATTTGGGTTGTTCGTCATAATTTAAATTTGAATTCATCATACACGAACAACTTGTGACATACACAGTGTATTACTGTATATGCCACAAGGCTGTGCACGCCGATATATACACTTGATTGATTTACAGGGACAGGTGAGCACAGGTCAAACCCAAATGAAAAACCGGGTTCAACTCACGTGCAATAACATAAAAATCACGACTCGAGCACAAGGTCAAACCCGAGGTTTTTTTAAAAAAAACTGGATTCAACACAGTGCAGGTCACAAGTCAACTAAAGTGCAACAAGTATTGCAGTAATGAATGCATCTCATATACAACATCAAAGCCAGTGCCGACATGAACAGAAGTCAAGTAAAATGAAACATACAAAATGCCAAGTAAAGTTCATGTAAAACCGACCAGAGAAGCCATATGCAGCAAACAACAATAAAGTCGACGTTCACAGTGAAGAAACCAAGTGCAGACCACAAAGACTCAATACTCAATGCATGCAACAATGTGCACAGGCCAGAAACAACAACTCAATGCAACAGTGAAGCTACTGCACAGCAACATGAATGAAGATACAGGGAAGAGACATGTACACATGGGAAGTTACCCAAAACAGACTGCACAAATTCAAGACAGCACCAAAGATTCAGCAGTGGCACATGACCACCAAGCAGTGACATTTCATGTGAATCAAGTGACCAACCAGAAGTACAACATGACCAAAAGTATATAGTAATGCAACATGGAGTGTGCAAGTGCAATTCGAATTGACAAAACAGTTTCAAGTTACAACAAGCAGTTGCAACATGGCAAACAGAGACATATGTATATGAAGTGACAATTCGAGCAACAGTTCGTGTATGCATCAGTAACCGAGCAAACAAAATCAATAATACAACAGTGACAAACATCATATGGAAATGCCCAACACAAATGACCAGAGACGAAGGCTACAAGATGAGCGAAGAAATTCACGAAACCAAAAATTTACGCAGAAGTCAAGTCAAATCAAATCGTGATGACCAAGGCAACTAGATCAAACCAAAAATGCCAGCAAAAATCGAAGTTGAACAAGTCAGAATTAAATACCGTGGTGGCCAAGCAAAGCCATGACCATCAATATACGTTTTTGATCAAGTCAGAAAACATCTCAATCATTGAAACAAAATCAAGTGGCCGTGATGAATAATATGACAAATTCAAATGATTTTATACGAACGCAAAATTAGGATTTTGAATCCTATATAAACCCTAGGATCATCATCGGCAAATTCATTCGAGTTCGAGCATAACAAAGAACAAGTCATCCAACTCGAATCACGATCGAGTTTAAGCATCAACCCAGTAAAGCAAAAAGATAAAATTACATACCGAAGCAAGGAGTCAAACTCGATCGAACAACGAAGCAGCCGAAGAGAGCAACGAGAGAAGGTCAAAGCTACTCGCGCATCATTACTCAAACATAAAGGCGGCAGCTTCAAACCCTAATTTGGATCAGGGACGAAGCCCTAAATTTGCAAGAGGAACAGAGCGGCCATTTTCACAAAGAAGCAAAGAAACGTACAGAGCAAAATAAAAAAGGAATGGGCTAGTGAAAGAAAACAAAGAGGCCGGCCTATTTTCTTAAAGAGTTTTAATTAAGGGTTTTAAAATTAGGGTTATCTGTTTATTTGTCTTTTAATTGTTGTTTTTATTTTTTCAAGTCAAAGAATTTGTAAATCACCACCTAGGGATTAGGTCGTGTCAGATTGTCTAGTTAGAATTAGTTCAGTAAGCAGGGTGTGCGAGTTTGCAGAGCTCTATAGGCGGGAGCAGTATTTGCGAGTAATCAAAGCTCTATAGGTGGGAGCAGAGTTCGCGAGTAATCGAAGTTCTATTGTAGGCGGGAGCAGAGTTTGCGAGTAAACAAAACTCTATAGGCGGGAGCAGGGTGTGCGAGTCTAGTAGAGTGTTTGTGAGCGGGAGCAAATGTTTGCGAGTCTAGTAGAATGTTTGTGAGCGGGAGCAAATGTTTGCGAGTCTAGTAGAGTGTTTGTGAGCAGGAGCAAAAGGGTCTGCGAGTCTAGTAGAGTGTCTGTAAGCGTGATACTGTTTAATTCTAATAGAAATCTGTGAATGCAGCAGTAGGCAGGGGTTGCCGAAGCTGGGTAAATTTTGTGTGTGATTTACTTTTCAGCATATTTATTTTTGCATTTTGTTTCTGTGTTAAAAATCAAGAAAATTTGCTATAACCCTTTTCACCCCCCCTCTAGGGTTAATCTAGATCCTACAAGTGGTATCAGAGCCCGGTATTTTATTTTTTTTAACTCTAGAGTCATGAATTCACCAAATAATATTTTTGTTGAGGGTCGTTTCAATATTATTCCTTCTATTTTCGATGGAATAGATTTTTTGAATTGGAAATTGGAAATTGAAAATGGAATTTTATTTAAAATCTGTTAATATTAAATGTTGGGATATTATTGAAACTGGGTGTGATTTAACAAATAAAGAAATTATCTCGATTAATGCTCTTGCTATGCATATATTATATTCTCATATTAATCGTGATAATTTTTATTTCGTCTCTCATTGTGAAAATGCACAGAAAATTTGGAAAATTCTCGATGCAATATATGGTGCAAAAGTCAACAGCAATGAGAAGTCCTCCACAACCGACTCAGTTAAAGAAATATGCTTAACAGGATTGGTAAATAGCAGTTGTGATGAGGAGGATGATGATGGAGCAGCCAAGCTGGCATTATTAATGAAGAATTCAAAAAGGAAATTTGCAGCCACGTGGAATAAAAGCGATAGCAGTGAAAGTGAGAAAGCAGATATGTGCCTTCATGGGAATATAACCGATAGCGACGACGACGAGCCAAGCAAGGTATCAAAACTTACTCACTCTGAATTACTTATTTATTTCCACGAAGTGAATGGCTGTTTTGAACGACTTAGGGAAAAATACGCTAAACTTGAATCACAAAAAGACACTTTGATAGAATTAAATGAACAACTTGACCAATTAGTTAAAACCTATCAAAGTAGGATCCCTAAGTGTGATAAGTGTCCAACATTTGAAGAAGAAATTAAGAAATCAGAAATTAAAATGAAATCACTTGGAAATGAAATTCTGATTTTAAAAATTGAAAATACTAGAAGAGAGAATTCTATTAAAAAGTGCACACAATTGTTAAACGAAAATGAATCTCTCAAAATACAAGTCCAACAATTGTCAACGACTTTAGAAAAATTTTCCAAAAGTGAAAAATCGTTGAATATGTTAATAGGAAAACAAACTGTCAATATTAATAAACAAGGACTTGGATATAGTCACTCTGAATATGTTAGAAATGAGATTAATCAAGAAAATTCAATGTGCACGATTTGTAGAAAATATGGACACAATCACAATAATTGTTGGTATAGACCCAAACATGTGAAAACTATACCGATTTGGGTTCCAAAAGGCACAAATATAAAATCTTTGAAAGTCAAACAAATTTGGGTGCCAAAAGGAACATATATAAATAGTTTTGGGTCTCCACAAACATATGTTTCATATTTTGCCACTAACAATCATGGACCTATAAAAACAAATAGGTCACATAAATCTTTCATCGTGTAGGTGTGGTGGCAGGCTAAGGAACAACAACAGTGTTCTCTGGATTTTGGCTGTTCCAGAAACACAACGGGCGACAAAGCAAAGTTCCTTAGCCTAGTATAAAGGTGACAGAATCATAATGGGCAATCACGAAAAATTATCGTAAAGGTAAAACAGGTAAAATTGTTTTTAACGATATATTAAATGTGATTATCTGCACCATACTCTAAATTAAAATCAGTCAATATTGAGATGAACAAAAGATGATGATTTTGATGACTTTTTCAAAATATTGACCAACCGTCTTTAAATAGAATTACTTGGAGTAATTATGATGGTTGACTGATTCGGACTTAATTGATATGATTCTTTTGACTTGTTCTTATTTATGACCTTGATTTATGATGACCAATCAGATTTTCAACTTTGAACTAATCCATATAAATTTGTTCGGTCAAATGATGGTATTTGATTACTCATGCTACACGTAGATATATTTTGGTCACTGCTTGTAAATTTGCACGATTTCAAATTTCATGTGAAAGCTGTTAAAAAGGATTTTTTGAAATTGTTGAAACTTTATGAAATTGTTGAAACTTCAAGAAATTGTTTTGAAATAATAATGAAGTTTTAATGACTGTTGATAGTTGTTCATCCTATGGTTTCTGAAATTAACACTATGATATTTGTTTGAGTGTTAACACGGCTTCAATTCAAATTCAAAAGAATGATGTTAAGTTTGAAATTCTTGGTGCACACTTCATGGTTCAACGAGTGAATATTGAGTGAAATTTAATTTCAGATGCAGATTACACTGGTAATATAGTTGATAGAAAAATTACTAGTGGAACGTGATTAATTTTTGAAACATTCATTTGCTGCATCGTTTTTTTTTTTCAAAGAAAATATCTGCATATTTTCACTTGAAATAATTTTCAAATAGCAGAAAATTTTCTTATAAAACCCCCTCGAGAAAATCATGTTTGACCATATTTACAGATTAATCATTTTTGAAAAATTGATTTTATAATTTTTGAATTTGATTTTAAATGACAAATTTTGACTAATCTGACTCCCTTTGATTATCGAAAAGATGAATAGTGATTGAAAAAGAGATGAGTGGTGATATTTATCATATATTATAACTTGAGAAAGTATAATTAGAAAATTTCTTTAGAATTTCATAACAAGAGTTATAAAAAAAAAATTGTTGGGTAAAAATTCTATTACCATTTCTATTTCTATCATCTTTCTATCGACCTTCACTCATCAAGATCATATTTAGTATGTAAATTTGTGGTAGTTTACAAAGGAAATCATTTGTTCTTCAATATCTTTAAATCTGTGAAGGAAATTATTTGTGCTTCAATTTATTATATTTAGCAATAAAAATAAATATCCAAAGTATTCACTCTCATTTAAAAGTCGTCACGGTTATGCATGGGTGAATTACTTGGATTTTTGATTATGTGCTTCCATGCTCATTTAAAAGTCCTCACGGTTATGCATGCATGGAACGCATATCAAAATTAATTGATTCAAATAGACAAGTTGATTCTAATCCCATTTAAAAGTCCTCACGGTCATGCGTGGTTAGAAGATACATGATTTCATTTTTTAAATAAAAATTGTGAATACTACTAATCTCATTTAAAAGTCCTAACGGTTATGCATGGTTAGTAGATATTGAAATTTCCTGAAATAAATATACCACAAATAGACAGAATTGTATGATTTTTGATGATTTTATCCCCATCACTTCTGAAAGTGGAATATGCGCTTAACAAGGGTAATTATGATTTTTTGTTTGACTTTTATTGAAATTTGATATTTATATTCAATTGAGTTAAATGTTTGGTTCATGTCTGTCACTTCATCCCTATTTTTATAACACTGTTATTCTTTTGCTGATAACAAAAGGGGGAGAGAAAAGTTAAGATTTTGTCAAATAGAATCAAGCAAAGGTCAAATAATTTTCAATTTGCATATAGGCTCATTTACATATTTTTATTTGTATGCATATATATAGGGGGAGTATTGTGTAGAGAGGGAGCATTCAAATAGGGGGAGCAAATTGAACGATCAAATACATTTAATACATTCAAAATCTTAAATATATGTTTGTTATCATCAAAAGGGGGAGATTATTGAATATGCGCTTTGCGCTTATATGATTTTTGTTTGATGATAATAAACATATATACATTCGTTTAAATGTATTTGTTAATATACTATTCTATTTTTCACAGTTTAAATAAATATTTGTTGAATAAAATAAATTACACAGAATTTGAATTCAAACAGATATTTTATTCAAATAAATATTTATTACACTTTTGAATAGTACAATTTCAAGCTCTCACTATAACTATACAACTTTGATTACAATTACATCACATTTCATATTTACAATTCACCTCACTACATATCACTCACACTCGTATTTATCTTCAACTTCATTCTAGTTTGAATCCAGCATCTGAGAAATCTGCAAAAATATAAACTAACGCGGTAAAATTGAAAAAGAAATATTTTTGCAATTCAAAAATAAAAGATAATTTTTGAAAATATGATTTGCCTCAGATTATTTGGGTTGTTCGTCATAATTTAAATTTGAATTCATCATACACGAACAACTTGTGACATACACAGTGTATTACTGTATATGCCACAAGGCTGTGCACGCCGATATATACACTTGATTGATTTACAGGGACAGGTGAGCACAGGTCAAACCCAAATGAAAAACCGGGTTCAACTCACGTGCAATAACATAAAAATCACGACTCGAGCACAAGGTCAAACCCGAGGTTTTTTTTAAAAAAAAAAACTGGATTCAACACAGGGCAGGTCACAAGTCAACTAAAGTGCAACAAGTATTGCAGTAATGAATGCATCTCATATACAACATCAAAGCCAGTGCCGACATGAACAGAAGTCAAGTAAAATGAAACATACAAAATGCCAAGTAAAGTTCATGTAAAACTGACCAAAGAAGCCATATGCAGCAAACAACAATAAAGTCGACGTTCACAGTGAAGAAACCAAGTGCAGACCACAAAGACTCAATATTCAATGCATGCAACAATGTGCACAGGCCAGAAACAACAACTCAATGCAACAGTGAAGCTACTGCACAACAACATGAATGAAGATACAGGGAAGAGACATGTAGACATGGGAAGTTACCCAAAACAGACTGCACAAATTCAAGACAGCACCAAAGACTCAGCAGTGGCACATGACCACCAAGCAGTGACATTTCATGTGAATCAAGTGACCAACCAGAAGTACAACATGACCAAAAGTATATAGTAATGCAACATGGAGTGTGCAAGTGCAATTCGAATTGACAAAACAGTTTCAAGTTACAACAAGCAGTTGCAACATGGCAAACAGAGACATATGTATATGAAGTGACAATTCGAGCAACAGTTCGTGTATGCATCAGTAACCGAGCAAACAAAATCAATAATACAACAGTGACAAACATCATATGGAAATGCCCAACACAAATGACCAGAGACGAAGACTACAAGATGAACGAAGAAATTCACGAAACCAAAAATTTACGCAGAAGTCAAGTCAAATCAAATCGTGATGACCAAGGCAACTAGCTCAAACCAAAAATGCCAGCAAAAATCGAAGTTGAACAAGTCAGAATTAAATACCGTGGTGGCCAAGCAAAGCCGTGACCATCAATATACGTTTTTGATCAAGTCAGAAAACATCTCAATCATTGAAACAAAATCAAGTGGCCGTGATGAATAATATGACAAATTCAAATGATTTTATACGAACGCAAAATTAGGATTTTGAATCCTATATAAACCCTAGGATCATCATCGGCAAATTCATTCGAGTTCGAGCATAACAAAGAACAAATCATCCAACTCGAATCACGATCGAGTTTAAGCATCAACCAAGTAAAGCAAAAAGATAAAATTACATACCGAAGCAAGGAGTCAAACTCGATCGAACAACGAAGCAGCCGAAGAGAGCAACGAGAGAAGGTCAAAGCTACTCGTGCATCATTAATCAAACATAAAGGCGGCAGCTTCAAACCCTAATTTGGATCAGGGACGAAGCCCTAAATTTGCAAGAGGAACAAAGCGGCCATTTTCACAAAGAAGCAAAGAAACGTACAGAGCAAAATAAAAAAGGAACGGGCTAGTGAAAGAAAACAAAGGGGCCGGCCTATTTTCTTAAAGAGTTTTAATTAAGGGTTTTAAAATTAGGGTTATCTGTTTATTTGTCTTTTAATTGTTGTTTTTATTTTTTCAAGTCAAAGAATTTGTAAATCACCACCTAGGGATTAGGTCGTGTCAGATTGTCTAGTTAGAATTAGTTCAGTAAGCAGGGTGTGCGAGTTTGCAGAGCTCTATAGGCGGGAGCAGTATTTGCGAGTAATCAAAGCTCTATAGGTGGGAGCAGAGTTCGCGAGTAATCGAAGTTCTATTGTAGGCGGGAGCAGAGTTTGCGAGTAAACAAAACTCTATAGGCGGGAGCAGGGTGTGCGAGTCTAGTAGAGTGTTTGTGAGCGGGAGCAAATGTTTGCGAGTCTAGTAGAATGTTTGTGAGCGGGAGCAAATGTTTGCGAGTCTAGTAGAGTGTTTGTGAGCAGGAGCAAAAGGGTCTGCGAGTCTAGTAGAGTGTCTGTAAGCGTGATACTGTTTAATTCTAATAGAAATCTGTGAATGCAGCAGTAGGCAGGGGTTGCCGAAGCTGGGTAAATTTTGTGTGTGATTTACTTTTCAGCATATTTATTTTTGCATTTTGTTTCTGTGTTAAAAATCAAGAAAATTTGCTATAACCCTTTTCACCCCCCCCTCTAGGGTTAATCTTGATCCTACACTGAGTAGTCCGGGCCCATCAAGGCCATAGCCAAGCCACACTTTCCACTCCGACCGCACCATGCCGAACGGCCTATGCCGAGCCATAATGCCGAATGACCTTGCCGACCCACCATGTCGATCCACAATGTCGACCCGCCACCTTATGCCGAGCGGCATTTGCCGAACAACCACCTTATGCCGAGCGGCATCTGCCGAACCACTGCCTTATGCCGAGCGGCATATGCCAAGCGACCCACAATGCCAAGCGACCCTCGATGCCGAGCAATCCACGATGCCGAGTGACCCACGATGTCGAGCGACCCACGATGCCGAGCGATCCACGATGCCGAGCGACATGTGCTGATGAAGTATGCCGAGTGGCATGTGCTGAGTGAAGTATGCCGAGCGGCACGTGCAGAGTGAAGTATGTCGAACGGCACGTGCTGAGTGAAGTATGTCGAGCGGCACGTGCTGAGTGAAGTATGTCGAGCGGCACATGCTGAGTGAAGTATGCCGAGCGACACTTATGACGAGCGACAACGCCGATCACCCTTACTTCTTGACTGAGCCGTCCATGCCGAACGACCCACAACTTCCAGACCGAACGACATATCCAAGTGGACTTCATCCTTTGAAACTGAACCCATCATATTCCAGCGTAGATAATCGTGAAGTTGGCTAAGTTGAATCCGCCTGTTTATGGCCTTGCAAAAAGGCGGGTTAATATTTGCTCCCCAAAACATGCCTTGCTATTGGAAGGTGTGTTTTGAATAGTCTCTATCCAGATATCCAAAGTCCATTCTACATTCGTTATCAACCATTCCATCCGAATCTGATAGTTTATTCCGTGACCATTCCAGGTAGTTATCCAATTTCGAATTCACCTCTTGGAAGTTAGAAATCGAATCCTACGATCTTTCCAGACCATTGACGGTCTCTTCAGACCCTTGCTAAGCTCGATCCAAACTTAACGATTGAACAGGCAGCTCATGTCGCGCTTCGAGGAAGCAACCTATCCCTTGCGCTCTGGTTCAGCGACCCTGAACATTAAGTGATGCCCTGATCCTCCTAGACTGGTGTCAGCCTCTCCAGGCTCTTACTGGATCCCATCATGTCACTCTTCGGTGAAGAGGAAACAACGTTGAGTGAGCCGATCCTGTCGCTCTCCGACAAAGCAGCGTCACTGCCTGCACTCCGGTTCAGTGTCCCTGAACATTAAGCGATATCATGATCCTCCTGGACCGATGTCAACCTCTCCGGGATCTTAAGGGATCCCATCCTGTCACACTCCGGTGAAGGGGAAACATCGTTGAGTGAGCCTATCTTGTCGCTCTATGGCGAAGCAGCGTCACTCCCTACACTCCGTTTTAGTGTCCCTGAATATTAAGCGATGTCATGGCCTAAATCCTTGGCCGATTACAGCCACTTCGGGCTCTTATCGAACCTCGATCCAATCACTCACTGGTGAATAGGGAACGACGTTAAGTGAGTTGATCATGTCGCTCTTCGGCGAAGCAACTTACTTCTTGCACTCCGGACCCCATCTCTCCGGCTAGGGTCATAAAGCGATTAATTTCAAATTGACTTCCAATATTCATTCTTTAACTCTCCGATCAAAGGTTTATTTTATGAAATTCAAGTTCATTTATTAATTTAAACTTCCAAGTGTTCAATCACAAACAAAGGAAAAATCTAGATACTGCCACTCTGGGCAGAGCGGTCTATTACCATCTCAGAGCATGCCTTGGGATCTCTCCGGTTCCCTTACATGTGTAAATGGAATAGCCGTTTTATTTTGAAATCAAACCTAAGAATTATGTAATCGACCAAAGTTCAAGTCCTGAACTTGGCCCGTGCCATCACGATCAATTGATGATAAGTCGTGATCCCGATCCAGGATTAGTTCTGTTGGGTGCATGCAGTAGTTGCTCAAGTCCTACGGCCGCTGTCCGATTTCTTACGTATTGTGGCAATCTATCACTTCTAACATGCACTTCCAACTCTGTCACGACCCGCCTTCTACTACCAGAAAATCACATCAACTTTAAGAAAGAAAGGGATAGAAAAGAGAATAGAAAGAAGAGAAGAAAGAAACAACACATCAGAATCTAACAGTGGAACGAATAAATTATATTAATCACATAATACTTTACATAGTATCATATACATCAGAGATACACAGCTAAAACAACACATACTAGACAGTTATAAACACCTGTCTAGTTATACAACTCGATACAATACAACTCAAAGACAACAACTCAGAGAACACACAGCGGAATACTCTATAGCTAAACGCAGAAGCCTCCTGCTCCATTTGCTCCTCCAGATTTCGTCAAGCCATCCTAAAATCCTAACCTGAATCCCTTGGCTACTCGTAAAAAATTTGAGTACCCAAGAGTTTAAGAAAAACAGAATAAACTCCGGGTCAGACATGGGTCTGGTGTGAGTAAACGAGTTAAAGTTGCTTAACTTTTAAAACCTTTGAAAAGAAAAGGTATCACGTAAGACTTTCCACTCATAAACATGGAAAAGTTTTTACCTTACGCTAACCAAAACATTTGATAGGAAATCCGATGATATTATAATAGGTCTAGGGTTTTCAAATAAATAAGAAATAGCCGAAATTGTTAGATGATTAAATTCCAGCTACTAGCCACAAAAGTGGGTAGTACAATCAAAACTGTTGGTACTTATTGGATTTTGGATTCCATACAATGGCAGGGCTACTGGGGTACCGTCCGTCACAGTATGTGGCCCAGATCACCGTACCGAGGATTACTCCCAATCCCCTGCAACACAAAGCCGGACCCGTTCCTTACTGAACAGTTCCAACTAAGACAACCCCGACGGTTGTACCTATTCAACCGTCCACACAGCCGAAATAAAAGGGACCTCTAGACAGGGGTAAATCTTACTCTCCAGTGGGTGCAACCCACGAAGCCTTGCTGCACCTCCTCTGTTTTAGCCATTCCCGGTTGATGAGGCTTGAGGTTACGATTACCTTTATAGGACATATCACTTAGAATGCTCATCGTCCACCTGACGATGTTCTGAAAGCATTCAATCCATACAAGTTCGTTCCGGGTTCGAACGAAACCGAAGGCATTATCTCGTTACACTCATTTTGGAATCACCCTCAGAGTTAACGACAATAACCCTTGCACTCTAATTCTCCATCTCGAATCTATAAGGACTATTCCGTCAAACTCATTACGGAATCACCCATAGAGTTATACTGACGTATAGCCCTTACACCTCGAGTCTTCACTTGCTCCACTTTGACTCACGTCCTAACGTTATTTGGAATCGATGTGGTTTTCGGATATCCAAATATGGAAACTCGATCCCGGTCTCATCGAAATCCAAAGCGTGTCTTTTAGGTCCAAGTTATTTTAAAGGTTTTAAAACAATTCAATACAATATCTATATACACGCAGATAGATAAATCACATATCAATAATCGATGATCAGCATTATCAAATAACAGGTAATCCACATTATCAATATCATAATAGATAATCCATATATCAACATCCAAATTGATAATCTATATCACAATCCAATCAAACATCCATACCACACAACCATACTTATCTCATTACTGAGATCACAAAGCATTCAAGACAATCAATGTCATCCAATCATTCATAAGCAATGATTCACTCATACCACAATATAATTAATTTAAAATGAATTAAATTAACTATTTCTAATTAATTTAAAGTGAATTAAATTAATTACCTAATCACTTAATTAATTTAAAATTAATTAAATTAATTACCTTCATCACAATAAATCTTGCTTAAATAAACATTAATTAAATCAATTAATTAATCATAATCAACCTTGATTAATTAACTCTTAATAAAGTAATTAATCCTTAATTATCTTCATTAATCATATCAATTAATGAACCTTAATTAATTAATCATGCTTAGATTAATTGCTTTTAATTAATCCACTTAAATACAGTAATTAATTATTCTTAATTACTTCTTAATTACTTCATAAATTCATTGATTTATTACACCAAGTAATAAACCTTTAATTACTTTAACAAGTAATTACCTATTTAAAATTACTTCTCCATCAGTAATTTACCTAACTCAATTACCTCTGTAATTTATCAATTACTTATCTTAAGTACTTAACCTTATCAAAACTTTATTAAGTAATAATACTTAATCATTTATCAAGTGACTATATTTAATCAATTAACAAATTAATTAATTTACTTGATCAAACTCATCTCATAAACAAAATTGAGTAATTCATCCTTAATTACTCATTAACTCAAATTAATCTTCAATTATTAGATTAATTATCTCCAACTATTAATTAATAAACCTTAATTATTAATCAATCCTTTAATACAAAGTAATTAATCACTAATTACTTTTATAATTAATTAATTAAACTTAATTAACTAATTAATTAACTCTTAATCATTAATTATTAAACTTAATTATTAATTAACAATCTTAATTACAAATTAATTAATCCATAAATAAAATTAATTGATTCTTAATTACAATTAATTAACCTTAAATAAAAATAGTTAATTAATTCTTAATTAACTTTCATTATGAATTAATAACCCTTAATTATTAATTAAGAAAACCCAATTAAAACTTAATAAAACCTTTATTAATTCATTAATTTTAATTAACTCTTATTTACTTAGTTAATAAGTAATTACAATTTAACTAATCATTTGTCATTAATTAAATCATCATCTTAGTTAATAGTTAATTAAATAATTAATTATACTTAATTGATTACTTAATTAACCCCTTTTAAAATAATAATTAAATAAATTAGTTAACTTAAAATTCTTTAATTAATCAACTAATTACAAATTATAAATACTTAATTATTATTTAAGATAAAATATTATCTTAAATAAATCTTGAAATCTTTACTTAACTTAATTCTTTAATTAAATTAAAGTATAAAGAAATCATTAATTACTTCCCTTAATTATTAATTAACAATTCTAATTTCAAGTTCATAATTTATCTTAATCTCTAATTGTAAATTAATAAATTATTTCCACTAATTTAAATAAAACATTTACTTAAATTCTCTTTATATTCCAAAATAAAATTTGAAATAATGTTAAGATTGTTACTTAAGTTATTTAAAACATTATACAAGTTATTTATAAAACAATTAAATTCAAGGCAAGCTTTTTAATTTAATTTAAACTATTTAAAGATAAAACTTATTTTATATTTAAAGTAAATATCAGGTTAAACATTAATTTGGGTTCAACCCATATATATTCTTGAATTCAAGTACAAGTGCATCTTCTTTTTAAAACAAAACTGCCCTCTTTTAAAATTAAAAACTGTTTTAATTTAAAAATCAAAAACCGTTAAAACAATTAGTTCCCTGCAAATCAAAACACCTGAACCCACGCGAGTTTCCCGAGCCACATCCAAATGTTCTCGAGCTATTCCCCGAGTCTTCTCCCTTATTACCCTAGCTATACCCAGTACCCAACAAACAAAACCCAAAGGTTCTGACACCCACCCCCTCTCGTGCAACCTGCACCGTTGCCGGACCCTCTCTGGTCATCGGCGAACCCACCGCCGAGTCACTCCAGCCTCCACGACCCACCAAACCTCAAAATTCATCCCAATTCAAAATCGAGCATTCCAGGTGAATCTGAACCTAACACTATCATCAGAACTTCCCAAAATCATCACCTCCGGTCGATGATATCCACTACAACTCCGGCCATTGGCTACTGACCCACCGCACTTCCTTCCCCAAAAATTTCTCCAAGCTCGATGCGGTTATGATGTTGCGGTGAGCAATTTCCCAGTAAGAACCCAAACTAGGTTTACAACCAAATTTAGACAAAATCAAGCATTACAATGATTTAAAAATTCTTCAACTATTTTTCCTATACTCTCTGATGTATACACTAACTCCATGAAGAATTTCAAGCAATCCAAATATAGGGATCATCAGTTAGAGATCAAAACCCAATTTGCAGTAAAACCCAAATTACTCACTAAATACTTTCTTATAAACTTGGATTTTTATCTTAAAAATCTTTATTTTCAAAATGCACTCGAATTTGGATCCTGAAACAACAATTCAGGATATTTAAATTTTTGACATATTTGAAATTTTATATGTAAATCATGTTTTCCAGTGAAACATTGCTAAATAAAAATTTAAACTATTTTTAAAATTTGAGTCTTGTTAAAATTCATAACTTTTGTTTAGAAACTAATTTCTAAAATAAATCATAGAAGTAGGAATTGTTTTATGAATATATATCATGTTTGTAAGTTTTGAAGTTATTCATTTGTCTGATACAATTCAGGCATGCTCAACAATTCCCATCATTTTTCTATGTATAACTATGTTCTAAAATTCCTAAAATCATCATGCAAGCATTACCTACAAACTTACATTATAGATCTACTTCAGCCATATATCCATGCATCATATTCTTGCTAGCAGATTTCAAACAGGGGTTTGAATATTGGAACAGGGTACTTCAAAATTTGCAGAGAAACACTCAGTAAATTGACATATAGATATGCATGCAGATCAAAACATCAACACAATAATTTGTAAGCAACACCTATTAGTTACTAACTTTAAATTTTAAAAAGTTTACTCACTTTATTTATGAAGTGGAGAGCCTCGTGAAGAAGAGCAGGAAATTGCAAAAGAATTAAACTTGAAACTGAAGCCTTTGAAACAGCAATGCTTCATGTTTGCATTTGAAAAACTTGGAAACATTTAAGCTTGAGCTTTAGAAACTGAAGCCTTGAGACTTGCATGCATTAGAAGCTTGAGGTATACATGAATTGGAGGCTTGCATCAGATTCTTGAAATCATGATGCAGAATTTGTTGCACTTGCCTTTAGTTTTTGAGAGTAAACTGCAGATATGCAGTTTTGTTTTGGAGGAAATGATAACAGGCTTTGAGCATAAAGGTTTCGATTCATGTATTTCTGGCTTGGATTTTGTTTGAGGAAAGTTCAAGTATGGTTTCAGATTTTGGTTTAGAGGAGTAAATGCAGATTTTGATTTAAGAAAAACTGTAGGCATGCAGTTAGATTTGCACACAATAATGCAGGTAAACAAATTCCCATATTTTGTTTTAGAGGATTGTTTTGAATTGAGGAATGTTTTCTGATTTTAGAATGAGTGAAAGTTGTAAGGACATTTTAATTTTTCTTAGGAATGAATCAAAAAGTTAAAGAAAAAGGTAATGGAGGAAGATGGTGATTATATAGGATAAATTTCATATTTTAATAAAAATAAAAGAAAATACAAATATTATGACACTTGTCTCTATTTACACAAATGGTTTACACTTGTTAATAAAGTGTTTTAAAAGTAAACACTTGTCAATATTAATTTCTATTCTAATTTTAAAGAAATTTAGAAGCATTTTAAAATTATTCTCCTAATTACTAATGTGTTTCTTAAATTTAAAAAAATGCTTTTCTTATTAAATATCAAATAAACAAATACATTTACACAAGTATGCTTAATTTATATATGTACAATCTTTGAAAAGAACATGAAATAAAAATCAATTATAATTTAAATAAAGTTATATACAATATTTCAAACTTATTTTAAATACTATTTTTAAAAAAACTTTGTATTCATTTTATTAAATAAACACAAATCAAATTTGTTTAGATAAATATTTATAAAAGAAAAATAAAACAAAATATTATTTCTAATTAAAATATTATCTATATATTTTAAAACCAAACTATATTGTTATTCTATTTTAAGATGTATGTATTTCTTTGAATTTCAAATTTATATTTATTTCAAAGTCAAATTAAAAAAAATCAAATCTAAAATAAATTTAAATAAATACAAACATCTATTTTTAAATAAGCTCGTTATTTATTACCAATAATAAATCCTATTTTGAAATCAATTTAAAATACACAGATTTAAATATACAGATATAAATGTATTTAAACACACTTATAAATTTTGAAAACAAAAAATCAATTTAGAATTTATTTATACAATAAAATAATTATTCTTAATATAAAACCAATTTATAACCATAATTAAAATATTACTTGATTAATCATCTTTGAAAATAACAATTTATCAATTCAAATAATTTAAATTAAGAGATTATCAGCATTTTAAACTCCTGGAAATTCCGGGATATTACAATCCTCCCCCCTTAACAGAATTTCGTCCTCGAAATTTAAAAAGAAGATAATCCACAGTTTTACTTTATTTTATTCCAACCAATACAAACATTCATAACAGCCATACACTATCAATCAAACAAACAATTTCATCCAAACAACCAATTCAATCAAACAACACTAGCTATCCGGACACAGATCCAGATAAACTTCCTAAAATATCTCGAGTTTCCCCAGTTCATACATAGGGATACTTGCTCTACTAAACCCAAACTAGCTATACTTATAAGCTATTGAGTTCCCACTCAGCTAGATCTAAAATCTACACAAAATACCAGACCATAGACAAGTCTGATCAACAACTAAAACCTCACAAAACTACTGGTCTCAAAAACCAGTGATGGCCAAACACGTACTCCCTCAGAGACACGTGAAATAATTTGAATTCCAGCCTTCCAAACTGGCAATTCAACTCTTCAAACCAAAGCACCGATCTCTACAAAAACTCAGAAGAATCCAATATACTAGGAGATCACCAAAACTTATTGCTCCCTTTACTAGAGAATACCTTAACAACATCGAAGTTTCCAACTTCGAATTCTAAATTCTTCCGTTACTTAGCCTCAAAACTTTACCCGATGATCTGGGCTGCCAACAGATCCTTCCTAATCAGTTCAACCTTCGCTGATGCTTCTACAAACAAACTGGATCAACTCAACAAACTGATTCTCACAAGATCAATCCAAAAATCAAAACCAAACTTTACTATCAATAGAAGAAAACAACTTCTCCCATCTGGAAAAAAAAAACAGAACAGAATCACTCGCCAACTTGCCTCAAATTCTGAAAAATAAATTCAGAAGAAAACTCTCTAGTCCAAAATACTGAAAAATCCAGTTGCTTCTACACAAGAACAACAGTCACCATGCTTCCGCTGCACAATTCTGATCTGGAGCAGATGAAAATGCCGTCAAAAGAACACAAGCACCGACCAAACATCACATCTCGGAAATAAGGCTTATCAGAAATTCCAAGAGATACAGAGCTGCTTCACCAAACCATCAACTTAGGAGACAACCTTCTACCCAACTGAATCACCGGTATCACACCTGACATAAAGTCAATACAGAACTCAAACTCCAATGCAGGCAAACTCTAACTTCCTGAAGATATATCCAGAAAAATCTTCAGCAATCCCAAAACTCCTACATCCTCTAGAAATGCCACAAATCCAAGCAAAGACTGTCTAAAATAATCTTCCAAACCATCGCAAGTCACTTTTGCGATCAAACTAATCCAATATCCAAGATACTGTTCTCTCTATACCAAACAGAACAGCTTAAACTTGACCAACTAATCCATCTAAGAAACAGATCCCCACTGTTGTTTCTGAATTCCACCTCCAGGAAATGCTAAGCCAAAAAGATCTTCCTGCTGAAACACAGAACACTCCCGAGCTGTAGTGCTAACACAGATGTCAAAGACTTCTTATCCAGAGTTCTTTGAGAAACTCGGACCTCCAACTAAAAACATACATCCTGCTGAACTCAGCTACAACACCTGAAACAGACATATTTCCTTAAACTTGTTCCAAAGAAAACATCTTTGGAGACATCCATAGTCACTGCATCTCATCACGCAGCTACTACTTCCTGAGATTGCCAAGATATCATCACTTACTTCTGCCTAACCGACAGATCCAAATTCTGAAAAATCCGCTCTCACGAGCGCAACCAAACTTATACTTCAAAGATGAACTCCGAACCTTAACAGGTTTCCTTCAGAAGTCAATGAAGTCCTTACACCAAACTGCAAAGATTACTCGAGACGGTATTAGGTCTACAGTCTCGACAGATACACTTCCAACCTCCAACATTCAAACTCCAACCAATAGTAGTCGTGTTTCACACACCACTACCCCATCTACCTTCATAACATATGTCGGAAAAACCCGAACAGGTAACCCAACAGATAGGTAGAAATAGATATATATATATAACTATATATATATATAGTTATATATAAAAATTACAAGTACGCTCTCTCAAGAAAGACACCACTACAGAGCCTAGGTATTCACTCAACCTAACGCTCTGATACCAACTGTCACGACCCGCCTTCTACTACCAGAAAATCGCATCATCTTTAAGAAAGAAAGGGATAGAAAAGAGAATAGAAAGAAGAGAAGAAAGAAACAACACATCAGAATCTAACAGCGGAACGAATAAATTATATTAATCACATAATACTTTACATAGTATCATATACATCAGAGATACACAGCTAAAACAACACATACTAGACAGTTATAAACACCTGTCTAGTTATACAACTCGATACAATACAACTCAAAGACAACAACTCAGAGAACACATAGCGGAATACTCTATGGCTAAATGCAGAAGCCTCCTGCTCCATTTGCTCCTCCAGATTTCGTCAAGCCATCCTAAAATCCTAACCTCAATCCCTTGGCTACTCGTAAAAAATTTGAGTACCCAAGAGTTTAAGAAAAACAGAATAAACTCCGGGTCAGACATGGGTCTAGAGTGAGTAAACGGGTTAAAGTTGCTTAACTTTTAAAACCTTTGAAAAGAAAAGGTATCACGTAAGACTTTCCACACATAAACATGGAAAAGTTTTTACCTTACGCTAACCAAAACATTTGATAGGAAATCCGATGATATTATAATAGGTCTAGGGTTTTCAAATAAATAAGAAATAGCCGAAATTGTTACATGATTAAATTCCAGCTACTAGCCACAAAAGTGGGTAATACAATCAAAACCGTTGGTACTTATTGGATTTGGATTCCATACAATGGCAGGGCTACTGGGGTACCGCCCGTCACAGTACGTGGCCTAGATCACCGTACCGAGGATTACTTTCAATCCCCTGCAACACAAAGCCGGACCCGTTCCTTACTGAACAGTTCCAAATAAGACAACCCCGACGGTTGTAGCTATTCAACCGTCCACACAGCCGAAATAAAAGGGACCTCTAGACAGGGGTAAATCTTACTCTCCAGTGGGTGCGACCCACGAAGCCTTGCTGCACCTCCCCTGTTTTAGCCATTCCCGGTTGATGAGGCTTGAGGTTACGATTACCTTTATAGGACATATCACTTAGAATGCTCATCGTCCACCTGACGATGTTCTGAAAGCATTCAATCCATACAAGTTCGTTCCGGGTTCGAACGAAACCGAAGGCATTATCTCGTTACACTCATTTTGGAATCACCCTCAGAGTTAACGACAATAACCCTTGCACTCTAATTCTCCATCTCGAATCTATAAGTACTATTCCGTCAAACTCATTACGGAATCACCTACAGAGTTATACTGAGGTATAGCCCTTACACCTGAGTCTTCACTTGCTCCACTTTGACTCACGTCCTAACGTTATTTGGAATCGGTGTGGTTTTCGGATATCAAAATATGGAAACCCGATCCCGGTCTCATCGAAATCCAAAGCGTGTCTTTTAGGTCCAAGTTGTTTTAAAGGTTTTAAAACAATTCAATACAGTATCTATATACACACAGATAGATAACTCACATATCAATAATCGATGATCAGCATTATCAAATAACAGGTAATCCACGTTATCAATATCATAATAGATAATCCATATATCAACATCCAAATTGATAATCTATATCACAATCCAATCAAACATCCATACCACACAACCATACTTATCTCATTACTGAGATCACAAAGCATTCAAGACAATCAACGTCATCCAATCATTCATGAGCAATGATTCACTCATACCACAATATAATTAATTTAAAATGAATTAAATTAACTATTTCTAATTAATTTAAAGTGAATTAAATTAATTACCTAATCACTTAATTAATTTAAAATTAATTAAATTAATTACCTTCATCACAATAAATCTTGCTTAAATAAACATTAATTAAATCAATTAATTAATCATAATCAACCTTGATTAATTAACTCTTAATAAAGTAATTAATCCTTAATTATCTTCATTAATCATATCAATTAATGAACCTTAATTAATTAATCATGCTTAGATTAATTGCTTTTAATTAATCCACTTAAATACAGTAATTAATTATTCTTAATTACTTCTTAATTACTTCATAAATTCATTGATTTATTACACCAAGTAATAAACCTTTAATTACTTTAACAAGTAATTACCTATTTAAAATTACTTCTCCATCAGTAATTTACCTAACTCAATTACCTCTGTAATTTATCAATTACTTATCTTAAGTACTTAACCTTATCAAAACTTTATTAAGCAATAATACTTAATCATTTATCAAGTGACTATATTTAATCAATTAACAAATTAATTAATTTACTTGATCAAACTCATCTCATAAACAAAATTGAGTAATTCATCCTTAATTACTCATTAACTCAAATTAATCTTCAATTATTAGATTAATTATCTCCAACTATTAATTAATAAACCTTAATTATTAATCAATCCTTTAATACAAAGTAATTAATCACTAATTACTTTTATAATTAATTAATTAAACTTAATTAACTAATCAATTAACTCTTAATCATTAATTATTAAACTTAATTATTAATTAACAATCTTAATTACAAATTAATTAATCCATAAATAAAATTAATTGATTCTTAATTACAATTAATTAACCTTAAATAAAAATAGTTAATTAATTCTTAATTAACTTTCATTATAAATTAATAACCCTTAATGATTAATTAAGAAAACCCAATTAAAACTTAATAAAACCTTTATTAATTCATTAATTTTAATTAACTCTTAATTACTTAGTTAATAAGTAATTACAATTTAACTAATCATTTGTCATTAATTAAATCATCATCTTAGTTAATAGTTAATTAAATAATTAATTATACTTAATTGATTATTTAATTAACCCCTTTTAAAATAATAATTAAATAAATTAGTTAACTTAAAATTCTTTAATTAATCAACTAATTACAAATTATAAATACTTAATTATTATTTAAGATAAAATATTATCTTAAATAAATCTGGAAATCTTTACTTAACTTAATTCTTTAATTAAATTAAAGTATAAAGAAATCATTAATTACTTCCCTTAATTATTAATTAACAATTCTAATTTCAAGTTCATAATTTATCTTAATCTCTAATTGTAAATTAATAAATTATTTCCACTAATTTAAATAAAACATTTACTTAAATTCTCTTTATATTCCAAAATAAAATTTGAAATAATGTTAAGATTGTTACTTAAATTATTTAAAACATTATACAAGTTATTTATAGAACAATTAAATTCAAGGCAAGCTTTTAATTTAATTTAAACTATTTAAAGATAAAACTTATTTTATATTTAAAGTAAATATCAGGTTAAACATTAATTTGGGTTCAACCCATATATATTCTTGAATTCAAGTACAAGTGCATCTTCTTTTTAAAACAAAACTGCCCTCTTTTAAAATTAAAAACTGTTTTAATTTAAAAATCAAAAACTGTTAAAACAATTAGTTCCCTGCAACTCAAAACACCTGAACCCACGCGAGTTTCCCGAGCCACATCCAAATGTTCTCGAGCTATTCCCCGAGTCTTCTCCCTTATTACCCTAGCTATACCCAGTACCCAACAAACAAAACCCAAAGGTTCTGACACCCACCCCCTCTCGTGCAACCTGCACCGTTGCCGGACCCTCTCTGGTCATCGGCGAACACACCGCGGAGTCACTCCAGCCTCCATGACCCACCAAACCTCAAAATTCATCCCAATTCAAAATCGAGCATTCCAGGTGAATCTGAACCCAACACTATCATCAGAACTTCCCAAAATCATCACCTCCGGTCGATGATATCCACTACAACTCCGGCCATTGGCTACTGACCCACCGCACTTCCTTCCCCAAAAATTTCTCCAAGCTCGATGTAGTTATGATGTTGCGGTGAGCAATTTCCCAGTAAGAACCCAAACTAGGTTTACAACCAAATTCAGACAAAATCAAGCATCAGAATGATTTAAAAATTCTTCAACTATTTTTCCTATACTCTCTGATGTATACACTAACTCCATGAAGAATTTCAAGCAATCCAAATATAGGGATCATCAGTTAGAGATCAAAACCCAATTTGCAGTAAAACCCAAATTACTCACTAAATACTTTCTTATAAACTTGGATTTTTATCTTAAAAATCTTTATTTTCAAAATGCACTCGAATTTGGATCCTGAAACAACAATTCAGGATATTTAAATTTTTGACATATTTGAAATTTTATATGTAAATCAAGTTTTCCAGTGAAATATTGCTAAATAAAAATTTAAACTATTTTTAAAATTTGAGTCTTGTTAAAATTCATAACTTTTGTTTAGAAACTAATTTCTAAAATAAATCATAGAAGTAGGAATTGTTTTATGAATATATATCATGTTTGTAAGTTTTGAAGTTATTCATTTGTCTGATACAATTCAGGCATGCTCAACAATTCCCATCATTTTTCTATGTATAACTATGTTCTAAAATTCCTAAAATCATCATGCAAGCATTACCTACAAACTTACATTATAGATCTACTTCAGCCATATATCCATGCATCATATTCTTGCTAGCAGATTTCAAACAGGGGTTTGAATATTGGAACAGGGTACTTCAAAATTTGCAGAGAAACACTCAGTAAATTGACATATAGATATGCATGCAGATCAAAACATCAACACAATAATTTGTAAGCAACACCTATTAGTTACTAACTTTAAATTTTAAAAAGTTTACTCACTTTATTTATGAAGTGCAGAGCCTCATGAAGAAGAGCAGGAAATTGCAAAAGAATTAAACTTGAAACTGAAGCCTTTGAAACAGCAATGCTTCATGTTTGCATTTGAAAAACTTGGAAACATTTAAGCTTGAGCTTTAGAAACTGAAGCCTTGAGACTTGCATGCATTAGAAGCTTGAGGTATACATGAATTGGAGGCTTGCATCAGATTCTTGAAATCATGATGCAGAATTTGTTGCACTTGCCTTTAGTTTTTGAGAGTAAACTGCAGATATGCAGTTTTGTTTTGGAGGAAATGATAACAGGCTTTGAGCATAAAGGTTTTGATTCATGTATTTCTGGCTTGGATTTTGTTTGAGGAAAGTTCAAGTATGGTTTCAGATTTTGGTTTAGAGGAGTAAATGCAGATTTTGATTTAAGAAAAACTGTAGGCATGCAGTTTGATTTGCACACAATAATGCAGGTAAACAAATTCCCATATTTTGTTTTAGAGGATTGTTTTGAATTGAGGAATGTTTTCTGATTTTAGAATGAGTGAAAGTTGTAAGGACATTTTAATTTTTCTTAGGAATGAATCAAAAAGTTAAAGAAAAAGGTAATGGAGGAAGATGGTGATTATATAGGATAAATTTCATATTTTAATAAAAATAAAAGAAAATACAAATATTATGACACTTGTCTCTATTTATACAAATGGTTTACACTTGTTAATAAAGTGTTTTAAAAGTAAACACTTGTCAATATTAATTTCTATTCTAATTTTAAAGAAATTTAGAAGCATTTTAAAATTATTCTCCTAATTACTAATGTGTTTCTTAAATTTAAAAAAATGCTTTTCTTATTAAATATCAAATAAACAAATACATTTATACATTTACACAAGTATGCTTAATTTATATATGTACAATCTTTGAAAAGAACATGAAATAAAAATCAATTATAATTTAAATAAAGTTATATACAATATTTCAAACTTATTTTAAATACTATTTTTAAAAAAACTTTGTATTCATTTTATTAAATAAACACAAATCAAATTTGTTTAGATAAATATTTATAAAAGAAAAATAAAACAAAATATTATTTCTAATTAAAATATTATCTATATATTTTAAAACCAAGCTATATTGTTATTCTATTTTAAGATGTATGTATTTCTTTGAATTTCAAATTTATATTTATTTCAAAGTCAAATTAAAAAAAAATCAAATCTAAAATAAATTTAAATAAATATAAACATCTATTTTTAAATAAGCTCGTTATTTATTACCAATAATAAATCCTATTTTGAAATCAATTTAAAATACACAGATTTAAATATACAGATATAAATGTATTTAAACACACTTATAAATTTTGAAAACAAAAAATCAATTTAGAATTTATTTATACAATAAAATAATTATTCTTAATATAAAACCAATTTATAACCATAATTAAAATATTACTTGATTCATCATCTTTGAAAATAACAATTTATCAATTCAAATAATTTAAATTAAGAGATTATCAGCATTTTAAACTCCTGGAAATTCCGGGATATTACAAACTCAACCTTCAAATGGCGGCACCCATCAGTAGCATGCCCTTCCAGCTCATGGAATAGGCAGTACTTTCCAATTCTACGCACTCGTTCCATGGGATCTCTCCTGGGTGGTTTTCGATAGGGGAGTTGCCCCCGAGTCTCTATGTATATCCATTCCAGGTTTGCTATCAGGTCAACGTATTGTTTGAATCTGTGTTCTTGGAATTTCTTTCGCCTGTCAGGACCATCGTATCTGCCATCCTGCTTCCACTTTCCTTTGTCTATTCCGGTCGATTCCTTGGAGGTTCCTTCGCCTTGCACGGCGTTTATTTCTTGCCTTTCAGCGCGTGAATCCTATAGCTGAATGAACCTTTCAGCTTCATGATATAATTATCCTAGGTCTTGTAGTGGATCTCTTGCCAAAGAATCCTTAAACTCTGTGCTTTCCGCAACCCCTGCTACCACCGCCATTAAATCATCGATGGATCTGGATGATCTACTGAAGCCACTTTTTCATTGATTCGCAATAGAAAATCTTTTATGGACTCTCCGGTCCTCTGCTTTATCGATGCTAAGGTTATCGCACTTTTGGGTCGCGTCACGTGGACCCTAAACTGCCTCATAAACCATTCCACCAGCTCGCCCCATGTTCTAATTGATCCACTCTCTAGCTGCCTGAAAAAAAGCGCAGCCAAGTCTGTTAGATATAGAGGGAAGCATCGTGCCATTACTTCCTCGGATGCCCCCAGTACTTCCATATGCCTGATATATCTGGTAATATGCATGGTTGGGTCTGATTTCTCATCATAAGGATCCACACGGGTAACTTGAACTTTGGAGGATTCCTTGCATTTCTGATATTCAGAGTGAACGGACTCCGACTAACTTCCTCTAAGCCTCTGGTTGACAATCTTCCTCTCATAATCCTTCTTATCAATCCAGCCATCCACTCGTCTCCATTCGGGGGTAGTCCTCTGTTTGCATCTCTACCTTGCCCCCCATGTCCTAGGGGGTACTCCGGGTAGTACTCTTCATGTTGGTCATTTACATTCACGTTGGTCCCTGCTTACTGAGCTTCATTAATCGCTCTCCCACTATCTGATCCTGAAGGTCCGACCCTGAGCCTTTGCTGATTTCCTACAATCCTGCAGTCTGGTTCTGGTGTTGACCTCTAGAAACTTCTACGGCTCTGGTTCCTGGTTCTGCATTGCCAGCAGCCGCGGTTGGTCCATCCCCTTGACCTTGTGTTCCAACTTGTCCAACCTATCGAAGTAGATTCTGTATCATGTCCTCCTGCCTCTTCAGCATCGTCTCCATCTCGTCTCTCGTGATGTAGATTGAGGCCTGATTAGCTCCAGAGGAAGCCTCTTGAGTTCCCTCATGCTGACTTCTTTCTGTTACTTGCTTCCTTCCTGGTGGCCTAACCATTGTTTCCTAGAGTCCAAGTCCTAGTTCTAAAATTCCCAAGTGCTTGCGTTCACAGTGAAAGCACCAAAATGTTAGCACCAAAATTGGTCACTAACACCCAAATGTAAATGAAAGCACCAACTAATAGTCACAGATAGCAGATAGAATGTATGTAGAGAGTAATAATATGAAGAACAGTCAAAATTAAAATGAAAGCAGTAGAGAACAATAGATTTTATAGTGGTTCGGCTAACTCCGGCCTACGTCCACTCCAGAAGTTTTCTTTTTGTTGTTGTAGTAATCGATTACAATTACAACACAGTAGAGTAGTCCTCGCCTTAGAAGATAAAAAACCAGAGAGCCGAAGGAAGATCCATTTTTTGAACCCCCTCATGCTGTATTTATAGGCAAATCCCGAGTTACTAGGCTTCCTGAGTAGTCCGGGCCCATCAAGGCCATAGTCGAGTCACACTTTCCACTCCGACCGCACCATGCCGGACGGCCTATGCCGAGCCATAATGTCGAACGACCTTGCCGAGCCACCGTGTCGAGCCACAATGCCGACCCACCACCTTATGCCAAGCGTCCTTTGCCGAACCACCACCTTATGCCGATCGGCATCTGTCGAACCACTGCCTTATGCCGACCAGCATATGCCGAGCGACCCACGATGCCGAGCGTTCCACGATGCCAATCGACCCACGATGCCGAGCGACCCACGATGCCGAGTGATCCACGATGCCGAGCGACCTTTGATAAGTGAAGTATGCCGAGCGGCATGTGCTGAGTGAAGTATGCCGAGTGGCATATGCTGAATGAAGTATGCCGAGCGACACTTATAACGAGTGACAACGTCGATCACCCTTACTTCCAGACCAAGCCGTCCATGTTGAACGACCAACAACTTCCAAACCGAACGACATATCCAAGTGGACTTCATCATTTGAAACTGAATCCATCACATTCCAGCCCCGATAATCATGAAGTTGGCTAAGTTGAATCCGCCTGTTTATGGCCTTGCAAAAAAGCGGGTTAACAACCGCCGTATTTGGTCATCGAGGATTAATAACTATGGATGATTTTAGAATCCGTAGCCTTTAGTTTTAGGACTTTAAATAGGGGGATGTTACATGAGATGGGGTGAGAAAAAGCTTAGGCAACACTATTTTGAGCCTATAAAAGGAGGGTCATAACCTTGTTAAATAATCACAAACTCACAAAGCTAAAACCAAGCTTCTTTAATGTCTTCTTCTTCTCTTATGTTTTAAAGAAATTTTTTGTGAAACAATTCTAAATCATGTCAGAATTTGGGACAAGCATTTGGATGATATTATAACAACTTCCACCTAGTTATAATTGGCAGAAGAAAATTTATGTTTTCCCCCTTAAGAGATGTCGTGAGAAAAAGAATGCATTTTTCCTTGGAAAAAACAATTTTAAGAAAGACGGAGGAAGCAAAGATGGTTGCAAGGTGATGGTTTGAAGTGTTCTAGAGTTTGGTTGTGCTTGAGCATGTGTTTGGGTTGGATCTAAAGGAGTTATCTCACTATCTTGTTTTATATTTTGTGTATATACATATTGTGTTTGAAATATAAAGTTAAAGTGACATTAACTAATTAAAGTTATAAACTTTGGACCCCTCTTGCTTTTGAAAGCAAATGAAAACATTACATTGTATCACATCACTTCTATTTCCCCTCTTAAACATGTGGTGTGGCCTTGACTTGATTTTTAAATGGATGTTTAGATTGTGTATTGAATTGAAGTATGTTTAAAAGTGTTTGAAGCGAAAATACTCACCATAAGCGCACTTTGATATCCCTTAACTTTAACTTGTGAAAATTGAAGATTTATGAACTTAAATTAGGAAAATTTTATTTACTTATTCTCTATACATATTTTGTTGTATTGCAAAGCAAAGAAATGGTTTGGAAATTTATGGAAATTATGAACCAAAGTTGTGAAAGTTGGAGCAAAAATGTGGTTGTAAATACACTTTGTAAATTTGGCATGTTTTAGAGGATTTTAAATAAATTGGAAAATATTCCGAGGGATTTCATTCCATGATTTTTAAGTAACCTAAGTGTGATACTTATTATAAAAACTTTTAATTTTTATAATTAGTCGCAAAGATCGTGTTTTTTAATGTTGTTTTTAACAAAAAAAAGTAAAAGCATTTATAAATGTTGTAATAAGTGGTGTACGGTTTTGAAGCGTTTGAAAATGATATTTAAATTTGGTATTTTTCTCTAATAATAAAAATGTTTTCTAACCTATTTTGAAATATACTAAAGTTGGTTTGAAGTTTAAATATATTTTTAATAATTATATATGTATTTTCAAAGTAAAGAGGCTTTATAGAATATTAATGTAACAACCCTGTTGTTAACTAACAAATCAATTAAGTTTAATTTTGTAAATTAATTTTAAATTATAATTTGTGAAATTTATTTATGAAGTTAAATATAATTTTTGTGAATAATTGATTTAATTTAATTAAGAAATGAGTTTCATTTCTTAATTAAACTTTCAATTTAAATTTGAAATATGATTAAACCAATTATTTAAATTTGGCATTTAAGAAAAATTTTAATATTGAAATTATTGTTAAAAATGTGATTTTTGGAAATATTAGTCCATTTTATTAAAGTGATAATAATTTTTATTTGCTAAAGCTGGTTTAAATTTATTTAAAACATTTTATTATTGATTTAAACCGATAATTTCTAACATTTTAGTAATTGTCAAATTTTGTGATTAAATTGGTAACTTATAAAACCTTTTTTAGTGTAATTGGATATGTAATAAGTAATGAAACAAAACAAAATAATTACAACACTTCTTTTAGAATAGAAAATGAGTAATACTTGTTATTAGGTTCATACGCAAACCCTCTTGGCCCAAGAAAATAAGAATAAGGAATGAGACGAAAACAGAACATTCTTACTCGTTTTCTATTTTCTACCATGAGAAAAAACTCAAAACATCCTCTAACCCTTAGTTCTTAAATCTCTAATTTCTAGTTTAAAAAATCAAAGGTTTTTTTAGCAATTTCTTATAGGAATCATTAGAAGGTAATCTTCCTTACCCTCTTATGTGCTTAATTTGCTGATTTATTTCATTTTTTGATTAGGGATTATAATAATTCGTTTTGCAAATTTATAAAATTAAACCTAGGTTATTACTGAAACGTCTTGGCTTAGTGAATTCAAGTTTAATCTTCAATTCAAGATATAAAGGTGAGTTAACAAACTCGCACAACCACTTTCTAAGTTAAATATTGGTTGTATGTCTGCTTTGGATGAATTGTTGTTAGGATTTATTGTTGAAATCATATATATTCATAATGTTGTTTGAATTTTGGATATGCAATTTGTTGTTGCTGGAAAACCCTAATTGTTTAACCTCTTAAATCATAATATTATTGTTGAAATTATGGCCACGTAACACCAAAATTAGTGCCTTAGGAGTCGGACAATCATCAATAGAAGAATCGGCGACACTGGACTGCCAAGGAGGCGATGAAAGTGCATGGACCTCTATCTAGGCAACGCCACCGATGCACTGATCACCTAGACCAGTGAATCGATCATGCCTGGACAATGCTCCAAGTCATGCCATGCTTCCTCCTTGATCATCCATTTGGCTTCCCATTTGCTTTTTTTGCTCTTGTAAACTTAGTGCTTTGTTTCCTTTATTTGTATGTGTGATTTCGGTGCATGGTTTCAAGTTTTAAGCTATTGAATTTGTCAATTTGTTTTGGAATGGTTATGCTATAGAGTCCATAGCACAACACTAAAATTCTGTCGCATGTTTTAATAAGGATATTCAAAGTGAATGGATTTCCAAGTCGAATTGTTTCTACTAAGTCTTTTTAAGTGATAAATTATTTTGATTATAAAGAATATTTGGAAGTGTGTGTGTATATACACATATATTAATTTATTTATACAATTATTTATTATTTATAATTAGAATGATTTTGGAACTGTAAACAAGAATAATTCTAATTAAAGATTTAATTGTCTATATGGTTTTGGATGAGAGTAAATATGGGTTTATGAAAATTAAAGGACTTGTATATAAGTTTTGGAACATAGTTTATTAGACAAATATCCTCTATGGAATTTTTAGACAACTATATTTATACAAGTGCATGTTTGCAATAATTCGAATTTGTGTAATAATTTATTTAACATTGAATATCTATAAAAAGTAAATAATAATTAAGTTATGGATTTGTTTTATAAAGGAATTTGAAAGTAAGATTTTATGTGATGAAATTTTAGAAAACTGTTATAATTAAAAGTATAATTAATTACTTCCTAACCTTAAACTTTTATAATATTTTCTGTCATCTGGCAATCCCATGCGACTTTTGTTTAAAAAATATATGTTTTGAGCACCTTAGTTCTATAATATAGGGAGTACTTATTATCAAATTACTATTACTAATTGGTTTAAATGCCCTCGAGTTACACTTTGTTGAATATGGTATAACTCACTGAATAAAATGTTTGAGTGGAATTTACTAACCCATTAACAACTACTCGAATTTCACTATGTAGTATGAGATGCTTTGGTTAAATTTCTTGTGATTGCTATTAGGAAGTTCTTAACACTTTAGAGTTGTATTCTCTTTTAATGTGTGGTATGATGTTGTTAGATCCATAAGAGAATATAGTTCAGATTTTTGGTGGTATCTGTAACAAGTGAGATTTACTAGCTTCTAGTAAATACTGGAATTTCACCATGCGGTACGTGACGTTTTGGTTAAGTTGTAGAGATTACTAAAAGCGATAGAATTTGGCACTTTAGAGTATATTTCCTTTTAGGGTTCGGCCAAGGGCCATTAAAACCTTAAAAGATATACTTATGGAATTCTTAAATCCTTTTGTGTTGTGCTATGTGTTATATGATTGTTTGGATTGGTATAGACAACTCATAGTTACTAGCTAGGGTTGTTTTAGGGTATGGGCGATCCTTAGAATCGGATCCGCACGAGTCATACTAGTTTGTTTCTACGATATGGATGATTGTTTTGATCGGTATGAAATCTGTATGAACGATCTTGGTGATCAATATGTTTTGTTTCGGTTATCATGAATTTCTAGTGTTTCTAAAATATTCTTGAGTTTGTGATAAGTTCCATGTTAAATCATTTATGTAACTAGCTTACATTTATAATACCATATACCTTATGTTAAATCTTGTTCTCACCCTTGTGAATATTTAGAGATAGTCTGACCCGTTTATTTTATAATACTAGGGTCAGGTCGAGACTTTTCAGGTTTTCAAGGATCTCAGGCTTTTTGGGTAGGTATCATAGCAGATGATGGACATTTTGACATCTAAGTTTATCTTATGTAGTTTATTCACTCGTTGTATATATGAATTGTATTATTTGGGACAATGACTTATTTTGGATGTATATTATGCGAGCCTAGTAGTTCATTTTGTAGTCTGCCAGTATGTATTGTATATGATGTAAATTGCCCGTTGTGATCCATGACTGTTGTTTATATGATATGTTGTTCTAATTTTAAAAAAACCAATGTGTTTATTTCTTTAAACTGAGACTGTAAACATCTAAGTTTCATTCTAGATATTTAGTTAAAAGAGTAAGTGTAACGTGTCGATGTCCGATTTAAGATGTATTCACATTTGGTCATCCTTAACAAGTCGTATTCTCCTTATTATTGGACGACGTATAATGTTATTTAATAATATAGGTACCACGGTGGGATCATTACAATAAAACTTGTTTGTCAATAAATTGTAAATTAGTTATTTTCAAGCATTATTTTACATGCATATTTAAAACCTATTTACAATTATTTTTAAAGTATATATAAGTTTTGAAAAAGGCAATTAACTAGACTTTACACTAAAAGCTCACGAAGTATACTTATCTATTTGAGAGGGTTAAGATTGATATCGAGTAGGGATATGAGCAATAGAGCTCTATCCTACCGATTTCCCTCTTGATTAAGGAATAGTTAAGTTGGAATACCAAAAACATGTTAATCTTGTTGCTTAATTATTTGTTTGAAAAGTAATCAGCTTTGCTTAACGCTAAAAGCCAACAAAGTAGGCTTATCTATTTGTGAGATTTAAGATTGACATCGAGTAGAGATATGAGCAACAAAGCCCTAACTTACTGGTTTCCCTCTTGGCAGAGGATCAGTTAAGTCGAGAATGTCGAAAATGAGTTAATTATATGGTTACTTTCTTGTCTATGAAAGTCATTAATACTATAGGTAACATTAAAAGAAAACGAGGTAGATTTATCTATTTGTATGATTCAAGAATAAAGTATCTACGCAAGGCTTTAATATGCAATTAATGTTCTAACTTACCTAGCTTCACTCTTGGACGAGGAATAGTTAAGTCGGAATGTTAAAAACGAGTTAAGTATATGAATCGTGATTTCTATAAGCGATTGTTTTCAACTGGATAGTTGCTTAATCAACTATCGAAGGTAACCAATTATTAACTTAGATTTTTAAAAGAATCTTTTAAAGATAAATATAAGATGAAACGGTTTTGGGTTTGTTGTGACAATGTGTTGATAATATTCGTCTTTAACCCTTTTTTTATTATACTAATGAATGTAAATAGATCTTTAAAAGAATGTTTAAAGGTAAGTATATGTGAAATAGTTTTGGGATTGTAGTGCCAATATTTGAGTAACGTTAGTCTTAAACCTTTTTGAATGGAATTGTGGAATTACTTAGATCCTTAAAATGGATATATGAAGGAAATTATAAGTAAGGAATCTTTGGAAAAGGATAGAAAAACAAAGGTTTGAAGTAATAAATCCTGTTAATAATTAATGAATATACTTATACCATTTGAGATAAATATATGAATACTTTTTAAAGTGAAAGAGTACAAATGAATAGTAGAAATTGATAAATGAAGATTTATTAGATAAAAGAAATTTTACTAATAAAAGTGGTTTTAATTAATAAACGATAAATTAAACAAAAAGGGGATTAAAAGTTGGTTATGTGACTTAATCGTGCTTTATATGACTTGATCGTATTTTGAATGTTTACTCATGTATGGAAAATATTTATTTGTATACTTAGCGCTAAAAATCGATGAAGTAGGTTTGTTTATCTGTGGGAGTTAAGACTGGTGTTCGAGTAGGGATATGAGTGATAGAGCACTAACCTACCAGCTTCACTCTTGACCAGGGATAATGTGAGATAAAAATATCGAAAACGCGGTAAGTATACGAGTATTGGTTTCCATATGTGATCATTCTCCTTATATATATTGAATGACCAAATTCATCGATTCACTCTTGAAGAGACCAGGATCAGCAAGTTTTTTACTTATCAAAAATTACTTCAAGACTGAGATACGTGTTCCATCTCTTGGAAGTGGATCTATTCGAATGCTGGGATCCATGTGTGGTTTCAAGATCTATTCGAGATGTGGGAATCCAATACGGGATTGGTGTTCTAATCAAGTGATAAAGACTCGTGGGAAAGATGCCGAATGTAATCTCGACATCAAAAATGGCTAAAAACAGAGTAGGCCTAAAATTATCAGGTTTAGTCTACTCATAAAGGTATATCAACTCCATATCTAGAGTATGCATATCGATATGTTGCGCACAGGAGTTGTTGGTACTTGGTCCCACGTGGTTCACGAAAGTGTTTGGGCAATGGGCGAGTTGCATTTATCTTAATGGTATATTTTATTTAGAGATATATGCCGCTTGGAAGGTACTTTCTGACCCTTGTGTAGGAGATCCGATTCAGTTTATTAGAGGCGTCTCCGTGAAAAATCCATTATGCAAACATAACTTATCGGGTTTGATTGTACCCTCTAATACGTTGTTTAATGTAATCAATGTATTCGTCCCGGCTATGTTATATATTTATATCCTTATGTATTTATTAGATGGTGGTTTTTTGAGGGGGTAACCGTTATGGCATTCCATGTCATCACAAAAGTATTATTTTAAGTTGGCCGCATATTTCTTAATTTTATCATACTAAATCTACGTCTAATGCTTGGTTTTTGTTTTCCTTAAATTCCTTGTGTGCTTTTTTGAGTATTTTGAGAAAACTAGGTTTTCATTGATGTTTATTGGAGCTCGAGGAGACGAGCTAGATGTTTCACTTAACATAGTATTCTTATTTCTGCTACATTATTATATTGTGTATGTTAGCATTTGTGAGGACGGGCAGTTGTAATTGTCCAGGCTATTTGTAACTCTGAAATTTCGGTATCAAAGTAACCCTTTATGCTCTTCTTTTGATATTATATGTTACTGCTTCGCTAGTGAGATTCTGATGTTGTGTTCTCTTGTTTCTTATTCTGTTTCTTTTCCTTTTATTTTATCCTAACATTTCGTCTTTCTAGCACTTGGGTGCTCGACACGTAAATACAGTGGATGTATTAGTGTTGACATTCTGGGGTCGCAAAGGTGGGTTGTTACATAACAAATTTTTTGACAGGTCAAGCATATGATGCTTCAAACAACCGGAATAATACTTCGGTATCAGTATTTGTTCAACTTAAGTGAATCGAATGCTAGCCTTATATCGATTATATTATACAAAAAATTCATTTAATTACCAAATATGAAGTTCCACTTTTGTATGTTTTATTGTTTGCAAACAAGGATTATGTATATTAAGGGTGTTAACATAAAATATAGTATAAAGACCTTTAAATATGTTCATAAGACGATCGACTATTCAAGATAGATTCAACCGATAGCCTCGAATATATTTAATATATTTAATAAAGATATGAAAGCGGACAATGCATTTTTTAACAAAAACAGATAAGTCATACTCAAGCAATGTAGTAATCTCGGTTAATATCAAAATGCTATATAATTAACAGCAAAAACCACTAACCACCAAAAGAAAATTACAATTTTTAGCTGCAAACTCGTAAACAACAACATATTCTCATTCAAATAAAATCACAATATCAAATAGGCACAATAAGCAATCAGAGAGTTGCTAGTAAGCAAAAATTGCTGAAATAAAATCATTTCCAACTACAGCAATGTGGAGCATTATCGAGAAGGGAGAAACTAGGACAATGCATTCAATAAATCAAGCAAAACATCTCGATAAAACCACATCAAAATAAAACTGAAATCATGATCAAAATTGCAAATTAAGTAGGGATAAAGATAAGTTGAAAAAATAAATAATATAAAATGTAAAATTTGAAATAAGCATAGATTTCACCTTCAATGATGGCAAAAAAAAAACTAGTGCCGAGTTATGTGAATCTTTCTTCTTCCTCTCCTTTATCCATTTGTGTTTCTCCATCTTAAACCTTATTTTGTGATCGATGCACTTTTCATTTTTGAAGTTTTAGATTGTTTCTTTTATCCTGGAGCTTTATCGTTTATTCGATTACCCTAGAGCCATTTGCTTACAGAATATTGATTTGACCATAAAATGAACTGCGATTTGTATCAAAGCATGATATTTTGGTTTCATTTATTGCAGTAAAGGCATTCAACCGCATTTTGAATTATAGGATTTACCAAAGTCATTGCCGATCTAAATATTTGAATTTTGATTTGGAACCTAAGAATTTGGAATTTAATTTTTTTAATGGAAGGAAATCGGAGAAAAAACAAGGAGATATTTGCAACAAGAAGAAATGGATTTGGATGAAATACACGTTTTTCGAGAAAATCTATAATCGGAACAAGCTCCTATTATTTTTGGATTCAGACTAATTTATTGTGGCTCCTTACAGTAGGCAACCTCCCTAATGGTTATTTTAATAAGAATATGTATATTTGAACAGACACAAAAAATTCAAGTATAAATATAGAGATGCATATATATGAGGACAAGACCACAACCGGATTTAGCATAGACAGGCGGTAAGAATTTAAATCTAATGGAGGATATCAGAGGGTTGTCATTGTACAGTCACCATTGTTTCTACAGCAGATCCATGCTTCTTTTATTGGTTTACATAGAATTATCGCGTGTGTGTATACATGTGTGTGTATGATAATGCAAATTAGAAAATATATTTATCACACTCATGCAATGATTATTTCATTTCTTATGTTATCTTGAACAAATAACATATTATTCCCAATAATTCTTTCGATTGGTTCATTAACTTTTTCACCGATTGTTTGGATATTATAGCATTCTTTAATGTATTCCTCTAGAACAGTATCGAAACCATTGTTAGTAACACCCTAGAATGAGTTTAGTCTGAGAGAGAGCATAATTAAAAGTTCTAATTTGAATAAGTATAATCATAAGGTATAGCATTCCCTAAGATATCTTGTCTATATATCCTAAAGAATTTTTTCTTACTATATACAGATAGTAGAAAACGAGTGGAAGAAGAGTACGAGGTAGGGGAGGAAGTAATACCACAAATGGTCAAACTCCTGCAGCTAAAGTAGTCGAGGAAGTAGTAGTTCCAGTACTGCCTCAAATTAACTTTGCAACTTTATGCAAGAACTATACCAGCCTTAGTGGTAAACCATTTAAAGGAACAGAAACCATCATTGAGGTACAAGCTTGGATCCGCTCATGTGATTTCTTTTTCAAAGGAAATATTTAAGATGAGCAGAAGAGATTCTTAGCTTCTTGGCAACTACAATATGGAGCTCTAGTTTGGTGGGAATCTATTACTCAGAATGAGTCAGAGGATGATTTTTCATGGGAACGATTCAAGAAAGTTCTGGAGGAACAGTGTATGCCGAAAGCAGGAAAATTCCGTCTTTACCGAAATTTCATGGATTTTAAACAGGAGGAGGAAATGTCGTTTGAGGAGTATGCTAACAAGTTTAAAGAATTATCTCGTTTTGAGCCTAGATTGATAGATACGCCCCTAAAAAAGAATGAAAAGTTTATTTCTGGAATGAAGAAGCAATACCATGTCAGAATGACTGGGCATGTGAAAGAACCATTTGTAGACTTAATAGATATGGGATACAGATATGAAGCTTTGGATAAGATAGGTCCACCCGTAGTACAACAAAGAAACAACAACAATTGGAAGAAGAGGAAGTTCAATGGCAAGAAGCAGTGGTAGGGAAACCCAAAGGAGGATTTCAGGACAACCGCTTTAAAGAAGTCACTTGGTACAATTGCCAACAAAAGGGCGACCTATCAATTCATTATAGAAAACCCAAAACGTAAGGAACTCAAGGATCAACACCAAGAAGCTGCTTTAATTGTTGTCAATTAGGACACTTGATCAAGGATTGTTCCTTAATGAAGAATGGAGAACAAGCCAAAGTGTATGCGATCAAGGATGAGCCTTCAACCTCCAAAGATGTGAAGAGCAAAGGAGTGTTGGAATGAAATATTTTTATCAAAGATGTTTTAGTTAGAGTATTATTTGATACAGGAGCTTCTCAAAGTTTTATTTCTATAACAACTATAGAAGAATTGGAACATAAACCTAAAATTGTTGACGACCCTATATGCGTAACAAATCCTATAGGACGTTCCACTAATCTTTGTATGCTTTGTGAAAAAGTCCCAATTTCCTATCCTCCCCATCACTTTCCTTTCGATCTTTTCGTCTTAAATTTTATTGGATTTGAAATTTTACTCGGTATGGATTGGTTGGCTAAGTACAAAGTTGTGCTCGATTGCAAAAATAGAACGATATCTTTATGGAGCATCTTTGAAAAAATCGTAGAAATATCTTGTAAAGGTTCTAGTCCAAGAAGGGATAGTTTTCTTTATGCTTTGGATACATCTTAGAGAGGATTAGAAACAATACCCGTTGTTAAAGAATTTGCAGATGTCTTTGAGGAAGTAAAAAGTTTGCCCCCTCACAGAGAAAGCGAATTCCGTATCGATTTAGTTTCTGGTGCGATGCCAATTAAACAACAAGATAGAAGGATGGCTTCGAAAGAAAGGGATGAGTTGAATAACCAAACCCAAGAGCTATTAAAGAAATGACTGATAAGACCCAGCCATTCAAGTTGGGGATCGGCCATAGGTTTTTTCTAAGTCAGATGGATCATTGAGATTGTGTGTAGACTATCGAGATATAAATAAGCAATCCATTAAGAACAAGTATCTTCTACTCCAATTAGACAACTTGTTTGACCAGTTACATGGAGCTCGAGTTTTCTCTAAAATGGACCTAGCTATAGGATTCCATCAGTTAAGGATCGCAGAAGATTGCATCCATTTAACTGCATTCAAAGGTTCGAATACTTTCTATGAGTGGTAGGTTATGCCTTTTGGGCTGACTAATGCACTCGCTTATTTTTTTGACCTTATGAATAGAGTGTTTAGAGATGTGCTAAACAAATTCGTGTTAGTCTTTATCGACGATATCCTCATCTATTCAAAGACAGAAGAAGAACACGCAAGGCATCTAGAAGCTGTGTTGGAGATATTGAGAAATAATGTGCTAAAAGCAAAATTCTCATATTGCCATTTTTGTAAGATGAAGGTAAGATTCCTTGGACATGTAATATCAAGGGATGGAATTTCAATAGATCCAGGGAAAGTTGCAGCTATTCAAGATTGGAAATAGCCGCAACTCTTAAAGAGATTCGTAGCTTCTTAGGGTTGGTAGGATATTATAGAAGATTCGTTCAAGACTTCTCTAAGATTGCCTATCACCTAACGAAGTTGAAAATGAAGGATGCTAAATTTATATGGACTCCTAAATGTGAAGAAGCATTCCAAGAAGTAAAGAAGAGATTGACAACCGCTCCAGTTTTAGCAATTATAAATGGAAATAGTGGATTGTCTGTTTATACAGATGCTTGTGGAGAAGGAGTTGGTGTAGTTTTAATGCAAGATGGGAAGGTGATTGCTTACGCAAGTAGACAGCCGAAGACACATGAGAAGAATTATGCAACATACGACTTAGAATTATTAGCCGTTGTGTTTGTTCTAAAGATATGGAGACATTATTTGCTGGGTAAGAATCTTTTATAGTTTATTTCGATAAAACATTGAATTGACCTTAGTAAATAATATTCCATCTTTTAGGTGAATAATTCGAACTCTTCACGAACCATGAATCTTTGAAGTATCTTTTCACCCAGAAGGATTTGAACATGAGACAGCAATGCTGGCTAGAATTTCTTGCGTCATATGATCTAGATATTCTATATAAACCCGGGAAATCCAACGTAGTAGCTGATGCATTGAGTAGAAAGTTAGCTACTATTTCTTATTTGGTAGTAACTCCAAATCTTCTGGAAAGAACAATAAACAGGGAGAAGATAAACGGTTTGAGAAATACATTAAAGCAGCAAAAGGAAGAAATTCAAGCTTTAAAATAGATAACCATGGAGTATTGCGATTAAATGGAAGAATTTATGTTCCAGATGTTGAAAATCTTAGGATAGAAGTACTATCTGAATGCCACATAGCCAAACTTAGCGTTCATCCGAGGTTTCATAAGATGTATAAGGACATGAAGCGTACATTTTGGTGGAGAAGCATGAAGAGGGACATATCTATCTATGTTAGCCGTTGTGAAAATTGCCAAAGAATCAAAAGTGACCAACAAAAGATGACAGGATCAATTCAACCTCCGGAGATTCCAGCTTGAAAGTGGATTAAATATCCATGGGTTTCATTGATGGCTTACCCCGAACAAGGAAAGGAAATGAAGGCATTTCGGTTATCATAGACCGATTAACCAAAAATGCACACTTTATTCCAGTCAAGCCAACAAGAACTGCAACAAGTCTTGTAGATATATATGAAGGAGATTGTCTAATTGCATGGAGTTCCAAGCAGTATAGTAAGTGATCATGATCCAATCTTCACTAGTTAGTTTTGGGAAGCACTACAAACAGCTTTGGGAACAAGCTCAGTATAAATACTGCATATCACCACCAAATTAATGGATAGACGGAAAGAGTTAACCGTGTTTTGGAAGATCTTTTGAGGGCCTATATTCTAGACTTTGGAGACTCGTGGAAGAATCATTTGCATTTAGTAGAGTTCTCCCATAATAATAGCTATCAAGCTAGTATCGACATGGCACTGTATGAAGCTTTGTATGGTCGTCCGTGTAAATCGCCAGCGTGTTGGATACAAACCGGAGATCAGTTAGTGCTTGGCCCAAGTATAATACGAGAAGCTTTAGAAAAAGTTGATATTTCTAAAAGAAGCCCAAAGTAGACAGAAGATTACGCAGACCGAAGGCGTAGAAATCTAGAATTTTCAGTTGGAGATTGTCTTTTCGAAAGTCTCTCCAATTAGAGGAGTAGTAAGATTTGGAAGAGCTGGAAAGTTAGCACCTCGATATATTGGATCTTTTTCCATTCTCGAAAGAATTGGCCCACTAGCTTATCAAGAATAATTGCCTGAAAGATTTTGTGGTTTACACAATGTTTTTCACTTATCACATTTGCGGAAGCATATATATATGACCTAGAACAAATCATAGAAACAGCTGCTCAGGATGATTTGGAGATGGAACCAAACTTAGCAGTTATTAAAAGACTCGTTCGAATCGTGGATCAAGATGAGAAACGATTAAGAAGGAAGGTTATAAGGTTGGTAAAAGTTCAATGGAGCAGGGATGCTGATGATTGCACATGGGAAATAGAAGATAGAATGAGAAAAACATATCCCGAGTTTAGGATCGATGTATAGACTTTGTCTATCATTTGAGTGTACTCACCGCCTGTGGTGTAATCACTTATTGTATATATTCCATCTTATTGAATATATATTTCCTTTTGAGCTATTTTCTTCTTATCTAATTTCGAGGATAAAATTCTTTTAAGTAGGAAGAATGTAACGATCTAAAATTTAACCACTTCAAAATATAACATTTAAAGCGATTTTAAGTATAAAATAGGTAAGGTTATATGATTCAAACAATATTACATAGGATTTGGAAATAGAAATATACATAAAAATAGTAACATTTGCTTATATCGACAAAAGTGACAAAATCCTGATTTCAGAAAAGTAAGTTTCAATGGTTAAATAAATTATTTTAATTAATTTATGAGTGTTTATATTTTTAAATGATATTATACAAATTTATTTTTAATTTGTTTTACATAAATAAATAGCTTAAATAAAACATTAAAAGTTGACCGTAAAACATTTTGTCAAAAAATCATCGTTTTGTCGATTTAAAGTTGTTGCAACGTTGTTGCACCTTTATGTACACAATTTAATAAATATGTTAACATATAAAGAAAGTTAACAATTAACTAAACAATGTCACTTTTAATAATCACACTTAGAATATTCTAGAAAGAAATTAGCAAAAGTAAACTAAAAAGACAAAACACATGTCACATCAAATGTGACATAAAGTAAAGAAAATGGACATATAGTAAAGAAATGTAACGTAAAGTAAAGTAATCATTCTTATTCTTTATTTTACTCTAAAATATTTGAATTTTAAAAGTGTGATGTGATGCAGATGGTAAGTTTTGAATTAAACAAGTTTACTTAATTCTTAAGGAAGGTTATTTAAGTAAAAACACAAATGTATATTTTATTCTCAAATAATTTCTATAAACACATACCCACTTTCTCACTTCCTTTCATACTTCTTCTCAAAATTTCAATCTTCTTCTTACCTTCTTTAATGGCTTCCAACCTTAACAAAGTTATGCCAAAATATTCCCAAAAATAAAATAAAGAAAATTTCGACAAAACACCATCCGAACTACTTCAAAACGCCTCTTTCCCTCTTCTATTGCTCACGTCCCCCTTCCTCCATTTGGTCGAGCACTCCAAGCCTTCCACAAGCCAAAGCGAGCCATCTAAGTCGAAGCGTTCAAGGGATCGTAAGCTAAAAACATCGAGTAGCGAAGCTATAGCTGATTTTACGTTCGCCAAAACCAAACAATGTGAGAACTCCCAATTTATATGTATATATTTGGTTATGATGTTGTGATATGTTTTGTTTGGATGTTAATAATGATGTTTGATAAGAATTTGAAAAAGAAAGCAACCATCTTTAAGTCATTTGCAAAAGTTAATAAGCAAATATGTTCATAAATGACAATTATATGATATTGTAATAAAAATGTTGTTGAATTGATATGCAAGTTCATATGACATATTAGAATATGTTAAAATGATTATAAATACTGTTTTGGATTTTTATTAGTTGTACATTGAATATATATGTTGAAACAAGTCACAGATTTACACGACATAAAATCACATGGAAATCACTTTCCAAAAGAAAAAAAATATGATATGTAATCAATTATACCATGAAAAATGTTTAAAAATGCTTTAAAAATGATTTCTAAGTGTTTAAACTTGTTTTGATAAAGTTTGGATATAAATCTCAAAATACGCCTAAAATTTGACGCGTCGCGTAACGGTAGTTCGTGTTTGCGCGTCAAAAGTTCAAATGAACATATGAAGTGGAATATAGTTAGGAGTTCTTCGAAGTAAGAATTTTTCGAATCCTTATATCCATATCTTTCACACACGATATTTCATCTTGTATATTTTGAAATATGGCAAAATCAATTTTCAAAAAAAATCCAGTTTTTGCACTAAATGACCAAAGTTGAAAATTGATGAAATTAAAGTTTTAAAAATATGAAATAAATTCTAAAAATCTTTTAAAATGTCTTAGAAGTGACTTAAGTTGAAAAGATGGTTTTCTAAATGATATAAAAGTTGTTTTAAAGAATATAGCTTTTAAAGCACTTTTTGTAACACCATTTGCAACATTTTTCGCAACGATTTTCAACAACTTTTGGAATAAAGGTTGAAACTTAACAATTCTTTTCCAAATCCTTAATAAATGTTTTTAAGTAAATAATAAAGCATTTCAAAAGAAATTTGAATAATTTAACTTTACTTCAAAGATGGTTAAACAAATAGTTAAGTGATTTAAAATGGAAAAATGAGTATGCGGAAACGACTAGTATATTTGTCCCGTCTGTGAGATCTAAAAGTGGAAACAAGGTGTGTAACTAAGGTTAGGGATGGAGCAACCAGTGCCCTAAACTTACATGGCCTCTGTTTTCTCTTTTAGGAGAGGGGTGGAACACATCGAAAGGAAACCGGATGCTCAACGTGGATTTTATAGGAATAATCTCCTTATACTCATTATTAAAATCCGAAAAGGGAACTTGTCCTATTCGTGGAATATAAAAGGTAATCTCACCGTTATTCCACCCATAGTACTCGTTGAATACGGAAGTTGATTTTGAATAAAAGTAGAATGATTTCTATAATCCTTTTTTCTCAAAAGATACTCTTTAAAAATAATTTAAGAAATATTCAAAAAGAGGTGTAAATATTCCGTATTGACTAAAAGAATATTTTGAAAATAAATATCTCTCGAAGATATTTTGGTAAAGGAAATGAATGAATCTAAAAACAATCACCTAATTACATCATTTTTATCGATGATTGGATTTCGAAGGAACTGAGGTCGGATTTGGTTGATTCCTATCTGAAAACCACTTCGAACCAGTTTACATGTTCGAAGAATGAAGATGTTTGAAGACGGAGATATTGAGACGAATAATAACGAGGGACTACTTGTTGATTAATTGGGGATAAACTCCCGATGCACTATGTTGTAGCAGTGGTCTATTTGTTATGAAAAACCTCAAAACCACAAGGGATTCTCGCCTAGTAATGGCTGAGGAAAGTGCCTTTGGTTTCGTTCGGTCCCAGAACGAACTTGTATAGATGAATGTCTGACCTTGTATTCCAAATTGTAATGAGTGGTTTCTTTAAAAATATATCAATCGGTGGTGGAGAAGACACCTTCTCTTAGCTTAACACCCTTTCCAAAGATATACGAGCACATGAAGTTATACGTTTGTAGAAATCGGTCATATGAATGTGGAATGGCAATGTGGCATTCAAAGATGTGATGTGTGCCATGTGAAAAGGTAATCATAGCCTCGAACCTCATCAACCGGAAATGACCGAAGCAGGGTTAGATGCGGCAAGGCTAAGTGGGTCATTCCCAATTAGGGTATGATCATCCCCTTCTAGATAAATTTCTTCCCGTTATGACGTTCGCGATGTAAATTAATGTGGATGTATGCGAAGAGAGCTTTCGGACAAAGGTCGGTAATGACCGGGAGATGACATATTCGGTACTATCTACTTATAGAGATAGGTCGGTCTTATGTTGGTAGAGGAGCTTTGTGATGGTTCCTCAGGACATCCATCTAAAGGTGTACCCATTAGAAGATTGTCCCTTCACCAGGTCATTTATATGAAAATCCATTCTCCAATAAGAACTTGCGGTTTTGTTTGTAGAACCTAGTATGCTGGAATTCAATAATGGTAACAATTTCGGCTAAGATTAATAAGTTTATTTGAAAAAGTTTTCAAAGAATGTCATTAAAAATAATATCTCTAAATTTTGCGTAATAAAGAGTTTTGGTTATCATAAGGTAAAAACTCATTCCGTGTTTATGTACGGCGTGGTCTTATGAGATAACTTTTTTTCAAAACATCGTACTTTGACTTCTCACACCACTCCCATGACTGACCCGGAGTTTATTTTTCCCTTTAAACTCTAGGTGCCCTACTTTTCGGGCAGCTGTGTAGTTAGGATACCTTAGGAGCATTTTGGAGAAGCCTTTTGGAGCTATGAAGCTGAAGTACCTTATGTAGATATCCACCCATTTCCGCTATGTTTTGTAGTATGTATTTTCCAACATATGTACGGATAGCCAGTTATAACTATCCAGCTGGATTTGTATTTGACTCTGATCGTTTATGTATAATTAAAATGTTGAATGTGATGTGAGATTCTATTATTGTGTTTTCTTCTATCTTTATTTTCTTTTACACCCCTGATAATCTGCCTCCGGGCACTTGGATTTACGGTACGTGAATACCGTGGATGTATTAGTGTCAATTTCTGAGGGTCGAGGAGATGGGTCGTCACACGTGATATCAAAGCTTAAGGTTATGCAAGATCCTTGGCTTTGTTGGGGTATGACTCGTTAGAGATAGGGTTAGTAACACCCTAGAATGAGTTTAGTCTGAGAGAGCACATAATTAAAACTTCTAATTTGAATAAGTATATCCATAACGTATAGCATTCCCTAAGATATCTCGTCTATATATCCTAAAGAACTTTTTCTTACTATATACATATAGTAGAAAATGAGTGGAAGAAGAGTACGAGGTAGGGGAGGAAGTGATACAACAAATGGTCAAACTCCTGCATCTACAGTAGTCGAGGAAGTAGTAGTTCCAGTACTACTTCGAATTAACTTTGCAACTTTATGAAAGAACTATACCAGGCTTGGTGGTAAACCGTTTAAAAGAACAGAAACCATCAATGAAGTACAAGCTTGGATCCGCTCGTGTGATTTTTTTTCAAAGGACTGAATATTGAAGACGAGTAGAAGAGATTCTTAGCTTCTTGGAAACTACAAGATGGAGCTCTAGTTTGGTGGGAATCTATTACTCAGAATAAGTCAGAGGGTGATTTTACATGGTAACGATTCAAGAAAGTTCTAGAGGAATAGTATATGCCGAAAGCAGGAAAATTCCGTCTTTACCAAAACTTCATTGATTTTAAACAAGAGATGGAAATGTCGTTTGAGGCGTATGCTAACAAGTTTAAAGAATTATCTCGTTTTCGGCCTGGATTGATAGATACGCCCCTAAAAAAGAATGAAAAGTTTATTTCTAGAATGAAGAAGCAATACCATATCAGAATGACTGGGCATGTGAAAGAACCATTTGCAGACTCAATAGACATGGGATACAGATACGAAGCTTTGGATAAGATAGATCTACCCGTAGTACAAGGAAGCAACAACAATAAGTGGAAGAAGAGGAAGTTCAATGGCAAGAAGCAGTGGCAGGGAAAACCCAAAGGAGGATCTCATGATAACCGCTTTAAAGTTGTCGCTTGCTACAATTGCCAACAAAATGGCCACCTATCAATTCATTGTAGAAAACCCGAAACTCAAGAAACTCAAGGATCAACACCAAGAAGCTACTTTAATTGTCATCAATCAGGACACTTGATTAAGGGTTGTCCCTTAATGAAGAAATGAGAACAAGCCAAAATGTATGTGATCAAGGATGAGCCTTCAACCTCCAAAGATGTGAAGGGCAAAGAAGTGTTGGAAGGTAATATTTTTATTAAAAATGTTTTAGTTAGAGTATTATTTGATACTAGAGCTTCTCATAGTTTTATTTCTAAAACAAATGTAGAAGAATTGGAACTTAAACCTAAAATTGTTGACGACCCTATCTGTGTAAAAAATCCTATAGGAGGTTCCACTAATCTTTGTGTGCTCAATGAAAAAGTCCCAATTTCCTATCCTCCCCATCACTTTCCTTTCGATCTTTTTGTCTTAGATTTTATTGGATTTGAAATTTTGCTCGGTATGGATTGGTTGGCTAAGTACAAAGCTGTGCTAGATTGCAAAAATAGAACGATAACTTTATGGAGAATCTTTGGAAAAATCATAAAAATATCTTATGAAGGTCCTAGTCAAAGAAGGGATAGTTTTCTTTATGCTTTGGATACATCCCAGATAGGATTAGAAACAATACCCGTTGTTAAAGAATTTGCATATTTCTTTGAGGAAGTAAAAAGTTTGCCCCCACATCGAGAAATCAAATTCCGTATCGATTTAGTTCCTGGTGCGATGCCAAATAAACAACAAGATAGAAGAATGGTTCCGAAAGAAACGGATGAGTTGAATAACCAAACACAAGAGCTATTAAAAAAGGACTAATAAGACCCAGCCGTTCAAGTTGGGGATCGGCCATAGATTTTTTTGCTAAGTCAGATGGATCATTGAGATTGTGTGTAGACCATCGAGATCTAAATAAGCAAACCATTAAGAACAAGTATCTTCTACCCCGAATAGACGACTTGTTTGACCAGTTACATGGAGCTCGAGTTTTCTCTAAAATGGACCTAGCTATAGGATTCCATCAGTTAAGGATCGCAGAAGATTGCATCCATTTAACTGCATTCAAAGGTCCGAATACTTTCTATGAGTGGTTAGTTATGCCTTTTGGGCTGACTAATGCACCCGCTTATTTTTTTGACCTTATGAATAGAGTGTTTAGAGATGTGCTAAACAAATTCGTGTTAGTCTTTATCGACGATATCATCATCTATTTAAAAACAAAAGAAGAACACGCAAGGCATCTAGAAGCTGTGTTGGAGATATTGAGAAATAATGTGCTAAAAGCCAAATTCTCAAAGTGCCATTTTTGGGAGAAGGAGGTAAGATTCCTCGGACATATAATATCAAGGGTTGGAATTTCAGTAGATCCAGGGAAAGTTGCAGCTATTTAAGATTGGAAGCAGCCGCAAACTCCTAAAGAGATTCGTAGCTTCTTAGGGTTGGCAGGATATTATAGAAGATTCGTTCAAGACTTCTCTCAGATTTCCTATCACCTAACGAAGTTGACAATGAAGGTTGCTAAATTTTTCTGGACTCCTAAGTGTGAAGAAGCATTCCAAGAAGTAAAGAAGAGATTGACAACCGCTCCAGTTTTAGCAATTATAAATGGAAATAGTGGATTGACTGTTTATGAAGATGCTTATGGAGAAAGAGTTGGTGCAGTTTTGATGCAAGATGGGAAGGTGATTGTTTACGCAAGTAGACAGCCGAAGACACATCAGAAGAATTATACAACACACGACTTAGAATTATTTACCGTTGTGTTCGCTTTAAAGATATGGAGACATTATTTGCTGGGTAAGAATCTTTCATAGTTTCTTTCGATAAAACTTGGAATTGACCTCAGTAAATAATATTCCATCTTTTAGGTGAAAAATTCAAACTCTTCACGGACTACAAATCTTTGAAGTATCTTTTCGTCCAAAAGGATTTGAACATGAGATAGCAATGCTAGCTAGAATTTCTTGCATCATATGATCTAGATATTCTATATACACCCGGGAAAACCAACGCAGTAGCTGATGCATTGAGTAGAAAGTTAGCTATTATTTCTTATTTGGTAGTAACTCCAACTCTTCTGGAAAGAATTGCCAATAAACAGGGGGAAGATAAACGGTTTGAGAAATACATTAAAGCAGCTGAAGGAAGAAATTCAAGCTTTAAAATAGGTAACCATGGAGTATTACGGTTAAATGGAAGAATTTGTGTTCCAGATGTTGAAAATCTTAAGCAAGAGGTACTAGCTGAATGCCACATAGCCAAACTTAGCGTTCATTTGGGAATTCATAAGATGTACAAGGACATGAAGCATACATTTTGGTGGAGAAGCATGAAGAGAGACATATCTATCTATGTTAGCCGTTGTGAAAATTGCCAAAGATTCAAAAGTAACCAACAGAAGACGGCAGGATTACTTCAACCTCTGGAGATTCCAGCTTGGAAGTAGGATCAAATATCCACGAATTTCATTAATGGCTTACCCCGAACAACGGAAAGGAAATGAAGGAATTTGGGATATCATAGACCGATTAACCAAAAGTGCACACTTTATTCCAGTTAAGCCAATAAGAACTGCAACAAGCCTTGCAGATATATATATGAAGGAGATTGTTCGATTGCATAGAGTTCCAAGCAGGATATAGTAAGTGATCATGATCCAATCTTCACTAGTCAGTTTTGGGAAGCACTACAGACAGCTTTGGGAACCAAGCTGAGTATAAATACTGCATATCACCCCCAAACTGATGGACAGACAACAAGAGTTAACCATGTTTTGGAAGATCTTTTGAGGGCATGTATTTTAGACTTTGGAGACTCGTGGGAGAATCATTTACATTTAGTAGAGTTTTCCTATAATAATAACTATCAAGCTAGTATCGGCATGGCACCGTATGAAGCTTCCATGTAAATCGCCAGCATGTTGGATAGGAACTGGAGATCAGTTAATGCTTGGCCCAGATATGATACGAGAAGCGTTAGAAAAAGTTGATATAATTTGAAAGAAGCTAAAAGAAGCCCAAAGTAGACAGAAGAGTTATGCAGACCGAAGGCATAGAAATCTAGAATTTTCAGTTGGAGATTCAGTCTTTTTGAAAGTCTCTCTAATGAGTGGAGTAGTAAGATTTGGAAGAGCTGGAAAGTTTGCACCTCGATATATTGAACCTTTTCCCATTCTTAAAAGAATTGGCCCACTAGCTTATCCAGTATAATTACCTGAAATATTGTCTGGTGTACACAATGTTTTTCACGTATCACATTTGCGAAAGCATATATATGACCCAGAACAAATTATAGAAACAGCTGCTCAGGATGACTTGAAGATAGAACCAGACTTAGCAATTACTAGAAGACCCGTTCGAATCGTGGATCAAGATGAAAAACGATTAAGAAGGAAGGTTGTAAGGTTGGTAAAAGTTCAATGGAGCGGGGATGCTGATGATTGCACATGGAAAACATAAGATAGAATGAGAAAAGCATATCCCGAGTTTAGGATCGATGTATAGACTTTATCTATCATTTGAATGTACTCACTGCCTATGATGTAATCATTCATTGTATATATTCCATCTTATTGAATATATATTTCCTTTTGAGCTATTTTCTTCTTATCTAATTTCAAGAAACAAAATTCTTTTAAGTAGGGAAGAATGCAACGAACCAAAATTAACCACTTCAAAATATAACATTTAAAGTGATTTTAAGCATAAAATAGGTAAGGTTATATGATTCAAACAATATTACATAGGATTTGGAAATAGAAATATACATAAAAATAGTAACATTTGCTTATATGGACAAAAGTGACAAAATCATGATTTCAGAAAAGTAAGTTTCAATGGTTAAATAAATTATTTTAATTAATTTATGAGTGTTTATATTTTTAAATGATATTATACAAATTTATTCTTTAATTTGGTTTACATAAATAATAGCTTAAATAAAACGTCAAAATATGACCGTAAAATATTTTGTCAAAAAATCAACGTTTTGTCGATTTAAAGTTGTGGCAACGTTGTTGCACCTTTATGTACACAATTTAATAAATATTTTAACTCATAAAGATAGTTAACAATTAAGTAAATAAGGTTACTTTTAGTAATCACACTTAGAAATTTCTAGAAAGAAATTAGCAAAAGTAAATTAAAAAAGACAAAACATATGTCACATCAAATGTGACATAAAGTAAAGAAAAGTGACATAAAAATAAAGAAATATGATATAAAGTAAAATAATCATTCTTATTCTTTACTTAACTCTAATTATTTGAATTTTAAAAGTGTGATGTGATGTGGCTGGTAAGTTTTGAATTGAATAAGTTTACTTAATTCTTAAGGAATGTTATTTAAATAAAAACACAAATCTATATTTTATTCTCAAATATTTTATATAAATACACACCCAATTTCTCACTTCCTTCCACACTTCTTCTTCTCAAAATTTCAAGCTTCTTATTACCTCCTTTAATGGCTTCCAACCTTAACAAAGTTATGCCAAAGTATTCCTAAAAATAAAATAAAGAAAATATCGACAAAACACCATCCGATCCACTTCGAAATGCCTCCTTCCCTCTTCTATTTCTCACGTCCCCTCTTCCTCCATTTGATCGAGCACTCCTAGCCTTCCACAAGCCAAAGCGAGTCATCTAAGTCGAAGCGTTCAAGGGATCGTAAGCTAAAAATGTCGAGTAGCGAAGCTATAGCCGATTTTACGTTCGCCAAAATCAAACAATATGAGATCTCCTAATTTATATGTATATATTTGATTATGATGTTGTGAAATATTTGTTTGGATGTTAATAATGATGGTTGATAAGTGTTTGAAAAAGAAAGCAACCACCTTTAAGTCATTTGCAAAAGTTAGTAAGCAAATATGTACATAAATGACAACTATATGATATTGTAATAAAAATGTTGTTAAATTGATATGCAAGTTTATATGACATATTAGAATATGTTAAAATGATTATAAATATTATTTTGGTTGTTTATTAGTTGTATATTGAATATATGTTGAAACAAGTCATGGATTTACACCACATGGAAATCATTTTTCAAAAGAAATGAAATGTGATATGGAATCATTTATCCATTGAAAAATGTTTGAAAATGCTTTAAAAATGATTCCTAGGTGTTCAAACTTGTTTCGATAAAGTTTGGATATGAATATCAAAATACGCCTAAAATTTGACGCGTCGCGTAACGGTAGTTCGTGTTTACGCGTCAAAAGTTCAAATGAACATACGAAGTGGAGTATAGTTTGGAATTTTTCGAAGTAAGAATTTTTCGAATCCTTATATCCATATCTTTCATTAAAAAAATCAAGATTTCATCTTGTATATTTTGAAATATGGCAAAATCAATTTTCAAGGAAAATCCAATTTTTGCACTAAATGATCAAAGTTGGAAATAGATTAAATTAGTGTTTTAAAAATATGAAATAAATTCTAAAAATCTTTTAAAATGTCTTAAAAGTGATTTAAGTTGAAAAGATGGTTTTTTAAATGACATAAAAGTTGTTTTGAAAAATATAACTTTTAAAGCACTTTTTGTAACACCATTTGCAACACTTTTCGCAATGCTTTTCAATAACTTTTGGAATAAAGGTTGAAACTTAACAATTCTTTCCCAAATCCTTAGTAAATATTTTTAAGTAAATAATAAAGTATTTCAAAAGAAATTTGTACAATTTAACATTATTTCAAAGATGGTTAAACAAATAGTTAAGTGATTTAAAAAGGGAAAATGAGTATGCGGAAACGACTAGTACATTTGCCCCGCCTGAGAGATCTAAAAGTGGAAACAAGATGTGTAACTAAGGTTAGGGATGGAGCAACCAGTGCCCAGAACTTACATGGCCTCGGTTTTCTCTTTTAGGCGAGGGGTGGAACACATCGAAAGGAAAGCCCAGATGCTCAACTTGGATTTTATAGAAATAATCTCCTTATACTCATTATTAAAATCCGAAGAGGGAACTTGTCCTATTCATGGAATTTAGAAGGTAATCTCGTGTTATTCCGCCCATAACACTCGTTGAATATGGAAGTTGATTTTGAATAAAAGTAGAATGATTTCTATAATCCTATTTTCTCAAAAGATACTCTTTAAAAATGATTTAAGAAATATTCAAAAAAGGTTTAAATGATTCCGTATTCACTAAAAGAATATTTTGAAAATATATATCTCTGGAAGATATTTTGGTAAAGGAAATGAATGAATCGAAAAACAATCACCTAATTACATCATTTTTATCGATGATCGGATTTCGAAGGAACCGAGGTCGGATTTGGTTGATTCCTATCCAAAACCACTTCGAACCAGTTTACGTGTTCGAAGAATGAAGATGTTTGGAGACGGAGATATTTAGATGAATAATAACGAGGGACTACTTGTTGATTAATTGGGGATAAACTTCCGATGCACTATATTGTAGCAGTGGTCTCTTTGTTATGAAAAACCTCAAAACCACAAGGGCTTCTCGCCTAGTAATGGCCGAGGAAAGTGCCTTCGGTTTCGTTCGGTCCCAGATCAAACTTGTATGGATGAATATCTGACCTTGTATTCCAAATCATAACGAGTGGTTTCTATAAAAGTATATCAGTCGGTGGCGGAGAAGACACATTCTCTTGGCTTAACACCCTTTCCATAGACATACGAGCTCAGGAAGTTATACGTTTGTAGAAATCAGTCGTGTGAATGTGGAATGGAAATGTGGCATTCAAAGATGTGATGTGTGCTATGTGAAAAGGTAATCGTAGCCTCTAACTTCTTCAACCGGAAATGACCGAAACATGGTTAGATGCGGGAAGGCTAAGTGGGTCATTCCCAATTAGGGTATGATCATCCCCTTCTAGATATATTTCTTCCCGATATGATGTTCGGGATGTAAATTAATGTGGATGTATGTGAAGAGAGCTCTCGGATAAAGGTCGGTAACGACCGGGTGATGACATATTCGGTACTATCTAGTTATAGAGATAGGCCGGTCCTGTGTTGGTAGAGGAGCTTTGTGATGGTTCCTCGGGACATCCATCTAGAGGTGTACCCATCGGAACCTGGTCATTTGTATGGGAATCCATTCTCCAATAAGAACTTGCGGTTTTGTTTATAGAACCTAGTATGCTGGAATTTAATAATGGTAACAATTTCGGCTAAGATTAATATGTTTATTTGAAAATATTTTCAAAGAATGTCATTAAAAATAATATCCATAAATTTTGTGTAATAAAGAGTTTTGGTTATCATAAAGTAAAAACCCGTTCCATGTTTATGTATGGCGTGGTCTTATGAGATGTCTTTTGCTTTCAAAACATCGTACTTTGAGTTCTCACACCAGTCGCATGACTAACCCGAAGTTTGTCTTTCCCTTTAAACTCTAGGTGCCCTACTCTTCGGGCTGCCGTGTAGTCAGGATACCTTAGGAGCATTTTGGAGCATGTTGGAGAAGTCTTTTGGAGATATGAAACTAAAGTACCTTATGTAGATATCTACTCATTTCCGCTGTGTTATGTAGTATGTATTTTCCAGCATATATACAGATAGCCAGTTATAACTATCCAGCTAGATTTTTATTTGACTCTGATCGTTTATGTATAACTAAAATGTTGAATGCGATATGAGATTCTATTATTGTTTTATCTTTTATCTTTATTTTCTTTTACACCCTTGATAATCTGCCTCTCCAGCACTTGGATTTACGGCACGTGAATACTGTGGATGTATTAGTGTTGATTTTTGAGGGTTGAGGAGACGGGTTGTCATAGGTCTTCAAGTCTTGATAATCAAGTTGAGTAGCATTTCAATTGGGTTCTTGTATTGCAGTATTTTAGTAGGTTTCCTATTGATCAAATGCACACTAGTGGAGAAAGCATCAGGCCAAACTTTGAGAGGTAAAGAAGCTTATGCTAGTAGGGTTAATCCGCTCTCAAAAATATGTTTGTGTTTCCTTTCAACAAATCCATTTTGCTTAGAGATATGTGGACAAATAATTCTGTGCACTGTCTTTCTTCTGAAAATATTCTCTATGAGGTTTGAATTTTGAACCCCCATTTGTCTGAATTGCTTTCAATTGTTGAATGTATTATTTTTCTGCTTGGTTGATAAAATGCATTACTACATTGTATGTCTCTAATTTTAACTTAAGGAAATAAATCCAAATGTATCTTTTGTAAGCTTCAACAAATGAAGTACAATACTTGCATCCATAACCTAAATTTATAGGTGTTGGTCCACAAAGATTAGTGGCAACAAGTTATAGTGGTTTAATTAGTGGTAGAATCAGAGAAACTTAGTTTGTGGCCCTTGTGCTTCTGACAGCAAGTACATACATATGGTAAAGATATATTTTCAAAAGAGATATTATTGCTACTCAAGACTTTCTTTGCAATGTCTGCAGTAGGATGCCCTAATTGATATGCCATACATCAAAACCATTCTTACTTTTCTTAATCAAACCTAATTTGGATAGATTACACCGACTGTCTTCGTATTTTGCACTTCTGGACTTAACAACTTTGAATCTATATAGTCCTTTAAGTACTTCACCCAACAGAAGAACTTATTTACTTGGTAAATCTCCGATTACATAGAAACTGGGGTGAAATTCGAAATATACTTGATTGTCAATTGCAAATTGGGTTACGTTCAAGAGGTTTTTCTTTATTTGGGGAACTCCTAGAAGATTATTAAGATGAAGTTTCTTTTCCCTTTAGTACATGCATCTCTAATGTGAGTGATATTTATTGATTCTCCATTACCCATATAGATTAACTAGTTATCTTTGTATTCTTTGCTTCCAATGTTTAGATTCTGAAGATTTTTAGTGAGATGATTTGTGGCCTTTGAGTTTGGATACCATGTTTCATTCTGAATATCATCAGTTTTGGCTAGCTCATCAAAGGTAAGGTGACCAGTTCTTGAACTTTCTGCTTGATTTCTTGAACCTTGGTTCAGTTGAGCCATATTCACATTTGAATTGTGGTTTTACTGATGATTTGTGCTTTGCCGAGTTAGGGTAAATTTTTTGTCAAACCTGAAATAGCACTCGCTTATTGTATGACCAAAATTTTCATAGATTTGACAACTAAGTCTATTAGTGTTGTTGTATCTTCCCTTTCCTCTGGAACTGTTCAATGAATTTCTCTCTAACCGAAGTATTCTTGCCTACTAATTTGTTCCTATTATTGTTGCTCATTTTTTGGTTCTTGAACTCGTATTAGTTTCATTATTGACTGACAAAACAGAATTAGTTGATTCCTTTTGCCCCGTTCTGCCTTCATGCGCAAGTAGAGTTTTATGAATATACTACATATTTAATATGGTTTCTTTTGAGGAAATAACAACAGCTACTGCTTCATATACTTCATCTAGGCCATTTATTATAGTGAGCGTTTTCTCAGTTTCTAGGACTTTACGTCCTGCTGCATCAAAAAGATCACAAAATGATTTTATCTTGGTTAATTATTCCCTTATGGACATATTTTTGTTCTTTGAATTCTGCATCTGTCTTCTGTAATACATGATCTTTGTTGCTAATTGAGAATTGAAAATTTGTTCTATGGTAGTCCAAATCTCATGTGCAATCTTACACTCAACTAGTTCTGGTAAAGATTCATGTTGATTAATGATAGTAGCCATGATGATAATAAATTGTCTTGTCTTTGGTAATTTGCATATTCCTTGTTACTAACCAGTCTTCCTTCAGTATTTTTAGTCATTCTTGCTGTACTTACTGATGTTCCTTTGATGATCGAATTCTTCAAGGCCATATCGTCTTAGGCAATTTCAGTTTGAAACTTCCATAAATTGGAAATTTCTCTCATCAAGTTGAATGGTTATGATTTGACTTTTAGGGCTTATAGCTATCATGGCAATAGTTTTAGTTGGTAGATTGGGTTTCTTGGAATAGGTGGGGAGGTTGATAATTCATCGTCATCATTTCCTTCAGCCATTTGTGGTAGAATTTAAGCAGGAAGTGTAGCAGATAAGAAAAGATTAGGTTCGTGAAGAAAAGACTTCTTGAAGCTTTTCTGATGATTATAAATGTGTAACAAGAGTGCTGGAATAATGAACTAAACTCTGACTGGGTTCTTGGTGGGGTACAGAGGGACCAAGGCAAGATTCTTGACGGTTTGGGTGACTTTTGATAAGGTAAACTATGGTTTTTCAGATGAAGATGGTCAGAATATGATGAGAACTAAGGTGCAGCTTGATATCAGGTGATGAAGTGATTTTTGATGATATTCGGGCATGGTAATTTGTCTTTAGGCGGTGGTTGCTCTTATACCATAAAAGAAATAAGTCTAATATATGTAGGAGAATTAAATATGTATTTATTACAACAAATACAAGTATGTTGATACATATCTTGTGTATATATAGCGTACATAGATAATAGAAACGTATACAACTGCATATATGAATATTTACAAATATACCCCCTGTACATGTCAACACTTATGAGATAAAGTTGTCTACTTTATTGCTTCTTGGGTTTAATTTCAATTATCTTACGCGAGTTCAAAACACCTAAGATAATTTTTGATAGTCAAGATTGTGATTCATTGAGTAGAGAATCAAGTCCACATCTATTGTACCGAACATACAGATGCGTTTAAGTAATTTCTCATGCTAGAAAAAAATATGATGAGATCATGTTGATGAAGGTACATGTTGATATGCATAAGTAATTTATTGTGCTAGAGGAAGAACATGATGAGATCATGTTGATGAAGGTGCATAATAGTCCTTCAAACATGTTCATAATGTCGATTACAAAAAGTAATTCTAAGTATTATTCCAGCTTGATTGGTTAAGTTTCGAACTAGTGGTGCTATGAGACACATGTATGATAAATAGTTGTTGCTAGTCGATTGAAGATATTTAGAATGATGGATATTTTAGGTTGAAGCAACATGTTTAAATCATGTGACTCATAATACATCGTAACAAAGAGGAACTCATGCTTTTCACAGTAGATAAAACAGTTCTGTAATAAGAGAAGAAACGAAGAAAATATGGTTGGAACAATTCAAATTTTTTTTATTTTTTGTATAGCACAGCAAAATCGATCGCTACATAATAGCAAGGACGATCTTCCTAAGGCTATGGGCTTATCAAATGTTGAACTCTAAATTCTCTGGCTGCTAAATGTTGAATAATCACCTGCTTGCTTATTTGTGTTCTAAAAGTTCTAATTAAAATTAAGAAATGTTTCTTTGGACAGAAGTACTCTCTTTATTAATTGGTTTTTTAAATAATGATATTAAAAGGAAGAATTTAAAATTTAAAATTTAATTATTACTTTAGAATAAGAATGGTAATTTTAAATGTTCTAAATTGCAAACAGTTTTAGAGATTTGAATACTAAAAAGTTAAACAATATTTTTTTTCGATGTTAAAATTTTGAAATTATTTAATATGGAATTTCTAATGTCTAAAATTGTAATTTTTAGAAGTAATGCCTTTTCACTTTAATTTCAAAAAAATCGAAACTTTTAATTTAACAATTAGTTATCAAGATTTTAAGAGAAAAATAATTTCTAAATTATTAAATTCAAACAACTAAAATTTAAAAATTTGAATTTTCGAATTTGAAATTTTCAAAAGTTGGAATTTTATATATTGAAATTTTAAAATTTTGAAATATCTACAGTTAATTTTAAATTTTGAATTTGTTAAAATTTATGAATATCAATAAGAGACAGAAGGAACAAATTTATTAAATAATAGTAAAGGAGAAGAATTTTAAGCTCTCTTATTGATCCTATGAGTTTTCTCCTTTCTTCTTAATTCTCTCTTGATTTTTTAGTTCCACTTTTATAATTTATCACTTTATACTTATTTTACTAATTCTCTCTCATCATTTTACATTCTGGTATGTAATTTAAAAGTCTTTTTTAAGAAAAACGAGTAATCCTCCGTTTGGAGGAGAACACTCGATACATTTAAATGTGTATATAACTATTTACAAATAATTCATCAATTACCTCCTAACATTTAATATTTAAGTCCATATATTTAGGTTAATTATATAATTCAAAATTTAAACTATTCAAATTAATTCAATAAACAAACATTTATTAACATTTATAATAAATACTAAAGAATGACAATTTCATTATGTGCACCATTGTTGTACTGACTAAAATGGTAAAAAAAAAATTAATCAACTATAATGCATAAATCACATAACAATAATGAAAAATTTAATTTACGATTAATTTATCTTAATAGATTTATCATACAGTTAATTGTAAAATTATACTTTTGACTTTAAATAGCTACACTTAAAATTATCACAATTATTTATAAAACTAACCTCACTTACCTCATAATATTTCATGTTTCGGTCCATATATTTAAAATAATTATGCAATCTTAAATTAAACTAATTAGATAAATCTAGTTTACTAACATTCGTTAATTTGTCTAGTAAATTATGAAAATATAAAAACTTTAATATGTACACCTTACCCATATTTACAAAAATGGTAAAAAATTACCTTTTCATTAAAGTAAAGATACATAAGTCATAGAAGATAAAGTATATGCATAATAATAATAAAAGATTCAATTTATAAATAAATTCAATATACAATGCATTATAAAATTATGTTTATTATACATCGAAACCTTTAAAATTTCTGTAACCATTTATAAAACCAACCTTAGTTCCCTTCTAATATTTTGCATTTCCATATATTAGAATTGATTATGTAATCTTAAAACTATTTAAACAAATACAAAAGCTATTATTTGTTGATTTATCTCATAAATCATAAAAATATGTAAATTTCAATATTTATAACATACTCATATTAATACAAAATGGCATCAAAAAATTGTGTAGGTATATAAATATATCTATCACATAGTATAAATTACATACATAAATAATAATTATGAAATTAATTTATAATTCATTTTTATCAATATATTAACCATGCATTGCATTATAAAATTAAATTCTTTTTTATATGTCAATTACCTATATCATGGATTTTCTACAATTATTTATGAAACCTTCTTGAATACCACCTAATATTGTACATTTAAGTCAATATATTTTAATTAATTACGTAATCTTAAATTTAAACTATTCAAATAAACTCAATTAACATGTATTCGTTAATCCTGAAATATGACATTTTCAAAATGTATACTGTAAACATATCAACAAAAGTGGTAAAATTATTTTCTATTCAAATATAAAGATATATAAATCAAATAACATAAACAATATATATAATCAATATAAAAAACCAAATTATGTTTCATTTATCTCAATAAATTTATCATACATTACATTGTAAAATTCTTTTTCCATTTCAAATACTTACATTTTAACATTTCTAGAATTAATTACAACCCACAGCCTCCCCATACAATTCTTTCCTAATATTTATATTTAAATCCATGTATTCAAACTACTTATGTATCTAAAATTTAAACTATTGAAATAATCTCAGTAAATTGTTAGTTTGTTGTGATAAATAAAAAAATTATGTCAGTATGTATATGTATGTGTGTGTGTGTGTGTGTATCTGTGTGTGTGCGCATGCATGCATGTATGTATGCATGCTACACACAAAATTCAAGGACAAGTTTAAAGTCACTGTGCCCTATTTAAAGTCCTCATATGTGAATGGAAGGCATCGTGCACAATCTAAGCCGTCACATATGATTGAAGCCCTTAAACGTCGTAAAGTCTCTATGCATGGGATAATCATGAATAAGTGGAGCCACGTTGGCAAATGAAGCGGTCGCAAGACAACTTATGGGGGTCATCACGTGATAATCCTCAGGAGTTAAAAAGAACAATTAAGAAAAATTCCATGAAGTTATCGTGGATAATCTCATATAAGCCATCATGAAGAGTTAGAAAGCAATCTGCAAAAAGATGCTCAGTGACAATATTACACATTAGAGAATAAAGCCACTGCAATAGACCATGAAGCGATCGCTTAACAAGATAGGAAGCCGTTAGGAGGAATCCAACCAAACCTTCGCGATCTATCTCCCAATGAAAAAATTGAGTTGTCACGAAGGGCCTCATAAAGATAATTGTAGAAGGCCTTATAAATCTACCATGAAAAGTTATGCTTAGGCTGTCGCCGACAATTTTCAAATAGTAACCAAGAGCCATTGCTAAAAGCCTTCCAAAGAGCCAACACTAGAAGTCTTCCAAAGAGCCATCGCTAGAAGTGCTTCAAAGGGTCATCGTTAGGAATCTACCAAAGAGCCACCGGCAAGGGTCGTCTATAGAGCTTTCATTAAGAGTCTTTCAAGGAGCTACCACTAAGGAAGTTTTCTTTCTAAGCTATTGCAAGGAGTTTATTAGAAAATTTGTTGAGAGATCCTATGAGATAATTTTAGAGACTGAAGTTAAATCATCATGACATATTTATTGAAGAAACTACTTATTAAGTAAAAACAACATCACAGAAAGTTCCGTAAGGCCTCCGTGATGAAAAATATATAATTAAAGCTATCGTGAAGCAATATGACAAGAGTCTTCACAAAAATTTTCTTGAAGCAATCATGTGTCAATCTTCCCATGATGCCATATTTTCCTAACAAAAATCACAATCCACTATTTGTGCACTCTAAGAGACTCCAGCACCAATCCAATAGTTGGAATCCTCTATAAATATAGGGATACCCCCTAAAGGGGACAAAATTTCTAATTGGATCTTCTTTGTTTTCATTTTTTTCCATCTTGCAAAAAGAAATTTTGAGTGGGTGACATTAATTGCCGCCAATGTCGACCATGACTTGTAACTTTGTCTAAAAGGACTTGGACAATAAAGAAAATTGCACGATGACGTCTTAAGAGTGTGAAATTAACATCCATTAACTTGTGATCAACATAGTTGGCTAGTTGTATAACGCTACTCAAGTATTAAAAATTATGTTGACCTAAGTTTAGTACTAACACAAAGTGGTGCTTTCATTAAGAGCCTGACTCAAGGCACTGTCAATCAATCAACAATAGCATTTATGCAATGCAAAAGTCAATTAAGAAAGGTGGAGTTTGACCATAAGACAATGTGGTGCACCAAGTTCATCTCGAAGACAATGTAACCACTTATTTTGATATGGGAAATGCAGAAGCAGGACAACCATCCACACCTAAGGAGACAACGAAAGAGAAGGATGATCTTTAAGCTATGAAAAGGAAATTGGAGGTCATGCACGAGCTCATTGAAGCGTTGGTTTCACAAAAGTCATCATCAAAAAGAGTAAAAGAAATAGAGGGGGAGGAAGTTGAATCTCTACTCAATAACGCAATGGAGTTAAATTTAAAAACTAAAAATATTGGGAAAAGCAATTTGAGACTAGAAAGAAAGGAATAAAATCTCTCAACCCAAAATCCAAATAAAAGCTCAAGATCGCAATCTACGAGTTCCACTTCGTAAAAGCATTGTAAGCCGAAGTGCCAGAATTATAAGGACGAAGAAGCTTATTTCAGAGATTTAGTGGAGAAGGTGACTAAAACATGACTAAATTAAAGGAAAAATAAAAATGGATCCTAAATTCAATAACAACTTTATAGGAGCACCATTTACTAAAAGAATTATGGTTGTACCATTACCCTCTTATATCAAAATCACATCTATTAGATACGATGGTACCACTAACCCGGACGACCATCTGATGGTGTTTAAGAGTCTAGTAGACTTGTACAACACTTCAGGCCTAGTTCGTTGCAAACTATTTTCGACACTTTCTTTGGAGCAGTAGCCAAATGATATCGACACTACAGAGAGATGATAATTTATTCATTAGGACAATTCTCATATGAGTTTCCAGCTCAATTCTGTACTTTAAGAAGCACTTTTGTGGATTTAATTTCATCTTATACTTTCTTAACATCTCAAACATTTCGCTCAAATCTTTTGCATGGTCCTTGTTGGTAGAGTTATAGGTATGCCTTAAGGGAAATTATGTAATTTATTACATATACTAACTCGATAACTAATCTTGTTTGAAATAAAAGGTGTTTTCTTTCTATTATATACTTGTTATAATGTGTTATATTAATAATTTAATTTGATTAAAAGTATATTTAATAGAAAATCCATAAATGATATGTTTTATGATATTAGTTACAAAGTGTTGTAACCATGAGTAATTTATCATGGTGAAAACAAATACCACTGTTTTAAACGTTCCTAGTCAAAATATATCGAGATTGGATATTGATAAATCCATTGAGACTAGAGTAAGTAACGCTCTCTAAATGTTGGGTAATGTGTTACGCATGACTCTTGGGGACATCTAGGGGTTACGTACTGATAGTTACTAGATAAATATGGAATGAATCACTTGATAGTTTTCTATTGGTTTAATATAACTAAGGTCAAACAGAAAATATCGATGTGACTGATTTATATGGTCTCCCGACTTGAGAATACTATAGATCTTCAATATGAAAATAGTTCTTTGATTACAGTCAAATCATGGCACTATAGTTGGGTCAAGTGGAAGTATTGAAAGTGAAGCACTGTTCAAAAGAGGATTCATCTCCTTAGTTATATTGGGTTAGTATCACGGTCAACTGAAGTTAACTCAAAGTCAAATTCTCTATCCAGAGCAGTTTTGTTAATAATTGTAACGACCCAGAATTTATATTAATTAAAATATGAATATTTAATTAATTTTAAATATTAATAAGTGAACTTTATAAGTCGAATAATTTATTTTTCGAATAATTGGACTTAATTGGATAATTAAACCGATTATTTGATAGTTGAAAATTTTGAAATAATCGAAAATCGAGTTAAATATGATTGAAAATGATTTGTAAAATTTTATTTTATCATATTGGATTTAGAACGATATTTTAGAACTTTTAAAATTGAATTAAGAGTTAATTTGTGAAAATTGAATATTTTAATATTTAATCGACTAGTGAAATTAGTCGATTTTCGAACAGTCTCAGAATTGGACGAAACTAGTTCCATTGGATCCGTAATAGTTTGTTATTATCTGATTTTAATTTTCGTGGCAATCGGAGTTATCGTTTGATCGCGGCAGCTCGAAACGCATCGAAATGGTTTTAATATTAATTTGGCGAGTTAAAATAGTCATTTTTCAAACAGTCTCGGATTTCGACGAAACCAGTTTCATCGGATCCATAATGCGATATTATTGTATGGTCTCAAATTTTGTGTCAATTGGATTTACCGTTTGTCCGGGGCGAGCTAAAACGCACAGAAAATTGTTTAAGCGGTTTAATTTAAAATTGATCGTTTATTGCCATAACTCGCACAGATGATCGAATTAGCTCCCAAAACCTGTTCCATTGTGTCCGAAACGTGGGGTAAACCCTAGAAACTGCAGTCGCCACGCTTCGTTTGGAGTTCGGAAATTCCGGGTGAATAGTAAATTGGAAAATTTTCTATAAAAGCCCTTGCTTTCTTCACTTTTGCAAAGAGAAATCAAACCCTAGGGTTTTATATCTGCAGCCGCCATTAACAAATCAATGGCCAGAAATCTCTAATCTTCTCCTCCAATTATCTTTCAATCCGTGAACAATTAAAAGAAACTTCTAACACGAGATTTGTAGAGCTTCGTAAGATCTATCCATCCATACGGAGATGATCAAAAACGAAGAGGCAGATCAACGTGAATTTCGAGGCAAAGGACTGGCATTTCGAGCGTGAAAACCCAGGCAAGTCGTGACCGAGCTGGGCGATTTTTGGTGCGGTGGAGAAGCTCACCTCGGCGCTTGGAACAGTGGTTCCTGATCGACGTCAAGTCGAGTATGAGTGGTGCGGTGATTCATTTTTGATCGGCAGTTATGGGTTCCTGTTCGTGTGCGCAACCTGGAAGAAGAAGAGTAACGAACGGCCTTGATCTTGAATTGAAACGTGCGGCCTGGATATGTTTTGGGTAAAATATAAAGAAAATTGTAAATAAATTATATTTAAATTCATACGATCTTTAAAATAATGTATCTTGTTCATACGAGGTCCGTTTCGGACGAAACTTTTTGCGTTGGAATCGTATGGATGAGCACTACGCGATGCAACTAGATTGGAATCGTTTGGAGCTAGTGAAAATTTCGGGTAAAATTAAACGGCCGTTTAATTTTATTCGAAATAAATCACTACAAATGCTATCGGAAATTCAAGGTGAGAACTTCTCACTCAATCGAATAGTTTCGATTTATAATTTTAAATAGTTAGATTTAAAATTGTTGATTGTATGCATGGATGATAAATTATTATCTATTGATTGTTAAAATAGACATTATGCGCCGTTAATAAGCGGATGTTATTTATTAAAACCATATACCGCGAATATTTCACCGTATAGTGAAATTGGTATTATTTATGTACTTGGAGTTGATTTTCCCGCATTATATAGCGGATGAGACCCTATTGCGCCGTCTATTAAGCGGATAATATTTTTTATAAATCCCATATACCGCGATAATTCCGTACTGGAACGGAATTGGTATTGTGCTAACATCTTTGGATGTAGGAAAACAGGTTGGAAGGATCCAACTGGATTCCTCAACTGTATTGATTTATTTACAGATATTTTGATATTTGTCGATTATCATATCGATATATGATATTTGGATGTCGTGATTGACTATTTGGTGCTGTTGCATCATCAGATCCATTTTTGAAGTTTTAAAATAATGATTCTGGTTTTTAAAAGAATTTTTAAAGTAATTCTTGAAAGTATACGTTTTATTAAATTTTTGAATTGATTCGTTTTAAATAATTAAAACGTTATAAATTTTTATGTTATAAAAATTAAGATTTTTGTGAAATATAACCAAAAGGTGATTTTTAAGATAAATAGTTAATAAATTTAAAAAAAAAAGTTAAATTGAGATTTTTGAATTTAAATTGAAATCTTTGATGAAGCAAAAATGGTTTATAGTTGAGATTTATACAATATATATTTTATAAATCGAAATAATAGAATTTTAAAAGGAGTTCTATTAAGGTTGAAAATAGGGTTATAAATGAAATCTTATAAGTAATAAGATTTATAATTTGTGAAGTTTTAAAAGAACGATTTTGTAAATAAATGGATTATAAGCATTTAACTTATAATATGGACTTTTGGCATATAATGGATTTATATAAATTAAATTGGATTAATAAAGGAGATTTATAAATCAAAGCTTATAAATAGAAATGGAATTTATAGACATTGTTTATAAATTCGAAATCCATGGAATTTGATAAATTGAAAGTTGAAATTGGTTAAGGAAGTATATTCACGATTTTGGACAGTGAATATATTATCAAATAAAATGGATATGCTTGGGAAAATGAATATTATAAAATGAAGTTAATCATTTTAACGATGTTTTAAAAATGTATTATAAATCGAATACATAGATTTCAACATTCATTGTTGAAATAGACGTTTTCGAGGAATAAGGAAATGGTGGACCATAACACTGTTGTTATAGTAAATGGTTTCCGAAAGGAAATGTTTTATATAGTATTGGGATTTATACATCTATCTAAATTTTGAATCCCTATACTAGTGATTTTGGGTTGTCGTAACGATGTTTTACGCAACATTCGTTTTGGCCCAAATAAATGTGTTTAAGTGAATGTTTTCCTTAAAGAATGAAATATATACTTAATTTCGATTTAAGTATATTGAATGTTTTCCAAGTGTTGAAAATAAATGGATTTGTGAATTACTTATTATTAAATAAGTATGGAAGTGTTTTCCAATATGAAGTGAATATTTTGAGATTTTATCTTTTAAAGATAATGGAAAATGAATATTAGAAATCAATTTGGAAATTGTATATTCATAGATATTTTGGAATTGTAAATTCACTATGGAATTTATAAATGAAAAAGGGAATTTGTTTAAAAATAAACTTTGATTTATTTTTGAAGTGTGGGAATTAATTTACGGATTTGGAACGTAAATATAAAGTAAATCGGTAAGGATTTATTTAATTGGTTTAAATGAACCATGTTGAAATGAAAGTATTTCGCATAAGGAAAATGATTGAAATTTGTTTTCAAAAGTGGTAAAGGTGAAAAGTGATTTGAAAAATTGTTTTCAAATGTTGAAGTGTGAAAAATATATATCTTGTAAAGATATTTTGGAAAGGAAATAATTTGGGAAATAATTTGGAATTTGGTGATGTTGAACACGCCTATTGATAGTTAAATAACCGACTATCAATATTTACCTTTAAATAGGTATTTGTTGTGATTTGCTTGAATTTGAATGCCACACTTATTTTTGAATAAGCGCTCACTATTCGGGTTAGCCGGGAAAGGACCTTGGGGTCATATAACCCATTCCGAATATGTGATACGTCGTAATGGATTGCATTCGATGACCGGCGTTGAAGACCGGATATTTTTGAAAACGGAAGGATTACCGTTGAGTTACTCTACATCGACTGATCTCCGATATAGAGGTTTTATCACCCTTAGTGACGGGAAGTCTGGGCGTGATTAGAAATTATCCGGAATGCATGGACTTCTTTGTAAGTGCCTTCGGTTCTGTTCGAACCCGGAACAGACTTGTATGGATTGTATGTCTGACATTACAAGTTGAGATATAAAGCTGATTTCTTTCAAATATATTTCTGTTGGTGGCGGAGAATTTATTCTCTTAGCTTAACACCCTTCTCTGAGACGTACGAGCTCAGAGGTTATGTAGTTGAAGGTTATTAGTGATATACTCCCAATTTGGTAGTGTGGCATGCTGAGTGTTGCTGTGAGATGATCATTGTTTGATCATTTGTGATATGATCATTTGTTTGATCATTTATCTTGGTGATCATTACTTTGATCATTTGTTGACCCAAAGCACAGCTTTTGTATAAAGCGTGGCTTTGTGGACGAGACTTCGTCGAACCTCACACCCCGGAAATGGTTAAAACAGGAAGGATGCAGCAAAGTTATTAGGGGTAGCGCCCTTTAGTGTACGTCATTCCTTCTGGATAGAGGTGGTATCATGGTATGGAGCCCAGATATTTAACCTATGTTGTTGGTGCAAATTTTGTGGTTGTTGGAAATCGAGGATCCTCGGATAGATCGGTTACGATCGGGGGATGACATATACGTGTCAGTAGTTACCCAGTTAGGGGTAACCCGACCTTGTGTTGGCAGAGATCCGGTTAGGTTCTCGGGACGTCATTCCAGAGGCGTTTCCATGTGGCAATGGGAAGTTCCTTGGCCTGACCATTTGTTGGAAATCCAAAGAAACAATACGATCTTGTACGGTTTTAGTTGTAGAACCTATCATTCACTTATGGTGGTGCCCCACTGTTTGGATGGTAGCTATAGTAGGCATAAGTGCGGAATGCCTATGCTGGCTAAGATTTATATCTTTACTTTCGAAATGTTTTCTACACTATGCACCAGTAATAATATCAAATGTTTCTTTTTAATGCGTATCAAGCATCTTTGACTATCATAAGGAGAAATCTCCTCCGATTCTGCGTTTGCATTGTGTGTGTGTGCGGGAGGCCTTATGGTAGTCTCATTTTCTAAAAAGCATTGCGAATCTATTTTAAAATTATCCCGTTCTTTGTTTTAAAAATAAACTGTTTTAGTTCTCACACCAGTCGCATGACTGACTCGGAGTTTATTGTTTTCCTTCCTAAACTCTGGGTGCCCACCAATTTCCACACGGGCAGTCAAGAGTAAGGTTTATCAGGATATTCTGGAATTCAGGAGTTACTGGAGGCAAGCTGGATGGCATGGCGTATTATTAGTATATAGTATTTCTTTTCTGCTGTTTGTTGTTGTTTGTTGTTGTATACTCTGATGATAATGTAATGTAATGTAATGTATAAAATGTAATAACTGATATGGTTCTTTATTTAAAGATTATTCATTTATCTATTATATGTTGTTCCGCTGCGATTGTGAGATTCTGTTATTGTTCTGCTGTTTTCTGTTCTGTTCTATCTTTTCTTATTTCTTCTATCTTTTCTTCTACCTCTTCTTCTTTAACCCTAACGGTACGTTTTTCCGGCCTTCGATTGCTTGGCAGTTGATACAGTGGACGTATTGATGTCGGTTTTCGAGCGTCGAAAAATCGCAACGTTACATTTGGTATCAGAGCATATGGTTAAGCGACAACCATGGCTCTGTTGGGTATTTCTCATTAGAGATAGAGTCAGTAGTACTCTAGAATGAGTATGAGTGTAATAATAGCTATGAGCGCGTATTTGTTAGTGAATATAAATTGTTTTGTATTGTGTTGACTTATCGGTTGATTGTTTATGAATTTTGGTCGGTGCGGGAAGTACAACCGTGATCGATAGGGGTTTCTAAACTCTTAAACAAGATAAACTGACACAGTATTGTTTTAAATTGGGTAAATGAAATAATTTTACCATGATTATATTTTATATATAAAGGAATAATTTTTCAGAATTATTAAAGTATATATGAATTAATTGTTTGGTTGTTGAATAAATTAAATAAAAATAACAGCTGTAAAAGAATAAGTTGTATAGGCAATTGAAATTATAAGAATGGAGTTATAATTAAAATGATTTACACTTGTGAAATAATCTTATATATAATAAGTGAAATAAGTTTTGAACTTATAATATGAGTTAATAAATTTAGCTTTGGTAAAATGTTAAATAGAACTGGAATTGGAATCTGAATTGGATTAATATGTGGAATATAACTTAAATAAAGTTGAATGAAGTTGATTTTGGTGTCAAAGTAAATTAATCAAGAGAAGTGATGAATATGAACTTGAGATATATAAATAAAATTCAACTTTATATTGTTAAAGGAATTAACAATTGAATTGATGAATGGATGAAATATTAATCAATTGAATGTAAATAATTAGTATGAAACAATGAATATAAGTGTTAATTCATTAAAAGCTAATGTTATTGGAAATTGAATAAATTGAATGAAAGTCAATTAAATATCAACCAATTGAAGTTAAAAGTGTTAAACCAAATTGAATGTAAAGAAATGTAGATTGAATAAATTTGGTTGTAATGGATGTACATTGGTTGTTATGTGAATGTTAGTTGATTGTATATGAATTCATTAAGTGTTAATGAAAGTGAATTAGCGAAATTGGAAGCTAAAGAAATTGAATCCAACTTGGAAGAAAATGAACTTGAATAGAATTGAAATTTGATTTGGAAATGAACCAATTTGAATGTAAATTAGTAGATGCAAACTAATTGAAATTAGATATGAATAAATGTTAGTAAAATCCAATGTTAATGAATGAATTGGAAAACCAATTCATTAAATGTTAATGAGAAGTAAATTTATATTGATTTGGTAGTTGCATTTATTGTTATTGAATGCATTGCTATGTTGGCACATGTAGTTGATATGTTACTATATGATGTATATTGATATTATTTTCATATATACATGTTTCTCATTTGTTTTGTTGAGTGTTTAGTAGGTGCGGATTGCGTTTGCTTCGCATTTGGAGCTCGCTTTCGCGCTATATTAGCCGTATATGCTCGCTAATAAAATATAAGGTACATATCTCGGATTAAATATCGTACTTTTACACTTTTTTCCCCTGCGGGATGCCTCATCACTTGATGAGATGTATATTTGTGATATATATACTGTCATTTTTTTCTTCGGATCGAGCCGCGCAAAGGAGACTTTGGCGAATTTTTCCGAAAATTTAAGGCGTTAGAATATTTTTGGGAATTTTAGGAAATTTTAAAAAAAAACTAAGTTTGGATTTGGAAACTTAGTAAAGATTTTGTAAGAAGTTTAACTATTGAATTTTGGGAAAGTTAAACACTTAAGAGAATTGTAAAAATCTAAATTGAATGGTTGGTTTTGGAAAGTTAATGGATTCTGTAAATTTTTCTTACTTGGTAATTTCGAGGACGAAATTCTTTTAAGGGGGGAAGTCTGTAATGATCCAGAATTTATATTAATTAAAATATGAATATTTAATTAATTTTAAATATTAATAAGTGAAATTTATAAGTCGAATAATTTATTTTTCGAATAATTGGATTTAATTGGATAATTAAATCGATTATTTGATAGTTGAAAATTTTGAAATAATGAAAATCGAGTTAAATATGATTGAAAATGATTTGTAAAATTTTATTTTATCATATTGGAGTTAGAACGATATTTTAGAACTTTTAAAATTGAATTAAGAGTTAATTTGTGAAAATTGAATATTTTAATATTTAATCGACTAGTGAAAATAGTCGATTTTCGAACAGTCTCAGAATTGGACGAAACTAATTCCATTGGATCCGTAATAGTTTGTTATTATCGGATTTCAATTTTCGTGGCAATCGGAGTTATCGTTTGATCGCGGCAGCTCGAAACGCATCGAAATGGTTTTAACATTAATTTGGCGAGTTAAAATAGTCATTTTTCAAACAGTCTCGGATTTCGACGAAACCAGTTTCATCGGATCCATAATGTGATATTATTGTATGGTCTCAAATTTCGTGTCAATTGGATTTACCGTTTGTCCGGGGCGAGCTAAAACGCACAGAAAATCGTTTAACCAGTTTAATTTAAAATTGATCGTTTATTGCCATAACTCGCACAGATGATCGAATTAGCTCCCTGTTCCATTGTGTCCGGAACGCGGGGTAAACTCTAGAAATGGCAGTCACCACGCTTCGTTTGGAGTTTGGAAATTCCGGGTGAATAGTAAATTGGAAAATTTTCTATAAAAGCCCTTGCTTTCTTCACTTTTGCAAAGAGAAATCAAACCCTAGGGTTTTATATCTGCAGCCGCCATTAACAAATCAATGGCCAGAAATCTCTAATCTTCTCCTCCAATTATCTTTCAATCCGTGAACAATTAAAAGAAACTTCTAACACGAGATTTGTAGAGCTTCGTAAGATCTATCCATCCATACGGAGATGATCAAAAACGAAGAGGCAGATCAACGTGAATTTCGAGGCATAGGGACGGCGTTTCGAGCGTGAAAACCCAGGCAAGTCGCGACCGAGCTGGGCGATTTTTGGTGCGGTGGAGAAGCTCACCTCGGCGCTTGGAACGGTGGTTCTTGATCGACGTCAAGTCGAGTATGAGTGGTGCGGTGATTCATTTTTGATCGGCAGTTATGGGTTCCTGTTCGTGTGCGTAACCTGGAAGAAGAAGAGTAACGAACGACCTTGATCTTGAATTGAAACGTGCGGCCTGGATAAGTTTTGGGTAAAATATAAAGAAAATTGTAAATAAATTATATTTAAATTCATACGATCTTTAAAATAATGTATCTTGTTCATACGAGGTCCGTTTCGGACGAAACTTTTTGCGTTAGAATCGTATGGACGAGCATTACGCGATGCAACTAGATTGGAATCGTTTGGAGCTAGTGAAAATTTCGGGTAAAATTAAACGGCCGTTTAATTTTATTCGAAATAAATCACTACAAATGCTATCGGAAATTCAAGGTGAGAACTTCTCACTCAATCGAATAGTTTCGATTTATAATTTTAAATAGTTAGATTTAAAATTATTGATTGTATGCATGGATGATAAATTATTATCTATTGATTGTTAAAATAGACATTATACGCCGTTAGTAAGCGGATGTTATTTATTATAAACATATACCGTGAATATTTCACCGTATAGTGAAATTGGTATTATTTATGTACTTGGAGTTGATTTTCCCGCATTATATAGCGGATGAGACCCTATTGCGCCGTCTATTAAGCGGATAATATTTTTTATAAATCCCATATACCGTGATAATTCCGTACTGGAAAGGAATTGGTATTGTGCTAACATCTTTGGATGCAGGGAAACAGGTTGGAGGGATTCAACTGGATTCCTCAACTGTATTGATTTATTTACAGATATTTTGATATTTGTCGATTACCATATCGATATATGATATTTGGATGTCGTGATTGACTATTTGGTGCTGTTGCATCATCAGATTCATTTTTGAAGTTTTAAAATAATGATTTTGGTTTTTAAAAGAATTTTTAAAGTAATTCTTGAAAGTATACGTTTTATTAAATTTTTGAATTGATTCGTTTTAAATAATCAAAACGTTATAAATTTTTATGTTATAAAAATTAAGATTTTTGTGAAATATAACAAAAAGGTGATTTTTGAGATAAATAGTTAATAAATTTAAAAAAAATAGTTAAATTGGGATTTTTGAATTTAAATTGAAATCTTTGATGAAGCAAAAATGGTTTATAGTTGAGATTTATACAATATATATTTTATAAATCGAAATAATAGAATTTTAAAAGGAGTTCTATTAAGGTTGAAAATAGGGTTATAAATGAAATCTTATAAGTAATAAGATTTATAATTTGTGGAGTTTTAAAAGAACGATTTTGTAAATAAATGGATTATAAGCATTTATCTTATAATATGGACTTTTGGCATATAATGGAGTTATATAAATTAAATTGGATTAATAAAGGAGATTTATAAATCAAATCTTATAAATAGAAATGGAATTTATAGACATTGTTTATAAATTCGAAATCCATGGAATTTGATAAATTGAAAGTTTAAATTTGTAACAACCCACATATTTATCGATTTTATATTTAAATATTTTATTTAAATATTTTGTCGTTAATCGGATATTGGTCCGAAAAGCTACTTTTTGCAAACGGTCAAATTAGGACTCGAGACCACTTCCATTGAGTTCGAAATGCCGTTTACAACCTTTTTAAGTATAAACATTGATAGGTTTGGAGTTAGTGGAATTTCACTAACTTTTCCCGCTTTGGACTTTGGGTTAGTTTAGCCTATTAAGCCCAAGTTCCAACCCCCTTCTCATCACTCTTCATAAATTTCCTAACTAACTCAAGCTTTGGCATTAATGGTGAAGAGAATGAGAAATTAAAACTCCAAGCACAAATTCAATTGCAAATCCAACATTCAACTCCAAATTCAAGTAGAAGATATTGGATTCAAGCTTTGGATTGCTTCTCCTTGCTTTCAAGCTTCATCTTCATAAATTTTAGTGCAAAGGTGAGATTTTTATCCCACAAATCTAGTCTATATCTATATTGGACTGTTGGGAATGATTCCCTATCACTTTATCATGTACATTTGCATTTGGTTTGGATTGGATTAGTGAAAAATTCCAACTTTAAGTGTTTTTGGTGAAAATCTGCCCTTAGGTCGCTCTGCCTTTGCTAGGTCATTCGCGTGGAAAAGTCTCAGCCTTCAAATAGCTCGTTTCCGACCTAAAATGGCCTATAACGTTAGGTCGCTCGGCGCTTCGGAATTAGGTCGTGGGTCGTTGGGCTTTAGGTCGTGGGTCGCAAGCTCCTTAGGTCGTAGGTCGTTCGAATGTTAGGTCGCTCGGCCCTTATCCCCTTAGGTCGCTAGGTCGCGACGTTTTAGGTCGTAGGTCGTTCGAATGTTAGGTCGCTCTGCCCTTATCCCCTTAGGTCGCTAGGTCGCGACGTTTTAGGTCGTAGGTCGTTCGAATGTTAGGTCGCTCGGCCCTTATCCCCTTAGGTCGCTAGGTCGCGACGTTTTAGGTCGTTGGTCGTTCGAATGTTAGGTCGCTCGGCCCTTATCCCCTTAGGTCGCTAGGTCGCGACGTCTTAGGTCGTAGGTCGTATGGACCTAGGTCGTAGGTCGTTAACTCGTTAACACGTGCGGTTCTTTACTACTTTAGGTCGCATGACCTATAGGTCGCTTGCTCCAATTAGGTCGCTCGGCCACTTTGTTAAGTCGCTCGTCCTGTTGCTCTGTTAGGTCGCAACCTCTGTTAGGTCGGCCATGTTGGGTCGCGAGTCATCGTTAGGTCGCGAACACCACTAGGTCGTTTGACCCCTAGGTCGCAACCATTAGGTCACTCGACCCTATTCCTCTTAGGTCGTTAGACCTCATTTTGTCTTCACTAGGTCGTACCGTTTTGGACGGGGCGCTGCCCCCTGGACCCCCGCGACCTGACCGGGAAGGTCGAACCCCGTAAGCGGTGGCGTTGCCCCCGCACCCCCACCTTGGGGGGTTGCCACCCCCCGGATCCCCCCTCCGTAGGGGATCTTATCTAAAAAACATTGAGCCGATTTCCTTGGATTTTATTCACATCTCCGTATGCGATTTTTGTGACTGATTGTTTCTACAATTGCTTCTGTGTTTTGTCACTTTATAATATAAAGGTTTCAATACTAGTAGTAAATATCAAAACTCTTTTAACAAACAATTTCAACTCTATTTTTAATAACAAAGCTCTTTTCTTAAACCGTTTTCCAATCTATTAGTATATACAAACCTTTACCTCACTCGGATGAGAAATCTAATTAAACAACTTAGTAAAATAAGTGGTATGAAACGCTTGCGTTCACTTCGTCGGTTAATTCTTGAACTTGTTCGATTGAACCTCTTGTGACAATTTTATTAGTGAAGATTTACAGTTTGTTCGTAAATATTTAAGTTAAGCAAGTGGTTATGGGACATGAAGCTAAACTTCTATATTTACTAGCTTAGTGTAATTCACACTTCTCGTTGATCATAACGATCATTCTGATGATTTAGACTAGCAACTGTGTGATGTCTCTTGTTGCGAGGTTAGACTAGACACCACTTGTGTGATTCCACTCACACATACCTTTTTGCTTTTTGGTTAGTCTGGACCTTAATCTGTGTGATTCCATTCACACATGTGGGGTAGCTCCCCTTGGTCTTCGGACCGTCATGTGATAGGCCTCTTTCTCTTCTCTATGATTTCTGGACTTCTTGCATTGATTTCTAGAATTTATGTCATTGACTTGTTATGAGTACAAGTTTGGGGTATGATGCCCTTTCCGAATCTTTGAGAAGATTCTTGTGATATTGATTATCTCTTATTGATTGATCTTCTGTTGATCATTATTTACATACTTATAGTGGTATGTCATTATGGATATTTTATGTTTATGCCATATCTTTTATGTTATATCATGTCATCTGATATTTATAGCTAGACTGACCCGTTTATTATTTTCTTAAATAATACTCGGGTCAGACCGAGATGTTACAAGTGCTTCTGCTTGACTTGTTCGCAGGGATTCATCACTCTGACTTTTGGCTAACTGTTTAGATTAGCAGTTTTTGTTGTATACACTTGAGATGTAGACTCATAGTTGTATTCCTTTGTATAGCACGTGTTGCTATTCTTTTGTATTATCGTGGATCTTACTGACCACTACTCTGATGTACACTTTCATGTGTTAGTTATATATTCATATCTTCTTCCGCCTTTATGATATGGATATCTGTGACTGATTTGTGTTATGATTATTTCTATGTTTGTTTTCGAAAATTATTTATAGCCACCGTGTGATAAGAAATTACATGGATGGTCGCTCCTCAACAGCCTTATTCTCCATGCTAGTTGACAACACTACACCGTAGTGTTCTTGGCTAGTGTGGGTATAGAGGTGGGGCGTCACAAAATTGGTTAAGGAAGTATATTCACGATTTTGGACAGTGAATATATTATCAAATAAAATGGATATGCTTGGGAAAATGAATATTATAAAATGAAGTTAATCGTTTTAACGATGTTTTAAAAATGTATTATAAATCGAATACATAGATTTCAACATTCATTGTCGAAATAGACGTTTTCGAGGAATAAGGAAATGGTGGACCATAACACTGTTGTTATAGTAAATGGTTTCCGAAAGGAAATGTTTTATATAGTATTGGGATTTATACATCTATCTAAATTTTGAATCCCTATACTAGTGATTTTGGGTTGTTGTAACGATGTTTTACGCAACATTTGTTTTGGCCTAAATAAATGTGTTTAAGTGAATGTTTTCCTTAAAGAATGAAATATATACTTAATTTCGATTTAAGTATATTGAATGTTTTCCAAGTGTTGAAAATAAATGGATTTGTGAATTACTTATTATTAAATAAGTATGGAAGTGTTTTCCAATATGAAGTGAATATTTTGAGATTTTATCTTTTAAAGATAATGGAAAATGAATATTAGAAATCAATTTGGAAATTGTATATTCATAGATATTTTGGAATTGTAAATTCACTATGGAATTTATAAATGAAAAGGGGAATTTGTTTAAAAATAAACGTTGATTTATTTTTGAAGTGTGGGAATTAATTTACGGATTTGGAACGTAAATATAAAGTAAATCGGTAAGGATTTATTTAATTGGTTTAAATGAACCATGTTGAAATGAAAGTATTTCGCATAAGGAAAATGATTGAAATTTGTTTTCAAAAGTGGTAAAGGTGAAAAGTGATTTGAAAAATTGTTTTCAAATGTTGAAGTGTGAAAAATATATATCTTGTAAAGATATTTTGGAAAGGAAATAATTTGGGAAATAATTTGGAATTTGGTGATGTTGAACACGCCTATTGATAGTTAAATAACCGAATATCAATATTTACCTTTAAATAGGTATTTGTTGTGATTTGCTTGAATTTGAATGCCACACTTATTTTTGAATAAGCGCTCACTATTCGGGTTAGCCGGGAAATGACCTTGGGGTCGTATAACCCATTCCGAATATGTGATACGTCGTAATGGATTGCATTCGATGACCGGTGTTGAAGACCGGATATTTTTGAAAACGGAAGGATTACCGTTGAGTTACTCTGCATCGGCTGATCTCCGATATAGAGGTTTTATCACCCTTAGTGACGGAAAGTCGAGACGTGATTAGAAATTATCCGGAATGCAAGGACTTCTTTGTAAGTGCCTTCGGTTCTGTTCGAACCCTGAACAGACTTGTATGGATTGTATGTCTGACATTACAAGTTGAGATATAAAGCTGATTTCTTTCAAATATATTTCTGTTGGTGGCGGAGAATTTATTCTCTTAGCTTAACACCCTTCTCTGAGACGTACGAGCTCAGAGGTTATGTAGTTGAAGGTTATTAGTGATATACTCCCAATTTGGTAGTGTGGCATGCTGAGTGTTGCTATGAGATGATCATTGTTTGATCATTGTGATATGATCATTTGTTTGATCATTTATCTTGGTGATCATTACTTTGATCATTTGTTGACCCAAAGCACAGTTTTTGTATAAAGCGTGGCTTTATGGACGAGACTTCGTCGGACCTCACACCCCGGAAATGGTCAAAACAGGAAGGATGCAGCAAGGTTATTAGGGGTAGCGCCCTTTAGTGTATGTCATTCCTTCTGGATAGAGGTGGTATCATGGTATGGAGCCCAGATATTTAACCTATGTTGTTGCTGCAAATTTTGTGGTTGTTGGAAATCGAGGATCCTCGGATAGATCGGTTACTATCGGGGGATGACATATTCGTGTCAGTAGTTACTCAATTAGGGGTAACCCGGCCTTGTATTGGCAGAGATCCGGTTAGGTTCTCGGGACGTCATTCCAGAGGCGTTTCCATGTGGCAATGGGAAGTTCCTTGGCCTGACCATTTGTTGGAAATCCAAAGAAATAATACAATTTTGTACGGTTTTAGTTGTAAAACCCATCATTCACTTATGGTGGCGCCCCACTGTTTGGATGGTAGCTATAGTAGGCATAAGTGCTGAATGCCTATGCTGGCTAAGATTTATATCTTTACTTTCGAAATGTTTTCTACACTATGCACTAGTAATAATATCAAATGTTTCTTTTTAATGCGTATCAAGCATCTTTGACTATCACAAGGAGAAATCTCCTCCGATTCTGCGTTTGCATTGTGTGTGTGTGCGGGAGGCTTTATGGTAGTCTCATTTTCTAAAAAGCATTGCGAATCTATTTTAAAATTATCCTGTTCTTTGTTTTAAAAATAAACTGTTTTAGTTCCCACACCAGTCACATGACTGACTCGGAGTTTATTGTTTTCCTTCCTAAACTCTGGGTGCCCACCAATTTCCACACGGGCAGTCAAGAGTAAGGTTTATCAGGATATTCAGGAATTCAGGAGTTGCTGGAGGCAAGCTGGATGGCATGGCGTATTATTAGTATATAGTATTTCTTTTCCGCTGTTTGTTGTTATTTGTTGTTGTACACTCTGATGATAATGTAATGTAATGTATAAAATGCAATAACTGATATAGTTCTTTGTTTAAAGACTATTCATTTATCTATTATATGTTGTTCCGCTGCGATTGTGAGATTCTGTTATTGTTCTGCTGTTTTCTGTTCTGTTCTATCTTTTCTTATTTCTTCTATCTTTTCTTCTACCTCTTCTTCTTTAACCATAACGGTACGGTTTTCCGGCCTTCGATTGCTTGGCAGTTGATACAGTGGACGTATTGATGTCGGTTTTCGAGCGTCGAAAAATCGCAATGTTACAATAATAATTGTTATTGTTGAACCAAGGACTTTGTGTTTGGACTATAGAATCGAATTTGGATAACATTGGAATTTTACCGAATTTCATAAGTCCAAAGTGACATAGTTTTGACGAAGAGAATTGGTGTAAATAAAAGCTGCAACCGAGTAACGTTTAACAAGTGAAATTGGATTTACTGAAACCAAGTAAGCGATAAATTTGACTAAAATGTCGCACTACCTGTTAATTGACGTGTGAACGTTAATATTCAAATAGTTCGATATTAATCACCAACCAAATTTACACCTAATGAGTCACATAACAAAAATGATGAGTTCTCTTTTGCCCAAACGATTTAATTAGTTTATAATTGTTATAAACTAATTAAATTAATTAATATTTATGAAATATTAATTATAAAATTTTGATTATTATTAAATATATTTATAATAGTTATAAATATATCAATCGATATACAATATCGATAAATAATTAAATTGGATTTAATTAAATAATATTTTTCTACAGGCTTAAATGTGATCTTGGCTCATAATGATGGGTGACTATTTTCGGCTGAAATAGGGACCAAAAAAGAGTGGCACAAATAGGTAAGGGTTGTGGGGTTCTGGATGGCTCGGAGCGAGAGAGAACTGGCATGAAATGAGATATACTATTCTCTCTCTTCCATCCAGTATTTAAACACCTCTAACCCTAATTGAAAAGACTCGCCTTTTGCTGTCATTCCTATCTTTATTGCCGGCTGACTTCAATCCTTAGGAGCTCTATTATATTAAGCTCAAATCAATTCAAGATTAATTACTATTCGATAATCAAAGGTCAACGGTTCAAGGATTAGTAATCTGCCGAACCGAAAAGCTTATAAAATGAGAGAGTTCATCATTACAAGGTGTGTTATAAGACATTGGTTCTCAGATGTATTACTCATTATATTATAGCATACAACATCTTATTAATATTTCATTATATATATTTATTACCTAAAATTTTGGGTAGATAAAAACTTCATACAGAAGCTTCAAAAGTCGGTTCATCCGTCGGATCCTCGCTCAGTCAGCGGGCTACCACTGTCAGCGGGCGACTAGTCCGTCGTCTTCAGTGGTCAACCGTGCCTACTCTGCATTTGGAGAGACCATGGATGGAAGCATAGCCCTTAGCCATCACCACTTCCTTCAAGATCCCGAAAGAACAGTGGGCCCCGAAGCACGTATGCCTAATTCAACATAGCCTCCTGCCCACTACAAGAAAATTCATTTTTAGCAGCATTAAATTGCAGCGTTTTATACAAAATGCTATTTATTATATCTCAAATCATAATTAAGGGAATTAGGAAAAAAGATAAACTTTGAAAAAAAATAGACTGAAGGACAAGAAGTTTTATTTTTAGGCTGAAGGACAAATGCTAATTATAAAAACTAGCATCGTTTTTCAACCTAAAATACAAACTTGTTGTCGTTCGGCCTAAATTTTTTTCTATGTTTGTCCTTGTGCCTTTTTTTTTTTCCTTAATTACAAATAACTAAAAACGATGCTTCTACTGAAAATATCTCGTTCAAGCAATTGCTTGTTTCTGTACCTATGCGCGCTTCTTTCTTTCCTCTCTTACTTTCATTTTTTGCCACTTTCTTTTCCCTCTCAAGTACCTTAATTTCTTTCCTTGAAGCTTGTGATGTGGATTCTTTTTCCCTAATACATTTTATTTAAATTAAATGTCTTCAGGAACTCTTGCGGATATTAACAGCATCGTTATTCTTTCTTTTCCTCTCATTAAACTCATCTTCTCAATTAAAATATGAAATTAGGGTTTTCTACATTCTACTTCTCTTCTTCATAGGTCTGTCCACTCTCCACCATAGGTCCATCTCGCCGCTGCCTCACAGGCCCTCATCGGCCTGCCACAGCTCCATCTGCCTTTTCCATCTGAAGTTGAAGGTAAAATTCCGGGTTAATCTCTACTTTGAATAATTATTTTATGGTTACATTGTGTCCTATGTTAAACTCATTTCTCTCTTGGTTGGCGATTGCTTATGAGTCAATCGTATCCTGGTTTTATTGCATGTTAAATTGTGTATTCCTATGTTATTTCTATTCTTCTTCAAATGTTCACTTTTCTAGATTTAATTGTTTATATTCACTGTCCACAAAAAAAGGCTAGAAATATTGTATTTTGCATAGACATAACAAACTGTTTGCTAATTTAGTTAAATTATTTTAAATTTTAGAAGAGTTCATTTTTTTAAGTATTATTATTTGAAATTTAAACCCTTGTAATGCTATTTAATCAATTCTTTTATTCTACATTATACATTGGTTGGTAGTTTGATGAATAATAAGCAAACGCTTGTTGCTGACCTTGCTTATTATCATCATAACGTAACCTATTCAATGATTTTATCAATGCTAAACGAAACGTTTTCATTGCTACATTAAACAAAAAAGAAAAATCTCAATCAGCATTGAATGGGTTGTCCACAGAGACAAATGCTCCAATACATCACAATTCTAAATAGCAACTGCATCCTTCTAGTTTGTCTCTATTATCAAAGTCCCTAGTTAGTTATTATACTACCGGTTGAACATTAGCCAATAAATAACCATCTATATTATTATAGTTCCCTATCTGTTAGTACATTACAAGAAAATTGCATTTTTAAAACATTGAGTGTTTGTTATTAAAATACTAAAACAACATTTTTGTTAACGTTGTTATATCTATTGTTGTAAAAAAGGCTAGTTTTATCAACATTGTGTTAGACATTGCGTACAATGTTGTAAAACTATATGGGACAACATTTCTTAAACATCGTAGAATAACTTATAAACACTTCAAAAGTTTACTACAACGTCTATCAAATATTGTTCAAAATGTTTCTACAACATTTTTCATGTATCACGTCAATCTTTTGACAATAAATTATGAACGTTATAATATTAATTCTTAATGATTTCTAAACATTGTAGATATAATTGACGACAATATTACAAACTATCCACATTCATTAATAAGTGGTATCTATACATGTAAAGTAGACTATGGCGATTATAACTAAATTATATACGACCTTCTCAAAATATTAAATTTATCATTATAATGACACTCGTCAGAAGGTACATCATTTTAACCAAATATACATCATTCATCAAAGTTACATACAAACTCTATATATTAATCTGCAAAGGTTGCAAATAAGCTTAAACATACATACAAACATTCTACATTAAAATGTGTAAATAAAATAAGAAAAGGAACAATCTCCCCATGAAAAGTATAATCTCTTTTAAATGTTAGTAGCCACTATATTCATGTTCCAGGTTCACCATGCTCGTATCATTACTTCCATGCTCTAATTTTGGGATTCACCTAAAGTAAAATGAGAACAATACAATTGATTCTTTATGGACTGTAATAGGCAAAGAAAAAACAAACAATTTTCCCATTTGGATACCAAAATTATATCCTTTCAATTTACACAATTAGACAACACACCTTCATGACAAAGTCATTGTTGAGACCATGTTTTAGCACACTATTGGCAAAAATAAACTATTTGAGAGTAAAACAACTCCATTGTTTTCAACAAAATCTGCCATAACTGTTGACTGTTAAGATCAGATTCACCTTGAAATATTGAATCTTTGCCTTCTTATACCTTAAAACACGAAATACAGTTTGTGTTTAAAAAAAAATAGTTATATAGTTGAACTTTAAAATTGGAAAACATTCAAGAGTTTGTGCAGATGTGTTGTAGCATCCAAAGCTTTGACATTATAGCTATAGGTTTTGGAGACATTGGAAATTTTCAAATTGTTTTAAGAGTCAAGATCCTTTGAAGCTGTTATTCAGATTCAGAAAATAAGACATGCATCTGGAAGTTCAAAATGGAGAACACTCTAAAACTTACTATCAAAGTGCAAGTGAATGATAAAAAGGACATGTATGTGAGTTCTATGATGTTTCTCAATAATTAGTATCTTTTAGAATCCTTACGAATATATATGAGTAGATTTCGAAAATTTAGGAGACACATAAATAATAATTAAGCTAAACGCTGGGTGCCTAGCCAAAAGGGTATTTGACCCGTCGGTGGATCCAGCTTCCACCTTTAGGTAGGAAAAATAGATCAAACAGAAAAAAAATGATTCCATCACTTTTTTCATATTAATTTGTATTGGTAAAAGCAAGCAAATAATAATTTTATACCAAGAGAAGTACGTTATGATAAGAATGCAATTTGAAAAGTTATATTCTGAAGAAGACAGTTTTTAAGAAACCTTAACACAAAATCTCATTTTAATCGAGTGTTTTTAAGCATATGACCATCTAATTCTTGAAAAAAAAAACTTTAAGTGAAATAATAGACAAAAAGGTAAATTTATGAGCTTACAATGTCAAAAGAAGTGACAGTGAAAAAGTTTTCTTAGATGCTACAACTAAGAAATAATATACAGTGTTTTATCAAATAGGAATTTTTTTCAATCTGGCCTGCTTGTTTAAACTTATTACGGTTTCAATCCACTTTAAAAACTTATTACACTTTTATGTCACTTTTAGTCGGTTCGATGCCATGCTGACCAAAATGTGCAAGCCAGATTTTCAAATGTCTTATATTTTTTTATAAATTTTTTTACACTGGCGCTCCTTCAAAATGCACCAATATACAATGAATTTTCATGCTGTCGCATTTTCAAAAAAGCGCTAGTTTATTCTTTATTTTTAAAATACAGGCAACGTTTCAAATATCGCATGTATACTTTAAGTAGCATGGTGGTGAGCTGATCAAATGTGGACAATATCTGTAATTAGTTTTCAAAGTGGTCTAAAAGTGTAATAAGTTTATAACAAAATTTTAAATTGAAAAAAGTTCCTATCAAATAAAAAGTACTACTCAATGATGCAAACTGCAAAGAAAGCATGGACTTGGTACTTGGTAGAATAATAAATTAAAATATAGCTGAACACTAATTTGACGTATGGTCAGGGGTAAAATGTACATTATTTTTAATTGTGTTGTAAAATTACAGGTACGACCTCCACCCTTGTTGTACAACGTTTAGATCAACCCATGATTTGATTTGTAAACTGTGACCAATAAATGAGTAGCAATAATGTTGACTTTCATTATTTTCTAAAATCATAGCTTACGGGAAACTTTCATAAAGAGAAGATGATGACATCTCATCAGGCATTAAGCAAAAGAATTACTGTGACCTGTAATTTGATACATAATTTGATGGTGTGCTGCAGTAGATGTGACAGAAAACGGAGAAAAAGCGTTTCCGTTAAACTATTTTGCATGTGAACTATGATGAAAACATGATTAATTAAAGGATATAATAACCTTTATAAGTGAGAAATCTGCAAGTTCTTCATCTAAGCAAAGTGGCGGATGACAAGATGCCTTAGGTCTTCTAACAACACTACATATGGTAGTTCGGCTACCCATAACTTCAATACCCATCGGGTGATCCAACAAAAATCCACATCGATTTAGACTTTACAAGAGAAAATTTGGTAAATACAGCAACTGAAATATAAAAGGTACCTTGAATTTAAGATTCATTAAGATCTAGGGTTTTGAATTAGGAAAGATAACGATGAATGAAGGATGTTAGAATGAGGGACAAAAAATCAAGTCAGAATAATTTTGGATCGAGGAATCCAAGTCCACCATTCTTTTTTATTTCCTTACAATCATTTTATATTCAACTAAATTATTTTTGTCTCATATAGTCTAGCTTTAGTGTATTTTTTTTTTGGTTATCAACGTGAACTATCAAAATTGTCCCTCTATAGATTATCAAATCTTAATCGCTTAAAAATATGATCCAATATTAAACTTTTTTTTACAAATTCAAATATCCATAAAAGTAGAATCTAACAATTAAACATCATTAACAAATTCAAAAAACTTCTAAAAATAGAATTTAAAATTAAACTTCTTTACAAATTCAAAATACTTCTTTACAAGTATACAAATCTTGATATCATTTGAAAACAAAAAATCATTTTTTTTGACTGATTTAAACATATATAATTTATAACAAAAAAGGTCCGAGGATGCGGCGCAGTGGAAATGAGGCTTGAGTTCTGGTAAAAAGACCCAGATTCGATTCGTACCATGCGTTTCCCTATCCTATATAAATTTAACCGGAGGTATGGGAACTTGGATCAGCGGACGGCTTTAGTATACCTTCTTCAGGAGTTTACCGGCTCGCCGGGTTCTTCTGCGTTTCAAAAAAAAAAAATTATAACAAAAAACAATTCACGCGTAGAGCGTGTGTCGTAACGCTTGTATCTTTAATAGTAGTAACAATAGCTTTGTTGTCACACTTTTTTGGTATCAACGTGAATTATCAAAAACGCCGCTCTATATATTTTTAAATTATAATCACTTAAAAATGGGATCTCATATTAAACTTCTTTTACAAATTCAAACGTTCATAAAAGTAGGATCTAACAATTAAACATGCTTTACAAATTCAAAATGCATCTAAAAATAGGATTTAAAATTAAGCTTTCTTTACAAATTCAATTTTTTTTTTACAAATATACAAATCTTAATATCACTTGAAAATAAAAAATTATTTTTTTGACTGATTTAAACATATACAATTTGTAAGGAAAATAATTTACGCGTGAAGCGCGTGCCCTAACACTTCAGAGTAATCAGTCTAGCATGGTAGGTTGAAATGAAAAGAGAAGCAGGGTAAGGAGAATACAAAATCAAAATTTTCATGCTGATATATTCAAGAATAAACACCCATCATGTAGATATAGTTCTTGTTTAGGATATGTAAATCAATAAACACAAGGACAAAACATGTAACTTCCAGTAGAGTTTAATGACTTTGACAAGTCATTTTTAACTAGCGAGATAACAAGCCGTACCAGAAAAAAGGTTCTAGCTAAAAATGGCAACATTTTTTATTCAGTCTCTTACGAAGGACATTCAGGTCTGTTTTTTTGTTAACTTTATATTGGCGTGGCATTCATTATGATGTTGTTAAGTTTTATCCATGGATTATATTTTTATTTTTTGATATTTTTTTGAATTTTTGATAGGTTGCTATCAGTTGGTTGTTTATGATTGCCACTATTGTGAACTTAATGGTACTTTTACAGCTGCACTACTAAGCTTACAGGTATGGCAGATATGGGAATGGAAGGGCTGATCAGTTTTGGACAAGCTAGTTCTTCTATAATTTCACAATTGGCATATTCAAACGAAGCACCAAAAATATTTTCACATTGCATGGACAGTGTCAATAGAGGTGGAATTTTCGCAATGGGAACTGCTGTTCTCCCTAAAATGGAGTCAGCTCCTTTGATACCCAACACGTACGTTATTCTATATATTTTGAATATATCACACAAGTATTGTTCTTTCTTGCCATATATAGGGTAAAATAAATTACATATTTTAGATTCTTATTAGTTAGCATTGGTAAACGGTGATGGGAATATTGGTGAAGTTGCTATAAATTTGTCAATATCTCATAATAAATAATTTCGCTAGTAATATTTATCTATAAAGCATGCTTTTCTAGTAATCCAAGTCAACTAAATCATGTATTACCATACTCAAAGTTTTAATACAAGATAGAGCGCATTCACACGCATTGTTTCAGATCTCATTCGTCTTAACCGAGATCTCGCTCGAGATCTCATTTTCGAACTTGAGCTTAGTTAATTTATTTTAGAACATAAATATATTTTATGAACTTAGTTAATTTTATAAACTTGCTGAATTTTTATAAAACTTTGTAAATTAATTATTGTTTATAAAAATCAATTAATTATCATACAAGGTAATCGATTTAGTTAAATTTTTATAAAACTTAGTTGATTTTAATAAAACTTAGTCAACTTAATCAATTTTTGTAAAACTTAGTTAAGTTAGTTAATTTTAATAAATCTTAGTCAACTTAATCAATTTTTGTAAAACTTAGTTAAGTTAGTTAATTATAATAAAACTTAATTAACTTAGTTAATTTTTTTGAACTCGTTTAATTTTTATAAAACCTGCATAAATTTTAGAAATTTATTTAATTATTATAACACATGGATAACTTAGTTAATTTTTATACAATTTAATTAACATGGTTAAATTTACAAAAATTAATTAATATTTATAAACTTAGTCAACTTAGTTGATTTTTTATATATCTCAATTAACTTATAAAACTTAGTAAACATGGTTAAAAATTTATAAAGTTTAGCTAACTTTTATAACTTGTTTATCTTTTATTTAGTTTAGTTAGCATAATTATTATTTCTGTAAAAATTAGTTGATTTTATAAACTCAGTCAATCTTTATAAAATCTTGTCAACTAATTTAATTTTTATAAACTTATATAATTTTTGTAAAACTTTGTTAACTCAATTAAATTTATAAAAATTAGTTAATATATGTTAACTATATATGTATATGTTATAGAAATATTTTAATTGCATATATATATATATATATATATATGTTTGTGTGTGTATGAAGCAATACGATGTTACAACATATATTATTTATTTTATTATAGACAAATGTTAATTGCTATTTTAATATTATCGAATTTTTGAAATCTGACAACACCTCCATTATGCGGTTAGTGCTTTCTTGCATACCCCAATTCAACACACACACACACACACACACACACACACACATATATATATATGTATATGTATGTATGTATATATGCGATCAAAACATGATCGGGTTCATATTATATATCATAACAAATGCTCCATGATACCATATTATGTGTGTGTAACACAATATAATGTTGAATACTTTTCATCGTATTGTTTTTAATGTGTAAAATAAATTAATATTGAAATATATCATTATATACCAGTACGCATGCACGTCCAATGGACGTGTGCATAGATCAATGTAACCAAAGTTGGAAATGAGTTTCAAATTGGGTAATTGTTGGTTTAGTTTTGGTCCTTTGCATTCTAGGTGAAATCATTTTAGTATGGAACTTTGTCTAACATGTATTATTCAATATTGCATATATTTCAACTAATTTTTTGCATACAATTTTCATCTTGACTATACGTATATTTAAATTCTCTCTTTTAACACTACACGACTTGGTTCAAATTCGTTCAAGTGAGTTGTTTACGTTGGCAGCCTTACATTTGATTGTAATATATGAGACTTGCACAGATTCTTTGAATTCGGAGTTATATTATGTCAATTCATGAATTCGACTATTAGATTAAACTAGAAGCTTTGAAATTATTAATTAATAGAAATTAGATTGTTAATTCGTGTGCTGTAGTTCAATTGTATTTACTAATAAATAATTATTGCCAAATCTTCATCATTAGCTGTCTTGGGAGCAAAAGGAAAAAATCTCCCCATAATAATGCTGTGTTTTGTCTAGAAACCAATCTATTATGATATTATCTATAAATCCCATTCTTTTTTTCGTCGTATCTCCGTAAGGTTTTTGAAACCTTTGTAATATTAGTACCATACGACATGGAGGAGTGTCCAACTAATTATAGACACTGTTTTTCATGAACAACTTCGATTTATGATAGTATGTTATATACATTATAATGTTCTCTTTATTGATGCTAGCGTATCGACATATGCCATGTGCACATATACATGCACAAGAAATTGGATGTTTTTCAATTGAAGTGACTATTTATGATATTTAGGAAAATGGTGTTTATGTAAATTGGTTAGCCATTGAAACAGAGAACATGGGTGAAACCTATAGAGACAATTTCCTTTTATCAATAGTAAAGATGTTACCCATTTCCTACCATGGTGTAATACAGAGTATTTCAATCGTCGCTAAACTTTATGGTTTAGTTTCTTTTTTAACATTACATAACAACATGGTTGAATTCAACTTATTTTCAAATATCTATATTTATTATTTTGATGTTATAATGTTGTACAATAAATAAGCAAGTCGCATATATATATATTGAAAATAGGTTAAAATCTTTATTACCTTTTATAAACGGGCTGAAGCCCTAGTTACAAGAACATCGACATCATCATTACGAATACTAAACTCATCTCTTTCCTTTTCTATCATAAAACCTCGATTATTCAACTTCATAGCGACTCCTGAGAGCTTACTAGATTTCCTTCATAATCTACCTTCATCTTCATCCTCTTCAGTAGTTGTTTTTCTGGTTCTATTAGGCTGGTAAGTGTCTTTTTGTTAATCCGAGTGATAATCAAATTCACATTTCTATCAATTTGGGAATTCACTAATTGAAAGTCCTTTTTCTTCTTGTTGAAAGCTCTGTGGTTCCTTTCTCTTCGAATATGCCATATGGAAGTTGTGAGACTAATTTTGAGTACTTCTTGCAGAAGGTTCGAGCCGTTGCTCCTATCGTTCGAGTAAAAGATTTCTTCTTTCAATGCTTTGACATCATTTGAGCAAATGCATTTCATTTTTTGTAAGCTCCATATAGATTTGGTAAAGGTACAATCTAAAAACAAACGGTCATGGCTCTCAGCCTTTTCACTGCAAAGACTGCATGTGGTATCTTCGATTATCCCCCATTTCTGTAGACGGTCTTTAGTTGGAAGTCTGCATAATATGGCTTCATAGGTAGTATGAGCCATTATAGATTAACCGATTTGCTCTAGACAATAGGATACCATTCAATCTTTTGATGTCTATTCTTGGTGTCTTCCCATGTTTTGTGAAATAGGAACTGTCCTTTATTTAAGTTTTTCATGTACCACTCATCATTGGCTCTATCTCAGTATATGAGTATCTTCTGAATCTCTTCTACAAAATTTCTTATTATAAGCTGATTTTCACATTTCCATCTGCCTTCTTCAATAATGCTAGAAACAACACAATTAGGGTTTCCATAGTCGGAGAAACCGTTCCATCCCACCCTATCAATCAAATTTTTATTGCTAAACCAAGGATCTCTCCAAAAATCTGTTTTTGAACCATTTGCTATTTTCCTCTCAATCAAGGGTTTAATTTCTTCTCTGAATTTCAAAATATTTTTCCATGTGACCGATGCATTGTTGTCTATAGGGTTTGTCCAAAAATTAGTTTTGATATACTTAGCTCTCATCCACTTGGGCCATAAGTTGTTAGAGGATAATATATTCCGTGCCAATCGTATATATATTTTCTAATATGCAACTACATTCTAACCAAGCTAACCCTATACTACACTTTGATTTACATGTTGCATTACTATTGTTCAATTTATACTACAGTGCACAGCCTGCAATCCTTCTTGATACGAGATAGTTATAAAGTTTTCCATCTGACTTAGTATCAAGTCTTCTTAGTATTTTATATAGCATTTTAAATCTTCTTAGCATTTTATACAGTATTTACTTTTTTTCCCTTTCAGTGTGGATAATATATTTTTGGTTATCACGCTTCATTTTGATGCAAAAGATGCAAATGCAACAGCTGCCAAGCAGGTGAAGCCCAGTGAATATATCTTTGAAAATGGGGTAATTCTTAAACCTTTTTAGATGGCGAAGTTATTTTTTTCTTTGTTCTATTAGGAAATATAATGGTACAACAACAAAAAAGGACACACATGAGAATATGAATTTTTGGTTTTAATATTGCAAATAATATAGTTTTAGCTTACATGCATATTTTAAATGTTATCTCACCCAATTTCTTGACTTGTTCAGAATGGTATAATGATGGCGTTGATGACGATTTCTTAGCAATCACCATAGCTTAGGAATGAAATCCATAACATTTTAATAGAGCAACTTCACAGTGGCCTGCAATTGAATATATTCATTTAAAAAATGACAATGAATATTTCTTGATATTTTTCTTTGATATTAAGTTACAACGATCCATAAAATAATATGAAAGAAGCAAAGATTTTTTATAGTGCAGTTCACTGGATAATATGAAAGAAATAGAACTATGTATACTTGTTATTATCTATACTACCATAAAGGTAATTGATTTTATATGAATCACTAGTGTACCCGTCATTACAGCGAAATAGATACCATTTCAAAATTTTCATATTCTACCAGATCTCCGGATCAACTACATTCTGATGCATCAATGTCACATTAACTTGAACTTAAACTTGTCATATTTGGTACTAAATAAATTCATATTTGTTCTCTTCTACTGCTAAGCTCTAATTGCATTTTTTTTCTTATTGGCTGATTAGACTTACGAAGGCAACGAGCTTGGACCTTGCCTGATTTATATTTTCTATTTTAGCAAGCTTTTTTGTAAGATTTAATGTTGTTAACATTTGTGCTTAAAACATATGAAATGTTGTCTATGCCTAAATTTTATGGTGTATGAAATTTATGTAGCTTTGATTTTGTTCAATCTTTATAGCTTGTTATAATATCAGATGATATCTATTAGTATTTTATATATTGAGTAGTTGTAGTGTAACATGCAGTACCTAAAGTAACAATGTTGCAGAAAATCAAACCACAGCAAAATGAAAATACTTCAACTATCAAAGAAATAATTTCTGTAGCGTTTCAATATTGTTACTATATTGGTTCTAGTGAAACTACTGTTAGAATGCGTTCTCCAAAACGCTGCTAAATGGGTTTGCATCATTTAATAAACGTTGTAAAATTAATTTCCTGCAGCGTTTTGTAAAAGTTTCGGTAGTCTTTTTTTAGCAACATTTTAGGAAATGTTGTGGTATTTTCTGATTTTATTGAGCGTGATGTTAGGCAGTGTTCATCGAAAACGTTGCAAATAATTATGGCAACACTTTTAAAACTCTGCAAAACATCTTTTTTGCTGTAGTGGCCGCATCCTCTCCAGAAGTTTCCGTGTGCGGATCCTCCAATGTCGTTCTCGCATACCAGGAGGACTTCCTCCTCAGACGTCCCCTCCTCTTCCACACAGAGCAGATAGACAAAGCCCTCAGGCGGCCCGCCTTTCCAACAAGGCATCGAGTGCTTCCAACATTCTGACGATCCTCTGAAGCCGGTCAGCCTATCTCTCCTAGAAGCATAACCTCAAGGTTGCGCCCTTGGGTCTACCTTTGGCATCCTTTCACTTAATAGCCAGAGCCGCTGTCGGCCTCTTTGGCACCCACCCGATCCGGTCTTTCATCCCAATCCATGCGCCAAGTATTACACCTTCCGTGCAATGTCATTCCTTAGTGGCCTTACTCCCCCTTTAAGGCCCAGGTCCGCCCTCGACACGATCTTAGTATCAGAAGTAGCTCCGTTCTCATGTAACCGTCCGTCGACTTTGCTCTCCACACAGGTGCAACCGGGCCCAGCATGTTCGCCCTCCGTCGAACGTCCGAGTCATTCAAAGCCAACATCGGACTAGCTATCTCATGTGGCGCAACTACTCCTACACAAGGATCCGCCTGACCTTGGTGCACTGACCGCCTTATGCCCTTAGCAATCCTATACCTACCAGCTAGGACGACACGCTTAACCTGAAATAGCTTACCGCGAAGTACCCTAACTATTCCCAGCCCAACTTCTCCAAAGTACACGCTATCAGAGAAAAGTACTATTTCTCTGCCAACGGTACTCCACGCGCATCCCTTTCCTCTCCCCCACCTTTCTAATAGCCAATCAGAACACTTGCACCTCTACCTACTAAAGCCTGCCGCCTTTCCTAGGCCTGCAATAGACCCTTCCTTCTAGCTGGTAATCAATCCGGCCCGTGGGCTCGAATCTGTTTTCCAACTGGCCCGCATCCTACATCCCTTTCAATCCATGGCCTAAAGACTCTCATGCACTGTTGTTCTACAATCTCGACCATCCATTCACAACCCACATCACCCAATGTCATACCATATGGCAAAGGGACAGAGAGAATGATTTCTCCAACTCATCTTCCTCACCAATCTCTCCTTTTCCAAAGTCTCTTTAATGGCAACTTCACCCAACTTCAGTTAGAGAGAGCCTCCATCAAGCTCTACCACTCAATCCACCGTGCCCTACCCACTAAGCTCTACTGCCATCATCGCCTCCAACATCAAGCACATAACTCCACCTAGCGACACCTCCTTCTAGCACCTACCTTCCGACCACTGCCAGCAACTTCTTCTTCAAGAGATCTTCCGTCCCCAAGACTCCTCCTCAATGGACGGCCCTCCTGGTGGGTCTTCTCTCAGGTTTCCTCCACGCGAGACCCTTAACCGGGATATTACACTCTTGAAATATTTAGTCTAATCTCCTTTATTATTCTCTCGTAACAGTCCGTAATTTTAAGGGGAAAATATAGTAAAGGAATATCACATTGGACGTAAGCCGCACTGAGCCGAACCACTATATATCGTTGTGTATTTATTTTCTATACTCAGTTCTCCCTAGGATCATTCTCTGTCGTCTCCCACCATGGGCATTTTCCCTGTCCACTCCAGCCCGCCATACTCCCTACCATAGGCAAGCGCCTTTGTCCGTTCCTACCCATCTCAATCCATATTCCCCCATCAATGACCCAACCGCAAAGGGCCCATCCGACCGCCCTCCGCCTGAGGGTGGTCAGCCTATAACCAATCTTATGGCTCAAATGGGTTTGCACCCTCCACCAATGGCGATCTTCTCTCCGGGGTCGACTCATCCAAAAAGTAAGTCTAGTGTCGGCGTGGAGGCATCCTCGCCGGCGCGATCTCATTTCGAGGTTCGACCAGGTTTTTTTACCCATGACAAAAATTCGGGTCAACATTCTAACGCCCATCATAGGGCTCGATCTCACGACCACAAGTATGAAAGCCTCATCTTGTCCCACATTAGCCGACATCTTAGCTTCAGTCGCAAAAGTCTCCTAGTCCTCTTCCTCCTTCCAACCAAGAAAAAGGAAAACCGACCAGGATAGAGAGGAATTCAGATTCCTATTCTACAGTCCCGTGTTCCCCCAAGAGAAGGGACACAGTTCCCTCGAGATGTGATCCCATCCGTGTCCTTCTGCCCTCCTGCATCCTCATAGTGCGCTCCATGGACCTCCAGGAACTATGCTGGTCGGCAGAGCGCCCCCCGCTCTCCTTCCTTCTCCCTTGCAGTACCAACAGGCAACCTGAGGGCGGTACCTCTCGACTTGAAGGACGGGATATGGAGTTCAAAGCTGAGGGGCATCTTCCCTACACCACCACCAGTAGCCTCAAATTCCAACGCTTGGCCTCCTCCCGAGACCATTGGTAGTAGATTCGAGCATCAAAGAGAAACCCTTAAAAATTCCTCGAGTTTGCAAGCATCTCCTTCTTGGTCTCTTGCGGCACTCTCCAAGAGCAGCATGGCGAGCAGAAGCTTCTTCACCTCCTTTGACGAGCCATCATGGCCTACCTCCAAAGCTGGCTTGCACGCCCTATGCAGCTCGCAACATTCTGGTGTCCGTAGCCGCACATCTTACTTCAGTCAGAACTAGAGCCCTGAAGTAGAGTCACCTCTTCATCCATTTCATCCAAGCAACTCGGGCAACACCAACAATCTTTCACCACCTCAGTCAATGTCCTCCTCCAGACCCATGGGCATCTACCACTGCCTAGGCGAGTCTTGTGAGAGCATGCCATAGCACATCCGGGTCTCATAAGGACCACCCGAGATTATGGAATGCATCCAATTATGCCTATCCTATTCACCCAGCACAGTAAGCGTGCCACAGCGCCCCAGTCCGGCATGGGTTTGACTCGAGCTCAGGTTTGTATCTCCATTCAATCAGTGGTGCATTCCCATCACATACCTCAAGGGCGGCCTCAACTTACGCCAAGAAGCTCCAAACCATTGAGGTGCCCGTAATGCGCATTCTGACTGCTACCCAATGTTCACTTTAAGCCGGCATGACATGGATCCCCTCAGATGGGTCCTCCTCCAGCACTCCTGCAACTATCTCCTTCTACGGCCATCCTCTGTTAGCTCTCTAAATGCCATAGCACTAGGATACCCGAACTCACCTAGAGCAACCGGAGACTTTAACGGACTGCATTGTTCACTCCCGCCAAATCAAGTACTGCCCTAACCGCTTCGGGCTGGGCAAGGGATGTCCTCCTGGTATCCACCCTCAATCTGCAGTTAATAAGAAGGTGGACACACTAGCGAGCCCCTCAATCAGCACACCCACGGCTCAGGGGCATCTCATCGTCGAAATCCAGAAAACTATAAAGAAAGTCCCCCGAGTCTTTCCTCTAGTTCTCAGCCACTCGGTTCATTAGCAAGCAATGGTCATTCTTCCTTATCATCTCAGGATCTAGCCAGAAGCAGCCAGCATAGCCTCCAGCGACCATCTCCCTATTGTGGCCGAATAGCGTTGCTTTTTGCACGAGCTCTTGTCAAAGACTCTTCTAAGGACTGCCCTCCCGGTGGGTCTTTCCTCAGATCCAAATTAGCCCAAAGCATTCAAGTCCGCCCTTGCAAGCAAGGACGTACTTTGGGGAAAAAATGTTACCCAAAATTTTGGGTAAAGAAAATTCCTGAAGAAGCTCCCAAAGTCAGTCCGTCTATCAGATCCTTGCTCAGCAAGCTGGTTACCCTTATCAGCAGGCGACCAGTCCATCCTCTTTAGCGACCAATTGTGCCTATTCCACATCCAAAGACACCATGGATGGAAGCTCAGCCCTCAACCATCATCACTTCCTTCAGGATCCCCAAAGAATGGTGTGCCCCAAAGAACGTCTACCCGATTCAACACGGCCGTCTACCGCATCCTCTCCACAAGTTCCCGCGTGTGGCTCCTCCAGTGTTATTCTTGCATACCAGGACGACCGCCTCCTCAAACGTCTCCTCCTTTTACACATGGAATGACCGGACAAAGCCCTTAGGCGACTCCTCAACAAGGTACTGAGCGCTCCCAAATTTCCAATGATCCTCTGAAGCCCATTAGCCCCTCTCTCCTAGAAGCATAAGCCCAAAGTTGCACCCCCAAGCCTTCCTTGGCATCCTTTCACTTAGCAGCTAGACCCACCCCTAGCCTCTTCGACACCCGCCTGATCCGATCCTTCATCCCAATCCATGCGGCAAGTACCACACCTTCTATGCAATGTCATTCCTTAACAACCTTCCTCTCCCTCTAAGGCCTGAGTCTGCCCTCGTCATGATCCTAATATCAAAAGTAGCTCTACTCTCACGTGACCATCTGTCGACACCACTCTCCACACAACTGTAACTAGGCCCTGCATGTCCGCCCTCCTTCGAACGCTCGGGTCATTCAGAGCCAACACTAGACTGGCTATCTCGTATGGCCCAACTACTCCTACATAGGGATCTGCCCAACCATGGTGGACCGACCCCTTATATCTTTAGCAATGTTAAACCTACCAGCTAGGACCGCCTACTTAACCCGAAACAACATACTGCGAAATACCCTAACCATTCCCAGTCCAATTGGTTTGAAGTATACGCCATTAGAGAAAAGTACCGTTCCTCTACCAACAGTACTCCATGGACATCACTTTTCTCTCCTCCACCTTTCCAACAGCCAATTAGAATGCCTACACCCCTACCTACTAAAGACTACAGCCTTTTCTAGGTTTGCCATATATCCTTCTTTTTAGCTGGTAAGGAATCCGAGTCGTAGGCTCGAATCTTCTTTCCAGCTGTAATGCCGCTGAATTTTAATTAACATTATTCGAGATATTTAAATGGAGAAAATAAATAGAATAATGTGCATAATTATAGAGATAAGATTAATAAATCAAATGGTTATTCCTTAATAAATGAACTAAATAAGACTTAACTAAATTTTGAAGGAGGAATTTTTCTAAGGGGTAAACTAGGAAATGTGGCTACATTTCTTAATAAAAAATCTCTTCCCCCACCTTATTAAATTTTCACTTTCTCATTCATTAACTCCTCACCTACTTTAGGCCGACCATTAAAAGCTCCAAGAAGAGCATAAATTGAAGAAAAAGCTAAGGAATTAAAGATAGGAAATTATCTCATTCTCCAATCAACTAATCAAGGTGAATAATCATGTTTATCATCTCATTTTCTTTGTTTGGATTGGCTATGGGTTATACTTGATTTATGTTTGCATCTTGGTTAGGATATAATCGTTTAAATCTTTGTTTGGATAAGACATAAGTGTTTTAAATCTTAATGGGTTAATTTACATGTTTTTATTCAGTTTTGGATTAATTCTGAGTTGTTTTGATCTTCATATGCTTTGAAATTTTAATATGTTGAAGAGAACATATTAATTGATTTTTTGGAATTTTTCCAGAATTTTTCAAGATGTTTTAATAGTTGTATAAAATTATTTAAGGCATGGGACTTAAATGTTTTATATAATTATAAAGCAGAAGGAGCTTTTTTTTCAAATTTATTTAAATTTCCAAATAAGGAAAGTTGGCAATTTTGAATATAAAATTCTGGCAACCAATTAGATTTAGATAAACAAAGCAGGTGGGGTACATAAGAACTATTTTAAACAGTATTTTCACTGTATTAACTCTTTCAGCAAGACCTTCTGCCTCCATTCCAAAGCTTTCGACAAGGTCGAAAGGTATCAAACCTTTCGACTAGGTCAAAAATCAATGTACATGGTATCAGACGACTGGTACGCAGTGAATTGAAAGGGGTCGAAAGGTTTAGGGACGAAATGTTAGAGCTTTCGAAGGAGATGAAACCTTGTTTTGGTTTTAAAGAAAAAACACCTGCTAGCTTTCAACAAAGAGCTTTAGACTTTGTCAAATGGTTTTAAAAAGTTTCAATTGGTTTTCTTTCATATTTTAAATGAAACCTTCCAACAAAGTCGAAAGGTATAACTTTCGATAAGGTCAAAAGCATAGTTTCCGCTTCCAAACCTTTTGACGTAGATGGAGTCAAAGGTTGATTTTTTTTCTAAAACTTTCTGCCTCTCTCCATTGATTTTGAATGGTTGATTCCAACACCAAAACTCATTGGTTTTGAATGATTTCGAAAGGTTTTGATTTCGAAAGGTTTTAGGTTTGAGTTTCAATGATTTCAAAAGGTTTTAGGTTTTGAAGGGGTTACCTTCAATGATTTCGAAAGGTTTTGGTTTCGAAAGGTTTTGATTTCAAAAGGTTTTAGGTTTTGAAAGGGTTACCTTTAATGATTTAGAAAGGTTTTGGTTTCGAAAGGTTTTGAGTTTCAATGATTTCGAAAGGTTTTGTCTTCGAAAGGTTTCATTGCTTTCGGAAGGTTTATAAATGGTTTTATAATGGAAGAATACCCTAGGATTTCGACAAAGTCAAAAGGTGAAGCCTTTTGACTAGGTCGAAAAGAAACCTTTCAAAAAGGTCGAAAGGTAGGATCTTTCGATAAGGTCGAAAGGAATGGTTTTCAATGCCTTCCAAAGGCTAATGTTTATTTGCTTTCGAACGGGGCTTCATTCGAAGGGGTTTAAGGGGCTGTTTTTAGCCATTTTTCTTACGTAAAGTTTTGCTAATTCGAAGGGGTTACTTCGAAGGGTTATAGCATAAGACACTTATCTTTGTTTGAATATGTAAGGGTGATCATTGTATAAATTGAATGTTATTAAACCTTGGGGACACCGGAGTGGATTTATTATCTTCGATACATAGTTTAGGGTTACAAATAGAAATAGGCTTTTGAAAATATACATTGGGGCTATCGATAGTTATTATTTAATTTAACCTAATTGGGGCTACCAATGGGAATATGTTAAAAATGTGGTATACCTAGGAAAAATAAATAATCATGGGGATCATGAATCTTAATAAATAATCACGGGGATCATGATATTTTAATTGGCCAAGTGTTGGGTTCTTGGTTAACCTAGAAAAACCATGGAATGTGCGGTGGATACCCCAATCCAGATTTCTAAACTAAAGAATGTTTTGCCAGAGGTGGATAGCCTCAGGATTTGGCACCCAAGGGTTCATAATCATCTTAGGAAAACTATGGAGTGTGCGATGGATACTCCACACCTACATTTATAAAACAATGTACGATGGATAATCTGCATTTATTTTGATGAATGTGGGACTGATAGTCCTATTAAAGTTTTGACGGATAGTCATTTTAAAGATTTTAGAGGAGAACTCTAATAAATTGCTTTTAGATGGGATATCCAATGAATGGATGGATGAGATATCTAATATATATGATTTATGGTTTTATTTCATATCATGTTAAGACTAACCATATCTGGTGCAGGGGAATAGTAAATAATTTGCATGGTTTGTTTTGGATACTAGTGAGGGGAAAACTCATTCCGCTAAGCGACGTGGTCTCACTAGCTATCTATTTATGATAAGAGATGATAGAGGATTATTCAAAACAGATTTACTGTATGACTCGAAGTTTGTGTTTCTCCACAAACTCTTGGGTACTCAAAATTAATTTGAGTAGTCTGAGAGTGGAAGACTTTCAGGTTATTGGAAGAATAAGCTTTTGGAGATGTGCATGAGGCTGTGTTAGCTATATAGGAGCTATTTTGTGTTTTCCACTGTGATGTACTAAGAACGGTAAAGTTCATATTTATTAGTTCTCTGATCATCTTAAGGGGACATCTTCATATGTCGCTCTTATCGTATTTTGTACATGTATAAGTGATCTAAACGTGGTTAACGTCTGGGATTATGTAATTAAATCGTAAATTGTAATTTGCATGAAATGGAAAATTCTGTTTATTGAAAGTTAAATTTTTTCATTTTCTTGTGCTCCAGTGTATCAATATTAACTATGCCGCATTCGGTCGCCAAAAAATAACAACTACGGATGACTACAGCATCAGTAGCGGTTAGTTTTGGGCCTTAAAAGGCTAGATGTTAAAAGTTGGTATCTGAGCATGGTTTATATACTTGAAAGGAATTTAAACCTTAAAAGATTTTTTAAAGCATAATCTAATGAATCTAAAATATGGTTGGGCTTGGGTAAACGTTGTAGTAACATATGTGTACTTAGCTATAAATACCTAAGTATGTATTCCCCACTTTCTTAGACCGTTCTTCTGTATCTTACAAAGATTGGATTTCAGGTAGTAGGGAAGTAAGATATGGAGGCAGGAAACAAAAGAGTGAATCAAGGTGGGAGATGTACCACAACAAGTGGAAACGTTCAGCCCAATACTAGGTGCAACCAGGGTCGACAGGCAAATGCAAACCCAGATGCAAATGCTAATATTGGTGTTGAGATCCCGCTGGTTGATATGAGGATAATATATCAGTTCTTTGTGAATATGGTACAAGCTGGAGCAGCTATGGGAGTGGCTATAGGGAATGCTGGAGGAGCTAATGTGGTCGCCCCAGTTGGCAATAACTATGCCAAGCTGAGCAGTGTTTAAGCTAGTCTTGGAGGGAAGCCTTTTTCTGGAAATCGAGGATGCGGTAGGAGTGGAGAACTAGCTATTGCATTGTGAAAGGATATTTGTAAATCTTGGCTTAATGGATATGTAGAAGAGAAGACTTGCTTCAAGGAAATTGTAGGAAGCATCATTGTTTTAGTGGAATGGAGTTACGGTAGGAAGACCTGACTTGGGCTAAATTTCGAAGGAGGTTCGAAGAAAGATTTCTGTCATAGGTTGCCAAGTAAGCGTTGCTAAGGAAGTTTGTATATTTAGTCCAGAGGGATAAATTGATGATTGAGTATGCTATAGAATTTGATGAGCTATCCTAGTACGGATATGCTATTGTAGATACAATCATTCGAAGGAATGATAAGTTTATCAAGGGGTTGAATCTTGAGTTCGCCAGAGCAACCATGCCAAACCTCCTGGGTCCGTGTCATATTGTTGTCGAGATGACTATTCGGAATGAAGAGATTCTTTCTACTTTTGGAAAGGAGAAAACAGCCGAGGTTCAGAATTTTCATGATGAGAAGCGAAAGTTCTTTAAGAAGAAAGGTGTCCAGTCGGGGGTAGCAGCTAAGAAGAGCAAGGCTGATATTGTTTGTTACAAGTGTGACAAGAAGGGGCACTATGCTAATGAGTGTCGCTTGGGTGATGGAAGAGCAGTTGCAGTGAGGCCGAATGTGAAGTGCTACAACTTTGGCCAGATGGGACATTACAAGGACAAGTGTCCTGAGGCTATTAAGGCTGGAAAGGGAAAGGTCTTTGTGTTGGAACCATCATTCTCAAGACCAACGGCTGCTGCGAAAGGAAAAGCAATGATGGAAGGTATGCTTATGATTCATAGTACTCCTATTAGGATTCTATTTGATACCGATGAATTGCACTCATTTATATCTTGGTATTTGGTAGATTTCTTATGTTTGGAACCTTTATACCTTATTACTCCGTTAAGGGTTGCGAATCCTATAGGAGGGAATGCAATGCTGAGAATGATATATGACCAATTAGAACTTGATTTGTTAGGTCATATGTTTTCATGCAGTTTATATTTTTTGATTTCGTGAGTTTCTGGATCATATTGGGTACGGATTGGTTAAATAGATATGATGTTAGGATATTTTGCCAGAAGGGGGAAATATCATTGAAGCACCCTAATAGCCGTAACTGAGTTATTTACTCAGTAACAAGTTCGGACAAAAATGCTTACGCATTATTGGGTTCCATGAGAACGGAAGCTGGGTTGAAGCAGGTTTATGTTGCAAGAGATGTTGCAGATGTGTTTGAACCAATTTCGAGCTTGCCACCGAAAAGAGTAATAAGGTTTCAGATAGATCTCATGCAGGGAGTTGAACCCGTAAGTAGTCCACCTAGTAGGATGTCACCAACCGAGATGAAGGAATTGAAGGTGCAGGTAGTGGAATTGGAAGGAAAGAATTTCATCTGGCCATGCAGTTTGCTTTAGGGAACGGTCGTGGTATTCATGAAGAAGCCAGATGGGTCGTTAAGGATATATATCGACTATTGTATGCTGAACGAGTGGACGATCAAGAATAGGTATCATTTGCCGAGAATCGACGACTTATTCGATCTGTTGAGTGGAGCCAAAGTGTTTTCCTAGCAGGATTTGGCGACAGGTTTCTATCAGCTAAGAGTGGCAGAGGACAGTATTCCTTTGACGGTGTTTACAACCAGATATGGGTCTTACAAATGGTTGGTTATGCCATTCGGGCTTACTAATGCACCAGCTTTCTTCGTGGATTTGATGAATCGGGTTTTTCGAGGGCACTTGGATATGGTCATGTTAGTTTTATTGATGACAATTTAGTGTATTCAAAGAATATTAAGGATCATGCAGATCATCTTAGTATAGTGTTGGATATGCTAAGACAACATCAGCTAAAAGCGAAGTTCTCGAAGTGCCATTTATGAAAGAAGGAAGTGAAGTTCCTTGATCATGTTGTTTTCGAGGAAGATATAGTAGTTGATCCGGATAAGGTCGAAGCTATTAATAATTGGAAGAGACCAGAGATGGTAATTGAGATTAGAAGTTTTCTTGGACTTGCAGGATACTACTGAATGTTCATTAAGGATTTCTCATGGATAGCGACATCCTTGACTATGCTAACCAGGAAGGACGTGAAGTTTGTTTGGTCTGACAAATGTGAGGAAGCATTTCTTAAGTTGAAACATTTGTTAACCAATGCGCCCATGTCAGTTGTTCAAGATAGGAATCAGGGATTGGTAGTTTACACCGATGCATGTGGTACTGGATTAGGTACTGTGCTAATGCAGAATGGAATGGTTATTTCCTATGCTTCTAGATAGCTTAGACAGCATGAAGTGAGATACCTTACTCATGATTTAGAGTTGGCAGCGTTAATATTTGTATTGAAGGTGTGGATACATTATCTTTTGGAAGAAAGGTTTGAGCTATTTACGGATCATAAGTCTCTACGGTATTTATTTTCTTAGAAGGAGCTGAACATGAGACATCAAATATGATTGGAGTTTGTTACAGCTTGTGATTTTAGCATCGAGTATACACTGGGAAAAGGAAATAAGCTGGCAGATGTGCTCAGAAGGAAACATCAGAATATGGTATTAGCTACGTTGGTGGAATGGAAAGACTTGGAAGCACTAGCTGCTTGCAGTGTGCAGTTGAGGTCATCTGCTAGATCTAGTTCGAATATCGCCATGATGTCTTGTTTGGAAGTTCGACCAGTTCTGATTGAACGGATTGCTTCTAGGTAGAAAGAGGATCCAGTGTTAGCCGAGAGAATTAGAAGGTTAGAAGATGGAATTGAGATTGATGATTTAAAGGATTTTATTCTTGACCGCAGGGGTTGGTTGAAAAAGAAGGAACAATTATGTGTTTCGAACGTTGGAGACCTTAGGAAGGAATTCTTGGGGAATGTCATCGATCGAAGTTTACGATTCATCCTGGGGGAACCAAGATGTATCGGGATATGAAAAGAAATTTCTTCTAGGAAGAAATGAAGTGGGATGTTGGCTTATGGGTAAAACGGTGTTTGAACTGTCAGCATGTAAAAACCGAACCTCAGAAGCCAAATTGTTTGCTTCAGCCTTTGATGTTCCAGTTTGGAAGTAGGACTCGATATCCATGGACTTCATTGATAGGTTGCCAAGGTCAAACCGGGGCTATGAAAGTATATGGGTCATAGTGGACAGATTGACTAAGAGTGCCCATTTCATTCCGGTAAGGTCAACCAGGACGGCACCTGTTTTGGCTAACTTGTTCACAAAGAACATCGTTAGACTATATGGAATTCTTCGCAGTATTGTCGGTGATAGAGATGCTTTGTTTACTAGCGAGTTCTGGAAGAGCTCGTAGAGTGTGCTAGGAACTAAGTTCAAGATGAGTACTGCATATTATCCTTGGTCAAATGGGGAGACAGAGAGAGTCAACAAGGTACTGGAAGATCTGTTGAGAGCTTTTGTGCTGGAATTTAGTGGTTCTTGGGAAGATCACTTGCACTTAGTGGAGTTTTCCTATAATAATAGTTATCAAACTACTATAGGAATGACACCTTTTGAAGTTTTGTATGGAAAGCCATGCAAATCACCAGCATGTTGGTTGGTGACCGAAGATAGATTGGTCCTTGGTCCAGATTTGGTGAGAGAGGCGACGGTAAAGATCGAGTTGAATACAGGAAAGAATAAAGGATACTCAGTCTAGGAACAAGAGTTACGTAGACAAAAAGTGTAAGGACCTAGAGTTCTCAGTTGGAGATAGAGGTTTCATCAAGGTATCGCCGATGAAAGGTGTGTTTTAGTTTGGGAAGACCAAGAAGCTAGCACCGAGATATGTTGGACCATTTCCTATATCATAAGGGATTAGGAGACTCGCATACTGAGTAGATTTACCTAGCAGTTTGGCCGGGGTCCACAATGTGTTTCATGTTTCTCAGTATGTTCATGATCCAGAAACTACTATCGCTCCAATGGTACTGGAAGACTTAGTGGTGGAACCAGATATTACTTTTGTGAGGCAACCAGTTCGTGTTGTGGCAAAATATGAGAAGAGGTTAAAGAACAAGAGTCAGGTTGGTGAAAGTTCAGTGGAGCGACAACATAAAGGACTGTACTTGAGAGACAGAAGACAGGATTAGGGCTACTTTTCCCGGACCGTTTTAGATAGTATGTTTTATATAGGGTTTATATAGAAATTGGCCGGTAGGTTGTACTAGCTTTGCTTGCATAGGTTATATGCTTGTTGTTTTGTCCTTACTGAAATTTCAGGGACGAAATTCTTCAAGGAGGGAGTCTGTAATGCCCCTGAATTTTAATTTACATTATTGGGGATATTTAATTGGATAAATTAAATAGAATAATGTGCATAATTAGGGTGATGAGATTAATAAATTAAATGGCCGTGTCTTAATGAATGAACTAAAATAAGACTTAACCAAAATTTAGAAGGAGGAATTTTCCTAAGGGGTAAACTTGAAAATGAGGCTATATTTCTTAATATAAATCTCTTCCTCCACCTTAATAAATTTTTGCTTTCTCATTCATTAACTCCTCATCTACTTTCGACCGGCAATTTAAAGCTCCAAGAAGAGCATAAATTGAAGAAAAAACTAAGGAATTAAAGTTAGAAAATTATATCATTCTCCAATCAACTAATCAAGGTGAATAATCATGTTCATCATCTCATTTTCTCTATTTGGATTGGCTATGGGTTATACCCAATTCATGTTTGCGTTTTGGTTAGGATATAACCATTTAAACCTTTGTTTAGATAAGACATAGGCGTTTCAAACGTTAATGGGCTAATTAACACATTTTTATTCAGTTTTGGCTAAATTCCAAGTTGTTTTGATCTTCATATGCTTTGAAATTTTAATATGTTGAAAAGAACATATTAATTGATTTTCTAGAATTTTTCGAGAATTTTTCAGTATGTTTTAATAGTTGTATAAAATTATTTAGGGTATGGGACTTAAATGTTTTATATAATTATAAAGAAGAAATGGTTTTTTTTTTCAATTTTATTTAAATTTACAAATAAGGAAAATCAGCAACAAATTTGAATATAAAATTATGGAAACCATCAGATTTAGACAAACAAGGCAGGTGGGTTACATAAGAACTATTTTGAATAGTATTTTCACTGTTTTAACTCTTTTGGCAAGACCTTCCGCCTCCATTCCAAACCTTTCAACAAGTTCGAAAGGTATCAAACCTTTCGACTAGGTCAAATCGATGCATATGGTATCAGGCGACTGGTACTTAGTGAATTGAAACGGTCGAAAGGTTTAGGGACGAAAGGTTAGAGCTTTCAAAGGAGATAAAACCTTATTTTGGTTTTAAATAAAATACACCTGCTAGCTTTTGATAAATAGCTTTCGACGTTGTCAAATGGTTTAAACGAAAAATATTTCGACTGGTTTGCTTTCTTGTTTTAAATGAAATCTTTCAGCAAAGTTGAAAGGTATAGCTTTCGACAAGGTCAAAAGAATAGTTGCCGCTTCCAAACCTTTTGAAACAGATGGAGTCAAAGGTTATTTTTTTTCTTCTAAAACATGCCGCCTCTCTCCATTGATTTTGAAGGTTTAGTTCCAACGTCAACACTTCATTGTTTTTGAATGATTTCGAAAGGTTTTGATTTTGAAAGGTTTTAGGTTTTGAGTTTCAATGATTTAGAAAAAAATTATTTTGAAAAGTTTTAGATTTTTAAGGGGTTACCTTCAACGATTTCAAAAGGTTTTGGTTTTGAAAGTTTTTGAGTTTCAATGATTTCGAAAGGTTTTAGGTCTTGAAAGGGTTACCATCAATGATTTCAAAAATTTTGTCTTTGAAAGGTTTCATTGCTCCAAAAGATTTATAAATGGTTTTATAAAGGGAGATACCCCAGGCTTTCGACAAAGTCGAAGTGTGAAGCCTTTCAACTAGGTCGAAATAAAACCATCCAGCAAGGTCGAAAGGTAAGACCTTTCGACAAGGTCAAAAGGAATGGTTTTTAATGCATTCCAAAGGCTAATGTTTATTTGCTTTCAAATGAGGCTTCATTCGAAAAGGTTTAAAGGGCTGGTTTTAGCCATTTTTCTTAAGTAAAATTTTGCAAATTCAAAGGGGGTTACTTTGAAGGGTTACATTATAAAACATTTATCTTTGTTTGAATATGTAAGGGGAATCCTATATCAATTGAATGTTATTAAACCTTGGGGACACCAGGGTGGGTTAATGTTTTCAATACAAAGTTTGGGGTTATAAATCGAAATATGCTTTCGAAAATATACATTGGGGCTATCAATGTGATTTTATTTAATTAACCTAATTGAGCTACCAATGGGAATATGTTAAACATGTGGTATACCTGGAGAAAATAAATAATCACGGGGATTATGAATTTTAATAAATAATCATGGGGATCGTGATATTTTAATTGGCCAAGTGTTGGGTTCTTGTTTAACCTAGGAAAACTATGGAATGTGCTATGCATAGCCCACATCAAATTTCTAAAATAAAGAATATTTTGCTAGAGGCGGTTAGCCTCAGGATTTGTCACCCAAGGGTTCATAGTCGTCCTAGGAAAACCATGGAGTGCGCGGTGGATAGCCCATACCAACTTTTATAAAACTGTGTACGATGGATAATCTGCATTTATTTTGATGAATTTAGGACAGATAGTCCTATTAAAGTTTTAACAGATAGTCATTTTAAAGATTTTAGAGGGGAACTCTAATAAATTGCTTTTAGATAGGATATCTAATAAATAGGTGGATGGGATATCCAATATATATGATTCATAGTTTTATTTTATGTTATGTTAAGACTAATCATTTTCGGTGCAAGGGCATAGTAAATGATTTGCATGTTTTGTTTTGGATACTAGTGAGGGAAAACTCGTTCTGCTAAGTGGCGTGGTCTCACTAGCTATCTATTTAGGATAAGAGCTGATAGGGGATTATTAACACCAGACTTATTGTCTGACTCGAAGTTTGTGTTTCTCTACAAAATCTCGGGTACTTAAAATTAATTTGAGTAGTCTGAGAGTGGAAGACTTTTAGTTTTTTGGATGAATAAGCTTCCGAGACGTGCAGGAGGTAGTGTTAGCTATATAGGAGCTATTTTGTGCTTTTCACCGTGATGTACTAAGAACTGTAAAGTTCATATTTATCAGTTCTCTGATCATTATAAGGGGACATCTTCATATGTCGCTCTTATCTTATTTTGTACATGTATATGTGATCTGAACGTGGTTAATGCCTGAGATTATGTAATTAAATCTTAAATTGTAATTTGCATGAAATGGGAAATTCTATTTATTGGAAGTTTAAAATATTTCATATTCATGTGTTTCAGTGTATCGATATGGAATATGCCGCATTCGGTCATTAAGAAATAAAAACTACGGATGACTGCAACATCAATAGCGGTTAGTTTTGGACCTCAGAAGGAGGGATGTTACACCAGCTAACTCCCATCCTACATGCCCTCCAATCCGTGGCCTAGAGGCTCTCCTGCATTATTGCTGTACAATCTCGACTGTCCATTCACACCCCATATCCTTTATACTCAATGCCATACCATATGGCAAAGGGACAGAGAGAACGATTTCTCCAACCTAACTCCCTCACCAACTCTCTCCTCCTCCAAAGTCTCTCTAATGGCGGCTTTGCCCGACTTTCGTTAGAGTGAGCCACCATCAAGCTCTACCACTCAACCCACCGTGCTCTACCTATCAAGCTCTACCACCATCATCGCCTCCAACCGCATGCTTAGCACTCCAGCTAGAAGCACCTCCTTCTAGCGCCTACCTTTCGACCACTACCAGTAACACCTCCTTCAAAAGCTTTTCCGTCTTTGAGACTCCTTCTCAAGGGACGGGCGTCCTGATGGGTCTTTCCTAAGGTCTCGCGAGAGCCTTAGTCTAGTCTCCTTTGTTATTCTCTTGTAGCAATCTGTAAATTGTAAAGGGTCGATATAGTAAAGGAACATCATAGTGGACGTAGGCCACATTGGGATAAGCCATTATACATCGTTGTATTTACTTTATGTACTTAGTTCTCCTTAGGATCATTCGCTATTGTCTCCCGCCATAGGAAAGTCTCCCTTTTTGCTCCAGACCTCATACTCCCTACCATAGGCAAGCGCGTCCATCCATTCCTGTCCATCTCAATCCACATTTCCCCTAGGAAATGACCCAATAGCAAAATGCCCATTTGGCTGCCCTCCGCCTGAGGGTTGTCGGCCCCTAATCAATCTTGTGGCTCAAATGAGTTCGCACCCTCCACTAACGGCTAGCCTTCCCTCCGGTGTCGACTCATCCAAAAAGTAAGTCTAGCGCCGATGCGGCAGCATCCTCGCAAGCACGATCGTATTTCGAGGTTCGGTCGGGTTTTCCGTACTCATGACGAAAAATTAGGTTAACAATATTATTACTATTATTATATTGTTATTAGGTGAGACTCTTATATGTATTGTTGTTACCACAATCTAGATTGGCTACATATACGTATTCATTTAAAAAAATATTTTTTATATATATCAAATATGTACATCCGAATTTTAAATTTAATAATATGTTATTTATATATATACACATGTATCTTTTAATTATATATATGGTTCATATTTAACTATAATATCATTCTATGGTAACAATTGATTCTATAATTTCATACATGTATATTACAATAATAATAATTTTCGAAAGCTACAAAATATTTTTTATAATTATTTGTTATTATAAAATTATTTCATCAAAAAAATCTCTCGGCCAGAAAATGAAAATTAAATAAAATTAGTTTTCTATTTTTAAAATTTATTATAGTTAACAACTGAAAAATTAGTTAATAAAAAATAGATTTTAATTTTAAAAATTATGGAAATTTTTTTCAAACTTTAAAATATAGTATAAGATTTTTTGGAAACTTAAAATTTGAATAAAATATTTCAAAAATATTTTTAGTAGTATTTCATCTCTTTCGAGTAAAAAACAATTAATGTATATTTTAAATAATAAAAATTAATATTAAAATTTTATTGTGCTTTACTTACAATGAAATTATTTTGTTAATTAATATATATATAATATTATAATATGTTTATGTGAAAGTAACTATATATATATGTTTGCGCCAAAATTGGTCACAAACACCCAAGGTCGTGAAAGCACCCGTTTACGTAGTCAAATTAATAATGATTAACACAGAACTCAGCAACGATCAATATATAATTCAGCTCTAATCAACGAATCGCAGTAATTCACGAACAACAATCACAAACACAAGATTTATAGTGGTTCGGCGTTCGCGCCTACGTCCACTTTGAAGGTTTTCTCTTTATTGCCTTGTTCGATTCAATCGATTACAATGGATTACAGCGGACAATTGCTTTGAAATCTGAATACAACAGCGATTCTGATAGTTAAACTTGAATCCGGCAGAGTCTTGGCGTTTAATGGCGGAAAAAAGATCCCCTTTCCTGAAGGCTTCAGGGTGCTATTTATAGGCGTTGGAGGCCCAGATCTTGCTGAAACTTCGTGAGACTCCTTCTGGCACGTGAGTGGGCCCACGCGACCGACCCCACCAAGTTTCGTCTCGATCTGACATCGTTTCGAAGTGATTTCGAACCCATCAAGAAATGGTCCAATCGAGCTGAAACTTGGCAGGAACATTCTTTACCTCATATGGAAGCTACTGTGAAAATTTGGTTGCATTTGGATTTGAGGTCAAGGAGATATGCTCGGTTCGAAATTGGCATTTTCGGTTGGCTGTGCGTTTCGAACCGACCATTTCGAAACCAGGAGTTCGAACCCATGTACGCACGTGATTCTGCAGTGACGTGGCGCGTACTCCACGCGTCGATCCAGATTTATCTCCGAGTTGACCGCTTCGAATCCATGGATTTCGACGACTTCGTATCGATGATCGTTGTGTAGTTTGAATCAATCAACTACGTGACTCTCGTGTTGACCTGTCTGTCTAGTTCGAACCGAAGGGATGGAGCTTCCTTCGTATCGATACATGTGATGGATACGAAATCAAGCTCCGCGATGGTGTTCATCGGTTCGAACTAAGCACCAGCGTGGATGATTCAACGCTCATGGATACGAAGATGCAACCTAATAATGGATACGAAAAAGTGTTTTTAGCATGGATACTGATGGATTCGAACGCAATCAATTCGAAGTTAATAGTGGCCGATGGGTTTGAACATGGCAGGGAGCGATGTGCTCGAAGCAATGGGTTTTGGATGGGTTCGAAATGGATGGTTTCGAAGCAGTGGGTATCGGATGGTTTCGAAGTCATGGGTTCGAAGTGGATGGCTTCGAAGCCACGGGTTCGAAGTAGATGGGTTCGAAACCATGGGTTCGAAGCGGCTGGGTTCGAAGGCGATGGTTTCGAATCAGACAATGACTACTTTTCTTCACACTGAATCCATCATATCTTGAGCATACGAACTCGGATTGACTTGAAACTTGAAATGATGGCTCCTACAACCTTTCTTGTCATGTCCTATCAATTGTGGCCTGATCCGGACTCGGGCAAAATTCATCGATATCCATAGCTAAGTGATGTATAACCAATCTCTAAGACGGACTGTTTCCCGTTTTCGACCAATCTTTTGATATCACGGCTTTGCCAAAAAGCGGGATAACATTTTGCCCCCCAAAACATGCCTTGCGGTAGGAAGGCGTGTTTTGTAATGCTCCGAGTTGGATGTTCGTATCCGATTATCAACCTGCAAAGAACTCAATAGTTTCATATGTCCTCAAATGACGATCGTTCGGGATCGAGCCATTTGGGATGAAGTGCGGCCGTTCATGGTCAAGCGCTCAACTTCAAATGACGATCGTTCGTGATCGAGTCATTCGAGGGGAAGTGCGACCGTGCGCGGTCGAGCGTACAAATGCATGCTTCGATCGTTCGGGATCGTATGCTGCTTGAAGTGAATCGGGACCGTTCGCGGTCCGTGCCGTTCGTGGCATAAGATGGAATAGGACCGTTCGCGGTCGATGCCGTTCGCGGCGAATGATGAGATGGGACCGTTCGCGGTCGACTGCCGTTCGTGGCAAATGATGATCGTTCGCGACCAAGTGCCGTTCAAGGCGAATGGTGATCGTCCGAAGTCGGATTTCATAATCGGTGAGCCATGACCGTTCGCGATCGATGGCGTTCGAGGCAGGAAGTGATCGTTCGCGATCGTGTGCCGTTCGAGGCGAATTCGTGACCGTCCGTGGTCGGATGTCGGACCTCAAGTGACGACCGTTCGTGATCAAGCCATTGAGGTAAGGTGACTTATGACTGTTCGAAGTCGGGTGCCGTTCGAGGCGGATTGTGTGTGTGCCCGGGAGGGCTTGGTGTTATCGATGCCAGGGTCACGTTCGGGTGAGTTCCTGGATCGTGTATATGGGCGGTCCATCGCCGTCTCAGTGCATTCCTAGGGATCGTTCGCGACCCCATACATGTGTGCGTAGCTTAGTCATTCCAGAGTTATCAAAATCAAATAATTATTAAACAGACGAGTTCCAAAAACAATGTCCAAATAAACAAAGTCCAAACGTTCAAATCAAAATGAAACGAAAGTAAAGCATGGATGTCCAAGTGTAAGTTCCCACTACGAAACGGTCAATGGTCATTCAGAGCATGTCTGGAGATCGTTCGCGATCTCGCACATGTGTAAATGATTTAATTACGTTAGTGGAAGCGTACAACTTGTTCATCGTTATCTTACTCAATTGATAACCATACGGTGCCTTGATTCGGGGTCGCCCCTAGCTGATGTGGACGGTGGTCGTTCTGGTTCCGCCACAGGGGCTCGTCTCCTTACATATTGAAGTAGCATACCATTCCTGATATGCCCTTCCACCTCATCCTTCAGGTGCCTACAATCGTTAGTATTATGACCATTTAACTCATGGAATACACATAACTTATCTGATTTCCTTTCATCTGAGGTAGGATCCCTTCGCATTGGCCTACGATACGGAATCTGTTCTTTGGTATCCTGGTAAATTCGCTCCAGGCTCTCGTTCAACTCAGTGTAGGTGGTGAATCGCGGCTCCCTTCGTTGCCGCTTCGATCTGTCTCTGTCATTCTCAATCTTTCTTTTACCTCTATCCTTGTCCGAATCCTTTTTAAGAGGCTTTTCGTCTCTAAATGCAAAAATTTCTATCCCATCTCTTTCTTCTCTCTCGGCATTCGCATCTTCTAATCGTAAAAACTTTTCTGCTTCATGATAGAATTCCTCCAGATCTGTGGGTGGATCTTTAGTCAATGAATTCTTGAACTCTGTGCCGTCAGCTATTCCGGACACAGCTGCCATTACCACCATGGATGGATCCGCTCTATCCACTGAAGCTGCTGCTGCATTAAATCGTGTTAGATAACTTCTCAAGGTCTCTCCGGCCTTCTGCTTTAGGGTTGCCAGAGTCATCACGTTCTTGGGTCTTGTAATATGAACCCGGAATTGCCTCATAAATCTCTCTACTAAACCATCCCAAGTTCCGATGGATCCGTTCTCCAACTGTCTAAACCATAGTGCAGCGATATCTGTCAAGTATAATGGAAAACACCGGGCCATAACCTCCTCCGATGCCCCCAGTACTTCCATATGCCTCATATATTTTGTCAGGTGGACCGTGGGGTCCGTTCTCCCGTCATACATATCCAACGATGGTAGTTTGAAATCAGGCGGGTTCCTAGCTTGCCTGATTGCTGAAGTAAAAGGGCTTCTATTAACATCTTCCAAATCTTTGTTCACCATACCGCCTCTCAAAGCTCTCCTAACTATCTCTGCTAATCGGTCATTGTCTCCGAGATGTAACCCTTGTTCACTACTTCCAACCTGCCCCCCGAGTTCACGAGGTAACTCCGGGATCTGCCCCCTTGACTGAGCGTTTGCATCTCTACTACTACCGGGTTGCGCAGATGCTCCTCTTTCTCTTTCCGAAACTGGATCAACGTTCTCCAAGGGTGTGCCCCCTAATCCAGGTGCTACTCCGGATGGTCCTGCTCCGTTCTGGACTCCATTGGCTTCCCTATTCTGTGCTCCGAGCTGTCCTATCTGATGGAGCAAACTCTGGATCATTTCCTCTTGCCTCTTCATCATAGTTTCCATCTCGTCCCTAGTAATGTATATTGATGGTTGATTTGCTCCTGACGAAGCCTCTTGGCTTCCCTGTGGTTCACTTCTCTCAGTCCTTGGTCTCCTACTCGATTGCCTTGCCATAATTCCTAAATCTGAACTTCTGAACTTTCAAATCCAACTTCTTCCTGAGTTCAGTTCTCAGTGAAAGCACCAAAATGTTTGCGCCAAAATTGGTCACAAACACCCAAGGTCGTGAAAGCACCCGTTTACGTAGTCAAATTAATAATGATTAACACAGAACTCAGCAACGATCAATATATAATTCAGCTCTAATCAACGAATCGCAGTAATTCACGAACAACAATCACAAACACAAGATTTATAGTGGTTCGGCGTTCGCGCCTACGTCCACTTTGAAGGTTTTCTCTTTATTGCCTTGTTCGATTCAATCGATTACAATGGATTACAGCGGACAATTGCTTTGAAATCTGAATACAACAGCGATTCTGATAGTTAAACTTGAATCCGGCAGAGTCTTGGCGTTTAATGGCGGAAAAAAGATCCCCTTTCCTGAAGGCTTCAGGGTGCTATTTATAGGCGTTGGAGGCCCAGATCTTGCTGAAACTTCGTGAGACTCCTTCTGGCACGTGAGTGGGCCCACGCGACCGACCCCACCAAGTTTCGTCTCGATCTGACATCGTTTCGAAGTGATTTCGAACCCATCAAGAAATGGTCCAATCGAGCTGAAACTTGGCAGGAACATTCTTTACCTCATATGGAAGCTACTGTGAAAATTTGGTTGCATTTGGATTTGAGGTCAAGGAGATATGCTCGGTTCGAAATTGGCATTTTCGGTTGGCTGTGCGTTTCGAACCGACCATTTCGAAACCAGGAGTTCGAACCCATGTACGCACGTGATTCTGCAGTGACGTGGCGCGTACTCCACGCGTCGATCCAGATTTATCTCCGAGTTGACCGCTTCGAATCCATGGATTTCGATGACTTCGTATCGATGATCGTTGTGTAGTTTGAATCAATCAACTACGTGACTCTCGTGTTGACCTGTCTGTCTAGTTCGAACCGAAGGGATGGAGCTTCCTTCGTATCGATACATGTGATGGATACGAAATCAAGCTCCGCGATGGTGTTCATCGGTTCGAACTAAGCACCAGCGTGGATGATTCAACGCTCATGGATACGAAGATGCAACCTAATAATGGATACGAAAAAGTGTTTTTAGCATGGATACTGATGGATTCGAACGCAATCAATTCGAAGTTAATAGTGGCCGATGGGTTTGAACATGGCAGGGAGCGATGTGCTCGAAGCAATGGGTTTTGGATGGGTTCGAAATGGATGGTTTCGAAGCAGTGGGTATCGGATGGTTTCGAAGTCATGGGTTCGAAGTGGATGGCTTCGAAGCCACGGGTTCGAAGTAGATGGGTTCGAAACCATGGGTTCGAAGCGGCTGGGTTCGAAGGCGATGGTTTCGAATCAGACAATGACTACTTTTCTTCACACTGAATCCATCATATCTTGAGCATACGAACTCAGATTGACTTGAAACTTGAAATGATGGCTCCTACAACCTTTCTTGTCATGTCCTATCAATTGTGGCCTGATCCGGACTCGGGCAAAATTCATCGATATCCATAGCTAAGTGATGTATAACCAATCTCTAAGACGGACTGTTTCCCGTTTTCGACCAATCTTTTGATATCACGGCTTTGCCAAAAAGCGGGATAACAATATATATTTTATAAAATACAAATTACTATTATTTTGTTGTTATAGATATACACATTCATTTGGTTCATAATTTATAATAAAATAAAATACATTATGTCTATATATATTATTTTAGTACATATTATAATACTTTAAAAAAATACATGTTATAATAATAGGCACATATATATTAATAATATTATATATATATATTCATATTTATAAATATAAATATATATTTGAACTATTTTCATATACAAAGCAAAATTAACATATAGATTAATAATATTTATCTAAGCAACAAGTTGTATATGAAAAGTTATATATGACATGTTGCGATGTAAATTCAAACATTTATATATGACATGTTATATCTTACATGGGATACCATGTTACACATGTACATACATACATATATGTATATGATTCATATTTATCATATATGTATATTTATATGTATTAATATCTAAATTAAATAAAACAATATAAATTTATAAATTTAAATAAAATATTTTATTTAAATAATATTTTAAAATATTCTAAATGAATTAGACTTCATAGGCCCAATATTGATTCAATGAGATTTTTTTTTGAAATTCACTCATAACTTCTGATATGGACTGGCCTAGTTCCAACGCTTATTTGATGTAAGTTAGTACGCTAGCATCAATCGTAGGCTCCTTTGGAATCCAATTTAGAAAATTCTTAGGGTATGTTTTAAGTGATATAGGAATCGAAATCAAACCAGACTAGATCAAAGCTATTAAAGACATGGCACCACCTAAAACACGTAAGGAAGTGATGTGATTAAATGGAGGGGTCGCAGCCTTCATTCGATTTATGTCCAAAGCAACGGATAGGTGTATTCCTTTTTTCAATGTGATTAAGAAAAAGAAGACCTATGAATGGATAGAGGAATGTCAGAAAGCTTTTCAAAAGTTAAAAAGTCATTTAGAATTACCATCAATACTTTCGAGCCCTGTAGAAGGAGAAGACTTGTTCCTTGGCTGTATTAGAACACGCCATCAACTCAGTATGGTAAGGGAAGAAGATGGAATCCTTCCCAGTTTACTATAACAGTAGTAGATTAAAAGATGCCAAAACCAGGTAGTCGATTATAAAAAAGTTACCGTATTGTTTGTTGTTGTCAGCACGAAAGCTAAGGTCTTATTTCTAAGCTCATCCAATCAAGGTTCTAACTAACTGTCCATTAGGTAAATTCTAAGTATACCTGAAATATCGGGAAGGTACATAAAATGGGGTATGGAGTTGAGCCGGTATGATATTGAATACCTACCCATGATGTCAATCAAGGACAAGCTATAGCAGACTTTGTCATAGAGTGCACAGGATTCATCGAGGAACAGTTAGAGAAAGAAAAGAAACTCAAACTGAAATGGTATTTATACGTTAATGGGGAATCAAATGAACAAGGTGGATGGGCATGATATGTTGTAATTACCCTTGATGGACATAGACTCACTACGTTATGAGATGGGTTTTCCAGCAACCAATAATGTAGCGGAATATGAATCAATGATTTTAGGGTTAATCTTAGCACCACAACTCAAAATTCCTAGGATTTTATTCAGTGATGCACAATTAATGGTAACCAATTAAACAAGACATTTTAAACTACAGACACTCGATTGGCCCAATATGTCAAAAGAATCCATGAGATGTTGTTTCGTTTTGAGGATTTCTCCATACATCAAATACTAAAGGAAAGAAATGCACAAGTAGATTCTTTGCAAAGCTAGCAAGTTCTCGAAGTTCAACAGAGGTCAAAATCATACCAGTTGTCTTTCAACCGATTCCAAGTATCAAGGAGGAGAAAGAAAAACTAGCTAAAGAAACCTTGGTTCTAACCAGATCCCAAGTTCTTTTGCAACGGGATAATGAGGAAAATCCCCAAGTAAGTAGTGATCCAAAAAGTATAGGTACTCACGAAAATCCAAACGTCGATAATTGGAATGCCCTTGATCGAATATATTGAAAGGAAATCTTATTGAAAGAAAATAAAAAGGCCTAAAAACTAAGGTATCAAGCCCCCTCATACACCATAGTTGACGGAATATCATATAGAATGGGATATTCAATGCCATACTTAAGATATGTCACACCCGAAATGAGTATGAGATTGCTGATGGAAGCACATGAAGGATTTTGTAGAGATCATTCCAATAGGGTAAGATAGGCCAAAAATGTAACGGGACAATGGTATTGTTGGCCCGAATAATAGAAGAGGCCATGAAATATGCCAAAAGATGTGATTAATGACAAAAATTCTCTAAAATTCCATGACTCCCTTCGAGCAACTTAACTACCATTTCCAGTCCATGGCCCTTTGAAGTGTCAGGAATTGATTTGATCAGACCCTAACCGGTGTCGATAGAAGGAGAAAAATTTGTCGTTTGTAGCAATAGATTATTTTACCAAGTGGGTGGAAGCTAAACCCCTACCTAACAAAACCACGAGAAATGTTTCAAAATTTGCTATCAAGAATATAATGACAAGATTTAGACTTCCAAATAAGATTATTTATGACAATGGAACCCAATTCGAAAGTAATTTGTTCGCTTGCTTCTGTGAAATGAAATAAATCACAAAAAATTTTTCATCGGTAGCTCACTCAAAGGCTAGTGGGGGAGTAGAGGTGGCAAACAAAACAATAAAGAACAATCTGAAGAAACGATTGAGAAAAGCCAAAGGGAATTGGGTAGATGAACTTCATATTATTTTATGGTCATACCAAACATCGAGAAAAACTACTACTGAACACATACCATATTTCTTAACCTATGGATTTGAGGTGATTCTAACAGTTGAGGTCGAAGTCCCCTCCCGTCGAAGAATTGCTTATACCTATGAGACAAGTCAAGAATTGATAAAGGAATCGCTTGACTTGCTTAACGAATTGAGGGATCAAGCTGCTATTCAAACCATGGAGTATCAATGCATGATCATAAAGTATTATAACTCGAAAGTGAGAGAAAGAACATTCAAGAAGGGTGACTTAATTCTGAGGAAAATAATAGCAAACATAAAGCATCCTACGGACAGCCCCGTTGGACCAAGTTGGGAAGGTCCACCTGTCATTCACGAAGTAATCCTATCAGGAATGTACCGATTAAGTAAAACCGATGGAAATGTGATACCGACCACCTAGAATGCTAGACATTTAAGGCCATATTTCACAAATGTACATAAATAAAGACAACTATCTGGAATGAATTATCAGATGAAAAAGGAATCATGTCTAAACTTATTTCCCCGAGGGTAAAGTGCAAGCGTTAAAACTCAACTTCCGACCCGACAAGGCTTGTATGATTTGTTGAACGAAGGCGTCTTTTATATTTGAAAGAGGACGAAAAGCCTTTCGTCCTACCTTTGGGCATAGCTAAAGCAACAATCCAAAGAGTGATGATCAATTAAGCCTTTAATTTTGCCATCGAGCCTGGTCAAAGCACTCATCCAAGGGAGATGGACGAAAAGCCATTGGTCCTGCCTTCGGGCCTGGACAAAGCAACCATCCAAAGAGTGACGATTAAAATTTTGATCCTGCTGCTTGGATGGTCAAAGCACCCATCCAAGGCAGATGGATGAACCCACCTTGGGCTTGACTAAAGCAACCATCCAGAGAGTGATGGTAAATAAAGCCTTTGATCTCGCCGTCGGGTTTGGTCAAAGCATAATCCCAAGAAGATGACAAATAAAAATTCAATGATCAGATAGATTCTGTGGAAACAACCACAAAAAAGAAGTGTAATCTGCTAAATTTCACATTCAATAAAGCTCAAAATGGGCAAGGTATGAAATACATTTTCTGAAATCCCTTGAAGTTTTTGTTTTGTGACAGCACCATCTTACTCTAATAAAAGCTACTTTCAAAAAATTCCAAATAAATTTCTTCACTTATGATAATTCACTTTTCAAACAACCTTACTTTATTAAGTATATACATTCCATTTTTACTTCAAATAATTTCCAACAAGGTGATGAGATACTTTATAAAGAAATCATTGTGTTAAAGAGCAAGATGGAGTAGCACAAGCAACCAGTAGTTGGTTGAGAAATGGTGATTGGGAAAAGAACAAGGCAAGAAAAAGTTCACTTAAGGTAAAGCAGAAGGGACTCTTCATATAGGAAGGCAAGTGTTACACACAAAATTCAAGAATAAGTTTGAAGTCATCGTGTCGTATTTGAAGTCCTCATATGCGAATGAAAGTCATCGTGCACAATCTAAGCCACTGCATATGGTTGAATCCCTTGCACATCATAAAGACTTCATGCATCAGATTATCATGAATAAGTGGAGCCGTTGTTGGCAAACGAAGCCGTTGCGAGATAACTTATGAGGGTCATGCATGCTAATCCTCAAGAGTTAAAACAAAGCTACCAATAAAAATTCCATGAAGTTATCGTAGGTAATCCCATATAAGCCATTGCGAGGAGTTAGAAAGCAATCCACAAAATGCTCCTAAGTTACAATATTACATAAAAGAATAGAGTCATCGCGATAGGTCTTGAAGTAGTCGCTTGATAACATAGAAAGTCACCGCGAGGAATCTTACCAGACCTTCGCGATCTATCTCTAAATGGAAAAATTGAGCTGCAGCGAAGAGGCTCATGAAGGTCATTATAGAAGGCCTTATTGTTTGCGTCAAAATTGACCACAAACACCCAATATCGTGAAAGCACCTGTTTATGAACACAAATCAGCAACAATCAATATAGAACTCAGATCTAAGCAATAACAATCATAATAATTCACAAATAACAATCACAAACACAGGATTTATAGTGGTTCGGCGATCTTGCCTACGTCCACTCTGAAACTTATGTCTTTATTGATTCACTTGATGATATTAATCGATTACAACGGATTACAGTTGATGATAGCTTTTAAATCTGAATACAATAGCGATAACGAAGAGTAGAATTGAATCCGGCAGAGTCGGGACGTTGAATGGCCAAAAGATCCCCTTTTCTGAAGGCTTCAGGGTGCTATTTATAGTTGTAGGAGGCCCAGATCTCGCTCAAACTTAGGGAGACTTTTTCTTGCACGTGAGTGGGCCCATGCGACCGACCCCACCAAGTTTCGACTCGATCTGGGATCGATACGAAGTGACTTCGAATCCATCAAAAAATGATCCAATCGAGTTGAAACTTGGCAGGAACAGTCTTTACCTTGTATGGAAGCTACTATGAAAATTTCGTTGCATTTGAATCAGTGGTTTAGGAGATATGATCGATTCGAATTGGAGTGTTTCGGTTGGCTGTTTAGTTCGAATCCATTGCTTCGAATCCACTCCCTTCGACTCCATCAGCTCACGTGGTCTTGTGATGAGGTGGAGCGCGTCCTTCGAGTCGATTCGGTCTTCTCTCCGGGTTGAACGCTTCGTCTCCTTGGATCTTGCCGACTTCGCATCGTGGAGTGACACGTCATCCAAGTTAGTTGACTTGGTGGATACGAGCAAGTGATTGTTCGTGGATTCGAACGTGACCGATTCGAACTGAGGTACCCCATTGGGTTCGAACTCGATCGATACGAACAAGATCGGTTCGAAGTGACTAACTCTTGATGGATTCAAACCTGGTGGGTTTGAATGGAGCGAGGTGTTGATGGATGCGAACTATATGGAGTCGAGTTGAGACATGTGGATGGGTACGAAGCTTTACCACCTGATGGATTCGAAGGTAGGCCATTGGGATGGATACGAAGGTGTCGATGCGAAGTCTATGGATTCGAAGTAGGAGGAACTCGATGGATTCGAAGGACTTCCAAGCTTGATGGGTTCGAAGTAGATAGAGTCAAACCGATGGATGCGAACATGATTTTTGGCCATCGATTCGAACTATAGGGTATCCTATGGATTCGAACCGAACAAGGGCTATCTCTCTCAAACTGAATTCATCATATCTTGAGCATACGAACTCGAATTGACTTGAAACTTGAAACGTTGGCTCTCGTGGATTTTCTAGCCATGTTCTATCAATTGTAGCCTGATCCGGGCTCGGACAAAATTCATCGATATCCATAGTGAACTAGTGTATAACCAATCTTTGAGACAAACTATCTTTCATTTTTGATCGATCTTTTGGTATCACGGCTTTGCCAAAAAGCGGGATAACATTTGCCCCCCAAAATATGCCTTGCGGTAGGAAGGCGTATTTTGTAATGCCATGAGCTGGATGTTCATATCCCGTTGATGTCCCACAAAGGAATTTACAGTTTTATGCGACCTCAAATAACGACCGTTCGGGATCGGGATATTTGAGATGAAGTGCGACCGTTCATGGTCAAGCGCCTGACTTCAAATGACGATCGTTCGGGATCGAGCCATTTGAGGTGAAGTGCGACCGTGCGCGGTCAAGTGGCGGACCTCAAACGACGACCGTTCGCGATCGAGCCATTTGAGGTGAGATGAATTGTGTCGTTCGGGGCGAGCCGTGCCGTACGAGGCGAATTGTGACGGTTCGAGGTCGGGTGCCGTTCAAGGCGATTTTATGACCGTTCGAGGTCGGGTGCTGTTCGTTGCGAGTTGTGACTATTCGAAGTCGGGTGCCGTTCGAGGCGATTTTGTGACCGTTCGAGGTCGAAGATTATAAGTGAATCGTGACCGTTCGTGGTCGGGTGCCGTTCGAGGCGAGAAAGTGTGCCCGGGAGGGCTTGGTATTGCTGATACCAGGTTCACGTTCGAGTGGGTCCCTGGATCATTTGTCAGGGCGGTTTATCGCCATCTCAGAGCATGCCTAAGGACCGTTCGCGACCCCGTACATGTGTAAGTAGCTTAGCCATTTCAGAATTATTAGAATCAAACATCTATTCAACAGACGAGTTTTAAAATAGAAATGTCCAAACAAACAAAGTCCAAATGTCCAAATCAAAATGAAACAAAAGCAAAGCAAGGATGTCAAAATGTAAGTTCCTACTACTAAACGGTCAATGATCATTCAGAGCATGCCTGGGGATCGTTCGCGATCTCGTACATGAGTAAATGAGTTAATTGTGTTAGTGGGAAGCTTACGACTTGTTCATCATTATTTCAATCAATTGATAATCAAACGGTGCCTTGATTCAGGGTCGCCTCTAGCTGATGTAGACGGTGTCGCTCTGGTTCCACTGCTGGAGTTCGCCTCCTTACATACTGAAGAAGCATACCGTTCCTGATATGCCCTTCCACCTCGTCCTTCAGATGCCTACAATCATTAGTGTTATTACCGTTTAATTCATGGAATACACAAAACTTATCTGATTTCCTTTCGTCAGAGGTTGGATCCCTTCGCATTGGTCTACGGTACAGGACCTGCTCCTTGGTATCCTGATAAATTCGTTCCAGACTCTCATTCAGCTCAGTGTAAGTGGTGAATCGCGGCTCCCTCCGTTGCCGCTTTGACCTGTCCTCGTCATTCTCAGTCATACGTTTTCCTTTATCCCTGCCTGAGTCCTTTTCGAGAGGCTTTTTGTCTTTAAACACATAAACTTCTATTCCCTCTCCTTCTTCTCTTTCTGCATTCGCATCCTCTAATCGCAAAAACTTTTCTGCCTCGTCGTAGAATTCCGCTAGATCCACAGGCGGATCTTTGGTCAATGATTTTGAACTCTGTGCCGTCAGCTACTCCGGACACAGCTGCCATCACCACCATAGACGGATCTGCTCGATCCACCGAAGCTGCTGCGCATTGAATCGTGTTAGATAACTCCTCAAAGTCTCTCCGGCTTTCTGCTTTAAAGTTGCCAAAGTCATCACATTCTTGGGTCTTGTAATGTGAACCCTGAATTGCCTCATAAATCTCTCAATTAAATCATTCCATGTTCCAATGGATCCATTCTCCAATTGTCTAAACCACAATGCTGCAATATCCGCCAAGTACAATGGAAAGCACCGGGTCATAACCTCCTCTGATTCCCCCAGCACTTCTATATGCCTCATATACTTCGTTAGATGAACCGTGGGGTCCGTTCTCCCATCATACATGTCCAACGATGGTAACTTGAAATCCGGTGGGTTCCTAGCTCGTCTGATTGCTGGAGTAAAAGGACTCCTATTAACATCCTCCAAATCTTTGTTTACTAAACCGCCTCTCATAGCTCTTCTAACCATCTCCGCCAACCTGTCATTGTCTCCGAGATGCAATCTTCGTTCATTACTTTCGGCCTGCCCCCTAGTCCACGAGGGAATTCTGGGATCTGCCCCCTTGACTGAGCGTTCACTCCTTTGCTACTCTCGGGCTGCGCAGATGCTCCTCTTTCTCTCTCTGAAATCGGATCAACGTTCTCCATGGGTGTGCCTCCTAATCTAGGTGCTATGCCGGATGGTCCTGCTCCGTTCTGGACTCCATCCGCTTCACTATTCTGTGCTCCAAGTTGTCCTATTTGTTGAAATAAACTCTGGATCATCTCCTCTTGTTTCTTCATCATCGTCTCCATCTCGTCCCTAGTGATGAAGATCGACGCTAGATTCGCTCCTGAGGAAGCCTCTTAACTTCCTTGGTGTTCACTTCGCTCTGGCCTTGGCCTTCTGCTCGATTGTCTCGTCATAATCTCTCAAATCTGAACTTTCAAACTTTCTGAATCAACTTCTAATTGGCAGAACTCCTGAGTTCAACCTTCTCAGTGAAAGCACCAAAATGTTTGCGTCAAAATTGACCACAAACACCCAATATCGTGAAAGCATCCTTTATGAACACAAATCAGCAACAATCAATATAGAACTCAGATCTAAGCAATAACAATCACAATAATTCACAAATAACAATAACAAACACAGGATTTATAGTGGTTCGACGATCTTGCCTACGTCCACTCTGAAACTTATGTCTTTATTGGTTCACTTGATGATATTAATCGTTACAGCGGATTACAGTTGATGATAGCTTTTAAATCTGAATACAATAGCGATAACGAAGAATAGAATTGAATCCGGCAGAGTCTGGACGTTGAATGGCCAAAAGATCCCCTTTTCTGAAGGCTTCAGGGTGCTTTTATAGTTGTAGGAGGCCCAGATCTCGCTCAAACTTAGGAAGACTTTTTCTGGCACGTGAGTGGGCCCATGCGACCGACCCCACCAAGTTTCGACTCGATCTGGGATCGATACGAAGTGTCTTCCAATCCATCAAAAAATGATCCAATCGAGTTGAAACTTGGCAGGAACAGTCTTTACCTTATATGGAAGCTACTGTGAAAATTTCATTGCATTTGGATCAGTGGTTTAGGAGATATAATCGATTCGAATTGGAGTGTTTCGGTTGGCTGTTTAGTTCGAATCCATTGCTTCGAATCCATTCCCTTCGACTCCGTCAGCTCACGTGGTCTTGTGATGAGGTGACGCGCGTCCTTCGAGTCGATCCGGTCTTCTCTCCGGGTTGAACGCTTCATCTCCTTGGATCTTGCCGACTTCGCATCGTGGAGTGACACGTCATCCAAGTTAGTTGACTTGGTGGATACGAGCAAGTGATTGTTCGTGGATTCGAACGTGACCGATTCAAACTGAGGTACCCCAATGGGTTCGAACTCGATCGATACGAACAAGATCGGTTCAAAGTGACTAACTCTTGATGTATTCGAACCTGGTGGGTTTGAATGGAGCGAGGTGTTGATGGATGCAAACTATATGGAGTCAAGTTGAGACATGCGGATGGGTACGAAGCTTGGCCACCTGATGGATTCGAAGGTAGGCCATCGGGATGGATACGAAGGTGTCGATGCGAAGTCCATGGATTCGAAGTAAGAGGAACTCGATGGATTCGAAGGACTTCCAAGCTTGATGGGTTCAAAGTAGATGGAGTCGAACCGATGGACGCGAACATGATTTCTGGCCATCGATTCGAACTATGGGGTATCCTATGGATTCGAACCGAACAAGGGCTATCTCTCTCAAACTGAATTCATCATATCTTGAGCATACGAACTCGGATTGACTTGAAACTTGAAACGTTGGCTCTCGTGGATTTTCTAGCCATGTCCTATCAATTGTAGCCTGATCCGGGCTCGGACAAAATTCATCGATATCCATAGTGAAGTAGTGTATAACCAATCTTTGAGACGAACTATCTTTCATTTTTGATCGATCATTTGGTATCGCGGCTTTGCCAAAAAGCGGGATAACACTTATAAAGCTATCAAAAGAAGTTATACTAGCAGTCATTGGCAGTCTTTAAATAGTAAACGAGAGCCATCGCTGGAAGCCTTCCAAAGAGCCATCGCTGGAAGTCCTTCAAAGAGCCATCGCTAGGAATCTTCCAAAGAGACACTACCAAGAGTCATCCATTAAGCTATCGCCAAGAGTTTTTCAAGGAGCCGCCACTAAGGAAGTTTCCATTCTAACCTATTGCGAGGAGTTTATAAGATAATTTGTTGAGAGCTCCTATATGATAGTTTTAGATATTGGAAGTTAACCGTCACACATATTTATGGAAGCAACCACCTGATGAAGTAAAAGTACAATAGCGGAAAGTTCCATAATGCGACGACTCGGGATTTTTATATATTTGAAATTAGGATATTTAATTGAATTTAAATATTTGAAGTTTAACGTGAATTTCAAGTATCACTATTTATTAGGATAATTGAATTATTGGATTTAATAATTGGAAGTTGGGTAAAATATTAAATCTAGAGTTTTAAGCTTGTTAAAAATAGTTTAAAGGCTTATAAAATTTGTATTAACAATCTGAAGGTAATAGAACTTTTAAAATCGAATTTAAAAGCGGTTTGTTAAATTTTAAAAATGTATCGCTTAAATTGATATTTAAAAATAGCCTTCCGATGCACAGTCTCGAAAATCGACGAAGCCAGTCCCATTGGATCTGTAATAGTGTATTATTATCGGATTTCAAATTTCATGGTGTTTGGAATTATCGTGTGGCCATACGATATATAAACGTGCTGAAATCTATATCGAATTCAATATATTAACTGAGTCCAAAAGCTATTTTCTCCATATGATCGAGTTAGGACTCGAAATCTTTTCCATTGCGTTCGAAATAAGGGCATAACATTATAAACACCTAGCGGCTCGCCTCGATAGGAGATCGAGATTGTGAGATGTGGAAATCGAGACAATTTGAATTTAAATTTAAATTAAATATGTATATTCACATACAATAAACAAATTAAACATGTTTCCTCCTTAACAACACGTGTCCCCTAACAATCAAACATGTTTACATCTTATTCCCCCATTCTTTTTTAAAGCATACGCAATAGAAGAAAGAAAAGGAAAAAAAAGGGCAGACCAAAGAAAATAAATGGCTGAATCCCCAAATTCAAGAAAAAAAAAAGGGCTGCCTCATTTTACAAATTAGTCGCTTATTCCCTTTCTTCCTTAAAATCAAATAATGGCCTCAAATCAAAATCGACTTCGATCGTTTAAAAAAAAAGAGAAATGGCAGACGAGATTAATCGAAAAGCAGGGTCGCGAGTTCGAATTCGTTCGAACAAGAAGGAGGGGTGCACGACGTCTTGTGATGCGTGCGATGTTGGGTGGCGATGACTTCGCGAGCAGCTAGGGTTTCACGGTGGGGAGGGTCGCATTTCAGTTGAGATGGATTCTCGCGAGGCAAAGGGGCGACTCATGTGGCAACAACAGATTGAGTGGTGGTTCCGAAACGAAGGCGAAGCAATGGATGGCTAGGGTGGTGGTGATTGTAGCTGGTGGGCTAGTGGGGCAAGCTAGCGAGGGCCGGAGAGCAGTGAGGTTCGAATTTATTTTTCGGTTAATTTTGATATATATATATATATATCTAGGATTGGAATAAATAAAAAATATAATTAGATCAGAAAAAAAGAAAAGAAATTCCAAAACTGGATTTTTGTTTTACAAATATGTATATATTGAAGAAAAAAGTTTTACAGCAAAGAAATGTACAATTTTGTTATTGATAGAGAAAATTTTATATAGGAAGATTTTTAGAAAGCGGTATATAGGGATTTTAAAAAAACGTTTAAGAATTTATATTAATATGATTTTGAACCTCTATAGATTATTTTATAAATATATATGTAGTTTCAAAAGAAAAATAAATAAATGTCTTTTAACTTACCGGTTTATTTTAATATATGTATTTAGGGTGATTAATTTATTTGACAAACTTATTTAGCTATTTAGTTACAAAAGACAATTTATTAAAAGGAAAGTTAGTTTAAGTCAAATTATTAGTTAAAATTAAATTTAATGAATGATAATTTATTGTTGAATTATTTAAAATGTTAATATAATATATAATGTTTATAAGGTCTGAAATCGTGAAGGAAACAACTCGAGATGGAAATAGGTTGCAAACAAAATCAAAGACGGGTTAATCTCACTCATTTGGATTACCATTTAAATTTAAATAGTTAAATTTAAATTATTGGTTGAATGATTGAATTGATTGGATGTGATATTAAATATACTAGTATATATATGTTGGAGTGATTGATTTCCCACATTATATAGCGGATGAGACCCTATGCGCCCCGCATAATAGCGGATGACCCTTTATACCGTGATATCCCCTCGAAGTGGGATTGATATTTTAATTGTTGACTAACATCTGTGAATGTAGGGAAATAGGTTGGAGGGATACAACTGGATTGCTCAAAATGTTGAATTTATTTTACATTCAGTAATGTGATAGGTTTGATAAATCTGTGATGGATTATATTGATTATATTGAGAATTGAAATTATTAAATACTATGGCTTGGTTGAATATATATTGGTATTGTGAGAAATGAAAATGTATAAAGTTTGGATTTTTTAAAAGGAAATAAAAAGGTAAATTGTTAAGTAAAATAATTATAGTGAATTTGGATAAATTGAAGAAATGTATTTGGAGAAGAATAAAATGTTCGATTTTGAAACACTATTAAATAAACTCCGAATTTGGGAAAATGGAGATTTTGTATAAATGGAAATAAAATAAATTGACGACTTAAGAGATATTGTTTAAAGGTAAAAGAATTTATTTAGAAAAAAATTCAAGTTTAAAATGAGTTGAAAAAAATAAAAGGGGAATTTTGAATAAAGGAAGAAACTGATATTTTCAGATTAACTAAGGTTTTAAATCATAATAAGGAGTGAATATGGAATTAATGGATTTTGGAATAAAATTTGAGTAAGTCAAGACAAATTTTCAAAATGGAAGCAATTAAGATAATCGATTGGGAAATCGATTTAATGTTTTGAAAGTGTGATTTAAAGGGAAATGAGGGTATGAAAATTATAAACTGGGTTTATAAACAAAGTGAAAAATTTATCAGTGGATAAATTTGAATGTATAATTCACGGTGGGAATTTATAAGAGATGGTAAGTTGCTTTAAAAATGAAAGGGGGCTTTATTTTAAAAGTGTGGAAGAGAAATTTACGGGATGGGGACGTAAATTAAATTATGATAAATCGAGCAAGATTTATAAATATTTAGATGGCTATATTTAAATGGAAAGTGTATTTTCCTGGAAAGCCAAGTATACTTTCAAAGTAGATTTTTATGTATAAGTTTAAGGTTTTAAAAATTCAATTTAAATTTATTTTTTAGAAAAATTTGTTGTATTATAATTTTAAAGTAAATATTATTCAAATTTATTTTAGTAGTAATTATTGTAAAAGTTATTAGTATTATGTTTTTAAAAGAAATTTCTAATATTTATATTTATATAAAACTTTTATTTTTAAAAATGGTTTGTGGCTTAAGTTTTACTTGGAGATCTAGTATAGAATTTCATAACTATTATTTTGAATAAAGAGTTTTAAGTAGTTTTTAATTTAAATGTTTTAAAGTATATATTTTTGGATAAAGTGATTTGAATTATTTTAAAATCTAAAGTATTAAGGCTTGGTGATTTTCAGTGAAAAGAAAACAATTGGGTGGAAATTTATTCTGCGAGAGAAAAGTGTTTTGAAAACTATTTTTCAAAAGGTTGAAGTGTAGAAAATATTTTGCGAAGATATTTTGAAATAAATAATTTGGAAATTATTAAGGTCTAATGGTTATTTGTGGATTGTATGTGATAATTTAATAACCGACTATCAATATTGGACAATGCGCTGATAGTTTCGAAGAGACCGAGATCGAGATTAATTTCCCAAAAACCACTTTGATCCGGTTTGTACGTTTTCGTAAGGAAGACAAGAGCTTGGAGTCGAAGATGGAGCAGTGAAATGCAAGGGCTAACCGCTATTAATCCTAAGGGTGATTTCAAAATGGATGTAGTAGGAGTAGTGCCTTTGGTTCCGTTCGGACTGGGAACAGACTTGTACGGACGAATACTATCAGAACGTCGTTAAGAGGACGGTGAGCATTCTAAGTGATATGTGTTCTAAAAAGGTAACGCATAACCTTGAGCCTCATCAACCGGGAATGGCTAAAACATGGGAGGTGCAGCAAGGCTAAGTGGCTAGCAACCAATTAAGGTAAGGTCATCCCTGTCTAGATGTCCCTTTTTATTCGGCTGTGTGGGCGATTGTTGATCCCAACCGCGAGGTGATCTTATTCGGACTATCCAATAAGGGGTAGCTCCGATCTTGTGTTGTAGGGGATTACGGTGGATCCTCGGTATGGTGATCTAGATCACGTACTGTGACGGGCGGTACCCCAGTAGCCCTGCCATTGATGGAAACCCAGTCTCCAATAAGTGCCTTCGGACTTGTTTATAAACCTATTATGCTGGAATTTAATGAATGTAACAATTTTCGCTATTTGAATAAATATTTGTATATAGACACTACTATAATATCAGAGGATTTGATAAGAAATGTTTTGTTTATCGTAAGGTGAAAACCCGACATGTTTATTTGTGGCGTGGTCTTACGAGATACCTTTGATTTTAAAAGAATTTTTGAAAACTGTAATAATCCAATTGAGTGTGTTTTCTCACGCTGGTTTTCCCGACTGACTCGTGTATTATTTTACTATAATGCTCGGATCAGACCGAGTATTATAGAGTACAAATTCTGGATGGATTGCTGTAGAGCTCAGGAGACGAGCTGGATGGCGAGACGTATCTCACGTATTTGATTTATATTCCGTTGTGCATGGTTAACTGCATAGTCAGTTTTTATTAGAGGACAGGTTATGATAACTGTCCAGTTGTGTGCTATGAATTTTGTTGAACTCTAATGATGTAATGTATATAATAGATACAGTTCTTTGTATAAAGATTCAGTCATTATCTATTATATATTGTTCCGCTGCGATTGTCAGATTCTGATGTTGTTTTCTGTTTCTTCTTCTACCTCCTTCTTCTTTAACCCTTACAGTCTGGTTTTCCGGCATTCGATTGTTCGGCATTTGATATGGTGGACGTATTGATGTCGATTTTCGAGCGTTGAAAAATCCGGTCCGTACAGTTGGTATCAGAGCTGAAGGTTAAGCGAAAACCTTGGCTCTGGTGGGGATCACTCATTAGAAATAGAGTCCATGGTACTCTAGAATGAGTTTGAGTGTATTAATAGACATGAGCACGTATTTGTTAATGAATATAAAAATTGTTTTTATATTGTGTTGACTTATCGATTGAGTGTTTATGGATTCTGGTCGATATGTGGGACGCCATGTCATCGATAGGAGTTTCTAAACTCTTAAACAAGATAAACCGACACAGTAGTGTTTTAAAATAGGGTAAACGATATAATTTTACCCAAATTATTTTGTATACAAAAGAAATAATTTTTCGTAAATTATTATAGTTATGTATGGTTGTTTGGTTGTTAGGAAGTGATAATGTTAAATTATCATCATTGTTGTGTGGAAATTGAACTAGGGATCAAAATTTTAACCAAAGGTTAAGGAATAAATTTATATAACAAAATGGGATTTGGAAATGTGAATTACAAATGTGATTTATAATTGAAAAATGAAATAAAAATTCCAGAGTAATATTTGAATATGAATTGAAAGGATTTGGGATTCGAAATTTTGGAAATTAAATTCCTTTGAGTTTGAAAATGATTTTGAAAGATTTTTGAGAAATAACGTGATATTTTTTGAAAATGTTTTTGAATTGCATATGAAATCTGGTGAGATTTGAAATTTAAAAGTATTTGGAAAATGTAACGACCCAGAATTTTTAATAATTTAAATTTGAATATTTAATTAGTTTTAAATATTAATAAGTGAATTTATAAGTCAAATAAATTTTATTTTGAATTATTGGATTTAATTGGATAATTAAATCGATAATTTAATATGTGAAATTATGGAAATAATTGAAAATTGAGTTAAATATGATTGAAAATAATTTGGAAAATTTTATTTAATCATACTGGAGTTATAGAAATATTTTAGAACTTTTAAAATCGAATTAAAAGTTAATTTGTGAAAATTGAATATTTTAATATTTTATAATCGACTGTAAAATAGTCAATTTTTGAACAGTCTCAGAATTGAACGAAACCAGTTCCATTGGATCCGTAATAGTTAGTTATTACTGGATTTCAAATTTCGTGTCAATCGGAGTTATCGTTTGATCGTGGCAGCTCGAAACGCATCGAATTATTTTTAATTTAAATTTGGCGAGTCAAAATAGCCATTTTTCAAAAAGTCTCGGATTTCGACGAAACCAGTTTCATCGGATCCGTAATGTGATATTATTGTAAGATTTCAAATTTCAAGTCAATTGGATTTACGGTTTGTCCTGTACAAATTAAAACGCCTAGAAATCGATTTAAATCGGCTTAATTTAAATTGAGCGTTTGTTGCCATAACTCGCACATACTTCCGAATTAGCTTCCGAAACCTGTTCCATTGTGTCCGAAACGCGGGATAAACCCTAGGTACGCTGGTTACGGCGCCTAAATCGGAGTTCGGAATTCCCGGGATGAATAGTGTTTACGCTAGCTTTTTCTATAAATAGGAGTTAAAAATCTAAAATAAAAAAAAATATGTAAAACCCTAATTTCTAAACGTGGCCGCCACCTTCAGAAATGTAAGGCCGAAAATTCATCTTTTTCTTCCTCTAATTCATTCAAATCCACACACCAATTCGTAATACTTTCTACTGCAAACTTGTAGAGCTTCGCAAGGGCTTTAAATCCATACGGTTGAGATGTGATTTCAAGCTTTGAATTGACGCGAATTTGTGTATAGGGGGGCCGGCTTTGTGCACGTTTTTCAGGGAGAGGGGGAGGCCGAGTTCTATAGGCTTGGGGCCGAACCTAGCTCGTGTCGAGGGCTTCGAAATGGCGGAGGTGTGATGATGTTTCGTTGAGCGAGGAGACGGTGAAGTCAAAACCTAACTTTGCTAAATGGGTTTGATTGTTGCGTTCCATAACCTGTAGAGTTGCGTGCGTGTATGTGGAGGGAAGGAGAAGGTTGCGTTCTAGGGTGGAGATCAGGGGGTGCAAGGATCCAATGGCTCTGGTGTGATGAGGGTTTAAATTTATTAAGTTATGTTGTAAATTTGTTTATATAAATCACGTTCAATCTTGTAAAATCAATAACTTTTTCATACGAGGTCGAAAAAATGCAAACCCAGTTGCGTTGGAATCGTATGGACGAGAACTACGCGATGGAGTTGGTTTGGGGTCGTTTGGAGTTAGTGAGAATTTCGGGTAAAATTAAACGCGCGTTTAATTTTATTCGAAATAAAAGCTTAAACGGAAATTAAAACCAAGGTGAGAACTTCTCACTCAATCGAATAGATTTCGATTTTATTTTAAATAGTTAGATTTAAAATATTTGAATGCATGTATGAATGATGATTGATATCTATTGATTGTTAAAATAGACATTATGCGCCGTTAGTAAGCGGATGTTATTTATTATAAACATATACTGCGAATATTTCATAAACAGTGAAATTGGTATTATATATAATATCAATATATATATATTGGCATATGTATATATTGCAGTTGTTGATTTCCCGCATTTTTTGTTTAGCGGATGAGACCCTATTACGCCGTTATTAAGCGGATAATATTTATTAAAAACATGTACCGCGATAATTTCGTATTGGAGCGAAATTGGTATTGTGCTAATGTTTTTGGATGCAGGAAACAGGTTGGAGGGATCCAACTGGATTCCTCAACATTATTTATTTTATTTCAGATATTTTGATATTTGATTGATTATCATATCGATATATGACATCGTTGTAGTCGTGATTGACTATTTGGTGTGTAGCATCATTGGACCCAGATTTTGGGATTTTAAAATGGTTTTAAAGTGATTTTTGAAAATATACTATATTTTTGGAATTGATCCATTTTAAATAAATAAACGTTATAATTTTTAAAGTTATAAAATTATGGTTTTTGTGAAATATAGTTAAAAGCTGGTTTTTGAGAAATATGAACAAATGATTTTATAAAATAATTTAGATTGGATTTTTGAATATATGATAAAAGTTTAAATATAGGATTTATAAAATTTGATTATTTTATAAATCGAAATGATGAAATTATAAAGGAATTTAAAGACGTTTTAGAATAATAATATAAACTGATTTATATTAAGAGATTTATAAATGGATATTTATAAATTGAATTATGGACATTATAAAACAAGTTTTTATAAGTGTTTGAATGTAGTGAAAATGAATTTCCTAAATGAATGAAATTTATGAAATTATAAACTGTGAAGTTATAAATGAAATTTTATAAGCAATAGGTTTATAAAATTTATAAAGTTATCCAAAGAATGAATTTTGGGTAAATAAACAATCTTATATGTTAAGATTAATAATTTGGGAAGTTAAATGAACGATTTTGTAAAATAATCGTTTTATAAGTATTTAACTTATAATATGAACTTTTAGTTTATAATGGAGATATGAAATTTAACAGGTTAATAAAAGAATTTATAAAAAAAAAGAAGTTTTTATAAATAAATAGAAATGGAATTTATAAACGTTGTTTTATAAATTCGCAAACGACTTATTTTGATAAGAAAAGTGTTGAAACCTATTAATGGAGTTATATTCACATTTTTGAATAGTGAATAATCCTTTGAATTAAAACGAATAAAAGGATGAGATTTGTTAATGAAGTTTATTCACATTTTTGAATAGTGAATAATACGTTAAAGAAAATGTTTTTGAATGTGATGTTTTAAACATAATTAAAACGATCTAACGATGTTTTAAAACATGTTGAGATTCGAAACCATAGATTTCAACATTTATTGTTGAAATAGACGTTTTCGAGAAATAAAAGGAAATGGTAGACTATAACACTGTTGTTATAGTAAATGATTTCCGAAAGGAAATATTTTTGAATAATATTGGGATTTATATATCTATTTTAAATTCGAATCCCTATACTAGTGATTTTGGGTTGTCGTAACGATGTTTTACGCAACATTCGTTTTGGCCCAAGTAAATATGTTTAAGTGAATGATTTCCTTAAATAATGAATTTTATACTTAATTCGATTTAAGTATATTGAATATTTTCTAAGTGTTGAAAATAAAAGAGATTTGTGAATTACTTATGAATAAATAAGTATGGAAATGTTTTCCAATATGAAGTGAATAATTAGAATTTATCTTTTTCTGAAGATAAATTGAAATGAATTATTGAAATCGCATATGCATGGATATCTTGAAAATATAAATTCATTATGGAATTTATATGTGAAAGTGGAACTTGTTAAAAATAAATATTGATTTATTTTTGAAGTGTTGAAATTATATATATCTTGTAAAGATATTTTGGAAAATAAATAATTTGGAAAATTATTTGGAATCTGGTGATGTGTGCATATCCATTGATAGTTCAATAACCGACTATCAATATTTCCCTTTGAATGGGTATTTGATGTGATTTGATTGAATTTGAATGCACACTTATTTTTGAATAAGCGCTCACTATTCGGGTTAACCGGGAAAGGACCATGGGGTCGTATAACCCATTCCGAATATGTGATACGTCGTTATGAATTGCATTTGAAGATCGGTGTTGAAGACCGAGTATTTGTGAAAGCGATAGGATGACCTATCGATTGTCTCTGCACTGGGTAGCTCCTGGTATTGAGATCTCCTAAGTGATGGGAAATTCGATCGGGATTGTGAATACCCGGATTGCAAGGGCTTCGTAAGAAGTGCCTTCGGTTTTGTTCGAGCCCGGAACAGACTTGTATGGATTGTATGCCTGACATTACAATTTGAGATATAAAGCCGATTTCTTTCAAATATATTTCTGTTGGTGGCGGAGAATTTATTCTTTGCTTAACACCCTTCTTTGAGACGTACGAGCTCAAAGGTTATATAGTTGAAGTTATCAGCGATATATCCCATTTTGGTAATGTGACATGCTGAGTGATGCTGAAATGATCATTGTGTTGATTATTTGTGATAGGATCGTTTATTTGATCGTCTATCCTAGTGATCATTGTGTTGATCATTTGTTGACCCAAAGCATGGCTTTTGTATAAAGTATGTTTTTGTGGACGTGACTTCGTCGAGCCTCACATCCCGGAAATGGTCAAAACAGGAAAGATGCGGCAAGGTTATTAGGGGTTGCTGTAGCTCCCCTTAGGGTATGTGCATTTCCTTCTGGAAAGGGGTGGTATCATGGTATGGAGCCCAGATACTTACTCATGTTGAAAACACTTTATGATTGTGTGAATTGGATATCGAGCGCTCGGTTGAAAAGGTCCTAAAGGACCGGGGAATGGCGTGCTCGTGTCAGTAGTTACCCAGTTAGGGGTAACCCGGCCTTGTGTTGGCAGAGATCCGGTTTGGTTCTCGGGGATGTCTTTCCAGAGGCATTCTCAGTGGCAATGGGAAGTTCCTTGGCCTGACCATTTGTTGGAAATCCAATTCCCAATACGAAACTTGTACGGTATTAGTTGTAGAACCTGCTATTCACTTATGGTGGTCACCACTGTTTGGATGGTAGCTATAGTAGGCATAGTTCGAAATGTCTATGCTGGCTAAGATTTATATTCTACTTTCGAAATGAATTTTTTCTACACTATACACTAATAATAATATCAAATGTTATTTTAAATGCGTATCAAGCATCTTTGACTATCATAAAGAGAAATCTCCTCCGATTCTGCGTTTGCATGTGTGTGTGTGCGGGAGGCCTTATGGTAGTCTCATTTTTAAAAAGCATTGCGAATTGATTAAAAATATTCCTCTATTTTGATTTTAAAGTTAAATAAACTGTTTTGAGTTCTCACACCAGTCACATGACTGACTTGGAGTTTATTGTTTTCCTTCCTAAACTCTGGGTGCCCACCAATTTCCACACAGGCAGTTAAGAGTTAGGTTTATCAGGATATTCTGGATATTCTGGAGTTGCTGGAGGCAAGCTGGATGGCATGGCGTATTACTAGTATATAGTATTTCTTTTTCCGCTGCACTGTTTGTTGATGTTGTATGTTGTTGTACACTCTGATGATATGATGTAATGAAATGAAATGTAATGTAATAACTGATATAGTTCTTTGTTTAAAGATTATTCATTTATTATTATATGTTGTTCCGCTGCGAATTGTGAGATTCTGATGTTGTTCTGTTGTTTTCTGTCCCGTCCTATTTTCTTCTGTTTTTTTTTCTTTTTCCTCTATTCTCTTTTTCTTCTATTTTTCAAATTCTTCTATCCTCTTTCTCTTATTTTCAAATTCTCTCTTTTCTTTCCCTCTATTTCCTATCTCTTCTTCTTTTCCTAAATTCTTTTTCTTAAACCCCTAAGGGTTCGTATTTTCGTTCATCTTGAATTAAACAAAGGAGATTAGTGTCTATTCAAGGAGTACGGACTTACGGGTCTTTACATTTGGTATCAGAGCTGATGGTTAAGCGACAACCATGGTTCTATTGGGTATTACTCATTAGAGATAGAGTCAGCAGTACTCTAGAATGAGTTTAAGTGTAATAATAGCTATGAGAGCGTATTTGTTAGTGAATATGAAATTGTTTTATATTGTGATGATTGGTTTATTGAGTGGCATATGAACCTTCGTCAGCACGGTCAGTCAAACTATGCCGAAGGGGTTTCTAAACACTTGAATAGAACAATACGACACAGTATTGATTTTAAAATTGGGTAAATGAAATAATTTTACCTTGAGTATATTTTTATATATAAAGGAATAATTTTTCAGAATTATTAAAGTGTATGTAAGTTGATTGTTAGGTTGTTTGAATAATCTAAATAAAGAATAATTGTATAAGCAAATGAATTATAAGAATTAAAGTTATAATTAAAGTGTTTACAATTGTGAAATAAACTTATATATATAAAAAGTGAAACTATATGAATATTTACAAATATGAGTTGTAAATAATCAAGTGGATTAAATGAATGTGAACTTAAGTTATATGAATGAAATTCAACTGTTGTAATTGAATTGAATGAATGGATTGAATATTAATCAATTGAATGTAAAATTTAAGTTGATAAGGAATAATTAATGAAAGTGTTAATTCATTAAAATCTAATGTTACTGAAAGTTAAATAAAATTGAATGAAAATCAATTTAATTAATTCAATTGAAAGTGATGGTGTTAAACCAAGATGAATATAAGCAAAAGAAATTTGGTTATAATTAATATACTTTGGTTGCTATATGGATGTTGTTTGATTGTATGTAATTCATTAAGTGTTAATGAAATTGAAAGCTATGAAATTGAATTCAAATTGAAAGTAAATAGATTTGAATAGAATTGAATGTGAATTGGATTTAATTAGTGAATGTTAACTAATTCAAACTAATTAAAATTTAGAATGAATGTTAGTAAGAACATCCAATGTAAATGAATCAAATGTGATTAAATTGAAAACCATTTCATTTAATATTAATGAGAATATGAATGAATATAGATTTAATAGATGGTTGATGTTTGCATTTGTTGTTTAGTTGCATTTGTTGCATTTGCTATATGACATATATAGTTGTTATGTTGCTATATGTTTTATATCGATACTATGCTTTATATACATGATTCTCATGTTGTTTGTTGAGTTTAGTAGGTGCGGATCGCGTTTGCTTCGCATTTGGAGTTCGCTTTTGCGCTATATTAGCTGTATATGCTTGCTAATAAAATATAAGGTACATATCTCGGATTAAATATCGTACTTTTACATTTTTTTCCCTTCGGGATGCCTCATTACTTGATGAGATGTATATTTGTGATATATATACTGTCATTTTTTTTTTCGGATCGAGCCGCGCAAAGGAGACATGGCGAATTTTTCCGGAAATTTAAGGCGTTAGAAATTTTTTGAGAAAATTGGGAAAATTTTGGAAAACTTTAACTTTGTTTTAGAGTTGAAAGTTAAATGATATAGATTGTTTTTGAAAACATAACTAAGTATGATTTGAAAACTTAGTAAAAGTTATCATAAGAAGTTTAATTATGAATTTTGGAAAATTAATAGATTCTGTAACTTTTCTTACTTGTAATTTCGAGGACGAAATTCTTTTAAGGTGGAAAGATTGTAACGACCCAGAATTTTTAATAATTTAAATTTGAATATTTAATTAGTTTTAAATATTAATAAGTGAATTTATAAGTCAAATAAATTTTATTTTGAATTATTGGATTTAATTGGATAATTAAATCGATAATTTAATATGTGAAATTATGGAAATAATTGAAAATTGAGATAAATATGATTGAAAATAATTTGGAAAATTTTATTTAATCATACTGGAGTTATAGAAATATTTTAGAACTTTTAAAATCGAATTAAAAGTTAATTGTGAAAATTGAATATTTTAATATTTTATAATCGACTGTAAAATAGTCAATTTTTGAACAGTCTCAGAATTGAACGAAACCAGTTCCATTGGATCCGTAATAGTTAGTTATTACTGGATTTCAAATTTCGTGTCAATCGGAGTTATCGTTTGATCGTGGCAGCTCGAAACGCATCGAATTATTTTTAATTTAAATTTGGCGAGTCAAAATAGCCATTTTTCAAAAAGTCTCGGATTTCGACGAAACCAGTTTCATCGGATCCGTAATGTGATATTATTGTAAGATTTCAAATTTCAAGTCAATTGGATTTACGGTTTGTCCTGTACAAATTAAAACGCCTAGAAATCGATTTAAATCGGCTTAATTTAAATTGAGCGTTTGTTGCCATAACTCGCACATACTTCCGAATTAGCTTCCGAAACCTGTTCCATTGTGTCCGAAACGCGGGATAAACCCTAGGTACGCTGGTTACGGCGCCTAAATCGGAGTTCGGAATTCCCGGGATGAATAGTGTTTACGCTAGCTTTTTCTATAAATAGGAGTTAAAAATCTAAAATAAAAAAAATATGTAAAACCCTAATTTCTAAACGTGGCCGCCACCTTCAGAAATGTAAGGCCGAAAATTCATCTTTTTCTTCCTCTAATTCATTCAAATCCACACACCAATTCGTAATACTTTCTACTGCAAACTTGTAGAGCTTCGCAAGGGCTTTAAATCCATACGGTTGAGATGTGATTTCAAGCTTTGAATTGACGCGAATTTGTGTATAGGGGGGCCGGCTTTGTGCACGTTTTTCAGGGAGAGGGGGAGGCCGAGTTCTATAGGCTTGGGGCCGAACCTAGCTCGTGTCGAGGGCTTCGAAATGGCGGAGGTGTGATGATGTTTCGTTGAGCGAGGAGACGGTGAAGTCAAAACCTAACTTTGCTAAATGGGTTTGATTGTTGCGTTCCATAACCTGTAGAGTTGCGTGCGTGTATGTGGAGGGAAGGAGAAGGTTGCGTTCTAGGGTGGAGATCAGGGGGTGCAAGGATCCAATGGCTCTGGTGTGATGAGGGTTTAAATTTATTAAGTTATGTTGTAAATTTGTTTATATAAATCACGTTCAATCTTGTAAAATCAATAACTTTTTCATACGAGGTCGAAAAAATGCAAACCCAGTTGCGTTGGAATCGTATGGACGAGCACTACGCGATGGAGTTGGTTTGGAGTCGTTTGGAGTTAGTGAGAATTTCGGGTAAAATTAAACGCGCGTTTAATTTTATTCGAAATAAAAGCTTAAACGGAAATTAAAACCAAGGTGAGAACTTCTCACTCAATCGAATAGATTTCGATTTTATTTTAAATAGTTAGATTTAAAATATTTGAATGCATGTATGAATGATGATTGATATCTATTGATTGTTAAAATAGACATTATGCGCCGTTAGTAAGCGGATGTTATTTATTATAAACATATACTGCGAATATTTCATAAACAGTGAAATTGGTATTATATATAATATCAATATATATATATTGGCATATGTATATATTGCAGTTGTTGATTTCCCGCATTTTTTGTTTAGCGGATGAGACCCTATTACGCCGTTATTAAGCGGATAATATTTATTAAAAACATGTACCGCGATAATTTCGTATTGGAGCGAAATTGGTATTGTGCTAATGTTTTTGGATGCAGGAAACAGGTTGGAGGGATCCAACTGGATTCCTCAACATTATTTATTTTATTTCAGATATTTTGATATTTGATTGATTATCATATCGATATATGACATCGTTGTAGTCGTGATTGACTATTTGGTGTGTAGCATCATTGGACCCAGATTTTGGGATTTTAAAATGGTTTTAAAGTGATTTTTGAAAATATACTATATTTTTGGAATTGATCCATTTTAAATAAATAAACGTTATAATTTTTAAAGTTATAAAATTATGGTTTTTGTGAAATATAGTTAAAAGCTGGTTTTTGAGAAATATGAACAAATGATTTTATAAAATAATTTAGATTGGATTTTTGAATATATGATAAAAGTTTAAATATAGGATTTATAAAATTTGATTATTTTATAAATCGAAATGATGAAATTATAAAGGAATTTAAAGACGTTTTAGAATAATAATATAAACTGATTTATATTAAGAGATTTATAAATGGATATTTATAAATTGAATTATGGACATTATAAAACAAGTTTTTATAAGTGTTTGAATGTAGTGAAAATGAATTTCCTAAATGAATGAAATTTATGAAATTATAAACTGTGAAGTTATAAATGAAATTTTATAAGCAATAGGTTTATAAAATTTATAAAGTTATCCAAAGAATGAATTTTGGGTAAATAAACAATCTTATAAGTTAAGATTAATAATTTGGGAAGTTAAATGAACGATTTTGTAAAATAATCGTTTTATAAGTATTTAACTTATAATATGAACTTTTAGTTTATAATGGAGATATGAAATTTAACAGGTTAATAAAAGAATTTATAAAAAAAAAGAAGTTTTTATAAATAAATAGAAATGGAATTTATAAACGTTGTTTTATAAATTCGCAAACGACTTATTTTGATAAGAAAAGTGTTGAAACCTATTAATGGAGTTATATTCACATTTTTGAATAGTGAATAATCCTTTGAATTAAAACGAATAAAAGGATGAGATTTGTTAATGAAGTTTATTCACATTTTTGAATAGTGAATAATACGTTAAAGAAAATGTTTTTGAATGTGATGTTTTAAACATAATTAAAACGATCTAACGATGTTTTAAAACATGTTGAGATTCGAAACCATAGATTTCAACATTTGTTGTTGAAATAGACGTTTTCGAGAAATAAAAGGAAATGGTAGACTATAACACTGTTGTTATAGTAAATGATTTCCGAAAGGAAATATTTTTGAATAATATTGGGATTTATATATCTATTTTAAATTCGAATCCCTATACTAGTGATTTTGGGTTGTCGTAACGATGTTTTACGCAACATTCGTTTTGGCCCAAGTAAATATGTTTAAGTGAATGATTTCCTTAAATAATGAATTTTATACTTAATTCGATTTAAGTATATTGAATATTTTCTAAGTGTTGAAAATAAAAGAGATTTGTGAATTACTTATGAATAAATAAGTATGGAAATGTTTTCCAATATGAAGTGAATAATTAGAATTTATCTTTTTCTGAAGATAAATTGAAATGAATTATTGAAATCGCATATGCATGGATATCTTGAAAATATAAATTCATTATGGAATTTATATGTGAAAGTGGAACTTGTTAAAAATAAATATTGATTTATTTTTGAAGTGTTGAAATTATATATATCTTGTAAAGATATTTTGGAAAATAAATAATTTGGAAAATTATTTGGAATCTGGTGATGTGTGCATATCCATTGATAGTTCAATAACCGACTATCAATATTTCCCTTTGAATGGGTATTTGATGTGATTTGATTGAATTTGAATGCACACTTATTTTTGAATAAGCGCTCACTATTCGGGTTAACCGGGAAAGGACCATGGGGTCGTATAACCCATTCCGAATATGTGATACGTCGTTATGAATTGCATTTGAAGATCGGTGTTGAAGACCGAGTATTTGTGAAAGCGATAGGATGACCTATCGATTGTCTCTGCACTGGGTAGCTCCTGGTATTGAGATCTCCTAAGTGATGGGAAATTCGATCGGGATTGTGAATACCCGGATTGCAAGGGCTTCGTAAGAAGTGCCTTCGGTTTTGTTCGAGCCCGGAACAGACTTGTATGGATTGTATGCCTGACATTACAATTTGAGATATAAAGCCGATTTCTTTCAAATATATTTCTGTTGGTGGCGGAGAATTTATTCTTTGCTTAACACCCTTCTTTGAGACGTACGAGCTCAAAGGTTATATAGTTGAAGTTATCAGCGATATATCCCATTTTGGTAATGTGACATGCTGAGTGATGCTGAAATGATCATTGTGTTGATTATTTGTGATAGGATCGTTTATTTGATCGTCTATCCTAGTGATCATTGTGTTGATCATTTGTTGACCCAAAGCATGGCTTTTGTATAAAGTATGTTTTTGTGGACGTGACTTCGTCGAGCCTCACATCCCGGAAATGGTCAAAACAGGAAAGATGCGGCAAGGTTATTAGGGGTTGCTGTAGCTCCCCTTAGGGTATGTGAATTTCCTTCTGGAAAGGGGTGGTATCATGGTATGGAGCCCAGATACTTACTCATGTTGAAAACACTTATGATTGTGTGAATTGGATATCGAGCGCTCGGTTGAAAAGGTCCTAAAGGACCGGGGAATGGCGTGCTCGTGTCAGTAGTTACCCAGTTAGGGGTAACCCGGCCTTGTGTTGGCAGAGATCCGGTTTGGTTCTCGGGGATGTCTTTCCAGAGGCATTCTCAGTGGCAATGGGAAGTTCCTTGGCCTGACCATTTTTTGGAAATCCAATTCCCAATACGAAACTTGTACGGTATTAGTTGTAGAACCTGCTATTCACTTATGGTGGTCACCACTGTTTGGATGGTAGCTATAGTAGGCATAGTTCGAAATGTCTATGCTGGCTAAGATTTATATTCTACTTTCGAAATGAATTTTTTCTACACTATACACTAATAATAATATCAAATGTTATTTTAAATGCGTATCAAGCATCTTTGACTATCATAAGGAGAAATCTCCTCCGATTCTGCGTTTGCATGTGTGTGTGTGCGGGAGGCCTTATGGTAGTCTCATTTTTTAAAAGCATTGCGAATTGATTAAAAATATTCCTCTATTTTGATTTTAAAGTTAAATAAACTGTTTTGAGTTCTCACACCAGTCACATGACTGACTTGGAGTTTATTGTTTTCCTTCCTAAACTCTGGGTGCCCACCAATTTCCACACGGGCAGTTAAGAGTTAGGTTTATCAGGATATTCTGGATATTCTGGAGTTGCTGGAGGCAAGCTGGATGGCATGGCGTATTACTAGTATATAGTATTTCTTTTTCTGCTGCACTGTTTGTTGATGTTGTATGTTGTTGTACACTCTGATGATATGATGTAATGAAATGAAATGTAATGTAATAACTGATATAGTTCTTTGTTTAAAGATTATTCATTTATTATTATATGTTGTTCCGCTGCGAATTGTGAGATTCTGATGTTGTTCTGTTGTTTTCTGTCCCGTCCTATTTTCTTCTGTTTTTTTTCTTTTTCCTCTATTCTCTTTTTCTTCTATTTTTCAAATTCTTCTATCCCCTTTCTCTTATTTTCAAATTCTCTCTTTTCTTTCCCTCTATTTCCTATCTCTTCTTCTTTTCCTAAATTCTTTTTCTTAAACCCCTAAGGGTTCGTATTTTCGTTCATCTTGAATTAAACAAAGGAGATTAGTGTCTATTCAAGGAGTACGGACTTACGGGTCTTTACAGAAAATGTTTTCGAAGGGATAAAAGAACTAAACTCTTTTCGGCCGTTGGAAAATAATTCTAATGATCGCGGAATCATCGATTTCTTTTTCGAGTTTCCAAGAGAGGAATTGCTACCAAAATGTTTTAGATTGGAATTGTTTGCAAAAGTGGGCTTGGTTTTAAAATTCAAAGGATAATTTGATATGCAAATGAATTATGTATATAATTGATTTCAAAAATGATTTTGAAATATTGAGTAATTTTTTAAAAGACTCTGGAATCTTATTTAAAATGTTTATGGAAATATAAATGGGTTTGATAACTAGTAAAATTAGAAATTTTCTAGAATAGAAAATTTTAACTTGGAGAAGAGATAAAAATTTGAAGTAAATAAGAAAACGAAATAAGTTAGCATGTAAGCCAATTAAATGAAGTAAATTGAAAGAAGTTAGCAAATGGAAAGTAAATAAGTTGGGAACTCATAGAAGTTAAAAATTTGAATTAATGGAAGTGTAATTGAATCAAGGAAAATAATGGTGAATTTAAAGAAAAATATAAGAAGACGAAGTAAAGTGGTCCTTGAAATAAAAATTTATTAAGTTGGAAATTAATGTGGGAATGAAACAAACTAATTTAAATTGTAAGTAAATGAAATTTAAACTGAATATTTGAAATGCAATTTGGATTGGGTTAAGTAGAGTTGAAGAATTGTTCGAAGGAACTAAAAGAAGTAAAAGTTTGGAAATAAACTTTCATATGAGATTTAAAATAATTAGTGAGTTAAACTAATTGAAGAAATGGTTAATTAAATATGTTTATGATGAGGCAAATAGATTTCAATATTCAAAATAAAAGGTAAATTGAAATGGGAGATCCAATTTGAAAAAAAGGATAAACTTCAGTGGTGAAGTGGAAATAAATATAAGAAGTATATAAAATATTTATGTTGAACTTTAGAAATGGATGGCAAAATTCTTAAGTAAATTTGGTATTGGAAATATACTAAGTTAGTTAATGAATGAAGGTTTAATAAAGGTGTGTGAAATGATAAGTGGATAGAAATAAAAATAAAGGTGAATAAAAGAGAATTGATATAGCTAAAAATCAACTGAGATAAATACGTAGGATGTACGTTTGTTACTTTATTCGCATAACGATTTGATCCAAATTCGAGCACATAATTTCGAGATGGTTATACCGATCCGAATCGGGATTTTTCACTCGATTTTCGATGGCGAACTCGGGGTATGGATTTTTGATTGATTTTAGAAATTCTCTATCACATTTTACGGCTATGCAAGGAGAACGACGGTTTCTGATCAAGAAACCAGATCTGAGTCCACACTAGAGAGTTGGGTGGACGACGCTAGTTCGGAAGTGAAATTGTGTGATCAAGTGAGCGATCGGGTTTGATATTGCATATGGATAATATGTGTATATCATACGGGTTTGAATGAAAAGAATATTGAAACTTTCGTAAAGAAATGTATAAAATGATTTTGAATGTTGTAATTGGACATTATTGCGAAGTAGGATATACAGGTGTTTTAAAGGGAAAGGAAATTAGTGTTTAGAATTCAGAAAATAAATTGAATTGCTTAACAAAAATGTATGTATTTAAATTTGTATGAAATTTGATGGTTTTCTGATCTAGCCACTTGGCTTTTGTTTTCCTTTTGAATCTGGAGGCCTGTAGAGGCATTTTGTAGTTGTGCCGAGCTAGCCGCGCAAAGGAGACGTTGGCGAAATTTTTCGAAAATTTAGGGAGTTAGAAATTTTTTGAGAAAAGTTTGATAATTTTAAATTTGGGTTTAAGTTATAATTTGAAATGGTTGAGTAAGTGATATTGTTTGGAACCTATGGATAAGTTTAAGAAGTTAGTAGAAGTGATAGTATCTTTAATAAAAAGATTGTTTTGGGTGTTGTTGAAAACTATTTGGATTGGTAAATAGTTAGCTGGCTCTAGATCATTCTTCTTAACTAGTGATTTCGGGGACGAAATTCTTTTAAGAAGGGAGGAATGTGACGATCCGGGATTTTTAGATATTTGAAATTGGGATATTTAATTGATTTTAAATATTTGAACGTAGTTTAATGTGAATTTCAAATATCACTATTTATTAGGATAATTAAATTATAGGATTTAACAATTGAAAGTTGGGTAAAATATTAAATCTGGAGCTTTAAGCTTGTTAAAAATAGTTTAAAGGATTATAAAATTAGTATTAACAAAACTGAAGTAATGGAACTTTTAAAATCGAATTTAAAACTAGTTTGTTCAGTTTTAAAAATATATCGTTTAAATTGATATTCAAAAATAGCCTTCCGAGGCACGGTCTCGGAATTCAACGAAACAAGTCTCATTGGATCCGTAATAATGTATTATTATCGGATTTCAAAATTCATGGTGTTTGGAGCTATCGTGTGGCCGTACGATATATAAACGCGCTGAAATCTATATCGAATTCAATATATTAACTGAGTCCAAAAATCTATCTTCTCCACACGATCGAGTTAGGACTCGAAATCTTTTCCATTGCGTTCGAAATAGGGGTAAAACATTATAAACGTCTAGTGGCACGTCTCAATAGGGGATCGAGATTGTGATTTGTGAAAATCGAGACGATTTGAATTTGAATTTAAATCAAATATGTATACTCACATACAATAGACAAATTAAACATGTTTCCTCCTTAACAACATGTGTCCCCTCAAAAATAAACAATCAAACACGTTTCCATCTTGTTCCCCCATTCTCTTTATAAAACATACGCAACAAAATAAAGAAAAAGAAAAAAATGGCAGACGGAAAGAAAATAAATGGCCGAAACCCCAAATTCGAGAAAAAAAAGGGCCGCCTCATTGTATAAATTAGTCGCATATTCCCTTTTTTCCTTATAATCAAATAATGGCCTCAACTCGAAATCGACTTCGATCGTTAAAAAAGAAGAGAAATGGCAAACGAGATAAATCGAAAAGTAGGGCCGCGAGTTCGAATTCATTCGAACAAGTAGGAGGGGTGCGCGACGTCTTGTGATGCATGCGATGTTGGGTGGCGATGACTTCGCAAGCAGCTAGGGTTTCGCGGTGGGGAGGGTCACGTTTCAGTCGAGATGGATTCTCGCGAGGCAAAGGGGCGACTCGTGTGGCAACAGCGGATCAAGTGGTGGTTCAGAAACGAAGGCGGCGTAACGGTCGGCTAAGGTGTTGGTGATCGTAGTTGGTGGGCGGGTAGGGCACGCGAGCGAGTGCCAATGAGCAGTGAGGTTTGATTTTTTTTTTACCAATTAATTTTGATTTTTGTGTGTATGTGTGTGTGTGTATATGCATGTAGGATAGGAATAAACAGAAAATATATTTGGATCAGAAAAAAGTAAAAAAGAAATTTCAAAATTGGATTTTTATTTTACAAATATGTATATATTGAAGAAAAGAGTTTTACAGCAAAGAAATGTACAATCTTTTTATTGACGGAGAAAATTTTATATAAGAGGATTTTTGGAAAACGAGATATAGTGATTTTAAAAAACCGTTGAAGAATTTATATAAAATTTGATTTTTGAACCTCTATAGACTATTTTATAAATATATATGTAGTTTCAAAAGAAAATAAATGTATATCTTTTAACTTACCGGTTTATTTTAATATATGTGTTTAGGGTGATTAATTTATTTTATAAACTTATTTAGCTATTTAGTTACTAAAGACAACTTATTAAAAGAAAAATTAGTTTAAATCAAATTCTTCGTTAAAATTAAATTTAATGAATGATAATTTATTGTTGGATTATTCAAAATGTTAATAAATTGTATAATGTTTATAAGGTCCGAAATCGTGAAGGAAACAAGTCGAGATGGAAATGGGTTGCAAACAAAATCAATAGTGAGCTAATTTCACTCATTTGGATTACCATTTAAATTTAAATAGTTAAATTTGAATTATTGGTTGAATGATTGAATTGACTGGATGTGACATTATATATAATAGTGTATATATATATATATATATATGTTGGAGTGGTTGATTTCCCGCATTATATAGCGGATGAGACCCTATGCGCCTCGCATAATAGTGGATAACCCTTTATACGGCGATACCCCCTCGAATTGGGATTGGTATTTTAATTGTTAACTAACATTTGTGGATGCAGGAAAACAGGTTGGAGTGATCCAACTGGATTCCTCAAAATGTTGAATTTATTTTACATTCAGTAATGTGATTTGTTTGATAAATCTGTGATGGATTATATTGATTATATTGGGAATTAAAATTATTAGATACTATGGCTTGGTTGAATATATATTGGTATTGTGAGAAATGAAAATATATAAAGTTTGGATTTTTTAAAGGTAATAAAAGGGAAAATTTTTAAGTAAAATAATTATAGTGAATTTGAATAAATTGAAGAAATGAATTTGGAGAAGAATAAAAAGTTTGATTTTGAAACACTATTAAATAAAGTTCGAATTTGGGAAAATGGAGATTTTGTATAAATGGAAATAAAAGAAATTGATGACTTGAGAGATATTGTTTAAAGATAAAAGAATTTATTTTAAAAAAAATTCAAGTTTAAAATGAGTTGAAAAAAATAAAAGGGGAATTTTGAATAAAGGATGAAATTGATACTTTCAGATTAAATAAGGTTTTAAATCATAATAAGGACTGAATATGGAATTAATGGATTTTGGAATAAAATTTGAGTAAGTCAAGATAGGTTTTCAAAATGGAAGTAATTCAGAAAATCGATTGGAAAATCGATTAAGCATTTTGAAACTGTGATTTAAAGGGAAATAACGGTATGGAAATTATAAACTGGGTTTATAAATAAAGTGTAAATTTTATCAGTGGATAAATTTGAAAGTGTAATTCACGGTGGGAATTTATAAGAGATGGTAAGTTGTTTTTAAAATAGAAGGGGGTTTTATTTTTTAAAGTGTGGAAGAGAAATTTACGGGATGGGGACGTAAATTAAATTGTGATAAATCGAGCAGGATTTATAAATAATTAGATGGCTATATTTAAATGGGAAGTGTACTTCCCTGGAAAGCCAATTATATTTTCAAAGGAGATTTTTACGTATAAGTTTATGGTTATAAAATTTTGTTTTAAAGGAATGTTTTAGAAAAATTTATTGTTTTATAATTTTAAAGTAAATATTATTCAAATTTAGTTTAGTAGTAATTATTTTAAATTTACATTAGTATTATGTTTTTAAAAGAAATTTTCTAATATTTATATTTATATAAAACTTTTATTTTTAAAAAATGGTTTGTGGCTTAAGTTTTACTTGGAAATCTAGTATAGAAATTCATAACTATTATTTTAAATAAAGTGTTTTAAGTAATTTTTAATTTAAATGTTTTAAAGTATATATTTTTGGATAAAGTGATTTAAGTTATTTTAAAATCTAAAGTATTAAGGCTTGGTGATTTTCAGTGGAAAGAAAACAATTGGGTGGAAATTTGTTCCACGAGAGTAAAGTATTTTGAAAACTATTTTTCAAAAGGTTGAAGTGTAGAAAAATATCTTGCGAAGATATTTTGAAATAAATAATTTGAAAATTATAAAGGTCTGATGGTTGCTTGTGGATGTTATGTGATAATTTAATAACCGACTATCAATATTAGACAATGCACTGATCATTTCAAAGAGACCGGGATCGGGATTAATTTTCCAAAAACCACTTCAATCTGGTTTGAACGTTTTCGTGAGGAAGACAAGAGCTTGGAGTCGAAGATGGAGCAGCGAAGTGCAAGGGCTAATCGCTACTAATCCTGAGGGTGATTCCCAAATGGATCTAGTAGGAGTAGTGCATTCATTTCCGTTCGGACTGGGAACGGACTTGTATGGACGAATGCTATCAGAACATCGTCAGGAGGACGGTGGGCATTCTAAGTGAGATGTGTTCTAAAAAGGTAACGCATAACCTCGAGCCTCGTCAACTGAGAATGGCTAAAACAGGGGAGGTGCAGCAAGGTTAAGTGGCAAGCAACCAATTAGAGTAAGGTCATCCCTGTCTAGATATCCATTTTTATTCGGCTGTGTGGGCGGTTGCTGATCCCTACGGCGAGATGATCATATTCGGACCATCCAATAAAGGGTAGCTCCGGTCTTATGTTGCAGGGGATCAGGGTGGATCCGCGGTATGGTGATCTAGACCACATACTATGACGGGCAGTACCCCAGTAGCCCTGCCATTGACGGAAACCCAATCTCCAATAAGTGCCTTCAGACTTGTTTGTATACCTATTATGCTGGAATTTAATGAATGTAACAATTTAGGCTATTTGAATAAGTATTTATGCATAGACACTACTATAATATCAGAGGATTTGATAAGAAATGTTTTGGTTATCGTAAAGTAAAAACCCGTCATGTTTATTTGTGGCGTGGTCTTACGAGATATCTTTGATTTCAAAAGAATCTTTGAAAACTATAATAATCCAATTGAGTGTGTTTTCTCACGCTGGTTATCCAAACTGACTCGGGTATTATTTTACTATACTGCTCGGGTCAGACCGAGTATTGTAGAGTACAAGTTCTGGATGGATTGTTGTAGAGCTTAGGAGACGAGCTGGATGGCGAGACACATCTCACGTATTTGATGTATATTCCGATGTGTATGGTTAACTGCATAGTCAGTTTTTTTAGAGGATGGGTTATGATAACTGCCCAGTTGTGCGCTATGAATTTTGTTGAACTCTGGTGATGTAATGTATATAACAAATACAGTTCTTTGTATAAAGATTCAGTCATTTATCTATTATATTGTTCCGTTGCGAGTGTGAGATTCTGATGTTGATTTATCTTTCTTTTTCTACCTCCTTATTCTTTAACTCTTATGGTCTGGTTTTCCGGCGTTCGATTGTTCGACATTTGATACGGTGGACGTATTGATGTCGATTTTCAAGCGTCGAAAAATTGGGTCATTACACATAAGGCCTTCGTGATGAAAAAACAACTAAAGCTACCGCGAAGCAATATAACATGAGCCTTCGTCAAAAGTTCCCTGGAGCAATCATGTATCAATCTTCCTACAATGCCATCTTTTCCTATCAAAAATCACAATCCACCGTTCGTGTACTCTAAGAGACATATGTGTCAATCCAATGGCTGAAATCCTCTATAAATACAGCGGTACCCCCTTCCCAAAAAGGGACGAATTTTCTGATTGGATCTTCTACTTCATTTTCATTTTTTCATCATGTAAAAAGAAAGCTTGAGTAGATGGCGTTAATGACTGCCAACACTGACCATGATTTTTAACCTTGTATGAAAGGACTTAGTCAATAAAACAAATGCATGATGGCACCTCAAGAGTATGAAGTTAACATCCATCAATTTGTGATCAACATACTTGGCTAGCTGTATAGCACTACTCAAGTATTACAAATTACATCGACCTAATTTTAGTACCAACCTTATATATGTATATATGTATATATGTATATATATATATATATATATATATATAATTCAGATTTGGAACTGATAATCGTCAATAAGAAAGTGCTAAATACTTATTTCTGAATAAGCAGCTCAAAAAAGTTATGAAAACAAAGAAAGAAAGTTGTGATTAATATTTCAGAACTTTCATTGAGAACTTTTTGGAAAAACAAAAACGCAGCCTAACTTAAAAATGGTGCAAATGATCATAACTCATTTTTGTACATTATCTAATGTGATTTATCGTCCAATTAGGCACAAGTTTGATTTTTCTTTCTGTCTTCTAATCTAGGACTTAAGCTAATGTAATTAACATAATCTCCATCATCTCCAAATAACAATAAGCATAGGAAAATTCGAACATATTGATGTAGAACCCCACTTTCTTTAGTCAAATTGAATTTGCACTTTTTCTGAGTTCATCAAATTGTTTGTTATAGGAAAGATTATTTGTTAATCAATTGTTGCATTGGAGATAATCTTGTACTTTTAATTGCACCTATCTTATACTTTGATTTATAGTGAAGTAATATAAGATAGTTATTAAAATCTATAACAACCCGCATATTTTATGATTGTATATTTAAATGTTTTATTTAAATATTGCATCATTAGTCAGATTAAAAGTTTGAAATGCTACTTTTTGTAAACAGTCGAATTGGGACTCAAGATCACTTCCATTGAGTCCAAAATGGCGTTTGCGACCTTTTTGGGTATAAAAATTGATATGTTTGGAGTTGAGTTGAATTTTACTATTTTTCTATTGGGCTTTGGGTCTGGGTTTCAGCCCATTAACCCCACATAATACCCTAACTCCACCCCTCGCCTCTTTATTCATTGGGTTTCAGTCCATTAACCCCACATAATACCTTAACTCCACCCCCTCTCCTTTTCATTCATTCTATTATTTTTCTAACACTCAAGCTAAAAGAAAAAATGGGGAAGAAATAGGAAATTAGAATTCCTAAACCCTAGTTTTGCGAGGAAATTCAAGTTAGTACTTTAAAATCAAAGAAAAACTTAGGTAAGCGCCTTCTTCATTTTCTCCATCTCAATCTCTCTTCAATTCTCAGAAACTCCTAAATCCTAACTTAGAAAAAACTTCACTTTGATAATAGATTGAAGATTCTAAAGGTGTATTGAAGATGAATTGATCTAGCTTTGCTTTAAAGCTTCTCACTTGTTGTTTTTAGGATTAAAGGTGAGTTCTTGAACTCACATCTATGTCTATAGCTTTCTTGTTGTTAGGTATGAATTCGTAACATCTATTCCATGTTCATTTCCTTTGATTTGAATTGATTTGGTGAATTTTTCAATTTTGATGTTTTGAAGTCAAATCTTTAAAGATCCTATCTTGGATATTTGGACATGTTATTTAAGGCGTATAGAAGAGCCTATAGGGCTGGTTTGTCGTTTGACATAAATCTCTAACCTCCGTCGCTCATCCGATCGCTTTCGAATCTATTTGGCCATCATTGGCCAAGGCAAAATGTTGCCCGGATCAAGCAACCAGACGACTGGTTGATCCAGTCTAGACGTATGGTTATGGTCCAGACAGAAAATAAAAATACCAGAGACAAATTCCAGACATCTGATTTATTAGTTCAGACATTCGGTTAGGGTTCAGACGTCTACTTTGTAATTTTAAACGACTATGAGGTTTTCTGGAATATTTTCGGAACCCAAATCCAAATGTCTGGATTAACCCCCAGACGTATGGAACTATTCAGTTTTTCCTATTTGCCTATTTTTTGAATAAATTTCCAATGTTTATCATTTTTTATTGATCCGATTAGTTGTTATCGCTTTTATCGACTTTGATGACTTCTTTTTCTGGATTTTTGGGAATATCCATTTTGATGGGTTTGGTATCGATATCTATGGACTTGATTCACATCTTCGAATGTGAATTTTTGGTGATCGATTGTTTTTACAATCGTTTTCTGTGATTTGTCACTTTAAATTACAAAGGTTTCTATACTAGTACTAAATACTCAAACTCTTTCGCAAAAATGATTTCAACGTTACTTTTAATACAGAACTCGTTTTCAAATCCGTTTTCCAATCTATTGGTATATACAAACCTTTACCTCATTCATATGAGAAATTTAATTAAACGACTTAGCAAAATAAGTGGTATGAAACGCTTGCGTTTACTTCGTCGGTTAATTCTTGGACTTGTTCGATTGAACTCTTGTGACAACTTTCGAGTGGAAATCTACAATTTGTTCGTAAATACTTAAGTTAAGCCAGTGGTTATGGGACATGAAGCTAAACTCATTTATTTACTAACTTAGTGTAATTCACACTTTTTATTGATCAATGGAGATTATTTTATGGTTTAAACTACTACAAAAAATGCATGTTGCTTCACCTCATTTGAATCGGTTGAAGTAAAAACGAATACAAATAGAGCTATTTGCATCGGTTCTGTCTTAATAACCGATGCAATTGGTACGTGGAAAGCAATAGGTAATAAAAAATTAAATTTGCGTCAGTTCTAAAATCAACCGATGCAACTACATTAGTTTGTTTGCATTCATTTTCCATCGGTTTGCTACTCTAACTTTCATTTTCCCTCCCCGTAACTTTTCATTTCTCGCTTAGCTTTCATTTATCCCTCCACTTCCCCCACATCATTTTTCATTCTTTCATATTCAACCAAAAAGTACAAACCCTAGAACCACCTTACTGCGTCACCGCTTGCATCTTAGCCTGCTCCGATGCTTTTCTTTCATAACGAACAAAGAAATAATTCATCACAAAATGCTTTCTGGTCAATCGCTTATTGAACCCAACGAGACTTCACTAACGAATCACTAACAAGCAAGCCAAAGTACTTCAATAATTGGAAATGTCACCAGAATCTCACATTTGAAGATTGTCAGCATCTATTATAAACTCAAAGTTAGCTAGCACCTCAACTACCTTTTTATTTGGCTTCGATTTGATATTTGAGGCTTTAATGTGATCTATAATCTCTTGCGTTATCAGAATTTGTCTGATCTGGTATGGTGTCATAATCCCTTTGAAGTTTCTAGCATTTCTTTCGGTCCATATATTCCAAGTTACTATTGTAAGTGTTATGCTGCTGATGGTCTGCATTGCTTGATTTTGGTAGCATTCCTGGTTTGCTTGATTTAGTATATCTTCCAACGAGTAATTGACAGTTTTAAATGCAATTTATTACTGAATTCCTTGCATTGATTGCTTTGTTTCTTGATCACTAAAACTTGAGGACAAAGCGGTGGTTTTAAATTGCTGAAAATAGTTAACATAAGATCATCAATAAGCACTTTTTCAATGTGTGTAGCTAAACCTCTTCTTCTCCATGTAAACTAGAAGCCTTGCAGTGTAATTTCCACTAGTCCACATTGAATTAAACAATTTGGAGAACCCTCGGATATGGGAAAAAGGAATGCTGCTCCACCTTTTTTTATCTTTGAAGCTTAATACGTAGAAATATCCAGATAATACCCAAACTTTAATCACCACTTATTGAATTATTAACTAATTTCTGCCACAGTACCTCTCTTTCTGCGTAAAGATTGTTTGCATATATATACAATAGTAAAAACTATCTGAAAACCCCCATTTTTAGTAACTATGCTGAGGACTTTTATCAATTACTGTGAAATTCCAAACTTCATTATTGTATAGGATGAGAATTCTGCATTTTGTATTGTTCTCGTTATTGTGGATAAATGACCATGAAATTTGAAATTTTTAAGTAAATTTTACAGTTTTAACATCTGTCAACTTAGTTTCTAACAAACCAATTATACTTGGTTTGTATTTTGATGTCATTTTGACATCATCATTCATTCTTCTTTGAAGGTTACAATGATGGAGTCAGACATGGAGGCTAGTTTGGAGAGGGCAGGGGAAGCGACAGATAAGTAGGTATATGGAATTGAACGAGAAGGATGCATATTTGGGTTTTGCGTGTCCTTGGCATAGCCTTTGACCGACTTCATTGTGTCCATCGTGGATGGGTTGGTAAGACTGTATCAATGTTAAAGCTGTGGATGTATATAATATGAGGAGGAGGAGGATGGTTAAGGTTAGTTGTAGCGAAGTGATATGATATGTCTATGATTATTGACTTGAAAGAGGCAAGGGGATGTGTTTGTGAAGAATGGGACATGGTAGAATGCATCATATGGAATCATGTGTGTTCTGCCTCATTATGTTGTTAATTAAGTCAATTAATTATGATGTTAACGTGGTTGGTTAGTTTTTTATTGGGGATTAATCCTGCACGCTGATAGCAGGAATGCATCCTTGGAGCAGAACTTCAGATCTTGGGTTAAAGATTCAGCGTTTTGGAAGAGAGCAAGCTGCATGCATGAATGAACTGTTAGGCCCTCTCCAGCATTGACGAAATTCAACTCTTATCTTTACTTCTGTCGTTAAAGCCATGTTTAATTTGATGTTAATTATAGCCTAAATGCGTTTTTCTTCTTTTCCGTGTTTTCTTTTAAATACATTTTGAAAAGAAGAATACAATAGCATAGATCAAACCACACGGACCTTGGGGTTTTGAACGATGGAACGCAAGACGAAGATGAAGGATGATCATCAACTTGCTTTGGGAAAAACTAGAGTGAATAGGTGTGCACATGACTATGAAGTAACAATGTGTACTTCTGTCAGCATAGATGAGTGAGACACTTGCTTAAACTTTATTCATTTTTTACTGAAGTAATTTTTACGTGAGTGGATTTTAGTATATTTTCTACGTAATATAATTTAGGTGTGTTTGCGAACTTTATACTAATCGAGCTTTTGTGGATTTTGCTAATTAACTTTTGTGATGAAAGGGAATGCAACTTTTCACAACCTAAGATGTGTTTTTCTTTCCTTCATTTCTTGAAGTTTCTGAACATTGCCCTGAAAGAAGGTTTGTGAGTGTCTTTTGGCAAAGCCAACGACAGGAGTAATTATAGAACATTGAACCAAAGGACTGTCGGTATCAACACTAACATCAACCTCAGTTTCAATACCTTCATTCTTCGATTGGGAGGTTGAGAGGTAAAGGGTCATTTCAATCAGAAGGCAAATGGCCCTTCCTCCCAAATGGCTTGAATTTTTCTCATTTTATCCAGAAAAGGAACATTAGTTATCTCATTGGCATCGAGCAATATTGATGTAAGCAAGCAAATAGAACCATAAAGATTTAGTAGATGGAGTTATTACACCTTAATTGGTTAAAATCTGTGTTACATATATAATGGTCATTTAATTCTCGCTTTGCTCCATGTGTGTCTTTTAGGAGGAGCTTGTGTAGTTATTGCATCCTGGTCACTTTTGTCTGTAGTAAGTTGAGATTTTACCTCCTCTCTGTAATATGGATTACCTTCAACCGTGTAGTCTACAGTCTGTTCTAAAGGTGGTTTTGCATCTTCTTGTATATGTGTTGATAAATTTTCAACTATGTTCACTTCCTGAAAATCATGATTTTCTGCAGTTTTGTATCTGATTTATCATTAACTTCAACATTTGTTTCATGTGCAGAAAAGATGGTTGAAGTTTTCACGTGCACTGAAGTAAGGATGAGGTGTTGTTGTATTGGGATGTGGTGATGAGGTATGTGCAGTTTTTTTTTGTTTGGGTTTGATCAACAGTGGGTTGTGGAGAATATTGTATGGTGGTATGTGTTGATATTCAGGGGAGATGCAAGCACTGTGACGGGCAGTAGATGTAAGTCAATGAAGTTAAATGGTAGTGGAGTGGCGTATTTTGGTGAGTGAAGTGCTCGGTTGCACTGTTGAACCGTTAAAGGGGAACTGTTGCGGGTCTCTGATGATGGGTGAAGAGATGTATGCTTGTATGCAGGCAGAACCGTTGAAGGTTGTTAGAGGATTAGCACTTGTATGAATGGATTGTGGAGGTAGCAAGCGTGTAGGCAATGGTGGTAGTTTTGTAGATGCTTGTGGGAAGTTATGCTGTGAATTGGTTGTTTGTCACAGCAGCAAGGCAGAGATGGACAGAGGCAATTGAGGTGAGTCGATTGATAATTTGGAGTGTAGGTTTATGGACAAATCTGTGTTTGTGAAGTGAGTTGATGTTGTAGCAGTGGAGCATAGTTGTGCTGTAAGCAGTGGGTTTGTTGATAGTAAGGGCAAAAGTAACAACAATTGTAAATGAAAATGAATAGTGTAAAGATCAAAACAGAATTTGTAAAATGAAAATGAAAATGGGAATTGTAAATGTAAATGCATTGTACGGAACTCCCTAACTCAGAAATGCAAATGTATAGAAATGCAAATGTACAGAAATGCAAATGTAAATGAAAATCTATTAATGAAACGTAAACAAAATTGAAGATGAAATGAAATGGAATGTTTTTTATACTAAAAATGCAAAGGCAATTGCAGATGCAAATAGAAAAACAGCAAACACACAACAAAATGATGCAATAGAGGGATTAGTTTGCACCGGTTGTTATAAAAAACCGATGCAACAAAGAGGGCCATGTCCAAGCAACCAACCGTATTTTGCATCAGTTGTTAGTAACAACCGATGCAAAAAGGATCGTTTTGCATCGGTTTTAGAACTGATGCAAAACTATTAAGCCTATTGCATCGGTTGCATATGCAACAGATGTTGAACTGATGCAAAAGGGGGGTAAACAACCGATGCAAATGGCCTGTTTTGTAGTAGTGTTAGACTAGCGATATGCGATGTCTCTTTGTCCACGTGGTGGAATGTACCTCGTTTTATTGAGCTTCGCCTCGTTCCGAGCCGGTTTGCATGTTATGCGTTACTTAGGCTTCGAAATGATTTTGGAAATGGATTGGCTTAACCGTTATAAAGTCCATATCCTATGTCTCGAGAGGACTATTCATCTTCGACATCCTCAATCTGTTAAGTAGATTTCTATTGTTCTTAAAGATTCAAATTCCAATTCGGTGGCATCCGTATATTCTCTAAACCCTCATGATGACGATAATGATGACGGGGAAGATGTCATTTCCCTCATTCACGTTGTTCGTGAATTTTTCGACATATTTGAGCCCGTTTTAGGATTACCCCTTAAGCGAGCAATTGAGTTCGGAATTAATTTAATCCATGGAGCTCTACCTATCACTCGTCCTTCTTATCGTATGTCCAATATGGAAAATGTGGAGATGCGTAAACAATTATTCGAATTGGAAGCGAAGCAATTTATTCGTTCTAGTTCCCTCCTTGGGGAGCTTCAGCTATTTTTGTGAAGAAATCTGATGGTACACGTAGGCTTTGCGTTGATTACCACTAGCTTAATGATCTCACCATCAAGAATAAATATCCCTTGCCACGGATTGATGATCTATTCGATCAACTTTGTGGTGCTTGAGTCTTTTCACAGTTAGACTTAGCAACCGATTTTCATCAGCTTCGTATTGCATAGGATAGCATTCCTTTGACATTGTTCTGTACTAGTTATGGATCATATGAATGGCTTGTTATGCCATTTGGCTTAATGAATGCTCTAGCTTATTTCGTTGACCTTATGAATCGAGTTTTCAAAGACTTCCTCGATCGTTTTGTTCTCATCTTTATAGATGATAATCTTGCTTATTCTAAAAACCGAGGAAAAGCATGAAAAACATCTTCGAATTGTATTGGAAAATCTTAGGAGCAATCAATTGAAAGAAAATTTTTCTAAGTGCCACTTTTGGCAATCCCGTGTGAAATTTCTCGGGAATGTTATTTCTGAATCCGGAATTTTCGTGGATCCTTCGAAGATTGAAGCGATTCAAAAATGGAAGAGAACAGAGAGTGTTATGGAAATCCATAGTTTTCTTGGATTGGCAGGCTATTACCGTCGGTTCATAAAAGACTTTTCTAAAATTTTCGTGCCTCTTACTAGTTTGACAAAGAAGGGAGTTAAGTACATCTGGTCAAAAAAATATGAAGCTTCTTTTCAGAGATTAAAAGAACTCATTTCCGATGCTCCTATTCTTGGGATTCCCGAAGGGAACAAAGACTTTATTATTTATACCGATGCTAGTCGTGTTGGTTTGGGTGGTTCTCATGCAAAGGGAATGTGTTATCGCTTATGCTTCTAGGCAATTAAAGCCTGTCGAGACTAGATATGCCACTCATCATTTAGAACTCGTGGCTATTATTTTCGCCCTTAGAATTTGGCGTCATTATCTTTTGGGAGAGAAATTTTTTCTCTACACCAATCATAAACCTTTGAAGTATTTATTTTCTCAAAGGAACTTAATTTGCGTCAACAACGTTGGCTCAAGTTCCTTCCATCTTATGATCTCGATATTCTTTATACTCCCGGAAAGGGAAATCGTGTTGCCGATGCCCTTAGTCGTAAGCAACAAGCGGTTGTTTCTATGATGATATCCGAATGGAATGATCTCGAGACTTTGTCTACTTGTGAGATTCATGATCGTGAATCCGATTCATGTTCAACTCTTGTTTTATGTAGCCTTGAGGCTCATCCTTCTTTTTTTGACCACATTCTTTATGCTAAAAAGCATGATCCCAAATTGGCTCATCTTAGCCAAAGTTGTAGGGATAGAAATGGTGATGGTTTGAAAGACTTTGAAATCGATGCTCGTGGTAGAATTCAAAATTTTGGTAGACTTATCGTGCCAAATATTAGCGATCTTCGTAAAGACATTTTAGAAGATTCTCATCGTTATAAATTTACCATTCATCCCGGTAGTAGTAAAATGTACGCGGATATGAAGCGACTTTATTATTGAGATGGAATGAAATTCGATATTGCTAATTTTATTAAGCGTTGCATGACTTGCCAACTCATTAAGGACGAGCATCAAAGCCCCGGTGGGTTATTTCAACCTTTAGACATTCCATTTTAGAAGTGGGATCAAGTCTCCATGGACTTTATTGGCGGTCTTTCCTATTCTCGTTCGTGTCATGACAGTTTATGGGTGATTGTTGATAGGCTTACAAAATCCGCCCATTTTATTCCCCTTCGGTCTAATGGGACCGTACCTCTTCTGGCCAGACTCTATGTTAGAGAAATTGTTAAATTTCATGGAGTTCCTACTTCTATTGTTCGCGATCGTGATCTATTATTTACTCGTGGATTTTGGAAGAGTCTTCAAAAATCATTGGGAACGAAGCTTAATTTTAGCACCACTTATCTTCCTCAGTCCGATGGACAAACCAAGCGTGTGAATCAAACTCTTGAAGATCTTCTTGTGCATGTGTTCTTGATTTTGGTGGAAGTTGGGAAGATCATGTTTCTCTTGTTGAGTTTTCTTACAATAATAGCTTCCAATCTAGTATTGGTATGACACCTTTCGAGGCACTTTACGGAAGGCCATGTCGATCTCATTTTTGTTGGCTTGAGGCCGATGAGAAGCTGGTTTTAGGTCAAGATTTTATTCGTGATTCCACAGAAAAGATTGACTTTATTCGTCACAGGATGAATGAAGCTCAAAGTAGACAAAATCCTATGCCGATAACCGAAGAAAGAATTTGAAATTTTCTGTGGGAGATTTAGTGTTTATCCATGTTTCACCTATGAAGGGTGTTGTGCGTTTCGGTCGATCGAAAAAATTAGCGCCTCGATATATTGGTCCATTTTCCATCACTGAACGTATTGGTTCCGTGGCTTATCGCCTTTTATTACCGGCTCAATTTTGTGCTATTCATGACGTTTTCCATGTCTCTAACCTACGGAAATGCCTTAGGGATTCCGATTCTATCATTGAGCCCGGTACTGTTGAAGAGATTGAAGTTTCACCTAATTTGACTTATGAGCCACATCCTATTCATATCATTGCTATGAGGTTAAACGCCTTCGAAATAAAGATGCTCCGCTTTTGAAAGTTCAATGGTCCTCTAATCCTAAGGATTGCTCTTGAGAATCCAAAGAATTCATCGAGCGAACACATCCGGACTTACTCTCTCGTGCTCCTTAAGGTGAATTCCCATTTCAAAATTTTCTTTTGTGTTGATATGCTTTTATGGTTGTTACTCTTTTTTTTCTTCTTAAGTATTGCGAGGATGCAATTTCTTTAAGAAGGGATGTCTATAACAACCCGCATATTTTACGATTGTATGTTCAAATGTTTTATTTAAATATAGCATCGTTAGTCAGATTAAAAGACCAAAATGCTACCTTTTGTAAACAGTCGAATTGGGACTCGAGACCACTTCCATTGAGTCCAAAACGGCGTTTGCAACCTTTTTGACTATAAACATTGATATGTTTGGGGTTGAGTTGAATTTTGCTATTTTTCTATTGGGCTTTGGGTTTGGGTTTCAGCCCATTAACCCCACATAATACGCTAACTCCACCCTCTCTCTTCTTCATTCATTCTATTATTTTCCTAACACTCAAGCTAAAAGAAAATATGGGGGAAGAGATAGGAAATTAAAATTCCTACACCCTAGTTTTGCTAGGAAATTCAAGTTACTACTCTAAAATCAAAGAGAAGCTTACGTAAGCATGCTCTTCATCTTCTCCATCTCAATCTCTCCTCAATTCTCAGAAATTTCTAAACCCTAACTTAGGAAAAACTTTACCTTTGATAATAGATTGAAGATTCAATAGGTTTATTGAAGAGGAATTGGTCTAGCTTTGCTTTAAAGCTTCTCACTTGTTGTTTTTTGGGATTAAAGATGAGTCCTTGAACTCACATCTATGTCTATAGCTTTCATTGTTGTTAGGTATGAATTCCTAACATCTATTCCATGTTCATTTCCTTTGATTTGAATTGATTTGGTGAATTTTTCAACTTTGAAGTCAAAATCTTTAAAGCTCCTATCTTGGATATTTGGACATGTTATTTGGGGTGTATCGAAGAGCCTACAGGGATGGGTTGTCGCTTGGCATAAATCCCTAGCCACCGTTGCTCGTCCGATCGCTTCCGAATCCATTTGGCCATCATTGACCAAGGTAAAATGTTGCCCAGATCAGACAACCAGACATCTGGTTGATCAAGTCTGGACGTCTAGTTATGGTCTAGGAAAAAAATAAAAGCGGCAGAGACAAATTCCAGACGTCTGATTTATTGGTTCATACGTCTAGTTAGGGTTCATACATCTGGTTAGGGTTCATACGTCTGGTTAGGGTTCAGACGTCTGCTTTGTAATTTCAGACATCTGGGAGGTTTTCTGGAATATTTTCAGAACCTAAATCCAGACATCTGGATTAACCCCCAAACGTCTTAAACTATTCAGTTTCGCCTATTTCCCTATTTTTGAGTAAATTTCCAATGTTTATTGATTTTTGTTGATCCGATTAGTTGTTATCACTTTTATCGACTTTGATGACTTCTTTTTTTGGATTTTTAGAAATATCCATTTTGATGGGTTTGGTATCGATATCTATGGGATTGATTCACATCTTTGAATGTGAATTTTTGGTGATTGATTGTTTTCACCATCGTTTTCTGGTCACTTTAAATTACAAAGGTTTTCATACTGGTAGTAAACAGTCAAACTCTTTCACAAAAATGATTTCAACGTTACTTTTAATACAGAACTCATTTTCGAATCTGTTTTCCAATCTATTGGTATATACAAACCTTTACCTCATTCGTATGAGAAATGTAATTAAACGACAGCAAAACAAGTGGTATGAAGCACTTGCGTTTACTTCGTCAGTTAATTCTTGGACTTGTTTGATTGAACTCTTGTGATAACTTTCGAGTGGAAATCTACAATTTTTTCGTAAATACTTAAGTTAAGCCGGTGGTTATGGGACATGAAGCTAAACTCATTTATTTACTAGCTTAATGTAATTTACACTTTTTATTGATCAATGGTGATCATTTTATGGTTTAGACTAGCGATATGTGATGTCTCTTTGTCCACGTAGGGGACAGTACCTCGTTTTATTGAGCTTCGTCTCATTTCTTTAATAGGCTAAAGACTTATGGGTTCTTTGGAGTTTCGACTCATTTTTATGGGCTAGCGACCGATGTTCTTTTATGGAGTTCGGTTCATCGAATGTACCGTTATTGTACTACATCGTTGTTCCGGCTTATCAGGATATGTGCCATTATTTTACTACATCGTTGTTCCGGCTTATCAGATTCATCGGGCGTACCGTTATTGTACTACGTCGTTATTTCGAATTATTGGAGTTTCAGGTCCATCGGGCATACCGTTATTGTACTACGTCAATGTTTTGAATTATTCGAGTTTTAAGTTCCTTGGTCGTACCGTTATTGTACCACGTCGTTGCACCGGCTCTATGGTTAGCGACCATGGGATAGCGACCCGTTTGTGATACATGTGTTGGTGAGCTTTCATGCTCCCGTTTGTGATAGGCCCCCCTTTGTGATTTCTAGATTTTTAATTGGTGATTTCTGGAATTTGTGTTTCACCTATTTTTGCGATTGGCATTGATATGTTTGTCAATATTTGTGGTTTGGTGAATAAAATAAAGAATATAACATTCTTTTTGGTGTTTGAGATTCTTGAGATATTGTATGATTTTTGTTGTTATCTAATGTATACTTGTCATAATATGGCATTACTGTTATCATACGTTTTTATCATATCTCTTATCCTATCTCATTTTATATGATATTTATAGCTAGACAGATCCGTTTATTATTTTCTTCTTAAATAATACTCGGGTCAAACCGAGGTATTTCGGGTGCTTATGCTTGACTTCTTATCAAGGGTCCGTCATCTGACTTTTGACTAACTACTTAACTCAGTAGTTTTTTTTATACATTTGAGATAGAGACTCCTTGATGTATACATATTCTTTTTTCTAGCACTTGTACCTATTCTTTTTTGATGTAGTGGAACTTACATGACCACTACTTGATAAACACTTTTATGTGTTATATTCATATCTGTTTCCGCCTTTGTGATATAAATATATGTGACTGATTTGTGTTATGCTTATTTTATATTTGTTTCTGAAGACCACATAGCCACTGTGTAGTAGCTTTGAGTTTGTACTTGATATGTCGGAATTCCTCTTTAAATGAAATACGTGATCTTCTATTTGGCATATTGGTACTCGCACAAAGCAATTACATGGATGGTCGCTCGTCAACAGCCTTATTCTTCGTGCTATTTAACGGCATTACTCCGTAGTGTCCTTAGCTAGTGTAAGTATAGAGGTCGGGCATCACAGCTTGGTATTATAGCCAAACTTCGAAACAATATAGAATAATTTAGCAAGGATCATTGTCCAAAGTCTTTCTTCGGAATCATGCTTTAGGATTTATCCGAGTCTTTAGGACCTGTTCTATCATATTTTCTTTTGTGATTCCTTGTTTTATCAATCAAGTTTGTTTGATATTCATTCTAATAATAACCTTTTTCGTCTTCTTTCTTTCTTTCTTAAGTAAGAGAAATGGTTAGACCAGGCCGTTCCAGTGACGGTCAATCTAGTACTACTCCTCAGGATGGAGTATTTGTGTCTGCCCAGTAGCTTTTAGATCTTGTAAAGAATGCTCAAGATGTCAGACCCATTCCAGAGCCTACTCATCCTAGATCTAGTTTTGCACGCTTGTGTAGAGATTATACCGATTTAGGTGGAAGGTCATTCAAGGGATCCGAAAGTATTACAGGAATCCAAGCTTGGCTTTGATCATGCGACCACATCTTTTCTCGCATGAATCTTGTTGATCTCCATCGAGTCCAAGTGGCTTCTAGCATGCTCCAAGAAAAAGCATTAGATTGGTATGAGCTTTTGATTTTAGAGATTATCGTAGTGGATCTTACTTGGGAGCAATTCCGGAAAAGATTCGAATTAAAGTTTGTGGCGGAAGCTAAAAAAGTAACATTAGCCTGACACATTATTGACCTTGTTCAAGGTGAATCTTTTATGATAGACTATGTCGCATCTTCTGAATCTCTCTCTAAATATAGGGTCAAGTATATTAATACCTCATTGAAGAAAAATCAGAGGTTTGTCTATGGGTTGAATAAGAACCTTAAGAAGCCTTTACTTTTGAAACTAGAACTTTTTTTGATCAGCTTGTTGATATCGCTCTTCGACTTGAAGATGCCGATAAAGAAAGCGATGTTGAAGTTGTGGGTGCCAAACATAACTTCAACATCAACAAGAAGAGACTAATGAAGTTCAAGCCTAATCCTAATAAGAAAGGGAAACAAGCAACTTCGATAGTAAAGACTCCTACCTCTAGTCGTGGGCAATGCTACAGTTGTGGTTCTAAGGACCCTTATGCTAATGGGTGTCCGAAGCCTTTCTTTTGTCGTTATTGCAAAAGTTCGGGTCATCTTTTATCTTCGTGTCCCAAACTTCCAAGCAAGAAAGAGGGAAAACTAAATGTTGTGCAAGCGCCTAGTAACACCTCTCTTAGTCAAGGTATTTCTCATTCTATCCTTGATGGCATTATTATATTTCGTGATTATCCCATTCGTGTTCTTTTTGATACGAGTGCATCTCAATCTTTTATATCAAAAGAACTTGTTGATACTTTGTCTTTAAATGTTATGTGCTTGATAACTTCTTTGAGAATCCAAATCCCATTGGTGGATCTGCAACACTCAATTTGCTTTGTAAAGATGTTGAGATTATTTTATGTGATTATTCTTTTCGAGCCGATTTGCATATGCGTTACTTAGGCTTCGAAATGATTTTGGGAATGGATTGGCTTAATCATTATGAAGCTCATATCCTATGTCCTGAGAGGACTATTCATCTTCGACATCCTCGATCTGTTAAGCAGATTTCTATTGTTTCTAAAGATTCAAATCCCAATTTGGTGGCATCCTTATATTCCCTAAACCCTCATGATGACGATAATGATGATAAGGAAGATGTCATTTCCCTCATTCACGTTGTTTGTGAATTTTCCAACATTTTTGAGCCTGTTTTAGGATTACCCCCTAAGCGAGCAATTGAGTTCAGAATTAATTTAATCTCTGGAGCTTTACCTATCACTTGTCCTCCTTATCGTATGTCCAATAAGGAAAATGAGGAGATGCGTAAACAATTATTTGAATTGGAAGCTAAGCAATTTATTCGTTCTAGTTCCTCTCCTTGGAGAGCTTCAGCTATTTTTGTGAAGAAATCTGATGGTACACGTAGGCTTTACATTGATTACCGCAAGCTTAATAATCTCACTATCAAGAATAAATATCCCTTACCTCGAATTGATAATCTATTCGATCAACTTTGCGGTGCTAGAGTCTTTTCACAATTAGACTTAGCAACCGATTTTCATCAGCTTCGTATTGCATAGGACAGCAGTCCTTTGGCATCGTTTCATACTCGTTATGGATCTTATGAATGGATTGTAATTCCATTTGGTTTAACGAATGCTCCAGCTTATTTCGTTGACCTTATGAATCGATTTTTTAAAGAATTCCTCGATCGATTTGTTCTCATCTTTATAGATGATATTCTTGTTTATTCTAAAATCGAGGAAGGGAATGTAAAACATCTTCGGATTATATTGGAAACACTTAGGAGAAATCAATTGAAAGAAAAAATTTCTAAGTGTCACTTTTGGCAATCTCGTGTGAAATTTCTCGGGAATATTATTTCTGAATCCGGAATTTCCGTGGATCCTTCAAAGATTGAAGCGATTCAAAATTAAAAGAGACCGGAGAGTGTTACGAAAATCCATAGTTTTCTTAGATTGGTGGGCTATTACCGTCAGTTTATAAAAGACTTCTCTAAAATTTTCGTGCCTCTTACTAGTTTGACAAAGAAGGAAGTTAAGTACATCTGATCAAACAAATGTGAAGCTTCTTTTCATAGATTAAAAGAACTCCTTCCGATGCTCCTATTCTTGTGATTCCCAAAGGAAACAAGGACTTTATTGTTTATTCCGATGCTTGTCATGTTGGTTTAGGTGTCGTTCTCATGCAAAAGGAACGTGTTATCGCTTATGCTTTTAGGCAATTAAAGCATGCCGAGACTAGATATGCCACTCATGATTTAGAACTCACGGCTATTGTTTTTGCCCTTAGAATTTGGCATCATTATGTTTTGGGGGAGAAATTTGTTCTCCACACCTATCATAAATATTTGAAGTATTTATTTTCTCAAAAGGAACTTATTTTGCGTCAAAAACGTTAGCTCGAGTTCCTTCCGTCTTCTGATCTTGATATTCTTTATACTTCCAGAAAGAGAAATAGTGTTGCTGATGCCCTTAGTCGTAAGCAACAACCGGTTGTTTCTATGATGATATCTGAATGGAATGATCTCGAAACTTTGTCAACTTGTGAGATTCGAGATCGTGAATCCGATTCATGTTCATCTCTTATTTTATGTAGCCTTGAGGCTTATCCTTCTCTTTTTGACCGCATTCTTGATGCTTAAAAGCATGATCCCGAATTGGCTCATCATAGCCAAAGTTGTAGGTATAGAAATGTTGATGGTTTGAAAGACTTTGAGATCGATGCTCGTGGAAGCATTCAAAAATTTGGTAGACTTATCGTGCCAAATATTAGTGATCTTTGTAAAGACATTTCAGAAGATTCTCATCGTTCTAAATTTACCATTCATCCCGGTAGTAGTAAAATATACGTGGATATGAAGCGACTTTAATATTGGGATGGAATGAAATTCGATATTGCTAACTTTATTAAGCACTGCATGACTTGCCAAGTCATTAAGGCCGAGAATCAAAGTCACGGTGGGTTATTACAACTTTTTGATATTCCGGTTTGGAAGAGGGATCAAGTCTCAAATGGACTTTATTGACGGTCTTCCATGTTCTCGTTCGGGTCATGACAGTTTATGGGTGATTGTTGACAGGCTTACAAAATCTGCCTATTTTATTCCCATTCGGTCTAATCGGACCGTACCTCTTTTGGAAAGACTCCACGTTAGAGAAATTGTTAAATTGCATGGAGTTCCTACTTCTATTGTTAGCGATCATGATCCATTATTTACTCATGGATTTTGGAAGAGTCTTCAAAAAGCCTTGGGAATGAAGCTTAATTTTGGCACCATTTATCATCCTCAGTCCGATGGACAAACCGAGCGTGTGAATCAAACTCTTGAAGATCTTCTTCGTGCATGTATTCTTGATTTTGGTAGAAGTTGGGAAGATCATATTTCTCTTGTTGAGTTTTCTTACAATAATAGCTTCCAATCCAGTATTGGTATGGCACTTTTCGAGGCACTTTACGCAAGGCCATGTCGATCTCCTTCTTATTGGCTTGAGGCTGGTGAGATGCTGGTTTTAGGTCCAGATTGTATTCATGATTTCACAGAAAAGATTGACCTTATTCGTCATAGGATGAAAGAAGCTCAAAGTAGACAAAAATCCTACGCCGATAACCGAAGAAGGAATTTGGAATTTTCTGTAGGAGATTTGTTGATTTTCCGTGTTTCACCTATAAAGGGTGTTGTGCGTTTCAGTCGATCGGGAAAATTAGCGTCTCGATATATTGTTCCATTTTCCATCACCGAACGTATTGGTTCCATGGCTTCATTTTTTATTACCGGCTCAATTTTCTGCTATTCATGACGTTTTCCACGTCTCTCAAATACGGAAATGCCTTAGGGATTCCGATTCTATCCTTGAGCCCAGTGTTGTTGAAGAGATTGAAGTTTTACCTGATTTGACTTATGAGCAACATCTTATTCGTATCATTGCTACGGAGGTTAAACGCCTTCGAAATAAAGATGTTTCGCTTGTGAAAGTTCAATGGTCCTTTAATCCTAAGGATTGCTCTTGGGAATCCAAAGAATTCATCGAGCGAACACATCCGGACTTACTCTCTCGTGATTCCTAAGGTGAACTTCTCATTTCAAAATTTTCTTTTGTGTTGATATGCTTTTATGGTTGTTACTCTTTGTTTTCTTCTTAAGTATTGCGAGGACTCAATTTCTTTAAGGAGGGGAATTTGTAACAAACCGCATATTTTACGATTGTATATTTAAATGTTTTATTTAAATATAGTATCGTTGGTCCGATTAAAAGTCTGAAATGCTACTTTTTATAAACAGTCGAATTGGCACCAAAGACCACTTCCATTGAGTCCAAAACGGCATCTACGACATTTTTGAGTATAAACATTGATATGTTTGGAGTTGAGTTGAATTTTGCTATTTTTCTATTGGGCTTTGGGTTTTGGTTTCAGCCTATTAACCCCACATAATACCCTAACTCCACCCGCTCTTCTCTTCATTCATTCAATTATTTTCCTAACACTCAAGCTAAAAGAAAAAATAGGGGAAGAGGCAGGAAAATAGAATTCCTAAACCCTAGTTTTTCTAGGAAATTCAAGTTATTACTCTAAAATCAAAGAGAAGCTTAGGTAAGCATCCTCTTCATCTTCTCCATCTCAATCTCTCTTCAATTCTCAGAAATTCCTAAACCCAAACTTAGGAAAAACTTCACCTTTGATAATAGATTGAAGATTCTAGAGGTGTATTGAAGAGGAATTGGTCTAGCTTTGCTTTAAAGCTTCTCACTTGTTGTTTTTGGGATTAAAGGTGAGTTCTTGAACTCACATCTATGTCTATAGCTTTCACTGTTGTTAGGTATGAATTCCTAACATCTATTCCATGTTCATTTCCTTTGATTTGAATTGATTTGGTGAATTTTTCAATTTTTCAATTTTGAAGTTAAAATCTTTAAAGATCCTATCTTGGATATTTGGACATGTTATTTGGGGTGTATCGAAGAGCCTATAGGGTTGGGTTGTCACTTGGCATAAATCCCTAGCCTCCGTCGCTCGTCTGATCGCTTTCGAATCCATTTGGCCATCATTGGCCAAGGTAAAATGTTGCGCAGATCAGGCAACCAGACGTCTGGTTGATCAAGTCCAGACGTCTGGTTATGGTCCAGGCAGAAAATAAAAATGGCAGAGACAAATTCCAGACGTCTGATTTATTAGTTCAGATGTCTGATTAGGGTTTAGATGTCTGCTTTGTAATTTTAGACGTTTGGGAGGTTTTTTGGAATATTTCTAGAACCCAAATCCAAGCGTCTGAATTAACCCCCAGACGTCTGGAACTATTCGGTTTTGCCTATTTGCCTATCTTTTGAGTAAATTTCCAATGTTTATAGATTTTTGTTGATCCGATTAGTTGTTATCACTTTTATCGACTTTGGTGATTTCCTTTTCTGGATTTTTTGGAATATTCATTTTGATGGGTTTGGTATCGATATCTATGGACTTGATTTACGTCTTCGAATGTGAATTTTTGGTGGTCGATTGTTTTCACAATCGTTTTCTATGATTTGTCACTTTAAATTACAAAGGTTTCTATACTAGTAGTAAATACTCAAACTTTTTTACAAAAATGATTTCAACGTTACTTTTAATACAGAACTCGTTTTCAAATCCGTTTTTGAATCTATTGGTATATACAAACCTTCACCTCATTCGTGTGAGAAATCTAATTAAACGACTTAGCAAAGCAAGTGGTATGAAACGCCTGCATTTACTTCGTCGGCTAATTCTTGGACTTGTTCGATTGAACTCTTGTGACAACTTTCGAGTGAAAATCTACAATTTGTCCGTAAATACTTAAGTTAAGCCATTGGTTATGGGACATGAAGCTAAACTCATTTATTTACTAGCTCAGTGTAATTCACACTTTTTATTGATCAATGGCGATTATTTTATAGTTTAGACTAGCGATATGCGATGTCTCTTTATCCACATGGGAGACTGTACCTCGTTTTATGGAGCTTCGTCTCATTTCTTTTATAGGCTAACGACCTATGGGTTCTTTGGAGTTTCGACTCATTTTTATGGGCCAGCGACCCATGTTCTATTATGGAGTTCAGTTCATCGGATGTATCATCATTGTACTACATCGTTGTTCCGGCTTATCAGGATCATCGGATGTACTGTTATTGTACTGCATCGTTGTTCTGGCTTATCAGGTTCATCGGGCGTACCGTTATTGTACTACGTCGTTGTTTCGAATTATTGAAGTTTCAGGTCCATCGGACGTACTGTTATTGTACTACGTCGATGTTCTGAATTTTTCGAGTTTTACGTTCCCCGGGCGTACCTTTATTGTACTACGTCGTTGCATCGACTCTATGGTTAGCAACCATGGGATAGCGACCCGTTTGCGATACACGTGTTGGTGAGATTTTATGCTCCTGTTTGTGATAGGTCTCCCCCTTTGTGATTTTTGGATTTCTAATTGATGATTTCTGGAATTTGTGTTTCACCTATTTTTGCGATTGACATTGATATGTTTGTCAATATTTGTGATTTGGTGAATAAAATAAAGAATATGACATTCTTTTTGGTGTTTGAGATTCTTGAGATATTGTATGATTTTTGTTGTTATCTAATGTATACTTGTCACAGTATGATATTACTGTTATCATACTTTTTGTTATACCTCTTATCCTATCTCATATTATATGATATTTATAGCTAGTCTGAGCCGTTTATTATTTTCTTCTTAAATAATACTCGGGTCAGACCGAGGCATTTCAAGTGCTTATGCTTGACTCCTTATCAGGGTCCGTCATCTGACTTTTGGCTAACTACTTAGCTTAGTAGTTTTTGTTTTATACATTCGAGATAAAGACTCCTTGATGTATACATATTTTTTTTGTCTAGCACTTGTACCTATTCTTTATGATGTAGTGGAACTTATATGACCACTACATGATAAACACTTTTATGTGTTATATTCATATCTGTTTCCGCCTTTGTGATATGAATATATGTGACTGATTTGTGTTATGCTTATTTTATATTTGTTTCGAAGACCATATAGCCACTATGTAGTAGCTTTGAGTTTGTACTTGATATGTCGAATTTCCTCTTTAAATGAAATATGTGAACTTCTATTTGGCATATCGGTACTCACACAAAGCAATTACACGGATGGTCGCTTCTCAACAGCTTTATTCTTCGTGCTAGATGACGGTATTACTCCGTAGTGTTTTTGGCTAGTGTGAGTATAGAGGCGGGACGTCACAAAATCGTAATTGGTTTTGATGGAACCACGTTGAAAAAAATGTTTTCTTTATCATATTTAATAGTTAGTGATTGTGAATTTGTCATTTATCTTAGAATTTGTTAAGTTCTTGTAATAGTTTTTCCCCAAGGGGCAAAAGTTCATCATGCATTGTTAACATAACAAATTCATCATGAAATTAAGAGTATGGTTGTTTTCATTTTGTGTTTTGGGTTTTCAACATCCATAACAAAATATGATAACGGAAGGAAATTTTAAATTTTCAAGTCGTTGGAGGGATGCGGAGAGGATGAAGGAGAGCGGAGGGGATGGATTGTTTACTATTCTTTTTCTTATTTCTCAAAACACGAAAAATAAAATAAATTTGTTTTCTATTTTATATGTTAAATGTCATTTTTTAAATCGGTTGTTTTTCAGAAATACATGTGCCGTGTGCACGTTTTTTAAACGAAAATAAAAAACTAGAAATGACAAACCAACCAAGACCAACTGTTTGAGGGGTTGTGCGGTGACGGACCGTGAATAAAAAATAATAATTAAACAGTTTGATTGCATTTTGAGATTGCAGCATATCCGACCCTACAATAGGCAAGACCGTCTGCAGCGTCCGTCCATCCAAAGTTTACACTTCAACGAGTTCTTATTATTTCCAACACCCCAAATTTCTACACATGGACCCTATAACCAATCTTATTTTCATCAATCTGTTTATTAAACCGTGATAATGTGACTGAAGTGCTTCCATTATTGAGCAATTTACAAGAAATATTATATATATATATATAATTTATTCATCGACACAGAGTCATGTTACAGGCATCTCAGAAGGCGGCATACAGTATACAACAGTAGTTCTAGAAGAAAATAAAAATTCAGGATAATGAACAATAGATTGCATCTTAGCAAACTTGGCAATATAATCTAAGAGCAGCATGAAGCAGCAGTTGATGCACTACTTTGAGCAGTTCCATCTGCAAGGACCATTCCAGTGGGATTCTCTGATGGTTTTGCTTGAAGTAGCAACCTCTTTGCTGAAAATATAAACCAAAATTGCAAACTTAGACAATAACAAAACCTTCTTAATCAAGCTGTGTTAATTTTTTTAATTCATAATCAAGAAAATTTAACCAGTGCATGCAATAATAAAAGGTGTTTACTCTAGCATCTATTACAGGATGATTATATTAACAAACAATAATGGATCAAAATTTGTTTGAGTTTACAAGAAATTACTGATGGTCTAGAGATATTAGTGTTTTCAATATTTTCGTCATACAATTAAATAAGAGCAGGTTTTTGAAAACCATGATGAAAAAGGGATGAAAAAGGAAAATGAGCCGTAGGCGTAAAATTAGTCGTGGAGAAAATAGAAGCTCAACATCACAAATAAATAGTGATCTTATATCAATTCACTCCTCTTTCCCAAATAAATAATATATAACCCAAATTCAACACTAATTAACAAAAAATGTCACTTTTGACCATACTAAGTCAGCGATTTAGCTTGTCATGATTAGAATCGCAGCAATGCCAATTTCATGTGTATACAACATACACACTCGAGCACTAGTAAAATTTCAAATTACTCCAATGTTAATTAACAAAAATAAAAATAAAAAAGGGGGGAAAACGCATTCATGTTGTTTGACATGCTCCAAAACTAATTACTGTCTTAGCGGTGACTTGGCCAAAGATGATCTATTTCTGTACTTAGCCTAAATTTGTTATTATTGCAGAAAAGAAGGCTAAATTGATTAAAATCCATAAGTAACTGTATATGTCATTAACATTCGTTGCAGTTTTTGCTGAAGTTTCATAGTCTAAAAAGGGCTCACCAATTTCATGAAATATGTCATTAACATTCGTTGCAGTTTTTGCTGAAGTTTCAATGAAGAAAAGACCATTGTCCTGAGCATAAGCTTGGGCTTCCTGAAAACATCATATTGAGATTAATGAAATACACCAATTACATCAGCCGATGCCAGAAAAAAGCAATTGATGTAAAAAAGGTTGGTTATTCTACAACTACTTTGCATATAAAACCTGTGTTGATCCATACAGATATTGAATTATGCAATCAAATTAGAAAATAAGAAAAGTATACATACCTCTATGGACACTTGTCTAGAATCTAGTAGATCAGCTTTGTTCCCAGCAAGGGCCATAATGCAGCTCGTATTGCCTACGGTAATGAATTTAAAGGCATTGCTTAAACTCCATGTAACCAACTGATGACAGGAAAAAGGTAGAAATGGTGTGAAATTTACCTTGGGCCTGAAGCTCTTGTACCCATTTCTTAGCTCGAGTAAACGAGGCCTGTAGAAAAAAGAAAATAAACCAACTTAAAAATGACAATGATAACAAATATAAGCAGTATTGTGATAATTTGGCACCAATAAGTTAATATGAATTCTCCGACAACCAGTTACTGAAACGTGCTATTGAATTTACATACTCACAACTCAGGTCAGAACTCATAATAGAAGGATCCATGTAAATGTTAACTTCTTAATATAGCGTATGCACATTTTGCAGAACAAAGATTTGCAACATGCCATCGTACACCTGTAACTTCATATAAGATGTGTCCAAGTGCACATGACAGCCGTTTATTGTGAAATAATTTCACGTGTGAAGAGTAGAATATGTATTATGATGAAAGTTAATAGCAGAAATTTGATCTTAAAAGTTTGTAAACTGTACTTATAATATATTACCTAATACTAATAAGTTATAATATGATGACAACACCTAGGTCTTCCAATGTTCATTTTTGTCTAGTATACTCAGATGGTTTTGGCCAGCTACTACAGTATGATTTATCTACTGACTACTGAACTTAAAAAACTCAAAAAAAAAAAGGAAAAGGAAAAGGAAAAGAAAAGGAAAGAAAGGATTTCAAGTATATGGATATTCAAATCTGAAATTTGAACTTATGAAACAGATAAAATCTCAAAATATGTAAATTGCATAACTAAAAAAAATTCGAAAATGAAGAAATGAATAAAACATTTTTTTTGTGTAACAAATATTTGTAACTAATCAAGTTGTTCGTATATATCTTATTTTTTATTTAAAGATAAATCATACATTTTGTTACAATAAATCAAACAAATATATGTGTGATTATATGAAAAATAAAATAACAAAAACCTAAACGAAAATTAGAACCGAAATTTACGAATCAGATCGAAATTCCTAAAATTGCAAAAGTCCAAAACTGATATTTTGAACCTTGGTTTCCGTTGAACAAATTACTAAAGGTGAACTTACCAAATAATATCTCCACAAATCATGATAGGAAATTGTGAAAACGTATATAATAATAAACCATGATAATCTCTTCTGATATTTGCTAGAAAATTGCATCTTGCAACTTGTGATTCTTGATAAAGCAAAACATCTCTTCCAATCTTTAAAAAAAGATCGATTAGTCTTGAAAATTTCCGGTTTTTTTTTTTTAATTATTAATAGACAATTATGTTAAACATTGTTAACAAATCAAACCTATATTGGACCATGACAAAACCTAGTTAAACGATAATAAACAATAAATTAACCAAATTAATTACAATCCAAATAAACTTAATCTAAAAATTGATGGACTCCACTTCTACACTAAAAACAAACCATCCCATACAATACAATCCAATACTAACAAGAATATCTCTTACCAACAAACCAAAATACCATCATTTTCCTATTTCCTCTCATTTCACTTTCCCGCTACTTGAACATTAGAAAATTAAAACAATTTTTTTTACGGATCAAGCTTGATTTAGAGAAATTTAGAACTATGAACTTCATACAAATCAAAATCGTTGCTGCCAAGTAAGTTTTGCAATATTGATTTTAAGTTCTTTTGTCGATATCATGGATTCTTGTCGATTTTGTGGTACTACCACTTTTATTTTCCTACTTTTTTGTGTTTTGACGACTTTCCTTAAAAAATGGTTTTTTTTTTTCTGAACAAAACCAGAATTCCTACCTGATTCCATTTTGGTGTAAACCAAAACCAAACAGCAACGATTCAAATTTCAGGGTTGCGATCGAAACCTTACGTATTGGTTGAAAGGCGTAACCAACGCCTGGGGAATTTGCACCTAGGTGCTTCTAGGCGCATGCTTGAAAACAGTAACTGTTATTATGTTACTATCATCATACATTGATTTTTATTTCAAATATTCACCTGGATTTTTATCTATAATGCATATAAATCAAATTATTAGTTTGTTCACATCTTATAAAAATATTTTAATATGTTTTGTAATCGACTTTATAAACTAGTGGGTAATCTTTTTTTAAATCTTTGGGACTAACAACCAATTTTATTTGGCACTAATTAATAAATTTATTTTGTTTACAACATTTAACTTTTGTGATTATCATTTTTTAAACTACTGATGAATGGTGAAAATAAGAGCCAACAACAAAGATAGGAAGATTGTAGAACACAAAGAAGAAGAAGTCCAACAGTGCATGTATTTTAGGAAATCAGAGAAATATAAAGAAAAAGGTTTGGAACAAAAGCTTATTGCACCTAACATCTAGCAGAGAATTAAAAAAAAATTACGCAGAAATAACTTTTATAAGATTTAACTGAAATCGGTTCAATCAAAATTCAAAATTATTATAATGAATATATATATATATATATATATATATATATATATATATATATATATATATATGAAAGCAATATTGAATGCATATATGAAGTAAAATTGAATGGATACACATTTCTTTAATAATCAAGTTTTAACTGTATAACATGTAAATTAATGTAAAACTCATAATTAATAGAAAATTAATTGTGTTTGAGAAATTTTAATGACTTAGTTGCTCCAACTCAAAAAACCATGCCGTCGATAAGTGGATCATAGAAAAGCAAGGAAACTCAAATGGTTCAGCTAGGAAACTATATTTTCAAGAAAAAGGATGAAACATGAAATGAGAAGGAAAAGCGGTTGACATATCAAACCCAACGATGATCTGTGCGTCAATCACTTTTTCTTCATTAATCACGTTTTCCTTTTCTTTTCGTTTCTTAAATATCTACCTTTGTTCACTACTTGAACTGAGTTTTTTTGTTATTTTTAGCACTTCTCTATTATCCACCTACCCGTAATAAGATTTTTGATCATGGTGTGATAAAATCAAGCAAATTTGCAATTTTCTCTTGCATAGAAATAGAAATATTTATCAAGCACGAATATTACAGAAATTTATAAGCTGCGTAGAATTGAAACTTGATTGTTACACAACAATATTGTAATTTTCAACTTTGATACATGTATGTTTCGTTTCTAACACATGTATGCTTCTTTAATACACACACGTGACTCATCGATGCTTAAATCTCAATTATCTCACCCCAAATTTCATTTCTACACTTGGGCGGAATGAAACATCAAATTTATTCATATCTAATTTGATACTCGTCTTGCTCAAGACATTAAAATCTCAACGGTAAGTTTGAACTAAGATCTCAATCGAAGATCACACTCGAACTTTTTTTTTCTTTTCAAATTTTGTTCTTAATTTTGATAGGAGTCCAAAAGAAATTATCCACCAATTACTAATTAATAACACATGATTAGTTTGTTGTTATTTTTTATTCGAGCAAGTCACAACAAATTGACTTTGATTTTTTTCATCATCAATTTCAAATGAGAAGAAATCTCTTAATTACTACCAAATCAATCAAGTTAATACTTCCAAACATAATTTTCTCATACTGATGTAGCAATCTTTTTCTATGCAAATTAAATATATAATGAAATTTATTTTATTTTACCTTTTCAAATAACTATGCATTACGAAATCTTTAAAAGAATATTATTTTTACATGCATATTATAACGACCCGAAAATTTTAACGATTTTTATAAAGTAATTAACTAAATTTTTCTTGAAAATAAACAATTAAATTTTACTGATGAAAAATTGATATTCGAAATACGTCTATTTAAACGTGGCAAGTGTCAAATTTTCATCAGAAAATATGTAAGTTTGTATTGTTGTGAAATTTCAAATTTTAAATTTGAATCATGATGAAAATAAAATATAGTTGAAATATGAATATTTTTATGTGATAAAAATGTTTATCATTTTCTAAGTGAGACGTCATATATCTTGTTTCGCTAAATTTGGACTGCTCTGACCCCGTTTATCTTAATTTCAGCATTTTAGCCGCATTTTCAGCAGTGAATATCGAGTTTTGATAGATAAGTCGTATCACTGATATCTGTGTACCATTATATTCATCTCGTCGTTCTGATCTTCGCAGTATATTCATTTATGCATTACAGTGTCCGGTATGCGGCGAAATATGCAAAACAGTTAGCCGTATCGGTATCCGTTTTGAGCCTTTTTGGTTTTCCATGTCCACTCAATTATCCACCGTATAATTAAAAACAGCCATTTGCCTTTTTGTATTTTCCTAATGCAACCCTTGATTTTCACTATTCTCAGAATTTATTATTGACTTTTGACATTCTTTTTTTAATTTAATCTGGTTCGTGTGCTCACCCTTATTCTCTCCTCCCTATTTTTGCTCTGTGCCTATTATTATAAAAAAAAGAATGTGAAATGCATATTCATGCTTGAAACCCGCTCGTCACTTCCTTCTTGCTCATCCTTCCCATTTACAAACGCCACAACTCAAACCGCCTCATCCTCCCTCCGCCGCCTGTTTGGCCACCACACAACACCCTCCACCTATCTCGGTCATTCCCCCTCTCCTGCAACCACCGAAAGTCACGGCCCTACAGCCCATCTATGCCAACCGAATCGAGAAAACTCCACCCACATACAGCTTGACCCCGCCACCTTCATGCCTCACAAACCCAACACAACCGGCCTCCATCCGCCGATCGCAGCCAATCTCACCCACTTCCTACCATGCCTCCCCCTCCGTCTCGCCTTGCTCCTCATCTTCAATCGCATCCATGCATTGCCATCCCATACCCCGTCACTTCCCCTCGACGGTCATCTTCCCATTGTCTTCCTCCCTCTCTCCACCCTTCTCCGACCACAGCCCGTACTCCATTCCCTCACACGCAAGCCTCGCCTCCAACCTGTGCAGTTAATGTCCCGCTATAACCCTGCTATATCTCGTAGCAGATTTCTACAGCTACGATTTTTCCACATAGCCCCAAATATAACCTTTCCGCTTTAAACCCCGCTATTTCTACTATATCTCATTATTACCTCTATATTCCGTTATATCATCTTCAAAGGAAATGAATTGAAAATTGATATTTATACATTATAAAAATTATGAAATTAATGTATTTAATTGATTTTTTAATATATACTCAGAAATGAAAATACTCTAATATTCGACTAAATTCAATTATGTTATATAACAATTTTATGTTTATTTACAATATATTCACACATGTTTTATTTAAAATTATTTATTAATTATAATTCAATTAAATATTAATTTTTCATTTAATTGTCATTTATATAGTTGTAAAAACATTAAGTATGAGTTTTATATGCTATTTTAAAGTCACCCGGTATATCCCGTTATATCATCGCTATATCCCCGCTATGACTTTTTGCACCTCCGCCGTATTGAATCTGCCAAGCGCTTTAACTGCACAGCCTCCAACTCCGCTTGTCGTCCTCTCCTCCCCTGCCTAGCCATCTCATCTCGTCTCCGCTATGCTCTTCCACCTCCAAGGCAGCAGCTGCGACAACCCTTCACACAGCCCGCTTGCGCCATGTTCTTCGCTTTCCCCTCCGATCAGTCCTCCTCTGCCGTCGCTTCAACGCGTTTAGCTCTCCTCCCCTGGTCAGTGTTTTAGAATCTCCACTCGATATCGGAAAGTTGCTGGCTTCTGTGGCTTCGTCTGTGTCTGTTGGTAATTCTATTTCTCATGGGCGATTCCTCTTAATCTTGTTGCGCCTACTCATGGTTCAATTAATTCTGTTAAGCACTTGATTCCTGAAAGTGTTTATGCACAAGCATTGAATGTTGTAGGTGTAAAAAAAATATTCCACTGGCAAATTCCTTCACCGCTTTGATTCTGAAATGATGTTTCAACTCGGGTCGCTGCTTCTCGCTTGGGTCTCAATCCCATTGATGACAACTAGCTCGTTGCTGTCTTGAATTTGTTGCTTAGATTTGTTTTGCTTGTCGTTGTCCGGATCCGTTGTTGTGGTCCATGTGTGTATCCGTGTTAGTTGCTTCTCATTCTCGTTGTTTTCTCTAATCTCGAAAGGTGAGCGATTACTCACGATTAACATTTTTATATTTAATAAATTTAATTCATATGAAAGGACGATTAAAATATGTTGTTAAATCTTGAATTGGTTGAAAATTTAATTGCTAAGTATGATATGTTGTTATTTGCAATTGTTTACCTATATTAACTAACATATGACACCATAACGTGTTGTATATATTATATTTCAATTGTTAATGATGATATATGACTGTTATTGATATATATGTCATTTTATATTATTGTTTTATTTGTTCTCACACTGCAAGTTCCTTGTTAGTCTAGAAATTCTCTTTGGGTTGAAATGATAGATACCCGAACGATCTTATAGATTAGGAAAAAATTGTTACGGGTTGAAATGACAAACCCAAACAATTTTCATTAATTTTGAAATTTTGGGATTGCGGGTTGAAATGATATATATCCGTAAATATTAAATTATTGCGGATTGAAATGATAAATATCTGTATCAGTTGACCATTGAATAGAAAATTATATACGAACACCATGATCTTTTTTTGAACAATGATTTCCAAATTTTTAAAAGAAAATATCTTGGTTTTAATAAATATTGATTTTTAAAATATCATATATAGATTTTATTTTAATATATGTGAAAATTTTATATTTTTAAATTATATGTTGGAAATTTTAAATTTATAAGTTAAGTTTGAAAATGCAAATTTTAAATTTTTTACTTGTAACTTTATTATTATTATTATTTCATATAATTAAGATTTAAAATAGATTTAATAATAAAATTTAATAAAAAATTAATTTAACTAATTTATACTATAATAGGATTACTGAGTCTGGTTTCAAGAGCGCACAGGCCCTCAGAGTATTTTGGAAAATGAACAGTCACGGCTCCTTTTCTTTCCTAACATCTGTTCTCCCATCCTTTCAGTTCTTCTAACATCGGTTCAAATCTCTTATTCTTCTAAATCGAGCTTCAGGTAATGAAGTTCACCTCGCAATCGTCCTCCCTGCCTCTCTCAAATCGTCGACCTTGTAACCTTGCAAGCATCAATAATCGGCTGTCAAAGTCCCTCTTTTTTGTTCCGTTTCTGCTCCATTTCTGTCTGTTTCTCTTCTTACCACCGCTTCATTGCAGTCTTCCTCCCCTTCCTCTCAAAATAGTTAAACCTCTAACTCTAGAAGCATTGGTAATCGGCTGTCATATGGAGTTGACTGGAGTCTTGGATCATAAGTAAAACAGCTAAAACAATAGTTTGTTAATTTTAGCTATTTTGTATAAAGTTGTGTTTCTACACATTATCGATGACTGTTGCTTTTGTCAATAGTGCTCATCATTTTTCAGTTGCATCGTTTCATCATGTCAAAGAAATGGGAATTTCACTACATCTTGGAAGACAAAGCTCATGGCCGAATTCATCGTCTTGAATTGGTTTATTTGATGTCCAAATGAGTTGATTTTTCTTCTTCATTTATTTTTATTTATACATTTACCTTATCTATTTGAAAATATTCAATATTTTGCATTTATTATGGCATAATGCAATAAAAATTAAAACTTAAATGGCATAGTTCCTCATGTATGAGCTATTGTACTCCATCTATTTGAAGTTGCAAACATATGAAAACTATATATGTAGAAACATAAGCATTTTCTTTCATATAAAACTGTAGGAGCGAGTTTTGAGTGTAGTTACAAACTAATTTGTCCCCGTTATATTTTTCAAGATGACTCTTTCATGGATCTTGCATATTGACAATCATGAAAATTATATTTTTTATCAAAAAATGTTGCCGTGGAATCTATTTTCATAAGTTGCCGTATGGCTTATATCTTAACTAATGTTGTACTATCAAATTGCTTCAATTATTAACATCCTATTAACTACGGATGAAAGGTGAAATATTCTACAAATATTCAATTTCAAGTTAAATGTCAAATTGCTTCAGCTACTGACACCATTGAGGTATCAATTTTTTATACCCCTTTTGAATTCATTTTATAACTTGATACCAACAACGGTATCTCCATTATCTGGGGATGCTTTAAATTCTGTCTGAGCAATTCTGCTTAATTCAAAGCAGCTAATAATTCTTGATACCCATGCTGTACATAGGTTTTTCTATAATTGTATGGTATCTGTCGTGATGGTAATGTTTGCACATACGTTCTTTGTAGTGACACTTATGCTTGAAAACTATAAAGGTTCTATGCATTTGATAAGTTATAAATCATGCATATTTAATCGAATTTGATAAGTAATAATATTGTAATCCTTCCTTCTAAATATAATGAAAATAGTCTTGCTTCTAATATACGTATTTAATCGAATTCGATATGTTAATGTTTTCATTAAATTGCTATGTTATCTTTATCATTACTGTTTTTTTTTCTTTACATATATTCATGATTTGAAATATTTTTATTTGTAGGCACTGTTAGTATGGTGGTTTAAGCAATTAATAATCTAAAGATTCAATAATTAATTTGAAGTTCATATATTGGAAATTTCATACGAATCGACTATAGAAAGCTACAGGTTTAAGGTGATTGATATTGAAACTGATATCGTAGTTACGAAACTAAATTTCATAAAAAAAGTGCAAAGTTTAACAATTATTGGGTTACGGTATCTATAACTACAACATCAGTAGACCAAATTTCACAAAATTAATTTAGTCTTATAACTACAAAATTAGTTACTCCTTAAAACCTGTAGACTCTATAATTAATTGGTATCAAAATCTCTAAAAAATGTAACTAAGAATGAAACTTATCTTTGCATTTATGTCTACAGGAAAATGGAAAGAGCAAAAAAGTCAAACATTTAAAATTCCTGTAATTAATAAGCAAAAATATATATATACAAAAACAGTTTATCATAAGGATGACTATGTTTAATATATTTTGTTGTTTATTAGAGTTTAGGATATTCATAATTTTCAAATATTATTTTGTGGTGAACAGAGAGGAGCTGATATATTCATATTGTTCAGCAAAAAAAGATGAATGTGGCAATTTATAATGACAGAAAAGTAGGTACCTAACTTGACAATTATTGGGTTATGGTATCTGTAACTACAACATCAGTAGACCAAATTTCACAAAATTAATTTAGTCTTATAACTACAAAATTAGTTACTCCTTAAGACTTGTAGACTCTATAATTAATTGGTATCAAAATCCCCAAAAAATGTAACTAAGAATGAAACTGATCCTTGCATTTATGTCTACAGGAAAATGGAAAGAGCAAAAAAGTCAAACATTTAAAATTCCTGTAATTAATAAGCAAGAATATATATATATACACAAAAACAGTTTATCATAAGGATGACTATGTTTTAATATATTTTGTTGTTTATTAGAGTTAAGGATATTCAAAATTTTCAAACATTATTTTATGGTTAACAGAGAGGAGCACTGATATATTCATATTGTTCAGCAAAAAAAGATGAATGTAGCAATTTATAATGGCAGAAAAGTAGGTACCTAACTTGACAGCCAGGTGTTATGAATATCTCGACCAACTATACCCAAATGACAAACAACAACATACCAGGTATCTTTTTGTTTTATATAATCTTTATATGATTTCACCTTGTGATTAAATGGCTAAATTTTAGGTAAAAGTCAACAGGAAATCAACTTCTGCATTATTTTACTGTTATTTTGATATCTGTAACATGAAGATTATACCGTTCTACAAAAGTTTATTACTTTATTCTATTTTAGGCATGCTTTCCTCATACTGAACTTCAAAAAATGTACAACAACAATTCATAACTAGATCCAAACCATAGTCCATATGAGGTATTTTTATAAGGATGTTGTGCTAACACATCAAATATTTGAGACCTCTTTACATTAGTACGTCGCTTGCTATAGGATATATATTAGTTTACATGCGATATGTACCTTAGACTTAAAATTTTGCGGTGATGAATAATATTAATAATAGTGGAATGCAAGTACTCGAACTCACATTTAAAATGTGAATTGTAATGCATCACATTAATGTACGTGCAGTGACATTCAATTTAAAACTAAACTTTTGATAAATTAGCAACTAACAATCTATTAATCATTTTGCATTTTCCACAACAAACATAATTTTACAAAAAATTGATAAACAAATATACTATGGTAAATAATAACCTCTCTCTTGACAGTGCAATATCTGAACATGGATTTTGCAAAGTATATGGTATTTTTAGTAAATTTGAAAGAAAACTTGGCATGATTGTATTTTTTCTCCTTGTTATTTTAATGAATATGACAGATTAATACATCCATTTTGCTACCGGACAGCGATACAAGATAACCAATTGAAAAAAATAATTGTTCAAAGTTAATCGAAGTTCTTAAAATCGTTTGTTATTTAATGAATTCAATGACATGTGTAGGTTAACTATCATGATAGTTTACCTCTGCAAATGAATAAGGTTAGAAGATAAGTTAAGTGCCATTACCTAATTTTTTAATCACCTAACTCATTGAATATGGAATTCAATGGAAAATTTCTTCAGCATGTAAATATTTAGGGTGTTGAATGAAAGTTGAGCTATATGCACATGTGGCACTGGATTGATCAACAATTGTCTTCATTGAACCTGGTAACATAGGTTTGAATATAGGAAACTAACAGTTGATTACTTGATCAGAGTACTTGAAGCTTGATATTGGAATAGGACTTTAAAGAGATTGTTTCTCAGTTTTCATGTTTCTTGGGGTAAAAAATTCATTATCTTTTTCTTAGATATCCATCTCCCTTTTCCAATTGAAGCAATTTTGAAAAGTTTATTTTACCCAATGCATTAAGTTCTCATGATGTACGCAGGAAATATCAAAGCTGATGAGGTTCATAAAGAAGTTATGGAAGAATCTTTGTTGATTGGCATATTGTCTCCTACAATACTAAGTTTTGCAACGTAATCTTTATATTGTATTGAATATCTCAACAAGACTTTACACAACCCAAAATAAATATCTGTTAATTGCTATTATGTTCATTTATTAACAATTTCATAATTGTATTTTATTGTATGAAGATTCTACATTATTGGGCATAAGTTGTTCATATTCACTAAATGGCTTCAATTTAAGTATAAACAGATTATTTTTACTGTTTTTTTTTAATCAGTTGTATGCATTATGATGTTATCAAAGCGCTTGGTTTACACTGTGCAATAATGTCAAAATATAGATTCTTCAAGTAACATTGGTTCTATTTATTATAGTTTTATCAACTGTTGGTGAAAATAATCAAGGTTACATAAACTAGTTGTATCATTGCTTTTCATAAATAACCACCCTTCGATTTTATGCATGTGTTATCATTTAAACTGAAGAGAAAATAAATATAACGATGAATGGGAGTGAGATGGATGCATACGCTCTTTTGGTTAGTGTTAATTAATATTAACTTTCATATTTTATCATTTGAACATAATGTTCAATATGTTATATAAGTAAGGTTGCTTAGATATTTTATACTAATATCATATCTGAAAATGTCTCCATCTGTATGTATGTAATTAAGTACATAAAGAAACAGAAAAAAGGCTAAACAAGTTGAGTTGATTATGATAGACTATGAAGGGTTGCCTTTAATGGCCTGAAACTTAACTATTGTTAATTTTCAAATACTAATTTTATATCCAGTATTATAAGCTTTAGGAAACGTATTTCGGAAGCCTTCAATCTATTTAGCTGTGGAACACTTAATACCTTCAATAATTTGTTATCAAAAATGATTTGTGTTTTGGAATATTTTGGCAAGTTCTGGAACGATTAAGCTATTTAATGAATTATTTCAGTTGGCACATTATTGTTTTTCCTTTAACATTTTTTATAGTGAATATGTGCACTAAGATTCCGTTTGATAGGCTTTTTTCCTCTTTGCCTTTCATGTCAGACATGTCTGACGTGGATCTCAGACAAAAGTTCCATTTAGGCGAATGAGAGAAAGCCGAGCAGTTGGCAGACGCATCTGATGCGTTTGATGCCATCAAGACTTAATCTTAATTAGCATATGATTTTAGTTTATATTGCATTTTTTTCAAACATCAAATGTGCTTAACCAAATTCAAATACGAACAAGGTGCATCATTTTAAGAACGGTGCACTACACCACACCATGTCAAGTGTCACTGTCCTCTGGACAGTCATGACCTAACCGGCTATGTTGATCGCCATGAATGGGGCATTGCTCCTACATCTAACCTAGGGGTTGTCATCCCTCATTCGTAGTGACAATCTAATACGTTGGATTCCTTTTCAATACAAATAATTTATACACTCAACCATATCAATAATAATAATTAATACTCTTAAACAATTAAAATGATGCTTTCGTGTACAAGAACGCATTCCAATTTTGCAACTCATTATCCTTTGGTGCCCCTTTGAAACGTCCATTTCGTGTCATTCAAGACTTTAACCTAAATTATTTAATCTAAATGAAAAGGTGGTGTATAAGTTGAGCATATTTGCAACAGCCCGCAAATCTGTACCCCTTTGAGCCGATAATATTCACCAACAGTTCAACTCAAAGTGGACGGAAAAACGAACCATTAGGGTTAAAGAAGAAAGGGATAGAAGAAGAAATAAAAAACATCAGAATCTCACAAACGCAGCGGAATAATATATAATAGATAACAATAGATTTTTATACAAAAGAATCTGTAACTGAATAATACATTACATCATCGGAGTACATACAAACAACAGCCAAATGCTGGACAGTTGAATGAAGTATTTGGTAAAGTGAGACAACACTAAGGAGTTGATTTTCATTTTAGTTTTATTTGATCATCTTTTATTCAATTTTTTGAGTACCGATGAACTAATTAAAGACGGGAGAGCTTTGTTTTGAGCTTGGTTTTTAGCATTTATTTTTAAATTTTTTTATGGTACTAGCTCTATTGTGAGAGGTTAGATTTTCTTTACTTCCTGTTGATGGTTGTAGACGTGTTTCAATTTTTATTTGTTTTCTTATTGATCTTAGATGTTTCATTCTTATTGAGTTTATTGTGTCTTTGATATTTTCTTATAATCAATTAACTTCTAATCGCTATAAATTTGCACTGCGACTAAATATATCAGTCAATTATTAATCTAAACAAGTATAAAGATGCAACAATGAGTGAACTATCATTTGACTACTAATTGCTTTTTTATTCATGTTACAAATAGATTAACTTTTATTTTTGAAATTTTAAATGAGAACCGTGTGCGAAGCACGGGTTCCAACTAATATATATATATAATATGTTTTAAACTATTTATTTGAATTTATATTTATATTGTGAAAATAGATTTTGTAATAACTTTAATAAATTAAGGCGGGAAAGATGAATTGAAATTGATTTCAAATTTTATCTGTTCAAAATTGTATTTAAATAAAAATTGATTTGAAACTTATCGATTTTGAGATTTTAAAGGTCTGATTTTCTAACTTGATAACTTGATTTTTTTATTAAAGGCGATTAAAGGAATATTTTCAAATTTAAATAAAATTGAAATCGTGTAATTAATTTTGATTTTAATTTGTAAGATGGGATTTTATTTAAATGCTTATAAAAAGGTGATTAAACGAATATTTCCAAATTTAAATATGATTGAAATTGAATATTTAATATTGATGCAAATTTGTAATTTTAGATTTTATTTAATTGTTATTAAAAATGATTAAGTGTATATTTTCAAATTAAAATAATATTAAAGTTGAATTTTGAAAATATAAATGAAATTTATCAAATTGAGTTATTGTAAATCGTTTGAATATTTAAACTTTGAAACTTATTGAATTGAAAGTTGTTTAAATTTGTAGTTCAAACCTGAATTTGAAATCGATATAAATTTAAATGATTTTAATGAGAATTTGAATTGAATCTTCCTTTTTAATTGAAAGTGTTGAACTGAAATTGATTTAAATTGAGTTGTGGAACTAAAGTTGATTTGAATTGATTTGTGAAATTGGAAGAAACAATTCTAATTTGAAACTATTTTGACATAAACCCTTTTAAATCTATAAACTATTTTAATATATAGTATTATTTTAAATTTATGAACAATTTTAAATATATATATTTTAATATACAAACTATTTTTAATATATAAACTATTTTAATCTATAACCTATTTTTAAATATAAATTATTTTTAATGTATAGCTATCCTAATATATAAACCACTTTCAATATTTAAAACTGTTAAGTTGGAATTGTTATGATTTAGATTTAATGGATTTAAATGCGAATACTTTGATACGATGTTTTAACCTATTTTGTGATTATGGTTTTGAAAATGAAAATGATTGAAAGTGGTATAATTTCGAAAGTGGTATAATTTCGAAAGTGAATATGATTTCGAAAGTGATATGATTTTGAAATGAATATGACATTTTGATATGAAGTATGAACTGTTTGAAATGATTATAAAAGTGATTTTATAAAATGACTATGTGTGAAATAATCGTTTGGTTGTTATAGAGATTTAGATTGGATATTGTCATACGCTCTACCCAAAATCACTTTAACAACTGTGTACGTGGTGGAGAATCCAGAACAAAGTAGGATGGTTTGGCGACGTCTATATGAGGAATGAACGCAGCCCCGACTCTCGCGAGTCGGCTTAATGTGACTAAAACAGAAGTCATGCCGTGCCAAGTGGGGTCGCTCCCCCAATCAGACACATTTCTTCGATGTCATTCTATTGCTTTGTGATTTGATTGGATGCACCTTTGATTTTTCTATTGCTTTGTGATTTGATTGGATGCACCTTTGATTTGGGAGTGTATCAAGGTGGACGGTAGTAGCTGTTATGCGTTACCACAAGTTCGGATCCGCAAAACGGTAGTACCCTACTCTGAACATTGTCTCGCGTGTCTTGTCACATGTCTTATCGCGCCCACTACGAGTTTGATATGTACCATACATATGGAGTGCGCTCTAATAGCCCTCCAGTTTAAGAAGAAGTTATGGTATTGTATAGACAACGGAAATATATATAAAAACATGTTAAGGGGATATGGATAACGCTTCAACGTTATTTTAATAGTTTGCTTTACTATAGACATTATCTATGTAGCGTATTGTACTATGTATGTAGATAGTTTAACGGATCCTTAAAGGATGAGTATCTCAAACATCCTTTTAAGTTATATTGCATTTCATTTGGACATTTCACTTGATTTAATTTACTTGCATAAGAATGCTAATCCTGACTCGAGTGTTTTGTGTTTTACTTTGTGCTCGGGTTAGACTGACTGTCACAGCATTTGAGACTCGCCTTTGGAGATTGGAGATTTGCTTGAAGATTTATCTTTTATCCATTCAGTTTTCAGTTATTTCCAACTGTTTATGTTCAGACTTGTTAGTTGCTTTTGTATTAGTAATTCTATGTATTTGGAATTTCGATTGTATATTGTTTCAAACTCTGATGTTTATGTAGTAGCTTCATGAACTACTATTTATCTTTTCCGCTGCTTATTGTTATATTACTGTGTCTGTGATTCTGTGATTTATTTATTGTATATGCTAAATTTTGTCTATTATAAATTAACAATATCTCATTTTGAGCAATTCAAATCCGACATGTGTGTATGATTGTCGATGTGAATGGTTCGAAATAACCGATCGTTAAACATATGTTACCCTATAACAATACCGATATGTATTTTTAAACAAGGTTGGAGACCTCGATTTCAGTCTCGGTTTCGGTCAATTGAAAGTTTTGTACAATTTCAGGAATTCCAAAAGTTTCCATTTTGGTCCCGGTCTTGATTTTTAGTGACTTGTTAATGAAAATGTAATAAAAATGTTTGCCATTTTCCGAGTGAGACGTCATATCTTGTTTCGTCAAATTTGGATTGCTCTAGCCCCGTTTATCTTATTTTCAACAGTTTAGTGGCATTTTCAACAGCGAATATCGAGTTTTGATATGTAGGTCGTATCGCTGATATCTGTGTACAATTATGTTCCTCTCGTTGTGTTGATCTCCTTAGTATATTCATTTATGCATTTCGGTGTCCGGCACGCGACGACATCTGCGAAACTGTTAGTCGTATCTCTACCCTACAGCCCATCTCTGCCAACTGAACCGAGAAAACTCCACCCACACACAACTCGACCCCGCCATTTTCAGGCCTCACAAACCCAAACACAACCAGCCTCAATCCACCCATCACAACCAATCTCGCACATTGCCTACCATGCCTCTTCCTCCATCTCGCCTTGCTCCTCACCTTCGACCGCAATCACGCGACCATGCATCGCCATCCCATACTCCGCCTCTACCCATAGACAGTCGTCTTTCCATCGTCTTCCTCCCTCTCCACCTTTCTTCGACCACAGCTCGTACTTCATTCCCTCACACGCAAGCCTCGCCTCCAACCCTGCTCACCGTCCTCTCCTCCCTTACCCAGCCATCTCATCTCTGCAATGCTCTACCACCTCCAAGGCAATAGCTTCGACAACCCTCCACACAACCCGCATGCGCCATGTTCTTCGCCTTCCCCTCCGATCAGTCCTCCTTTGGTCGTCGCTTCAACGCATTTAGCTCTCCTCCCCTGGTCAGTGTTTTAGAACCTCCACCTGATATTAGGACGTTGCTTGCTTCTGTGGCTTCGTCTATGTCTGTTGGTAATTCTATTTCTCATGTGGCATCGGCGATTCCTCTTAATCCTGTTGCACCTACTCATGCTTCAAGCAATTCTGTTAAGCACTTGATTCCTGAAAGTGTTTATGCACAAACTTTGAATGTTGTAGGTGTAAAAAAAATTACTACACTGGCAAATCCCTCACTGCTTTGATTTCTGAAGTGATGTTTCAACTCGGGTCGCTGCTTCTCACTTGGGTCTCAGTCCCGTTGATGACATCTAGCTCGCCGTTGTCCTGAATTTGTTGCTTCGATTTGTTTTGCTTGTCGCTATTTGGATCCGTAGTTGTGATCCGTGTGCGTATTCATGTCAGTTCTTCTCATTCTCGTTGTTTTCTCTAGCCTCGAAAGATGAGTGATCATTCACAATTAACATTCTTATATTTAGTAAATTTAATTCACATGTAATGACGATTGAAATATGTTGTTAAATCTTAATTGGTTGAAAATTTAATTGTTGAGTATGATATGTTATTTGCAATTGTTTACTTATATTAACTGACATATGACACCATAACCTGTTGTATATATATATTTAAATTGTTAATGATGATCTATGTCTGCTATTGATATATATATATGACATTTTATATTATTGTTTTATTTGTTCTCACACTGCAAGTTCCCTTTTAGTTTAGAAATTCTCTATGGGTTGAAATGATACATACCCGAACAATCTTATACATTAGGGAAAAATCGTTATGAGTTGAACTCATGGTGTGAGATTCCGGTCGGAACCACAAGATTCCGACCATCTCGGATCGGTTCCGGCCGAAGGCAGAACGAGATTAGATCAAAATTCCGTCCCGTTTAAAAAAAATAAAAAAAATAAAATCGGAGTTATTCTAGCCAGAGGAGAAGATAAGTGGCAAATACCTCACATGTAAGAAATTCGAGTAGAGGAGCTTCGAAAAAAATTCTCAAACAGAGGAAATTCAAGCATCACTGACCTTCGACAAAATTCGACGAGAGGGGCGTCTACCAAATTCATTGTAGAGGAGATTCGACAAATTTGAACATCGCATGTAAGAAATCTTTGTTCGGTTTGATCTTATGTCGTTTTTGTTTCTTTTGTTTCGCATGAACGAGCAGCAGCAAAACTAGGGTTAAGAAAAGTTGAAATGGAAATGGACTGAAGACTAATGAGCTGAAGATTATTAGATGGGCTGGAAAGTTAATTAAAATAGAAGTGTTATGTGGGCTACTTCCTTTTCAATTTCAATTTGAGCTGAAATTATAGAAAACATGTCTTAAGTGGACTTGTATTTTTGGACTTGTGCCTTTGACTTGTATTATTATAGAAAATACGTCTTGTATTTGTGTTATATATTGCATCATTGTCTTTTTATAGGCTATATTTGTATATAAGTTTGCAACAATTATTATTATTTTTCATTAAAAATACAAAAATCCGATATCAAGACTGAAACCGAAACATAAACCGAAACTTTCGAAATTTTCAAAATTGACTGAAACCAGTAAAATTTCAAATTACCGAAACCGAGTTCTCAAACCTTGGTTGAAATGATAAACTCAAACGATTTTCATTGATTTTGAAATCTTGGGATTGCAGGTTGAGATGTTATATAACCGTATATATTAAATTATGGAGTGAAATGATAAATATATGTATCACTTGACCATATGATATAAAATTATATACAGACACCGTGTTCTATTTTTGAACAATGATCTCCAAAGTTTTGAAAGAAAATATCTGGGTTTTAATAAATATCGATTTTTAAAATATAATAGAGATTTTATTTTAATATATGTGGACATTTAGATTTTTAAATTATATGTTGGAAATTTTAAATTTATACGTTAAGTTTGAAAATGTAAATTCTAAAAATTTTACTTATAACTTTATTATTATAATAATTTTTATATAATTAAGATTTAAAATAGATTTAACAATAAATGTAACATGATAACATTTAATAAAAATTTAGTTTAACTAATATATATATATATATATATAATATGTTTTAAACTATTTATTTGAATTTGTATTTATATTTTGAAAATAGATTTTGTAATAACTTTAACAAATTAAGGCTGGAAAGATGAATTGAAATTGATTTGAAATTTTATCTATTCAAGAATTGTATTTAAATAAAAATTGATTTGGAACTTATTGATTTTGAGATTTTAAATGTATGATTTTATAACTTAATAACTTGATTTTTTTTATTAAAGGTGATTAAAGGAATATTTTCAAATCTAAATAAAATTGAAATAGTATATTTAATTTTGATTTAAATTTGTAATTTGGGATTTTATTTAGATGCTTATAAAAAGGTGATTAAATGAATATTTCCAAATTTAAATACGATTGAAATTGAATATTTAATATTGATGTAAATTTGTAATTTGAGATTTTATTTAAATGTTATTAAAAATGATCAAGTGTATATTTTCAAATTAAAATAAAATTAAAGTTGAATTTTGAAATATAAATGAAACTTATCAAATTGCTTTATTGTAAATTGTTTGAATATTTAAACTTTGAAACCTATTGAATTGGAAGAGGTTTAAATTTATCGTTCAAATCTAGATTTGAAATCGATATGAATTAAAAATAGTTTTAATGAGAATTTGAATTGAACCTTTCCTTTTTAATTGAAAGTGTTGAACTAAAATTGATTTAAATTGAGTTGTGAAACTAAAGTTGATTTGAATTGATTTGTGAAATTAGAAAAAACAATTCTAATTTGAAATTACTTTTTACATAAACCCTTTTAAATTTATAAACTATTTTAATATATATTATTTTAAATTTATAAACAATTTTAGATATATATTTTAATATACATACTATTTTTAATATATAAACTATTTTAATTTATAACCTAAATAAAACTATTTTTAATGTATAACCATTCTAATATATAAACCACTTCAATATTCAAACTGTTAATTTGAAACTGTTATGATTTACATTTAATGGATTTAAATGCGAATACTTTGATATGATGTTTTAACCTATTTTGTGGTTATGATTTTGAAAATGAAAATGATTGGAAGTGAATATGATTTTGAAAGTGATATTATTTCGAAAGTTAATATGATTTCGAAAGTGATATGATTTTGAAATGAATATGATAGTTTGATATGAAGTATGAACTGTTTGAAATGATTGTAAAAGTGATTTTATAAAATGATCACGATGTGAAATAAACGTTTGGTTATTAAAGAGACCGTGATCAGATATTGTCATATTCTCTGTCAATACCGAAAACCACTTTAATAAATGTGTACGTGGTGGAGAATCCAAAACGAAGTAGCATGGTTTGGCGACGTCTATATGAGGTATGAACGCAGCCCTAACTCTCACGAGTTAGCTTGATGTGACTAAAACAAAAGTCATGCCGGGCCAAGTAGGTCTCTTCCCTATCGGGCACATTTCTTCGATACCATTCTATTGCTTTGTGATTTGATTGCATGCACCTTTGATTTGGGAGTGTGTCTCGAGGTGGGTGGTAGTAGCTGCTATGTGTTATCACCAGTCCGGATCCACAAAACAGTAGTATCTTACCCTGCGCATTGCTTCGTGTGCCTTGTCATATACCTTATCGCGTCCACTACGAGTTTGGTTTGTATCGTACCTATGGAGTGCCCTCTGATAGCCCTCCAATTTACGGAGGAATTACGGTACTGTACTATAGACAACGGAAATATATATAAAAACGTGTTAAGGGGATATGAATAACGCCTTAACGTTATTTTAATAGTTTGATTTACTATAGACATTATCTATGTAGCGTATTGTACTATGTATGTAGATAGTTTAACGGATCCTTAAAGAATGAGAATCTTAAACATCCTTTAAGTTATATTGCATTTCATTTGGACATTTCACTTGAGTTAATTTACTTGCATAAGAATGTTAGTGTTTTGAGTTTTGCTTTGTGCTTGGGTTAGACTGAGTGTCACAATATTTGAGACTCACCTTTAGCTTGGACCTTTACTTGGAGATCTATCTTTTATCCATTCAGTTTTCAGTTATTTCCAATTGTTATGTTCAAACTTGTCAGTTGCTTTTGTATCAGTGATTCTATGTATTTGGAATTTTTGTTGTATATTGTTTCAAACTGATATTTATGTGGTAGCTTCATGAACTACTATTTACCTTTTCCGCTGCTTGTTATATTACTCTGTGTCTGTGATTCTGTGATTGATTTATTACTGTACATGATAAGTTTTGTCAAATATAAATTAACAATCTGTTGTTTTGAGCAATTCAAGTCCACATGTGTGGATGATTGTCGATCTGAATGATTCAAAATAGCCGATCGTTAAACATATGTTACTCTATAACAATACCGATATGTATATTTAAACAAGGTTGGAGACCTCGATTTCGGTTTCGATTTCGATCAATTTAAAGTTTCGTACACTTTCAGGAATTCCAAAAGTTCCCATTTTGGTCCCAGTCTTGATTTTTAGTGACTTGTTAATGAAAAGGTAATAATAATCGACGTAAATAAAATATAAATTATAGTTTATAAAAAAATAGAATACAACATACAATATTATAAACAAATAAACTAAACCCTAATTACTTTATGGTTCTAATTAACCGTTACTTAATTAAAATAGGAAACTAACTGTTAGCCCGACCTAGCTCAAACCTAAAATAAATCGATGTTGATGTGTTGAAGCTTATTATACGAAATAAAAAAAGTTGATGTCCTACTCGCTTTATTTCAAGCGCAAGCTTAATTCTTAGCCCAACTTAACCATAAATAATTATTTTATGCCCAACTCAATCTCATACCGTTCCCTAATTCAACTTTAACCCTAGTCCACGGAAGCATTGATACTCTCTACTGCAAACCGGAAAAAACAAAAAGTAAAAGTAAAAATTACAACAAGCGACGATGAGATTCGATTGAAGTATGTTAACATATGTCGATGTTGAGATTCGATCCCCTCTAGCTAGATTTGCTTGAAGTTGACGACGAGATCGAAGTCGATAGAAATATTGAAGCATTATTTTCGATTGATGTTTATAACTTCATATATATATATATATATTCAACTAGATGCTTGTAATTTTCAAAAATTTCAAACATTTTCCCTTCTCTCAATCGAACCCGGATTCCTACTAGGTTTTTGCCCCGGAGTCAACAGAAACCAAACCGAGGTGGTCGGACTTTCGGTATTCTGACTGAAACCTTAAACCATGATTTTAAGACCCGATATTTATACTCAAGATACACACATATCATTTGGATCTAATCCAATGTCAAATATCTTGTGTAAAAACGTCAAGACATGATGTGATCAAAAGTCGAGATTCAAACTTTTGCATTTTTGATATATGTATGTCTCGTTCTAATACGTGTGTGTCTCATTTTCAATATATGTAAGTCACCACTCAATTTTACTGCCTGTGCTCTTCATTTCTTGTATAAGTACAGAATTCCATAACATAATTTGTGAAGATATCATTCGGCGAATGCGTTTTTAGTGGTTTATTCAATGAAAACGAGTGATGCATATAAGTTAATTTGTTCAAAGGAGACCTAAATATTTCAAATTGCACACTCCGAGCTTAAAAACTAAAGTTAAATTTCAGCAAGTGAACACCATAGAGTAGTTTTTTTAAATGCCATTCCATAGCATTTTTTAGGAATAGAGAAAAAACTTATTAACTATTTTTTGAATTTCTATAAATATACTAAGTTATCGCCTAATATAAGAAGCACTCCAAGCAAGAAATATAGCAGGATAAGATTAGTCATATCATGTGAATATTAGTATTCATCCAAAGATATGGTTTAGCTATAAGTCGGAGATTAAATTATATGGTTTTATTGCGATTATCAAACTATTAACTTGCTATATGTTATAAAATACCTTAATTGTAATCAAAGAATTCACCATTTCAAATTAGAAAGAACATTCGTTAAAAGATCTATACAATAAAAGCACTTGAGGTATACGTTAGTGGAAGATCGGATGGGAGTATATATTTGACAATCCTCTAAGGGAAGCACATGAAGATTACATCAGCAATCACCACCAAAAGCATATTCCAAAACGCACAAAACTTATGAAGAAAAGAAACCAGTGCCTATTTCTCTCTTGTAAAAGTAGAAGGTTTAAGTGGCAACCTAGGATGTCCACAAAAATTAATTCTATTTAATGTGGCAGTAACAGGTTATGAATATTGTAATAAGTTATCAACAAGGTGACATCTACTTATCATATGTTACGGCTACTATTATCCTGTAATACTTACAATTTATTGGTACTTAAATTTTTTGCTCACTTCCGTTTGAATTAGATGCAAGTCATATGCTAATAATAGTTGAAAAAGGAATAAAATAGGTTAAGTAATTTGAAAAATCAAGAAAAACAAGATTTGCGAGGAATGGTATGGTAAAGACTGGTTCATATTTGATAAGATAACATGCAATAATTCTGACATTGGTTTGAAGAACAGAAAATGCAAAAATTATGGGTGCCTATCTCGTAATCAGACAGTTAACTTGAATAAAAATCATAATATAACCACAGAACAGAATTGGTTTAGCTAATACAACCATTTTCAAGATACAGATACTTTATAAAGAGCAGCATAACAAACAAATGACATGGGAAAGCAAATGCGAAATAAAATGAACTCGACTAACCGGATTTGTAATATCATAAACAATAATAGCTGCAGCTGCTCCCCTATAATACATAGGAGCCAAGCTATGATACCTCTCCTGCCCCGCTGTATCCCATATCTCGAACTTTACGGTTCCATCATTTACTGCTAATGTTTGTGAAAAAAACGCTGCTCCAATAGTTGATTCCTATAGTATGCATATACAGTAACTGATGACAGAAACCCAAGTAATTGAACAAATAATTACGAACAAAATTATCATTCTCGCAAAAACCAACCTGAAATTCAACGAATTGACCTTTTACAAACCGCAATACTATGCTTGATTTTCCTGTCCCAACATCTCCCAAAAGAACCTGTTAATCAAATTATTATTCACAGGTGAAATCATATAAGACCTTTCAACAGATTATAAGCAATCAAACGAACAGACTCTATATAATAGAACGAAAATTACCAATTTAGCGTTCTTGATCTTGTTTCCAGAGCTTGTCATCGTTTGTAGAGCTATTTCCCTTTAACAATCACCTCTGCTTAAATTATGAATTTGTAAAATTTTGGGTTTAGAAATCAGAACAAGGGAATAAATTTTCTATGTTTGGTTTTATCAGAAAAACGAACGGGTTCAATTGTACCTGCGGATATCTATTGGTAATGGAAAAGAGGTTGTAATGGGAGAATCTGAACCGTCAGTATTGGAAAATTTCGAATTACGGACTTAGATATTATTGCGAGGAGATGCAGCATAAATATCGCTGCTGACTAAAGCGCGTGAATCAGAATTACGTTGGACTTGGACTAGTTCTTTCGGTTGGGTTGGGCTGGGCTGAAACGGTTGGAAGGCTTTGGGACTAGAGGTGGGCATATGTTGGTTCAGTTTGGATTGGAGCCCACATCTCTTCCGTACGTAAAAGATAGGCAAAAATGGAAAATTTTAATACTAACGGCGCGGTTTCGATCTGCTTTAACATGAAACGAACGGTTCCAACCCGGATTACACGTAAGACAAGTGAATAAATAAATTAATGATAATTATTGAACTCATTTTCTTATAAAAATATTGTAGACGTAGACAAAGCATAGCGTCGCAGATTGTGCAGGCAGGGATATATGAAGTCTTCTACGTATGAGATTATTCGTAGTATAAGAAGAACTAGTGAGTGGTCTGTGCCACGCATACGGGCAGTGTTATCCCTCGTAACTTTCAATTGTCATACCATAAAGACGATTTGAGGACGGAAGAGTGACCATATCTTTCATATACATACTCATTCATAATGTACAACTAATGTATATGTCAGCATAGTCATGATATATAACTAAAGCATTAGTACATATGAGTAGAACAAACATAAATAAGTAAGCAGTGTAATAGAAAGTTGGAGTTGCAATTAAAAACATGAACATACGTACTATAGGGGAAAGCAAACTCATACAGTCATTGTACATCGTGACGTACAATTTTTTTTAAAAGAAGATGAAAAAGAGTTAATGATTAAAAAAAGGTGACATGGACAACATACAGAAAATTGGTAGCTAAAAATGGAATTATGGGGGAAACATGAGATCAAAAGCTTTCAGAAATTAATTTCTTTATCTCTTCTCCCGAATCTTGATTTTAGGTGTTGTCGTGGTCTGTTGTTGTGTATCACCATCCTACGTATATGGAAAATAAGATGTAGTTTGAATTTGTAAGCATAAAATAAGTAAGAGTAATATCAATTAATGTTTTTAATTTAAGATAAGTAAATAAAATATGGGTTTGGAAGGCTTAACTGTTCAAAGTTTGAGAATCCATAAGTACACCAATCAATTAGGAGTCGGTAATGAAGAACTACCGTATAGTTATTTACTACAACAACGTAGCATGAGATTTACAGTGCTGCCTTGTACGTGACATATAATATATATTTGTAGATATAAATAATGCATAGGTAGTAATTGTACATGCTTTAAAATAATCACCAACAAAATTAAATGTGGAATAAAATAGTTTAAAAATTCCTATTTGAATCATATTTCCACTTCTAAGTGTCCTTTGGGTAGTGATGGGTCAAAAGCACGTACTATCGGGTGGATCAGACGATCGTTGTCTGATAAACAAAAAAAAAGTCATGACTACGCCAAAGGTCCAATAAGGATAGAAGAGTGATCGAAATTGTAGATGAAACCTGAGTAATCTGTTTCTTTCCTTTGATATATGCCCCGGACTGCAAGGTATGTTTATCTGTATTGAGAGACATCCTAAGTTAGAGCTTAGATCGCTGGGCAGAGTTAGCTATAATTTTTTAAATAATGGAAAACAGCAAACAAAGTCAATAAAAATGAAGTTGTAGGTACATAAATTATAACTTAACGGCTACCCAAGACCGAGCATTTATCGTCTCTGTCATAGCTGCATTTTTAGTGATATTCCTAGTAGTGAGGTAAGCATCGGGATTATTCATCTCATATTTATTTGGTTTAAATTCAAATAACGTCTCAGTCTCCGACATATGCTGGAAAATCAAATCATTTTTTTCTGCCCCATTTTTCTGCAATATATCATATTTTGTTTCAGAACATACAATTTAGAACGGGCATTTGTCGTTACCGACAAATGGTATAATTAGATTGATCAGTACAAGTGAATAAACAAATTAATGATAATTATTGAGCTCATTTTCTTATAAAAATATTGTAGACGTAAACAAAGCAGAGCGTCGCGGATTGTGCAGGCAGGGATACGTGAAGTCTTCTACGTGTGAGATTATCGTAGTATAAGAAGAATGTGACCTTAAGCTGCATCACCATGTTCTATATACAACAAATAACCACCATGAATTTTGTCTCGTGCTGTCATACACCAAAATGCTACAGATCAACCATTGACATAGTGGAACATTCCACTTTATTAGAGATAAAATATAAAGTACTCCAAAGCAACAAATCATAACCAAAGGCGGAACTACATTAGAGGTCGCTTCATCAAAGCATTCCAAAGCAGCAAATCATGATCAAAGGTGAAACCGGACCAAAAGTCACTCCAAGAGAAGGTCAAGTAGAAACACATTAACTAGTAGCATAGTTTTAAGATAGGTGACAAACATCCAACGACATCATGTCAATTTCAGCATTTTATAACCATTATCCCGCCTAAACTAAATTAAGTCAGCAGTCTGTGGCACAGAACCAAAGGCAAGCCAATAAATACATGCAACAACATTCGATGACGATGATTGAATACAAGAATGATGTCATCAATCGGTGTGATGTCATTTGCCTATAAAAAATAGTGATCACTATAGCAAAAACCAGAAAATAGAGAATTTATATTAGAAAGATGTAAAACAATGTCAAAATCTTTATAGAATTTTATGCTTGTGCTTCCAAAATATAGAAAAGAGAAAGATTGATCGGTTATTGGATGCATGATTCCTTAACATTTGAACCATGTATATTTTTGCGTTTTTTATTTTTCGACAAATGTATACGTTTTCTACTTTAATTCTCTAAAAACTACATTAAATCGCTAACATTTTAACAAGCGGTTGATATGTCACTTCTTAGTTGTATAAGCACGTAACAATTCAATTACTACATAACTAAGCATTTTAATAAACGGTTAGCTTGCTATCTCATAGTTATATAAGCATTCAGCAATACATCTACTTTACATTAGTGTAATAAGATCAAAAAAATCTCATTAATATTGAGCGGTAAAAGGAGGGCAACCCCTAGTAAAAATAATTACTCTGCACGCTTCAAGTCTAACCACCACCATGCATCTAACGACTCCTCATAATCTCGCAAACTCTCCCACACCTCATCTAGTTGAGGTGGCACACTAAGCCGTCCAAGAAAAACCTAAGATTGAGTCGACCCCATCAAAACAATACACTGGTCATCCACCTAACACCTTTAAAAGTCATATCCTCAAAGCCCTTAATCGGTGCAAAGAACAAATCAACCAAAGGATGGTCGAGTTGGAAAGATGTGATGCTTAGGGCTCATCCCAAAGTCACTCTTGCTCTCAAAATAGATCCATGACTTGTCGCCATGTATCATCGACCAAACAAACTAAAGTACTTGCTGATAAACACGAATATAACGAAAATATCAACAATGAATACAAAGTAGTTGACCCTAAAAGTGCAGGAGGAACCTACGAGAAAAATTCTAAGTTGATCCCAATATTAAATCAAAGAAGCCCAACATTAAGCTTGGATTACTTAAGTATTAAGGAGCCTAATGCAAAGAGCAGAAGATAGCTCGGTTTTGAAAGGATGGTCAATTAGATTAAAGGAAGGAATAATGCGATAAAAGCCATGAAAGAAAACGTTGAACAACTTGTGAAGTTGCTTAACAATCAGGGGATAAAGGGAGAAAAGAGCTGACTAACTTGTTATTCAGTGAGGAAATCAATGAGTCAGACTTCCCTAAAAATTTTAGAACTCCAACCATAGACAAATATGACGGCTCTTCAAATCTAAATGATCATCTAAGCTTTTTGAATACTATATGGATATTCTCAAAAATTGAATATTAGCTTGGTGAAAGCTATTTCCAGTTTACTTAACTAGTGCAGCGGTAAGATGGTTCAAAAGGTATAAGCATGTAGAAAAATGTCTTTTGCCCCTGTTATATTTTGTAGGGAAGTATCGTCATATCCCAACATGCTTTCCTACGTAAAGAAAAGGCAAAATGAGAGTCTACGAAGTTTCGTTAATGGTTCAGATCATAGGCCATGAGGATTGGAGTGCCTAGCGATGAAGCTGTGCTGATGGCTACACTCTCATATATTACAAAAGACACCGCGTTATGGAAAAGAATACCAAGAATCCATGCAAAAGCATGAAAGCCTTTTACAATGGCACTAGTGGTTACATTAGGGTTGAAGTGGCTAGAAAATCTGAAGACGTTCATGATGATAAAAGTGCATGCACCAAGAATGATGATAAAAGTATGCAAATTTATATCATAAACCAAGGAATAAGCAAAAAGAGTATAACATCACAGTGCATACACTTCTTACACATTGCGCAAGACACATTTTCGAAGTAACCAAATTTGAGTTAGCATACAAATTCCCTAATAAGGATGAGAAACCAGAAAAGAACATAGGTGAAGCATACTGTCGTTTTCATAGGGTGAATGAACACCACACTAACTGGCATTTGAAAAACAAAATTGAAAGGGTATCTAAGCAACTCTCAACAAGCACCATGTGACGACCATCCTTCACCCGCGGTACCTAATATACCTATAAAGTGCACTGCAAAGGTACTCGATCGACGTAGAGTAGCATACAAGGGTAAAGTAGTAGCAAACAAAAGCATAACCTTCCATATATTTCATAGTACATACGATAACATATAATAGTCACATAGGTATAAAACAAGCGAGACGGTAATATGACAAAAATAAACCACATAATCAGAGCAAAATAGGTTCATCACACTTATACAAAATGGAAAATAGATTTATACATCAAATAATAAATTCAAATAGAAATTGTCTCTAGATAAATAATAGCATGGCATTGATAAAGCTCCATAGTGCTCCACAACTAAAATATAGCGGATAAGCTCTAAAAGTAGAATTATGAAAACCGTAGCCTCTTGCTCATTCTCTGTATAGCTCCATGCGCTATCCCATACATGCTATGTAGTCTATTCGGTTAAGAGTACCTGAGATAACAAGAAGCAGAGCATAAAATCTCGAGTTAGAAAAATATCCAGTATGAGCGATCAAAAATTTCAAGATGCTATAAAAACCGACATGGTAAAGGGGAACATAAGGAATGGAGACCCATAACTTCCTTGTCTCTGCATTCAACAAGATAGCACACAACATAATATATGCTTAACTATTATCGTATGTGTGTACTACACTAAGTATGGTATGAGGTATCAGGTATCTAATACGGTAGTACCTACATAACATAACATACATCCTACTCATCAATGTAAGCACAACAATCATAGTAATCAAAGCAATTATAACAACCATCACCAAGATATCGTATCACTAATAAGATGCATTTGTATATATGATAACTCATATGGCCATTACATAGGTCAATGACACACTACGTCGCAATTGGATTCTGTGATCGGTCACATACCGTTACATAAGCGATAGAGTTAGTGGTATGCCCTAGGGTCAATTATATAATTTTTTACATATATCTAACTCGTTGACTAATCTTGTTCGAAATAAAGATATTTTCTTTCTACTTTATACTTGATATAATGTGGTTATATTAATTAATTTAATTAAAAGTCCATACATAGTACGTTTTGTGATAGTAGTTACAAAGTGTTGTAGCTGTGAGTAATTTATCACAATGAAACAAATATATCGTTTTAAATGTTCTCGGTCAAGATGCATCGAGACTGAATATCGATGTATCCGTTGAGACTAGAGTACGAAATACTCTCCAAATGTTGGGCAGTGTATTACTCATGACTATTGGGGGCACCTAGGGGTTACGTACTAATAGATATTGGATAACTATGGAATGACTCATTCGGTAGTTTTCTGTTGTTTAATATAACTATGGTCAAACAGAAAATATCGATACGACTAATTTACACAGTCCTTTCGACTTGAGAATACTATGAATCTTTAATATGAAAGCTCCGCTTTGATTATAGTCAAATCATGGAACATCGTCCATCGAGTGACTATTGTTGAGTCGAGTGGAAGTATTGGAAGTGAATCATTATTCAAGAGAGGATTCATCTCCTTGGTTATATGAGATTAGTATCATGGTCAACTCAAGGCAACCCAAAGTCAAAATCTTTGACCAAAGTAGTTCGGTTGATAATAATTGTTATTATTGAACTAATGACATTTGTTTGGATTATAGAGTTGAATATGGATGATGTTGGAATTTTGACCATTACCAAATTCAGCAAGTCCAAAGTGATATAGCTTTAACAAAGAGAATTTGTGTAAATAATTATCACGACTTGGTAACGCTTATTAAATTAAAATGGTATTTTTTTGGAAAATGTATAAGTGATAAATTTAGCCGTAGTATCACACCACCTGCTAAGTGGAGTGTGAACATTAACGTTCGAATAATTCGACATTAATTGCTGGCCGAATTTACGTCTAAAAGCCACACAACCGAAAAGGTGAATTTTCTTTAGACCAAACAATTTATTTAGTTTAAAATTATTATAAATCAACTAAATAAATTAACATTTATGAAATGTTAATTATGAATTTTGGATGTGATTTGAGAAATAAAATTGTTGCATATATTTATAAAAGTAATGAATATATTGGTTGATATGAGATATCGATACCAAAACATGTTAAATATGATTGTACGTATTAAATTGGGTTAAATGAGTTCAAAACCCATGAGATTTGGAAAGGATGAGCGTTGGTTTGGAGAAAGATAAGAGGTAGCTACAACATGTGTGATTAGGTTTTAAGATGTCTGGTTGAGATCATTGTTGCTCTCTTGTCATATCCATATAAAAGCCAATCTCAAAACCCAAATTACAAGCTAACTCATTTTTACCGCCGCTTTCTTCTTCCTCTTTCTCATTTTAATGGCAGCAACTTTCCTCTTAAATTATTTCTAAAATTCTCAAATCCAATTCAAAATTAAAAATACTAAATTATAGTAGGTCTCCGATCTTGGATTAGCAACCTGACAGATTGTGAATTGTTTTTAAAAGAGAAATCGTTGTTCAACATGGACTCAAAGGCTTCACTAAAAGGTGCACTTTTATTTGTTATCATTATTTTAATATTAAGTTTATCATATAAAAGTTGATTTTCTTCCAAATTCTATGTTTGTATTCAGATCTATTTATTGTTTAGATTTTTGTATTCAAATCTGTTTGTTGTTTAGCTTAGGTGAGATTTCTTGTGAGTACATGTGTTTTTTACAATTAGATTGGTTATGTGGTTGTTATAATATATTTTTTATTGATTTGCTATTCAATTAGTTTTCTGAAAAATGTTTTAATTTTGATATATATATATATATATATATATATGCGTACAGATCTACAAATTATGAATATGTATAATTGTATGTGTGTTTATATATTATATATATTTAATCTTAAAAAAAATTATGATGATTTGTACCTATTATGAATCATAAAATATAAAAATATTTTATTAAAATTTAAACGGTAATGAGACGTAAATTTTATATTTTTTCACCATGTAATAAGATTATAGTAAAATTCAAAGATTTTTTAAACCTAATTTAGTATTTTTAAAAATTAATTTACTTTTGGACTGTAATAAATTTATTTAATTAAAAATAGAATTTCAATTGAGAAAATTTTAAAAATCTTTCTTACGGCTCAAATATATATTTGGAACCTTCTGAAAAAGTTTCAGATTTTTATAACTTAATTTATTAATTTTTTGAATTAATTTATTTTCCAAATGCAATTAATTATTTTATTAAAAATATAATTTCAGTTGGTTAAATTCGAAAAAAATTTACTCAGCCCAAAATATATGTCAGGTACCTTTATAAATTTTTTCTAGAATTTTCAATTTGATTTCCTACTTTTAAGAATTAATTTGTTTATGGGCTGTTATCAATTATTTGATAATAATTATTATTTTAATTGTAAAAAATTCCATAAATTAAACTTAAGCCCAAAACGTGTTTCTAAATTTTCTAAAATCTTAAAAACTTGTATTATTATCATATAATTATTTTACATTAATTTTTTATGACATATATCGTTTTATTCAATAAATTATACGTATATGTTTGTGTACATGCATATATTAGTATTTTGTTTTGACATATTATACAGGCACATATTTTGGCAAATTATAGTGTATATAAAATGAGTTAATATGTCCATTGCAATGTACATCCTATCATCTATATAAGGGAACATTATACCCTTCACGTATTATGATATTACACATGCACACACTCATATATGTGTGACATATATGTATATTGCATACACACACACACACTTGTATAAATAAATAAAATAAAATTAAATAAATCTCAAACTACAAATTGTATAGTTAGAATACATACGGACACAGTAATAAATATTACCACGAATATATTATTAATAATAACATTTAATGAATCAATCAATCTAAATTAAAGAGAGAAAACGAAAGATTTCTCTCTCCATTTATTACAATTAATGCCCGCAATAATTCTTGTTTTAGGGAAAGAAATGAAAGGTTTGATTTCCTATACATTAACACTTATACATATAAATGTTTAGAGTATTTGATAAACCATACATTTGAAATTAAATTTATTTAAACTTCTCTTTAACTATTTTGAACAGAATACAAGATTTTATTTAAATGAAATTTAAAAAATTCTAAATGAAATTTAGACTTCGTAGGCCCACTAAAGATCCAAAAAGGTAAAAATATATTAAAATTCACCAATTTCTTACGCTGTAGGCTGGCACTGTTCCTTCAATGGTATTAGAACATGATAGCCTATGTGGTCTAAACTAGTCATGTTAGGGCTAACTAATTAAACTTTCCCATTAAGTACGATGTCTAGAAAGATAATGTGTAGGCTTGGAGTTGGGTAATCAAATATCATGTCCTACTAGGTTACCAGCCTGATCTGAAAGGTGAGTGAGTCCAAAGGTTGCCTCTAATAGAAAAGGCCCAATTTAAATTAGGCATTGGGCTAGTTTTCAAAATTATTTTGGAAATTAAAATAAACCATGTTTATTATAAAAGTCATAATACAACATAAGTTTTCAAAATATTTGAAAGGATAATGATATTTTCAAAATGTTTGAAAATATTTATATAGTAATTTCAAAATTTAAAATTTATTAATAAAACTAATAAAATGAATTAATTAAATATGTTAATTAATTAATACATATATACGTACCTAAGTTTACATGTATGTATGTAAGATAAATCTTGAAATTAATAAAATTTAATCCAAATTATTTAATTGAATAAATTAGTTAATTGTTAACTAATACATACATACATACATACATACATATATATATATATATATTTGTGTGTGTGTGTGTTATATTATAAAGGTTATAGTGTGCATTATAAAGGTTATAGTAGATATGTCCAATATAAATGTTGTATTGGAATTATAATATAAAATTAACTATAAAGTTAATTAATTAAAATTAATTAAAGAGTTAATTAGTTAAAATTAATTAAACAAGATTTAGTTAATATAATATTATACATAAGACTATTATATAATTTAATTAAGTTATAAAAGTTGTGTAATAATTCAGCTTATGTAATAGGAATGTATAACAAAAGTGGAACTTTAAAGAAACCCTAAATAGATTCAAGGAATAAAAAACATGTAAATTTACATATACAATGATTTATGATGTGTCCGACACTTAAATCATGGGTATTTCATAAGACTACTTCATAAGAAATACATTATTCTATAAGTCAATATCACTCGGTATAATATACTGAAGATATGAATCTTTAATATAAAGTTGTCCTCTATCATTTGTATATTAATAGACTACTTGCATACTCCTTAATTGTTGAGCTTTTCTCAAGCTAGGAATGTTATGTGTAGTACTATTAATATATTGAATAGATGAGGTAAGATAACTGCACGTATTTATTAAGCTTTCCTCAAGGTACGTGCATTATACTTAGGCCGTTGCGAAATGATAAGACCAAGTGAATAATCCCACTTTACTTGTTGAGCCTTCCTCAATGTAAAGGTGGACTTAGGACAAGACACCAAATGTTAGGAGTTGTATATGATACAACTGATAAAGAGTTATCCATCGTATGCGGGCTTATGATTTGTTGAGCTTTCCTCAAGTTCAGAATCGCAAGGCATACGAGTCCTAACACTCACTAGTGAAGTTGGAAGACTTCTATGTTTCGCTTCGGATTTGGTGAAACATAAAATACTACTGGGAGCCTTATTAGAAAAATGAAATTGTAACATTCAACTTTTCGAATATTGTAAGAACATATGCTAAATAATGTTTTAATTATCTACAATAATAAATTTGTTCATTTAATATGATCGATAAAAACATTTATCAATTAACATATACAAATGAACTAAATTGAAAGTTGACAAATGGAAATATAATACCCACTATTAAATGCCTATTGCATGTTAATGTTTCTATGCCCATGAAAGTGCCTAATTTTTACGACTACTTAATACATTCATAAAATGGTCACTTACATGTTTATTTGGTTTAGACCTGTATTGCATTTATGAGTTTCGAACTCTAAAAGCAATACAAGACTATGGATGGATATTTGATCCATATACAATCACAAATAAATGTTATATGGTGAACAGTCACAGTTCGTTATGTACGATACTTCAATGAATATAGTTCATTCGAAATAAGCCAATAAACTATAGTATGCAATCGGGTATTCAATTTGATTGATTACATAAAAGATCATATTATGTTAAAATTGTAGTACTAAGACCAAAACTACAAGATATATTTAAGAATTTGACCGCTGAAATGTCTGTTTAATTAGTTTATGCAAAGAGCAACATATTTGATGTCCTTAAATGTTAAGGATAATCAAATGCGCTTTTGTAAAAAGTTCATTATGATATTATGGTAAGGGTTTTCTTTTGAATGGTTGACTATTTAGAAAGGAAAATAAATGTATAAGAGTAAACATGATTTAAGTTATAGTTGGGATGGAGAGACTATATAGTCATTTCTTCTTCATAAAGAAACAATAGAAAGGAGAATTGTAATAATGGTGATTGATATTTAATATTGGAATGAGAAATATGATTTCTATTCTAAAATGTATTTTCATATAGAATTTTTTTTCTGTGAGATTTGTTTATTTGAATTTAAGATATTTGATCAAAGAACTCTTCGCGGTAAACTAGTTGTAGTAGATGAAATAAACAAATGTATATTAAGTGAATGATGGACCTACGAATTTAGTACGCTATTATAGTAATGGCGGAAATAGTGGGGAGATGTCATATTTCACTTATTGATTGCGTCAAATTACGAAAATTGTTTTTGTAAAATGTACCAAACATTATTGATGAAATTATCGACTGAAAAAATAGACAAAGCCATATTTCTACGAATATTATGAATATTTGTTATGAAATAAACTATAATGTGTATTTGTTTTCATAACAAAAATGATGCATTGGAAAATTATCTAATATTATTTATGGTTATTCTGGAATTATAAACTAAGCCATAGTTTTGAGAAAACTATATTATTATATGATTTTGAATCATATGATACTTGTTACTTATATCTCAAATAATAAAGGGCTATGCACCCGTTTAGTGAGAGCATCATAAGAATTGATGAACTCTTTGGATTGATACACATAAATGTATGCAATCTTAATTCTATAAATACCAAAATGGTTCCACGTACTTCGTCATATTCACTGATGAGTCATCGTCGATATGGACATGTGTATTTGATACACATGTAAGAGGTCTATCGTAAACTCATTGAATATAAAACAGTAGTAAAAATAACATGCGATAGAAATGATTCGATTTGATCGAATGAGTGAGTATATTGGAAAAGGTTTCAAACATACCTAAAATGAATAAAGATTCAATCTCAAAATAACTTCTTCATGTGATACATAATGATGCATTGATATGGAATAATCAAACTTTGTTGGACAATGTACGATTGTTGTGAGTGAAGTTGATTTAGTTTTTTCTATAAGGTAATGTACTGAAGAGTAGTACACAAGGTTGATATTATTTCACCTGAATAACAGTTTACAAAATCTTACAAGATAATGGTTTATTAAAACTCCAACATACCTAGGTTAAGGAGTTAGTAGGTTATGCGAGTCCAAAGATTGCACGTAATAATTGTTTATGAGAGATCTTGTATGAATCTCCCTAAAAGGATTCATTGGAAAGGATTATCATTGAATGACATATTATGTTTTGAACATAATTTTTGTAAACTAAAACCAAATCAGTTTTATAAATAAAGAAATTCATAAAGCATTTATGAATCCATATTCTATTTACATTGAGAAACAATTGTTGTTTCAAGATATATCAACTTCATCGTGAAGGAATTTCTTTGAGGAATTATTGGTAATTAAATGGAATTGGATACGATCCATAAATAGAATTGATTATACGAGATGAAATAAAATTAACCAACCTAAATGAACATATAGCATTAGAGTGTCTAATAAGTATTCTCGTACATCGAAGAGAAACTATGAGTTTGTTATTAATGTCGAAATTATATATTTCTCGGTTGTTTAATTAAACCATTAAGAGTGTTGAATCTATATGGTATGATGCGCAAATTCGAAAGAATTCCAAGTGCGCTATTAAAATATGATTTTGATGGTCGTAACCGAATGGATGTGATCCATTGTCCGAGAATGCGTCTTTATGAGAAAGATTAATGCGGTTGGAATTAAATGAGCAATGTTGATAAGAACAATATCGCAAATTTCAATTGTTGAAATTAGCATAATATATTTGGTATTCAACATGCACAAGTTAATTCGGATTTACTCACAAAATTATCGCATGATAAGACTTAGTGTTTTGGTACATACGCATTGAAACAAAAAATTTAAATAACAATTTAGAGTAGGATGTTTATATATACTAACCAAAAATATCTCGAAGTCGGTGAGAGCGATATTGAGTTTTTGAGTCTTTGGATATGATCTAAGAAATGATACGAAAGTATCATTTTATAAGCATCAAGATTGAATAAGTATTTTGATAGAATCATGTAGTTTAATTTTCAATCAAAGTGCAGATGAAGCATGTGTTCATAAGAAAGAACATTAAAAGATACATTGATATTTCCAAACTATAAGTGAACAACACATTGTTGATTCAACAGTGTACTTGTGTTCAAATCAACCTTAGTTGTTTTATTACTCAACTTTGGATAGTAAATTATGTCTTTTATAGTGAGAATAAAAGAACCTTGGGAATGTCCCAAATCGATACGTAAATACACCTTATTAAATCGTTTAATACGGAGCATGTGAGTTCCTTATGCATTGCCAACAGGAATTATCATACATGTTATGTTGGTTACGATATCATGATTTGTTTATGTATTTGATACATGAAGAAAATATAAAATCCAAATTGATACCACTAAATGGTTGTTTGAAGTGTTCTCATGTATTTATGAAATATCAGGGAATTGTTTACAGAAACAAAAATTACTCATAAAGGAGTGTTCAGACTCATACATCCTAAGTGATCTTGAGTATAATATGTCAATAATAAATTCAAGTTAAGGATCTTTATGTCAGAAATGTTCCAAAATGAAAGATCGCGGTTGGTTCAATGGAAATGGCTAAGTATATCGTCTTGAATAGCGTCGCAATAAAAATAATGTATATAAACATACGAGTGCACAAATTTATAACTAAACTGATTCCAAATGTTGAGAATCTCATAACATTGTTATATGATAATAATGTCGCGATATAGTTCATAACATAACTTAGAGCTTACTAGAAGTCGCGAGACATACTTCGAATTGTTTCATATGATAAAACAATTTATCACCGTCGGAGAGAGGTGATTGACAAAGTAGATAATTGAAACAAAATAGCATACCCGTCCATAAAGGGACAGGCCCAATTGATTTTGAGAAAACCGATTAGAGATGTTGGAGTAAGAATCCATAACTGATCACAAGTGCAAGTGAAGAATGATAGAGTTAGGGGTATGTCCTAGGGGCAATTATGTAATTTTTTTACATATATCTAACTCGTTGACCAATCTTGTTCGAAATAAAGATGTTTTCTTTCTATTATATACTTGATATAACATGGTTATATTAATTAATTAAATTAAATTAAATTAAAATTATATTTAATAGAAAATCCATAAATGATATGTTTTTGTGATAGTAGTTACAAAGTGTTGTAACCATGAGTAATTTATCATAATGAAACAAATGCATGATTTTAAATGTTCCTAGTCAAGATGCATCGAGACTGGATATCGATGTATCCATTTAGACTAGAGTACGTAACGTTCTCCAAATGTTGGGTAATGTATTATTCATGACTACTGGGGCACCTAAGGGTTATGTACTAATAGTTGTTGGATAACTTTTGTAACGTCTCAGAATTTCAGTCATTCGAATTTGGAATATTTAATCGATTTTAAATATTTAAAAGTTAATTTTATAAGTTAAATAACTTATATTTCAAATATAGCGATTTATTGGATAATTAAATTTTTAAATTTAATATTTAGAATTGTTTAAATAATTGAATCTTGAATTTAATATGAATGAAAATGATTATAACGTTGATTTGAATTATATTTGAATTATCATAAAGTTAGTAAACTTTTAATTTGGATTTAAAAGTGAATAGACTAAAATTGGAAATTACTTATTTAATTAACATGTAAAAATAGTCATTTTTATCACTATCTCGAATTTCGACGAAACTAGTTTCATTGAATCTGTAATAGTGAATTATTATATGCTGTCGAACTTCGTGTCGATTGGACTTGCCATTTGATCGTGCGTGTTCGAAACGCATAGAAATTAATTAAAGGAATTTAAATTAGAATAATTCGATTTGAAAAGCTATCTTTCGAATATGATGGAATTAGCTTATGATATATATTCCACTGTGTTCGGATAAACATATTGAACGTCAGGCGGCACGCTTCGTTTGGAGTTTGGAATTTTCACGGATGAATAGTGTCGGGTTTATATTCTTTAAATAGACCTCAACTTCCTCCATTTGTAAACCTAACCATAGAAAAAATATTTCAGTCGCCATTAAAATAACTCCATCCAACGATCGACATTGATCGGAGCCACTAGAGGCAAAATTAGCCAATGACTTTGACTAGAGAAATGTAGAGCATGGCCATACGGACTATATCAATGGTTGGATCGATCTATTTTCGTCCGAGGTGGTGTTAGTTCACCTCCGTTAGGTGCTGCAATTATGATCGACGAAGAGGATCCATGCATGTAGGCACACGCGTGTTGCTGGCGAGGAGGCGAAGCATGGTAGGGTGGCGCAGCCGTCTGGAAGCATCGGCAGCGGCAGCTCGTTTGATGGCGCATGATTTTTTTGAACGAAGGTGAAGGAAAAAAAGGAAAAATAGACAAGCTAGGTTTCTTGTAGTCTGGATGCATGCTGGAGGGAAGAAGGTAGGAAGTTAGGTAAACTTTAAATTATTTTGTTCACTTTAATTTAGTTTTTAATTTTTCGAATGAAATTTATTCATAACTTATTCATACGAGGTCTATTCCGAGCACGACAAGTTGCATTGCATTCATATCAGCGAGTACTACACTATAGAGTTGAATTGGACGAATTTGGAGCTAGTTCGAATTTTGAGTTAAATTGAATGATGGTTCAATTTTAATTCAAACCGGAGCACATAGGCCATTTTTGGCATTTTTGTGAGTTAACTCACCTCTTTGGCCTTTTTATATTTTTATATAAGTGGGAATAATTTTATCTATGATGATTATTTCTATATTAGTTGGTTTGGATATATTCCCGCCTAGTGGAGCGGATGAGACCCAATTACGTTTCCATGTAAGAGTGGATGACCATTTGTATACGAATTCTGCCTTGAAGCGGTTGATTTATATTTTTATGATTATGTTGTATGTGATGCAAGGGGACGGGTTGGAGGGATGCAACAGGATTTCTCACCACTGCTAATTTACTTTTCATATATATATATATATATATATATATATATATATATATATATATATATATATATATGGGGCCGGCTATTTGAACACAAAATTAAACACAAATTGGTGACACAAAATATCCGGACCATTGGATTATTTTGATTTTATAGGGAAGGTGGAATTCAGAGGACAATTCAATGGTGGAGATTCTTTGTGTCATCAATTGTGTCTGTATTTTGTGTCTAAATAAACTTTCCATATATATATATATGTATGTTTTGGATGTCATCTTGATGTTTTTGATGTGATTTGACTTATTTAGTGCTACGGTATCACTGAGCTTTATTTTTTATATTTTGAAATATAAAAATGATGATTTTGATTTTTAAAGGATTTCAAAGTGATCGTGGAAATATATAGTTTTAATGTTTTTTAGATTAAAAGAAAGCAATTTGTTTTTAAATAAAAGTTATGATTTTTGATGTTATATAAGTATGGTTTTATGAAGTAACTTGGAAATGGATTTTTGAATAAGTTTATAATAGACTTATAGAAGTAATATTTTTACAAATAAAGAATGGATTTAAAAGTAGAATTTATAAATATTTAGTTAAGGATACGAAGTTGTTTTGCAAAAGGATTTGACATGGATTTTATAAATGAATTTGATTTATAAAGAAATGGATTTTTATAAATAGATTTTGATAGTAAAATAGTTTTATAAACATGGATTTTTATTTAAAGGAGTTTTGAAAGAAATATTTTGGTGAAGTTAAATGTTTTAAAAGTAATTTATCTTTTGGAAGTAAAGGTTTTGGAAATATAAATTCCAAATGGAAATTTAATTGTTTTGAAAATGTTTTAAAATGTGATAAGTATTGGAAACATTGATTTCAACATTAATTGTTATAGTGGACGTTTTCAGGAAAGTAAGGAAGGCATGCACTATAACACTGTTGTTATAGTAAATGATTTCTAAAAGGAAATGTTTTATGTAGTATATGGATTTATCTATATATAATTTACCGAATCCCTATACTAATATTTTTAGGTTTTCGTAACGATGTTTTACGCAACATTCGTTTTGGCCCAATAAATTTTATTTTGACCTTCCATCGTGAAATACACGAATCGGTTCTTATACTAAAGGCTTGGTGGTGTAGGAGCATTGTTTCCTATACTTAACACCCATCCAGCGGCATACGAACTCTGGAGTTGTACGGTTATGAAAATCTATTTGGCATGTCTTCAAATGGTAGTATTATTGAATATACTTATACCATTGATATAAGTATATGGAAATATTTTCTAAACGCTGAGATGAAGTGATTTGTGAATATGCTTATATTACTGATATAAGTATATGGAAATGTTTTCTAATCTAAAAGATTCAAATGGTTTTGTGAATATATCTTTTTAAAAAGATAATTTGAAATGAATATTTGGAGATTTATTAAATTAATAAAAGATTAACTAAATGAGTTTAATGATTGCTTATGGTGCTGGATATTGTTGTTTGATTTGATAGTTAAATAACCGACTATCAAACATTGGCCTTTTTATCGTTGTTGATTCAGAAAAACCGGGGTTGGATTTATCCAAGAACCACTTCGGACCAACGTATATGTGTTCGGATGTGCAGGTTTGGAAGAAATTGATATTTTGGATTTTCATAATGAAGGACTTCATGTTGATCATTTGGAGATAAACTCCCAATATACATATAGTAGCAGTGGTCTATTTATGACGACCTTCCTTTCATTCCATAGAAAGACGCATCATCAATAAGAAAAGAAATAGGCAAAAATAGAAAAGATAGAAAGAAAGAACAACAACATCAGAATCTTACAGCGGAAACGGAGCAAATATAATATTTCACATATCCATTATATAGTCTTATACATCAGAGTACACATAGTAATACAAGTTCATTACATTAGACAGTTATAAATGCCTGTCTAACTATTACACCCAAAATATAACAGCCAAAAGGCATAACATAGCGGAAATAGATAGATAGATACGTCTGGACTCCAGCTCCAAGCTTCCAAAATATTTGTCAAGCCAAACATGATCACTTGGTTGCTCATAAAAATTTGAGTAACCAAGAGTTTAAGAAAACAGAATAAACTCCGGGTCGGACATAGGTCTGGTGTGAGTAAGCGGTTTAAAGTTGTTTAACTTTAAAATCATTTGGAAACAAAGATATCACGTAAGACTACCCACACATAAACATGAGAAAGTTTTTACCCTACGCTAACCAAAACATTTGATAGGAAATCTGGTGATACTATAATAGGGTCTAGGGTTTTCAAATAAACTAGAAAATAGCCGAAATTGTTACATTTATTAAATTCCAGCATACATAGGTATACAATCAAATCCAAGGGCTCTTATTGGAGATTGGATTCCATACAATAGCAAGGCTACTGGGGTACCGCTCGTCACAGTACGTGGTCTAGATCACCGTACTGAGGATCCACCCTAAATCCTCTGCAACACAAGGCCGGAATCATCCCTTACTAGACAGTCCCGAATAAGACAACCCCACAGTTGTGGCCAACAACTTCCCACGCAGCCGAAATAAAAAGGGACCTGTAGACAGAGGTAAATCTCGTCCTACTTTGGTGCTACCCACTTAACCTTGTTGCACCTCCCCTGTTTTATCCATTCCCGGTTGATGAGGCTTGAGGCTAAGATTACCTTTACTAGAACATATCTTGGAATGCTCATTGTCCTCCATTGACGATGGTTTGATAGCATTCATCCATACAAGTTCGTTTCGGGTTTGAACGAAACCGAAGGCATTACTTTATTACACTCATTTTGGAATCATCCTCAGAGTCAACGACAATAACCCTTGCACTCTGAAACTGTATATCGATCTTCACTTGAGATTCCCACGACCTATCGTTTAACTTGGATCAATGTGGTTTTCGGATAATCAAACTTGATATCTGATCCCGATCTCGTCGAAATCCAAACGTTTCTTAAAGGTCAAGTTGTTTAAGTTTAAACAATTCAATTTAAAATAATGAATTCACAAAGCATTTATCATAGATAAATAACATACATCTATCACAGATATATCCAATATCACATCACATAATATCATAGATTATCATCCAATAGATACCAACCAATCCAGACATTCCACTCAAAACAATCATCCATAAGCAAGAATCTTTAATCCATATTATAATTAATTTAATTAATTCAAATTAAATTAATTACTTAAGAATTAATCACTTAACTTTGCTTAATCAATCATTAATTAATTACAATCATTCAATTAATTAATCACTTCTCAATTAACCTTAAAATCAATTAATTAATCTTTAATTAATTAATCAATTGTCCTTTAATTATTAATTAATAACCTTAATTATTAATTAATAACCTTAATTATTAATTAATAGATTTTAATTATAATTAATTAATCCTTAATTACTGGTTAATCAATCCTTAATTATCAATTAATTAATCCTTAATTAACAATTAATTAATTTCAGATTATAAATTAATTAATTTTAATTACCTAATTAATTATTCCTTGGTTATCAATTAATTAATCTCTAATTAACTAGTTAATTAATCTCTAATCATTGATTAATTAATCTTTGAATTATCTAATTAATTAACCTCTAATTATAAATTAATTAATCTTATTTTCTCCATTAATTAATTCTTAATTATCAATTAATTAATCCTTATTTACTTAACTAAACCCTTATAAATTAATTAATCCTTAGTTATTAGTTAATTAAACTTTAATTATCTTATTAATTAAATTAATCATTAATCATAAAAACCTTAACTAACTTTCAAGATAAACCATTTACTTTAATTACCCAACTTTAATTAATACATGTTTTTAAAACATTTCATCCTTTTAATTTACACTTAATTACTTTTAAAAATTAAGTTTTTAAAATACATAAGCATTTCTCAAATTTAAGTTAACAAATCATAAATCTCTTTAATCAAAATAGTTTAAAACATTTATCATATAATAATTCAAACCAGTTTTTAATTTAAATTTATAACTTGCTTTTCAAAACTTTTTAAAACATTTTCAAACCTCTGCTTCGAGTTCAACCCGACCCTGGCTCGAGACCTGACTCGAGTTTCTCATCTTCTTTGACTTCTTTTTTTAAAATTTAGTCAAGTTTTAAAAACTGTTACACGATTCAACTCACGCACAACCACCCGAGCATGAACTTGAGAAAACAACCCACAAACCCGATCTCCTCTTCGGAGCCATCCCTCTCTTCCAACCTACTGACACACAGACCAACCCTGTGGACATGCATTGGCGATCAGCGCCTTTCTAACCACCGACGACACTCCTCGCACCTCAACGATCGCCAACACATCTGATTCTGACCACCCAAACACCCAAACAAATCCAATTTCACAATCAAGGTAACTCGAGCAATTCCACCAACAACAGCCTTACTTTAAAACTCTTCGAACTCCTGACCCTGACCACTAGAGGTCGTGTAATTCCGTCCTCGGTCTCGCCAGACCTCCACACCACCAACGCACCCGGTTCGACGCCACTCGATGCACCAGAGATGACACAGTCATCTAATTCCCGGCCATGACCCAAATTAGGGTTTAAAACATCAATCGATCAACCGCCGATGCCATGGTGGTTTAACCGCCTTCCAGTTATTTTTGCCAAGAGCATTGCTCCCTCACCTCCAGTCGAAACCCCGACCACCAGAGATCGCCCAATCACTAGATTTTGCCCAAAATCACTTTTCTGTTCATCACCGAAATGCTACCTCAAACCCAAACTAAAATTTATGATCTTTGTCTTAAAAATTTAAATTTTTCTAAGACGATTCAAGTTGCATACTTGAATCAGTAAATTAAATTGTTTGATTTTTATCATTTTTAAAAATCTTACTGTTTTTACTCAATTTCAAGAGATATTCAAAAATGTTTTCCTTGAATAAAAATTTAAACTATATTTTATGTTTAATCAATCATATTTTGTTTGAATCACAAAGCCAAACCATGATTAGATAAAGAGTTTTGAATTTTTGAATTGTTTTTAAGCTTTGTAATATGGAAACAGAGAAGAATAGGCATAACAAACATGCACAGATCAAACAATATTCATATATACAGAGAGTACATTTTTATGAACACATGCAGGCAAAAATTTATCTCATATATCCACATGCAACAGATTTTACTTTCTTAAACCTTTTTAATTAAATGTTTACTCACCTGATTTATGATGTGTAGAGACTTAAAAAAATCTGAGATGTTAGACTTTGAAAACTGCAAAGCTTTGATTTCTTGATGACCTTTAGACCGGAAAACTTGGTGTTGTTGAGATCACTAAGCTTTGAAACATAAGTGTCTTTGCTTGCTTAGTTGATCTGAGGTGATTTTGGATTTGAAAAAAAAATTTCTTTTCATTCTTTTAGATTTTGGAATTTATGGAGGGATTGCTTTTAAATTCTTGATTTAGTTTTATTGGTTTTTGCTACAGATTTTGCTAATGACTTTTTCTTAATTTTGGATATGAAGATAGAAAAAAAGGAATGAAGAAAAAAATTAAAAGTTTATATGATTTAATTTAGGATTTATAAAATAAATAAATAAAAGAAAATAAGTATAAAGTGATACTTGTCTTTTACTACACTTAATCATCTTACACATGTTATTAAGGAGATTCATAAGCTAACACCTGTAAATTTGCATGCATTAATTAATTTATAAATATTTACAGAGCTTTTAAAATTAATTTCCTAATTAATAAATACATATCTTAATTTATATAAATAAATTCCTTTAAAAAGAAAATATAAAACAATTTATGTTCTAAATAAAATCATATAAAATACATTTTAAAACCAAAGTATAATTTAAGATATATATACATATATCTATCTTTTAAATTTCAAATCTAAATATTCAAATTCATATTCAATTTCAAACTCAATTTAAAAATCAATTTGATATATATATATATATATATATATATATATATATATATATGTTTAAACAAATACTAATTCAATTTGTATATAATAATTTTATTAATATATATATACACAACACATTATTTTTAAATAACAATTTTATAAATTTTAAATAATTAATAAAGGAGATTATCACATTTAATTTTGCTTGAAATTTCCGTGATATCACATTCCTTCTCCCTTAAAAGAATTTCGTCCCCGAAATTTAAACAAAAGATAATCCAAAACTTTCATTTTATTTCAACACTTTCAAGCATACATATCAACCATACAAACAATTTCATCTAAACAAACAATTCATTCAAACAATTCATTAAATAAACATCATTAGCTATCCGGACACAGGTCTGGATAAGCTTTCTAAAACTATCAAGAGTTTCCCAGGTACAGTCTCTGGGATTCTTGCTCCACTGGACAATGACAGGCTTCACCACCTTACTTTTGAGTTGCCTCTCATCATGACGATCTAGACAGGATGCCTGACAACCGATAAGTCTGGCTCAATCTCTAAGTCTTCTTGTACAGTTGGCTCTATAACAAGAGATAGATCGTGCAAGTATTTCCTTAGATGAGATACATGAAAAACATTGTGAATTCCAGCCATCCAGACTGGCAATTCAACCCTGTGAGCCACAGCACCAATCCTCTCAAGCACTCGGAACGGACCAATATAACTTGGGGCGAGTTTTCTCGTCTTTCCAAATATTATCGCTCCTTTAATCGGGGAAACTTTGACAAAGATTAAATCTCAAATTCCAATTGTCTACGTCTCTTGTCCGCATATTTCTTTTGGCGATCCTGCGCTGCTCTCATTCTCTTCTTGATGAGCTCTACCTTCGTAGATGCCTCACGGATCAAATCTAGACCAAGCACAAGACGATCTCCTGACTCTACCCAACATGATGGGGATCTAAAAGGTCTTCCACATAAAGCTTCATAGGGAGCCATCTTGATACTTTCCTGGTAACTGTTATTGTACGAGAATTCCACTAAATGTAGATGGTCTTCCCAAGATCCATCAAAATCCAATACACAAGATCTCAACATATCTTTCTAGAATACAGTTCAGCCTTTCCATTTGTCCGTCGGTCTAGGGATGATATGCTGTACTCAAAATCAAAATCGTACCCATAGCTGATTGCACAGCCTCCCAGAACTTGCTGGTGAAGATAGGATCACGATCACTAACTATGCTGACTGGAACACCATGCAATCTGACAATCTCTCTCAAGAAAATCTCAGCCAAAGATGCTGCAGTACGGGTTGCCTTAACTGGAATAAAATGGACGCTCTTGGTTAGACGTTCCACAATTACCCATATTCCTTCATTTTCCTTCCTGGTCCTTGGCAGACCGTCAATGAAATCCATCGAAATCATTTCCCACTTCCACTTCAGGACTTCCAAAGGCTGCAACAATCTGGTTGTCTTTTGTTGATCTCCCTTCATTTGCTGGCAGATCGCACACTTATTGACGAATCTAGCAATATCTTTCTTCATACTCGGCCACCAGAAGACTCTTCTCATATCCCTATACATTTTAGAGATTCCCGGGTGAATACTCAATCTGGAGCGATGACACTCAGACAAAACTTCTTGCTTTAACCCATCCACATTCGGCACGCAGAGACGACCATTAATTCTCAAAGTTCCTTGATCGTCAATCTCAAAATCGAAATATTGTCCCTCCTTGGTTCCTTGAATAATTTTCCTTAAAGTCTTATCCTCCATTTGCTTGCTTATGATTCTTTCCTAGAGAGACGGAACAACTTCCAAAAGAGACAGAACTGCATTCCTACTAAGAGCATCTGCCACGACATTCGCCTTCTCCGGAGTATACAGGATATCCAAGTCATACGATGCCAAAAACTCAACCCATCATTGTTGCCTCAGATTAAGATCCTTATGAGAGAAAAGGTACTTCAACGGTTTGTGATCCGTGAATAACTCGAACTTCTCTCCAAAAAGATAGTGCCTCCAGATCTTCAAAGCAAAAATAATGGCCAATAACTCTAGATCGTGCATAGCGTAATTCCTTTCATGTGGCTTCAATTGCTGACTTGCATACATAATTACTCTTCCATTCTGCATCAGAACTGCTCCCACCCCAATTATACAGGCATCCGTATAAACCTCAAACTTACTCTTCTCATCTGGAATTGCCAACACAGGAGCACTTGTCAGCTTTGCTTTCAGATTCTGGAAAGCTTCCTCACATTCAAGGGTCCACTTGAACTTAGCTCCCTTCCTAGTCAACTTCGTTAGGTGTGAAGAGATCTTGGAAAAATCCTTGGCAAACTTCCTGTAGTACCCTACTAATCCCAGAAAACTGCGGATTTCAGTCGAAGTCTGCGGCTGCTTCCACTCCAGAATAGTTGCTACCTTGGCTGGATCTACAGAGATACCCTTACCAGAAACAATATGTCCCAAAAATTTGACTTCCGATTTCCAAAAATGATATTTAGAGAACTTCACCTTCAGAACATGCCTTCTCAAAGTCTCCAATACTATTTACAAATGCTACTTTTGCTCCTCTTCAGACTTGGAATAGACAAGAATATCATCAATGAACACCAAAACAAACTTATTCAACATATCCCAAAAAACTCGGTTCATCAGGTCAACAAAGTAGGCAATGGCATTGGTCGGCTCGAAAGGCATAACCAACCACTCATAGAAACAATTGGGTCCCCTAAACGCAGTCAAGGGGATACTGTCCTCAGCTACCCTTAACCGATGGAAACCTGAAGCTAAATCTAACTGGGAGAAAACAGAAGCTCCATGCATCTGGTCAAAGAGATCATCTATACGAGGCAAAGGATAATTATTTCGGATGGTCACTTTGTTCAACTCATGATGATCAACATAGAACCTTAGAGACCCATCAGACTTGGTGATGAACACTGCAGCGGAACCCTAACAAGGAAAACTTGGCCTAATCAATCCCTTCTCTTTCTAGGAGTCATCCTCCTGCTTGGTTGAATCACTGGTACTGCTCCTGGAACCAAATCAATACGAAACTCTATCTCCCGGTGCGGAGGTAAACACTTGACTTCTTCAAATACATCTGGGAAATTTTGGACCACTTCGATATCTCCAACCTCCTCTTAAGAAATCTTAACATCATGTAAAAGACCACTTAAATGAACTCCAGAACTATCACACATCACTTTCGCAATCCTACCCAGATCAGTTTCCAATGAAACTGTTCTTTCTTCACACATCAAGATAGCTTTATACTTATCGAGCCAATCCATACCCAATATAAGGTCAAACCCCTTAAAGTTCAACACATAAGGGTCACATGAAAAACTATGGGACAGATAGGAAATTCTCAAATCCTTACAGATCATATCTAACTTGGTTAATCCCCTATAGGACTAGATACAAGAATAGGACGGTCTACAGTACTAGGGGTGAAATGAAACTTCTCTACCGATTCCAAAGAGATAAAACTAAGAGAGGCACCCGAATCAAACAATACATTAATATACTTGCCATCTAAAAGTAATGTACCTTTCAATACTCCTTTGCCTTTAGAAAAGTTGATGATGCACCCTCCAAAGTAAACACTTTGTTCTGCGAAGCTTTTTGAAGTAGCGGGCAAGCCCTCACCATATGGCCTGGCTGGTGACAGTTGAAGCACAACGATTTCTGAACCATTGCTGATCCTGGTCCATTCTGACGCTGCTGCTGGTGCTGAGTCCTACCCTAAGGACACTGATTAGCCAAATGCCCAATTTACTGACAATTATAACATTTCCGAGGTCCGTTTTTGCTTCCGGGTTTCTTCTTATTCTGCTTCTTCCAATTAGGATAGAATTTCTCTTATTAGGGTTGGAAGAATTCCCTCCTGATATTGCCACAGATGCCACTGGTTTCTTATTCATCAATTCCTCATATCTAAGTGCCATATCAATCAACTCTACAAAAGATCCCTTTAAGTGTGCTGTCATCTTTTCGTGAAACTCTGGCCTCATTCTTGTACAAACATCTCATTCTTTTTTAGGGGAGTGTCTATGAGTCCTGGACCATAGCGAGATAGTTCATTGAATTTGGTCTCGTACTTAGCTATAGTCGTGCTTCCCTGCTTCAAATCTAGAAAATCTCTATAAAACGGGTCTTTCCAGCTGTTGGCATGAACTGTTCGTCAAACAATTCTTTAAATTTACTCCAAGTAATGTCGTCCTCTGAGATATTTGTTGTAACTGCATCCCACCAAGCTGCGACACCTTCTTGCAGTTGCCATGATGCCATTTCTCTCTTCTTCTCGTCAGATTCCAAATCCAAACTCTTAAAGATGTGCTCGCATGAGCATAGCCAAGCCTGAACCTCAATTATAGTCTTTGATCCTTTAAAAGCTCTCCCTCCAAGGTTGGTGAAATCCTGGCATAAAGCAGCAAAACTAACTCGAGGCGGTGCTCGATTCACAACCTCGCTAGCAGTTTGACCTCTTCCATTATTGGTCGACGTGCTCCCTACCACTCTGCCTCTCCTGCCTCTTGAACTCATTTTGGCAACTAGACAGATAACCCAACCAATTTCGATAGGGATATGGTTATATAAAAATTACAAATACGCGCTCTGAAGACAGATACTACTCCAGAGCCTAAGTATTTCTCAACCCATGCTCTGATACCAACTGTGACAACCCACCTTTCATTCCATAGAAAGACGCATCATCAGTAAGAAAAGAAATCGGTTGAAATAGAAAAGATAGAAAGAAAGAACAACAACATCAGAATCTTACAGCGAAAACAGAACAAATATAATATTTCACATATCCATTATATAGTCTTATACATCAGAGTATACACAGTAATACAACTTCATTACATTAGACAGTCATACAGGTTTGTCTAACTGGTTACTTCACTTTGATTATGGTTAAATTATGGAGTGGTGTCCATCAAGCAAATATAGTTGGGTCTGTGTTGAAATATTGGAAGTGAGGTGCTATCCAACATAGAATTCATCCGTCGATTGTATGAGGTTAGTATCATGATTAACTATAATAAACTCAAAATCAAAATCTCAAGCTAGAGCAGAAAGGTTAATAATCAACGTCATTATTAAACCATGGACTTTGTTAATGGACCAAATAAGGATAATATTGGAGTTTTGACTAATACCAGACTTCATATATCCTAAAGTGATATAGTGTTGATGAAGAGAATATGCGTAAATTATTGTCATTATTGGTACCTTACATATGTTGTTACTAAAAAGATCTCTAAGCAATGAATTTGGCCAATAGTCATACCACTAGCTAAAGTGATATATGAACGTTAATTGAACTATTCATTATTAATCACTGACAAAATTCACGGCTTTGAGTCACTTAACTATATCTATGAACTTTTTGAAATATCGCATGATTTGATTAGTTTATAAAGTTTTGTAAATCAATTGAATTAATTAACATTTAATAAATGTTAATTATTAATGTATTTGATCTTGGGGGTATTGTAGTAAGTATGGTAGCTCTTGGAAAGTTTTTGGGTGCTATTAATAATTATTTGGACGTATATATAAACGTTATTTGTACATATATTGATATAAGATATCGATATATATTTAAACGGGCCTGAAATATAGTAATTATTTAAATGTGCTTTGTGATTTGTTTGGTAAATATAGGAGATCAAGTATGGTCAGCCATAAGGAGTAAGAAATAACCAAGATATTAGATATAGATGTAAATATAATTAAAGAGAGTAACATTTAAAAAGGGAAAGGTGGAAAGTCTTTTTTTCTTTATACAAATGCCAAGCTTGTAACAACTTGGATTTTAAAATAACATAAATAACTAATTAAAAAGGTCACTTCAGTAATTTTAAATAAAATTAAACTTTTACAAATGCTGAAATATGGAAAATCTAACTTTTCCATTGTGTTAATTAGATTTTTCTATCGAAAATCCATACATAAAATGTTGGAAATGGACACCAGATGAAGAAGATGTAGATCATTTATTGTAGCGTGCATTTTAATGAAAACAAGTCACAAACCTGGATGGACTGAGGGAGATTTTAGGATTTGTGCCTATATTAGAGAAGTCTGTCACCTTAGTTCACCCCATTCTTTATTCTTCTTCATTTTGTAGCCACAACTCAACCTAAACTCAAAACTCTATTCTTTATTTTTGAAATTGGGTACTTAGGAGGTAATAGAAAGTTGTACTATAAGTTATAGGTAGTATATTACATACTACAAGTCTACATAAATCCAGTGGTTCAAATCACTCATAACGCATGATTAAAACCTGTGAAATCATGGACTAAAGCCAGACCGTCGAATCACTAGGATAATGGTGCTAGAGCAAAACTTCTTTCTTTTTCTCCTTCTTCCTTAATTTAAAATCAAAATTCCCCAAATAGAATAGAATGTCAAATAGTAAAAGGATTTCTAATCCAAAAATTACCAAGTCAAATAGAAGAAGAAAGGCGATATTCAAGCCAAACCAAAGAAGGGAATTTGGAAGTTCTACCAAAAATTAACCAAAACTGCAAATTGAGAGTGTGATTATCTAAAAAATTGTCATATTGCTATTTATGCACTAATTTTCTTTATATATCAATTTAGTTTTTAAATATGGCTTAAAAACTGATTTGATGTTTTAAGTTGACAATTTATATGAATTGGAAAATTAGAAAACTCTAGATATCACTTCGGTAATAAAATTGATATAAATTGTGGGGAAGGTTGGTTTGGACTAATCTAGTATATGTATAATTTATCCTAGTCTTTATAGAAAAGATTAATGAAATAATTATATAACCATTAGAGATTAATATAGTTTAACTTTGTGAATATATTAATCATAGCATACTTATATGATTGAATTTTAATATTTACATTGGTAATGGATTATAATCAAATTAAATACATTTAAAAATCTTTGGAATATACTATATGATGTTAGTAAGTAAAAACAAATAACAGAATGAATCTACAATGAAATCTATATCGTATTTGATGTATGAAAATAAGATAGGATGAAAAAGTAATAAAAATGGACGATACTTGGAGCACTGGAATGCATGCTATAAATAAGGAGTCGACTAAGAAAAAAGTCCAATCGGCTGGTGAAATGGCACGAACCAAGCAAAGAAAGGAGTAGAGTTCGAATCAATGGGAAACGATGTTCTAATCGGCTGGAAAAGTAGACCACTGCTTGCTATAGACATCCAATCGACCAATGGCGTATTCCAGTTGATTGGAAACCATCATAAGGCTATGTTGAATTTGACCTAATGCAGTTAATTAGGAAGGTTTTGAGGACTTATTTCCCACTTCCTTAATGTTTCAGAGTTAATGTAGCTTCTAATGTTGTATAACGTGATACACAACATGGACGTGCAATTGTAATGCAATTTGTTGTGTTTATTAGTATTATTAGCACTATGGTTGCAAATTATAACTTAAAGACTACTGAGAAAATTGAGATATCTGTGTCGATAAGACTTACTTCGTATAAGTAGAATGTACTTATAGGGGAATTCGAATTGTTTATCGATCTTTATATGCTATTAGTTGATTAATATGGAGCTAGGACACATTTACTATCGAGATTGTATACCTAATGCTTCGGTAGGCAGTTTACCATCAAGTTGTATACTCAATGCATGCCATAGATGATTTTCCCTTGATAATGCTTAAATGTATAGTTAGATGGTTTATCATTGAGATATTTTACACAATATAGAGTAAGGTGGTACCATCAAGACCACTTAATGTATTAAGTTGTATAAGTGGTTTACCATCGAGACCATATACTTGATTTATTACCATGTCATCTAAATTTCTAGATGTTCAACCTTCGGGTGGGAATCCTTGTGGGCTATTATATAATTTTAAGCGCAATATAGGTTGTTGCCTTATATTTTCTCCATTGTCTAATTTGCTAGATTTAAACACATATATAAATACACATCCTTAGGTTGTGTAGATTATAAATAGTAATTTATTTTCCTTGTTGCACCAGGCCAATGATGATAGTTCCTACATACTAGAATATATTTGACCCCTTCTATTTTTCCCCTTTATACTTACTTATAGATTGATAGGATAGTAAGGTGTTGTGACAAGAGGAAGTAAGATATGTGAAGGAGGCGGCCATGCATTCTAAAGTTACTTTTTCTATAGTCATTCCTTATGTATCTTATTATGTTTGGGAGATTATTACTTATTGTATTTCCAATTGGATATTATCAGGATCTTGGTATAGTTGTGTTCTATATTGATCACTGTTGTTATAAAACAGAGATAATTTGGTTATTTTAGTTACTTATATTTTGTTCCTTCCACTTTGAGATTTTAAAATGTAGAGTGATTAGTATTTATATTTACCACTATACCATATGAATCAAAAAAATGATTTGTACTTCTTGGCACGTTACGATTTTAGAAGCCACTTTTAGACGTTAAATCATGTGCCTAGAATGTGGGTCGTAACATTTATATCAGGCTTAGATTTAGAATTCCTTTATGATTAGACGAATATTGAGAGAATGTACTTATATGTATGTATGTGTGTGTAAGTATAGAATGGATACATACATATGAAATTCTAGCAATACTTACTAATAACTAAGGAAAGTGCTAATGATTCTTGTTTAAGGATATGTGGAAATGAGCAATCAAACTGGATATGGTTCTGGTGAGGTAGCAATAGAGGTTCCAGGTGTGAACATTTTGGTTTGATTCCCTTGGTATCTTCAGGATAGAGGTCAGGATGAAATTTACTCTAATGGAGGACTCCTAGTTTAGGCACATGAGGTAATTCTCGTTCCTCTTCCAAATTGCATCGGTATTTCTAGATTTTGGGTGGAAATAATTAATTAGGAACTGAATTATTTTTAGAGTCTTGGGCATAGCTAAGGATTTGTGATAAAATATTTGCTTTGATGGGTGTAAAGGATGAGATGAAGAATAAGTTGGCATCATGGCACTTACAAGAGGAGGCCTGAACTAGTACAATATTGTCACTATAGAGATAGAAGAGACTAAGATTGCTTAAGTTGATTTTAAGAGTTGCTTTGAAGTTAAGTTTATATCAAATGAAAAATGGAGTGGGGATAGAGAAGTTCATTTATACGGAGTAGGAATACCATGGTTTCAAGGAGCTATTAATGTGTATAACTGACTAGCGACGTATAGCCTAGACCTTAAATACACTGGTGAGGAACACGACCAAATTTTCTAAGTGGTTGAACCCATCTTCAAGGGATATTTCTTTGAGCCATATACATTGTACCTACTTTTGAGAGCTTAGTTAAGATGGCATTGCTAAATTCAGTTGCTAAAAAAGAGCCTAAGAAGGTAGAGAAATGCAATTTAGCAGAATAAATGCAAGGGTGAAGTAATAGCTCAAGGCAGAATAAAAAAAGTCAAGATTTAAGTTTAGGAAGCACAATAAAGGGGACGTATGGTAAGTATAAGAGGATGAGTATTGCAAATATCAAATAATACAACTAAAACCAGCTCAAACATATGGAGAAGGAGTGTGTAACCTTGCATAAGACTTTTACTCGGATGGTTTAGCTTATGCACTTAAAGTTGTCCTTAGCTCAAGCATACGAAAGAAAGTTGTCATGGAAGGCGTGTTAACCCTTTTTTAAATTATCAAGTTCACTTTATTTGACATCAAAGAATTTGACTTATTTTTTAAAGTGAGCAAATAGATGAATTACATTTAAGAGCTAATATAGTCACATATCCTATTATAGTATCGAATCCTATTGGTTGATCAATCCATGAATCCATGATTTATAGGGGAATGAAGTTACATATTTTGGGTGTCAAATTTGATTGTGATGCTTTTCTATTGGGACTTTTTGGGTTTGGTTTAATTATGGGGATGTACTTGACATCTATGCATGGAGCAAAATTGGATTGTGATAAGAATATTGTCCACTTGGGTACTTATAGTGGATGTCGCTTTATTGTTTACAACGATCCCGAAATTTTTATTATGCCGAGTTATTTGTATTCCTTAGACCTTTCACATAATGAGTTAGCTTCTGTTCCTATAGTTTAGGACTTCTTAGATGTCTTTACCGAAGTTTCTTGTCTCCCACCTCATAGGGAGATCAATTTTGGATTTATTTAGAAAAGGATGCCAAACCAGTTGCATTACCACTTAGGATATGACACCTAGATAAAATACGAGCTTAGTAAACAAGTGAATGAAGTATTAGAGAAAGGTTTTACTCGAAACAGTATTCCAGAGTAAGTAGCACTTGTGGTCTTTTCTACTAAAGAAGATAGCTCTTTAAGGCTTTGCATCGACTATCGTGAACAAAATAAGCTAATGAAAAGGAATCACTATCCAGTACTACTTATTCATGACTTATTTAATTGGTTAGTCAAAGAAAGTATGTTTTATCAGGTGAATTGGCTATCGGGTTATATCAATTGCCTATAACCAAGGATAGTATTCAGAAAACCATTTTCTGTACACTTGATGGACTTTATGAGTGGTTAGTCATGCCGTTTGGACTGGTCAATGCACCAGCATATTTCATCAATCTTATGAGTCTGGTTCTCAATGGGTTCCTGAATAAATTGATAGTGGTATTTGTGGATGATATACTTGTTTATTTGAAAATGTATGAAGAGCACAAGCTACATTTAAGAGAAGTGCTCAAAACTCTATGTATGCATAAGTTGAAAGAAAGTTTTTCCAAATATCACTTTTGTCGCAAGGAGGTTTGCTTTCTTGATCAATTTTTTGAAAATGCATAGGGATCTTGTATAATATGGATTAGACGCGTATACAACTATGTGCAATACTAAGCAATAGTAACTGGCAAAGTAAATAAAACAATCACACTAGAGTTTTTATGTTTGTTTGGACCTCCTGTCCTATGTTCAGTTCGAAGCTCCCCTTCAGAATTTCCGCTAACCAAAATATCCTCTCTTCGCCTAAAGGAATAGGAAATACAATAAAGTTTCTGACTTGACAAACTTGTATTCCTTCAACATAGATTTTGAACTGACAGTAAAATACTTTCTATAATCTTCTTGGTGATTCAAGATGCGTGCTTCGTTGTTATTAGAAGTGTATTGAGTGATTCTTGAGTAAAGAGTATAATTTGAAAACAAGAATGATCAAGGGTGATCAAGAGAGATAATGTATCAAGAAAGTAAGTTGAGAAAGTTAATTTTATTTTTAAATGCCGATCTCTATTTATAGATATCAAAGAGTTCCATCGAAGAGTTGTAATCATTTAGAACAACCATTATTATTCCCAGAGATGCTCTTGAATGATCATAACTATTCGAAGTATCATTTCAGAAAACAGCAGTTACAGGGAAATCGGTTGAATGAGAATAAAAGGTCAATCTATTGAATATGAACACTGGAATACACAACAAATTCAAAAAAGTGAATGGACAATAAAATATGCTAGTTCAGTAGACTAGAAATATTTTCAGTCGATTGAAAATATTTCGACTAAATTATACAAAAACCTTTTTTATATAAACAACCTTATTTAAATTAATTAACTCCTTGAATTTTTAAATTCTTTGTATGGAGATATGTGTATGTGTGTAGTGAACTATCAAGGAGATTTTACAAGTATATCTAAGACCAAATATGACTTGATCATCCGCATTTCTTTGTATTTTAATACGTAAATGATCTGCTTCCTTTTCTCCTTGATTCTCCAATTCATGATCATCTGATACCTGCATAATATAATTTTTTAGATATATATGGAGATATGTTGTCATTATTAGAACATACAAATAGGGCTTTACCAATCTCCCCCGTTTTGATGATGACAACTATATAAACTGAGATAAGATAATTATTAACTCTCTCCCTCAATACGTGCTTCCCTAGTCACTATACTCTACCTATTTATCATAAAAAAGAATAGAATACAACAAATTTGAGATAAAAAAGAACAACGTAGGGGATATGATATGTGTATGAGATGCACATAAATGACATATAACAAATACCATGGAAACAAAATAGAACACTCAATAAATAAGCACATACAACATATGACAAAAAAACATATTAACAATAACATCAAACAACAAGAGCAAACATAACATATGTCATACATATTCAAACCAACACACACAAAACTACCATATAAGCACCACCAACAAGCATAAAAGTTCAAATATTACGAGTGAAACAAATAGTTTATCACTAAAACACAAACCAACACAAACAAACACAAGATAACCAATCCAATGCCATAAGCATGATTTAGTTTTTTGGTTCGGTGGAGGAGTAAGCTAGAGAAGGTGGCAAGAATATGAATATATTTTGTTACAAATATTCTCAAGAAAGCCCATTATGGTCTTTTCAAAGCTCTTTTATCATTTAATTAATTTAATTTGTTGTTTGAAGAGAATTTGTTGTTTATGAAGAATCATAGTTTAGGCTGAGACTCAAAGGCTCCAAAATGAAATCTCCCTATCACTATCGGAAGACCATGACACCTCTTTCTTAATTTCTTGGTGAGGGGATGAATACATTTAAGTTTATTTTTGAGATGAAGATTGAGCCAAATTATCTTGAACTTTGTAAGAGAGGTAAATGTTGTAAGGAATAACCGATTGTATTTGAGATATTAGTTTAATTAAGGAGATAGATTTTGGTCCATAACCATGGGTAAGATAAAATCTTGTACATTCTCCATGTTAATACCAAAGTGAATGAAGATTTATGTCAAGTAAGAAGCAAAGAACATTGTAGGAGCAGGCATGAAAGCTTTTGATCTCGTTGTGTATGGATCTCGTTGTGTATTAATTCTACCCGATTCAATTTCTTGTTAAAATAAATAACATATAAGACCGTGGAGTTGCTATCATACATTTCATTATAACTCCCAGTTGTAGGCAAGATGATGTGAATTATCATTTTGCTGATAATTCAAGCGTGGAAATGAAGGTTAATCGAAGTGTTATAAGTTTGGTCGGTACGAAATAGATAGCTAGTTGGTTTATAAGCAAATTCATCGTAATCGATGTCATCTAAATCATAACCCGAACGAGCACAACCTAATATTCTTCCCCAATCTTCTACAAACAACTTAATTTCAACTCCTAATACTTTGCTCCATAAAAGTCTTTCACATTATCAGGTACATAATAATTACCACACAGGTTTGCATAAATATCTATACCAAGAAAGGGTAGATTTTCACCTTTGATTAGCATCAATAAGCAATAGGATTTCATGCTCTCTTGCTATTTCTTCAATTCTAAAAGTTGAAAAATCTACCATTTTGTATAGAATATTTCCTGAAAAACCCTTACTTCATTCAGTTTATAGAAGTGTTTAACTGCAATTTTTCTATTTTTCATCCATATAGCCAATTATTCATCGGAGGTAAATTCAGGATGAGATGGAGTTGCAGATATTGAAGCTTTCCCTCTTTGTAATCGAAAATTTCTACTCTAAAGGCATTGATCTTTGAAAAGGTGAAGTTTTTGAAACTAGGATTTTGAATTTTGAAAGAGGAAAATTAAGACTGATGGTGAAAAGGCATGGCTATTCACATTTTAAAAAACCAGAAACTGTCAATTCAGTCGACTGGTAGAAAATTTGAGTCAACCGAATGCATAGAATTTGCATTCCAAAGAAGAAGGTGGAGTTTAGTCAATTAGATTAATAAGCAATAAGTCTTTTGAACTTCATATATTTAGTCGATTGGGAAAAATATTAGCTGACTAAACTAATGTTTTATTTAAGACAGAAAAAGTGTGGATTTAGTCGACTGTAAACATTTTATTTAGTCCACTTTGTAAATTTTATATAATATAAAATGTGTTTTAGTTGACTGGGCATTGTTTTCATTTTACTGAAAACTGTAAAAGTCAGGTAAATGAAAGTGCACATGGATCTCTTATAATATGGCTAATATGGCTTAGATGTGTTCAAATGTATGTTCAATACTAAGCAAGTAACTATAATAGTAGAGTAAAGTAAAGTAAATAAAATGATCACACCATAGTTATTATACTAGTTCGGACCTCCCGTCCTATGTCCAATCCAGAGGCGCCCCTTCGGAATTTCCATTAACCAATATACCCTCTCTTCGCTTGGAGGAATAAGCAAAGCAGTAGAGTTTCTGACTTGACAAACTTGTGTTCCTTCAACACATATTTTGACTAACGTACAGGGCTTCCTATAATCTCCTTGATGATTCAAAATGCGAGCTTAGGAAGTGTATTGAGTGTCTGGAGTAAAGAGTATAGTTTGAAAGCAAGAATATTCAAGAGTGCTCAAGAAAGATAAGAGATCAAGAAAGTAAGTTGAGAAAGTTTATATGACTTTTGAATGTTGATAACTATTTATAAGATATCAAATAGTTCCATCGAAGAGTTGTAATCATTCAGAATAGATATTACTATTTATAGGGATGCTCTTGAACGATCACAACTGTTCGAAATGTCATTTTAGAAAATAGCGGTTACAAGGTAATCGGTCGACTGAGAATAAAATGTCAATCTACTGAATATGAACACAAGAATACATAGCAAATTCAAAAAAGCGAATGGATAATAAAATATGCTAGTTAGTTGACTGGAAATATTTTTTTATTGACTGGCCATAGTCGACTGAATATATTTTTAGTCGATTGAGCTGTATAAAAATCTTTTTCTAAATAAACAACCATATTTAAATCTTTTTGCTCTTTTATTTTTGTAATTCTTTATATGCAGATATGTATGTGTGTTTGCACATGTGAACTATTAATGAGATTTTTAAAGTATATCTATGATCAAATACATATGCTTGGCATGATTTTCCTTGGCTTTTGATATAAAGATAATCCGCTTTCTTTTCTCATCATTCTATGATTCAAATTTTTTTGGGTACTTGAATAATATGACTTTCTAGATATGTACAAAGATGTAATTGTAATCATTAAAACATACAAATAGAGTTTTAAAGGTTTTTTCTATGCAAAGATTGTCAGTAGATCCAAGTAAAGACGCCTTAATCCAAGATGAGAACGTATTGACAAATTTGATAATGGTAAGAAGTTTCTTAGTTTGGCTATTTATTACAGAAAATTTATTAAAAACTTTGTTAAGCTGGTACGTTGTATGTTCATTTTATTAGAAAATTAGCTGACTTGGTAGTAAATGATTCGCATCGTTATAGGATGACTATTAATCCTAGTGGTGATAAAATGTATCAGATGTAAAGAGGGTATTTTATTAGCCGAGTATGAAGAGACATGTAACATAGTTTGTTTCAAAGTGTGTGACATGTCAGAGTATAGAATCAGAGTATAAAAAGCCTGGTGGATTATTGCATTCATTAGATTTTCCATAATGGATGCAAAAGGGGAAATGAGAGTGTTTGGGTCATTGTCCATCGATTTAACAAATGCTCTCATTTTTTTCTGATTAACATTATAAGGATAGTCGCATCTTTGGCGATCTTATAAATGTAGGAGGTAGTATTACAACTTGAAGTTTCTTCGAGTACTGTCAATGACGGAGATCAAGTTTTTACTAATGAATTTTTGGAAGATTCTTGATGTTTTTACGCAATGAACAAAATTTGGGTACAATATATCATCTATGGGCAGATGCATGGATTGAGCGGGTAAATCAGATGTTAGAAGATTTTTTGCGGATGTGCATATTGGACTTTTGAGGTTCTTGAGAAGAACACTTGCCGTCGGCAGAGTTCACTTATAATAACAGCTATTATGCGATTATTGGAATGACACCATCCAAGGCATTGTACAAAAAAACCAAGTAGATGTCTATCTTATTGATGGGACAATACACATAGGTTTATTCTTAGGTCATACATTGTTTGAGAAACTTTAGAGAAAGTGGATTGATCCGTAGGTAGATGAAGACTGTGCAAGACAGGTTGAATTCATTTGCTAACATGAGATGTGGGGAGTTGGTGTTCGTAGGAGACGTGTTATGAGATTAGGTAATTTTTGAAAGTTTGCATCGAAATTTATATTGTCTTTTTCGATTTTAGAGAGAGTAGAGAAATTATCATATATGGTGAAACTTCCTTAAAAGTATTGGGCATTCATGGTGTTTTCCACGTATCGCACTTGCGAAAATATTTGCAGGATTTAGCCATTGTGGTTGAGCCGAGTCAATTAAAAGAGGTACAAGTAGAGAGAGATTCATTTGACCATCATGCTCCTATTTGCATCAATGAGCATGGGACAAAGTAACTACGAAATAAGGTAGTTAAATAGGTTAGAGTCCACTACGAAAATGATCTAGCTTAGAGTATTTGTGAGCAAGAGGAGAAGATTAGAGCTTCCTATCCCTTGCACTTTTATATTACGTTTTCCCTATTTTGTTTACTTAGCTAAACTTAGAAATTGGATATGTGGAATGCTTTGTTATGCGACTTACGTTTTTCTATATGGCTTGATTTATTGTATATAACATAACATACATACAGAAATTATTAGTATATTTTTGGATGTTTTGAATCCATGCATATATGCTATGATCTTGTATTCATATAAGAGTTGCATTAATGGAGTTTACACATTTATCACATGCCATATTCGTGACATATGTTGATTTGATGGATGTGTATTACTTAATTGCACCTATTTTTCCATTGCTATATAATGTTATCAATATTCTGGTCATAGTTGGTATATGTATGTGTATCACATCTTATATTACAAGGAATGTTGGGAATTGAATATGTTTAATATGAATTGTTTGGATTTCTTTGATTGTGGTGTGGTGTGAGCGTATATCTTGCACATGCACGTGGTTGCTATTATATGGTTAAGTTTATGAGTTTTCTTTTCCATCTTTTAGGGATGAAATTTTTTTAAAAGGGGAGAACGTAACATCTAGATTTTTAATAAAAGTAAATAATCAATTAAAAATGACATTTTTATAATTCCACATACTGATTTTTTATAAATGAAGGAATTTGAGAAAGTTGACTTTTCCATTACATCTAGTAGATTTTCTATCCTAAATTCATATATAAACATAAAAAACAAGCATTAAATAAAGAAGATACTAATTGTTTACTATAGCATGCATTTCGAGGCAATAGAAATCGGAATGGGCAAAGGGTTTGCTTATATAAGAGAAGTTTGTAATCCTAATTCACTTCATAATCTTCTTCATTTTGTAACTGTCGCTTAATCTAAACTCAAAACTCCATTCTTTTTCAATTTCTTCTGCAATTCCAAATAAAGATTCTCCAAATAAAATAGCAAATTGAATAGAAAAAGGGAATCAAATACAAACATTAGCAAGACAAATAGAAGAGAAGAGATGCTAAATCAAATCAAACCAAAGAAGGGAATTCGAAAGTTCTACCAAAAATTAATCAAAGGAGCGAATTGAACTGAATAGGATTATCTATAAAATTGTTATTTGTTATATATGCATAAATTTACTTTTAAAATATATTTGTGTTTAGAAATATGACTTAAAATTTGATTTGATGTTTTAAGTTAGTAACATACATGAATTGGATAAATTGGAAAACCCTTGACAACCAGTTTTATTATTAAATTTCTATAAATTAGGAAGAGGGTTGATTTAGTTAATTTTTGACACATGTATAATTTATCCTGGGCTTTGTAGAAAAGATTGATGAAATAATTCCATAACCCTTGTAGATTAACATAGTTTAACTTTGAGAAAATATTAATCATAGTGTAGTTTATATAATTGAATTATAATATGTACATTGGAAATGATTTATAATCAAGTTGAATAATTTATAATCTTCAGAATGCACTATATGATGTTAGTAATTATGGATAAATAATATAATGAATCTATAATGAATTCTGCATCGAAATCGATGTCCAAAAATAAGGCAGGATGAATAGTAAGAAAACGACTGAAATAGTGAACTTTGTTGTCATGACCCGAAATTCAACGTTCGAGAATCGACATCAAATGCCTCACTTGTATTCAACTGCCGGAGATTCAAACGTCGAACTCCAGTTCGAATGGAGCTTATAACAACATTAGATGAATATAAACAGCAGAAACAAAATGAATATCATATATCACAACACAGATACAACATCACCACAATATTTGATTACAACAATTTAATCCCATTATCAAAGTGATATACACAAGATACAATAACAGGATGAAAACACCACAGCGGAACAATAACAGTGTCTTCAAATATTCCCAACATACTTCGACTTCGAGAAGATCCTTCAAAAAATCCAAGCACTTCAATAGGTTACCAAGGCCAAAAGCTTCCAAAATCTGATAGCTTCGAAAGACTTCTAAATGATTCCATGCTAGCTCCTAAAACACACGAATAACCTGCTTCTAGGCTGTCCGTGTGCAAATTGTGGTCACCCAGAATTTAGGAAGGGAACAATAAACTCCGGGTTAGTCATGGGACTGGTATGAGTAAACAAAAACATTGTTTATATAAAACAATTTTTAAAAGAAATCCGCTATGCTTTTGGAAAATGAAACTACCATAAGGCCTCCCGGCACACACACAATGCAATCGCACACTTGGGGAGATTTCTCTTTATGATAGTCAAATATGCTTGATACGAGAAAATTCTTCTGATATGATTATTAATGCATAGTGTGAAAACATTCCGAAAGTATAATATTAATCTTAGCCAGCATAGATACCATTATACTATGCCTACTATAACTACCATTTAAGAATGGCAGGTTATACAATTGAAATCGTAAAGGGCTCGTATTGAATGATTGGATTTCCATCAATGGTCAGGCTAAGGAACTTCCTTATCAAATGGAATGCCTCTGGAGGGACGTCCCCAAGAACCAAATCGGATTTCTGCCAACACAAGGCCGGGTTACCTCTGTAACTAGGTAACACTTGCAAGTATGCCATCCCTGGTTGTTACCGACCTTTATCCCAGGATTCACCAACAAATAGCAACAACCACAAAGTTAAATATCTGGGCTCTATACCATGATACCACCTCTTATCCAGAAGAAAATGGACATACCCTAGGGCCGTGACCCCTAAAAACCTTGCCGCAATATTCCTGTTTCGACCATTACCGGGTTGTGAGGTTCGACGAAGTCTCGTCCACAAAGCTACGCTTTTCACAAAAGCCATGCTTCGATCAACAAATGATCAGCAACACTCAGCATTCCATACTACGAAATTGGGAGTATATCACTAATAACCATCAACTACATAGCCTCTGAGCTTGTACGTCTCGGAGAAGGGTGTTAAGCTAAGAGAATAAATTCTCCGCCACCAACAGAAATGTATTTGAAAGAAATCGGCTTTATATACCAAGGTGTAGTGTCAGACATACAACCATACAAGTCTGTTCCGGGTTCGAACAGAACCAAAGGCACTTCCAAAGAAGCCCTTGCAATCCGAGCATCCACAATCTCGATCGTACTCCCCATCACATATGGAGATCTCTATACCGGAGCAACTCAGTGTAGAGTCATTCGACAGGTTATCCTATCGTTCTCGAAGACGGTGGTGAAGGTCTTCACCACCATTTTCAAATGCTATCCATTTCGTCATATCACTATTCAGAATGGGTTCTATGACACAAAGGTCCTCTTTCGGCTAAACCGAATAGTGAGCGCTCAATTTAAAAAAAACATGGATATATCAATCACAAAGATTCATCATTAAGATTCGACGTGGGTTTCGGATATCCAACTAGAATCCGACTCCCTGTCGCATCGAAATTCAATTGCCGTTTTGCGGGCCAATAGGTTTTCACATTCACACAGAAACAAATCACAAATATCACAGTTCAGCATAAAGCAATTCACATCACATGGATCACAATCACATATCAGAACATCAATCAATGCAAAGCATTTAACAATAATCAATCATCTATAATTAAGATGAATTAGTCGTATGATTATAATTAATTAATCACATAATTACATAAATTAACCTTAATTAATGATTAATTATTACTAATTTTAAATTAATTAATCCTTAATTAATTAAATCTTAATTATTAATCAATTAAATCCTTAATTATTAGTTAATTAAATCCTTGATTATTAATTAATTAAATCTTAATTACCTTCATTAATTAATTATCTTAATTAATTAATCTTTAATTATAAATTAATCAACTTAAATTAATAATTAAATACCCTTTAATTAATTATTCTTTAATTATTAAGTAATTATAAATCATTTATTATTTAATCATCATTAACAATATAAATTAATTTACTTTTAAGTTAAGTTAATAAGGTAAAACATTTAATTATTTCCTTAATTACTTTGTTAAGTTTTCATTTAAAACAAACGTTTGAAAATATAAGTTTAAAAATTCTTAACTTAATTAATTTAAAATATTTTATTTAAAAACCTTTAATTACATATTTCAACTTAACAACAATCATCAATTTGAAAAGAATAGTTTTAGAAATTAAGTTAACTTAGTTTGTTAAAGTTTTTTTAAAGATTGAAAATTGTGGTACCCGAGATCAACTTCGGGTGTTACCAAGAAAAATGCCTATTGACTTCGAGTTGTCCCCAAAACTAACCCCAACTTTTCGTTTTAGACTTAGATTTTTGTTTAAGTCTTTTTATACCCGGTGTTCATTCAAAAATACCCGAGATCCTCCTCGAGCCAGCACCCCGATCCCCCGAAGACCCCTTCGAGACATCTAGCTTTCCTTCCCTTTACAAGGCTACTGACACAGAACTGACACCTTGCATATGCATAAACGGAACGACCACCTTTGGTCGAAGCTTTGGCCATCATCAAGTCATCGACCACCTGACCAAACCTCCAGACCACCCAGAAACCATGAACTACGTCGAAGTCGCAAAAGAGTAACCTGACCCAACCTAAAATAAAAGTTCCATCAACCAATCTTCCTCGTGGCTCGTGCTTCCACCTCCGACCGTCATAGGTCATGTGACGCTTGCCAGAACAATGACAAACCCCTACGCTTCGAATTCCATCGGTGCAAACGGCTTCGGTCTATCGACGATGGTGCAGCGACACCTTTTTCGACCATGACCCAATATGGGTTTCAAACCCTAAATCTATTCCGACCTTCTCCCACAATGATCAGAAAATTTTCTTATCATTTTTCCTCGACTCGAACATCGCCCATCAACCTCTAGTAGCAATCCCCATACTTCATTTTGCTTTGATCACCGAGAAACATCAGAAAACCCTAAAATGATCAACCCAAGATTTCTCCCTGTTTATTAACTTAAAAATCCTAATTCCACTTTCAAAAATCATTGTTTTCGAAAACAGTTTGCATGATAAATTTAAAACCCGGAATTATGATGTTTGAATTTTCCATAGATATTGGGGCTTCCTATATTTTCTGCTTCCCAGAAAATAACTTTAATCAATTTTTTTAAAATTTATTTTTAGGATCTAATTCTTGATTCAACAAACAAGTTTTGTTTAGATTCAAATCCTTAAAGAAGAACAGAGGGAGAGATTTGAATTTTTGGAAATAGGTTTAAACTTTGTAAACCTGGAACATTGGCTTTTCTGCCTGTAACTGATATGCACACACAAGTATTTGTATATAATACGCATGCAAGCTTTTCTTACAACCATATACTTATCATTTATCAGAAGCATCAAAAGTTCAACCTAGATTCAAGCTGTTAAAATGGTGTTTACTCACCTGTTAGCCTGAAAACAGAAAGTAGAGCAAGGCTTGAAGTTATTTTGAATTTGAAATTTGAAAACTTGCTTTTGTTTTGATCTGGAATGCTTTATTTGAAATCTTGTTTGATGATTCTGAGTTAGATCTTAGTTGAGTTGAAATTTGTTAAATTGCTGAGTTGAAATCTTCACTTGTTTGACATTTGAAACTGCTTCTTGATTTACTGGATAGAGATGATCTTTTCTTGCTTGATTTCTGGTTTAAGATAGATTATAGCTTCAGATTGAATAGAGTCGAGTTTGTTTTGATAAATTTCCTGATTTGTTTTCTCAGTTTTGTTAAAGTCTTAAAAGTGATAAATGAAATGAGAAAGAAGAGATGAAATGGTTTATAAAATCTCATTTTCTATTTTTATGAATTTTCTCAAAAATAAAAGCAAAATATGACACTTGTAAATTTTAATGCTTCATTAGTTAACACTTGTTTTTCCTATTGATTTATTTATATATATATATATTTAAATTGTTTTTCCTATTTTAAAAAATACTTTTTCTATTATATATAAATTTAAAGAAGAAATGTTTTAAACTAATTTCACGTTATATTTATTATTTTAAATGCAAATTATTTTTCTAAGACATTTATTTAAATTTTGAATTCAAATTCAATTACAAATTTGAATTACAATTTATTTATATATGAATAAATCAATGCTAATTCTATTTGCCTTGAAAATTTTCAAATTAATTCCAAATTAAATTCCAGAAATTCAAATTAATTACTAATTTTAAATTGATAAAATTTGAGGATGTTACAGATTCCCTCTTTAAGAAAATTTCGTCCTCGAAATTTGAAAGAGAGAGAAAGACAAACAAAGAATATAAGAACACAGAAAAAGATAGAAAATGGCTTACCAGATTAAGCCGAAATATCCACTCTGCAACTAGGATAGGACTTCTACAGGCTATCCTCTGTTTCCCAAGTACAGTCATTTGGATCACCGCTCCATTGCACTTTGACCAGTTTTAAAACATTATTTCTCAATTGATTTTCATCACGATCTATAATCTTTATTGGTTCTCTCTTCACTGTCAGATTTGGTGTGATCTCCAAATCTTGTTGAGCGGCTTCTTCAATAATACAGTCTGAATCATGCATATATTTTTGAAGATGTGAAACGTGAAACACATCGTGTATGCCAGATAACCAGCTGGGTAGCTGCACTCAGTAAGCTAAAGGACCGATCCTCTCTAGAATAGGAAAGGGACCAATATAACGTGTGCCAGCTTACCATTTTTCCCAAATCTCAACACACCACGCATTGGAGACACTTTTAGGAATACAGAATCTCCAACCTGCAATTCCAAATCTCTTCTTATGCGGTCATAATAACTCTTCTAACGACGTTGAGCTGTTTTCAACTTCTTTCGAATAAATTCAACCTTTTAAGTGGCTTCCTTAATCATATCTGGTCCAAGGACGAGTCTATCACCTGACTCGATCCAACATGTAGGTGATCGACACGAACGACCATATAAAGCTTCGAAAGGAGCCATTTCAATACTAGCCTGATAGCTATTATTGTATGAGAATACAACCAGATGCAAATAAATTTCCCATGAACCGCCAAAGTCGAGAATACAAGCGTGCAAAAGGTCTTCTAATATTCGATTAATCCTTTTAGTCTGCCCATCAGACTGTGGGTGACAAGCAGTGCTGAAGTTCAGTTTGGTTTCCAATGCGGCTTGAAGTGCCTCCCAAAATCTACTAGCGAAGATCGAATCACGATCACTCACTATACTGCTAGGTATACCGTGGGGACGAACAATCTCTTTTATATATAATTCAGCTAAACTTGCTGCTGTTCGAGTAGATTTCACTGGTGTAAAGTGGGATGTCTTAGTTAGACGATCAACGATAACCCAAATCTCTTCATTCCCCTTCGAGTTCGAGGCAACCCGTCTATGAAATCCATAGACACTTGATCTCACTTCCACTTTGGCACCTCCAATGGTTGTAGTAAACCTGCCGTCTTCTTTTGATCACTTTTAATTTGATGATAGGTAGTACAATGACTCCATAAATAGATATATCCCTTTTCATTGTTTTCCACCAGAAAGTTCTTTTGATATCGCTACACATCTTATTAACTCCTGGATGGATACTAAGTTTAGATTTGTGACACTCGTCCAAAAGTTCACATTTCAGATCCGGGATGTCTGGGACATACATCTTGCCTTTCAGTCTTACAATTCTATTCATATCGACCTCAAAACTGGAATTTTCACCACGACGAATTCTCCTATAGATTTCTAGAAGAGACTTGTCTTCTTTTTGTTTATTGGCGATCTTGTTAAGAAGAGTAGGAGCGACAACAAGATGAGCAAGAATAGCGTGTTTCATACTCAAAGCATCGATAACTACATTGGCTTTTCCAGGCGTATATAGAATATCTAGGTTATATGACGTTAGAAATTCCAATCAACGTTGTTGTCTCAGATTTAAATCTTTTTGGGTGAAGAGATATTTCAGAGATTTGTGGTCCGTGAATAATTCGAATTTTTCACCTAAAACAAAGAGGGTTTGTTAAGTATAAATATGAAGTTAAACTTTTTAAATTCTTGGGAAAGCTGAGAGAAATTCTTACCCAAAAGATAGTGTCGTCAGATTTTCAAAGCAAAAATTACTGCTAAGAGTTCGAGATCATGGGTTGGGTAGTTTTTCTCATGCAGACGTAATTGTCTACTCGCGTTGGCAATTACTTTCCCATTCTGCATTAGCACCGCACCCAAACCATCACCACAAGCGTCGGTATAGACATATAAGCCTTGGTTCCCATTGATAATAGCGAGAAGAGGAGCAGTAGTCAATCTCCTCTTTAACTTTCGGAAAGCTTCATCACAATTCGGAGTCCAATCAAAGTTTGCATTCTTCATTGTTAGCTTAGTCGTTGGACTAGCTATCTTAGAAAAATATTGAACAAACTTCCGGTAATATCCTGCTAAACCCAGAAAACTTCGAACTTCTTTTGGGGTAGTGGGTCGCTTCCAGTCTGGAATAGCAGAAACTTTGCTAGGATCAGCAGAAATTCCTTCTACATTAGCAATGTGCCTGAGAAATCTGACTTCTTTAACTCAAAAATGGCATTTGGAAAATTTGGCGAACTGAATGTTCCTTCTCAATATCTCCAAAACAATTCTCAAATGCTCGGCGTGCTCCTCTTCGGTCTTGGAATAAATCATAATATCGTCAATAAACACAAGAACAAATTTGTTTAACACTTCTTGGAATACACGGTTCATTAAATCTACGAAGTATGCTGGAGCATTGGTCAGTCCGAAAGGCATGACTAACCATCCGTAGAAAGTGTCTGGACCCCTGAAAGCAGTCAAGTGAACACAGTCTTCGGCAGTTTGTAGCTGATGGAATCCTTAAGCTAGATCCATCTTTGAAAAGAATCGAGCACCATGCGGTTGATCAAACAGATCATCAATTCTAGGTAAAGGAAATTTGTTTTTGAGCGTTAGATATTGAGATCGCGGTAGTCCACATACAATCTCAAAGATCCGTCAGATTTAGCGATGAATACCACAGCTGAACCCCATTCGGAAACACTAGGACGTATCAATCCTTTCTCTAGCAAATCACGTGTTTGCTTGACAAATTCTATCCTTTCCCTAGGTGTCATCCTGCAACTTGCGTGAATGACAGGACGAGCATTGGGTACTAAGTCAATTCTGTATTCAATTTCTCTGTGTGGGGGTAATGATTTGACCTCTTCGAACACATCTGGAAATTCTCGGGCAATAGGTATGACTCCAGACTAGGTTCGAGATATCCCAAAGTATACATCAATTTATCTCTCTTAGAACTCGGATCCTCACAAGAGATTTCAATGAAATTCCCAAATTTGGTTCTGATCATAATTGTTCGATTATTACAATCTACTTTGGTTTCGTACTTCGTTAGCCAATCCATTCCGAGTAAGATTTCAAATTCATCAAAGTCAAGGATGAAAAGGTTGATAGGAAATCTATAACAAGAATACGAGATAGAAACATCTCTACATCGTAGACAATGATTTGCCGGACCACCAACTGGATTCTTTATGCAAATAGGCTCATCAACAAATTCAGGTTTAAGTTTTAATTCATTTATGGTTTGTTGGGAGATAAAGCTAGGTGTAGCGCCCGTGTCGAACAATACTCTAACAACTCTATCATAAACAATAAGATTACCTTCTAAGACTCCTTTTTCTTTATCCGCCTTTAAAGTTGAGGGATCATCTTTTATTGCGTACATTTTCGCTACTTGTGCTTGCTTCTTCTTCGGGCAATGTTTAGCTTCGTGACATGGCTTGTGACAATAAAAGCATCCCATAGTTCTTCAACTCATCTTCACAGGCTGATATTCCTTTACTTGTTTCTTTGGCTTCTTACAATCATTTGAATAATGGCCTTTCTCCTGATTACCCCTCTTCTCCTTGCCTTCATCCAGTTCCTTCCCTCCAAACTTCCTTTTCTTTCAATTTGGATTGCTTGAACTTCCCTTCACTTTTGGAATTTCCTGCATATCCAGAGTAGCATATCGATAACCCATATCGATCAAGTCCGAAAAGGATGCTTTTATGTAGTTAATCATCCTTTTATGGTACTTCTTATTCATTCCTCGAATGAATCTTTCATTCTTCTTCAAAGGTGTATTCACCAGCTTCGGACTAAAACGAGATAATTCATTGAATTTATTCAAACACTCCTCAAATGATAAACTTCCCTACTTCATGTCCATGAACTCTTGGTACATTCGAGAGATACTAGAAGATGGCATATATCGCTGCTCAAACACCTCTTTGAATTGACTCTAAGTAAACCCATCTTCCGGCTCATCCACTGTAACTGTCTCCCACCAAGCTAGAGCTTCCTCTTGGAGTTGGCAAGAAGCTACTAGTCGCATTTAATCGTCCTCCAACTTCAACCCTCTAAAAATTCTTTCGCATGATTGGATCTAAGCTTGGGCTTCGACAACAGATTCCTTGCTAATAAACGGCTTTCCGCCAAATCTGGAAAAACTTCTATATAGATCAGCCAGATTCGGCTGAGGTTGAGCAGGTATAGCTGTTGTTGCAGGGACTTGACCAGTTGTAGTTGTATTTCCACGTCCCCTACCTTGTCCTCTTCTTCTGCTCATTCTCACTATCTGTAAATAGTAAGAAAACTTAATTTAGGCATACAGACAAGATATCTTAGGGAATATCAACAGTTAAAGGAAAAAGACCAAGAAATTTTAGAGTTTCGGTCTCTCGGTTTATACTCATTCCAGGGTAAACTTCACCCTATCTCTAATGAGCCACCTAATATGTTATACTCCGTAGCTAAATTTCTTACCCAATCTTTAGCTCTGATACCACTTGTCACAGTCTAGGCTTTTCAACCATCAACAGCGGCCACTCTCGATTGATAGGCTTTTCAACCATCCTAGCTCCGCCGTGGCAGACAATGGTACCTTAGAGTTGCTTTACGGCCGGCCTCTCGACCTCCCTAACCGGTAAGCCAACCCCTCCCCGAGGACATGTAGGGGTAAGAGTCTCCCGTTCACCACCAAACGCGAAGCAAGAACCCCCTATCATGCTGAATTTGTAGCAAATGCGATCCATTCCATCGTATCACTATTCGAAATGGGTTATATGACACAAAGGTCCTCTCCCGGCTAAACCGAATAGTGACGCTCAATTTAAAAATACATGGATATATCAATCATAAAGATTCATCATTAAGGTTCGATGTGTGCTTTGGATATCCAACTAGAATCCGACTCCCTATCGCATTGAAATTTAATTGTCATTTTATGGGCCAATAGGTTTTCACATTCACACAGAAACAAATCACAAATATCACAGTTCAGCACAAAGCAATTCACATCACATGGATCACAATCACATATTAGAGACATCATTCAATGCAAAGCATTCAACAATAATCAATCATCTATAATTAAGATGAATTAGTCGTGTGATTATAATTAATTAATCATATAATTATTTTCATAAATTAACCTAAATTAATGATTAATTACTCTTAATTTTAAATTAATTAATCCTTAATTAATTATCTTAATAATTAGTCAATTAAATCCTTAATTATTAGTTAATTAAATCCTTAATTATTAATTAATTAAATATTAATTACCTTCATTAATTAATTATTCGTTAATTAATTACCTTAATTAATCTTTAATTATGAATTAATTAACTTAAATTAATAATTAATTACCCTTTAATTAATTATTCTTTAATTATTAAGTAATTATAAATCATTAATTATTTAATCATCATTAACAATATAAATTAATTTGCTTTTAAGTTAAGTTAATAAGGTAAAACATTTAATTATTTTCTTAATTACTTTGTTAAGTTTTTATTTAAAATAAACTTTTGAAAATATAAGTTTAAAACATTCTTAACTTAATTAATTTGAAATATTTTATTTAAAAACCTTTAATTACATATTTCAATTTAACAACAATCATCAATTTGAAAAGAATAGTTTTAGAAATTAAGTTAACTTAGATTGTTAAAGTTTTTATTTAAAAACTGGAAATTGTGGTACCTGAGATCAACTTCAGGTGTTACTCGAGAAAAATGCCTATTGACTTCGAGTTGTCCCCAAAACTAACCCCAACTTTTCATTTTAGACTTAGATTTTTGTTTAAGTCTTTTTATACCCGGCGTTCATTCAAAAATACCCGAGATCCTCCTCGAGCCAGCACCCTGATCCCCCGAAGACCCCTTCGAGACATCCACCTTCCGTCCCTTTACAAGGCCACTGACACAAAACTGGCACCATGCACATGCACAAATGGAACGACCACCTCTGGTCTAAGCTCCGACCATCATCAAGTCATCAACCACTTGACCAAACCTCCAGACCACCCAAAAACCATGAACTACGTCGAAGTCGCAAAAGAGTAACCTGACCCAACCCGAAACAAAGGTTCGATCAATCAATCTTCCTCGTGCTTCCACCTCCAACCGTCAGAGGTCACACGACGCCGGCCAGAACAACGACGAACCCCTACGCTTCGAATTCCACCAGCGCCAACAGCTCCGGTCCATCGACGATGATGCGGTGACACCTTTTTCGACCATGACCCAATATGGGTTTCAAACCCTAAATCGATTCCAACCTTCTCCCATGATGATCAGAAAATTTTCTTATCATTTTCCTCGACTCGAACATCGCCCAGCTACCTCCAGTAGCAATCCCCATACTTCATTTTGCTCTGATCACCGAGAAACATCAAAAAAACCCAAAATGATCAACCCAAGATTTCTCCCTGTTTATTAACTTAAAATCCTGATTCCGCATTCAAAAATCATTGTTTTCGAAAACATTTTGCATGATAAATTTAGAAACCGGAATTATGATGTTTGAATTTTCCATAGATATTGGGGTTTCCTGTATTTTCTGCTTTCCAAAAAATAACTTTAATCAATTTTTCAAAAATTTATTTTTAGGATCTAAATCTTGATTCAACAAACAAGTTTTGTTTAGATTCAAATCCTTAAAGAAGAACAGAGGGAGAGATTTGAATTTTTAGAAATATGTTTAAACTTTGTAATCCTGGAACATAGGCTTTTCTGCCTGTAACTGATATGCACACACAAGTATCTGTATATAATATACATGTAAGCTTTTTTTACAACCATATACTTATCATTTATCACAAGCATCAAAAGTTCAACCCACATTCAAGCTGTTAAAATGGTGTTTACTCACCTGTTAGCCTGAAAACAGAAAGTAGAGCAAGGCTAGAAGTTATTATGAATTTGAAATCTGAAAAATTGCTTTTGTTTTGATCTGGAATGCTTTGTTTGAAATCTTGATTGACGATTCTAAGTTAGATCTTAGGTGAGTTGAAATTTATTAAGTTGCTGAGTTGAAATCTTCACTTGTTTGACATTTGAAACTGCTTCTTGATTTACTGGATAGGGATGATCTCTGTTTGCTTAATTTCTGGATTAAGATAGATTATAGCTTTAGATTGAATAGAGTTGAGTTTGTTTTGATAAATTTCCTGATTTGTTTTCTCAGATTTGTTAAAGTCTTGAAAGTGATAAAAGAAATGAGAAAGAAGAGATGAAATGGTTTTAAAATCTCATTTTCTATTTTTATGAATTTTCTCAAAAATAAAAGCAAAATATGACACTTGTAAATTTTGATGCTCCATTAATTAACACTTGTTAATTTAGGTGCTAATAATTGAAACTTGTTAATTAAAATGTTACTAGCCTTACATGTGTCCTTTGAATGAGAAAAATGATTTATATATATATTTTTAAATTATTTTTCCTATTTTATAAAATACTTTTCCTATTATATACAAATTTAAAGAAGAAATGTTTTAAACTAATTTCACATTATATTTATTGTTTTAAATGCAAATTATTTTTCTAAGACATTTATTTAAAATTTAAAATTCAAATTCAATTACAAATTTACAATCTGTTTATATATGAATAAATCAATACTGATTCTATTTACCTTGAAAATTTTCAAGTTAGTTCCAAATTAAATTCCAGAAATTCAAATTAATTACTAATTTTAAATTGATAAAATTTGGGGATGTTACATTTGTAGTGTTGGAACACATGTTACAAGCAAGGAGACGACAAGGAAAAAAATTCTAGTCGACTAGTGAAAAGGAGAAAATAATTTAGAGGAAGGAGCGAAGTTCTAGTGATAAGAAACGATGTTCTAATCTATAGAAAAAGAAAACTAGTGAATCTTACAGGCATCCAATCAACTAGAAAATGGTTCAATCAACTAGAACCAATTGACTACTAACATTTTCCCATCGACTAGAAATCTGCATTAGTCTAGCTTGAAACTGGACCTAGTGCAGGCCTACTAGGAATGTTTTGAACATGATATTCAGCATGGAGATGCGACGTATCACAATTAGTTCCATTTATTGTTATTGTTAGTTCCACGGTTGCATATTTTACCATGCGGACTATCGGGAGACTAGGGATATCCATGTTAGTAAGATTTACATTGTTTGAGTGGATGTACCTGCAGGGAATTCGAATTGCCTATCAATCCTTATATGTTATTAGTTGAATGATACGAAGCATATGATATATTTACAATCGAGCTTATACACTTGATGCTTTGATAGGTAATTTACCATTGAGATTGTATACTAGGTGTATGTCTTAGGTGGTTTACCTTTGAGATTGTTTATTCAATGCATATTTAGATGGTTTACCTTTGATATTGTTTACTCAATTTAGAGTTAAGTGGTGCACAGTCAGGAATATAAACTCCATGTCTTATGTTGTATAAGTTGTTTAACATCGAGACTGTATACTCAACGTATTATAGGTCTAACTAGTTTCTGGATGTTCAAGCTTTGAGTAGGAAACCATGAGAGCTATTATTGGATTCATGGTGTATTATATCCCTTATATTATGTCTATTAGCTAATTTCTAGATGTGTACACACATACAAGTATACACCCTTAAGTTGTGTAGATTATAAATGATAATTTATCTCTCTATTAGCACCATGCCACTAGTGGTACTTCTTACTCGTCAGACTATGTCTGACCCCCTCTATTTTTCCCTCTTTATACCTACTTATAGGTTGACATGATAATAGTGCAGTGTGACAAGTGGGAGAAAGATATGTTAAGGAGGTCACCATGCGCTCTAAGGTTAATTTATCTATAGTCATTCCTTATGTAAATTATCATATTCGTCGACCTATTACTTATTATATTTCCATTCGGATATTATCGAGAAGTTGTTTAGTTGTTTCAAACAGAGATGATTTGGTTATTCACATACCTATATTTTGTTCCTTTCGTTGCGAGATCTGAAAGTGTAGGATGTTTAAAATTTAAATTTATTTTTATACCATATAAATCAAAATATAACAATCCATACTTCTTGGTGTGAAGTGAGTTCGAATGATAATTTTTGGTGTTGAATTAGTGTATTTGGAAGTGTGAGTTGTTACAAAACCTTCCACATTCATTCACTTGAATTTTCACTTCTTGCTCATCTCTTCCTTGACTGCTATCATCTTGGGCCCCCAGCCCATACCTATTTTCCACCCAATAACATTACATTAAATTAAAGTAGTTCATTCGATCTTAGCAAGATCCAGTGGTGGTTCAAGGAATCTAGGATATTATTCATGAACCGAGTTGTTGAATGGGTATAGATCTATACAGGTAGTATCTAATGCTCACATATGTCAACCCAAATATACAAACATGTATTGCCATTTACGTAAATAATTTCGTTCACTAATCAGGATTTAAATTTAAGTTTATTTGTTTAAAACTGTAAAATAAACTATAAACCAAATTTATTTTTTATTTTTTATTATGTACGTAGTATTATAATAGACCATTATATATTTTAATAATATCAAATTAGTTTTAATATATAATACATAATTAAATCCATATTTATAATTTTATTAAAATTATAATTTAAAAAATGTTACATTTAAATTATAAATTAAATATATAAATGATTTATATTCTATTTTATTTAAATGTTTGAATCTAAGATATTTTGAAATGGTCCTTTTTTTAAATTTAAATTTATTATATTCTTGACTTGGTCAAAATTAATGAATTACGAAAACTCTATGTGTATATGTATAATTCAAATGCATACATTCTACTTAGTCAACCATTTTAAATGTATGTTCAATTTTAACTATATTTATTTATTTTTGAATTTAGACATATATATAATAAATAAAATGGCAATATATAATATATACATGTGTGTGTGTCTAAGCCATATATATGGTACTATTAATATGTATATACATACTATATACATATATTATAGTATATTTAAACATATGTGTACACTTAGCTGTTTATATCTAATATGCATATAAATTTATCATATGTTTAAGTGAGTATGATATACATGTTTATATGCAATAGATATAATCCCAATATCCATATGTTTGTGTATGGATATATGTTTGTGTATAATGTTATCATGTCATAATTCCTTTACAATCATACATATGTATTCCTTTGCATTTTACACCATATATGTCTATGTGATATTTCCCATACTTAAAGGTGATAAAACAACACTCCTATTAATTATACAATTGTCACATTTATGATCTATTAATTTATACTCCATAAATAATAGTAAAGCCACTCAGATACCTAAATGATAAAACATAATACTCATCACTAAATTTCACACACTCACATAGATATATACATACACATACACACATCACTTATAATATATTTTTCGCGTGATGTATATTTTATGTTATCATTTTATGTTACATGTATGTATGTATATGTATATGTATATATATGATATGTTCAAAATAATTATTTGACAAACTTAATTAACAAGATTAATTTTACAAATATAAAATATATAAAAAAAATATGACTTTACTTTGACATATATAGATTGGATCTAATGTTAGTTAATATATTTTATAGGCTCATTAAGATCCAAATATGGGATTCTTTTTGAAATTTACCCATTTCACCCACAGTTAACAAGCCAAGTCCCATAAACGGTAGTATCGATTGCATTAGTAAGAAAATTGGATAAACGTTGAAGTATTATTATTGGGATTGTTTAATACCGGTCCATAAATTTTTGGGAAAGGTGCTTTAGTTAAAATGAAAAAAAATACCTTCAACCAGAGTGACTCTTATCTTTGAGTGGGATGAATAAGATTAGTGATCGTAGATCCTGGATTGCGTCTATCAAAATGGCATAACCCGATGACTGTATAGAGATGAGGTGTTCTGAAAACATGATGCTCCATGGAAACAAGTTGAGTAACAGAAAGTTCTATTTAGGATAATGTTTAGTCGCTTATTTTTTATCAAAGCACTTTTGGTATTCACAAGAGAACTTTGGATATAAAGTCTTATCCAGGATTTTTCACAAGCAATTTTTCGATAATGTTGGATCTCAAAATGATAAATGAATAAATGCTAGACTCAAAGATAATCGAGTATGAAGCATAACTAGAAGAAAGGTGGAGTAATATGGTCATGGATGGATCAATATCGATCAATCATTTTCCTCATTTTTGCCTCCATTCTTAATTAACAATTGGAACATAGTCAAGGACCTCCAGCTCAACTAGTTAGAGGTATGATGCTTTAGATAAATGTTCTAGAGGTCATGGATTCGAACTCGTGAGACATTATGATGAGTGCTCTAGTTGAATAAGTATCAGTCTTGTTATTAAAAAATAATTAACATATGGAACATCAGGCTAAGATGTGTTAAGGAAGGATCAATATATTAAGCAGACTATATCGTAAAAGTAAAAGTGAAAAATCAAATTAATGATTTTTACCTTGTTCTCCCATAATTTTCATGGACTTGAATGCATGACGAATTATAATGGACCAGCAATGCGATATGATGACTAAGGCCCAATAACAGCTAATTACAACTATAAATACTTGTCTACATGCAATATAAAAGGGATCTTGGCAAATTTCTCTTACAAGTCTTTGGGGATGTGCTACCATTATAGTTTCCAACTAAATTACATGAGTGCAATAGAAATTTCTTTTGGATCTAGTATGTAGTCAACAATATAATAACATTAAAGTGGATATAGGTATAGATAAACAACTATAAACCTCTTTGTCTGGTTCTTTTCTTTTCTTTTTCTTTATATTTTAACATTATTTTTGTAACAAACCGTGATTTTAACTATTTTAAACTATTAAATTTAAAATGATTTTTGAATTAAAATGGTTAGAAATAAAATTTAATGATTTATTAATGTAATTTATTGGATGTGAACTTAGATAAAAATTTAAATAATAATATTCGACATAAGGAAAAAAATGATTAACTAATTATATATATTGAAATATTAATTTTCATAAGTCGAATAAATAATTTTTTTGATATTGGGAAATATATGGACATATATTACTGGGAGCTATATTAAATTTTCAAAACGCTAATTTCTGAATAAGGAAAAAATATATAAATATGTATATGTGTATGTGTATATGTAAATATATGTATATATACATACATGTATAAACTTCATAATGGAAAGTTTCAAACTTATGACTATAAATATAGGTAAATGTTAATAAAATATAGTGCATATCGAAGTATATATATATATATATATATATATATATATATATATATATATTTCTATGTAAATATGTGTATATCTAAATGTTTATATGAATATGTAAATATGTAAATATATATATATATGTGTGTGTGTGTCTATATACATGTATATGTAAAATATGATAAAATGAATATGTATATATCCAAAGGTAATAGGTAAAAATGTTAAAATGGATATGTAAATAGTGAATATATATATATATATATATATATATATATATATTGTAAAAATAGTGTATATGTAAATATGTATATATCTAAATGTAAATATGTAAGTATGTATATATGTATATGGTAAACATATGTATATGGTAAACATATGTATATGAGAGTGTGTATATATATGTGTATGTATACATATGAAGCATCATGACGAAAAGCTTCAAAACAAGCACACAATATTTCAAATCAAGCTTATAAAAAAATCAAATCAACCATAAAATATCAAATCACCTAAAAGTCAAATCAAGCCCATAATTAATCAAATCAGTCCGCATTCAAAGAACATAAAATAAAATAAAATAAAAATGTGAAAGGTAAAGCCTGTACATGCAACTTCAGCCACCCTATGGGTACGCTAACCACCCTAGCATTTGCACTGTACACCTTTCATTCTTATATGTGTGTGTGTGTGTGTGTGTGTGTGTGTGTCGCCGGGCTTGTTCTTGTTCATTCTTATATATATAAAAAGACCTGTCAAGTAAATTAAAGAAAAAAGAAAAAGCTTGAAGAAAAAGATAAGCAACAGTTATTCATCTCTGTTAAAATAGGTGAGTAAACAACTTTATATAATTTACAGGTATACATACATAATACTGTTGGTTTGAAAAAAATCTTGATCCGTGTAAAGTGGGTATGGGTTTATTAAGAGAATATATATGTGTGTTAAACATGAATAGCTCCACCCATACTCAAGAATATTGTGTTTCTTCTTCATAAGGTTCTATGTTCATGTTTTGATAATAACAGTTAAACTTTTTAACTTTAAAAATCATTATCTCTACATCTACTTAGTTTTAAATCGTGATTCCAAAACGAAAGTCATTTGTTTTTTAGTATAGAGTATTTTAAAATTTATTTCATTCGATTTCATCGAGCACAGGGCGAGAAACTCTCATATAACAGCATGTGGTCAGGTTATGGACGAGTTTCAACTATTATAATTTAAATAATAGATCATATAGTTGGGATTGTGATTTAAAACTTGATTTTTAAGAATGGTTCGGGAATTTATGTTCTGTAGATGGAGAATTTAAGGGTTGAACTGATTTGGGGGTAATGCCAAATTTCGGTGATCCATGTGATTTCAGATCATGTTGTTTGGCGTAGAGGAGAAGTAGACGATGAGCATGAAGGAAAAATAGAGCGATGATTTTTAATAGCTTGTTTGGACCAGGAGAAGTTGAATTAGGGTTTTAATGTGTTTATTTGGGTCTTTGTGAGTGTGATAATGGCAAAGACGTGAGAGAAGCAGAAATGGGCACATATAGGGAGAATGGTAGCGCAAGGGATGGTGATGACATGGGCGATTTCTGGTGGTAGGTAGCAGGATGCAGTGATATGATGTGGCATTGATGTGCTCGGCTTTGGTTCAGTTTTGGGAAGAAGTTATAAAATTCGAACTGTAGTCTTGTTGTGGTTTCATGTGGGTGGTCGTGTTGAAGGGGTCGTGGTTGACGTGTGAGGATGGAGGGCAGCGATTTGTATGGGTCAGAGGCAGCGTGTACGTGCACAGTGGTGTGCACAGATTCATGCACATTCTTGTTCGTTCAAATGAAAATGAGAAACTGGAGAATTTGGAAGAAAGGAGGAGAAGGGGATGGGCCGTTGGGTTTGTACTGGGCCGAGTTGGTTTAGATGGTTTAGGTTTCTTTTTAAAGCTAATTGAATTAAATATTTATATTTAAAAATCTATAAAATAAAAATACTATTACTTCTTCATCTTATATCCAATTGACACGTAGATTTTTGCTTCAGACCCTATCGCACGATATGATCACCTGAACTAATATGGTTAAGTTTTCTGCAATTTAAAATTTAAGGATTAGTGACGTTTGAAATTGAATAAATAAGTAATTTCCTATTAATTAATTTTATGTTAATTAATAAATAAAATTTAAGGACTGTTTAATTTTAATTAACCAATAATAAAACATTTTATAAATTTCTTTAATTTATAGTAATCTGGTTTCTAAAATATAATTTGACCCAGTTAATTGAAACTAATTCAATTCTAATTTGTAAATTTATTTCATATTAATTATTAATCATTGATTGAAGTTAGCTATCTATACTTTGACTTTTATTTAGATATTGATTTCAATTACTGTGACGACCCGCCTTTCATTCCACAGAAAGACGCATCATTCTTAAGAAAGAAAGAGGTAGAAATAGAATAGATAGAAGAAAAGAACTCAACAACATCAGAATCTCACAGCGGAATGAAACAAAATATAATATAACATAACTATTACATAGTCTATTACATATCAGAGTTATTTAGATACAACAACACAAGATAGACAGTTATTTAAGTCTGCCTATTATACAACTCAAATACAACACATAAATCACAGAGATACATCACAGCGAAACACCAAATAACTACAAGCGCTGAAGCCTCCTGCTCCATAACTCCTCCAGTATTCGTCAAAGCAGACCTGAATCCCTGGGCTACTCGTAAAAATTTGAGTACCCAAGAGTTTAAGAAAAACAGAATAAACTCCGAGTCAGACATGGGTCTGGTGTGAGTAAACGGGTTAAAGTTGCTTAACTTTTTGAAAATCCTTTGAAAACAAAAGGTATTACGTAAGATTCCCCACACATAAACATGGGTAAGTTTTTACCTTACGCTAACCAAAACATTTGATAGGAAATCCAGTGATATTATAATAGTGTCTAGGGTTTTCAAGTAAATAGAAAATAGCTGAAATTGTTACATTCATTAAATTCCAGCTACTAGCCACAAAAGTGGGTAATACAATCAAAACCGTAGAGGCACGTAGGAAGAATCGGTTTGCATCAATGGTAGGGCTACTGAGGTACTGCCCATCACAGTACGTGGCCAAGATCACCTACCGAGGAGTACGCCCGCTCCCCTGCAACACAAAGTCGGGACCATTCCTTACTGAACAGTCCCGAACAAGACCACCCCGGCGATTCTAGCTAGCAATCGCCTCACACAGCCGAAATAAAAAGGGACATCTAGACAAGGGTAAATCTCGTCCTACTTGGGCATGACCCACTCAGCCTTGCCGCACCTCCCCTGTTTTAGCCATTCCCGGTTGATGAGGCTTGAGGCTGCGATTACCTTATAGAAGACCTCTATCTTAGAATGCTCATCGTCCACCTGACGATGTTCTGAAAGCATTCAATCCATACAAGTTCGTTCCGGGTTCGAACGAAACCGAAGGCATTATCTCATTATACTCATTTTGGAATCACCGTGAGAGTTAACGACAACAACCCTTGCATTCCAAAAACTCCATCTCGAACCTGAAAGTACTATCTCCGTTATACTCATATTGGAATCGCCCTCAGAGTTCTTAACGATAGACAGTTCTTACACTTCGAGTCTTCAACTCGATCTTCACTTGAATTCACGGCCTAATGTTTAACTTGGATCGATGTGGTTTTCGGATAATCAAATTTGATACCCAATCCCGGTCTCATCGAACCAAACATGTCTTAAAGGCCAAGTTGTTTATAGGTTTAAACAATTCAATTCAATACAATACAATGCTTTGAAATCACACAGCATTAACATAGATAAATACCACACATTTATCATTGATATAACCAATATCATATCACAGAATGTCACAACACGTATCATCAATAGATATCAATCCAATAGATATCATCCAATTCAGACATTCAACAACCAATCATCCATAAGCAAGCATTATCAATTCATATCATAATTAATTTAATTTCTTAAATTAATTCCTTAGGAATCCACCCTTAAATCTTGCTTATACAATCATTAATTAATTACTAACCTTAATTAATTTATCACTCCTTGATTAACTTAATTAATCAATTAATCAATCCTCAATCCCAGATTAATTATCCTTTAATCATCAATTAATAAACCTTAATTATTAATTAATTTCTTTTAATACAAAGTAATTAATCCTTAATTACTTTCATAATAAATTAATTAACTTTTAATTAACTGATTAATTATCCATCAACTATCGATTAATAACCTTAATTATTAATCAATATCTCTTAATACAAATTAATTAATTCATAATTACTTTTATAATTAATTAATTAATTATTAATTATTAATTAACCATATAATTATCTCTTAATTATTAATTAATAAACCTAATTATCAATTATTAATTAAGAACATAATTACAGATTACTTACTCCTTAATCACTAGTTAATTAATCATTTAATTAACCCTTAATTAACTGTTAACCCATCCTTAATTAACAGATAATCAATCCTTAATTACCATTTGATTTATCCTTAATCATAATTGATTAATCAATTAATTACCATTTAACAACTTCTTAATTAATCCTTAATCACTGATTAATTATTATCTAATTATTAATCAATAAAACTATAATTATTAACTAATAAAATTTAATTACAAGTTAAACATTCCTTAAATACTAATTAAGTAACCTTTATTACATAATTAACAACTTATTAATTATTCAACTAATAATTCTTAACCACTTGATTAATTTAAATTTAATTACACTTAATTACTTGATTAATGAATCCTTAATCATTAATTAATAATCTAGTTAATGATCTTTAAATAACCATTTAATTAATCTTAAGTTAATTAACCTTTAATTCTTAACCATTTATTAACCAAGTAAATCATTTTACTTAATTAGTTTCCTAATTAATACTTTATTTTTAACTAATTAATTAAACTTACTTCTTCAAATTAACTCAATCAAAATTAGTATATTTAAAACCTTAATTAAGATAAACATTTACCTTATAAAATGCTTTAATTGACTTAACACATTTACAATCTTTACTATACATCTATCCCTATTTAATTAAATTTTAAATTAAGTTTAAGCTAAAACAATATTTTAGCTTGATAATTTAAAGTTATCAAACACAACTCAAAATAACCTAAATATTTATCTATTTATAGTTTGAACTAATTTCAATTTGAATTTAAAACTTGTCCTTATATAAACCATTAAAATTACTTTCAAAACTCGTTTACGAAATCATTTAAACTTTCTAAACAATGTTTAAATTTAACAAAACTTCAAAACTTCTTAAAATATGTTAAATAAAACATTATTAAATACATCAAGTAATTTATATAAAGTTTTTAACAAATTTAAATTTCTAAATTTCAAAAACAAGTTTTAAACCCTTTTTAAAATCTTTTAAAAACTGTTTTAGTTTACACCTTCAGGCCAAACCCGTTATTTACTCTGGTAAATCCCGAATTTCTTCCTTCCACCCCTTTTTTCCAAAACTTTGATTAAATTTTAAGTATTCAAAAACAACAGGTTTCCCAAACCAACACACCCGAGAACATCACGAGTTTCCCCATGCCAAACTCGAATGCTACTTCGAGAATCCCCAACGCCAAACTAGCCGACACTTAACCACCGCCTTGTGCACATGCACGCCACCGTTGGTCACCACCAACCAACGTCACCGCCTCCAGCAACTCTCTCGACACTTCGGCATCCAAAATCGACCACTAAAACAAACATACTCTCCGCAAAACGAATTTGGGTATTACTGCAGAACCAAACCCAAAACGACCTCACACAAACCCCCTTCGACCACCTAACTCCGGTCACCAGAAGTTTCACGGTGCCGACCATCCCCTGCCAAGCCTATATGCTACCTCCAGCCAAAATTCCAAAGCAATCGATGCAATGGTGCTTACGGAAAAAAAATCAAACTCCAACCCAACAAAAACTAGGGTTTAAAACCAATATCCGGCCATCGCCGTCGCCACCGCCCCTTACAGTCACGACTACTATTTTTCCCTAAAACTCTATGACCTCCTCCACCTACAGTAGCAACCCCGACCCACCAAATTGATCCATCCTCCAGAAATCACCTAAATTCAACCATCCAGTAAAACCCAAATTCCAAACTCAATCCTATTTTTAAAATCTGGATTTTTGTGCTAAAAATCATAATTTTGAATGGTGATTCAATATATAAACATGAATCAATAAAATTCAAAATTTTATAAGTTTTCACTGCATATTTCTTATTTTCAGTAAAATTCTAAACTTATCTTGCTCAATCATATTTTCTAAAACTAGATTAATTCGAAACTTATCTAGTTTGTTTTAAATCCAAAGTTTCAAAGTTTTTATATAAAAAGCTTGAATTTTGTTTATCTATAAGAACTCTGTGATCAAGTATGAACAGAGAAACTTAATTTCAAAATGCAGATCCTATTGCATTCCTTCTTCCAGATGCAGGCATCATCAAAATGAAACTTCCTTTTTAATTTTTCTTCTTCATATTTTACGATTTAAATCTTGCTGTTTGAACAACCTATGCTTGAACATCTCAACAAGAAATCTAACTAGAGAAGTAACAAACTGGATTTGTATTTATTTTACACACTGCAGTTTTCAAAACAAAAAGAAATTAACATGCACATTTAATAACACATTCCTAAATATATGCAGCATCATCACAAACAAACTTCATTATCATAGAAATTATTTAAACAACAATTTATTAACCTACTTGAAATTTTAAATTAGTTGTTTACTCACCTCATTTTGACTTTGCACGGAAATTTGATCTGGATGGAAACCCCTTTTTAAAATTTAAAAACTGTTGTTGATGACTCCTGAAACTTTGATTTCTTTAAAAGTGGAACCATGGTGGTGCTCAAAGCTTTTGAAAATAGATTGCATTGAAGCTTTAAACTGGTTGGCATGTTGCATTTTAAAGTTTGATCTCAGGTATGCAGTTGAAACTTGCTACATGCATGATAAAAAAAAACTGCAGATTTTACTTTGAGGGTTTGGGTGAAATTTGCTACAGATTTTGATTTCCTGGTTTCAGATTTTTTTTCTTGAACATGAGGATTTGAATAGGTTTCAGGTTTTGATAAAATCAGCATGGGGTTTGTAAATGAAGGGTTTGAGGAGATGTACATTTCTGTTTCAGGCTTGAGAAGGAATTTCAGGGTTTGTTTGGATTTGGGAAGAAAATTAACTACAGTTTTTTTTTAATTTCTGTTTTCAGATTGAACTTGAGGAATGGCCATGGATTCTTGTTGTATTCAAAGAAAAAGAAGAAAGAAGATAATAGGATTTTATAAAAAATGAATTTTAAGGTTAAATAAAATTTAAAGAAAGGAAAAAGAAAATTAAGAAAAAGAAGACACTTGTTATCTTTGTTACATTTGTCATAACCCAAGCTTAACTTCTTAGCATATGTATTCTATGATGTTTTAAAACTGAACACATGTCACTCATTATTTTTAAATTATTTAAAAATGATTTTTAAAACCCTTTATTATCAATTTGCTTAATTTGTAAATATTTTACTAATTTTGATTGCTTTTATAAATTTATAAATCCATTTTCTTTTCTTATAAAAATAAAACTTTCAAAAGAAAAATAAGATATAAACTAATTAGATTCCAAATAAAATAATATAAAATTATTAAATCCATTTTTACAAGTTAATTTAAATGCTTTTGTATTTATCTACTATTAAATAAATATTTTCCAAATTTATATAAATAAAATTCTTTTGTTTTAAATTAATACAAAAAATTAAATTTTATTTTTTTAAATAAAACTTTATTCATAAATCTCTTATGTACAAATGTATTTCAAGATTTACATTCTTTTTATATTACAAATTCCAATTCAAATTTCAAATTTAAAAATTCAAATTCAATTTAAACTTAAATTTCAAATCAAATATGTTTTTATTAAATTAACCAAACGCACTTTTAAATTAAGAAATATTGATTCTAATTTTAAAGTTAATTTTTAAATAAACATATATTTAAACAATACTTATTAAATTAAAATGTCAAACTTATCAAAAATCAAATTTATAAAATAACACAAATTAAATAATTATTACATTTAAAATCAATTGATTTCTAAATTTAAAAACATCACATAAATTTTATTTTGGTTATTTATATTTAAAGATACAGTTTTACCCATTTTAAATGATTTAAATTAAGAGATTATCTCTTTTTAAATTCTCTGAAATTTCGGGATATTACATTCCTTCCCCCTTAAAATAATTTCGTCCTCGAAATTTAAAATAAAGATAATCCAAAATCTTTTATTTCATTAAATCATTCAAGCATTCCTATCAACCAATCATTATCAACCAACAACAATCTATCCAAACAAATAGTTTATGTAAACAACCAATTCATTCAATCAAACAATCCTAGCTATCTGGACATAGATCCAGATAAGTCTTCCTTAAACTATTCAGAGTTTCCCAAGATAAACTCTGAAATCCTAACTCCACAACAAAAGATAAATCATTCACGTATTTCCTCAAAAGAGATACGTAAAAAACAATGTGAATTCCAGTCATCCAAACTGGAAATTCAACCTAAAGACTACAACACTAATCTTCTCCTGATAAGCTCCACCATCGCCGATACCACACAGATCAAAACTGGACCAAAAACCAGACGATCTTCCGACTCTTCTCCACAGAATGGAAATCTACAAGGTCTTCTAAACAAAGCTTCACGGGGTGGCCTCCAGATACTCGTTTGATAACTTATACGAGAATCAATAAGTACAGATGATCCTCCTAACATCCACAAAAATCCAAAACACAAGCTCTCTCAAATCTCTAAAATTTGATTTATCCTTTCCGTTGGTTTGAGAATGATAAGCTGTACCAAATTTAATCTCGATCCCCAAACTGATCACAAAACCTTCCAAACTAGCCGGAGAAGATAAGATCACAATTGTTAACAATGCTGACTGAAACACCAAGCAGTCAGACACACTCTCAAGAAAACTCAGCCAAAGATGCTACTGAACGGACCGCCTCAACCAGAATAAAATGGGCGTTCTTAGTTAACCAATCCACAATCACCCATATTCCTTTAATTCCCACTTTAAACCTTCGAAGAAATCCAAAGAAATCACTTCCCACTGGAACTTCCACTTCGGAATCTCCAAAGATAACTACAATCCGGCAGTCTTCTGCTGATCACCAACACCTGCTGACAGACCGCACATCCAAAGATGAAAGCAGCAACATCCTACTTCATACTTGGCCATTAGAAGATTCTCTTCATATCCAAATATCTCTGAACACCCTGGGCTAGACACTCAACTTGGAGCGATGACTCCTTGCCAAAATTTCTTGCTTCAAAATCCAAGAATTTGGAACACAAATCCTTCCGATGATCCTCAATGTTCCCTAGACCAATCCATCTCAAAACTGGAACACTGACCATCATTGACTCACTTCATCTATCTCAGACACACACAAATGTCCGAGCAGATCTCGAACTTATTCTTGCCATCCGAGATAGCTAGAACAGGCACACTAGTCAGCCCTGCCTTCAAATCCGAGAAAATCTCTTCACACTCGGGTCCACTTCTTCTCTTGTAGAACTCTGCCTAACCAGAAAACTTAAGTTGCTTCTACTCCTGAATAGTAGCTATCCAGGCTAGATCTGCAAAAATACCATCACCAAAACAAAATGCTTCCTTAAAGCCTCTAACACTAACTCCAAATGTCGCTAGCTTCCCTCTTCGGACATGGAGCAGACAAGAAAAACATTGATGAACATGAGAATAACTTATACCACACATCACTAATCTCGATTCATCAAATCCACACAGACTCTCAAATGACTTATCCATCTAGGCCACAAAGACAACAGCTGAACTCCTGTTGGGAAAAACTAGGCTGAACAACAGGTACTTCTTTTGAAACTAAAGACGATCCAAATCTCTATCTCCCGATGAGGAAAAACCTTCGCTCCTTCAGAACATCCAGAAAATCTCTGACCACTCAATGGACCCTACACCTCCTGGAGATACCTCAATCCATGCAGAATATGACTCAAAAGAATCCCAGCATCATCGCAAGTCACTTTTGCGATTCTTCTCAACTCAGCTTTCAAGGATACAATCCTTTCTTCTTACATCAACAGCCCAATACCATTCAACCAAAACAATATCCAAACAAGATCAAAACCCTTTAGATCAAATAAAAGATTTCTAGAAAAACTATGGGGAAGATAAGAAAATCTTAAGCTTCCACAGATCTGATCTATCTCGGTTATCCATCTATAGGGCTTGGTTCAAAGGTAGGAGGGCTAAACAATCAAAGATAGAGAGATAAAATTCCTCTAGAACTCATGTTGGAAATCCGAATAGATACCCAACAAATTTATATATGTATATAGTTATATAAAAGTTACAAATACGCGCTCACAAGATAGATACCACTCCAGAGCCTAGGTATTATCACAACCTATGCTCTGATACCAAGTGCGACGACCCGCCTTTCATTCCACAGAAAGACGCATCATTCTTAAGAAAGAAAGAGGTAGAAATAGAATAGATAGAAGAAAAGAACTCAACAATATCAGAATCTCACAGCGGAACGAAACAAAATATAATATAACATAACAATTACATAGTCTATTACATATCAGAGTTACTCAGATACAACAACACAAGATAGACAGTTATACAAGTCTGTCTATTATACAACTCAAATACAACACATAAATCACAGAGACACATCACAACGAAACACCAAATAACTACAAGCGCTGAAGCCTCCTGCTCCATAACTCCTCCAGTATTCGTCAAAGCAGACCTGAATCCCCGGGCTACTCGTAAAAATTTGAGTACCCAAGAGTTTAAGAAAAACAGAATAAACTTCGGGTCAGACATGTGTCTGGTGTGAGTAAACGGGTCAAAGTTGCTTAACTTTTTAAAAATCCTTTGAAAACAAAAGGTATCACGTAAGACTCCCTACACATAAACATGGGTAAGTTTTTACCTTAAGCTAACCAAAACAATTGATAGGAAATCCAATGATATTATAATAGTGTCTAGGGTTTTTAAGTAAATAGAAAATAGCCGAACTTGGTACATTCATTAAATTCCAGCTACTAGCCACAAAAGTGGGTAATACAATCAAAACCGTAGGGGCACATAGGAAGAATGGGTTTTCATCAATGGCAGGGCTACTGAGGTACCGCCTGTCATAGTACGTGGCCTAGATCACCGTACCAGGAGTACGCCCGCTCCCCTGCAACACAAAGCCGGGACCATTCATTACTGAACAGTCCCGAACAAGACCACCCCGGCGATTTTAGCTAGCAATCGCCCTACACAGCCGAAATAAAATGGGACATCTAGACAGGGGTAAATCTCGTCCTACTTGGGCATGACCCACTTAGCCTTGCTGCACCTCCTCTGTTTTAGCCATTCCCGGTCGATGAGGCTTGAGGCTGCGATTACCTTATAGAACACCTCTATCTTAGAATGCTCATCGTCCACCTGACGATGTTCTGAAAGCATTCAATCCATACAAGTTCGTTCCGGGTTCGAACGAAACCGAAGGCATTATCTCGTTACACTCATTTTGGAATCACCCTCAGAGTTAACGACAATAACCCTTGCATTCTAAAACCTCCATCTCGAACCTGAAAGTACTATCTCCGTTATACTCGTATTGGAATCACCCTCAGAGTTCTTAACGACAGATAGTTCTTACACTTCGAGTCTTCAACTCGATCTTCACTTGAATTCACGACCTAACGTTTAACTTGGATCGATGTGGTTTTCGAATAATCAAATTTGATACCTAATCCCGGTCTCATCGAACCAAACGTGTCTTAAAGGCCAAGTTGTTTAAAGGTTTAAACAATTCAATTCAATACAATACAATGCTTTGAAATCACACAGCATTAACATAGATAAATACCACACATTTATCAGTTATATAACCAATATCATATCACAAAATGTCACAACACATATCATTAATAGATATCAATCCAATAGATATCATCCAATTCAGACATTCAACAACCAATCACCCATAAGCAACCATTATCAATTCATATCATAATTAATTTAATTTCTTAAATTAATTCCTTAGGAATCCACCCCTAAATCTTGCTTATACAATCATTAATTAATTACTAACCTTAATTAATTTATCACTCCTTGATCAACTTAATTAATCAATTAGTCAATCGTCAATCCCAGATTAATTATCCTTTAATCATCAATTAATAAACCTTAATTATTAATTAATTTCTTTTAATACAAAGTAATTAATCCTTAATTACTTTCATAATAAATTAATTAACTTTTAATCAACTGATTAATTATCCATCAACTATCAATTAATAACCTTAATTATTAATCAATATCTCTTAATACAAATTAATTAATTCATAATTACTTTCATAATTAATTAATTAATTAATTATTAATTTACCAATTAATTATCTCTTAATTAATAATTAATAAACCTAATTATCAATTATTAATTAAGAACTTAATTACAGATTACTTGCTCCTTAATCACCAGTTAATTAATCATTTAATTAACCCTTAATTAACTGTTAACCCATCCTTAATTAACAGATAATCAATCCTTAATTACCATTTGATTTATCCTTAATCACGATTGATTAATCAATTAATTACCATTTAACAACTTCTTAATTAATCCTTAATTACTGATTAATTTTCATCTAATTATTAATCAATAAAACTTAAATTATTAACTAATAAAATTTAATTACAAGTTAAACATTCCTTAAATACTAATTAAGTAGCCTTTATTACTTAATTAACAAATTATTAATTATTCAACTAATAATTCTTAACCACTTGATTAATTTAAATTTAATTACACTTAATTACTTGATTAATGAATCCTTAATCATTAATTAATAATCTAGTTAATGATCTTTAAATAACCATTTAATTAATCTTAAATTAATTAACCTTTAATTCTTAACCATTTATTAACCAAGTAAATCATTTTACTTAATTAGTTTCCTAATTAATACTTTATTTTTAACTAATTAATTAAACTTACTTCTTCAAATTAACTCAATCAAAATTAATATATTTAAAACCTTAATTAAGATAAACATTTACCTTATAAAATGCTTTAATTGACTTAACACAGTTACAATCTTTACTATACATCTATCCCTACTTAATTAAATTTTAAATTAAGTTTAAGCTAAAACAATCTTTTAGCTTGATAATTTAAAGTTATCAAACACAACTCAAAATAACCTAAATATTTATCTATTTATAGTTTGAACTAATTTCAATTTGAATTTAAAACTTGTCCTTATATAAACCATTAAAATTACTTTCAAAACTCGTTTTCGAAATCGTTTAAAATTTCTAAACAATGTTTAAATTTAACAAAACTTCAAAACTTTTTAAAATATGTTAAATAAAACATTATTAAATACATCAAGTAATTTATATAAAGTTTTTAACAAATTTAAAATTTTTAAATTTCAAAAACAAGTTTTAAACCCTTTTTAAAATCTTTTAAAAACTGTTTTAGTTTACAGCTTCGGGTCAAACCCGTTATTTACTCGGGTAAATCCCGAGTTCCTTCCTTCCACCCCTTTTTTCCAAAACTTTGATTAAATTTTAAGTATTCAAAAACAACAGGTTTCCCAAACCAACACACTCGAGAATATCACAAGTTTCCCCATGCCAAACTCGAATGCTACTTCGAGAATCCCTAACGCCAAACTAGCTGACACCCAACCACTGCCTCGTGCACATGCACGCCATCATTGGTCACCACCGACCAACGTCACCGCCTCCAGCAACTCTCTCGAGACCTCGGCGTCCAAAATCGACCACTAAAACAAACATACTCTCCGCAAAACGAATTTGGGTATTACTACAGAACCAAACCCAAAACGACCTCACACAAACCCCCTTCGACCACCTAACTCCGGTCACTAGAAGTTTCACGGTGCCGACCATCACCTGCCAAGCCCATATGCTACCTCCAGCCAAAATTCCAAAGCACTCGATGCAATGGTGCTTACGGAAAAAAAATCAAACTCCAACCCAACAAAAACTAGGGTTTAAAACCAATATCCGGCCATCGCCGTCGCCACCGCCCCTTACAGTCACGACTACTATTTTTCCCTAAAACTCCGTGACCTCCTCCACCTACGGTAGCAACCCTAACCCACCACATTGATCCATCCTCCAGAAATCACCTAAATTCAACCTTCCAGTAAAATCTAAATTCTAAACTCAATCCTATTTTTAAAATCTGGATTTTTGTGCTAAAAATCATAATTTTGCATGGTGATTCAATATATAAACATGAATCAATAAAATTCAAAATTTTATCTTTTACATTTTATAAGTTTTCACTACATATTTCTTATTTACAGTAAAATTCTAAACTTATCTTGCTTAATCATATTTTCTTAAACTAGATTAATTCAAAACTTATCTAGTTTGTTTTAAATCCAAAGTTTCAAAGTTTTTATATAAAAAGCTTGAATTTTGTTTATCTATAAGAACTCTGTGATCAAGTATGAACAGAGAAACTTAATTTCAAAATGCAGATCCTATTGCATTCCTACTTCCAGATGCAGGCATCATCAAAATGAAACTTCCTTTTTAATATTTTTTTTCATATTTTACAATTTAAATCTTGATGTTTGAACAACTATGCTTGAACATCTCAACAAGAAATCTAACTAGAGAAGTAACAAACTGGATTTGTATTTATTTTACACACTGCAGTTTTCAAAACAAAAAGAAATTAACATGCACATTCAATAACACATTACTAAATGCAGCATCATCACAAACAAACTTCATTATCACAGAAATTATTTAAACAACAATTTATTAACCTACTTGAAATTTCAAATTAGTTGTTTACTCACCTCATTTTGACTTTGCACGGAAATTTGATCTGGATGGAAACCCCTTTTTAAAATTTGAAAACTGTTGTTGATGACTCCTGAAACTTTGATTTCTTTAAAACTGGAACCATGGTGGTGCTCAAAGCTTTTGAAAATAGATTGCATTGAAGCTTTAAACTGGTTGGCAGGTTGCATTTTAAAGTTTGATCTCAGGTATGCAGTTGAAACTTGCTACATGCATGATAAAAAAAACTGCAGATTTTACTTTGAGGGTTTGGGTGAAGTTTGCTACAGATTTTGATTTCCTGGTTTCAAAATTTTTACTTGAACATGAGGATTTGAATAGGTTTCAGGTTTTGATAAAAACAACATCGGGTTTGTAAATGAAGGGTTTGAGGAGATGTACATTTCTGTTTCAGGCTTGAGAAGGAATTTCAGGGTTTGTTTGGATTTGGGAAGAAAATTAACTATAGGTTTTTTTTTTAATTTCTGTTTTCAGATTGAACTTGAGGATTTTGGATACAAGAGTGGCCATGGATTCTTGTTGTATTCAAAGAAAAAGAAGAAAGAAGATAATAGGATTTTATAAAAAATGAATTTTAAGGTCAAATAAAATTTAAAGAAAGGAAAAAGAAAATTAAAAAAAGAAGACACTTGTTATCTTTGATTACATTTGTCATAACCCAAGCTTAACTTCTTAGCACATGTATTCTATGATGTTTTAAAATTGAACACATGTCACTCATTATTTTTAAATTATTTAAAAATGATTTTTAAAACCCTTTATTATCAATTTGCTTAATTTTGTAAATATTTTACTAATTTATGATTGCTTTTATAAATTTATAAATCCATTTTCTTTTCTTATAAAAATAAAACTTTCAAAAGAAAAATAAGATATAAACTAATTAGATTCCAAATAAAATAATATAAAATTATTAAATCCATTTTTACAAGTTAATTTAAATGCTTATGTATTTATCTACTATTAAATAAATATTTTCCAAATTTATATAAATAAAATTCTTTTGTTTTAAATTAATACAAAAAATTAAATCTTATTTTTTTAAAATAAAACTTTATTCATAAATCTCTTATATACAAATGTATTTCAAGATTTACATTCTTTTTATATTACAAATTCCAATTCAAATTTCAAATTTAAAAATTCAAATTCAATTTAAACTTAAATTTCAAATCAAATATGTTTTTATTAAATTAAACAAACACACTTTTAAATTAAGAAATATTGAATTCTAATTTTAAAGTTAATTTTTAAATAAACATATATTTAAACAATACTTATTAAATTAAAATGTCAAACTTATCAATCAAATTTATAAAATAACACAAATTAAATAATTATTTCGTTTAAAATCAATTGATTTCTAAATTTAAAAACATCACATAAATTTTATTTTGGTTATTTATATTTGAAGATGCAGTTTTATCAATTTTAAATGATTTAAATTAAGAGATTATCTCTTTTTAAATTCTCCGAAATTCCGGGATATTATAATTACCTTTGGTCTATGCCAATAAGTAGCCAAAAAAATTAAAGCAGTTAGAATAAAACGTTGAAACATTCCATTGGAAGTAAATCAACTTTACCTATCGCTATTCTGAATTTCCGAAAATGTGATGATTACAAACGAATAAATTTCGATGGACAGGTCACGATAAATTAAACATATGGAATGAATTTCCATATGTGAATATTGACATCCTGATTGTGAAACAGTTATCAAACAACTTGGCCTCTAAAAGTTTATCGTTTGGATTAGAAGAGACCAAGATCGGATATCAGCGTTATCCAAAACCACTTCAATCCAATATCCAACAGGAACCTTAACGGTTTTGATTGTAGAGCCTAGTATATTGGGTTTTAATTAGTGTAACAATATTTCGGCTATTTTAATAAGTATTTATACATAGACATTATTATAGTATCACTTGATTTTCTATAAAAATGTTTTGGTTATCGTATGGGAAAAACACGTCGTGTTTGTGTGTGATGCAGTCTTACGAGATACCTTGTTTTTCGACGTATTTTGATAACTTAAGTAGTTCAAATTAAGTGTGTTTTGTTGAATATGCGCTTATATGATTTTTGTTTGATGATAATAAACATATATACATTCGTTTAAATGTATTTGATAATATACTATTTTATTTTTCACAGATTAAATAAATATTTGCTGAATAAAATAAATGACACGGAATTTGAATTCAAACGAATATTTTATTCAAACAAATATTTATTACAATTTTGAATAGTATACAAATTCAAGCTCTCACTATTCACTATACAACTTTGATACAAATTCATTTACATCACTATTTTACACATTCACCTCACTACATATCACTCACACTCGTATTTTTTTCTTCAATTGCATTTCAGTTTGAATCCAGCATCTGAGAAATCTGCAAAATATTCACTAACGCAGTAAAATTGAAAAAGAAATGTTTTTGCAATATAAAATGAAATGCGATTTTTGAAAATATCGTTTGCCTCAGTTATTTGGGTTGTTCGTCATCATTCACACTTGAATTCATCACAAGGTCGTGCACATAGATATTACAGGGACAGGTAATCATAAGTGGCTGCAATACACACGTGTACATTCATACACGTGTGCACTGCCTCGCCAACTCGTGTGCGCAGCCAAAAAATAGCAAGCGTGCAAGCACAACATGAAAGGAATCGAGTCAGTAAGGCAATGCGCAAAATCAAGACAGCATCAAACAGCAACAGTGAAGACTGCATAAGTGCTACAAGCCAAATCATCACAATGAACACCACTGACCAGTGAATACAATATCAAGTTGCAGACTCCAAGTTACAAACTCAAGATTACAGGGCAGTGGACAGTACAAGACTGACTCAAATAAACTAATGGATGAATGCAAAGGCAACAGCTCAGGTCAGAGACAACCAACAGCCGAAATGAGCAACAGAGATCAGAGACCAAGCAAAGCATAGTAACTGCAATGAATAATGCAACATGACCAAATATGGAAACTGCATACTGCAACAACAAGTATGGTGAAGCACTGACTCAAATACACAACTACAAGGCATTTTCATTGCAACTGCATAGCAACCCAACAAAGAACAGTACAGTCATGAAGTATGCAAAGAACTCGAGCATGAGACATGACAACTGACATGAATACATCAATAAACCAAGTAGCAGTATGAAGCAATTTGAAGCAACGGTGAACCTGAACAGGTACACAAGTGTGCCAGAGAAAGAAAGGATGAAAGCTACATGATACACAGTGATGCATAGCAACTGCATAGCAGCTACACAACAAAGCAATGACCAGAACATAAGTACAAGCAAATAAATGCAATACGAAGTGATATAACAGCAACTACAGGTACTCAACAAGGTGAAATCAAAGTGTGCAACTCGAAAATGGATACAAGTGACTCAGACCAAATGCAGTAACATACTGCAACAACCAAAACCAGTTCAACAAGTATGAACCAATCAAGGCAACTTGAAGCATACAAGCTCAATGAAGATTGCAGCAATACACAGATGAACAAAATAACCAAGTGCAACATCAAACAGAATGAAATGCACAATGTCACAGCAAACTGGCACCAGCTAGAAGATCAACTCGAAGCAATTAACAATTTAGCTCGAAGAAGTGACAGTAGACAAGTCAAAGAATAACATTGCAGACTCAAATTATCAACTAATCAACAGTGCACAACCAACTCGAGAATATACACGATCAAGACCAAATGCAAACTGCAGTAGTACACTTGAACAACATTGAAGCCGTGGATATGATTCAAGAAATCAAAACAGTGCAGTGATGATCAGGGCACAAAACCAAGTAAGAAATTCAAGTGTGTAAATTTGAAAAAGTCAAATGAATTCAACACCGTGGTGACCACGTAAATCACTGCCGTATCGATCACGTTGAGAAAGAAAATCAGGAAAGACGTGCGCAACAGGTAGTTGAGAATTAGGAAAGTATCAAATTAATACGAAGGAATTCAAGTGTCGTGAATTCATATAAATTCAACCCGAAGGTATCATCATCAGTCATGAGCTTCAATTCACAATAAAACTATCAATCACAAACCCAAGTTCATCATCGGCAATAAAAGCATCGAGTTCAAGCAAGCCAACAACCAGTAAAAGCAAAAAGAACAAAGTACTTACCGAAGCAAGGAGTCGAACTCGATCGAACAACGAAGCAGCCGAAGTAAGCAACAATTGATCAACAGTACACGCGAAGAATCATTGAATAAATCAACAAATTATCGGCACTTCGAAAGCCCCAATTTGATCAAGGACAAAGCCCTAAAAAGGAACGGCCGCCATTACGAACAGAGAAATAAAAGAGACGGGTCGAATAGAAAAGGAGGCCGGCCTACTTTCTACAGGAGTTTATTTTAAGGGCTTTAAATTTTATAATTAGGGCTTAATTTTATTTTAATTGTTTTTAATTGTATTTTCTTTTTAAACCGTTTTAAATTTCTAGTCGTGTGACTAGGGGAAAAGCTACGTGGCGTAGCTTGAGAATTCGCAACTCAGTGGCTGAGTTGTGGCAGGGTTTTGAGCGTAGAGTTAGGTTAGTCAGTAGCGGGTGTCGCGAGTTTACGTGTGTAAGCGTGTGACTATCTAATTTCTAGTAGAAACCTTGGGGGCAACACGTAGGCAGGGTTTTGCCGAAGCTGGGTAAATTCTGTGCTGTTCTGTTTTATTCTGTTATTCTGCTATATCTGTGCTGCTATTCTGTGATCTGAATTGAAATTAATTAATAAGCTTCCGCGATTAATTTTTATAATTTACACTATCACCCTATTCACCCCCCCTCTAGGGTGAAATCGATCCTACAAGTGGTATCAGAGCAAGGAATAGAAGTCAACTTCTGTTTTAAAAAATTCGTTTTTTTTCAAAAACCAACTTTTATTTTAAAAATTTTGAATTTTTAAAATGGCTTCTTTTAATAATGCTTTTGCCGAGGGTCAGTCCATAGTTAGACCACCAATGTTCAATGGTGAGTTTGCTTATTGGAAAAATAGAATGAAAATTTTTCTGAAAACCATTGATGCTTGGAACATTGTTTAGACAGGTTATAGAGCACCAACTATAATTGTAGATAATCAGGAAATAGATAAACCGATGGATCAATGGACAGAACTAGAAAATAAATTACAAAATGCTAATGCTAGAGCTATGAATTCTATTATCTGTTCATTGGATCAATTTGAATTTAATCGTGTCTCACATTGTCTAACTGCACAGGAAATATGGCACACACTGGAAGTGACTCACGAAGGAACATCTCAAGTCAAAGAATCTCACCTTGCCATGCTAAGCAGCGAATACGAGAATTTCACAATGGCAAAAGAAGAAAATGTCAAAGAGATGCATGGAAGACTTTCCAATATCGTATACAAATCAAAAGCCCTTGGAAAACCATATACAGAGTTGGAGATAGTCCGAAAAATCCTCAGAGTCCTTCCACGAAGTTTTGAAGCCAAAGTGACTGCCATTCAAGAGTCAAAAGATTTGAAACAAATGAAAGTCGAAGAACTCATCGGAAACCTCACTGCTTATGAGCTGGAAATGAAATTCAAGGAAGAACGTGAAGGAAGTGATACTCGAAAGAAACCAATAGCTCTTAAAGGAACAACAGAAATTGATAGTGATGATAATGATGATGGAGCAGCGGAATTGGAGCTGATAATAAAGAAAGTCAAAAGGTGGAATTACAAATACGGAAATTCAGCTCTAAATCGAAAATTGAAAAGCAGAATAAATAAAATATTGGACAATCCAGAAGAACAAAAGATCATCTGTCATAGGTGCAACCAACCCGGACACATCAAGCCAAATTGTCCTCAAAATCGACGCGACTTTGAAAAGAAATCAAAAAGGAGAAGTTTTGCTGCCACGTGGAATACAAGTGATGAAGATAATCAAAGTGCTGACAGTGAGAATGAAAAAGCAGACTTGTGTCTTCATGGTGAAATAACTGACAGTGATGATGACGAGCCAAGTGAGGTATCAAAACTTTCTCATTCTGAATTACTGATATATTTCCACGAAGTGAATGGTTGTTTTGAACGACTTAGGGAGAAGTATGCCAAACTTGAATCACAAAAAGATACTTTGATAGATTTAAATAAACAACTTGACCAATTAGTTAAAACCTATCAAAGTAGGATCCCTAAGTGTGATAAGTGTCCAACATTCGAAGAAGAAATTAAAAAATCAGAAACTAATATAAAATCACTTGAAAATGAAATTCTGATTTTGAAAGAGAACGAAAATACTAGGAGAGAAAATTCTATCAAAAAGTGCATGCAATTATTGAACGAAAATGAATCTCTCAAAATACAAGTTCAACAATTGTCAATAACTTTAGATAAATTTTCAAAAAGTGAGAAATCGTTGAATCTACTATTAGGGAAGCAAACTGTTAATACAGCTAGACAAGGACTTGGATATAATCAATCTGAAAATGTTGAAATCGATATTAATCAAGAAAATTCCATGTGCACAATTTGTAGAAAATTTGGACACAATCACAATAATTGTTGGAATAGACCCAAACATGTGGAAACCATACCAATTTGGGTTCCAAAAGGCACAAATATAAAATCTCTCAAAATTAAACAAATTTGGGTACCAAAGGGAACAATTATAAATAGTTTTGGGTCTTTACAAAATTGTTTTTCAAAATTTTCTGCCACTAACAACCATGGACCTATAAAAACAAATAGGTCACATAAATCTTTCATCGTGTAGTTGTGGTGGCAGGCTAAGGAACAATAATAGTGTTTTTTCTGGATTTTTGGCTGTTCCAGAAACACAACGGGCGACAAAGCAAAGTTCCTTAGCCTATTATAAAGGTGACAGAATCACAATGGATAAACAACGAAAAATATCATAAAGGTAAAACAGGTAATGGTATATTTATTTGAACGATATATTAAAAGTGATAATCTGCACCATATTCTGAATCAGCCAATATCGAGATGATGAAAAGATGATGACTTTGATTCTGACTTATTCAAAATAGTTGGCCAATTATATTTATGCCAAAAACACTAATCTTTGAATTACTTCATACATATTTGTTTGGATTAAATATTGTGATTTGTTGGATGATAATGCATTTAGTTATAATTCGGCTAACTCTATATTCACGATTTTCTGATTATTTACACGGCTTCAATCCAAATTCGAGTGAATGCCATTTAGAATGCTGTTTGAGTTTTCATGCACACTTCATGATCTGGTCTATCAAAAATAGTTAGTGATATTTTGGAGTAAAAGAGAAATTCAGATGCAGATTACACTGGTAATCTAGTTGATAGAAAAATTACTAGTCGAATGTGATTTATGGTGAGACATTTAGTAACTACATCGTTTTTCAAAGAAATTATCTGCATATTTTTCATTACAAATATTTTTCAATTAGCAGAATTTTTTTCCATAAAAGTTCTTCAAGAAAATCATTTTTGACCATATTTTCAGATTAGTCATTTTTATTTGATTTTAAATGACAAATTTTTGACTAATCTGACTCCCTGCTAATTATCAAAAAGATAAATAGTGATTAAAGAGGTGATAAGTGTTGATATTTAACTTGCATTACTCAAGAGAGTATATTTGAAAATTTTCTTTAGGAATTCAAACAAGAGTTATAAAACTTTTTGTTGGGTAAATATTCCATGACCATTTCTATATCTATCATATTTCTATCGACCATGGTTTATCAAAACTTATATATATAGTTGGTCGATATGTGGTACTATAATCAGGGAACATTTGTTTTTCATTTCATATATTTTTTAAAAATAAATAAATATCCAAAGTATTCACTCTCATTTAAAAGTCCTCACGGTTATGCATGGGTGAATTACTTGGATTTTTTTATGTGCTTCCATACTCATTTAAAAGTCCTTATGGTTATGCATGTATGGAACGCATATCAAAATTAATTGATTTAATAGACAAGTTGATTCTAATCCCATTTAAAAGTCCTCACGGTCATGCGTGGTTAGAAAATACTTGATTTCATTTTTTTAAAAATTAAATTGGAATACTACTAATCTCATTTAAAAGTCCTAACGGTTATGCATGATTAGTAGGTATTCGAATTCCTGATATAAATGTACCACAAGTTGATACAATTGTATGATTTTATATTAGAACATCATTTCCATCATTCATTCTAAAAGTGGAATATGCGCCTAACAATGGTAGTTATGATTTTTTGTTTGATTCTTATTGGAGTTTAATATTTATATTCAATTTGAGTTTAATGTTGGGTTAATATTGATCACTTAATCTCTATTTTTCTAACACTATCATTCTTTTGCTGATAACAAAAGGGGGAGAGAAAAGTTAAGATTTTGTCAAATAGAATCAAGCAAAGGTCAAATAATTTTCCATTTGCATCTAGACTTAATTATATATTTCTATTTGTATGCATATATCTAGGGGGAGCATCATGTAAAGAGGAAGCATTTAAATAGGGGGAGCAATTAGGATATATCCATGATCAAATACATTTAACAGATCAAATACATTTAACATATTCAAAATCTTAAATATATGTTTGTTATCATCAAAAGGGGGAGATTGTTGAATATGCGCTTATATGATTTTTGTTTGATGATAATAAACATATATACATTCGTTTAAATGTATTTGATAATATACTATTTTATTTTTCACAGATTAAATAAATATTTGCTGAATAAAATAAATGACACGGAATTTGAATTCAAACGAATATTTTATTCAGACAAATATTTATTACAATTTTGAATAGTATACAAATTCAAGCTCTCACTATTCACTATACAACTTTGATACAAATTCATTTACATCACTATTTTACACATTCACCTCACTACATATCACTCACACTCGTATTTTTTTCTTCAATTGCATTTCAGTTTGAATCCAGCATCTGAGAAATCTGCAAAATATTCACTAACGCAGTAAAATTGAAAAAGAAATGTTTTTGCAATATAAAATGAAATGCGATTTTTGAAAATATCGTTTGCCTCAGTTATTTGGGTTGTTCGTCATCATTCACACTTGAATTCATCACAAGGTCGTGCACATAGATATTACAGGGACAGGTAATCATAAGTGGCTGCAATACACACGTGTACATTCATACACGTGTGCACTGCCTCGCCAACTCGTGTGCGCAGCCAAAAAATAGCAAGCGTGCAAGCACAACATGAAAGGAATCGAGTCAGTAAGGCAATGCGCAAAATCAAGACAGCATCAAACAGCAACAGTGAAGACTGCATAAGTGCTACAAGCCAAATCATCACAATGAACACCACTGACCAGTGAATACAATATCAAGTTGCAGACTCCAAGTTACAAACTCAAGATTACAGGGCAGTGGACAGTACAAGACTGACTCAAATAAACTAATGGATGAATGCAAAGGCAACAGCTCAGGTCAGAGACAACCAACAGCCGAAATGAGCAACAGAGATCAGAGACCAAGCAAAGCATAGTAACTGCAATGAATAATGCAACATGACCAAATATGGAAACTGCATACTGCAACAACAAGTATGGTGAAGCACTGACTCAAATACACAACTACAAGGCATTTTCATTGCAACTGCATAGCAACCCAACAAAGAACAGTACAGTCATGAAGTATGCAAAGAACGCGAGCATGAGACATGACAACTGACATGAATACATCAATAAACCAAGTAGCAGTATGAAGCAATTTGAAGCAACGGTGAACCTGAACAGGTACACAAGTGTGCCAGAGAAAGAAAGGATGAAAGCTACATGATACACAGTGATGCATAGCAACTGCATAGCAGCTACACAACAAAGCAATGACCAGAACATAAGTACAAGCAAATAAATGCAATACGAAGTGATATAACAGCAACTACAGGTACTCAACAAGGTGAAATCAAAGTGTGCAACTCGAAAATGGATACAAGTGACTCAGACCAAATGCAGTAACATACTGCAACAACCAAAACCAGTTCAACAAGTATGAACCAGTCAAGGCAACTTGAAGCATACAAGCTCAATGAAGATTGCAGCAATACACAGATGAACAAAATAACCAAGTGCAACATCAAACAGAATGAAATGCACAATGTCACAGCAAACTGGCACCAGCTAGAAGATCAACTCGAAGCAATTAACAATTTAGCTCGAAGAAGTGACAGTAGACAAGTCAAAGAATAACATTGCAGACTCAAATTATCAACTAATCAACAGTGCACAACCAACTCGAGAATATACACGATCAAGACCAAATGCAAACTGCAGTAGTACACTTGAACAACATTGAAGCCGTGGATATGATTCAAGAAATCAAAACAGTGCAGTGATGATCAGGGCACAAAACCAAGTAAGAAATTCAAGTGTGTAAATTTGAAAAAGTCAAATGAATTCAACACCGTGGTGACCACGTAAATCACTGCCGTATCGATCACGTTGAGAAAGAAAATCAGGAAAGACGTGCGCAACAGGTAATTGAGAATTAGGAAAGTATCAAATTAATACGAAGGAATTCAAGTGTCGTGAATTCATATAAATTCAACCCGAAGGTATCATCATCAGTCATGAGCTTCAATTCACAATAAAACTATCAATCACAAACCCAAGTTCATCATCGGCAATAAAAGCATCGAGTTCAAGCAAGCCAACAACCAGTAAAAGCAAAAAGAACAAAGTACTTACCGAAGCAAGGAGTCGAACTCGATCGAACAACGAAGCAGCCGAAGTAAGCAACAATTGATCAACAGTACACGCGAAGAATCATTGAATCAATCAACAAATTATCGGCACTTCGAAAGCCCCAATTTGATCAAGGACAAAGCCCTAAAAAGGAACGGCCGCCATTACGAACAGAGAAATAAAAGAGACGGGTCGAATAGCAAAGGAGGCCGGCCTACTTTCTAAAGGAGTTTATTTTAAGGGCTTTAAATTTTATAATTAGGGCTTAATTTTATTTTAATTGTTTTTAATTGTATTTTCTTTTTAAACCATTTTAAATTTCTAGTCGTGTGACTAGGGGAAAAGCTACGTGGCGTAGCTTGAGAATTCGCAACTCAGTGGCTGAGTTGTGGCAGGGTTTTGAGCGTAGAGTTAGGTTAGTCAGTAGCGGGCGTCGCGAGTTTACGTATGTAAGCGTGTGACTATCTAATTTCTAGTAGAAACCTTGGGGGCAGCACGTAGGCAGGGTTTTGCCGAAGCTGGGTAAATTCTGTGTTGTTCTGTTTTATTCTGTTATTCTGCTATATCTGTGCTGTTATTCTGTGATCTGAATTGAAATTAATTAATAAGCTTCCGCGATTAATTTTTATAATTTACACTATCACCCTATTCACCCCCCCCCCTCTAGGGTGAAATCGATCCTACATGTTTATTCATGCTGGATTTCCAAAGTGACTCGAGTGTTGCTTTTTTATAATGCTCGGGTCAGACCAAATATTACAGATTTAGGTTAGGATGCCATGGAGCTTAGAAGACGAGATGGATGACAGAGAAATATTACATGTATTTGATTATATTCCATTTGTATTGTAGGCTGTATATTCAGCACTTGTAAGGATAAGTCATTATAACTGTCAAGATTTCTATCTTGATGGTCGTACTCTGATAATTTGTATGTACATTGACCGTTACAGATTCATTCTGTTATTATATATTATATTTTATTCTGTTGCGACTGTGACATTCTGTGTTGTTTTTCTGTTTCTCCTTCTATCTTTTTCTTCTTAACCACTAATGATCTGGTATATTTGGCAATTGACTATTCGACATTTTATATAGTGAATGTATGGATGTCGATTTTCGAGGTTTGAAAAACCCCAGTCGTTTCAATTTTCATTGATTTATAGTTATTTGATATGATATAATGATTTGCAATGAACATATTTATGAAAACCAACCAATTGAGGGGTTTAGATCAATTTTGGGCTAATAATATCCATCGACAATATCAAATAATTTACCTTGAATATCAGAGTGATATATTAGATAATGTCGAGCGATATATCACTAATGATACTTTGTAAAATATTAGCTAGGGAATGATATGCAATTACTGGCAAGATACCAATGATACTATATGTGTGTGTGTGTGTGTGTGTACACATAGATAAATGTTATTTTGGCCAAAAAAACTACTGATCTACATATTCTCCCTCCCTTTATGTAATTGTTGCTCTTATATTCTCTATATGTTTGTTTTCTCCCCCTCTCATCATCTATCAACAAAAATGAACAATATTATTTCATAATTCCTTTTGACTCTCAAATTTCGACACTAACCCACAAGTGCTAGAAAGACAGACTATTAGGGTAAATAAAAAGAAAAAGAAAACTAACAAGGAAGGAAGAACAAAAAAAAATCTAAATCTCACAATAGGAAAATAATATATAATGTTAAAATAGTACAAAGGGTTACCTCAAGATGTAAAGTAATTTTAGAGTTACTAACCTAATTACTATCATTAGCCTGGATAGTTATAATTGTATGTCCTCATAATTTCTGATATATACATAGTAGTAGTGCGGGAGAAATAAATACATCCATAATCGAATGGAAGCATCTAGCTTGTCTTCTGAAGCTCTAAAGAATATCAATGAAAATCTACCTATCTCAGACTTCCTAAAAGAGCATCCAAGGAATTAAGGAAAAGATAAAACCACTAATCAGACATAAATGTGGAGTGAGAAACTCAAGAAATAAGCGGTTGCATATAACAGTAACTTTTGAGACTATTCGAATCACCATAATGGTTTTCTCCTTAAAAGAACCAAACCGTCTAACAAGTACATATGGTGATATTATAGATAGTCTCTAGGGTGTATAATATAAATCAGAAAATAGCTATGTTGCTTGCATCTCACAACATAACAATATTAGAAGTATACATAAAACCGCTAAGGTACATTCGCATATCAATTTCTGTTGGAGGTCTCATTGCTACATCGAGGTCATCCTCCGGACAAGGGTCAGAAGCTGCCTTTTGAAACCATGTATATCTCTAGATAAAATATATCACAATAAACATAAATTGGCCATGATCGAACACATGATATCAAATACCATCAACTCCCGCTCACATCAACCAAAAGCATCGTTAGATATTTGGAGTTGATGTTACCTTAGGTTAGCTAAACTCACATATATGCATCCTGCTATGTTTTTCGTCATTTTCGATGGCAAAGTCATGTTCAGCATCTCAATGCATGAGTCTTGATCACTCGAACGGATCACAAATCTTGCACTAGATCCCAGCATCTCAGATAGTCCACGAATCTCTCCATGGATTCTAGCATATGTCGTCCAACGAATGCTAAGGTTGACCTCTCCCTTGTACTTAACCTTAGGTGTAACAATCCGTAATTTTAACTATTTTAAATTATTAGATTTAATATAATTATTGAATAAAAATTAGTAAAAATAAAAATTTAATGATTTATTATAGTAGTTTATTGAATATAATAAAATTTTGGAATAAACATTTTGCAGATTTTGGCAATAACAAGTATTGAAATGAAGTTTAACATATTGAATGGGTTTATAATCAACATTAAGAATTGAATAATAAATATTGAATTATTTAAATGTAAATAAAATAATTAATAAATTCATTTGAAATTCAAATATTGGAATTCGTTGAAAATGGATAATTGGAATACTTTAAGATAAGAAGTGAAACTAAGTATAGTAGTTGTTTTATCATTTGAATTCATTTAAAAGTAAATTTCATAAGCTAAGTAACTTATATTTAAAATATGGTGATTTATTAAACCGCTTAGATTGTTTAAATTTAATATTAGAAATTATTTACATAATTTAATCTTGAATTTAATATGAATGGAAATGATTTCGAAAGTTGATTTAAATTTTGTTTAAATAAGGATGAAAATTGTTTACTTTTAAAATTGAATTTAAAAGTGAATAAATAAAAAAGGGAAATTTTATATTTTATTCAACGAGTGAATATAGTCATTTTGGCCACTGTCTCGGATTTCGACAAAACTAATTTCATCGGACCAATAATAGTGAATTATTATAAGATTTCAAGTTCGTAGCGATCGGATTTATTATTTGGCCATGCGAGCTTGAAACATGTAGAAATTAATTAAAAGAATTTAGTTAAAATAATTTGATTTTGAAATGTTATCTTCTGAATATGATGGAATTGGCTCTCAAAACTAGTTCCATTGTGTCCGGAATGGGGGTATAATATATAGAATGCCAGAAGACACGCATCGTTTGGAGTTTGGAATTTTTCTAGGCAAATAATGTCGGATATTTATTTAATAGGCGGCGTATACTATTATTTTCTTGTATCAAATCTAGCTTCAGTCGCTAGTTCAAAAACGATTTAATGGTCAATGTTTGTCCATCTTCCTCTACTCGTTATCTTCTGATCCACTCAACGATATCACTCAACATCAACTGAGAAAAGGAAGATCTCATTGAGCTCTACGATCAGCATGGTCGGATCAATGAATTTCGTGACATGATTGTCATAATCTAGCCGTATTCCTGCGTCAGTTTTTGGGTTGTTGTTCAAATGGCGGCGACACGTAGGGCGTGGCTTCTGGCGATGGCGGAGGAGCCTGAGGCGGTCGCAGCGACGATGTTCAATCACCCTTTGGCGGTTAGAGGAGGGAGCGGTTGTTGTTGATCATTCACGTGGATGGGTTTTTTTGTTCATGTGTGTAACGTAGGTAGAAACGAGAGAGGAATGGAAGGTTAATTTAATTTAATTGTATTAATTAGGTTAATTATCTTTTGGTTATCGTTATAAATTAATTCGTATCTTTTTTATACGAGTTCCATTTCGAACGAAACGAGTTGCGTTAGAATCATATCGACGTCATCTATGTTATCCCATTTTTGGTCAAAACTGAAATATCAACTAACTGGCAAGGAATTATGGATATCAGGATTGAAGGTCGGTTGGAATCAAGGCTACGATCGATATCATCAAAATTTGGTTGAGCTCCGATCGGGACGAAATTAATTGGAGATGATGATAAGGATTAGGAAAGGCTATGTTTCAAATTTCAGGTTGATCGGAGTTCGTATGGAGAAGTTATGATCGATTCAAGGTAGGAAAGGCATGCTGTTCGAATCGATCAGGGGTAGCACTCACTTCGAATCGATACACTTCGTATCGATCGACCTGGGTTCGACACTGCTACTTCGTATCGATCGTAGGCAAGGCATAGGGTTGGTTCAAACCGATACGCTTCGTATCGATCAGTATGGTTTTGGCTTGGTGAACTTCGTATCGATCAGGTAAGAAGGATAGATGGATTTCGGCCCAATGGCAATGGATCCAAAATGGATAGGTTCGAATCAATCAAGACAAAGCATAATGCTTTGAATCCATGAGGTCAAGGAGAGATCGAATCGATCAGGTTAGGGTACGTTCGAATCGATCGGTGTAAACGAGATCGATTCGAAGCATGCTCCTGGGATCGATTCGAAGAAGATCGGTGGAACACGAGAAGCATACATTGGGGGACGACTTCATGGATTCGAAGAGGAGGTGGGTTTGGAGCATGGATTCGAAGCAATGGACTCGAAGGAGGATTCAAAGCAGTGGATTCGAACGAGATGGATTCGAAGGACGTGGGTTCGAAGGAGATGGATTCGAAGGAGGTGGATTCGAAGTATGGGTTCGAAACAGGCAGAACACAAGAAGCTTTGAACTTGAATCGATCATATCTCCCAAAACGTTGATCCAAATGCAATGAAATTTTTACAGGAGCTTACATACATGTTGAAGAATGTTCTCATCAAATTTCAGCTCAATTGGATGATTTCTTGATCGATTCGAACCTTACTTCGAATCGACCCCAAGGTGGGCCCGGACCTCCAGATTTCGGGTGTGTGGGCCCCCTCACGTGCCTGAAGCGGTCTTCCCGGATTTTAGGAGAAATATCAGCCTCCTACGCTTATAAATAGAGCCCCTGGTCATTCAGAAAAGGGGTCGGAGATTTTAGAGAGAGAAAGCACGCTCGGACGCTGCCAGAATCATTCCATATCATCATTGCTGCTATTTATTTCTAGTTTTGGACTTTGTAACTGCTGTAATCATCTGTAATCATCAAGGATAATCAATAAAAGGATAAAAACTTTGGAGTGGACGTAGGTCGAAGATAGCCGAACCACTATAAAACTTGTGTCTCTGTTCTTTACTTTTGGATTGCTGTTTAATATTTGCTGGGATCTGAGATTTGTGTTTGAATATCATTGATTTTTATTCATGCACTGGTGCTTTCACGGTATTCGGGGTTTGTGACCAATTTTGGGACAAACACTTTGGTGCTTTCACTGAGAGCGACTAGCACCCGCTACATCGGATTTGAAGTTTGGATTTAAAGAAGTTTGAGGAGTTTCGGTCTGAAGGCAATGACTAGACAAAATAGTAGAAGGCAAAGGGCTGAGAGAAGCCAACAGGAAGGAAGTCAACAAGCATCCTCCGGAGCTGGGGAAGGACAGGCTTCAATCTACATAACTCGGGATGAAATGGAGGCTATGGAAAATTCTTTGCAAGAGAGATTATTGAAGAGCCAACAGGAAATGATGCAGACTTTCTTTGAGCAAATGAGAGCTGTAGGGATGCAGAACTTAGGGACAGCCATGGCCACGGTGGATGCATGACAAGGAACTAGGGTTGTGGAACCCAACGGAGGACGGGATGCGGAGCCAGAGGGAAATCAACAAGGGCTTGGGGGCAGGCCTACAGGATCCAATACAGGGGGACCTTTGGAAGGAGTTCAACAGGCTAGAGCTAACGTTGCTACTAGTGAACCACACGAGGAATATATGCCAGAGTTCCCTCGAGGGCATGGAGGGCAACCCCCAACAGACAATACCGGATTAGTGGAAATCATCAGAAGAACCGTGCGAGGTGGTTTGTCCAACGGAGACTTGGAAGGGGTGAACAGGAGTCCATTTTCTCGAAAAATAAGGATGGCTCGGAATCCACCTAAGTTTAAGCTACCTAGCGTGGAGGTTTATGATGGCAAGGCAGATCCAACTGATCACTTGATGAGATACACCAGACACATGGAGGTGCTGGGGGCATCGGAGGAAGTGATGGCCCGATGCTTCCCTTTGTATCTGACGAACCTAGCTGCAATGTGGTTTAGGCAGCTTGGAGAAGGATCTATAAGGACTTGGAGGGAATTGGTGGAAAAGTTTTTGGGACAGTTTCGGGTTCACGTCAAGAGGCCGAAGAATGTGATGACATTGACATCGGTGAAGCAAAGGATGGATGAATCGCTTAGAGCTTTTCTAACTCGATTCAGTGCGGCAGTCGCTTCGGCGGATCGGCCTGATCCATCGATGGTTTTAATGGCAGCAGTATCAGGAGTTAGGGAAGACTCGGATTTCAAGGTATCTCTGATACGAGATCCCCCACAGGATCTCGACGAATTCTTTCACGAAGCCGAAAGGTTCCTTCGGCAAGAAGACGCAAGTATGGATTTAAAGTTAAGGGAAGTAAACGTGACCGAGGGTGGAGGACCATCCAATAGAAGTTCGGATAAAGATAAGGGAAAGAGGAAGCTAGATGACGACTCAGGAAAGGCCAGAAAGCGATGGAAGGATCCAAAGTTTTCTACATACATAGGGTTGAACGAGTTGCTGGAACGGATATACATGGAAACTCGGAATCGCCTTCCTTACCGGAGGCCGGCAAGGAGAGAACCCTCGGATCGAGAGAGGGCATCAGGAAGGCACTGCCTTTTTCATGACTTAGACGGGCATGATACCTATAGCTGCAGACATTTAAAAGACATAATTGAGGAGCATGTGAGGAACGGGCAGCTGAGGCAATATATTGGAACACGGAATGCAGCAGTGGAGAAGGAGCAGCCACCATCTACCTCACACCGTGATGATGTGAGGCCCAGGAATGATGGTCGATTGGTTATCAATTAACATGGATAATATGGAATAAGTAACAAGCTATTAGCAAACGGCTAAGTCGTTTACACATGTACGGGGACGAAGATAGCCCCTAGGCATGCTCTGAATGATGATAAACTGCGAAGCTATGGCTTGTTAAATCTGTTTTTCTGTTTTGGATTGGACACTTGGTTTTCTGGTTTGGTTTTGGAGTTCGGATTGGACTCCTGGTTTTTGTTTGCTTTCTTGTTTGGATTTTTCCTTCGGATGATTGATTTTGTTTTGGTTGCTGGTTTGGTTTTCTGATTTTCTGGTTTTGATTTGGATTTTCGGATTTGGATTTTGGATTGGATTTTGGTTGGATTTTTATATGATTTTTGATAAAAGGTCGTCAGGTATGGTTTATGCCTGGCAAGGGGTGAGTCGCTTTGCCCGAACACGGTAAATTGACTCATTCAGGTCGTTGAGTATGGACTATGCTCAACAAGGGTCCGGAGAGACCAGGATTCGGCCTAGGACTTAGGCCCTGCATTATCAATTGTTATTTCAGGTCGTTGAGTATGGACTATGCTCAACAAGGGTCCGGAGTGACCAGAAGTCTGCCTAGGACTTAGGCCCCATATTATCGATTATTGTTTCAGGTCGTTGAGTATGGACTATGCTCAACAAGGGTCCGGAGAGACCAGGATTCGGCTTAGGACTTAAGCCACGGTGTTGCTCAACGTCCAGGGACACTGGACCAAGGCCGTCAGGTGTGGATTACGCTTGGCAAGAACCCGGAGAGGTTAGCTCAACGTCCAGGGACACTGGACCACGGTCGTCAGGTGTGGATTACGCTTGGCAATAATCCGGAGAGGTTATAGATTCGGATATCGACCCGGAGAGGTCCTGGATTCGGTCATTGGCTATTGGACAAGGATGGATTGGGACTCGGTTGTCGAGTTCGGACGGATATGGAATATGGCTATGGACTTCGGATATTGGATTCGAAACTATTCAAAACACGCCTTGTTATCACAAGGCATGTTTTGGGGGGCAAAGTGTTATCCCATTTTTGGTCAAAATTGGAATATCAACAAACTGACAAGGAATTATGGATATCAGGATTGAAGGTCGGTTGGAATCAAGGCTACGATCGATATCATCAAAATTTGGTTGAGCTCCGATCGGGACGAAATTAATTGGAGATGATGATAAGGATTAGGAAAGGCTATGTTTCAAATTTCAGGTTAATCGGAGTTCGTATGGATAAGTTATGATCGATTCAAGGTAGGAAAGGCATGCTGTTCGAATCGATCAGGGGTAGCACTCACTTCGAATCGATACACTTCGTATCGATCGACCTGGGTTCGACACTGCTACTTCGTATCGATCGTAGGCAAGGCATAGGGTTGGTTCGAATCGATACGCTTCGTATCGATCAGTATGGTTTCGGCCTGGTGAACTTCGTATCGATCAGGTAAGAAGGATAGATGGATTTCAGCCCAATGGCAATGGATCCAAAATGGATAGGTTCGAATCAATCAAGACAAAGCATAATGCTTTGAATCCATGAGGTCAAGTAGAGTTCGAATCGATCAGGTTAGGGTATGTTCGAATCGATCGGTGTAAACGAGATCGATTCGAAGCATGCTCCTGGGATCGATTCGAAGAAGATCGGTGGAACACGAGAAGCATACATTGGGGGATGACTTCATGGATTCGAAGAGGAGGTGGGTTCGGAGCATGGATTCGAAGCAATGGACTCGAAGGAGGATTCAAAGCAGTGGATTCGAATGAGATGGATTTGAAGGACATGGGTTCGAAGGAGATGGATTCGAAGGAGGTGGATTCGAAGTATGGGTTCGAAACAGGCAGAACACATGAAGCTTTGAACTTGAATCGATCATATCTCCCAAACCGTTGATCCAAATGCAATGAAATTTTTACAGGAGCTTACATACATGTTGAAGAATGTTCTCACCAAATTTTAGCTCAATTGGATGATTTCTTGATCGATTCAAACCTTACTTCGAATCGACCCCAAGGTGGGCCCGGACCTCCAAATTTCGGGTGTGTGGGCCCCCTCACGTGCCTGAAGCGGTCTTCCCGGATTTTAGGAGAAATATCAGCCTCCTACGCTTATAAATAGAGCCCCTGGTCATTCAGAAAAGGGGTCGGAGATTTTAGAGAGAGAAAGCACGCTCGGACGCTGTCAGAATCATTCCATATCATCATTGCTGCTATTTATTTCAAGTTTTGGACTTTGTAACTGCTGTAATCATCTGTAATCATCAAGGATAATCAATAAAAGCATAAAAACTTTGGAGTGGACGTAGGCCGAAGATAGCCGAACCACTATAAAACTTGTGTCTCTGTTCTTTACTTTTGGATTGTTGTTTAATATTTGCTGGGATATGAGATTTGTGTTTGAATATCATTGATTTGTATTCATGCACTGGTGCTTTCACGGTATTCGGGGTTTGTGACCAATTTTGGCACAAACAATCTACAACATGGAGTGGAAGTGGAATTTATTTAAAGATGAAATTTTTTCAGTTTTAAATAAAAAGGCGAGTGTTTTAAATGCTTATGAATTACTAAATTATTTTTATGTCAGTTTAATTGAAATCCTAAAGTTATTTAAATTTGTTGATTGTTGTTTGGTAAATTTAATTGACATGAAAATCGATTTAGAAATTTATATGTTAGAAATTTTGAATTAACAGTTAAATTGAAATTGGAATTAAACTTCTAGTTAAATTCCCAATTATTGAATACTGGTTAACTGTTGTGATATATTTACCGTTTTGGTATGTTAATTATGATGGATGTTATTGATTGATATTTTGGATGATTTGGATGTTTATTTATTTTTATAACCCTGTATATTATTAACATCATATGAACTATCATCTGAAATATATTTAAATAAATTAAGAAATAGGTTCAAATGATATATACCATGGCATTTATTTTGGATTGAAATGATATATATCCATCCCTGCAATTAAAATTAAAATAATCGATCACTTGGCCATAGGATAGAAAAATGTATACAGACATGTGATTGGTTAAATTAAATAATTTTAAAAGTCTTAGTTTTGAAATTATTTAAATGATTTTTATTTACAAAAATAAAAATTGAATTTCTGAAAATTGAATTAATTACGAATTCGAGTTTGAAGTGTTGAAATTAAATTTGGTTAAAAGAAATCATTTTAAAGAATTTAATTGAAATTTGAAGTCATGATTGAAATATGGTTTGAGTTATCGAAATTGAATTGTGTAAAAAGATTTGAATCTTACCTGAACTTCGAGGTTATTTAAGTAAAGATAATTTAAATGGATATTTCAAATTTGACCTCGGAATTGAATCATTCTAAAGATTTGAATCTAAAATTCGAATATTGAAGTCTAATTTGAATTAAATGATTAAATCGATATTTTGAAATTGAATTCGAACTTTATATAAATTGAAATGGTTTTAAATTGGAAATTGAATTGAAATTTAAACCATTTGAATTGAGTCAATGAAAATCGAAATTGAAATTAATTAGAATTAAAATCCATATTGAAATTAATTCGAATTAAAATTGAAATTGATTTGAATTAAAATCGAAATTGAGTCGATTTGAATTGAATTGAGATCGAAGTGATTTGAATTGGAAGATTTGGAATTGAATCAGTTTGACTTTGAAACTATTTTAAATAAATTATTTTAACATAAACTGTATAAAATCTATCTTTTTAAATATTCAAATTGTTTTGATTTTCCAAACTATTTAACTATATAAAAAATTTCAATACTTAATTATTTTATATCAAACCATTTTAAAATCTAAACTATTTTTGAACTATTTTCTTAAAAAAATTCAAACTAGTCAAGTGGGAACTGTTTATATTTAAATCGTGGATTTAAATACAAATTGGGCTAAAATGAAGTTATAACCTAAATGGAATATCGAAATAATTTCGGAGGTGAAATTTAGACATTGTGGCGAAAATGATTTTGAACAGAAATAACATATTTTAAGTAAATATGATATTCTGAAATGAAGGATATTCTTTTAAGAGAATGTGATAAGTTTGATATCAAGTATGAATCGTTTTCTATATGTAAAAGAACCAACCGGTGTGTAAAACGACGTTTGGTTGTTAAAAAGACCGATGCCTCTTATTAGCATACTCATTGTTAATATTGGAACCACTTTAACAACTATGTATGCGGAGGAGACTCCCAAATGAAGTGGTTGGACTTGGATTACGTTTTATGGATTTGAAAAAAGAGAATGATGATGGATAGACCCCATCACTTGTGCCAATTGGAATGACTAAAACAAGATGCCTTAACAGGACTAAGCAGTCTAGCTACCTCTTGCGGACATTCGTTCTTCGATTTTCTTCTTGGACTTGGTCCATACTATTACTTTTGATGTTGGTTTCGATTGGTGCACCTGGATTTTGAGATAACCTCGCTTTGACTCGATATGGGATGGATGTACGCGGTGGGCGATTGTGGCTACGATGCGTTACCACCAGCCCTACGAGCTGAACTAGTAGTATCCTACCTTGGGCATTGCCTCACGTGCCTTGTCATACTTTTATCCCCATAAGAGACCACTATGATTTTGGTTTAGTGTTGTCGTATCAAAGCGCATCCCTATCCCTCGACGTGCTACTGGGGCGTTATATCAAACTGTATGACAACGCTTAAAGAAGCATTAAGGGGGATTAATGTAAAGCCTTAACGATAGGAGAAATGCTTATTTTACTGATTAGTTGTTAAATACATAGCGTATTCTGCTATATATAAATATTTTGACAGATCCTTAAGAGATGGAAAATCCTATAACATCTCCGGAGTTATTGCATGCACGTTATACATTAGATAGGAGATGTAAAATCCTGTAAACATCTCTAACACTATTACACTCACGTTATGTGCTATAGATTTGACTCAATAAGGATATTTTAGTCTTGACTTGAGTGTTTTGTCCTTTCATTACTCTTGGGTCAGCCATGAATATTTCAGCACATTGAAGATCATTTTATGGAGGACGAAGATGAAGATTTGGTATATTATTGCTGTTATTATTCCCTGCATCATGTTGTTCTGCTGCATTTTATTTTGTTTCTATTGTATATATGACTTTGATAAATACTGTATAAATAATAATCAAATATATAGTAAACAGGTTTATGAACTATTTATTTGATTACTATATTTTGTCATTCCGTTGCGAGATTCTGTGTTTTCTTCTTCTTCTTTTCTTATTTTTCTTAATTTACCACATTGATTATCTGTGTTTGGGATTATTTGAGTTGGATATGTGTGGTCTATTGTCGATTTAAACCTTCCAAAATGTGGGTCATCACAATTGGTATCGGAGCTTTGGTTTAGTGATATCCTTAACTTTGTGGGGGTGTGTCTCATTAGTGATAGGGTAGTAATACCCTAGAATGAGTTTGTTTGAGTGTATATATATGAGAGTGAGCACTTGTTAGTGTTATAAATTATTTTATATTGTGTTTACTTATCCATTGAGTTGTTTGTGAATTCCAGTCGGTGCGTGGGATGCCATTATCGATTGGAGTTTCTAAACACTTAAACGAGGTAAGTTGACATAATATTATTTTAAAAGGTGGTAAATGAAATAATTTTATCTAAATTGTATTTTTTATATATAAAATGATAACTTTCAAAAACCTGTGCGATTATTAGTAAATGTTAATTGTTAGGAGATGATAATATTTAGTTATCATCGATTATTGGTTGAATTAAACTAGAGGCGAATAGTTTGTGAACTCTATTTTGCGAAGCGTTCGATAATTAAGTTGAACTGAAATCTAATTATAATAAGAATTGTTTACAATAACAAAGATGTAAACTGATGAAATGTTTTCATAACAATATTATTTAAAAGTGTTATATTTTGAAAATATTCTTGAAAGAAATAAAAGCATTGAACTCACTTTAGTCACTGGGAAATAATTCTTGGATGACTGCAGCGTCGCTAGTACTCATTTTCGAGTTTCCGAGTGAGAATTGCTACCAAAAGAAATTTAATTCCGGTCAAAACCAGTTTTGATTGTGAAAAATATCTCAATAATGTTTGATAAATATATTAAGATAGTTTTTGAACTTATAAATTGAAATAGTAGAGATAAGAAATAAGTTTATAACTTATAAATTTTAATAGGAAAATACAACCGAAATTTAAAATAATTGAACATTCGTGTTTAGCAAACAAAAGAAAATTTGAAATTGTGATGTGAATTAAAAGAATTAACCTGAGAAATGTCAAATGAATTGAGTTAGTAAAATGAAGTAAATAAAATGAAGTTTATGTAACGACCCGTATTTTTGATAACTACAAATTATTAAATTAAATAAGATTTTGAAATTTAATATTGTGAGAAATTAAAATCTATGATTTATTAATGAGAAAAATAACTAAATATGATTTAATATTGCTTCTTGAATGTTATTGACAACTATTTTAATGTAATTTCAATCAATTCAAAAAATTGTAAAGTTAATTTGGTTAAAATTGTAAATAAGGAATAAATTAAATGTTGGAACTAATGTTGAAATTATCTGTCATTGCTTGAAATAGGTTTATTATAGAATATGAAATAAATTAATTATAATTTTATTAGCTTTAATTTGTAAACAATAGACTTGGAAATGTGTTTGAATTACTAATGTGAAATAATTATTTTAATTATTATTTTATTATTTAGTCCATCTGAAATTAATTTGGAAATCAACAAAATTTATATAATTGGAACATTGCAATTAATATAGTAAAAGTTGTTAACTATTGAGTGATCAAAATCATAGATGGAACTTATGTTAAATGAATTCATCAAGTAATAGTGATTTAATATAAGAATTTAAATCTAAATAAAGATTTCGTTTAAAACTAAAATTATAATGAATGGATTTATTACTGTTGTAATCGAATGCTGAAATTAATGTAATATTTAAATCATGGATTTAATATGGAAAATTGTATTCTTAAGGATTATGAATTCCTGGTTAATCAAGAATGGTGGAAATTGTTAACATTTAATCTAGAATTTAAAGGTGGTTAAATTGATTTTGTATTAATAATTTATTTAATTAACGTGTAAAATTGGGTTTTTGGGCACCGTCTCGGATTTCGACGAAATCGGTTTCATCGGATCCATAATAATAAATTATCATAGGATTTCAAGTTTCATAGCGGGACTTATCGTTTGATCTTGCGAGCTCGAAACGCGTAGAAATCGATTAATATAATTTAAATGAATATAATCTGATTTAAATTTAACTTCTATATACAATGGAATTGAGTTTAAAAATATCGAAGACCTATATTACGATATATTTAAGAAAAAGAATCATATTTTGGCAGTTCCTACGATGCACTTGGGGCTTATCGGCAGAAACGCATCAAATTAGACAGTCCCTTTTGGCTCCGGTGGCGACTAGATCAACGTGTCATTGGCTCAAAAGAGGTTCCCATCGAAGTTCAATATGAATCTTTTGGTACTTATCATGAGATTTATGGACACTATCTAATAGTAGGAAGTATTAAAAAGAAAATCTGTTGTATATACATTCGGATGACCTATTTTCGTTCCGGGGACGAAATGGGGTTTCTGAATCTGGGTATTGCTTCGACCCAATTTTATCTGGTCCACCCATGTCTATTTCAGCTTTGCCTATATATAGGCAGTTATAAACCTTGCAGCTTTTTATTTTCATTTTTCTGTATGTATCTGTTCAATCACCGGTTCCTTCTCAAATGGTTGTCATCTCAAACCTTGATTCCCAAATTCCAAATCAAATCGAAAATTCAAACTCCTCAAAACCTGTTGAATTATATTCATCGTGAAGCTCCCGACGAACATAACCTACGTCCGCAATTCATTTTTGCAATCGAATTATGGTTTGGCCAAAAATCAACTGTTTATTCTTGGTCATCCATATTAGGGTTTCGTGATCGACAGTGGGTCGTCGACCATTCAATGATTAGGGAGTGGCATCTGGGAAAGGAGACAAAGCAGAGTTCATCCATGGTGTTCATTTATCGTGGATTGGCTGGAGATTGCCATAAAACGAGAACCACGGCAGCGGCGTTGGTTCTTGGGGGAGTCGCGGCTGACCGCGTGGGGCCCAAGTGGGCGGCCTAGGCCGGTGGGCACGGCCGTGGTGTTTGATTGTGGTACGAGCAAACATAGTGGCGACGAAATCATGATGAATGGCGGCAGCTGTTAACTGGTTCAAGCGTGCTTGCGTTTGAACAAGGATTAGTATGGTGGTTAATTACTAATTTACCCTTAGTTATTTTAATTTAGATTTTAAATTTCAAATGTTCTAACATCGATAACTTTTACGAACTCAGATTTGGATGCGGTTTCTTTTGATGGGATCGTATCAAAATTCCAAATGACATGGAACTAGTTTGGTTGAGTTGTGGGTCTATTCAAATTTTGGACATTATTTGGATTTTAAATCGACTAGAAATCAAAGGTGAGTGATTTATCCCACTCGCAAATACTAAACTTTCTTATGCTCATTGTATTAAATTTATGATGTAATAATAATATTGCTGGTTGTTGTTGGTAGTTTAATTTGACATTTTAATTGAAATTGAATTTTATTGAATTGAATTGCCATTAAAATTAATATTGAATTTAATTTGTTTGTTAAATATCTGATAATGATAACCAGTTAATGTTTGTGATTTATTGGCCGATTTGGATGTTGATTGTGATGTATGTTTATTTGTTGAAATTTTGGATGATTGGATGTTATGTTTATTATACATGTTGTTATCATGCTGCAAGTTCCCTTAGTTTGTTGTTAGGAAAATCACTATGCATTGAAATGCTACGCACTCGAATGATCTTATAGATTAGGAAAAATCATTATCGGTTGAAATGATACATACTCGAGCGATTTTATTGATTGGAAATTATTGATTCGAGATACGGGTTGAAATGATATATACCTAGAAAATTTAACTACTTTGCGTTGAAATGATAATACCCAATCACTTGACCATATGGTTGAAAATTATATAAGGACTACGTTGGTCAGTTTTAAATTATTTTCTAAATGGTAAAGTATGTTTGATTTATAAATTTAATTTTTTAATATAATTTAACGATTTTATTTAAAATTTATATTCGAAAAATAATTTATTTTCTATGTTTTAAAAGTTTCAAATTATAAGTTAATATATGGTTTTAAATGTAAATTTAAGATTTTAACTTATAGTTTTATTTAGTTTTAAAAACATATTTTAAATAGTTCAAAATTTAATTTAATAAAATATTTTATGTAGTTTCAATATATATATATATATTTAACTAAATTAAATATTATAAATATAGTTTTCATTTAAGATAATAAATATAGACTTTTATAATAACATCAATAGATAAAAGATTTTTGTAAAATATTTTAGAATTTTGTAAAAGGTTTTGTAAGGAATTTATAAAAATTTCGTAAGAGATTTTATAATGGATTTTATAAAAGGATTTTTATAAACAAAATTATAAAGGATTTTATTATAGTTTTGTAAAGGAGTTGTAAAGGTTTTAATGGATTTTACAAAGGAACTTGTATACAGGGATTTGGAAGCGTTTTAAAGGGATTTACATAGAAGTTTATGAAAAAGGGAAGAGCTGTAAACCATTTTGGAATTTATAAACAACTTTATAAATGGTTCTATAGCATATAAATAGTTTTATAAATGGTTTAAGAGAGAATTATAAATTATTTTCGCAATTGACTGAAAGAATTTCCTCGGTATTATACTTTTGGAAAAGTATATGGATATCTTGATATGAAGGTATAAACTATTTTCTGGATTTATTATTAAAAATGTTTTATAAAATGACCATGGTGTGAAATAAGCATTTTCTTGTTAAAGGTGTTGGGGTCGGATATTGTCATACTCTCCGCCGATTCCGAAACCACTTTAACAACTGTACACGTGGTGGAGAATCCAGAACGAAGTAGGATTGTTTGGCGAACGCTACTGGTTTGAGGTAAGAACCCAACCCTTACCTTCGGGTCATCCTGGTATGATTAAACAGGAGCCATAACCAGGACCAGTGAGGTCGCTCCTCCGATTGAACATGCTTCTTTGATACCATATCTGTTACTTTGTGATTGATTGGTGGCCACCCTCGATTCGATTCTTGGAGTGTTGTTTCAAGGTGGACGGTAGCTGCGGCTATGCGTTACCACCAGCCTAGTTCCGCCAAATGGCTTAATCTTGCCTTGATATTGCCTCGCGTGCCTTGTCATATGCCTTATCGAGCCCACTACGATTTTGGTTGGTGTCGTACCAGTGGAATGCTCCTTGATAGCACACCAGTTTATGGTGGAGTTTACAGTACTGCTAGATGCCCATAAAATGTGCTAAGGGGAATATGGGTAATGCCTTAACACTATTTTAATACTTTACTGATAGACATAATATATATATAGTGTATATTACTGCATATAGATAGTTTAACGGATCCTTAAGAGATGAAAAATCCCAAAACATCTCTTAAGTTATTGCACGCACGTTATACACTTGATAGGGGATGTAAAATCCATCCTATAGACATCTCTGAAGCCATTACACTCATATTTACTTGTTGTTGAGTTAACTTGCATAAGATCTTTTAGTTCCGACTTGAGTGTTTTGTCTTTCAATTATGCTCAGGTCAGCTTGAGTTTTTCAGCGTCAATGACTTTATCTCAGAAGAACCAAGATAAAGTTTTGTATATATTATTATTAGTAATTTTCTACTGCATCATTTTTGGTATGTCATTGTTTGTACTATGATTGTTGTAAAAATTATGCAATCAAATGTATATTATAAAACAGCTTTATGAATTGTTTATTTGATTATTATATTTTGTCATTCCGCTGCGAGATCTTGTGTTTTGTTTTTTCCTTCTTTTTCTCCTATTTTCATATTGACCCCATTGATAATCCACCGTTTTAAATGGTTTGAATTAGACATGTGTGGTTTACTTTCGATTTAAACTATCCAAAAAGGTGGGTCATTACAGTTGGTATCTGAGCTTTGGTTTAAAGATACCTTAGCCTGTTCGCGGTTAACTCACTAAAGATAGGGTTATTAATACCCTAGAATGCTTTCGAGAGTATGTATACGGGAGGCGTGTTTGTTAGTGATATAAAAATGTTTTTATATTATGTTAATTTGTTCTGTTTAATGATTATAAATTCTAGTCGGTACGTAGGACATTATTGCATCGATAGGAATTTCTAAACACTTAATAGGGCAGACCAGCATAATATTGTTTTTGAAATATAGGTAAATGAAATAATTTTACCCAGTGTTATATTTTGTATATAAAAGAATAATTTTTATAAATGGATATAGTTGTATGTGATATGTTTGTTTGTTAGGATGTGAAATTTTATAAATATTGGTTGCGAAATAGGATTACAGATAAAGTGAATATGAATTGGAAATTTGAGAACTTAAGTTCCGGAGTTTTGAAATTGGTTTTCAAAGATTTTGGAATATAATATTAGTATTATTTGGAAGTATTTTCGGATATAAATATTTTCTATGTGATTTGAAAGAAATGTTCTAGAAGAATTTTTTAAAAATAAATAAGTTTTGTACTTCCCTCTTTTGTCGCTAGAAAACAATTTCGGTGATGACCGTGGCATCATCGACATTCATTTTCGAGCTTCAAAGTGGGATGACCAAAATAGTTTTGCTACACATTTGTTTTGATAAACAAATTTTAATTTTAATTTTCAAGTATGTTTTGCTACACAAAAGATATAAGTATATATTTGTAACGATCCCGATTTTAGAGTTAAATTTAAATTGATAATTAAAATAAATTTTTGAATAAAATTGTGAATTAATTTGAATAATTGGGAATAAATATAAATGGGTTGAAATATAAATTGGATTTAAAACTATATTTTAAAATTAATATGAATTTGTTTTCTAATTTTAATATACATATAATTTGAAAGTTATATTTTGGAATTAAATACAAATGATTTTCAAAACAATTATTTAAAGCTAAATCCTATAATATACATATGTGTGTTTATTTATTTAAAAGTTTGATAACTTGAATTTAAAATTTAAAATAAAAATAAAATGTGATTTTGAAATTCAATAAATATATTGAAAATAATTTGAATTTAAAAGCATTCATATAAGGAATTAATATATATATATATATGTATGTATGTATGTATGTATGTATATAAGATCATTTATTTATGTATGATTGATTTTTTATGAATTTGAATTAGCTTGTAAAATATAAAAGTGCAAACATATGTAAACGTAAAATAGATAGTTTACATAAATAAATTAAAGTTTAACAAAGGGTCTAAACTTAAGTTGTAAATAAATTAAAGTGAAGGTCTAAACAAAAATTTATAAAATTATTAAAGGAAGGATTTAAACATAAAATGCTCATGTTTTAACAAGTGTTAATATATGAAGACAAGTGTTGAGTTAAAATTGACAAGTGAAATAGTTTTAAAATTCTCTTAATTTGAATTAGAGATAATATTATAAAAAAAAATTAAATTAAATTTTATAAACATTGCTTAAGAAAGAAAAAAATCCAGGCTTCTCAATATTATCCTCAGTCCATATTTCTCAAACTTCTTTCATTCATTTCTCAAACATGAAATAAAATTACAAATCAAGCCTGGGAATTAAAATCGGAGAGATCAAAACCAAAACCTGAGAATACCCAAAAACAAATACCAGAAATCAACAGTTTTTCAAAAACCTGGAAATGAGGATCAAGCAACCAAAACAATATCAATGTTCAAAGTTTCTAACCAATTCAGATCAATCCTGAAGTAAAAGAAAAAAACAAGATCAAAGTAAAATCAAAGATCTGAAAGCAAGCTTCAGATTTAGGTTCAAAGCTAACAACAATTGAAACAAATCAGAGAAATAGATCAGAAATTAAAATGCCTGGAAGTTCAAGTCCAAATTCAACCTGGAAAGTAAAGTTTCAATCTGGAATCAAACACTCAATCAAATGCAAGATCAACTCACTAATTTTCAAGCATTCAACTCAGATAAATTATTTTAGATTTTCAAAATCCTTTTCAGTTGCAACATGCCTTGTTCTCTGCTTTCAGAAACTATAGGTGAGCAAACCTTTTGAAACCTCTAGTGTTTGATTTTTGGTTTGAATGTGTGCTTAAGGTTTGTTTGAATGAGTGTAGATTTGTGTATGAATGTATGTATATCCACTGTGCATGTTGATAAACAGGGATATTTATCCCTGTTTGCAAGTTCAGGTTTCCAGAAAACCTGTTTTAAAATTAAAAAAAAATGCTAAAGCACTGCTTCTAGTTGTTATTAGATTAGAATGTCAAAATGAAATATGTTCAAAATCATCATAACTTAATTTTAAAAATATAATTTCAAGATAATGTGAGTTGGTTTTAGTCTGGAAGTTGAATACAGTATAAATTAAATTTTTTACCCAATTTTCGATTTGCATGAATTCAAAATTGAATTACATCATCTAAATCCATTTTGAAAGCAAGGATTTTTAAAAGAAAAACTAGAATTTTTAGTTGCGAATTTGGGTTGCATTTATTGGTTGAATGGAGAATGGGTTATTGTGAATTTCTGGTGATCAACATGGTGTTGAACCTTGGGATCATGTCAGTAGGTGCTAGAACGATGGTCTATCTCGAGAGAAATGCGAAAAGAATTTATAATTCAGTGTGGAAGGCAATTTGGATTGAACTAGGGTTTTAGCCCTACGTTTTGTTGGTGGAAGTCGTGAGTTGTTTTCGTCGTCGACACAGTGTTTCAAGCAATCGGACCCGGGGCAATGAATTTGTGGATGGTCGAAGCATCAACGGCCGAGATGGCATGGTTTCTGGTAGCTTGTCGCAGCGGAGCGAAGTGAAATTAGGCAATCGATTGGGTTCTGAAAGAAATAGTTGGTTTCGAAAATTGGCTCGATTTCGAATTAGTGACAATTTCGTGATTTTGGGTGTTTGAATCGATGCTGGAGGTCATAGTGGGTGATAAGGTGGCAGCAGCGTCGATCGAAGAAGGTCGATGGGTTTGTACACGTATACGTGCATCTTGTGTATCAGCGCTTTTAAGTTGGTTGGGGAAGAAGGTAGAAGACTCGGAGTGAAGCACGGGTAATTGATCGATTTTCTCGAAGCGGGTGGAACGTGATTTTGCCCGGGGTTTAAGCTCGTGTAGTTCATGGATTTGCTCGGGTTTGCCGATGTTATACGAAACAGTTTCAAACTTAAAAAATAAAATTCGATTTATTGGAAACAAATTTTGTTAAACCAATTCTCTTCCAATATTAGAGGTTATCTAAGTTTTAAAATTGTTTAAGAAGGTTTTTGAAAAAAAAATTGTTTTAATTAGCCAAGTTTTAAAATGGTTTAAAATAAATATAACTTTTATGTTTATTTTAAATAAATTTAATAATGTTAAAGGTTAGTTAATTAATAAAAAAAAGGTTTTTAATGGTTAATTAACTTTTAGAGTTTAAGTTAAATTTATTTGTTAAAGGAAATTAATTACTTGAAGTTAATTACTTAATAAAAGCAATTAAGATAAATTAATTAATAATTTAGGTTTGATTAATCATGTAATTAAAGAAAAATTTATTAAAAGTTAATTAATTTGTAATTAGGGATTAATTAATTTTATGTAATTAATTAAGGATGAATAATTAATGATTTAAAGATTGATTAATCAAGTATTTAAAGGTTAATTAATTTAAAGAGTAATTAATTTATGAGATTAATAAATTAAGGTAATTAATTTGAGAACAATTCATTAATTAAAGGTCAATTAATTAATGAAGTGATTAAGGAATGATTATTAATTAAGGATTAATTAATTAATTATTGTAATTAATTAAGGATAATTAATCAAAGGATTAATTATTAATTAAAGGTTAATTTATGATTAAAGAATAATTAATAGTAATGGTTTGTAATTAATTAATTATAAATTAACCATGATTAGCAAATTTATTCATAAGTAAATGATCTGATTTAAATTAGTTAGATAATTAATTGGTCTTATGTATGGATGTTTGATTGTATTGAATGTGTGAATTTTTTGATATCCCTGATGTGTGATGCTTTGTAATATGAATTATTCTGATTTGAGTTGTGAACTATGAATGTAATTTATTTATCTGTGATGTAATTTATTTATTTGCGATGAACTTAAATACTTATCTTTGATCTGTGAATAAAGATAAGCGTTATAGTTTATACCGCTTATCAATTATATTTCTGTGTTTGAATCTGTGCTGATTGAAGATGTTGCACTATTGTGTGTAAAACCCCTGGACTACACTATACACACACAAATATGGATTGCACGAGGAACTTGGTTAAGTCAGAGATATTTTGAAATGATTTTAAAAGTTGAACTTTGAATCCAAATGGTTTTGGAAAAGAAATTGGTTTAAATCTAAAAAACTTTTGAAAAGGAATTTTAGAGATAAAATTATTTTGAATAACTTGTTAAAGTTTTGGAATTTAAATAAATTATTTCGAATTTGGATTAAAGATTTGGGATTTAATTATATAAATACATGTTTGGAAATTGATATGAATATATGTTTGGAAAATTTGGTTTGAAAGGTTTTTGCAAATTATATATATATATATATATATATATATATATATATATGGATTTTAAGACCATCTTTAAAGTATTTCAAAAGGATTATTTTGGGAAATATGAATTTAAACCAAATTTTTTATTTGAAGGGCTTTAACTCGTGCAAACGTAATCGATTTTTTCCGAAACGAAAACTATTGTTTTCGAATAATAAAAGCTTTCATATAAAGAAAGGATTTTCAATTTGTGTTGAAAGATTTCAAGTGTGAAAGGGAATTGAAATAGTTTTGAAAGCTATGAATTAATTTTTGTAAAAAATTGTTGAATCTTGTTTTGAAATTGAAAAGGATCTTAAAGGTATATCTTTTATGTGAAGGATTTGAAATGGAATTGTTTCAAAAGCTATGAAGGAATCTTTGTGAAATATTTGGTGAACGTTGTTTTCAAACATAAGAAGATCTCAAAGATAGATCTTTTGTTTAAATATTGGAAATGAATCTTTGTGAAAAATGGGTGAACTTTGTGAAGTGCATCTTTTTGTTTAAAAAGATTTAAAATGGTAGTTTGTTTAAACCATTTGTTTTGGGTAATAAGTTGTGACTTAACTGAAATCCTATAATCCATATGTTTTTAAATATTGCACTCATTATTCGGTTTAGCTGGGAGAGAACCTTGTGTCACATAACTCATTCCAAATAATGATACAACGTTATGGATAGCATTTGAAGACCGGTGGTGAAGACCAGGTATTTTCGAGAACGAAAGGATAACTCGTCGATTGTCTCTGCACCGAGTCGCGCCAGTATAGAGATCTCCATATGTGATGGAGAGTCCGATCGGGATTGTGAATACCCGAATTGCAAGGGCTTCTTTGGAAGTGCCTTCGGTTCTGTTCGAGCCCGGAACAGACTTGTATGAATGTGTGTCTGACATTACACTTTGTGATGTAAAGCTGGGTTCTATCAAATACATTTCTGTTTGGTGGTAGAGATTTATTCTCTTAGTTTAACACCCTTCTCTGAAACGTATGAGCTCAGAGGTTATGTAGTTGATGGTTACTAGTGATACATTCCCAATTTGGTAATGTGGCATACGAAGTGCTGCTGATATTTGTTGATAGAAGCATGCCTTTGTGAAAAAGCGTAGCTTTGTGGACGAGACTGCATCATGACCTCACAACCTGGAAATGGTCGAAATAGGAAAGATGCGGCAAGGTTACAGGTGTAACAACCCTGGTTGGAGATTACCGTAAATATTAAATTATAATGAAGATTATAATTTAATATTGGAATTAATTGAATTAATTGGAAGAAAATGATGAATTATATTGTTTATTTGGAATAAACAATATAATATGAATAAATTTTGGGAGAACAATATAAAATAAGGTTTATTTCAAATTAAATGATTGAAGCAAATTTAAGATGAAGGAAAGATGAAGTAAACACCTTAATTGTGATCTTTGAGTTGGAAATTGTCATTGATGGAATTTAGTAGGAGCATTAAAGGAATATTGGCAATTTATTCCAATATTCTCCTTTTATTGTAAAATAAAAGGGAAAATAAAAGTAGAAAGATTTTATTGTATTAATAGTGATAAACATATGTGTGAGATAAAGTTGTTCCTTTATTTCATGAATTTTGAATATAGAGATGCAACTATATTCAATTAACATGTACGATTTGGCGATAATGTAATTTATTGTCAAATTACATCTTTTCTTTGTTAAATACAAAGAAAATTGTTAAATAATTGTTTAATCATCATATGAATAATGAATTTGAATTTTTGGGCTAATAAATTGTAACAAAATAAATTAATCACTTCATTTTGATGGTTGGAGTGATTTGGAATAATTGATGGAATTTTGTTTGGGTTGGGGAAATCATATTGGTAATTTAAAACCAATAATACATTTTTATTGTAAAATAAAATGTGGGGAATAAGAAGAAAAATAATTTTCCTTGAGTATAAAAATGATGGACATGAGTGAAATAAAGTTTCTACTTTATTTCATGAATTTGAATGTAGTTAATTGACTACATTTGATTAAATTGATAATTTGTACAATATTGTGCTTGTTTGCCAATATTGTCATTTTATTAATTAAATATATATAAGAATGAGTTAATAAAATAATTAATCATGATAACTATGATTAAAATTGTGAGAAATGCTTAAGTAATGCTAAAACATGTATTTGCTTTGTTTTTGGGTGCATAATATATTTTAATTTAACCAATTGTATCGAATTTGCAATTATTTTGCAATAATGGGGAAAAATTGGATAAATTGGTTAATAAATGATAAAATAAATAATAAATTTTTGAAATTGTGATTTAATATTTTATTGGAATCTAGATGTTAAGATGAATCCAACCACTCAAAATTGTTAAAATCGAATTTAAATCATGTTAGATATGGATAAAAGAAGTTTGTACGTAAATAAACTACACAAACAAACATTAATCTAAGTCCTAATAGGAATTAGTTTGTACCCATTTAGCCCAATAGAAACTTTTGGAAATAGTACGTACAGTTTCCTCTTCGTTCATTTTCATCTTCTTCCTGAAAACAATTAAGAAGCTCAAAAATTAGAAACAATGGCTGCCTTCTCAAACCTTAGCCATAATTAACAAATTCTTTGCTAAATCAATAGAATTTTTGGTCTAATTCAACAAGAAGGTAATCTCCATCCTTCTCTATCTTGAATTTGAGGAGAAATCCATTTTTGTTTACTGTAATTTTTGTTTTGTAATTTTTCTTCTTTGCATGCCTCTTTTCCTAGTTTCTGCAGGTGCTAGAGCTCCTCTTCCTTGCTAAAGACCTCATCTTTGCTCCAATTTTGCTTCATAATCTCCTCTTTCCGCTGCCAAAAGTAAGTTTAAAACTTACAGCAACTAAATTGGCACATGCTTGGAAAATTTGGCTCTATATGTTCAAGTTTTATCTCTGTTCTTAATTGTTGATGTCTGAAATACCTCATCTTTGAATGCTTATATCTCCCTCATTCGAAGTCGGATTGAGTTGATTTTTATTTAGTTTTGAAGTTTATTGTGTCTAGTTTTTTCATGTCAAATTTTATCAAGTTTCGAGTCCGTTTGGACCTCCGTATTTTCTGTGATAGTTGCAAACCGAGAGCGTTTTTGCACAGGAAATATATTTGGCTGAATAGTATTATTGGCATAACTTTTGTGTTTCAAATCAGAATTCAATAATATTGGATGATTCTAAAAGCTTATTTCATTGGTTACAACTTTCATTTGTTGTGATTTTTGTAATTTTGAAGTTTGCTATGCTAAAATCATAAATGTTTCTCGATGTCCTATGTTTTGTTGCACGGGCTAGTATTGTTTTCAAACCATTGAAAATTGTTTGCATCTATGAACATGTATATGCAATCTCTATCTCGGTAATGTGATGTTAAACATTTTATTTTAAACATTTTTAAACGTATTATACTTCAATTATTTTATATTTAATTTATATTTTATATATATTAAATCCCGTTTTCTCTTCTAAAATCTTTTATGTATAATTTTAATTATTTCAATCATTTTCATGAGTATTCGAATGTATGAGAAATTATATTAAACGATTTAGTAAAAACCACGAGGTATGGGACTCATGTGTATTTGCTTCATCGGTTAAATACGGACTTGTACGGTCGAAATGATTTTGAGGAATCATTTGATTTCCTCCAAGATTATTAACCATTATGTGGTACCTCGAGATTGATTTTGAGCATTTTTCCCATATTAGCGGATTTGGCTAATATGTGGATGTAGTCCAAAAACTCCCGATTTAGAGTTTATTCGATTATGGACTAACACGATTGAAATGCTCCCGCCGATTTGAGATGAGGCGAAACCATTTATTGGTTGATTACGATTTTATGATTTTGATTGGATTTTTACTTGTCGATGAAATAAGACAAGTCTAGATTTATTTTACATTTATCGTAGCGGAATTGCTACGACTTGATTATTTACAATCGCCAATGAGATGAGGCAATTTTATTTTATTGATTTATGATTTTTCCCAATGTGGAACCAACGAGTGATTGGTAAACCATTTGGAGATAACACATGGTATGGGACGTGTGTTATACCCTTTTGGGTTCTTATTCTCAATGTTGATTAACATTCAAGGTTGGACTAGTACTTTGAGACCACGAGTTTTTTGGGGAATCAAGATTTGAGTTTATACCCCAAATCATGAATTTACTATTACTCGGGTCTTTGACATCACCGATTGGGATGAATTAAATTATAGGCTACGTAGTCGTCAAGATTGTCAAGATTTATCTAGATGGCATGATCCCGATCATCATGATTATTGGTACCAAAGTATAGTACTAGTGAAGATTTAAAGCACGTGTAGAATTTCTATTGATGCTTTATGATTTTGGCCAAAACTTATGATTTCTATAGCCTTACTTAAATTAAGGCGACATGGTGTTATGATTCATGATTATTTAGATTATTTCATGCTTTGCTTAAGGTTATTTCAGGTTTATGAGATTTAATGATTTCCTGGATATTTATTTGTGATTTACTATGCTTATTAACATCCTCACTATGAATGATAGTAGAGCGAATAACTATGACACTTCTCATGATTATCACGATAAGCCATTCACCTATTCTGTTAGAAACAACGGAATGAATACTTCACCTTTACCTATGATCTTAGAGTCCCTTATCTACTGATGAGTTTAGCTGCCTGACCCGTGTGTTTTTTTCACTTGGGTTAGACCGAGTTGCAGGTTAGATTGGATTTCACTATCTTTTTGGATCAGCTTGACACTTTTTAGGGACACATGCATATTTTGGCTTGTTCATCTTTCATCTATAGGGATGACTTATTATGATCATGTGTATATTTTGGGGTGTATATTTTGATACTTAGCTTCCTTTCTGCTATGTACGTATGATGTATTAAGTATGTATGTATGTATGGTGGAGAACATATATGTATATGTCTAATCTGAGTTTGCTTTTCTGTGACAGTATTTACTTCCGCATTGCATATTACATTATTTCTGAAATGTTTTGTAGCCATCGTAGTGTGCAATAGTCAGGAACTAGACGTGTCAACCACACATGAGGTAAATGGAAAAAAAAATTCGGCACTACCTTGACATGTTTAGTTCTTAACTAGTGTGCACTATGTTGGTCGCCCTTATCCAACCCTATTCTCTGCGTTAGTAGACAAAATTACTCGTTAATTCCCTTTACTAAAGTGGGTCTCGGGGTGGGGCGTCACACCTTGGTATCAGAGCTTAGCTTCCTTTCTGCTATGTATGTATGATGTATTATGTATGTATGTTTGGTGGAGAACATATATGTATATGTCTAATCTGAGTTTGCTATTCTGTGATAGTATTTACTTCCGCATTGCATATTACATTATTTCTGAAATGTTTTATAGCCATCGTAGTGTGCAATAGTCAGGAACTAGACGTGTCAACCACACATGAGGTAAATGGAAAAAAATTCGGCACTATCTTGACATGTTTAGTTCTTAACTAGTGTACGCTCTGTTGGTCGCCCTTATCCAGCCCTATTCTCCGCTTTAGTAGACAGAATTACTCGTTAATTCCCTTTACTAAAGTGAGTCTCGGGGTGGGGCGTCATAGCTTGGTATCAGAGCATTGTTTCAGAATATGATGTAATATATACAGAACAGCATACGAGATACCATACATCAGATATAATACATCCATATACATCATCCTTTAATCATGATTGGTTTCACCTTGACCTTGCCTTGTCCCTATCCTTATTTTGATTCGTGTCCTTTTTAATTCCTTTGGGGTAGATAGAAAGGAATATGTCTAGGAATGTTAATTATATTCCGTAGTACTCCTTAACTTCTGCACTTGAATTGCTAATATATCTATTTACGCTGTGAATAATCATATCTTATCTTATCTTTCAGCTATGTCGAGTGGAGGTAGAGGACCCTCTTCGACGGCGGGATCGTCCAGTGGTTCAGTGGTTCTCGTCCTGAAGGCGTATATATGTCTACCGATCAGATTCTTGAGCTTATTCGGAGCACTCAGCCTCCTGCTCCAGCTCACTCTTCTCTTTCGCGCAAATCCGCGTTTGCGCGCATGTGTAGTGACTTCATTCATCTTGGTGGAAAGATCTTTAAAGGCACCGAGACTGTTTTAGAGGTTGAGGCATCGCTCAGTTCTTGTGAGCGTATCTTTAGTCGTATGGAGATCTGTAGTCATCACCGAGTCCTTGTAGCATCTAGTATGTTGCAAGAATGAGCTTTACATTGGTATGATCTTCTTATTGCTGAGATTGATGAGTCCACTCTAGAGTGGGATCGATTCCGTGAGAGATTCGACCTCAAGTTTATTCCAAAATCTGAGAAGGCTATTCTTGCTCGACGTTTCCTTGATTTCAAACAAGGAAAGTGGACTGTTTCTGATTATGTTGCGTCTTTTGAAGCCTTGTCTAAACATGGTCTCGAGCACATCTCTACTCCTTATAAGAAGAATCTTACGTTCGTCTTTGGGCTTAAGAAATATCTGAAGAAGTCCCTCATGCTTCGCCTTGAGCTCACCTTTGAAAAGCTTGTGATGCGGCCCTTCAGCTTAAAGCGGTTGAGAAGGAGAAAGATAATGATGATGAGGGTAATGTTCGGGGGAACCCAAATAAGAAAAAGTTTTTCCGCAAGCCGAAGCCGTTCCATCCCAGTAAGAAGAAGAAACAGAGGGGATCTTCTTCTCAGTCTCAGTCTACTCCTTCAACTAAGCCTTTTGCATGCTATAATTGTGGTGCACCTGACCATCCAGTGAGGGAGTGTCCCAAGCCTAAGCGTTGTCTTTATTGTAAGAAGGAGGGACATTTAGTGTCAGCTTGTCCCAAAAAGGAGAAGGGTTCTCGTCAGGGTCATCTTGGTGTGGCTACTACCTCTGGAGGTGCTGCTCAGTCTAGAGGTACTTCCTCTTCTGTTTTAGAGGTCTCTATTTTATTCCATGATCGTTATATTCGAGTGCTTTTCGATACGGGTGCATCTCACTCATTCATATCGAAAGAACTCGTTGGTGCTTTGCAGTTAGATGTTTCTTGCATTCTTACTTCTTTACGGATTGCGAATCCTATCAGAGGATATGCAACTCTTAGTTTGCTTTGTGATGATGTTGAGATTTTGATTTTTGGATTTTCTTTCCGTGCGAATCTGCACGTTATTCCTTTTCTTGGATTTGATATGATATTGGGAATGGACTGGCTAGTTCGATACGAGGCTAGGATTTTATGTTTGGAGCAAGTCTTATATATTCGACATCCCGATTCTTCTGATCAGTTATCTCTTTCACTTCGTGATTCCGATTGTGATTCCATGGCTTCTTTATTTGCTCTTGATTCTTGAGATAACGACGACGATGTATCCTGTATTCCTATCGTTTGCGACTTTTTAGATTTATTCGAGCCCGTTTCTGGTTTACCTCCTAAGAGAGCTATTGAGTTCCGTATCGATCTTATTCCTGGCGCACAGCCAGTTAGTCGTCCTTCCACGAGGATGTCTACACGAGAGAATGAGGAACTCAAAAAGAAACTTCTCGAGCTTGAAGCCAAGCATTTCATTCGTTCTAGTTCCTCACCATGGGGAGCCGCGGTAGTGTTCGTGAAGAAGTCCGATGGGACTCTTAGGCTTTGCGTCGACTATCGAAAGCTTAATGAGTTAACCATCAAGAACCGTTACCCTTTACCGAGGATGGACGACATGTTCGATCAATTAAGTGGTGCTAAGGTCTTTTCACAATTAGACCTTGCCACTGGTTTTCATCAGCTCCGAGTCGCGGAAGATAGTATTCCTCTCACCTTATTCTGCACTTGCTACGGTTCTTATGAGTGGCTCGTCATGCTGTTCGGGTTGACGAACGCACCTGCCTACTTTGTCGATCTTATGAATCGAGTATTTCGGGAATATCTTGATAAATTCGTGCTTGTTTTCATTGATGACATTCTAGTATATTCGAAGTCCGAAGAGGACCACGCTCGACATCTTAGAATTGTTTTGAGTACTCTCTGAAAGCCTCAACTCAAAGCAAAACTTTCTAAGTGTCACTTCTGGGAAAAGCAAGTGAAGTTCTTAGGCCATGTTGTATCTTCAGAAGGTATTTCCGTTGATCCTTCTAAGATCGAGGCTATTCAGAGTTGGAAGAGGCCTGAGAATGTTCACGAGATTCGTAGTTTTCTGGTTTGGCTGGTTATTACCGCCGTTTCATCAAAGACTTTTCCCGTATCGTGCTTCCATTGACTAGCCTTACGAGGAAAGGCGTTCGATTCATTTGGTCTGATAAGTGTGAGGCTTCTTTTCATAAATTGAAGGAGCTTCTCACTAATGCTCTCGTCCTTGTGGTTCCCGAAGGGAACCAAGATCTTATGGTTTATACCGATGCTAGTCATAGTGGCCTCGGTGCTATTTTGATGCAGAGAGATCGTGTTGTTGCCTATGCTTCTAGGCAGTTGAGTCCAAATAAGGTTCGGTACGCTACTCATGATTTAGAGCTTGCGGCCATTGTCTTCGCTTTGAAGATTTGGCGTCATTACCTTTTGGGAGAGCACTTCATTCTTTTTACCGATCATAAATCCTTGAAATATCTATTCACTCAGAAGGAGCTTAATATGAGGCAACAGCGTTGGCTTGAGTTTCTGGCCTTATATGATTTTGATATTCAGTATACCCCGGGGAAGGGTAATCGTGTGGCTGATGCGCTTAGTCGCAAGCATTCGGCTGTTGTTTCTATGATGTTAGCCGAATGGAAAGTCCTTGAAACTTTATCTTATTGTGATATTCGTGATCGAGCTTCTTCTTTCGATTCACCTGTCTTATTATTCAGTGTGGAAGCTCGACCTTCTCTTTTAGACCGTATTTCCGAGGCTCAACGGCATGATCCCGAGACGTTGCGCCTTATTCGTCTTTGTGAATCTGAATCCCATGATGATTAGATGAGGGATTTCAGTATTGATTCTCATGGTTGTCTTCGTTTGAAGGACCGTATTGTTGTACCTTATGATTCATCACTTAGGCATGACATTCTTGATGATTGTCATCGCTCTAAGTATACTATTCATCCTGGTAGCCGCAAGATGTATGCCGATATGTGCGCCTCTATTATTGGGAAGGCATGAAGCATGATGTCACAAGTTATGTAGGTAACTGCATAACTTGTCAGCTTATTAAGGCCGAGCATCAGCGGCCATCCGGTCTTCTTCAGCCTTTAGTGGTTTCGTTGTGGAAATGGGATCAAGTTTCGATGGATTTCATCGATGGCTTACCTCGTTCGAGGTCAGGCCTAGCAGTATTTGGGTTGTTGTGGACCGTCTCACCAAGTCCACACATTTTATTCCTATTAAGTCAAATAGGACGGCATTTCTTTTATCGAAGATATATATTAAGGAGATCGTGCGATTGCACGGTGTCCCTTCATCTATTGTGTGTGATCGTGATCCTCTTTTCACGAGTCACTTTTAGCAGAGTCTCCAGCAAGCTTTAGGCACAAAGCTTAATCTTAGCACAGCTTACCACCCACAGTCTGATGGACAGACTGAACGGGTGAACCGAATCTTGGAATACTTGCTTCGTCTTGTATCTTGGATTTTGGTGGTAGTGGGGAGGATCATCTTCCTCTCGTTGAGTTTGCTTATAATAATAGCTACCAATCTTCTATCGGCATGGCTCCTTTTGCAGCCTTATATGGAATGCCGTGTCGTTCTCCATCTTGTTGGCTTGAGTTAGGGAAAAAGCTTATTTTAGGCCCCAAATCTATTCGAGAATCATCTGAGAAGATCCGTCTTATTCGTGAGAGAATGAAAGAGGCACGGAGTCGCCAAAAATCCTATGTGGACAAACGTAGGACGCCTCTTGAATTCTCTTTGGGTGACCTTGTTTTTATTCGAGCTTCTCCTCTGAAAGGAGTGGTACGCTTTAGCCAGACCGGGAAATTAGCACCATGCTATATTGGGCCATTTCCTATTACATAGCGTATCGGTCCGGTTGCTTATCGTGTGGCACTTCCCGAACAGTTTTCTGGAGTTCACGACGTATTCCGCGTTTCTCAGTTGAGGAAGTGTCTACGAGATCCAGATTCTGTGCTTGATACTCTGGCTTTAGAGAAGTTGAAAGTCTCCCCTGATCTATCCTATGTGCAACATCCTCTAAGAGTTCTTGCTTCGGAGACTAGACGCCTTCGAAACAAGAGTGTCCCGCTCGTGAAGATTCAATGGTCCGATAATCCCAATGACTGCACTTGGGAAACCAGAGAATTCAACGAGCGATCGTATCCTGATTTCTTATCTTCTCACTTTGAACATAAGAATTTTTCATCTAATCTATCTAAATTCCTTTGTGTGATGAAATAAATTGTGTTGAATACAGATTTCCTCTTGAAATTACGAGGACGCAATTTTTATAAGAGGGGGAGTCTGTAACAACCCTGGTTGGAGATTACCGTAAATATTAAATTATAATGAAGATTATAAATTAATATTGGAATTAATTGAATTAATTGGAAGAAAATGATGAATTATATTGTTTATTTGGAATAAACAATATAATATGAATAAATTTTGGGAGAACAATATAAAATAAGGTTTATTTCAAATTAAATGATTGAAGCAAATTTAAGATGAAGGAAAGATGAAGTAAACAACTTAATTGTGATCTTTGAGTTGGAAATTGTCATTGATGGAATTTAGTAGGAGCATTAAAGGAATATTGGCAATTTATTCCAATATTCTCCTTTTATTGTAAAATAAAAGGGAAAATAAAAGTAGAAAGATTTTATTATATTAATAGTGATAAACATATGTGTGAGATAAAGTTGTTCCTTTATTTCATGAATTTTGAATATAGAGATGCAACTATATTCAATTAACATGTACGATTTGGCGATAATGTAATTTATTGTCAAATTGCATCTTTTCATTGTTAAATACAAAGAAAATTGTTAAATAATTGTTTAATCATCATATGAATAATGAATTTGAATTTTTGGGCTAATGAATTGTAACAAAATAAATTAATCACTTCATTTTGATGGTTGGAGTGATTTGGAATAATTAATGGAATTTTGTTTGGGTTGGGGAGATCATATTGGAAATTTAAAACCAATAATACATTTTTATTGTAAAATAAAATGTGGGGAATAAGAATAAAAATAATTTTCCTTGAGTATAAAAATGATGTACATGAGTGAAATAAAGTTTCTACATTATTTCATGAATTTGAATGTAGTTAATTGACTACATTTGATTAAATTGATAATTTGTACAATATTGTGCTTGTTTGCCAATATTGTCATTTTATTAATTAAATATATATAAGAATGAGTTAATAAATAATTAATCATGATAACTATGATTAAAATTGTGAGAAATGCTTAAGTAATGCTAAAACATGTATTTGCTTTGTTTTTGGGTGCATAATATATTTTAATTTAACCAATTGTATCGAATTTGCAATTATTTTGCAATAATGGGGAAAAATTGGATAAATTGGTTAATAAATGATAAAATAAATAATAAATTTTTGAAATTGTGATTTAATATTTCATTGGAATCTAGATGTTAAGACGAATCCAACACACTCAAAATTGTTAAAATGGGATTTAAATCGTGTTAGATATGGATAAAAGAAGTTTGTACATAAATAAACTACACAAACAAACATTAAGCTAAGTCCTAATAGGTATTAGATTCGTATCCATTTAGCCCAATAGAAACTTCTGGAAATAGTACGTACAGTTTCCTCTTCCTTCATTTTCATCTTCTTCCTGAAAACAATTAAGAAGCACAAAAATTAGAAACAACGGCTGCCTTCTCAAACCTTAGCCATAATTAACAAATTCTTTGCTAAATCAATAGAATTTATGGTCTAATTCAACAAGAAGGTAATCTCCATCCTTTTCTATCTTGAATTTGAGGAGAAATCCATTTTTGTTTACTGTAATTCTTGTTTTGTAATTTTTCTTCTTTGCATGCCTCTTTTCCTAGTTTCTGCAGGTGCTAGAGCTCCTCTTCCTTGCTAAAGACCCCATCTTTACTCCAATATTTGCTTCATAATCTCCTCTTTTCTATGCCAAAAATAAGTTTAAAACTTATAGCAACTAAATTGGCTCATGCTTGGAAAATTTGGCTCTATATGTTCGAGTTTTATCTCTGTTCTTAATTGTTGATGTCTGAAATACCTCATTTTTGAATGTTTATATCTCCCTCATCCGAAGTCGGATTGAGGTAATTTTTGTTTCATTTTGAAGCGTACTGTGTCTAGTTCGTTCATGTCAAATTTTATCAAGTTTCGAGTCCATTTGGACCTCTGTATTTGCTGTGAAAGTTGCAAAACCGAGAGCGTTTTTGCACAGGAAATGTATTTGGCTAAATAGTATTTTTGACATAACTTTTGTGTTTCAAATCGGAATTCAATAATTTTGGATGTTTCGAAAAGCTTGTTTCATTGGCTACAACTTTCTTTTGTTGTATTTTCTGCAGTTTTGAAGTTTTCTATGGTAAAATCATAAATGTTTCTCGATGTCCTGTGTTTTGTTGCACGGGCTAGTATTGTTTTCAAACCATTGAAAATTGTTTGCATCTATGAACATGTATATGCAATCTCTATCTCGGTAATGTGATGTGAAACGTTTTATTTTAAACATTTTTAAAAGTATTATAATATAGTTATTTTATATTTAATCTATATTTTATATATATTAAATCCCGTTTTCTCTTCTAAAATCTTTTATGTATAATTTTAATTATTTCAATCATTTTCATGAGTATTCGGAGGTATGAGAAAGTATACTAAACGATTTAGTAAAAACCACGAGGTATAGGTCTCGTGCGTATTTGCTTCATCGGTTAAATACGGACTTGTACGATCGAAATGATTTTGAGGAATCATTTGATTTCCTCCAAGATTATTAACTGCTATGTCGTACCTCGAGATTGATTTAGAGCATTTTTCCCATATTAGCGGATTTGGCTAATATGTGGATGTAGTCCAAAAACTCCCGATTTAGAGTTTATTCGATTATGGACTATCACGATTGAAATGCTCCCGCCGATTTGAGATGAGGCGAAACCATTTATTGGTTTATTACAATTTTATGATTTTGATTGGATTTTTACTTGTCGATGAAATGAGACAAGTCTAGATTTATTTTATTTTATCGTAGCAGAATTGCTACAACTTGATTATTTACAATCGCCAATGAGATGCGGCAATGTGATTTTATTGATTTATGATTTTTCCCAACGTGGAATGTAACGTCCCTTCTTTTCGCACGCTTCAAATTGACACACGTGCCAATTCAAAGCATACGGAACGGCGGATTGTTATGGGGTAAATAAGAAAAACAGAGAAGAAATAAAATAAAACAGAATCTCACAGCGGAAGGATAAAATATAATAATAAATATACAGTTCATAAAACTGTTTACAAAACAATTGATTCTTTTTTTATACAATAAATATCGGAGTTCACATACCAATAAATATCAATGCAGCGGAATTAAATTGTGTAGTGGAATAATAGTAGATGATAGTAATACAAATCTTCGTCTTCGTCCTCCAAAGCTAAACTTCAAATCCTGAAACGCTCGGACTGACCCGAGCGAATTGAAAAGACAAAACACTCGAGTCTGAACTAAAAGATCTTATGTAAGTTAAATTAACAGAAATGAATATGAGTGCAGTAACTCAAGAGATGCTCGGGATTTACATCTCCTAAGGATCCGTTAAACTATTTACTATGTAGTATATTTCTCTATTAATATAGTGTCTAATTGTAAAATAAATTTACTTTTAAATAGCTTTAAGGCTTTACATTTTCCACCTTAACACAGTTATATATTCCCATAGTCTATACAGTACCGTAATCTCCCCCGTACTGGGCGTCGTTAGAGGGCACTCCATAGGTATGGTATAAAACCAAAATCGTATAAGGCGCACTAGGGTAGGTGACAGGCACAACTAGGCAATGCCAGGGTAGATATACCAATTACGCTTCCGGGTCGGTGGTAACGCATAGCCGTAGCTACCGCCCACCTCGAGCCACACCCCCAAATAAAAATCAAAAGTGGCCACCGAATCAATCCAAGAGTCAAAGTATAATATCGAAGAGATGTGTCCGATCAAAGATGCTACCTTATTAACCCGTCGATCTCTCCTGTTTTAGCCACCTTATGCCAACTCACGGGAGTTGGGTCCACGTATTTACCTTACAGGAAACGCCGCCACCATCATACTTCATTCTGGAATCTCCACCGCGTACACGGTTGTTAAAGTGGTTTTCGGAGTTGGCAGAGAGTATGACAACTTCTAATCCTGGTCTCTTCAACAACCAAACGTTATTATAACACCGCGGTCTTTAAAAATGTTTATACTTTCAAAACCAGAATATAATTATCCATTTCAAAACCCATGAATACGATATCATTTCCTTTTAAACCCAAATAAATGTGATATCATTTTATTTCAAATATATTTCCTTTTCAAAATCATGCTACTTTTAAAATTTATAATACCTCGAAACCAAATATTTGAGTTTTAACTTTCAACATAATACTTCGAAATCCATAGTTTTAAAACCATAACTTTCAAACTTAAATGGTTTGGATATTCAACAGTATATAAACTAAAACAGTTGAATTTAAAATTTCTTTAAAAGTAAATAATTTCCACGCCTTCACAATTTTATTCACTTTAAATTCAGTCTAAACCCATAACTTTTAGATTCACTTTCAGTTTGAATAAAACATTTTGATTTCAATATTTTCAAACTTTGAGTATTAAATGAATTTCAAAACTGAGGTTGGGAATTTCAAATCAACAATTCATTTTCCTATTATTTAGTTTGAAAGGTTTACATGATAAATCCATAACCATTCAAAATAAACTAAATTTATTAACACTAATTTTTTTTCCTTCCATTTATTTATACTAGAATTATTCATTAAATCCCGTTATAAATATCATACCTTAAAATTTCCAATTTTAGTAAGTTTGTATGAATATGCGCTTATATGTTTTTGTTTGATGATAATAAACATATATATTCAATTAAATGTATTTGGTAATGTACTATTTTGTTTTTCATAGATTAAATAAATATTTGTTGAATAAAATAAATTACACAGAATTTGAATTCAAACAGAAATTTTATTCAAACATATATTTATTACAATCTTGAATAGTACAAATTCAAGCTCTCACTATACATATACATTTTTGATTACATCACAATTCAGTTTACATTAATAACCTCACTACATATCACTCACACTCGTATTTTGTCTTCAACTGCATTTCAGTTTGAATCCAACATATGAGCAATCTGCAAAAATATTCACTAACGCAGTAAAATTGAAAAAGAAATGTTTTTGCAATATAAAATGAAATATGATTTTTGAAAATATGGTTTGCCTCGGTTATTTGGGTTGTTCGTCATCATTCACACTTGAATTCATCACACATGAACAGTGTGACATGCACAGTGTATCACTGTACATGCCATAAGGCCGTGCACATCGATATACACTTGATAATTCTACAGGGACAGGTAAGCACAGGTCAAACCCAAATGAAAAACCGGGTTCAACTCACGTGCAACATAAATAAAATCACGAAACGAGCACAAGGTCAAATCCGAGTTTTAAAACTGGGTTCAACACAAGGCAACATGAAGAATGCAAAGTTTTCAAAACTGCATCAAAGCATCAATAATGCATGAAACAATGAAACAGCCAGCTAGAACAAACCAAATGTCAACAGTATGGATAGACAGTGATCACAAAGAACAAAGCATCAAAGTTGAACAACTACAAGTACAGAAAACAACAGAGCATCAAAAACTCATGAATACAGTAACAAGTTCTGCTACTCAAATACACCAAATGCAAGAACACACATACAACAAGTGCATGCAACAGTGAAACTCGAGAGCAAATGCAACAAAGTGAAATGGAGTTCACTGAGAAATGCAATGCAGATGCCAACATTGATGAATATATATAGTAGTAGAGAAGCAAGTTGCAAAATTCAAGAAATAGGAAAGTTTTAAAGCCGTGGTCATCCCAGAGAATTATCAACATCGAAGCAGTTTAAAACCAAGAATTATCGGGTATAAGATTATGAAGCAGCCAAGGAAAAATCTCAATCATCGATATAATATCGAGCGTGAAAGAAGCAAGTTACAGAATGCACGAAACAGGAAAAAGAAAAAAATTCGTATCTTTATTTTTGAAATGGTCAGAGATTTAAAAATAGGAAAGTTTGAAATGCCGTGAGAATCAAGGAGATTCGAGAAACCGTGATTATCAAGTTAAAAAATATCAGTAAAATTTCGAGATAGGAAAGTACGAAAGCATATAAATTCATGCCCAAAAATCATCATCGGCATAAGCTTCAACGAAAAATCATTCAATCAATTCAACCCTAAAATCATCATCGGCCTACAACATCCATCGAATTCAAACTATCGGAAATTCGAAAGTACGAACATATCAGAGATGGTCTGAGTTCGAGTAACCAAGCTGACATCATTGAATAGAAGAAGCCAAAGCCAAAGTCGAGCCAAGCCGACTGTAATTAGCAAAGCAGAGCGTCTGAGACTGTCTCAAGGAGATCGAGATTCAAAATTTCTCAAGCCCTAATCAGTTACAAGAATTGTCGCCGCCATTTTTATTCCCAAGAGAGAATTGAAGGAGATCGGGTGAAATAAGAAAAAGGGGCGGCCGCGTGTTTTAATTGAAGGGTTTTTTATTTTGAGAAAAAATTAGGAATTAAAGTTTATATTTTAATTTTTGCTCCTGGTTTTATTTTTGAAGTTGTTTTTTTTCTTTTCGAGTCAAAGAATTTGTAAATCACCACCTAGGTTGTAGGTAGTGTCAGATTGTCTAGTTAGAATTAGTTCAGTTAGCAGGGTGTGCGAGTTTGCAAAACTCTATAGGCGGGAGCAGAGTTTGCGAGTAAACGAAACTCTATAGGCGGAGCAGGGTGTGTGAGTCTAGTAGAGTGTTTGTGAGCGGGAGCAAAGGTTTGCGAGTCTAGTAGAGTGTTTGTAAGCGGGATACTGTTTAATTCTAATAGAAATCTGGGAATGCAGCAGTAGGCAGGGGTTGCCGAAGCTGGGTAAATTTTGTGTGTGATTTACTTTTCAGCATATTTATTTCTGCAGTTTGTTTTCTGTGTTTAAATCGAGAAAATTTGCTATAACCCTATTCACCCCCCTCTAGGGTTAATCTAGATCCTACAAGTGGTATCAGAGCCCGGTATTTTGTTTTTAACTCTAGAGTCATGAATTCACCGAATAATGCTTTTTCTGAGGGGCAATCTATTGCTAGTCCACCCATGTTTAACGGGAACGATTATGCTTATTGGAAAGTTAGGATGGGTATCTATCTTAGTTCTGTTGATTATGATGTTTGGGATATTATTGAAACTGGCTATAAACCTCCCACTATAATTGTTGGTGATGCTGAGATTCCTAAACCTAAGGATAGGTGGGATGCTAACGATAAGAGATTGAAAACGACAAATGCTAAAGCCATGAATGCTTTGATATGTGCTCTTGATAAAAATGAATTTAATAGAATTTCTCATTGTACAACAGCACATGAAATTTGGCACACTTTGGAGGTGACACATGAAGGAACTTCTCAAGTCAAGGAGTCTCGTCTATCCCTATTCAGCAATGAATACGAAAACTTTGTGATGGACAAAGGCGAGAGCATAAAGGATATGTTTGGACGCTTTTCAACCTTGGTATACAACGCTAGAGCGCTTGGGAAAGTATTCACTGAGGTAGAGCTTGTAAGGAAGGTGCTACGAGTTTTACCAATGAACTTTGAGGCAAAAGTCACGGCAATACAAGAATCGAAAGATCTGAGTAAGCTAAGCATGAAGGAGTTGATTGGCAACTTGATGACATATGAGCTTGAGCTAAAAGCAAAGGAAAAACGCAACAACTCCGAACCAAAGAAGAAGACAATTGCCTTAAATAGCAAAGAAGAAAGCGATGAAGAAGGAGAAGATCCAATTGATGAACTTGCAATGGCTGTCAATAATCTTAGAAAATGGTCAAGATTCAAGCCACGCAAGAGGAAAACAAAGGGCAATAGGTCAAAAGATTCTGAAAATTCCGATAATGAACTGACGTGTTATAACTGCAACAAGCCTGGCCACATCAAACCAGAATGCCCACTTCTCAAATACAACAAAGGAAAGAAAAAGAAAAGGAAGGCTTTTCAGCAACTTGGGATGATGAAGAAGGAGTGGAAGTTTCGGATAATAGCTCAGAGGAAGCTAACTTGTGTTGTATGGCAAAATCAGAATCAGAAGCAAGCTCTAAGGAATCTAGTGAGGCAGGTGAGTATTCCTATAGAGATCTTGTTTTTATATGATTAGATCTTACTAAAACAATTGATAGTCTTGAATCTAAAATTGGAAAACTGAAATCTGATAGGAGAGAAATCGCCCATGAAAATTCTAGGTTAGAAACTGAACTTGAAAATATTCAAAACCAAGACTGTAAAAATTGTAAGATTTTAGATTCAGAATTATCAAAACTTAGGAATAACTTTGAGAATCTTGAAAAAGAAAACTTGAATCTTAAGGAAACCATCGACACTAGGAAAAAGGATTTTATAAATCGATGCACCTCACTTGTAACTGAAAACACAACATTAAAAACCAAAGTCCAAAATCTTGAGAAATATCTGAATAACTTTTCAAAAGGAGAAAAATCTTTCAAAATGTTATTGGGAAATCAAACTTTTGCTAACAACAGAAAAGGACTAGGTTTTGGGAATCACAAGATGATGATAATGCAAAAGGTAAAAGTGTCTTTGCTCGATCTGAAATAATTGGACATCATGTTGAAAATTATAGTCATAGGAACAAGAACACAAAATTTAATCAAGTCAATTTAATGTGCACAATTTGTAGAAAATTTGGACACAATCAAAATAATTGTTGGTATAGACCCAAACAAGTGAAAACTATACCAATTTGGGTTCTAAAAGGCACAAATATAAAATCTTTGAAAGTCAAACAAATTTGGGTGCCAAAAGGAACATATATAAATAGTTTTGGGTCTCCACAAACATATTTTTCATATTCTGCCACTAACAACCATGGACCTATAAAAACAAATTGGTCACAAAAATCTTTCATCGTGTAGGTGTGGTGGCAGGCTAAGGAACAACATTAGTGTTAACTTGGGTTCTGGCTATTCCAAGAACACAATGGGTGACAAAGCAAAGTTCCTTAGTCTAGTATAAAGGTGACAGAATCACAATGGACAACAACGAAAAATTATCGTAAAGGTAAAATAGGTAAATTTGTTTTAAACGATATATTAAATGTGATAATCTGCACCGTAATTTGAATTAAATCAGCCAGTAATGTGATGATGAAATGAATGATGTCTTTAATTCTGACTTATTATTAATTGATATGATTTTTCTTTTGACTTGTTCTTATTTATGACCTTGATTTGTGCTTAAATGATGACCATTCAGATTTTCAACTTTGAACTAATCCATATAAATTTGTTCGGTCAAATGATGGTATTTTATTGATCTTTGATTACTCATGCTACACGTAGATATATTTGTTTTGACATTTTGGTCACTGCTTGTAAATTTGCACGATTTCAAATTTCATGTGAAAGCTGTTAAAAAGGATTTTAAGAAATTGTTGAAACTTCAAGAAATTGTTTTTGAAATAATTATGATGTTGATTGACTGTTGACTACTCATGAATATAACTGTTTATCCTACGGTTTCTGAAATTAACACTATGATATTTGTTTGAGTGTGAACATGGCTTCATTTCAAATTTCATTCTGAGATAGTTTGTTGAAATTTCACAATCTGGTCTTTGACATCCAACGAGTGAATATTGAGTGAAATTTAAATTCAGATGCAGATTACACTGGTAATATAGTTGATAGAAAAATTACTAGTGGAACGTGATTAATCTTTGAAACATTCATTTGCTGCATCGTTTTTCAAAGAAAATATCTGCATATTTTTCACTTTAAATAATTTTCATTTAGCAGATTTTTTTTTCATATAACCCCTTCAAGAAAATAATTGTTTGACCATATTTTCAGATTAGTCATTTTTATTTGATTTTGAATGACAAATTTTGACTAATCCGACTCCCTACTAATTATCAAAAAGATAAATAGTGATTGAAAAAGTGATAAGTGTTGATATTTAACATACATTACTCAAGAGAGTATATTTGGAAAATTTATTTAGGAATTAAAACAAGAATTATAAAACTTTTTGTTGGGTATAGATTCCATGACCATTTCTATAGCTATCATTATTTCTATCGACCATGATTTATCAAATATTCAATATAGTTTGTCGATATGTGGTACTATAATCAGGAATCATTTGTTTTTCATGTCACATTTTTAAAATAAAATAAAAATAAATAAACATCCAAAGTATTCACTCTCATTTAAAAGTCCTCACGGTCATGCATGGGTGAATTACTTGGATTTTTGATTATGTGCTTCCATGCTCATTTAAAAGTCCTTATGGTTATGCATGTATGGAACGCATATCAAAATTAATTGATTTAATAGACAAGTTGATTCTAATCCCATTTAAAAGTCCTCACGGTCATGCGTGGTTAGAAGATACTTGATTTCATTTTTAAAATTAAATTGGAATACTACTAATCTCATTTAAAAGTCCTAACAGTTATGCATGATTAGTAGATATTCAAATTCCTGATATAAATGTACCACAAGTTGATACAATCGTATGATTTTATATTAGAACATCATTTCCATCATTCATTCTGAAAGTGGAATATACGCCTAACAAGGGTAGTTATGGTTTTTGTTTGATTCTTATTGAAGTTTACTATTTATATTCAATTTGAGTTTAATGTTGGATTAATATTGATCACTTAATCTCTATTTTTCTCTAACACTATTATTCTTTTGCTGATAACAAAAGGGGGAGAGAAAAGTTAAGATTTTGTCAAATAGAATCAAGCGAAGGTCAAATAATTTTCCATTTGCATCTAGGCTCATTTGAATATATTTCTATTTGTATGCATATATGTAGGGGGAGCATCATGTAGAGAGGAAGCATTTAAATAGGGGGAGCAATTAAAGTATATCATTGATCAAATACATTTAACACGGTCAAAATCTTAAATATATGTTTGTTATCATCAAAAGGGGGAGATTGTATGAATATGCGCTTATATGTTTTTGTTTGATGATAATAAACATATATATTCAATTAAATGTATTTGGTAATGTACTATTTTGTTTTTCATAGATTAAATAAATATTTGTTGAATAAAATAAATTACACAGAATTTGAATTCAAACAGAAATTTTATTCAAACATATATTTATTACAATCTTGAATAGTACAAATTCAAGCTCTCACTATACATATACATTTTTGATTACATCACAATTCAGTTTACATTAATAACCTCACTACATATCACTCACACTCGTATTTTGTCTTCAACTGCATTCCAGTTTGAATCCAACATATGAGCAATCTGCAAAAATATTCACTAACGCAGTAAAATTGAAAAAGAAATGTTTTTGCAATATAAAATGAAATATGATTTTTGAAAATATGGTTTGCCTCGGTTATTTGGGTTGTTCGTCATCATTCACACTTGAATTCATCACACATGAACAGTGTGACATGCACAGTGTATCACTGTACATGCCATAAGGCCGTGCACATCGATATACACTTGATAATTCTACAGGGACAGGTGAGCACAGGTCAAACCCAAATGAAAAACCGGGTTCAACTCACGTGCAACATAAATAAAATCACGACACGAGCACAAGGTCAAATCCGAGTTTTAAAACTGGGTTCAACACAAGGCAACACGAAGAATGCAAAGTTTTCAAAACTGCATCAAAGCATCAATAATGCATGAAACAATGAAACAGCCAGCTAGAACAAACCAAATGTCAACAGTATGGATAGACAGTGATCACAAAGAACAAAGCATCAAAGTTGAACAACTACAAGTACAGAAAACAACAGAGCATCAAAAACTCATGAATATAGTAACAAGTTCTGCTACTCAAATACACCAAATGCAAGAACACACATACAACAAGTGCATGCAACAGTGAAACTCGAGAGCAAATGCAACAAAGTGAAATGGAGTTCACTGAGAAATGCAATGCAGATGCCAACATTGATGAATATATATAGTAGTAGAGAAGCAAGTTGCAAAATTCAAGAAATAGGAAAGTTTTAAAGCCGTGGTCATCCCAGAGAATTATCAACATCGAAGCAGTTTAAAACCAAGAATTATCGGGTATAAGATTATGAAGCAGCCAAGGAAAAATCTCAATCATCGATATAATATCGAACGTGAAAGAAGCAAGTTACAGAATGCACGAAACAGGAAAAAGAAAAAAATTCGTATCTTTATTTTTGAAATGGTCAGAGATTTAAAAATAGGAAAGTTTGAAATGCCGTGAGAATCAAGGAGATTCGAGAAACCGTGATTATCAAGTTAAAAAATATCAGTAAAATTTCGAGATAGGAAAGTACGAAAGCATATAAATTCATGCCCAAAAATCATCATCGGCATAAGCTTCAACGAAAAATCATTCAATCAATTCAACCCTAAAATCATCATCGGCCTACAACATCCATCGAATTCAAACTATCGGAAATTCGAAAGTACGAACATATCAGAGATGGTCTGAGTTCGAGTAACCAAGCCGACATCATTGAATAGAAGAAGCCAAAGCCAAAGTCGAGCCAAGCCGACTATAATTAGCAAAGCAGAGCGTCTGAGACTGTCTCAAGGAGATCGAAATTCAAAATTTCTCAAGCCCTAATCAGTTGCAAGAATTGTCGCCGCCATTTTTATTCTCAAGAGAGAATTGAAGGAGATCGGGTGAAATAAGAAAAAGGGCAAGCCGCGTGTTTTAATTGAAGGGTTTTTTATTTTGAGCAAAAATTAGGAATTAAAGTTTATATTTTAATTTTTGCTCCTGGTTTTATTTTTGAAGTTGTTTTTTTTTCTTTTCGAATCAAAGAATTTGTAAATCACCACCTAGGTTGTAGGTAGTGTCAGATTGTCTAGTTAGAATTAGTTCAGTTAGCAGGGTGTGCGAGTTTGCAAAACTCTATAGACGGGAGCAGAGTTTGCGAGTAAACGAAACTCTATAGGCGGAGCAGGGTGTGCGATTCTAGTAGAGTGTTTGTGAGCGGGAGCAAAGGTTTGCGAGTCTAGTAGAGTGTTTGTAAGCGGGATACTATTTAATTCTAATAGAAATCTGGGAATGCAGCAGTAGGCAGGGGTTGCCGAAGCTGGGTAAATTTTGTGTGTGATTTACTTTTCAGCATATTTATTTCTGCAGTTTGTTTTCTGTGTTTAAATCGAGAAAATTTGCTATAACCCTATTCACCCCCCTCTAGGGTTAATCTAGATCCTACAATAACATCACTTATGGAGTTAATTTTTCAAATAAGCTCAATTCCAATTAAATTTTCAACTTATCTTTCAATCTTGATTGATTTGAATCGTTTAAAACTCTATATATATACACAAGATCTTAAACTTGTACTTACTCGTATAATATAAATTATCAAATGCCATTTTTCAACTTATTCATTTTTATTTAACAGATTTATGCATAGCTTAAATTCAACAATTTAACTATGTATGTATAAAATATTTTTATATCATATCCAAATTTAATATTTATTAAACCGTATCATATCCAAACCATAAAAATCATTTCAAAAATAATTTTATATATATGCCGCGGTGCCTGTATAAAATTTTCTATCCTATGGTCAAGTGATACAGATATTTATCATTTCAATCCGCAATTTAAAATAAAAATTTGCGGTTGTATATCATTTCAAGCCCCAATCCCTAATGAATGAAAATGCATAATAATTTGCAGTTTATACAATATAAAATATAGCATCCATTCATCAAAATATCAATAATCAACCATTTATTACAATAATCATCCAATTTAAACAAACATCAATATAGAGCATATGATATATAACAGGTAAAATGACAGTTATTAACTAACAGTTTATATGCAACAATAAATTTATTTAACTGTTTAACTATCAGTTTATATGCAAAAAAAATAAATTTTAACCGTCAATTTATATGCAATAATAAAATTAATTAACAGTTACATTAAATAAATGCGATTTAACTAAGATGATGAATAAAATATGCAAAACAGTCATAAATAAATTTCTACTCATATCTCAAATAAATTTAACAAACATAAGAAATTTTAGAAGTTGTGAGTGGGTTAAAACACTCACCTTTTGGATTTAAATTGAATTAAAATCCAATTTAAACCTAAAAATTCAACAGCCTCAGAATCTTCCCAAACTAGTGTCAAAATGTCATAAATCTCAATACGATCCTTCAAAAAAAATCGTGCGTAAATCGGACATTGTATGTGAAAGTTATTCAAGTTATAAGATGACCATTGCCATAATAAAGTGTGTATATATAGTGATATTAAAATAAACAAAATAAATACCAAATTTCACGTTTTGGGATAAGGCGACTAGGGTACCTGCTAACAAGGTGGTGGCAAGGATTGGGTGAGGTGGAGAGGCTTTCACGCAACTCAATGCTTCAAGAAGGATTAGGAAAAAGTGTTGCAAGCAGGTGAGGGAGAAAATGAAATATGGTCATGTTTGCATAATAAAGTTCAGTGAGATTGGAAAATTGAAATGAGGCTAATGAAGGATGGAACCAATGAAATGAATGCTTCAGGTAGCAAAAATGAAAATTTATACATTTCAAACAAAGAGGTGGTAACGAATAAATATAAAGTAACAAATGGACCAGTTGTACTAAACTTTGAGATCCAATTTCAAAACGTCTACTCCACTAAATTAATTTCTATTAACCCTAATTATACACCTTATTAACACCCAATTAAATTTTATTAACACACATTAAATAAAATGTAACACTCCAATTAATGCCACTTGGGACCGCCGTTGCACACAATAAAAGATGAACCGAGACTGGAAGTTCAAATTTAAAAACGGCGTTTTTCTTAGCGCGCAATCACGATTCAAAATATTAAATTTACTTTAAAATATAAGGTTAGCATTAAAATCACTTCTATACTGCCTCTGATTGTTATAAAATGAATGTAAAACATTGTTTCAAAATTCAAAATTTTCCTTTTTTATAAAATTTAACATATCCTTAAAATGAAACGTTCATTTTATTTTTCTCAAACTGTTCTTTTATTTTCATTAAAAATGCTCTTTCTATTCAACCCAAAAATGCACGTTTCTTATATTAATTGCCATAAATTTCAATTAACTTCTCTTTCCTTTTAATTCAAAGATTCCTCATATGGATTAGATGTTGCAAATTCCACACTTTCAAAGCTTTAACTTCTATTTCAATTGTTTATAGATTATATATTAAATCTTACAAAATTTTCAATGAAATTAACTTTCCATTTATTTTCAATACATTCTTCTTATGGTATAATTATTTTGTTTCATATCTATTATTTAATTCACTATTCTTAAACGGATAAAATTTTTCATTGAATTTGCAAACTATCATAATATTCTTACATTCCATCTAACTTTCTATTAACGTAAAAATTAAGTGTTAAATTTCATTTATTTGGTTTTTAAATTCTTTTATTCACTCCATTATCACCAAGTAGATAAATTAGCATTGGTTAATGGTCTAATATATTGTTATTCTAAATTTTCAACTTAAACTCCATTAACGCAACATTTAACATTTTATTCCCATTAAATTGAAATAACCCAATTTTAAAAATTTAACTTCAAATAAATAAGCAACTCTTTATGTTTCTAAATCAATTACAATAGTTTAACAATTGAAAGTTAATTGAAAGTTGCTACATTTATCGATTTCAGAAATTCCCTTTTATATTTCTTAATCATTTGCAGAAGTTTAAACAAGTTTAGATATACATTGGAAGTTGATAAATCTATCCATTTCAGTGTTAATTTCCAAATTTCATTAAATTTAGAAAATATAAGTTAAAACTTCATTTATTATTAAATTCAATATTACACTAGATGAAATCAACATTTGACTCAAAATCTATTATACAAATATTCTTAGATTCCATTTTAAATTTCTATTAACATAACATTTAGATGTTTGATTTCATTAAATTTCAATTTATTGACCCACTTAAATTTTATTCCTTTCATTTAATATCAATTGTACATTCTATAAGTAAAAATTTACATTAGATTCATACTCATATAATGGCTTCAATTTCATCTAAATAAATATCTACAAAATCTTTAAATACTAAATCCATTTAATTGCAATTAATCCCTTTGATATATACATTAACTAAAAGCAAATTCACATATCAATTTAGTGTCAATTATTCCAGTAAATACAGTGTTCAAATGTCAGCTGCAATTAATCCAATTGATTGCAAATTATTTCCGAATTTGATTTCTATTCGGTTACAACTTAATATTGAATCAATTTATTACTTAACCAACATAGTTAATATCATTTTAGATTTCATTACATTTATATTTTCCAAATTTTATTTTGGTCTCATTTCTTTTTATCACATTTATTATCCTAATATGAATGGAATTTTACTTTGGTTACATCTTATTTGAATTCAACATTCTTTACTTACCAATTTATTCCACATTAACTGCCATAATTTAGTGAATTAATTGAAATTGATTACAAATTAACTTAACAACCTAATAAAATAAGTAACGTACAATAAATATAGTCCTTAACTCTTAATTACACTTTTAGAGGTTCATTATTTACACCCCAACATTGTAATTATTTACATACACTGGGTTTACTCAATTAACATTTATTGCAACTATTCCAAAATTTATTCAATATTTATTAGTTCTCTTATATTCACGTTTATGAGTAAATTGGTATTCCATTTAATCCATTAAATATTAACTGTAATTATTGCAATTCATTGTCTAACATAAATTTTGAATCTATCTCCTAATCTTCACATTTCAATTAATTAACATCTTACAATAGTTTACAAATAAAAAAAAGGGATTGTACTAAAAAAAAATATTTATTGTCCTGCATTACTTTATTACCTCCATTTACATTTACTTTCTATAAATCAATATTTAATTCCATTGATGAATTCAATACTTGCCCCTATTACAATTACTTGCAATATATAATTTAATTTGTAAATTTTAATTACCCTTGATACATCTAATTTCAACATTCACTTTCATATAAATAAATAAGATTTTTATTTCTTTCTAAATTTAAATTAAAATCTTATTAATTTAGTTCATTTTAAACATCGAATTTATACGGGTCGTTACATGGAACCGACGAGTGATTAGTAAACCATTAGGAGATAACACATGGTATGGGACGTGTGTTATACCCTTTTGGGTTCCTGTTCTAGATGTCGATACACATTCAAGATTGGACTAGTACTTTGAGACCACGAGTTTTTTGGGGAACCAAGATTTGAGTTTATACCCCAAATCATGAATTTACTATTACTCGGGTCTTTGACGTCACCGATTGGGATGGATTAAATTATACGCTACGTAGCCATCAAGATTGTCAAGATTTATCTAGATGGCATGATCCTGATCATCACGATTATTGGTACCGAAGTATAGTACTAGTGAAGATTTAAAGCACGTGTAGAATTTCTATTGATGCTTTATGATTTTGGCCAAAATTTATGATTTCTATAGCCTTACTTAAATTAAGGCGACATGGTATTATGGTTATGATTATTTAGATTATTTCATGCTTTGCTTGAGGTTATTCCAGATTAATGAGATTTAATGATTTCCTGGATGTTTGTCTGTGATTTACTATGCTTATTAACATCCTCGCTACAATGATATTAGAGTGAATAACTATGACACTTCTCATGATTATCACGATAAACCATTCACCTATTATGTTGGAAACAATGGAATGAATACTTCACCTTTACCTATGATCTTAGAGTCCCTTATCTACTGATGAGTTTAGCAGCCTGACCTGTGTGGTTTTTTCACTCGGGTCAGACCGAGTTGCAGGTTAGATTGGATTTCACTATCTTTTTGGATCAGCTTGACACTTTTTGGGGACACATGCATATTTTGGCTTGTTCATCTTTCATCTATAAGGATGACTTATTATGATCATGTGTATATTTTGGGATGTATATTTTGATACTTAGCTTCCTTTCTGCTATGTACGTATGATGTATTATGTATGTATGTATGGTGGAGAACATATATGTATATGTCTAATCTGAGTTTGCTATTCTGTGATAGTATTTACTTCCGCATTGCATATTACATTATTTCTGAAATGTTTTGTATCCATCGTAATGTGCAATAGTCAGGAACTAGACGTGTCAACCACACATGAGGTAAATGGAAAAAAAAAATCGGCACTATCTTGACATGTTTAGTTCTAAACTAGTGTACGCTATGTTGGTCGCCCTTATCCAGCCCTATTCTCCGCGTTAGTAGATAGAATTACCCGTTAATTCCCTTTACTAAAGTTGGTCTCGGGGTGGCGCGTCACAACAGGGGTCGCGCCCCTAGGGTATGTCCATTCCTTCTGGAAAAGGGTGGTATCTTGGTATGGTACCCAGATACTTAACTCATGTGGACATTGTAAATTTATTACTGTGTGATGTTTCTTTGTGGATGAGGTACCTCGGATAATGGTATAAAACGACCGAGGGTGGCATATCATAGGTTTTACTCCTAGAAAGGGAGTAAACCGGCCTTGTGTTGGCAGGGAGCTGGGTAAGTTCTTGAGGCGTCCCTCCAGCGGCGTACCCATGTGGCAATGGGAAGTTCCTTGGCCTGACCATTTGTTGGAAAATCCAATCTCCAATATGCGTCATGTACGGTTTTAGTTGTATAACCTGCCATTTACTTATGGTGGTCGCCACTGTTTAGATGGTAGCTATAGTAGGCATAGTTAGAAATGTCAATGCTGACTAAGATTAATATTATACTTTCAAAATATTTTCCACTATGCACTAATAAAAATATCAAAAAAATTTGCGTAGTGAGAATTTTTGACTATCATAAGGAGAAATCTCCTCCAATTCTGCGTTTGCATAGTGTATATGGCGGGAGGCCTTGTGGTATTTCATTTTCCAAAAAGCATTGCGGATTTCTTTTAAAATCTTTTGTTGTTTGTTTTAAAGATAAACTGTTTTTGTTTGCTCATACCAGTCCCATGACTGACTCGAAGTTTATTGTTCCCTTTCTAAACTCTAGGTTCCCTCAATTTACCACACGGGCAGTCTAGAGTTGGGTTTTTCAGATAATCGAATAGTAGGTGTAGATTTGATAGCATTCAACCTTGGGATTTTGGTAATCAGGTTTGGATCGGGTTGCTTCACTTCAGCATCGTTGTTGGATTAAGCTTGTTGGATTGGAGTTCTTTAAGCTTTCAGTTTTAGATATGTAAGTCTTCAAGTACTTGGAGTTTTTGGAGTTTTTGGAGTTTGGCATTGAAGACATTGTCTTTCCGCTACTATTGTCTTGTATCTATCTTTGATATATTGATAGTCATTTGTATTTGATATTCAGTTGTGTCTAATGTTGTATCAATTGTGTATCAATGATATATGATATTATCTTTTTCTTCCGCTGTGTTGTTATACTTAATGTGTCATAAGCTCCGATGAACCAGATTCGGCATTTGAATCTAGGACATTTGAATACTGGTGAATTATTCAGTGCCGATTTTCGAAGGTCGAGTTAGGGTCGTTAGAATTTGTATCAGAGCTAAAGGTTGAGTAAGAACTTTAGGTTTAGAGTATAACACATTAAGTAACACTTAGAGATAGGGTGAAGTATACACTAGAATGAGTATCCCTAAGATATCTGTTCGTATGCCTCAGTAAATTCTCTTACTATTCACTGATAGTAAGTACGAGTGTAAGAAGAGGACGAGACAGGGGCAGAGGAATACCACTACAAATGGTCAATACCCTGTAACAACAAGGAAACAATCTTTTCTCTTCCCAATCTCTTTTGTTCTTTATCCGATTTCAATTCTTTGATGGTTTCCTGGCAGCTTCAGGAAGAAGCTTTGAAATATTTGCATGGGACATAAACTCCAGATGGGTCAGAATTGTTTGTTTGGATGAATTGGTTGCTTTGATTACAGTGGTTGATAGGTATACTTTGTTTAAACTGAAAAGTTTTGGGATTGTATCCATATATCTGTCTGTTCGGTTGGGTCCAAATATATTCTACGAATGGTTAGTTATCCCTTCGAACTAGCAAATGCCCCTGCATACTTCGTAAATTGGAATAACCCGAGTATCTTGTGAAGTATTAAATAGATTCGTTCTTATATCTGTTGTTGATATTCTGATTGGTAAGCCAAATGCAGAATAGATATTCAGTTTGACCTGGAAAACTATTTTCTCTATCTTTGTGTATCCATTCTTTGTTGTCTCCCTGGCAAATTTCGAGGACGACATTTTCTTAAGGGGGGAATCTGTAACGATCCCGATTTTTGAGTTAAATTTAAATTGATAACTAAAATAATTTTTTGAATAAAATTGTGAATTAATTTGAATATTTGGTGTAACGACCCGCCTTTCTACATGATTTAAATCGACGATAAACCACACACGTCAGACTTAAACCATACAGAAGGGCGGATTGTTATGGGGTAAATAAGAAAAAGTAGAGGAAAAAACAAAATAGAATCTTGCAGCGGAACGATAAAATATAATAATCAAATATACAGTTCATAAAGCTGTTTACAAAATATTCGATTATCTCCAAAAGCCTACGCGTTTGCCAGCAGTAAGCCGCCGCCGCCGTAACATCAGGGTTTTCGAAACCCTAGTTGAAAATCCACGAACATCCAGCCGTTGAAATGGAAAACCAGACACGTCGATGCAATCCCCTTGACATTCTCCACAGCCCCATGTCCTCGAATTGATGATCCAAAGAAGATGATCAAGACCCTACAAACGGCCGAAACTAAATTGCAATTTCCTAGACGAACGATGACTCCAATCGAAAAACAAATCACAGAATTGAGATGCGCTCTTCGAGAGCTTTCCGACGATATAAAATTTGGCATATATTGTGGAGTTTGAAATTTCAGCTTTGGATTTGATTTGGAATTGCAATTGGGATTAGGGTTTGTTTTCCATTGAAGTGAGGAGGTGAATAGAACATATAGAAATGAGGAACAGAGGCTGCAAGGGTTTATAGCAGGATATATATAGGCAGGATTGACATTTGAATTGATGGATAAGATAGATTTACGCGCTAGCACCAAAGTGACCTCAAAAAGCCCATTTCGACTTCAGAATGAAATTGGGTCAACCCATATATCAAAATAGATGTTTTAAAATATTTTAAACACAATGGAAAAGGTTTCAAGTCCAAATTCCATCATATAAAGAAGTTATGCTCAAATAAATTTTTTCAAATTAATTTCAATTGATTTCAATTTCATTGATTTCAAGGCATTTCGAGTCCGTACGATCAAACGACAAGCCCGATCGCTACGAAACTTGAAATCTTACAATAATTCCCCAATACGGATCCAACGAAACTGGTTTCGTCGAAATCCGAGTCAGTGGCCAAAATGGCTATTTTTATATTAATTAAATAAATAAAATTTAGTCAATTTAATCAAATTTTCAATTTCAATTCGATAATTGCCAATTCTTATCATTTTTAATTTCCCAATCATTTACACTGATTTAAACCAATTTAAATGTCAAATTAGAGTTGATAAATTTATAAATTTCGGTATTAACCTCAATTTCGACAATTATAAATTTAATTTCCAAAAATTTCTATTAAATTTACTTTTCATTTTATTATTCGATTCATTATTATCAAACGGACGAGATTAACATTGGATTCAAAATTCATTACATTAATATTCTCACACTTCACCTAAATTCCCATTTTAAACATTTAATTCATTTAATTGCAATTAATCCTTTTATTTAATTTTAAATTTCAAATAAATTAATAAAGCTTTATTCCCGATCCATATAACTCAACAAATTGTCCAATATGAATAACCTTAACATTACTTACAAATATTACCTTAATTGCAATTAACTTAATTATTTAACTTTTAATTTCAAATAAATAAATCACGATTCCCCTCCTTTAAATTCCCTATTTATCATATTATCAAATCTTAGGTTTCATTTATTTTGGTATATATTCAGATACATTGATGTTTCTTTCAAATTTATTTTTATTTCAGTTGCACAACATTTAATTTCAATTGCCCCAATAATTACACTTATTATAAATTGGATTTCAATGGATTTGATTTGTTTCAATTCAAATCTTTTTGTTAAATTCATTACCACTCAGTTACCGTTGGTTTTATATTCCATTACACTATATACCCCTAATTATCTATATTTGTATTAATGGCTATGTTTCAAATGTGAAATCTTATACATTAATTAAGGTTTTAAAACCAAACCTTAGTTCCATTCCTTTTTTCCCATTTTATTGCTTATGAACAATTTCATGTTTCTATTATTTATTACATACCTACCTTCAGTCCTTGCATAAATTCTCATAAACATTACATTATTGACATCCTAATTTGGTTTAGTAGAACAATTTGTTACAACTTTACTTACATTAACACTATTTCCCTTGTTTTGGTTATTATTCATACATAGATCACAAGTTTCCATTCCTTTATACTATCTTATGAAAACAATATACATTTCTAATACTTTATTACATTTATTGGAATTAAATTTCCAAATTTATTTGATACAACAATTTATGCCCTTAGAGTTATTTCAATTAAATTGGGATTGCGCTAAATAAATTATTTATTAACTTACATTAGCCTAATTGCATTAATTTACATTCAGTTACAAATAAATCAATATATTATTTCACACATTAATACACTGATTGCATTTGTTTATACTATATTCCATTTAATACCAAGTCATAACATTTGAATTATTATATTAAATTGGAAGTTCATTCAAGTTCATTAATTATTAACTTGCAATAACATATTCCCTTAATTTACATCCAATTACTGTTAACCATGTTTTATTTCATTAAATCAATTCCATACTTACCTCTAATTTCTCATATACAATTTATATCCAGGTATAAACCTTTCACTGCTTCATTTATTAGAATTTTATTCAAATTACAAATAAATAGGTTTTAATTATCATTGCTATATTTTATTTTAGCGTTCATTTCAATATTAATTTGTAAAGTTTTTATTTTTATTTTTTTTATTTCTACTAAATTTAATCACAAAAATCTTATTTAATTAACAAATGTAATTGTCGAAATTTACGTTTCGTTACACTCTTCCCCACTCAAAACTTTTTGTCCTCGAAAAGAAAACGAAGGGAAAAGAAGAATTAAAAATTCAATATATCATACTTAAAATATTAGATTTATACACAAATAAATTTACAAAATTTAATAATTTAAGTAGAATATCAATTTATAACTATTAAATCCTTTTATACTCAAATTAGTAAAGTTTGGAAAACATTTTCAAAAAAATTTCTAAGTCCAAAATTTATGGAAAATTTTGGCAGAGTCTCCTTTGTACGGAGAGGCTCGGGAGAAATATAATATCAAATATAACAAAATATCACGTATAATTTCCAAAATAATATATATCCCAACCCGGGAAAAATATATAATAGCGCTATAGAATCGTAATTGGAAAATGTACTTATTTGTCGGACAATTTACGCTTATTATTATGAAACCAAATGCAGTAGCAATTGCTTACATAACTTGTATTTCACTTATATTATCTAAAAGAGTTAATAATTATATAAAATGAAATATTTAAAATTGTTTCAAATAACGACAAACAATCAACATACCCACCATCACTTGAAACAAGCAACAATATCACATAGAATCAACACAAATCAATCATTCATTCATATCAAACTGACAAATAGTTGTTCGGGTTCAAATTTCCAAATTGTACAGAATGAAAAATAAACTACTAAGCGCACCATTTACTCAACAGTCTTAGGTGAAACTTTATTCATACCTTCCAAACAAATTTAAAGTATCATTGCCCAAACTACCATAAACCAAAACAAACAACAATTCCAAACAACAAATCAAATTTACTTATTATTAATTTCATTTCATACATTAATTGTTTGATTTCTTTTCTTTCATATAATGTTTATCTTTTATTTTACATTTATTTGCTACAATTTTATTTAGAAATATCTTCAACTTATTTACTTAAGTTAAAATTTCTTACTTACAATACCTGCCTTCCTTTATATTTAATTAGTAGTATTTCAATTATACTTAGGTTTATAACAACTACAATACCAAATTCTTATTTATTAAAGAATTTCATTGAATCTTCCTATTACAAAAGCTTTACTTGTATAATATCCATTACGTTTTCTTATTAACATTTCGACTTTTTACGTCTTCTGGTAAGTTATATATATGTCTTTAAGAATGTAATTAAAATCATACAAGTTTATCTCATTTCTTTTAATTAATTAATGGTTCAATTATTATATCTTTCGTTTTAGAAGATTACAATTTCAACTTTCTTTTAATCTCATTTATAACTTAGTATTAAATCACTTATTCTAATTAAAGGTTCTAATCTATAAATTAGTTATATTCCATTTTACTACACTTAATTGAAACTATTAATTAACGGAAACTTAAGGATCTAATACCGGGTTTTATTTCAAATTATTTTAAAATAATAGATAAATATACTTACAACATATATATCCAATTATATTTAAAATGATTAAAATTCATATTTGTTTATCAAAATAAAACTGCAGTAAAACTACTAAAGTGGCCTTCCCACTTCGAAACTCGAAAATGAATGTCGATGATGCGTGCACTCATCACCGAAATTATTTTCCAACGACAGAGAGGGGAGTACATAAGTTATTTCTTTCCAAAGTCATTTTAAAACAATTCTTTCAAATTATATTGAAATATTTATATAAAAAATACTTCAAAATAATATCATTATTACATTCCAAAATCATTCGAAAGAAAGTTTCAAAACCCCGAAACTTAAGTTCTAAATTTCCAATTTCATTTATTTTATTTTCAATCTTATTTCAACTTATTATTTATAAATTTCATTACCTAACAACCAATATATTGCAACCAAATATAATCTTATATGTAAAATTTATTTTATATATATAGAAAATACAATAGGCAAAATTATTTCATTCGCCTATATTCAAAACAACTATTGTGTCGGTCTGTCCTATTAAGTGTTTAGAAATCCTTGTTGATGTCATAGTGTCCTATGTATCAACCAAAATTTATAAATACAGAACGGAACAGATTAACATAATATTAAAACCTTTTTATGACACTAACAAATACGCTCTCTCATACATACACTCAGCGACTCACTATAGGGCATTACTACCCTATTAATAAAGAGTGAGACCCCACAAAGCTAACGTTTATCACTAAACCAAAGCTCTGATACCAGATGTAACGACCCGCCTTTCCACAGGATTTAAATCGTCGATAAACCACACACCTCAGACTTAAACCATACAGAAGGGCGGATTGTTATGGGGTAAATAAGAAAAAGTAGAGAAAAAAATAGAATCTTGCAGCGGGACGATAAAATATAACAATCAAATATACAGTTCATAAAGCTGCTTACAAAATATTCGATTATACTTATACAATACATATCAGAGTACACATACCAGAGAATAATAATTAACGCAGCGAAATTAAATAGTGTAGTGGAATAATATAGTAGATAATAGTACTGCAAATCTTCGTCTTCGTCCTTCAGAATAAAATCTTCAAATCCTGAAATGCTCAGGCTGACCCGAGCGAATCGAAAAGACAAAACACTCGAGTAAGAACTAAAAGATCTTATGTGAGTTAAATCAACAGAAATAAACATGAGTGTAAACGGCGTCAGAGAAGTTTACGGGATTTGACATCTCCTATCCAGTGTCTAACGTGAGTGCAGTAACTTAAGAGATGCTCGGGATACACATCTCCTAAGCATCCGTTAAACTACTTACTATGTAGTAATATTTCGCTATTATAATAATGTCTATTATAAAATAAACTTACTTTTAAATAGCGTTAAGGAGTGACCCAATATTCCCCTTAACACGTAATAGTCCCAGTAGTCCATCCAATATCATAGTCCCTCCTGATCGGGAAGCCACCAAAGGATACCACATGGACGATGGGAGAAAACCAAACTCGTACAAGGCGCGATAGGGTAGGTGACACGGCACAACTAGGCAATGCCATGGTAGATATACCAATTACGCTTCTCGGTCGATGGCAACGCGTAGCGCGCAGCTACCGCCCACCTCGAGCCACACCCCTAAATAAAAAATCAAAATTGGTCAACGAATCAATCCAAAAGTCAAAGTATATAATCAAAGGGATGTGTCCGATCAAAGGTGCTACCTCATTAACCCGTCGATTCGCTCCTGTTTTAGCCACCTTATGCCAATTCACGGGAGTTGGGTCCATGTATTTACCTCAAAGGAAACGTCGCCACCATCCTACTTCATTCTGGAATCTCCACCGCGTACACGGTTGTTAAAGTGGTTTTCGGAGTTGGCAGAGAGTATGACAACTTCCGATCTCAGTCTCTTCAACAACCAAACGTTATTATAACACCGCGGTCATTTCAAAATAATTATACTTCAAAACTAGGATATATTATTCATTTCAAAACCATATAAATACGATATCATCTTCATTTAAAAGCCAAATCAATAAGATATCATTTTTATTAAAACCCAAATCAATATAATTTCATTTTTATTTCAAATATATCCTTTTCCAAAATCATAGCATTTTCAAAACATAATACCTTGAAACCCATAACTTTGAAACATAACTTCCAACACTTTAATGGTTTAATATTAAATTACTTTATATAATAAATTAGCTTCTTTAAATTTCACAAATCAATTCCAAATACAGATTTGAATACCAAATAAACCATTTCAATTTCCATACATTTCAAAGCTTTAAATATTCCACCATTCCAAAACTAATTCTTGATAATTCCATATATATATATATATCAAATTTAATTACTATTATTTAGATTTGAAATGTTAACTAAATAAATCCAATATAATTTAAGAAATTTTTTTAAAACTTCAATTAACTGGATATTCTTTCAACTTATTTAACTTGATATATTCATTTGAATCAACTTGATATTCATTTAAATCACTCTAAATTAAAATCCAATATCCTTTAAATAAAACTTCAAATTCAATAATTGAATATTCCTCAATTTATTTAGATTTCACCGTTTCACTTAAATCACCTTAAACCTGAATTTAGTTACAAAACCATATTCCTTTAAAATCTAAATTTCAATAAGTTCCAAATGGATTCTTATTAAATATAATTCTTAATTAAATAAAATCTCAATCAATTTCAACTATCTTCTCAACCTTGATTAAAAAAAATCAACATACTCTATTTTAAGTATAATTTAAGTAAATACTTATCCATATTATACTTAATAAAATCAAGCTTTATTTTATACTTTAAACCAATTTTATACATAGCTTAAAACCAAAAATTTAACTATATATAAAATAACCTTTATCAAATATCCAAATCAATATCTCATAAAATCATATATATATTCTTTATAAAACCATAGAAATCATTTCAAAATAATATATATATATATATATATATATAGACTGCGGTGTCTGCATATAATTTTCTATCCTATGATCAAGTGATACAGATATTTATTATTTCAATCTGTAATTTAAAATAAAAATTTACGGTTATATATCATTTCAAACCGCAATGCTAAATGAAATAAAAATGCATAATAACTTTCAGATTATGATGACATAAACAAAACATCCATTCATCCATCATAAAAATCATACATCCATCACAATCATCATCCAAAACAATCATTCAATATCCATATATAACTGATAATATATAACAAGTAACTAACTGGCAGTTATATTCAATAATAATTAAATAGCGATTTAATTTAAATAAATGCAATTAACCGATATGATGATTAAAAATATACAAACGGTCATAAATAAATTCATAATCACAACATAAATTAATTTAACAAACATAAGAAATTTTAGAAGTTGTGAGTGGGTTAAAACACTCACCTTTGAATTTAAATCCAATTTAAATTCAAAATTTTTACAGTTTTCTAAATCCATCCAAACCAGCGCCAAAATTTCCGAAATTCAAATACGATCCTAACAAAAGAAACCGCGTGTAAAACGGATATCGTATGCAAAAGTTATGTAATTAGAACGAGTTGACTAAAATTAAAAATTAAATTAAAACGAAATAAAATAGAGAATAATTAACATAACCTGCCATGTCACGTGCTCTCCCTCTCAAAATAAATCGCGCACGATCGTACTCAGCAACTTGCTTCGCTCACGGACCATTGGCCGCCACTCCTTCGCCCGCTAGCGCCGCTCCAACTGCCACGTCCACGTCACGACGCTTCCCACGACCGCCGATCACCTCCAGAAACCCACGCGTTCGCCAGCAGTAAACTGTCGCCGCCGAAACATCAGGTTTTTTGAAACCCTAGTTGAAAATCCATGAACATCCATCCGTTGAAATGGCAAACCAAACATGCCGATGCAATCCCCTTGGCATTCTCCACACCCCATGTCCTCAAATCGATGATCCAACGAAGATGATCAAGACCCTACGAACGGCCGAAACTAAATTGCAATTTCCTGGACGAACGATGACTCCAATGGAAAAACAAATCACAGAATTGAGATGCGCTCTTCGAGAGCTTTCCCACGATATAAAATTTGGCATATATTGTGGAGTTTGAAATTTCAGCTTTGGATTTGATTTGGGATTGCAATTGAGATTAGGGTTTGTCTGCCATTGAAGTGAGGAGGTGAATAGAACGTATAGAAATGAGGAACAGAGGATGCTAGGGTTTATAGCAGGATATATATAGGCAGGGTTGACATTTGAATGGATGGATAAGATAGATTTACGCGTTAACGCCAAAGTGGCCTCAAAAAGCCCGTTTCGACTCCGGAATGAAATTGGGTCACCCATATATCAAAATAGATGTTTTAAAAATATTTTAAACGCAATGGAAAATGATTCAAGTCCAAATTCCACCGTATGAACAAATTATGCTCAAATCAATATTTTTCAAATTAAATTCAGTTGATTTCAATTTCATAGATTTCAAGGCGTTTCGAGTCCGTACGATCAAACGACAAACCCGATCACTACGAAACTTGAAATCTTACAATAATTCCTCGATACGGATCCGATGAAACTGGTTTCGTCGAAATCCGAGTCAGTGGCCAAAATGGCTATTTTTATATTAATTAAATAAATAAAATTTAGTCAATTTAATCAAATTTTCAATTTCAATTCGATAATTGTCAATTCTTATCATTTTTAATTTCCCAATCATTTACACTGATTTATACCAATTTAAATGTCAAATTAGAGTTGATAAATTTATAAATTTCGGTACTGATCTCAATTTCGACAATTATAAATTTAATTTCCAAAAATTTCTATTAAATGTACTTTTCATTTTATTATTCGATTCATTATTATCAAACGGACGAGATTAACATTGGATTCAAAATTCTTACATTAATATTCTCACACTTCATCTAAATTCCCATTTTAAATATTTAATTCATTTAATTGCAATTAATCCTTTTATTTAATTTTAAATTTCAAATAAATTAATAAAGCTTTCTTCGCACCCTTATAACTCAATAAATTGTCCAATATGAATAACCTTAACATTACTTACAAATATTACCTTAATTGCAATTAACTTAATTATTTAACTTTTAATTTCAAATAAATAAATCATGATTTCCATCCTTTAAATTCCCTATTTATCATATTATCAAATCTTAGGTACCATTTATTTTGGTATATATTCAGATACATTGATGTTTCTTTCAAATTTATTTTTATTTCAATTGCATAACATTTAATTTCAAATGCCCCAATAGCTACACTTGTTATAAATTGGATTTCAATGGATTTGATTTGTTTCAATTCAAATCTTTTTATTAAATTGATTACCACTCAGTTACTGTTGGTTTTATATTCCATTACACTATATACCCCTAATTATCTATATTTGTATTAATGGCTATGTTTCAAATGTGAAATCTTATACATTAATTAAGGTTTTAAAACCAAACCTTAGTTCCATTCCTTTTTTCTCATTTTATTGCTTATGAAAAATTTCACGTTTCTATTATTTATTACATACCTACCTTCAATCCTTGCATAAATTCTCATAAACATTACATTATTGATATCCTAATTTGGTTTAGTAGAACAATTTGTTACAACTTTACTTACATTAACACTATTTCCCTTGTTTTGGTTATTATTCATACATAGATCACAAGTTTCCATTCCTTTATACTATCTTATGAAAACAATATACATTTCTAATACTTTATTACATTTATTGGAATTAAATTTCCAAATTTACTTGATACAACAATTTATGCCCTTAGAGTTATTTCAATTAAATTGGGATTGCGCTAAATAAATTATTTATTAACTTACATTAACCTAATTGCATTAATTTACATTCAGTTACAAATAAATCAATATATTGTTTTACACATTAATACACTGATTGCATTTGTTTATACTATATTCCATTTAAAACTAAGTCATAAAATTTGAATTATTATATTAAATTGGCATGTTCATTCAAGTTCATTAATTATTAACTTGCAATAACATATTCCTTAATTTACATCCAGTTACTGTTAATCATGTTTTATTTCATTAAATCAATTCCATACTAACCTCTAATTTCTCATATAAAATTTATATCCAGGTATAAACCTTTCACTGCTTCATTTATTAGAATTTTATTCAAATTACAAATAAATAGGTTTTAATTATCATTGCTATATTTTATTTTAGCGTTCATTTCAATATTGATTTGTAAAGTTTTTTTTTATTTCTACTAAATTTAATCACAAAAATCTTATTTAATTAACAAATGTAATTGTCGAAATTTACGGGTCGTTACATTTGGGAATCAATATAAATGGGTTGAAATATAAAATGGATTTAACTATATTTTAAAATTAATAAGAACTTTTTTTCTAATTTTAATATACCTACAATTTGAAAGTTATATTTTGGAATTAAATACAAATGATTTTCAAAACATTTGTTTAAAGCTAAATCCTACAATATACATATGTGTGTTTATTTATTTAAAAGTGTGATAACTAGAATTTAAAATTTAAAATAAAAATAAAATGTGATTTTGAAATTCAATAAATATATTGAAAAAAATTTGAATTTAAAAGCTTTCACATAAGGAATTAATATATATATATATATATGTATGTATATAAGATCATTTATTTATGTATGATTGATTTTTTATGAATTTGAATTGGCTTGTAAAATATAAAAGTGCAAACATATGTAAATATAAAATAGATATTTTACATAAATAAATTAAAGTTTAACAAAGGGTTTAAACTTAAGTTGTAAATAAATTAAAGTGAAGGTCTAAACAAAAATTTATAAAATTATTGAAGGAAGGATTTAAACATAAAATGCTCATGTTTTAACAAGTATTAATCTATGAAGACAAGTGTTGAGTTAAAACTAACAAGTGGAATAGTTTTAAAATTCTCTTAATTTGAATTAGAGATAATATTATAAAAAAATTCTTTTAAATTTAATTTTATAAACATTGCTTAAGATAGAAAAAAATCCAGGCTTCTCAATATTATTCTAAGTCCATATTTCTCAAACTTCTTTCATTCATTTCTCAAACATGAAATAAAATTACAAATCAAGCCTGGAAATTAAAATAGGAGAGATCAAAACCAAAACCCGTGAATACCCAAAAATAAATACCAGAAATCAACAGTTTTCCAAACACATGGAAATGAGGATCAAGCAACCAAAACAATATCAGTGTTCAAAGTTTCTAACCAATTCAGATCAATCCTGAAGTAAAAGAAAAAAACAAGATCAAAGTAAAATCAAAGATCTGAAAGCAAGCTTCAGATTCAGGTTCAAAGCTAAAAACAATTGAAACAAATCAGTGAAATAGATCAGAAATTAAAATGCCTGGAAGTTCAAGTCCAAATTCAACCTGGAAAGTAAAGTTTCAATCTGGAATCAAACAATCAAATGCAAGATCAACTCACTAATTTTCAAGCATTCAACTCAGATAAATTATATCAAATTTTCAAAATCCTTTTCAGTTGCAACAGGACTTGTTCTCTGCTTCCAGAAACTACAGGTGAGCAAACCTTTTGAAACCTCTAGTGTTTGATTTGTGGTTTGAATGTGTGCTTAAGGTTTGTTTGAATGAGTGCAGATATGTGTATGAATGTATGTATATCCACTGTGCATTTTGATAAACAGGGATATTTATCCCTGTTTGCAAGTTCAGGTTTCCAGAAAACCTGTTTTAAAATTAAAAAAAAATCCTAAAGCACTGCTTCTAGTTGTTATTATATTAGAATGTCAAAATGAAATATGTTCAAAATCATCATAACTTAATTTTAAAAATTAATTTCAAGATAATGTGAGATGGTTTTAGTCTGGAAGTTGAATACAGTACAAATTGAAATTTTTACCCAATTTTCGATTTGCATGAATTCAAAATTGAATTACATCATCTAAATCTATTTCGAAAGCAAGGATTTTTAAAACAAAAACTAGAATTTTTAGTTGCGAATTGGGGTTGCATTTATTGGTTGAACGGAGAATGGGTTATTGCGAATTTCTGGTGATCAACAAGGTGTTGAACCACGGGATCGTGTCAGTAGGTGTTGGAACGATGGTCTATCTCGAGAAAAATGCTAAAAGAATTTATAATTCAGTGTGGAAGGCAATTTGGATTGAACTAGGGTTTTAGCCTACGTTTTGTTGGTGGAAGTCAAGAGTTATCTTCGTCGCCGACACAGTGTTTCAAGCAATCGGACCGGGCGCGATGAATTTGTGGATGGTTGGAGCATCAACGGCCAAGATGTCGTGTTTCTGGTAGCTTATCGCGGCGGAGCAAAGTGAAATTAGGCGATCGATTGGGTTCCGAAAGAAATAGTTGGTTTCAAAAATTGACTCGATTTCGAATTAATGATAATTTCATGATTTTGGGTGTTTAAATCGATGCTGGAGATCATTGTGGGTGATCAGGTGGCAGCAGCATCGATCGGAAATGTAACAACCCGGATATTTTAACGGTTTAGATTAATTTAACTAACTGAATTTGTGCGAAATTTAATAAAAATAAAAAAAATAAAATTTTGAAATATAAATTTGATATTTGGAATACGTCTAGTTAAATATAGCGACAGGTAAATTTTCGTCCGAAAATATGAAAGTTTATTTCGTGCGTAAATTTACTTCAATTTAATCAGTTAAAAAGCGTTGAAAATAAAACGTTTTCAAAACAAAAATATTTTTACATAGAAAAATTGTAAATCTTCTTCTGTGCAAGATGTCAGTTTGTCGTTTTTCCAAATTCGGACATCTTTGGCTCCGTCGATTTTATTCTTCTGTGTTTTTCATGCATTTTCCGCTAGTTAAAAATTTGAATTTTTATAATTCAATCATACCATCATTATTTGTATACCGTTTTGATCGTCTCATCGTGATGATCTCTACGTTATAGTCACTTCTGTGTTTTGAAGTTCGGTAGGCTGCGAAAAACTACGTAGCGGGCCAGTGCATGGTATCTGTTTTACTTTTGATAATTGTGTCCGTTCAAATTTCAAAGACGGCAACTAACATTTATTATAATATTTATTATCTGCTAGAATTCAGGCGTTGCCACCCATTCATCTCTGAAGTCTAAATGTATGGAACCAATATACGTTTGAACGGTTCCATTTATTTTTTTACTTCAATTTCTTTTGCATTGGATACTTGCTGTCACCATACTTTTCTCTGGTCTGACGTCCCATTTACTCCAATCCAAGTTGCTTCCCTCCACATCTGTAATGGCCATCTTCCCCTTACTATAAAAAAACAAAGAAAGAAGTGACAGCAGCCACTACCCAAACCGAGACTATCCCCTGCGTGCCGCAACACCCTAGCCATGCACCGACCCTTTCCCCTCAACAGTCGGCCAGCCCTGTCCATCATCTCACCATCACCGAGCTCCACATATTTCGACACCGCACCACCACTCGAACCCACAACCCGCGTCTCCTCCACCTGACCACCCACCGAGAGCACCTACCCAGCTTACCACTCTCCCCTCAACACAGCCGAGCTCCTCCTCCCTCCGTCGCCTTCAGCGGCTCGAATGGCCACCGTCTCCACAAGCCGACGCAGCACTAAGCTTCCACTATTTTCCACTTCACTCGCACTTCTACAGGCCGAAGCTTCATCCAGATCTTACTAGCCGAGCTCTGGCCATAGCAACCTGTCGTTAATTCCCTCGTCGACCTCCCTCGGTTTGCAGGCTCTTAAGGTATAAATCTATACATGTTTTGTTAGATGGATCTTCTTGCCATGTGTGTATATAAATTTATTTGTAAGTTATAAATCTATACCCGTTTCGGCAGTAAGCTATATTAGTTATAAGATATTAGTATGTTAGTTGTATTATATAAATTTATTAGTAAGTTCTTATATCTCTTTTCAAATCTGCAGTATATAAAAGGTATATACATACTGATATTTTGGATTTACAGAAGTGTGTAATATAATATAAGTTGTATAAGGTATTATAGGGTCTGCATTTGGCTTTGTACTTAAACTATGGTTTGTTGCATATATATAGTATAATAGTTATATACTGCATACAGTACTTTATATGTGTGTTTTAAAGCGGTTACTTAAAGTAATAAAATTTGAATTTATGTATGTATAATTTTGTATATATAATTGCATATATATAGGCTGTTTATACATAAGTCACGGGTTCATTTGTATTGATTTACGTTGATATTTTACTAGATTCAGTAGAAAATTTTGTAAGTATGTTATACCTATTGTTTATACAGTGGATATGATGTTTGGTTTGGAGTATGAGTATATGCCAGAGAACATGATATATAAAGGTTATGTATATGAGTCTAATATATGATGGGTGATATAATAATAAGATTTTGTGTTTTAATTTATATACAGGGTTTAATTTTTTTTATATATATACAAAATTATTATTTAGATCTGGGTTGGTTTTAAAGGATAGAAATATAAGTATTTACGTTTGCAGTATGTACATGTATAGTTTTGTATTATATTTGAGACCTTAAACTTGATGCACATAAAGTAAAAGAGCTAGGGTCTGTAAATGCATGTGTTAGTTCAGTTTGCTAAAGTTCATTTGTATGTTAGTATATTTATATAAAATGACAATAGACTTGCTGTATTAACGTAAGTTGCGTAAAGTATATATTTTAAATTATAAGGTATATGGGCTTACAACATACTTTATAATATTTATGATATATTATCAATGTTTTCGAATGGTTTACATTACATATATTATAATGGAGTATTGATATGTTAGCAGATATAAGATGTATGTTGAGAATGAGTTCTGTTTTGTATATTGTTTTATAGTTCTTTTCACAATATGAGTTCTGTACAATGTAGATTATTTGGGTAGGAAGCTTATGTTGATTTATAAATATATATATATATATATATATGTGTGTGTGTGTGTGTGTGTGTGTGTGTGTGTGTGTGTGTGTATGTTTCATTCTAAATATGTATTTAATTTAAAAACAATGATTTTAATATGCTATTTTAATATTGGTTTAAAATTAAATATTTATTCTATGAAAGAAAAATAATATATATATATATATATATTATTGTGCCCTACTGTGTTGATTCAAATTTGTTCCCATCAACATCTTTGTATATCAGCTTGTTCGTTGAAATCGTGTCAATCCTGCTTTTGCTTTGAAATTCGTGCTTAGATATTTCAGTGTCCGCATCAGTGTGCGTATCTGTGTCATCGCCTGTTCTCTCTAGCCTCGAAAGGTGAGCAATCACTCACGATTAATATTCTTTTATTTATTAAATTTTATTTCAATTGAAACGACAATTGAAATATGCTGTTGTTAGTTGTGTACACTGTTATAACATGTATCTGTTCACCTATGATATCTGACACCATTATCTGTTTATGCGACGATAATACAGTTTGGTTGATAATTGTTTGATTGTTTGTTGTTTATATTGGATGTTAAAATTGTAATGTATAAAGTGATAAATATTATGCAATTGAATTTGACGTAGGATAGTTTAAAAATTTGAACCGACATATATGTTGAATTTGATTAGTTAATTTGAATCATATGACCACTTTTAATTGTTAAGTTATATTGACACGTAGAATTTGATAAATTACGTTTTGAACCTTTGAACGTATATTTGATTAATTACGTTTTGAACCTTTGAACGTATATATGTATACATCAAGGAGTCTATATCTCAATTGTATACAACAAAAACTACTAAACTAAAGTAGTTAGCCAAAAGATCGGATGATGGTCCAATAAGGAGTCAAGCAGAAGCACCTGTAAAATCTCAGTCTGACCCGAGTATTATTTAAGAAGAAAATAATAAACGGATCAGTCTAGCTATAATTATCAGATAAAATGATATAGAATATGAGATATGAAAAAACGTATGATAACCATAAAGCCATACTGTGATAAGTATGTAACTGAAAATCAATCCAAAGATCAATCAATATCACAAGAATCTTCACAAAGATTAAAAAGAATGTCATATTCTTAATTTAAATCACCAAGCCACGAATAACGACATACATATCAATGCCAATTTGTAAAAGTTGGTGAAAACATAAATTCCAGAAATCAACCATTAGAAATCCAGAGATCAAATGATTCGGAGGAACGACGTCGTACAGCGCAACGTCCGATGATTTAGAAACACAATAAACAGGAACAACGACGTCGTACAGCGTAACGTCCGGTGAACCAAAGCACAATAATACGGAACAACGACGTCGTACAGCGTAATGTCCGATGAACCAAAGCACAATGAAAAGGAACAACGACGTCGTACAGCGTAACGTTCGATGAACCAAAGCATAATAAAAAGGAACAACGACGTCGTACAGCGTAACGTCCGATGAACCGAAGCATAATAAAAAGGAACAACGACGTCGTACAGCGTAACGTCCGATGAACCAAAGCATAATAAAAAGGAACGACGTCGTACAGCGTAACGTCCGATAAACCAAAGCATGATAAAAAGGAACAACGACGTCGTACAGCGTAATGTCCGATGAACCAAAACATAATAAAACGGAACAACGACGTCGTACAACGTAACGTCCGATGAACCGAATCAAAGAGACATCGCGCATTGCTAGTCTAAACCATAAAATGATCATCTTCAATCATCAAGAAGTGTCAATTACAATAAGCTAGTAAATATATGAGTTTAGCATCATGTCCCATAACCACTAACTTAACTTAAATATTTGCGAACAAATTATAGATCTCAACTAGAAAATTGTCACAAGAGATTTAATCGAACAAGTCCAAGAATTAACCGACGAAGTAAAAGCAAGCGTTTCATACCACATGTTTTACTAAGTCGTTTAATTAGATTTCTCATACGAGTGAGGTAAAGGCTTGTATATACTAATAGGTTGGAAAACAGTTTTATAAACGAGTTTGATATTGAAAATAGAGTTTAAATAATCTTTGATAAAGAGTTTGAATATTTACTACTAGTATAGAAACCTTTGTATTTTAAAGTGACAAACCATAAAAATGATTGTAGAAATAATCAATCATTAAAATCCACATACAAAGATGTGAATCAAATCCAAAGAAACCGACAAAGAATCCATCGAAATGGATATTCAAAAATCCCAAAAGAAGGAGTCATCAAAGTCGTATTAAATGATAACAACAAATAGGATCATCACGAATCGATTCAAATTGGAAATTCAATCCCAAAAGGCAAAGTGGGCTGAAACAACAAATTCAGTTGACTAAACAGAGATTTTCAGTTGACTAAACAGCAAATTCAGTTGACTAAACAGAGATTTTTAGTTGACTGAATTCTGCCTGGAAATTTTCTGTTTCCAGGTTCAGTCGATTAAATAGAGAATTCAGTCGACTGAATCATGCCTGGAAACATTCTGTTTTCAGGTTCAGTCGACTAAACAGAGAATTCAGTCGACTAAAAAGAGAATTCAGTCGACTAAATTCTGCCTGGAAACTTTCGGGTTCCAGATTCAGTCGACTAAACAGAGAATTCAGTCGACTAAATCATGTCTGGGCTGTTTTTCAGCCTATCCAAATGAAGAGCAAAATCTTCCAAAACGCAACCGGACGAACATTGGCTCTAAGGGTTTATACCAATCGGCAACCCGACCCTATATGCTCATCGATGCATCCCCAAAACATGATCAAAACATCAAAGCTAGGATTTTGAAGATTTGAACCCAAAACACTAAAAATTGGAATATTCACAAAACCAATCCAAATCAAAAGCAAATGCACATGAATAAGTGTTAGGAATTCATACCTAACAACCAAAGATAATTATAGTCATAGATGTGAGATAAAAATCTCACCTTTGAACCCAAGAACAATGAATGAGAAGCTTGAAGACAAGGGAAGATCAACCACACTTCAATCTCAACACAAGAAGCTTGAATCTAAGCTTAAAAGAGAAACATTTTCCAAATTAGGTTTAGTAATTTTCTAAAATTAAAGAGAGAAAAAGTTGGAGAAGATGAAGAGAAGGCTTACCAATGTCTTCTCTTTGATTTTGGAGCAAGAATTTGAGTTTGCAAAGGAACTAGGGCTTAGGAATTCTAATTTCCAATCTTTTCCCCCCATTATTCTCTTGAGCTTGAGAGAGTTAGGAAATGAGGAATAAATGAAGAGAAGTGGAGAGGGGTTGGGTTGATATAACCAGAATTGGGAAAATGGGCTGAACCCAAACCCAAAGTCCTATAGAAAAAGTAGCAAAAATCAACTTACTCCAAACATATCGAAGCTTATATTCAAAAAGGTTGCAAATGACATTTTGAACTCAATGGAAGGGGTCTCGAGTCCCAATTCGACTATTTGCAAAAAGTAGATTTTTCGGACCATAATCCGACTAACGATGAAATATTTAAATAAAATATTTAAATATACAATCGATAAATATGCGGGTTGTTACAGACTCCCCTTGTTAAAGAAATTGCGTCCTTGCAATACTTAAGAAGAAAATAAATAGTAACAAACATAAAAGCATATCAACACAAAAGAAAATTTGAAATAAGAATACCAGAAAGAGCATGAAAGAGTAAGTTCGAACGTGTTCGCTCGATGAATTCTCTGGATAATCAAGATCTATCCTTGAGATTTGAGAACCAATGAACTTTCACGAAGTACATCTTTATTCCGAAGGCGTTCAACCTCCGAAGCAATGATGCGAATGGAATGTTGCTCATAAGTTAAATAGCAGAAAATTGAGCCGGTACAATGGCGTAGTACAATAATGTTACGCCCGAGAGACTAGAAACTCGAATAATTTGGAACAACGACGTAGTATAAAATCGGTACGTCCAATGAACCGAAGATCAAATAATTCGGAACACCGACGCAGTACAAAAACGGTGCGTCCAATGAACCGAACACCATAAAGAACATCGGACGCAAGCCCACGAAGCGTCCGATGAACTTGGTAAAAGATCATTCCATTCGGACATCATCAAAAAGACAACCACTTGTTGCTTACGACTAAGGGCATTGGCAACATGATTTCCCTTCCGGGAGTATACAAAGAATATTATGATCATAAGATGCAAGGAACTCTAGCCAACATTAAGTTCCTTATGAGAAAATAAATATTCCAAAGATTTATGATCGGGGTAGAGAACAAATTTCTCATCCAAAAATGATGATTCCTAATTCTAAAAGTGAAATCAATAGCTGCGAGCACTAGATCATGATGGCATATCTAGTCTCGATAGGCTTTAATGATTTCGAAACATAAATGATAGCATGTTCTCTTTTGCAAGAGAACGACATTCAAAGCAATACGATAAGCATCGGTACAAAAGATAAAGTCTTGGTTCCTTCGGGAATCACAAGAATAAGAGTATCGAAAAAGAGTTCTTTTAAATAATCTTCTTTCCCAAAAAGATAAAACTTTCAAAATTACAATTATCTCAATGTAAAAATCTTTCTAGAAAAAATTACATTTTACAAGTCAATATATCGTGTCTGATTATCTCATCAAAGCGTTTAGGAAATTCCTATCGATAACGTTGATCAAGCGCATCGACCAAAATTCTTAAAACACTAAATAGGCAATACAATCACAAAATCATCTTCTATATGATAAAAATATCTCTTAAAATCTTTACGAATATTCTTTGTTCGTTTCAAGAACAAAATCTAACTATACTTATAAATAAATCTTATGAAAAAGATTTGTAAAAATTTTTAAATTGCTATTTTCATCCAAAATCAATAAATACAAGAATGGTCTCACCGAAATATTCATAGAAAACTCGATTAATAAAATGGATGAAATAAGCTAGACGAATCAAATGACATAATAAATCATTCATAAGAATCATAACAAGTGCGGAATGCGGTAAATGGGATGCTAACTTCCGCAACTCGTAGCCAAATAAAAGTCGGTAGCAAGGTCGAGCTAAAAAGACCTTAACGCCACACAAAAGATTGCTTAGGTGATAATCCTAAGACAAACTCAAAAATACCGGAAAGTTTCACAAACTATTTAGATAAGAGAAATAACACTTTCCTCATCATGAGGGCTTAAAGAATAAAATGATGCCATCAAATTGGAATCAAAATCACAAAGAAAAATAGAAATCTGCTTAACAGATTAAAAATGTCGAGGATGAATAGTCCATTCGGGAAATAGGATATGGCTTCATAATAATTAAGCCAATCCGTACAAAAGTCAATTCCGAAGCATAAGTAATTTCGACTCGGAAAGAAAAAATCACATAAAATAATTTCGACATCAATAAAAAGAAACAAGTTGAGTGTTGCGGATCCACCATCCAGATTCGCAATTCTCAAAGAAGATATCAAGCCCAAATTGTTTTAAAGAAAAAGAATTCAACAAGTTCTGTTGATATAATATGATGAGATGATCCCATATCAAAAAGAACTCAAATAGGAAGATCACAAAATAAAACAATGCCATCGAGGATTGAATGAAAAATACCTTGACCAAGAGAAGTGTCACTAGGAGTTTGAACAATATTCAGCTCTCCCTCTCTCCTACTTTGAAGAATGGGACATGTAGATATAAGATGACCCGAATTTTTGCAATAACGGCAAAAGAAAGGTTTCGGGCACTCCCTTGCATAGTGGTCCGTGGAACCACAATTGTGGCATCGTCCACGACTAGAGGTAGGAGTCTTTGCTACCGAAGTTTGTTGCTTCCCTTTCTTGATGGGATTAGGGCTTTGAATTTAATAGGCCTCTTCATGTTGTTGTTGAATTTCTGTTTGGCATGCACAACTTCAATATCGCTTTCTCTATCGGCCTCTTCAAGACGAAGAGCGGTATCAATAAGTTGATCAAATGAAATTTCTAGTTTCAGAAGTAATGGCTTCTTAAGGTTCTTATTCAATCCATAAACAAATCTCTGGTTTTTCTTCAATGGGGTATTAATGTATTCAACCCCGTATTTAGAAAAAGATTCGAAAGATGCGACGTAGTCCGTCACAGAAGATTCACCTTGAACCAGGTCAATAAAACTCCGGGCCAAAGTTACTTTTTCAGCCTCCGGCACAAATTTTAGTTCAAATCGTTCCCGGAATTGCTCCCAAGTAAGATCCGCTTCGATAATCTCCGAAGTTAAGAGCTCATACCAATCTAACGCTCTTTCTTGGTGCATGCTAGAAGCCATTTGGACTCGATGAAGATCAATAAGATTCATGGGAGTAAAGATGCAATCACATGATTTGAGCCAAGCCTGAATTTCTATAACACCCTCGGATCCCTTGAATGGCCTTCCACCCAAATCGGTATAGTCTCTGCACAAGCGTGCAAAACCGGATCTTGGATGAGTAGGCTCGGGAATGGGTTCGGCTGCTTGAGCGTTCTTTACTAGATCAAGAAGCTGCTGGGCAGACATAAATACTCCATCCTGTGGAGTAGCACTAGATTGTCCGGCACTGGGACGGTTTGATCTAACCATTTCTCGTCTTTAAGAAAGAAAGAAGGAGAAAAATTATTCTCAAAATAAATATCAAGCAATCTTGATAGATAAAACAAGGAATCATAAAGAAAAATAGGATGAATCGGTACGAAGATCGAATAAAATCCTAAAGCACGACTCCTAAGAAAGACTTAGGACATGATCCTTACTAGATTATTCTATATTGTTTTGAAGTTTGGCTCTGATACCAAGCTGTGGCGCCCCACCTCTATACCCACGTTAGCAAGAACACTACGGTGTAATGCCGTCAACTAGCGCGGAGAATAAGGCTGTTGAGGAGCGACCATCTGTATAATTGCTTTGTGCGAGCACCGATATATCAGATAGTATAACATGCATTTCATTTCAAAAGGAAATCCGACATACCGATGCAAACTCAAAGCTACTATACAGTGGCTATAAATATCTTCAGAAACAAATATAGAAATAAATATAACACAAATCAGTCATGGACAATTCATATCACAAAGGCGGAAATAGATATGAATATTACACATAAAAGTGTATATCAGGGTAGTGGTCAAATAAGATCCACAACATCACAAAGGAATAGATACAAGTGCTAGACAAAAATATGTATACATCAAGGAGTCTATATCTCAATTGTATACAACCAAAACTACTAAACTAAAGTAGTTAACCAAAAGATCGGATGATGGTCCGATAAGGAGTCAAGCAGAAGCACCTGTAAAATCTCAGTCTGACCCGAGTATTATTTAAGAAGAAAATAATAAACGGATTAGTCTAGCTATAATTATCAGATAAAATGATATAGAATATGAGATATGACAAAACGTATGATAACCATAAAGCCATACTGTGATAAGTATGTAACTGAAAATCAATCCAGAGAACAATCAATATCACAAGAATCTTCACAAAGATTAAAAAGAATGCCATATTCTTAATTTAAATCACCAAGCCACGAATAACGACATACATATCAATGCCAATTTGTAAAAGTCGGTGAAAACATAAATTCCAGAAATCAACCATTAGAAATCCAGAGATCGAATAATTCAGAGCAACGACGTCGTACAGCGCAACGTCCGATGATTTAGAAACACAATAAACAGGAACAACGACGTCGTACAGCGTAACGTCCGGTGAACCAAAGCACAATAATACGCAACAACGACGTCGTACAGCGTAACGTCCGATGAACCAAAGCATAATAAAAAGGAACAACGACGTCGAACAGTGTAATGCCCGATGAACCAAAGCATAATAAAAAGGAACAACGACGGCGTACAGCATAACGTCCGATGAACCAAAGCATAATAAAAAGGAACAACGACGTCGTACAGCGTAACGTCCGATGAACCAAAGCATAATAAAAAGGAACGACGTCATACAACGTAACGTCCGATGAACCAAAGCATAATAAAAAGGAACAACGACGTCGTACAGCGTAACGTCCGATGAACCAAAACACAATAAAACGGAACAACGACGTCGTACAACGTAACGTCCGATGAACCGAATCAAAGAGACATCGCGCATTGCTAGTCTAAACCATAAAATGATCATCTTCAATCATCAAGAAGTGTCAATTACAATAAACTAGTAAATATACGAGCTTAGCATCATGTCTCATAACTACTAACTTAACTTAAATATTTGCGAACAAATTATAGATCTCCACTAGAAAATTGTCACAAGAGATTCAATCGAACAAGTCCAAGAATTAACCGACGAAGTAAAAGCAAGCGTTTCATACCACATGTTTTACTGAGTCATTTAATTAGATTTCTCATACGAGTGAGGTAAAGGCTTGTATATACTAATAGGTTGGAAAACGGTTTTATAAACAAGTTTGATATTGAAAATAGAGTTTAAATAATCTTTGATAAAGAGTTTGAATATTTACTACTAGTATAGAAACCTTTGTATTTTAAAGTGACAAACCATAAAAATGATTGTAGAAACAATCAATCATTAAAATCTACATACAAAGACGTGAATCAAATCCAAAGAAACTGATAAAGAATCCATAGAAATGGATATTCAAAAATCCCAAAAAAAGTAGTCATCAAAGTCTTAATAAATGATAACAACAAATAGGATCATCACGAATCGATTCAAATTGGAAATTCAATCCCAAAAGGCAAAGTGGGCTGAAACAACAAATTCAGTCGACTAAACAGAGATTTTCAATTGACTAAACAGCAAATTCAGTTGACTAAACAGAGATTTTCAGTTGACTGAATTCTGCCTGGAAACTTTCTGTTTCCAGGTTCAGTCGACTAAACAGAGAATTCAGTCGACTGAATCATGCCTGGAAACATTCCGTTTCCAGGTTCAGTCGACTAAACAAAGAATTCAGTCGACTAAATTCTGCCTGGAAACTTTCGGGTTCCAGATTCAGCCAACTAAATAGAGAATTCAGTCGACTAAATCATGCCTGGGCTATTTTTCAGCCTAACCAAATGAAGAGCAAACTCTTCCAAAATGCAACCGGGCGAAAATTGGCTCTAAGGGTTTATGCCAATCGGCAACCCGGCCCTATATGCACGTCGATGCATCCCCAAAACATGATCAAAACATCAAAGTTAGGATTTTGAAGATTTGAACCCAAACACTAAAAATTGGAATATTCACAAAACCAATCCAAATCAAAAGCAAATGTACATGAATAAGTGTTAGAAATTCATACCTAATGACCAAAGATAATTATAGTCATAGATGTGAGATAAAAATCTCACCTTTGAACCCAAAAACAATGAATGAGAAGCTTGAAGACAAGGGAAGATCAACCACACTTCAATCTCAACACAAAAAGCTTGAATCTAAGCTTAAAAGAGAAACATTTTCCAAATTAGGTTTAGTAATTTTCTGAAATTAAAGAGAGAAAGAGTTGGAGAAGATGAAGAGAAGGCTTACCAATGGCTTCTCTTTGATTTTGGAGCAAGAATTTGAGTTTGCAAAGGAACTAGGGCTTAGGAATTCTAATTTTCAATCTTTTCCCCCATTATTCTCTTGAGCTTGAGAGAGTTAGGAAATGAGGAATAAATGAAGAGAAGTGGAGAGGGGTTAGGTTGATATAACCAGAATTGGGCAAATGGGCTGAACCCAAAGCCCAATAGAAAAAGTAGCAAAAATCAACTTACTCCAAACATATCGAAGCTTATACTCAAAAAGGTTGCAAACGACATTTTGAACTCAATGGAAGGGGTCTCGTGTCCCAATTTGACTGTTTGCAAAAAAGTAGCTTTTTCGGACCATAATCCGACTAACGATGAAATATTTAAATATACAATCGATAAATATGCGGGTTGTTACATGAATAATCTTTAATCTACATGAAATGATAGTGTAGATTCTAGAAATGATTATATTAATTTGCACAGAGAACAATGTGAATTAATACGATTATTTCGAGATTATTTGAATTAATTTATTGGATTGTTATTGATGTTTGCTATTGATTGTTTATTTACTTTGACACCATCCCAGTTATCACACTGTAAGTTCCCTTTGCTATGTTTTGATTTGTGAATTGTAAATGGAATCGGGTTGAAATGATATATACCCAATTGAATTTGACCTAGGATAGAGAATTAAATAAATCCGATTGGTCAATAATTTGATTTAAAAATAAAATAATGATTTTATTCGAATAAAGAATAAGTTTTGAAATGAAGTTGGAATTTGAATTGTTAAAGGAAAGTGTAAAGATTGAAATATGAAACAAATATTAAAGTAGTAATTGATGAAAGAACGTTGTTTGAAATTTAATCATTTAATAATTAAATTTGAAATTATAATTAAGTTTGGAATTATAATCAAGTTTGAAATCATTAAGTTGAATTTATAATTAAGTTGAAATGATTTGATGATTAAGTTGAATTTCATAATTAAGTGGAAATGATTTAATAATTAAGTTTGAATTGATAATCAAGTTTGTAATTATTATGTTTTGAAATTATTAATAATTAAGATTGAAATTATTAAATAATTGAATGGGATTGAATTATTTGATAATTGAATAAAAATTGAATTCTTTGATAAGAGAAAACCGAACTTTTGATTAAGTGAATTTGATCTTCGTTAATAAATGAAATGGGGTTTCTTTATTTATGAAGTTTGGAAAAATATTTAAATAAGTAAATAAGTGAAATTGAACTTCTTGAATACGTGAAAGTTAGTTTTATTAATTGAATTTTGAAATTTGTAACTAAGTAAATAAATAAGTGAAATTGAATTTCTTTAACAAGAAATAAAATGTGATTTATTGGAATAAATATAAACTTGTAGTTTAAAGAACTTGATTTACGAATCTAATCTAATTCAATTTAAAGTTTGAGATAATGGAATTGAACGTAAGTAATTGATTTAATGAATTGGAAATTTAAATGAAAATTGTTTAAATGATAATTTAGCTTAACGAATATTGAATGAAATCGATAAATGAATTTAAATTGATTTGAATGAAAATCAAACAATTTAAATGATTTCGGAATGACATTTATATATACGAACTTGAATCACTATTTGAATTGTTTAAATAAAAATTTGAAATTGAATTGTAAGACTTTGAAATGGTTATTTGGAAGTTTTGAAACGTAAATTTTGGAAATTGATAGTGAAAGACAAATGAAATGTTGATCTATGAACTCTAATTGGAATTGAATTTGATTTGGTTTCGAAATATATTAAACGACCAATCGGTGTAATAATTACGAAAGTTATTAAAGAAACCAGAATCGGTTATGGACATACTCTCTGCCTAAACCTAAAACCACTTTAATAACTATACGCGGAGTGATGATCCCGAATGAAGTGGTTGGAATGATGTACGTGATGACTGAAGAAAGAGAACGATAATGGATAGCCTTGACACTTGTGTCAAATTGGAAATGACTAAAATCAGGAGCTGTGCCGGGCCAAAATGCGGTTAGCTACCTCGAGCGAACACACTTCTTCGTAACTACTACTCATTACTTGTGATTGATTGGTGCACCCTCGGAATTTCAGGAGTGTTGTTTCGCGGTGTTGCGATCGTTGCGGTGATGCGTTTCCACCAGTCCGGATCAGGCAAATGTTAGTTTCACTACCTTGGGTATTGCCTCATGTGCCTTGTCATACTTGTATCCCTACATACGCGACCACTACGAATTTATTTTGTGTTATACCTATGGAGTACTCCCTGATAGCCCACCAGTTTACGGTGGAGTTTACAGTGCTGTATAGACTATAACGCTTATATAAAATGTGTTAAGGGGGATAATGGTAACGCCTTAACACTATTTTGATACTTTATATTACTGATTGACGTTATCTATTTAGCGTACACTACTACATAGTAGATAGTTTAACGGATCCTTAGAGGATGGTGATTCCAATATCCTTTGAGTTACTTGTATTTCGATTGCTATTTCACTTGAGTTGGATTTATTGATATGAGAATATTAATCCTGACTCGAGTGTTTTGTGTTTTTCATTACGCTCGGGTCAGACTGAGTGTACCAGTATTCAAGACTCACCTTTGGAGTTGGAGCTTTGCTTGAAGATCCAGCCATTTATTCTGCTTTCAGTATTCGATGATTCCAGTGATGTATTCTGATTTGTACTTGATGTATCGTATTTCTCTTCTATTGTAAACTCTGATGTATCTTATATATTTATATAATAGCTTCATGAACTACTATCTCTTTTACTTCCGAGGCATATTATTACTCTGTGTCTGTGATTCTATGATTATTTATTTACTGTCTATCCAAGTTTTGCCAAATTTAAATTAACAATTCGGTATTTTGAATTATTCAAGTTCGACATGTGTGGATGCGAATAGTCCAAAATAGCTGGTCGTTACAGTTGGTATCAGGGCTTTCGGTGGCTCTAGGAAAAACTTAGCATATAGGGTAAATGTATTTACAGAATCACTCCCACTCGAGTTTCAATCTCTTCCTTTGACTCAATTCCTTTGAATTTGGAACGTTCCCTGCGGTTCCAAAAAATTCATTCTTGTCCCTCACTATTCGTCTACTTTTAAATTCTGACGTATCCCATAACTCCACTTCAAATGATATCTATAATAGGTCGGCGGTCTCGCCAATCTTCGAATTATTTGTAAATGGGTGAAATTCCTTTATAATAGACATCGATTTACCGGAGATTTCTGTATCCTCGGTTTAAGATGTTATCTATTTCCTGCTATACCTGAATTCTATTTCTTGAGATCGAATGTTGATTTACCTCAGAATTCAGCATCGATCTTATTCTTGAAGTCACGGTTGATCCAGAAGATTTCCCGTAAATTTAATAAGCTATCCATTCCCCGATTCTGTTAATTGAATCATCCTATCTCTTCTTTCGAACTTGTATTTGAATCAAAATTCTCTTTGATTTGATTTCCATCAAAATTTGAATCTCTATCCTTGCTTTGAAATCCATTATCGTATCGTCGAGCAAGAAAATGTATTTGTAAATAAATTTTAAAATGTTTTACATATTGTGTTGTTTGAGTTGTTAATGTTGATTTGGATTTTCGATCGACTCGTCTGATCAACGCTATCGATAGGATTTCCAAAACACTTTAGCAGAGCGAACTGACACAATAGTTTTTTCGAATTTGGTGAATAAAATAGTTTTATATTATTATATTATATACAAGTATAAATTACTGAAATTAAATTATTAATGAATTTGTTACCAGAAATAATAATATTTGATTTTCAATTATTGTTTCGTAAACCGTTGTCCATTGCATAAAAATGAATTATAAAACTTGTTTATAATTTGATTTGGAATTTAAATGAATTTAAATCAAGAATTCGAGAATTTAATTTCCGGTGATTTCAAACTTCGATTCGAAAGTTTTAGAGTGTAATGTATTTAAAATATTTTCAAATAGAAATTATTTCAAAGAATTTTAGATGTTAAAATCAGTACTCTTCTCTTTGTCGCTGGAAAATAATTTCGGTAATGACGGCCGCATCATCGACATTTATTTTCGAGTTTCGAAGTGGAGAGACTATTCTGTAGCTTTGCTACGGTTTATTTTAAAAATAAGTTGATTTGAAATTCTTAAAATATGATTTGATTTGTAATATATATATATATATTAATATATAATTTAAATCTGATTTGATATATTATATATATATATTTATTTACCTCTAAATAAATTAGAAATTTACCGGTATAATACTCAATTGCATTATATATAACTTTCCTAAATTTTCAAAAGTTAACTATATAATTGAATATTGTACAACATAAATGATATCAAAGGAAATTTTAAATAAATTTGAGTAGTTATAATAAAGGTAAACATATTTAAAATAAATGTGATATGATATATTAGGTGAAATAAATTTAATAATAATTGGAATGAAAAGAATTAAATTTATTGAATAAAATATAATTATAATAAATGACTATTCAAATGTATGATCTTTGAAATTGTTAATTTAAAGAAAATTGGATAATATATAATATAAATTGTCTTTATAAATAAATTGTGAGCACGAATAATAAAGGTTATCCACTTAAATTTTAATTATAAACGTTTATTGAGAAAAATAGTATAATAAGTTAAATAAATAATAGGTGTGATTGATAGAAGGAAAATTTTGTTTTGGAAGTGAATAAATTGAATTAAATCAACTTAAGGTAGTATCTTGAATTAGTTGAATTTAAATTGAATTTCATTTGAAAGAAACCTTTTGTACCTAACATTAATAAATGTGAAATCAGATCAATTTAATGAAAATCTTGAATTTAAAGACAATTGTTGAATATAAATTAATTGATATAGTTTAAATTAATTGTTTTATTTTGGACTTTAAATCTATTTTCTTCTGATTGTTTCTATTATCCTACCTCCTCCCTTTTCGAGGATGAAAAGTTTTGAGTGGGGGAGAGTGTAACAACCCAGATATTTTAACGGTTTAAATTAATTTAACTAACTGAATTTGTGCGAAATTTAATAAAAGCATAAAAATAAAATTTTGAAATATAAATTTGATATTTGGAATACGTCTAGTTAAATATAGCGACTGGTAAATTTTCGTCCGAAAATATGAAAGTTTATTTTGTGCATAAATTTACTTCAATTTAATCGGTTAAAAATCGATGAAAATAAAACGTTTTCAAAACCAAAATATTTTTACATAGAAAACTTCTAAACCTTCTTCTGAGCAAGATGTCAGTTTGTCTTTTTTCCAAATTCGGACATCTTTGGCTCCGTCGATCTTATTTTTCTGTGTTTTTCATGCATTTTCCGCTAGTTAAAAATTTGAATTTTTATAATTCAATCATACCATCAATATTTGTATACTGTTTTGATTGTCTCATCGTGCTGATCTCTACGTTATATTCACTTCTGTGTTTTGAAGTTCGGTAGGCTGCGAAAAACTACGTAGCGGGCCAATGCATGGTATCTGTTTTACTTTTGATAATTGTGTCCGTTCAAATTTCAAAGATGGCAACTAACATTTATTACAATATTTATTATCTGCTAGAATTCAGCCATTGCCACCAATTCATCTCTGAAGTCTAAATGTATGGAACCAATAGACGTTTGAACGGTTCCATTTATTTTTTTACTTCAATTTCTTTTGCATTGGATACTTGCTGTCACCATACTTTTCTCTGGTCTGACGTCCCATTTACTCCAATCCAAGTCGCTTCCCTCCACATCCTTAATGGCCATCTTCCCCTTACTAAAAAAAAACAAAGAAAGAAGTGACAGCAGCCACTACCCAAACCGAGACTATCCCCTGCATGCCGCAACACCCTAGCCATGCACCGACCCTTTCCCCTCAATAGCCGGCCAGCCCCGTCCATCATCTCACCATCACCGAGCTCCACATCTTTCGACACCGCACCACCACTCGAACCCACAACCCGCGTCTCCTCCACCTGACCACCCACCGAGACCACCTACCCAGCTTACCACTCTCCCCTCAACATAGCCGAGCTCCTCCTCCCTCCGCCGCCTTCAGCAGCTCTAATGGCCACCGTCTCCACAAGCCGACACAACACTAAGCTTCCACTATTTTCCACTTCACTCGCACTTCTACAGGCCGAAGCTTCATCCAGATCTTACTAGCCGAGCTCTGGCCATAGCAACCTATCGTTAATTCCCTCGTCGACCTCCCTCGATTTGCAGGCTTTTAAGGTATAATCTATTCATGTTTTGTTAGATGGATCTTCTTGCCGTGTGTGTATATAAATTTATTTGTAAGTTATAAATCTATACCTGTTTCGGCAGTAAGCTATATTAGTTATAAGATATTAGTATGTTAGTTGTATTATATACATTTATTAGTAAGTTCTTATATCTCTTTTCAAATCTGCAGTATATAAAAGGTATATACATACTGATATTTTGGATTTACAGAAGTGTGTAATATAATATAAGTCTGTATAAGGTATTATAGGGTCTGCATTTGGCTTTGTACTTAAACTATGGTTTGTTGCATATATATAAGTATAATAGTTATATACTGCATACAGTACTTTATATGTGTGTTTTAAAGCGGTTACTTAAAGTAATAAAATTTGAATTTTATATATGTATAATTTTGTATATATAATTGCATATATATAGGCTGTTTATACATAAGTCACGGGTTCATTTGTTTTGATTTATGTTGATATTTTACTAGATTCAGTAGAAAATTTTGTAAGTATGTTATACCTATTGTTTATACAGTGGATATGATGTTTGGTTTGGAGTATGAGTATATGCTAGAGAACATGATATATAAAGTTTATGTATATGAGTCTAATATATGATGGGTGATACAATAATAAGATTTTATGTTTTAATTTATATACAGGGTTTAATTTTTTTTATGTATATACAAAATTATTATTTAGATCTGGGTTGGTTTTAAAGGATAGAAATATAAGTATTTACGTTTGCAGTATGTACATGTATAGTTTTGTATTATATTTGAGACCTTAAACTTGATGCACATAAAGTAAAAGAGCCAGGGTCTGTAAATGCATGTGTTAGTTCAGTTTGCTAAAGTTTATTTGTATGTTAGTATATTTATATAAAATGACAATAGACTTGTTGTATTAACGTAAGTTGCGTAAAGTATATATTTTAAATTATAAGGTATATGGGCTTACAACATACTTTATAATATTTATGATATATTATCAATGTTTTCGAATGGTTTACGTTACATATATTATAATGGAGTATTGGTATGTTAGCAGATATAAGATGTATGTTGAGAATGAGTTCTGTTTTGTATATTGTTTTATAGTTCTTTTCACAATATGAGTTCTGTACAATGTATATTATTTGGGTAGGAAGCTTATGTTGATTTATAAATATATATATGTTTGATTTTAGATATGTATTTAATTTAAAAACAATGATTTTAATATGTTATTTTAATATTGGTTTAAAATTAAATATTTATTCTATGATAGAAAAATAATAATAATAATATATATATATATATATGTTATTGTGCCCTACCGTGTTGATTCTAATTTGTTCCCATCAACATCTTTGTATATCAGCTTGTTCTTTGAAATCGTGTCAATCCTGCTTTTGCTTTGAAATTCATGCTTGGATATTTCAGTGTCCGCATCAGTGTGCGTATCTGTGTCATCGCCTGTTCTCTCTAGCCTCGAAAGGTGAGAAATCACTCACGATTAATATTTTTTTATTTATTAAATTTGATTTCAATTGAAACGACAATTGAAATATGCTGTTGTTAGTTGTGTACACTGTTATAACCTGTATCTGTTCACCTATGATATCTGATACCATTATCTGTTTATGCGACGATAATACACTTTGGTTGATAATTGTTTGATTGTTTATTGTTTATATTGGACGTTAAAATTGTAATGTATAAAGTGATAAATATTATGCAATTTAATTTGACGTAGGATAGTTTAAAAATTTGAACCGACATATGTGTTGAATTTGATTAGTTAATTTGAATAATATGACCCCTTTTAATTGTTAAGTTAACTTAACACGTAGAATTTGATAAATTACGTTTTGAACCTTTGAACGTATATTGGATTAATTGTTGTAGTATTAAAATTGAAATTGAACGACAAGTGAAAAATCGTAATGAATAATCTTTAATCTACATGAATTGATAGTGTAGATTCTAGAAATGATTATATTAATTTGCACAGTCAACAATGTGAATTAATACGATTATTTCGAGATTATTTGAATTAATTTATTGGATTGTTATTGATGTTTGTTATTGCTTGTTTATTTACTTTGACACCATCCCAGTTATCACACTGTAAGTTCCCTTTGCTATGTTTTGATTTGTGAATTGTAGATGGAATCGGGTTGAAATGATATATACCCAATTGAATTTGACCTAGGATAGAGAATTAAATAAATCCGATTGGTCAATAATTTGATTTAAAAATAAAATAATGATTTTATTCGAATAAAGAATAAGTTTTGAAATGAAGTTGAAATTTGAATTGTTGAAGGAAAGTGTAAAGATTGAAATATGAAACAAATATTAAAGTAGTAATTGATGAAAGAACGTTGTTTGAAATTTAATCATTTAATAATTAAATTTGAAATTATAATTAAGTTTGGAATTATAATCAAGTTTGAAATCATATAGTTGAAAATATAATTAAGTTGAAATGATTTGATGATTAAGTTGAATTTCATAATTAACTGGAAATGATTTAATAATTAAGTTTGAATTGATAATCAAGTTTGTAATTATTAAGTTTTGAAATTATTAATAATTAAGATTGAAATTATTAAACAATTGAATGGGATTGAATTATTTGATAATTGAATAAAAATTGAATTCTTTGATAAGAGAAAACCGAACCTTTGATTAAGTGAATTTGATCTTCATTAACAAAATGAAATGGGGTTTCTTTATTTATGAAGTTTGGAAAAATATTTAAATAAGTAAATAAATGAAATTGAACTTCTCGAATACGTGAAAGTTAGTTTTATTAATTGAATTTTGAAATTTGTAACTAAGTAAATAAATCAGTGAAATTGAATTTCTTTAACAAGAAATAAAATATGATTTATTGGAATAAATATAAGACTTGTAGTTTAAAGAACTTGATTTACGAATCTAATTTAATTCAATTTGAAGTTTGAGATAATGGAATTGAATGTAAGTAATTGATTTAATGAATTGGAAATTTAAATGAAAATTGTTTAAATGATAATTTAGCTTAACGAATATTGAATGAAATCGATAAATGAATTTAAATTGATTTGAATGAAAATTAAACAATTTAAATGATTTCGGAATGACATTTATATATACGAACTTGAATCACTATTTGAATTGTTTAAATAAAAATTTGAAATTGAATTGTAAGACTTTGAAATGGTTATTTGGAAGTTTCGAAACGTAAATTTTGGAAATTGATAGTGAAAGACAAATGAAATGTTGATTTATGAACAACAATTGGAATTGAATTTGACTTGGTTTTGAAATATATTAAACGACCAATCGGTGTAATAATTACGAAAGTTATTAAAGAAACCGGAATCGGTTATGGACATACTCTCTGTCTAAACCGAAAACCACTTTAATAACTATACGCGGAGTGATGATTCAGAATGAAGTGGTTGGAATGATGTACGTGATGACTGAAGAAAGAGAACGATAATGGATAGCCTTGACACTTGTGTCAAATTGGAAATGACTATAATCAGGAGCCGTGCCGGGCCAAATGGGGTTAGCTACCTCGAGCGAACACACTTCTTCGTAACTACTACTCATTACTTGTGATTGATTGGTGCACCCTCGGAATTTCAAGAGTGCTGTTTCGCGGTGTTGCGATCGTTGCGGCGATGCGTTTTCACCAGTCCGGATCAGGCAAACGGTAGTTTCACTACCTTGGGTATTGCCTCACGTGCCTTGTCATACTTGTATCCCTATATACGCGACCACTACGAATTTGTTTTGTGTTATACCTATGGGGTAGTCCCTGATAGCCCACCAGTTTACGGTGGAGTTTACAGTGCTGTATAGACTATAACGCTTATATAAAATGTGTTAAGGGGGATAATGGTAACGCCTTAACACTATTTTGATACTTTATAGTACTGATAGACATTATATATTTAGCGTACACTACTACATAGTAGATAGTTTAACGGATCCTTGGAGGATGGTGATTCCAACATCCTTTGAGTTACTTGTATTTCGATTGCTATTTCACTTGAGTTGGATTTATTGATATGAGAATATTAATCCTGACTCGAGTGTTTTGTGTTTTTCTTTACGCTCGGGTCAGACTGAGTGTACCACTATTCAGGACTCACCTTTGGAGTTGGAGCTTTGCTTGAAGATCCAGCCATCTATTCTGCTTTCAGTATTCGATTATTCCAGTGATGTATTCTGATTTGTACTTGATGTATCGTATTTCTCTTCTGTTGTAAACTCTGATGTATCTTATATATTTATATAATAGCTTCATGAACTACTATCTCTTTTACTTCCGCTGCATATTATTACTCTGTGTCTGTGATTCTATGATTATTTATTTACTGTATATCCCAGTTTTGCCAAATTTAAATTAACAATTCGGTATTATGAATTATTCAAGTTCGACATGTGCGAATGCGAATAGTCCAAAATAGCTGGTCGTTACAGGAGATGGTCGATGGGTTTGTGCACGTATACGTGCATCTTGTGTATCAGCGTTTTTGAGTTGGTTGGGGAAGAAGGTAGAAGACTTGGAGTGAAGCACGTGTAATTGATCGATTTTCTCGAAGTGGGTGGAACAAGATTTTGCCCGGGTTCAAGCTCGTGTAGATCTTGGATTTGCTCGGGTTTGCTAATGTTATACGAAACAGTTTCAAACTTAAAAAATAAAAATCGGTTTATTGAAAACAAATTTTGTTAAACCAATTCTCTTCCAATATTAGATGTTATCTATGTTTTAAAATTGTTTAAGAAGGTTTTTGTAAAAAATTGTATTTAATTAACGAAGTATTAAAATGGTTTACAATAAATATAACTTTTATTTTAAAAGTTTATTTTAAATAAATTTAATAATGTTAAAGGTTAGTTAATTAATAAAAAAAATGTTTTTAGTGGTTAATTAACTTTTAAAGGTTAAGTTAAATTTATTTGTTAAAGGAAATTAATTACTTGAAGTTAATTACTTAATAAAAGTAATTAAGATAAATTAATTAATAATTTAGGTTTGATTAATCAAGTAGTTAAAGAAAAATTTATTAAAAGTTAATTAAATTATAATTAGGGATTAATTAATTTTATGTAATTAATTAAGGATGAATAATTAATGATTTAAAGATTGATTAATCAAGTGTTTAAAGGTTAATTAATTTAAAGAATAATTAATTTATGAGATTAATTAATTAAGATAATTAATTTGAGAATAATAATTAAAGGTTAATTAATTAATGAAAGTGATTAAGGAATGATTATTAATTAAGGATTAATTAATTATTGTAATTAATTAAGGATAATTAATCAAAGGATTAATTATTAACTAAAGGTTAATTTATGATTAAAGAATAATTAATATTAATGGTTTGTAATTAATTAATTATAAGTTAACCATGATGTGTGATGCTTTGTAATATGAATTATTCTGATTTGAGCTGTGAACTGTGAACGTAATTTATTTATCTGCGATGAATTTAAATACTTATCTTTGATCTGTGAATAAAGATAAGCGTTATAGTTTATACCGCTTATCAATTATATTTCTGTGTTTAAATCTGTGCTGATTGATGATGTTGCACTATTGTGTGTAAAACCCCTAGACTACACTATACACACACAAATATGGATTGCATGAGGAAATTGGTTAAGTCACATATATTTTGATATGATTTTAAATGTTGAACTTTGAATCCAAATGGTTTTGGAAAAGAAATTGGTTTAAATCTAAAAAGCTTTTGAAAAGGAATTTTAGAGATAAAATTATTTTGAGTAACTTGTTAAAGTTTTGGAATATAAATAAATTGTTTTGAATTTGGATTAAAGATTTGGGATTGAATTATATGGATATATGTTTGGAAATTGATATGAATATATGTTTGGAAAATTTGGTTTGAAAGGTTTTTGCAAATTATAATATATATATATATATATATATGGATTTTAAGACCATCTTTAAAGTATTTCAAAAGGATTGTATTGGGAAATTTGAATTTAAACCAAATTTTATATTTGAACGACTTTAACTCTGCAAATGTAATCGGGTTTTTCCGAAACGAAAACTATTGTTTTCAAATAATAAAAGCTTTCACATAAAGAAAGGATTTCCAATTTGTGTTGAAAGATTTCTAGTGTGAAAGGGAATTGAAATAGTTTTGAAAGCTATGAATTAATCTTTGCGAAAAATTGTTGACTCTTATTTTGAAATTGAAAAGGATCTTAAAGGTATATCTTTTATATAAAGGATTTGAAATGGAATTGTTTTAAAAGCTATGAAGGAATCTTTATGTAATATTTGGTGAACATTGTTTTCAAACATAAGAAGATCTCAAAGATAGATCTTTTGTTTAAATATTGGAAATGAATCTTTGTGAAAAATGAGTGAACTTTGTGAAGTGAATCTTTTTGTTTAAAAAGATTTAACATGGTAATTTGTTTAAATCATTTGTTTTGGGTAATAAGTTGTGACTTAACTGAAATCTCATTATCTATATGTTTTTAAATATTGCACTCATTACTCCATTTAGCCAGGAGAGGACCTTGTGTCATATAACCCATTATGAATAATGGTACGACGTTGTGGATAGCAATTGAAGACCGGTGGTGAAGACTGGGTATTTTCGAGAACGAAAGGATAACCCGTCGATTATCTCTATACTGAGTCGCGCCGGTGTAGAGATCTCTATATGTAATGGGGAGTCCGATCGGGATTGTGAATACCCGGATTTTAAGGGCTTCTTTGGAAGTGCCTTCGGTTCTGTTCGAGCCCAGAAAAGACTTGTATGGATGTATGTCTGACATCACACTTTGAGATGTAAAGCTGGGTTCCATCAAGTGCATTTCTGTTTGGTGGCGGAGATTTATTCTCTTAGCTTAACACCCTTCTCTGAGACATACGAGCCCAGAGGTTATGTAGTTGATGGTTACTAGTGATACATTCCCAATTTGGTAATGTGGCATACGAAGTGCTGCTGATCATTTGTTGATCGAAGCATGGCTTTGTGAAAAAACATAGCTTTATGGACGAGACTGCATCAGGACCTCACAACTTGAAAATAGTTGAAACCGGAAAGATGCGGCAAGGTTGCAGGGATCGCGCCCCTAGGGTATGTCCATTCCTTCTGGAAAAGGGTGGTGTCATGGTATGGAGTCCAGATACTTAACTCATGTGGACACTGTAAATTTATTACTGTGTGATGTTGCTTTGTGGATGAGGCACCTCGGATAAAGGCCGTAAACGACCGGGGTGGCATACTTTTAGTTTTACTCCCGGGAAGGGAGTAAACCGGCCTTGTGTTGGCAGAGAGCTGGGTAAGTTCTTGGGGAGTCCCTCCAGAGGCGTACCCATGAGGCAATGGGAAGTTCCTTGGCCTGACCATTTGTTAGAAAATTCAATCTCGAATACGCGCCCTGTACGGTTTTAGTTGTATAACCTGCCATTTACTTATGTTAGTCACCACTGTTTAGATGGTAGCTATAGTAGGCATAGTTCGAAATGTTTATGCTGGCTAAGATTAATATTATACTTACGAAATGTTTTCCACTATGCACTTATAATAATATCAAAAGAATTTTACTTAGTAAGCATTTTTGACTATCATAAGGAGAAATTTCCTCCAATTCTGCGTTTGCATGGTATGTGTGGCGGGAGGCCTTATGGTAGTTTCATTTTCCAAAAAGCATTGCGGATTTCTTTTAAAATATATTGTTGTTTGTTTTAAAGATAAACCATTTTTGTTTGCTTATACCAGTCCCATGACTGACCCGGAGTTTATTGTTCCCTTCCTAAACTCTGGGTGCCCTCAATTGTCCACACAGGCAGTCTAGAGTTGGGTCTTTCAGATAATCGAATAGTAGGTGTAGATTCGATAGCATTCAATCTTAGGATTTTGGTAATCACGTTTGAATCGAGTTGCTTCACTTCAGCATCGTTGTTGGATCAAGCTTGTTGGATTGGAGTTCTTTAAGCTTTCAGTTTTGGATATGTAAGTCTTCGAGTATTAGGAGTTTTTGGACTTTGGCATTGAAGACATTGTCTTTCCGCTGCTATTGTCTTGTATCTATCCTTGATATATTGAGTCATTTGTATTTGATATTCAGTTGTATCTGATGTTGTATCAATTGTGTATCAATGATATATGATATTATCTTTTTCTTCCGCTGTGTTGTTATACTTAATGTGTTATAAGCTCCGGCTAACCAGATTCAGCGTTTGAATCTACGGCATTTGAATACTAGTGAAGTATTCGATGCAAATGCCGATTTTCGAAGGTCGGGTCAGGGTCTTTATTATTTTGAGATGATTTGAAATGAAACCGGTATTTAGTTCTTAAATTTTTCTGATAATTAGTGATTTTCAATTATCGTAATAAAATAAAATCTTAACTGTTTTAATAGTTTGAACTTCTAAAATGGAAAATAAGAAATTAGAAGCTAAGCGATTAATTAAACTGTAAATAAATTGAAGATTTGTCACTTGTAAATTAAAGGGTAATGAAATTTAGAAGATGTAAATTATTAAATATTTTGCTAACTAAAATGAATAAGATAAATTTGTATAACACTCAATTACATTATAAAAACATACATAAAACTTACTAGAAACATTTAAAAAGTTGTAATGTTAATATGAATGTGTAATAGAATTTTACACAAGTAAAACTTAAGTAATAGAGTTATGTCTACAAATAAGAATTACGATGTACAAGAAATATTTTAAACATAAGTTAAAATGTTGAAATACTAGTAATTAAAATAAATAGAACAAAATAGATATTGTTTAAGTAAATGATTATAAACTCAAGAAAATGACTGAGATGATTTATTGATGAATATTAATATTAAAATGGATATCAAGGTTATAAGTAAATAATAAATGTGAAATAAATTGCAATGAAATGTATGTAATACTTTAATAATTGATTCATTGATGATTTCAAATATTGAATGGGAAATAAATTATGTAAGTAATGAAGGAAAATTAATAAAAGATAATTATTGTACGAATGAATTAAAACAAATGAAAATTAAATAATGATGTGAATAGAAACCAATATAATAAAATATGTAAATTATGCATAAATCATTTTATTCGCATAATAGTTCTGATTCAGATTTGAATACAAGATTTGTAGTAATTTACGCCAGTGCGAATTAGGATTTTACGCTCGAATCTTGATGGGGAACAATTGATGGGAATTTTTGATATGAATTTGAAGTTTTCCATTATGTTTATGGCTATGCAAGGAAAACGGAAATTTCAAATCAAGATATCGGATTAGAATCCACATTAGAGTGGTCCAGTTATAGTTCAAAAGTGGATGTGTGTATCCAAGCAAGCGATTAGAATTGATATTGTGTATAAAAGGTTTATGTTCATTGTGAAAATTTAAATAATACTTGAATTCTTTATTGTTTTGGCTGATAGGAAGTTTGGAAAATTATACTTTAAATTGTTTAAGGTTGTATGAATAATCTATTAAGTAATTATCTAAGACTGTTGAGCGTAAGGTACACTTGGTAGTTTATTTATCGCCCTTGTACGATGAAAAGTTTCTAAACCTGGACAAACCATTAGTTTTGGTTACTATAAATGGTTGACGGATTCTTTTGATGCATATAATGGTTGTACTGCTTTATTTTTATATATTGTACATTGCTTGTGCTATTGATTTGAAACAACTAAAATATTATTATTTTCACATCAATTTAACTCCTTTTGGATTATATAAGTGAAATACAGATTTATGGAAGCAACAACTACTTCTTTTAGTTTCATAAATAAAGTTTCTTGCCCGACAAATAGGTACATTTTCGTATTATAGTTTTACAATGATATTTTAATTTTTTTCCCATGGTTTGAGATGTTTATTATTGAAATATAATATATATATATATATACATATTGTAATAATTGATATTATTATTTTCCGGACCCAGCCACGCAAATGAGACTCCACCAAAAAAATTCGTAAATTTTGGACCTACAATTTTTTTATGTAAACATGGTTATTTTCAAAGTTATATTAAACTTTAATGATGTAAATTTAAAGTGTTTATAAATTGAACATTTTGAATAAAATTATATCAAGTTTCTTAATTCTTTCTTTTTCCTTTTCGAGGATGAAATATTTTGAGTGGGCGAGAGTGTAGCGACCCATATTTTTGATAATTAAAAACTATTAAACTAAATAAGGTTTTGAAATTTAATATTGTGAGAAATTAAAATTTATGATTTATTAATGAGAAAAATAATTAGAATATGATTTAATAATGTTGTTTGAATGTTATTGACATCTATTTCAATGTAATTTCAATCAACTGAAATAATTGTAAAGTTAATTTGGTTAAAATTGTAAATGAGGAATAAATTAAATGTTGGATTTAATGTTGAAATTATCTGTTATTACTTGAAATAGGTTTATATTAAAATACGAAATAAATTAACTAGTACATAAATTTATTAGCTTTTATTTATAAACAATAGACTTGGAAACGTGTTTGAATTACTAATGTGTAATAATTGTTTTAATTATTATTCTACTATTTAATCCGTTTGAAATTAATTTGGAAATCAATAAAATTAATATAATTGAAATAATGCAATTAACACGGTAAACGATGTTAATTGTTGAGTGATGAGAATAGTAAGATGGAAACATATGTTAAATGAATTCATCAGGTAATACTGAATTAATATAAGAATTTAAATCTAAATAAAAGATTTTGTTTGAAATTTAAATTATAGTGAATGGATTTATTACAGTTATAATTAAATGCTGAAATTAATGTAATATTTAAATGCTGGATTTAATATGGAAAATTGTATATATTTTTTTAAATTACAAATTCCTGGATAATCAAGAATGATGGAAATTGTTAACTTTTAATCTAGAATTCAAAGGTGACCAAATTGATTTTAAACTAATAATTTATTTAATTAATGTGTAAAATTGGGTTTTTGGGCATCATCTTGGATTTGGAAAAAACCAGTTCATCAGATCTGTAATAGTGAATTATAATAGGATTTCAAGTTTCGTAGCGATTAGACTAATCTTTTGATCGTGCGAGCTCGAAACACGTAGAAATCAAATAATGGAATTTAAATGAATATAATTTGATTTTTAATGTTAACTTTTATTTACAATGGAATTAGGATTTGAAACTAATTCCATTGAATTTAAAAATATCGAAAACTTATATTTTGATATATTGGATGACCTATTTTCATTTCGAGGACGAAATGGGCTTTTTGGGTCTGGGTATCGCTTCGACCCAATTCTATCTAGTCCACCCATTTCCATTTCAGCTTTTCCTATATATGGTCTGTTATAAACCCTGACGGCTTCTTATTTTCATTTTCTATATGTATCTGTTCAATCATCGGTTCTGTAACATCCCCTATCTAGAGGCCCAAAACTAAGTGCTTCAGATGTTGCGATCAACAATTGTATTAGCTTCTGGCGACTAATTACAGCTATGTTAATGATATAAATAATATCAGAAGCACATGAATATGAAAAAAAACATAGATTTCAAAACCACTTTTGCTTCATTACATTTCAAAACCAATTGTTTCATATTTACAACACATAATCCCGAATTTTTCCCAAGCATAGATAAAAAATAATTATTACAAATTACGCCAAAAGTGGTATATGAAGATACCCCTTAGATGATCAGAGTCATATAGTTATAATAGACCTAATACAGCCACAACTGAAATACATCAAAACATAACAGGGACTGTGAATCCTAAATAGCTATCTGTTTGCCTCCTGCATGCCTCCGGTAGCTTATTCTTCATCTTACTAAAACCTGAAAAAGACCTTAATCCCTCAGCCTTCTCAAATTGATTTTTAGCATTCGAGAGTTTAAAGGGCAAAACATAAACTTCAAGTCGTACATAAAGCCTGATATGAATAATACTATACATCCAGGTTAAATATATTAAGTGAGACCACGCCACATAGCGTAACGGGCTTCCCCGCAGTAACATTCTTTTAAAACATATCTTTTACAAAAGCTTTCATAAATCCATATATTGTGCTTCTGCATCCACACTGGTTAATATATATATATATATATATATATATATATATATATATATATTTATTTATTTATACAACATTACGGTGATATGCATACTTGAAAAAAAAATTTGGATTTTCCCATCCTTAATTAGAGTTTAATTATATCAAATAGGGACTACCTATTCCACATTAATTCTACTTAAGCTGATGTAGACTATCCATCTTACGTCTCATAGTTTTCCTAGGATGACTATGAATCCATCATTTTGCCGCTTAATTCATGATAGCCCCATGAATCAAACTATTTCACGTTAGCCCCATGAATTTCATGGTCTCATGTTAGCCCCATGAGTTTATTTATATCATGTTAGCCCCATGATTATATTTTCCATTTGACTCATGCCAGCCTCATGAATCTATTTGTATCATGTTAGCCCCATGATTCTATTTGAATTCGTCATTTGATCATGCTAGGCCCATGAATCTATTTTTATCTTGTTAGCCCCATGATTCCGTTTATATCATATTAACACCATGATTGACCAATTTATATTAGTATCCCTAACTTAGGTCATATTTTCATTTAATGTTTCCATTGGTACCCTCAAAACCCTTAGAATTCAAAACCTATCGAAACCATTGAAACTCAACCCTTCATAACCATAACCTAAAATCTTTCGAACCCATTGAACTTCAAACCTTTCGAAAGCAATAAAACCTTAGACATCCTATTTTAAAACATTCGAAACATTGCCTTGGAAAACCTTTGGAAACCCTTTCATTTAAAACCTTCAAAAATCATTTGAAAATAAAAACATTTCGACCCATTAGAGAGGTAATCATTCAACTCCATCGATTGCTTAGCCTTTGACCCCTTCGAAAGCTTTGCCTTTGACCCCCTTTTAGAAACATTCAATGAAAAAACCCTTTCGAAAGCATTAATCTTCTAAAACCTTTCGAAAACTTTATGGGTTCAATTTGAAACAAATGGAAATCCTTCTTTTAAAACCTTTCGACTTCATTTGGAAATAGCCTTTCGGTAAAGTCGAAAGTTCTGCTTCGAAAGCTTTAAAGCGTCTTTTCAAAACAACTCCTTCGAAAGCTTTGGATTATACTTCAATTTATAAAAAAAGGGTAAGTCACCTAAGTCGAAAGCTTCCCTTCGAAAGCATTAGGAGAAGCAGTTGGTTTGTAAACAAATAGGCCTTTCGAAATCAATCAAATTAAACCCTTCGACCTCATCGGAAGGTTTAACATAAAAATTTGTATAAAGCGGCAACAACCTTTTGACTATGCCGAAAGGATTCAAAGCAAAGTTGCTACAGTAACCTTTTGATCGTGTCAAAAGGTTTAAAAACTTTCTTTTAAACATTTTGAACAGGTTGAAAGCAACTAAGTCGAAAGCTCAATTTCGAAAGCAAAGCAGGCGAAAGCTTTTGATTTAAAAAACAAACATATCAACCTCTTTGGCCAATAACCTTTCGACCAAGAACCCTTCGACTCTATCCAATTCATTATGCACTAAGTACTTGATACCTTATGCATTGGTTTGACCTTTGTGAAAGGTTCAATCCTTTCGACTTAGACAAAAGGTCTGGGTTGGAAGGTAGTATACCTAAAATGGCTTAAACAAGCCAAAAGCATGATTTTCTTGTTTTTAACTTAAAGAATGTAATTTTTTAACTATCCTGCCCTTTCTAACAAATTCTCATTGGTTAACAATTACTTTCCAACCACAAATAATTATTATATTAGACTAAAATAATTTATAACCCAATAAACAATTTCCTTCACTATAAAATTAAAGTAAAATCAACCATAATTCGAAAAATTATGAAAATTGAAATGCATCTCTAAAATATCATTTATGATCTACATTTAAATTTTCATGGTATTTAGATGTCATCAAAAAGGGTTTTCATATCGAATATATCATAAAATAAGTACGAACATGCATATTTCACCAACCAATAAATATGTTTAACTTTAATCATCAAAACATGACATAAACTTGCCAAAAATATTTCGTATGTTAATCTTAAAACCGCAAACCAAAAGAAAAAGGGACATAGTAATTATTTACCTCAGCTTTGAGATTACAGATGTGAGATTTGATGTTAATTTAGTAGATTATCTTTTGTTTCTCAAATCCTAGCTTTAATCTTCTTCTTGAAGGTGAAAATGGTTGCTGGCCTTAGTGCTTTTAGTTTGTGTAAAATGAAATGAACGTGAATTTCTTTCTCCTTAGGGTATAGGCTCCATCTATTTCCCATATTGCCCTTGTCATTTCCTAACATCTTTGTTTTAGGTTATTATAAATTAGTTAACACCCTATTATGGCACGACTACCCTTAGCTAAAACAAATATCAACCCATTGATCTCCACATTATTTTATTTAATTTAATCAATTAAATATCTTAAATAATGATATGAAAACATGGGGTGTTACAGACTCCACACCTTAAAGAATTTCATCCTCGAAATTACGATAAGGTACACAATAAAACACTCAAAGGTAAAACATACCATCACACAAGTCGGGATAAGTATCTTTAAACTTGCTCTTTGTTTCCTAAGTACAGTCTCTAGCATCATCACTCCACTAAACCTTTACTAACTTGACTGTCTTGTTCCTCAACTTCTTCTCATCTCTAGCCACAATCTGAGTTGGCATTCTAACTATAGTCAAATCCAGTTCTACTACTAAATTTTCCAAAACTGTAGGTGTTATAGTATTCTCTGGGCCTCTAACACATTTCCCAAGATGAGAAACATGGAGAACATTATGGACTCTAGCCAAACTACTTAGTAACTCTATTCTAAGCGAGTTTCCTGATCCTCTCTATAATACAAAAAGGACCAATGAAAATAGGTGCTAACTTTCCTGATTTCCCAAATCAAATCACACCCTTCATCGGTGAAACCTTAATAAACACATAATCTCCGACAGAAAATTCCAAATATTTTCTTCTTCTATCAGTATAACTTTTCTGCCTAGATTGAGCTTCCTTCATCCTAGCTCGGAGTAACTCAATCTTTTCGGCAGCTTCCTTTACCAAATCCGGACCAAGAATCAATCTATCACTAGTCTCTGACCAACATATGGGAGACTTGCATGGTCTTCCATACAAAGCTTCAAATAGTGCCATCTCAATACTAGTTTGATAACTATTGTTATACGAGAACTCGACTAGATGAAGATGGTCATCCCATAATCCCCCGAAATCCAATACATAAGCTCTTAACAAATCCTCTAAGATTTTATTAACTCTTTCCATTTGCCCATCAGTCTGCGGATGGTAAGGGGTGCTCATGTTGAGCTTGGTCCCTAAAGCTTCCTGTAGACTTTTCTAGAATTCACTAGTAAATAAAGGATCTCTTTCACTGACAATACTACTACTAGAAATCTCGAGCAACCTAACTACATACTTCATAAACAACTTTTCCAAATTAGGTTTCGTCCTAGTTGACTATCTGAATGAAATGGGCACTCTCTTGGCAACCCATCAATAAAATCCATAGACATAGAATTCCATTTTCACAATGAAACTTCTCAAGGTTGAAGCAATCCATTAGGCTTCTGGTGTTCAGCCTTTGCCTGTTGGCAATTCAAGCACTACCTAACACATATTCCAATGTCCTATTTCATACCTTCTCAGAAGAAACTTCTCTTCATATCCTGATACATCTTTGTTCCTCTTGGATGGATAGTGAACTTCAAACGATGGAAATCAACCAAAACTTCCTTATGTTTTTTACATTCGGAACACACAACCTCCCTTTCTTTCTCAACCATCCATTTTGGTCAAGACTGAAATCCTTTAGCTCATCGCTCTCTGTTCCTTCCCTCAACCTTTTGATCCTTTAGAAAAAATTGGATCCTCCTCTTGCTTAGAAGCTATCTTCTCAATCATTACCGACTAATTACTAAACAAGACAATATAGCACTTTCGGTACAAGAACCTTCCTTGGGTCTAAACTACACACTACAAGCTGACAATGCTTCCAAATCTTTCAACTCAGCAATCATAGCCAATATTGCATTTTGATATTTACATCTGAGTGCGTACGCCGCCTTGTTTTCTTTTTCGGGTGTATACTCAATTCCCAAATCATAAGCATCAATAAACTACAACCACCTCTGTTGTCTAATGTTCGGCTACTACCGAGAGAACAAGTATTTCAACGACTTATGCTCAGTATAAAGCTCAAACCGCTCTCCTAAAAGATAATGCCTCCACACCTTCAAAGAAAATATGACGGCGGCTAACTCCAAGTCATGCGTAGGATACCTAACTTCATGTGGTCTGAGCTGTCTAGAAGCATAAGCAATCACCTTACCTCTTCACATCAACACAGCTCCTAATCCAGTTCCACACGCATCAGTATAAAAAACTAAATCTGATTCCCCTCCGGAACCACTAACACCGGTGCATGGGTCAATAAGTGTTTCAAGGTCTGGAATGATTCCTTACACCTATCAATCCATACAAACTTCATATCTTTTTACATAAGCTTAGTCATCGGTGCAGCTATTGGCTAAAAATCCTTGATAAATCCTTGATAATATCCATCCAATCTAAGAAAGCTCTTAATCTCGGTCACTGTCTCGGGTCTCTTCCAATTATTCACTGCCTCAATCTTAGTTGGATCTACAGACAACCCTTTCACTGAGACAACATGGCTAAGGAACTTCACTTAGTTCTTCCAAAAATGACATTTCGAAAACTTAGCCTTTAACTGATGCTCCCTTAACGTTTGGAGCACAACTCTAAGATGAACTTCATGCTCCATCTCATCCTTAGAGTATACCAAAGTATCATCTATGAAAACCAGAACAAATCGATACATGTGCTCTTGGAAAATCCTATTCATAAGATCCATAAAGAATGCCGACGCATTAGTCAGTCCGAACGGCTTAAATAACCATTCGTACGATCCACATCTTATCTAAATGCCATCAAAGGAATGCTATCGTCCGCCACTCTAAGTTGATGAAATCCCGTTGCCAAATCCATCTGAGAGAATACCTTGTCTCCACTTAACTGATCGAACAAATTGTCAATTCTCGACAATGGGTATCAGTTCTATATCGTCTTCTCATTCAACTTACAATAATCATTACATAGCCTTAATGATCCATCCAGCTTCTTGGCGTATATAGTGGCAGCTCCCCATGGCGAATTACTAGGTCAGATAAAACTCTTGCCCTCCAAATCCACCAATTTCGTCTTCAACTCTTTCATCTCGGTGGGTGTCATCCTACTCTACGGCCTACTCACCAGCTTTGCTCCAGGCACCGAGTCGATCCGAAAGCTCATTTCGATAGCAACCCCATTACCAGCTCTAACATAAGTATGAACTCTCTAACTATAAAGACTCGTTCAACTCATCCTCCAACTCATAGTTCCCAATAAATCATTCATTTCACACTAGGGTTCTCTACGGTATAAACTATCAGATCCCTACAATCCGAGTGACTAGGTGACATCTTCCTATCATGGAAAAATATCCTAGTGTCGTATTTACTTAACTAATCCATCCTAAGGATAATCCAAAATCCCCCAAAGTAGAACACATGCAAATAGCACTCAAAAGTATAGCCTAGCAAATCAAACGCTAAATAGTCACACCTCATCCCAAGCGTTGCATAACCTCCTATCAGATTTGCAACCCTTAAGGAAGTAACTAAATATGAGGGTTCTAGGTTAAACTTATCTACCACACATCGAGAAATAAAAGAATGAGATGCTTCGGTATCAAAAAATACGCTAACTGGTATGCCATGGATTAAAAACGTACCTTCCATCATAGACTTTCCTTTCTTAGTAAGAGTTGGATTAGAGGATGATGGCTCCAAAGCAAAGACCTTTTCTTTTCTTTCCTTGGCGGCTTCAGGACATTTATTCTTGTAATGCCCCGTTTGGTTGCAATTATAGCACTGCACAATCTGCTTCCCCACAATCGACTTTCTATCTCCTGAACATAGTGACCCTTCTTATCACGCTTGTAGCAAACTATGTCTGCTTTCCCTTTCTTGGCGGTTCCTTCCCTCTGAGCACCCATCTTCTTGAAGAATTTTCTCTTCTTCCCTGGAGGACCATGGAATTCAACGGGTTTCTCCCTAGCCAAAACAACAAGCATTTCCATATGGAGAATGGCCATTTCCACTACCACATTAGAAGGATCTCGGATATGGGCCATAGGTATTCTACCTAGCTCTGGCCTCAACACTCTAATGAATCTCTCATTCCTCCTGACACCCGTTTCAACCAAAGCATAACCATTCTGAAATAGCTCATCAAACCTCACATCATACTCAACCATAGGCATCTGTCCTTGGACAAGATCCATGAACTTATTCATTAACGCTGACTTGGCCACCTTAAACAAGAACCTTTGCTCAAACCTCCTCCCGAATTCAGCCCAAGTCAACTCTTCCTCTGGCACTCCATCCGTCACATTGTTCCACCAATGAAGCGCTAACCCTTACAACTGTCTTGAGGCTAGCCTTCCCTTCTCCCCATCATTCAGCCTAGGTCTGTAAAAATCCTTTCGCGGTTCAAACAGCCAATTCTCCACTTCAACGGCATCTTCCGTTTTAGTAAAAGGCTTTCGTCCCAAACTAATAAAGTCTCTACTCATACTAACATAATTATATCTAACTGGAATTATGAGATTTGCTTCATCAACATTTCCAGCAGCATTACCTTCAACAACTTCGACTGCAATTCCAGCCTATACCATGTTTACAAAGAACTGATACATCGCTGCCATGTCCATCTGGGGAACTCCTGCACCACCAGTTTCAGCTTATGCCTGACCTGGACCTCTTTTAGCATTTGGTCAGGCATTTCCATTAGTAGTGGTTCTCTCTCCTCCAACATTAACTCTACCTCTTCTTCCTTTCATATCTGTATTGAAACCTCATGAGATACAGATGAATAACCTAACTAAGATAGGAGTCAAGGGATATAGTGTATACTTATATATATATATATATATATATATAGCAAATATAAATACGTTACTACAGTGTCATCCCATACCCCGATCTTAACTCTAACCTAAGGTTTATGTTTTCAAAAATTATTTTTAGTTAAAGTATTTCATAAACCATGCTCTGATACTAAGCTGTTACATCCCTTATCTAGAGGCTCAAAACTAAGCGCTACAGATGCTACAGTCATCTATAATATTAGCTTCTGGCGACTAAATATGACTATGTTAATGATATCAATAATATCAAATGCACATGAATATGAAAAAAAACATAGATTTCACAACAACTTTTGCTTCACTACATTTCAAAACCAATTGTTTAATATTTACAACACATAATCCCAAATTGTTCCCAGGCATAGATAAAATATAATTATTACAAATTATGCTAAGAGTGGTATATGAAGATACCCCCTGGATGAGTCATATGGTAATAACAGACCTAATACAGCCACAGCAGAAATACATAAAAACATAACAGGAACTGTAAATCCTAAATATCTATTTGTTTGCCTCCTGCATGCCTTCAGTAGCTTATTCTTCATCCTACTAAACCTGAAAAGGACCTTAATTCCTCAGCCTACTCAAATTAATTTTGAGCACCCAAGAGTTTAAGGGGGAAAACATAAACTTCGAGCCAAACATAAAACCTGGTATGGATAATACTATACATCCCAGTTACATGTTAAGTGAGATAATGTCGCATAGCGGAACGGTTTTCCCTTCGCTAACATCCTTTTAAAACATATCTTTTACCAAACCTTTCATAAAACCATATATTTTTCTCTTGCATCCAATTGGTTAAAACATATATTTATACAACATTATGGTGATATGCATACTTGAAAACAATTATGATTTCCCTATCCTCAATTATAGTTTAATTATATCAAAGAGGGACTACCTATTCCACATTCATTCTACTTAAGTTGATGTAGACTCCATCTCACAACTCATAGTTTTCCTAGGACGAATATGAACTCATCATTTTACCGCTTGATTCACACTATCCCCATGAATCTAATTATTTCATGTTAGCCCTATGAACTTTAACGGTCTCATGTTAGCCCTATGAGTTTATTTATATCATGTTAGCCCTATGATTATATTTGCCATTTGACTCGTGCTAGCGATTCATATCATGTTAGCTCCATGATTCTATTTGAATTTGGCATTTGGTTCATGCTAGCCCCATGAATTTATTTATATCATGTTAGCCCTATGATTCCATTTATATCATGCTAACCCCATGGTTGACCCATTTCCATTAATATCCCTAACATAGGTCATATGCATTTAATGTTTCCATTGGTACCCTCAAAATCCCTTAGAATTCAAAACCTTTCGAAACTATTGAAATTCAACCCTTCGAAACCATTGAACCTCGAACCTTTCGAATCCATTGAACTTCAAACCTTTCAAAAGCAATAAAACCTTAGACATCATATTTTAAAACACTTGAAACACTGCATTGGAAAACCTTTGAAAATCCATCCATTTAAAACCTTCCAAAATCATTCAAAAATAAAAACCTTTCGACCACTTCAAGAGGTTACCTTTCGACTCCATCGAAAGCTTAGCCTTCGACCCCTTCAAAAGCTTTGCCTTCAACACCCTTTAAGAAACATTCAGTAAACAAAACCTTTCAAAGCATTGACCCGCTAAAACCTTTTGAAAACTATATGGGTTCAATTTAAAATAGGTGGAAATCCTTCTTTTAAAACCTTTCGACTTCATTGGAAACAACCTTTCGGCTAAGTCGAAAGTTCTACTTCAAAATTTTTAAAGCATCTTTTTTAAACAACACCTTTGAAAGCTTTAGGTTATACTTCAATTAATAAACAAGGGTAAGTCATCTAAATTGAAAGCTTCCTTTTGAAAACATTAGGAGAAGCAGCTAGTTTTAAAACAAATAGATCTTTCGAAATCAATCAAAGTAAACCCTTCGACCTCACCGGAAGGCTCAAAATAAAACATTTGTACAAAGCGGCAGTAACCTTTTAACTATGCCGAAAGGTTTTAAAACAAAGTTGATGCAGTAACCTCTCAACTGTGTCGAAAGGTTTAAAACCGTCCTTTTAAACATTTTGACCCGATCGAAAGTAACCAACTCAAAATCTCAATTTCGAAAGCAAAGTAGGCGAAAGCTTTTGGTTTAAAAAAAAACATACCCCAACCTTATTGGCCATTAACCTTTCAACCAAGAACCTTCGACTCTATCCAATTCATTATGCACCAAGTACTTGATACCATTTGCATTGATTTGACCTAGGCGAAAGGTTCAATTCTTTCTACTTAGGCGAAAGGTCTGGGTCAGAAGTTAGTATGCCTAAAATGGTTGAAATATACCAAAAGCATGATTTTATTATTTTTAACTTAAACAATGTAACTTTTTAACTAACTATCCCATTCTAACAAATTCTCATTGGTTAACAATCACTTTTCAGGAAAATGCTGCCATAAATTTTAGATCTAAATACTATTTTTATTCTACAAAATACCCCTTTACCTTAAATAAATATATAAAACATTTAAGTCCAATACCTGAAATAATTTTATACATCCATTAAACACTTAGGAAAAATTTAGAAAAATCCCAAAATATATATTTTAATATACTGTATGACATCTAAAAATGTCAACCCCAAATAATTATTGTACTATCCGAAAATAATTTATAACCCATTAAACAATTTCCTTCACTAGAAAATTAATATAAAATCCACCATAATTTGAAAAATTATGAAAATTAAAGCCCATCTCTGAAATATCATTCTGACCTATATTTACATTTTTATGGCATTTGGATATCATCAAAAAGGGTTTTCGTATCGAATATAACATAAAACAAGTATGAACATGCATATTTCACCAACCAATAAATATGATTAACTTTAATCATCAAAACATGGCATAAAATTGCCAAAAACTTTTTGGATCTTAATCTTAAAATCGAAAACCCAAAGAAAAAGGAATGTGGTAATTATTCACATTATCTTTGAGATTACAGATGTGAGATTTGATGTTGATTTAGTAGATTATCCTCCTTCTCTTAAATCCTAGCTTTAATCTTCTTCTTAAGGGTGAAAATGGTGGTTGGCCTTAGTGCTTTTAGTTTAACTAAAATGAAATGAACGTGATTTTCTTTCTCCTAAGGGTATAGGGCATAAGCTCCATCCATTTCCTATATTGCCTTGTCATTTCCTAACACTGTTTTAGGTTATTTTAAATTAGTTAACACCCTATTATGGCACGGCTACCCTTAGCTAAAACAAATCACAACCCATTAATCTCCACATTATTTTATTTAACTTAACCAATTAAATGCAAAATAATGTTATGAAAATATGGGGTGTTACCGGTCCTTCTCAAATGGTTGTCATTTCAAACCTTAATTCCCAAATTCCAAGTCAAAACGAAAATTAAAACTCCTTAAAACCTAATGAAATTATACATCATCATGAAGCTCTCGACGAACGTAACCTACATCTACAATTCATTTTTGCAATCGAATTATGGTTTGGCTAGAAATCAGCAGTTTGTTCTCGACCGTCCATGTTAGGGTTTCATAATCGACGGTGGATTGTCGACCATTAGACGATCAAGGAGTGGCATCTAGAAGAGGAGGCAAAGTAGTGTTCAACCATGGTGTTCGTTTGTCATGGATTGGCTGGAGATCGCTAGAAAATAGCGAACTATGATGGCTGTGGCTTTGGTTCTTGGGGGAGTTGCGGCCGGCTGCATGAGGCTCAGGTGGGCAGCCTTGGGCGGCGAACATGGCCATGGTGTCCGAACGTCAAATGAGCAAGTATAGTGGTGGCGAAATCATGATGAACGACGGTGGCTATTAACTGGTTCGAGCGTGCATGCGTTTGAACGAGGGTTAGGAAGGTGAGTTAATTACTAATTTTCCCTTAGTTATTTTAATTTATATTTTAAATTTTAAATGTTCTAACATCGATAAATTTTGCATATGAACTCGAATTTGAATGTGGTTTCTTCCATTGGGATCATATTGAAATTTTGGATGATAGGAACAAGTTTGGTTGAATTCTGGGACTGTTCAAATTTTGGGCTTTATTTGGATTTTAAATGAACTAGAAATCAAAGGTGAGTGATTTAACCCACTCACAAATACTAAACCTTCCTTTTTTAGTTAAATTAAATTTATGGTGTGATAATAATATTTTTGTTTGTTGTTGGTAGTTTAATTTGACATTTTAGTTGAAATTGAATTCTATTGCATCAAATAGCCATTTAAATTAATATTGAATTTAAAGTGTTAGTTAAACACTTGATAATGATAACTAGTTAATTTTTGTGATTTATTGGCTTATTTGAATGTTCATTGTGATGGATGTTTATTTAATGACATTTCGGATGATTGGATGTTATGTTTATTATATATGTTGTTATCGCACTGCAAGTTCCCTTAGACGATTGTTAGGAAAATCACTATGGGTTGAAATGGTACATACCCAAATGATCTTATAGATTAAGGAAAATCATTATTGGTTGAAATGATACATGCCCGAGCGATTTTATTGATTAGAAATTATTGATTTGGGATAAGGTTTGAAATGATATATACCCGGGAAATTTTACTACTTTGGGTTGAAATGATACATACATAATCACTTGACCATAGGGTAGAAAATTATATATGGAAACCTTGATTAGTTTTAAATTATTTTCTAAATGGTAAATTATGTTTGATTTATAAATTAGTTTTTTAAATTTAATTTAATGATTTTATTTAAAATAAATATTTTGAAAACAATTTATTTTATATGTTTTAAAAGTTTTAAATTATAAGTTAATATATGGTTTTAAACGTAAATTTAAGATTTTAAATTATAATTTTATTTACTTTTAAAAATATATTTCAAATAGTTTAAAATTTAAATTAATAAAATACTTAATATAGTTTAATGTGTGTGTGTGTGTGTGTATATATATTAAATTAAATTTAATATTATAAATATAGTTTTGATTTAAAATAATAAATATAGACTTTTATAATAACTTTAATAGATAAAAGATATTTGTAAAAGATTTTAGAATTTTGTACAAGGTTTTGTAAGGAATTTATTAAAGTTTTGTAAGAGATTTTATAATGGATTTTATAAAAGGATTTTTATAAAAGATTTTTTATAAAGAATTTTATAATGGTTTTGTAAATGAGTTATAAAGGTTTTAAAAGTTTTTATAAAGGGTTTTATAAAGGAACATGTATAAAGGGATTTGGAAGCATTTTAAAGTAATTTACATAGAATTTTATGGAAAAGGGAAGAGTTGTAAACCGTTTTGGAATTTATAAATAGCTTTATAAATGGTTCTGCAGCATATAAATAGGTTATAAATGGTTTAAGAGAAATTTATAAATTGTTTTCGAAATTGATTGAAAGAAATCTTCCTCAGTATTATACTTTGGGAATAAGTATATGGATATCTTGATATGAAGGTATAAACTACTTTCTGTATTTATTATTAAAATGTTTTATTAAATGACCAGGGTGTAAAATAAGCTTTGCTTGTTAAAGAGACCGGGGTCGGATATTGTCATACTCTCTGCCAATTTCGAAACCACTTTAACAACTATGCACATAGTGGAGAATCCAGAACAAAGTAGGATGGTTTGGCCAATGCTACTGGTATAAGGTAAGAATGTAGTGCAAACCTTCGGGTCATCCTGATATGATTAAAAAGGAGCTTTAACTAGGCCAAGTGCGGTCGTTCCTCTGATCGAACATGCTTCTTTGATACCATATTTGTTACTTTGTGATTGATTGGTGGCCACCCTCGATTTGATTACGGGAGTGTTGTTTCGAGGTGGTCGGTAGCTGCGGCTATATGTTACCACCAGCTTGGTTTCGCAAAACGGTATAATTCTACCCCAGCGTTGCCTTGCATGCCTTGTCATATGCCTTATCGAGCCCACTACAATTTTGGTTTGTGTCATACTTATGGAGTGCTCCCTGATAGCTCACCAGTTTACAGTGGAGTTTACAGTACTGTATAGACTACGATGCCTATAAATTGTGTTAAGGGGGATATGAGTAACACCTTAATGCTATTTTAACACTTTACTGATAGGCATTGCATATATAGCGTATATTACTACATATAGATAGTTTAAAGGATCCTTAGGAGATGAAAAATCCTCAAAAAAAATCTCTTAAGTTATTGCACGCACGTTATACATTGGATAGGAGATGTAAAATCCTGTAAACATCTCTAAAACCATTATACTCATATTTACTTGTTGTTGATTTAACTTGCATAAGATCTTTTAGTTCCGACTCAAGTGTTTTGTCTTTCCATTACGCTCGGGTCAACCTGAGTTTTCCAACGTCAAAGACTTTATCTCAGAAGGATGAAGATGGAGTTTTGTATATATTATTATTACTAATTTTCCGCTGCATCATTTTTCCTATGTCGTGTTTGTACTCTGATTGTTGTAAAAAATTATGTAGTCAAATGTGTATTATAAAATAGCTTCATGAACTATTTGTTTGATTATTATATTTTGTCATTCCGCTATGAGATCCTGTGTTTTGTTTGTTTCCTTCTTTTTCTCCTATTTTCTTATTATCCCATTCACAATCCTTCCCTTTGAATGGTTTGGATTAGACATGTGTGGTTTATTATCAATTTAAACCATCCAAAAAGGTAGGTCGTTACAGTTTAACTTAAGAAGCTTAAATAAAAATGAATTGTATTTGAAATGAGTTAGATAAAATTATCAAATGACTTTTAAGTGAATAAGTTATATAACTTATGGATTTGATAAATATTAAGCTAAAAAAATTAAATTTGTTTACCGTGAATGATAATAAGAGAATTTTTTTTAATAAACTGAGTGATGGATTGAATGAAATATATTTAACTTAATAAAGATTAAATGAATTGAATAGGATTTGAATGGAACTAGATAAATCAGTAAAGTGAATGAATTCCACTTAAGCTATAAAATAAATTGATAGAATGAATACGAACTTGAATTATAAAATGAAATGCAGTTTAATTGTGAAAGAAATTGAATGAGAATAAATGGGTATAAGTGAAATATATATGATTAATTGAATTTCAATTAAATTGTATGTTAAAAAATTAAATGCAAATAGAATATGTTTCAATAAAATTGAATGTTAACCGATCGATGAAATAAGTTAATGAAATAAATTATAAAATGAAAGTTAACTTAAGAAAGTTGAATGTAAGTGATTATGATCAAAAGAAAATTTTATTAATATGAATTTGAGTTATAAAATAAAAATTTACTTACGTAGAGTTAATAAACCAACGAAGTGAATCATTTTATAAAATAAAATATATTTAAGTACAATTATTAGTATGAACATGAATTAATGAATCAAACTAATGAGATGAGTTGATGAATTAATATGAACTTAAGTTGTGAAGTAATAATAAACATTAGTCGCATTTAATAAAATGCTATAATAAACTTAAATGGTTTATGAAATGGTTTATAATGATATTTGTATTAAAGAGAATATGAAGTGGTAATGAAATAAAATTTAACTTAATTAGGTTAAATGATTATAAAATGGTCCATAAATAAATTGATATGAGATGTTAAACATAAAATGAAACAACTAAAATTTAACAAATTGAATCAAATAAATTGAATGTAATCATAATAGATGTAAATAAATTTGAAGCAAACCAATTAACTGTTAATAAAAATTGGATGTTAATAAGACATGAAGTGTATAAATTAAATATTGACATTGGAAATGTAAATTGTGATAGTTTATGAATTAATTGGATAAGTATTAATAGTTGAATGGTTTCTTTTGTTACAAAACATTGTTATTACTGCTTTTGGATGCATATGATTTTTTTGTTGTGTATTGGTGCTAATGTTTATGATTTGGATTCAAAATTCATGCTATGTGGTTCTATTTAACTCATACATCTTCTATATCCTTTATATGCAACTAATATTCTAGATTGAGTTGAGTAAAGTGCATACGAAGACTGTTTGGATATATATGCGGATTTACTATGCTTTTTCTTGCTTAATATTAGTGAACTCGCTTGTATATATAATATTAAGGTACATATCTCCAATTACATATTGCACTTTTATATTTTTTCCCCACAGGATGCCTCGTCATTGAGATGAGATGTATATTCGGTATATTTGTGTTATATATTGTATTGTAAAAAAAATTCGATCGAGCTACGTAAAGGAGACACTATCGAATTTTTCCGTAAATGCGGATGTCAGAAAATTTTCGAAAATTTAAAAATTTATAATTTTATTTTATATGCAAGTTGTAATTTCCGTAATCAAAGTGGTGTAGCGAAAGCGTGATAAAGGTTTTTTAATTGAGATTTTAATGTTTATAAGTTAACTATTATGAATAAAATATATCGAATGTTAAATTCCTTACTTAACACTTTTTTAAGGACAGAAATTTTTTAGTGGGAAAGAATGTAATGACCCGTAATTTTAACTATTTTAAATAATTAAATTTAATATAATAATTAAATAAAAATGGGTAGAAATAAAAATTTAATGATTTATTATTGTAGTTTATTGAATATAATAAAATTTTAAATAAACAATTTCAAAGATTTTGGCAATAATAAGTATTGAAGTGATAATAAGTATTGAAGTGAAGTTTAATATATTGAGTGTGTTTGTGACGACCCGGAATTTTCTAGCAATATCAATTTAATAATCTGCATTAAATATTAAATTGATATGATATATTTTTATTAATTAAATCTGAATTTGATACTTTTCTTTTAATAAATATCTAATGGATAAATTTAATCTGTTAAAAATTAAATTGTTTATTTTCTATATATATATATATGTATGTATATATTTTTATACGTTGTAAATAGATGAAATTTGTTTTAAAAATTTAATTAATAAAATATGTTTAAATACTAATATATATTTTAGTGAATTAGAAATTGTGTTTTATTTAATATAAACTTTTCAAAGCTAAATAAATAAATACAGGATTTTCAATACATAAATAAATGTTTAAATAGTTTAAAAACTTATTTTAATTTAAGTTTAAATTTAATTTACTAACAAAATGATTTGTTTTCTTTTCTTTTTAGTATAGTTTGATTTAAAATATGAATTTACAATGATATATGAGTTTTAATTATAATTTTGTCAAACAATACATCAACATACATTAATAAATATGTAGCTTATAATAAAAAGAATCTATTCTATTTATCATTTCAAATTGATCATGTGTTTTATAATATAAAATGAAATGTATAAATAAAAAAATACAAGATACAAGATAAATTGGAAAAGAGATATAAGTTAGTACATTAGTTAAATTAAAAGAACATAACAACATTCATATGCATTTTAAAATATAACAGGACAACAAATAAACTAGAAAACAAATAAGTTTTTAAATTTGTAAACCCATATATGAACTGCAGCATATACATATAAGTATATGTTTAAAGCATCTAGATAAATATGCAGGCCATTATATGATTATACAAATTTGGTTGAATATGTGCAGGCTGAGTTTTCAAAAGGAAATAAAATATAAGATAAGTAACATATTTATGCATAACACATAAATAGCTAAGTACAAGCAAATCAAATATAGGTGCAGGCCAAATGAAATAAAACAAAATGAAGATATTAAGATATATGTGTGCAGGCCAATTTGAATGAACACATGACAGTAAACTATTAAAAAAACAAACTGCATATATATGTGAAGCTTGTTAGGAAAGATAGTATTAAATATCTTAGGCTAACAAACAAAAAGTAATTAATGTAAAAATCTTTTTAGTACACTAAGCATTTATATCAGCCCACCATTTGAATAAATATCTCTGGTAAGGAAAACTGTACAAACACAAGATTGTATACAATATTGTACAGTTTCATAATCATACCCTGTTTTCTTTTTCTTTTTTTTTCTTTCTATAAAGCAGTTTCATTTTTATTCAATTCGAAATAATTAAAAAGTAAAGTAAACTTCGTTTCAAACTCAAACAAGCAAAGCCTCAGTTTAACAACAACAACTTAAAATCAATTAACCTGAGGATCAAAGGAGAGAGTTCAAACTGGTACATTGCAAGTCTGTTGCAGAGCAAAGGGGCCTCTGTTCTTCCACTTTGTGGTGAGTAACATTTTTTTTAGATTTACTTAAGTTTAAATAATGATGCATGCCTGTATTTGAATGTTTAAATGAATTGTGTGAACAATTTATATCCTCATTTTCTCTGGATATTGGTGAGTTGAAATGCTGCATATATAAAGCCTGCAAAATCAAACTGTTTTCTTAAAAACTTGTTGTGTTTTCTATTTGCTGTGAGTCAACATTTAAAAAGCTCAAGTACGTTTACATATGATTGATAATTTATGCCTGAACCGAGTATGAATATGTGTTTATATACTGTTAGATGTTTGTGAAATGATCCCTGCATGTTTCTAACCTGTAATACACCTCTGTATATTAAGTTTTCAAGTTCATGCTTATTTCAAAAATCATTTCTGGTGATCTATGGATTGTTAGGACTTAAGACCCAAACAGATATTGCTTGTTTGATTCTGAACTAAGAGTTAAAAGTTTATTTAGTGTAAATTAAGACAGGGATTGCTCTGGAAATAAAAGTTTAAACAGGAAGTTCAAATCTCTGTAAGAATTCAAACATGATAATTCTACAATTCAGGTGTATAAACTAAATCTTTAAACTATGACATGATTTTTAAAGCTAGAATTAAAAGTTCTAGATTAGAAATGATAGTGTAATTCTGGGTTGCACTGTTTTGGGTTTTTGGGGAATCTCTGGTGATCTATGGGATTAGAGTTCGTCAGATTGTGCGAGGAGGTGGGGGAGCTTGCCAGGGTGATGGGAAAAATAGGCGGAGGTGGCCACGGCCATGGTGGCGACAGCGACATACCTTTATAGATTGTAGACCTAGTTTTTGCTTTGGTTTGGTATTGGTCTCGTTCGGTGACCAGAGGTGATCGAGTTCAACGTGGGCTTGGGGATAGGTAGAGGGAAGGTAGTAGGAGCTGTAGCCTGAAGTGGTGGTACTCCGGTGGTCGGAGTTTGGTGGGCGGCGAAGTTTCCAGGGTCGAGTGGTAAACTGTTGAGCTTCAGGCAACTCGTTTTTGACACGAGGAGCTGCAGTGGGTTTTGATGGTCGTGACGACATCTAGAGATGGTCGCCGATGGGAAGCAGTTGTAGTCGATGGCCGGCGATGGCCAGAGGGATGGTGCACGTGCACAGGCACGTTGGTGGTCTGGGTTGTGTAGTTGGGAAAGAAGATTTGTGCAGGGGAGAACTCGAAGCAGTTTGTTTGTTTTCTCGGGGAACCTCGCGTATAACTCGAAGCAACTCAGGGGGGGCTCGGGTAGTGGTATTTGTTCAATATTTTCGTACTACCTGAAACTGTTTAACAGTTTCAACTGTCTTAAACTTTGTTTTAAAATTTAAAATCAAAGTTACAATCTGGATTTAAATCAGAATTTAACTGTGAATTCCAGTCAGTTTTGAAAATAAGTTGGGTATAAATAAGTTTTCAAAACTTAAATTATTTTAATAATTTAAAAGTGCCAAATGTTTAAGTTTATTCAAAGGGAAGTTAAATTTAAAAATAAATTAAAAATGGTTGAAGAAAGTACCCAGCCAAGTTAACACCAAAGGGAGTCAGGACTTAGATATGTAATTCCAGACTTGAAACTAGATTTAAGTTTTATAATTTAAAATTGATTCAAATAAGTTTAATGCTATTAAATATGTAAGTTTAAAAAGGGGTTTTGAAAATAAGTTAGTGTAAACATTTTATTAAGATAAAGTTTAAATTATTGAAATAAATGTTTAAACCTATTGGAAATAAGAATTTAAATCAATTATAAGAATGATTTACTTTAATTCATGAAGTTTTAGAATTTTATATACATTAATCTTTAAGTTGATTAGGTAAGAATAATTAATGGTTGAAATTAATTTAACTAGTAATTATAGTGTAAAAGTAGTAATTAAAGTTAATTAATAAATTAGTTAACTAATATGTGATTTAGAACTATAGATTAGATTATTAAATTAATAAGGGTTAATTAACTTATAATTAATATAAGTTGATTATGTTAGAAGGAAATAATTAAATAATTATTAATGAAGTTCATTACCCAGATTATGTTATAATTAATTAATATGATTGATTTTGTAATAAATTAATTAGATTAATTAATTTAATAGTTTAAATGAAATTATTTATTGAAAAGAAATTAAGAAATCAATTACTTATTAATTGTGTACATTGATTTAATTTGAGTTAATTAATTTAGTTTAATTAACTGATATTTTGAAATTGAATTACTTAGAGAAGTAATTGAAGGATAATTACGGGATGTAATTAATTGGGTGATGTTGTTAATGGAAGTAATTGAAATATAATCACTTAAAATTAATCAGGGAATTAATTAAGAGTGTTATTGAGAAGTAATTTATTATGGATGATTAATTACTGTATGATATTAATCAAGAGGATTAATATTTATAATTTGAAGATTTGTATTCTTAATATAAGTTAATAAATGAAGATGTAAATAGGAATCATTAATTAATATAATTAATAATGAAATGTAATTAAGAAATTGATTTATTTGAGAATAATAAATCAACAAGATAATTAAATGGAAATAAATCAATATAAATGTAAGTAATGGAGCATAATTACTCAGAATAGTAATTGGATGATCATTACTTAATGAAGTTAATACAAGATGATTTGTAAGTAGAGTAATTTGAGTAATTTCTTTTATAATTAATCAAAGGATTAATTTATGGAATTAATTAATCATGGAATGATTAATTTGTTAATAAGTAATTAAGGATAGTTAATTACTGGTTTGTTATTAATCAAGGGGGTGATTAATAATTGTGTTTAAGTAAAGATTAATCACTTAATTAATTTAAATAAGTAATTGAATATAAATTGAAGATCATAATTACTATAATTAATGATGTAATTAAGAATTGTTTAAGTAAGGAATAATTAATAGGAAAGTAATTAAATGTTAAATTGCTATGAACGATTTATAATAATTCATTTTAATTAAACAAAGACTAAATTATTCTTGTAATTAGAGAATGATTTAGTAATTTGATTTATAATCAATTATTGATTATGAGAGCGGGATTTATGGAATGAGTAATTAATTTAATTTATTTTAAATTAATTAAAATTGGAAGTAGTTAATTTAATTCATTTTAAATAACTATAGCTTATGATTCATAAATCATTGCTTATGGATGATATGGATATTTCACTGATTGATTGTAATCTCAGGAATGAGATGGGTAATGTCTATGTGATATGGATGTATGTTTTAAGTATGATAATGTTTAATTATCTGTTTGGATGATAATATTAATTATCTGTTTATGATGATGATGTATTATCTATTATGAGATGTGAATTATCTATCTGTGTTGAATTCACTGTTAAGACTAAATAGACAACTTGGCCTTAAAAGACACGCTTTGGATTTCGATGAGACCGGGATCGGGTTTTCCGCATTAGGAACATTCGAAAACCACATCGTTTCCAAATTAACGATAGGTCGTGAATCTGAAGTGAAGATGAAGGTTCAGAATGCAAGGGTTATCGTCGTTAACTCTGAGGGTGATTCCAAAATGAGTGTAACGAGATAATGCCTTCGGTTTCGTTCGAACCCGGAACGAACTTGTATGGATTGAATGCTTTCAACACATCGTCAGGCGGACGATGAGCATTCTAAGAAATATGTTCTATAAAGGTAATCGTAACCTCAAGCCTCATCAACCGGGAATGACTAAAACAGGGGAGGTGCAGCAAGGTTAGGTGGGTCATGCCCAAGCAGGACAAGGATATTCCCCTGTCTAGATGTCCCTTTTTATTCGGCTTAGTGGGCGGTTGGTCTGCAGCCAACTGCGGGGTGTATCTTGTTCGGGACTGTTCAGTAAGGAATGGTTCCGGCCTTGTGTTGCAGGGGATGAAGGGAGTAATCCTCGGTACGGTGATCTAGGCCCCGTACTGTGACGGGCGGTACCCCAATAGCCCTGCCATTGTATGGAATCCAAAATCCAATAAGTGCCTACGGTTTTGATTGTATTACCCACTTTTGTGGCTAGTAGCTGGAATTTAATAGATGTAACAATTTCGGCTATTTTCTATTTACTTGAAAACCCTAGACCTATTATAATATCACAGAATTTTCTATCAAATGTTTTGGTTAGCGTAAGGTAAAAACTTTTCCATGTTTATGTGTGGGAAGTCTTACGTGATACCTTTTGTTTTCAAAAGATTTTCAAAATTAAGCAACTTTAACCTGTTACTCATACCAGACCCATGTCTGACCCGAAGTTTATTTTGTTTTTCATAAACTCTCGGGTACCCAAATTTTTACGTGTAGCCAAGGGATTCAGGTTTAGCTTTGACGAATTCTGGAGGAGCAATGGAGCAGGAGGCTTCAGCGTTTTAGATATATATATAGTTCCGCTGTGTGGTATCTCTGTGATGTATTGTGTATTGAGTTGTATTAACTAGACAGGTGTTATAACTGTCTAGTATGTGATGTATTATCTGTATAGCTCTGATTGATGTATATATTATGTAAATACTTATGTAATTAATATATTTTATTCGTTCCGCTGTGAGATTCTGACGTTGTTGTTCTTTCTTCTCTATCTTTTCTATTTTCTCACCTCTTTCTTTCTTATTAACGATGCTACTTCCTGGGAGTAGGAAGTGGGGTCGTTACAGTGTTTATAATCAATAGTAAAGATTAAATAATAAATATTGAATTATTTAGATGTAAATAGAATAATTTTTTCATGATAAATTCATTTGAAATTCTAATATTGGAATTCATTGAAATTGGATTATTGGAATACTTTAAGATAAGAAGTGAAACCAAATGTAGTAGTTGTTTTATCATTTGAATTCGTTTAAAAGTAAATTTAATAAGTTAAATAGCTTATATTTAAAATATGGTGATTTATTGAATAGATTAAATTGTTTAAATTTAATATTGGAAATTATTTAAATAATTGAATCTTCAATTTAATGTGAATGAAAATGATTTCGAAAGTTGATTTAAATTTTATTTAAACAAGAATGAAATTGTTTACATGTGAAATTGAGTATAAAAGTGAATAAATAGAAATTGGAAATTTTATATTTTATTTAACGAGTGAAAATAGTCATTTGGGCCACTATCTCGGATTTCGACGAAACCAGTTTCATCATATCCATAATAGTGAATTATTATAAGATTTCAAGTTTCATAGCGATCGAACGTATCATTTGGCCGTGCGAGCTTAAAACACGTAAAAATTAATTAAAGGTATTTAATTAAAATAATTTGATTTTGAAATGTTATCTTTTGAATATGATGGATTGGAATGTTATCTTCTGAATATGGTGAATTTGGCTTCGAAAACTTGTTCCATTGCGTTCGGAATGGGTGTATAACATATAGAACACTAGGTGGCATGCGTTGTTTAGAGTTTGGAATTTTCGTGGGCATATAGCGTCGAATATTTATTTAATAGGCGGTGTATGGCTTTATTTTCATGTATCAAACCGTAGCTTCAGCCGCTCGTTAAAAAATGATTTAATGGTTAAAAAATTTCCATCCTTCTCTCCTAATTATCTTCCAATCCGATCAATGATATAACTCAACATCAACTAAGAGAAGGAAGATCTACTTGAGCTCAACGATCTGGATAGTCGGATCGTTGAATTTTGCGACATGATGGTCATACTCCAGCTGCATTCGTGTGTCAGTTTTTGGATTATCATTCGCAAATGGTAGCAGCGGGTAAGGCGTGGCTTTTGGCGATGGTGGAGGAGCCTGAGGTGGTCGCAGTGATGATGTTCGATTGCCTTCGATAATTGGAGGAGGGAGCGGTTGTCGTTGATCATTCACCTGGATGGGTTTTTTGTTTGCTCGTATAGCCTGGGTAGAAGCAAGAGAGGATTTGAAGGTTAATTTAATTTAATTCTTTATTAATTAGGTTAATTATCTTTTAATTATCATTATAAATTAATTCGTATCTTTTTCATACGAGGTCTGTTTCTAACGAAACGAGTTGCGTTGGAATCATACCGACGTGGTCTACAAAATGGAGTGGATGTGGAATTTATTTGAAGCTAAAATAATTTTAGTTTCAGATAAAAAGTTGAATGTTTTAACGCTCATAAACGACTAAATTATTCTTATATTAGTTAAATTGAAATCCTGATGTGATTTAAATTTTTTGATTGTTGTTTGGTAAATTTTACTAACATGGAAATCGACATAGAAATTTATATGTTAGAAATTTTGAATTAATAGTTAAATCGAAACTGAAATTACACTGTTAGTTAAATTCCGAAGTATTGATAACTGGTTGATTGTTGTGTATATTGACCGTTTTGGAATGTTGATTGTGATGGATGCTATTGATTGATATTTTGGATGATTTGGATGTTTATTTATTTTTATACATTCCTGTTATCACCCGGCATACTATTGACGCCATATAAACTATTATCTCAATTATATCCGAAAAATTAAGAAATATGTTGAAATGACATATACCTATGACATTTATTTTGGATTGAAATGATACATATCCATCCCTGAAGTTAAAATAAAAATAACTGATCACTTGGCAATGAGATAGAAAATTATATATGGATATTGGATTGGTTAAATTAGATAATTTTAAAAGTCTTGGTTTTGAAATTATTTAAATGAATTTGATTAAAGAAATAAAAATCAAATTTATGAAAATTGAATTAATTACGAATTCGAGTTTGAAATGTTGAAATTAAATTTGGTTAAAATAAATTGTTTTAAAGAATTTAATTGGAATTTGATGTCATGATTGAAATATGATTTGAATTATCGAAATTGAATTGTTTAAAAAGATTTGAATCATACTTGAACTTCAAAGTTATTTAGGTAAAGGTAATTTAAATGATTATTTCAAATTTGAGCCTTGAATTGAATTATTCTAAAGATTTGGATCTAAATTCGAACATTGAAGTTTAATTTGAATTAAATGATTTAAATCAATATTTTGAAATTAGACTCGAACTTTATAAAAATTGAAAAGGTTTAAAATTGGATTTTAAATTAAAATTTAAACCATTTGAATTAGATCAATGAAAATTGAAATTAAGATTAATTGGAATTGAAATCGATATTGCATTTACTTCAAATAGAAATCGAAATCGAAACTAATTTGAATTGTAATCAAAATTGAGTCAATTTGAATTTAATTGAGATCGAAGTGATTTGAATTGGAAGATTTGGAATAGAATCGGTATGACTTTGAAACTATTTATATAAATTATTTTAATATAAACTATTTAAAATCTCTCTTTTTAAATATTCAAATTATTTTGATTTTCCAAACTATTTTGCTATATAAAACATTTCAATACTTAAATCATTTTATATCAAACTGTTTTAAAATCTAAACAATTTCTAAACTATTTAAAATATTTTCTAAAAAAATTCAAACTGGTCAAGTGGGAATTGTTTATATTTCAATCATGGATTTAAATACGAATTGAGTTAAAATGAAGTTACAACCAAAATGAAAATTCAAAAAGATTTCGAAGGTGGAATTTATATTGGAATCTCAATTTTACATCATTTTGATTATGACAAACTATATAAGTAAATATTTGTGTGTACTAATCATTTATGCAGGAAATTTGTTGCAGATTCATATTCAGACAGTTTTGAAGCTGATAATCCTTTATCTAGAGTCCTTGTATCATTTAATAATATGTTAAAGTCTCTCTTGAAAAGATATACATACATATATATATATATAAACATACACACATGCATTACCATTCAAAACAGGCTGAATTTAGCCGGCCGAATGCCTTCATTCAAACGGCTGTTTGCTCAAATGAATTTATCGTTTCACAATATTCAGCCGGTTGAACGAATTCATTCAGACATCTGAATTAGGCCAAAAATAGCCTATTTCCTTGCTGTTTTTGATTTTTAAAATTCAGAAGGCCAAATAAATTAATTTAGCTGGCTGAATATTTTCAACGGCCATTTATTATGAAAAGAAACTTCTCTTCATCGAAGAGAAACATCTTCAAAATCAACGGTTGCACCTATTTATTTTCATCTTTATATTTCACCAATGGTTGCAACCTTTTAATATCTATAATTAGATTTCAGAATTTTACAAACAATTCACCCCAATTTATTTTAATATTCTTGAGTTCTTATTTATTCTCTATTTTCAAACTGCACTCAAACTGCTTACACTCACTGATCGTTGATCACTCTATCTTCCACTATTCTCAAACACATTACACTATATATCATAAAGGAGAAGATTATACGAAGATTGTACTTAATTGACTTATCAATGCTATTCAAAGAGCACACTACAGTCAAATACTTTTGTTATTTGTAAAGAAGTCCCGTTCGTTTGCTCGGGCGGTAGAAGTCCTTTTCGGTTGCTTAGGTGGTAGAAGTCCAGTTCGGTTGCTCAGGCGGTGTAAACCTATTCCTACGGGTTAAATGAGGGTTGTTAGTTTAATTCCAGAAGGAGTCTGGGACTGGACGTAGAAAGGGAGTTCGAACCAATATAAAATTCTCTGGTGTCATTTACTTTACTGCTTTTACTATTTACGTACTTATTCCACACAAGTAGTTTATCCATATTACACGATCCTATATCACAGTCACTTACATTTGGTAGCAGAGCAAAACCATCATATAACCGTAATATAGTTATCTGATATTGTTTTAATATGGAAAACAACACCAGTACTGTTTCTAACACTACCTTTTTAGAAGGTCAATCTACTGCACGACCACCTCTATTTAAGGGAATGAACTATAACTATTGGGCTACTAGAATGAGAATCTATATACAAGCAAGTAGTTATGAAACTTGGAACATTATGCAATCTGAATATATTATTCCTACTACTGAATATTCAGCATGGTCTAACACGCAAAAATTAGATGCTACTGCAAATGCTAAAGTTGTGTATATGTTGTATTGTTCATTAGACAAAAATGAGTTTAATAGAATAAGCAGGTGTAAAAATGCTCATGAAATTTGGCGTACACTTAAAGTTACACATGAAGGAACTAACAAAGTCAAACAAAGTAAAATTTCTATGCTCAAAAATCAGTTCCAGAATTTTAAAATGAAACAAGATAATCTTGTCAATGACATGTACTTTAGATTTCAAGATATATATCATTCTTTAATAGCACTAGGATAAACTTACATAGATTTTGAAATTGTTTCAAAAATCCTCAAATCACTAATGGATGAGTGGGAATGAAAAGTTTTAGCAATTGAAGAAGCTAACGACATTTCAACCATAAAACCAAAAGAGTTGATTGGAAATCTAATGTCTTATGAAGTTAATATCCAGGCAAAACGAGTACAGGCTCAAGATAAGAAAAATATACAATTTCAAGCAGAAAAAGATGAATCAGATTCAGATGAAGAAGATATGGCATCCATTGCTAAAAGTTTAAAAAAGTTCTTGAAATTTAGAAAGAGAGCAAGAAATTGAAAAATAACAAGAACAGTTCCAACAACAATAACAACAAACCATCATCATCTGCTCTAGAATGTTATGAATGTCACAAAAAAGGTCACATCAAGAAAGGCTGTCCTGAGAAAAAGAAAGAAAAATATAAATACAAGAAAGACAGATTCAAGAAGAAAGCTTTCTCTATCACATGGGAAGATACAGAATCATCTTTATCATCAGAAAGCGACATGGACGGTGATTCAGAACAAGCCAACATTTTCTTTATGGCTAAAAAAGACAAGGTACCATCCAAAAAGAGAGGAAAATGGATGCTAGACAATGGTTTCTCAAAACACATGACATGAAATAAAGGGATGCTAACAAACATTATTTACTCAGATGGAGGTTCTGTCACATTTGAAGATAATTCCAAAGGATATACATTCGGCAAAGGCGCATGTGAGCAATAACAGTATATCTAATTCACCTCTTATTACAGATGTCTTATTAGTTAAAAGTTTGAAGAATAATTTACTTAGCATCAGCAAATTATATGACAATGGATTCAATATTTCTTTCTTTGAAAATAAGTGTAGCATTTTTTATCAAAATAGAAATCTTATTTTTGAAGGTTTTGGAGATAAAAATATGTATGTTTTAAATATGGATTTAAATCACAGTTCAAATATGTGTTTAATAGCCAAAGAGAATGATCCTTGGTTATGGCACAAAATTTTTTGTCATATTAATTTCAAAATTATAAATAAATTGTCTAAAAATAATTTAGTAAAAGGTTTACCAAAAATAAATTTTAAAGTAAACAATATTTGTGATGCTTGTCAATTAGGGAAATTATCAAAATCATCCTTTAAATCAATGAAAAATATTTCTACTATGCAATCAATAGAACCATTATATTTAGATCTCTTTGGTCCAACTCAAATTCAATCTATAAACCATAGTAAATATGTGTTTGTTATAGTAAACGATTTCTCAAGATATTCTTGGACTATTTTAAAAAAAAATAAAAGTGATACTTTTGAAAATTTCAAGAATTTTGCGATGAAAATTCAAAATTTCAAAAAATTTAAAATTTAAAATATTAGAAGTGATCATGAGGTGAATTTGAAAAATGAAGTATTTGAACATTTTTGTAATAAAAAGGGAATTTACCTTAATTTTTCTTTTCCTAGTACACCACAACAAAATGGTGTCATAGAAAGGAAAAATAGAACGTTACAAGAATGCGCAAGAACTTTGTTAAATGGAAACACATTACCAAAACAGTTCTGGGCAGAAGTTGTAACAACTGCTTGCTATGTTTTAAATTCTATTTCCATTCGACCTTTAACAAAACACACTCCATATGAACTTTTTCAACAAAGAAAACCAAATATTTCATATTTTAAAACTTTTGGTTCAAAATGTTTTATCTTAAACACAAAAGATCAGCTTGGAAAATTCGATCCAAAATCCAACGAAGGAATCTTCGTAGGATATTCAAAACGTAGCAAAACTTATCGAATTTTCAATAAGAGAACAAAAACAATCGAAGAAACACTTCATGTTTCATTCGACGAAAATTTCAAATTTAATTTGAAGGATGATGAGGATATACCTAAGACGGTCACAAATACGGTTACTCAAAATATTTTGAAGAAGGTGAAAGCATTGTTTATAACTTTGAAGAAAATGAAAATATTGTTCATAATGAAAATGAATTAAGATCTCCTCCTAAGGTTTTACGAGATCACCCAGTAGAAAATGTCATAGGAGAAATTGATTCATATGTTAGAACTAGCAATCAACTTAATCAAATGGGCCATTAGCTTTTCTTTCTAAAATCGAACCTAAAAATGCAAAAGAAGCATCTATTGATGACTATTGGATTATAGCTATGCAAGAAGAGCTAAACTAATTTGAATGAAACGAAGTTTGGGAACTAATTCCTAGGCCAAGTGATCAAACAGTCATTGGTACTAAATGGGTCTTCAAAAATAAAGCAGATGAACAAGGTAATATAACTTGGAATAAAGCTAGATTAGTTGCATAAGGATATAATCAAGAAGAAGGAATTGACTGCGAAGAAACATTTGCTCCAGTCGCACGACTTGAAGCAATACGTATCTTATTGTCCTTGGCATGTTTTCATAATTTCAAACTTTTTCAAACAGATGTTAAAAGCGCTTTCTTAAATGGTTATATAAAAGAAAATGTTTTTGTTGAACAACGTCCATTGTTCATTCATGAAAATTTTTCAGACCATGTCTATAAACTTAAGAAAGCCTTATACAGTATAAAACAAGCACCTCGTGCTTGGTACGAACGTCTTAAGAGCTATATAATAGGTTCAGGTTTTGAAATTGGGAAGGTTGATCAAACTCTTTTTATTAAAAGAATTAAAAATGATATTTTAATTATTCAAATTTATGTAAATAATATTATTTTTGGCTCTACACATGAAAAATTATGTTAGGCATTTTCAAAATAATGACCAAAGAATTTGAAATGTCACATATGGAAGAATTATCTTACTTTCTTGGTTTACAGACTAAACAAATAGAAAATGGAATTATTATTAATCAAGAAAAAATTGTAACAATCTAATTAAACATTTTAATATGGAAAATACTTCTGCTAAATTAATTCCAATGAGTACAACGGTTCATCTCGATAGAGATGAAGATGGCAAAAGTATTGACAAAAATTATATCGAAGTATAATTGGATTATTACTTTATCTAACTGTTAATAGACCTGATATAACGATGGGTGTTTGTTTATGTGCAGTTTTCAAGCAAATCGTAAAGAATCACATATGCGAGCGGTAAAATGCATATTGCATTATCTAAGCAAAACCAAAGATTTTGGACTTTTATATCCGAAAGAATGTCCTTTCGAATTAGTTTCATATAATGATGTTGACTTTGGAGGATGTCGAACGGATCGAAAAGTACTAGTGGGACTTGTCACTTAATTGGACAAACCTTATTCTCTTGGTTTAGCAAGAAACAAAATTATTTTTCACTCTCAACTTGTGAGGCAGAATATATTTCTTCTGCCTTAGCTTGTGCTCAAATCATTTATATGCAACAAACACTTCAACATTCTGGTGCAAATTTATCTAAATCAATAATATTTTGTGATAATACTAGTGCTATAAACTTATCCAAAAATCCTGTCAGTCACTCACGAACTAAACATATTGACATACGTCATCATCCGTGATAATATTGAAAAGGATTAAGTCAGAATAGAATGTGTTTCCTTTGAAAATTAATTTGCAGATATATTTAGAAAACCTTTAAATGAAAATATCTTCATAAAATTAAGAAGAGAATTAGGAATTGTATCCCTAAAAGATTTATAAAAATTTTCAATGACTCGAACTCGGGATCTTCTCTTGAAAATCAAGTGCTCTACCACTTCACTACTCTTTACTTGACATCTTTTTTTTTTGGATTACATTCAATTTTTTTGGTTTATTTTCTACCTCGCAATTTTTTTTCACCAACCATTTTTTCTCTGGTTCCTATCATCTTAACCACCAATGTTCTTTCTATTTATATGAAAGTTTACACATAAAATGTCTCTACTCCTTATCTTTCTTTTGCATTCAATCAAAAATAAAAACAGTTTCAAATCTCTTACCCAACAAAAATATGTCTTCCAAGCATAATTCTGAATCTTCTGCTTTATCTTATTCTTCTCATACTTCGAGATGGACAAATTTACCTACTCCAATACCAATTTATGAACCAATACCAATTGTTCCTCCTTCTACTCACACAGGTTATACTCCACCTGGTATAAGAACAAGACGGTCTTTATTTTTTGGTTCACCATCTACCAAAGAATTGATACATGTCGTTCATCATTACCAAAGGGAATCGTTGGAATTACAACACGAATTTTATTATGAACAAAAAGTTAACGCCAAGTGTTTAAGCTTTTTGGAACAAGTCACATTGAAATTCTGTGGATCTTCATCCAAAAGCATGATTCATCAACCGCGTCTTGTTTGTTCTCCATCCCGACACAATACATGGGAAATATCGCCACAGTGTCCACCAATATCTCCAAATTCATGGGAACATGGCAATAGATGGTCACCACTCAGGCCATTTCAAGAGAACACAAAAATAGAACCAGATGAATATTGCACTCCAAGCTCTTCGTCCAAATCTTTTTAAAAGTATCTGTAAATTTTATAATCTTGTTTTATTATATAAAAAAAATTCACATTATTTTTATATAAAAGTAAAGGCAAGCATAAGCTTTACTAGAATTCAGCCGGCTGTCTGTAATAAAACAGATGGTTGAATATTATCAAGGGATTATTTTCCTCAAATTCATACGGCTGAATCGCTTAAAACAGCCGTCTGAATTAATTTAAAATGAACTATTTTCTTGCGGGTTGCAATTTAGAGGAATTCAGACGACTGTTTTTATTAATTCAACCGGCTGAATTCTTTTTGAGGCATTTTTTGCTAGACCCCACAAATTTTTTCTTCCAATCTTACCCTTACTTTTCACCTACTATATATTCATCTTTTCACCATTAACCCATTCACTTCAGAACCCTAGCTCATCTTTCTCATTTTTTCAACTTTTACTCCTCATTTTCACTAACGGCTCCTAGATCCCAACGCACAAGGGAATTCAACCCCGGTCCTTCCGACTATCAGATTCGTCAATGGCTTTGGAATGATGTTGCGATCTCCCGATTCAATTCTACGAAAAATTTAAATATCTTTGAAGGAGCTTTGATGAAATTTCTGTATTTCGCAGCTTATCACTAGAGAATTGGCTGAGAAAATTCATTTTGATCATCTCATAGGGGATGCTCTCAGTAATGTTAAAACTAATCATCTTTTAATTAAACTATTTCTAAAAAATCTCAATCTAGACCATTATAACCCTCAACATCGAGAAGATTGTGTTTGGTCAATTGTTTGTGGCACTAAAATTCTTTTCCCTTTGCAAAGATTACGAAATATTTTAAATTGTCTTTATCAAGGTGTTGATATTGATGATATTAAAGTTGATATGGATCATAGAGATGAGGTTTCTCATTGTTTCTTATCTGATCACTTTAAAAATTTAAGTGGATTGAAATCTAGCACGTTAAGGCCGCAAGCACGCCTTTTTCACCGTGCCTTCATTCGCTCTCTACAACCTCGAATGGGAAGTTATGAAAAAGTATATAAAAGAGATTTTCAAGCCCTCACTCCAACCAACAAGTAAATTAGAGCAAATTTATTTTAGATGAATTTTAAGACATCACAATCTGAATAAAATATAAAACCATTCATTATGGTGCTTATATTATGCGTATTCTTCTTAACTTCGGCTTCCAATGCCCGATTCCGAATTTTCAAGCATTAGTGAGTTAGGCTCAAAAACTTTAGGATTGATGGGTCTTCCTCACCGGCCTCCTCCACAACAAATCGTCTCTTTTCAACAATGGTCACACAATATTCAACAAGATATTCCACAACCTAGTGACACTAGTGTTGCCTCCACTTCACATACCCAACATGAAGAAGAAGAAGAAGAAGAGGACGATGATTCCATTCAAATTGTTGTCCCAGAGACTTCTACCAGACAAGTTATCATCACTCTCTCCTGAAATCAATCCAAACTTCATCGGGACATTAAGGCTCTTGAAAAGAAAACGGAAAAGAAATTCAACTCCATAAAAGGTTTTCTTAATAAAATATGGGATAAAATTTCTTGTTCCGGATCTACATCCACCGAAGTTCACAACCCATCTCCATTTCAATGGTCTTCTTCGGTTTCGGCTTCTGATGATGATGATCCTTCTCTCTCTACCCAGTTATAATTTTGTTTTTACATTCAGTTTGTAATATTTTTTCAAAACTTCTATGGATCTCTAGTTATTTACATAATGTTGTATTGATATATTTTTTCTTTTGTCATGACATCTCGAGTATGAGTTATTTATATAATGTAATCTTTGTTCAATAATAATTCTGTGCATATCTTTCTTTTTGTCGATGACAAAATGAGAGAAAGTTAGTTAAATATTTGTGCATATTGACAGGGGGAGTAACAATGTTAAGGTAAGTGTTTATTTAAATATTATTTCTACTTATATAGTTGTTATCATCAAATAGGGGGAGAATGTTAGAATATCGATTTTACATCATTTTGATTACAACAAACTATATAAGTAAATACTTGTGTGTACTAATCATTTATGCAGGAGATTTGCTGCAGATTCATATTCAGACAGCTTTGAAGCTGATAGTCCTTTATCTAGAGTCCTTGTATCATTTAGTAATATGTTAAAATCTCTCCTCAAAAGACATATATATATATATATGTATGTATGTATGTATGTATGTATGTATGTATGTATGTATAAACGCATATACACATGCATTACCATTCAAAACAAGCTGAATTCAGCCGGTTGAATGCCTTCGTTCAGATGGTTGTTTGCTGAAACAAATTTATTGTTTCATAATATTCAGCCGACTGAATGAATTCATTTAGTTGGCTGAATCAGGCCAAAAATAGCCTATATCCTTGCTGTTTTAGATTTTTAAAATCCAAAAGGCTGAATAAATTAATTCAGCAGGTTAAATATTTTCAACGGCTATTATTTATGAAAAGACACTTCTCTTCATCGAAGAGAAACATCTTCAAAGTCAACGGTTGCGCCTATTTCTTTTCATCTTTATTTTTCATCAATGGTTGCAACCTTTTAATCTCTATAAATAGATTTCAGATTCAATAAACAATTCACCGAAACTAATTTTAATATTCTTGAATTCTTATCTATTCTCTATTTCAAACTGCTTACATTCTCTGATCGTTGATCACTCCATCTTCCACTATTCTCAAACACATTAAACTATATATCATAAAGGAGAAGATTATAGGACGATTGTACTTAATTGAATTATCAGTGCTATTCAAAGAGCACACTACAGTCAGATACTTTTGTTATTTGTAAAGAAGTCATGTTCGGTTGCTCAAGCGGTAGAAGTCCTTTTCGGTTGCTTAGGTGGTAGAAGTCATGTTCCATTTATCAGGCGGTGTAAACCATTCCTTCGGGTTAAGTGAGGGTTGGTAGTTCAATTCCAGAAGGAGTTTGGGACGGATGTAGAACGGGAATTCGAACCAGTATAAAAATCTCTGGTGTCATTTACTTTACCGCTTTTACTATTTACTTACTTATTCCTCACAATTTAGATATTAAGGCGAAAATGATTTTTGAAGAAAAATACTTATTTTAAGTAAATATGATATTTTGAAATGAGGGATATGTTTTAAGCGAATATAATATTTTGATATCAAGTATGAATCATTTTCGAAATGTAAAAAACGACTTTTGGTTGTCAAAGAGATCGAAGCCTCTTATTGGCATACTCTGTGTTAATATTAGAACCACTTTCACAACTATGTATGCGAAGGAGACTCTAGAACGAAGTGGTTGGATATGGCGTACATTTGCTGGATTTGAAAACGAGAACGATGATGGATAGACCCCGACACTTGTACCAATTTGAAATGACTAAAACAGGACGGCTTGACAGGGCCAAGCGGGCTAGCTGGCCCTAGCAGACACCTGTTCTTCGATTTTCTTCTTGGATTTGGTCCATACTACTTTTGATGTTGGTTTTGATTGGTGCACCTTGATTTTGGGATAGCCTCCCTTTGACTCGATATGGGTTGGATGTACGCAATATGCAATCGTGGCTACGATGCGTTACCATTGGCCTTGCAACCCGAACTGGTAGTATCCTATCTTAGGCATTGCCTTACGTATCTTGTCGTACCTTTATCCCTATACGGGACTACTTTGATTTTGGTTTAGTGTTATCGTATCACAGTGCATCCCTATGCCCCGACGTGCTATTGGGGGTGTTATATGCAAACTGTACGACAATGCTTAAAAACGCATTAAAGGGGATTAATGCAATGCCTTAACACTAAGAAAAATATTTATTTTACTAATTAGACATTAAATATACAACGTATTCTACTATATATAAATATTTTGACAGGTCCTTAAGAGATGGAAAATCCCGTAACATCTCTGGAGTTATTGCACGCACGTTATACACTAGATAAGAGATGTAAAATCCCATAAACATCTCTGATGCTATTACACTCATGTTATGTGATATCGATTTGACTCACATAAGGATATTTTAATCCTGACTCAAATGTTTTGTCTTTTCATTACGCTCGGATCAGCCCTGAGTATTTCTGTGCATTGAAGATCATTTTCCAGATGACGAAGACGAAGATTTGGTATATTATTACTATTATTATTCCCTGCAATATTACATTTTATTTATGTTATATATATAACTCTAATAAATGTTGTATAAATTATAATCAAATGTATAGTAAACAGCTACATAAACTGTTTATTTGATTATTATATTTTGTCGTTCCGCTGCGAGATTCTGTTTTCTTCTTCTTTTCTTATTTCTCTTAATTTACCCCATTGATTATATGTGTTTTGGCTTGTTTGAGTTAAACATATGTGCATTATTGTTGATTTAAACCATTCGAAATGTGGGTCGTCACATTAGGATAGATAGTTCATCTCTATAACATTCCATTCTATAATCATTTCCAAAACATAGAACTCATATATCGATTTTGAAGTGGTTTTCTATGAGTAATACATTAGTATAGTTATTCGATTCCGACTCTTTAAAATTAAATCAATGAATTTTGTGTTAACTTAACTCCGGTTCTATTAAAAATAAGTGGATGATATAAAGGAGTCCTCTAAGGAGAAATTTGTGTGTATATATACGTTTGTAAAGAGAAAGACATTTCATACTAATGATTCCACCCTGAGGAATCTCAAACCATATGAAGTCCTAAAGCTTTTATATTCTCCCTATGTTAATTTGGTCATAGTTTGATAGCAATGAAACGATCGTACATGGAAATCAAGTCTCGTATATTTAACACCATTTCTGACCTTTTCAAATTGCAGATCACTCGGTCAAGGTTGAAGCTAGGTAGGTTAGAGCACTAGTTACATCCAAGCCCTACCTTGACACCTCATTCTTAACTTCCACAAATAGAACGAGTCTACTTTATCAGCTTTTAATGCCAAGTATAGGATTAAACACTTAACATAAACGAGTAATATACAACATGACTATGTCACACAAGTGGCTTTCAATCGCTGTACTTTCAAGTAATATTTCTTTGTGAATACTTGTAAAAATATTTAATTTCCTTTATAATAGATATATACATGTATACTACTACTTCACTATTCATTTCTACTCTTTACATTCTTAAAATTTCATTTTTTTTCATATCTCAAAGCTATAAGAATGTTCATAAATCATTTAATAAGAATTTTTACTTAATATATAATCAAATGGGTTAAAAACAAATGTTACTAAAACATTTTTTACTATTAACCTAAATCACTTTATACTTGTCATTATCTTGAAAACATTTTTTTAAGATCTGCTTATTCAAATGTGTTGAAAACAAATACTACTAAAAATTCTTACTATAAACTCAAAACCATTTTATACTTATAACTATCTTCAAACAAAATCTTTCCAAATATCTAAGTATATCAACGGTTATTTTACAAGCTAATATACTTTTAAGTAACTCCTCAAAACCATTTATTATAACTAAATGTTATAACCAAAACCCACTTATCTTTTATTAAATAACTAACTAACTTACTTTCCAAATATATATATATATATACACTTTAAAATTACTTATAAATAGGTTTTAAATATCTATATAAAATATTATTTGAAAATAAATAATTTATAATTTATCAGAAATCATAATAAATTTGTTACAAAGAAAACCTTTTACTTTACGAAATTCATAAATAATTATTAAAAAATATTTAAACATGAAACCGCTTTTAAATACCTAAAAACCTGCTATAAAACATTAATAAAAAGATCCCGCATAAATAAAGGTTTAAATAACATTTTAAACACATCTAAAATCATAAAACTTGCTTAAAAACCATAAACATAAAACAATGTTGTAGCAGGTCCGAAATGCTGCTAGAAAATTGCCTAAAAGTTGACCATTTCTCCATCCAAACAAATGAGTTAGATCCAAATTTTTTATAGTAATTATTATACTTAGAGTAATTAAACCTACAAAGAAAGTACTAAGGATATTTTTCAAAATCATATTAAAAATCTCCAAAAACAAGCTACTTAAAGTGCATTTATAACGACTATTTTGCTTCCAGCTTTTCAAAGTTTGTTCAATCATTTCTTTAATTTTTAAAACCTTTTACTTGCTATCCTATAAACTATTATAAGTGCAGAGAGTAACCAAAATATATTCTTTTACATATATTCACATATAACAATTTTAAACAAGCTAAACACAAGAGATTTATGAAGTGCACTTATAGCGACATTTCTCACTTCAAACACTTTCAAACATACTTTAAATTCATGCACAACCAAACAACACGTATAAACACAAAGTAAAGGCCACATTACGTGTTCTGGAGGGTAGTAGAAGTGACAATACTACAGATAAAGTTATTGTTTACTTTACAAAGCAAGCGGGGGCCAAAATTTATAACTTTCAATGGTTCTTTAACTTTATATTTGCACACAACATATATGAACACATTATATACTTTTCAACGGTGAGAATACTCACCTAAGCCAAGCCTACAACCAAATACAAGCACTAGAACACTAGAAAAACTTTCTACCATCCCTGTAACAATCCTGGAAATTTAGTCAAGTTTAATTTGGCAATTTATTTAATTTTGAATTAAATTAAGGAATTAAATTGTGAATTTAATCATAAATTAATTAGAATTTTTTTAGAATAAATAAAATTTTAGATTATAAAGTAGAATTTGGTTTAAAATTTAGGGATAAATAATTTTATGAATAAAATTGGATTTTAAAAAAAATAGACATCGATTTAAAGATAAATAACAAATTGATTTGAAATGTAATAATAAGTGTTTTATAAACAAATGTTGAATTTAAAAAAAATGTATTAACAAAAAAATAGAAATTAAAAGCTTTGAGATTAATAAAAAGATAATGATAGTTTGTTTTCTAAATTTTAAATTATATTAAAATTTGGAAGATGTAATAAATTTCAAAAGGTTTATTTTTAAGATTTAATTCTATTATATAAATAAATGTAACTATTTGTTAATATGAAATCAAAATTTATAAATCTTTCTTTTCTTTTTTTAAAAAGTTATACAAATATAAATAATAATAAAAATGTATGAATGTAAATTATGTAAATATAAGTATAAAAAGATGTACATGAAAGACTTAAGTGAATATGGTATAAAAATCCATTAAAAATTCTTTTATTTTTGAAAATTACAAATGATAACCATACATCAAAAGAGATGGGGTAAAGCAATGAACATGCATAGATCTCATAATCATTTCTCTTTACAAATGGCATTCATTATATTTAAATTGAATAAAAAATGAAATTTAAAATTATAAAAACAACTTTTCAGCTCCCCCATATGCCATTATTAAACATCTCACCAATCTCTGAAAAGAAACAGTAACAATAGATTTGGGTATCTCATATCTCAACACCCACAAAAGGAAATAAAGATAGAAAGAAAAGAAAAATCAGAAAAAGAACTTTCATTCTCTTCTAAAAAAATCTGAAACCAAAGTAGAGAAACCATCTCAACACTAAAGCAAAAAACTGGAAATAGATTGAAGCAATTAGCAAGCAACTTTCCAGATTTAAAACAAAATCTGTTCAAAAAGATTTAGCAAGCAAAAGTTCAACCTAGAAAAATAAAAAGGGAAATCTGAAGCATTCCAAAGTTGTTCTCTGTTTCTTCCTGTACAACTCCAAGGTGAGCAAATTCTTTTAAAAAAAAAACTAAACCTTTTTGCATATGACGAATATGTTAAAGGCATGTGGTGATAATGATTGTATGAATTTAAATATGCCAGTATGCTTATGTATATGTGTGAATGAGTTTTGCATGTCTGGGAACATGAGAGGGATATTTCTGTTCTTAGTTTACAGGATTTTAAATCTTGTTCAAAAAATTCGAATAATCCCACTAAAATGATTATAGATTTTGGTCTCTAGGATAGAAAGGTTTGTATATGTATAACATCGCTTTTAAATATAAATTCAAGTCAAAATGATTAGTAAATATTTGAAGAAGAAAAAAAGCAATTACAGGCAAATCAACTGCAGAAATCTTCTCTGTTCTTCAATCATGACTGTGAGCAAACCCCTAAACCTTATTTATCTTGATGATCATCTGAAATGTGCCTAAATAATTGTGTGAACATGTTTGCCTGTCTGTGAATATCTGTGAATTGATGGAAACTTGCATGTTCTATGCATGATTTTACCTGTTCTACATACAGACTGTAAAAGCATGATCAAAGTAAAGAAAGAAAATTCAAACCACCCTACCCAAATAGTTTTAAACCTTGATCTCTGGACGAAAAGTGTTTGTAAATGTATAACTTTATTTTAAAAAAAATTCAAATAAAAATATTGAGTAAAACTTTTGAAAATATGAGAATACGGTAATGAACTAATTATAAATTGAAAGTCAATGAATTAAATTTCATGTTTGAATTCCATAATCAGGTTCCTATTAATAAATGATGATTTTAGAAAAAAAATTCACAATTTTTAAGCATGTGAAGATCGAGATGATGGTGTTCATCGTGGTCGTGGTCATAGTTTGTCTGTGAGTTGTCAATTACGAGAAAAATGGATTCATATTTTTTTTGTGGTCGTAGTAATCGGAGTTCGACGAAGTAGGTTTCTGACCTAGTTTTTAGTTGATACTAGGAATCGGGTTGATGCGTCGTTGTGGGTGATCTGCAAGAGATCGCACAAGGGGGTTTGACGCGTGTGAGCGTGAAGCATTGGAAGTAGTGGAGAAGCTTCAGATGATCGTGATTGTCGTCGGTAATTCAATTTGCGTTGGGGATTTGGTACCAGGTAGTGCCAGACACACTAAGTTTTGGGTTCAGAAGGGTTTGACATTTCTGGGTGATCGAGTCGATGGTCGGAGTTATTGGTGGCTTGTGGAGGGTGTCGGCAACGACCAGAGATGGTAGGATTAATGGTGCATGTGCATGCATTCATGTTTGTGCATCTGGGATAGCGTGGTTTGGGAAGAAGGTGAAATCTTGAGTTCGTGTTCGAGGGAAACGTAGATTTACTCAAAGCTGGGTGATTTCGCGTGAGTAGCTCCCGAAAGACTTGGGGATTTTGTGTGATTAGCTCGGGTTTGATAACGTGGAAACCAGATTTCCAGATTTTAAAAGAAATCATGTTTTGAGGTTTTAAATTTAAGAATAAATTATGTACCGATTTGAAAACAAATAAAGATGTGAAATTAGATTTTCAAATACAAAGCAAAACAAAGTTTGAGAAAATATAAGGGTGACATATGAAGTTTTAAAGCTAAATAATTTTTATAATAAATAAGTTTTAAAAGAAAATAATCCAAGTTTTCGAGTTTAAATAAGTTTTTCAATGACTTGGCTTTAAATCTCGAAATATGTTAGAATTGTTTGAATAATTATATTGAAATAATTATTCTTAAGTGTTTCAAACGTTAAGGTTAATTAATTAAGTAATTAAAGAATAATTAAGTGATTAATTAAAGGGGAAATAACTAATGATTTAAGGGTCAATTAATTTATGATTAAAAATAATAATTACTTAAGTATGGTCAATTTAAGGTTAAATTGAGATTAAAGATTTACTAATCAAGTGTTTGAAAGTTAGCTAATTAAAGATAATTAATTAATGTAATTAAAAGTAATTGATTTAAGAAGTGATTAATTTATTAAATATTAGTTAATTAATAAAATTAATTAATTAATTGAAAGTAGTTAAGGATGTATAATTAATGATTAAAGTTGGTTAATCAAGTAATTAAAGAATAATTTAATTAAATGGTGATTAATTGATGTGATTGATTTATTAAGGTAACTGATTTGGGAAAAATTAATTAATTTAAAAGATAACCAATTTATGAAAGTGATTAGGGATGATCACTTAGAGTAATTAATTTAGAATAATTAATTAAATGGTAATTAATTAAGGTTTAATTAATTAAAGTAATTAATTAAGGATGATTAATTAAAGAATAATTGATTATTAAAAAAAAGGGTTAATTAACCCATGATTAAAGAATAATTAATCAAAATGATTTGTAATTTATTAATATTAATTAACCAGGATTAGTAAGTCATAAGTAATTAAATCTGATTTGAATTAATCAGATAATTAACTGATTTTACTTATGGATGTTTGGATTCTATTGGATGATTGAATTGCTTGATATCCCTGATTGTGATGCTCTGTTTTGATTTGAGCTATGTTTACTGTAATTTATTATCTGTGATATATATATCCGTGGTTTGTGAATCAAAGATAAGTGTTATGGTTCATACCGCTTATCAAATATAAGCGTTATAGTTTATACCGCTTATCAAAAATATATTGCTGTATTTGAATCTGTGCTGATTGATGATGTGGCACTTTTATTGTGTGAAACCCCTGGACTTCACTTATACACACACAAATATGGATTGCACGTGGAAATGGGTTAAGTCATAGATTTTGAAACAGTTTTAAAGATTGAATTTTTGAATCCAAAATAGTTTTGGAATTAGAATTGAAAGCTTTTGAAAATGAATTTCAAAAAATAAAAGTTATTTTGAATAACTTGATTGAGTTTTGAAATTTAAATAATTTGATTTAAATTTGAATTCAATATTTGAAATTGAATTCTATGATTTGGAAACTAAGATTTAAAAAGGTTATTCAACTTATAAATGTGTTTATATGGGTTTTTAAACCATTTTAAAAGTGTTGTTTTGGGACTTTAAATTTAACCCAAAATTTTAACTTGTATAAATATAATTGGATTTTTCTGAAAACGAAACCTATGTGTTTTCAAATAATAAAAGCTTTCACATAAGAAATGAACTTCCAATTGGTGTTAAAAGGAATTCAAGTCTAAAATGAAAATGTTTTTCCAAGTTATAAATAAATCTTTGGAAACGGTTTGAAAGCTATAAGTTAAATCTTTAATTTAAAGATCCAATTAAGTTAATCCATTGAAATGGAAATTGTTTTTGGAAATCTGTGAATAGATCTTTGTGAAACTGGGTGAACTTTATCAAATAAATCTTTTTGTCAAAAGATTTAATGGTAATTTGTTTAACAATTTTAAAGAAAAGCTTTGGATTTATAAGTTGTGACTTAACTAAAATCCCATATCCATGTGTTTTTAAATTTTGCGCTCATTATTCGGTTTAGCCGGGAGAAGACCTTGTGTCATATAACCCATTCCGAATAGTGATACGACGTTATGGATTGCATTTAAAGACTGGTGTTGAAGACCGGGTATCTTCAAGAATGATTGTCTCTGCGCCGATAGTAAGTATGAGTGCAAGAAGTGGACGAGATAGGGGACATGGGAGTACCACTACAAATGGTCAATACCCTGTTTCTTCTCAATCTCATTTGATTCGATTCCAAATTCTTTTGATGGCTTTGTGACAGCTCTAGAAAAAAGTCTCGGTGTGATGGTGGCCCTACGAATTGTTGTAGGAAGTCCTTACTTCGTATCTTCATCGGTTTCTTATCAGCTTCTCGTTTAAACTCTAATGAATTTGAAATTGAAAATTTTAAATAAATTGGAAATTTTAAAATTAAATAAATTGGTTAACAAGTATAAGGCTAAATTTGAATTGAATCAATAAAACGATATCAATAAAAACCAAATTTGAAATTCTATTGTAATTTTTTGTGTATATCAAAGTCCGAAGAAGGACAAATTGGTATAAACTTTGGAGTATTCCGACCTAAGTTGGAATCCATACCTAGTGTTTAAGAATTATGGAAGATTCAATCCATTTATCTATTCTCTGAGGACCGATATATTCTACGAACGATTAGTTATCCCTTCGAACTAATCAATGCCATTGCATATTTGTAGACCGGTGAACCCGTGTATCTTGTGGAATAACTGTATGAGTTTGTTCTCATATTATTGATATTCTGATTTGATAAACCGAACGCAGAATAAATATTTCGGTCTGATTTGATCAATCATTACTTTATCCATCATCTATTCTTTCTCGTCTCCCTAGCAAATTTCGAGGATGAAATTTTTTAAGGGGGGAATCTGTAACATTCCTGGAAATTTAGTCAAGTTTAATTTGAAAATTTATTTAATTTTGAATTAAATTATGGAATTAAATTGTGAATTTAATCATAAATTAATTAGAAAATTTCTAGAATAAATAAAATTTTAGATTATAAAGTAGAATTTGGTTTAAAATTTAAGGATAAATAATTTTATGAATAAAATTGGATTTTAAAAAAAATAGACACTGATTTAAAGATAAATAGCAAATTGATTTGAAATGTAATAATAAGTATTTTATAAATAAATGTTGAATTTCAAAATAAAATGTATTAACAATAAAATAGAAATTAAAAGCTTTGAGATTAATAAAAAGATAATGATAGTTTGTTTTCTAAATTTTAAATTATATTAAAATTTGGAAGATGTAATAAATTTAAAAAGGTTCATTTTTAAGATTTAATTCTGTTATATAAATAAATGTAACTATCTGTTAATATGAAATCAAAATTTTTAAATCCTTCTTTTCTTTTTTTAAAAAGTTGTACAAAAATAAATAATAAAAAAACTGTATGAATGAAAATTATGTAAATATAAGTATAAAAAGATGTACATGAAAGACTTAAGTGATTATGGTATAAAAATCTATTAAAAATTCTTTTATTTTTGAAAATTACAAATGATAACCATACATCAAAAGAGATGGGGTAAAGCAATCAACATGCATAGATCTCATAATCATTTCTCTTTACAAATGGCATTCATTATATTTAAATTGAATAAAAAATGAAATTTAAAATTATAAAACAGCTTTTCAGCTCCCTCATATGCCATTATTAAACATCTCACCAATCTCTGAAAAGAAACAGTAACAATAGATTTGGGCATCTCATATCTCAACACCCAAGAAAGGAAATAAAGATAGAAAGAAAAGAAAAATCAGAAAAAGAACTGTCATTCTCTTCTAAAAAAAATCTGAAACCAAAGTAGAGAAACCATCTCAACACTAAAGCAAAAATCTGGAAATAGATTCAAGCAATTAGCAAGAAACATTCCAGATTTAAAACGAAATCTGTTCAAAAAGATTTGAGCAAGCAAAAGTTCAACCTGGAAAAAAAAGGAAATCTGAAGCATTCCAAAGCAAGGATTTCAACAACCAAATTCAGATTCAAATTGCAAATCGTCAAACAAAGTAAAGATCAAAATTCCAGGCTCAAAATACCTTTCCGTTCTCTGTTTCTTCCTGTACAACTCCAAGGTGAGAAAATTCTTTTTTTTCAAAACTAAACCTGTTTGCATATGATGGATATGTTAAAGGCATGTGGTGATAATGATTCTGTGAATTTAAATGTGCCAGTATGCTTATGTATATGTGTGAGTTTTTCATGTCAGGGAAAAGGAGCGGGACACTTCTGTTCTTAGTTTACAGGATTTTAAATATTGTTCAAAAAATTCGAATAATCCCACTAAAATGATTATAGATTTTGGTCTCTAGGATAGAAAGGTTTGTATCTGTATAACATCGCTTTTAAATATAAATTCAAGTTAAAACGATTAGTAAATATATGAAGGAAAAAAAAGCAATTGCAGGCAAATCAACTGTAGAAATCTTCTCTGTTCTTCAATCATGACTGTGAGAAAACCCCTAAACCTTATTTATCTTGATGATCATCTGGAATGTGCCTAAATAATTGTGTGAACATGTTTGCCTATCTGTGAATATCTATGAATTGATGGATACTTGCCTGTGTCTATGCATGATTTTCTCTGTTCTACATACAGACTTTAAAAGCATGATCAAAGAAAAGAAAGAAAATTCAAACCACCCTACCCAAACAGTTTTAAACCTTGATCTCTGGACGAAAAGTGTTTGTAGATGTATAACTTTATTTTTTTTTAAATTCAAATAAAAATATTGTGTAAAACTTTTGAAAATATGAGAATACAGTAATGAACTAGTTATAAGTTGAAAGTCAATGAATTAAATTTCATGTTTGAATTCCATAATCAGGTTCCTATTAATAAATGATGATTTTAGAAAAAAAATTCACAATTTTTAAGCATGTGAAGATCGAGATTTTTCGAGATGACCATTTTATGGTTTTTCATCAAATTCTATTGATCGAGATGATGGTGTTCATCGTGGTCATGGTCGTAGTTTGTCTGGGAGTTATCAATCATGAGAAAAATGTATTTGTATTCTTTTTGTGGTCGTAGTAATCGGAGTTCGACGAAGTAGGTTTCTGACCTAACTTTTAGTTGATATTAGGAATCGGGTTGATGCGTCGTTGTGGGTGATCTGCAAGCTATCGCACAAGGGGGTTTGACGCGTGTGAGCGTGACGAAACTTTGGAAGTGGTGGCGAAGCTTCAGATGATCGTGATTGTCGTTGGTAAGTCAATTTGCGTTGGGGGATTTGGTACCAGGTAGTGCCAGACACACTAAGTTTTGGGTTCAGAAGGGTTTGACATTTCTGGGTGATCGAATCGATGGTCGGAGTTATTGGTGACTTATGGAGGATGTCGGCGACGACCAGGGATGGTCGGAATAATGGTTCATGTGCACGCATCCATGTTTGTACCTCTGGGATAGCGTGGTTTGGGAAGAAGGTGAAATCTTGAGTTCGTGTTCGAGGGAAACGTAGATTTACTCGAAGTTGGGTGATTTCGTGTGAGTAGCTCGCGAAAGACTCGGGGAATTTGTGTGATTAGCTCGGGTTTGATAACGTGGAAACCAGATTTCCATATTTTAAAAGAAATCATGTTTTGAGGTTTTAAATTTAAGAATAAATTATGTATCGATTTGAAAACAAATAAAGATGTGAAATTAGATTTTCAAATACAAAGCAAAACAAAGTTTGAGAAAATATAAGGGTGACATATGAAGTTTTAAAGCTAAATAATTTTTATAATAAATAAGTTTTAAAAGAAAATAATCCAAGTTTTCGAGTTTAAATAAGTTTTTCAATGACTTGGCTTTAAATCTCGAAATATGTTAGAATTGTTTGAATAATTATATTGAAATAATTATTCTTAAGTGTTTCAAACGTTAAGGTTAATTAATTAAGTAATTAAAGAATAATTAAGTGATTAATTAAAGGGGAAATAACTAATGATTTAAGGGTCAATTAATTTATGATTAAAAATAATAATTACTTAAGTATGGTCAATTTAAGGTTAAATTGAGATTAAAGATTTACTAATCAAGTGTTTGAAAGTTAGCTAATTAAAGATAATTAATTAATGTAATTAAAAGTAATTGATTTAAGAAGTGATTAATTTATTAAATATTAGTTAATTAATAAAAATAATTAATTAATTGGAAGTAATTAAGGATGTATAATTAATGATTAAAGTTGGTTAATCAAGTAATTAAAGAATAATTTAATTAAATGGTGATTAATTAATGTGATTGATTTATTAAGGTAACTGATTTGGGAAAAATTAATTAATTTAAAAGATAATCAATTTATGAAAGTGATTAGGGATGATCACATAGGGTAATTAATTTAGAATAATTAATTAAATGGTAATTAATTAAGATTTATTTAATTAATGTAACTAATTAAGGATGGTTAATTAAAGAATAATTGATTATTAAAAAAAGGTTAATTAACCCATGATTAAAGAATAATTAATCAAAATGATTTGTAATTTATTAATATTAATTAACCAGGATTAGTAAGTCATAAGTAATTAAATCTGTTTTGAATTAATCAGACAATTAACCGATTTTAATTATGGATATTTGGATTCTATTGGATGATTGAATTGTTTGATTTCCCTGATTGTGATGCTCTGTTTTGATTTGAGCTATGTTTACTTTAATTTATTATCTGTGATATATATATCTATGGTTTGTGAATCATAGATTAGCGTTATAGTTCATACCGCTTATCAAATATAAGCGTTATAATTTATACCGCTTATCAAAATTATATTGCTGTATCTGAATCTGTGCTGATTGATGATGTGGCACTTTTATTGTGTGAAACCCCTGAACCACACTTATACACACACAAATTTGGATTGCATGCGAAAATGGGTTAAGTCACAGATTTTGAAACAGTTTTAAAGATTGAATTTTTGAATCCAAAATAGTTTTGGAATTAGAATTGAAAGCTTTTGAAAATGAATTTCAAAAATAAAAGTTATTTTTAATAACTTGATTGAGTTTTGAAATTTAAATAATTTGATTTAAATTTGAATTCAATATTTGAAATTGAATTCTATGATTTGGAAACTAAGATTCAAAAAGGTTATTCAACTAATAAATGTATTTATATGGGTTTTTAAACCATTTTAAAAGTGTTGTTTTGGGACTTTAAGTTTAACCCAAAATTTTAACTTGTATAAATATAATTGAATTTTTGCTGAAAACGAAACCTATGTGTTTTCAAATAATAAAAGCTTTCACATAAGAAGTGAACTTCCAATTGGTGTTAAAAGGAATTCAAGTCTAAAATGAAAATGGTTTTCCAAGTTATAAATAAATCTTTGGAAACGGTTTGAAAGCTATAACTTAAATCTTTAATTTAAAGATCTAATTGAATTAATCCAATTGAAATGGAAATTGTTTTTGAAAATCTATGAATAGATCTTTGTGAAACTGGGTGAATTTTGTCAAATAAATCTTTTTGTCAAAAGATTTAAATGGTAATTTGTTTAACCATTTGAAAGAAAAGCTTTGGATTTATAAGTTGTGACTTAACTGAAATCCCATATCCATATGTTTTTAAATTTTGCGCTCATTATTCAATTTAGCCTGAAGAGGACCTTGTGTCATATAACCCATTCCGAATAGTGATACAACGTTATGGATTGCATTTGAAGACCGGTGTTGAAGACCGGGTGTCTTCAAGAACGTTAGGATAACCTATCGATTGTCTCTGTATGGAATAGCTATGGTATAGAGATTCCCTAAGTGATGGGAAGTCCGATCGGGATTGTGGATACCCGGATTTGCAAGGGCTTCTTCAGAAGTGCCTTAGGTATTGTTCGAACCCGGAACAGACTTGTATGGTTGTATGTCTGACACTATACTTTGAGATATTAAACTGATCTCTATCAAATACATTTCTGCTTGGTGGCAGAGAATTTATTCTCTTAGCTTAACACCCTTCTCCTAGACGTACGAGCTCAGAGGTTATGTAGTTGATATTTATCAGTGATATACTCCCAATTTGGTAGTGTGGCATGCTGAGTGCTGATGTGTATTATTTGTTGATCAAAGCATGGCTTTTGTATAAAGCATAGCTTTGTGGACGAGACTGCATCAGGACCTCACACCCCGAAAATGGTCGAAACAGGAAAGATGCGGCAAGGTTATGAGGGTTGCGCCCTTTAGGGTTTGTCATTCCCTTCTGGAAAAGGGTGGTATCATGGTATGGATCCCAGATATTTCACTCATCTGGATACCGCAGATCTATTACTTTGTGATTGCTTTGTGGTTGTTGGATTAGAGGTACCTCGGATAAAGGTCCTAAAGGACCGGGGGATGGCACGCTCGTGTAGTAGTTACCTAGTTACTGAGGTAACCCGGCCTTGTGTTGGTAGAGAGCCGGTTAAGCTCTCGGGGCGTCCTGCCAGAGGCGTACCCATGGACAGTAGGAAGTTCCTTAGCCTGACCATTTGTTGGAAATCCGATCAAAACAATACGAGCCATTTACGATTGCAATTGTATTACCTGCCACCTCAGGTGGTAGTTATAGATGGCATAATATCATGGTACCTATGCTGGTTAGGATTAATATTATACTTTCGAAAGATTTTCCACTATGCACTAGTAATAATATCAAAGAATTTTCTCGTATTAAGCATATTTGACTATCATAAGGAGAAATCTCCACCAAGTCTGTGTTTGTATTGTATGTGTGGCGGGAGGCCTTATGGTAGATTCATTTTCTAAAAAGCATTGCGGATTTCAAATTTAAATTGTTTTGTTTGTTTTAAAAACCAAATGTTTTGTTTGCTCATACCAGTCCCACGACTGACCTGGAGTTTATTGTTCCTATCCTAAACTCTGGGTGCCCACAATTTTCCCACACAGGCAGTCTAGAGTTGGGTTTTTCAGATAGTCAGGTTTAGTAGATTATCTGGTGCTAGTTCAGTCTTTGGATCAGGACTGCACTTGCTTATCTTTATGCATCATTATTGGGAGTTCGAGCTATTTCTGGATTGGTTCCTTGGTTATGGAGATTACCGATGCTGAAGTTCTTTCTTAAAGACCATCTTGGAGATATTGTTCCGCTATTGGTGTTATCTTTTCTTTCCGCTGCTATTGTCTTGTATCATATCTCTGATGTATTTTGATATTCATTGTATCTGGTTATTGTATCAAATGTTGCATATGATATATATACTATTTATTTCTTCTGCTGCGTTGTACTTAATATGTTATAAGCTCCGGCACGAGTCGAATTTCAACGTTTGAATCTGCGACATTCAGGTACAAGTGGAGTACGGATGTCGATTTTCAAATGCTGGAAATTGGACCGTGACAATCCCAGACAAGCCAAAGATCCAATTTTACTTAAACTCGACCACCTCCCCTCCTATTGCTATGTTTTTAGAAAGTTAAGGAGAGGAGGAGGAAGCATGAAAAAGTCATCTTTTAGTGCTTTTACTTAGTAAACAAAATTACAAAATTACGAAGTGTTCTTATAGACCTTAGAACGAGGTTACCCTACCCCATAAACCTCCTATGTAAGGTCAATATACAACCTCACTTCTGTGTTTGAACTTTAAAACTCACTTCCCCTTTACTTCATCCATAAGCTACCACCACAAAATATCTTCTCATGACCTCATGCATGAAATCATCAAGTTGTATTTAGTTAAGAATGAACATTAAAATATTTTTAGCCGCTAATTAATTACATGTTAATATATTAGGCATGCCTAAAAAGTTTGAACAACTTTTATTGAGTAAAAATCGTTTATCGATGAAACAATTTTCGGTCTTATTATCGATATTTTTTCAAACTACATATTTTTGTAAACATATTTCAAAAACAAGTTTATATTTATTAGGGCTATTAATTAAATGATGTTAACATAGCTATAAAATCCAATTAATCATAGTTAGCCATGATTCAAACATTTAAATAATTTAGATATTTAAATATAAGTGTTTGAAATTCCAAGCCATTGCATTCTGCCCCACTTAAAACGTTTCCCTTTGGAAATTCCAACATGACCAATTAACAAAAGAAACAAGCACACAACGGTATTAAATTTTATTCAAAATCACAAGTAAAATAAAGCTCATGGTTTTCTCAAGTTCAAAAATCCTCTCATCATCCAAGGACGTTAAATAATTTACTAAGCGTACCTTACGCTCTACAAACTCAAGTTATTACTTAGATGATTATTCATGATACTCTAGATCAATTCGAAAATTCATTCCCTAAGCTCTCTATAATTCAACAAAAAATTAATAAACATATACTTAAGTTCGTACGATGTACATGGATTATCCATACGTCGTATCAAATTTGATCCCTTGCTCGATCTCATAAATTTCACTTTCAAAATAGATCCCTTGAGCTCCCTAGTGTGGAATCTGATCGAGTTCCTTGATTAAAACCTCTATTTCCCTCGCATAGCCATATATTATGATAGAAAACCTAATAATCATATAGATAATCCGTTTCAAGTGTTCGCCGTCGAGAATCAAGTGAAAAATCATAATTGGTCAGGTACAAGTCACCTCAAGATTATGCACTCAAAACCTGGATCAAGAACTTTCATGCAAATAAAATGATCTACGTACAACTTATGCATTTTATCCTATTAGTTTCATTAACTATACCAATATCTTTTTATGCCACTTTTAGATAAATAACATACTTTATTTAATACTCAATCGTTTATGAAACATTTCATAAGAACCAACCTCAAATTTATAAACTTTTTATAAAGACAAAACTTTATTTATAAAACATTTCATAAAACAATTAACTCCTAGTTCTCTGAAGATCCATAAATTTTAGGCTATTAATCACCGAAAAATCCATTTCGTTCCAATAAACCAAAACTATCAAATAACACATCAAACATGATGAACATACCACGCTGTTCTAATGTAAAATATACATGCATTAATAAAATAACTTATCAACGTTTCACTCATTTATTAGATGCCCCTTGCTAGAAAGAGAAAACAAGAAAATGTTTCATAATTATTTGGGCTATGCCACTACAACTCGGGATCCATACATAACATACATACAAATCTTTTCAATAGAAAGTTCATATCAAAGTTTGCACTAACAAAACTACTTTTCATTTTATATCAAATTTCTTAAAAAGAAAAAAATTAGAACTAAACACTCGAGTTTTATTCCAAATCATTTGAAGTAGTAACATATACATATACCTTTGGTATTCAAATCATACTTTTAGTATTAAAGAAAAATCATTTTCAAAACAAATACTTCGTATAATAATACTAAGTATCGTGATCTCAATTTATAAACTAATTTATCAAATATTTACTTTAAAATCCATAAAAATATACCCATAGATGGAGAACAGTATAAAGATACTAAGGAAATATGTCCTACCAAGTCGTGCCATATATTCCCTTACTAAGAAGGGTTAATAGTCACGAAAAGTGCTTACCAACCAAACAAATCTCTCACCCATTTTTAGTCACTTTCGAGCCATTAGAACTAGATAGCTTAAACACACTTTGTTCCTAAATTGACTCATCGATTTCGAGAGAAATATCAAACTCAAACAAATCTAAAAACTCTTTTCAATATATTATTATTCATAAGTACTTCCAAATAATATTGTTATTATATTCTCCAAAACCATAGAAACCATATTCAAGGACATTAGGATTTAAGTTCTCAATATATCAATTTAAATCCTTTTAGTTTATAAAATATATTTATATAAACCATACTTGATAAAATCACATTCTTTTAGAAAATTTACTAAACTTCTTTCATTAACGTAAACTTCTAACCCAAGAACGCATTATAGTCAAACTATAAAATTTAATTCATAAGGTGCTTGTTTCAATGCCCCTACATTTAATGTCTACCTAACCCATACAGTAAAAAGGTAAATTGCTCATAAACTGGTCGAGCACAAATCAATAATAAATAGATTGTAATAAATGATCATTAACTGGCAAAGCATGAAAATCAATCTATAAAAGATAGCAATGCTCATAAATTGGCACAACTCATCAATCTATAAACGATAACTATGCTCAGAAACTATCGTACATAGCTAATAAATCAACAAATAATAACAATGCTCATAAACTGGTCTAAAACGGCTAAACTAATCAATGATAATAAATGACCATTATCATTCCCTACATTAATTAAACTACATTACAAATCAAACTTGTAAAGATTACCTTTATGGTATCTATTTATAACAAATACGAATACATTCTCATATTTATAATACACTCAACTCATTCTAGGGCATTGATATCCCTACATCTAATGAGTTTACCCAACCAAAGCCAAGCTTCTTGCTTACCATCGGCTCTAATGCCAGTTGTAATGACCTGCCTTTTCGACTCTCAAATGTTGACAACATCCACGGTATTCACGCGCAAAGAATTTAAGTGTCAGAAGGGCAACTTGTTAGGGTAAATGAAAAAACTGAAAGGGAACAAGGAAGGAAGAAAAAACATTTAAATCTCACAGCGAGATGGTATTATATATAATACAAAAATAGTACAAAGGGTTACTCCAAGATATAATGTAATTTCAGAGTTACTAACCTAAGTACTATCATCAGCCTAGACAGTTATAACTGCCTATGCTCACAAGTGCTGGTATATACTAGTAGTGCAGCGGGAATAAAATAGAACCATATGCGAATGGAACTATCCATCTCGTCATTTGAAGCTTCAAAGAAAACCAAGAAAACCAACCTTTCATAGACCACCTAAAAGAGCATGCAAGAAATTAGGGAAAGATAAAACAAGGAGTTAAAATTAAGTATGGTGTGAGAAACTCATGAAATATGTGACCGCGTATAATAGTAACTTTTGAGACTGCCCGAATCACTGTAATAGTTTTCCCCTCAAACAAACCAAACAATCTAATAATACATATAATGATATAACAGATGGTGTCTAGGGTGTAGAATATAAATCAGAAAATAGCAAAACTGCTTGCATCTCATAACACAATAACATTAGAAGTACAACTAAAACCACTAAGGTACATTTTCGTATGGATTTCTGTTGGCGATCTCCTCGGTACATCAAGGTTAGCCGCCTGACAAGGGTCAAAAGCTCCCTTCGAAACCACATATATCTCTAGACAAAATATATCACAAAGGTAAACATAACCGGTCCATGCCCAAACACATGATATCGAATATCCTCAACTCCCGCTTGCATCAACCGAAAACATCTCTAGATATTCGAAATTGATGCACCATTGGGTTACTTGATCCCACTATTTATGCGTCCTGCTATGTTTCCTGTCATTTTCGATGGAAAAGTTATGTTCAGCATTTCAATGCATGAGTCTTGATCACTCTTATAGATCACAAATCTCTCCTTAGAACCCATCATCTCGAACAATCACTACAAGAAAATACAATAAAAGCAATACGAGTTTATACGTACAGTATAGAAACCCCAAAGATAAGTGTACCATATAGACCTCGTTTTCTTCTCGATATTTTCTAAGTTACTTTGATCAAATTCGATAGTCGACAAATCGACTATCAAATACAAGATAGATGATCATCATTGGAAACCAAGTCTTGTATACTTATAACAAACGAATAAACAAACAAAGCACAATCAAGTCACATAAGCGAACTACAATCTCCTTTTTTTTAAGCATTACATTTTATTAATTAAAACCTCTTTTATTAGTAAAAACTTATTTTTATCCAATAAAACTCATTTATCAATCAGTACTATTCATTTGTACTCTTTTAATACTTTAAAAAGTATACATATACTTATCTGAATTGGTATAAGTAAATTTATAGATCATTAAAAAGATTTCTTACTTTATGCCTTCATTTTTTCTATCAATTTCCAAAAGATTCCATTCTTATAATTTCCACCAAAATATCCAATTTAAGGATCTAATTACTTTCATAGATCACTTCAAAGGTTTAAGACTAATGTTACTTAAAGATTGTCACTACAAACCCAAAACCATTTCACTTGCGCTTATCTTTAAAACATTCTTTTTAAAGAACTATTTACTCATAAGTATAATAAAAAAGGGTTAAAGGTGAATGTTATTAAAATATTGTCATGACAAACCCAAAACCGTTTCACAATTATTACCATCTTTAAAAATATACTTTTAAAGATCTAAGTTAGTATTGGGATAAGTACGATAGTTGACAAGACAACTACCTGGTTAAAACTATCACTTATTGAAATCACTATTGTTATACTTAAATTTGTTTCCAACATTCCAACTTAACTATTCCTAATCTAAGAGTGAAGTAAGGTAAGTTAGAGCACTAGTTTCATATCAAAACCTTGTCTAGACACTTCAGCCTTGAATTTCAAAAATAGATAAGTTATCTCGTTGGCTTTTAGCAGTATTAATGATTTTTATAAACTAGTAACAAATCAGCATGGTTAACATGTTTTCGACATTCCCGACTTAATTATTCTTCGGTCATAAGGGAAGCCGATAGGTTAGAGCTATATTGCTTATGTCTCTACTCTAACATCAATCTTAACACTAACAAATAGATAAGGCTACTTCCTTGGCTTTTAGTGTTAAGTATGGTTAATTACTTTTCAAACAAGTAACTAAACAAAACATGATTTAGCCACTTATGCAATTTATAACCCCTTTCCAAATCCTTTTTTATTATCTAAAACCATTTTAGAAATGATGTATATAAGATGGTAGTCTATTTACAAACCTAGGTATTCAATAAAACAATTCAAAAGACTTTTTATTACATAAAAGAATTATACTTTGATAAAATAGTCAACACATTTCCTAAAACTATATATACTTAAAAATAAATATAAATTACTTTAAATACTTACAATAGGTTTTAACCCATTTACCCAAAATATTACTAAAAAATAATCATTTTCAAACCACTTTTAAAACACTCTAACAAGAGGTATCAAACAGTTGGAAAATAGAATGAAACCAAATACTTAATTTTGAATTTCTTTCCTGGCCTTTAAAGTTTAAAACAAGGGCTAAAATGAGGCAGTCTTCTACAACTGTATGTTTGACCACTTTTCGATATGTTACTTGATCTTTCAGCATCCAAACTTTTTGTAATAGAAAGCATATGAACATCATAAATATGGAAAGAAACCCCTAAAGATCTCTATGCAAAGTCCTGTAGAAATTGCCAAATACAAGACAATTCCTAAGTGTATCTATAACAACTATCGCAATAAGAGCTCTTTCGAACCCAAGTTAAATTTAAACCAAAGTCCAACTACAACCTATGTGCTTTATTACAAGGCTATGTTACAAGCTATACAAGTCCATTCAAGTCCATATATATGTATTTATGTCAATTGCTTTCAAGCAAGAATCAAAACCAATATTTCAACATATGTCAATATCAATTCAATAATTATGTACACAATCAAACATAAACATATATGCCCAATATTTTCATTAAAAGTAGTGAGTTAGCTCATCCTAAACTAAATAAATAAGCAAGTCCAAGCTAACCAAGTCCGAACTCAACATTGCAACAACCTTCGTCCTTCTCCTTTCTTATTTTTCCACTTGCCTTTTGCACTCTTTTCCATGATATTGCTAACGGTCTTCAAGTGTGGCGAGAGTTTGGGTTCACTTTTTCAATTTCTTACTTGATGGAAATCGTTGTGATGTTTTCCTAAGACTTAAGGCAAAGTTTGAGTTAATTTGGATGTGTTTTGAAATTATTTCCTTTAGAAATTTTGTGAAGAGAGAGACATTAAAGAGAATTTGCTTTTGCTTAGTAAATTTGTAATTATAATTCAAGGGTATGCCCTCTTTATATGGTCTCAAGATGGTTCTCCTTAAGTTTTTTCCCACCTTCCTCCTCATGCCATAGAAGGCTCACCCCTCCACATACCCCATTACTTCTCCTTTAACTTCTTATTTTAGCAAATAACAATTATACCCCTTTCATTTGAAATATATATTAACCATAAGAAGTTTCTAGAATGTTCTATTTATATTAAATCAAAGTGTGTTGATTAGTTTCTAACATGTTTATTTTATCATTAAACAAGTGCATAAGAGTTCGAACAACTTATATGGATTAAAAAACTATTTATCGATAAATCGATTTTCGGTCACATTAGTGACTTTTCTTCGAAAAAATTATTTTTGTAAAAGAACTTTAAAAAAATCTACCATCACTAATAATTATTTAAAAAGGGGTTAACACGTATATTCAATAAAGTCAGTAACATTTAATCCAAGATTCAAATATTTAAATAATTCAGATATATAAATACAAAGTGTTAGAAATTATGGATCGTTACATTCTCCCTCACTTAGAATTTTTTTCCCTTGAAATTCCAAAAAGATAAAACAAAGAAAAAATCACACATCAATACTTAATAGTATTATAATTTCTAGCAAACAAAGCTTACGATTTGCATAGGCTCAAAAAACCTCTTATCGCACAAGGATGATAAACAACCTACTAAGCGTACCTTATGCTCAACAGCCTCATGTTAACTTGGATGGTTATCCATAATACCTCAAACAATTCAAAGAGTCATTCCTAAACTCTCCCTAAGCCCATAAAACATAGCATTCAATTATTTCAAAGCTCATACGATGTACATATGTCGTCTGTGCGTAATATCAGTACGATCACTTGCTCGATCACATAGATATTACTTTGAAACTAGTATCGATCACTTGACCTCTATAATGCGGATTTAAATTTGGTTCCTTATTTAGAAACCTCCATCTTTCTTACATAGCCATATACTATGATAGAAAACATTAGGATCATATCACAAATCCATATCAAGTGCTTACCGTCAAGAATTAAATGAAAAATCCTTACTCGGATCGGTGTAGATCACCTCGAAACCATGCACTCGGATACTGGATCAAGAACAGTTATGTGAATAAAATGATCTATGTACAACCTACATACTTATCCTGTAATGACCTGGTTTTTCGAATCAGTCAAAATTGCCAAAAAAACCTTCCGTTCTAAAACTACATAATTAATACACAATATTTGATAAATATTCAATACTACATATAGGATACACTTTCAATTGTACAAATTATCAAAGTAATCAATTTAATTTACTAGGTGTGCTTTAATACATACCAAATACAAATACAAATAAATCTACTGCTGCACAACTCTGATGAGAGAGACAGCAACATCCATTCTTGCAAACTCAATAAACATGTCAAATATGGAATAAACTAGTAAGCAGGAAAAATAAACCAATACACAATATATAGCAGACAATAATAGAAAAATGTTATGTTACTATTGAGGCTGCATCACAACCATTTTTGACGGCCTATGTACCCGTATCTAAATCGGTATCTAATTAGATATAGGATCAATCCAATGTAGTTTTTCCTACCACAAATAGGACTCATGGAGCGTACGATGCAACAAAAATGTGCAATTCCCAAAACTACCAACTTAGGCTTAACCTTCAAATTCAGATTTTCAAAATCTAATTAACTTTATTATTTTCAAATATAATTATTTTTGAAAACAATCTCTTTGGACCAAACTCTCGATTTTCATTTCAAAGCCTTTGAAATAATATATATATACATCTTTGGTATTAAATTTACTTCGGGATTTTAAAACAAATCACTTTTGAAATATTTATTTGGAAATCTCAAAATACTATTATAAGATCATATCAAAATAAATGCAACCAGATCGGGAGGTTTCTTCATAAACAAGACAATTGGGTCCCAACCTTCATACATTGATAATTAAGTGCATCCCTCTATTCCAAGAGCGTACGATACCAAAAACTTATGCTCACTTTTTAGTTACGGGTTACCTGAATCATCGGTAACATAACAAATCATTTTATATCCCAAAGTAATAAATTATTTTCACTAATATTTACAAATGCTTTCAATAATTTCCATTTCCCAAAATCTTTTGAAATCATTTTTAAACGCTGGGTTTTTTAGCCAACGAAATTCTCTTTGTTTATAAAACATTTTTATAAACCATTTTATAACCCCTTCAACAATATTTATTCTTGAAATATTTCTACTACTTTCCAAAAGAAATCATTTCAATTCAAAAGATAAAATATCTTTTATTTCCAAAATCATAACATCTTTTATTATAAATCCTGCTTAACCAATATTTTTATCGAACACCTTATAGCCAAACCATGAAATTCTAATCACAAGTTGTTCATATTTAATCATTCTCAATTAATTGTCTACCCAGCCCATGCATATAAAAAGGTAAACTGCTCATAAACTGGTCTATCCTGATTCAAATAATTAGTCAATGAAATAAACACAAAATAAATGATAATTAGCACTTCATTCTATAAAATATTTGTAACTTTTTATTTTATCTTGGTTAAAATGGTTTGAAATTTATTTTGGAGCATCTCGGCTTTTCCTTCGACATGTTGCATCCCTCGCCTAAGTGTCCTTGGATCTCACAGTCGAAACACGTGTACTAGTCTTTTCGCATACCTCATTAATAATTTAACATCTAAATTTAAAATACTTAATTAACCATCCAAACATAGTCAAATAAGAAAATCAAACCATTGATTCAGCAAAAAAACAAACAAACATTCAACACGGGTTCTCAAACAACACTTAACACTAAAGTTCCTTCAACTTAGCAATGATTTTGATGAACTTAAAGGAAGAAATAACTCACTTTGGATTCCACTACGTCATACTTTAAACCAATGAACTTAAGATCTAATCCATACTTCCTATTGTGTTTTGAAACCAAATCAAAAAGGCCTAAATTCCTCATTCCTTCCAAGTTCTTGGCCAGGGCTTGAGATGGAGGTTGACCGAAAGTATAGATAAGAAATGGTGGAGCTTTGACCTTGAATTAACAAAACTAGATTTGAAAAATTGGTCATCTTCTTTTTGGTATTTTTGACCTTCTTACTCTCAAATTTTAAAAAAAGTTGTTCGTTGAAAAGTTGTTGTAAATTCTTTTCTATTAAATTTAAAAAAAATGAATCACTAGATTTCATATTTTTTTGAGGAAGATATGATTGAATGAAGAATACATATTGTTAGATTCACAAAAAATGAAGCCCGAAAATGCACTGCAAAGAATTGAAATTTTGACATAGCTAAACTCAAAAATGAAAAAGGTGCTAACACGAAAGTTGTATCCACTAAAATTCATATGATATGAAAGAAAATTATTTATTTGGGCCATTTTTGAGGAACTTATGATCATATGGAACAGAGGTATTCTCGGCCAAAAAATCTGGGCCGAAAATGACTTTGAAAGAATTGAAATTTTGACATATTAACTCTTAGATTTTGAAGAAATGATGTAAATAAAATTTGTATCCAACTTAATTTTCTTGAGTTTGAGAAAAAGAGTTTCCCTACTTGGATTAGTTTTGAGGAAGTTATGGCCATGGGAAGAAGAGGTAAAATATGAAAATTGTGAGTTTGTTTTTGAGCGAATGGTCATCGATTTTTTTGTATATTTTTTATATATTTCAACATTATTTCTTTCTAATTCTTTATGTGAAATGGAATCCATTAGAGAGGCTTTGGAGAATAATATGAAGATGAAGAAAGTGAGGAAAAAGTGAAAAATGAGATTTGAAGAAAGTGGAGAAATGATGGCGCTATTTATACATGAAGTTTATAGCAAAATGACCTTACAACGCTTAACTCAAAATCATTTCTAGCCACATATTTATTCCTCCATTCCAATGCAATATTAAACCCTTAAGTACTAGCATTTAATGAGATGGACAGTGTATGTAAGGAGGTGAAAGGTGATGGTAAGTTTGTTTTTATTACTTAATACTTTATTATTCTTATTTAATTATATTATGAAAATATCTTAGATGTTTTCTAAGTTTTTAATGTGACTAACTATGATGTTTTTAAATGTGTGAATGCAGGTGTATATATGCGTATCAAACAATATTGCAACGAATCGAAATAACTTCTGTTTAACGAAAGGTTGAAAATCCAAAAATCGATCATCGATCACATTTTTAGTTTTTAATTAAACTACTTAATTACATAAAAAAATTGAAAATTTATTATTTATCATCCTTAAATATTTAAAATAAGTGTATTTGACTTATAAAACCATATTTAACAATATTAAAATCCAATTGTAAAAATACGACGTCGATTTGTTGAAGTGTGACGAAATTTGTCAATCTTTATAAAACAAGTATATAGTTATAAAACTTTTATCACCAATTACTATCACTATATAACAATTTTAAAAAATAATTATTTATCCGTAAAAACAAAAGGTGAAAGTATAATTTTATCGAAAACTTGCTTTTGTCACTTTTCGATGAAAATCCAAACTTCTTGACTTCGTAAACAAATTCTAAAAACAAGTTTATCATTTTTATTTATCACATAAAACATGATTATTTAAGTTTGAAAATTATATATCCGAATATTTGAAATAAATTAAATATTTCATTTTCAAATTCGTAAAATTACGGATCATTACATATCATGTTGGCTTCTTAATTATAACAATATCCCTTAAATCACATTCTTCTACACAAATAGTTTATCACTTCATAATTAATTAATTTATGAACCATTTCATAAAACATTAAATTCAAGTTTATAAACATTTTATAACTTAAGTTCATACTTGTATAATACCCCATTACATCGTAAGAGTATGTACAAATAATCAAATTCATCCTACTTAACAAGGATGATCAACAATTTGAACTTGTTTTAACATACTACTCTTTTTAAATTCAAATGTTATATTATAAACTCAACTATATATTTTCAAAATACTTAACTACAAGTTCTATAATGATTCAAAAGTTTCTAACTATTCAAAATCATCGAAAATCCCATTTCAATTTAGCAAATGAAAATCATCAAACAACTTATCATATCATGATGCACATCCATGTTTTTTCTAATATATAGGCTACATGTGTCCATGAAATAACTTAATAAGAAAATTTTAGTATTAAACATTGGTTTTCATATCAAATCATTTGAGATAATTTTATATACTTATAACCTTTGTATATCAAATAATACTTTAAACCAAAATCATTTTTGAAACCAATTTCAGTTCACTTAACCCGATTCAGTCAGAAATAAATAGACTATACACAAGAGTGGAGGTAATCTCCTATTCGAATGTATTTCCTTATCATTTGTCCTAAAAGAGAAAGATGAGTTTATACGTAAAGTATAACATCCCCAAAGGTAACTGTATCATATAGAAATCGTGTTTCTTTTAGATATTTCTTAAGTTATTTTAGTCAAATTCTATAGTCGAATAATCGACTATCAAATACAAGATAGACAATCAGGTCACATAAGTAAACTCTAATCTTCTTTTTATAAGATTAATACTTTTTATTAACTAAAAACTTTTAGTAAAAACTTCCTTTTATCTAATAAAACTTCGTTTATCAATCACCACTATTCATTTGTACTCTTTCAATACTTCAAAAGGTATTCATATACTTATCTTAACCGGTATAAGTATATTTACAAAAAATTAAGAAAAATTCTTATTTTAAACCTTTAGTTTTTCTATTTTTTTCAAAAGATTCCATACTTATAATTTCCATCAAAATATCCATTTTAAGGACCTAAGTACTTTCACAGATCTATTCAAAGGTTTAAGACTAATGTTACTTAAAGATTGTCACTACAAACCTAAAACCATTTCATTTATGCTTATCTTTACAAATATATTTTTAAAGATCTACTCACATTCATAAGTATGATAAAAAAGGATTAAAGACGAATATTATTAAAACATTGTTACAGCAAACCCAAAACCGTTTCATCCTTATTAATATCTTTAAAAACATTCTTTTAAAGATCTAAATTAATAATGTGTTAAGTTTGATAGTTGCAAGTTAACCATCCAGTTAAAATGGTCGCTTATAGAAATCATGATTTGTATAGTTAACTAGTTTCCGATATTCCAACTTAAATATTCCTCGTCCAAGAGTGAAGCCAACTAAGCTAGAGCACCGGTTGCATATTAAAGCCTTGCCAAGACATTTCATTCTTGAATCTCACAAATAGATAAGTCTACATCGTCGGCTTTTAGTGTTAAATGTAGTACTAATGATTTTTTTAAACTAGTAAGAAATCAGTTCGATTAACACTTTTTTAACATTCCCGACTTGACTATTCCTTGGCCAAGATAAAAGTCGATAGGTTAGAGCTATATTACTTCTTTCCTCACTTAAACATCAATCTAAACACTCACAAATAGATAAGCCTATTTCGTTGGCTTTTATTGTTAAGTATAGTTAATTTCTTTTCAACCAAGTAATTAAAAAAAACACAATTTAGCCACTTAAGAAACTTATAAACCCTTTCTAAATCCTTTGTTTATAATTTAAAATCCTTTAAATATGATATACATATAAATAAAAGTATAGCAATTTATTTACAAAACTAGATATTTAATAAAACAATTCAAAAGATATTTTATTACATATAGGATATTTGTGCTTTGATAAAATAATCAAAACATTTCCTAAAAATTGTATATACTTATAATACTTTTGAAATACATTAAAATACTTATATAATAAGGTTTAAAGCATTTACCGAAAATATTTTTTTAAAATAATCATCTTATAATTTAGTTTAAAACTAGAAAAAAGTTATGTTTTCTATAGATTTTAATAAATCCTTCTAATTTAAAAATTCATAACTAATTCTTAAAAATTTATGAAAATGTCAAACCACTTTTAAAATGCTCTAATAAGAATTATCAAACACTTGTAAAAAAGAGTGCAATCAAATACTTAATTTAATAGTCCTTTCCAAACCTTTAAAGTTTGAAACAAGGGCTAATGGAGGCATTTTTGCACAAGACTAAGTTTTATCACTTTTTGATATGTTACTCAACTGATAAACATCCAACATTTTACAATGGCAAGCATACATAATAAACATCATAAATATGGTGAGAAACTACCTAAGGATCTCTCTATAATTTTCCCTAGAAATTATCGAATACAAGACAATTCCTAATGCATCTGTAGGAACTATCGCTATAAGAGCACTTTTAAATCCAAATCAAATCTAAAGAAAAATCCAACTACAACCTATTTCTTTGTTTCAAGGCTTTTTTATGAGCCATGCAAGTCCATTTAAGTCTGTTAAAGTCCATAATATGGATTATATATGTCATTTGCTTCAAATTTGTAATCAAAACCAATATTTTAACATATACCAATATCAAATCAATCAATATATACCCAATCAAACACAGGAATATATACCTAATATTTTCGTTAGAAGTGGTCAGTTAGCTTACCTTTAACCAAACAAACAAGCAAGTCCAAGCTAAGTCCAACTTCAACCTTGCAATCACCTTCTTCCTTTTCCATCCTTGCTTTTGTACTTGCCTTTTTCCCTCTTTTCCATGATATTGCTCACGGCCTTCTAGTTTAGGAAGAGTTTGGCTTCAATTCTTTAACTTCCAACTTAATCGAATGTGTTGCAAAGATATTCCAAGGCTTATGGCAAAGTTTGAGTAAATTCGGATGTGTTTTGAAATTATTTTCTATAGAAATGTTACGATTATGAAGACGTTAAAGAGATCTTGCTTATGCTTTGTAAATTTATAATTATATTTCAAGGGCATGCCTCTCCTTACATTGGCTTAAGATTGTTCTCCTTAAGCTTGTTATCACCCCCTCTCGTAGCATGGAAGACTCAACCCTCCTCCCCCTCACATCCTCCATTGCTTCTCATTTACACCTTTTACTTTAACAAATAACCATTATACCCCTTTCATTTGAAATATCTCTTATCCATTAGAAGTTTATAGAATGTTCTATGTGATTTATGAATAAAAGTGTATTTATTAGTTTTTAATATGTTCATTTGATCGCTAGATAAGTGCACAAGAGTTCGAACAACTTATATCAATCAAAAAGTTATTATTGAATAACCGATTTTTGGTCACATTTTTGTAAACAAATTTCAAAACAAGTTTACTACCATTTGTTATTATTTAAAAGGAGATTAATAAGCTTATTAAATCACTTTAATAACATTTAATCCAAGATTCAAGTATTTTAAATACGAAATGTCCGAAATTCTGGTTCGTTATAATATTGCTTTGATGGTCATTCAATTTCTTTACTCAATGGTCCAACTTTATGATAAAATTTTGCAACTATTTTCCATCATTGGATGTCCCATAATAGAAAATAAATGTTAATTCCGTAATAGAGGAGGCTATAGGTATTTGTACAATAACTTTTCTTATATAGCTCCACCCAATAATAATAATAATAATAATAATAATAATAATAATAATAATAATAATAATAATACTTAAAGTGGATCTTTTATACTTTTGACATCCAAAATATTTGGATCGCAATGCTTTATGATCTCTAACCAATCCGGTCTTTTATCTATAAGCATATTACCTTTTTCTGTTTCTTAAAGATACCTTTTATAAACATACATACATACATACATATATATATATATACTATTAATAATGAGAATTCCATAAATAGAATTCAATTGTGTAATTTCCTAAAATACCCTTTAAATATCCATGAAGAAATATTGATGAAAGTTGATTATTGGTCAGGCTGCAAATTGTAGTATAACTGTATTAGCTAAAATTATTTGAACAGTCTCTTAATTTGCATGCATCCATTCATAGGCTATATTATGAAACTTCACAGCAACATCTTATCTCAATTACACGATATTGGAACTACGTCCTTTTTCATCCCTTAGCTTATATACAACGACAATAATATATTTTGGATGATGTGGGACTAATTGAAACAGTCTGAATATGTTTAATGTTGCTCTAACTCTCATTGTCCAATTAAAGTACAATTTATATAATAAAATCTCTTGATTAGGACAAACTAAAAAAGATAAACGATGCTATAGATTGAAAAGATAAAAAGGCAAAGAACGGCAATGACCTTAGCTCACCGCAGAATTATCCACGTATTATCTTACTTCCCATGTCTTCTCATTTCACACTACTTTAAACTGAGCTCCTCCGCTACTACAATTTTATGCAACCAACAATGGTAGCAAGGGGAATGAATATTGAAAATAGACGTTGTTATCCCACATAAGATCGGTACGCTTAATTTTTGAAATTCAGTTAACTACTACCCTACCTTTTGTTTTTTCTACATAGTTTAAGGCTAATATTGATCCAGAAATAAGATCTCGATGGTCAGTAATCATTTAATTTATATTTTTTTCAAACTATTACTTTAGTATCCAAATCGTTCTAGAATTGGTAACGTTTTGAAATTGGTATACATATATTGTGATTTATTCACTTCTTCGACATGGGTTTCCAAAATTCAATTGTTGATTTAAATTTGTTTTACTCTTAATTTTGTGTTTAAACTGCTCGATTTTATCCTATTTACTGCAATTTTGCTATATGGGTTTCCAAAACTAAACTATGCTTGAGTTTGCACCCAAACTTAGAACAATGTAACAAATTAGTATTACTGCAAACTTGAAACACAAATAATAAGATTAATTAGAATTCTAATTGTAATAAAAAAATTATTTAATAGATGAATTTTTAACTATACCTAATAATCTATACCCAAACATTCATAAATTTACCTTGGTCAGATGCTAATTGTCAATTAACTTAGTAGAAACCTTCCCACTTTGATCTCCAAAGCCTAGATTATACATTATAGATTACCATTTAAAGTATCTACCCATTTATCATGCAATACATTTCCTTTTACCTAACTTAGTTTGTGACGTTCTTTTAATGCGGTCGATTGTATACTTTTGGTTTCATGTTGCCAACCATGAAAAATTCTGGTTAGAATATCTTACAGGTTATATGATTTTAAAACACGTATTCATTGCCATAAGACATTCAAAGGGGGATTGGATGCTTCGTTGGTAATGTTTTCATTTAGTTTCTGTAATTTAATAGTGGGATGCTTCCAAGTGATAAGCATGACAATAAAGAGGACGATGAATCCAAAGCTATTCATTTTAGATGTAGTTCTGACTTTGATATGACACAGTGAACACAAAAGAAGAGATGGGTTTCCATAGTTTTGAAATTTAATGAAATAGTTCATGTTCTTTAATTGTTTACGTTACTTCTACTTCTACTATATTTACAAGTTCATTTTTGGAGCCACGAATTTTTTTAATGATTATATCCAGTAATACATATTGAGTTTCGTTTATTTATTTCCAAATTCAGGATTTAATAGGAATCTTTTATATGCTACAACTATTAGTCCTCTTATTTATATTTCTTATTGCTGGACCATGTAGTTACTTTTTGTTTATCTCACTATAAGTTGACCATTCTTTTATATGTCATACGAACTAAATTTTGAAGTCCTATGCAATTCCTAAATTATCTACTTTGGTTTTCTATATGTATTTTAATCTTTTGATTATAAAATTATGTTACGTTAAAATAAATTTTCTTCCAAGTATGCTTTCTGTAAGTAATTTTGTGCATTATCATTTTTATGCACAAGCACATGTATAATATAGGTTTAATGAAAAATATACTTATGGGTTGACCAACATGCTATTGTTATGCACATTGGCCTCGACTTGGAGTCCTACTATTAAATGATCATGGTTAAGTATTTCTTTGTCGAAATTACTTAACAATGTGTACATAATGCGTATACACACCACAACAGAATATGGTAACTATTGCCATAACGAGCACTACCACCATCTAAATGCATGTTATTTTGGTTCATTGTCAAAACACAGCTTAACACTTATGCTTTAATGGCCCAAAGTATTTTAGCAACACAACTATTGGTTTAATTTGTTTGCTGCTATGCCTTTTATCTGACAAAATTTGATTACAAGTTTTACGAGTGAAGGGATAACGCCATCAACAAGTGTAAAAGGAATTACTGGGACCACAGAGGAAGATTTCTTTGACCGATAATAAATTTTATTTGGATAATACATACACAGAACAAGACAACCGTAAGTTTGAGTAGTTTTTGTTATGTGTATTTTTGTATGAAAATATCTATTTTACTTTCTTCAAGGCATGAATTATTATTATGCGCATGTGTATATAAATGGATATTTGTTGATCCAAATTGTTTTTCATCGTTTCATTTTCCATATCATATATTCTATAACCATTAGTACTGAAATAATTTCTTATAGAATCGAATCTTTTATTTATCTCTTCGGATTTATGACTTATTCACGTAATAAGTTGATATTGGATATTCATGGATATGGTCAGAGACGTAACCAGGAATTTGGCTTGCGGCGGGCGGATTATATTTTTCGAATGGAAGAAAGTTAATTAAGCACAGATCAATAGAACCATTTATGTTATATTCAAAGATCAATAGTTCCAATATGCCAAATAACTTTTTACATTTACATTGAACTAATTTCACAACCAAAAGAGAAGAATGTATAAAAACATGTATCCAATTTGTACACATAGTTCCTAAAACTGCAAGTTGAATGATGTAAAGCATGAAAAAATGTAACTAAATTGGACTTGTTATTTACGGAACCAGTTAGTCAAATATCTATTTAAGTTTAGTATATAAGATATGATCGACTTTGGAAAACTCTACTCAAAAGTAAACTTATACCGAACTATAAGAACCATAGGTTAGGGTTTTAAATCCAACCGCTATGCTTTTCCAATCACATAAGAAAACTGCATTAAAAAATCAATTAGAATATCCCATACCTACTCACAAGAAAGCTAGGATTTTGCTTGTTCGGTTAGCAAATAAATTGAAGAATTGATGAATCGAGAGTTCTTAGAGCAATATGGAAGAATTGCAAGCTACATTCATGTGTAGATGGAAGAAACGCAAGCTAGGGTTCCCATGGATATTAATTTTGTATTTTTATTGAAAGAATCGGTAGAAGATTAAAGAAATAATTTTGAGAAACGGGATGTATATGCTGAGTTTGTGTGTTTTTATTTCTTACTTTTTTCGTGCCTTTTGTTTTCATTTTCTTGGGTCGGGCAGTAGCCCACCCAACTCCAATACTAGTTACGTCCCTGGATATGGTTACTGGACAGTCAAAAATTGTTTTAGATATGGATGACATATATGTGAATTAAAGTTATTGGATACCTACAAATTGTTTCACATACAAACAAGGATATAACGTTATTTGTATCCACATTTGATGCCGATCAATTTGTTTGCAATTACAACACTTTTTTTCCAGGATAGTTTAAAAAATTCAAGTACTACATGTAAATTATGCAAAAATATACTACGCGATGTCAGTAAACTCATGTTGTACCAAAATGGAAAACAAAAATCTTAGGTGCAGGTTGTATGCTTTTTAACATAAACAAAAATTTCTGACTGGTCAAATTGTTTATAAATTTACACTAATCAAATTGTGAATGAATTTAACACTAATCAAATTGTATGTATCCAATGCATTATATTGTCGATTATATCAACCAAAAACTAAATCTGTGCCATCGGCACGGGCTACATACTAATATGTATGTATGTAACCATTTTGGTTACTAATCAGTGGTCTGCTTTCAATGTCGGCAAGATATTTGTCAAATAGTACATACAATATCCATGTGTATATGCCTTAGCACGCACTAGACCCTACACCGCATAAGGAATCTTTTGAATTATTTAGCTTTAAGGATGTTCTTATGTCACTATATAAGACAATATTTGCCTCCTTTTGCAAAAGAGAATCAATTGATTCGCAGTTTACATACCAAACCATTGTTGAGCACTTATCTTTCTAGCTCTTTTATGATAATCCAGATATCACCCCACCATTAATAATGGTGTGTTTGAATAACTAATACAAAAGAGTAATCCATATGTGGGTTTCTTAAGTTGTTTCATCAATATATTCATTGAGAAACACAACTTTAATATCCTTTTGGAATCGCTCAAAATTATTATCTGCAGCAAGTTCCAAAATAATTTTAAAGAGTCTTTGAGTAAAACCAAAGAGAATGCCCCTTTAAAAAACATAGTTTTCTTTTTGAGTATATTCTTTTCTATAACGAGCCTCATGCGTTTCCACATTACACACTTAATCTCTTTTGGTTTTGAACAGTTATTCATAACCAATGATCTTGCTACCTTAAGTTAGCGGGAAAGATCTCAAACTTTATTGTCCTGATTAGATTTACACTATATATTCAAAGGTCACTAATATCATCAGCGAAAAAGCATTGAGTAATCAACAAGCAAAGGAGATTGCATTTTGATATAAATTTATTACAAGCTTTCGATTCATTGGTCCCTACCTTTTAGTCGTGAACTATTCCAAATGTATCTGTGGTAGATCTCCAACTAGTGTTATGAAAACATCATAATATGTTTATATACTTTACGCCCATTCTTTGATATTATCAAATAAAAAGAAAATATACAGGGACAATATTGATAGGTTGTAACATGGAGCAATATTGTTTTTTTAAATGTGGTTGACTGAGGATCTCATAAGAGATCACATAAATATGACGATCAATACCGCTGTAATATATAGCCTTATAAAGTATACACAATAATGTAATGATTTATTAATGTATAACTAAAATACTTCTTCCATCACCAGACAAGATTGTCAGTAACAAAAAATACAATTTATAAACCATATCTCCAAAGTTGCCATGATGGTTATTGTATAACTGTAACAACTCATACCTTAATGGGCCTAAATTTCGAAAAAAACCAAAAGCCCAGTCTATCAAAGCACTGATCATTGGATTTGATACCTGCAAATAAGCATGACATTATCATTAATTGATAGAAATCTAAACTCACAACAGAAACAATAATAGGATAAGAATACTGCTATGACTACTACCTTGAATTAATGGTATTCTTTAGATATAAGATTGTCACATTGGTATCGAGCATAAGAGATAAGAAGACTTCTCCAGCAACTAAACACATCCAGCTCTAGTGACCTACTCCATTAAATCTATCATGTGGGTTGTAATGAGGAGGGGATCAGAACAATGTTTTGGTGACTGAATAATCTATAAACTGTCCATAACAATAATTTATACATATTGGTTTCCATTTAATTGTTGTCCATTAAGGTTAGCAATTCTAATCTAACCTTGCATTGCACACACGATTAATTAACTACCCATTCTCAAGGTACAAAATACCGATGAATTCTTATCAACAACCTAGTACTTCCATACCCATTTGCCACTTAATACTTCTAAATATGAAGAGGGCTTCTACTATCATCACATAATACTTTTATAAGAGAAATAGGTAGTCTTTTCCATTTAAGACCTCGATCGAGGTAGACCCCATCATTTAAGACCTATTCCCAAGGTGAACTTCTAGCATCATCATTATTGGTCAATTGGCCCTAGCTACAAAGACCTTTGACCGCTATCTATGGCCTTATAATTTGTAATAGCCATACTACTCGCACATCCATTGTTATTAAAGGCTTAGCAATGTGAGAGACTGTACCCAAACCACTTAATACGTTATTAACAAGAATTAGGTAGACCTCTAACCATTTAACACCTATCTATAAATATAGACCTTTTCCATTTAGTACCCAACTTCAAGACGGACTCCTCACTAGTACTATCTAGCTGACATTGCTTGGAAATTTCATTAGATTACTTAGTACTTCTTTTATAGAAGAGAGGAAAAAACTAGATCAGTCACCTAGTACCTTAAACCCGAAGTGAACCCTTCCCAAGGTATCCATCATCACTTTTACTTATAAATATGGAATCTCATTGGGTTACTTCTTTCGATAGGGAGGCAGGCCCTAAGATAGCCACTTAATACCTCAACACTGAAGTAAACCTTTTAGATACATCCTTATATACTTGGAATCTCGCTAGGTTACTTTGTACTTTCTTTTAGGAGGGAGGCAGATCTTACAACCACTTAATACCTCAAACTAGAACCGAACCCCTATAAAGATATCCCTCACTACTACTAATTGCAAATTTGGACCATTTAATACTTTTTATTTAAGAAATCAAGTCCAATATACGATGACATCACGAGTCCCAGGATTAGCGATATCTTACATAAGTAATAAGTGCACCCAACTGTTGATAACCTCAAAGTGAAGGGCAATCTTCCATCGAGTGTTACCGACCTTGCATCATTAACCTACTAAGTCCAATTAATCATTCCAAGTCTTTACTTATATTATCTTAGGTAGACATTTGACTTAGCTTACCAATTACTTTTTTATTTAAAGTAATAATATTTACCTTTAATATTTTTCTATCCATAAATCCCCTTTTTAATGCTCATAAATGTTAGTTTGTCCATAAAATCCTAACGGACATTTCCTAAGACATTATGTATGATTAATATTTTTAAATTTTTTATATCTATTCCATTTTCATCCATCCCTTTTTATTAATTTGTCCCTATTAGTTGTAACTTCCAAATTTATTTTCATTAATTGCCCATTAATTGGAATTACAGTTTTTAATTACCATACCAACCAATTGTAAACCCTTATATAATCTTACCCATTATTTCCCATTAATTGTCCATTAATTGGGTTTACAATCTTTTATTTCCTATTAATTATTGGTGATGCTTAATTTATTGCCCATTTATAGAAACTACTACATTTTCTAATTATAACTATTCGCTTCCCTAAATATAATAAAAACAACGCATAAATAACGAATGAGTAAACGTTGTTCTAATTTATTAATTTAATAAGTACGTATAAACTAAACTACATAATAAAACTATCTATTCTTATTCAAATATATTTTAGTCATAAATATTCAACTAGAATATGTTTTCCACATTTAATTTACTAAAATTAGATTTTTTATGAGATTTTCCACTATGATTTTCATAAACTAGTTTAAGACAAAAAGGAAAGATTTACTCCATTTGAAATTACAAGGACTTTTTATTTGGAATAAACAGTGTAAACTATGAAAAATAAATCTGTACTTCACACATCTCTTTCCGTTTTGTCTGTAGGTATTCCTTTTTAAATCAAACGTCGCCCATTTGAATGAAAAGTGGAAAAAGCAAACAAATTTACAAAAATCAAATGGATGTCCTTCATATAAACTAAACTATGGAAAATCTAAAACATAGCACAAATTGGGCAATAATCCAAAATCCTATTTTACATCCAAGTACAGATCTGGAATAAAAATATACAATATTCAAATTCTAAATTCTTTGTGACTAATTTTCAAATCTAGGTTTAAACATATTTCAAGTTAGATATAAAATAAGAATATGAAGACAATAGTTTTCTACCCTAATTTAATCCTACAATTCACAAATAAAATTGATTTTGGCATAAAATTAAAAGTATAGCATTGGAATAGATCTAAAATCATAAACAACATATAAAATTTTCCACTTACGTTTTAAAAGCGATCCAAATCTCCATATCTAAAGTAGAACCTTGAATTCATCTCCTAATCCTTTTTAATCCAAGAAATATGTATTAAAAAGGTGTATATATATAAATTTCGTTGAAGATCCGTCTTTTCTGCGACTTTTTGATGGCTCCGTCGACTTATTTCCAACGGTTATCGACGACATTTCAAATGGATTTCAACGGCCCATTATGTACACATGATATGACACAGTTTATCCTATTGGGTTTCGCAAGCCTTCGATAGCCGTCTGAATACAGCCGTTAGGAACCGTCAATTAGTTGGTACCAAAAAGCCATCAGAAGCCGTTAGAAATCTGAAGGTTTTTATTTTTATTTCAATAGCCATTCAACACCAAACAACACATATATATCTATATATATCGCAGCTCAATTTCACACATATAAATCATATATATCAAATCCCAAACCACAATAAAAAACATCAGTATTTACAATAAACCAAAATGAAACAACTCACAATATACTCAAACGTCCAACATATATGAAAAACCATACTTAAATCAGCCAACATGTCAAAATACATCTCCAAAATGTATCAAACATATCCAATAATATCTCAAAACAACTCAAATCAACCTCACACGTCCAACATATCCAAAAGTATCAAACATATCAAATCATATTAACCTTACCCATCCTAAATAGTATATGTAACTTTTAAACACAATCGCAACAAAGTCAAACTACCTCACCTATCTCAAAGTGCATATATGTACAATGCCCCAACACAAATAGAAAAAACCATACCTATCAATCCTGATCGCCTTTGAATCCCACAGATGAAGGAAATATGCTTCCATGCTTAGTGATGTGCTCTCTAGCAACTGGGTATCTCCATCGACTAATGCTTGTCTCGTTCCTCCAGCTCAGCAATCCTAACTCTCAACTCTGCAATCTCTACGTTGTCCTGAGTTATTTTATAGTCGCTTTGCCTGCGTCTAGCCTATAACATTGTTTAAAAAAGTGTATGAGTTACATGTAGTGTGATTAATAAAATCAATATTTTATACGTTATTCATAAATATATTATACATAAACATTACCTCTTGGTTTTCATAACCATAACGCCAATTCTGCATTGCCGGCTCAATGATAGCATCAATGATTTGGTCCTCCTCATCAGCGGTCGGCTCTTCCCCTCTTGCTTCTTTAAGTAGTGTCTTTCTTCTTTCATGAATTTTTCTTGCGATTCAAAACAAAATTACAATTAAAAATCATACTACATTATTTTAATTATTTATAAGTTATCATTTAAAGTGATTATTAATAACTTATATTTTAAAATAGTTTATCATGGCTTGTTGTGGTTTTGAGTCAGGCCATGTGTATACTATTGTGCCATTTTCATTTTCATGCTCGATGGCATAAGTACGAGCAAACATGTCCATGTAGGAGACGAAATGACCATGCTCTCTTTTCTAAAATAATTACGAGCATTACACCACGCGCTTGCGTGATGAAGACATCTGCATAATTTTTCTACAAATTGTATTTATTTAATACGTCTAAAAGAAAATGGTTGCCACAAATACTTTGCCATAATTTTATGTTGAATAATGCGTAGTTAACTTGAATTTTTATTATTAAGTTGTAATGTCTAATTTTTTGTTAGTTTAAATTTTTATTTATTTTGTTAATTAATAAAAAAACGAATTTGTAAAGTAGTTTATTTGTTAGATATCATTTTTAAGTAGGACTTGATAAATATTTGTAGAGGAGATTTTGAATTTGTAAAGAAAGCATAATTGTCAGATCTCATTTTTAGGTGATGCTAAATCTTAATAATAATAATATATGTAGAGTGACATTTTTGGTATTTTATACCGACATTAAAAGAGTGCGGCGGCAAATATATTACAACTATTAATAAAGAAATACATATATAAGGATAATTTTGGAACGTCGCGGTCGGACCAAAAAATTGCATTTCTATTTCAACTATTTATGAAGATATTATGCATTATTATTATATATATAAATTATACAATGTAATAACTATTTATAATCGCAAACTAATCTACTAGCTCTTGAGGTAATGTTGGAATGACTTTGAACCCCCGTGGTGTGTGAATGGATTTTTATTTCTATTTGCAGAGTTCCTCTTCGACTCAGCCTATAAATTTAAAATAAACATTATATTTCACATTTGCAAGTTGATGCAATTATAATACTAATTCTACTAAATTTTTAATAAATATACGAAACTAGTAAACTTACCTTCGCCTCGTCCTTTCTCATAAAGCAACCATATGCTTTTATTTATCCAGTCAGGCTTTTCCCTCCTTTTTTATGATCTACATAGTATCGCGGTAGTTTTTCCTCATTTTTTTCATCCGGTAATTTCTACAAAGGAGAACGCCATGTTCTTGTATGTCTACCGCCTAGTGCACATTAAAAAAAATAATTTATACATTTATACTTTATCAATAAATTGTACAATGGTAATATACAAAATGAAATACAGATTGACATGTCTAATGAAATCATGTTAGATACACTCTATGATGTGGGGTAGGATTTTATCCCACTTAGGCAAGCACTTGTTCATTATGCTCTTATAAGCAGCCTTGGAAACATCAAGAATAACTTTTTTTTTGAACTGGTACTTTATATACAACAAATCAATGGGACAACATATCCCGTGTCAAATAAACATTCGAAAGCAAGTTTCGAACTTGTGACATCCTGCACCAAGCCGTGTCAAATAACTTTTAAGGGAACTACAACAAAATGACCATATAATAGCGCAGGAAAAATGCTATTAAAAACTATGATAGCGGTTTGAAAAACGTTGTCTAACGACATGTTATAAAAAATAGTGGACAGTTCATAGCGCTAAAACAACCGCTACAAAAATATTGCATATTATAGCGCAAATCATCTGCTATCTTTCTTTCTAATATAGCACCGATAATCCCCTACAAAACTAATTAATATCATATTCTAAACGTTGTACATTGACATGCGAACGTAGATGCCGAATTTTTCACAGCACTAATAAACCGCTTAAACAATAGCGACAGTAGCGCTTATACTATGTTATGATAAGTTCAGTTATAGCGGTTATGGACCTATTACACGTTATTTTTAAAGCACTTATCATGATACCATAGCATTTTTTATGTTAAATGCATGTAATATTGATAGAGTTAATAGCGGTTATTCAATGCTATTAAATAACTGTAACACTTTTTAAGCGTTATGATTTATTTTCACAGTTCTAATGTTTCATGCTTCTTAATTATAAAATACAATATTCAATACTATATCAAAATGTGCAATAGTAACCTTTTTTAACATAAAATCATTTAAATAATGCAAGAATCGTAGAAGAAAATAAAATTAAATATTTAATACGTTTTACTAAACACAGAAAATATTCATACATATAATATCTCATAATTTAAACCACAAAAACATAAACATAGAGATGTCACTAATAAACGACCCTAACATCGTCGACTCCACAGAATTTTCAGTCATTTTGATGCATCTGCTATCCTCCAGATCTTCTAATGCAGTTTGCACAGCCAAAATAAAAATAATGTATAAAAACATTTTGGATATTCCTTATGAGCGCATTAAAAGAGGGTGAAAAAATTACGTCAATTGATAATTTACTACTATTATAATACCTTGATAGATATAAATTTACAATCTAACCTTCAACATCCTCCAAACCATAGTAAGACGTTTTTTATCACCTGCAAAATACACATAATGTGTGTTGTAAAATCATTCCATGTAAAACTAGATCACCGTAATTTAATTTTATAAATATTACATTAGTTGAACTAAAATTTAACTAACCCTTTGAAATACATTTGTACTCAAGACCATATAACAAAAATTAAAATTTACACGGTGCTACAGACTAAACAAGCTATGACAATTAATATGATTAATATACTATCCTATTTGTTTCAAAGAGAACACTGAAATAAAAACCTAATAAAAAGAAACACCATCTAGTTCAAAAATTGTCAAAGAACAATGACTAACGCAGTCCATGGGTAAAAACAAAACAATTGTGTACACCGTGACTAACGCAGTCCATGGGTAAAAACAAAACAATATATTTTGTGTACACCGTAAATAATAACAACATACTATTATCTAGCATGTGCTAAAGAAACACTATGAATCATATATACCAAAGATAGATACAATTTATATATACAAAATAAAGTATTATTATCATAAACTTAGTTAATTTTTATACGCATTAGTTAAATTATTATTATTATTATCGACTTAGTTAATTTTTATAAGCTTATTTAATTTTTATATAATATAATAAATGAAGTTAATTTTTATAATTTTAGTTTTATTATTATTATATAATTTTTAGTTAATTTTTATAAAACTTATTCAACTTGGTCATATTTTATAATTTATTATTATTAATATTATAAACTTAGTTAGTTTTTATTAAACTTATAGTTAATTTATTACTATTTTGTCGTTGTTGTTATAGTAGCAAAATTAGTTAATCTTCATAAACATTAGTTATTATTATAGTATTACTACATAAATTTAGTTAACTCTTATAAACTTAGTTAATTTTTGTTATTATATAAGTTTAATTAATTCTTATAAACTTAGTTAATTACTATTATATATAAATTAAGTTAATTTTCATAAAACTTAGTTAGCTTAGTTAATATTTTATAATTTGTTATCAGTGTTGTTAGTATCATTGTTACTACAAGCTTAGTTAACTTTTTCTTAAACCTTATAGTTAATTTATTTTTATTTATGGTTGTTGTTAGTATTATTATTACAAAATTAGTTAATTTTCATAAACAATAGTAATTATTATTGTGTTATTATATAAATTTAGTTAATTTTTATAAAAATTAATTAAATTAGTTAATATTTCATTATTTATTATTATTCTTATTAGTATCGTTAATACTATAAGCTAAGTTAGTTTCTATAAAACTTATAATTAATTTATTATTATTCATAATTGTTGTTGTTAATATTATTATTATAAAATTAGTTAATTTTCATAAATATTGGTAATTATTATTGTATTATTATATAAATAAATTTAGTTATTTTTATAAACTTAGTTAACTATTATTTTATTATTATTATAAAGGGGCATTTCACTAGAAGGACAAACTTTGCAGTCCAATTAGTTTGTAGGACACACATCCATAGAAATTAATTTCTAAACCAAAGTCAACAGAATAATTACTTTCAAGGACAAAGTTAGCAATCCTATTACTTTTAAGGACATAATTTTATAGGTTTTAGGCCTTAGAAACTAATTATTTTGCATTCTATCCTTAAAAGTAATTATTTCAGTTGTGTGTCCTAGAAACTAATTGCACTTGCTAAAGAGGCACGTGTGGTTAATTTCCACTATTATAAACTTAGTTAACTTTTATAAACATTAGTTTAATTATTATTGTTACTATAAACTTATAGTTATTTTTATAAGCTTATTTATATTTTATATAACTTAATACACAAAGTTAATTTTTATAATCTTAGTTAGTTTATTATTATTATTGTATATAAAAAATTTAGCTAATTTTTTATAAAACTCGGCTAAATATATTTATTAGTATTACTACCAACAATCTCTTCCCAGTGGAATCCAGTGTTATTTCATGTATGCATTGTTTCTCACTCTCTGGGCAGCAGAACCTGTTCAACATCTATCATTACTCATTGGCATACACTATCTTGAAGGCAAATGTTTTTAAATGCATAGATCGTCACCGTGTTATTATTGGTGACGAATGAAAACATTTTTCATTCAAGCAAATGGTAAATGTAAAAATGTAATGATTTTTGTTTTCCAAAAATATAGTGCATGTTACCTGCTGCAGTCTCTGGACCAAAGAACTTGACATTGATTATGCAGGCTCCATTCAAATATCTGCATTGGCCAACTTTATCACATAGGCGCAATGTTTAATATTCTACCGTGAGGAACATAAAACATACTAAATATACTATAAAATGGCGGCGATTACAGAGCAGTTGATCTTTAAAAAAATAAAGAAAAATAAGATAAAATGTTATGTAATAATACCTTTCCAACAACCAACGGTGAATATAAAATATGAATGAGCAGGAAAATACAATTTAATGCACGCTTGTAACCACATTGACCACACTTGCACACACCAAATTTGCACGCACAATACACATTTTAACACAAACACACACACACACACACATGTACACACACACTCACAAGCCGAGATACACACATGCGTACACATTCTCGAACTAGCTCAGAAAGGACACAACAACTCACTAATCCATTCTTAAATGCAAGCAACGGGAGCATAAATATTCATCGATACACCAAAACAAACTCAAGCAAAGAAAATCACCACATATCAGTTGCAATGTATAAAATGTAAGCAAAAGGAGCAGCATAAATGTTCCACCCACAACATGTATATAACATTGTATATGCTATATAATGTTTCCATTATTAGAAAAAGATAAAAGAGAAAAATTAAAAGAGGAATGGTTCACAGCTTTGACCAGATTGGAAAACCACGAAAACATACTATAAGTTGTAACTAGTCGATGCAGGAATATCAACATCATATTTTTTGCCAAGTTCATTCCTAAGCAAGTCCTCCCCCTACACCAAAAGCAAAGTAGTTATATGATTTCAGATCTTTCTAGTGAACAAAAAAAGAAGGAAAAATCACCGCTTCTTGTTTCAAATCATCAGTTAAAAACTGCCATATATGCAAGCATTGGTCTGTACATCGAATCGTGATGGTCCGAACTTTAATGGTTCATTATATTGGTCCCGGTTTAAGTGTATAGCCCTTGCATCTTTATTCACTACCTAGCCTTTCTTTATATGAAAACCAGTTATTACTGAAATGTATAAATGTTTCAGATATAACAACAATAATAAATCATGTATTTGACTCAATATAACATCTATCCTTCAATTTGGAAATCTTTCAGAGCAACTCTTTGAAACCAAGATATAATTGTAATATAAGTTAGAGTGTCACTATTGTAGTACTTTGCTATTTGCAAGTTGTTCTTGTTTTCTTGCTCTAGTATCATTTAATTCCTCACTCTGTTACTTTTCAGAGTCAGAGCCACTACTTTTATAAACTTAGTTAATTTATCATTTTTATTATAATATAAATAAATTTAATTAATTTTTATAAAATTTGGTAAATTTAGCTAATATTTTATAATGTAATATAAGTATTAGTATTATTGTTGTTGTTGTTATTTTAAACATAGATAATTTTTAAAAATTAGTTATAATTGCAATAAAGTGTTATCTATTTGCGTTATAAAAATAAACTTTCCTTGTAGTGTATAAACTTAGTTTATTATTTTATAAATTTAGTTAAGTTATATAAAACTTAGTTAAATTGGTTAATACTTTATCATTATCATTATTATTGTTATTGTTATTCTAAACTTAGTTATTTTTATGAAACTTATTAATTTTATAATTTATCAGTATTGGTATTATTATTATTATTATTATTATTATTATTATTTTATTATTATTATAAACTAAGTTTATAGTTCTGAAACTTTATAGTTAATTTATTATTTATTGTTGTTGTCGTTCAAAACTTGGTTAATTATTATGAAACTTAGTTAATAATCATAAACTTAGTTTGTTTATTGTTATTTTTACTACTATGATTCTTGTTGTTGTTAGTATTATTATTTTAAACTTAGTTTATTTTTATAAACTAAATTAACCTACTATAATTATTTTATAAAGCTTAGTAAACTTGATTAATGTTTTATAATTTATTACTTTATTATAATTATTATAAAATTAGTTGATTTTTATACACATAGTTATTTTTTATAAAACTCAGTAAATTTGATTAATATTTTATGATTTATTAATTTATTATAATTATTATAGGCTTAGCTAATTTTCATAAATTTAGTTCATTTATTATTATTATTATTACAAATTTAGTTGGTTTTTATAAAATTTAGTCAACGAAGTTAATTTTTATGAACTTAGTAAATTTAGTACTATTACTATTATTATTATACAAATTTAGTTACATTTTATAAAATTTAGATATGGTTAATATTTTATAATTTATTATCATTAATATATAAATTTAGTTACAATTTACAAAACATAGATAACTTAGTTAATATTTTATAATTTACTATTATCAGTAGTGGTATTATTATTAATATAAATTTAGTCAATTTTTATAAAACTTATAGTTGGTTTATTAACTATTGTTGTTGTTGTTGTCATTCTAAACTTTATTAATTATTATGAAACTTAGTTAATATTTATAAACTTAGTTGTTTATTGTTATTATAAGTAATTTGACTCTTGTTGTTGGTATAATTTTTTAAACTTGATTAATTTTTATAGACTTGGTTGATTTATTATTATTATTTTATAATTTATTACTTTATTATAATCATTATAAACTTAGTTAATTTATTATTATTATGATAAATTTAGATAACTTGGTCAATATTTTATAATTTGTTATTTTTAGTAGTAGTAGTATTAAAATAAACTTAGTTAATTTTTATAAATCTAATAATTTATTATTATTGTTGTTGTTGTTGTAATAAACTTAGTTAGGTTCTATAGAACTAAGTTATTGTAAGATTAAAGAATATACTGATTCTAGAGCTGGTTCGTGTTGAGCATTATATGTATCAATTATTTTAACTCGTAATCATTATTTCATAGTAGTAACACAAGTCGTCGAGAATAATGTAATAAGATGTCAAGAACATTCTACAGTTCATTACATATTTAACATTTGCATGAAATTTGCGATTTAACCGATTAACCAAATATTGACTTGATTCACCAATTACAAATAATAAAATAATATAATGGTGTTTTCTGCTTTTAGATATACCCAACTCCTGACAATTATAGTGCATGTCGACTGAAAAATATTGCTCCTCAACCAAATAGAATCTTCCTCTTGCTTTGGTGTAAGACAAGATCTCCTCATCATCAAATTACAACCTTCATCCCCGGACAATAAGTCTTCCTCCTCAACATAAGGTGTATTTGAACATTCTGCCTCCTCACCATCATCCTCAATCTCAGCAACCATTGCTCTCTTCTTCGGCTTCGGACATTCATTGCTTTTGTGACCCAACTCCTGACAATTATAACATTTGAAACCACTGCTAACCTTTGCTTTCTCAGCCTCCTTCACCACCGGTTTTGTAACAGGTTTAGGAACATTAAAACTTCCACTAACACCCTTCGCTTGATTATTGGAATTAGTAAACACACCACCTCCACGCCTTCCTTGCTTCTCCCAAGCCAACGCTTTCTGATGTGCCTCTGCGACTGATCTAGGATCAAACATATTAACCATATCCTGGATCTGCATTCTCAATCCCCCAATGAACCTAGCAGTTAGTTGTTCTTCCGTTTCCATAATATCATTCCTGGCAATGAGTTGGTAAAATTCATCAGCATAATCACTAACAGACTTCGTCCCTTGCCTCAGATTCTGTAACCTCTGGTACATAAGCGATTGATAGTTGTATGGTAAGAAAGTAGCTCTCATCAACTTCTTCATCTTATCCCAAGACTCAATCTTTGACTTTCCCATTCTCTCCCTTGTAAGTTTAGTTTGCTGCCACCATGCCAAAGCTCTCCCCCTCAACCTAGTAGCAACCAACTTCACTCGACGATTCTCCGGAACCTCCTTGAAATCAAAGATCTCTTCAACATTTGACAACCAATCAAGAAATTCTTCAGCTACCATTCCACCCTTGAACTCTGGAATTTCCATCTTCATACCCGACTCCTATCGACGATCATCATCTACATCCCGATATGAATTTCGAACTAGGTCTCGATCTCGATAATGCATGCTAGCTCTATCACCCTCTTCATCAAAATCAAAAGTATGCCTACATCGATCTCGACCATTATCATCCCTTCGTTCATACATGCTTCTTCGACTATGTCTCTCTTCATCTCTATACGCCTCATTGTCAAATTCACGTTGACTTCTTCTCTCTTCATGTCCATAGTCATGATGATCTCTCCGTGATGAAATTGATGTTTCTCTTCTATCTCTAAAAGAATGCGGTGATACCCTCCTCGCTTCCGTAACCAATGGCGAAACTCGGTTTCCTCCATGGTTCGAGTTTGGTGATCTCCTCCTTTGAGTTTGATTCAAATCATTCATCAACTTTTCTAACTTTCTAATGCCTTCATCAAATTTCTCATTAATACGTTGTTCCATAAGCTCGGCTTCTTCTCTTCTATACAAAGCTTCAACATTTTGATGACGATTAGCTCTCCTTGGCGGCATGATTGAAAACTCTTCACAAACACTTCAAAACTTCTCAAAAATCTTCAAACTTCCACTCAAACTTGATCAACAAGTCACGGCCTCAACCTTGACTCGGCAATAGCTCTACACAGCTTAACTTGGCTCGGCTCAAGGTCTCCAAGCAACTTCAAATTCAAACACTTCTCAAACTCTAGATCCAAAATGAAATGGATCAAAATCTTCAAACTCGTTGCAACTTCAAGATGAACACGATAAACTCCAACTTCAAATTTCAACTTCAAAAAATTGGCTCCAAGTCTCGGCTTAGCTATGATTGGCTAAGTCTAGCTCCGATACCAAAACTGACGCAGCGGATTAATCAAAATAAACTTCAATTGGTGAAAGTAGCAATCGGTGGATTGATGAATACCAAAAATGCCCAAATTCGTTCATCCGAAGATACTGAATTCTAGCTATCTCAAACACGTTGATAGCGCACTATACCGTGTTCAAAGATCTACGATTCTTCGTACGTTGATATAGCGCACTAGATACCGTGAATCGGCTTCTACGATTGTTGAATCGAGCGCACTCGATTAACCGAAAGAGGAGATAGGAGATTACACTCAACTACCAATTTAAGAAGAAAGCACACAGCAATCAACAAGAAATTTTATTCAAAAATCAACCAACTCGAACTGTACAACTCACTCCCTATTTATAATGTTTCACTCCCTGACCCTTAAGTCGTTCATGACTCATGACCCACGACTCACGACTCACGACTTAGGACTCACGACTTAGAAACAATACCATACCCATATTACAACATAACACATAGGTCGCTGACGACCTAAAATACAACACGAGTTAACAAGGTAAACGACATAACCACACAACATACTATAATGACATACAACACGTTACAGCAAGGTATCAACGACATACGACTCAACACAGGCCGACTTACGACCTAAAAGTATCGAACGACTCAAGTGAAAACAAGCAAATTACAAAATTTAGGTCGTAGACGACCTAACGATACAACACAGTACACGACATAAGAAACACGCGACATACGACTCATCATACAATGCGACTTATAGAAGATGGCGACTCAATACTTCAACGTCTTATCATAAGTCCTAACTCGTGGCATTTTTGAAAGTGCGGCATCTTCGCCTGATCTTTGTTAAGTCGTAACATTTTCCCCTGATCTTTGTTAAGTCGTGGGCGATCTATCGCCTCCAGCTTAAGCCGTGGATGACTTAACTTCCTCTTGAGTCGCGTACGACTTATCACTTGCCTTTTTCTTGAGTCGCGTGTGACATCTCTGGCCAGAGCTGCATCATCCTCCCCTGGTTGAGAAAAATTCATCCTCGAATTTGTAAATTCTTCCACATCGGATTGTTCATTCCCAAAATATGGTACAATATGCTTAACATTGAACACGTCAGAAGTGTATACATCCTCCGGCAGCTTCAACTTATAAGCATTCTCATTGATTCGTTTCACAACTTCTACTGGACCAATTTTCCTGGCTTTCAACTTGTTATAAGCACCTACTGGAAATCGATCCTTGGTTAACACAGCGTAAACCAAATCACCTTCGTTAAATTTAACATTTCTTCGTTTCAAATCTGCAACTTTCTTATATTTCTCATTCGACTTTTCCAATCGTTCTTGAACGATTCTATGACATTCCGTCAAGCTTTCAACAAAATCAGCAGCTCGTTTAACCGTCCCCTTCGGTTGTGGTACTACTGCCAAATCCAACGGTCCCTTTGGCAAACTTGAATATACAATCTGAAATGGACTGAATCCCGTACTACGATTCACCGTATGATTATGAGCAAACTCTGCTTGGCATAACTTCATATCCCAACTTTTCAGATTGTCCTTCACAAGACATCGCAACAAATTTCCCAACGATCTGTTAACAACTTCGGTCTGTCCGTCTGTTTGCGGATGATAAGCGCTGCTAAAATTCAACTTCGTTCCCACCATCTTCCACAGACTAAGCCAAAAATGACTCAAAAATCTGGTATCCCTGTCTGAAACAATAGACTCCGGCAACCCATGTAAACGATAGATTTCTTTAAAGAACATTTGAGCAACATGAACAGCATCCGCCGTCTTCTTGCAAGCAATAAAATGTGCCATTTTTGAAAATCTGTCCACCACAACAAATATAGAATCATTCCCCCTTTGAGTTCTTGGCAAACCCAAAACGAAATCCATGCTGTCAACCCATGGTTTAGTTGGTACAGGTAACGGCATATACAATCCTGCATTTGTCGCTGTTCCCTTCGAAACCTGACATATATGACATCTCTCCACAAACCTTTCAACCTCTTTTCTCATTGACGGCCAAAAGTAAGATTGAGAAATCAAATGCAATGTACGATCACGGCCCACATGTCCTTCCTCGTGCAACTCTTTGATAATCCTCATTCTCAAACTGCTATCTGGTATACATAATCGATTCTCCTTGAATAAGAAACCATCAACTAACATAAATTCATCAGTACTCCCATCCTTAACTTTTTCAACGAACTTTGCAAAGTAAGCATCCTCCTCAAACAATTCTGGCAATAATTCAAACCCTGTCACCTCAACTTTCATTGTAGTCAACAAATGGCTCCTCCTACTCAAAGCATCAGCCACACGATTCGTTACCCCAGATTTATGCTTCACGACAAAAGTAAACTGTTGCAGATAAGCAATCCATGATGCATGTCACGCAGAAATCTTATCCTGCCCTTGCAAATGCTTCAACGCCTCATGATCAGTGCAAAGAACAAACTCTTTCTGAAATAGATAATGTCTCCAGTGTTTAACAGCTTGTACGACAGCATAAAACTCAACATCGTATGTACTGTATCTCATCTTTGCTCCTGATAATTTATCGCTGAAATAAGCAACTGGCCTTCCACTCTGACTCAACACTCCTCCAATCCCAACCTTTGATGCATCAGTATGTAGCTCAAACAACAACTGAAAATCTGGTAATACAAGAATTGGTGCTGTCGTCAAAAGTTCTTTGATTCGTTCAAAAGCAACTCCTGCTTCCTCCGACCAAGAAAACTGTTTTCCTTTCATACAATCAGTAATAGGTGTCATCACGCTACTGAAGTGTGGAATGAATCTTCGGTAGAATGATGCCAACCCATGAAAACTTCTAACTTCAGTGATAGTCCTCGGCTGTGGCCAATTTCTAACTGCTTCAACTTTACTCTGGTCCACCTGGATTCCTTTCTCAGATACAACATATCCCAAAAATAATACACTTCGAGTCATGAACACACATTTCTTCGTAGCTGCATAAAATTGTTCCTCACGAAGAATAATTAACACCTTTCTCAAATGCTCTACATGTTCCTCTGTGCTCGCACTATAAATCAGAATATCATCAAAGTAAACTACCACGAACTTCCCAATGTACGGTCTGAAAAGTTGATTCATCACCCTCATAAATGTACTGGGTGCATTCGATAGACCAAACAGCATAACCAACCATTCATACAATCCTTCCCTTGTCTTGAATGCGGTCTTCCATTCGTCTCCTGGTCTAATTCGAATTTAATGATAACCACTCTTCAAATCAATCTTCGAAAAGATAGTTGCCCCACTCAACTGATCTAGCAAGTCATCCAACCTCGACATAGGAAATCTGTAGCGAACAGTAATCTTGTTCAAAGCTCTACTATCGGTACACATTCTCCATGTTCCATCCTTCTTCGGCACCAACAAACTGGTACTGCACAAGGACTCAAGCTTTCCTGAACACGTCCCTGTTCTAACAACTCTTCTACTTGCCTTCGCAACTCCTCATGTTCCTTCGGACTCATCCTGTAATGTGGTCGATGTGGTAAAACTGCTCCCGGAACAAGATCAATTTGATGTTGAATGTCCCTCGGTGGCGGTAACTCCTTTGGCAACTCTTCTAGAAATACGTCTTCAAATTCTTTCAAAACTGGCTTCGCTTCTTCTGGAATTTCAACCTCTTCATTACACTCTCGCCCAATCAACAAAAACACTTCAGGCTCCTCTTCAATCTCCTTGACAAACTCCTTCAAAGATAGCAAAGTTTTCAGTTCTCCGATCTCTTCCAACTTGCTCTCCTTCTGTTGTTGCTTCTTAGGAACCAAAGTGATTTTAGTACCCTCGAACATGAAACTATAGCTATTAGCACGACCATCATGTTGCACTGCTCTATCAAACTGCCATGGTCTGCCCAACAACAGATGACACACATCCATGTCTACAACGTCACACCAAATTTCATCTTTGTACTTCTTTCCAATAGAAAAATTCACACAAGCTCTTCGACACACCTTCACTTCACCACCCTTCCTCAACCATGCTAACTTGTACGGTTTTGGATGCTTCTCAGTTTTCAAGTTCAACTTCCTTACTGCTTCTGTAGAGATAATGTTGTCACAGCTTCCAGCATCAATAACGAACTTGCAAACTTTTCCCAAAATAGTGCATGTCGACTGAAAAATATTGCTCCTCAACCAAATAGAATCTTCCTCTTGCTTTGGTGTAAGACAAGATCTCCTCATCATCAAATTACAACCTTCATCCCCGGACAATAAGTCTTCCTCCTCAACATAAGGTGTATTTGAACATTCTGCCTCCTCACCATCATCCTCAATCTCAGCAACCATTGCTCTCTTCTTCGGCTTCGGACATTCATTGCTTTTGTGACCCAACTCCTGACAATTATAACATTTGAAACCACTGCTAACCTTTGCTTTCTCAGCCTCCTTCACCACCGGTTTTGTAACAGGTTTAGGAACATTAAAACTTCCACTAACACCCTTCGCTTGATTATTGGAATTAGTAAACACACCACCTCCACGCCTTCCTTGCTTCTCCCAAGCCAACGCTTTCTGATGTGCCTCTGCGACTGATCTAGGATCAAACATATTAACCATATCCTGGATCTGCATTCTCAATCCCCCAATGAACCTAGCAGTTAGTTGTTCTTCCGTTTCCATAATATCATTCCTGGCAATGAGTTGGTAAAATTCATCAGCATAATCACTAACAGACTTCGTCCCTTGCCTCAGATTCTGTAACCTCTGGTACATAAGCGATTGATAGTTGTATGGTAAGAAAGTAGCTCTCATCAACTTCTTCATCTTATCCCAAGACTCAATCTTTGACTTTCCCATTCTCTCCCTTGTAAGTTTAGTTTGCTGCCACCATGCCAAAGCTCTCCCCCTCAACCTAGTAGCAACCAACTTCACTCGACGATTCTCCGGAACCTCCTTGAAATCAAAGATCTCTTCAACATTTGACAACCAATCAAGAAATTCTTCAGCTACCATTCCACCCTTGAACTCTGGAATTTCCATCTTCATACCCGACTCCTATCGACGATCATCATCTACATCCCGATATGAATTTCGAACTAGGTCTCGATCTCGATAATGCATGCTAGCTCTATCACCCTCTTCATCAAAATCAAAAGTATGCCTACATCGATCTCGACCATTATCATCCCTTCGTTCATACATGCTTCTTCGACTATGTCTCTCTTCATCTCTATACGCCTCATTGTCAAATTCACGTTGACTTCTTCTCTCTTCATGTCCATAGTCATGATGATCTCTCCGTGATGAAATTGATGTTTCTCTTCTATCTCTAAAAGAATGCGGTGATACCCTCCTCGCTTCCGTAACCAATGGCGAAACTCGGTTTCCTCCATGGTTCGAGTTTGGTGATCTCCTCCTTTGAGTTTGATTCAAATCATTCATCAACTTTTCTAACTTTCTAATGCCTTCATCAAATTTCTCATTAATACGTTGTTCCATAAGCTCGGCTTCTTCTCTTCTATACAAAGCTTCAACATTTTGATGACGATTAGCTCTCCTTGGCGGCATGATTGAAAACTCTTCACAAACACTTCAAAACTTCTCAAAAATCTTCAAACTTCCACTCAAACTTGATCAACAAGTCACGGCCTCAACCTTGACTCGGCAATAGCTCTACACAGCTTAACTTGGCTCGGCTCAAGGTCTCCAAGCAACTTCAAATTCAAACACTTCTCAAACTCTAGATCCAAAATGAAATGGATCAAAATCTTCAAACTCGTTGCAACTTCAAGATGAACACGATAAACTCCAACTTCAAATTTCAACTTCAAAAAATTGGCTCCAAGTCTCGGCTTAGCTATGATTGGCTAAGTCTAGCTCCGATACCAAAACTGACGCAGCGGATTAATCAAAATAAACTTCAATTGGTGAAAGTAGCAATCGGTGGATTGATGAATACCAAAAATGCCCAAATTCGTTCATCCGAAGATACTGAATTCTAGCTATCTCAAACACGTTGATAGCGCACTATACCGTGTTCAAAGATCTACGGTTCTTCGTACGTTGATATAGCGCACTAGATACCGTGAATCGGCTTCTACGATTGTTGAATCGAGCGCACTCGATTAACCGAAAGAGAAGATAGGAGATTACACTCAACTACCAATTTAAGAAGAAAGCACACAGCAATCAACAAGAAATTTTATTCAAAAATCAACCAACTCGAACTGTACAACTCACTCCCTATTTATAATGTTTCACTCCCTGACCCTTAAGTCGTTCATGACTCATGACCCACGACTCACGACTCACGACTTAGGACTCACGACTTAGAAACAATACCATACCCATATTACAACATAACACATAGGTCGCTGACGACCTAAAATACAACACGAGTTAACAAGGTAAACGACATAACCACACAACATACTATAATGACATACAACACGTTACAGCAAGGTATCAACGACATACGACTCAACACAGGCCGACTTACGACCTAAAAGTATCGAACGACTCAAGTGAAAACAAGCAAATTACAAAATTTAGGTCGTAGACGACCTAACGATACAACACAGTACACGACATAAGAAACACGCGACATACGACTCATCATACAATGCGACTTATAGAAGATGGCGACTCAATACTTCAACGTCTTATCATAAGTCCTAACTCGTGGCATTTTTGAAAGTGCGGCATCTTCGCCTGATCTTTGTTAAGTCGTAACATTTTCCCCTGATCTTTGTTAAGTCGTGGGCGATCTATCGCCTCCAGCTTAAGCCGTGGATGACTTAACTTCCTCTTGAGTCGCGTACGACTTATCACTTGCCTTTTTCTTGAGTCGCGTATGACATCTCTGGCCTGAGCTGCATCAGTAAGTAAGTTGGTAAAAGCATAACTTAGGCCCTTAAACGCACATTTATTTTGATGTCAAGTTTGACTTATAGATACGGCAAAGGTACCATGCTGCCACTAGTTTCCTTCCTTTTATGTTGGTGGTTCATCTCCAATAGGGAAGTTTAGATACTTGAAATCAAGGCGTAATACACTTATGCTTAAAACTTTGGCAGTTAGTAAGTCAGGGTATCTTAACTTGTTCGCAATGCATTATTTTCATTAACAGTTTGGTCATACATGCATACAATGTAAGCAGAAAAAAAAGCCTGTATAGTTAAGATATCCTATATTCATTAAGCTAAAAGAAGACACATTTACCCAATGATATTTCACAATATTAATAACAAATACCACATATATTTCATCTAGATTAACTAGTATAATGGCACTGCTGAATAGTTTAATTAACAGTAAACACAGACATCTGATGTAGTCACCCATGGCATTTAATTTGATGATGGTTATTGTATTAAATGGATTAATTTCTTTTTTCTTGTAAATGCGCTTTTAGAATTAAAACAGATAATGTTTTGAAAGTTCACACATTGAAATTTGATACAAATTAGTAAATGTAAATCACTTAATACAATTCTATAGGGAATTGGATATAAATAGTGTTATTACCATGTAGATAATTCTGTTTCATTGAAATGTAGCATAAAGCCGTCCCCACGAGCTGCCGAGGTGTTACGCCAATTCTAACTCTTCAGTCTTACGATTTTGTTCTTGAATTTGAAGGTTTTGTTCTTGCAATTGTGTGGTGAGCTCGTAATTACACCCTGCCCTTAAGATAACATTGGTTAAACCAAACTAATTGCAACTTGAAGCTGAAGATGATAGTATGCCATTCCTAAGGCCTTTTATATATTTAGGCCTGATACCCAGTACTTGATCACATATGGATTCTTCAAGTGTAGGTTGCTTTTGGAGATCCACCATACGGTTCTATAAGTACAAATTTGATATGTCATTAAAAAAATCTTGGACAAGAAATTATTAGTATACGGTTACAAAATATTATGGTTACATAATTTTTTATGCTTCTAGGCAAATCCACTTGTCTCCTTCCGAGTGAGTTAAGCGACATAGCTTAATTTTACCTAGCTGTTGTTGAGTCTCTTTGTCACGTTCTTATGAAAATAAAAATCATATAGAAGTGATGACTCTAAAATTGTTACTATGAAGTATGTAAAGTTATAAATTCACGATTCATACTACCATTTCCTCTCTGTAACGTGCAAATGGTTTAGATCCTGCACAATGACTCACCTTGAGTTGTTGCCTGCTAATTTTATTTTTTGCACTGCGGTCCTGAGAATTGAATTTTGGTGATAGTATATATCATAAATAAATAGATAAATGTAACCATTTTAAATATACTTATTACTTTAAATTCTTTTGTTTCAAACATTCTACAAACGATTTCCCACTTCTCATGTGTGACACCTATATATGGATTTTGATGGTGTTGTCCATTTCAAATTTTAGATAGTGTTTGTAGAGTCTACACCTTAAGTCTTTAAACCGATCCCCCAAATAATGGTTCACAGCCCGCTCCACGTGAGGAATGTGAAGATCAACATCAACTTCTCCTACATAAGATAATAATTAGGCTTCAAAGTCAAATATACGAAATTCAGAATAAGGCCTGCATTTGAAACAAAAAAGAAATTCACTTGCTAAAATATGACAGTGTAATCATTGCCTGCACAGTCCTTTAACAAGCCTCTAATCACGACATGTCAAGGGTGCATATATGCGACAAATTATTCCAACCACTGTTGCAAATTCCTTACCCCATTGCCCTAATGGTCTTTCCATCCCTTTTTTGATCTCTATTTCAGGCTTTTGACCTTATGCTTTTAAGTGTTATGTAAGGGGGTTGTTTTGTGCAAGACCTCTTAGTTTTCTTGTTGATGGTGTACAAGCTATTTAACATACATCGCATTATTTTGCTAACCAAGTGAATTCAGAAATGGTAATACTAGGACAAGGTATTTTGTTACTACGCAATGTAAGCATAAATAAGTTTATATTTATCCATCAAACCCATCAGTTAATGCGCGTTTAACTTAATCCATGGAATAATGTTTAGCTAATACACAAGTGGATTAACTCAATTAATTAAGATGATTCGTCGTTTTAATTTATGATCTCTCCTTTGATGAGCGCAACTTTTATATATTAACCGAAATGAATGCTTTGGGCATGAACTATGAATCAACTTAAAAATATATGAATTTTCTACTATAAATATTGACTTGCAATGACTGTTCATAAAATATATAAAAGGAAACATGGAACGTCAACAGAATCACCAACTAGTGAATCCACCTCTTTAAGACCTTATATTAAAATTGTTTATTACTGCTCCAAGATGTGCATCATCGGGCATTACTTAGAGGAAGGTCAACTTCGAAACCAAACACAATAGTTAATTTAGACATGCTAGTTACATTATGTTTTGTTAAATGCATGGTCATCGATTGGTTTTTGGGATAGAGACACCGATTTTTTTGTAACTAACATGTGTAAACTAAGTTTAATGAAGATAATAAAAGACGCATATATGTGGCAAAAATAAACTCAAACTTCTTTGTAGGAAGTTCAACATCATTAGAAGGTTTAGCCTTCATTAAAAAAGTGTACTATAGACATTGGATTACACATCGTTAGAAAGCTTTCTACCTGAATGACTGAATTATGAAAAATGAGTTTTCAATCTATCTTTAGAAAACATAAAAATTTGTTATTTGATGGTAGAAGATGGATCTGCAATTTTAATTATAGCCTATAGAAAATATTGCATGTCAAAATATCATGCATTTTTCCTGACGTCGTTTCAAACAATGATCACATTGATCAAGATTTGTAAATTTTTGCTTGATGATTATAAATTATAAGCAACTGCGAGGTAGAAACTAACCTTTGTTGGACTACAATAGCGCCAGAAGTAGGCTTCTATTAATGATCCTGAAGGCACATAAATTGATGTTCTAAGAGGGAAGAAGACCAGGAACCTGCATATAACGAGATTTAAAATATTTGTCACTTTCAGCAGTAGTCAATACATAAAGGTATTGTTTTGAAAAAAATGGCCATACCACCTAAACATGTTTGGTGTTACTGTGGTAGGTTCATACCTATATGAACATCCTTATATAGAACTGATTTGAAGCGGCCAGCAAATCCTACTGAAAAAAGTATAACTTAATACTTAAATCATTAGCATCGTTTATACATAGATGCATGCAATGACAGTACTACTATAGCTTAATAGTCAGAATCCATGATGAACTTTCCTTCATCCAGCAATGCCAATTACCAATAATCATCTCATGGAATTAACTTAACCTCTATCAATCTCATTTTAGCCTCTGATGGATCATATTGATCATGTAAAGATATTGCTCAAAATTTCATTCACAATGATCGAATAATGATCATTTTTCTAAAATTATTGCAGTTCATGGTCGTAATTTGTTTGTTCTATAAACCAGACTTCTATCAAGGTGGTAAACTGGTTTTAACGTTTATTGCCTCCTTTTTACTTATACAAGGGATGACATTCCCAAATGACTCTATAGGAGGATTTAGCAAACATACCATGCACCATGGTTGATCATGTATCTGAAAGTGAAAGTAGTTTAAAATGTATTTTCTTGTATCTTATTAGAAAAGTTTGGATATGAAAATGTGAATACCTAAACAAGATTCATGATTGAAATGTAAGAAAAACATAACTCGGATAATTTTACAATAAAAAGGTTAAATTAATATATAGTTGAACTAAAACATAGAAAGTTGTAGAAGAATATATGCAAGGACATCAAAGCATATAAAACAAAGAAGTACAAGAAGATTCAAAGGTTGCACTACGCACAATTGTTACCTCAAAACTTGTAATTCAGCACAAGTTCAGTCAAAATATACATTACATTGTTAATTAGACTAAGGAGAAGTGACTTTTTTTGTTCCTGTTTTATAATCCACAATAATCGAAAACATATCCAATAAACTCATACCTGAATTAACTTCACTCAAATTACGGTTCATTCTGAATCATATCCAAGATTCATAGGTTGTCACAAGGACATACCCTAATTTCTTGTCCATTCATCATGGCTAAATAGTTCGGTTGTAAGATCCTATTTGAGAGTTTATCTAGTGAGTTCTGAGCAAACACATAACCAAAAGGGTCTGTTTTTATTTGCTTTATTCACTACAAGAAAATTCATTTTCAATTGCAAAACATGATGGCGTGTTTATGCATGATGCTGTTGCAAGTCATTTTATTCAAGGAGAAAAGGTAATTAACGCTGTATATGTTAAACTTTTTTTGGCACGATACATTTCTTCCCTCTCTTTTTATCCCTAAAATTTCACTTTCCGTCGTCTCTATTATCCCCATATTTCCCCTCAATATTTTCTTCCCCCAAAAAATCAAAGGGATAAACCCAAATATCCATTAATTCGAATCCAATATCTTTCACGTTCGCTCAACAATTCTTCCCAATAAATCAAAATGAATAAACCTAAGTATCCATCGATTTCAAATCGAAAATCTTCATCGATCCCTTCCATCTCCCACTTGAGGGTCGTCGCTTTTCGGTTGTCATGCTCCAATCTTGTCATTTTAACCAGTGATTCGAACTATTGCCATTGGAAAACCAATACTGCAGTCATGAATCATTTAAAACTCTACTTTACCACTAGTCATCATTTTCTGTCACTCACCACCGCTACATTCTAGAAAATCTAACAGGACATCGTTCCATTGTGGCCTACCTATGCATTAGCAAAGCCTCATAGAGTGGCCGCCAAACCCACTGATGACTGCATAGCTGAGCGAAATCCACCTATATTCCCATGCCTCCTTCAGGTATCTATGTTTCAAACCCTTACCTCTTAAGTGTAATCAAGGATGATTTTTTAACTGAAATAATTTATCAATAAAATTAATTTAACTGAACTAATTTATCGAACAAATGTGTGCTAAATAATAATAATTTTTATGTTTAATGTGATGAACTATTTATTTGTGTTGGATTTATATACATAATCTATGAACAATTGGTGACTAATTTGGTTGTAATTTAATTAACTAGGGTGAAAGGTAACAAATTTATTGCCTATTTTAGATAAATTTATATCTTGAAAATAGATGGTTAGATTGTGAATTAGTGTGAAAAGGTATAAGTGGCATTTGTTTTTGAAAGTGTATATCATCCGATCTTTAAGCTAATGTAGTATGTGAACAGAACCTTGATGGATAACATTATTTTATGAAGGAGCGTGGATTGCAATTATGTTGTGCATGGTAGTCTAAAGGTCTATAGGTAACTTAAATTGGTAAAGTTCAGTTATTTTTGCAGTGATTGTTACCTTATTAGTCCTACTTAATAAGCTACCAAATAAAAGAACCTTTCAGTAGAGAAAGCATAGATGACCTCATGGTGTAAAACGGCTACAAAGTGAAAATAATTGTATGTTTATTAAAAAAGATCAACCAAAACTACTCAATAAAATGAATTTTGACTAATTGTTGAACTAATTCTTAGAGTAGTTAATATAGAAACTAACAATAAAGATAATGAAACAAATTAGAGTAATCAACGTTGAAACCTAGCTGCCGTAAATCCATAAACTGTCTGGATACCTTAGAACTATTTGTGTAGAAATATCTGATTTCACATAAGTTTTGATTTCTTTTTTTTTTCACAATTTAACCCATTTGCTGCATATTATTCAATGTATTCTGGTTTGAGGATTATTGAGTTAAACCTTAGTTGGGTGGGCATACATGGAGCGTGGCATTAGGTAGGAGGGAAATGAAAACTGCAGATCGTAGCCTTTCTAAAAGTGATGTAACTTCTCTAAGTCAATCTTTGAGCAACCTCATCTTGGATTTCTCCAAAAAGGGACTCGCCATTTCTGATTTGGTTGCTTTGTCAAGACTTGCCATGAGAATTAGTTTCCATGATAAGAATGTTCATAACAACTGTTACTTGTTTGCAAAATGTGGTTTGTATTTTTCAAGTAATTTTTTATAAAATATATTAGTCCTTAGTAGTTTATATTCACATATGAAAAGGAGAAACACACATTTAAGCAGCCAATAAATACCACTATGCCACTGTCTAGTAGCAGATTTTCGCCCTACTGCAGATTGATTTCTTGGAGTAAGTGATTGAAGTTGTGTTTTAGGTCTTATAGATGGAAATGGAACAACAAGGTTGCCTCCACCAATAATAGCATTGGACAGCCAATTCAATCATGTAGATTTAAAGTAATATAATTATACAATATTAGTACTAGTTAGCGCTTTGTGCCATAATTTCCTTGAGTACTTGTTTGAAGTTTGATTTCTTTTTATGCACAGTTTTTTCATACGAAATCTGCAGTTAATGCTTGCTCTTATTTTCTATTTTGTTAGATTTTATCAAAAGTACTGAGCACCTGCGTTATTATTTGGCAATAAATGGTATGAATCTGGTATAGACATATAGTTTGCACTCTGCACATATGCTGGACTCCCCTTGATGCATCCGCTCTTGCAGGTGAAACTTTCTTTTTTACGGTTTCTGAATCCCAAAAGTGTTATTTATAAATATTCAAGTGTTTAGTCCAACATTATGTTCAGGAAAATTATATATCAACTTTACTTTTAAGAATTTTGAATGTGATTATCTTAAAGTTGGTAAGATTTTTGAGAAATAAGTTATACATATTTTTTATGAAATGTAGAATGTTTAAGCATTCAACTTTGGATCTTGGTATGTCGTGGATAAGTGGGGTTCATAGTTTATTGTATTGTAACAAACAAGGAAGCAATATTGTGTAATAACTTATTGATTAAGAATTCATTTATTCAAATTTCAAGCACAAGGTTGCTTATGTCTTAAGATAAACCAACAGTACTGTATGCTTTAATATAGATACATGCTGAACTTTAGTTCTTACCTCCTTTGAGCCACTAGATAGTGTATCCTCCTAGAAGTAGTTCTTAAGTTAAATTTCATTTTGATAAAATTTGCTTTTCACTATGCCCACCATTAAGTTAAATTTAATCTCTTGTTAAGCTCTGATAAAATTTTCTTTTCATGTTGTTCTTCCTCTAATGCAAATTCTATCTAAGATGGTTTCTCCTTTAACAATAATTCTTTTCTTTACTGATAATGTCAGCGATATCACTGAATATTTTTTTCGGATGACGTCGTGTTTTGTTTAAAGCAACAAGAGCTCTAAATTCAATTTAATAACATCATTATGAATATTTGCAGAAAAGGATTAAACAGTCTAATATTGGAGAGATCAGAAACATTTAAAGCAACAGGAGCATCATTCTCTATGTACCTAAAGGGTTGGCATGCACTCAATTAGCTTGGAATGGAAGCATGTAGAAATAAATACATTAATTAGAAAACATGCCGAGCTGGATGGTTGATCAAGGAATTAAAGGAAGAACGATTTTTTGGGCATCACTGATTCTGGAATATGAGGTAATTCTTCTTTTATTGCCCAATATAAGACCAAAAAGATAGAAATTGTGCATTCCTTTGTGAACTATGACGATTGCACCATCATGTTGATAATATTATCAATTAATCTTTTAGATAAATGTTTTAATCATTATAAATTAATTTCACCGTTTAACCGTTTCGGCAGTATAATAGTATATAGTGTGTTTGAATGCTAGTTTTTAACCTTTGAAAGAGCACAACTTTCATATGTCAAGGAGTTTAGATAGAAAGTTTGATTAGTAATTATTTAGAGCATTCCGGTATTTTAATAAATTATAAAGTATTATTTAAGTATTATTTTTTAGCTAATGTTGATTAGCTTATTGTGTTAGTATTTGGCAAGATTTATTATTTGATCCAATTTAATTATTCCTCTAAAGCCTATTTTGATTGTATCTGTATGCGTGTTCTGACCTTGCATTTTTCAAAACTGTTCTAAATGCTTCATAAGTGCCAAAGTATTTGAAGTGAATGTTCAACAAGATTCCAATTAGAAAGTCATTAACTGCGAAGCTATTTATTTGTTCCCTTTTTTAATTGAATGACACCTCTATAGTTAAAAACTTTTGACAATGTATGCATCAAGCATGTAAGTCAATGATACTGCTATTTTTGTTTAACATGATGTCTCTTAAAGTGACAAGAAAAAAAAATCAATTCACTACTTTTTTAAATAATGCTTCTCTGTGAACATATACTTTATTTTTTTTTGCAAAGCAAGCCGGTTTTATAGTGGGCCGTCCACTTTTATTACGAACGTAATAAAGTTGAAGTACAGGAGGTAGGTAAAAGTACCCACACTGCTATGGAAAAGAAAACAACAAAATACAGCACAGGTATGTGACAGACATGCCACAGTAGCTATGAAAATAACACAAGCACTATGACTCCTCCGAAGAGGAAGAATCACCATCAACAGAAGGAGCCAAAGGATGAATACCATAAAATCCAGCGAAGGAACTAAAATGGATAGCAAGCCTCAGGTCATAACCCACCACATCGGAAGAGTAAATGAAAGAACGATCCCATGAGAGGTCATCTAGCAAAGCAGAATTCCTACTCGCATCCACACCATCCAAATCAAGGACCAAAGAATCATCGACCGGTTTGTAATAAAGGCAACGAAGATCCTTCTGATCATCGGAAACAAATCGGAAATACGTGTCATCCACGGGGTTAAATCTCACATCAGAGTTGAGATCAACCCAACATCTCTCTGACTCTTCCCAAACAATCCGGGCAGAATCAGGGCCCGGCAAAGGAATGGCTGGGGCATCAGAAGAAATCACAGCAATGCATGGGGAAGCAGGCCTAGCACAAGTGACAGACGGACCCATAACAGGAGGAGGCAGGGGTGGGATCTGAGTATCGGTAGTGGGAACCTTAGGAATCCATTTCCGAAGCGGGGGGCGAGGCAGTGGGATTTTAGGAGCAGCCACTGAAGACTTGGGATGAAGGAAGGCGATATTCAGGTGACCAAAAGAGTGACAGGAGGAACAAATATCTGGAACCCAACCATAGCGGACGCGTACCTCCGCCACGTGCCCAACAGCAAGCTGAACAGGAATAGAATCAGGGAGAGGCTTGAAGGGGGTAATCTCAATAAGGGCCTTAGAATACATCAATTTCTCTCTGGCTACCGTATTAGCATCAAAACACTTCAATTTTCCAACATTGCAAGCTAACCAATTCAACCCAAGCAGAGGCTGGAGAGCCGAAGGAATCTGTGAAAAGTACACCCAAACGGGAATGGAAAGCACTTGCTCGCGAGCTCGCGCAACAGTAGGAGACCAAGGTGTGATAATGAAGGGTCTACCATCAAAAAAGGAGGGCTCGGCACTAAGAACAAGACGACGATCTTGAGCGGAGGAAAACTTAAGATAGTAAAAAGAGTCAAACAGTTTAACATTCAAAGTATCACTCAGTTTCCAGGCTTTCCGCAAAACCGAAGACGGATCACGAAGTCGGTGATTAGGATCAAGAAAGAAACCAACCAGATAATCAGACCAAAAATCAACTCCAGCTTGGATAACATTTGGAGGAGGAATCTTCACTCCGTTTTCTTCTACGATGTCAAATTCGATCGGAGTGTAAGCTCCAGCATTTCGCGGCAATGAGTTAAACAAAGAAGACCAAGGCTTGGAGCATGCAGGCATAGCAGCAGGACGCCCAGGACCAACCTCAACAAAAGGCAGATTTGGAGTTGCAACGGGCGCATCCATACTAATATCTGAAAATCCAGTACTATATCCCACTGGAGCATTTTCACAAACAGGTGACGCGCAACAAACATTCACAGCAGTGTCAACGAAATCACCAATCCCACCCGACAGTCCATCCTTCTCACTCTCATTTACCAACGAAACCAATAGCCTATCAATGTTACAGACATTCGAACCAGGCAAAGGTAAAGAGCTCTGCATACCTGGGAGTGACGAAGACGAGATCGTTGTTGGTATAGCGCAGGCAGCAACGATTGGAGCAACAATTGTACTAGGACGTGCAATAGGATCTTGGTGAGACAGAGGGGAAGCACTAAGAGGCAGGAAATCATTCACATATACTTTATTATATGTGAATAACATATTAAAATATTCATTGTTAAAATGTCCATAATTATGACGATTGAATGTGTCTTATATGGGTAAATGAAGGAAGTGAGAGTGCAAGTGAAATTCTAACTGGAGCTTTACATGACCATAGACATGCAGTTCTTGTGCGTCACAGAACATTTGGTGAAGGAAAGATCCAGGTATTTTTGTTTACTTTTATGTAGAATGTTATTCATACAGCTTGCATGACAATGGACATGCAGTTTTAGTCAAAGAGATGCTCATTTTGATTTTTAAGGAAACCCCTTTAAAAAAATCACCAATGAACAAGCATCTAAATTACCAGATTCTCCATCCTTCTTTAAAGAAGCTGCCATACACAATGCAATACCCACTGGACTTGCAATATCAATTAGCTTCATCAATCAGTTTTGGTTTGCAAGCACTGCCCACCTTCTCACAACAGCCACATTCCATGATTCAACACACAAGTGCAGTGGTCTGAATTAGTATATATTCTTAATCTAAGATGCTATTTTTAAAAACTATCAATGATTGCATACATCATTATGTTGAAGTATAAAAACTATACAATAAATTGTTCCTATTTAACATACTAGGATATACTGCTCAAACATTATTTGAGACAACTGGATCCGTCTTACAAGGCTGCAAGCAAAATGTCCACATGCAAACAAGTAATATGATATATTACGTCCAGAATCTTGTAAAATTATATAGTTAAGCTATATTACCGTTCTCATTCAAGAAATTGAAATGGGTTATACCGACTAAAGCATTCAGACAACACTACAAGAAAAACCAATAACTATCCCAAAAAAGTACTGTTCAATTTGTCTATAAATTCTGCACACAAAAAAGATAGGAGGTCACTCTGTCCGACTTTCTTCTTTCATTTGTTCACAGTTTCTCAGATATGAGCTGTAGAGAGCACTCCTCTAAGTGAGCTGAATCAGATGCTTTTTGGCCAGGTGAGCTTTCTTTTTCAGTTTTTTTTTCTTCCTTTACCAATTTATTACCATCTTAGTTCCAAAATTCTTTTTGTTGCATCGCGATATATTTTATTTGGTTAGAATGTTTTCCACTAAAAATCCTGCCTAATTATGTGATGCCTTTTCTTTCCAGAAGCAAGTGAATCAAAATGATGTCGCTTGCAGGTACATACAACTTTTTGTTCACTAAATTAACTTTTGCAATTTGCCTTGAAATGATTTATCATCAAATCAACTTTATTTAATATCTGTGTTATAATAGAGTATGAGCTTATAGAATCTCAAGTTATGTTGACTGCATATAGACATAGCTCTATCAGGTTATATAAGCCTATATGTGCAAGTTTACTATGGAAACATGCTCCTGCATTTACACCAGTGACTGTAATACTCATTAAGTTAATTACTACACCTTTTGTATATTGCAATCAAATGATACTCGACATATTTCTGAATCCTTGCTGCCATGTTATTGATTTTGGTGAAACCCAACTATTGTTTTATGAAGCACTCCATAATTTTCCATGAGTATTTTTGCCCTATCGTGACGCTATGTTGTAACGTCCCGGTCTGAAATTAAAATAAGATATCCATTTTATAATGGATAACTAGAGTTAAAAAGTTATTCTGGGTATTTTATTAAATTTAATTCAATAAATTGAATTTTTGGATTTATTTAATAATAAAAGAAGAATATTAATCTTCTTGGCATGCCCATCATTTGAGTATTTGATTGCACATATATACTTATGCATGTACATACTTTTGTATGTTAATATCCTGGAGTATATGTATTCATATGCGGGACAACTACACTTTTGTTACTACTAGTATTAGATATTATTGAACAGGAGTCACACGTTACAGTGAATGCTGCCGACTTCATGATAATAACATCGCATAAAAATTAAATTTAAACTATTTGTTGCTTATAACGCAAGTAATTTTAATCGACTACATAGCTATTTATGTAGTCTAATTTCAATTCTCCTATTTACGTAGTCTAATTTCAATTACAATATGAGATGCCCATCTTTACTAATTATTCCTTTTACTTTGCTATATAGGTACACAAAACATTCCTTTACTACACGGAAGATTGCCAGCTAAAGTTGTTAAAGGTATTTTTTTATGCATTTGAATGTGTATGTTATTATAAAGTATATTTTGTTATATATGATATAAATCCGATCTTGTTTTGATCATGTAAATGTATGCCGATCTTGTTTTGATCTTATTTTCTTAAAGGTATGTTTTTATGTATATGATATGTATGCATGTATAGTTATAATTGCTAATTGTTGAATTTCTTTTTCATAGGTAATTACCCATTTATGGTGTATACAAATGGCAACATGTTGTTGTATATTAGCGCTTTGAAGTTCTTTTGAAGTAACAACTTCTTTGGTTTGTACATTTAATCATCATGTGTAGTACGATCTTTTTATCATTTGTATTATTTATACTTCTAATGTAATCTTCATTAAATATTACGATATGTTATGCATCATTCTATGTGAATGTTGAGCGGTTAGTTATTTTTCGTCTAATGTAATATATATGATTGTGTGAAATGATACATTGTGTTTATGTAAATTTATCGATTGTAATGTGATAATGGATATATACGTATTGCAAAAATGATTTTTAAAGCGCTGTTAAGAACACCATTAATAAGATTTTTTATAGCATGTAAAAAACGCTATAAAAAACATGTTTTTTTATAAAAAACATGTTTTTTATAGCGTTTCTTCTGTTGCAATAATAGGTCATTAATTTATTACAATACGTTGATTTACAGCGTTTATAAAAACGTTGTAAAAGCCTTTTATAGCATATTAAGAACGCCATTAATAAGATTTTTTATAGCATGTAAAAAAACGCTATAAAAATACATGTTTTTTATAGCGTTTCTTCTATTGTAATAATAGGTCACTGATTTATTACAACATGTTGATATACATCGTTTATAAAAACGCTGTAAAAGCCTTTTATAGCGTTTTTTAAACGCTATTAAATGGTAATTTTTGTTGTAGTGATTGATCCTTTTTCATTAGTATATATGGTCATTTAAGTTGTATGATGCTGTCATCTTGATCTTAGGCAAAGTACATCACATAAGACAAGAGTTGCTTTAGTTTCCTGTTTAATCAAGCTATAGCTAATGGTATTCTACTGAATGCTAAAGAGGACGAACAGATGTACACAACCGGAAGACCAAATGGAAACACAAATCAGTCCACTTGTTAAGAGCAAGATTACATAAATTCAAATGCAATGTCAAAGAATCAACAACCATCGACTTCAAGACGTATTCTACTACATCGCATACCATACTATTTCTCAATCTTGAAGCTACCAAATTAAAATTTGAACAGTTTTCAATTTGCTCTTTTATATAGGGTTGATCAATGAAAAGGGTCTATCAATAGATTTTATCAACTAAAAAACTTACAAAAATTAAAAGATTAGGGCTAGTAATTACTGTTAGAAATGAATGAATGAGAAAGTGGGGAAGAGGAAGAATTAGAGTGTGTATTGAAACAAAGTCCCACATCATGGGATATTTGTTTCAATATCACTTTATATATCACAACCCATTATACTTAATCAAAAGAAAAGAAGAAGAAGACATGAAGACTTGTGGCGATGTAGGCTTTGGGCCTTCATATTAAATTTCCTTCATATTAAATTTAAAATGTCTCGTGATTAGATCCCGATGCAATCAAAGTGGAGGTTGCAAATATCTGGAAAAATTCAGACTTTATGTGTAAAAACTACATTCTCAACGGTCTGGATAATAGCCTCTACAATGGTTGATTCAAAATGCAACCTTGTTGGTAATTCAAAGGAATTGTTTGTAGACACAGGTGCCACTCGACACATATGTGCTAATAAGTGGATGTTTACAACCTATAAAACTGCATCTGATGATGAACAACTTTTCATGGGCAATTCATCTGCATCAAAGGTCGAAGGCAAGGGAAAAGTTGTGCTGAAATTAACTTCTGGAAAAGCGCTTACTGTGAGTGATGTTCTTCATGTTCTAGAAATCCGCAAGAATTTGATATCAGGGTCCTTGCTTAGCAAGCATGGTTTCAAATTAACCTTTGTATCCGATAAGTTTGTAATATCAAAGAATGGAGTGTATGTAGGAAGAGGATATGTATGTGATGGTTTATTCAAGGCAAATGTAACAACTATTGTACCAAACATTGATATGAATAAAAGTGAATCTTCTGCTTATATTGTTGACTCTTCTAACATATGGCATTCTAGATTAGGGCATGTTAATTTTGATACACTGCGAAAAATGATAATCTAGAATGTTACCAAAATGTAACATAGACTCCAACTATAAATGTCAAATTTGTGCAGAAGCAAAATTGACAAGAACCTCGTTTCATCATGTTGAACGAGAAACTGAACCTCTAGACCTTATACACACTGATGTATGTGATTTGAAAATGTGTCAAACTAGAGGAGGTAAAAGATATTTCATTACGTTTATTGATGATTGTACTAGATACTGCTATGTGTATCTCCTTAGAAGTAAGGATGAAGCATTCGATATGTTTAAACAGTATAAAGCAGAAGTTGAGAATCAACTCAACAGGAAAATTAAAGCTTTAAGAAGTGATAGAGGAGGAGAATATGAATTTCCTTTTGAGGAATTCTGCGCTGAGCACGGTATTATACACCAAACTACAGCACCATATTTACCTCAATCCAACGGTATAGCCGAACGGAAAAATAGAACTCTTAAAGAAATGATGAATGCTTTATTAATCAGTTCTGGCTTACCAGATAACTTTTGGGGAGAAGCTGTTCTTTCGGCAAACCATATTTTAAATAAAATACCATGAAAGAAAACATCAAAGTCTCCTCATGAACTTTGGAAAAATAGACCGGCATCTTACAAATACTTAAAAGTGTGGGGGTGTCTTGCCAAAGTAGAGATACCGAAACCAAAAAAGGTCAAAATTGGACCAAAAACAATCGATTGTGTATTCATTGGATATGCACAAAACAGTGCTGCTTATCGATTTCTAGTACACAAATCTGAAATTGACGATATTCATGAAAATACCATCATCGAATCGAGAAATGCAAGATTTTTCGAACATATATTCCCCTTAAAACAGGGTATTGATAATGATACTCAAAAGAGACCAAGAGAACATGAATTTACCGATTCTCTTGAGATTACTGAACAAAATAAACTTCGGCAAACTAGTGTTGATCAACAAGTGGAGGAACCAAGAAGGAGCAAGAGGTCAAGGACCTCTAGGAACTTTGGACCAGACTTTTATACATTTATGTTAGAAGATGATCCATTGACATACAAACAAGCTATGTCCTCCAGCGATGCCCCTTACTGGAAAGAGGCTATTAACAATGAGATAGAATCCATTATGGCTAACCATACCTGGGAGTTGGTTGATTTACCTCAAGGATGCAAGACCTTAGGTAATAAATGGATATTTAAAAAGAAATTGAAACCTGATGGTTCAATAGACAAGTACAAAGCTCGTCTTGTAGTCCAAGGATTCAGACAAAAGGAAGAACTGGACTATTTTGATACATATTCACCAGTGACAAGGATAACATCAATTAGGATGCTAATTGCAATTGCATCCATACTTGATTTAGAAATACATCAAATGGATGTAAAAACTGCATTTTTAAATGGTGACCTAGAGGAAGAAATATATATGAAGCAACCTAAAGGGTTTCTGAGCTATGGAAAGGAAAATAAAGTATGCAAATTAGTAAAGTCGCTTTATGGCCTTAAACAAGATCCAAAACAATTGCATGAGAAATTTGATGAAACTATGTTATCAAATGGATTCACAATAAATGAATCAGATAAATATGTCTACATGAAACACGCACATTTAGGATATGTCATTGTTTGTATTTATGTTGATGACCTGTTGATCCTAGGAAATAACAAGGCCATAATAACCTCTACAAAGAATATGTTATCCTCTAGATTCGATATGAAAGACCTAGGACTGGCTGATGTGATATTGGGTGTCAAAATTTTGAGAACACCACAGGGATATGCATTATCCCAATCAAATTACATCGGTAAGATACTTGAAAAATTCAAGCAATATAATATAACTATTGCAAAATCACACGTGGATATGAACCAAAATTGGGTAAAGAACACTGGTGATGGTATCTACCAGCTTGAATACTCTCGTATACTAGGAAGTATCATGTACGTTATGAACTGCACTAAGCTAAATATCGCATACGCTGTAAGTAAGCTGAGTAGATTTACCAGTAATCCTCGTAAACATCACTGGAAAGCGATAATCAGAGTTCTAGGATACCTAAAGTATACACAGAACTATGGTCTACACTATACAAACTACCCTTCAACAGTGGAAGGATACGGTGATGCCAATTGGATAACTGGATCACAAGATACAAAGTCTACAAGTGGATATGTGTTCATTAGGAAATGGAGCAATATCATGGAAATCATCCAAACAGATTTGTATAGCTAGATCTACAATGCAATCGGAATTTATTGCACTAGATAAGACCGCAGAAGAAGCAGACTGGCTTCGAAGGAAAATATTCCAAATTGGAGCAAACCCGTGCCTCCAATATGTATACATTGTGATAGTCAATCAGCGATTGGAAGAGCTAATAGTACACTATACAATGGTAAATCTAGGCACATTCATCGTAGACATAAGACAATAAGACAACTTCTCTCTAATGGAGTTATCACTATAGACTACATAAGGTCTAAGGATAACATAGCGGATCCACTAACAAAAGGCTTGCCAAGAGAGAAAGTTCAAACCTTATCGATGGGAATGGGGTTAAGGCCGATAGACTAAAAGTTTTTCTAAAATGGAAACCCCACCTAGTTGATTGGAGATCCCAAGATCTAGGTTCAAAGGGACAACTAAGTTCAAGAGAAACTTGATAGCACTGTTACACACAAACCATTCCTATGATAAGTCAGTGCATTATTTGCTGGAAAATAGAATCAGTATTAGTACTTCTAATGATGTCTGTACTTGAGGAATTACGAATAATCCTTACAGAATCACCTACGTAAGTGCGAAGGCGCCGCTTCAAAGAGAATTATAGGCCTAATTCTCTAAGCACTTATGAGACCAGGCAGGTGTTCAAGGAAAAAATGAACATAAACAGAGAACGAAGATTATAAGAAACATTTGTCGTGTGTTATCTATTGTAGAATTACATAAAAGGTTTACAGTTCAAGGACATTCTATGTCTACTGATTCACGTGTAACTCAAATAGGTAAACACTAGGAAAGTTCAAGGCCCCTGTGCTACTTTAACCGATACGATAAATGGTTCGTGAAACTAAGAACAACTGCTCATTCATGTGGGGGATTGTTAGAAATGAATGAATGAGAAAGTGGGGAAGAGGAAGAATTAGAGTGTGTATTGAAACAAAGTCCCACATCATGGGATATTTGTTTCAATATCACTTTATATATCACAACCCATTATATTTAATCAAAAGAAAAGAAGAAGGAGACATGAAGACTTGTGGCAATGTAGGCTTTGGGCCTTCATATTAAATTTAAAATGTCAAAGATTGGGCCTTGGGCCTTGGGGCTCTTGGGGTCTCGTGATTAGATGGGCCTCCGTCTGCCTCTTGGGCCTGCTGCGCTAAAAACGGCTAATTTTGGACTTCAAAATTAGACCGTTGCACCTGTACGCGCGCGCCTGTCGGTTAAAGGGTCGCAACCTTTCCAGCAGTCACGACCGCTCCGAATAGGCACCTCCTCCAGCCTATATATAGGGGCCCGCAGAACGAGATCAAATATACAGAAACAGTTTTCTTCTTCTTCCTGCTCCTCTTCCCGCTTCACTGCTCTCAGATCTATAATTACTTCTGTCCGTCGTCGCTCCGTCTGCCCGCACAGCAATCGGAGCCGGTATCCTGGGAGACAAATTGCTCATATCCTTTGATGCGTATAAGGGGGCAATATTGTTTCAAGGAAACAGATATTATCTGGACTCGGACATTTAGTAATGCTTTTCTGCTGTTACAAAACTTATAAAGGGATAAGTAACGTTATTGAAGTTACTATCGGATTCGTTACACTTTTGTGTACTTACGGATTAACAATTACTTACTTGATTCCGGGTTTCTACCCACCTGTAACATGATTGTGAGCTTTTCTTATGGAATAGAGGCAAACTGAATAGCCACGTAGTCAAGCAGAGAAGGGATTGTTTAGCGTCTTCGAAAGTGGCAGGGAGGTAGTGTTTGAGGATGAGATGGTACCCGACAGAGAGGACGACCTAGAGGACGACGGCGGGGAGGGTGGCGGCATGGTGGGAGATCGCCAAATCGAAGGAGGTAGCAGGCCAATAAGAATGCCCACGAAATTGTGTCCAAGAAAATAAGACTGAGGATTGGGGGAGTTAATTTGAGGAAGAGGGAACGGAAAAATAATTTAGGAAACGGGGGCCACGAAAATGAGTAAGAGGGAACGAAAAAATAATTTAGGAAATTGCGTCCACGAAAATGAGTAGAGGGAATGGAAAAATAATTTGGGGAAATGGTAGAAAATAAGAGTCCCCTCATTCGATGCGTTATGCTCCCATCCCAATTAAAACAACTCAAGGGAAACAATAACACGAAGGAATAAAACGTTATTTATTGCTGTTATAAAAGGTAACTTTTCTTGTTGTGGGGCACCAACTTAAAGTCCATGTATTAAATATTATATAGACCTTTAATAAATCATGAATAACATACATACACAAAAATATTTATGACGTTGCAATAAATTTAACACTTACCCACTCACTTTAAGTGCTAATGTCACTGTGAGATGCTTGATTTCAAATCGTCCTTAATCTTCCCCTTAACATTCAAAATTGTAATAAATGCATTATCAAACACGTTTTTATCAATATGCATCATGTCAATACTATGACCGAAATATGATATTTTTTCAGTAAGATAACTCCCAAAATATACTTGGTTTGCACCAATTATGGATCATCGGTTTACTTGAGATTTTAATTTGTACTCCAGTTTCATGTATCTTTGGATATTCCTTTACAAAATCATATATTTCTGCGCTTGATCAAATCAATGGTGGTTGTCTAGTCTCTTCTCCATTAGCTATAAAATTCTTTTATCTCTTCTAAAAGTATGATCTCCAATAAAATAATTAATATTTTACTTCGATATTTTTAATTTATTAAGGCAAATTTTCATGGTGACGGAGGGCAAGGTGGTGGAGAAGCAGTCGTCGTACACATACTGGGTTAGATCATCGACTAAGGATGCTGCCCCGCTTCTGGTACCCAAAAGGCTAACAGCTGAGGATATTTCGAGAGAGAAGTTGAAGAGTAATAGCTCGGTTGGATCTGTTTGGAATCAGGCTGGAACATGGGAAGAAAAGAATCTCAACTCATGGGCATGTAATCGAATAAAGGAACTCCTTACCTCTATGGATACATTGAAATTCTCAAGTGGTAATGCAAACATCGATGAAGTTTCCAAATGTTCTGGAGATGCTTTCTTGGTCACAGTGAGGAATAAAAAGAGAGTTCGCTATAACTACGAGTTGACTTTGAAATTCAAAGGTGAATGGATGATCAGAGATAGCAAAAAGAAGGTTAAGGTACATTTGGATATTCCTGAGTTTTCATTTGGTGAGCTTGATGATTTAGAGATTAAATCAAGGTTGAGTGATGAAAAAGATCTTGTGACAACCCGGAATTTCTGAATATTTGAAATTGAAATATTTAATTAATTTTAAATATTTAAAAGTTAATTTTTAACTTGAATTCAAATATCACTATTTATTTGATAATTAAATTATTGAATTAAATAATTTGAAGTGGGGTAAAATGTTGAAACGGGAGTTTTAAGCCTGTTAAAAATAATTTGAAAGCTTGTAAAATTTATATTGATAGCGCAGAAGATAATAAAAGTTTTTAAATTGAAATTGGATGTAATTCGTTCGGTTTTAAAAACATATCGTTTAAAATTGATATTTGAAAAGCTTTCCGAGGTACAGTTTCGGAATTCGACGAAACCGGTTCCATTAGATCTGTAATAGTGTATTATTATCGGATTTCAAATTTCAGGGTATTTGGAGTTATTGTTTGATCGTACTGGATAGAAATGCGCTGAAATTTGTATCGAAAATTCAATATAATAATTGGGACCAAAAATCTATCCTCTCTAAATGATCGAATCAGGACTCAAAACCTTTTCCACTGCGTTCGAAATAGGGGTATAACATTATAAACGCCTAACAGCATGCCTCCGTTGGGGTTCAAAATTTCAAGATATGCATAACGAGACATTTTGAAAGTTTTATAATATAATAAAAATTGAAAGTCAACTAGTCAAATATATTTTTATAAATGGGCATTCGTACTCAAGAAGCCATCCCCAATTTATATTACATCTTCGTCTCCCTCTCTAATCTTCATACCGCAATCAAATTCACAAATCAAGTCCGAGAAAATAATAATAATAAAATAAAATAAAGAATGGCGGACCGAGTTTGATTCGCGAGTATCGCCGAGGGTTGCCGAGTGCTGCAGTTCATAGTTAAGAGGGATAGAATTGAAATCAATTTCAATTTGATTCGCGGGTGTTGCCGAATCGCGTTCGACTTCGACAGGGCGAGATGGGTTTTTGTGGTTGTTTAGGATTGCGCTAATAAGCTTCCAAGCACCACCACCTGGAAGTGGAATTTGTGACTGGGTCACGATTGAAGTCGATGGAAGGAGGGTGGGTGTTTGATTTCCTGAAGCAACGGGTCTGGGTGGTAGTCTGACGTCTTCGGGTAGGCTGGGTATAGATCTGGGTAGACGAGACAAAGCATGACGATGTTTCCTGGGATGGTGGTGTATAATAGTGATGCAGCAGTCAAGGCCGAAGGCTAATTCTTTGGTTTAAGGGGTGAGCTGCGTCATTGGTGGAGGTTCGCGAGTGGTTGTGGTCAGCGTGAGGAGTTGGGTGATTGTGCAACTTGTTTGGTAAGGTTATCTGCAGTTTTGGTTTTTAATTTATATATATATATATATATATATATATATATATATATATTGATTAGAATAAATAGAGTATATACATCAGCTTGATGTTTAAATGTACAGTGGATATTAGTATATACATATGATTTGGAAAATATAAGAATTTATATGAATTAGTTTTTAAATCTATATAGAATTTTTATTTAGGTATATATATGCAGTAAAGGAAAATGTTTAAACAGAAATTTTCTTATAGCTTTTGGAAATATAGGGATTTATATAAAAACATGATTTTTAATTAATATAGATTATTTTTATAAGTATAAGTGTTTTCAAAAATAAAAATAAAAATTAAACATGCATGTACACATTTTATTTTACTAGCTTGTTTTAATAATATATTATAAGTAATTAACTTGTTTAATAAACTTAATTTGTAATTTTAGTAACTAAAAATAATTTATAAAATGTAAAAAAAATTAGTTTAAAATTGAATTATTTGTGTAAAATTAAATATTTTGATTAAAATTTGATTATCAGTTTGAATAAAATTGCTAGTTAATTAAATAATTTAATGGTAAGTGATTATTCAATTAGTTCAAATATTACTAAATCATCTAATGTTTATTCAAGGTCTAAATCATAGAGAAATCAAGCCGGAATGGAAATTGGGTTGCAAATAAAATCAAAGGTGAATTAATCTCACTCATCTGGGTTTTAATTTAAATTTAAATGGTTAAATTTAAATAATTGGTTGAATGATTGAATTGATTTGATGTGCTATATTATATATAGTAATATATAGTATATATTGGAGTGATTGATTTCCCACATTATATAGCGGATGAGACCCTATGCGCCGCATAATAGCGGATGATATTATATTAATCCCATATACCGCGATATTCCACCTCGAAGTAGAATTGGTATTGTGCTAACGTCTGTGAATGTAGGGAAACAGGTTGGAGGGATCCAACTGGATTCCTCAAAATTATTTAGATTGTTTAATATTCTGTGTTATGATATTTGATATTCTGTTATGATAATTGGAATATTGAATGCTATGGTTCGTTTGGATATATTTTTGGTACACTGAGTTATCAAAATATATAGAATTGGATTTTTGAAAAGAAAATAAAGGAATGAATTTTTAAGTAAAATAATCACAGAGGATTTGAATAAATTTAAGAATTAACTGAAGAAGAATAAAAGTGATTTTAAAATTCTAATAAATAAATTCCGAGTATGGAAAAAGGGGATTTTGAATAAAAAGAAAAAATATGAATTGTAAAACTTAAGTGATATTATTTAAAAGAATAAAGAATTTACTTTAAAATCCAAGGTTTAAATTTATTTAAAAGGATAAAGAAGGAATTTGGAAAATCTGAAATTGATGTTTTCAGTTAAAAGATTTTAAATCATAATTAAGAAATAAAATCTGAAGTCTATGGGTTTTGAAATAAAATTAAGTAAGAAAAGGAATTTATTTCAAAATGGGAGTAACTTGGAAATCAATTTGAAAATTGATTAAGTGTTTGAAACCGAGATTTTAAAGGGAGATTATGACTATGAAATTTTTATAACTGGGTTTACAAAAGTGAAGTATATATTAGTAGATATTTGGAAGAATAAATTCACGGTGGGAATTTATTAAAGGAATGGGTAAATTTGTTTAAAAATAAATAATGATTTATTTTTAAAGAATGTGGAAGAGAAGTGTGTGTCCATGGATAGCCAAGTACGCTTTTGAAGCAAATTTTTATGTATAATTTAAAAGTGTTAAAAGCTTGTTTTAGAGAGTCTCTTATTTTCAAATGTTTAAATTTAAAGTAAGTATTTTTCAAATTTATCTTAGTAGTAATTATTTAAAGGTGACTTGGTATTTTGTTTTAAAAAGAGAAAATTTAGTTTTATATTTTATAGAGTAGCTTTATTTTAAATATTCTTAAAGTATATATTTTAATAAATTATTAATGTAGTTTTTAATTTAAATATTTAAAGGATATTTTATAATAAAAAATTTTAAATTATTCTAAAAATCTAAAGTTTTTGTACTTGGTGTTTTTAGTGGAAATAAATATTTGAGAATTTATTACGTGAGAGGAAGATGGTTTGAAATTGTTTTCAAAAAGTTTTGAAAAGTGGAAATATATCATGCGAATATATTTTGAGAATAATAAATAATTTGGAGAAATTATTTATGTTTGTGAATGTTAATTGATAGTTAAATAACCGACTATCAATATTGGCCAATGCGCTGATCGTTTCGAAGAGACCGGGATTGGGATTAAATTCTCGAAAACTACTTCGATCTGGTTTGTACGTTTTCGTGAGAAAGACGAGTTTGGATTCAAAGATGGAGCGGTGAAGTTTAAGGGCTAGTCGCTACTAATCCTGAGGGTTTCCAAAATGGATGTAGTAGGAGTAGTGCCTTCGGTTCCGTTCGAACCCGGGACGGACTTGTATGGATGAATGCTTTCAGAACATCATCAGGTGGGCGATGAGCATTCTAAGTGATATGTTCTAAAAGGTAACGCTTAGCCTCGAGCCTCATTAGCCGGGAATGACTGAAAATCAGGGGATATGCAGCAAGGCTAAGTGGGTAGCACCCGTTAGGGTGAGGTCATCCCTGTCTAGATGTCCCTTTTATTCGGCTTAGTGGTGCGGTTGCTGATCCCAACCGTGGGGTGATCTTACTCGGGATTATCCAATATGGGGTAGTCCAGGTCTTGTGTTGCAGGGGATTGGGAGTAATCCTCGGTACGGTGATCTAGGCCACGTACTGTGACAGGTGGCACCCCAGTGCCTAGTCATTAGTTGGAAATCCATTCTCCATACGCGCATGTACGGTTTTGATTGTGCCCAACTATTGCTGAAACGTGAGATGCATGCATTTTAGCTAGATTCTATTTTACTTTCTATAGACACTATTATAATATCAGATGGATTTAATAAAAAGTGTTTTGGCTATCGTAAGGTAAAAACCCGACATGTTTATTTGTGGCGTGGTCTTACGAGATGCTTTTGATTTCAAAGGATTTTGAAACTTTAATAATCAAATTGAGTGTGATTTTCTTACGCTGGTATTCCAGACTGACTCGGGGGTTATTTAAGTATAATGCTCGGGTCAGACCGAGTATTATAGAATACAGGATATGTTGCTATGGAGCTCAGAAGACGAGCTGGATGGCGATACGTACTTTCGTACTTGATTTTTTTACTCTGTTGTGTATTCAGTTTTGAGGACAAATTTATATTACTGTCCAGTTGTATGTTATTGATGTTGTTGAACTCTAATGATGTATTCTGGTGATGTATGTATAAAGCAGATATAGTTATCTTTTGTGTAATGATCTGTTATTGTCTATTATATTTTATTCCGCTGCGATGGTTAGATTCTGATGTTGTTTTCTATTTTCTTCTTCTACCTCTTCTTCTTTAACCCAAATGGTTCGTATTTCCGTTCATTTTGAGTTGAGTGATGGAGAATAGTGTCGACTCAAGGGGTACGGAACTGCGGGTCGTTTCAGATCTTACACCAGAGGAGAAAGCTCAAATCAGGAAAGATTTGCAGTCATTTTTGGTTCCCATTCGCAACAAACTGATCGAATTTGAGCAAGAGGTCAAGGATAGATAGAGGAGTCGGTCATTCATGCATATGTATTTTGAGTTGTACCACTACGAATTCAAATCAATCTACTGCCGTTTATAAGGACATTGTAATTGGCATAGTAAAGTGTTGTGGCCCATAATTTGTATTAATTTAATGTCGAGAACGGTTTTATTTGTTATTTCAAAAAAAAGTATGATTAGCATGGAGAAAACACTGATGACAATCAAACCATGAAATTTTCTTTCCATGCGGTGATGAAAATGCTTATGTTTCTTTCATGCAATAAGGATAAGCTAGATGACTCGTTGTACTCTAAAACTAAAGCATTAAAAAGCAAAAAAATACCAATAGTCAATAACAAAGAAGTAAACATACGAAAATTATCTTTTCTAAATGTCATTTGTTTCAACTCCTTCGTGCCAGTGTTTTCAACTCTTCATTCAATAGTTATAAATAAATATTGATTCCTTTTATTGGATCATTAGGGCCAGGGATGACATTGGTGAGAAATATATATATGAAGTTTTCATACACATCTACAGAGGTAAATTATAAGATGTAACAATAACAGTCCAAGATAAATATTTAGAACCAAATTGAGAGAATGATGAAAATCCATCCGTATACAAACTAAGTCTAACATTACGGCTCTTTGTTGCAAAAGAGGGATAAGTCTTTTGAAATGTTTTCATGCTTCTCCATCGGTTAGGCGTGTTAAGCTACATTTTTCCTGTGTTTCCACATTGTACCATCTCATTTGAGGCACGTTACAGAAGATGAATCTAACCTTGGAAGTTTAGGAGTAAAAGGTAAGTAGTGCATTATCTTGTTGTATGTAACTTCTTTTTCCTTCTTTTTTCTCGATTTGTATCTTTCCTCGTTACATATTCTACACTTTCTAAAATTGATGTCTTCTTTTCAAAATAATATGCAACTATTTAAGCATGTATCTATCTTTTGGTACAACAAACCGAAAGCAGACATAAGTATTTTCACTCCATAATGATTTTTGCACATAAAATTATCGGGTGGGATATATCGTTTGCAGCTTATACAACCGTTGTAAATTCGGTTTCTGTGAAGTTGAATTTAGATTTCATAGCAATGTATTATGCAGTTACTAATAATTGGATGTCCCATTCACAACCATACTAAAGGGATTTCGTAGCAGCATCTAACGAATCATAGCTTTTTTTGCTCTGATATTTTATTCTTCTTCGACATTTATGCAGTCATCATCAACTTCAACCATAGAGAATACTGATCGTGCTTCACCTTCAATCATATCTTTTATGGGATTCACCATAACATTGTCATTTCCTACCTCCTTCCGTGGGACTACAAGATTAGTTGCAGCAAGTTCTCTATGACAATCCCACATAAAATAATCCGACATAAAATCGTTTAGACATTAATGAAATTTAACCATATCCGATTTCAAATGCTTAAAATGTTTGTAGTTACTACATGATCAATGAATTTATTCATCGTTCCCAATTATTACTTAAAGTGAATTCAATAAATAAGTGTACACCATTATAAAAATGTTGCTTTATTGAGCCTCTCATTCCCTTTTGTTGATACATCCAACTCCTTCGATTAACAAAATAATTGACCATTTTTTCCTATTTCAAAAATATGATAGAAATTCATAAATTTATTGATCACTATATGGATTGACATTTTATTTTTCAATTCATATATAAATTTTAATGTTTAATTAATTATATAATATGTTATCATTATACACTAATTTGTTTATATTTTAATGTTTTATTAAATATATTAATATATTACTCTTTTAACTTTATTTATAAAATCTTATATATTTTCAATTTTAACCAATTATGAATATATTATTATAATTTCACTTTATTATTTTCTACTTTGATGGTCAGTCATCCTGCTTTCCATTACAAACAAAATAATTACATTTCATAAATCATTTCATTTTAAACGATTCAACATAATTTCGATGGCACTCACCCTTTGTTCCTTGCATCGTCCATAAGTGTATGTATACGGGGAATAAAAAGTAAGTGTTGTCAAAATTTTATGAACCATTTAAGATGAAATTATTTACAAAATACAATTACTTTATTATGTTTGTAACTTGGCCCATACAGAGACAAATCTTATAAATATTATATGAGATGAATATTGATGTCTATTTTATAGCAAAAACGAACATCTATATAATAATCATATATAATATTTGTCAGACGAGGCCAAAAACTCTCTAAGGGATTTCAAAAAATAAAACACATTATAAAGTAATTTGTTTATATTACCATTATACGTTTTAATGTTTTACTAAATATATAAAATATTAGCATTATACGCTAATTTTGTTTATATTTTAGTGTTTTATTAATTATATAATATATTATTCTTTTTACCTTTTTTTCTAAAATCTTATAAATTTTCTATTTTAACAAATTACGAATATAACATAATATTTTAAAAAAATAAAGTACATTATATACTAATTTTTTATATATTATCATTATACACACTAATTCATTATTAAAATTAGCAATAATTGAAAAGTAAATAAAACTTATTTTTTCAACGTTTAGCTAAGAATAATTTGAATTTATAAACTAATTTATTTATTTTACCACATTCCACACATATGTACATAACGAAGGGCATAAACTAACTAAGGATTATGTAAATAAATTATTATTTTTGACTTTTTAGCTAACACATACATTAATTAATACTAAATTATATTACACTAATAAGTACATACACTAATCAACCCAGATTAGTCCTTATTATGCTTTAATTTTTGGATTTAAACACTAATAATAGTAATTAATGTATCTCAATTATCAATATACAATTATAAGCAATTAATGAGATATGATCAACAGGTACAACCATAAATTAACATTGATTTACCATAATTTGGATTAATTAGTTTATGGGGAGAAAATACTTGATTTTTGTTGAATTAAAGGCGTAGATGGTTGGAGATTGGAAGTTGGTTAAGATTCTGATGGATGGGGACTGGGTGTAGTGGGCAGTCATGGATGTGGTTGAATTTCGGGGAGAATTTGGGTTTTATGCTAGGAAGGAGATAATGAAGCTGTTTTGACCGTGGCTGCTGTATAATCAAGGTTTTCCGATGGCTTTCGACGGTTGTCGACAGCTATTATTAAAGACAGTTTTCAATGGCTTCTGACGGTAAATCTACACATTTAATTAAGTTTACTCTTTTTAAAATAAATTTAATGTAAATTAGTTTGCTAGAAACAGTTAGTTTGTTATAAAAATTGAATAGTTTATATTAGTTAACAACGAATATGAAATAATGATTGCAACCTCTTATTGGCTTTTACAAATTAATTTAATTTTTTTAACTATAAATACACATTGGTTAAAAAATATATTTAAATTCATAAAACAATTACATATCTTAAATTTCATCGAAGTTGTATAATTGGCGGACTAAAAGTTGCATAAAATGATTAGTTTATTTGATTTTCAATAAAGTTAAATATCAAATATATTTATATAACAAAAGATTATCGACAATATTAATTTAGTTAATCACAAATCATCATAAATTTGAATAATTGAATAAAACTATCTTTTTTGAATTTTAGAATTTTTTTATCATTCATTGCACTTAATTTGAAGGTTTTAAACTTGGATTTATGACTTTATTTTACAATATGGAAAAAATGGTTTTTTGGTTAGACAAATTCTACACAAACCTACTAAATATTCCTAGAAAAGAAGACAAATTCTAACCAAAACCTTGTGGTGTTATTTTGCCTACTTAAAGAATAAAGTTTTCAGCCATGCCTCTCTTACAACTCATGCTATCTTTCTACCGTAACAAAACTAGACTAAATCTTTCCGTAGGCGAAGCCCTTAATTCTCAAAAATGCACTTTTAATGTGTATTTTTGAGATTCTTTTGGATTTCATTTTGGATTCTTCTATTTATGCTAAGTCAAGTAACAGTGGATGCAATTTTGTTGTTTTTGATTTTAGTCTGAATGCGAAAGGCTATTAATGATTGCAAGGTTGATGAACGAGGAGAGTTGAAGAAAGAAAAATGGAATACAATTTGTTGATGAAAACGAGAATAAAAAACAAACGAAGAGGAGATCATATAAGAATATGCCCATGGAAACGAATAACAAATGCAAGCAAAAGATAATAGGAAATATTGACGTAGAATAGATAAAATGGGTGTTCTACCTCTAGTTGCTCAAAGAACCACTAGCTCGGTACCCGCAACTTGATTGGGGAATGGAATGTAGGGTCCCCGCTTTAAATACATTTAAAAATAAAAATAAATAAAATGAGCCAATCACATTCAATGGTCGATTTACTTGCGACCATTGATAGTTTTTACCAAGATAAAGCAATAGTCCATAATCATTTTAAAAAATTAAAAGGGTATTTTTAAGGGTCCAACAGAACTTACCTTTTCTAATTAATTTTAAAGTAAGTTTTTCTAATGGCTTTGTATCAAAAGTTGCCAAAAAACGTGAATTATGAAAAATCCGAGGGTAAGCATAAATACATAAATATGGTTATTGTTTGTACCATAATTAGGCACAACACTCATCGGATATGATTGAAGAGATTAGAATGAAGAAATTAAATGAAAAACAAGGCTAATCTAATAGTCACACCAAGAAAAGTAAGCGTAAATAGAAAAAACAAGAATTTATAATGGTTCGGCATTATAGCCTATGTCCACTTTGAAGAGTTTGCTGCTTATTGATGATTCTCAATTGAGTTATAACATACAAATCACTGACACTCAAGTTACAATGGTACTTCAATAGAGTAACATCGTAGAAGTTCCAAAAGTCCTTTTTCAGTAGGCACAGGGGTGTAATTTATAGGAGTAGATCTAAAAATATCCGCACCTAAACTTAGAATACCTCTTCTTATGCGTAGGTTGGCCCACTAGATCGATGTGAGGTTGCTTAGGATCGATCCCTATTGTCTTCGTATCGATCAAGAATGGCTCTGTTTGAGCTGTGATCGATCACAGTGGTTCTTCAGTTGATATGCAAGCTTCTGTGAAAATTTCAAAGCATTTGGACTTGTAGTTTGAGAGACATGATCGATCCAAGGTTGAGTTTGCGAGTAAGGCTGAAGGCTTCGTATCGATGCTTGCGTATCGATGGATTTCGTATCATTGACATGGCGCGAGAGTTCTGTTGAGATCTATGTTTCACGCCTAAAGACTATTTCTTTTGGCTCGACTATTTCATTTGTATCCATCCAATGTTATACTCTATATATTGATCCCTGCCTCCTTTTGTATTGATGCATTTCATGTGGTTTCGTATCAATGCCAAAGTCCTCTCTTTGTATCGATACCCGGCTCTTCTCTCATATCGATCAAGTGGGTGATCGATACAAAGTACGCCGATATTCCTTAATGGATACGAAATGGATGGATATGAGGTAAATGGATACAAAGTCGATGGATACGAAATGAACGTTTCATATGGATCTCGATCGATCCATAACTTGAGCATACGAACTCCGTTTGACTTGAAATTTGAAACATTGCCTTTCATAGCTTTGCTTGTCATACCATGCTAATTGTAGCTTGATCCAGACCCAAACCAAGTTTTCCTGTATCCATCATGGACCTGTAGATAACTAATCTCCAGGGTAGATTGTCTTCAGTCTCTACTCAAGTCATTAGTGCCACGACCTTGCCAAAAGACGGGATAACATTTGCCAGCCAAAATACGTCCTGTGTAAACATGACGTGCTTTGAAAAGCTATGATCTTTATTCTATAAAAGTTCTATCCGATTCGCTAAATAGTTGTTGTGTTTTCATCAAGAGATGCTACCTTCGATTAATTTCCAGTAGTATATATGTCGAGTTGTAGACCGCCAATGATTATGCAGTTTTTTGTTCTAACCGAAGTTCGAGTGCTAGCAATTTGTTGTTTATCGTTCTAGATTCACCGAGTAAGCATCTAATTCTTGTTAACTTTGAAAACTGAATGTTAATATAGCATACATGCACGTATGTTAACCGGACCCGTTCATGTTTGCACGTCAGGGGTCGTTTTCAAGTTCTTTTTTTTTAATTGAGTTTTGTATCGATCCTCTCGTGGATCGATGTGACATTTGAGCTGTAACAACGATTGATCATTGTTTTAACTCATTCTTTCATACCGATCTTCTCCTGGATCGATTTGGGATGTATGAAGACAAGCTTCATATCGATGGTTATAAATACGAGATGGATATGACTTTGGAGTGCTTCATTTTGATTGATACAAAAGATTGGTTCTTAAATCGCTGGATAAGAAAGTGATGTTTCGTAATGATGGAGTTGAATAGTCCATACATATCTAGGTAGTGATCTTCGCATCGATGGATATGAACTATTGGTCTTTGGATCGATCAACATCGATAGATATGAACTGCTGACTTCACCTTGATGGATACGAAATGCTGATCTCTAAACTGGCTCGCGTTGATGGATACGAAAGCCAACCTTTGTAAGGATGGATGTTGACCTTTTCTCTCAGTTTAGTGACTGGGATACAAAACGTCTTCCTTTGGATACAAAGCCATATAAATAGCTTTTGGACGTAGACATTTTTTCATTTGCTTTTGCTACCGCTTTTCGTATCGATCCAAAGAAAGAAAAATAATTGAAACCTGGTCTTCCAAAATAGCTAACTTTTAATCTGAATTCCATATTTCTCGAACTAGTTAATTGATTGACTAAAACTATTTTAAAATGATGAGATTCAAATCTTACACTACTTCATCCAAGGTGATGGCCAACTCCGGCGTTGTCGATGCCAGAATGGTGCCAGGGTTAGGTCAAAGATGTGCTTTAATGGCTGCTCGGAGGAGAAGGAGGAAGAGAGCACTAGAGGGAGACGATGGAGTCACTGACTTCTAATCTTTGTCAAATGCATATCGATGGCGAGGCAGATTGATCAAAGTACGTTGGAGATGGTAGAGGGCAGTCCTCCTAATCAATATGAAATGTCGTAGCTTATTGATCGTTCTAGGATGGAGCATTTCGTGTCGATGTAGAAGGATGGATATGAACCCTATTCACCTTGGATCGATATGAAGCGACTGATTCTTAGGGCGATTGATATGAATAAGTGATCGCTACGAAACGTATCAATACAACAGGTTTTTGATCAGTGCCTTGGATCGATACGAACACAGGCTTCAGGGGAATGATCCAACTTGAACCATGATGGATACAAACCAATTGTCTTTTGCATACTTGAACACTTAACTCTGGCGAGCTTTAGCCTTACATACTTGGACTTGATTGAAAAGCAGCATATCTGACTACCTTTCAAAGCTCGTCGATGGAACTGTAACTTGACAAACATATTCGGTTTTAACATAGATCGTTCTTTGAAGTCAGGATGGCACAGTTGTGACAGTCAGCGATGACAGTCGCTCTGGTCAAATCTCGAAGTCTTGTCGCTTTACCATTTTTAAACTTGTAGAAATTCAGAGTATTATGTAGCACTTCACTACACAACACAATCACTCACTTTACACCGGGGGGACCACGGTTTCTTGCCCTCTAATAATTGTTTTTACTAAGTTCAATAGTTATGGATCCCGAGAGCTCCGAGCAGCAGGAAGTTTAGAGTCCTCCACTTCCTAGAATAGAAATGCCAGACATCGCAACTGACATAACAAGTCCTGCTCCGGATGAACTTTCGGGTGCAGTGTTAGCTCTAAATCGGGAGGACTCGGTCCGTTTCAAGATTTCTGAAGATATGCTGTGTGATAATCCGAATTTTGGGCATCTGTTAATTTAAAATTAACAGATGAAGATTTAAAAATAAGATAAAGATTGAATTATAAATATCTAAATAAATATTTATATTAATAATTTTCCTAACTAAAGTATTAAAGTTTGATAATATTAGTTTAATAATAGTTATTTAGTTGGACAAATTTATCTTTCCAGAATTAATAAAAGTGATTTTCTAATCATAATATAATGTATATGTATGTATATACATTGAATTGGAAATTATATTTTTATTGATTTTCAAGATTTATTTAAAGTTGAATTCTATATTCAACACTAAAATAGTTTCTATAAGGTATAAAGTAAGATTTGATAAAGGTATATATATATTTGTATATAATTGGAAATGGGAAAATTGTATTGATTTGAATTTAATAAGTATTTGCAAACTTTAATAGATATACAATTTGTAATTTGAAATGTTAATTTGATTCAATGTTTTTTAAAATGATATTTGAAATTTAAATTTTTAATAACAAAGTTAATTTCTTATTTATTATAAACATATACTTTAAGCTTTTGGTTTTAAATAAGATTCAAATTAAAAAGTTCATTTGTTTTAATATTCTTTCATTTTAATTTTTAATATAAGATAAATTGTTTTAAATTTTTTGTATAAGGAGTATGACAAAATGATTTTGTACAAATATAGTTTGTTTATTCTATTTCTTTAAAAAGAATTCTTATTTATATTAATTTAGAATATATATATATATAGTTATTAGGAAATTAATTAATAAAAACTTTTATTTATATTTATAAATTTAATTTGTATGTAAATTACATATGTAAGTTAGTGATACCATTTAATCACATGTGTTAATAGGATAATAAAGGAAGATGACAAGTGTCATCTTTAATTTAAATTTTCATTTATTTTTAATAAAATTTAATTTCAGCTTATATAAACATATATTCTATATCCTCATTTCTTTTTTCCCCATCTTCATTCTAGAATCTAAAAAAAAACAAAGATGAAAACCTGTAACACAATTGTCTAACCAGCAAACAAATTCAAGGGTTTTCAGTTCAAAATCAAAGAGAATTCAAAACCTGAGCAATACAAAATAATCAAGCAATGTGAATCAAGATCAAAAGCCATTCAAAGTTTTCCAGTTTCTAGGAGGGTCTGTCTCTGTTTTCAATTCTCAGGAAATCAACATGCAAGATTAAATCTTCCACCAGGAAGGATTCAAATCAACTTGAATCAAGTAGATGCAATTCAAAGATCAACTCTAATGATTTAAAGAAAAACTAGCAGGTGAGTAACATAACCCAGCCTCCACTTTTTATTTTAAAATGCCTGTCAGTAATCTTTTGAATTTAAAAGCTTAAGGAACAAAATATATGATGTATGTTTTAAAATGTGTATGCATGTTTGTTATAAGTTCTGAAACATATTTATATGATCAATAAAAATGGTCTGCATATGCATGGTGTAGGGGATCGTATGATGGTGTAGGGGAGCGTAAGGCTCCGGTGATGGTGGGGGTTCAACGGCGAGGTTTAATACGGTCAGAGTTGACGGCAGGCAATGGTTTTGCAATCGGTTATGGGTTATCATTTTAATTGAATTGCTCGTTTTGGTCTTGGCATCGAATCAGTGGTTCTGAAGGATGCGATTGTTTATCCTGGTCATGGGTAGTTGGGTGAAGGCCGGAGGGATGATCGCCGTTGACCTGAAACATTGTGCATGTGCACACGGTCGAATTTGTGCAACTGGGAGACGTTTTGGGAAGAAGAAGTTTGCCTGTTTTTTTCTCTCGAAGCACTGCTCGTGATGGTGGCGGGAGCGACTCGAGGCATTGGTCACACGAGTGGGCTCGTGGAACTTGAAGAGAGGGTCGCGTGTGTTTGCCTTATTTAAAGCTGGTTCCAAGATTTGAGAATTCTGTTCTATTTTTTTTATCTAAAAATGAATTTCAAAAATTTAAAGCAAGTTAAATTTTAAGCAAAATTATAAAATCTATTTTCTAAAGATAAATCTGTATCATTACATTTTGGTGGACTCGAAGTAATTTATTTGTGGGCTCGGGTATTTTGGTTGTTACAGGTTTATATATTAAACTTGTCAGTATTTTAGTTTAAATAATTTCAAGATGGAGGGTTACTTGAAGTTTTACTTGAGTTGTTTAGTGTTTACTCGAGTTAGGTTAGGTTAGACTCGAGTGAGTTATGTGTTGCTCGAGTTAGTTTTGTTCAAGTTTGAAACTCGTTTTATTTTCAAAATTTAAACTGAATTTTAAAACATTAAGCAAGGATTTAAAATGAGTTTTAAATCTAATTTTAAATTATGGATTCAAGTATAATTTGAATGTTAAGCTGAAATGAATGAAGTTTTTTATAAAAAAAATTCAAATTTTGTTTAAATAACTTGAAGGAATTAATTTGAGATAATTAATTAATGGTAATTAATCTATCTAGTAAAGTAATTAAGGGTAGTTAATTACTGAATGGGTTAATCAAGGGTGATTAACATTTATGGTTTAAATTTTCAAAATTAATAGTTTAATTAATTAAAGAGGATTACTCAATGATGGGATTAAGTATATTTACTTAATGTAATTAAGGGAGTACAATTACTTAAGAAAGTAATTAATGAGTAATTACTGGATGTAATTAATTGAATGGTGATTTGTCAATGGGAGTAATTTGAGTTTAATTACTTTGTGTAATTAATCAAGGGTAATTAAATAAAGTGATTAAATAGAGAATGATTAATTAATTGTTTATAATTAGTTGATGGTTATATAAGAAAGATTTATATTGATGAAGAAATTAATATAATTAATTTTAAATTATATTGTGATTATTGGATCCTTGCCTATGTATGGATAAATGATACGGATTGATTTGAGCAGTTTTGAAATAGTATGGTCACCTATCGAAATGCATTGATGTGTATAATGGAATCCTGTATTTAGAAATTTTGAATTGTATTTCATTGAATAAATTGGGTTAAGTAACATTGGATTCGAAGAGACCGTAGTCGGGTATTAGTAAATACCCGAAACTACTTCGATTCTTTACAGATTGATATGTGAAATCAATAAACCGGAATGGAATGACTTAAGTGAATTGGACCATTTATTCTAAGTATGATACTTAGAAGTTGATGTGTGTAATAAGTGATGTCTATAACGGCTTGTGAAGTTGTAAATTGATATAAGTTACCCGGGATTTCAATGAGTTCTATGCATTAGTATTTCATGTTAGATGGGTTTACTCACGCTGGTTTCCAGCCTGACCTGGGTGTTACTTTGATGTAATGCTCGGGTCAGACCGAGTATTACTTATTTTTCAGGTAAGGATGTTCTGGAGCTCAGGAGGCGAGCTGGATGGAAGGGACGTATGGAGGGTTTCCACTGTGATATTGTAGTATCAGGACATGATTGTTTTGTCCAGTGTTTATGTATATGTGTAACTCTGATATAGTTTTCTTTGTATAACTGCTATTTTATTTAATATTATATTTGATCCGCTGCGAATGTGAGGTTTCTGTGTCTTGTTTTCTGTTTCATCTTCTTTCTCTTTTCTTCTATTCCTAACTATCTGGAAATTTCGGGATCGAAATTTCCGGGTTGTTACATTTGGTATCGGAGCCGAAGGTTAAGCGAGAACCTTGGCTCTAGTGGGTATACTCATTAAGGATAAGATAAGTGGTACCCTAGAATGAGTTGAGTATAAATATGAGAGAGCGTACTTGTTATTTTCTTATATAAAGGTTTTTAAATGATTTCAAAAGTAAATGAATCTTATATAAGAAATAGATTATCTATTATATTAAGGAAATTGGTTGTAGTATTAATTAAATTAAAAGTAATAGTAAGAATTAAATTAAGAAGTAATAGAATGCAACCAAATTGAAATTAGAATTAAATAAAGATAAGTTTGAAATGGATTCAAACTAAAATTGAAATCTTGAATTGGAGAAGTATTTCAAAATAAATTGAAATTAGAATTGGTTTCAACCCAAATAAATAGATGGTTATTGTGTTTAATAATGGAATGATTATTCTTAAATAAACAATAAAATGTTTAAGGAAGTAACCATTTAAAAAGAGTAACTTGTAAGTTTGAAAGGATGTAAATTAAAGTAGGTTTCAAATTGTGCAGTTATGAATTCTAAATTTAAACATTTGAATTGATTTCAAAATGTTAAAGGAGATAATATTTGAATATGATCTTATTTTAAAATAAGAGATGTTATTTAATATATTCGAATGAAAGGGGTCTTATTTCAAACAAGAGTTGTTTGAAAATTTAAAGAAATTTGTTTTGAATTAAAAACTAACGGTGGTTTGAAATTTTAAAGTATAACTTGGTATGTAAAAGAAATTAATATGTATATATGTGGATATACATGATATCAAGGATAATTTGAAATAAAATCTATACATTGAGTTTTAAATTTGGAATAAGATGTGATACCCAAGGTGATAAGTTTTTGAACTTATAAATGGGAAAATTATTAATGTGAAGTTTAAAATTTGAAATGGAAGTTCAAATTGGGTAAGGTTGACTGGATTAGGTGAATTGAGTTTAATTTGGAAAAAAAATTGAATAAGTTGGAATGAACAACATGATTTGGGAATTTCAAGATGGAATTGGAATTAAATTTGGGAAGTTAAATAGTTAATCTGAATTGGGAGTTTGTGTGATCTCAAAATGGGTTTAAGATCTGGAAATTGAAAATTGATGGATGTTTTAAAATGAATTGGATGATATCATCCTATTGTTATTAATAATCTTTAAGTTGTGAATTGGATTTGTTTAAATGAATGAGAAATGGAGTATGGTAATCCATTGTTGGGATAAAAAGGTAAATCGATTTAAAGGAATTAAATCTACATTTGAAGTATTAACTCGAATTATATAATTCAAGTTGGTTTAAATTTGAAATTTGAAATTAGTTCAAATTGAATTCGATTTGAATTAATTGAAATGGTGATTGAAGATGTATGAGTATAAGATTCAAATGGAAAATTTGGATTGGATTAATTTGTAACGATTTGAAATTAAAGTGGGTTTAATTTGAAATTAGTCCAAATTGATTTGAATAATTTGGAATTATAATTAAAGTTGAATGGTTTTGAATTCAAATGGAATTTGAATTGAATTTGGGAGGAAATCAAGAATAATACAACTTGATTTGGAAATGGAGTATGAAATTGGGATTAATTCAAACTGGAGTTGAAATGAATTAAAATTGGAACTAGTTCAATTGAAATTTATTTGAATTGATAGAATTTGAGATCAAGGTTGAATAAAGATAAATTTGGAAAGAACTGAGGAATTCAACTTGAATTGGGTTAAATAGATTTCAATGGAAATTGAAATTATTTAAATTGGAATTGGGTCAATTTAAATGGTAGAGGAAATTTAAATTGAACTGATGAAAATGGAGAATGGGAATTGAACAGTTTTGACTCTAGACTATTTTTAAATATAAATTATTTTAATATAAACTTATTTTTCTAAGTTATTTATTATATATACAACTTTTCTTTTAAAAGCCAAATTATCTTATACTTGTTTTACAATTATTTTTCAAACCGTTTAGCAATTTTCCAACTGTTTTATAAACTAATTACTATTTTCAACTACTAATTACTATTTTATAGCTATTTTGCAATTATTTAAAATTTCTATGACTATTTAACTATTTTCCAATTATTTTACAATTACTGAACTATTTTACAGCTATTTTACAAACTAGTAATTATTTTTCAACTACTTATCTATTTCTTTAACTTTTCAAGCTATTTTCTAAATAAACTGGTCGGAGTTCAAACTGTTATTGGTTAAATACCCAATCGAGATAAGAATAGAGGTGATAATCCAAATGGATTGAAGCAATTGTAAGTAAGAGAATGAAAATCAAAGTGAATGTGAATAGAAATGGAATTAATTTGGCTAATAACCAATAAGACAAATACGTAGGGTGTACGTATGTTATTCTATTTGCATAATGATTTGATCCAGATTCGAGCATAGAATTTCGAGATAGTTTGTCGATCCGAGTTGGGATTTTTCACTCGATTTTCGACGGCGAACCTGGATATGGATTGTTGATTGGTTCTGGATATTCTCTATCATAGTTATGACTATGCAAGGAGAATGACGGTTTCTGATCAAGAAACCAGATCTAAGTCCGCACTAGAAAGTCGGGTGGACGATACTAGTTTGGAAGTGAAATTGTGTGATTGAGTGAGCGATCAGATTGGTATAGCGTACGAATGATATGTGTACATCATACGGATTTGAATAAAAATGATATTGAAAAGAGTAATCAAATTTGAATATCTGATTTTGAGTAAACAAAGTAAATATCTTTATTTTATAAGGTAAAACTCCCCTTGATGGATCTATTGCCAGAAGGAAAGGATTTTGAAAGTGTTTGAAGTATAAAAGGAGTTTTATACAAGTTTGAAATGATCCAAAGTTTTAAAAATTGTATATATCTGTATATATATAAAGGATCTTATGAGGATTTTGGAAAAGGTTTTGGGAACCTTTGGATTTGGAAAGGCTTTTGATTTTTGGGTAAAATCAATATGAGAATTTGGAAAGCCTAGTTTGAGAATTATCGATTTTGGAATAATCGATTTTGAGTAAAGGAGCTTTGTATGAGATCATACTAGGTGTATGATTTAAAGATACTATATATGTATAGTATAAAATGTTTTGATGATGGCTCTGGGGAAAAAAGGCGCTCCCTTGAAATGAACTTCTCAGGAGTACCACCGGGTGGTGCTGTCTTGAGCCCCAAGGGGGGGTTCTAAAGTTGATCCTGGGATGAGTCCGGACAAAACTAGTTCCTGTGGATCTTGAGTAGAGGTTACCATAGCGAAAGTCGTGTGTGTCGCTGAGAGCCAAGGTCTATGTTTGATTTTATATCGGTAGACTGCGATCTATGGTAACATAGTGAAGGTCGTGTGCGTCGTTGAGAGACAACAGTCTACGTTTGATTTTACATCGGTAGACTGCGACCTATGTTGGAGTGGAGAAGTTTAATTTTGACAGCGAAAATCAGAGGTCGCTGAGAGCCTGCAATTACATGGACTTTTGCTGCGACGGCAATGTAACCCTGGGTGTAACTGTGATCTGTTGTGTGGGATCCATGGCGTAATCGAGAGGCCGCTGAGAGCCTGCTGTTACATGGACTTTTGCTGCGACGGCAACGTAACCCTGGATGTAACTGTGACCATGGATGGGGGTGATGATTTCCAGAGCATTCTCACCAAAGATATATCCTCTATTTTCAAAAATGTTTTCAATATTTTCAATAAAATTATTTTCAAAGTATTTTCATTGGATGTTGAAAACGGGTCTGCCAAGCACTTGTAGATTTTCAGTCTTACGCCTGATCAACGTATGACTGAATTTCTGTAAGAACGAGGACAGACTTATTGAAACATCGAGTTATAAAAAGTATTTTCATAGAAATTATTTTATAATATTATGTATATTTTAAAAGTGTTTTAAAAGCGTTTCAAAGAATAATTTTTCTAATAATAAGTATTTTAAATAAATTCTGTCTTCGATCCTTTTCGAGGACGAAAAGATTCAAAGGGGGAAGGAATGTGATAATCTGAATTTTGGGCATCTGTTAATTTAAAATTAACAGATGAAGAATTAAAAATAAAATAAAGATTGAATTATAAATATCTAAATAAATATTTATATTAATAATTTTCCTAACTAAAGTATTAAAGTTTGATAATATTAGTTTAATAATAATTATTTAGTTGGACAAATTTATCTTTCCAGAATTAATAAAAGTGATTTTCTAATCATAATATAATGTATATGTACGTATATACATTGAATTGGAAATTATATTTTTATCGTTTTTCAAGATTTATTTAAAGTTGATTTCTATATTCAACACTAAAATAGTTTCTATAAGGTATAAAGTAAGATTTGATAAAGGTATATATATTTGTATATAATTGGAAATGGGAAAATTGTATTGATTTGAATTTAATAAGTATTTGCAAACTTTAATAGATATATAATTTGTAATTTGAAATGTTAATTTGATTCAATGTTTTTTAAAATGATATTTGAAATTTAAATTTTTAATAACAAAGTTAATTTCTTATTTATTATAAACATATACTTTAAGCTTTTGGTTTTAAATAAGATTCAAATTAAAAAGTTCATTTGTTTTAATATTCTTTCATTTTAATTTTTAATATAAGATAAATTGTTTTAAATTTTTTATATAAGGAGTATGACAAAATGATTTTGTACAAATATAGTTTGTTTATTCTATTTCTTTAAAAAGAATTCTTATTTATATTAATTTAGAATATATATATATATAGTTATTAGGAAATTAATTAATAAAAACTTTTATTTATATTTATAAATTTAATTTGTATGTAAATTACATATGTAAGTTAGTGATACCATTTAAGCACATGTGTTAACAAGATAATAAAGGAAGATGACAAGTGTCATCTTTAATTTAAATTTTCATTTATTTTTAATAAAATTTAATTTCAGCTTATATAAACATATATTCTATATCCTCATTTCTTTTTTCCCCATCTTCATTCTAGAATCTAAAAAAAACAAAGATGAAAACCTATAACACAATTGTCTAACCAGCAAACAAATTCAAGGGTTTTCAGTTCAAAATCAAAGAGAATTCAAAACCTGAGCAATACAAAATAATCAAGCAATGTGAATCAAGATCAAAAGCCATTCAAAATTTTCCAGTTTCTTAGAGGGTCTGTCTCTGTTTTCAATTCTTAGGAAATCAACATGCAAGATTAAATCTTCCACCAGGAAGGATTCAAATCAACTTGAATCAAGTAGATGCAATTCAAAGATCAACTATAATGATTTAAAGAAAAACTAGCAGGTGAGTAACATAACCCAGCCTCCTCTGTTTTATTTTAAAATGCCTGTCAGTAATCTTTTGAATTTAAAAGCTTAAGGAACAAAATATATGATGTATGTTTTAAAATGTGTATGCATGTTTGTTATAAGTTCTGAAACATATTTATATGATCAATAAAAACGGTTTGCATATGCATGATCTCTGTATATATATATATCTGTATATTTGTAGTGGTTGAATATGCATACCTATGCTATTTTGTTTTCCAGTTTACAGAGTTAAGATTAAATCAAAAATCAAAATTTCTTTTTAATGAATCACTGTTAGGATTTGAATTTGGAACAGAATAGTTTGAATTAAACCAAGATCAAGTACTACAAATACATACAAGTATATTAGCTGATATTATACTTGCTTCTGAAAAAAAAATACAGTAACAATTATAAATATTATGATAACATAAAATGTAAATTTACATTGATTCAAGTATGTATCTTGAATTGTCTCTGGAATATAGGATTTTTAAAGTAAAAACCATGATTTTTAGTTGGGAATTTTGTGAGGAATCCTGGGTTAACCAGAAAATGGTTTTTGAGGAATTCATGGTGGTCGACGGCACCGGAAATGTCGGGGTTTGGGTTGAGGCAGGGATGATGATCAGAGATATCGGCAAAAATAGTCAAATGGTGTCTGAATCGTTGTGGTGAGCGGGCGAAGGCGATCTAGGGTTTAGTTTGTGGTTGGGTTGAGGTTGATTCTCGAAGCAAATGTGTTACTGATGTTGAATCGAGTTGGATCGGATGATGGTGTAGGGGAGCATAAAGCTCCGGTAATGGTGGGGGTTCAACGGCGAGGTTTAATACGGTCAGAGTTGACGGCCGGCGATGGTTTTGCAATCGGTTATGGGTTATCATTTTAATTGAATTGCTCGTTTTGGTCTTGGCATCGAATCAGTGGTTCTGAAGGATGGGATTGTTTATCCTGGTCATGGGTAGTTGGGTGAAGGCCGGAGGGATGATCGTCGTTGACCTGAAACATTGTGCATGTGCACACGGTCGAATTTGTGCAACTGGGAGACGTTTTGGGAAGAAGAAGTTGGCCTGTTTTTTTCTCTCGAAGCACTGCTCGTGATGGTGGCGGGAGCGACTTGAGGCATTGGTCACACGAGTGGGTTCGTGGAACTTGAAGAGAGGGTTGCGTGTGTTTGCCTTATTTAAAGCTGGTTCCAAGATTTGAGGATTCTATTCTATTTTTTTTTTATCTAAAAATGAATTTCAAAAATTTAAAGCAAGTTAAATTTTAAGCAAAATTATAAAATCTATTTTCTAAAGATAAATCCGTATCATTACATTTTGGTGGACTCGAAGTAATTTATTTGTGGGCTCGGGTATTTTGGTTTTTACAGGTTTATGTATTAAACTTGTCAGTATTTTAGTTTAAATAATTTCAAGATGGAGGGTTACTTGAAGTTTTACTTGAGTTGTTTAGTGTTTACTCGAGTTAGGTTAGGTTAGACTCGAGTGAGTTATGTGTTGCTCGAGTTAGTTTTGTTCAAGTTTGAAACTCGTTTTATTTTCAAAATTTAAACTGAATTTTAAAACATTAAGCAAGGATTTAAAATGAGTTTTAAATCTAATTTTAAATTATGGATTCAAGTTTAATTTGAATGTTAAGCTGAAATGAATGAAGTTTTTTATAAAAAAATTCAAATTTTGTTTAAATAACTTGAAGGAATTAATTTGAGATAATTAATTAAGGGTAATTAATTTATCTAGTAAAGTAATTAAGGGTAGTTAATTATTGAATGGGTTAATCAAGGGTGATTAACATTTATGGTTTAAATTTTCAAAATTAATAGTTTAATTAATTAAAGAGGATTACTCAATGATGGGATTAAGTATATTTACTTAATGTAATTAAGGGAGTAAAATTACTTAAGAAAGTAATTAATGAGTAATTACTGGATGTAATTAATTGAATGGTGATTTGTCAATGGGAGTAATTTGAGTTTAATTACTTTGTGTAATTAATCAAGGGTAATTAATTAAAGTGATTAAATAGAGAATGATTAATTAATTGTTTATAATTAGTTGATGGTTATATAAGCAAGATTTATATTGATGAAGAAATTAATATAATTCATTTTAAATTATAGTGTGATTATTGGATCCTTGCCTATGTATGGATAAATGATACTAATTGATTTGAGCAGTTTTGAAATAGTATGGTCACCTGTCGAAATGCATTGATGTGTATAATGGAATCCTGTATTTAGAAATTTTGAATTGTATTTCATTGAATAAATTGGGTTAAGTAACATTGGATTCGAAGAGACCGTAGTCGGGTATTAGTAAATACCCGAAACCACTTCGATCCTTTACAGATTAATATGTGAAATCAATAAACCGGAATGGAATGACTTAAGTGAATTGGACCATTTAATCTAAGTATGATACTTAGAAGTTGATGTGTGTAATAAGTGATGTCTATAACGGCTTGTGAAGTTGTAAATTGATATAAGTTACCCAGGATTTCAATGAGTTCTATGCATTGGTATTTCATGTTAGATGGGTTTACTCACGCTGGTTTCTAGCCCGACCCGGGTGTTACTTTGATGTAATGCTCGGGTCAGACCGAGTATTACATATTTTTCAGGTAAGGATGTTCTGGACTCAGGAGGCGAGCTGGATGGTAGGGACTTATGGAGGGTTTCCACTGTGATATTGTAGTATCTTGACATGATTGTTTTGTCCAGTGTCTATGTATATGTGTAACTCTGATATAGTTTTCTTTGTATAACTGCTATTTTATTTAATATTATATTTGATCCGCTGCGAATGTGAGGTTTCTGTGTCTTGTTTTCTGTTTCATCTTCTTTCTCTTTTCTTCTATTCCTAACTATCTGGAAATTTCAGGATCGAAATTTCCGGGTCGTTATATGGTGGGCAGAATTTGTCTCAGGCATGGACTATCTTTGGAAGACTTTCTACTACCGGGGTCAGAAGACAGAGCGCACAATCCCCCAAAAGGGTTCACTGCCTGTAATCGATTCATGTGCACGGTCGAAACATTGCTTTTGTTTAACCTTCAATCGGGACGTGTTATTCTCCTTGAGGATCGTGCCTTCTCAATTGCACCCTAATAGATATGTGCTTTTTAATAGCTTATACATCATATTTATGGAGCATCTCCTTCGACCCCCGACTATTGAAGAGATTAGATACTTATTCAACATTAAGAGTCATGGGGATAACCCATCGTTTACTTTTCTAGAAGCGATCAGGAACTGCCAAGTGATGGCAGGAGCTTGGAGTAAGTTGAGCTAATTCAAGACAGAATGGTTCTTCGTGAGATGCCCGTCGAGGTTTGCTAGGTGATGGTTGGTCAGACGTAAGTGCTTTAACTTCTTCATTAATTAACTGGGTAATACAAATCAATGCTGAACTCATCGCCGGATTCCTTTTACAGTTTCCATTCCACGGTCCGAAGGAGCTCAATTCAAGGAAATAGTGAGAATGCTTCAGGCGGTGCATGCTAAACTTAGAGAAATAGACAAAGTTCTTAGTAAAGATAACTTGATCTCCATTGGGCTCATTGAAAGTGGCCTAAGTATTGTGCCAGCAGGGGTTCCCAAAGTAGTCCCGGTAAGGCGTAATGGAAAACGAGCTCCTACTGTGCCCCCTAGTTAAGGGAGCTCATAGTGCACCTAGAGTTACAATCATCAAGCTAGGCGATGACGAGAGTATAGAAGCCTGACATGATCCCGTGGTCGTGCCTCCGTAGGGCCTTCAATCATCAAAATCAAAGAGAAGGGGCTAGACTCTTGCCCATAAAGCCAAGAGGCATAAGACCATTGTAATAACTCAACCCATTGCAACTTTTATAGGTCCAAAGACCTCTTCTCTGCAAACAGAAGGTTAATTAAGAGGATTGTCGGATGTTTCTATTACAGATGACATATCTTCATTCCAGAATCTTGGATTAGAGGGGCTCCACTCTCCATCGTGAATTGGCGCGGGCCTAACATCTTCAGACATAGGGGAGCCAACTCCCACGCGCAAGGTTACCACAATCGGTCAGTTAGGGGGTTTGCACATGCATACAACACACTTCACGGCACCACATGGCTTCTAATCACATGCTTCTTAATTTCTAGAGATAGTTAATTTTGCTTCTCTTTTCATTTTACAAACACGATGGTGAAACAAGGGTCCATGCTCAGCAATCTTCGCTCTTCACGTCCTTCTTCCAGTTCACACTCCGAATCACAGCGGCGTGAAAGTGAGAGAGACTATGATCATAGGTATTACTCCAGGCAAGGGTGCGAGCGCTATGATAGGGAGAAGGAAAGGTTATATCAAAGCAGGCGTCGCTCCCGGTCACAATCTCCACCATCAAAAGGACATTCGAAACCATCTTGCTCTGGTAGGCCATCTTGCAAAACTACACATCAAATAGCACCACCTCACACTTCGAAATCCGACGGTCAGCGCCGTAGAACTGAAAAAAAATCTCCCATCGCCATGGAACAGACTGCTATAGAGCCCATAGGGGAAGGAGCCATCCGAATCGCCAAGTTGAAGAAAGACTTCCTTTATATTTGTTTCGACGGCTTCCACATCCCTCTAAACTTGAAAAGGATCCCAAACGACCTAGAAAACTGGTACAAGATTATGTGCATGACGTGTACAACCAATACCTAGAGTGGGTTAAGACGGTTGAAAGGGTTTCGGAAATATCTCTCTAGCAGGCTAAAACGATCGAGAAACTGGAGATCGACCTTTCTCAAAAAGGTAGAATAATAACAGCGCTCACCGACGAGCTTGAATATTAAGGAAAACGAAGAAGGAGGCCGACCAGAGAGCCGAAGAGGCTAGGCAGTCCATGTAAAATAAGAATGACCCATATGGATATGATGCAGGAGATGGGCCACCGTAACACTGTTATCTTCCAGGAAAGAGATGAGGCACGGCAAGAAGTTGAGGATCTAAGGACAAAGTTGATTGAGGCCCTTAAAGAGAAGGTTGAAGCTAATAAAGCGGCCTAGGAGGCATGTGAGGAGACAGTAAGGCTCAGGGGAGAGGGGAATGCGGCGAGTCTGAAGGCCGAGGAGGTCGATGACAGGATTGAAAGGGAAGTTAAAGCGGTTAAGGCCAGGATGGAGAGCAAATTTGAGTATCTCCTGGTTACTTACAATGCCAATGTCTTGAGAAACCGCAACTTAAACTAGCTAGGCAAAGATTATCCTTTCCAACTATACAAGGCCTGGAATCGCTTGCTTGAGGACGAGAAAGTGATCCGCAATTCTGCAACCATCGATGTGTTCGAACGGGAATCTCAACTGCTAATTGAAGATGAACCTAAAGTCCTCCATGGGACAACCATCGCTCTCGAGAAAGAAAAACTGGCCACCTAGTATCCGGAAGCTGAGGAAGGATCCGGAATTGAACATCATGAATTAGGCTCCGAAATGCCTACAGTTCCCCAACCTAAGCTTGCTTCTTCTATTGCTCCTCCAGCTATTTCAGAATATGACCCTTATATGTCGCATATCCCCCCAATAATTGAGCACAGCTCGGAAGGCATGTCGGCTCAGCACAGAAGCCAACCCGAGGAAGGTATTCTGGACACTTCTCCTATTCCACAAAATATAGGAGCACTATCAGGTGATATTACTAATATATTATATTATCTTCATTTAGTCTTAGATTCTGCATCGACTATCCTCCTGCAGCTCAAGAAGTACATCACGAGTAGGAGGTGCTAGTGATGGAGGCTACAACTGTGATGGCCACCACATTGGCGGGGGAGATGCACGATAGTAGCTTCTTGCTTGATGAACAATTGAAGGAAGTGTTAGTCCGTGACATGATGGTTTTGATGACAACAACCTTAGAATAGATTATAAAATATAAATACTAGCAGTATAAGTTTAGATGTATATGTATATGCAGGATTTAACCATGCAGGTACCAAGAATGAAGACTGTACAGTATAGAGATTCAAGATATCAAGATTGAAGACTCATGAGTATCCAGATTATCAAGAGTTCAAGAGTTCAAGTAATTTATTTTTTTAATTAGAAAATTTGTTAAAACTCCTAGAAAAGCAACGGCATCTTAAAATCCAATTTATTCATGGGATGGAATCCATTTCGAGCCCGTTAAAGGGATGGAACCCTAAGTAGGATGAAACCTACGAAAAATCTAGTGGAACATTGTTTTGTATCCGCTAACTTTTTATTCAAAATGATTTTTCAAAATTATATCTTGTTTTCAAAATAATTTTAAAACCTTCCTTTTAAAAGCATTAAAAACATCTATCCCGGTTTCAAATACTTTTAGCCTTAAAATAATCTTTAATTTCAAAATCAAATTATCCTTGTTTTTTAACTATCTTTTAAATATAATATATTTAACCTTTAAATATTTATACTTAGATTTTAAATATAAAATTATAGTAAAATTTTGTATATATTATTCTTTATATTTACTTATGTATTTTAATTATAGTCAAGTATATTTATAAAGTTTAAAATAGTTTTAATATAAAATAAAGGTTATTTTCAAAGAAAATCAAAACACCAAAAATCCCTTTGGGATGTTGACATACTCATGTACCCCATGTCGATATGGTGTCAGTTGAGTTCAAAATTTAAATTTCAAAAGAAGTGTCTATTCATCATAACTCTTCACGAATGGATATAGTTGTTATTCCTCTATAAATAGGGGTTGGTTTCGATAAATTTTAACATAGCTTTTCTGGTTTTCACTCATCTTCTTCTTCCATATTTCTATATACAAATTCTTATCATATCTCTGCCGAAATTAACATTGAATCTAACTAGATTATCTCTGGTTTGATTCTCTAGCATTATCTCAACAAGATCCTCAATGTTATTCAGAGTTATAGGCTTTTTGTAGTCAACTTAGCGAGAAAAGGTGCGATTGTAGCATTGGAAATCAATCAAGCGAGATAAGGTGTGATTGTAGCCTTGGGAAATCATTTGGATGAACTTGTTGCCCGGGAAATCAAGTATCTCTACCTAGGGGATTGTGATTTTGGAGGGTGTGCCTCGTTGCCTTGAAATCGAGGGTGTAATTGTAAAGACTGTTTTTAAAAGGAATTCCGTACTTGTGTACGGGACTGGATGTAGGGTAACTCCGAACCAGTATAAAATCCGGTGTGTTCTTACCTTTACCGCGTTTACTTTATATTTGCATTTGTGTTTATTTCTGTGATCATATCTGTGTCTGAATACTGCATACATTTGTATTTAAATTAACAAAAACTAAAAAGATTTAACAATTCTCTAAAATACTATTCACGCCCCCTCTAGTGTTTATCCTTAGCCTTAAGATCCTTAATCCGCATTTCTCACATTTGGTATCAGAGCGAGGTTTTCAAAGTTTCATAATCTGATTTTGAATTTTTTTTTTAAAAATGGCTATGTTTGCTAGTACTAGTTTAGAAATATTCAGATCATCATTGTCTTTTGAGTCTGCATATAATCAATGTTCAAATTCAAGTTGTCTACCAAAATTGTTTGATGTGCAGGAATCATGCTTTATGGCTATTGAGGAATCAATACACAACGGACAAATTGTGCAGATCAGAAAGGACAAATGTATACTCGATAGTGGATGTTCTAGACACATGACTGGTAATCTAGATATGTTAAATGATATAATTTTCAAAGACGGAGGACTGGTTAACTTTGAAGACAATTCAAAAGGATATGTGATTGGCATCGACAAAGTCGGTAACTCTGAAACTCCTATTATTACTAATGTTTTGCTAGTTAAAAATCTAAAACATAATCTGCTAAGTATAAGTCAACTTTGCGATAAGGATATAAAATTAAATTTGAAAAAGATGAATGCCAGATTGAAGATAACAATTCAACCATAATATTTGAGGGAGTTAGGAAAAAGAATATTTATATTCTTAGTATGAAAGTTTCAAATGATAACTTATGTCTTTTGGAAAATACAAGTGACCCTTGGATTTAGCATAAGAGATTTGGGCATTTGAATTTCTAACTCTTATCTAGACTGTCAAAACATGATCTAGTAAGAGGTCTCCCTAAAATGAATTTTAAAGTAGATAGTCTATGTGATGCATGTCAATTAGGAAAACTTAGAAAAAGTTCCTTTAAATTAAAAGATATGATTTCAACTTCAAAACCTCTTGAATTACTTCACCTTGATTTATTTGGTTCATCTCAAATTCTGTCAATAAATCATAGTAAATATGTTTTTGTAATTGTAGATGATTATTCTAGATTTACATGGATAATATTTTTGAAACATAAAAGTGATACTTTTGAATGTTTTAAGAAACATTCGTAGTGATCACGGTGGTGAATTTAAAAATGAAAAGTTTGAGAAATTCTGCATAAAAAGGGAATAACTCACAATTTTTCATTTTCAAGAACTCCACAACAAAACGGAGTAGTAAAACGTAAAAATAGGACGATTCAAGAGTGTGCGAGAACTATGCTTTCAGACAGTAAATTACCAAAGAATTTTTGGGCAGAAGCAGTTGCTACCGTCTGTTATATTTTAAATCGAATTTTAATTAGACCTTTAACTAATAAGACTTCTTATGTGCTTCTTCACTCAAAGAAACCTAAAGTATCTTATTTTAGAATTTTTGGAAGTTAATGTTTCATTTTAAATACAAGAAATAACTTAGATAAATTTGATCCTAAATCCGACGAAGGTATATTTATCAGATATTCTAATAGAAGTAAAGCATACAAAGTATTTAATTTAAGAACTAACATCATCGAAGAAACAATGCATGTGTCATTCGATGAAAATTTCAAAATTTTTGAAGATACAAATGATGAAGATGATTTAATTACTCAAAATCAAGAGTCAACTGAAACTAATAATGAAATTAATCATCCTAATGAAAGGACTAGACTTTCAAAAGATCATCCTATTGAAAATATACTAGGAGATATGCAATCTGTAGTTAAAACTAGAAATCAACCAAGTCAAATGAGTAATGTAGCTTTTATATCAACTATTGAACCAAAAAATCCAAAAGAAGCATCAACTGATGATTCATGGATTTTGGTTATGCAAGAAGAACTAAATCGATTTACTAGAAATGAAGTTTGAGAACTTGTTCCTAAGCCTGAAAATAAAACTATAATTGGAACTAAACGAGTTTATAAAAATAAAATGAATAAACAAGGAGAGGTAGTTAGAAATAAAGCACGTTTAGTCGCTCAAGGTTTTTGTCAAGAAGAAGGAATAGATTTGGATGAAACCTTTGCTCCCATAGCAAGATTAGAAGCCATTAGGATTCTACTTGCTTTCGCAAATCATAATAATTTTAAATTATATCAAATGGATGTTGAAAGTGCCTTTTTAAATGGATTTGTAAAAGAGGAAGTATATGTTGAACAACCACCACTTTTTGAAAATGAAAAATTACCTAATCATGTTTACAAAATTAAGAAAGCTTTATATGGTCTAAAACAAGCTCCTAGAGCCTGGTATGATAGACTAAGATCTTATTTATTACAATCAAATTTTGAAATTGTTAAAGTAGATAATACTCTTTTCATTAAAAGAAATAAAAAGGATATTCAACTAGTACAAGTTTACGTAGATGATATCATTTTTGGATCAACTAATTTTGAAATGAATAAAGAATTTTATGAAATAATGACAAAAGAGTTAGAGATGAGTCATATGGGGGAATTAAATTTCTTTTTAGGATTACAAATAAAACAATTAGATAATGGTATCTATATTAGTCAAGAAAATATGCTAAAGACCTAATTAATAAATTTGGTTTGACTACTGCGAGTGGAAAATCCACTCCCATGGCAACCAATGAGTACCTTAGTAAAGAAGATCTCTCGAAAGATGTATATCAAAAGTTATATAGAGGAATGATTGGATCACTACTCTATATTACTGCTAGTAGATCTGATATCATGCATAGTGTTTGTCTCTATGCAAGATATCAATCCCAACCTAAAGAGACCTACTTAAAAGCTTTAAAACTTATCATAAGATATGTTAAACACACCTCTGATTATGGCTTATTTTACCCTAAAAATGATTCCTTTGACTTAATATCTTACTATGATGCTGATTATGCTGGTTGTAAATCAGACCGAAAAAGTACAAGTGGAACTTGTCACTTTTGGGGGCATTCTCTGATTTCCTGGTTTAGTAAAAAGAAAAACAAAGTTTCTTTATCAACAACTAAAGCAGAATATATTTCTACTGCTTTGGCTTGTTCTCAAGTAATATATATGCAAAAAAATTTAAAAGATTATGGTTTAAAATTTTCAAAATCATCAATTTATTGTGTTAAACTAGTGCGATAAATTTATCCAAAAATACTACTCAACATGCTCGAACTAAACATATTGATATAAGACATCATTTTCTCAGAGATAATATTGATAAGGAAGTAATTACTATAGATTATATCAATTCTGAGAATCAAATTGCTGATATCTTAACAAAACCATTAAATGAATCTATATTTACTAAATTAAGAAGATAATTAGGTATTTGTTCAATAACTGAAATATAAAATATAAATAAACAAAGTATAATTCAAAATAAATTAAATAGGAAAAAATTCAAGAACCATGTCAACATACCCCCTCTACCTTATGTCGACATACAACGTTTTTAATTTTTTGAAATTTTTCCAACGAAAATGTAAATATAACTATATGATTGATAAATAAATTGTGTTCTTATATGAGTTCTTTCCTATTAATAAATATAACTATATGGTTATTATATACTTAGAATAGTTAGTAGTTTAGGATTAGGTTTATTATTAGATCTAAGTGTTGATTATTTATGATAACACTATCATTATAATCACATGTCATAGAGTATTAGATTTAGGGGGAGTTCTATAGTTTGGTGTTATATAGTGTAGAGTTAGTTTTCTGTTGATGACAAAGGGGGAGAAGTATAAAATACGGTAGTTAGGCATAGATTAAGGGGGAGTTATTAGGATAGAAGTAATATTTTATAAAAAAGGTTGTCATCATCAAAAAGGGGGAGATTGTTAGTCCATGAGATGATGGTTTGGATGACAACAACCTTAGAATAGATTATAAAATATAAATACTAATAGTATAAGTTTAGATATATATGCATATGCAAGATTTAACCATGCAGGTACCAAGAATGAAGACTGTACAGTATAGAGATTCAGGATATCAAGATTGAAGACTCGTGAGTATCAAGATTATCAAGAGTTCAAGAGTTCAAGAGTTCAAGTAATTTATTTTTGTAACTAGAAAATATGTTAAAACTCCTAGAAAAGCACGGGCATCTTAAAATCTAATTTATTCGTGGAATGGAGTCCACTTCGAGCCTGTTAAAGGGATGGAACCTTAAGTAGGATGGAACCTACGAAAAATCTAGTGGAACGTTGTTTTATATCCGCTAACTTTTTATTCAAAATGATTTTTCAAAATTATATATTGTTTTCAAAATAATTTCAAAACCTTTCTTTTAAAAGCATCAAAAACATCTATCCTGATTTCAAATACTTTTAGCCTCAAAATAATCTTTAATTTCAAAATCAAATTATCCTTGTTTTTAAACTATCTTTTAAATATAATATATTTAACTTTTAAATATTTATACTTAGATTTTAAATATAAAATTATAGTAAAATTTTGTATATATTATTCTTTATATTTACTTATGTATTATAATTATAGTCAAGTATATTTATAAAGTTTAAAATAGTTTTAATGTAAAATAAAGGTTATTTTCAAAGAAAATCAAAACACCAAAAATCCCTTTGGGATGTCGACATACTCATGTACCCCATGTCGACATAGTGTCAGTTGAGTTCAAAATTTAAATTTCAAAAGAAGTGTCTATTCGTCATAACTCTTCACGAATGGACATGGCTGTTATTCCTCTATAAATAGGGGTTAGTTTCAACGAATTTTAACATAGATTTTCTGGTTTTTCACTCCTCTTCTTCTTCCACATTTCTATTTACAAATTATTATTCTGCCGAAATCAACATTGAATCTAACTAGATTATCTCTGGTCTGATTCTCTAGCACTATCTCAACAAGATCCTCGGTGCTATTCAAAGTTATAGGCTTTTTGTACTCAACTTAGCGAGAAAAGGTGTAATTGTAGCCTTGGAAATCAATCAAGCGAGATAAGGTGCGATTGTAGCCTTGGGAAATTAATTGGGTGAACTTATTGCCTATGAAATCAAGTATCTCTACCCAGAGGATTGTGATTCTGGATGGTGTACCACGTTGCCTTGAAATCGAGGGTGTAATTGTAAAGATTGTTTTTGAAAGGAAATCCGTACTTGTGTGTGAGACTGGATGTAGGGTAACTCTGAACCAGTATAAAATCCGGTATGTTCTTTCCTTTACTGCTTTTACTTTATATTTGCATTTGTGTTTGTTTCTATGATCATGTCTATGTCTGAATATTGCATACATTTGTGTTTAAATTAACAAAGACTAAAAATATTTAACAATTCTCTAAAACACTATTCACCCCCTCAAGTGTTTATCCTTAGTCTTAAGATCCTTAATCCGCATTTCTCACAGGAAGAAATCTTAAGCCATTAATGTGATCCAAGTATCAAGGTGTCGTTCAATGTAGATGAAGATATGGTCACCACAGGCTACTCGGGTCCAACCAGCAGCATTCCAATAAGCATATGTGCAGACCGGGCGGAGTAGATAATGGAGGAATAAAAGTCAAAATTGAGCAAGCCGGGCAGGTTCATAGAGCTGGTGGGGGCATGGCGGATCCCGTTCCAGTCCTGATACTTGCCGTTTCTCTAGTAACACTATCGTTGAGACTAGCGCGCCTCCTCCCTCTAACATCGAGAGTGCCACCATTCCTCCAGTTCCGCACACAAAGGATATTCAGGTCCCTGTGAGTTCTCAGGAGGAGACTGCTTTAATTCTCTCGGCCGGAGACAAGATAGCTGGAGCAGGGCAGGGAGGTAAAGGTTCAAAGTGGGTTCTGAGCGGCAACTCGAGCGGGTCCACACCGAAGAAAAGAAAAAAGGATGGAAAAGCAAAGGAGTAGACCTACATTTTGTTTCCTCTCTTTTGGATAGGTGAAATTAGCTTTTCTTTTGCTTTTAGTAGGCCATGTATAGATGCGGGTTTGGCCTTCGCTTGTAGGATTCTTTTGAACAGATTTTGTACTTACTTTTGCAAAGAATAGTATGAATAAAATTCCTTTTTTGTTTTCAGCATAACTCCGTGTTCATTTGTCAAAGTAGTTTAGCACTCGCATTTCCATTCAATGTAATCGTAAGGCTTGATTCTCTAAGTCGAACTTGAGTCTAGTCGTTAAGTCCTGAAGTCATGGCTTTGGGTCATATAATCAAACGTTGTGTCGAGTCCCAACATTGCACTATCTCGGTCAACGGCTAATACTTGAGTTATGCCCCTAGTCCCGAGGAAGATTGAAGTAGTCAGTTGGTAGTCGTACTCCGCCTTCACTGGCTTTAATTTAACTTAGTCGGAACAAAGTTAAAGTGAAATGAGTTTGAGTGGTTGGATCATGCTCGCTCATTTGCTGGTATTTTCATCCACACTTTGGGGAATAGACTTGTATGCTGGTGGTTGGTCATGCCTGCTTAATATTTAGAATCATATTCACACTCCGGGGACATAAGTTATTTTACGAGCGGTCGATCACACTCGCTCAATGTTTATAATTACATCCACACTCCAGGGACATAAGTTATTTTATAGGTGGTCGGTCACACCCGTTTAAGTGTTAGGGCCATGTTCGCACTTTGGGAACAAGGAGTTGGTCAAGGTTGTGGATGGTCGGATCACATCCACCTTGATCCAGCAAGCGAAGTTGTAGATGGACGAATCCATCTTCTTCGAGCTTGGAAAAATGAAGGCGAGGTCGTGGATGGACGGATCTATCCTCCTTGAGCCCAAATTGAGGTAAGGTTGTGGATAGACGGATCTATCCTCCTCGAGCCTAGATTGAATGAGGGTGAAGTCGTGGGTGGGCGGGTCCACCTTCTTCGATCCTGGAAAGAGGAGAGGTCGTGGATGGACGGATCCATCCTCCTCAAGCCTAGAATTCGGGGTTTGCACTTCAGCTCACACTCTGGGAGCTGGAGTTCATTGGAGGGTCGTCGTGTTTCAATCCTTCTTTATTTCATTATTGTTTGCCCCCGAGCTTGGGGTTTCACTTGGCGAGTGACCGGTCGAATCATGATCACTCCCTATTTGAATGAGTCCCACCATAAGATAGGACTTAATTCTTCATACATCGTAACGGTCATACGTTGCACTTCAAGAATCGCCAATATGGCTTGATGAGTCCGCGTTCTGTTGCTAAAATAAGAAAGTGTGGCAAAATCAATTGCCTTATTACAAGTTTAAATTCCAAAATTGCATAAACAAATTTCAAAAGAAAAGTAGGCTAAATAAATAAAAGCCAGTTATATGTAATAGCGGCGAAGACTCTCACTATTCCATGCTCTCGGCAGAACAAGATCATCAACAGTTGATAGTTTGAATGTGCCATCTCCAAGTCTTCGTTCAATTACATACGAGCCTTCTCATGTCGAATTTATGTGTAAAGGGACCGGATAAATTCATTTAAGTACGAGATCGCTAATTTCGAAGGTTCTGGGTCGGACCTTAGCATCGTATAATCGGACAACTTGACTACGATGTGCGGCTACCCTCAAATTAGCATCTTCACGCTTCTCGTCCAGTAAATCCAATGATTTAATGAGTAAAATAGCATTCTTCTTTGGATCATAATAGGTCACACAGTGAGAAGGTACTTCTAGTTCAACCGGGATAACGACTTCAGATCCGTAGGAAAGTGCAAACGGAGTATGGCCGGTCGTGGGCTTGTGGATAGTTCGATATACCTATAAGGACATGGGAAGCTCATCGATCTACTTACCTCCAGCTTTCTCCGGTCATTTCTTAAAAATGTCTTGATAACTTTATTGATGGCTTCAACTTGTCTGTTCGCTTGAGGGTGAGCTACTGCTAAGAACTCCTTCTGAATGCGGTAGGGTTTATAGAAATCTTTGAAATTGGTTCCATTAAATTGGGCTTCATTATCAGTTATAATCATTCATGGGAGGCCAGAGCAACAGATGATGTTGCGTACAACAAAGTTGATTACTTTCTTCCTCGTGATAGTAGCAAGGGGCTCATCTTCCGCACATTTAGTAAAGTAGTCAACTGTAACGATGGTGTACTTCGCACCACCTTTGGCCAAGGTTAAAGACCCTATTATATCAATACCCTACGTGGCGAATGACCATGGACTGACCGTCTCAATAATTTCTGTTGGCAGGGCTCTTGGAATTCTGGCATATCTCTGGCACCTATCACAGATTCACAATTCTTGGCATAATCTAACGCATCTCGGTTCACTGCCGGCCAGTAATATCCATATCTGAGTATCTTTTTGGCAAGGGCTTGCCCCCCAGTCTAGTCACCACACTCTCCTTCATGCACATCATGTAACAGTCATTTAATCTCATCGAGGGCAATACACCAGAGTAAAGGAACAGAACCCCCTTATGCATAGGACTCCACTTTGGATAATAAATCGTGAAGTTTTCCAAAGAACCTGTCTTTTCACACTTTTACGCTCCGGTAATGATCCATGCTTAAGATAATTTCTGGTTGGAGTCGTCCAAGACTCCCTCTCGGGTGTTACCTCATGCACCCATTCTATCTCCATCTAATCAATACTTGGGGTAGTATGTGTCTCTACGAGTATGAGCCCCATCTATTGTGTTTCGCCAGTGCTAGCCGATTTCGTTAAAGAATCTGCTTTCTAATTTTTATCACGAGGTATACAATGGATAGCATAATAGTCAAACTGAATCAACACTTCTTGAACCCGAGTAAGGTAGGTAGCCAATCTTCGGTCTCTGGCTTGGTACTCGCCACGAACCTAGCATACGACCAATTGCGAATCATAGTAAATCTCTAGAACAATAATTCCCAAGTCTCTAGCAAGCCTAAGTCCAGCAAGTAAATCTTCGTACCCGGCTTCATTATTAGTTGCTTGGAAGTCAAACTTCAAAGCATAGCATATGGATTGACCTTCTAGAGTTTCGAGTACCACTCCAGCGCTCGAGCAACGGTCGCCTCACGCACCATCAGTGTATAGCTTCCATGTACACTTGGGAGATTCACTGGCTTCGGATAAGTCCTCCGGTATGGTGAATTCAGCAATGAAGTCCGCTAGAACCTGCCCTTGAATAGCTCGCCTTAGCATATAAGTGATATCAAATTGACTTCACTCGATATTCCACTTAAGCAATCTACCAGACGTCTCAGGTCCTACCAAGATCTGTCGTAACGGCTAGTCGGTGTAAACAGTAATCGGATGAGCCTGGAAATATGGATGGAACTTTCTTGAGGCTATTACGAGACAATAAGCCAGATTTTCCACCTTCGGATAGTTTTTTATGCCCCGGTTAACCTTTTGTTGATATAATAGACCGGTCGTTGGATCCAATCCTCTTCTCGAATCAAAGCAGCATTGATTGCTTATGCTGAAACCACCAAATAGACATACAATCTCTCGTGATCAATCGACTTCGACAAAATAGAAGGTGTTGCCAGATGTTGAATTAGTGCTTGGAGTGCACCATTGCACTCCTCTGCCCACTCGAAGTTTTTTTCCTTTTCTAATCAAATCAAAAAAGGGAATGCACTTGTCCGTAGATCTGGAAATGAATCTTCTTAAGGCCGCCACCTTCCCATTGAGGCTTTGCACCTGCTTTATGGTTTTGGAAGTTTCGAGATTCCGAATCACCCAGATTTTTTCAAGATTGGCTTCGATTCCTCTGACATTGACGATGAATCCAAGGAATTTGCCTTACGCAACTCCAAAATGAAACTTCAATGGATTAAGCTTCATTTTTTACTATCGGAGTATGTTAAACATTATTTCCTAATCATTGATGTGGTTGATAGATAGTCTCGACTTTACAAGCACATCGTCCACGTATACCTCCATGGTCTTTCCGATCTGGTTAGCAAACATTCGGTTCACAACCCTTTGATAAGTTGCTCCAGCATTTTTAAGTCCAAACGGCATCACCATAGAGTCCCCGATCAGTGACGAAGCTGGTATGTACCTGGTCAGAAGGAGCATCGGGATTTTATTTTAGCTGGAGTATGCATCCATGAAAGATAAGAGCTCATGTTTGGTTGTTGAATCCACCAGTTGATCAATTCGAGGAAGAGGAAAACTGTCTTTTGGGCAGGCTTTGTTCAGATCTGAGTAGTCCACACATGTTCGCCATTTTCCATTCGACTTTTTGAAAAGCACTGGATTCGATACCCACTACGGGTATAAGGCATCACGAATAAAACCATTAATCTTGAGTTTACCCACTTCTTCCTTTAGGGTGGCAGAACTCTCTAGATCTATGATGTGCCTTTTTTGTTTCATTGGGACATGCCACGGTTCGATATTTAATGCATGGTTTGCGATGTTCGACGGGATCCCACGCATGTCTGAATGAGTCCAACCAAACACATCGTGGTTCGCTCAAAGAAAATCAACCAATTCCTGTCTCATCTGGAGTCTGAGTTAAGACCCGATCTTTACCATTCTGGAATCATCATCATTGATCAGAACATCGATCTTCAATTCTGATAGGGAAGCCTGGTAATCTTTGACTTCCTTCTTATCATTATTGTCTCTGGGACCAAGGTCCTTAAAGAACTGGTTGTGGCGCCCGAGTCTAGGCTCAGGCGTTAGTTGTCAATTTTCTGAAATATAGACGTGGAGAGATTCCTCTACACCTTTTCCTTTCTCATTTTGCTGTGTATCCCACAGCTCGACAACATAATGGGCGCATCCAGCCACCTGATCACCATATATGACTCCAACCCCATTATCAGTAGGGAACTTCAAGGTTGAACACCAAGAAGAAGTCGCTGCCCTAAAATCAACGAGGGCCGGTCGGCCTAAAAAAGCATTATAAGGGGAACGTATGTCCAACACAACAAACTACAACATCTGGACTCTCTGACGATCTCCAATATCCAACTCAATGGGTAGCTCCACTATCCCAGCAAGTATGGTTGCACTTCCATTAAAGCCATGTATATGTGACTAGCACAACTTTAAATCTTTCGCTTCCATCCTCATTTGGTCATAAGCTCGCTTGAAAAGTATATTGACAGAACTTCCGCTGTCGACTAAGACCCTCTTCATCCAAGCAGGACCTATTTGGGCAGAAATAACCAATGGATCAATAGTGGAGGCCTCGACTCTGTCAACGTCACGATTTCTGAAAACAATGTCATTTGTCGTCGTCCTCTGTTGTTTTTCTAGGGCCCCATCATCAATATTGCTACAGCAATCGAAGTCGACATGCCTAATCGAATTGGCATATGACTCCATTTCCTTTTAGCTCCAATCAGCTGGATGAGGACCACTACTTACAGTATTAATTACCAACCTCCCTCCAGTACACGTGGGTTCATCAGGTCTCGCTTGGCCTTGACCTTGATTTTGATTGGACGGACCTACACCTCCATCCTGCGGAGCCCGGACGAACTGTTCCAACTTTCTCTATCTGATCAATCTCTCAATGATATCTTGTAAATGAAGGCACTTATTAGTATTATGGCCCTAACAATAATGGAACCTGCAGAATTTCCTGGTCTGGATTTGTTTCTCAAACGACGGTTTCGAAGCCGGCTTCTTATACTGTCTGGTATTACAAGTCAGAAGATAAAAAAATTCCAGCGATGTGTTTAAGGGAGTATATCATTCAAACATAGGAGCTTTGGGTCTCTCGCGATGTGGGTCTCTCTTCTTTCCCTAACCTTCATTACCCTTCTGTTGACCTTGCCTGTTCTGTATGTTCAATTGTACTTTACCAGAATTCTCACTGTCTGCTTTACTTCGACATTGCTTTGAATGCCTTCACCACTGGGCCCCATAATGTCCTACTTCCTAGATTGTCTAGCATCTTCTCTCCTCAAAAACTGGACTGCCTTAGCATAGAAATGATCCAACAAAGTGGGTGGATTTCCAGCCAACCAATCACCAAATTCGGAATCAGGATCGATCCCTTTAGTCAATACCATCGGAATAGGGTTGTCATTGGGGTTGCTGATCTCAGCACAAGTAGCATGTAACCTTTCCAGATAAAGCCTAGGAGTTTCTCCTGGAGCTTGAGCAACGCTAGACAAGGAATTGACATCCTTCGATCTCGTAGCATGCATACGAAACTAGTTAACAAATTTAGTAGTTAACTGATCAAAACATAAAATTGATCTGGGTGATAGATGAGTGAACCACATAGTCGCAATGCCTCCCAATGAGATAGGGAAGCTTTTACACTTAACCGCATCGTCAGTTCGAGCAGCATTCATGAGCCATTCATATTTCAAGATATGTTGGTTAGGATCCGAATTTCCTTTGTACACCGGCAAGGTCGGTATCCTGAATCGATGGGGTGGCTTTGCATAGAGAATATCATCGGTGAATGGAATGTGACTCCTATAGATTCCCCAATAATCTTTTGTGAGGCCTTAACTTTCACTAATCATTTGTCGCATCATGGTTGGAATGTCAGGCATCTGGATGTTCGAGGCCAAGGCATGGTCGGGTTCCATGTTACAGGGACGGTCCAGTCGTTGTCTACGGTCCATCCCATACCTCCTCGGCTCCCGATCTTCATGGAAGTGAGGATCCTGAGCATGAATGCGATGACGAGGGGTAGGATCCTGTTAGTTCCGGAACTCGGCTTCCAGATCTATGGCAACGGCAGCTGCATAGTCATGAGTGGTGTGATAAGGAAATGCTCCTCCTCAGGAGGAGGATCCAGCTTGATGCCCTGTAGAAGGACCAATCCCGGCCTGTCCGATATTCACAACTTGCTGGTGCCCGAAGGCTTCTGCATAGTTTCCATCCAACCGACGGCTTGTAGATCTGTGATTGGAGTCAGAGGACGCAGACCTTTCAGAAAAGGAATGAGAGGCATGCTCCCTTCTAGATCGCCTTCACCTTTCCTCATTTAGCTGGTTTATGACTTCCATGTTGGCACGGATCTACCGAGTGAGCTCTTGACGGCTCTGTGTAAGTGCCCTCATAAGGGCTTGGAACTCCTCTCTAATCACTGGACCAAGTGAATCTTAAGCTCCAGTAGAAATATGGCCTGCTGTGGTCAACAGTGTGGGATTATTCCTATCCCTTCCTTCTGCATCTGCAGCATTAGAAGCAGTTCTGGTAGTGCGCACCACGATGAATGTAGCTCTTCATAGACCTAAAGCAATCTAAGTAGAATGAAAGGAACTACTGGAAGACAGATCTGGATCTCCTCCTTAGATTTTAGCAATCCAACAATGGCAGGGGATCCACGGAATTAGAGAAAAAAGGAGTTTTCTCAATGAAAGCATGAAAGTGTTTGTACCAAAATTGGGAACAACAATCGTCGGATATGATCAAAGAGATTAGAATAAAGAAATTAAATGAAAAAAGAGGCTTATCTAACAGTCACACTAAGAAAAGTAATCAGAAAAAGAAAAGGACAAGAATTTATAGTGGTTCGGTGTTGTAGCATACGTCCACTTTGAAGAGCTTGTTGTTTATTGATGATTCTCAACTGAGTTACAATAGTACAAATCACTAACACTCAAGTTACAATGGATTTTTAGTAGAGTAATAGCGTAGAAGTTCCAAAGGTCCTTTTTCAGTAGACGTAGGGGTGCTATTTATATGAGCAGATCTGGAAATATCTGGCGCTAAACTCAGAATACCACTTCTCATGTGTAAGTGGACCCACAAGGTTGCTTGGGATCGATCCCTAATCGATCCTATTGTCTTCATATCGATCAAGAATGGCTTCGTTTGAACTATGATCGATCATGGTGGTTCTTCGGTTGATATGCAAGTTTCCGTGAAAATTTCATAGCATTTGGACTTATAATGTAATGACCCACCCCGAGGCCCACATTAACAAAGAGAATTACTGGGTAATTCTGTGTGTTAATGTAGAGAATAGGGCTGGTTAGGAGCGACAATCTATAGCCTTGGCTTAAATATATATTGAATACTCGACAATTGCTATATATATATTTATCAAGTGGATCGATATATCCAATAAATACTTAATACAAAACTATAGGTGGCTAATGGATCTATCAGAATAAAATACAATAGCAGAATGCATACCATATCACAGAACAGTAATCATCATATACATAAATACATATACACTGATACATCCCAGTACAATACAATACAATACACCAAAGTGGTTCAGAGACCACACTATATATATCGAATCAAAATACACATTAGAGTCAAGCGGAAAGAAATATAAACTACACAGAAATGCTAGACTGATATCCAAGCAGATGCATCAAAGATAAGTCTTGAAACTATTAGCTAACCTGAAACAACTCGGTCTAACCCGAGTATAAAATACACGGGTCAGTCTAGCTAAAACAATCAATTAATAAGGATAGACGTTAATACGAAGCATAAGATACAAGGTGATAATTCTTCTCAAATGAGAAGAGGCAATAGAAAGAACACATACTCATGACTTAAGTGAAACAATGTCACTTAAGTATATAAAGAACTCAAAAGAGGTAAACTCAACAATAATACTCGAATAAAATAAACATTCACCTCATATTATCGCTGACATCCCAAAATATCTACATGGTTTCCATGAACCATATCTCCTCAAAAGGAGAAACATCAATACAAACCCTCGCCAAAATAGCAAACATAAAACATTCTCAAATAGGATGATCCAAAATTCAAATATAGAAGGATCTCCGAATTCAATTGTATCTCATCTCATCAGTATAAATGTATATAAATCTCAATCTCAACTCGCCAAAACGGAAAAACCCAGAATATCCTATAAAATCATAAAATCATCCAAACTCATAACTTAAGGAACTCGATAAGAGTTCAAAACATCATACATGAAATCACCTTATATAACATCTCATATAGCACTAGCTATCGATGAAATAAAACAACTTAAAATGGTGAAATCACAATAAAATAGAAAGCTCAGAAAATTTAGATTAGCCAAATCTCCGATTGCAATGGCGAAGCAATGCTTCACGTGCTAAATTCAGATGGCCGAAGCCTCAAACAAGGTCGCTAACACCTTCCAAAGCAGTTCGTCCTCATGACAAAGGTCGCTGACACCTCTCCAAGCTGTTTTGTCAGCCCTAACAAGGTCGCTAACACTTCCCAAAGCAATTTGTCCTCATGACTAGGTCGCTAACGCCTCTCAAAGCAGTTTTGTTAGGTAAACATCGTGAATGCGTCACAAACTCACGGATAGAAACCCGAAAAGTGTTATCGTGTGTCTTATACTACACGTTCACACTTAGCGGTTTACTAGCCGCTAGTTGATGCCATACTAGGAACATCTTAAAACTTAGAAAATCATATCATGCCTCGTCTCATTGGCGAGTGATAAAGAGACACCATACTCGTCTCATCTCATCGACAAGTTTTAAATGGCAGTGTAACTTGTCTCATCTCATCGATAAATGAAAATATCGTGATGGTTCCTTATAAACCAAAATCTCAAAGTAAAAATCTCAAATCATAATACTCACCAAATATTGGCCTTCCCAGATAATTCCTAAAGATAGGAATTATAATCTCGAAATCCCGCCATAAATTGGCTAAAAAGAACTCAGAAATCAATAACCCAGATAGTTTCGATCGTACAAGTTCAGAACTAACCGAAATAGTAAACGCACATGTCCTTACCACGTGTTTTACTAAATCGTTTAATTCTCTTTCTCGTACGTTCAAATAGTATAAAAGTGTATGTTTTATATTTAAAATAGTTTACTAGAGAAAACAAACTTTTAGAACTTTTTCCCGAAAGGATTAGTAAAACCAATGTTTGAAACTCATTTATTACATGAAATAAATAGATTCTATATATGAAAAATAATTTTAAAATATTATATAATAATAATTTGGAATGTCCATTTATTTCAAAAATCAACTTCAAAATGGTTAAGTGAAAACCGTGCTCGAAAATAATGAAAAACTAGAAAGACAACTCAAGACCGATAACTTGAATTCAATACGAATTCAATTCAAATTTAACCCAAATTCAAATTTTATTTAAATTTGAGTTTCAAATTCTCCAAATATAGATGGCCTATTGATAGCATCATAGCTCTCAAAACATTTCAAAAACAATATCAAAATCGAACAAGAATGAGAGCGAAAATAAGCTAATACAATTCTCATGTCAATGATTGTTATTGCTGTCGTTTTGCTCTCGGGACAGCAACAAACAAACACAGTTTTGACCAAGTTAGCTTCAAAATTTTAGAAACTTCAAAACATGAAACTTTTAGCACAAAGTCTATACTTTCGGAAACATCTAAAATTATTGAATTTGGATAAGAAACGTGAAAGATATGGTCAAAAAAAATTCAGATCTCAAGTTCACTACAGCTGTCGTTTTAGTTTCGGGACAACGATACTAAAATGAATTTTCGGCCATGTAGACATCAAAATTTAACAAAACTCAAAACATGAAAGTTGCTGCATATAGTCTAAGCTTTCGGGAACATCAAGATCGTCAAATTCGCACATCAAACGAAAAATTTATGATCAAATTACCGACAACATATAGCATAGAAAGTCATAGTTTTACAATAACAGGGCGGCGATTTTGAATTGGGTTTTTTGACTCTTTATGCGCAAGATTTTCGAATGTGTTTAACATGAAAGTTATCACACTCTTTTCAAGCTTTCCAAAAAATTAAAGAAAATCAAATTCCAATTTAAAACGAAAAAGATATGCCTAATTTGCTGACAGCAATACACAATTGAACATGCAACAAACAAAATTGAGATTTCTTAGCTTGAAATCTCAATCAAAGCTAGAAAATGTGAGTTTTGATACTCACCTTGCTGATTTGAATGCAAATACCCAAATTTAGATGCAAGACAAAAGCTTGGCTTGAGATTACAAGACTTGAGAGCCTGTAGAAAGCAATTACAGACATACAAAACAAATACATTAGAAAATTTCTTACCGTAAAAGATTTTTGTGATGAAATTATATGATTTGAAGTTGTATACCTTTGATTTGTCTTTATCTTGCATAAAGAATTGAATTTGGTTGAATTTGCTGAAGAAATTAGCTTGGTTTTGAAAAATTAGGAATATGGTTTACTGACTATGCTTTTAGGCTGTAGGACTAAGAAGATAATAAGAAATGAACGTAAAGCCACTTCCTTTTCCCTCTTTTCTTAACCAGGCTAAGCTGAATGGGCTAACGGGTAGAAAAATTAAAATGACTTAAGGTTTATTAACAACACTTAATAATTTTAATGTGTACATGTCACATATACACATGATAAAAATTCATTTTCTTCATATTTACACACAAGAAAAATATAAAAACTTGTATGCATGCCAAATAAAACATTTTCTATCATATAAAAAGATTAATTTATATTTTTAAAACTTTTTTATTATTGAAATCCTTATTATAACAAAAATACACTATTTACTGAAATAAATGAATAAAACATTGTTTTTAACTTCTAAAATTCCACAAAATTTACTTTCTTACCTAGAAAAATTAGTCATCCCATTTCAAAACATTGTTTACAGCCAAAACGTATTTTATTCCCAATTTCCACCTTTTATTTCAATAAACCACCTTAAAAATTTACATATTATAATTGATTTTTACCCCAATTTACATATTAGGTAAAAGTTGTTATTTATTCAAAATTGATTTTTTTTTCTATTCAAAATAAACAATTTTAACAAATTCTCTAACTCCAATTTATTTTTTTCTCTATTATTAAATTATACTACCATTGTAATTTAGTTTTTATAGATAATCACCAAAACCAGAGTTGCTACATATAGTTGAGAGATATGATCGATCCAAAGTTGAGTTTGCGGGTAGGGCCAAAGGCTTCGTATCGATGCCTGTGTATTGATGGATTTCATATCGATGACGTGGCGCGAGAGTTCTCTTAAGATCCATGTTTCACGCCTAAAGACTGTTTCCTTTGGCTCGACTGCTTCCTTCATATCCATCCGAGGTTATACTCGACGTATTGATCCCTGCCTCCTTCTTTCATATCATGCTTTTTATGTGGTTTCGTATCGATGCTAAAGTCCTCTCTTCGTATCGATACCCGGTTCTTCTCTCGTATCGGTCAAGTGGGTGATCGATACGAAGCTGGCCGCTATTGCTTGATGGATACGAAATGGATGGATATGAGGTAGATGGATACAAAGTCGATGGATACGAAATGAACACGTTTCACATGGATCTCGATCGATGCACAACTTGAACATATGAACTCCGATTGACCTGAAATTTGAAACGTTGCCTTTCATAGCTTTGCTTGTCATACCATGCTAATTGTAGCTCGATCAGAACTCGAACTAAGTTCGCTTGTATCCATCGTAGACCCGTAGATAACTAATCTTCGGGGTGGATTGTCTTCAGCTCTACTTAAGTACTTGGTGTCATGGACCTGCCAAAAGCCAGGATAACATTTGTCCCCCAAAGTACGTCCTGTGTGAACATGACGTGCTTTGAAAAGCTAAGATCTTTATTCTGAAAAGGTTCTATCTGATTCGCTGAACAGTCGTTGTCTTCTCATCAAGAGCCGTAACATTCGATTAATTTCCAGTAGTATAAATGTTGAGTTTTAGACTGCCAATAATTATGCAGTTTTTTATTGTAACTGAAGGTCGGGTGCTAGGAATTTTTTGTTTATCATTATGGATGTCACCAGGCAAGCATACAATTCCTGTTAACTTTGAAAATTAAATGTTAATTTAGCATACATGCACGTATGTTAACCTGACCTCCGTTCATGTTTGCACGTTCACATGTCCGTTAAGTTCTCTCTTTATTTTTGTTTGGATTGAGTTTCGTACGGATCCTCTTCTGGATCAATGTGAAATTTGAGTTGTAACAACGATTGATGACTGTTTTAACTTATTCCTTCGTATTGATCCTATCGTGGATCGATTTGGGATGTATGAAGACAAGTTTCGTATTGATGGTTATCGATACGAGATGGATATGACTTTGGAGTGCTTTGTATTGATTGATACAATGGATTGGTTCTTAAATCGATGGATACGAACGTGATGTTTCGTAACGATGGAGTTGAACGGTCTATACATAACCAGACATAACCGTACATGATTATTATGTTATATTTCATAAATAATAGATTTTGAAAAATAACATGTAAACAAATATGTACAATCTTCATGTACTAATAACATGTGCATCCATTGTTTATTCTAGAAAGAAACAAACTAGTTTGTGAAATAATTTAAAATCATATTTTTTTAAAAATATATATATATATATATATATATATATATATATATATATATATATATATATATATATATATATATATAGTTTACAGTTTATGTGTAAATTATTTATAGGATGGTTATGCATCATAAAAGATTGAGGTAACTGTTAGACATGTTTATAACCACCAAAAAACAATTACAGTTACGGTTGATACGAAACGGTTATCGATAAGGCTAAAAGTAACAGTAGTAGCGCAAAGCAGCCAGGATAGTGAAATACCATTCAGAATTAATCATAAGCCTCGGCATATTTAAAGGAAAACAACTTTATTACTCAATCCAGCAACCAATACAGTGGAACGATATATAAACGTACGTCCGATCCTTATTTATTCCAGCTGCTTGAACATAATAGCATGTAAATAGATACAAATATAATACTAGTTTAATTAGCCTAGGGACAGAAGACAACGTCATAGTTAGTGCCAGCGGGACATGCGTTGGTTTTCTGATCCTGGAGGTAACAATAAGCGTCAGGACAAAAGCCGTGAAAATATCCAGAACTCGAGTCGGTATGGGGATTATTGCATCCACCGGCCGTCCTCAGATTACCAGGGCACTGTCCATTAACATCCCCGGAACACCGTATATCTTTACAGTTACCATTGTTATTAGGTCTAAACTCCATGGGCACGTTGAACCCTTCCAAAAGGGAGATGTCATAATAGTCCTGGTCGGTCAGGGCGTACTCGGCCAAAGTGCTCGGCTGCTGTCCGTACCCCGTGCAGGAAAGCTGACCGCCGCAGTCGCCGGTCTGGCATCCACCGTGCCCGGACGAGTCAAAGTTGCAGCCGGTTCGGGCCCAGATGCGAGCCAAAGTGGTGCCTCGGTTGGCGGTTACCACCCATGAGTCGCCTGAGTTGAGCTGCTTGCCGCCCCCTACAGGGACTGATGCGGCCCAGACTGTGTAGGGACATCTGTTGATGACATTGAATTGGGTGGCCGTGGATAGGGAGAGGAGGAGGGGGAGGGTGAGGAGTAGCAATGCGTTGCTCATTTCTGAAGTCATAGTTCGGGGTTTGAGTAGTTTCTAGGTGTTGATTACGAGGTGCATTTATATGACTTAGCATTTGCGGTTTTCTCCGTTGCATCTGTGCCATGCGAATTTTCCTTGTGACATGTGATGTGTTCGAATTTTCCAAGTCAGTCAAGCGTGATGTCATTCAACATGACGTTATTGAACTTGCCTTCTCCTTGTTGTGCCAAGTAACTACGTATTTGGACCGTATTGCTTTTTTAATCCACAAAAAAGTTAGACAACCTTCTCGAAATACAGTGCCTTCTTTGATACATGGATTTGCAACATTTCCATAGCATCCTAATAGTATTCCTCACAAAAGCTCTTCTCACTTTCACATTTTCTGCCCTTATCAATTAACTACTATGGATTAACAAATTAAGCACCCAAAAAGCAATAAAATAAACATATTAAATGGTTTCAAACCAAATTAAAATGACATGCTCTTTGCAAACATTTAAATGACAAAAAGTAGGTTGTTTTACTGCATAAAAGTCTTTGTCCAGTTAGTGATTTATCGATACTAGCAATTGGATCTACAAATAAATTGCTCTATTTAGTTTGAATATTTAATATTCTGTTTCATGATTCGATGTCTTTGCCTCTCTGGCATCGTCGTAAAAAGCATTCATGAATGTGTTAAATCTCATGGCTGGGGTGGATAACTAAAGATATAGAGAAGGTGGGGGTATGCGTGTTGTATATAAGTGTAGCGTCAATCAAAATAAAATGAAAAAAGAACTCAAATAATACAACTAGAAGCTTGAGCCTCTAAAATATTATAGAGATTAGAGAACCCACCATCACAACCACATAATCAACAATAATTTCATTAATTTATTTCATTAAAATATTATTTAAACAAGACCCGGGTTGCTCTAGGCTATCCATTAGAATTGAGAACTGCGACCTAAACTGAACCGATTTGCGAAGACCTACATCCAATCCGAACCGAACCGATAAATCTCGGATCGGGTTTGGGTAATGAAAAATATCACAAGACCCGATAAAACACGACAAAAGCTAGAAGATCCGACCAAAAAACATTGAAATATATGCATTATTAGTATTATTAGTCATTCAGACCCGTATCAACCCGATCTGATGCATTTCAACTCAAATCTCGGATTGGGTCTAGATTCAAAACTGTACTGATTGGACTCAATAAAATCTGACCCGTTTAGACACAAGATCAGCCGGAACAGATCCGACCCGTCGGATCGAGTCTACTTGCCACCCTTGGGTTGCCATATGAATCGGTTTACTTACCTTACCCATTTAAACAATATATTGCAGAAAGAAAGAGTTTTACATACATCCTTATAATTATAAAACCTAAGTTTTAGTTGTCTTCTAATTTACTTTTATAAAATGCATCCATATATTTAGAAAAAATATGTAATTCAAACGGATATTTGGATAATTCTACCAGTCTTTGTATGTGCTCATGTTATCATTTTATATAACTTATAATCACATGTAATACACGTTCAGACCATCCCTCTTAATTTAAAAATTAATGATGTAAAACAAATAAATTTTAGAAAAAAAGACACGTCTCTAATTTCCACTTGGAGAAAAGCCTATGAAATACCAAAGAAGAAATATCCATCCAATTAAATAACAAAAGAAAATAATTACCAATTTCAATATTGTTGTAAATAGGTGCATTCTCAAAATGAAACAGAGGGGTATCATCGAATTTGTGTTGATCTCTTTAATTCTAAATTTCGAATTAAATTTAAGGTATCAAGAGGCGAAATGAAAAAAACAATAAACGAAAAAAGTTTAGAAGGGAGAAGAGAGAAATTTAGAAGGAAAGGAGATATTGAATTTGAAGCATAATATTGGATCCATGTGTCTACGTATATATGTATGTGTTATATAGATATGTAAAAAAACATATTGCATGACTTCCCTCTAAGTTATAGAATTATTAACGTTTAACTCATGCGTTGCACACAGTAATATTGTTAGAAGTAACATTTATATTTTAGTTGTTACTAAATATATGTTTTATCATGCAACATATGATAAATTACTGTCATGTATTAATCATAAATTAAAATGATATACGACGATCGAATATAAGGTTGATGATTCAATCTCGTTAACTATGTATCTCGGTAAAACTTAATGTCCCAATAAATAAGTTTATCACTTTTGTTAACATGATTTTAGTCTATATAGTGAATGTCGTTTTTTCAAAGGATTTATAGATCGATTAATGAACATTAAATAATTAAATTTATTTAAATAAATTGAATCAACGATAGACATAACTAATTAAACAAAAGAAGTTGAACGTAAAAAAGTTGAAGAAAATTGAGAATATCATTTTACATATTTGTAATTGAGAAAAGCATCTTATAGTTAGCTTATCCACATGTGAACTTTTATTCGTTGTTTAATGTGACGACCCACCTTTCAGATACTTGAGCAACGACACATGAATAACATGGATGTATTAAGTGTCATTCTCAAGGTTCAGAAAGATGGGTCGTCACATTTAGTTTTCATTTTAATTTTATTCTTATAGTTAACCATAGATTTCATGTTGTTGTAGAAGAATCATGCTTACAACTCTGATAATTGCAAAATACCGTTATGTAGTATTTGGTCGAGTTGTGAGTTTGGATATGCTTTGATAACATGTTGTACACGAGAATGTTTATATAATCCAATATTTACCGTTGTAACATGTGCGTTCACATCATAATGTTGTAATTATAAATTTATCCTTTAAGGTTTTTAAATGAAATTATGTTATATAATGTATGATAATTTTTTTAAGATGAATGAATCAAAAAGAAAAAGAATTATTATTATTTATGTATACATTTTCTATTATGTGATTTAAATATCTTTATATCTGTATAAAGAAGTAATTTTATCCTTTTTCTCATATATGTGAATATTATATATATTTAAATTCTAGTGTTTTTAGTATTTATAAGATGGGTTAATAAATATTAGTTAATTATATTTATTTAAATAGTTTAAATTTAAGATTACACAATTAGTTAAATATCTGGCCTTGAATGTACAATATTAGGAGATAATCGAGACGAGTTTCTAAGTAATTGTAAAAATAAAATATAATTTAGATATTTGAAGTTGATAGAATTTACAGTGCAATGTATGATAAATTCATTCAGTAAATAAATTATAAAATAAATTTATTATTGTCATTAGTGTGTATAATTTATGTTATGTTATGTTATATATAAATATATATTTATATTTACATCTGTTTGCACCAAAAGTTGGCATGAACACCCAATAGATGTATTGAAGAGAGATAAATGAAGAATACAAAAATGAAAACAGAGAAAATTAGTAATGAAACAGTAGAAATTCAATACAATAATACGAACACAATGATTTATAGTAGTTCGGTGTTGTTTGCCCACGTCCACTTTGAACAGATTGCTTTATTAATCACTTTGTCAATCGAGTATAATAGGGATTAGATGAAAATCCTTAGTTACAATAGAGTACAAAGCAAATAGCAGCGCAAAGGTGCCAAAAAGGAACAACCAAGTTTATATGTATAGATGAAGATGATGAAATATCTTCCTAAAAACTCGACAAAATGATCTCCAAAATCATATGGACCTATGAGAGGGATCAGATGGCCCAAATCCGAATGAACAGGGATCGCCCTATTTTGAAGGAATTTGTGGTGCGATCCCTATGGTAGCTTCCTCATATTATAATATGCCATACCTCCAAGTTTCATTCTAATTAGATTAGTAAAACTCGAGCTATTGCTCAATCTTTGCTTCAATGTGAGTTGTTTCTTGGTTTTAGCCGATCCTTATGGAAGAGGGCCGATCCCACTTGCTTCATCTTTTTGAGGTCCGACCCCTAGGGTAGGATTTCTTGGTTCCCCACATCTTGCTTGTAAAATTTCATATGCATTGGATTTATGGATCTTGAGATATTGATTGTTTTCCAATGACTTGCACTTGCTTAGCTGAAATACGCCGATCCCTATGTTGCAGAAGGATTATAGCCGATCCCTCCTCTATGTTGAACAATATTCCATACTTCGAACATTCTACATTGCATTCTCTCAATTCCGTTCGATCATGGCTTCATATTATCATCTGTACTTGATACTTAGACCCTCGCAATCCTTGCTTTGGACTAACTGGCCTTGATGACGATTGAATCTAACTTGTCCAATCAGTTCAATATTACCAAATTAAAATGTCGGATAACACTTGCCCACCAAAGTACGTCTTGTGCTGCATAAAACATGCCTTGAATCGAAGCAAGTTAGAATCTTCGGAAATAAATCCATCGATTTTTCTGAACAATCGCCATCCTTCTGTTGAATTATTTTCCCAAAGCGTTGTATCCCTCTTTGATCGCCATGATGCTTGGTTGATTTCCAATAGATAAATTTAGGATTATATTTCGTTAGATGATATCTATGTCCGATTCAACGGGATTAGTAAGCTTTGGCTATATGTACTGTCTCGACCTTGAAAACTTCAGCTTTGAATTCAATATCTATTGATTTCAAAAATTGAACCTTTAAGCTATACACGTGCATGTTTTTGTACATATTCTTTTCGTCGGCTCCCGGATGCGCATGTACGCTCATGGACTATTGCCAATTTTCGTTGAGTTATATGCAATTCCATCACATTTTATAATTCTTATTTATATGCTTGCATGCACATAGGGTTTGCAATTGATCTCCCGATTTTTTATATGTTCATAGGGATCGGCATTCCTCTGGTCGATCCCTCATCTCCTTCTTTCTCTCTTCTTTTCTTTTTTTCTTTCTTTCTTTTATGTATATGGATCAGCATTCTTTTAGCCGATCCCTCCCTCTTTCCTCTTTTCTCTTTTTTATATATATTATAGGGATTGAAATTTGGTTCCCTTGGATAGGGGTCGTGCTCGATCCCTATTATTAGAAGGGCTTAACCAGTCATTCATTTCGTAGATAGGAAAGTGGGCCGAACCCTTGGATTATATATAAACAAACATTCAAATTCCCCTTCGTACTTTATTTCATTCCTTCGATTCCTTTATTCTCTTCAAATTCAGTTCTGAACCATCCCTTTCCAATCTCGAAACACGATCCCTCCCTCTCAAATCATGTACCGCTTTCTTCCTTAGATTCGTCGCTTCTATCTTGCTTCAGACAGCTGCTCCATCCTAAACTCAAATTGAAATCCACTATTTTCTCTTGAGCAACTTGTATTTCAAATATTTAGATAAATTGCTTGTATTTTCTTTGGTTCATGATGAGATAATGGGTTTTATTCGTGTTAATCATGGGTTAAGGAAGAGATGAGTTGGATGATAATGATGATGCAGAGTTTGGCAAACTAGTAAAGGAGGAGGAAGAAAAGAGGGATCAGTCGTGGTGAAGTACAGTGGAGAGGGATCGGTCGTGGTGAAGTACAGTGGAGAGGGATTGACGATGTTGTTGTTATGTTGGTGAAGGAGAGGGTTCGGTATTGAATGTTTGAGGGAAGTACGAGAACATTGAATAAAAGGGATCAACATTGGAACATAGAGAGGAAAGGTTCGATTGCATTGTTGAGTGGAGAGACCGGTCAATTGTGGAGCATGGACGGGTCGGCTATTTGCTTTGTGAGAGGGATCGACTGTGGATTTAGGAGAATGTGAAAGCGGTTGAGTGGAGGGATCGACAGTGGTGTGTTTGCGGATGGAGGGATGGGTCATAGGCTTATCGAGAGGAGTTAGTTATTATAAGGGAAAGGGATTAGCATAAATAGGGATCGATTATTTTTTTTAAATAGAGGAATTGACTATGGGAACTTAGCCGATTCTAAAGCTTTGAATTGAACTGGAAAACAAATCCATATTCATTCTTATGAACAATTAGAACCAATCCTATCCTAATGAACTTGAACATATGACAATAATGAACAACATGACTTGCATATCCAATATCGAATTCGATATCGAATGCCCAAACTCTTGGGATTTAGATTATGAACTAAAACTTAGCACGTAGACTTTAATAATGGACTTCACACATGGACATGCCGATGGTCGATCCTAAAGTTTACACAACCGATCAATCTGAATACTAGTTGAGATGGTCAATAATGACGATCCCTCTGGTCGGAATCCAAAAATCTCATCATTTACTTTTGCTTTTAATTTTGAACTCTCTATCTTTGCACTACACAACACTGCACCACACTAGCTTACACTTAGCATGGGTGGACATATAAATTTTCTTATCTCGATTATCTACTGAGTTTAGTTGATATGGCTATAGACGTTCGGAGCGTTTAGCTGCAATGCCTTTTAGACAACCTTCACAACTTAGTAATCTCGGAGCCAAGTCGAGTTCTACAACCGTTTTCGGCAGACTTTTTCTTGATCGTCAATTTGAGCAACCTGAGGTTTAAGGCTCGTTCACCCATTTTTCTAATGTTCCCGTCCTTCCGACGGAAGATATAAGTCCTGCCCCAACATCGTAGAAGGTTCTATATTTTTAGATAACCTGATGGATTCTTAAGCCTCTAGAATTGGCGAGGCTGCTCTTCACAGACTATGCTCTAAACATGAGATTCCATTTGGAGAAGTTCTAGTCCCTTTAGCGAATGATAGGGCTCATTTACCCTAAGTGGAATATACGGCATGCAATAAATTCATGTGCCGGGCTGGATGCGTGCTGCCTTTCAATTCTTTCCTCTGAGATATACTAAATTATTTAGGAATAGCTCCTACCCAGCTGCATCCAAATAACGATACTTTTCTCCACGACACCTTCTTACTAATTATGGATGTTCTGTTCCACCCGTCATCTCCCGAGGACATTAGGTTCATTTACAATTTCAAATGAAGAATAAGGAGCCTCTCTTACACTTTTCTCGAGCCTTCACCCAACTGTCCAGTTCTACCTGATGCTTGAATAAGCTTAGCTTCTTCAAACATGAATTATTTTTTCGTTCGTTGTCCGCCTGACTTTGCGACACGATTGTTGGAAGGACGTAAGTGTCATCTTCACTTTATTCCCAAGTCTTCTAGTCCAAGTCATATCCTGAACTAACTAATACTTTGAAAAAAAATTAGGTGTCCATCTACGTCTAAAATGCGATAGTTTCTCAAGCATGGTTTCTGCAATTCGTACCACTCCAGTTGATGATAGGAACATTAGATCCCTTGTAACCGATGAATAGTTATCTCTATTTAGGATGCTGGAAAAAGGTCGTAGCATCGGGCTTCTAGGAAGAGCTTCACCACCAAGAAATGTGGCGAAACAAGAAGGCGAAGCTCATAGCCCTGTCGTGCCCCCAGTCGAGGGGACTCGGGATGACGCTAAAGAGGACTAAATTAAAGGTGTCGAAGCCAAAAATCCCGACGATGCTGATGCAGACCTTGGAAATGCGCCTATGGTAGATCTGTCACACGGTGCACAATCTCACATGCCAAAAAGGAGAGGACAAAAGCTCTCATATAAACTCCGTATGAGGAAAACAGCTAAAAAGCCAGAGTGTATCATCACCTCAGTTGATGAAGAGTCTTCTTCTCAACACTTAGAATGTTCGATGGAAGGATTCTTGAATCTTCTGATCCCTAATGATATCACGACTTATGACTTTACCAACATCAATATTGTGGGGCTCAATACTCCTACTGGTAGTGACGATGACATTCCTCCCACCAGCAAAGGGGAGGAATCTCCTACGAGTAAGGTTGCAGCAACTGGTCAATCGGGGGGACACTAAGACACTTACAATCACGTGCACTTCACTGCGTGATTTTCATCTATCTTTTATTTGATGGTCACTCATATACACTTGTTTGTTTTGTAGGTGCTATATCTCAATCCCGTGCCTTCGATCGCTCGATGAGCTCGTCAACACAATATGGATCCATTCGCGGTCCAGAATTGGGTAGGCGTAGAGAGAGAGGGGTGACGGCCGGGAAAGAAGTCATCGCTCGAGAAAGTCTTCATCTTCTAAACATAAGTTTCAATCTTAATCGCCTCATCAGGAAGTTCAAGCCAATCTTTCTACGCACAGTGATAATCAGACTACTTTCCTTGCTCCTCAAATTGTTGTACCGCCCGAGCAACATTCTGGTTCACTAGTTCCAAATAGTCCCAGGTCGAGCAAACGCCCACTTTAAAGTGTGTATGGATCGTGTATTCATATCTAATATGCAAGTGTAATAAATACTAACTTATAACTACCAGAGTAAAGTAAATAAAAGTAAAGAAATAATCGCACCAGAGTTTTTATACTTGTTCAGACCTCCCGTCCTACGTCCATTCTCGAAGCTCCTCTTCGACCTTAAACTAGCAAACAATCCTCGCTTTTCTCATTAGAACAGGCTTGATACAGAAAGTCTTTTCTTAATAAGTATGTGTTCTTAGTTACACTGATTTTGACTACATAGTACAAATCTTCCTATAATCTCCATTGAGTAGTATGTGTATGTGAAGATTTGTTTTTAGGAAGCGATTAGAATGATGTGTTATTTGCTTTTACAAATCAAAGTATGCAAAGAGTAAGAGAAACGATTCAGAAAATTCCAGTAAGTTGTTTCTTAAAATCTTTACATACTTACAAGTGTTCAAGAGTTTCCATGAGAAGTAGCACCTTTTAGTATCTTCCACATCAGTCTAAGGGTTTTATCCAGTTACCCAAGTCAGACGCCTGTCTATAAAATTCAGATGTCTGTCTCAGTATATATATTTTAATCCGAGGGCATAGCCATACGTATGACTTATACAGATAGTCGTTTGATGTTTGTGTATTTATAATATCAATTTGTTTAGAAATAATGAAAACCTTATAAAAAAAATTATGTGAAATTTTGTATAAAAACTACTAAAGGAGATTTTACAAACCATCTATCTATGATTGTAACAAATTGTAATAGCTTCTCTAATACCAATGATTTTTTTTCTTCTATTGTTCGTCTTCAAGTCATGATATTGTGAATTCTCGGAGCATTTACCAACAAATAGGTTTAATATATTATATGTGTATGGTTGTATAGTTGTTGTCATCGAAACCATAAAATAGAGGTTCTAACATTCTCCTACTTTTTGATGATGAAAACTATACAATCACTTATTGAATAAGCATATAATTCCCCTTGAATGTGATTCCTCCCCCTATATACACGTAATATGATATCTCTCCCCCTTTGGCATTATAAAAGAAAGATACATAAGAAACAAATTTTTGCAAGAAACACAAGGTTTTACAGACTCATGGATAATATCAAACATAGTTATACAAACAAAAATTGTTCTCAAGAAGTTTTATACATTTTCATGAATGAAAAGATAAGATAAATTACTGATATTGGAAATATCCCCAAAGATTAGAGGGATCTTCATCATATTCACTACTTTGCCACTGTGATAGATAATGGTATTCCTTATCTTCTCGAATAGAGAGACCCTGAAATGATGTGTAGTGACTATAGTGCAGAGGGTTTTGTGTAGGCCAAGATATATCTTTTCTTTCCTCGGTATCAACGATTATTGGAGTCTTATCAGGACGAGATTGTGGTGCTGGTTCACGCGCCTGAAGAAGGTCCCGAATAAAACAATTGTAGGATCGATTTCACCCTAGAGGAGGGGGTGAATAGGGTGATTCTATTCATTATAAAAATTAAATGCGGAAATATATATAATAATTTGAACACAGATAATAACAGAATAATAGCAGCACAGATTAAGCAGAATATCAAAACAGAAATAGAACAACACAGATTTACCCAACTTCGGCACTGTAACGACCCTAGATTTTTGGCCCCGTTTATTTTAATAAATATTTAATCTAATTAAATAAAATGTGACCTGATCATATTAAAATGAATATGATTTTGGAAATAACTGCCATTTGTTCATATGGATTGGTATTTTAAAAAAAGGAAATTGATTTGAAATTTAAAATAAATCTCTCTATAATATTTATCTTATACCATTAAATTAAAATACTACCTTTTGTTAACATTTGATAGAAATATCTATAGATGATAATGCTTAAAATTAAAAATCTAATTCTAGCAATATAAAATATAAATGTAAAATATGAGTCAAACCTATGTATATAATTTAAATAAAATACAAATGAAAATAAATATAAAAATGAGTATAATTGTAAATATAACTTATGAATCTAATTCAAATATTAATTGTTGAAATACAAATATAAATAGTAACTCATGAACCTAATTCAAATATTAATGGCTAAAATATAAAATATAAATAAATGTAAAGCAAGAATTTATTAATTAAAATATACATTCAACATAACTTTAAAAATTTGTAAACAAGCTAAAATAAGAATAAAGTATAAAGGTAAAACTGGCACATTTAAGTATAAAACAAACATGTATATCAAAACTAGAAGTCAGATAAAACATTGATAGTCAAAATATATAAATATAAATGTAAATATAAACAATAGTTAAATGAAACACTAAGTATAAAATGAAATAAAATAACATAATAACAAAACAAATATTTAAATAAATACCTTCATATATATGACAGTGTTTGCCTGCAAGTATAAAACAATACCTGACAATACATGTGTGTATAAATTATTTGGACCAGAAGTAATAAAACAAATGTTTACATACAAAATATAGCTTCATATACAAGCCATAGGTTGACTGCAAAGTGAAAAATTTTATACAAATATCTATTTGTACAGCAAGACAAAATGACAATAGTGTAAACATAATTATATTATGTAAACGAAGTAGAAAGCAAAGCATTTAATTTCTATCATTTCAGCACATTATTTTGTCAACTCAAATATTTACAAATCTATACATTCAGACACTAAATCTGTCAGGATAAAACAAACAAAAATAAGAAAATAACTTGACTAGATAACACCTTCCTAAAACATACTGTTATCTTCTACATATATCTATTTGTATCTTGCCTTTCCAGTTCGTTCAACAATCATATAACAAAGCCTGAGAAATAAAAGAAGGAAAAAAAGGAGTAAAATCAAAATTTAAAATTCAAAACAACAGGGAAGAGCAAACGGTTCAACCGCAAATTCAAATTTACAGTTTTAAACTTCAGTTTCAAAGCAACAAGGTTTCAAACATCAATGCTTGCTTTTTACAGGAATTATGGCAGGTGAGTAAACAAATTTTAAAGTTTTATGTTTAAAATAAAATCAGTAATGATGATTTCTTTATTATATGGTATTGGTAAATGTTTTATCTTGAACATGATTCTGTGTATATGTATTGTTGCTCTGCATATTGTTCTTCACTGTATTTGGATCAGCGTTGATTTTCATTCAGAAATCAAATTTGTTTTCAACTGAATCAAGGTAAGGTTTTCATTTTTTTTAAAATCAAACAAGATGGTAAAAACTTCAAACAACTCGAAGCTGATTAAATGGGTTAATAAAGAATTTCTAATGGAACTTTGTTTACAGGCAATCTAATTTTTTTTGATTAATTCGATTGTCATAAAAAGCTAGTTCAAGTTCGTAGTCTAAATTCTTACTGTAAAACATGATTTTTAAAACGAAAATGAAGATTTTTAGATTGGTAATTCATGAGCAGTTCGAATTTGAAATAAAACTACATTTTTACCAATTCCAGCAAATTGAATCAATGAAAAAGGTTGAAATTTTAATTGAAGCGAGTTTAAGTACTTGTGATTTTGTAAAAATTATCAAAAAATTTTTCTATTGAGTAAATTTTTGAAATGAGATCGTATTAGGGTTTTTACCTGAAATTTTTTTCATCTCTATGACGAGACGCGCACGGCTCCTGTGTGTGGTCGAGTTCCACGCGATTCAAGGAGGTGGAAGAGGGTCGTGTGGTCGTGGTTTGGTCGAAGTGTGAGCGCCTCCAGTGGCTTAGGCGGCGGTGGCGAGGGGATTTAGTGATAGTCAAGTTTACAGTTTTTCGGCTGTAGGCCTAAATTTTCGATTCGAATTTCTTTGCAGCAATTCGAGTTTGATTTCGTGTTATTGCATGATTTGGGATTTGCCTGGGTGGTTGGCGTTCACCGGTGACGAGTCGTGCCGCCGTGCACGTGTGCGACGAGGGAGAGGGTTATCTATGTCGTCGGGGTCAACACACTCGAGTCGTGCTCGAGTGAAAGGGTAGGAAGCTTCGGGTTTGTTTTATGCCATGTTCGTGTGAGTTACTGATGTTTTTTTTATACTTAGTTTAAAGTTTTAATTTACAGAAATAAAAGAGAAAAAAAGGAGGAGAAGAAGAAGGGTGTGCAGGGCAGTGTCGCGGAAAATATTGATAAAGGACCGAAGCATCACTCGAGTGAACACAGGGTAGTTCTCGGGTTTTATTTGGGAAGGTCTCGGGTTTGTTGTATTTGAACTGCTGTTTATAAATATAAATAAGTGAAAATGTTTAACAAAATTAAGTTAAAATTTAATACTAGTTTAATTATGAAATTAATGTTTTACAATGTTTCTAATTCTTAGCTGTTATTTTATTAAGGAATTAATTTAAGTTAAGTATTAAGTTAACTAATAATTAAAGTTTGTAGTTAATACTATAATTGATTATCAAAATTAAAAGAAGACTTTTAAATGTTTAATTAAGTTGAACAATTAATATAAATAAATTATTTTAGAAATAAATTAAGAACAATTACTTTTAAATTGTAATTAGTGATAGATTATAAATAATTGATAAAATTGTAATTAACTACTTTAGTTAATTAATGAATGATTAATAGTTAATTAATCAAGTAATTCAATTATGAATTAATATTTAATTAATTAAGTAATTTAATTAAGAATTAAGGATTTATAAATGATTAATAGCTAATTACTTAGTAATCTAATTAAGAATTAATAAATGATTTATTAAGAATTTAGTAGTTAATAAATGAGAAATTAAGTTTATTACTAAATAATTAAGGTTATTAATTAATGATTAAGGAATAGATAATTAAGTAATTAAAATTAAACAACTTGATTAAGAAGTAATTAAGTTGATAGTGTGAAATAAAATAATTAAATAATTAAGTAAATAAGGCTTAGTAATTGATTAAGCAATGATTAACTAAATTAAATAATTTAAAATGGGATAAGTAATTAATTGATAATTTATGATCAATTAAACAGGGTTAAGAGATTAATCCTACAGTAATTGATTTTAAATTGAATTAATTACAAATGAGAATTTAAGATGATTGCTTATGTATTGATGTGAAGAATATCTGATTTGTGATATTTATTTGATGATATTCTGTGATGTTTTGTGATATGCTATGATATATCTATGATAATTGTATATGATTATCTGTGATAAATGCTATGTGAATTCAATTGTTGAATTTAAATTATTTAAACCGTTTAAGTTAATTAGACAACTTGGCCTTTAAAATGGCGTTTGGATTTCGATGAGACCGGGATCGGGTGTCAATTTGATACTCCGAAAACCACATCGATCCAAATTAAATGATAGGTCGTGAATTCTGAAATGAAGATCGAGATGATGTTTTTCAGAATGCAAGGGTTATCGTCGTTGACTTTGAGGGTGATTCCAAAATGAGTGTGACGAGATAATGCCTTCGGTTTCGTTCGAACCCGGAACGAACTTGTATGGATTGAATGCTTTCAGCACATCGTCAGGCGGACGATGAGCATTCTAAGTGATATGTCCTATAAAGGTAATCGCAGCCTCAAGCCTCATCAATCGGGAATGGCTAAAACAGGGGAGGTGCAGCAAAGTTAGGTGGGTCATGCCCAAGTAGGACGAGATATTCACCTGTCTAGATGTCCCTTTTATTTCGGCTGTGTGGGTGGTTGCTAGCTACAACCGTGGGGTTATCTTATTCGGGACTGTTCAGTAAGGAATGGTTCCGGCCTTGTGTTGCAGGGGGGTCGGGAGTGATCCTCGGTACAGTGATCTAGCCCCCGTACTGTGACGGGCGGTACCCCAGTAGCCATGCCATTGTTGGAAATCCATTTTCCCTACGAGACCCTACAGTTTTGATTTGTATTACCCACTTTTGTGGCTAGTAGCTGGAATTTAATGAATGTAACAATTTCGGCTATTTTCTATTTACGTGAAAACCCTACACACTATTATAATATCACTGGATTTCCTATGAAATGTTTTGGTTAGTGTAAGATAAAAACTTACCCGTATTTATTTGTGGGGAGTCTTACGTGATACCTTTATTTTCAAATGTTTTTCAAAGTTAAACAATTTTAAATCGTTTACTCATACCAGACCCATGTCTGACCCGGAGTTTATATTTTGTTTTTCATAAACTCTTGGGTACTCAAATTTTTATGAGTAGCCAAGTGATAGGTTTTGGACATTTGATTTCTGGAGGAGCTGGGAGCAGGAGTTACCAGACGTATGTAGATATCTATCTAGTCCCGTTGTGTAGTTGATATATGTTGTATCTCTGATGTATGTATTGACAAATGTATGTATATGACTGTCATGTATATTGTGTTGTATAACTCTGATATATGTAAAACTATGTATAGTTATGTGATATATTATATTTTGTTCCGTTCCGCTATGAGATTCTGGTGATGTTGTTCTTTCTTTCCTTTTCTTTTCTATTTCTATCCCTTTCTTTCTTAATGATGATACATCTTTCTGGTAGTAGAAGGGCGGGTCGTCACAGGCACAAACCTACCTACGCGCTGCCTCCAAGGTTTCTACTGGAAATTAAGTAGTCAGACGCTTACACACGTAAACTCGCAACATCCGCTATCGACTAACCTAACTCTACGCTTAAAATTCTGCCACAACTCAGCCACTAAGTTGCGAATTCTCGAACTACACCACCGTAGTTTGTCCCCTGGTCACACGACTAGAATGTACAAACGTTTATAAAATAAAAACAATTTTAAAACAAGAAATCCTATTTTAAAATTAAAAGAGCCCAATAATAATTATCAAGATACCGGCCCAAAAGGAATATGATATCCCCCTTTTCTTTTTATATTATTCGGCCGATATACTTTCTTTGTCAAAATGGCTGCTTCCTTTTTCGTTCGTTCCTTTTAAAGAAAATTAGGGCTTTGGAAATTGAGGCGACGTTTGATATTATTAAATTGCAGTGATGATTACTCTTTGATCTGGCTTGTCATTCGATCCCTTTGCTGATTGTTACTTGTGGCTGCTCTAATTTGTCGAGCGCGTATACTTGGTTCAAAAACTGGTACGTGATATTCCTTTTTTGATTTCAATTGCGCTCGACTTTGATTCGAGTTGTTGATTTTGAACTTAGATTGAAACTTGTCTCTATGATTTTTATTGAACTAGAATGAATTTACGTTAACAGGTTAAACAGGGTTCGATTCCCTTTATTTTCGTTCGAATATATTATTTAAATTCGTTTGATAATTTTAGTTTAGCCGTTCGATTTTTTTTTACTGTTGGTGATGTTTTCTGACTTTTTCAATTTGTATTATTTCCTGTTATGCTTGCTTGGTCACCACAGCTTCATGAATTAGAACTTGCTCCGTTCTTTTTACTCCTTTGATTTTGGCCTTTTGAATTTTGATTATATTTTGAATTAGAACTTGCTCCGTTCTTTTTACTCCTTTGATTTTGGCCTTTTGAATTTTGATTGTATTTTGATTTCGGCACTGACTTGTTCAATCGGATTTGACTTTGGCTTGAAACTTGTAAAACCTACTATGTGAATTTCTTTTTTCGTGTGACTTTGTTCGAACTCTATCTTGATTTTTTCTAACTGCAAATTGACCCATGGCTTCACAGTTTTTACTGTATATTTGTATGTCACTCTGTTTCACTTGATTCTTGTTGCACCCTTTGTTGTCACTGCATACATGACTGGTTTGATTTGAGTTAATTGTCTCCCTACATACATAAATGTACACATGTGTGTTTGCACATGTATATATGTATGCTTGTTTGTTGCACTATGTAATTTACTTGAAGATATAGCCTTGATTGCATATAGTCTTGTTGCCTCAGGTACATATGTATATATGATGTTGTGTTCATTTGTTTGGGGTTTTTGTTTCATTGGTGGTAGCTTTACATTCATGTTATGTTGACTGTTGCTCTTTTTAATGTTGGTCATTTCCATTTGTATACATACATACATTTATGTATGTATGTATGTGTAATGGCTCTGCTATCATTTTTGGTTGTTCATGTATACACATGGTGTACTTGAGTTGTATTCATGTGAGTCTGGTTGTATTCTCTGATTTACCACTACATATTTCTGTGATGATTGTTTTCACTTATTGTGTATGAACTGGCTATGTCACCATATATGTACATACATACAATTGTATGTGTTTATGTATGTATTATTGATCTGCTGTTGCTCCGGTTGTGATTTCCTTGAGTATGATCTTCGAGCCATTTCATGTTGTAACTGGACTTGCCTTTGAGCTAATCTGGTTGTATGAGTAGTAGTCTTGTTGCCATTTTAGCTGATGTTGATTTTATTTTTGTTGCAATTATTCTTCACTTTGATATTTGCAGTTTGGTTTTGTAAACAGTTGTCTAGGCACAACTGTGTTCATACTAGATTTTTGAACTTCTCTACACTCTGGTCTTCATATGGCTTTGAGTCTGTTGCATATGGTCATTGATAGACATCATGTAGTCTGGTGGCTTCCCTTGCATATTGAACTGCTTCCATTTGTGTATTATCCATCACTTTTGCGCTATGTGTGGTTCAAATGTGTTTATTAGTCTAGAGCAGTTCTAAACTATATATGTATGTATGTATGTGCACCACTGTTATCTTGATATTGCTTTGTTTGCATTGAGTTATGTGCACTGACTTGAGTTTTTATAGAGATCGATTCCCTGTTTACTGGTCTCCTTGTGCATGTCACTTTTCATTTTGTTTTCTCTTGAAACTTCATCTTGATTTTTGGAATTGCACCAGAGTTGAATCCAGCTTATAGCTCAGGTTTGGCCTTGTGATCATGTCGTGACTTTATCTGTATTGCACTGGGTTGAACCTAGCTTTTGATTCGGTTTGACCTTGTGCTCACTTGTCCCTGCAGTTTTATCAAATGTATATTGGTATGCACGGCCTTGTGGCATGACAGTGATACATTGTGTATGTCACAAGTTGTTCGTGTATGATGAATTCAAAATAAATATGGTGACGAACAATCCAAATAACCGAGGCATATAATATTTTCAAAAACACGTTTTATTTTACACTGCAAAAATATTTCATTTTCAATTTTAATGCGTCCGTGTTTATTTTACAGATCGCTCAGAAGTTGGATTCAATCTGGAATTGAGTCGAAGATAAATACGTGTGAATGAGTGATATGTAGTGAGATGAACATTTTAAATTGAAAAGTATGATACAATCGAATTAGTATTTTAATTGGAATTGTGTATATATTGTAAGAGCTCAAATTTGTACAATTCAAAATTGTAATAAAATATTTGTTTGAATTTAAATTCTGTGTTATTTATTTTATTCGACAAATATTTATTTAATTATGTGAAAAATAAAATAGTACATTAACAAATACATTGAAATGAATAAATATATATATGTTTATTATCATCAAACAAAAATCATATACTAGCATATTCAACAATCTCCCCCTTTTGATAATAACAAACATATATTTAAGATTTTGAATTTATTAAATGTATTTGATCATTCAATTTGCTTCCCCTATTTGAATGCACTCTCTCTACAACAATGCTCCCCCTTTATATATGCATGGAAATAAAAAAATGCAAATGAACCTAGATGCAAATAAAAAATACAAAATAAAATATTGGATCTTTATTTGCCAAAATCTTAACTTTTCTCTCTCCCTTTTGTTATCAACAAAAGAGTAATAGTGTTAGAAAAATGGAGATAAAGTGATATACATTAATACAACATTAATACACAGTCGAGTATAAATAATAAATTTCAATAAAAAATCAAACAAAAATCATAAATACTCTATTAGGCGCATATTCCACTTTAGAATGATAGGGATGATGTAGAACCATATAGCTGTGTCTATTTGTGGTATATTTATATCAGAAAGTTGAATATCTACTAACCATGCATAACCGTTAGGACTTTCAAAAGAGATTAGTAGTATTTCAAATTTTTATAAAAACAATAAATTCAAGTATCTTCTAACCATGCATAATCGTGAGGACTTTTAAATGGGATTAGAATCAACTTATCTAATTAATAATCAATTTTTATATGTGTTCCATACATGCATAACCATGAGGACTTTTAAATGAGCATGAAAGCACATAATCAAAAGTTTCGAGTAATTCACTCATGCATAACCATGAGGACTTTTAAATGAGAGTGAATACTTTGAATGTTTTTGTTTCTAGAAATAAAATGAAAACGAATAATTTCCTGTTTAAAATACCACATATTGACATATTATTTTGGATTTTAATGAGTGATGGCCGTTAGAAATTATGATAGAAATAGAGAGGTCATGGAATTTTACCAAACAAGAGTTATAATAAATCTTGTTTAAGTTTTTAAAGAAATTTACTAAATATATCGTCTCAAGTTATAATATATGATTAATATTAACACTCATCAACTTTTTCAATTACTATTTATCTTTCTGATAATCAGTAGGGAGTCAGATTAGTTAATGTAGTCATTTCAATCATATACAAAAAATAATTATAAAATCAAATTTTGTAAAATGACTGATCTAAAACAAGGTCAACAAAAACTATTTTCTAGAAGGGGTTTTATAAAAGAAAATGGCCTGCTAATTGAAAATTATTTGGAATGAAACATATGCGGATATTTTTTCGAAAATATGACGCAGGTAACGAATGTATCTATATAAAACACGTTTCACTAGTAATTTTTCTATCAACTAGATTACTAGTGTAATTTGCATTTGAATTTCTTGTTGACTCAAATTTATCATTAGTATCATAGACCAGATCATGAAGTTGCAACTAATTCCTTAAAATCCTTTTTACTGCTTTAAATGAAAATCTTTTAAATTTGAATTGAAACCGTGCAAACAAACAGTGAATCATATTGATAGATCCAGAATAAACAAATATATCCACATTATCATCATCAATCAGTAAAACACCATCATTATTCCAAACAATTTTATATGAAATAGTTCAAAAACTCTTGAGGTAGTTATAGTGCTCTCGGCATAAATATAATTGGCCAATAATTTTGAATAAGTCGGAATCAAAATCAACATTCATTTCTTTCTTTATCACATAACTGGCTGAATAAATTCAGATTATGGTGTAGATTTTCACATTTAATAAATCATTCAAAATATATTGTTACCTATTTTACCTTTACGATAATTTTTCATCGTTTCCCATTGCGATTTTTCTACCTTTATACTAGGCTAAAATACTTTGATTTGTAGCCCATCGTGTGTCTGGAACAGCCAGAATCTATGTAAACATTGTTGTTGTTTCTTTGCCTGCCACCACACCTACACGAGAAAATATTTTTGTGACCTATTTATTTTATAGATCCATGGTTGTTAGTGGCATAAGATTTTGAAAAATGTGTTTGAGTAGACCTAAGAGAATTTATATTTGTCCCTTTTGGCACCCAGATTTCTTCGACTTTAAGGAATTTTATATTCATGCCTTTTGGAACCCAAATTGGTATGGTTTTCACATTTTTGGGTCTATACCAACAATTATTTTGATTGTGTCCAATTTTTCTACAAGTTATGAGCTCAAATTTGACTTGATTAATTTTGCTTCTAACAAGTTCAGATTGATTATATCTAAGTCCTTGTCTATCGTATTAACAGTTTGTTCCCTAGTATCATATTTAAAGATCTTTCTCCTTTGGAATTTTTTTCTAAAGTTGTAGAAAATTGTCGGACTTGTGTTTTAAGAGATTCATTTTTATTCAATTATTGAGTGCACTTTTTAATAGAGTTTTCTCTTCTAGTATTTACACTTTCTTTCAAAATCAAAATTTCATTTTCGAGTGATTTTATTTTAGGTTCTGATTTTTTAATTTCTTCTTCAAGTGATGGACACTTATCACACTTAGGGATCTTGGTTTGATAGTTTTTAACCAACTGATCAAGCTGTTTATTTAAATCTATCAGAGTACTCTTTGTGATACAATTTTAGTGTATTTCTGCCTAAGTCTTTCGAAATAGCTATTTACTTTGTGAAAATATATAAGTAATTCTGAATGAGTATGTTTTGATACCTCGCTTGGCTCCTCATAATCACTATCAGTTATATCGCCTCGAAGACACAAATATGCTTTTTCACTCTCACTGCCAGTGCTTTTATCATCTTCCTCATTTCCATCCCAAGTGGCTGGAAAACTTCTCCTTTTCTTTTTCTTTCCTTGGCTGAATCGATTCTGAGGACAATTGGGCTTGATTATGGGTTTGTTGCACTTGTGACAAATAATCTTATGTTTATCTGAGTTATCTAGTACTTTGATTATTCTGCTTTTCATTTGTTGATTTAGAGCCGGATTTTCATATTTGCGGTTCCACTTTTGAATCTCTTTATTAGTAGCGCCAGCTCAGCTGCTCCATCATCATCACCATCACCATCATCATCATCACTACTTTCCGTTGTTCCTTTAAGAGCTATTGATTTATTTCGAGTATCACCTTCTTTGTTTTCTTCCTTGAATTTCATTTCTAACTCATAAGTGGTGAGATTTCCAATAAGTTCTTCAACTTTGATTTGTTTCAAATTGTTTGATTCTTGAATGGCGGTTACTTTTGCTTCAAAATTTTGTGGAAGGACTCTAAGGATTTTTCGGGCTATTTTCAACTCTGTGTACGATTTTTCGAGAGCTTTTGATTTGTAGACAAGATTGGAAAGTCGTCCGTACATCTCTTTGACATTTTCATCCTTGGCCATTGTGAAGTTCTAGTATTCGCCACTAAGCATGGCAAGGCGGGATTCTTTGACTTGAGATGTTACTTCGTGGGTCACTTCAAGTGTGTATCATATTTCCTACGTAGTTAGACAATGTGAGACACGATTCAATTCAATTTGATCCAATGAACAAATAGTAGAATTCATAGCTTTAGCATTAGCATTAGAATTCTGCAGTTTATTTCCTAGATCTATCCATTGATCAATTGGTTTTTCTGTTTCCTGATTATTTACTACTATAGTTGGTGTCTTATATCCTAGCTCAACTATATTCCAAGCATCAATGGTTTTTAGAAAAAAAATCATTCTATGTTTCCAGTAAGTATATTCACCATTGAACATTGGTGGTCTAACTATGGTCCGACCCTCGGCAAAAGCATTATTAAAAGAAGCTATCACTTTTTAAAACAGTAATCTATTTCTGAAAAAAATCAAAATTTTAAAACAAAATTGACTTTTGATCTTAGCTCTAATATCACTTGTAAGATCGATTTCACCATAGAGGGGGTGAATAGGGTGATACTGATAGTTATAAAAACTAAATGCAGAAATATATATAATAATTGCAACACAGATAATCGTAGAATAATAGCAACACAGATAATCGTAGAGTAATAGCAACAACAGAAATAGAACAACATTGATTTACCCAGCTTCGGCAAGAACCTGTCTACATGCCGCCCCCAAGGTTTCTACTAGAAATTAAGTAGTCAGACGCTTATACACGTAAACTCGCGACACCCACTATCAACTAACCTAACTTTACGCTCAAAACCCTTGCACAACTCAACCACCGAGTTGCGAATTCTCGAACTACACCATCGTAGTTCGTCCCCTAGTCACACGACTAGAATTTACAAATGTTTACAGAATAAAAACAATTTAAAACAAGAAACCCTATTTTAAAGTTAAAAATGCCCAATAGTAATTATCAAGATGTCGGCCCAAAAGAAATATGATATAACCCTTTTCTTTTTATATTATTCAGCCGATATCCTTTCTTTATCAAAATGGATGCTTCCTTCTTCGTTCATTCCTCTTTAAGAAAATTAGGGCTTTGGAAATTGAGGTGCCGCTTGATATTACTCAATTGCAATGATGATTATTCTTTGATCTGGCTTGTCAATTGATCCCTTTGCTGATTGTTTCTTACGGCTGCTCCAATTTGTCGAGCGCGTATACTTGGTTCAAAAATTGGTACGTGATATTCCTTTTTGATTTCAATTGTGCTCAACTTTGAGAGTTGTTGATATTGAACTTAAATTGAAACTTGGCTGTATGATTTTTATTGAACTCGAATGATTTTCATGCCGATGATGTTAACAAGTTAAATAGGGTTCGATTCCCTTTATTTTCATTTGGATATATTATTTGAATTCGTCTGATAATTTTAGTTTAGCCGTTTGGATTTGCCTGACTGTTGGTGATGTTTTCTAACTTTTTCAATTCGTATAACTTCCTGTTATGCTTGCTTAGTCACCATGGCTTCATGAATTAGAACTTGCTCTGTTCTTTTTGCTCCTTTGATTTCGACCTTTTGAATTTTGGTTGTATTTTGATTTCGGCACTGACTTGTTCAGTTGGATTTGACTTTGGTTTGAAACTTGTAAAACCTGCTACGTGAATTTATTTTCTCCTGTGACTTTGTTCGAACTCTACCTTGATTTTTGTAACTGCAAATATACTCACGACTTCGTAGTTTTTACTGTACATTTTTATGTCACCCTATTTCACTTGAGTCTTGTTGCACCCCTTGTTGTCACTGCATACATGATCGGTTTGCTTTGAGTTAATTGTCTCCATACGTATATACATGTATACATGTGTGTTTGCATATGTATATATGTATGCTTGTTTGTTGCACCATGTAATTTACTTGAAGTTATAGCCTTGTTTACATATAGTTTTGTTGCCGCGGGTTCATATGTAGATATTATGTTCTGTTCATTTGTTTGGGATTTTTGTTTCACTGGTGGTAGCTTTGCATTCATGTTATGTTGACTGTTGCTCTTTTTAATGCTGGTCATTTCCATTTGTACACATACATACATTTATGTATGTATATATGTGTAATGGCTCTACTTTCATTTTTGGTTGTCCATGTATATGCATGGTGTACTTGAGTTGTATTCGTGTGAGTCTGGTTGTATTCTCTGATTTACCACTGCATATTTCTATGATGATTTTTTTTCACTTGTTGTGTATGAACTCGCTATGTCATCATATATGTACATACATACATATGTATATGTGTATGTATGTGTTGTTGATCTGATGTTGCCTCTGGTTGTGATTTTCTTGAGTCTGATCTTCGAGCCATTTCATGTTGTAACTAGACTTGCCATTGAGCTTATCTGGTTATGTGAGTAGTAATCTTGTTGTCCTTTCTGCTCATGCTGATTTTAGTTTTGTTGCATTCATTCTTCACTTTGATATTTGCAGTCTAGTTTTGTAATCAGTTGTCTAGGCACAATTGTGTTCATACTAGATTTTTGAACTTCTCTGCACTTTGGTCTTCATATGGCTTTGAGTCTGTTGCCTTTGGTCATTGTTAGACTTCATGTAGTCTGGTGGCTTCGCTTTCATATTGAACTGTTTCCATTTGTGTTTTGTTCATCACTTTTGCACTGTGTCTGGTTCAAATGTGTTTGTTAGTCTGGAGTAGTTCTGAACTATATATATATAATATGTATGTATGTGCACCACCGTTATCTTGATTTTGCTTTGTTTGCATTGAGTTGATGTGCACTGACTTGAGGTTTTTATAGGGGTCGATTCCCTGTTTACTGGTCTAGTTTCATTGCTTTACTTGTGCATGTCACTTTTCATTTTGTTTTCACTTGAACTTCATCTTGATTTTTGGAATTGCGCCTGAGTTGAATCCAACTTATAGCTTGGGTTTGACCTTGTGCGCATGTCGTGACTTTTTTTGTGTTGCCCTTGAGTTGAACCTAGCTTTTGATTTTGTTTGACCTTGTGCTCACATGTCCCGGCAGTTTTATCAAGTGTATATCGGTGTGCACGACCTTATGGCATGTACAGTGATACACTGTGCATGTCACAAGTTGTTCGTGTATGATGAATTCAAAACAAATATGATAACGAGCAACCCAAATAACCGAGGCATGTAATATTTTCAAAAATAAATTTTATTTTACATTGCAAAAAAATTTCGTTTTCAATTTTACTGCATCGGTGTTTACTTTACAGATCGCTCAAATGCTGGATTTAATCTGGAATAGAGTTGAAGATAAATACAAGTGAATGAGTGATATGTAGTGAGATGAACATTATAAATTGAAATTTTTGATGTAATCAAATTTTTATTGTAATTGAAATTGTGTATATATATAGTCGCATCTCAAATTTATACTATTCAGAATTGTAGTAAAATATTTGTTTGAATCTAAATTCTGCGTTATTTGTTTTTTGGCAAATATTTATTTAATTATGTGAAAAATTAAATAGCATATTAATAATTACATTTAAATGAATATATATATATATATATATGTTTATTATCATCAAACAAAAATCATATACTAGCATATTGCACAACAACTATGGTGGTGGAGGTGGTGTCGGGGATGGAGAAGATGAAGAATGTGAAGAGGAACGACCCCTTACCTTTCTCATTACTTTCCCTAAAGTGGAAGAGAACATTTCTAATGTTTTTTCTTCTTCGGTCATTAGTAAAAAAACGATCGTTCTAGGCGAGAGATCTTTTTATCTATTTCCTTTTGGTTCAGGGAGAGGAGATGTTTGTTTTGAAGTGCAACATCTCAATAGTTCTCCTCTGGCCCAACTGCAATTCTAGCTTCTTGAATTTCCGAGTCAGAGTAATACTCTATTGGTTCTGAAGGTCCTGCAGATTGGGAAGGTCGAGTTAGAGTTTTTTTTGCTGTTGTTGAAGCTGCTTTTGATACTGTGAGAAATGTGCTATTCATGGCGGAGTTTCAGGAAGATGCATCAAAGATAGAAATCGAATTCCACTATCTTTAACTGCAATTTCTTCATATTGGGAAAGATATGAAGGGATTCCAAATGATTGCAGAATTCTCATGATATATGGAGCATAAATGATGCTTTGACGTTGAGTAGTCCAAAAGCCTTTAATTTGCTCAAAAAGGTATCTTGCCTAGTTTACTTCAATATGACCAAATATAACATATAAAGACTTATGATCATCTTCATATACTTGTTCATGACTACCTGATCTAGAGATGATTGTGTTGATAAGCATACAATTAAGTAGTTGAGCTTTTGGACGAAAACTTAATGTTTTTAATTTGTGCATGTCATCTTCTTAAATAAGATGAGTGACAATATCTCATGGTGCATGTCTTGTATCGGGAACATCTTGTAATCTAATTTGGCTCAATCTTAGTTTGCTCGGAAGATGGCTTAAGAGGAGACCAGTATGGACGAACATGACTATGTTCAATGTTTGATGTCCCTTCTCCCCATAGGTTCCAAGGGGTAACATTACCATCTTTGCTCGATGTTTCAACGAAGCGTGGTGACTTCTTATGGAGATAGTTCTTTGTTGGAGAGTGTCTGCATGCTGTAAAGAGAAAAAATTTCAGAAAATGTAGATGCATGCTTTGTTCTTCTTGCTTTTAGTCCATTTCCTTTTGTACTCCGATCATTTATTTTTGGTAGTGACATAACTCATCTAGTTTATTATGCACGGATGGTGATTCTAAGTTGATATTCTTCTTATCCTTTTTGCCAAGAGGTGAATATCCGATTCGATACGGTGTTTGAGCAGCCGATGAAATGGATTTTTTTGATTGTAGGGTGACTTTTGAAGGGGAAGAATTGGTACTATTCGATGATGGAGAGCGGTATTGATGGCATCTCCAATTCCAATGACAAATCCTTTTGAATTATCTCTGAAAGTTACATATCGCCATATATGTATGTTATATTCGATAACATATGTGCATTTCCAGTTATATGTTTGGAGGATCCGCTATAAAGTATCCATTTTTCCTCGTTATTGGATTTTCTTTTGGGTACCTGCAAGATAAAAGCAATTTAATTGGTACCCACTTCCTTTGTTAGGGTCCTAGTGTTAGAGAGTGAAGGTAGCCATACCCAGGAGGGTTTGGGACCTTTAAAAGAGTAATTTTTATTATCAACAACACTTTTCAAATAGTTATCTATGTGTTTTTGTCTAATTAATTTGTTACCAAATTTTGGAATCCATATTTTTATTATTTTAGAGTTAGAAGCCTTTTCTCTAGTATGTGGCTTCTTGAACCTTTATACAGTGAGCTATAGTTTCTATTTTTTGAAGTTTTCTTGAATCCTAATCCATTCTGATTTTCAGATGGTTTAGAAATTTTGATCAAATTACCCAAATTCTGCTTTCCTTTATTGAATTTTGAAACATTGTTTGTAATCTTGTCTAACTCACTTTTAAGATAAGAAATTTGGATTTTGATGCTTATAGATTATCCCCTAGTACAGTGTCTTCTTTTCTAATATCATCATTTTCTAGTTTAACTTTTCCTACTTCACATAATAAAGAATCATTTGGAATGGATAAATTTTTACATTTTTCTTTTGTAGTTTCTAATTCTTCTTCTAGAATGGTTTTCTCATCTTTTAATAATACCATTTCAAGTTCCATTCGATTAAATTTAGCAACATATTCTTTATTTAACTTTTTAGTTTCTTTATATTTGTCATCTTGTTCCATTCTAAGTTCTAAAATTTCATTATAAGTAAGATCAGAACATACCTCCTCAGTGTTTGCCATAAAACATATATTGGCTTGCTCAGAATCACTATCACTGTTACTGTCTGATGATGAAGATGAATCTGAGTCATCCCAAGTTACTTGAAAAGCCCTTTTTCTTTTCTTCAATTTTTCAAACTTGCTTTTCTTTTTTTCATTACTGAGTTCTAGGCATCGTTTCTTCATGTGTCCGAACTTGTCACATCCAAAGCATTTGATTGAAGTTTGGCAGAATGAATTTGATTTTCCCCCGTTTTGGGATTCCGTCATCTTCTTGAATTTCTTGAACTTGTTGTCGTTTTTGGCAATAAATATGATCTCATCTTCATCTAGGCCTAAATCATTATAGTTGACTTGAATAGATATATTCTTCTTTTCAAGATTTTATTCTTTTCTTGCTTGCAAATTTGCTTCATACGACATCAAATTTCCTATAAATTCTTCAACTTTTAGTTGAGATAGGCCATTAACCTATTTGATGTCAACACTTTCATTCCCATTCATTAGTTAAGGAATTTAAAATACGTGTAATTAAATCAAAATATGTGAGTATGACTCCAAGTGCCATGAGATCGTGTTGAATAGTTTGAAATCTAGCATACATATCACCAATATATTCATTTGCTTTCTTTTTAAATGAAGAAAATTGATTTTGTAAAATGGAAATCTTTTCTTGTTTAACATTTTTTGTGCCTTCATGAGTTTTTTGTAGTGTACGCCATATATCATATGTAATACTACACAACATCACACGTGGAAATTCATTTTTGTCAAGTGAACAGAATAGAACATTCATAGCTTTAGCATTGTTTGTTGCTGTGTTCTTTTGAGCATCTGTCCAGGTTCTTATATCTGTGTATGGTGCTTCATATCTAACTGGTGTTGCTTGCCAAATTATAGATCATTAGCTTCCATAGAAATACACAAATATGTAGGCTAGTAAGCATAATTTGATCCAGTGAATAGTGGAGGACGGGCAGTGGATTGACCTTCTTGAAATGTACTTGCCATATTAAATATGTTTCAATTATGTGTTACTATAACTTGATAACCGTGTTCTGATACCAAACGAAAGTGTGTATGGATCGTGTATTTATATTTAATATGCAAGTGTAATAATACTAACTTATAACTACCAAAGTAAAGTAAATAAAGGCATAGAAACAATCACACTAGAGTTTTTATACTGGTTCAGACCTCCTGTCCTACGTCCAATCTAGAAGCTCCCCTTCGGCCTTAAACTAGCAGACAACCCTCGCTTTGCCTAGGGAATAGGCTTGATATAAAAAGTATTTTCTTGACAAGTATGTGTTCTTTGTAATACTATTTTAACTGCACAATAAAATCTTCCAATTATCTCTTTTGAGTAGTATGTGTATGTGAAGCTTTGTTTTTAGGAAGTGATAAGAATGATGTATTGATTGCTTTTAGAAATCAAAGTATGCAAAGAGTAAAGAGAAAAGATTCAAAAAATTCCAGTAAGTTGTTTCTTAACATCTTTACATATTTATAAGTGTTCAAGGGTTTTCTTGAAAAGTAGCAACCTTTAATATGTTCTATTTCAGTCTAAGGGTTGCAATCTTTGAGAAAGAAGAGATGCATTGAAGAGATATAAATGCAACTATTAGAATGAAGCAAGTGTCTATTTAGGATTTTAGCCGGTTACCCAGGTCAGACATCTGCCTATAAAATTCTGACATCTGTCTCGGTATATATATTTTAATCCGAGGGGATAGCCAGACGTCTGATGTCCATGTGTTTATGAAATCAATTTTTTTTGAAATAATGAAAACCTTGTAAAAGCTTTTATCTACAATTTTGTGTAAAAACTACTAAAGGAGATTTTACAAACCATCTATCTATGACTATAACACACTATAATAGCTTCTTTAGTACCAATGATTTTTTTTCTTCTACTGTTCGTCTTCAAGTCATGATATTGTGAATTCTCAAAGCATTTATTTGCAAATAGGGGAATATATTGTATGTGTATGATTGTATAGTTTTTGTCATCGAAACTATAGACTAGAGATTCTAACATCACTTGTTGCTTCTGATCCTGCTTTGCTTACTGCAGCTCCTGAGGCTTCCACCTAGAAAAATTGGATGAAATTAAGGCTAATTTTCCAAAAATTTGCTTCGACTGGCTTAAGTTCCTTCCGTCCATTCATATAATTCTTGGGGGCACTAAAGCGAGTTCCCTCTCATGCTTCAATGATGTTTTTGTGTAGCACGAATCATTCTATTATTTGGCCTAGAAAATCTCTGAGAGAGAAGATCAACAAAACCAGAGGCACAATATCTCTATAAGGAGATGTCGTGTCTCTGATTTTATTTATCTTCTTATCTATCGAGAGACAACACGAATTGATCGTCTCAAGCTTAAGGCGATCCATGACAAAGACATAATTAAACATCAACACAATGAGATCTCTGAGTTGATGGCGAAGCTAACCGCAGCAGAAAAGATGCCAAAGAAACATCCAAGGTTGTTCGTTGTCTAGAAGCGGCTCACAAAAAGGAGTTGGATGCTGCCCTCAATCACAGTGGTGTGCTTGCTTTGGACAAGGATACACTACAAAAGGAGAAAATATTCTGGTCTGCCTCATTGGGGAACTCCTTAAAAAAGAAGGATGCAAAGCTCAGGAGGAGTCGCAAAGATTTTGCGAAGAGGCCATCGAAGCCTAGGGACTGAAAATTAAGCTTGACAATGAACTCGCTCAAACTGAAGTCTTGAAGGAAGAGGAAAGAGAAGCGGGCTGAATGAGATTAGAGAGTAGATCGAGTTCCATTTAGAAGATGCTAAAGAAGGCAGTCAAAATGAAATTAAGTACATATTCGATCCTTTGATCGTTGAATATAATGCTACAGTCTAATTCATTGTGATCTGAGTTTCCTTGGAGAGGGCTATCTCGAATCGTTCATAGAGACTTGGGAATACATTATTGAAATCAAGAAGAAAGCCCTCGATGAAGCTGATTTAGATGAACAGAAGCTAGTATGGTAGATTCTTCGCGGAGATGAACCTTTAGATCTTGTTGTTGCGAGAGTCCAATACTTTGATATTTTAGCGCCCTCCGACAATGGGAAAACATTGTTGTGTCTTCGAAGTCCGATCCCAAAGGCTTCCCTCACTTCAAACACCCGGAGCATCAGTTTCTCCTGGCGTAGGATAGGATTGAGCTACGATCTATATAGACCTGACTATCAATCAAAGGTGTAGATTCCTATTCTAAAGGGGAGCAATCCAGCGACAACTGAAAGTCGGCCAAACACAAGTATCCTGCTTTTTTTCCATTATTGAAGAGATTTCATTCCTTATGCCCAATAGTCATGAGCTTATCTTCCTATTTTCATGAATCCGTAGGTTTTTTGGGTCCCAGCCAGACTCTAGGAAGGGATATCACCATGGAGCAACAATCGGCATCTACTAAAATTCCAACGGCTATCGACATTCCAGGGCCCGACACTCTAGTTATTAGAGCACTTGATGATGAAGAGCCAATGAACTGCCATTTCCAGATGAATCAGATGACATTGTGGTTACTAGTGCCATCAAATATACAGATGAGCTCAACTTAAAAGAGCGTATTGAGAGAGAGAAGTTGTTGAAGAAAAAAGCTAAAATCGAACCCGTTGACACAGACATCGACGATCCAAATCTCGTTCCACTACAAGTCATTCCACCCGATGGGTCGGTTCCCTAAGAACTCCCTCCAACCTCTGAGAGCTCTCCTGCCAAGGTCGGTAAAGGATCAAATGAAGAACAGGTGGAAGCTTAGGTGGCTGACACTCCTAAAAAAATCCAAGAGAGAAAAAGGGCAAAGGAAATATCCATGACTCTGTCTTAGTTTGTATATAGCTTGTATATCCATTTTTCCTTTTTTGTTAGTCATGATTGTGTGAATACAACTCCCGCTTTTGAATAAACTTGTATCACAATTTTCAAGTTTAATTTGCTAATAATATTTCTTTGTTTTCTATCGAACTCTTATGTGAATTTTGTATAAGTAGTCGAGATTTTACTTTTCCATTCAGTGTACTTGTAATTCGTTGTTTGTTGATTCGAATGATAATCTAATAATTCTATCCCAAGGCCTCCATGTGGTCGTGGCCCTGAGTCGTACCAAACACGGGCCTCGAGCCCAATTTTGACGCCGTTTGATTCAGCGGTTTGAGTGATTATACTCCTGCCCTCGGTCTTAGGTTAGCAAAGTTAGATAATGGATAGTCGAACTCCATCCTCAACGAGTGTATACCCCTCCTATCGGTTTCATGTCGGAGTTTATGGAATAGAGTCATCGAACCGCACTTACCTATTTGTTTATACGTATATCCGCACTTTAAGGATAAGAGTTAGTTGGCGGTGATCGGATCTTCGCGTTTACACTCAATTCAACACTATAGGGACTTATAATTATTTTGGAAAGTAGTCGAACGGTTGTTTTTTAACCGATCGATTTGCCCCTAAGTCCTTAGAGAGCGATTGGTTGTATCACCTTTGCTTTTGATTCACGTTTGTTCTATTTCTTGATAGGATTAACTTGGTTATTGGATGGTCGAGTCACATCCATTGCTCGTTAGGTATTCCGTCCATCGGGTTAAGAGCGGGATCCTCAAATGAATTCTTATTTTGTTTAGTTCAATCGTGAACTTATGTCTTCAGCAAGCTCCAAACTTTAGGAACCTGCACGGACATATCAATATTAGTTAGTCGAGTATCGTGACTTATATGTAATGCTACATCAATCACAGATATGAATGAAATTTAAAACTTTATTTGTCAAACAGAAAGAAATGACACGATTTGGATTATTACATATCTGAAAAAAATAAAATGCTAAAGAAAATTTGGAAATTGAATACAACTAAACAAAAAAGAATAAACTAAGTGAAATAGCATCGTAAATGCCCGTTATTTCATGCTCTTAGGAATGTGACGTCATCAACAATCGCTAACTTGAAAGTTCTCCCTCTAAGCCTCTGTTCAATGACATATGGTCCGTCCTAAGTAGGATTAATGTGTGACAGCACAGGAAAAACCCATTTCAAGATGAGATTGCCAATTTCAAAGGTTCTAGGTCAGACTTTAGTGTTGTAATATAGGACAACTTGGTATCGATGTGTAGCTACACTCAAATCAGCTTCCTCGTGCTTCTCATCTACAAAGTTTAGAGATTCTAAGAGGATATCTCCATTTGTTTTTCCTGTAGTTCACTTGATGAGAAGGAACTTTGAGTTCAATAGGAATGACGGCTACGAAGTCTTAAGCAAGGGAGAATGGAATATGGCCATTCACGGACTTGTGGGTGGTTTTGTATGCCCATAATGCTGTTCAGAGTTCATCCACCTATCTGCCTATAGCTTTTTAAAAATGTTTCTTTAGAATGGACTTTATGATTTTATTCACAGCTTCAACTTGTCCATCTGCTTAAGGGTGAGCAACTGCCGCAAATATCCACAATATGATGTCGATGGCAGAAGTCTTTAAATTCAGCGCTTTCAAATTGGGTTCCATTGTCAGTCATAATGGTTCGTGAAGGCTAAAATGAAAGATTTTGTTTTGAAAAATGAAGTTGATTAATTTCTTTGTCGTGATCATGGCTAAAGATTCCGCTTTGGCCCATTTGGTGAGAATCAACTGCCATGATGGCGTACTTCACACCAACTTTAGAGATCGGTAAGGAACCGATAATATCTATGTCCCATATGGAAAACGGCAATGGACTGACCATTTATGTGATTTCCATCGACAGAGCTCTCAAAAATTTGTCATACATCTAGCATTGTCGCATTGCCTAGTGTAGTCGGCAGCATCTTGGTTGACAATCGGCCAATAACCCATTACAAAGTATTTTCTTTGCTAGGGTCTGCCTCCTAGTGTGATCGCCACATTCCCCTTTATGAACTTCCTTTATGACTCGTTTTATTTCATTATGAGCGATACACCAGAGCAAGAGAACGTAAACCCCTATTTATACATAACTCCTTCCTAAATGATATACCACAAAGCTTTGCAAAGAACTTGTCACCTTTCATTCCTCCATTCGAAAAGGACTCCCTATAGCATATAGTCTTTTACTGGAGTCACCCACGACTACTTCTCTGGCTCCATGTCTAGTACCCAGCCGATTTTCATTTGATTTATGCTCGGAGCATCTAGTACTTTACTGGAACCAAGCCCATCTACTGTGCATCACAATTGCTAGCAAACTTTGCCAATGAGATTGCCTGAGATTGCCTCTCTGTTTTGATCCAAGGGAATGTGTGTGATGTCATATTACTCAAAGACAGTTAATAGCTCTTGGACCTAGATAAGGTACAGAGCGAGTCACTGTCCTTTAACTTGGTAATCTCCCTTGACATGGTATAATACCAACTGTGATTTGCAAATATTTCAAGAGATTTCATTTCAAGTTCTCTAGCAAGTTTGAGTCCGGTGATCAGAGCCGCGTACTCAGCTTCAGTGCTCGTTGTAGGGAAGTCAAGCTTCAAAGCATAGCAAATTGATCGATATTCTGGAGTTATTAACACGATTCCGGCTCTAGAACAACGATCGTTGGATGTTCCATCCGTATACATTTTCCACCGAATGGCTCAGTTCGTATAAATTTCGCCAGTGTCGTCCCTAGATGGCTCTCCAAGGAAGATAGGTGATGTCGAATTGGCTTAGTTCGATGTTCCACTTGAGTAACCTTCTAGACGTCTCAGGTCGTTGTAGGACCTGCCATAACAGCTATTCAATGTAAAGTTAAGAGGATGAGCCTGAAAATAGGGGCTGAACTTCCATGAAGCAATCAACAAGCAATACACCAATTTCTTTATCTTCGGATAATTCCTTTCAGTTCCTATTAATTGCTTGCTAATATAATAGACCAGTCTTTGGATCTAATTCTCCTCGCGAGCTATGTGACACTTATGGCATGTACCAATACGGCCAAGTAGATATACAAGTTTTCATGATACATCGGCTTTGACAAGATGGGAGGCCTCTCTAAATGGTTCACCAAGTCTCAGATTGCATCTTTGTAATCCTGCATCCATTTGAAGTTTCTTTTCCCTCTACTGATCAAATCAAAGAAAGAAATGCATTTGTCAGTGGCTCTGGAAATAAATGGACTTAGAACAACAACCTTCCCATTTAGACTCTATACTTGCTTGATGGTCTGCAGCACTTAGATGTTGCAATTTGGTCAAATCTTCTTGGGATTAGCTTCGATTCCACGAACATTGACGATGAAGCGCAAGAATTTTCCTGATGCACTGCCAAAAGAACACTTCAAGGATTGATTATTCATTTTGTAATATCGAAGAATATCAAACATTTCGGCTAAGTCTCTAATATGATCGCTTGACCGTCGTGACTTCATGAGCATATCATCCGCGTATACCTCCATCGTCTTTCCAATCCGATCTTTCAACATTTTGTTGACTAGGGGTTGATAAGTCGCTCCAGCATTCTTTAATCCAACTGGCATTACCACATAGCAATATAATCCAACATCATAGCTAGTGTGCTCCTGATCAGGAATGTGCATTGAGATTTGATTATATCAAAAGCATGCATCCATGAAAGATAGCAATTCATGTCCAGCGGATGAATCTACTAGCTGGTCTATCCATGGAAGGGGAAAACGGTCTTTCGAGCATGCCTTGTTCAAATCCAAGTAATCAACACATGTGAGCCATTTTCCATTTGTCTTTCTCACAAGTATAAAATTAGATACCCATTTAAGGTAGAGGGTGTCACAAATAAACCCATCGCCTTTGAGTCTATGCACCTCCTCTTTAAGGGAAGTAGATCTCTCCGGATCCATGCCACGTCTTTTCAGTTTCACCGGGACATGCCTCGGGTTGATATTTAATGCATGGCTCACAATGGTGGGGAAGATCCCATATATGTCGAGTGAGTCCAAGCGAACATGTCAATATTCACTCGGAGATAACCAGCATGTTCTTTCATCATCGAGGGACTGAGATGTGATCCAATCTTTAGGTCCCGTGATGGGTCGACATGGCTAACCATGATGTCAATCATCAGCTCAGCCGATGCAATATTGGTCTCTTTGGTCTCCCATTTGTCATCCTCGGATCTATATCTTTATAGAAGTGAATATGGTGCCCAAGCCAAGGCCCATGTGCCGGTTGTCAATCTTCGATGGTTTGGATGCAGAGAGACTTGTCCACACCCCTACCTTTATCCATACGTTAAGCGTCTCTCAACTCAACTACATAATAGGCACGAATGGCCGTCAGATCACCATGTACTACTCCAACACCGTTATCGGTCAGAAACTTCAAAGTTAAATACCATGGGCAAGAGCTGTCCAAAATTCAGCTAGGGCTGGTCGGCTCAGAAAAGCATTGTATGGAGAGTCGATATCCAAGACAACAAATGGTAACATCAGCACTCTCTTACGGTTGCCTTCCCCCAACTCCACAGGCAACTCGACATATCCAACAACTTCGATTGCAACACCGTTAAAGCCATGAATGCAGGCTTTAGACGGTTTCAAGTCCTTGGCTTTCATCCTCATCTAATCGTAAGCCTTTTTGAAAATTATATTAAAAGAACTTCCATAATCTACCAAAATCCTCCTTACCAAGGTGGGGTCGATTATGGTCGAAATGATCATTGGGCCGATTATCGATGCCTCCTCCTTATATGCATCTTTGTTTCCGAACACAATGTCATCTGCCATTATATGTTGCTGTTTTATCGGAGCTTCGTGTTCTGTACTCTAATAGCATTCAAAATTCATATGCTTGTCCATCTCATGCCTACTTTTATCGGCTAGATGCGGTCCTCTGACTATTGTATTGATCACTAATCTTCCACCAGTCTACGCAGGCTCCTAGGCCTTATGCGTTTCTTGTCCTCGGTAGGGGTCAGATGTCCCCTGCCCCCATCCTACGGAGCTTTAACAAACTGTTGTAATTTTCTTTCCCGAATCAATTCCCCCTTTTCGTCTTGGAGATTCTTACATCCATTCATGTTATGTCCATAGCATTCGTGGAATTGATAATATTTCTCGGTTTCTTTCTGGTTCTTCGTCGATTCTTTCATAGGAGGCTTCCTATACTTCATAGTATTGCTGTAGACTTTAAAGATGTATTCAGTGGCATGTAGGTATCACAAATTGGAATCCTAGGTTTTTCTCTTCCAGAATCCCTCTTTCGTTCACGGTTCCTATCACTGCCTTTCTTTTGCTGATTCGGTTTATTTTGGACATTCACTTGGATTTTTTCGAAACTCTCACCAAACTGCTTCACTGCAATGTTACTATGCACTCCTTCTCCACTCGATCCCATAACATTCTTCTTCCTATAGCATTTAGCTTCCTCTTTCCTCAAATACTGAGCTGCTTTTGCATAGAAACGTTTTAGCATTATGGGTGGTTTGCCAGCTAACAAATTGTCAAAGTTAGATTCCCTCTCATTGCCGCGATCAACATTGAACGGTCATTCGGATTATTAACTTCTACGACAATTATATGAAATCTTTTTTAGTAATCTTTCTGTAGTTCTCTTGGAGCCTTAATCATGTAGGATAGGGACATCACATCTTTAGGGAGAGTTACATGTATATGGAATTGCTCCACAAACTTTGTTGCTAAATCGTCAAATCTAGAGATTGACCGTGTGGGTAATATAGTAAATTACATCATCGCTACGCTAGAGAGAGTAATAGAAAAACATTTACACTTTGTTACGTCATCAACTTGTGTGGAATCCATTAGCCATTCATATCTCATGATGTGCTACATGGGGTCGGTTTCCCCTCGTTGGTAGGCATTGATGGCATGCTAAAGCTCCTTGGATATTCCGCATGTAGGATACTGTCGGTAAATGGGGTATGGCTTCTTGAGATGCCCCAATCATCATTGGTCATGCCATGGCTCTCCCTCACTAGCTGACTAACCATAAGCGACAAGTCTGACGTTTGGATAGTTAGAGACAAGCGGTGGTCATGCTCCATCTCACGTGAATGGTCCCATTGATGTATATGGGCCATTCCACGCCTTCTTGGCTCAACATCCTCTCGATGTATATCACATACATTCACTTCATTGTCACCTCGAGAAACTAACTGGCCTGCATCTACCCGAACTCCAGCATCCAAACCAATCGCAGCTGCTCCAGCTTAGGCTCCAGTATGGAAAGGTAGGCTCCCTCCTTTGAAAAAGGGATATGCACCGATCCATATAGAGGGTTCGGTACCGATCGGTTTTGGAAAGCCATGTTGGTTTGTCTGTTAATGTCCCGAAGCTTCTGCATGATATCCTTCAGTTTTGCGATGCATGCATCTATGGTAATCATCTGACGAACTAGAACTCTCCGATGTAGTATAAGGAGTTGGGTCCCTCCTAGCTTTCCTACGCTGTTGCCGACTGAGTTGGTTCATTAGACTGATGTTGGCCTGAATCTGCCGATTCAGCTACCGACGGCATCCATTGGGCCTCTCATCAGATTCTGAAATTTAGCTCTCATAGTGGAACAATAAGCTTCTTGAAGTTAATTCTAAATCTCTTCGGGGGATTTATGCAATCCAGTAGCAACAAAGGGATCCAAACAGGGCTAAGAATCAGAATCTAAGTAAAAGCACTAAAATGTTTGCAGCAAAAACTGGCACAAAAACCTAATAGAAGTTTTAAAGAGAAATAAATGAAACAAAATAAAAACAGAGGAAATTAGTAATGAAATAGTAGAAAATCAAAGCAATAATATGAACACAACAATTTATAGTGGTTCAATGTTGTTTGCCTACGTCCACATTAAAAAGATTGATTTATTAATCACTTTGTAAACCGAGTACAATAGGGATTAGATGAAAATCCTTAGTTACAATAGAGTACAGAGAAACTAGCAGCGTAAATGTCCCAAAAATGAATAATCAAACCTGTATTTATAGTTGAAGATGGCAAAATATTTCCCTAAAAACTCGGCAGAAGGATCTCCAAAACCATATGGGCCCATGAGAGAGACCGCAAGGCCCAAATCCCAAGAAATAGGGAGCAGTGTCGATCTCTATTTTGAAGGAATTTGGGAGTGTGATCCCTATGGTAGCTTCGACATATTATTATATGCGTAACCTCCAAGTTTCATGCCAACCAACTGGATTAGTATAACTTGAGTTATTGCTAAATCTTGCTTTAATGTGAGTTGTTTGTAGATTTTATCCGATCCCTATTGAGGGAAGAGGGTCGATCCCTCTTGCTTCATTTTTTGAGGTGCGATCCCTAGGGTAAGCTCCCTTGGGTCCCCGCATGTTACTCATAAAATTTCATATGCATTGGACTTATGGATATTGAGATATTGATTTTTTTTCATTGACTTGCACCTGCTTAGCTGAAATATGCTGATCCCTACGTTGAAGAAGGATTATAGCCAATCCCTCCTCTATGTTGAACTATATTGCATAAACATTCTGCATTGCATATCTCTCAATTTCGTTCGATCACGACCTCATATTATCATCTACACTTGATATTTAGACCTTACAATCCTCGCTCCAGACTTACTGCCCTTGATGACAGTTGAATCTAACTTGTCCAATCAGTTCAATATCACCATGTCAAATGCCGGATAACAGCACCCATATGATTTTTTTCCATAAATTTGTTGATGCATCTGTAATATACATATCTGAACTTTTATCTTTTATGATTTGTTAATAAATATTAGTTCACAAAGTTTATCAATTAGTTTGAAGTTTTGATTGTATAATTAATTTAAATGCGCGGACTTTAATGTAAAATTTTAGGAGAGGATCATCAAAAAACTTTAAATAATTATTGATTTTTTTAAAAAGTAGGTATTTGAACGTAAAATGGTGTGAGAATTTTAGCGGAATTTGAAAAGTGGTAAAATCTAAAATTCTAAAACTAAAATATCTAAGCTTGGAGAGAATTAAGGAGGATAGTGATAACTTCTAGAATTAATGAGAGAGCTTCAAATTCTTCTGCATTACTATTATTTAATACATTCATTTTTTTTTACTTCAATGCAGTTATGGTAAAAAAAACTAATTAATTGGTTTTGTTTATGTGTCATCATGTTAGTTGTGCTTACTAAGGGACATTCTAAAGTAAAAAGTCTATTATTAAACAATCATTTTCACAATGTCTAGTAAATTTTTTGAGGATATCATCATTTACATTTAGACTACAATACCATTAGAGATATAAAGTTCAACAAAAGAAATTATTTGTCAATGTAGCACCAACATCACACTACAAAAAGCATCAAGGTTGAAGATCCTTTTCAAATCTAAATTTAAACATTTCCTCATTTACTGCATATAATAATACAAAACCCAATCAATAATTAATTCTAATCATTTTTTATAATAAGAGTGGTACTTTATTTATGTAGATATTTAAGGAGGTCAAAATCATGACCTCTAAAACTTCCATCTAGAGTGTCATACCACGAATCACCCGACCTAGTTTTCTTTGATTAATTCTAACCAATTAAGCAGAGTCATTAACCACTTATGTAAGCACATTAAGACATCTTAGTGTTTAGAATTTTAGGAAGATGATTTGGTAGAGGAAGTCGTTGTCTGTAATTTTAACACACAAAAAGTTCTTGTTTATGATTAATTCTAAATTAGGTTATGTTATCTTATTTTCTTATTCTCTACTGGTTACTCTCATTCATATATCAATAAATCACTCACAATTTAATTTTAGTCATTAAATTAGAATAAATTTTCTAAGAACATTGAATATAAAACCCATTTTTACAATTAAATCATGTATCTAATAATATACATAGTACATGCGTAAAAACCAAAATACTTAAACCATCAACATTTTACCAATTTTTCCTAAATTATATCTTACAGAAATATTGTAGCCCTTTGCCGAGTTGAGGGAGAGATCCTTAAATATTTTCAACTCGATTGTTCGGGTCATCATGGTTGAGAAAAACCATACCTCATGGGGATTCAGAGACTAACTCCCCCACATCAAAAACATCCAACATATCAATGTAGTAAAATTGCATTTTAGTGATGCAACTAGAATGATATCGCCAATTATTTTTACAAACAATCGATGTAGTAAAAACTACATATGTAAGATGATGCTAAAACTACATCTATGAGGTACAACTACAATTCCATACGAGTTAGGTAGTTATAACAAGTATAATTGTGTGTGTGTGTGTATTCAATTAGTAATTACTATCTATATGTATATATATTCATTGAATGGAAATGTTAATATATAAATAAACACGAGTAAAACATGATCATATTCGCAACAAATATAAATTTTACTACCCCATGTGTTTAATATCATGTATATTTTGATTTAAGTATAAAAACAAACCTTATTTTTGTTATTTATACAAGCAAACTTACTTTTTCAATGCGAATATGAGTAACAAGTAGCACACACAACTCGTCGGACGTAATGTATGCATACTTTGCTTAAACAAATCATATAAACACTAATGTAAAATTAAACACAATAATATATTTTCTTGTAGGTGTTCTAACTAATTTTTGAGTAACAAAATCACTAAATTACCAAAAGTTTGCAAAAGAAAATTTATTATACACAAAATCACTATTCCAAAACATATTATGAAACTACCACCAAGAAAAGTGGCTACAGAATTGCCGCACCATTAGCCGCACCATTAGCCTTATGAAACTATCACTAAGACCTCTCACTATCATGACTTTTCAAGAATGGAAATCTCGACCTCGCCAAGAAACCTCTACTCAACAATAACAATAACAACAACCAAGAGATGGCATCCGAATGCCAACTCCATCAGAAAGCACACAGGAATCTATTGATTTAATTGTAAGAATTCAAGTCATCTTGGATTCCCTATTAAAAAACCTTGATAAGAAAATTGACAAAATGTTTGACAAAATCAAAAGTTTCTTTGGGATTTTATGGGATGCAATATCATGCTCCTCTTCCACCGCTATGGAGACTTCTCAACGTGATCCAGGCAAACGCCCAGCCCCTCACGTTACTTGGTCAACATCGAAAGAACATACTCGTTCTAACACAAGTGGCAATGGAGGTGGTAGACAATTTGTAGGATGTTCCTCCAGAGGAAAAGGACCAATGCAAGTTGAAGAAGAGGAGACAGAATCTGATTCTGAATGAGGTTGTTATCTTTTAGTGGTAGTAAGTTATTTATTTTTGTTCCAAACATTCTATCTACAAGTTTGTATTCGTAACATTTGAGATCTGTTGTTTCTGTGATTGCAACTAGTATTTTATTTTAATTCTATTGTGTTAGTTTAATGCTTACATTATCATTTCCTTTTTGTCGATGACAAAGGAGGAGAAATTTGTAAGACTAACCATTTCATACAGGGATTAAAAATATCGCCATATATTCAGGGGAGATATATATATATATATATATATATATATATATATATATATAACTCCTGTTATATATTTCTCAAAAATATAGTATCACATATAACAGGCTATCATCAATCAAAAAGGGGAAGAATGTTGAATCATATATTTTGATTCATGACAAAGCAGTGAATTAGACTATATGGATATGCGACAAAAAGAAAAAGAATTATGCTGTTCAAACTACAAAGGAAACAAGGCTACGAAACTGCATATAGTATGTTAATTTATTGAAGTTTTTTAGTCTTAGAAATGTTAAAATCTATCCTCAAGTAGTTAAGTTGTTTTAAAACTTTACATTTTTTAAAATATGTGAAGTCTGTGCTTTGATTGTCAGGTCAGTCGACTGACCGTATATGGCCAGTCGACTGAATCTGTACAGGTGCACAGAACCTCTGTTTTTTGCATAACTTTGAACATTCAGTTGACTGATCATTTTTGGCCAGTCGACCGAATTCTTCCAATAGCTATTTTTTCTGAATGGACACTTCCTTTTACCAAGAGTTATGTTCTAATATGAAGAGGTATGGATGCTTTCTTTGATCAGAACTCTTCGTGAATGGTTGCATCTCTTTATCTACAATATAAATACACAAAATCCACTTCACAAATCACCAATTTTCTGATTACTTTCTGATCTTACTTTCTACTATCTCTGTATTCTAAAAAGCAATCACAACTTTCATATATTGCTTGAATCTTTGAATCAATTAACTTATTCTTTGATTCGAAGAAATATTTTCCTTTCTAAATCTTTATACACACATATATACTTGAGGAAAGATTATAGGAAGGTTGTACTATCAAAGACTAATCAATATTATTAAGAACACAAAGTGTCAAAGCAATTCTATTGAAACTGTTGAAGTCCTATTCGGTTATTCAGGGGGGTAAACTCCTCTTTCGGTTGTTAGAGGCGGAAAAATCATGTTCGGTTGTTCAGGTGTTGTATACCTATTCCTTCGGGTTAAGAGAGGGTTATTGTGAGAAATTCCAAAGGGAAGTCTGGGACTGGACATAGAACGGGAAGTTCGAACCAGTATAAAAATTTATGGTGTGCGCATTTTTATTTACTTTGCTATTATCATCTACTTCCGCATTTAGATTTAATTATATTCCATATCGATCATCACAACATCATAGAATAATGACTAGAAAACGATCCAGTCGAAATACAACAGGCAAAATCCTTGTCAAAGCCAACCGTGAGGACTACAAAAAGGAACTTTCTGATTTACAAAATTCAGTAAAAGATAATAATGAATTAGTTAGTATAAGCAATAAGATTTTAAAGCTTAATGTTATTATTTTAGAAAAGATGAAATCCGTTGAACATGAAAATGAGAAATTGAAAAATGAAAAGTTAAATTGAGAAAATCAACTTGGTGTTTTAAAGAATAATCTTATAACAGTTAAAGATTTTCTAGATGAACAAAACACCATATTCGAAAAAGAGATAAAAAATTTCTAAAGAAAATTTTGACTTGAAAAGACAAAATGATTTATTACAATCCTCTTTAGATAATTCGGAATCTCAAAATTCCCTTCTCAAAAATGAGAACCGTACATTAAAAACGAGAATTCTGAATTAAATGAGAAAATTGATATTTTGAATAATAGTATATTTCTTTTGAAAATAATAACTTTGACTTTAAGGCTAAATTTGATAAACTTAACACTGAAGTCACAAAATTTAATAAAGGTCATAACGATTTAAACATGATTTTATCTAGTTCTAGACCTTTAAATGTAAAAGTGGTTTAGGATATAATAAAACAGATCATAGAAATAGCACTAGACACGCTTTCATGTATTGTAAATATGTTAGTGCTAGTACTAGATTATGAGAAAAGTCTAAATCCAATTTTTATAAAAAATCATGTAGTGCTATGACCAATAATGTTTATAATTTCTTTAGAAGTAAAAAATCATTAACGGGAAATATGAATAAAAATTATCTAAATATTTGGGTTCCTGTTAATTGGAAAAATAGAGAAAATACATTGATGATTATTTTGATATGGTAGTTAATAATGAAAATTATATTTATAAAGGTTCAACCACACCCAAATGGGTATGGTTTTCTAAAAATTAGAAAATTATAAGAACCTTGGGTATCGCATGCTTTAAATGTTAATTTTTATCTGATACCTTACATTATAAGTAGTAGTTATTTTGTTTTATACTGTTCTATGTTAACACTTACGCAAAATTTAATATATATCTTCATATAAACTCTCCTTTTTGTCGATGACAAAGGGGGAGAAAGATATTGCTCTAACACTATTTGCAGGAATAAACCATGCAAGCATAAATTAGTGGGGAAAAAAGATTAATTATTTACAGGAATATATAGCATAGATTCAGGGGGAGAAATCTATAGCACAATTATAGGAATATATTCAGTAAAAGAGATAAGATCAACAAAGCTTGTCAAAGATTCGTTCGTAGAAAATGAAGTTATCATCGTCAAAAGGGGGAGAATGTTGAACCATAGGTTTTGATTGCTCACAAGACACAATAATTCAAGAATCTACGACTACGAAAACATCCGGACTCAACGACTCAAAGTATGGTTCATATAGTTATATATTTTTACAAGGGTCATCAAACATGTATATAGAGTCTAGTTTAGTGCTATGTTAAAATCTTTCCTCAAGAATCATCATTCACATTCAAATAAACTTGCATGCATATTTTAATCAAAATCAAGTTTTCAAAAATGCATGGAGCAAGGCTCGAACTCGAGTCACTAGTTTGGAAGGCAATTACTCTAACCAAATAAGCTACTACAATTTTTGCTAAACAACAGAATTCAGTCGACTAAATACAGTCAGTTAGTCGACTGAATCTGTGCATTTTTACATGTCATCCTATAACCGTAACACAGTTATTTGATAATTTGTCATTAGTTAATATGGAAAATAACAACATCACAAGCATTGTCACTAACACTAGTTTTATTAAAGGTCAATCTACTGCACGGCCTCCACTATTCAATGGCATGAATTATAACTATTGGTCAACTAGAATGAGAATATGTATGCAATCTAATGGTTTTGAAACTTGGGACATTACTCAAAATGAATATACTACTCCAACATAAGATTTTTCAACTTGGACTGCTGCATAGAAAACTGATGCTACTACAAATGCAAAAGCAATGAATATGTTATTTTGTGCATTAGATAGAAATGAGTTTAATAGAGTTAGTATGTGTACAAATGCTTATGAGATATAGAGAACTCTAAAAATAACTCATGAAGGAACTAACAAAGTCAAACAATGCAAAATTTCAATGTTGAAAAATCAGTTTCAAAATTTCAAAAAGAAATCAAATGAAAATATAAATGACATGTATTCTAGATTTCAAGATATATATCATTCACTATTGGCACTAGGAGAAAAGTTCTCTGATTTTGATATAGTATCAAAAGTTCTAAACTCTTTAATGGATGAACGGGAAAGAAAGGTCCTAGCTATTGAAGAAGCAAACGATCTTTCGACTATGAAACCAGAAGAGTTAATAGGAAATCTAATGTCATATGAAGTAAATTTGCAGGCAAAGAAAGTTCAAGCACAAGATAAGAAGAATCTAGCGTTTCAAGAAGAACAAGATGACTCTGACTTAGATGAAGAGGATATGGCATTTATTGTTAAGAATTTCAAAAAGTTTTTGAAATTCAAAAAGAAAAACAAGGGCAAGAGTTACAAAAATAATTCTAGCAACAATAATAGCAATAAACCATCATCGTCTGTCATGGAATGTTATGAATGTCATAAGAAGGGTCCTATGAAGAAAGATTGTCCAAAGAAATAGAAAAACATATTCAAGAAGAACAAATTCAAGAAGAAAGCATTTTCTTTAACATGGGATGATTCAGATTCTTCATCATCAGAAAGCGACAGTGACAATGACACAGAGCAAGCAAACGTTTGCTTCATAGCTACAAATGGTGATGTAAGTGAACTAAGTTTTGAAGATTTAGTTGAACTTAATTCTGAACTAATAGATTTTGTAAAACAAACTAAGAAACATAATAAGGAGGTACAAGGAAAACTGAATAGATCTGAATTAGAAATTAGTATGCTTAGAGATGAAAAGAAAATTCTCGAAGAACTTGACAAATCTCAAGAATCTAATTCTAGTTTAGCCTCTTAACTTTATATGATAACTCAGGAATTAGAAATTCAGAAAAATAAAAATGATGTTTTATCAATTGAAATTAATGATTTAAAATCTAACACTAAAGTATTAGAATTAGAAAAATCTAGTCTTAAAACTAAGCTAGAAGATATTAATAAAAATATTTCCAATTTTAATAAAGGACGAGAAAATCTTTCTAAAATAATAAAAAATTCTCAGTCTACTTCAAATAAAATGGGATTAGGATATAAGAAAATTGAAAATCCAAAGAAATCTGAAAATTTACAAATAAGTTTAAAAAGAAAATTAAGCAAGATTTAAAGAAAACAGTTTCTAAAAATATTAAAACTATTAAAATATGGATTCCTAAAACAAATAATAACTTGATTAGGAATAAACATATCAAAACATTTATGGAAACTGTTCATAAAAATAAGAATTATGTTTTTAAAGGAAATTCTGAACCTTCTTGAATTTGGTTTCCTAAGATCTAACGCTTAGGACCCTAAAAGAAAAGTGGGTACCATCTTAATCTTTATTTTTTGTAGGTACCACTTAAAAAGAGAGGAAAATGGATTCTAGACAGTGGTTGCTCGAAACACATGACTGATGATAAAAACATGTTAACAAACGTAGTCTACTCAAATTGAGGATCAGTCACTTTTGGAGATAATTCAAAAGGTTATGTCATCGGCAAAGGTGATGTGAGCAATAACGGTATCTCTAACTCACCTCTCATTACTGATGTTCTATTAGTTAAAAACTTAAAACATAATTTATTGAGTATTAGTCAATTATGCGATAAAGGTTTTTATATACCTTTTTCAGAAAATAAATGTAATGTTTATGATAAAAATCAAAATTTAATATTTGAAGGTATAAGAGATAAAAATATTTATAAATATAAATATGAATATAAATCATAACACAAATATGTATTTAATAGCTACAGAAAATGATTCTTGGCTATGGCACAAAAGATTTTGTCATATAAATATTAATACTATTAATAAATTAGCTAAAAATAAACTTGTTAAAGGACTACTGATATGAAATTCAAAATTGATAATATCTGTGATGCATGTTAGTTGGGAAAATTAACTAAATCTTCTATTAAAACTAAGAAAATCATATCTACAACACAACCACTTGAACTATTACATATGGGCCTTTTCAGACCTACTTAAGTTCAATCTATTAATCACAGTAGATATGTGTTTGTTATTGTAGATGATTTTTCAAGATATACATGGACTACTTTTATGAAACATAAAAGTGATATTTTGAAAATTTTAAATTTTTTGTAAAAAGAATTCAAAATATAAAGAATTTTAAAGTTAAAAACATTAGAAGTGATCATGGGGGTGAATCTGAAAATGAAGCTTTCGAACATTTTTGTAACAAGAAAAGAATTAATCATAATTTCTCCTTTCCTAGAACACCACAACAAAATGGAGTTTTAGAGAGAGAAAAACAGAACATTACAAGAACATGCACGAACTCTATTAAATGGAAGCACTTTACCTAAGCATTTCTGGGCAGAAGCTGTTGCAACTGCTTGCTATGTTTTGAATCGTATTTCTATTCGATCATTAACAAAACATACTCTATATGAACTTTTAAATGGTAGAAAACCAAATATATCATATTTTAAAGTGTTTGGTTCAAAATGTTTTATACTTAACACTAAAGATCAGCTTGGCAAATTTGATCCAAAATCCGATGAAGGAATATTCATAGGATATTCGAAAAGAAGCAAAGCTTATCGAGTTCTTAATACAAGAACTGAAGTTATCGAAGAAACTCTTCATGTTTCATTCGATGAAAGTGTCAAAACTTATTCTAAAATTTCAAAGTTTGAAAATAATACAAATTTAATTCTAACAAATAATTTAGAAGATGATGATATTATTCTTCAAAATAATAATTCTGATATTACTTTAGAAAATGTAAATACTATTAATGATAATATAATAAGATCTCCTCTTAGAATACTTAAAGATCACCCCGTTCAAAATATAACTGGAGAAGTAAATTCAAATGTAAGAACAAGACACCAATTAAATCAAATGGGCCATATATCTTTTCTCTCTAATATAGAATCTAAAAATATTAAGGAAGCCTCAACTGATGACTATTGGATTATAGCTACGCATGAAGAGCTAAATCAATTTGAAAGAAACGAAGTTTGGGAATTAGTTCCTAGACCATGTGATCAATCAGTCATTGGTACAAAATGGGTTTTAAAAAACAAAGCTGATGAACAAGGTAACATTAGTAGAAATAAAGCTAGATTAATAGCACAAGGTTATAATCAAGAAGAGGTAATAGACTATGAAGAAACATTTGCTCCGGTTACAAGAGTAGAAGCTATTCATATTCTACTGGCCTTTGCATTTTTTCATAACTTTAAGTTATATCAAATGGATGTTAAAAGTGCTTTTTTAAATGGTTTTATAAAAGAAAATCTTTATGTTGAACAACCTCCTCTGTTTACTCATGAAAAATTTCCAGATCATGTTTATAAACTTAAAAAAGCTTTATATGGTTTAAAACAAGCACCTTGTGCTTTGTTTGACCGACTTAAAAGCTATTTATTGGAATCTGGTTTTGAGATTGGGAAAGTTGATCAAACATTATTTATTAAGAAAACTAAAAAAGATATTTTAATTATTCAAATATATGTTGATGATATTATTTTTGGTCCAACAAATGAAAAATTATGTCAGGAATTTCGACTATCATGACAAACGATTTTGCAAAGTCACATATGGGAGAACTATCATATTTTCTCGGATTGCAAATCAAACAAATGCAAAATGGCATTTTTCTTAATCAAGAAAAGTATTGTAATAATCTAACTAAACGATTCGGTATGGAAAACACATCTACCAAACCAACTCCTTGAGTACAGCTGTACATCTTGAAAAAGATGAAAATGGTAAGAGTGTTGACCAAAAACTATATCGTAGTATGATTGGATCGCTACTTTACTTAACTACTACTCGACCTGACATTATGATGAGTGTTTGTTTATGTGCTAGATTTCAAGAAAATCCAAAAGAATCACATATGCGAGCAGTTAAACGTATAATTTGTCATCTTAACAAAATCAAAGATTTAGGATTATTTTATACAAAAAAATGTCCTTTTGAATTAGTATCATATAGTGATGCTGATTTTGGAGGAAGTCGGACATATAGAAAAAGTACAAGCGGAACTTGTCATTTCATTGGACGATCCTTAGTATCTTGGTTTAGTAAGAAACAAAATTACGTTTTACTATCGACATATGAAGCAGGGTATATATCTGCAGGTTTAGCATGTGCTCAAGTAATCTACATGCAACAAACATTACAAGATTTTGATATAAAATTAAATAAGTCTATTATATATTGTGATAACACTAGTGCAATAAATTTATCTATAAATCCTGTCAATCACTCACGAACTAAACATATTGACATTCGTCATCATTTTCTTGATGATAATATTGAAAAGGATACAATAAATTTAGAATTTGTAAATTCTGAAAATCAGTTAGCTGATATTTTCACTAAACCACTCAATGAATTTTTTTTATAAAATTAAGATGAGAACTAGGTATAATTTCTTTAAAAGAATTATAAAAATTACTAATTAATTTAATTAAATTTGAAATAAAATTAAAAAAAATCTTTTTTTGGTACTCGAACTCTACACCTCGGGTTTGATAAGCCTATGTCATTTCCACCTGACCATTCGATGTTCCACATTTACTCCTTATACATCTTTTTCTTTATATTTTTTATTTTTTAAGATAAAATTTCAGCCACAAACTTTTGTTTAATTCTCTTCCTCATTTTTTTCAATTTGCACGTAACCATCATTTTCTAACCGCATTTCCTCCTATATATTTCAGTTCTCATCTCTCCTTTCTCCATCAAAAGAAATCTGTATCTCAAAAAAAAAATTCTTTTTCCTCTTCATAAACTTCTAAAACTTCTTTCAAAATCAAAACGTCTTCACACGATTCATCAGATGGATCGGCTTACTCGTCTATTAAACTCCATCATCCGCTTCGTCAAACCTACCTACACCTACTGCTACCCATGAACCTGCAAGACCGTCAAATTATTGCACGGGTTATACACCCGAGAAAAAGAAAGCAAGACGTTTCCTGTTCTTTGGATCACCTCAAACAAAACAAAAAATTGATGATCTGCATCATTGCCAGAGGGAATCGATAGCGCTTCAGCGTGAGATGTATTACGAATAGAAAATGAACTCAAAACTTCTGAGTTTTCTAGAGCATATTGGATGGAAGTTCTACGGTTCATCTTCCTCTTCGGTTCATCGGCCTACACCATTGTCATCTTGGAATCCATGGGATAGGTCGCCTCAACCTCCGCCTGTCTCTCCAACTCATGGGAGCGTGGAGACCATTAGTCACCACTACAACCATATGTAGTGAAGACGAAGGATGAGCCGACAAATTCCAAGTCTCCATCAACCTCTTCTTCCAAATAATTACGTTTTTGTCTATCTTTTTAATTATTTTTTATCAATATTCTATATGCATTGTATTAATATATAATACAAATATTATTTGTTTGTGTTCAAGATTGACTGAATATGCTGCAAGACTTCAATCAGTCGACTGAATCTGTATATTGTATGTTTTCATACACTATTCAGTCAACTGATCGAACGCAACCAGTCGACCGAATGACTAAACAGATAGCATATTTGTTTATTCAGTCGACTGGACCAGTCGACTAATTCTGGAATAGAACTCTCGGGAAAGTGGTTCAGTCGACTAACCATATTAGCCCAATCGACTGAATCTGAAGTAGAACTTTCGGGAAAGTGGTTCAATCGACTAACCACAATCGTTCAGTCGACTGAATTCAAATCTGAAGCCTACTTTTCACCTTTTTACCTACCTTTTTAGCTCTTCAACCCCTTACCTCCTCTTTTACGTTTTACATTTACCTCCATTCTCCAGAATTCTAAAACCCTAGTTCCCAAAATTTTCAAATTTCTTCAATACTTTGATAAATTCAAATGGCTCCCCGTCAAACAAAGAGATCTAGGCATGCTTCTTCTTCCTCTGAGCCAATTGATTCTCAAATCGCTCAATGGCTATACGATGCAACTGCAATTCAAAGATGGAGTAAGATGAAAGAAGCCTGACTCTTTGAAGGTTCTTTTGTTGTTTTTCTTGATTTTATGTCGTATAGGATTCAAGATTTAGCAAGGAGAAGCCATCTAGAATCACTCCTAGATCATAATCAAAACAATATCAAGATAAATCATACCTTGATTAAACTTTTCTATGTGAATTTAAATTTAGGCCATCAAAACCCACACAATCGTGACAATTGCGTTTGGAGTATGTGGCCAACAAATGTTTCTTTCTTTAGTCATATTCTTCATACTCCGACAAGAGGAATTGAGTTACAAGAATTAAATGCTACCGTTGGCGAGAGAGACGAAGTAAGTCATCGATTCTTATAAGATGACATGACCGAACTTAAGTCTATTGCATTACGACCTACTGCCAGAATAATGCATAGAGCTTTAAGGGACACAATTCTACCCCGTACTGTCTCTTATGAGCTTGTCTATCCAAACAACTCTAAAGCATTATATGATATTTGGGGAGAAGTTGAAGTAAATCGGTCAAAACTCATTCTAGACGAATTTTTGTCATTCAACCGAGGTTGTATGAATATTATTTGTTTTTGAGAATATATTATGCGGCTACTTATGAATCTCCAGGTTTCTATTCCGAAATCCGATACCTCTATTCCAAAAACTCTGAATAGCCGCACCATTAGCCTTATGAAACTACCACCAAGACCTCTCACTATCATGACTTTTCAAGAATGGAAATCTCAACCTCGCCAAGAAACCTTTACTCAACAACAATAACAACCAAGAGATGACATCCGAATGCCAACTCCATCCCAAAGCACACGGGAATCTATTGATTTAATTGTAAGAAATCAAGTCATCTTGGATTCCCGCATAAAAAATCTTGATAAGAAAATTGACAAAAAGTTTGACAAAATCAAAAGTTTCTTTGGGATTTTATGAGATGCAATATCGTGCTCCTCTTCCACCGCTATGGAGACTTCTCAACGTGATCCAGGAAAACGCCCAGCCCCTCACTTTACTTTGTCAACATCGGAAGAACATGCTAGTTCTGACACAAGTGGCAATGGAGGTGGCAGACAATTTGCAGGAAGTTCCTCCAGAGGAAAAGGACCAATGCAAGTTAAAGAAGAGGAGACAGAATCTGATTCTGAATGAGGTTGTTATCTTTTAGTGGTAGTAAGTTATTTATTTTTGTTCCAAACATTCTATCTATAAGTTTGTATTCGTAACATTTGAGATTTGTTGTTTCTGTGATTGCAACTAGTATTTTATTTTAATTCTATTGTGTTAGTTTAATGCTTACATTATCATTTCCTTTTTGTCGATGACAAAGGGGGAGAAATTTGTATGACTAACCATTTCATGCAGGGATTAAAAATGTCACCATATATTCAGGGAGAGATATATATAACTCCTGTTATATATTTCTCAAAAATATAGTATCACATATAACAGGTTGTCGTCAATCAAAAAAGGGGAGAATGTTGAATCATATATTTTGATTCATGACAAAGCAGTGAATTAGACTATATGGATAAGCGACAAAAAGAAAAAGAATTATGCTGTTCAAACTACAAAGGAGACAAGGCTACGAAACTGCGTATAGTATGTTAGTTTATTGAAGTTTTTTAGTCTTAGAAATGTTAAAATCTATTCTCAAGTAGTTAATTTGTTTTAAAACTTTAAATTTTTTAAAATATGTGAAGTCTGTGCTTTGACTGTCAGGTCAGTCGACTGATCGTATATGGCCAGTCGACTGAATCTGTACAGGTGCACAGAATCTCTGTTTTTTGCACAACTTTGAACATTCAGTTGACTGATCGTTTTGGGTCAGTCGACTGAATACTTCCAACAGCTATTTTTTTCTGAATGGACACTTCCTTTTGCCAAGAGTTACGTTCTAATATGAAGAGGTATGGATGCTTCCTTTGATCAGAACTCTTCGTGAATGGTTGCATCTTTTTATCTACTATATAAACACACAAAATCCACTTTACATATCACCAATTTTCTGATTACTTTCTGATCTTACTTTCTACCATCTCTGTATTCTAAAAAGCAATCACAACTTTTATATATTGCTTGAATCTCTGAATCAATTAACTTATTCTTTGATTTAAAGCAATATTTTCCTTTCTAAATCTTTATATACACATATATACTTGAGGAAAGATTATAGGAAGGTTGTACTATCAAAGACAAATCGGTGTTATTAAGAACACAAAGTGTCAAAGCAATTCTATTGAAATTGTTGAAGTCTTGTTCGGTTGTTTAGACGGGTAAAGTCCTCTTTCAGTTGTTAGAGGCGGAAAAATCCTGTTCGTTGTTCAGGTGTTGTATACCTATTCCTCCAGATTAAGAGAGGGTTATTGTGAGAAATTCCAGAGGGAAATCTGGGACTGGACGTAGAACGGGAAGTCCGAACCAGTATAAAAATTCCTGGTGTGCTCATTTTTATTTACTTTGCTATTATCATCTATTTCCGCATTTAGATTTAATTATATTCCATATTACACGATCCTAAGTGATAGCTAGGCACGGTAGCAACTTTCATGCTTATTTTAAGACATTAAATTTTTGTTTGTTCCACCTTACCATCATCACATTTATATTATTTTCACTGCGTTTATGGTGTTAATCTTAATTTTTCTTCAACGGTCTAGTATCAGAGCTATTTGGTCGGTTAATAGAAGATATTAGTTAGTATGACAAGAAATGAAAATAACTCGGTTATAGCAAGACCTTATAATAGAGGTTCTTATGTTGCATTAGGATCTCAGTCGGCAATAATAGACAAGTAGAACAAGGATAGTAATTTTGAGAAGTGACAATAAAAGATGAAACCTTTTCTACAATGGAATAAGGTTCATTAGATGGTGCTTGACAATGAGAAATTGCCTGCTGATATTTCAACCATGGAGAAGGGGCTGATGAAAGTATGAGCTTTTATTACTCTACTCTTGGCTATGGGAGAAAATATTATCTCAAAAATTAGCAGTGAAATCATAGCTAAATGAATATGGGTCAAGTTTCGTTCGAACCGGGATGGTCAGAAGGATATGAAATAAGTAGATTTCAAAAAAAAACCTATTTTGGATCATATTGGGTCTATAAAGTCTAATGGTTGTATTAGTTCCAATATAATTAATTTAAATAAAATCATATCTTATTTAATCTTCTCTATTTATTTGATTAACAAATTTAATTAAAGATATATTTCATAGTTTATGAATACATCATTATGTACACATATGTGTATAGTGTACATGTGCGACATAACATAGGCTGTACATGGTGTATGTATATATATAATTTGTTAAAAATACTATTTTATATATGAAATATGTATGATACACAAAAAAATTTCAAACATGTAATGTTAGAGTATAAAATTACCGTTTAGAAAATATCTTATAAATTTCGAAAAAGCTTGATTTCAAATTTGGATTTTCAAATTAATATCTACTTTGAATAAGTAAACAAAATTTGTAATAAAAAAATATCATTAATTAGTTTTGTTTATATGTCGTCATATTTACCAATTGACATTGTGATGTAAAATATATTCTATTAAATAATCTCTTTCACAATATCGAGTAAAAGCTTCAAGACATCATCATATCATTTAGCTTACAATACTATTAGAGATACAAAGTTCAACGAAAAAATTATTTATCAACGTGGCACTGACATTACACCATAAAAAACATCAAGGTTGGAGAATTTTTTTGAATCTGAATTTAAATATTTCCTTATCTACCGCGTATACTCATACAGTACCCAATCAATAATTAGTTCTACCCATTTTTCTAGTAATGGTGGTATTTAGTCAAGAATTTGCACTAATTTTGATGTCTCAAGGGCTCGAACCCATATGCAAACTAGATGAACTAGTGATCTTAACTAATTCAAACTAATTAAACAGTCATTAACCATTTATGTAAACTCATTAAGACATCTTAGCATTAGAATTTTAGAAGAGGAATTTAAAGAGTAAGTCAATATCTTCCATTTCAAAATACACAAAAAGTTCTCGTTCATGATTACTTCTAAATTAGTTTCTGCCGTCATATTTTCTCATTCTCTGTTTGTTATTGTCACTCATTTATCTATAACCACTCACAGTTCAATTTTAACCCTTAAATTAAAATAATACTTGTAGGGACATCAGATATAAAATCCATTCTCACAATTAACTCACGTACTTTATAACATTTTTATTAATATGCATAACCTATAGGTAGAATCCTAAACTGCAAAAAAATTAAACCATTTGACATTTTTACTAATTTTTCTAAATTATATTTTATATAATTAATGCACCACTTGGCGGAGGTTGAGGGGGCGACCCTTGCTATTTTCGACTTGATTGTTCAAATCGTCGAGGTTGAGGGAAATCCATGCCTTATGGATATCGAGAGGGTAATTCCTCACATCAAAAAATATACATTACAACAAAACAGTCTTTTTACAACGGGCAATGCCCGTTGTAATATGGTTTTCACAACGCGCATGTGTCCATTGTAATATGCCTCGTTGTAATAGATCCACCACATTTACAACGGGCAAAGCACGTTGTAAAAACCGTTGCAGTATACCTTTTTACAACGGATTATGACCGTTGTAATAGACTATAATACAACGGCCATAAGCCGTTGCAATAGACTAACCATACTAGTCGCATAGCCTGTTTCACAACATGCATTGACCGTTGTAAGAAACTCATATAACAACGCACATTGCCCGTTGCAAAATAAATGCAAATTTTAAAAAAAATTACAGCATCATCCATGCAATACATCCATACTAATACTAAATATTGTCGTAAAATAATTAAAATCACATACGAAAAGACTAAAAGGTAGAGTTATAGAATTCTCTCACTCCAAAAAGTTAGATAAGTTTACATACCAAATACATAAACACAGCCATTACACCATAACCCACCCTTCGCCTGAACCACAACAGCTTCACACTCCATATCCTTCACCAATACGCACTCCATATCTTGAACTACATGTTTTAATGTTTTATTAAAATCAAGTGCAAAATTTTGAATTCCTGTTATCACCCACTTCACACCTTCTTGCCACTCACAGAACACAGCCATTACAGCATAACCCACCCTTCAACCATCACAAACCATTACTGACATTAACTACACCTATTGCCAATCATCTTCCTAACCTCAACAATCTCTGCCACCACTTTTGATCACCATCAAAACTGCTGCAGCAACTAACTGCCATCACCGTCTCCTTAACTTCACTGACCAACCTACTTCTGCAATTCAACTATCTGCAATTCACCACACAGTCATTCCATCAACCTGCCATCCTCCTTTCTTCAAAACAACAATTCCACAAAATTCCACTGTCACACTATCAACCATCAGAGCACACGATTTCTGCGCACAGACTCAACTGAACCACTGCAATACAACCAAGAAAACAGTTCACAGTCCCATCCCAAACTACAACTTCAAACATCCATTGCTGCAATGATCAACTCTTCACCACCAAACCAACCATAACATACATCAACTCATACTGCATAGCGTCATTCATATTCACCTCTCACCGTCTTCTTTCACAGTTCACTTCATAAACTTCCACATCCCCACAGTTCACCACAAACCATCGCCCTGCTTCCCTTCCTCTGCCAAATCCGCAATTTCCAAACAACTTCCCCCTGTGCATATCAGTGCACAAACCATATCATCTACAACCACCTTTCTGACCACATTCATCACCCATTCACCATCACTTCCACCACGATAACACTGCCGTAATCCTCCATCCTTCTCTACGAACCAGCAGAACTACACTTCCTCTACCTGACTGCTATGAACCCCATCTGACACTCGAAAACAAATAGCTGCCCAAGCCATCAACACTATGATAACAGGAAGTTGAGGTCAGGAAAATTGATATAATCTCATTTAGAAAGAAAAAAAATACATTTAGATTAATAAAAAACATAGAAATCAAAATACTCACATCAATTGCTGCATGAATATCTGAAGTCCCCTTGGTTATGTTTTCACCAATCCTTTGATATCCTCTGATTAATAAGTCATGATATTCAATTATATTCATTAGGGAGATGCACAATGCTATTAAAATAAAACGATGATAGACAAATTGACGTTAAGATTAATTTAGCATATGGAGATAGAAAAAAGAGGACACCCTTAATATTGTAAATGTGATCTACTTTCCTGGTCACTAATTTTACTTGGCATCAATATTCTCTCAGAATATTGATCTTACCTTTTATTTTCTTAGGTTCTCTGAACTATGATCAATAATGGCTATGTCAATCGCCCCATTGGAAAAGACAAGAGGCCAACAAATAACTTTGCAGTAAAACGTAAAAGAATTAATATACACTTGGAACCACGTAATCAATGGTTGCGTGTCTACAAATTACATGAAAAATGTATGTAACGCAAGCAGCATGAGTTACAACGTACAAGTAAAGGAGGAAGTCATTGGCTACTCGGTTGTAGTGGAGAAAGAACGGGATGTACTGTTTCGTGACCAAGCACATAATGCCCTATGAGACGTGCGCAACTCAGGAATATGAGATTTAGACAGTCTAATGTGATGATCCTTCAGGATGTTTGTTTAGAGGTCAGTTTTATACAAATTTACTACTTGCTATAGTAAATGCAAAATATTCTTTTTGGTGAAGTTCCTAGGCATCAGCTCAAGTACCATATTGTTGTCAATAATATGTATTTGATTTAGACTCGAATTAGATCGTCCAAAACATACATTTATCTTTCATTACATGGGTATTAGGTTATGTTTTCAAACAAAGGGTAAATTATATGTCCAACAAATGCTAATTCTTCACCACAAAAGAAAAACCTCCAAAAATATTGTGACGACCCCTCCAAAAAACTTCATTTGTGCTTGGTAACGGCAGCAAAGACATGACCCATAGAAGAAGAAAAACTAAATAAATAAAGGAAGCAAAAGAAAAGGAAAACCGAGGTTGGTAACAAAAAAATAGGGAAAATGTGATGATTCTATTTATAACAATTCACCGAAGTTCAAAAAAGATCCCCTCTCATCAGAAATCAATATACTATGAGGTGTTGAACCATGATGTTATTTTTAAGAAAAAAGAAATGATGATAAGAGATTCACTGTGGAAATGGGAATGTGAAAGGAGTCCTCTAAGGTTTTTAATTTTGGTTAAGAATGCGATATATCAAAGGAGTTCACGATAGTTCAAATAGATTTTGCTTAAGGAAACTTAAGTACTGATATATTCATTTTATTTTCAACACTAATGATAGTATTTTCCTGTTTGATACAGAAAGGATAGATTGATAGCTGATGCTGAAAACCGCAACCTAGTAGTTTAAAAGCAAAAGTAGGCAGTTAAGTACCACAATATACTATTGTAGGAAAGGACTTGAATTGGGTTTGTATAAAACGGTACTAAGACTAAAGTATGTACCATGTGTGCACAACGTTGTTAATATGTCAGAAAAAATCAATGATAAACAAAATAAAATTAAGCACAACCATAATAAAAAGAGATCTGAAATTACCTAGCAGAGTGAATCAGCTTGCAGAACTGTCCAGAAAAAGAAAACATACCTTGCCACTATTTACAGAAGCAACCAAAGCAATATGTTGTCCATAAGTTCCATACTCATAGTAGTAATAATTCCTACAGGCATTTAAGTTCAAATTATTGAAAATCAAACAGTATTGTTGAAACTTGGAAGCACTTTTCAACATCTATATAGTAAAAGGGTATACTAAGCACATCAAATGGTTCTAGAGTTTCACTTTTATTGATTTAAACTTCGTTATGAAGTATGAACTACAGTCGATAGGTAAGAAAAAAAAGTATTTATTTGCATGTTACAGAGTTACCTGAAACCTTCATCTTCTTTAATCTTAAAAACATGGGTTGAATATAGATCTGCACCACCTACAACATTGTATACAGTGGATCAAGGAAATATTAACTGAAAGAATAATAACTCATCAACTAGAAAATATTTTAAGTCAGTGTATTTACTATTTAGAACTTGTATAAGAGTGAGCCTAACTCCTAAGTAATATTTACCAGGAACAAAAAGTTTAGCTGCTGTCTTGAGTGATCCTAGATCTGTTATATCTTTTGCCTACATAAGGAAAAAGAATATCAGCTAAAAGGAGTAACTGTGATAAAAAAACAATGATAAGCCTCCTCTCTATTTTGCATAAGTAAGCTACACTTCATATCAAGATCACTCTTCAACTTGTTCATTGTTTTACTTACAAACCTCCAAAAAGGTGATCTTCAACTGATTAGTTGTGCGGATAACTACACTTACAATTTCTGATCTACAGGGGGAAAAAAAAGATTATTGCACACAAAAGAGAGAACATTTGCTTCGACACGAAAAACAACATCATGCACATATATGGTGCGGCAAGGTGTGAGACAACACTAACTGAAACCATAAAAAAATTGAAATCTGAAACAAGTGCCAAATCATATGTATCCATATGAATAAATACCATTGACTGCTACGATTTGGCAGGATCTGAAGACATCGGTTTTGGAAAAATATATTACTTGTATTTGGACTATCTTACTATACTTTTCTAAGGACAATGCAAACACTTTGACAACGTGTTACTTTAAGAGAACCCTGTGATCCTAAACATGAGTTCAAAAACCTCCATGTAAGCAATCAAATGATCCATGGATGAATGACTGTAACCATATTCCTGCTATTTACCCTTACGTTTATCTATGAGATGACAGATACAAAATTCAGTGCATTGGAATACTGATTCCTATATATGCCTAGCTGATGTAATGTTCAAAGTAAACACACATCCACATAATCTTAAAATCATCTCAATATTGTGTTTTTCTGAGTATGTGTTTTATATTCTCTTACTGTAACTAAAATGTAATTCATAAACAATCAAAAAGTGATGACTTCAGTGTTGAATATCAAATGACCCACCCATCGGATGATGCAAAACGGGCTGCAAATGTCTTATGTTTTACTTTGTCACCATACAGAGACAATCCTGCATTATAGTCCTACAAAAAGAAGCATGAATAAGCAAATTTTCCTTCATACTAAACTAGTCAAATTTATTAGCTGCTCGACCAAGTAACAAAATATTCCACACTTCAATTTGATTTCACTAGGACTATAAGAATTATCTAGATATCTTAAAATGACCATATATGAACAAAATCAAAGTCGGGGAGAACTTAAATGACATCATCTCAGTTTACAGTATTCTATGTACTAAGTAGTAATTAACAAGAATCTATCAGTTTACAAAATAATTTGACCAGCATATTATCTGAGATATAGACAAATTTTATAAATAAACGAAAGTAAATAATGTAATACCTCAGGCTCCATGATATCTTGAAAATCAAGCGGCACCCGAATGGTGAAGCCATCTCCATAAGACTGGAACCACGACTTTGTGCTAGAGATATCTAAAGGTTGTTGATTCTTTGTATTACTATAGACATTGTTGCTACCTACAGACATTGTTGCTACCTACAGAAGGAGTAGCTTCTTGAAGGATAGAAGAAAAGGCAATTGAAGAATTAAGAGGAGTCAGCGTTAGAGTTAGTAGAGAAACGATGGCAATGGCCTTTCGAATCAGGATCGAGTTCAACATATCCACGTAAATCATCATTCGATCGAACGGCAGCTTCAATTTCGAGCAAAGCCCTAATTTCGAGCAAAAAGGAAGGAGCGGCCAACATTTTTACAGAGCAAAGTACGTAGAGGAAGAAATAAAATAAATAAAGGCCGGCCTTATTTTTTTAATTGAAAACTAGAGTTTTGATTGGCACCTATTACAACGGACGTTTTTAGCCCGTTGTAAAATTGATACCTATTACAACGGGCTGAAATGGACCGTTGTAATAGCCTTCTATTACAGTGGACAACCAATGCCCGTTGTAAAAAGTGCGTTGTATATGACATCTTTTACAATGGGCCTGAATGGACCGTTGTAGTAGCCTTCTATTACAACGGGCAACCGATGCCCGTTGTAAAAAGGGCGTTGTAATATGAGACCTCTCCTTTATCAAATTGAAACTTGAGACCTCTTCTTCAACAACTAGAGACCAAATTGAGGAACTACGGTTATTTCAGCAACTTTTCAAGTAGAACAACATCAACCGTCGTACTGCTTTCGTTGCTCTTGTTTCCACTCTCTACCATATCTGGTCAAAGCAGAGTAGGGAAATATTTGAGAGAAAGGAATTTACTAAACTACATCGTGCTAGAATATTAGAGAAGGAGGTGATTTGCTCGGTAGTTCGGTCAATAGACAGTTGCCATACAGTGAAGACGAGGTTGCTTTTCTGAGACGATGTAGAGTAGATCTAGTTGACAATGGATGGCGAACGCTTGGGTTTGACCCACTTTATTTTGACATATACTAATTTGTTTTACTTCAACTTTTTATTAAGGGCTTTAAAGGCTGGTGGAGTATTTTGTAAATGGCTAGAATATGGTGATGTGCGTGTTGTAATTCTACTTGTCTTTTTAGGTTGTTGCATTCTTTTTCCTTACTAAAGGCTTTTTTAAGGAGACGAAACCTATGATATTCTTTATATGTCATTTAACATAGAACTTATTTCCTATTTCCTATATATATATATATATATATATATATATATATATATATATATGCATGTATGTATGTACGCATACAAACGTAATTAAAATAAGATTAAATTCACAACAAATATAAAATGTTACTACTCCATTTGTATATTCTCATATACATTTCAATATAAGCTTAAAACATACCTTGTTTTTGTAATTTAAACAAGCAAACTTATTTTATCGATATGAATAAAAGTAACAAGCAGCATACACAATTTAAAGATATATACTTTGGTCAAACAAATAGTATGAGCACCAATATAAAAGCACAGTAATTTATCTTCTTACATTAGTCGTGTTTTGACTAAGTTTTGAGAATTAAAATAACCAAATTACCAAAAGTTTACAAAATAAATTTCTTATACACAAAATCACCTTTCTGAAGCATCTTATGGATCTTAAAAATTGTTTATGTGTCAAAAGTTATAGCTATTTAACCAAAAAGTATACATTTTGGAAACTAAAATTTGGATAACTGATGCTGGATTTTGCAATGGAATTTTTTCATAGCATCACCCAAAATTTTGGTATATGTTTAAATTTTTTCCTTATCTCACATTCCAAGAATTGTAAAATCGTCCAAATCGAATTAGTTGATTATGAGTAATAGCCGAAATAGTGTAAAGTGCTAATTCTATAATTTTAATAGCACATCTTAAATATTGTTCAAATTAAAACGAACTTTGAAATAATAAATCTCAAAATTTTGCTGATCTTTTTAACACAATGGTTAGTCCTTATAAATTATTTTACAAACAAATATAAAATCATAGAATCGCTTTACTAGAATCATTTAGAAACAAATGGCTGGATTCGACAGGTTAAAAATAATTTTGCACTTCAAATCTAATTTTAAGTTAGAAAATGACAAAATTTTGTTAGAATTCGGTGATATAACATTTTCAAATTGAAGTAGATATTAGAGATATTTTCAGACAATTGCCTCTTATATGTCATTAGAGAAAAGATAATGAATTATCTACAGAAAGATGAGTTATTTTGAGAGATTAAAGTAATCAATCAATTCCTTAATCAACTAATTAAAGAAGACATTTTATCTGGCGCATGCATACGGGAGGAAATAGAAAAATCAAATTGTAATATCCCAATTTTTATTAAATTTAAAATTAGAAATTAAAACAGATTTTTGAATTAAATTTTGGAAATTAAATTATAATTTATTTGAAAATTTTCAAAACAAATTAGATAAGTATTGACTTATATATATGAATAATATTGTAATTTGTATTTGAGTTTAAAATTCAAAATAATAAATGTTTTAAAATTATTTGAATTAAAAAATATATATGGATAGATTTGAATTTGAATTTGAATTTGAATTTAAAATTTAAATAGATATCTTAGTAAAATAATTTGAATTTAAAATAATATATATATGTGTGATTTATTTAATGTATAATTAGTTTTAAAACATTTTCTTTTAACTTGTATATAATAATAAATAGGAAAATGCATTTATAAAATAGGAAATATAATTTAAAATTATATAAAATGCATTCAGACAAGTGTTAAATTTTTAATACATAGTTTAAACAAGTGTAATGGTTTTATGGTGAAATTAGACAAGTGTTAGGATCTTGTCATTAAATTTACTAAGTGTCAAATTCCTTTTTATTTTCTTTTATTTTGAGAAAATAGTAGAAATAATCTATATAAACATTTCATCTCCTCCTTCTCATTTCTTTTATCTTCACTCTTTAAAGAAATCTGAGAAAAAAAATCAAAACTTTAAAACCAGAAAATCATTAATGCAAATTCAAAAGAAATCAAAGCAGATAATCAAAACCAGAAAATTAAACATCTTTTACAATTTAAAGTCTGAAGCCTGGAAATCATTTCAAATAGCAAAGCCATCCGGTGATTAAGAAAATTCAAGGCTTCAACTAAACAAATCAAAGTTTTCAGCATCAAAACAACAAGATCAAACTCATGTTTTCAAACTCAGGGCCAAATCAATTTCCAGATTTACTAGCTCTTTGTTTTCTTCTCTTAAAGGTAAGTAAACTCTTTTTTTAAATCTGGATTATAAAATTGTTGTTTGAATCTGGCCTGAAGAAAAGTGAAAATCATTTGCATGTATACAAATATGTGTGTATATATATATATGTATATGTTTGTCTGTGCATGTTTAATATACAGGTATATTCATCCCAGTTTCTAGTTCCAGGTTTTCAAAAACTTGTTCAAAAATAACCCAAACCTCTTCTTCAATTCTTGGTAGGTCGAGTTGTCAAAACAAAATGTGTTTGAATTCATCAAAACTTAATTTTAAAAATACTTTTAAAAATAAATATCAAGTGGATGTAATCTGGAAGAAGAAAACACAACAAACTCAATTTATGATAAAAATTTGATTCCCTTAATTTTTTGATTTAATTATATGACCTAAAACATTTTTGAAAACGTTGATTTTTAAAATTGGAATCAAGATTTTTAATTGGGTATTGGGCGAGAACTATGTGGACGAACAGAAATCACATTTTGGGTAAACTCTGGTGATCGGAGGCATGGTTGGTCTCGTAATCGAAGTTGAAGCTTTTTGGAAGGTTTGGGAGTTTGGAAAAAATGCTCAGTAAAATCTAATTTGCCATGGCGACGTTACAACCAGGTTTCAGGGTTTTAGCACAGTTTCTGGTCGATCTTGTTCTCGAGGCAATTGTGTAGTCGTTGTCGAGTCGGGCTATACAGAACGTGGGGGGAACGAGGCGTTGGACATCGATGAAGCTTCGGCTACATTCGCATGACCTCTAATGGTCGAAGGAGGAGGTACCATATGTTCTTAGTGGTTCAGTTTCGTTCTAGTCTGTGATGGATAGCAAAATCTCGAGTCCTCGACGTTGTGGGTTTCTAGGTGCTCTTGGTGCCATGGAAAGTGGTCGCCGATTTGTCGACGGTCGCAGCATCAACCGGAGATGGCTGGAATACCTATGTATGTGCACGGTGTTGAGGTTGTATCAGAGATTTGGGTTTGAGGAAGAAAGGGTGTGACTCGAAGTTGTTTTCGAGTAATCGTATTACTGGCTCGAGTTTTGATTTGGGAAATTTTATGTATACACCAAGTTTTCTAAAACTTAAACAAAAAATTAAAGTTTGAAAAGAAAATATGGGTTGGTTAAGGGAGGACTCGAAGCAAATGGATGTTTGACTCGGGTGACGATTGGGAAGGTCTCGGGTTTGAAGTATAAAAACAGTTTTTTTTACTTCAAAACCAAATTCGAATTTTGAACATTTTTAATCCATGCTTTTAAATAATGGTTTTAATTTAAGTTTGGATTGATAAAGATTTTAGGTAAGATATTATTAAAGTAATTTAATTTAATTTTTTTAATTTAAAAACATTATTTATAAATTAATTATTTTAAATAAGTAATATAATAAAAAAATTAATTAAGATGAAATGTTATTTTAATTATCCTTAATCTTTTGAATTAATTTATGTGTTAATGGTGATTTATTATGAGTTTTATTAATTAAATATTTTAATAATAATTAAATGATTAATTAAGATAAATGATTTATAATTACTTCATAATTAAAGAATAATTAATTAAAGGTCAATTAATTATTAATTTAAGGTTAATTAATTATTAATTTAAGGTTAATTAATTCATAATTAAGGACTAATTAATTAATTTAATTAGATAATAAATATTTAATTAATGAAAGTAATTAAGATTAATTAATTATTAATTAATGATTAAGCACTAATTGAGAATAATTAATTGATTTATTGATTAATATTTAAAGTTAATTAAATAATAATTAAGATTAATTAATTAGTAATTAAGATTAATTAATTAGCAATTAAGGATTAATTAATTAATAATTAAGGATAATTAATCATTAATTAAGGATAATTAATGAAAATAATTATGTGATTAATTAATTATAATTACACGATTAATTCATCTTACTTGTAGACGATTAACTATTATTGAATGCCTTGAACTGATTGACACCCCTGTTATGTGATTGTGATACTTGGTGATGTGAATTGCTGTGGATTGAACTATGATATTTGTGATGTATTTTCGTGTGAATGTGAAAACTGTTGGCCTTTAAACGACATTTGAATTTCGATGCGACAGGGAGTCGGATTCCAGTTAGTTATCTGAAACCCACATCGAATCTTAATGGTGAATCTTTGTGATTGATATATCCACGTGTTTTTAAAATTAAGCGCTCATTATTCGTTTTAGCCGAGAGAGGACTTTGTGTCATATAACCCATTCCGAATAAGTAATACGATGAGATGGATAGCATTTGAATACGGTGGTGAAGACCGAGTGTTTTCGAGAATGATAGGATAACCCATAGAATGACTCTGCACTGAGTTACTCCGGTATAGAGATCTTCATATGTGATGGGGAGCCCGATTGGGATTGTGGATTCTCGGATTGCAATGGCTTCTTCCTTTATTAGACGAAATGCCTTCGGTTCCGTTTGAACCCAGAACGGACATGTATGGTTGTATGTCTAACATTACACTTTGAGATATAAAGCTGATTTCTATCAAATACATTTTTGTTTGGTGGCGGAGAATTTATTCTCCTAGCTTAACACCCTTCTCTGAGACGTACGAGCTCGGAGGTTATGTAGTTGATGGTTATTAGTAATATACTCCCAAATTTGGTAGTGTGGCATACTAAGTATTGATCGTTTGTTGATCAAAGCATGGCTTTTGTGAAAAGTGTAGCTTTGTAGACAAGACTTCGTCGAACCTCACAACCCGAAAATGGTCGAAACAGGAAGAATGCAGCAAGGTTAGGGGGGTAGCAACCCTTAGGGTATGTGCATTTCCTTCTGGATAAAAAGTGATATCATGGTATAGAGCCCAGATATTTAACTTATGTGGTTGTTGGAATTTTTTGGTGTTGAGGCCTCGGTTAAAGGTCGGTTACGACCGGGGGATGGCATACTCCTGTTAGTAGTTACCTAGTTACAGATGTAACACAGCCTTGTATTGACAGAGATCCGGTTAGGTTCTCGAGGCGTCCCTCCGGAGGCGTACCCATTCAGTGTGGAAGTTCCTTAGCCAGACCATTGTTGGAAATCCAATCATTCAATACGAGCCCTTTACGATGTCAATTGTATAACCTGCCATTTTTAAATGGTAGTTATAGTAGGCATAGTATAATGGTACCTATGCTGGCTAATATTTATATTATACTTTTGAAATGTTTTCACACTATGCACGAATAATAATATCAAAAAGTGTTTCCTCGTATCAAGCATATTTGACTATCATAAGGAGAAATCTCCCCCAAGTGTGCGATTGCATTGTGTGTGTGTCGGGAGGCCTTATGGTAGTTTCATTGTCCAAAAGAATAAACGGATTTCTTTTAAAATTTGTTTTGTTCAAACAACTTTTTTTGTTTAATCATGCCAGTCCCATGACTGACCCGGATTTTATTATTCCCTTTCTAAACTCTGGGTGTCCATAATTTTCCACACGGGCAACTTTGAAGCAGGTTATCTGTGTTTTGGAGCTAGCTTGGGTTTAGAAGTATTTTGGAAGCTGTCGGATTTTGGAAGCTTTTGGGGTTCGAAGCCTTTTGGATCCAAAAGTGTTTGGAGTTTGAAAGACCTTATCAAAGTCAAAGTAGGTTGGAAACTTTTCGAAGACTCTGTCGTCTCTCCGCTGTGGTGTTATTGTTTATTGTGTTCCATATACGTTCTACTCTGATGTGGGTGATCGTAGTTGTAATGAATATTGTATAAGTGTTGTATCTGTGTTGTTTATCAATGAAATCATTTTGTTTCCGCTGTTTTGTATTCATCTGATGTTGTTATAAGCTCCACCAAACTGGAGTTCAACGTTTGAATCTCCGAAATTCGAATACAAGAGAGGTATTTGATATCGATTTTTGAACGTTGGATTTCGGGTCGTGACAAGTGGTATCAGAGCTAAAGGTTGAATAAGAACTTTAGCTTTGGAGTATAGCACATTAGGTGACTCATTAGAGATAGGGTTAGAATTACCCTAGAATGAGTATATCCCTAAGATATCTCGTCCGTATAGTCTAAATCAAATTTTCTTGGATCCCTATGAGTATATCCCTAAGCGATCGAATGTGATTTTGCGAAATGATGACATATGTACATCTTATGTTCTAATATTATTGATATGCTTTGATGCTGAAATTGAAAGTTGTTGGGTTGGATATCTTTATAATTTAAATTGGAAGTTTCTTTTATGCAAAACTACTATTAATTTAAAACCATTTTTCAAAACTATTTTCTTTTATTTTTCTTATACAAACTATTTTCTTTTATTTTCCTATAAAAACCATCTTATTCAATTTGATTTACAAATTATTTTATAAACAATTTTATTTATAAAACTGTTTTACAAACTATTTTATTTACAAAACTATTTTATTTACAAACTATTTTACACAACCATTTTATATACAAAACTATTTCCTAAAAAAGATTTTATATACAAAACCATTATAAATTCAAAACCTTTCATAAAGCAAAGACGTTCAATCCCATATGGCTTTCATACAGCGAATTTGATATTGGAGATTTTTGATTCTTATATAAGATGGACTTTAAATAAGTACAAGTGATTTTGAAACTGTTGATTTGGAATGTATTTAGTCTGAAGAGATTAATCTTATATATAATGGAATTTATATAAGAATGATTTGATATATTCGAGATTATTGATTTTGGAAAGTACTTTATTTAAAAAAGAAATCTTATATATAATGGAATTTATATAAGTGCGATATTTAAAGCTATGATTTTGGAAAGGTACTATATATGGCATGTTATATTCTGAAGTAAGAGGCATGGGAAAGTACCCACTGTGAAGAAGTATAGTATGATATGCTTCGACCCAGATGGACTTGGAGAATTCAAGAATGGATTCGACTGATAAACTCTAATGGACTTGGGTGAATTAAGAAATGGATTCGAACTGATATGGTTGTCCGGACTTAAACTCACGAGTTCCTCGATTTTTTTTAGGGTAGATTATTCTTTAGTGTACCCAATGGAGGCGCTTTTGATCCTGAGATCTATTGTTTATGGATCTTCCGGGAAGGAAGTGCATCTATTGCGTAAACGATTGAATCAGCGGCGTACCACTACAGCAAGGCTCGATGGTCCCTTGTTTACGAACTGGCTACAATATTTTTCTAGAATCCGTAAGTTAGAAGGATCTTCTGAAAAGTTTTGTGTCCTTTGCGTAAATACTGGATAGGCAACGGGCCACTGCTATCGTATCATCATCATTTGACATTGGATTTTGAGCGGTACTTCTCATACCTATTTTTAAGTATATTTTCACTGGGTGTTGAAACAGGTCTACTAAGTACTTGGAGAATTCTAGCCTTGCGCCTGATCAACGCATGGCCAGAGCCTGCAGAAACGAGGATAAACCTGTTAAGACATCAAGTTATAAAAGTATTTTGATAAAGTATTATATAAAAGATATTCTGGTCATTTTTGTCATTTGTAAATACTTTAAATGTTTAAAATATTTCTTTATTTATATACAACATGATTTAATAGTAAATTATTAGTGTTGTAAATATTTTAGAAGTCATTAATTAAATAAAACATATTTAAAGTAAATGACTACTGATTAATTAACAATGTTTGAAAAGTATCTTGAGATAAAACTAATAAATTTATAAATAATGGATTTAATGTTTTCAATAGCTTCTTTGTAAATATAAGTAGTGATGTAAATAATTATTTTTCAATAGTTTACATATATCTATAAAGATGTTATTCAAAATATTTAAATGGTATTTATAAATGAAGCAAGGAATTTTACAAATGAATTTTTGAAAAGTATTAAAGATGATTGATTTGCAAATTAAGCTTTCAATGAATATTTCGAGTAAAATTTATATAAGTTTCTTTGAACGTATAACTTAAAGATATTATATAGATGGAAAAAAATTGATTTGCGAAGTTTGTTTATAGTAATATACTTGACAAATAAAATTAAATCTCTATTTTAGAAGTACAGTTTGGAATATTTACTTGATTTCAAAGTACTAATAGTAAATTTATTGGTTTATTTATTGTTTGAATTTTTGTATTTAACCATAATAAATGTTTTTCTATGATTTGAATATTCATTTTAAAATAAGTGTGTAAAAATTAATTATGAAGATATGAAATTTTATACTTTAATTTAGAAATTTAATGTAAGATTTGAGTATACTATTAGTTTCGGTTTAATAATCTTGAGTTTATACTTATTTTAAAAACAATGAGTCCAATAAATTTTCGGATTTAAGGAACTTTATTTTAAAGATTATTTTAATGTTTTGATATAAATTTCTAACATTGTCTTTAGACTTTTTAAAAATCTTTACATAATGCTATGAGGATGTTTTAAATATATCTTATATTTTACTAGGTGAACGAGGTTAAATATTTTAAATGAATTTTTAGATATATTGAAAAATTTCCTTTCTCTTCAAGGGCGAATACCAAAAACTTAAATTTTTATTCAATAATCGAATTAAATAATAAACTTAAGTAGGGCAGTAGAAGCTTAAGTAATATTTTATGAAATGATTCATTAATTACTTAAACCCTTAATGGAAAACAAATTATGTAAGTGATTGATCTTTATATAAATAAATGAATGGAAAAGTAAATAATGAGAAGAAAAAAAACCCAGTAGAATAAACTAAAGTAAACTTAAATTAGAATTTCAATTATTGTCATGGAATAAAAAATTTAACTATTTAATAATAACTGGAACTTCTAAAGTTGAAAGTAAGAAATTAAATGTTAAGTCATAAATGAAATATACAAGGAATTTGAAATTTGTAATGTGTAAACAAAAAGGAGACGAAAATAAGAAATGGTAACTATTGAACATTTATTTACTAAAATGAAATAAGATAAACTTGTGTAACTTTCAATTTCATTGTTAGAAACATATATATAACTTACCAGAATATTAAAAGTTGTAATGTTAAATAAGGATATGTAATGGAATATTATACAAGAAAAACCTAAATAATGAAGGTGTTCAATGAAATTTGCTTTTATAAATAATAAATTTGATATGAAAATAGTTATAGACCAGAGATGTAATTGTAGCGCTAAAACGAAATAGGAAGTGAATATTGTAAGCAAAGAATTATGAACTTAAGTTAATGTTTGAAGCTATTAATAATTAAAGTAAATAATAAAATGAATACTATATTAAATTTGATGATTGAAACTTCAGAAATGGTTGATTACTTTGATCCCTTGTGCAGATTGCATGCTTGTTCTCAAAAGATTGTTGTTATGTTGTATTGATTTATTTTGATTTCATGTGATGATGGTATGCTTTTGGCTGACAATGATTGTTGTTATGTTATGTTGATTGTTTGTTACTAATTTAAAACAATATAATCATTTCACTTCTATATAATTATTAACCTCTTTGGATTATATAAGTGGAATACAGGTATGGAAGCAATTGCTACTGCTTTTGGTTTAATAAAATAAGTGTTATTTGCCCGACTAATAGGTACGTTCTCGGATTACGGTTTTCTAACGTTATTATATTGTTTTTCCCGCTGTTGGGATATATTATTTTGAAAATTTTGATATGTATTGTTATATTTTGATATTATTATTCTTCCAGGGCTCTTCGTACAAAGGAGACTCTATCGAAATTTTCCATGGACTTTGGACTTAGAAATTTTTATGAAATGTTTTCAAAACTTTTGTTAACTTGAATATAAAAGGATTTAATTTGTATAAATTGATATAATTTATTTAATTTATTTAAATTTGTAAAGCAATTATTTATAAATTTAATACTTTGAATAAGATATATTGATTTCTTAATTCCTTCTCCCTTCTTTTTCCTTTTCGGTGACGAAAAGTTTTAAGTATGAGAGAGTGTAACGACCCGTAATTTTCGACAATTAAAATTTATTAATTTAATAGGATTTGTGATTTAATAATTGAAAAGAATAAAATTTTGGGATTTATTAATGAAATATTAACTAAAAATGAAAGGTAACGATGTTAATTAAAGTTAATTATTAACAATTGAAATAAAATTCCAATAAAGGAAATAATGTACATGTTATAATTGGTATTAAATTGAATATGAGAAAACAAATGTAAATATTTAATTAACTAATGAAATAATATATTGTTAATGGTAATTGAATAAAATTACTGTTATGTAAAAAATTATAACATTTGTTTGTAAATAATGAATTTATAAATGTGATGAAAGGTTATTGGTAACAATTATTATATGTTATCTATTTAATTGGTCTATTAAATTTAATTAGATATCAATTGCAATTAATTCCCTAAATTAGTGCAGTTAATGTAGGTAGGTTGATAATTCAAACGTTGATTAATTAGTGGAATAAGGTAGAATTAATTGTCATCGATAATGGTAGTGGGGTAGTAGTAGTTATAACAATTAATTATAAACAATAAACTTACAAATGTTATAAAGTGTAATAATGGTGACGACTATTGTTTGTTACAATTATATTTAACCAATTGAAATTAAATGAAATTAAATGTTGCATTAATGTAAGTTAAGACAATAACTGAAATTTGTGAATGTAATAAAATGAATAGAAATGTAATTATAATTGCCTAGGCAACAAATTGATTTAATAAAAGAGTGAAACCAAGATAAATAATTAATTGGGATTTTTATTTAATTAACGTGTAAGTTGACAAGATTCAATATAATTGGAATGTAATAGTTAATACAAATAAAAGATGAAATTGCAAAATATGAGCGTAATAAGATATAAACCATGATAATTAATCCACAAGGTAACAATTGGTTGTATAATAAGATGGAAAGTCAAATAAATGGATTTACTGGAAATCTAAATTATAATAACTAAATTTATTGAAATGGAAATTAAACACTGTAAATTGTGAAATATTCAACAATAAATTGATACAGAAATTTGTTCTAAAAGGATTATAAATTACTAATTAATCCAAAATGATAGAAATTGTAAATTATTAAATTTGAATTGAAAAGTGACTAAATTAATTTAATATTAATTTATCTATTAACATGAAAATAGCCATTCTGGCAACTGTCTCGGATCTTGACGAAATTAGTTTCATCAGATCCGTGACGGTAAATTATTGTAAGGTTTCAAGTTTCGTATCGATCGGACTTGCCGTTTGATCGTCTGGACTCGAGACGCGTAGAAATCAATTTAATTGAAATCAATTTGAAGCCAATTTTCTTAAGCTAACTTCTGTATACAATGGAATTAGATTTGAAATTAGTTCCATTGAGTTTAAAAATATCGAAAATCTATATTTTGATATATTGGATGACCCATTTCCGTTTCGGGAACGAAACTGGCTTTTGGGTCGATGTTATCGTTTCGATCCAACCCTGCCTATTTATAGGCTGTTATAAACCTTAACTGTTTCTCACTTCATTATTTTTGACGTACATCTCCTTCCTCCTTTTCAAATGACAGAACATCAAACTTAATTCCCAAATTCCAAAAACTAATTTCAATTTCGAAAAAAAAAGTGGAACCGCAGCAATTTCGGGCCGCGCTTCGGGTTTAAGATGCAAAAATCCTGCAGTAACTTCGGATCAGGAAGAAAATGACTTGGGTCTTGGGTCATTTTAGCAAAAAATCAGAGCAAGCACCGAGGATTTGAGGTGGCGAACCGAAGTTGAACCCGAAGTCGACTCAGGACCGGAATTTTTCAATATTCTAATTATCATAACATTTTCATATGAGCTCGGATTCACTCGCGGTTTATTTCATTGGGATTGTATCGAAATTCCGAATATTTTGACGCTAGTTCGGACAAATTCCAAGACTTTTGAAATCTGGGCCTTTATTTGAATTTCAAATCGATTTGAAATTCAAAGGTGAGCGTTTTGACCCACTCACAACTTCTAAAATTTCTTATGTTAGTCAAATTAAATTTTTGATGTGATTAGGAATTTATTGCTGTTTGGTATATTATATTGTTATTACTGTTAAATTGAATTAGTTTGAAATATATTGTCACTTAAATTATTATTAAAATTATATTTGCCACTTAATTACTTGTAAATAATAATCTGTAAATTATGAATATTCATTATTTGAATTGGATGATAATTATGATGGATGTTTGATTTTTTTTACATTGGATGATTTGTTTGATTTATATATTGTGATCACTCTGCAAGTTCCCTTAATTATTATTACTTGAAAATCATTATAGGTTGAAATGATAAACCCGAACAGTTTTCATTGATTTGAAATGTTAATTTTTGGTACTGGTTGAAATGACATATACCCATATAATTTCTTGGATTTGGATTTTATTTGGAACTGAATTATTTGAAGGGTTTAAGTTAATTCAAACTTCGGATTCTTTTTAGTTAGATGATTAAGATTGATATTTGAATTATTTGAAATCTTTCAATAACTATGTTCACGTTGTACACTTGATAGGAGATGGAAAATCCCATAACATCTCTGAAGCCATTGCACTCACATTTTATTTTAGAAATTTGACTTACATAAGATCTTTTAGTTCTTCCTCGAGTGTTTTATTTTTTTTACGTTCGGGTCAGTCTGAGCTTTTTCAGTGTATTGAAGACCATTTTCTTTTCTGGAGGACGAAGACGAATGCTCGGTATACTATCACTATTTATTATAATTATTCCATACATCATGTATTCCGCTGCATTAATTGTTTATTTCTACTGTATGTATAGCTCTGATTTGAATTGTAAAAGTGTTATAACGTGTTATTTGTAAAACGGCTTCATGAATTATTTGTTTGATTATTATATTTTTTTCATTCCGCTGCGAGATTCTGTATTTTATTTTTCCTTTTTTTTATTTCTTATTTACCCCATTAACAATATTCCATTATGAATGGTTTGAATTAGACATGTGTGGTTTATCGTCGATTCAAACCGTCCAAAAGGGTGGGTCATTACAAAATGCATAGATCATCACCATATTACTATTGGTGACGAATGAAAACATCTTTTATTTAAGCAAATGGTAAATGTAGAAGCAAATGGTAAATGTAGAAATGTAATGATTTTTGTTTTTCAAAAATATGGTGCATGTTACCTACTGCAGTCTCCGGACCAAAGAACTTGACCTTGACTATGCAGGCTCCATTCACATATCTGCATTGGCCAACTTTATTACATAGGCACAATGTTGACTATTCTACTTTGAGGAACATAAAGCGTACTAAATATACTATAAGACGGCGGAGATTACAAAGTAGTTTATCTTTTTTTAAATATAAAGAAAAATAAGATAAAATGTTATATAATAGTACCTTTCCATCAACCAAAAGCGAATATAAAATATGAATGCGTAGGAAAATACAATCTAATGCACGCTTGTAAACATATTAACCACACTTGCACACACCCAAGTTTGCACGCACAATACACATTTTAACACAAACACATACACACACAAACCCCCCCTCCCCCCCCAAGCTGAGATACACACATGAGTATATACTCTCGAACTCACTCAAAAAGGACACACAACTCACTAATCCATTCATAAACGCAAGCAACAAGAGCATAAATGTTCATCGATACACCAAAACAAACTCAAGCAAACAAAATCACCACACATCGGTTGCAATGTATAAAACATAAGCAGAACGAGCAGCATAAATGTTCCACCCACAACATGTATATAGCATTGTATATACTATATAATTTTCCATTAGAAAAAGAAAAAATAAAAAAGGAATGGTTCACAGCTTTGACCAAATTGGAAAACCAGGAAACCATACATATAAGTTGTAACTAGTCGATGCAGGAATATCAACATCATATTTTTTTTCCAAGTTTATTCCTAAGCAAGTCCTCCCTCTACACCAAAAGCAAAGTAGTTATATGATTTTAGATCTTTCTAGTGAACAAAAAAAGAAGGAAAATCACCCCTTCTTATTTCAAATCATCAGTTAAAAACTGCCATACATGTAAACATCGGTCTGTACATCAAATCGTGATGGTCTGAACTTCAATGGTTCATCATATAGGTCCCGGTTGAAGTATGCAGCCATTGCATGTTTATTCACTACCCAGCCTTTCTTTATATGAAATCCAGTTATTACTGAAATATATAAATGTTTCAAATATAACAACAACAAATAAATACTGTGTTTGACTCAATATAACATCTAACCTTCAATTGGGAAATCTTTCAGAGCAACTCTTGGAAACCAACATATAATTGTAATATAAGTTAGAGTGTCACTATTGTAGTACTTTTGTATTCGCAAGTTGTTCTTATTTTCTTGCTCTAGTATCATTTGATTCCTTAATGTGTTACTTTTTAGAGTTAGAGTGTCACTATTTTTATAAACTTAGTTAATTTATTATTTTATTATTATATAAATAAATTTAATTAATTTTTATAAAACTCAGTAAATTTTGTTAATATTTTATAATGTATTATATGTATTAGTATTATTGTTGTTGTTGTTGTTGTTATTTTAAACATAGATAATTTTTAAAAATTTGTTATAATTGCAATAAAGTGTTATCTATTTGTGTTATAAAAATCAACTTTTCTTGTAGTGTATAAACTTAGTTAATTTATTATATTATATAGATTTAGTTAAATTATATAAACTTAGTTAAATTGGGTAATACTTTATCATTTATCATTATTATTGTTATTGTTATTCTAAACTTAGTTATTTTTTATAAAACTTATTAATTTTACAATTTGTTAGTATTGGTATTATTATTATTATTATTATTATTATTATAAACTAAGTTTATACTTCTGAAACTTTTATAGTTAGTTTATTTTTTATTATTGTTGTTGTTGTTCTAAACTTGGTTGATTATTAGGAAACTTAGTTAATATTCATAAACTTAGTTTGTTTATTGTTATTTTTACTACTATGACTCTTATTGTTGTTGTTAGTATAACCAGTATGTATGGCACGTCCGTTGGACGTGTGCAAAGACAACCATGAGTTAACTTCTTTTTCATTGTGCATGCTTTGCACGTGTGCTTAACGTATAATGAGCGTCTTTCTTTATTGAAAAAAAGGTCGAATGTTTCTTTTAAATTTTGTTATGACAAATAGTCTTTTTTGATCTTTTGAATTTATTCCAAACTAAACCTAAGTTGGCATTCTCTAAAATTGCCATTCCAAAAAAAAAAAATTGTTTTCCTTTATGCTTGTACCAACTAATGAAATACACTAACTATTTGTTTTAATCATTCAATTTTCAACAATTTATATCAAAATAACCAAATACAGATGTAACAACAACGACTTTGCGATAGAGGTAAAGTATAATTAAAAAGCAAGTTGTTTACTAATAGTGGTTTTGCTCATTGTAGATGTTATCATTATGGATCTTGCACACTATATATGTCCACAATGAAATCATTTGTTATACAACAAATGGTACAAAACTGCAATTGATGAATATGTAGGACTCAACGCTCAATTGCACATACACAAACTTAGCGAGCATTTGCATGAGAAACTTTTCTGTTCACGCAAACAAAATGGGAAGTAGTTGGCTTGGCTACATATGCAAGTAAATACAATAGAACGTCAGAATGTCATTTGCACTGGCTTGGCCACTTCATCACTTCTCTGTTACTTTATCCACCATGATAAACAACCAATATCTACATGAAAACAAAAATAAAAATAAATTAAAAATAAATTGCAAGTGATAAAAAGACACAGGTTCCTTTGAAAAGCATGAATACATAATGTCACTACCTAATCTACCTTCCATTAAATAAACTTGTAAATTTTGTAAAAATCATGTGTTTCATTTTGCTTATAATGCAGTTATGTTTCCATCGCAAGATGCTTGAGATCTTGGCACTTAGCTTTTTATCCTTACACCCAGGTTTGAATTATTTCAACCATCTACAAAATATTCACAACCTTCTCTTTCCTACAGCACATGTTCAGGTTACATATTAGATATGCTATATAAGCAAAGCAAGAGGCAAAAATTGTGGCTGCATTTAAAAACATTTTGCCCATTAAATGAACAATCAAGAAACTATATCATTTGGATATCATTTACATGAATAGTATTGACAACCCGCTTAATTTTTTTTATTGCTACTCAAATGATGCAAGTAGGTGTATAAATAATAGTATGTAGGATTCTTCTTGATATTTCCTATTCATATTAAAGAAAATTAAGACTTCAAATTGTTTTGGAGATATTAGTAAAAAAAATCTCATATTATAAGTGGCATATCCCAACTAAGTATTATGTCCAAATTTGCATTATAAGTGAATTATGAAAGTATGCTGTTCCTTTTGCAGTAGCAATAAATTTTGAAGGATAAATTAATACATATTTGAAAAAAAAAAAAACTTGCATACTGACTATTTTTGTTCATTTGAAATAATACTCCATGTATGCAAGATTAATCAAATAGTTAAGCATCAAAACCATAAATCTTTGCAAATCCAAAGCGCAAATTAAACCATAAAAATACATTCAAATTATAAACTTGAACCATGCGTGAAAGTAAAAATGTGATTGTAGTGGCAGATGTAACTATCAATCCTTTTACATTTGTTATTTTATTACAATTCCAGCCCAATTTTTAACTAAGTTTTTGCAACTAACTTACTATTCAATTAAATTTTCAGACCAATTCAACTGAAGAAATAATACAGAAAAACATGTTGGATTTACCAAGCTCAAATATTAACAGTTAAGCAGCAACCGAGTAAACAACCGTGAAATTAACTTCAATGCATCAAAGAGTAAGGATTCACATCAGCATACATCGACTACAGCAGTAAGGAAAAAAGATAAAGTAAAGCTTATCAAATTCACGTGGAGCCTAACATTTGTAATTTGATCATCTTTAAATCTTGATACAACAAACTTTACCATCCTACTTTGGTGTGGAAGCATTTAACCATAGGTTCCAACCTCCTACTTTAAAACTTCGAGTTTTGGATCCTGTTCTTGTTAATTAATAAAGTATAAGAAACTTTGGAGATTAAATTAAATGAAAACCACTTTTCGATACCTGTCTGGAAAAAAATGAAGGAAATGAGATCTAAAGCAGCTGTGATAGTGGGTAGTTAGTTTACCAAAACGTGGGATTAGAAATGACAAAAAGGGTACTTGAGTGGTTCTCATTTCTTTAACTGATAAGATGGATATTTTTGTCATTTCAAAAGCTTCAAATGGAGGTTTTTCTATTATATATAGATTATTTTAAACTTAGTTTATTTTTATAAACTAAATTAACCTATTATTATTATTATTATTATTTTACAAAGCTTAGTAAACTTGATTACTGTTTTATAATTTATTGCTTTATTATAATTATTATAAAATTAATTGATTTTCATAAACTTAGTTATTTTTTATAAAACTCGGTAAATTTGATTAATATTTCATAATTTATTATAACTATTATAAGGTTAGCTAATTTTCATAAATTTAGTTCATTTATTATTATTATTACAAATTTAGTTAATTTTTATAAAACTTAGTCAACGAAGTTAATTTTTATGAACTTAGTAAATTTATTATTGCTACTATTATTATTATTACGCAAATTTAGTTACATTTTATAAAATTTAGATATGGTTAATATTTTATAATTTATTATCATTATTATATAAATTTAGTTACAATTTATTAAACATAGATAACTTGGTTAATATTTTAAAATTTACTACAGTCATAGTATTATTATTAAAATAAATTTAGTTAATTTTTATAAAACTTATAGTTGGTGTATTAATTATTGTTGTTGTCGTTATCATTCTAAACTTTATTAATTATTATGAAACTTAGTTAGTATTTATAAACTTAGTTGTTTATTCTTATTATTACTAATTTGACTCTCGTTGTTGGTATAATTTTTTTAAACTTTGTTAATTTTTATATTATTTTATAATTTATTACTTTATTATAATCATTATAACCTTAGTTAATTTGTTATTATTATGATAAATTTAGATAACATGGTTAATATTTTACAATTTATTATTATTAGTAGTAGTAGTATTAATATAAACTTAGTTAATTTTTATAAAACTAATAATTAATTATTATTATTATTGTTATCGTTGTTGTTGTTGTTGTTGTTATTATTATAAACTTAGTTAGGTTTTATAAAACTAAGTTATTATAAGATTAAAGAATATACTGGTTCTGGAGATGGTTCGTGTTGAGCATTGTTCATTTGTATCAATTATTTAAACTTGTAATCGTTATTTCATAGTAGTAACACAATAAAGCTATCTAGAATAATGTAATAAGATGTCAAGAACTTTCTATAGTTTACTACATGTTTAACATTCGATTGAAATTAGTGACTCAACTAATTAACCAAATATTGACTAGATTCACCAATTACAAATAATAAAATAATAAAATATAATAGTTGTAATAGCTTTAGTGTCACATTTTTTTGGTATCAACGTGAACTACCAAAAAGCCCCTCTATACATTATCAAATCTTAATCGCTTAAAAATAGGATCTCATATTAAACTTTTTTGCAAATTCAAACGTCCCTAAAAGTAGGATCTAACAATTATACATGTTTTATAAATTAAGAACGCTTCTAAAAATAGGATGTTAAATCTTTATTAGTACGCCCATCTATATACTATCAAATCTTAATCACTTAAAAACATGATCTCATATTAAACTTTTTTTACAAATTCAAACACGCCTAAAAGTAATCTAACAGTTAAACATGCTTTGCAAATTCATAATACTTCTAAAAATGGGATCTAAAATTAAACTTCCTTTACAAATTCAAAATACTTCTTTACAGATGTACAAATTTTAATATAATTTGAAAATAAAAAATCATTTTTTGACTTATATAAACATATACAGTTTATAAGAATTTATAAGAAAAACAAATCACGTGCAAATCACGTGCCATAACACTCGTCTTTAATAATAGTTGTAATACCTTTGGTGTCACACTTTTTTGGTGTAAACGTGAATTACCAAAAATGTCCCTCTACAGTATTAACAAATATTAATGTTCCTTAAAAATAGAATCTAACAGTTAAACTTGCTCAATATTAACAAATCTTAATATCCCCTAAAATTACAATTAAACTTCTTTACAAATTCAAATTGTCCACCTACACTTAAAAATAGGACCAACATGCTTTTTTTTATTTATTAATTAATAATACAAATAAAATTCAACCTAAAAAAAATTAGATGTTTGCAACTTAGAAATAAAAATTTAAATTAACTACACATTAATTGAACGTACAAACATATCTAAATATTTGTGCAAACCATTTTTTCTTGAACGAGTTAATCATATGTAATCTGTAGAAAAATAATTTATGCATGAGGCACATGTCATTATCACGCGCGAAGCGCCTGCCGCCGTGCCATAACACTCGTAATAAAATAATATAATGGTGTTTTCTGCTCTCAGATATACCAACTGCAAGTAACAGCAGAAATGTAATGTCATCCCATCAATAACTCCAAGTAACAAAATATTGACCACTTAATGGCCTAATAGTAACTTGATTTGCAAAGAACAACACACACACACACAAAACACAATCAATGTTTTATACGACACAAATGCCATATTAATATCAGTGTTTTCTAAAATACTGATTTTGTATTAATTTCAAACAATAGCAACTAGGATGGAATCAAAAATGTACATTAGTTTAGAGTTTTTGCTCACCAATAGAGTCATCAATCTAGAGAATTCTTACAAAATAATCGTCGAATGCTTGCCAATGTCAATTCAATGATCCAAAGCAATAATCTACAAGAACAAGTTACTTTTAGAAATATATTCATGAAATAATCCAACTTTATTCTTTAAAAGAATCATATATTCATTGAGCTAAAAGGGAGACACATATAATACCTATTCATAGTATTAATAGAAAACACCAAACATATATCATCGGGATTAGCTAGTACATGCGGCATGATTGAACAGTTTAATTAAAGGTAAAAGCATATATTTCATATATTTACCCTTGGTGATTAGTCTAATCATGGTTATTGTGTTAAATGGATTAATGTTACTTTATTCTTTTAATATGTGTTTAGTACAAAAACAAAAATTATTTTGAGAGTTTATACAGCGAAATTAGATATAAATTAGTAATGTAAATCGGTTATTGGTAGAAACTCTGTTCAAAGCGGTGAAGAAATACTAGAGGTGAATATATAAACTATTATGTATGTATGTAAGTTGGTTAAAGCATAACTTAGGCCCTTAAACGCACATTTATTTTGATGTTAAGTTTGACTTATAGATACGGCAAAGGTACCATGCTGCCACTGGTTTCCTTCCTTTTATGTTCGTGGTTCATCTCTAATAGGGAAGTTTAGATGCTTGAAATCAAGGCGTAATACACTTATGCATAAAACTTTGGCAGTTAGTAAGTCAGGGTATCTTAACTTGTTCGCAATGCATTATTTTCATTAACAGTTTGGTCATAGATGCATATAATGTAAGCAGAAAACAAAGCCTGTATAATTAAGATATCCTATATTCATTAAGCTAAAAATAAAGACACATATAGCAAATGATATTTCACAATATCAATAATAAATACCACATATTTTTCATCTAGAGTAACTAGTATAATGGCATTGCTATATAGTTTAATTAACAGTAAACACAGATATCTGATGCAGTCACCAATGGCATTTAGTTTGATGATGGTTATTTTATTAATGGATTAATTTCTTTTTTTTCTTGTAAATGCGCTTTTAGAATTAAAACAGACATTGTTTTGAAAGTTCACACATTGAAATTTGATACAAATTAGTAATGTAAATCACTTAATACAATTCTATAGGAAATTGGATATAAACAATATTATTACCATGTAGATAATCCTATTCCATTGAAATGTAGCATAAAGCAGTCCCAACGAGCTGCCATGGTGTTACGCCAATTCTAACTCTTCAGTCTTATGATTTTATACTTGCATTTGAAGGTTTTGTTCTTGCAATTGTGTGGTGAGCTCGTCATTACACCCTGCCCTTGAGATAACATTGCTTAAACCAAACTACTTGCAACTTGAAGCTGAACACGATAGTATGCCATGCTCAAGGCCTTTTATATATTTAGGCCTGTACCCAGTACTTGATCGCATATTTCACCTTCTGTCATTGAAGTGGATTCTTCAAGTGTAGGTTGCTTTTGGAGATCCACCATACGGTTCTATAAGTAAAAATTTGATGCCATTAAAAAAAATCTTGGATAAGAAATTATTAGTATACGGTTATAAAATATTATGGTTAAATAATTTGTTATGCTTCTAGGCAAATCCACTTGTTTCCTTCTGAGTGAGTTAAGTGATATAGCTTAATTCTGCCTAATTGCTGTTGAGTCTCTTTGTCACGCTCTTATGAAATTATAAATCATATAAAAGTGACTCTAATTTTTTTAATATGAAGTATGTAAACTTATAAATTCACGATTCATACTACCATTTCCTCTCTGTAATGTGCAAATGGTTTAGATCCTGCACAATGACTCACCTAGAGTTGTTGCCTGCTAATTTTATTTTTTAAGGTCCTGAGAATTGAATTTTGGTGATAGTATATATCATAAATAAATAGATAAATGTAACCATTTTACATATACTTATTACTTTAAATGCTTTTGTTTCAAACATTCTACAAACGATTTCCCACTTCTCATGTATGACACCTATATATGGATTTTGATGGTGTTGTTCTTCATTTCAAATTTTAAGTAGTGTTTGTAGAGTCTACACCTAAAGCTTTAAACCGATCCCCAACCCACTCCACATGAGGAATGTAAAGATCAACATCAAACTTCTCTTACATAAGATAATAATTAAGCTTCAAAGTCAAATATATGAAATTCAGAATGAGGCCTACATTTGAAACAAAAAAGAAAATCACATACTAAAATATGACAGTGTAATCTATTCCTGCAAAGTCCTTTAACAATCCTCTAATCACGACATGTCAAAGGTGCATATATGCGACAAACTAATCCAACCTCTATTGCAAATTCCTTGCCCCATTGCCCTAATGGTCTGTCCATCCCTTGTTTGATTTTCATTTTAGGCTTTTGACCTTATGCTTTTAAGTATTTTGTATGGGGGTTCTTTTGTACAAGTCCTCTTGGTTTTCTTGATGATGGTGTAGAAGCTACTTAACATACATCACATTATTTTGCTAATCAAGTGAATTCAGCAAATGGTAATAACACTAGGACATGGTATTTTGTTACAACGCAATGTAAGCATGAATAACTTTATATTTAGCTATCAAACCAATCAGTTTATGCACGTTTAACTTCATCCATGGAATAATGTTTAGCTAATACACAAGTGGACTAACTTAATCAATTAATTAAGAGGATTCGTCATTTTAGTTTATGATCTCTCCTTTGATGAGCATAACTTTTATATATTAACTGAAATGAATGCGTTGCGCATGAACTATGAAACAACTTTAAAATATATGAATTTTCTGCTATAAATATTGATTTGCAATGACTGTTCACAAAATATATAAAAAGAAACATGGAACTCAACAGAATCACCAACTAGTGAATCCACCTCTTATAAGACCTTATATTAAAATTGTTTATTACTGCTCTAAAATGTGCATCATCGGCCATCACTTAGAGGAAGGTCAACTTCGAAACCGAACAAATAGTTAATTTATACATGCTAGTTACATTATGTTTCGTTAAATGCATGGTCATTGATTGGTTTTTGGGTTAGAGACATGGATTTTTTTGTAACTAACATTTGTAAACTAAGTTTAATGAAGAAAATAAAAGATGCATATATGTGGCAAAAATAAACCCAAATTCCTTTGTAGGAAGTTCAACATCATTAGAAGGTTTAGCCTTCATTAAAAAAGTGTACTATAGACATTGGATTACACATCATGAGAAAGCTTTCAACCTGAATGGCTGAATTATGAAAATGAGTTTTCAATCTATCTTTAGAAAACATAAAAATTTGTTATTTAATGGTAGAAGATGGATCTACAATTTTGATTATAGCCTACAGAAAATATTGCATGTCAAAATATCATATATTTTTCCTGATGTCATTTCAAACAATGATCATACTGATCAAGATTTGTAAATTTTTGCTTGATGATTATAAATTATAAGCAACTGCGAGGTAGAAATTAACCTTTGTTGGACTACAGCAGCGCCAGAAGTAGTCTTCTATTAATGATCCTGAAGGCACATAAATTGATGTTCTAAGAGGGAAGAAGACCAGGAAACTGCACATAACGAGATTTAAAATATTTGTCACTTTCAGCAGTAGTCAATACATAAATGTATTGTTTTGAAAAAAATGGCCATACCACCTAAACATATTTGGTGTTACTATGGTAGGTTCATACCGATATGAACATCCTTATATAGAACTGATTTGAAGCAGCCAGCAAATCCTAATGAAAAAAGTATAACTTAATACTTGCTTCATTAGCATTGTCTATACATAGATGCATGCAGTGACAATACTACTATAGCTTAATAGTAAGAATCCAAGATGAACTTTCCTTCATCCAGCAATGCCAATTACCAATAATCATCTCATGGAATTAACTTAACCTCTATCAATCTCATTTTAGCCTCTGATGGATCATATTGATCATGTAAAGATATTGCTCAAAATTTCATTTACAACGATCGAATAATGATCATTTTTCTAAAATTATTGCAGTTCATGGTCGTGATTTGTTTGTTCTGTAAACCAGACTTCTATCAACGTGGTAAACGGGTTTTAACGTTTATTACCTCCTTTTTACTTATATAAGGGATAACATGCCCAAATGACTCTATAGGAGGATTTAGCAAACATACCATGCACCATAGCTGATCGTGTATCTGAAAGTGAAAGTAGTTTAAAATGCATTTTCTTGTATCTTATCAGAAAAGTTTGGATGTGAAAATGTGAATACCTAAACAAGATTCATGATTGAAATGTAAGAAAAACATAACTCGGATAATTTAACAATAAAAAGGTTAAAGTATTATATAGTTGAACTAAAACATAGAAAGTTGTAGAAGAATATATGCATGAACATCAAAGCATATAAAACAAAGAAATACAAGAATATTCAAAGATTGCACTTCGCACAATTGTAACCTCAAAACTTGTTATTCAGCACAGTTTCAGTCAAAATATACTGTTACATTGTTATTTAGATTAAAGAGAAGTGACTTTTTTGTTTCTGTTTTATAATTCACAATAATCGGAAACATATCCAATAAACTCATACATGAATTAACTTCACTCAAATTACGATTCATTCTGAATCATATCCAAGATTCATAGGTTGTCACAAGGACCTACCCTAATTTCTTGTCCATTCATCATGGCTAAATAGTTCAGTTGTAAGATCCTATTTGAGTGTTTATCTAGTGAGTTCTGAGTAAACATATAGCCAAAAGGGTCTGTTCTTATTTGTTTATTGACCTCTTTTCATCAGTATATATGGTCATTCAAGTTGTATGATGCTGTCATCTTGATCTTAAGCCAAGTACATCACATAAGACAAGAGTTGTTTTAGTTTTCTGTTTAATCAAGCTATAGCTAATGGTATTCTACTGAATGCTATAGAGGACGAACAGATATACATAACCGGAAGACCAAATGGAAACACAAATCAGTCCACTTGTTAAGAGCAAGGTTATATAAGTTCAAATGCAATGCCAAAGAATCAACAACCATCGACTTCAAGACCTATTCTATTACATCGCATACCATACTATTTCTCAATCTCGAAGCTACCAAATTAAAATTTGAATAGTTTTCAATTTGCTTTTTCATATAGGGTTGATCAATGAAAAGGGTCTATCAATAGATTTTATCAACTACAAAACTTACAAAAATTAAAAGATTAGGGCTAGTAATTACTTACTTGATTCAGGGTTTCTATCTACCTATAACATGATTGTGAGCTTTTCTTACGGAATAGAGGCAAACTGAATAGCCACGTAGTCAAGCAGAGAAGGGATTGTTCAGCATCTTTGAAAGTGGCAGGAAGGTAGTGTTTGAGGATGAGATGGTACTTGACGGAGAGGACGACGTAGAGGACGACGGCAGGGAGGGTGGCGGCATGGTGGGAGACAGCCAAATCGAAGGAGGTAGCAGGCGAATAAGCATGGCCATGAAATTATGGCCAAGAAAATAAGATTGAGGATTGGAGGAGATAATTTGAGGAAGAGGGAACGAGTAAGAGGTAATGGAAAAAGAATTTAGGAAATGGCGGCCACGAAAATGAGTAAAGGGGAAGGGAAAAATAATTTGGGGAAACGGTAGAAAATAAGAGTCCCCTCATTCAATGCGTTGAACTCCAATCCCACGTAAAACAAATCCAGGAAAACAATAACGCTAAGGAATGAAGCGTTGTCTATTAGTGTGAAAGGTAATTTCTCTTTTGGTGGGCCTCCAACTCTAAGCCTATGTATTAAATATTATACAGACCTTTAATAAATCATGAATAATATACAACGGCAACAACAAAGCCATTTAACCCAAACAACTTGGGGTCGGCTAGAGATGGAACCTGAAACTAAATGACAAGAGTAATTTAAAGATTATAATAATAACAATAACAATAGTAATAATAAAATAAAGTCAAATGAGTAAATTAGTAATAATAGTGACTAAGTAAAAATAAAAATAAAAATACAAATGTAAAAATAATAATAATAACAACAACAACAACAATAATAATAATAAATAAATGATCAAAGGCTAAACGCTACGACTTAGACTCTTTTTTCTTAATCCTATAATCTAGAACTTATAAAACTCATAGCTTATGGTTCTAATACGCGGATCGCTAACTTCCACGCGCTCCTATCCGTTACCAACTCTTCGGATATATTCCAACTCTTCATGTCCCTTTTAATTACTTCCTCTCATATCAGCCTTGGTCGATCTCTACCTCTCTTTGAGCAAACGACGCGGCCTATAATTCCAACGCGCACAGGTGCCTCAGACGGTCTTCGTTGGAGATGTCCAAACCATCTTAAGCGATGTTGAATTAACTTCTCCTCAATTGGTGCTACTCCAAGTTTTCCACGTATGTCATCATTTCTAATTCGGTCTCTTTTTGTATGACCGCAACTTCATCGCAGCATACGCATCTCTGCTACGTTTATCTTCTGTACGTGTTGGTTTTTAGTAGGCCAACATTCTGTGCCATATAACATCGCAGGTCTAATTGTCGTTCTATAGAACTTTCCTTTAAGCTTATGTGAGACTTTCTTGTCATAGAGAATGCCAAATATCTGTCGCCACTTCATCCATCCCGCTTGAATTCTAAAACTAATATCTTCGTCAATCTCACCATTACACTGCAACATTGATCCCATATATCGAAAGGATTCCTTCTAGGAACTATTTTTCCGACCAGAATGACATCTCCATTCTCCGACCTGACACCGCTGAACTCGCACTTCATATACTCTGTTTTAGTTCTACTAAGCCTCAATCCCTTAGATTCTAAAATTTGTCTCCACAAGTCAAGTTGTCTATCAACCTCAATCGTACTATCATCAATTAGCACAACATCATCAGCAAAAAGCATACACAAAGGAATATCTCTTTGTATATCTTTCGTAACTTCGTCCATCACTAGGGTAAAAATGTAGGGGCTCAAAGCTGACCCTTGATGTAATCCTATGTTAATGGAAAAGTCATTGGTTACATCATCGCATGCTCAGACACTAGTCACAACATTATCGTACATATCCTTGATAAGGGTAATATACTTTATTGGGACTCTTCTTTTCCAGAGCCCACCACATCACCTTCTCTGGTACTTTGTCATAAGTTTTCTCCAAATCGATAAAAACCATGTATAAAACCTTTTTTTTGCTCCTTAAACCTCTCCATAAGTTGTTTTATCAAGAAAATAGCATCCGTGGTCGACCTTCCAAGCATGAAACCAAATTTGTTTTTTGAAACACTTGTCATTCTTCTTAATCGATGTTCGATGACTCTCTCCCAGAGCTTCATCGTATGACTCATAAGTTTAATTCCTCTGTAGTTTGTGCAACTTTGGATATCTCATTTATTCTTAAAAATTGGAACTAGAATGCTTCTCTTCCACTCATCTGGCATCTTGGTTGATTTGAAAATATTATTGAAATACTTAGTCAGCCAGGCTATCCCCGCATCCACAAGACATCTCCACACCTCAATAGGGATGCCATCAGGCCCTAATGCCTTACCTACTTTCATCCGTTTTAACGCCTCCTTTACCTCGGATTCTTGAATTCTACGAACAAAATGCCTACTGGTGTCATCAAAAGAGCCGTCTATCTCGATCGTAGTGCTATCACCTTCTTCATTAAATAACTTGTTGAAGTAATCTCTCCATCTATTTTTTATCTCATCGTCCTTAACCAAAAGTCTATTATTAACATCTTTGACGCATTTAACTTGGTTGAAGTCTCTTATCTTCCTTTCACGGAGCTTAGCTGTCCTATATACGTCTTTTTCACCCTCCTTCATACTTAGCTTATGTTACAAGTCTTCATACGCCCGACCTCTTGCTTCACTTACCGCTCTCTTTGTATTCTTCTTTGCCATTTTGTACCTTTGCATGTTGTCCTCGCTCCTAAGATGATGCAAGCACTTGTAGCATTCTCTTCTTCTCTTTGATAGCCTTTTATACATCACTGTTCCACCACCATGAATCTTTAGGTTCGCGTTTATTTCCTTTCGTTACGCCAAACACCTCAGTAGCCACTTTCTGAATGCGCGTTGCTATCTCATCCCACATGTGATTTGCTTCTCCTTCCAAATTCCATGACCCTTCCCCCATCATTCTATCCTTAAATACTCGTAAAGCATCTCCTTTGAGCTTCCACCATTTCGTCCGACTAATCTTGGCTCCTTTATCCTGTCGAACACGTATCCGAAGACGAAACTCTGATATCAAAGATGATGTTGTGAAACAACACATTCTCCAGGTATGACTTTGCAATCTACACAAGCTCGTTTGTCATCTCTTCTGGTAAGGACAATATCAATCTGGCTATAGTGTTGACCACTACTAAAAGTAACTAAGTGTGACTGTCTCTTTCTAAAGAAGGTATTAGCGATCATGAGGTCATAAGCAATAACGAAACTCAAAGTTTCTTCTCTTTCTTGGTTCCTATCGCCATATCCAAAACCACCATGCACTCTCTCAAACCCACCACTCGCCGAACTGACATGCCCGTTGAAATCTCCTCCTATGAAAAGTTTTTCGCTACTAGGCACATCTTTAACCATAATATCTAACTCTTTCCAGAAGTTCCTCTTGACAGCTTCGTTTATACCTACTTGTAGGGCATAGGCACTAATGACGTTCAGAATCATATCGCACACTACCAGCTTGACTAGAATAATCCTATCCCCTTGTCTCTTAATGTCAACAACTCTGTTTCTAAGGTTCTTGTCAATTAAGATGCCTACCCCATTCTTGTTACGTTCTTTTCTCATGTACCATAATTTGAAGCCTGTATTATCCACCTCCTTAGCTTTCTACCCCGTCCATTTGGTCTCCTGAACGCATAAGATATTTATACGTCTCCTAGTCATAGTATCAACTATCTCTCTTAACTTTCTTGTTAAAAATCCTACATTCCAACTACCTAACCGAATCCTACTATCATCGACTAGCTTCCTTGCCCCCGCACCCGCCGAGTAAAGTGCGAAGATCCTTGCTCACTTATCACTACATCGGGGCGTCGATGCAGCGCACGACGAAGGGAGTGACGACCCATCCCTTGCATATTTGTTACCATACCCGAGCCTCGATATGGCGCGCCACTAAGGGAGTGACGACCCATCCCATGCTCACTTTTCACCATACCCGAGCCTAGATATGGCGCGTCGCTAAGAGGGTTACGCCCCAACGAAATATAATTAGGTTTCATTTCCATAAGAGAGGCTATGGTTTTTACGTTGGCTCGCCAAGCCTATCATAATCCATCCGTACACAAATCAAGTCTAACATTAGGGCTCTCTACTACAAAAGCGAGATAAGTCTTATCGAAATATTTTCATGCTTCTCCATCGGTTGAGTGTATTAAGCTACCTTCTTCCTGTGTTCCCACATCATGCCATCTCATTTGAGGTATGGTTACAGAAGATGAAGCAAACCTTGGAAGTCTATGAGTAATAGGTAAGTAACGCATTCTCTTGTATGTAACTTCTTTTTTCTTCTTTTTTCTTGATTTGTATCTTTCCTCGTTACATGTTGTACACTTCCTAAGATTGATGTCCTCTTTCCAAAACAATATGCAACTATTTAAACATGTATATATATTTTGGTACAACAAACCGAAAGAAGACATAAGTATTTTCACTCCATAATGATTTTTGCACATAAAATTATCGGATGGCATATGTCATTTTGCAGCTTATACAGCAACTATAAATTTGGTTTATGTGAAGTTGAATTTAAATTTTATAGCGATGTATTATGCAGTTACTGATAATTAGGTGTCCATTTACATCCATATCAAAGGGGTTTCACAGCAGCATCCAATAAATTATAGATTTGTTTTGCTCCGATATTTGATTCTTCTTCGACATTTATACAGTCATCATCTACTTTAACCATAAAAAACACTGATCGTGCTTCATCTTCAATCATATCTTTTATGCGATTCGTCGTAACATTGTCGTTGCCTACCTCGTTCAGTGACACTACAAGATTAGTTGCAGCAAGTTCTCCATGACAATCCCACATAAAATAATCTGACACAAAATCATTTTAACACAAATGAAATTGAACCATATTCGATTTCAACTGCTTAAAATGTTTGCAGTTACTACATGATCAATGAATTTATTCGTCATTTCCATTATTACTTAAAGTGAATTGAATAAACAAGTGTACACCCATTGTAAAAAGTTCCTTTATTGAGCCTCTCATTCCTTTTTGTTGATGCATCCAGCTCCTTCGATCGACAAAATAATTAACCATTTTTTCCTGTTTCAAAATATGATAGAAGTTCATAAATTTATTGATCATTATATGGATTACATTTTATTTTTCAATTCATATATAAAATTTAATGTTTAATTAATTATATAATATGTTATTATTATACACTAATTTGTTTATAATTTAATGTTTTATTAAATATATAATATATTACTCTTTTAACTTTATTTATAAAATCTTATAAGTTTCAATTTTAACAAATCATGAATATAATATTATGTTCTCACTTTGTTATTTTCTACTTTGATGATCAGTCATCCTACTTCCCATTACAAACACAATAATAATTACATTTTATAAATCATTTTATTCTAAATGATTCAACAAAATTTCGGCAGCACTCCCTCTTTGTTCCCTGTATCTTACATAAGTGCATGTACATGGGAAACAAAAAGTTAGTGTTGTCAAAATTTTACGAACCATTTAAGATGAAATGATTTACAAAATACAAATACTTTATTGTGTTTGTAACTTAGCCAATACAGAGAAAAATCTTATAAATATTATATCAGATGAATATTGATGTCCATTTTATAACAAAAACGAACATCTGTATAATGATCATATACAATATTTGTCAAACGGGGCTAAAAACTCTCTAAGAGATTTAAAAAAATAAAGTACATTATAAAGTAATTTGTTTATATTACCGTTATACATTTTAATGTTTTATTAATTATATAATATATTAGCATTATACGCAAATTTTATTTATATTTAATGTCTTATTAATTATATAATATATTATTCTTTTTACCTTTTTTTCTAAAATCTTATAAAATTTCTATTTTATATAATATAATATTTAAAAAAAATAAAGTACATTATATGCTATTTTTTATATATTAGCATTATACACACTAATTCATTATTTAAATTCGCAATAATTGAAAAGTAAATAAAACTTATTTTTTCAACGTTTAACTAAGACTAATTTGAATTTATAAACTAATTTATTTATTTTACCACATACCACATATATGTATATAACTAAGGGTATAAACTAACTAAGGATTATGTAAATAAATTATTATTGTCGACATTTTAGCTAATACATACATTAATTAATATTACATTAATAAGTACACACACTAATCAACCCAAATTAGTCCTTATTATACTTTAATTTTTAGATTTAAACACTAATAACTGTAATTAATGTATCATAATCAACCAATATACAATTCTAAGTAATTAATGGGCTATTATCAACAAATACAACCATGAATTAACATTAATTTTACCATAATTTGGATTAATTAGTTTAGGGGAAAAAAATACTTGATTTTTGTTGAATTGAAGGCGTAGATGGTTAGAGATTGGAAGTTGGTTAAGATTCTGACGAATGGGGACTGGGTGCAGTGGGCAACGATGGAGTGGTTGAATTTGGGGGAGAATTTAGGTTTTAGGCGAGAAAGAAGATAACGAAGCTGTTTCGACTGTGGCTACTGTATAATCGAGGTTTTCTGATGGCTTTTGACGGCCGTCGACGGCTATTGTTAAAGACGGTTTTTAATGGCTTCTGATGGTAAATTTATATATTTAATTAAGTTTTACTCTTTTTAAAATATTTTAATGTAAATTAGTTTGTTAGAAAAACTCAGTTTGTTGTATAAATTGAATAGTTTATATTAGTTATCAATGAATATGAAATAATGATTACAACCTCTTATTGGCTTTTACAAATTAATTTAAGTTTTTAATTATAAATATACAATAGTTAAAAAAATATTTAAATTCATAAAAAAATTACATATCATAAATTTCATCGAAGTTGTATAATTGACGAACTAAAAGTTGCTTAAAATGATTTGTTTGTTCGATTTTCAATAAAGTTAAAATCGAATATATTTATACAACAAATGATTATTGAAAATTTTAATTTATTTAATCACAAATCATAATAAATTTGAATAATTGAATATAAAAAAAAATTATTTTAGAATTTTTTTTAATCGTTCATTGCACTTAATTTGAAGGTTTTAAACTTGGATTTATGACTTTATTTTACAATATGGAAAAGGTGGTTTTTCGGTTAGACAAATTCTACACAGACCTACTAAATATTCCTAGAAAAGAAGACAAATTCTAACCAAAACCTTGTGGTGTTATTTTGCTTAGTTAAAGAATAAAGTTTTCAACCATACCTCTCTCACAACTCATGCTATCTTTCTACCGTAACAAAACTAGACTAAATCTCCGCGTAGGTGAAACCCTTAATTCTCAAAAATGTACTTTTGGATTTCATTTTAGATTCTTCTATTTATGCTAAGTCAAGTAATAGTGGATGCAATTTTGTTGTTTTTGGTTTTATTCTGAATGCGAAAGGCTATTAATGATTGCAAGATTGATGAACGAGGAGAGTTGAAGAAAAAAAATAGAATACAAATTTGTTGATGAAATCGAGAATAAAAAAACAAACGAAGAGGAGATCATATAAGAATATGCCCATGGAAATGAATAACAAATGCAAGCGAAAGATGATAGGAAATATTGATGTAGAATAGATAAAAAGGGTGTTCTACTTCTAGTTGCTAAATGAACAACTCGCTTGGTACTCGCGACTTGATTGGGGATTGGAATCTTGGGTCCCTACTTTAAATACATTTAAAAATAAATATAAATAAAATGATCCAATCACATTCAATGGTCGCTCTACTCTTGACCATTGATAGTTTTTACCTAGATAAATCAAGTAGTCCATAATCATTTAAAAAAATTAAAAGGTATTTTTAAGGGTCCAACAGAACTTGCCTTTTCCAATTAATTTTGAAGTAAGTTTTTCTAATGGCTTTATATCAAAACTTCCATAAAAAATGTGAATTATGAACAAATCCTAGGGTAAGCGTAAATATATAAATATGGTTATTGTTTGTAAAATTGGGCTTAACCCTCATCGGATGTGATTGAAGAGATTAGAATAAAGAAATTAAATGAAAAAAGAGGCTAATATAAGAAAAGTAAGCAGAAATAGAAAAAGACAAGAATTTATAGTGGTTTGGCATTGTAGCCTACGTCAACTTTGAAGAGTTTGCTGCTTATTAATGATTCTCAACTGAATTACAACAGTACAAATCACTAACACAAGTTACAATGGAGTTTCAACGGAGTAATAGCGTAGAAGTTCCAAAAGTCCTTTTTTAGTAGGCATATGGGTGTTATTTATAGGAGAAGATCTATAAATATCTGCACCTAAACTCGGAATACCTTTTCTTATGCGTGGATGGGCCCGCTAGATCGATCTGAGATTGCTTAGGATCGATCCCTATTGTCTTCGCATCGATCAAGAATGGCTCTGTTTGAGATGCGATCGATCATGGTGGTTCTTTAGTTGATATGCAAACTTCTATGAAAAGTTCATAGCATTTGAACTTGTAATTTGAGAGATATGATCGATCCAAGGTTGAGTTTGCGAGTAGGGCTTAAGGCTTCGTATCGATGCTTGCGTATCGATGGATTTCGTATCGATGACATGGTGCGAGAGTTCTAGTGAGATCCATGTTTCACACCTAAAGACGGTTTCTTTTGGCTCGACTACTTCTTTCATATCCATCTGAGGTTATAGTCTACGTATCGATCCCTGCCTCCTTCTTTCGTATCGATGCTTTTCACGTGGTTTCGTATCGATGCCAAAGTCCTCCCTTTGCATCGATACCTGGTTCTTCTCTCGTATCAGTCAAGTAGGCGATCGATACAAAGCACGTCGCTGTTGCTTGATGGATACGAAATGGATGGATATGAGGTAGATGGATATGAAGTCGATGGATACGAATGAACATGTTTCATATGGATCTCGATCGATCCGTAACTTTAGCATACGAACTCTGATTGATCTAAAATTTGAAACGTTGCCTTTTATAGCTTTGCTTGTCGTACCATGCTAATTATAGCTCGATCTAGACTCAGACCAAGTTTTCTTGTATCCATCATGGACCTGTAGAAAATTGATCTTCGGGGTAGATTGTCTTTAGTTTTTACTCAAGTCCTTGGTGCCACGGCCTTACCAAAAGGCAGGATAACATTTTCTTCCCAAAATACGTCCTGTGTGAACATGATGTGCTTTGAAAAGCTATGATCTTTATTTTATAAAATTTCTATCTGATTCGCAGAACAGTCGTTGTCTTTTCATCAAGAGATGTAACCTTCGATTAATTTCCAGTAGTATAAATGTCGAGTTGTAGACTACCATTGATTATGCAGTTTTTTGTTGTAACTGAAGTTTGAGTGCTAGTAATTTGTTGTTTATCATTCTAAATGTCACCAGGCAAGCATCCAAGTGTTGTTAACTTTGAAAATTGAATGTTAATATAACATACAAGCACGTATGTTAACCGGACCCCCGTTCATGTTTGCACGTTCACGGGTCATTGCCAAGTTCTCTCTCTTTTTGTTTAGATTGAGTTCTGTATCGATCCTCTCCTGGATCGATGTGAAATTAGAGTCGTAACATTGATTGATCGTTGTTTTAACCCATTCCTTCGTATCGATCCTCTCCTGGATCGATCTGGGATGTATGAAGACAAGTTTCATATTGATGGTTATCGATACGAGATGGATATGACTTTGGAGTGCTTTGTATTGATTAATATAACAGATTGGTTCTTAAATCGATGGACAAGAAAGTGATGTTTCGTAACGATGGAGTTGAATAGTCCAGACATAATCAGGCAGTGATATTCGTATCGATGGACATGAACTAGTGGTCTTCGGATCGATCAGTGTCGATGGATACGAACGGTTGACTTCACATTGATAGATACGAAATGCTGATCTCTAGATTGGCTTGCATTGATGGATATGAAAGCTAACCTTCATATCGATGGATGTCGACCGACGAAACGTCTTCCTTTGGATTGAAGCCATATAAATAGCTTTTGGACTTAGATGAAATTTTCACTTTCTTTTGCTATCGCTTTCCATATCGATCCAAAGAAAGTAATAATTGAAACCTCATCTTCCAAAACAGCTAATTTTTAATCTTAATTCCAGATTTCTCGAAATAGGTAATCGATTAACTAAAACTATTTTAAAATGACGAGATTCGAGCTTTACACTACTTCATCCAAGGGGATGGCCAACTCCGGCGTTGTCGATGCCGGAATGGTGCTAGGGTTAGGTCAAAGATGTGCTTTAATGGTTGCTCGGAGGAGAAGGAGGAAGAGAGTACTAGAGGGAGATGATGGATTCGGTGACTTCTAATATTTATCAAATGCATATCGATGGTGAGGCAGATTGATCAAAGTATGTTGGAGATGGTTGACGGATGTAGTAGCTTATCGATCGTTCTGGGATGGAGCATTTCATATCGATGTAGACGGATGGATATGAACACTATTCACCTTGGATCAATACGAAGTGGCTGATGCTTGGGGAGATTGATATGAATAGGTGATCTCTACGAAACGTATCAATACGACAGGTTTTCGATCAGTGTCTTGGATCGATACGAACATAGGCTTCAGGGGAACGATCCAACTTGAACCGTGATGGATATGAAACCAATTGTCTTTCGCATACTTGAACACTTAACTCCGACGAGCTTTAGCCTTGCATACTTGTACTTGATTGAAAAGCTGCATATACGACTACCTTTCAAAGCACGTCGATGGAACTGTAACTTAATAAACATATTCAGTTTAACATGGATCGTTCTTTGAAGTCAGGATGGCACGATTGCGATAGTCAGCGATGACGGTCACTCCGGTCAAATCTCGAAGCCTTGTCACTTTACCATCTTTTAAACTTGTAGAAATTTAGAGTATTATATATCACTTCATTAGACAACACAATCACTCACTTTACACCAAGGTGAACATAGGTTTCTTGCCATCTAATAATGGTTTTTATCGAGTTCAATAGGTATGGATCCCGAAAACTCCAAGCAGCAGGAAGTGCAGAGTCCTCCACTTCCTAGAATAGAAATGCCAAACATCATAGCCGAAGTAGTAAGTCTTGCTCTGGATGAACTGTCGGGTGCAGTGTTGGCTCTAAATCCGGAGGACTCAGTCCATTCCAAGATTTCCGAAGACATGCTGAGTAGAATTTGTCTCAGGCATGGACTATCTATGGAAGACGTTCTACTACCGGGGTCAGAAGACAGAGCGCATAATCCCCCGAAAGGGTTCACTGCCTGTAATCGATTCATGTGCGCGGCCGGAACAATGCCCCCATTTAACCAATTCATTCGGGACGTGTTATGTTTCTTAATGATCACGTCTTCTCAATTGCACCCTAATGGATATGCGCTTCTCAATAGCTTATATATCATATTTATGGAGCATCTCCTTCGAGCCCCGACCGTCGAAGAGATTAGATACTTATTCAATGTTAAGCGTCGTAGGGATAACCCATCGTTTACTTTTCAAGAAGCGGTCAGGAACTGCCAAGTGATGGCAGGTGCTTGGAGTAAGTTAAGCTACTTTGAGACAGAATGTGTAGCGACCCAATTTTCTAACACCAGAAAGTCGCGTCACTATTTAAGAAAGAAAGGAATAGAAGAAGAAAAGATAAGAAAGAAGAAACACAACAACAACAATAGATAACTCACAGCGGAACAAATGAAATATAATATATCACATAAAATATATCATATAAAACATTACATAGTATCATATTACATCAGAGTACACAACTTATACAACTCATATTAGACAGTTATAAACATCTGTCTAACTATACAACTCAAGATATCACAAGATACAGACACCATACAAACACAGTGGAACCATAATATATATACACGTGGAAGCCTCCTGCTCCATATCTCCTCCAGAATTCATCAAGCTAACCTGAATCCCTCGACTACTCATACATAATATGAGTACCCAAGAGTTTAATAAAACAGAAAATAAACACTCGGGTCAGACAGAGGTCTGGTGTGAGTAAACGGGTTAAAATTGCTTAACTTTAGAAAAACCTTTGAAAAGAAAAGGTATCACGTAAGACTTCCCACACATAAACATGGAAAAGTTTTTACCTTCCGCTAACCAAAACATTTGATAGGAAATCCAGTGATATTATAATAGTGTCTAGGATTTTCAAGTAAATATGAAATAGTCGAAATTGTTACATGATTAAATTCTAGCTACTGGGCACAAAAGTGGGTAATACAAACAAAACCGTAAGGTCTCGTAGGAAGAATGGGTTTCCATCAATGGCAGGGCTACCGGGGTACCGTCCGTCACAGTACGTGGCCTAGATCACAGTACCGAGGATTACACCCAATCCTCTGCATCACAAAGCCGGGACCATTCCTTACTGAACAGTCCCGAGTAAGATCACCCCGTGGTTGGCGCGACCAACCACCCACTAAGCCGAATAAAAAGGGACATCTAGACAGGAATGACCTCACCCTGAAATGGGTACTACCCACCTAGCCTTGCTGCACCTCCCCTATTTTAGCCATTCCCGGTTGATGAGGCTTGAGGCTACAATTACCATTATAGAACACATCTATCTTAGAATGTTCATCGTCCACCTGACGATGTTCTGAAAGCATTCAATCCATACAAGTTCGTTCCGGGTTCGAACGAAACCGAAGGCACTATCTTGTTGCACTCATTTTGGAATCACCCTCAGAGTCAACGACCATAGCCCTTGCACTCTGAATCACCATCTCAAACCTGTAAGTACTATCTCCGTCAAACTCATCACGGAATCACCCCCAGAGTTATACTGACAAATAGTTCTTACACTTTGAGTCTTCACTAAGCTCCACTTGGATTCACGACCTAACGTTTAATTTGGATCGATGTGGTTTTCGGATTATCCAAATATGGAAACCCGATCCCGGTCTCACCGAAATCCAAATGTCATTTTAATGTCCAAGTTGTTTAAGGGTTTTAAACAATTAAACTTATATTCAAGATGATATAAACAGATAGATGAATCACATTATCATAATAGATAATTCATATCAACCATTCATCTCACAAAGCAGCATATCACATATCAAAGATATTCAAATCATCCAGTATCAACCAATCACCTAATATCAATCAATCATCCATAAACAGAATTGATTAACTCTTAATCAATTGGATTACCTAAATCCTTCTTCATTTATTTATTCCAAATAAATAAATTACTCTTAATGATCTTCTTTAATTAATCTTCCTTGATTAATCGTCCTTTAATTACATTCAAGTAATTATCCTTAACCATATTCAGTAATTAACCTTTAATTACTATCATTAATTACAATAATTAACGATTCTTCATTTACTTCCATTAATTAATCAACTATAATTAATTACATTAAACCTTAATTAATTACAATTTATTAATCACACTTAAATTAATCGCTTCCATTAATCAATCTTGATTAATTTCATTAATTATATTAACTAATGGTCCTTATTAATTAATAATTCCTTTAAATAATTAAATAATTAATTTATAATTAATTTATAATTAATCATCTCATAAATCATAAACGGTAATTTACAATTTAAAGTTTTCTGATTTGGGTTAAGAAGTGAAAACAAAGAAATAAAAATGTTTGTGAAAAACTAATCTCCTTCTTAATCATTTATTAAAAATTAAAATAGAAATGTTGCCACTTGTTCCAAAAACTTACATTTGTCATTCATATAACTTAATTTTCTTACATATGTTATTAAGAGGTGTTAATATGGTTACACATGTCTTTGTATTTTTAATAAATTTTTATTTAATTTAAAATGTTAATATAAAGCTCACTTACTTAATTTACTATATTAATAAATACTTGTGTATGAATATATAAGTTTAATTTTTAAGGAAAATTTTATAAAACTAGTTATAACACAAATAAATCTTTATGCATGTATTTTATAACCATTTTAATTTAAACATTTTTAAAGAAAACAAAAATAAAACTTTGATTAAATCCTTTTTAACTATCATATTTAAAAATAAACAATTATCTTATATTTTGAAAACAATTGAATAAATCTTAAATTAACTTTTGAAAAATATTAATTCTAAAACAAAGCTTTAAATTACAATATTCATCCATACATACATATATATACATATATTATAAACAGATTATATTAAATTTCAAAACAACATCAAATTATAACATATACATACATATGTATTACAATTTGAAAATTCAATCTTTTATTTAAAACAAAAGATCTTCTATTCACAATATATAACTATATTATAAATAGAATAAAATTATATTAGCTTTGAAAATAAATCTCATCAATTTTAAATTGTTAGAAAGATATTGATCAATATTACCATATTAAATATTTATTAACCTTTAAAAGATTAAATTTACCAATTTAAATTAAAATTATAAAGAAAAATTATCAAATCAATTTAATTATTAATACAAATTATTAAATTGATAGCCTAAAATTCCGGGTCGTCGCATTCCTCCCCCTTAAAAGAATTTCGTCCCCGAAATTTAAAAGCAAAGATAATTTAACAACCCAGCAAAGATTTCAATTTCAAATAGCAAAGCATACCCATTAACCAGTTACTAACAACCATAACAATCAATCACACAATCAAACCTAACTAATTATCCTGATGCAAATCAGAATAAATCTTCCAATACTATCTAGAGTTTCCCAAGTAAAAAATCACTAGGAAACTCGCTCTACAGAAGCTAAACAAACTACACTGCCAAAATCCAGAGCTCCTCTCATCTCTAGATCCATCAATCTGAACAGAACATCAGACTATACTCAAGTCTAGCACAACTTCCAAATCCAACTGAACTATAGATTCAACAACCAATGATGAATCATACACGTACTCCCTCAGTGATACCTGAAATACAATGAATTCCAGCTATCCAAACTGACAATTCAATCTTATCCTATCAAAAACACAGATTAGAAATCCCAAATACCTCAGCACTAGCCATCCAATCTTATCCAATTACTGCTCCCTTAACCAGAGAAAATAATGACGTCTCCAACTTCGAATTCCAAACTCCTTATCTCATATTTGCATAACTCAACAGACAATCCTGGGCTGCCCATCTTCTTCCTGATCAGCTCAACCTATGCTGATGCTTCCAGAAACAACTAGACCAAAGCAAACCAGTTCCTAGATCTTATCCAACAGAAAAGTCTTCCAAGATCTGTCGAAATCTAGAACACGAGCTCTACTTCCCAAGCAAAAGCAAACTGATCTTACTTCCTTCCTCGTACAGCTGCTACCTCGCTTCCGCTGCACAACTCTGATTCTGGAATAGTTGAGAATACTGTTGATGAACACGAGTATTCAATATATCCGGGAAAATTTGTTCATCAAATCCATAAAATCTTAGTGACACATCTGACTCGGTCACACATCCTTACAGCAGAACCTAACTCAAAAACTAGATCTGACCAACCCAAATTCCATAAAATTTATGAGCTGCTACACCAACTCTCCTTCTCCATGAACCATCATACTACCAGGCCAACCACCAGTATCGCTTCTGGAACCAAAACAATATGGAATTCAACTCCAGATGCAGACAAACTTCTGATTACGACAGTAGCTCATACTTCCACATGAGAACCCTCAGTCTCAAACAAAGGATTGCCTAAGATAAATTCCCAAACTAATCGCAAGTCACTTTTGCGATCCTTCCTAGTTCGGATTCCAAATAAACTGTCCTCTCTTTAACAATTAGAACAGCTTTAAGCTTTTCCAAACAAGGTTAACCCTTCAAGAAAACATCCACCATCTGCCCGGACTACTGAAGAAGAACCATCAAGATTCCTGAACTATTGGAGAAATGGCCACTCTGCTGCTTTCAAACTCTACCTCGATGATACTGCAGAGCTAAAAGACCTTCTCGTCAGCACACCGAACACTTCGAGTTGTACTGCTACCACAGCTAACCAAAGACTTCTAATCCAAAGGGCTGTTCAAACCCAAAACCATCAACAAACCACACAACGGACCTTCGAGATGGCAGACATCCTCATAAGAAATTCAGGCTCCAAACCAAGCGTCAACATCTCACTCTCCTTAACGAATGACAAATGAGACCATGCCGAAGCGAAACAACTTATAAACCTTAGTCTCATTTCCAAAATAGCCAACCTCCCCGCTAAAGAACCAGATAACTTCTACACAGACGAATCTTCCCTGCGGCAGGCAAAGACTGCTCCCCCACCACTTCTAAAACTGCTTCAAGAGAAAACATCTTCGGAAAAATCCATGGATACTGCATCTCACCACGCAGTTATCAAGATACCATCACTTACTTCTGCATTTCCGACAGATCCAAACTTACACTTCAAAGATGGACTCCGAATCTTTTAAAAGATTTCCTTCGGATATCAGAGAAATCCTTACTCCAAACTACAAATCTTACTTGAGACGGTATTGGGTCTACAGTCTCGACAAAAATACTTCCAACCTCAAACATACGGACCTCCTCCATCAGTGGTAGTCATGTTACACACACACACCACTACTCCATCTACCTTTAAAACTTATGTTGGAAAATCCGAACAGAAAACCCAACAGATTAGGTAGATATATATATATATATATATATATATATATATATAGTTATATATAAAAATACAAGTACGCTCTCTCAAGAAAGACACCACTCCAGATCCTAGGTATTCACTCAACCTAATGCTCTGATACCAGCTGTAGCGACCCAACTTTCTAACACCAGAAAGTCACGTCACTATTTAAGAAAGAAAGGGATAGAAGAAGAAAAGATAAGAAAGAAGAAACACAACAACAACAGATAACTCACAGCGGAACGAATGAAATATAATATATCACATAAAATATTACATAGTATCATATTACATCAGAGTACACAACTTATACAACTCATATTAGACAGTTATAAACATCTATCTAACTATACAACTCAAGATATCACAAGATACAGACACCATACAAACACAGCGGAACCATAATATATCTACAGTGGAAGCCTCCTGCTCCATATCTCCTCCAAAATTCGTCAAGCTAACCTGAATCCCTCGACTACTCGTACATAATATGAGTATCCAAGAGTTTAATAAAACAGGAAATAAACACTCGAGTCAGACAGGGGTCTGGTGTGAGTAAACGGGTTAAAATTGCTTAACTTTAGAAAAACCTTTGAAAAGAAAATGTATCACGTAAGACTTTCCCCACATAAACATGGAAAAGTTTTTACCTTACGCTAATCAAAACATTTGATAGGAAATCCAGTGATATTATAATAGTGTCTAGGGTTTTCAAGTAAATATGTAATAACCGAAATTGTTACATGATTAAATTCCAGCTACTAGCCACAAAAGTGGGTAATACAAACAAAACCGTAAGGTCTCATAGGAAGAATGGGTTTCCATCAATGGCAGGGCTACCGGGGTACCGTCCGTCACAGTACGTGGCCTAGATCACAGTACCGAGGATTACTCCTAATCCCCTGCATCACAAAGCCGGGACCATTCCTTACTGAACAGTCCCGAGTAAGATCACCCCGTGGTTGGCGCGACCAACCACCCACTAAGCCGAATAAAAAGGGACATCTAGACAGGAATGACCTCACCCTGAAATGGGTGCGACCCCCCTAGCCTTGCTGCACCTCCTCTGTTTTAGCCATTCCCGGTTGATGAGGCTTGAGACTGCGATTACCATTATAGAACACATCTATCTTAGAATGCTCATCGTCCACCTGACGATGTTCTGAAAGCATTCAATCCATACAAGTTCGTTCCAGGTTCGAACGAAACCGAAAGCACTATCACGTTGCACTCATTTTGGAATCACCCTCAGAGTCAACGACCATAGCCCTTGCACTCTGAATCACCATCTCGAACCTGTAAGTACTATCTCCGTCAAACTCATCACGGAATCACCCCCAGAGTTATACCGACGAATAGTTCTTACACTTCGAGTCTTCACTAAGCTTCACTTGGATTCACGACCTAACGTTTAATTTGGATCGATGTGGTTTTCGGATTATCTAAATATGGAAACCCGATCCCGGTCTCACCGAAATCCAAACTCCATTTTAATGTCTAAGTTGTTTAAGGGTTTTAAACAATTAAACTTATATTCAAGATGATATAAACAGATAGATGAATCACATTATCACAATAGATAATTCATATCAACCATTCATCTCACAAAGCAGCATATCACATATCAAAGATATTCAAATCATTCGGTATCAACCAATCACCCAATATCAATCAATCATCCATAAACAGAATTGATTAACTCTTAATCAATTGGATTACCTAAATCCTTCTTCATTTATTTATTCCAAATAAATAAATTAATCATCTCTTAATGATCTTCTTTAATTAATCTTCCTTGATTAATCATCCTTTAATTACATTCAAGTAATTATCCTTAACCATATTCAGTAACTATCATTAATTACAATAATTAATGATTCTTCATTTACTTCCATTAATTAATCAACTATAATTAATTACATTAAACCTTAATTAATTACAATTTATTAACCACACTTAAATTAATCACTTCCATTAATCAATCTTAATTAATTTCATTAATTATATTAACTAATGATCCTTATTAATTAATAATTCCTTTAAATAATTAAATGATTAATTTATAATTAATCATCTCATAAATCATAAACAGTAATTAACAACTAGTAATTACTTATCTTATTAATTAACTTCTTAATTAATTATGTTAACCCTTTGATTAATTAATCCAATTAATTAATCTTTAATTACTTCATTAAGTAATCAATTAATCAATTAAATTAATAAATAATCCTTAATTAATTACTTTATTAACTAATTATGTAACGATCCCAAAATTTTGGAATTCGTTTTAATTTATAGTTAATGTAAATTTTGAGTAAATTTTGGAATAAATTTAAAAATTGAATATTTAATTTATATTTGAATTGGGATTTATAGTAAATAACAAGTAAAAGCATAGAAATAAAATGCATTCGCATATAAACACTTATAAAGGATAACAAAACAAATAAAAGAAATTGGAATAGGAATACATATATATGAGATAAAATATAAAATATAAAGGCTTGTATGAGTAAGTATGCAGCAGAGTAGTAAAATAAAGTATTTAAGTAAATAAATATGCAAAGTAAAACAATGAAGTACACTTTCATGTACATCAAGTAAGTAAAGAAAGCAATGCAAGCATGGGAACAAAGCATAAAGGAAATATCATCAACCACTAAACAAAAGAAAAATCTCTGCTCTTGTACTTGTTTACACATCAGTTTGTACATTTTACTTTTATATGTGTAAACCCCTTAACTCAATCTCAGCATCTAAACAAAGTGTGCAGATTTAAAATAAAATAGAAAACAAAGCAAGAAGATTCAATCTGCAACAACAATTGCTCTCTGTTTTTCAAAACTGAAGTGAGCAAACTTCACCTTGTTACTGTTTTCAAATTGAGGTGAGTAACTTTTGTTTTAAACTTAAAAGTAAAACTGTTGAATGCTTATCTGTGAATAACTGTTTATATGTATATGGCTCCTCTGTATATATATTAAGAAAAAAATGAATATACAATTTTTGGGCAGTTACAGAGTTAAGTGAACAATCAAAATACAAAATATTTTCATGCAATTATTTATAGGTTTATGTTTTTTTTAAATCAAAGCAAGATATTTGAATATAAATCAAGCTTTAAACTTGTTTTCAACCTGTCAGTAGAGAATGTTCACTAGAAAGTGATTTACAGGGCAAATCATAAAATTTATGTTAAATTCAAACATCCTAGATTGCTGATTCAACTATATAACTGGAATCTATACACAAAGGTAGGATTTTTAACATAAAAATGATGATTTTTAGTTAAGTATTCTAGGTGCTGTTCATTTTTGAACCAAAAATGTTTTTTTTTATTTCTGATGATTCAACCAACCTTAAATGCCGAAACTTGTTGTGGAGCTAGCTTGATGGTTTTCGAATCCAGGAAAAATGTAAAAAAAAATTATCCAATGCGAGAATCTTTGGGACGAATCGAGTTTAGGGTTTTTTGCGGTGCGAGTTACAATGGTCTGTAACTTGCCGATTTAGTCATCTTAGGCCAACCGAGTTACACGCACTTTTGGGAAATGGAGGTGGAAGTGTAGATGAAGGTGTAGCCGGAGCTGCCAACCTTCAGGTGGTCGAAGGAGTGAGGGCTCGCCGTTGACAGGTTTGGAGGTGGGAAGGCATTCGTGTTCCAGGTTTTCGAGTATATACTCGAATTTGATTCCGCGTAAGTAATGGGGACTGTTGCGATCTAGAGTTGATACGTGGACGAGACTTGCTTGTCTTAGTGAAATGTGATGGGGGGTTCTCGCTTCGCGGTTTGGTGGCGAACGGGAGACTCTTACCCCCACACGGCCTCTTTACGGGGTTGGTTAGGCGTAAGCCGTGACAGTCGAGAGGCTGGCCGTAAAAGCAAGTTTCGGGTACCAGTGTGAGCCACGGTGGGGCTGGGATGGTTGAAAAGCCTACCGGTCGCTGCTGACGGAAATGCCGTTTTCGTTACAAATTACCTTTTTACTTAATTACATTAGTAATTAATCTTAAAGTAATCTCATTTATTAATTAATTAATCACATTAATTAATTAACTAAAATTAATTAAGTAATTAACCCTTAATTACTTACATAAGTAATTATCTTCTAATTACTTCATTAGATGATTACTCTCTTAATTAATTACTTTAACAAGTAATTAATCCCATCATTAAATGATTCTTAATTCTTAAATTAATTAATTGCTTCATAATTAATTAACTTCAAAACTATTATATTAATCAATTCCTTAATTAATAACATCAAGTGATTATCCACTAATCACTTCCATTTAATTACTCCCATGAGTAATTTTCTATTAATTACTTCCAAAAGTAATTACCTTTCTTAATTACATTCAATAATTAACCATTAATTACTTTATTAAGTAATTACACTTAATTAATTCATAATTAAGTGATTATTTAAAATAAATAAACAATTAACTAAATTATTTAAAATTAATTAAATAATTAATTAACTTCTTATATTTAAAAATCTAAATTAAGAAAAGCATTTATCTTAATTAAACTCTTTACTTATTAACAAATTATATTAATTAAGTATTCTTACATTCATAACAAAGATAAATTAACCCTATTTATCTTCATAAATAAATTATTTGAATTTAAATCAAATTTTAATATTTTACAAACAAATTATTCTATTTGGTTTTCAAAATCATAACAATTACCTTATTTTGAAAATAAGGAGTTTAGAAATCAATTTGAAATTAAAACAATTCAACATCAAATTTAAACTTATTCATTTTCCGTATAATTTGAAAACTTGGTTATTAAAACATTACTTTAATATTTACTTAAACTTTGATTTAACATTTTAAAATTTGAAGACACTCCTTTAAATTGAAAACTCTTTTTTTAAATTAAAATTCAAAATTAATTTAAGATAATTACTTCCAAAAACAATCATCTTAAAACATTTTAAATTTGAAATATAAATTCAATTTATATTTTTAAATGTTTGATTTACTTTTACTTAAAAGAACAAACTTTAACTTGTAAGTTTATTTTCTTTTGTAAAAACGTAAACCTTGAATATATAAAAATAAATAACAAGTTTTACTTTGTAAACTTATCATTACATAGTAACTAGAAAGCCCACAACAAAAATACTCAAGTCGATCACTCAAACCACATGAGCCAACCCCGAAGACACTCCAGCTCCCCTTCTACTTCGAATCGACCTTCGAAAAACACGAGAGCTTCTTCGAGCGACTCCTTCTTCCCCAAAACAAAAACTCCACCCGGTACAAACCCGTGCACGGTGCACGTGCACCTGAAACTTCGGCCAACCAAGGTTGTTGCGACCATCGACGACCATCACACTAACGCGTGCGAGCCCAAACATAAACCCAGATCGTACCAAAAACAAGCGAACCAAAATTCGACCAAACACTCGAAAAACTACAGCAGATCACCACCATAAAAACCCCCACGGCCAACCACCACGACGTCGTCGAACTTTGCCGACCACACTACAGAACCAACGCATCCTCGAGCCTTCTTTCCTCTATCGCGACGTCTTCGGTCCTCTACACACGACGCAATCGTCTCGACAGCAATGGCCGAACCAAGAACAAGGCAAAACCCTATTTCAATCGATCCCAAACAAATTGGCCATTGGAAAAATTCAATTGCATTTTTCCCTCCATCCTCAACTCAAAAGTAAGCCTCGATCAAGATCTCAACTCAAATCAAGGAGTTGATCATCGGCAATTGATCAAATTGCCGAAACCCTTCATCCCTAAATTCCCAACAGATTATCAACTTAAAAATTATGAATTTCATGTTAAAATTCATCATTTCTAACTATTAATCCATCTATACAAACGAAAGCAAGAATCAAGGATATCAAAATTTTGACATGCAACAGTTACTTACTGTAATTTCTATTTTAAAAATTATTTGTAAATTTAAATTTACAGAAACCATTTTTAAAATTACCAACAAACAATAACAAACAACTTTTATTCAATCATCAATGTCAAATAATGATGTTAGTAGAAGATTTGAATTTTTTGAAGAGAATTATGGTCTTAGAAAAACACAGTAAACAAAGTTTCATATGTATACAGACCTATACACATATATATACAGATCTATGAATTCAAAAATATAAATACTGAAAAGAATTTTCATGCAATCGCCAAGATCAATCCTCAAATTATCACATGCATTAGAGTCTAAATCAATTTAAACTGTTTTTTAAAATAATTTACTCACATTAATATGCAGAGCAGGTTTGAATTTTCCAGGCTTGAACATTTAATTTGAAAAAGCTTTCTGTTGAAGATGAATCCCTTTGCATGTTTACAATTTGATGCTTTAAAAGATTGAAACTTGCTGTTGCTGTTGAAAACCCCTTTGAATTGCAGGTTTGATTTGAAGGTTGCAGCTTTGAAAAATGCAGATTTCATTTTACTTCAGATTTGATTTGCTTTTTGCTTGATTTCCAGTTTCAGTTTTTTAAAAGAAATTTTCTGATTTGGGTTAAGAAGTGAAAACAAAGAAATAAAAATGTTTGTGAAAAACTAATCTTCTTCTTAATCATTTATTAAAAATTAAAATAGAAATGTTGCCACTTGTTCCAAAACTTACATTTGTCATTCATATAACTTAATTTTCTTACATATGTTATTAAGAGGTGTTAATATGGTTACACATGTCTTTGTATTTTTAATAAATTTTTATTTTATTTAAAATGTTAATATAAAGCTCACTTACTTAATTTACTATATTAATAAATACTTGTGTATGAATATATAAGTTTAATTTTTAAGGAAATTTTTATAAAACTAGTTATAACACAAATAAATCTTTATACATGTATTTTATAACCATTTTAATTTAAACAATTTTTAAAGAAAACAAAAATAAAACTTTGATTAAATTCTTTTTAAACTATCATATTTAAAAATAAACAATTATCTTATATTTTGAAAACAACTGAATAAATCTTAAATTAACTTTTGAAAAATATTAATTCAAAAACAAAGCTTTAAATTACAATATTCATCCATACATATATATATATATATATATATATTATAAATAGATTATATTAAATTTCAAAACAACATCAAATTATAACATATACATACATATATATTACAATTTGAAAATTCAATCTTTTATTTAAAACAAAAGATCTTCTATTGACAATATATAACAAATATATATATTATAAATAGAATAAAATTATATTAGCTTTGAAAAATAAATCTCATCAATTTTAAATTGTTAGAAAGATATTGATCAATATTACCAGATTAAATATTTATTAACCTTTAAAAGATTAAATTTACCAATTTAAATTAAAATTATAAAGAAAAATTATCAAATCAATTTAATTATTTATACAGATTATTAAATTGATATTGCCTAAAATTCCGGGTCGTCACAGAATGGTTCTTCGTGATATGCCTACTGGGGTTTGCTAGGCGATGGTTGGTCAGATGTAAGTGCATTAACTTCTTCGTCAATTAACCGGGTAATACAAATCAATGCTGAACTCATTACCGCATTTATTTTACAGCTTCCATTCCATGGTCCGAAGGAGCCCAATTCAAGGAAATGTGAGAATGCTTTAGGCGGTGCCGGCTAAACTTTGAGAAATAGATGAAGTTCTTAGTAACGATAACTTGATCGCCGTCGAGATTTAAAAGAGGCCAGAGTATTGGGCTGACAGGGTTCGAAGAGCGGTCCCAGTAAGGCATAGCGGAAGACAGGCCCCTATTATGCGGCACCTATTGTGCCCCCTGTCGAGGGATCTCAGAGTGCACCTGGAATTACAATCATCGAGATGGGCGATGACGAGAGTATAGCAGCCAGACATGATCCCATGGTCGTGCCTCCGTAGGTCCTTCAATCATCAGAATCAATGAGAAGGGTCAAGACTCTCGCCCACAAAGCCAAGAGGCATAAGACCATTGTAATAACTCATCCCATTGCACCTTCTATAGGTCCGGAGCTCTTCTCCGCAAACAAAAGGTTCATTAAGAGGATTGTCGAACGTTCATATTCCAGATGACATATCTTCATTCCAGGATCTTGGATTAGAGGGGCTCCGCTCTCCATCACTAATTGGCGCGGGGCTAACTTCTTTAGACATAGGGGAACCAACTCCCACGAGCAAGGCTACCACAACGGTCAATTGGGGGGTTTGCACATGCATACACACACTTCACGGCACCACACAACTTCTAATCACATGCTTCTTAATTTCTAGAGATAACTAATTCTGCTTCTCATTTCATTTTACAGACAGGATGGCGAAACGTGGGTCCATGCTCAACAATCTTCGCTCTTCACGTCATTCTTCTAGTTCACACTCTGAATCACAGCGGCGTGAAAGTGAGAGAGACTATGGTCATGGCTATTACTTCAGCCAAGAGCGCGAACGCTATGATAGGGAGAAGGAAAGATTATATCAAAGCAGGCGTCGCTCCTGGTCGCGATCTCCACCATCAAAAGGACATTCGAAACTATCATGCTTCGGTAGGCCATCTTGCAAAACTGCACATCAAATAACGCCATCTCACACTTCGAAATCCGACGGTCAGCGCCGTAGAACTGAAATAGAAGCTCCCATCACCATGGAACAGACTATTATAGAGCTAATAGGGGAGGGAGCCATTCGAATCGCCATGTTGAAGAAAGACTTCCCTAATATTATTTCGATGGCTTCCACTTCCCTCCAAACTTGAAAAGGATCCCAAACAACATAGAAAACTGGTACAAGATTACATGCATGACGTGTACAGCCAGTACCGGGAGTGGGTTAAGACGGTTGAAAGGGTTTCGGTGTTATCTCTCCAGTGGGCTAAAACGATTGACAAAGTGGAGATCGATCTTTCTCAAAAAGGCAGAATAATAATGACACTCACCAATGAGCTTGAATCTTTAAGGAAAAAGAAGGCTGACCAGAGAGCCGAAGAGGCTAGGCAGCCCATGGAAAACATGAGAAAGACCCACATGGACCTGTTGTAGGAGATGGGCCACCATAACATTGCTATCTTTGGGAAAGAGAAAAGGCATGGAAAGAAGTTGAGGAGCTAAGGGTGAAGCTGACCAAGGCCCTTAAAGAGAAGGAAGAAGCTAATAAAGCGGCTTGGGAGGCATGTGAGGAGTCGGTAAGTCTCAGGGGAGAGAGGGATGCGGTAAATCTAAAGGCCGAGGATGTCGATGCTAGAATTAAAAGGGAATTTACAGTTAAGGCCAAGACGGAGAGCGAATTTGAAGATCTACTGGTTATTTACAATGCTAATGTATTGAGAAACCACAACTTAAACATGCTAGGCGAATATTATCCTTTCCAACTATACAAGGCCTAGAGTCGCTTGCTTGAGGACGAGAAGGTGATCCGCAATTCTGCAACCATCGATGAGTTCGAACTAGAAATTCAAGTGCTAATCAGAGATGAACCTAAAGTCCTCTATGAGACAACCATCGCTCTTGAGAAAGAAAAACTGGTTGCCAAGGATCCGAAAGCTGGGGAAGGATCCAAAATTGAACATCACGAAGTAGGCTTCGAAATGCCTATAGTGCCCCAATCTAAGCTTGCTTCTTTTATTGCACCTATAGTTGTTTTGGAATATGACCCTGATAGGTCGCATCTCTCCCCAATAATCAAGCGCGGCTCGAAGGGCATGTCAGCTCAGCATAAGAGCCAACTAGAGGAAGGTATTCTAGACACTTTTCCTATTCCAAAAAATGCAGGAGCACTATCGGATGATATTACTAATATATTCTACTATCTTCATTTAGTCTTAGATTCTGCATTGACCGATCCTCGTGCAGCTCAAGAAGTACATCATGAGAAGGAGGTGCTAGTGGTGGAAGCTACAACCGTGATGGCCACCATATTGGCTGGGGAGATACACGATAACAGCTGCTTGCTTGATGAAAAATTGATGGAAGCACTCTTCAGCCATCAAAGTGATCCAAGTATTTGAAGTGTCATTCAATGTAGATGAAGATGTGGTCATTACGGGCTCCTTGGGTTAGACCAACAGCATTCCAATGAACATACGTGCAGACCAAGTGGAGAAGATAATGGAGGAAATAAAAGCCGAAATCGAGCAAGCTAAGTAGGTTCGTAGAGCTAGTGGGGGCATGGTAGGTCTCGGTCTGGTCCTGATACTTTTCGTTTCTCAGGGTGGCACTATCGTTGAGACTAGCGCACCTCCTTCCGCTAACATTGAGAGTACCACCATTCCTCCAGTTCCACACACAGAGGATATTCCGGTCCCTGTGAGTCCTCAGAAGGAGATTGCATCAATTCTCTCGGTCAGAGACAGGTCGGTTGGAACAGGCCGAGAGGTAAAGGTTCAAAGAGGATTCTGAGCGGCAGCTCTAGTGCGTCCACGCTGAAGAAAAGCAAAGGAGTAAACCTGCATTTTTGTTTCCTCTCTTTTGGATAGGTGGAATAAGTTTTTTTTTTGCTTTTTGTAGGCCATGTATAGATGCGGGTTTGGCCTCCGCTTATATGGATTCTTTTGAACAGATTTTTTACTTACTTTTACAAAGAATAGTTCGAATAAAATTCCTTTTTTGTTTTCAGCATAACTCCATGTTCATTTGTCTAAGTATTTTAGCATTCGCATTTCCATTCAATGTACTTATGAGGCTTGATTCTCTAAGTCGAACTTGAATCTGGTCGTCAAGTCCTGAAGTCATGGCTTTAGGTCATATAATAAAACATTGAGTCAAGCCCTAACGTTGCGCTGAATCGGTCAGCGCCTGGTACTTGAGTTATGCCCCCAGCCTCATGGAGGATTGAAGTAGTCAGTTGGCAGTCGTACTGTGCCTTCACTAGCTTTAATTTAACTTAGTCGGAATAAAGTTAAAGTGAAATGAGTTTGAGTGGTTGGATCATGCTCGCTCATTTGCTGGTATTTGCATCCACGCTCTGGGGAATAGACTTGTATGCTAGTGGTCGGTCGCGCCTTCTTAATATTTAGAATCATATTCACACTCCGGGGACATAAGTTATTCTACGGACGGTCGATCACACTCGGTTAATGTTTATAATTACATCCACACTCTGGGGACATAAGTTATTTTATAGGCGGTCAGTCACACCCGTTTAAGTATCAGGGTCTTGTTCGCAATTTGGAACAAGTAGTTGGTCAAGGTTGCAGACGGTCATATCACGTCCACCTTGATCTGGCAAGCGAAGTCATAAATGGACGAATCCAACTTCTTCGAGCTTGGAAAATGAAGGCGAAGTCGAGGATGGACAGATCCATCCTCCTCGAGCTCGGATTGTGGCGAGATAATGGATAGATGGATCCATCCTCCACGAGCTTGGATTGAATGAGGGCGAAGTCATGGGTGGGCGGGTCCACCTTCTTCGATCCCGAAAAGAGGCAAGGTCGTGGATGGACGGATCCATCCTCCTCGATCCTGGATTTTGGGGTTTGCACTTCAGCTCGCACTCTGGGAGTTGTAGTTCATTGGAGGATCATCGTGTTTCAATCCTTCTTTACTTTATCGTTGCCTACCCCCGAGCTTGGGGTTTCACTTAGCGAGTGACCGGTCAAATCACGATCACTTCCTATTTGAACGAGTCCCACCATAAGATGGGACTTAATTCTTCATCCATCGTAACGGTCGTACGATGCACTTTAAGAATCGCCAATATGGCTTGATGAGTCTGCGTTTTGTTGCTAAAATAAGCAAGTGTGGCAAAGTCAATTGCCTTATTACAAGTTCAAATTCCAAAATTGCATAAACAAATTTCAAAAGAAAAGTAGACTAAATGAATAATATCCAGTTATATGTAACAGCAGCGAAGACTCTCGCTGTTCCATGCTTTTGGCAAAGCCTGGCTGTTAATAGTTGATAGTTTAAATGTGTCATCTCTAAGTCTTCGCTCAATTACATACGACCCTTCCTATGTAGGCTTCATGTATGAAGGGACCGGATAAATTCGTTTACATATGAGATCGCCAATTTTGAAGGTTCTTGGTCGGACCTTTGCATTGTATAATCGGGAGATTCGACTGCGATGTGCGGCTGCCTTCAAATTAGCCTCTTCATGCTTCTCGTCCAGTAAATCCAATGATTCATCGAGTAAAATGGCATTCGTCTTTGGATAATAATAGATCATATGGTGAGAAGGTACTTTTAGTTCAACCGGGATAATGGCTTCAGATCCATAGAAAAGTGCAAATGGAGTATGGACGGTCGCGGACTTGTGGATAGTTCGATATGCTCATAAGGCCATGGGGAGCTCATCAACCCACTTACCTCCAGCCTTCTCGAGTCATTTCTTCAAAATGGACTTGATAACTTTATTAACAACTTCAACTTGTCCATTTGCATGAGGGTGAGCTGTTGGTAAGAACTTCTTGTTAATGCAGTAGTGTGACAGAAATCTTTGAACTCGGTACTATTATATTGGGTTCTGTTGTCAGTTATAATCGTTCGTGGGAGGCCAAAGTGACAGTTGATGTTGTGTACAAGAAAGTTGATTACTTACTTCATCGTGATAGTAGCAAGGGGCTCAACTTTCGCTCGTTTAGTAAAGTAGTCAACTATAACGATGGCGTACTTTGCACCACCTATGGCCAAGGGTAAAGACCCTATTATATCAATACCCTACGTGCCGAAGGACTATGGATTGACCGTTTGAGTAATTTCTGTAGGCAAGGCTCTTGGAATTCTGGTATATTTTTGTCACCTATCACATTTCTTGGCATAAGCTGATGCGTCCCAGTTCACTGTCGGCCAATAATATCTATATTTGAGTATCATTTTGGCAAGGGCTTGCCCCTCTGTTTGGTGGCCACACTCTCCTTCGTAACAGTCATTTGATCTCATCGAGGGTGATACACCAGAGTAAAGGAACAGAATATCTCCTCCTGTATAGGACTCCACTTGGGATAATAAATCGTGAAGTTTTCCGGAGAACCTATCTTTTCTCGCTTTTGCGCTCGAGTAATGCTCCATGCTCAAGATAATTTCTGGTTAGAGTCATCCAGGACTCCTTCATGGGTGTTACCTCATGCACCCAGTCTATCTCTATCTGGTCGATACTTGGGGTAGTAAGTGTCTCTACGGAGACGAGTCCCATCTGTTGTGCTTTGCCAGTGCTAGCCGGTTTCGCTAAGGAATCGGCTTTTTGATTTTTCTATCGAGGTATACTATGGGTAGCATAATAGTCGAATTGATTCAACACTTCTTGAACCCAAGCAAGGTAGGCAGCCAATCTCTAGTCTTTGGCGATACTCCCCATGAACCTGGCATACGCCAAATTACGAATCATAGTAAATCTCCACAACAATAATTTCCAAGTCTCTGGCAAGCCTAAGACCAGCAAGTAAAGCTTCGTACTCGACTTCGTTGTTAGTTGCTCGAAAATCAAACTCCAATGCATAGCATATGGATCGACCTTCTGGGGTTTTGAGTACCACTCCAATGCCCGAGCAATGGTCATTTAACGGACCATCGGTGTAACTCGATATTCCACTTAGGAAATCTACCAAACGTCTCAGGTCCTATCGAGATCTGTCGTTACGGCTTGTCGGTGTAAACAATGATCGAATGAGCCTGGAAATATGCACGGAGCTTCCTTGAGGCTATTACGAGACAATAAGCCAGCTTTCCACCTTTGGATAGTTTCTTTCCGCCCTAGTTAACCTTTTACTGATATAATAGACCGGTCATTGGATATGATCCTCTTCTCGAATCAAAGCAGCACTGATTGCGTATGCGAAACCGCCAGATAGACATACAATCTCTTGTGATCAACCGACTTCGATAAAATAGGAGGTGTTGCCGGATGTTGAACCAGTGCTTGGAGTGCACCCTTGCACTCCTCTCTCCACTTGAAGTTTTTTTCCTTTTCTGATCAAATCGAAAAAGGAAATGCACTTGTCCATAGATCTGGAAATGAATCTGGTTAAGGCTGCCACCTTACCATTGAGGCTTTGCACCTGCTTTGTGGTTCTAGGAGTTTTGAGATTCCGAATCGCCTAGATTTTTTTCAGGATTGGCTTCGATTCCTCTGGTATTGACGATGAATCCAAGAAATTTTCCCGACGCAACTCCAAAATGACCCTTTAATGGATTGTGCTTCATTCTATACTGTCGGAGTATGTTAAACATTGTTTCCTAATCATTGATGTGGTTGATAGATAGTCTCGACTTCACAAGCATATCATCCACATACACCTATATGGTCTTCCCAATCTGGTTAGCGGTTCACAAGCCTCTGATAAGTTGCTCCAGCATTTTTAAGTCCAAACGACATTACCTTAGAGTCCCAGATCAGTGACGAAGCTGGTATGTTCCTTGTCGAAAGGTGCATCAGGATTTGTTTGTAGTCGGAGTATGTGTCCATGAAAGATAAGAGCTCATGTCTGGTGTTGAATCCACTAGTTGATCAATTCTAGGAAGAGGAAATTTGTCTTTTAGGCTAGATTTGTTCAAATCTGAGTAGTCCATACATGTTCGCCACTTTCCATTCGAATTTTTGACAAGCACTGGATTCGATACCCACTTTGGGTATAAAGCATCACGAATAAAACCATTAATCTTGAGTTTATCCACATCTTTCTTCAGGGCGGCAGATCTCTTTGGATCTGTGCCGAGCCTTTTTGTTTCACCGGGACATGCCGTGGGTCGATATTTAATGCATGGTTCGCGATGTTCGACGAGACCCACCATGTCTGAATTAATAAAAATGCGGATTACAGATCTTAAGGCTAGGATAAACACTAGAGGGGGGTGAATAGTGTTTTAAGAATTACTAAATCTTTTAGAGTTTTTGTTAATTTAAACACAAATGTATGTAATATTCAGACACAGATATGATCACAGAACTAAACACAGATGTAGAAATAAAGTAAAAGCAGTAAAGGAAAGAACATACCGGATTTTATACTGGTTCGGAGTTACCCTACATCTAGTCCCGCACACAAGTACAGATTTTCTTTCAAACGCAATCTTTACAATTACACCCTCGATTTCAAGGCTACGAGGTACATCCTCCAGATTCACAATCCTCTGAGTAGAGATACTTGATTTCACGGGCAACAAGTTCACCCAATTGATTTCTAGGGCTACAATCACACCTTTTCTCACTTGATTGATTTCCAAGGCTAAAATCACACCTTTTCTCACAGAAATGATTACAAAGAAGTCTATAACTCTGAATAGCACTGAAGATCTTGTTGAGATAGTGATAGAGAATCGAACCAAAAATGATCCAGTTAGATTCAATCTTGATTTCGGTAGACTAATGGTAAGAATATGTATAGAGAAATGTGGAAGAAGAAGAGGAGTGGAAACCAGAAAAATATGATTAGAAATTCGTTGAAAATAGCCCATATTTATAGAAGAACAACAGCCATGTCCATTCGTGAAGGGATATGACAAATAGACACTTCTTTTGAAATTCAAAATTTTGAAATCAACTGTCACTATATCGACATGGGTTACTTGGGTATGTCGACATCCCAAAGGAAATTTTGGTGTTTTGTTTTTCTTTTGAAGATAACTTTGATCTTACATTAAAACTATTTTAAACTTTTATAAATATACTTAACTATAGTTAAAATACATAAATAAATATAGAGGATAATATTTTATTATATATAGAATTTTACTATAATTTTATATTTAAATCTAAGTATTAAAAGATAGCTTAAAACTAAGGATAATTTGATTTTGAAATTAAATATTATTTTAGGGCTAAAAGTATTTAAAATTAGGATAGATGATTTTGATTCTTTTAAACGAAAGGTCTTGAAATCATTTTCAAAACAAGATATAATTTTGTAAAATCATTTTGAATAAAAGTTAGTGGATACAAAATAATGTCCCACTAGATTTTTCGTAGGTTCCATCCTACTTAGGGTTCCATCCGTTTAACGAGCTCGAAGTGGATTCCATTCCACGAATAAATTGGATTTTAAGATGCCGGTGCTTTTCTAGGAGTTTTAACAAAATTCCTAATTAAATTACTTATTCGTGAAATCTTGAACTCTTGATAATTTTGATATTCTTGATACTCATGAGTCTTCAATCTTGATATCGTGAATCTCTATACTGTACAGTCTTCATTCTTGGTACCTGTATGGTTAAATCATGTATATACATATATTTCTAAACTATAATGTTAGTATTTATATTTTATAATCCTACTTTAAGGTTGTTGTCATCAAAAACATCATCTCAAAGACTAACAATCTCCCACTTTTTGATAATGACAACCTTTGTTTATAAAATATTACTTCTATCCTAATAACCCCCCTTTAATCTATGCCTAACTATCCTATTTTATATTTCTCTCCCTTTGTCATCAACAAAAACTAACTCCAAACTATACAACTCCCCCTTATTCTTGGACTAAAGTACCTACATTTATAAAATATACAACAGAGTATATAATAGGTAGATTAAGAGATTATTATAGTGATAGACATGATAATTCATTAAGGATCATATAAATATCAATGCATATTTATACATGTTTTTCACACCAAACATCAATCCAAATCAAATCAAATCAAATCAAAGCAAACGATTCAAATCAAACAAACCAATCAAATCAAACATTACGAGGAACTTTCACCCATCCTTCTTCTCCAAATATAATGTCTGCTTTAATGGCGTCCCTATTTTCACTATCATTAGCGAGAGAGACCGGAGGATGTGCTTCGTTATCATCCTTCTGCAGGGAGGAAATCATCCATCGTATTGCATCGAAATGCCTTTCTTTCTCCTTGATCATCTGCATTTGACTCAACATTAATTGTCGCTGGTTTCGAAGAATGAACGAAAGAATATTCTTGAAAGAATTAAGAGTCTCTTCAAGATTTTTGAATAAATTATGAATTGGATTGGCATATTCGAGTTTGTGAGAAGAATGAGAGACAAAGTGAATAAGAAATAATATTGAGTGATGAATTTTGCAAGAAATAGGTATTTATAGGTGAAGAAATTCGTTTGAAATGAATAGACATAAGGTAGTTATTCAAATTTAAAATTTAAAATGAAGTGTCATTTCGGACCAGTACATGTCGACATGGTCAAAGAGGGGATGTCGACACGGTGCAGTGAATTTTGATGCTTTATTTTGATTTTGTAAATAATTGTGTGTATATATATATTTATATAATATACTAACATTTATTCTGGAGATAAGATAAGCTAGATAACAGAAAGGAAATTCAATTTCATTGCATAATAGATCAATACAATGATTTAACATTAAAACTACATGAACATTCAAATCAAAACGAACTAAAACAAATACAAAGAGATACGAAAAGGTAGAACTAGTTAGAGGATGACAAAGATGAAGATAATCCAAGCTTCTTGCTGACTTTGGAAATAAACTTGTTCATCTTGGATGAAATTTTGTCCAACTTCTTGCTAATGAATCATTTAAGAATCTGTTGATTTTCAACAACGGTCTTTTGTTTTTTGAGAAGGGTTTTGTTGGTTGGATTAGGAGGGTAATCAATGCTTTCCAAAGATATTTCACCTTCTTCTTCTTCTTCTTCAATTTCCACTTCATCCCCTTCTTCTTCCTCTTCCTCTTCCTCTTCCTCCACTTCCATCTCCTCATGAGCCAAACGCTCTTCTTTTGCTGCAAGAGTCTCATAAGTTTGAAAAACAAATGGAATTTTCATAAGAGAAATGTTCGAGTGATTAAAAACCTTTCTTGAAACCAATTCTTCTCCTTTGGAATCCACTCCAAAATAGTTAAAAATCGAGTGAGATAGATTTCATGATACAAAGTATTCTCGCCCATTTCAAGATTTTTGGGATGAAGTTCATCCAAAATAACTTACGCCCAATTAATATCATAATCTCCAAAAATAGAAAAAAGTGCTTTGCACGCTTTTGAAGTAGGATTGTTAAAATTTCCCGATCTTGGGGTCAAAGTATGTTGTAAAAGAAAATTGACAATTCTAGCGTTTGGTCGAAAGTTTCGATTTTTGAATTCAAAATTATCATTTCCTTCGAAAATATAATGAAATGTCTCACGATCATTTTCATCGATTTTAAAACTAGAAAGATCCATTCCCTTACTCTTGCAATTGAGAATGATACCCAAAAGATGACAATTCAAAACAATTCTAGTTCTTTTGACACTACTCCAAATTTCATCATCATTTCCAATATAAAATCCATGGTTTAAATTTGCATAGAAAATTTTAATAAGATTTGGATAACAAACAAAACCATTTTGAGAAGCATCAACAAGACTAAGAATTTGATTGTTTGCAAAAAGAGAATCAATTTCATAAGAAGAGAAATCTTGAAATATAGCAAACATTCCAGGATGGACTTTTGCATAGTTAGCATAATTGATGTATGCTTTTATAGCCTCCGGATTATTGAAGAGTTGCTCTTTTATCTTTTTGGAAATTCTCATGGTGGAGGGCTTACTTGAAAAAGCCATTAAAGTAGAGAGTAGAGAGCTTGAAGTTTTGAAGAGGGAGTTTGAATTTGAAAATGAAAGTGAAAAGATGTGATAAAAGATAGTGAATAAATAGATTCTTAAAGGACATGTTCTATGGTCAAAAGATGCCTTTTTAGAGAATTGAATGAAGTGAAAAGGTGGAGAGAAATTCAACCATTCGAATTCAAATTTTGAATTTCAAATTATGTACCCATGTCGACATCATGATAGGGACAATGTCGACGTGTGTCTTTGAATTTCTATGATTTATTTTTCCTAAGTATTCTAATATATATACTTATTATTTTAATGTATATATATATATTTGGAATAATTCTTAAATTATAGTATATTCTATAAAATATTATTATATTATTAAAACTAAAAATTAAAATTAAAATAATAATAAAAATAGTAATAAAATAATAATAAAAAATTTAAAATTTAAAATTCAAACAACACACCAATTCAAAATCAATCAATCAAGCAACCAATTCTAATCATGCAATTTCAACCAATTGTATTCTAAATGTGTACCTTTTTCTGAGTCCGTTTCTCTAAATTCGTCGGAGTCGTGAACTACTATGAAAAACATATTTGAATTATCTGTCTTCTGATCATCATCATTTGAGGACGAGTCTGAGTCATCTAGAGTAGCAGCAAATGCATGTTTTCGTTTCTTTACGGAAGTTATAGGAAGATTTTGCCTATCTGGATACGGACAGTCTCTTTTGATATGGCCTGGTTCATCACAGTTGAAACATTTGAAACTGTTTGGCACTACATTCTGATTTCCAGAGTTCTTATAGTGTTTATCTTGAAATTGTTCATCATTCTGAATTTCAGGAATTTCCGAAAATTCTTGGTCATAAAGGTTATCTCTTCATCATTATCGCTGTTTGAGTCTGATCCATCGGTCAATGAATTGAATGTCATTGATTTCTTTTTAGATGCTTTGCTTTCTCTTCTCCCAATCATTTGGACTTCAAACGACATTAGATTTACAATTAATTCTTCTATCTTTAAGGTACTGATGTCATTTTCCACTTCGATCGCAAATGTCTTTTGATTCCATTCTAGAGTAAGAGAATTTAAGATTTTTCTGACTTGATCTTCTTACGAAAATTCATTTCCCAAGGATATTAGAGAATGCACAATATCCTGAAATCTACTATACATATCTAAAATAGACTCATTAGAATTCATTTAAATAATTGAAACTGATTTGTGAGCATGGAAATTTTGGTCTGTTTAACTTTGCTTGTTCCTTCGTGAGTAACTTGCAAAGTTTTTCAGATTTCATATGCAGACTTACAAACTGACACTCTATTAAATTCATTCCTATCAAGTGAACAAAACAGAATATTCATTGCTTTAGAATTATTTTGTGCAACAGTTTTTTGCTCAGCGGTCCACCGTGCAAAATCAGTTGTGGGTACAGAATATTTAGTCTGTGTGATATTCCAAGTGTCTAATCCTACAAATTGTAAATATATTTTCATCCTACATGCCCAATATGCATAGTTACTGCCATTAAAAAGTGGTGGTCTGACAGTAGACAGACATTCTACAAATGAACTAGTGATAGGGATGATAGAACTAGTGTTGGTAGTGTTACCAGTACAAGTGTTGGTAGCCATTTTGAAATTTTTTTATAATTCATATTATGAAAACTTTGAAAACCTTGCTCCGATACCAAATGATAAAAATTGGATTACGGATCTTAAGGCAAGGATAAACACTAGAGGGGGTGAATAGTGTTTTAAGAAATTACTCAAACTTTTAGAGTTTTTGTTAATTTAAACACAAATGCATGCAATATTCAGACACAAATATGATCACAGAAAAAAACACAGATGCAGAAATAAAGTAAAAGCAGTAAAGGAAAAAACACACCGGAGTTTATACTGATTCAGAGTTACCCTACATCCAGTTCCACGCACAAGTATGAATTTCCTTTCAAAAGCAATCTTTGCAATTACACCCTCGATTTCAAGGCTACGAGGTACACCCTTCAGATTCACAATCCTCTGGGTAGAGATACTTGATTTCACGGGCAACAAGTTCAACCAATTGATTTCCAGGGCTAAAATCACACCCTTTCTCACTTGATTGATTTCCAAGGCTACAATCACACCTTTTCTCATAGAAATGATTACAAAGAAGCCTATAACTCTGAATAGCACTGAAGATCTTGTTGAGAAAGTGATAGAGAATCAAATCAGAAATGATCTAGTTAGATTCAATGTTGATTTCGACGGAGTAATGGTAAGAATATGTACAGAGAAATGTGGAAGAAGAAGATGAGTAAAGACCAGAAAAATATGATTAGAAATTCGTTGAAAACAACCCCTATTTATAGAAGAACAACAGCCATGTCCATTTGTGAAGAGATATGACGCATAGACACTTTTTTGAAATTCAAAATTTTGAAATCAACTGACACAATGTCGACATGGGTAACTTGGGTATGTCGACATCCCAAAGTAAATTTTTGTGTTTTGTTTTTCTTTTGAAAATAACTTTTTATCTTATATTAAAACTATTTTAAACTTTTATAAATATACTTAACTATAGTTAAAATACATAAATAAATACAGAGAATAATATTTTGGTACATATAAAATTTTACTATAATTTTATATTTAAATCTAAGTATAAATATTAAAAGTTAAATATATTATTATTAAAAGATAGTTTAAAACTAAGGATAATTTGATTTTAAAATTAAAGATTATTTTGAGGCAAAGTATTTAAAACCAGGATAGATGATTTTGATTCTTTTAAAAGGAAGGTTTTGAAATTTTAAAAACAAGATATAATTTTGTAAAATCATTTTGAATAAAAGTTAGTGGATACAAAATAATGTCACACTAGATATTTCGTAGGTTCCATCCTACTTAGGGTTCCATCCCTTTAACGGGCTCAAAGTGGATTCTATTCCATGAATAAATTGGATTTTAAGATGCCCGTGCTTTTCTAGAAGTTTTAACAAAATTCCTAATTAAATTACTTATTCTTGAAATCTTGAACTCTTGATAATCTTGATATTCTTGATACTCATGAGTCTTCAATCTTGATATCTTGAATCTCTATAATGTACAGTCTTCATTCTTGGTACCTGCATGGTTAAATCCTGCATATACATATATTTCTAAACTATAATATTAGTCTTTATATTTTATAATCCAATTCTAAGGTTGTTGTCATCAAAACCATCATCTCAAGGACTAACATGAATGAGTCCAACCAAACACATTAAGGTTTGCTTAGAGAAAATTAACCAATTCCTGTCTCATCCGGAGGCCGAGTTGAGACCCGACCTGCCATTCTAGAATCATCATCATCATCGATCGGAGTATCGATCGTCAACTCTGATGGGCAAGCCTGGTAATCTTTGACTTCCTTCTTATCATTGTTGTCTCTGGGAGCAAGGTCCTTAAGGAACTGGTTGTGGCGCCTGATCCTAAGCTTAGGCGTTAGTTGTCAATTTTCTAAAATACAGACGTAGAAAGATTCCTCCATGTCTTTTCCTTTCTCCTTTCGCTGCGTATCCCACAGCTCTACAATATAACAGGCGCATCCAACCGCCCGATCACCATGTATCACTCCAACCCCATTATCAGTGGGGAACTTTAGGGTTAAACACCAAGGGACAATCTCTGCCCTGAAATCTGCGAGGGTCGGTCGGCCTAAAAAAGCATTATAAGGGGAATGTATGTCCAACACAACAAACTGCAACATCCGGATTCTACGACGATCTCCAATATCCAACTCAACGGGTAACTCCACCATTCCAACTGGTATGGTTGCACTTCCATTAAAGCCATGTATACGTGACAAGCACGACTTCAAATCTTTCGTTTCCATCCTCATTTGGTCATAAGCGTGCTTGAAAAGTATATTGACGGAACTTCCACTGTCGACTAAATCCTATTCATCCAAGCAGGACCTAATTGGGATGAAATAACCAACGGATCGATAGTGGGGGCCTCCACTCTTTTAGCATCACGATTTTTGAAAACGATGTCGTCTGTCATTGTCCTCTATTGTTTTGCCAAGGCCTCGTCATCAGTATTACTACAACATTCGAAAGTCCACATGCCTAATCGAACTGGCATATGACTCCATTTCCTTCTAGCTTCGATCAGCCGGATGAGGACCACTGCTTATAGTATTAATTACCAACCTCCCACCAGTACACGCGGGTTCTTCAGGTCTCGCTTGGCCTTGACCTTGACCTTGACCTTGATTTGGATTAGATGGACCTGCACCTCCATCCCGCGGAGCCTGGACGAACTATTCCAACTTTCTCTCTCTGATTAATCTCTCAATGATATCTTGCAAATGATGACACTCGTTAGTATTATGGCCCTAACAATCACTGAACCGACAAAATTTCCCGGTCTTTATTTCTTTCCCATATGACGGTTTTGGAGCTGGCTTCTTATACTATCTGGTATTACAAGTCTAAAAATAAACATTTTCCAGTGACGTGTTTGAGGGAGTATATCGATCAAACATAGGAGCACTGGGTCTCCCGCGATGTGGGTCTCTCTTCTTTCCCTGACCTCCATTACCCTTCTATTGATCTTGCTTGTTTTGTATGTTCAACTATACTTTACCAGAATTATCACCGGTCTGCTTTACTTCAACATTGCTTTGAAAGCCTTCACTACTGGGCCCCACAACATCCTGCTTCCTAGATCGTCTAGCATCTTCACTCCTCAAAAATTGGGCTGCCTTAACATAAAAATGATCCAACAAAGTGGAGGTTTTTCCAGCCAACCAGTCATTAAATTCGAAATCAGGATCGATCCCTTTAGTCAATGCCATCAGAATAGAGTTGTCATTGGGGTTGCTGACCTTAACACAAGCAACATAAAACCTTTCCAGATACCCCCTAAGAGTTTCTCCTAGAGCTTGAGTAACACTGGACAAGGTATTGACATCCTTTGATCTCGTAGCACGCATACGGAACTGCTCAACAAACTTGGTAGCTAACTGATCAAAACATGGAATGGATCTGGGTGGTAGAGGAGTGAACCACATAGTCGCAATGCCTCCCAAGGAGATAGGGAAGCTTTTACACTTAACCGCATCGTCAGCTCAAGCGGCGTTCATGAGCCATTCACATTTCAAGATATATTGTTTAGGATCCGAATTTCCTTCGTACACCGACAAGGTCGGCATCCTAAATCAACGAGGTGGCTCTGCATAAAGAATATCATCGATGAATGGAATGTGACTCCTAGAGATTCCTCAATCATCATTTGTGTGGCCTTGACTTTCTCTAACCATTTGGCGCATCATGGTTGGAATGTCAGGCATATGAATGTTCGAGGCCAAGGCATGGTCGGGTTCCATGTTACAGGGATGGTCCGGTCGCCGTCTACGGTCCATCCCACACCCCTTGGCTCCCGGTCTTCATGGAAGTGGGGATCCTGAGCATGAATGCGATGATAAGGGGCTGGATCCTGTTGGTTTTGGATTTCGGCTTCCAGATCTATGGCAGCAGCAGCTGAATAGTCATGAGTGATGTGATAAAGAAATGCTTCTCCTTGGGAGGAGGGTCCAACTTGATGCCTTGTGGAAGGACCACCCGGCCTGTCCGAGATTCATAACATGTTGGTGCCTGGAGGCTTCTGCATAGTTTCCATCCATCCTATGTCATGTAGATCTGTAATTGGAGTTAGAGGACGCTGAGCTTTTAGAAAAGGAATGAGAGGCATGCACCCTTCTAGATCTCCTTCGCCTTTCCTCGTTTAGCTGGTTTGTGAGCTCCGTGTTGGCACAGATCTGTCGAGTGAGCTCTTGATGGCTCTATGTAAGCTCTTGCATAAGGGCCTGGAACTCCTCTCTAATCACTGGACGAAGTGAATCTTGAGCTCCAATGGACATATGACCTATGGTGGTCAGCTGTGTGGTATCATGCTTATCCCTTCCTTCTGGATCAATAGCATTGGAAGCAGTTCTAGTAGTGCATACCATGATGTATGTAGCTCTTTCTAGATCTAAAGCAATCTAAGTAGAATGGAAGGAACTACTTGAAGACAGATCTGGATCTCCTCCTTAAATTTGCAATCCAACATGGAAAGGGATCCACGGAATCAGAGAAAAACAGAGTTTTCTCAACGAACGCACCAAAGTTTTTGTACCAAAATTGGGTACAACTATCGTCGGATGTGATTGAAGGGATTAGAATGAAGAAATTAAATGAAAAAATAGGCTAATCTAACAGTCACACCAAGAAAAGTAAGAAAAAATAGAAAAAGACAAGAATTTATAGTGGTTCGCTGTTGTAGCCTACGTCCACTTTGAAGAATTTGCTGTTTATTGATGATACTGAGTTATAACGGTACAAATCACTAACACTCAAGTTACAATGGAGTTTTAGTAGAGTAATAGCGTAGAAGTTACAAAGGTCCTTTTTCAGTAGGCATAGGGGTGCTATTTATAGGAGTAGATCTAGAAATATCTGCCCCTAAACTCAGAATACCCCTTCTCATGCATAGGTGGGTCCACCAAATCGATCTGAGTTTGTTTGGGATCAACCCCTATGGTCTTTGTATTGATCAAGAATGGCTCTATTTGAACTACGATCGATCATGGTGGTTCTTTATTTGATATGCAAGCTTCTGTGAAAATTTCATCGCATTTGGACTTGTTGTTTGAGAGATATGATCGATCCAAGGTTGAGTTTGCGAGTAGGGCTGAAGGCTACGTATCAATGTTTGTGTATCAATGGATTTCGTATCGATGACGTGGCACGAGAGTTCTGTTGAGATCCATGTTTCATGCCTAAAGACCATTTCCTTTGGCTCGACTGCTTCCTTTGTATCCGTCTGAGGTTATACTCTACGTATCGATCCCGACCTCCTTCTTTCGTGTCGATGCTTTTCATGTGGTTTCGTATTGATGCCAAAGTTCTCTCTTTGTATCGATACCCGGTTCTTCTCTCGTATCGGCCGAGTGGGTGATCTATACGAAGCACGCCTCTATTTCTTGATGGATACAAAATGGATGGATATGAGGTAGATGGGTAAGAAATCGATGGATACGAAATGAACATGATTCACATGGATTTCGATCGATCCATAACTTGAACATACGAACTCTGATTGACCTGAAATTTGAATCGTTGCCTTTCATAGCTTTGCTTGTCATACCATGCTAATTGTAGCTCGATTCAGACTCGGACCAAGTTTTTCTGTATCCATCGTGGACCTGTAGATAACTGACCTCCGGGGTGGATTGTCTTCAGTCTCTACTCAAGTCCTTGGTGCCTGGACTTGCCAAAAGATGGGATAACATTTTCCTCCCAAAAGTATGTCCTGTGTGAACATGATGTGCTTTGAAAAGCTGAGATCTTTATTTTGAAAAAGTTCTATCCGATTTGCTGAACGGTCATTATATTTTCATTAAGAGCTGCAACCTTCGATTAATTTTCAGTAGCATAACTGTCAAGTTGTAGACTGCCAATAATCATGTAGTTTTTTGTTGTAACTGAAGGTCGGATGCTAGCAATTTGTTGTTTATCATTCTGGATGTCATCAGGCAAGCATCTAATTCCTATTAACTTTGAAAATTAAATGTTAATATAGCATGCATGCACGTATGTTAACCCGACCCCGTTTATGTTTGCACGTTCATGGTCGTTGTCAAGTTCTCTCTTTATTTTTGTTTGGATTGAGTTTCGTATCGATCCTTTCCTGGATTGATGTGAAATTTGAGTTATAACAACGATTGATGATTGTTTTTGTAAACGTTTGTATAATCAAATAAGAAGAAAAGGATAATTCATATTATTCAGCAAGACGGCTGAGCAAAAAAGAGATTGATTACATTAGGGTTACAGAGATAGGTTTATATAGATAGAAAGCATAAACAAGAAAAAAGGCTAAAAAGCCCAATATGCTAAAAAGCCCAATATGCTAACATCCCCCCTCAAACATGCGATGGTACGGCAAGAAGCATCGAGAGTTTGCCAATGAAAAATCTATGACATTTGATAGTGTGAGCCTTCATGAAGAAATCAGCAAGTTGCGTTGATGATGAAGTAAAAGGCAAAGAAATAGTTCCATGCAGCAAGTGATACCGAGTGAAATGACAATCAATCTCAATATGTTTGGTGCGCTCATGAAAAACAGTATTGTGAGCAATTTGAATAGCGCTCTTATTGTCACAATACATAGGAGTGGGAGAAGAAATCGAAACACCCATATCCTCCAACAGCCAACGTAACCAAATAATCTCAGATGTAGTGGAGGCCATAGCACGATACTCTGCCTCAGTGGAAGACCGAGAAACAACATCCTGTTTCTTGCTCTTCCATGAAATAAGGGAATCTCCTAAAAATATACAAAAGCCAGTTGTGGATTTTCTATCCGTTGAATCACCAGCCCAATCTGCATCAGAGAAGGCACAAAGCTCCAAAGATGAGGTCGATGGGAACAAAAGACTCTGATAAAGTGTTCCTTGCAAGTAACGAAGAATGCGCATAACAGCAGCCCAATGAACAGAGGTATGGGAAGATACGAACTGGCTAACAATGTGAACAGCATAGGCAATATCTGGACGAGTGATGGTCAGATATACAAGACAACCAACAATAGAACAATATAAAGTGGGATCAGAAAGAGGACTCCCATCGGTCGGAGTATATCGGACATTTACCTCAAGTGGTGAATCAACATGACGTGTATCAGTAAGACCAGCACGATGAATAATGTTAGTGGCGTATTTGGACTGGGAAAGAAGATAGCCTTTTTCTGAGGAAGCTATTTCAATGCCTAAAAAATAACGTAGATGACCCAAATCCTTCATATCAAAGCAACGAGACAATGTGGCTTTAATACTCACAATACTATTACTGTCATCACCTGTAATGATCATATCATCTACATATAGTAGAAGAAGAATACGACCTGCAGAAGTCAATTTGACAAAAAGTGCTGAATCATAGGGACTAGAGGTAAAACCAAATGATGTAACTACAGTCAAAAATCTCTCATACCAAGCACGTGGTGCTTGCTTAAGACCATATAGAGCTTTTTTAAGCCTACAAAACTGACCTGGAGCATGAGAAACATCAGGTGTAAGAAAAGCATTTTTAACATCCATTTGAGAGATGTCCCATTGACGACTGGATGCAACAGCAATAAGAACCCGAACAGATGTCATCTTAGCCACAGGAGCAAATGTCTCCTCATAATCCATGCCATACTCTTGGGCAAATCCTTTAGCAACTAAACGAGCTTTGTATCGCTCAATAGAACCATCTAACTTGGTTTTAATCTAATACACCCATCGACAACCAATAGTTTTCTTCCCAGTAGGAAGGTATACAAGATCCCAGGTACCAATTTTGTCTAAAGAAGACATTTCCTTAAACATAGCACGTTGCCATACAGGAGAACGAACAGCCTCCGAGTAAGAAGAAGGCTCATAGAAAGTGTCAATGGAAACAAGAAATGAAGCAAAAGCCCGAAAGTAACAAGAGTAAGAAAAATCAGATGATTTACGTGTGCGAGTGGGATAGCGAGGTAGAACAGGATTAGTCATCACAGGAGGTGTTTGAACAGTCGTAGTAGCAGGGGATAAAGTGTCACCTGCAGAAGGAGGAGGAACAGAATGTATGGATGACGGAGTATCAATGGTAAGAGGTGGTGAATAAGAGGAATTATCAGCAGGAAATGGATCAATGTGAATAAGATCAGACTTAGTCATACTATGAGGACTAGCTGGAATAGAGTAGAAGGGAATATGTTCAATAAAGGAAACATGATGAGAAACATATAGTTTATTTGAAGAAGGATCATAACAGCGATAGCCTTTTTGTCCAATACCATACCCAAGAAAAACACATATAGCAACACGTGAAGATAATTTTGTACGTTCTACATGTGGACGAAGAACAAAACAAGTGGAACCAAACACTTTTAGGTGAGAGTAATCAGGAGTTTGACCAAACAACTTGGCATGAGGAGAAATACCAGAGTTATGAGAAATCGGGATCTTATTAATAAGATAAACGGAAGTAAGAACAACTTCTCCCTAAAATTTTTTTGGAACGCTAGCTGAAAGAATCATAGAACGGGCAGTTTCAACAATGTGTCTATGTTTTCTTTCAGCAACACCATTTTGTTGCGGGGTATCAGTGCAGGAAGTCTGATGCAAAGTACCATCAACCGTGAATAAGTTAGAAAGGTCTCCCTTAGTGTATTCCCCCCTAAATCAAAACGAAAGCATTTAACAATAGCAGAGTGTTGTGTTTTAACATATGCTTGAAAGGCAGTATATATATCAATAAACTCAGAACGACGTTTCATCAGAAAAACCCAACAATAACGAGTATAGTCATCGATAACAGATACATAATATCTGCACCCACCTTTTGTAGGGATGGGTGCTGGACCCCAAACATCAGAATGAACTAAGTCAAAGGGTGCAGTGGAAGTAGAAACACTTTGATTAAAGGGCAAAGCAGAAAATTTTCCAAGTTTACAACCACTACAATCTGAAATATCATGAGAACGTAAATCTCCCAAAACACCAGAATTACACAAGAATTTAAGACGAGTGCTTGAAATATGACCAAGTCTAGAATGCCACAAATAAAACGTAGAAGACAATGGAGTTAAATGAAAAGAAGAAAGGTCAATACTAGCATCAGCGGCATGACTTGGAATGTGCAAGTCATCCAAAACATAGAGACCGCCCTGCCTACGGCCTGTCCCAATCAACTTCTTGGAGTTGGGATCCTACACAGAGCAAGTGGTAGAAGAAAAATGAACAAGATATCCAAGATCACAAAGTTGTCAGACCGACACAAGATTCATAGTTAATTTAGGAATACAATAAACATTTGGGAGGGAAACGTGTGTGGTTTGAATTGTACCAATTCCTGTTAATGGCAAAGGTGTGCCATCAGCAGTCAAAATAGAAGGTGAGCGAGAATTAAAAGACATAGATATAAATGATGAACAATCATAGGACATATGATATGAGGCACCAGAATCCAAAATCCACAAAGGAGAATTCAAACCTGATATGGAGGGAGCTGACATGGCAAAGGCTGAGATTAAGGAGCAGTCATGGTTTGAGACAAAGACTGGCTAGCAAGTAACTTCTGAAATTGTTCTGCAAGAGAGTCCATAGAGGAATCCACAACTGATTCACCAGAAGGATGTACCAATGCAGCAGTCTTAGGCTGGGAATTACCTCATGACTGTCCATGTCCTTGTGCAGTAGAGAGGGACTGTTGTTGGCTACCACGTTGTTGCTGTTGTGATCTATCACCTGGCTTAAAACTTTGATTTTTTTTGTCGAGCCAATAATTCAGGACATTGATTTTTCCAATGGCCTGATTGTTTACAATAATTACAATCACGACCATTCTTGATATTTACCTTGTTGCGTTGAGATGGGATTGGTAAAATCCCTGTAGCAAAAACAGATGCAGAAGAAGTCTGTGCAACTTTCTCAGTTTGAGACTTCAAGCGAGTTTCTTCAGCTAATAATTCATGTAGAACAGAATCAACAGATGGTAAAGGAGTGCGATGTAGGATGGACGCACGACAATGCTTGTACTCTGGTCGAAGAGCCATCAACAATTGAACAAGACGTTGTTCCTCCCTACGAGCGATATATGGAGCAAATGACCTAAACTCAGCAACCTCAGTCATAGCCAATTGATCCCAAAGAGCAGTAATTTCAGAATAAAAATCTTGAATATTTCGATCATTCTGAGACAATGACCGAATATCAGCCTCTAACTGATATTGAACGGCAAAGTTAGAACGCACAAAAAGCCACTCCAAATAGTCCCAAACTTGCTTAGCAGTATCATACTTAGCCAATTGCATACCAATTTTATTTTCAACAGAAATATTAATCCAAGTGATGATCTTTGAATTGTTAGTATCCCATTTCTCCATCAATTCAACATTAGCAGCTTTAGGAGCCACACTAACACCAGAAATATATCCCCACATCTGTTTTCCTTTCAGAAAATTTTTCATGACATAACTCCAATAAGAATAGTTTTTTCCATCTAAACGAATACTAATAGCCTGTAATGAATCATCACCTCCTGCCATATTTTGAAGTCAGCAACTGCTTCACGTCGAGACAGGTATCAATTGGGCTAGAATTTTGGGGAACTAGGGTTTCGGGTTGATCGGCAGGCTAGGGTTTCAGGATAGGGAGATCGGCAGGCTAGGGTTTCGGCAGGGAGATCGGTAGCTGGGGCAGGTAGATCGGCAGCTGGGGACTTGGGGGCAAGCAGGGAGATCGGCAGGCTGGGGACTTGGGGACGGGGCTCTGAGGTTTTGGGACAAAATCGACGACGGCTAGATGCTAGGGTTTGGAGCAGATGATGATACCAGGCTAGGGTTTCGAGTTGAGACAGAGAAGACTAGACAGCAACGAGGCGGCGACGAGGCAGCAGGCAGAAACAGAAACGAGACTCTGATACCATGTAAACGTTTGTAAAACGTTTGTATAATCAAATAAGAAGAAAAAGATAATTCATATTATTCAGCAAGACGGCTGAGCAAAAAAGAGATTGATTACATTAGTGTTACAGAGATAGGTTTATATAGATAGAAAGCCTAAACAAGAAAAAAGGCTAAAAAACCCAATATGCTAAAAAGCCCAATATGCTAACAGTTTTAACTCATTCCTTCGTATTGATTCTCTCCTGGATCGATCTGGGATGTATGAAGACAAGCTTCGTATCGATGGTTATCGATACGAGATGGAGTTGAATAGTCCATGCATAACCAGACATAACCGTACATGATTTTTATGTTATATTCTATAAATAATATTTAATTCAGTAATAGAATTTGAAAAATAACATGTAAACAAATATATACAATTTTCATGTAGTAATAATATGTGCATCCATTGTTTATTCTACAAACAAACAAACTAGTTTGTGAAATAATTTAAAATCATATATTTTTTAAAAAATATATATATAGTTCACAGTTTATGTTTAAATTATTTATAGGAGGGTTATGCATCATAAAACAAACTTTTAGAACTTTTTCCCGAAAGGATTAGTAAAACCAATGTTTGAAACTCATTTATTACATGAAATAAATAGATTCTATATATGAAAAATAATTTTAAAATATTATATAATAATAATTTGGAATGTCCATTTATTTCAAAAATCACTTCAAAATGGTTAAGTGAAAACCGTGCTCGAAAATAATGAAAAACTAGAAAGACAACTCAAGACCGATAACTTGAATTCAATACGAATTCAATTCAAATTTAATCCAAATTCAATTTTTATTTAAATTTGAGTTTCAAATTCTTCAAATATAACTGGCCTATTGATAGCATCATAGCTCTCAAAACATTTCAAAAACAACATCAAAATCGAACAAGAATGAGAGCGAAAATAAGCTAATACAATTCTCATGTCAATGATTGTTATTGCTGTCGTTTTGCTCTCGGGACAGCAACAAACAAACACAGTTTTGACCAAGTTAGCTTCAAAATTTTAGAAACTTCAAAACATGAAACTTTTAGCACAAAGTCTATACTTTCGGAAACATCTAAAATTATTGAATTTGGATAAGAAACGTGAAAGATATGGTCAAAAAAAATTCAGATCTCAAGTTCACTACAGCTGTCGTTTTAGTTTCGGGACAACGATACTAAAATGAATTTTCGGCCATGTAGACATCAAAATTTAACAAAACTCAAAACATGAAAGTTGCTGCATATAGTCTAAGCTTTCGGGAACATCAAGATCGTCAAATTCGCACATCAAACGAAAAATTTATGATCAAATTACCGACAACATATAGCATAGAAAGTCATAGTTTTACAATGACAGGGCGGCGATTTTGAATTGGGTTTTTCGACTCTTTATGCGCAAGATTTTCGAATGTGTTTAACATGAAAGTTATCACACTCTTTTCAAGCTTTCCAAAAAATTAAAGAAAATCAAATTCCAATTTAAAACGAAAAGGATATGCCTAATTTGCTGACAGCAATACACAATTGAACATGCAACAAACAAAATTGAGATTTCTTAGCTTGAAATCTCAATCAAAGCTAGAAAATGTGAGTTTTGATACTCACCTTGCTGATTTGAATGCAAATACCCAAATTTAGATGCAAGACAAAAGCTTGGCTTGAGATTACAAGACTTGAGAGCCTGTAGAAAGCAATTACAGACATACAAAACAAATACATTAGAAAAATTCTTACCGTAAAAGATTTTTGTGATGAAATTATATGATTTGAAGTTGTATACCTTTGATTTGTCTTTATCTTGCATAAAGATTTGAATTTGGTTGAATTTGCTGAAGAAATTAGCTTGGTTTTGAAAAATTAGGAATATGGTTTACTGACTATGCTTTTAGGCTGTAGGAGGAAGAAAATAATAAGAAATGAACGTAAAGCCACTTCCTTTTCCCTCTTTTCTTAACCAGGCTAAGCTGAATGGGCTAACGGGTTTGAGAAGAAAAATTAAAATGACTTAAGGTTTATTAACAACACTTAATAATTTTAATGTGTACATGTCACATATACACATGATAAAAATTCATTTTCTTCATATTTACACACAAGGAAAATATAAAAACTTGTATGCATGCCAAATAAAACATTTTCTATCATATAAAAAGATTAATTTATATTTTTAAAACTTTTTTATTATTGAAATCCTTATTATAACAAAAATACAATATTTACTGAAATAAATGAATAAAACATTGTTTTTAACTTCTAAAATTCCACAAAATTTACTTTCTTACCTAGAAAAATTAGTCAGCCCATTTCAAAACATTGTTTACAGCCAAAACGTATTTTTATCCCAATTTCCACCTTTTATTTCAATAAACCACCTTAAAAATTTACATATTATAATTGATTTTTACCCCAATTTACATATTAGGTAAAAGTTGTTATTTATTCAAAATTGATTTTTTTTTTCTATTCAAAATAAACAATTTTAACAAATTCTCTAACTCCAATTTATTTTTTTCTCTATTATTAAATTATACTACCATTGTAATTTAGTTTTTATAGGTAATCACCAAAACCAGAGTTGCTACATATAGTTGAGAGATATGATCGATCCAAAGTTGAGTTTGCGGGTAGGGCTAAAGGCTTCGTATCGATGCCTGTGTATTGATGGATTTCATATCGATGACGTGGCGCGAGAGTTCTCTTAAGATCCATGTTGCACGCCTAAAGACTGTTTCCTTTGTCTCGACTGCTTCCTTCATATCCATCCGAGGTTATACTCTACGTATTGATCCCTGCCTCCTTCTTTCATATCATGCTTTTTATGTGGTTTCGTATCGATGCCAAAGTCCTCTCTTCGTATCGATACCCGGTTCTTTTCTCGTATCGGTCAAGTGGGTGATCGATACGAAGCAGGCCGCTATTGCTTGATGGATACGAAATGGATGGATATGAGGTAGATGGATACAAAGTCGATGGATACGAAATGAACACGTTTCACATGGATCTCGATCGATGCACAACTTGAACATATGAACTCCGATTGACCTGAAATTTGAAACGTTGCCTTTCATAGCTTTGCTTGTCATACCATGCTAATTGTAGCTCGATCAGAACTCGAACTAAGTTCGCTTGTATCCATCGTAGACCCGTAGATAACTAATCTTCGGGGTGGATTGTCTTCAGCTCTACTTAAGTACTTGGTGTCATGGACCTGCCAAAAGCCAGGATAACATTTGTCCCCCAAAGTACGTCATGTGTGAACATGACGTGCTTTGAAAAGCTAAGATCTTTATTCTGAAAAGGTTCTATCTGATTCGCTGAACAGTCGTTGTCTTCTCATCAAGAGCCGTAACCTTCGATTAATTTCCAGTAGTATAAATGTTGAGTTTTAGACTGCCAATAATTATGCAGTTTTTTTATTGTAACTGAAGGTCGGGTGCTAGGAATTTGTTGTTTATCATTATGGATGTCACCAGGCAATCATACAATTCCTGTTAACTTTGAAAATTAAATGTTAATTTAGCATACATGCACGTATGTTAACCTGACCTCCGTTCATGTTTGCACGTTCACATGTCTGTTAAGTTCTCTCTTTATTTTTGTTTGGATTGAGTTTCGTACGGATCCTCTTCTGGATCAATGTGAAATTTGAGTTGTAACAACGATTGATGACTGTTTTAACTTATTCCTTCGTATTGATCCTATCGTGGATCGATTTGGGATGTATGAAGACAAGTTTCGTATTGATGGTTATCGATATGAGATGGATATGACTTTGGAGTGCTTTGTATTTATTGATACAATGGATTGGTTCTTAAATCGATGGATACGAACGTGATGTTTCGTAACGATGGAGTTGAACGGTCTATACATAACCAGACATAACCGTACATGATTATTATGTTATATTTCATAAATAATAGATTTTGAAAAATAACATGTAAACAAATATGTACAATCTTCATGTACTAATAGCATGTGCATCCATTGTTTATTCTAGAAAGAAACAAACTAGTTTGTGAAATAATTTAAAAGCATATTTTTTTTAAAAAAAAAAAATATATAGTTTACAGTTTATGTGTAAATTATTTATAGGATGGTTATGCATCATAAAAGTTTGAGGTAACTGTTGGACATGTTTATAACCACCAAAAAACAATTACAGTTACGGTTGATACGAACGGTTATCGATAAGGCTAAAAGTAACAGTAGTAGCGCAAAGCAGCCAGGATAGTGAAATACCATTCAGAATTAATCATAAGCCTCGGCATATTTAAAGGAAAACAACTTTATTACTCAATCCAGCAACCAATACAGTGGAACGATATATAAACGTACGTCCGATCCTTATTTATTCCAGCTGCTTGAACATAATAGCATGTAAATAGATACAAATATAATACTAGTTTAATTAGCCTAGGGACAGAAGACAACGTCATAGTTAGTGCCAGCGGGACATGCGTTGGTTTTCTGATCCTGGAGGTAACAATAAGCGTCAGGACAAAAGCCGTGAAAATATCCAGAACTCGAGTCGGTATGGGGATTATTGCATCCACCGGCCGTCCTCAGATTACCAGGGCACTGTCCATTAACATCCCCGGAACACCGTATATCTTTACAGTTACCATTGTTATTAGGTCTAAACTCCATGGGCACGTTGAACCCTTCCAAAAGGGAGATGTCATAATAGTCCTGGTCGGTCAGGGCGTACTCGGCCAAAGTGCTCGGCTGCTGTCCGTACCCCGTGCAGGAAAGCTGACCGCCGCAGTCGCCGGTCTGGCATCCACCGTGCCCGGACGAGTCAAAGTTGCAGCCGGTTCGGGCCCAGATGCGAGCCAAAGTGGTGCCTCGGTTGGCGGTTACCACCCATGAGTCGCCTGAGTTGAGCTGCTTGCCGCCCCCTACAGGGACGGATGCTGCCCAGACTGTGTAGGGACATCTGTTGATGACATTGAATTGGGTGGCCGTGGATAGGGAGAGGAGGAGGGGGAGGGTGAGGAGTAGCAATGCGTTGCTCATTTCTGAAGTCATAGTTCGGGGTTTGAGTAGTTTCTAGGTGTTGATTACGAGGTGCATTTATATGACTTGGCATTTGCGGTTTTCTCCGTTGCATCTGTGCCATGCGAATTTTCCTTGTGACATGTGATGTGTTCGAATTTTCCAAGTCAGTCAAGCGTGATGTCATTCAACATGACGTTATTGAACTTGCCTTCTCCTTGTTGTGCCAAGTAACTACGTATTTGGACCGTATTGCTTTTTTAATCCACAAAAAAGTTAGACAACCTTCTCGAAATACAGTGCCTTCTTTGATACATGGATTTGCAACATTTCCATATCATCCTAATAGTATTCCTCACAAAAGCTCTTCTCACTTTCACATTTTCTGCCCTTATCAATTAACTACTATGGATTAACAAATTAAGCACCCAAAAAGCAATAAAATAAACATATTAAATGATTTCAAACCAAATTAAAATGACATGCTCTTTGCAAACATTTAAATGACAAAAAGTAGGTTGTTTTACTGCATAAAAGTCTTTGTCCAGTTAGTGATTTATCGATACTAGCAATTGGATCTACAAATAAATTGCTCTATTTAGTTTGAATATTTAATATTCTGTTTCATGATTCGACATCTTTGTCTCTCTGGCATCGTCGTAAAAAGCATTCATGAATGTGTTAAATCTCATGGCTGGGGTGGATAACTAAAGATAAAGTGAAGGTGGGGTATGCGTGTTGTATATAAGTGTAGCGTCAATCAAAATAAAATGAAAAAATAACTCAAATAATACAACTAGAAGTTTGAGCCTCTAAAATATTACAAAGAACCCACCATCACAACCACATAATCAACAATAATTTCGCTAATTTATTTCATTAAAATATTATTTAAACAAGACCTGGGTTGCTCTAGGCTATCCATTAGAATTGATAGGCTATCCATTAGAACTGAGAACCGCGACCTAAACTGAACCGATTCGTGAAGACCTGCATCCAATCCGAACCGAACCGATGAATCTCGGATCGGGTCTGACTAATGAAAAATATCATAAGACCCGATAAAACACGACAAAACCAGAAAGATCCGACAAAAAACATTGAAATATATGCATTATTTGTATTGTTAGTCATTCAGACCTGTACTAACCCGATCTGATGCAATCCAACTCGAATCTCGGATTAGGTCTAGATTTAAAACTGTACTGATTGGACTCAATAAAATCTGACCCGTTTAGACACAAGATCAGCCGGAACAGATCCGACCCGTCGGATCGAGTCTACTTGCCACCCTTGGGTTGCCATATGAATCGGTTTACTTACCTTACCCATTTAAACAATATATTGCAGAAAGAAAGAGTTTTACATACATCCTTATAATTATAAAACCTAAATTTTAGTTGTCTTCTAATTTACTTTTATAAAATGCATCCATATATTTAGAAAAAATACGTAATTCAAAAGGATATTTGGATAATTCTATCAATCTTTGTATGTGCTCATGTTATCATTTTATAAAACTTATAATCGCATGTAATACACGTTTAGACAATCCCTCTTAATTTAAAAATTAATGATGTAAAACAAATAAGTTTAAAAAAAAAAAAAAAGACATGTCTCTAATTTCCACTTGGAGAAAAGCCTATGAAATACCAAAAGAATCAAAGAAGAAATATCCATCCAATTAAACAACAAAGAAAATAATTACCAATTTCAATATTGTTGTAAAGAAGTGCGCATTCTCAAAATGAAATAGTCGGATATCATCGAATTTGTGTTGATCTCTTTAACTCTAAATTTCGAATTAAATTTAAGGCATCGAGAGGTGAAATGATAAAAACGAGAAACGAAAAAAGTTTAGAAGGGAGAAGAGAGACATTTAGAAGAAAAGGAGATATTAAATTTGAAGCATAATATTTGATCCATGTGTCTATATGTATATGTATGTATGTATGTGTTATATAGATATGTGATTGTATGATGTAATTTAATCATGCATATGGGAAAACTGTTCAAAAGAAAAAAGAAACATGGATCAAAATGGAAAATTTGAAATATATGCCATGAAACCGAAATTGTACAAATCACCGGAACTGGAATTAGAAACTAGAATCTTAAACATTGGTTCGGAGGTTTCGAGACAGTGAAGTTATAAACGAAAGAGTTAGAAGACAGATCACGATTATAAACAAAAGAATTCAAAGCTCACTGCTATTGCTAAAATGGACGGTAGCATATTTCTGGTAGATGTCACATGTACGCACCACATGAAAAGTCTTTGAAGTTCGGCCTCAGCATCACGCAACAAGTGAACAGTAAATTGGTTTTAGACTTAATAATAATTCACACACGTGCTTTAATTAAGAGGGCTATGATAATATCCACGCAACAAGTTGAGTATAAGTCTCAATTCTCAAAAGGATCATAATTTATTTGTTCGCATGCCTTTCAATCAGCACAGAGAATTGAACGGCAAAATCACAATAAATAAGTTTATCACTTTTGTTAACATAATTTTAGTCTATATAGTGAATGTCTTTTTTTTCAAAGGATTTATGGATCGATTAATGAACATTAAATAATTAAATTTATTGTAATTAAATTTATTTAAATAAATTGAATTAAGATCGACATAACTAATTAAACAAAAGAAGCTGAATGTAAAGAAGTTGAAGAAAATTGAGAAGATCATTTTACATATTTGTAATTGAAAAAAGCATCTTATAGTTAGCTTATCCACATATGAACTTTTATTCGTTGTTTAATATGACGACCATCCTTTCAGATACTTGGATAACGACACATGAATAACATGAATGTGTTAAGTGTCATTTTCGAGGGTCAGAAAGGTGGGTCGTCACATTTAGTTTTCATTTTAATTTTATTCTTATAGTTAACCATAGATTTAATGTTGTTGTAGAAGAATCATGCTTACAACTCTGATAATTGCAAAATACTGTTACGTAGTATTTGGTCGAGTTGTGAGTTTGGATATGGTTTGATAACATGTTGTACGCGAGAATGTTTATATAATCCAATATTTACCGTTGTAACATGTGCGTTCACATCATAATGTTGTAATTATAAATTTATCCTTTAAGGTTTTTAAAATGAAATTATGTTATATAATGTATGACAATTTTTTTGAGATGAATGAATCAAAAAGAAAAAGAATTATCATTATTTATGTATACATTTTCTATTATGTGATTTAAATATCTTTATATAAGCAATTTTATCCTTTTTCTCATATATATGAATGTTATATATATTTAAATTCTAGTGTTTGTAGTATTTATAAGATATAAGATGGGTTAATAAATATTAGTTAATTATATTTATTTAAATAGCTTAAATTTAAGATTACACAATTAGTTAAATATTTGGACTTGAATGTACAATATTAGGAGATAATCGAGACGAGTTTCTAAGTCATTGTAATTTTTTTTTAGATATTTGAAGTTAACAGAATTTTACAGTGCAATGTATGATAAATTCATTCAGTAAATAAATTATAAATGAATTTGTTATTGTCATTAGTGTGTATAATTTATGTTATGTTATGTTACACACACACACACACACATCTGTTTGCACCAAAAGTTGGCACAAATACCCAATAGATGTATTGAAGAGAGATAAATGAAGAATACACAAATGAAAACAGAGAAAATTAGTAATGAAACAGTAGAAAATCAAAACAATAATACAGACACAATGATTTATAGTGGTTCGGCATTGTTTATCCACGTCCACTTTGAACAGATTGCTTTATTAATCACTTTGTAAATCGAGTATAATAGGGATTAGACGAAAATCCCTAGTTACAATAGAGTACAAAGCAACTAGCAACGTAAAGGTGCCAAAAATGAACAACCAAGTCTATATGTATAGACGAAGATAATGAAATATCTCCCTGAAAACTCGACAGAATGACCTCCAAAACCATATGGACCTATGAGAGGGACCACATGGCCCAAATCCGAATGAATAGGGATCGACGTCGATCCCTATTTTGAAGGAATTCGTGGTGCGATCCCTATGGTAGCTTCCCCATATTATAATATACTTTACCTCCAAGTTTCATTCCAATTAGATTAGTAAAACTCGAGATGTTGCTCAATCTTTGCTTCAATGTGAGTTGTTTCTTGGTTTTAGCCGATCCTTAGGGAAGAGGGCCAATCCCACTTGCTTCATCTTTTTGAGGTCCGATCCCTAGGGTAAGCTTTCTTGGGTCCCCACATCTTGCTTATAAAATTTCATATGCATTGGACATATGGATTTTGAGATATTGATTGTTTTCCAATGACTTGCACTTGCTTAGCTGAAATATGATGATCCCTATGTTGAAGAAGGATTATAGTCGATCCCTCCTCTATGTTGAACTATATTCCATACTTCAAACATTCTACATTGCATTCTTTCAATTCCGTTCGATCATGGCTTCATATTATCATCTGTACTTGATACTTAGACCCTCGCAATCCTTTCTTTGGACTAACTGCTTGATGACAGTCGAATCTAACTTGTCCAATCAGTTCAATATTACCAAATCAAAATGTCGGATAACACTTGCCCACCAACGTACGTCTTGTGCTGCATAAAACATGCCTTGAATCGAAGCAAGTTTGAATCTTCGGAAATAAATCCATCGATTTTTCTGAACAATCTCCATCCTTTCGTTGAATTATTTTCCCAAAGTGTTGTATTCCTCTTTGTTCGCCATGATGCTTGGTTGATTTCCAATAGATAAATTTAGGATTATATTCCGTTAGATGATATCTATGTCCAATTCAACGAGATTAGTAAGCTTTGGCTATATGTACCGTCTTGACCTTGAAAACTTCAGCTTTGAATTCAATTTCTATTGATTTCAAAGATTAAACCTTTAAGCTATACACGTGCATGTTTTTGTACATATTCTTTTCGTCTGCTCCCGGACGCGTCTGTACGCTCATGGATTATTGCCAATTTTCGTTGAGCTATATGCAATTCCATTACATGTTATAATTCTTATTTACATGCTTGCATGCACATAGGGTTTGCAATTGATCTCCCTTTTTTTATATGTTCATAAGGATCGGCATTCCTCTGGCCGATCCCTCATCTCCTTCTTTCTCTCTTCTTTTATTTCTTTCTTTCTTTCTTTCTTTTATGTATATGGATCGGCATTCTTTTAGCTGATCCCTCCCTCTTTCCTCTTTTCTCTTTTTATATATATTATAGGGATCGGAATTCGGTTCCCTTGGATAGGGGTCGTGCTCGATCCCTATTATTAGAAGGGCTTATCCAGTCGTTCATTTTGTAAATAGGAAAGTGGGCTGAACCCTTGGATTATATATAAACTAACATTCAAATTCCCCTTCTTACTTTATTTCATTCCTTTGATTCCTATATTCTCTTCAAATTCAGTTTCGAACCATCCCTTTCCAATCTCGAAACACGATCCCTCCCTCTCAAATCATGTACCGCTTTCTTCCTTAGATTCGTCGCTTCTATCTTGCTTCAGACAGCCGCTCCATCCTTAACTCAAATTAAAATCCATTATTTTCTCTTGAGCAACTTGTATTTTAAATATTCAGATAAATTGCTTGTTTTTTCTTTGGTTCATGAAGAGATAATGGGTTTTGTTCGTGTTAATCATGGTTTAAGGAAGAGATGAGTTGGATGATGATGATGTAGAGTTTGGCGAAGTAGTAAAGGAGGAGGAAGAAAAGAGGGATCGGTCGTGGTGAAGTACAGTGGAGAGGGATCAGCGATGTTGTTGTTATGTTGGTGAAGGAGAGGGTTCAGTATTGAATATTTGAGGGAAGTATGAGAATACTGAACAAAAGGGATCAACATTGAAACATAAAGAGGAAAGGTTCGGTTGCGTTGTTGAGTGGAGAGACCGGTCAATTATGGAGCATGGAGGGGTCGGCTATTTGCTTTGTGAGAGGGATCAATTGTGGATTTAGGAGAATGTGAAAGCGGTTGAGTGGAGGGATCGGCAGTGGTGTGTTTGCGGATGGAGGGATGGGTCATAGGCTTATCGAGAGGAGTTAGTTATTATAAGGGAAAGGGATTAGCATAAATAGGGATTGGTTATTTTTTTAAATAAAGGAATTGACTATGGGAACTTAGCCGATTCTAAAGCTTTGAATTGAACTGGAAAAAAAATCCATATTCACTCTTATGAACAATTAGAACCAATCATATCCTAACGAACTTGAATATATGACAATAATGAACAACATGACTTGCATATCCAATATCGAATTCGATATCAAATGACCAAACTCCTGGGATTTAGATTATGAACTAAAACTTAGCACATAGACTTTAATAATGGACTTCACACTTGGACATGACGATGGTCGATCCTAAAGTTTACACAACCGATCAATCTGAATTCCAGTTGAGATGGTCAATGATGACGATCCCTCTGGTCGGAATCCAAAAATCTCATCATTTACTTTTGCTTTTAATTTTGAACTCTCTATCTTTGCACTGCACAACAACTGCACCACACTAGCTTACACTTAGCACTGGTGGACATGTAAATTTTCTTATCTCGATTATCTACTGAGTTTAGTTGATATGGGCTATATACGTTCGGAGCGTTTAGCTGCAATGCCTTTTAGACAACCTTCACAACTTAGCAATCTCAGAGCCAAGTCGAGTTCTACAACCATTTTCGGTAGACTTTTTCTTGATCGTCAATTTGAGAAACCAGAGGTTTAAGGCTCGTTCACGGACCTTTTTTCTAATGTTTCCGTCCTTCCGACAAAAGATATAAGTCATGCCCCAACATCGTAGAAGGTTCTATATTTTTAGATAACCTGATGGATTCTTAAGCCTCTAGAATTGGCGAGGCCGCTATTCACAGACTATGCTCTAAACATGAGATTCCATTTGGAGAAGTTCTAGTCCCTTTAGAGAATGATAGGACTCATTTACCCTAAGTGGGATATACAACATGCAATAAATTCATGTGTCAGGCTGGATGCGTGCTGCCTTTCAATTCTTTCATCCGAGATATACTATATTATTTAGGAATAGCTCCTGCCCAGTTGCATCCAAATAGCGATACTTTTCTCCACGACACCTTCTTACTAATTATGGATGTTCTGTTCCACCCATCATCTCCAGAGGACATTAGGTTCATTTACAATTTCAAACGAAGAATAAGGAGCCTCTCTTACACTTTTCTCGAGCCTTCAACCAACTGTCAAGTTCTACCTGATGCTTGAATAAGCTTAGCTTCTTCAAACATGAATTATTTTTTCGTTTGTTGTCCGCCTGACTTTGCGACACGATTGTTGGAAGGACGTAAGTGTCATCTTCACTTTATTCCCAAGTTTTCTAGTCCAAGTCATATCCTGAACTAACTAATACTTTGAAGAAAAAATTAGGTGTCCATCTACGTCCAAAATGCAATAGTTTCTCAAGCATGGTTTCTGCAATTCGTGCCACTCCAGTTGATGATAGGAACATCAGATCCCTTGCAACCGATGAATAGTTATCTCTATTTAGGCTGCTGGAAGAAGGTCGTAGCATCGGGCTTCTAGGAAGCGCTGCACCACCAAGAAATGTGGCAAAACAAGAAGGCGAAGCTCATAGCCCTGTCGTGCCCCCAGTTGAGGGGACTCGGGATGACGCAAAGAGGGCTAAATTAAAGGTGTCGAAGCCAACAATCCTGACAATGTTGATGCAGACCCTAGAAATGCACCTATGGTAGATCTGTCACACGGTGCACAATCTCACATGCCAAAAAGGAGAGGACAAAAGCTCGCATATAAACTCCGTATGAGCAAAACAACTAAAAAGCCAGATTTTATCATCACCTCAGTTGATGAAGAGTCTTCTTCTCAACACTTAGAATGTTCGATGGAAGGATTCTTGAATCTTCCGATCCCTAATGATATCATGACTTATGACTTTACCAACATCAATATTGTGGGGCTCAATACTCCTACCGGTAGTGACGACGACATTCCTCCCACCAGCAAAGGGGAGGAATCTCCTACGAGTAAGGTTGCAACAACTGGTCAGTTGGGGGACACTAAGACACTTACAATCACATGCAATTCACTACGCGATTTTCATCTATCTTTTATTCGATGGTCACTCATATACGCTTGTTTGGTTTGTAGGTGCTATATCTCAATCCTATACCTTCGATCGCTCGATGAGCTCGTCAACACAGTATGGATCCAGTCGCGGTCCAGAATTGGGTAGGCGTAGAGAGAGAGGGATGACGGCCGGGAAAGAAGTCATCGCTCGAGAAAGTCTTCATCTTCCAAACATAAGTCCCAATCTCAATCGCCTCAGTAGGAAGTTCAAGCCAATCTTTCTATGCACAGTGACAATTAGACTACTTTCCATGCTCCTCAAATTGTTGTATCGCCCGAGCAACATTCTGGCTCATCTAGTTCCAAACAGTCCCAGGTCGAGAAAACGTCCACTTTAAAGTGTGTATGGATCGTGTATTTATATCTAATATGCAAGTGTAATAAATACTAACTTATAACTACCAGAGTAAAGTAAATAAAAGTAAAGAAATAACCGCACTAGAGTTTTTATACTAGTCCAGATCTTCCGTCCTACGTCCATTCCCGAAGCTCCTCTTCGACCTTAAACTAGCAAACAACCCTCGCTTTGCTTGTTAGAATAGGCTTGATACAAAAAGTCTTTTCTTAACAAGTATGTGTACTTAGTAACACCGATTTTGACTACATAGTACAAATCTTCCTATAATCTCCATTGAGTAATATGTGTATGTGAAGTTTTGTTTTTAGGAAGCGATTAGAATGATGTACTGCTTACTTTTACAAATCAAAGTATGCAAAGAGTAAGAGAAACGATTCATAAAATTCCAGTAAGTTGTTTCTTAAAATCTTTACATACGTGTAAGTGTTCAAGAGTTTCCATGAGAAGTGGAACCTTTTAGTATCTTCCACATCAGTCCAAGGTTTTAAATATCAGATTTCGGCCACGTTTCGTCCCGGAATTTTTACACAAGTTATCTCGTATTGGGAGAGATCTCGGACGAGATAAGTATGCATCGGGTGTACATATCGGATTGACATCTTGGGTCTTATAATGCATCTCGGGAATATCTCGGATGTACTTATGTGTTTAAAATTGATGTGTCAAAATTTATTTAATGATTATAACTTTTTTAGTAAAAATAAAAATGGTAACATACTTGATTTACATGGAAAAGGAAATATTTTTAGAAGAGTAGCAGCTTGATTAGCTTAATTGATTCGGTAATGATTGAATAATATTCTTTTATTTGAACATAATAAAGAAGCGAACCTTTCGTTATGACTCATTAAGATAAAATGTAAAGAATATGTTCAAGAAGTTGGTAAACTATAGTTGGATTGAGTAGTTTCTTTTGAATCGATATGAAAATAAATATTATTATGGAAAATAGGAAAAATGTATAACTTCAGGTGAGATCTCGAATTGAGATTTTGATCCATATATCGGGTGAGATTTGAATATCTTGGACGAGATGAGTGTCGAAGGAGATATGGAGGAGATTTGATGTCTCGTCTCGTTTAAGTGTGAAAATGAGATCTCGAGCAAGGTCTCGGGCGAGATATAGGAGATTTAAAACCATGCCAGTCTAAGGGTTTTATCTAGTTACCTAGGCCAGACGCCTGTCTATAAAATTCAAATGTCTGTCTCAGTATATATATTTTAATCCGAGGGCATAGCCATACGTATGACTTATATAGACAGTCGTTTGATGTCTGTGTATTTATAATATCAATTTCTTTTGAAATAATGAAAACCTTGTAAAAAAAATTATGTGAAATTTTGTGTAAAAACTACTAAAGGAGATTTTACAAACCATCTATTATGATTGTAACAAATTTTAATAGTTTCTCTAATACCAATGATTTTTCTTCTTCTATTGTTCGTCTTCAGGTCATGATATTGTGAATTCTCGGAGCATTTACCTGCAAATAGGTGTAATATATTATATGTGTATGGTTGTATAGTTGTTGTCATCGAAACCATAAAATAGAGGTTCTAATATTCTCCTACTTTTGAATGATGACAACTATACAATCACTTATTGAATAAGCATATAATTCCCCGTGAATGAGATTCCTCCCCCTATATACACGTAATATGATATCTCTCCCCCTTTGGCATTATAAAAGAAAGATACGTAAGAAATATTTTTTTGCAAGAAACACAAGGTTTTACAGAGTCATGGATAATATCAAACATAGTTATACAAACAAAAATTGTTCTCAAGAAGTTTTATACACTTTCATGAATGAAAAGATAAGATAAATTGCCGATATTGGAAATATCCCCAGAGATTAGAGGGATCTTCATCATATTCACTACTTTGCCACTGCGATTGATAATGGTATTCCTCACCTTCTCGAATAGAGAGACCTTGAAATGATGTCTAATGACTATAGTGCAGAGGGTTTTGTGTAGGCCAAGATATATCTTCACTTTCCTCAATATCAACGATTATTGGTGTCTTATCAGGACCAGATTGTGGTGCTGATTCACGCGCCTGAAGAAGGTCCCGACTGAAACAATTGTAGGATCGATTTCACCCTAGAGGAGGGGGTGAATAGGGTGATTCTATTCATTTTAAAAATTAAATGCGGAAATATATATAATAATTTGAACACAGATAATAGCAGAATAATAGCAGCACAGATAAAGCAGAATATCAAAACAGAAATAGAACAACACAGATTTACCCAACTTAGGCACAAACCTACCTACGTGCTGTTCCCAAGGTTTCTACTGGAAATTAAGTAGTCAGACGCTTACACACGTAAACTCGCAACATCCGCTATTGGCTAGCCTAACTGTACGCTCAAAACTTTTCCACAACTCAACCACTGAGTAGCGAATTCTCGAACTACACCACCGTAGTTCGTCCCCTAGTCACACGACTAGAATTTACAAACGTTTACAAAATAAAAACAATTTTAAAACAAGAAACCCTATTTTAAAATTAAAAAAGCCCAATAATAATTATCAAGATACCGGCCCAAAAGAAATATGATATCTTCCTTTTCTTTTTATATTATTCGGCCGATATACTTTCTTTGTCAAAATGGCTGCTTCCTTTTTCGTTCGTTCCTCTTTAAGAAAATTGGGGCTTTGGAAATTGAGGCGACGCTTGATATTATTAAGTTGCAGTGATGATTACCCTTTGATCTGGCTTGTCATTCGATCCCTTTGCTGATTGTTACTTGTGGCTCCTCCAATTTGTCGAGTGTGTATACTTGGTTCAAAAACTGGTACGTGATATTCCTTTTTTGATTTCAATTGCGCTCGACTTTGATTCGAGTTGTTTATTTTGAATTTAGATTGAAACTTGGCTCTATGATTTTTATTGAACTAGAATGAATTTCATGCCGATGATGTTAACAGGTTAAATAGGGTTCGATTCCCTTTAGATTCGTTCGAATATATTATTTAAATTCGTTTGATAATTTTAGTTTAGCCGTTCGATTTTGTTTGACTATTGGTGATGTTTTCTAACCTTTTCAATTCATATAATTTCCTGTTATGCTTGATTAGTCACCACGGCTTCATGAATTAGAACTTGCTCCATTCTTTTTACTCCTTTGATTTTGGCCTTTTGAATTTTGATTGTATTTTGATTTCGGCACTGACTTGTTCAATTGGATTTGACCGTGGTTTGAAACTTGTAAAACCTACTATGTGAATTTCTTTTCTCCTGTGACTTTGTTCGAACTCTATCTTGATTTTTCCTAACTGCAAATTGACCCATGGCTTCATAGTTTTTACTGTATATTTGTATGTCACTCTGTTTCACTTGAGTCTTGTTGCACCCTTTGTTGTCACCGCATACATGACTGGTTTGATTTGAGTTAATTGTCTCCCTACATATATACATGTATACATGTGTGTTTGCACATGTATATATGTATGCTTGTTTGTTGCACTATGTAATTTACTTGATGATATAGCCTTGCTTGCATATAGTCTGGTTGCCTCAGGTACATATGTATATATGATGTTGTGTTCATTTGTTTAGGGTTTTTGTTTCATTGGTGGTAGCTTTGCATTCATGTTATGTTGACTGTTGCTTTTTGAATGTTGGTCATTTCCATTTGTATACATACATATATTTATGTATGTATATATGTGTAATGGCTCTGCTATCATTTTTGGTTGTTCATGTATATACGTGGTGTACTTGAGTTGTATTCATGTGAGTCTGGTTGTATTCTATGATTTACCACTGCATATTTCTGTGATGATTGTTTTCACTTATTGTGTATGAATTCGCTATGTCATCATATATGTACATACATACAATTGTATGTGTTTATATATGTGTTATTGATCTGCTGTTGCTCTGGTTGTGATTTCCTTGAGTCTAATCTTCGAGCCATTTCATGTTGTAATTGGACTTGCCTTTGAGCTTATGTGGTTGTATGAGTAGTAGTCTTGTTGCCCTTTTAGCTGATGTTGATTTTATTACTGTTGCAATTATTCTTCACTTTGATATTTGCAGTCTAGTTTTGTAATCAATTGTCTAGGCACAACTGTGTTCATACTAGATTTTTGAACTTCTCTGCACTCTGGTCTTTATATGGCTTTGAGTCTGTTGCCTATGGTCATTGTTAGACTTCATGTAGTCTGGTGGCTTCCCTTTCAAATTGAAACTGCTTCCATTTGTGTATTGTCCATCACTTTTGCGCTATGTGTGGTTCAAATGTGTTTATTAGTCTAGAGTAGTTCTAAACTATATATATATATATATGTATGTATGTATGTATGTATGTGCACCACTGTTATCTTGATATTGCTTTGTTTGCATTGAGTTATGTGCACCGACTTGAGTTTTTATAGAGATCGATTCCCTGTTTACTGGTCTTATTTCAGTGCTTTCCTTGTGCATTTCACTTTTCATTTTGTTTTCACTCGAACTTCATCTTTATTTTTGGAATTGCACCTGAGTTGAATCCAGCTTATAGCTCGGTTTTGGCCTTGTGATCATGTCGTGACTTTATCTGTATTGCACTGGGTTGAATCTAGCTTTTGATTTGGTTTGACCTTGTGCTCACTTGTCCCTGTAGTTTTATCAAATGTATATCGGTATGCACGACCTTGTGGCATGTACAGTGATACATTGTGCATGTCACAGAAATTGTTCGTGTGTGATGAATTCAAAATAAATATGGTGACGAACAATCCAAATAACCGAGGCATATAATATTTTCAAAAACACGTTTTATTTTACACTGCAAAAATATTTTATTTTCAATTTTACCGCGTCAATGTTTATTTTACAGATCGCTCAGATGCTGGATTCAATCTGGAATTGACTCGAAGATAAATACGAGCAAACGAGTGATATGTAGTGAGATGAACATTTTAAATTGAAAATTATGATATAATCGAATTAGTATTTTAATTGAAATTGTGTATATATAGTAAGAGCTCAAATTTGTACTATTCAAAATTATAATAAAATATTTGTTTGAATAAAATATTTGTTTGAATTTAATTTCTATGTTATTTATTTTATTCAATAAATATTTGTTTAATTATATGAAAAATAAAATAGTACATTAACAAATACATTTAAATGAATATATATCTATATATATGTTTATTATCATCAAACAAAAATCATATACTAGCACATTCAACAATCACCCCCTTTTGATAATAAAAACATATATTTAAGATTTTGAATTTATTAAATGTATTTGATCATTCAATTTGCTCCCACTATTTGAATGCTCTCTCTATAACAACGCTCCCCCTTTATATATGCATGGAAATAAAAAAATGCAAATGAACCTAGATGCAAATAGAAAATACAAAATAAAATATTTGACCTTTATTTGCCAAATCTTAACTTTTCTCTCTCCCTTTTGTTATCAACAAAAGAGTAATAGTGTTAGAAAAACGGAGATAAAGTGATATACATTAATACAACATTAATACCCAATCGAGTATAAATAATAAATTTCAATAAAAAATCAAACAAAAATCATAAATACTCTGTTAGGCGCATATTCCACTTTAGAATTATAGGGATGATGTAGAACCATATAGCTGTTTCTATTTGTGGTATATTTATATCAGGAATTTGAATATCTACTAACCATGCATAACCGTTAGGACTTTTAAATGAGATTAGTAGTATTCCAAATTTTTATAAAAACAATAAATTCATGTATCTTCTAACCATGCATAGTCGTGAGGACTTTTAAATGGGATTAGAATAAAGTTGTCTAATTAATAATCAATTTTCATATGTGTTCCATACATGCATAACCATGAGGACTATTAAATGAGCATGAAAGCACATAATTAAAAGTTTCGAGTAATTCACCCATGCATAACCGTGAGGATTTTTAAATGAGAGTGAATACTTTGGATGTTTTGTTTTTAGAAATAAAATGAAATGAAAACGAATAATTTCCTGTTTAAAATACCACATATTGACATATTATATTGGATTTTAATGAGTGATGGCCGTTAGAAATTATGATAGAAATAGAGATGGTCACGGAATTTTTATCAAACAAGAGTTATTATAAATCTTGTTTAAGTTTTTAAAGAAATTTACTAAATATATTGTCTCAAGTTATAATTATGATTAATATCAACACTCATCACCTTTTTCAATTACTATTTATCTTTCTGATAATCAGTAGGGAGTTAGATTAGTTAATGTGGTCATTTAAAATCAAATCCAAAAAATAATTATAAATCAAATTTTCTAAAATGAGTAATCTGAAACAAGGTCAACAGAAATTATTTTCTAGAAGGGGTTTTATGAAAGAAAATGATTGCTAATTGAAAATTATTTGAAAAGAAACATATGCGGATATTTTTTCAAAAATATGATGCAGGTAACGAATGTATCTATATAAAACACGTTCCACTAGTTATTTTTCTATTAACTAGATTACTAGTGTAATTTGCATCTGAATTTCTTGTTGACTCAAATTTATCATTAGATATCATAGACCAGATCACGAAGTTGCAACAAATTCCTTAAAATCCTTTTTACTGCTTTTAAATGAAAATATTTTAAATTTGAATTGAAACCGTGCAAACAAACAGTGAATCATATTGATAGATCCAGAATAAAAAAAAATATCCACATTATCATCATCAATCAGTAAAACACCATCATTATTCCAAACAATTTTGTGTGAAATAGTTCAAAGACTCTTGAGGTAGTTATAGTATTCTCGGCATAAATATAATTGGCCAACAATTTTGAATAAGGCGGAATCAAAATCAACATTCCTTTCTTTATCAGATAACTGCCTGAATAAATTCTGATTATGGTGTAGATTTTCACATTTAATAAATCATTCAAAATATATAGTTACCTATTTTACCTTTAAGATAATTTTTTATTGTTGCCCATTGTGATTTTGCTACCTTTATACTAGGCTAAAAAACTTTGATTTGTAGCCCATCGTGTGTCTGGAACAACCAGAATCTAGGTAAACACTGTTATGTTTCTTAGCCTGCCACCACACCTACACGAGAAAATATTTTTGTGACCTATTTGTTTTTATAGATCCATGGTTGTTAGTGGCATAAGATTTTGAAAACAATGTTTGAGTAGACCTAAGAGAATTTATATTTGTTCCTTTTGGCACCCAGATTTCTTTGACTTTAAGGGATTTTATATTCATGCCTTTTGGAACCCAAATTGGTACGGTTTTCACATTTTTGGTTCTATACCAACAATTGTTTTGATTGTGTCCATTTCTACAAATTGTGCACTCAAATTTGACTTGATTAATTTTGCTTCTAACAAGTTCAGATTGATTATATCAAAGTCCTTGTCTATCTGTGTTAACAGTTTGTTTCCCGAGTAGCATATTTAAAGATCTTTCTCCTTTCAATTTTTTTTCTAAAGTTGCAGAAAATTGTTGGACTTGTGTTTTGAGTGATTTATTTTCATTCAATGATTGAGTGCACTTTTTAATAGAATTTTCTCTCCTATTATTTCCACTTTCTTTCAAAATCAGAATTTCATTTTCGAGTGATTTTATTTTAAGTTCTGATTTTTTAATTTCTTCTTCAAGTGATGGACACTTATCACACTTGGAAATCTTGGTCTGATAGTTTTTAACCAGTTGATCAAGCTGTTTATTTAAATCTATCAGAGTATCTCTTTGTGATTCAATTTTAGTGTATTTCTCCCTAAGTATTTTGAAACAGCTATTTACTTTGTGAAAATATATAATTCTGAATGAGTATGTTTTGATACCTCGCTTGGCTCCTCACCATCACTATCAGTTACATTGCCTCGAAGACACAAATATGCTTTTTCACTCTCACTGCCAGTGCTTTTATCATCTTCATCATTTTCATCCCAAGTGGCTGGAAAACTTCTCCTTTTCAGTTTCTTTCCTTGGCTAAATCAATTCCGAGGACAATTTGGCTTGATATGACTGGGTTTGTTGCACTTGTGACAAATAATCTCATGTTCATCTGAGTAATCAAGTACTTTGACTATTCTTCTTTTCATTTGTTGATTTAGAGCTGGATTTTCGTATTTGCGGTTCCACTTTTAAATCCCTTTATTAGTAGCGCCAGCTCAGCTGCTCCACCATCATCACCATCACCATCATCATCATCACTTTCCGTTGTTCCTTTAAGAGCTATTGATTTCTTTCGAGTATCACCTTCTTCGTTTTCTTCCTTGAATTTCATTTCTAGCTCATAAGTGGTGAGATTTCCAATGAGTTCTTCAACTTTGATTTGCTTCAAATTGTTTGATTCTTGAATGGCGGTAACTTTTGCTTCAAAAATTCATGGAAGGACTCTAAGGATTTTTCGGGATATTTTCAACTCTGTGTATGATTTTTCGAGAGCTTTTGATTTGTAGACGAGATTAGAAAGTCATCCGTACAACTCTTTGACATTTTCATCCTTGGCCATTGTGAAGTTCTAGCATTCGCTACTAAGCATGGCAAGGCAGGATTCTTTGACTTGAGATGTTATTTCGTGGGTCACTTCAAGTGTGTATCATATTTCCTGCGCAGTTAGACAATGTGAGACACGATTCAATTCAATTTGATCCAATGAATAAATAATAGATTCATAGCTTTAGCATTAGCATTAGCATTCTGTAGTTTATTTCCAAGACCTGTCCATTGATCCATTGGTTTTTCTATTTCCTGATTATTTACTACTGTAGTTGGTGTCTTATATCCTGTCTCAACTATATTCCAAGCATCAATGGTTTTCAGAAAAAATTTCGTTCTATGTTTCGAGTAAGTATATTCACCATTGAACATGGTGGTCTAACTGTGGACTGACCCTCAGCAAAAGCATTATTAAAAGAAGCTATCAAAATTTTAAAACAGTAATCTATTTTTGAAAAAAATCAAAATTTTAAAACAAAATTGACTTTTGCTCCTAGCTCTGATACCACTTGTAGGATCGATTTCACTCTAGAGGGAGGTGAATAAGGTGCTACTAATAGTTATAAAAATTAAATGCAGAAATATATATAATAATCACAACACAGACAATCGTAGAATAATAGCAGCACATATAATAGTAGAATATCAAAAACAGAAATAGAACAACACAGATTTACGCAGCTTTGGCAAGAACCTGCCTACATGCTGCCCCCAAGGTTTCTACTAGAAATTAAGTAGTCAGACGCTTACACACATAAACTCGCGACACCCGCTATCGACTAACCTAACTCTACGTTCAAAACCCTGCCACAACTCAGCCATCGAGTTGCGAATTCTCGAACTACACCATCGTAGTTCGTCCCCTAGTCACACGACTAGAATTTACAAATGTTTACAAAATAAAAACAATTTTAAAACAAGAAACCCTATTTTAAAGTTAGAAAAGCCCAATAGTAATTATCAAGACGCCGGCCCAAAAGAAATATGATATATCCCTTTTCTTTTTATATTATTCAGACGATATCCTTTCTTTGTCAAAATGGCTGCTTCCTTCTTCGTTCATTCCTCTTTAAGAAAATTAGGGCTTTGGAAATTGAGATGCCACTTGATATTACTCAATTGCAATGATAATTATTCTTTGATCTGGCTTGTCAATTGATCCCTTTGCTGATTGTTTCTTGCTGCTGCTCCAATTTGTTGAGCGCGTATACTTGGTTCAAAATTGGTATGTGATATCCTTTTTGATTTCAATTGTGCTCAACTTTGAGGGTTGTTGATATTGAACTTAAATTGAAATTTGGCTCTATGATTTTTATTGAACTCGAATGATTTTCATGCCGATGATGTTAACAGGTTAAATAGGGTTCGATTTCCTTTACTTTCGTTCGAATACATCATTTGAATTCGTCTGATAATTTTAGTTTAGCCGTTTGGTTTTGCTTGACTGTTGGTGATGTTTTCTAACTTTTTCAATTCGTATAATTTCCTTTTATGCTTGCTTGGTCACCACGGCTTCATGAATTAGAACTTGCTCTGTTCTTTTTGCTCCTTTGATTTCAACCTTTTGAATTTTGATTGTATTTTGATTTCGGCACTGACTTGTTCAATTGGATTTGACTTTGGCTTGAAACTTGTAAAACCTGCTACGTGAATTTCTTTTCTCCTGTGACTTTGTTCGAACTCTACCTTGATTTTTGTAACTGCAAATATACTCACGGCTTCGTAGTTTTTACTGTATATTTATATGTCACCCTATTTCACTTGAGTCTTGTTGCACCCCTTATTGTCACTACATACATGACCGGTTTGCTTTGAGTTAATTGTCTCCATACATATATACATGTATACATGTGTGTTTGCATATGTATATATGTATGCTTGTCTGTTGCACCATGTAATTTACTTGAAGTTATAGCCTTGTTTGCATATAGTTTGGTTGCTGTGGGTTCATATGTAGATATGATGCTGTGTTCATTTGCTTGGGATTTTTTTTTTTCACTGGTGGTAGCTTTGCATTCATGTTATGTTGACTGTCGCTCTTTTGAATGCTGGCCATTTCCATTTGTACACATACATACATTTATGTATGTATATATGTGTAATGGCTCTACTTTCATTTTTGGTTGTCCATGTATATACATGATGTACTTGAGTTGTATTCGTGTGAGTCTGGTTGTATTCTCTGATTTACCACTGCATATTTCTATGATGATTTTTTTCACTTGTTGTGTATGAACTCGCTATGTCATCATATAGTACATACATACATATGTATATGTGTATGTATGTGTTGTTGATCTACTGTTGCCTCTGGTTGTGATTTTCTTGAGTCTGATCTTCGAGCCATTTCATATTGTAACAAGATTTGCCTTTGAGCTTATCTGGTTATGAGAGTAGTAATCTTGTTGTCCTTTTAGCTGATGTTGATTTTAGTTTTGTTGCATTCATTCTTCACTTTGACATTTGCAGTCTGGTTTTATAATCAGTTGTCTAGGCACAACTGTGTTCATACTTGATTTTTGAACTTCTCTGCACTTTGGTCTTCATATGGCTTTGAGTCTGTTGCCTTTGGTCATTGTTAGACTTCATGTAGTCTGGTGGCTTTGCTTTCATATTGAATTGTTTCCATTTGTGTATTGTTCATCACTTTTGCTCTGTGTCTGTTTCAAATGTGTTTGTTAGTCTGGAGCAGTTCTAAACTCTCTCTATATATATAATATATGTATGTATGTGCACCACTGTTATCTTGATTTTGCTTTGTTTGCATTGAGTTGATGTGCACTGACTTGAGTTTTTATATGGATTGATTCCCTGTTTACTGGTCTTGTTTCAGTGCTTTACTTGTGCATGTCACTTTTCATTTTGTTTTCACTTGAACTTCATCTTGATTTTGGGAATTGCACCTGAGTTGAATCCAGCTTATAGCTCAGGTTTAACCTTGTGCTCATGTCGTGACTTTATTTGTATTGCACTTGAGTTGAACCTAGCTTTTGATTTTGTTTGACCTTGTGCTCACCTGTCCCTGCAGTTTTATCAAGTGTATATCGGTGTGCACGACCTTATGGCATGTACAGTGATACACTGTGCATGTCCCAAGTTGTTCGTGTATGATGAATTATTTTACACTGCAAAAATTATTTCATTTTCAATTTTACTGCGTCGGTGTTTATTTTACAGATCGCTCAAATGCCGGATTTAATCTGAAAATAGTTGAAGATAAATACGAGTGAATGAGTGATATGTATTGAGATGAACATTATAAATTGAAAATTGTGACGTAACCGAATTTGTATTGTAATTGAAATTGTGTATATATATAATGTCACAACTCAAATTTATACTATTCAAAATTGTATTAAAATATTTGTTTGAATAAAATATTTATTTGAATTTAAATTCTGTTATTTATTTTTATTGGAAAATATTTATTTAATTATGTGAAAAATAAAATAGTACATTAATAAATACATTTAAATATATATATATATATATATATATATATGTTTATTTTCATCAAACAAAAATCATATACTAGCATATTGAACAACAACTGTGATGGTGGAGGTGGTGTCGAGGATGGAGAAGATGAAGAATGAGAAGAGGAACGACCCCTTACCTTCCTCATTACTTTCCATAAAGTGGAAGAGACCATTTCTAATGTTTTTTCTACTTTGGTCATTAGTAGAAAACGATCATTCTAGGCGAGAGATCTATTTATCTAATGCCTTTTGGTTCAGGGAGAGGAGATGTTGGTTTTGAAGTGCAACATCTCGATAGTTCTCCTCTGGCCCAACTGCAATTCTAGCTTCTTGAATTTCCGAGTCAGAGTAATAATCTATTCGTTCTAAAGGTCCTGCAGATGGGGAAGGTCGAGTTAGAGTTTTTGTTGTTGTTGTTGAAGCTGCTTTTGACACTGTGAGAAATGTGTTATTCATGGCGGAGTTTCAGGAGGATGCATCAAAGATAGAAATCGAATTCCACTATCTTTAACTGCAATTTCTTCATATTGCGAAAGATATGAAGGGATGCCAAATGATTGCAAAATTCTCATGATATATGGAGCATAAATGATGCTTCGACGTTGAGTAGTCCAAAAGCCTTTAATTTGCTCAAAAAGGTATCTTGCCTAGTTTACTTCAATATGAACAAATATAACATACAAAGACTTATGATCATCTTCATATACTTGTTCATGACTATCTAATCTAGAGATGAATGTGTTGATAAGCATACAATTAAGTAGTTGAGCTTTTGGACGAAAACTTAATTTTTTTAATTTGTGCATGTCATCTTCTTAAATAAGATGAGTGATAATATCTCGTGGTTCATGTCTTATATCGGGAAAATCTTGTAATCTAATTTGGCTCAATCTTAGTTTGCTCGGAAGATGGCTTAAGAGGAGACCAGTATGGACGAACAAGACTATGTTCAATGTTTGATGTCCATTCTCCCCATAGGTTCCAAGGGGTAACATTACCATCTTTGCTCGGTGTTTCAACGAAGCGGGGTGACTTCTTATGGAGATAGTTCTTTGTTGGAGAGTGCCTGCATGCTGTAAAGAGAAAAAATTTCAGAAAATGTAGATGCATGCTTTGTTCTTCTTGCTTGTAGTACATTTCCTTTTGTACTCCGATCATTTCTTTTTGGTAGTGACATAACTCATCTAGTTTATTATGGATGGATGGTGATTCTAAGTTGATATTCTTCTTATCCTTTTTGCCAAGAGGTGAATATCCCATGCGATACGGAGTTTGAGTAGCTGGTGAAATGGATTTTTTTGATTGTAGGGTGACTTATGAAGGGGAAGAATTGGTACTATTGGATGATGGAGAGCGGTATTGATGGCATATCCAATTCCAATGACAAATCCTTTTGAATTATCCCTGAAAGTTACAGTATCGCCTTATATGTATGTTATATTCGATAACATATGTACATTTCCAGTCATATATTTGGAGCATCCGCTATCAAGTACCCATTTTTCCTTGTTATTGGATTTTCTTTTGGGTACCTGCAAGATAAAAGCAATTTAATTGGTACCCACTTCCTTTGTTAGGGTCCTAGTTTAGAGAGTGAAGATAGCCATACCCAAAAGGGTTTGGGACCTTTAAAAGAGTAATTTTTATTATCAGTAACACTTTTCAAATAGTTATCTATGTGTTTTTGTCTAATTAATTTGTTACCAAATTTTAGAATCCATATTTTTATTATTTTAGAGTTAGAAGCCTTTTCTCTAGTATGTGGCTTCTTGAACCTTTTATACAGTGAGCTATAGTTTCTATGTTTTGAAGTTATCTTGAATCCTAATCCATTCTGATTTACAGATGGTTTAGAAATTTTGATCAAATTGGCCAAATTCTGCTTTCCTTTATTGAATTTTGAAACATTGTTTGTAATTTTATCTAACTCACTTTTAAGATAAGAAATTTTGGATTTTGATGCTTTTAGATTATCCTCTAGTGCAGTATTTTCTTTTTTAATATCATCATTTTCTAGTTTAACTTTTCCTACTTCACATAATAAAGAATCATTTTGAATAGGTAGATTTTTACATTTTTCTTTTGTAGTTTCTAATTCTTCTTCTAGAATGGTTACCTCATCTTTTAATAATCCTATCTCAGGTTCCATTCAATTAAATTTAGCAACATATTTTTTATTTAACGTTTTAGTTTCTTTATATTTGTCATCTTATTCCATTCTAAGTTCTAAAATTTCATTTTAAGTAAGATCGGAACATACCTCCTCAATGTTTGCCATAAAACATATACTGGCTTGCTCAGAATCACTATCACTGTTACTGTCTGACGATGGAGATCAATATGAGTCATCCCAAGTTACTTGAAAAGCCCTTTTTCTTTTCTTGAATTTTTCAAACTTGCTTTTCTTTTTTTTCATTACTGAGTTCTAGGCATTGTTTCTTCATGTGTCCGAACTTGTCACATCCAAAGCATTTGATTGAAGTTTGGCAGGATGAATTTGATTTTCCCCCGTTTTGGGATTCCGTCATCTTCTTGAATTTCTTGAACTTATTGTCGTTTTTGGCAATAAATATGATGTCATCTTCATCCTGGCCTAAATCATTATTATTGGTCTGAAAAGCTATATTCTTCTTTTCATGATTTTATTATTTTCTCGCTTGTAAATTTGCTTCATACGACATCAAATTTCCTATCAATTCTTCAACTTTTATTTGATATAGGCCATTAACCTATTCGATGTCAACACTTTCATTCCCATTCATTAGTTAAGGAATTTAAAATACGTGTAATTAAATCAAAATATGTGAGTATGACTCCAAGTGCCACGAGATCGTGTTGAATAGTTTGAAATCTAGCATACATATCACCAATAAATTCATTTGCTTTCTTTTTAAATGAAGAAAATTGATTTTGTAAAATGGAAATCTTTGTTTTTTTATCATTGTTTGTGCCTTCATGAGTGTTTTGTAGTGTACGCCATATATCATATGTAGTACTGCACAACATGACACGTGAAAATTTATTTTTTGTCAAGTGAACAAAATAGAACATTCATAGCTTTAGCATTGTTTGTTGCTGTGTTCTTTTGAGCATCTGTCCAGGTGCTTATATCTGTATATGATGCTTCATATCTTGTGTTGCTTTCCAAATTTCTAGATCATTAGCTTCCATAAAAATACACAAATATGTAGGCTAGTAAGCATAATTAGATCTAGTGAATGGTGGAGGACGGGCAGTGGATTGACCTTCTTGAAATGTACTTTCCATATGAAATATGTTTCAATTATGTGTTACTGTAACTTGAAACAACTGTGTTCTGATACCAAACGAAAGTGTGTATGGATTTCTAATATGCAAGTGTAATAATACTAACCTATAACTACCAAAGTAAAGTAAATATGGGCAAAGAAATAATCACACTAGATTTTTTTATACTGGTTCAAACCTCCTATCCTACGTCCAATCTCGAAGCTCCCCTTCGGCCTTAAACTAGCAAACATTCCTCGCTTTGCCTAGGGAATAGGCTTGATATAAAAAGTCTTTTCTTGACAAGTATGTGTTCTTTGTAATACTGATTTTGACTGCACAACAAAATCTTTCGATTATCTCCTTTGAGTAGTATGTGTATGCGAAGCTTTGTTTTTAGGAAGTGATAAGAATGATGCATTGATTGCTTTTAGAAATCAAAGTATGCAAAGAGTAAAGAGAAAATATTCAAAAAATTCTAGTAAGTTATTTCTTAACATCTTTACATATTTATTAGTGTTCAAGGATTGTCCGCGATTGCAGCGCAGTGGAAAAGAGGCTTGGGTTCTGGTAAAAAGACCCAAGTTCGATTCCAACCATGCGCTTCCCTATCCTATATAAATTTACCCAGGGGTATGGGGGCTTGGTTCAGCGGACGGCTTTACTGTACCCTTCTCAGGAGTTTACCGGCCTGCCGGGTTCTCCTGGGTTTTCAAAAAAAAAGTGTTCAAGGCTTTTCTTGAGAAGTAGCAACCTTTAGTATGTTCTACTTCAATTTAAGGGTTGCAATCTTTAAGGAAGAAGAGATGCATTGAAGAGATATTGATGCAACTATTAGAATGAAGCAAGTGTCTATTTAGGATTTTAGCCGGTTACCCAGGTCAGACATCTGTCTATAAAATTCTGACATCTGTCTCAGTATATATATTTTAATCCGAGGGCATAGCCAGACGTCTGATGTCTATGTGTTTATGAAATCAATTTGTTATGAAATAACGAAAACCTTTATCTACAATTTTGTGTAAAAACTACTAAAGGAGATTTTACAAACCATCTATCTATGACTATAACACACTATAATAGCTTCTCTAGTACCAATGATTTTTCTTCTTCTATTGTTTGTCTTCAAGTCATGATATTGTGAATTCTCAAAGCATTTATTTGCAAATAGAGGAATATATTGTATGTGTATGATTGTATAGTTTTTGTCATTGAAACTATAAAATAGAGATTCTAACATCACTTGTTGCTTCAAATCCTGCTTTGCTTACTGCAGCTCCTGAGGCTTCCACCTAGAAAAATTGGATGAACTTAAGGTCAATTTTCCAAAAATTTGCTTCGAATGGCTTAAGTTCCTTCCGTCCATTCATACAATTCCTGGGGGCATTAAAGCGAGTTCCCTCTCATGCTTCAATGATGGTTTTGTGTAGCACGAATCATTCTATTATTTGGCCTAGAAAATCTCTGAGAGAGAAGATCAATAAAACCAGAGACACAACATCTCTATAAGGAGATGTTGTGTCTCCGATTTTATTTATCTTCTTATCTATTGAGAGACAACACGAAATTGATCATCTCAAGCTTAAGGCGATCCATGACAAAGACATAATTAAACATCAAGATAATAAGATCTCGGAGTTGATGGCGAAGCTAACCGCAGCAGAAAAGGTGCCAAAGAAACATCCAAGGTTGTTAGTCATCTAGAAGCGGCTCACAAAAAGGAGTTGGATGCTGCCCTGAATCACAGTGGTGTGCTTGCTTTGGAAAAGGATATACTACAAAAGGAGAAAATGTTCTGGCCTGCCGCAGTGAGGAACTTGAAGAACTCCTTAAAAATAGAAAGATGCAAAGCTCAGGAGGAGTCGTAAATATTTTGTAAAGAGGCCATCGAAGCCCAGGGACTGAAAATTAAGCTTGACAAGCAACTCGCTTTAACTGAAGTCCTAAAGGAAGAGGAAAGAGAAGCGGGCTGAATGAGATTAGAGAGTAGATCGAGTTCCATTTAGAAGATGCTAAAGAAGCCAGTCAAAATGAAATTAAGGACATATTCGATCCTTTGATCGTTGAATATAATGCAACAGTCTTAATTCATCGTGATCTGAGTTTCCTTGGAGAGGGCTATCTCGAATCGTTCATAGAGACCTGGGAATACATTATTGAAATGAAGAAGAAAGCCCTCGATGAAGCTGATTTAGATGAAGAGAAGCTGGTATGGTAGATTCTTCGTGGAGATGAACCTTTAGATCTTGCTGATGCGAGAGTCTGATACTTTGATATTTTTTAGCACCCTCCGACAAAGGGAAAAACATTGTTGTGTCTTCGAAGTCCGATCCCAATGGCTTCCCTCACTTCAAACGCCCGGAGCGTCAGTTTCTCTTGGTTTAGGATAGGATCTGAGCTACGATCTATATAGACCCGACTATCAAACAAAGGTGCCGATTCCTATTCTAAAGGGGAGCACTCCAGCGACAACTAAAAGTCGGCCAAACACAAGTATCCTGCTTTTTTCCCCATTATTCAAGAGATTTCATTCCTCCTGCCCAATAGTCATGAGCTTATCTTCCTATTTTTATGAATCCGTAGGTTGTTCGGGTCCCAGCCAGACTCCAAGAAGGGATATCACCATGGAGCAACAATCGGCATCTACTAAAACTCCGACGGCCATCGACATTCCACGGCCCGACGCTCTAGTTATTAGAGCACTTGATGATGAAGAGCCAATGATCTGCCATTGCCAGATGAATCAGATGACATTGTGGTTACTAGTGCCATCAAACATACAGATGAGCTCAGTTTAAAAGAGCGTGTAATGAGAGAGAGAGAAGTTGTTGAAGAGAAAAGCTAAAGTCGAAACCGCTGACATAGACATCGATGATCCAAATCTCGTTCCACCACAAGTCATTCCACCTGATGGGTCGGTTCCCTAAGAACTCCCTCCAACCTCTGAGAGCTCTCCTGCCAAGGTCGGTAAAGGATCAAAAGAAGAACAGGTGGAAGCTTGGGTGGCTGACACTCCCAAAAAATCCAAAAAAGAAAAAGGGCAGAGGAAATATCCGTGACTCTGGCTTAGTTTTATATAGCTTGTATATCCATTTTTCTTTTTTTGTTAGCCGTGATTGTGTGAATACAACTCCCGCTTTTGAATAAACCTGTATCACAATTTTCAAGTTTAATATGCCAATAAAATTGCTTTGTTTTCTATCGAACTCTTATGTGGATTTTGTATAAGTAGTCGAGATTTTACTTTTCCATTCAATGTACTTGTAATTCGTTGTTAGTTGGTTCAAAAGATAATCCAATAATTCTATCCCAATGCCTCCATGTGGTAGTTGCCCTGAGTCGTACCAAACACGGGCCTCGAGCCTAAGTTTGACGCCGTTTGATTCAGCGGTTTGAGTGATTATACTCCTGCCCTCGGTCTTAGGTTAGCAAAGTTAGATAATGGATAGTCGATTCCATCCTCAGCGAGTGTATACCCCTCCTATCGGTTTCAAGTCGGAGTTTATGGAATAGAGTCATCGAACCACACTTACCTATTTGTTTATACTCATATCCGCACTTTGAGGATAAGAGTTAGTTGGTGGTGATCGGATCTTCATGTTTCACTCAATTCCACACTACAGGGACTTAGAATTATTTTGGAAAGTAGTCGAACAGTTGTTTTTTTTAACTGATTGATTTTCCCCTAAGTCCTTAGAGAGCGATTGGTTGTATCACGATCGCTTTTGATTCACGTTTGTTCTATTTCTTGATAGGATTAACTTGGTTATTGGATGGTCGAGTCACATCCATTGCTCATTAGGTATTCCATCCATCGGGCTAAGAGCGAGAATCCTTAAATGAATGGTTGGACCATTCTCATTTTGTTTAGTTCAATCGTGAACTTATGTCTTCGGCAAGCTCCAAACTCTGGGAACCTACACAGACCTATCAATATTAGTTAGTCGAGTATCGTGACTTATATGTAATGCTACATCAATCATAGATATGAAGGAAATTTAAAACTTTATTTGTCAAACAAAAAGAAATGACACAATATGGCTTATTACATATCTAAAAAAAATAAAATGCTAAAGAAAATTTGGAAATTGAATACAACTAAACGAAAAAGAATAAACTAAGTGAAATAGCATCGTAAATGCCCGTTATTTCATGCTCTTAGAAGTGTGAGGTCATCAACAATCGCTAACTTGAAAGTTCTCCCTCTAAGCCTCTGTTTAATGACATTTTGTCCGTCCTAAGTAGGATTAATGTGTGACGGCGCAGGAAAAACCCATTTCAAGACGAGATTGCCAAATTCAAAGGTTCTAGGTCAGACTTTAGTGTTGTAATATAGGATGAATTGGTGTCGATGTGTAGCTGCACTCAAATCAGCTTCCTCGTGCTTCTCATCTACGAAATTTAGAGATACTAAGAGGATATCTCTATTCGTTTTGGGATCGTGTAGGTCATTTGATGAGAAGGAACTTTGAGTTCAATAGGAAAGATGGCAACGAAGTCGTAAGCAAGGGAGAATGGAATATGGCCATTCGCGGACTTGTGGGTGGTTTTGTAAGCCCATAATGCTGTTCAAAGTTCATCCACCTATCTGCCTATAGCTTTTTCAAAATGCTTCTTCAGAATGGACTTCATGATTTTATTCACAGCTTCAACTTGTCCATTTGCTTAAGGGTGCGCAATTGCCGCAAATATTCACAATATGATGTCGATGGCAGAAGTCTTTAAATTCAGAGCTTTCAAATTGGGTTCCATTGTCAGTCATAATGGTTCATGAAGGCTAAAACGACAGATATTGTTTTGAAAAATGAAGTTGATTAATTTCTTTGTCGTGATCGTGGCTAAAGATTCCACTTTGGCCCATTTGGTGAGAATCAACTGCCATGATGGCGTACTTCACACCAACTTTAGAGATCGGTAAGGAACCAATAATATCTATGTCCCATATGGCAAACGGCAATGGACTGACCATTTATATGATTTTCATCGGCGGAGCGCTCAAAACTTTGGCATACATCTAGCACTTGTCGCATTGCCTAGTGTAGTCGGCAACATCTTGGTTGACAGTCGGCCAATAACCCATTACGACGTATTTTCTTTGCTAGGGTCTGCCTCCTAGTGTGATCGCCACATTCCCCTTTATGAACTTCCTTTATGACTCATTTTATTTCATTATGACTGATACACCAGAGCAAGAGAATGTAAAAATCCTATTTATACATGACTCCTTCCTAAATGATATACCACAAAGCTTTGCAAAGAACTTGTCACCTTTCATTCCTCCATTTGGAAAGGACTCTCTATAGCATATACTTTTTTATTGGAGTCATCCACGACTCCTTCTCAGGCTCCTTGTCTAATACCCAGTCAATTTTCATTTGATTTATGCTCAGAGCATCTAGTACTTTATTAGAACCAAGCCCATCTACTGTGCATCCCCATTGCTAGCAAACTTTGACAATAAGATGGCCTCTCTATTTTGATCCAAGGGAATGTGCGTGATGTCATATTACTCAAAGCCAGTTAATAGCTCTTGGAGCTAGATAAGGTATAGAACGAGTCACTATCCTTTAGCTTGGTAATCTCCCCTGACATGGTATACTACCAACTGTGAGTTGCAAAGATTTCAAGAGATTTCATTTCCAGTTCTCTAGCAAGTTTGAGTTCGGTGATCAGAGCTACATACTCAGCTTCAATGTTCGTTGCAGGGAAGTCAAGCTTCAAAGCGTAGCAAATTGATTGATATTCTGGAGTTACTAACACGATTCCGGCTCCAGAACTACGATCATTGGATGGTGATTCTGGAGTTTTCATGATACATCGGCTTTCACAAGATGGGAGGACTCTCTAAATGGTTCGCCAAATCTCAGATTGCATCTTCATAATCCTGCGTCCATTCGAAGTTTCTTTTCCCTCTTCTAATCAAATTAAAGAAAGAAATGAATTTATCAGTGGCTCTAGAAATAAATGTTCTTATGGCAGCAACCTTCCCATTTAGACTCTATACTTGCTTGATGGTCTGCGTATACCTCCATCGTCTTTCCAATCCGACCTTTCAACATTTTGTTGACTAGGGGTTGATAAGTCGCTCTAGCATTATTTAATCCAAATGGCATTACCACATAGGAATATAATCCAACATCAGAGCTAGTGTGCTCCCGATCAGGAATGTGCATTGGGATTTGATTATATCAAGAGTATGCATCCATGAAAGATAGCAATTCATGTCCAGCAGTTAAATCTACTAGCTGGTCTATCCATGGAAGGGAAAAACTGTCTTTCGGGCATGCCTTGTTCAAATCCAAGTAATCAACACATGTCCGCCATTTTCCATTTGCCTTTCTCACAAGTATAAGATTAGATACCCATTTAAGGTAGAGAGTGTCGCAAATAAACCCATCGCCTTTGAGTCTATGCACCTCCTCTTTAAGGGTAGTAGATCTCTCCGGATCCATGCCACGCCTTTTCAGTTTCACTGGGACATGCCTCAGGTTGATATTTAATGCATGGCTTGCAATGGTGTGGAAGATCCCATATAGGTCGAGTGATTCCAAGCGAACATGTCAAGATTCACTCGGAGATAATCAGCATTTTCTTCCATCATCGGAGGACTGAGCTATGATCCGATCTTTAGGTCCCGTGATGGGTCGACATGGCTAACCGTGATGTCAATCATCAGCTCAGCCGATGCAATATTGGCCTCTTTGGTCTCCTCTTTGTCATCCCTCGGACCTATGTCTTTATAGAAGCGAATATGGTGCCCAAGCCAAGGCTCATGTGTCGGTTGTCAATCTTCGATGGTTTGGATGCAAAGGGACTTGTCCACACCCCTACCTTTATCCATACATTGAGCGTCTCTCAACTCAGCTACATAACAAGCACGACTGGCCGTCAGATCACCATGTACTAATCCAATACCGTTATCAGTCGGAAACTTCAAAGTTAAATACCACGGGGCAATAGCCGTCCAAAATTCAGCTAGGGCTGGTCGGCTCAGAAAAGCATTATACGAAGAGTCAGTATCCAAGACAACAAATGGTAACATCCGCACTCTCCTGCGGTTGCCTTCCCCCAACTCCACGGGCAACTCGACATATCCAACACCTTCGATTGCAGCACCGTTAAATCCATGAATGCAGGCTTTAGACGGTTTCAAGTCCTTGGCTTTCATCCTCATCTAATCGTAAGCCTTTTTGAAAATTATATTAAACGAACTTCCACAATGTACCAAAATCCTCCTTACCAAGGTGGGGCCGATTATGGTCGAAATGATCATTGGGTCGATTATCGATGCCTCCTCCTTATCTGCATCTTTGTTTCTGAACACAATGTCATCTGCCATTATATGTTGTTGTTTTATCGGAGCTTCGGGTTTTGTACTCTAATAGCATTCAAAATTCATATGCTTGATTGGGCCAGCATAGCGCTCCATCTCATGCCAACTCTTATCGGCTAGATGCGGTCCTCCGACTATTGTATTGATCACTAATCTACCACCAGTCCGTGCAGGCTCCTAAGCCCTATGCGTTTCTTGTCCTCGGTTGGGGTCAGATGTCCCCTGCCCCTATCCTACGGAGCTTTAACAAACTATTGTAATTTTCTTTCCCAAATCAATTCCCCCTTTTCATCTTGGAGATTCTTACATTAATTCATGTTATGTACATAACATTCGTGGAATTAATAATATTTGTCGGTTTCTTTCTGCTTCTTCGTTGATTCTTTCGTAGGAGGCTCTTATACTTCATGGTATTGCGTGTAGACTTTAAAGATGTATTCAGTGGCATGTAGGTATCATACATTGGAATCCTAGGTTTTTCTCTTCTAGAATCCCTCTTTCGTTCACGGTTCCTATCACCGCCTTTCTTTTGCTGATTCGGTTTATTTTGGATATTCACTTGGATTTTTTCGAAACTCTCACCAGACTGCTTCACTGCAATGTTACTCTGCACTCCTTCTCCACTCAATCCCATAACATTCTTCTTCCTATAGCATTTAGTTTCTGCTTTCCTCAAATACCGAGCTGCTTTTGCATAGAAACATTTCAGCATTATGGGTGGTTTGTCAGCTAACCAATTGTCAAAGTTAGATTCCCTCTCATTACCGCCATCAACATTGAACGCTCATTTGGATTACTGACTTCTATGACAATTATATGAAATCTTTTTAAGTAATCTTTATGTAATTCTCTTGGACTTGGATCATGTAAGATAGGGACATCACATCTTTGGGGGCGAGTTGCATGTATACGGAATTGCTCCATAAACTTTGTTGCTAAATCGTCAAATCTAGAGATTGACCGTATGGGTAATATAGTAAATTACATCATCGCTATGCTAGAGAGAGTAATAGAAAAACATTTACACTTTTTTACGTCATCAGCTTGTGTGGAATCCATTAGCCATTCATATCTCATTATGTGCTATATGGGGTCGGTTTTCCCTCGTTGGCAGGCATTGATGGCATGCTAAAGCTCCTTGGATATTCCGCATGTAGGATACTGTCGGTAAATGGGGTATGTCTCCTTGAGATGCCCCAATCATCATTGGTCATGCCATGGCTCTCCCTAACTAGCTGACTAACCATAAGCGATAAGTTTGACGTTTGGATAGTTAGAGACAAGCAGTGATCATGCTCCATCTCACGTGAATGGTCCCATTAATGTATATGGGCCGTTCCACGCCTTCTTGGCTTAATATCCTCTCGACGTATATCACGTACATTCACTTCATCATCACCTCGAGAAACTAACTGGTCCGCATCTACCCGAACTCTGTACATTCACTTCATCATCACCTCGAGAAACTAACTGGTCCGCATCTACCCGAACTCCAGCATCCAAACCAATCGCAGCTGCTCCATCTTAGGCTCCAGTATGGAAAGGTAGGCTCCCTCATTTGAAAAAGGGATAGGCACTGATCCATATAGAGGGTTCGGTACCAATCGGTTTTGGAAAGCCATGTTGGTTTGTCTGTTAATGTCCTGAAGCTTCTGCATGATATCCTTCAGTTTTGCGATGTATGCATCTATGATAATCATCTAACGAACTAGAACTCTTCGATGTAGTATAAGGAGTTGGGTCCCTCCTAGCTTTCCTACGCTGTTGCCGACTGAGTAGGTTCATTAGACTGATGTTGGCCTGAATCTGCCGATTCAACTACCGACGGCTATCCATTGGCCCTCTCATCAGATTCTGAAATTTAGCTATCATAGTGGGACCAGTCAGATTCTGAACATCAACTGAATTGGTAGCATTCACATCAATTGGTAGATTGCTTGGGCCTTCTTGCTGGATGCTAGTGTTCTTGTTTACTTCTGCGTTTTGAGACGTAGATCTAGTATTCCTAACCATTATTGATAGTTTTCTTTAGACTTTTAGAAATCGAAATAGAACAACAAGTTTCTTGAAGATAATTCTGAATCTCTTCGAGGGATTTATGCAATCCAGTAGCAACAAAGGGATCCAAACAGGGCTAAGAATCAGAATCTAAGTAAAAGCACTAAAAATGTTTGCAGCAAAAGCTAGCACAAAAACCCAATGAAGTTTTAAAGAGAAATAAATAAAGAATACAAAATAAAAACAGAGGAAATTAGTAATAAAATAGTAGAAAATCAAAGCAATAATATGAACACAACAATTTATAATGGTTCATTGGTGTTTTCCTACGTCCACATTGAAAAGATTGATTTATTAATCACTCTGTAAATCGAGTACAATAGGGATTAGATGAAAATCCTTAGTTACAATAGAGTATAGAGAAACTAGCAGCGTAAATGTCCCAAAAATGAACGACCAAACCTATATTTATAGTTGAAGATGGAAAAATATCTCCCTAAACTCGACAGAAGGATCTCCAAAACCATATGGGCCCATGAGAGAGACCGCATGGCCCAAATCCCAAGAAATAGGGAGCAGTGTCGATCTCTATTTTGAAGGAATTTGTGTGATCCCTATGGTAGCTTCCACATATTAAAATATGCCTAACCTCCAAGTTTCATGCCAATTGGATTAGTATAACTTGAGTTATTGCTAAATCTTTGCTTTAATGTTAGTTGTTTCTAGATTTTAGCCGATCCCTATTGAGGGAAGAGGGCCGATCCCTCTTGCTTCATTTTTTGAGGTGCGATCCCTAAGGTAAGCTCCCTTGGGTCCCCGCATCTTACTCATAAAATTTCGTATGCATTGGACTTATGGATATTGAGATATTGATTGTTTTCCATTGACTTGCACTTGCTTAGCTGAAATATGCAGATCCCTATGTTGAAGAAGGATTATAGCCAATCCCTCCTCTATGTTGAACTATATTTCATAAACATTCTGCATTGCATATCTCTCAATTCCGTTCGATCACGACCTCGTATTATCATCTACACTTGATATTTAGACCTTACAATCCTTGCTCCAGACTTATTGGCCTTGATGACAGTTGAATCTAACTTGTCCAATCAGTTCAATATTACCGGATCAAAATGCCGGATAACAACATCCAAATGATTTTTTTCCATAAATTTGTTGATGCATCTGTAATATACATATCTGGACTTTTATCTTTTATGATTTGTTAATAAATATTAGTTCACAAAGTTTATCAATTAGTTTGAAGTTTGGATTATATAATTAATTTAAATGCATGGACTTTAATGTAAAATTTTAGGAGAGGACCATCAAAAAACTTTAAATAATTATTGATTTTTTTAAAGAGTAGGTATTTGAACGTAAGATGGTGTGAGAATTTTAGCGGAATTTGAAAAGTGGTAAATTATAGAATTCTAAAACTTATCTAAGCTTGGAGAGAATTAAGGAGGATAGTGATAACTTCTAGAATTAATGAGAGAGCTTCAAATTCTTCTGCTTTACCATTATTTAATACATTCGTTTTTTTACTTCAATGCAGTTATGGTAAACAAAACTAATTAATTGGTTTTGTTTATGTGTCATCATGTTAGTTGTGCTTACTAAGGGACATTCTAAAGTAAAATGTCTATTATTAAACAATCATTGTCACAACTAGCAAATTTTTTGGGGATGTCATCACTTACATTTAGATTACAATACCATTGGAGATACAAAGTTCAACAAAAGAAATTATTTGTCAATGTGGCACCAACATTACACTACAGAAAACATCAAGGTTGAAGATGCTTTTCAAATCTAAATTTAATATTTCCTCATTTACTGCATATAATAATACAATACCCAATCAATAATTATTTCTAATCATTTTTTTATAATAAGAGTGGTACTTTATTTATGCATATGTTTAAGGAGGTCAAAATCATGACGTCTAAAACTTGCATCTAGAGTGTCATACCACTAATCACTTGACCTAGTTTTCTTTGATTAATTCTAACCAATTAAGCAGAGTCATTAACCACTTATGTAAACTCATTAAGACATCTTAGTGTTAGAATTTTAGGAAGATGATTTGGTAGAGGAAGTCATTATCTGTAATTTTAACACACAAAAAATTCTTGTTTATGATTAATTCTAAATTAGGTTATGCTATCTTATTTTCTTATTCTCTTCTGGTTACCCTCATTCATATATCAATAAATCACTCACAATTTAATTTTAGTCATTAAATTAGAATAAATTTTCTAGGAACATTGAATATAAAACCTGTTTTTACAATTAAATCATGTATCTAATAATATACATAGTACATGCGTAAAAACCAAAATACTTATACCATCAACATTTTACTATTTTTTCCTAAATTATATCTTACAGAAATATTGTAGCCCTTTGCCAAGTTGAGGGAGAGATCCTTAAATATTTTCAAATAGATTGTTCGGGTTGTCATGGTTGTGAAAAACCATACCTCATGGGGATTCAGAAGCTAACTCATCAAAAACATCCAACATATCAATGTAGTAAAATTGTATTTTAGTGATGCAACTAGAATGATATCGCCAATTATTTTTACAAACGATCGATGTAGTAAAAACTACATATGTAAAATGATGCTTAAACCACATCTATGATGTACAATTGCAATTACATTCGAGTTAGGTAGTCATAACAAGTATATTGTGTACGTGTTCATATATATATATATATTCAATTAGGAATTACTATCTATATGTATATACATTCATTGAATGGAAATATCAATATACAAATAAACACGAGTAAAACATGATCATATTCGCAACAAATATAAATTTTACTACCCCATGTGCATAATATCATGTATGTTTTGATTTAAGTATAAAAAAACCTTATTTTTGTTATTTATACAACCAAACTTACTTTTTCAATGCGAATATGAGTAACAAGTAGCACACACAAGACGTAATGTATGTATACTTTGCTTAAACAAATCATATAAACATTAATGTAAAATTAAACACAATAATATATTTTCTTGTAGGTGTTCTAACTAATTTTTGAGTAACAAAATAACTAAATTACCAAAAGTTTGCAAAAGAAAATTTATTATACACAAAATCACTATTCCAAAACATATTATGAAACTACCACCAAGAAAAGTGGTGTAACGACCCGTAAATTTTGATTAATAAATTTGTTAGTTTAATTTAAATTTTGCAATTAAATTTAGGAAGAAATAATTTTTTTTGAAGTTATAACGAAGTAAATGTTAGAAATTTAAATATGCAATTGAAATTAAGATTTCAAAATGTAAGGGCAATCAATTGAATTAAGCATGAATAAAATGAATATTAATAAATGAAATTATGTAATAATTGATGAATGATGGCATTCACGAATGAAATAAGATTTGTAAGTAATAAAGGAATATTTAAAATAAACATCTAAACCAATGAATAAAGGAAAAAGGTTGTAAGAAGTAAAAAGTAAGTAAAAGGATAGAATATAAGTGAATGAAATCAGTAGTATGGAAATAAATGCCAACATTGAATTGTAATAAATGTAATTAAATGTTACATTTGTGTGAAATGTAAAGACAATGGTTAAGAATTGTTAAAAGGGGTATATTAAAGTAATGAATGAGAAAAACGAACCAATTAATATATATATTTATTTCTTCAGTATGTTGCATAAGGTTTGGAAATCAAATTGCAATTAAAGGAAATTAGGTAGTACGATATTTGGAAATAAAGTTAAAGGTACAACTATTATAATTACCTAATTAATTGGTCAATGAATTTATTTGAAATAAAGTTCAAATTATGTTAGTTAATTAATACGTAAGGTGTAACAACCCGCGTATTTATCGATTTTATATTTAAATATTTTATCGTTCGTCAGATTTTTGTCCGAAAAGCTACTTTTTGCAAACAGTCGAATTGGGACTCAAGACCACCCCCATTGAGTTCAAAATGACGTTTGCGACCTTTTTGAGTATAAACTTCGATATGTTTGGAGATAGTAGAATTTTGACCTTTTTCACTTAGGGCTTTGGGTTGGGTTTCAGCCCATTAACCCCACTTATACTCTAGCTCAGCCCTCTCCTCTCCATTCACTCATTCCCACTCCTCAAACTCAAGCTCCAACTGAAAATGGTGGAAAGGAAAAGGGAATTAGAAACTCCAAGCCCTAGTTCCTCTTGCTAGCTCAAATTCTTGCTCCAAAGTCAAAGAGAACCCATTGGTAAGCCTTCTCTTCTTCTTCTCCAACTCATTCTCTTATCAATTTCAGAAATTCCTAAACCTAACTTTGGGAATGTTCTTCTTTTAAAGCTTAGAATCAAGCTTCTTGAGTTAGATTTGAAGAGTGGTTGATCCTCCTTTGTTTTCAAGCTTCTTCTTCATTGATTTGGGTTCAAAGGTGAGATTTTTATCTCACATCTTAGTCTATATTTATCTTCGATTGTTAGGTATGAATTCCTAACACTTATTCATGTGCATTTGATTTTGATTTGGATTGCTTTTGTGAATATTCCAATTTTTGGTGTTTTGGGTTCAATTCTTTAAAAATCGTAACTTTGATGTTTTGATCATGTTTTTGGTGATGAACCAAAGAGCTTCTATGGCCGGGTAGTCGATTGGCATAAACCCTTAGCGCCGTTGCTCGTGCGATTGCAATTTGGTCGAGATTTGCACCTCAGTTGAAATAGGGTAGGAAGTGCAGAATACAGGATTCGGCCGACCGAGCCCCTGGGCCGGCCGACCGACCTGTAGTCCGGGCACTTCCTGCCTCTGTTTAGGAAGTGCTGGTTATAGGCTTCGGCCGACCGAGCCCCTGGGCCGGTCGACCGACCTGGTGCCCGAGCACTTCCTGCCACTGGTTTGGTCAACCGACTCAGGGAGTCCGGTTGACCGACCTGCTCCTATTTGCAAGTTTTGCCTATTTGCCTATTTGCTTGAGAATTCCAACTTCAATCGATTCGTGTTGATTCCCTTTTGTTATTATCACTTATTATCGACTTTGATGACATTTTCTTCGTGATTTATGGGAATATCCATTTTGATGGATTCAGTATCGATTTCTTGGATTTTATTCACTTCTTCGAATGTGAATTTTTATGAATTGATTGTTTCTACAATCTTCTTCGTGATTTGTCACTTTAAAAATATAAAGGTTTTCTATACTAGTAGTAAATATCAAAACTCTTTCTTTAAATGATTTCAACACTATTTTATTACAAAGCTCGTTTTCTCTAACCGATTTCCAATCTATTAGTATATACAAACCTTTACCTCACTCGTATGAGAAATCTAATTAAACGACTTAGTAAAACAAGTGGTATGAAACGCTTGCGTTTACTTCGCCGGTTAATTCTTGGACTTGTTCGATTGAATCTCTTGTGACAATTTTCTAGTGGAAATCTACAGTTTGTTCGTAAATATTTAAGTTAAGCAAGTGGTTATGGGACATGAAGCTAAACTCATATATTTACTAGCTTAGTGTAATTGACACTTCTCTTTGATCATGACGATCATTTTGTGGTTTAGACTAGCAATGTGCGATGTCTCTTTGTCTATGTGGAGGACTGTTCCTCATTTTATTGAGCTTCGTCTCATTTCTTTCATGGGTCGTACCTATCTAGGTGCGTCGATGTTTGTTTACACATGGGTCGTACCTTTCTAGATGCGTCGATGTTTATTTATGCATGGGGTGTACCTTTCTAGGTGCATCGATGTTTATTTACTTCGTGGAGCAATCGGCTCAATAAGTTGGGACATGGGGCGTATCTTTCTAGTTGCGTCGATGTTCGTCTATGCATGGGGCGTATCTTTCTAGGTGCGTCGATGTTCGACTTTGCATGGGGTGTATCTTTCTAGGTGCATCGATGTTAGACATTACATGGGGTGTGTCTTTCTAGGTGCATCGATGTTTATTTATGCATGAGATGTATCTTTCTAGGTGCATCGATGTTTATTTGTGCATGGGGCGTATCTTTCTAGGTGCGTCGATGCTAGAACATGGGGCGTATCTTTCTAGGTGCGTCGATGTTCAACTGTGCATGGGGCGTGTCTTTCTAGGTGCGTCGATGTCCAGTTTATGGGATTGGCCATCCTTTTATTGTGATTTCTGGATTTCTATTTGATGATTTCTGAAATTTATGTTTCACCAACTTTTACGATTGGCATTGATATATATGTCATTTATTGTGGCTTGGTGAATGAAATTAGGAGTATGACATTCCTTTTTATCTTTGAGAAGATCCTTGCGATATTGATTAATCTCTTATTGGTTTTTCAAGTATTTATTTATCACAGCTTGGTATTGTGATTATTATACGTTTAGTCATATCTCTTATTCTATATCATTTCATCTGATATTTATAGCTAGACTGATCCGTTTATTATTTTCTTATTAAATAATACTCGGGTCAGACCAAGATGTTACAGGTGTATCTGCTTGATTCCTTATCGGACCATCATCTGACTTTTGGCTAACTACTTAGATTAGTAGTTTTTGTTGTATACATTTGAGATACAGGCTCTATGATGTATACTTATTCTTTTGCCTAGCACTTGTATCTATTCTTTTTGATATTGTGGATCTTGTTTGACCACTACTCTGATGTACACTTTCATGTGTTATATTCATATCTATTTCCGCCTTTGTGATATGAATTATCTGTGACTGATTTGTGTTATGTTTATTTCTATATTTGTTTCCGAAGACCTTTATAGCCACTTGTGTAGTAGCTTTGAGTTTGTGTCGGTATGTCGGATTTCCTCTTGAGATGAAAAGTTATATTTTTATCCGGCATATCGATACTCGCACAAAGCAATTATACAGATGGTCGCTCCTCAACAGTCTTATTCTCCGTGCTAGTCGACAGCATTACTCCGTAGTGTTCTTGGCTAGCGTGGGTATAGAGGTGGGGCGTCACAGCATGGTATCAGAGCCAAACTTCAGAACAGTGTAGAATAATCTAGCAAGGATCATCGTCCTAAGTCTTTCTTAGGAGTCGTGCTTTAGGATTTAATTCGTGTCTTCGTACCGATTCATCCTATTTTCTTTATGATTCCTTGTTTTATCAATCAAGTTTGATTGAAATTTATTTTGAGAATAACTTTTTCCTCTTCTTTCTTTCTTTCTTAAAGAAGAGAAATGGTTAGACCTGGCCGTCCCAGCGCCGGTCAATCTAGTGCTACTCCCCAAGATGGAGTATTTATGTCTGTCCAACAGCTTCTTGATCTAGTAAAGAACGCTCAAGCTGCCGGACCCAATCCAGAGCCCACTCACCCTAGATCTGGTTTTGCACGCTTGTGCAGAGACTACACCGATTTGGGTGGAAGGCCATTCAAAGGATCCAAGAGTGTTATAGAAATTCAAGCTTGGCTCAAATCATGCGATCGTATCTTTTCTCGCATGAACCTTATTGATCTACATCGAGTCCAAGTGGCTTCTAGCTTGCTCCAAGAAAGAGCATTAGATTGGTATGAGCTTTTAATTTCTGAAATCGTTGAACCAGATCTCACTTGGGAGCAATTCCGAGATAGATTCGAATTGAAATTTATGCCGGAGGCTGGAAAAGTAACTTTGGCTCGGCGTTTTATTGACCTTGTTCAAGGTAGATCTTCTGTGACAGACTATGTCGCATCTTTTGAATCTCTTTCTAAATACGGGGTTGAGTACATTAACACCCCAATGAAGAAAAATCAGAGATTTGTGTATGGATTGAATAAGAATCTTAAGAAGCCATTACTCCTGAAACTTGAGGTTTCATTTGATCAGCTTATTGATATTGCTCTTCGTCTTGAAGAGGCCGATAATGAAGGTGATGTTGAAGTTGTGCGTGCCCAACAGAACTTCGACAATAACTTGAAGAGGCCTATCAAATTCAAAGGCCCCAATTCTAATAAGAAAGGGAGGCAAGAAACCCCGGAAGCAAAAGCACCTACCTCTAGTCGTGGACAATGCTACAATTGTGGTTCCACGAACCACTATGCAAGGGAGTGTCCGAAACCCCTCTTTTTTCGCTATTGCAAGAATTCGGGTCACCATATAACTGCATGTCCCATACTTCAAAGTAAGAAGGAGGGAAAGCTCAATGCAGTGCAAGCCTCTAACAACTCTTCTCTTGGTCAAGGTATTTTCATTCAATCCTTGATGATATTATTTATTTCGTGACCTTCTTATTCGAGTTCTTTTGATATGGGTTTTATCTCATTATTTTTATATCAAAAGAACTTGTCGATTCTTTTTCTTTGAATATTTTGCGCTTGATGACTTCTTTGAGGATTGTGAATCTGGATGCTAGATCCGCAACACTCAATTTGTCTTTATTGATGTCGAAATTATTTTATGTGATTTTTCTTTCCGAGCCGATATTTTTACTTAGGCTTCGGAATTGATTTGTGCGAAAGGATTGGCTTAATCATTAATGAAGCCTATATCCTATTTTCTCGAGTGGACTATTCATCTTTGACATTTTCAATCTGTTAAGCAGATTTCCATTTTTCCTTTATGATTTTGAATTAAAAATTGATGGCATCATTTTATTCTTTAAGCTCACATGTTGAGTAGAGCGTTATTTCTCTCATTTGGGTAGTTGTGAATTTTCCGGAATCTTTGAGCTTGTCTTAGGATTATCACCTAAGTAATCTATTGTGTGGTGCTAAGGTCTTTTCAGTTTGACCTTACCACCGATTTTCATTTGCTACGAGTTGCGGAAGTTGGCATTCCACTTACCGCATTCCGCACTTGTTATGATTCCTATGAATGAATTATTATGTCATTCAGTTTGTCCAGCTTATTTCATCCATTTTATAAATCGAATATTCTATGAATATTTCGATGAGTCCATTCTTGTATTTATTGATCTTGGATGAAAATAGAAATTTAAAATTTTGAAAATCTTTTTCATAAGATTTATTTATAAGTACAATTTGATTTTTTTTTGTTCTTAAAACGAACAAAGAATATTCTTAGAAGTTTTTGAGAAACTTACTTGTCCTATAGAATATGATTTTATGATTATATTGGCCATTGAGTGCTTTAAGAATTCTAGTCGATGCGCTTGATCAACGTTATCGATAAGAATATCCTAAACGCTTTGATGAGACAGTCAGACACGATATATTGACTTGTAAAAATGTAAATTTTTGTAGAAAGATTACTACCTAAAAAGAAAAATGTAATTTTGAAAGTTTTAACTTTTCGGGAAAGAGGATTATTTAAAAAGAACTCTTCCTTTCGATACTCTTATTCTTGTGATTCCTGAAGGGGAACCAAGACTTTACTATTTGTACCGATACTAGTCGTATTGGTTTGGATGTCGTTCTCTTGCAAAGGAGAACGTGCTATCACTTGTGCTTCTAAATCATTATAGCTGATCGAGACTAGATATGCCACTCATGATCTAGTGCTCGCGGCCATTGTTTGTACTTTTGGAATTTAGCATCATCATATTTGGATGAGAAATTTGTTCTCCATCTCGATCATAAATCCTTGGAATATTCATTTTCTCATAAGGAACTTCATGTTGACTCGAGTTCCTAGCATCTTATGATCTTGATATTCTTTTATTCCCGAAAGGGAAATCGTGTTGCCAATGCGTTTAGTCGTAAGCAACAAGTGGTTGATTCTTTGATGTTGTCTGAATGGAATTATCTTTTTATCAAGTTCATCGGATGTTTTGATATACGTTGTTTTATTGAGTTTTATCTCATTCCTTTTATGGACTAGTGTCCGATGTTCTTTTATGGTGTTCGGTTCATTGGACGTACCGTTTTTGTACTGCGTCGGTGTTCCGAATTATTTGAACTTTGGTTCATTGGACGTACCGTTTTTGTACTACGTCGGTGTTCCAAATTATTCGAGTTTCTAGTTTCTCGGGCGTACCGTTTCTGTACTACGCCGTTGCACTGGCTCAATTTTCTGCTATTCTTGATGTTTTCTGCATCTTTTAACTATGGAAATGCTTTTAGGTTTCCTATTTTTATTCTCGAGCTGGTGTTATTGATGAAATTGAAGTCTCACCAGTTTTGACTTATGAGCAACATTCCATTCGCATCATTACTTCGGAGGTTGAGCGCCTTCGGAATAAAGATGTTCTTCTGGTGATAGTTCAATGGTTTTCAAATCCTAAGGATTACTCTTGAGAAACCTTGAGAATTCATCGAACTAAAACTTTCGGATTTACTCCTTCGTGCTCTTTATAGTGAACTTGATTCAAATTTTCTTTTGTGTTGATATGCTTTTATGTTTGTTACTCTTTATTTTCTTCTTAAGTATTGCGAGGACGCAATTTCTTTAAGGAGGGGAGTCTGTAACAACCCGCGTATTTATCGATTTTATATTTAAATATTTTATTTAAATATTTTATCGTTCGTCGAATTTTGGTCCGAAAAGCTACTTTTTGCAAACAGTCGAATTGGGACTCGAGACCGCCCCCATTGAGTTCAAAATGACGTTTGCGACCTTTTTGAGTATAAACTTCGATATGTTTGGAGATAGTAGAATTTTGACCTTTTTCACTTAGGGCTTTGGGTTGGGTTTCAGCCCATTAACCCCACTTATACTCTAGCTCAGCCCTCTCCTCTCCATTCACTAATTCCCACTCCTCAAACTCAAGCTCCAACTGAAAATGGTGGAAAGGAAAAGGGAATTAGAAACTCCAAGCCCTAGTTCCTCTTGCTAGCTCAAATTCTTGCTCCAAAATCAAAGAGAACCCATTGGTTAGCCTTCTCTTCTTCTTCTCCAACTCATTCTCTTATCAATTTCAGAAATTCCTAAACCTAACTTTGGGAATGTTCTTCTTTTAAAGGTTAGAATCAAGCTTCTTGAGTTAGATTTGAAGAGTGGTTGATCCTCCTTTGTTTTCAAGCTTCTTCTTCATTGATTTGGGTTCAAAAGTGAGATTTTTATCTCACATCTTAGTCTATATTTATCTTCGATTGTTAGGTATGAATTCCTAACACTTATTCATGTGCATTTGATTTTGATTTGGATTGCTTTTGTGAATATTCCAATTTTTGGTGTTTTGGGTTCAATTCTTTAAAAATCATAACTTTGATGTTTTGATCATGTTTTTGGTGATGAACCAAAGAGCTTCTATGGCCGGGTAGTCGATTGGCATAAACCCTTAGCGCCGTTGCTCGTGCGATTGCAATTTGGTCGAGATTTGCACCTCAGTTGAAATAGGGTAGGAAGTGCAGAATACAGGATTCGGCCGACCGAGCCCCTTTTGTTATTATCACTTATTATCGACTTTGATGACATTTTCTTCGTGATTTATGGGAATATCCATTTTGATGGATTCGGTATCGATTTCTTGGATTTTATTCACTTCTTCGAATGTGAATTTTTATGAATTGATTGTTTCTACAATCTTCTTCGTGATTTGTCACTTTAAAAATATAAAGGTTTTCTATACTAGTAGTAAATATCAAAACTCTTTCTTTAAATGATTTCAACACTATTTTATTACAAAGCTCGTTTTCTCAAACCGATTCCCAATCTATTAGTATATACAAACCTTTACTTCACTCGTATGAGAAATCTAATTAAATGACTTAGTAAAACAAGTGGTATGAAACGCTTGCGTTTACTTCGCCGGTTAATTCTTGGACTTGTTCGATTGAATCTCTTGTGACAATTTTCTAGTGGAAATCTACAGTTTGTTCGTAAATATTTAAGTTAAGCAAGTGGTTATGGGACATGAAGCTAAACTCATATATTTACTAGCTTAGTGTAATTGACACTTCTCTTTGATCATGACGATCATTTTGTGGTTTAGACTAGCAATGTGCGATGTCTCTTTGTCTATGTGGAGGACTGTTCCTCATTTTATTGAGCTTCGTCTCATTTCTTTCATGGGTAGTACCTATCTAGGTGCGTCGATGTTTGTTTACACATGGGTCGTACCTTTCTAGGTGCGTCGATGTTTATTTATGCATGGGGTGTACCTTTCTAGGTGCATCGATGTTTATTTACTTCGTGGAGCAATCGGCTCAAAAAGTTGGGACATGGGGCGTATCTTTCTAGTTGCGTCGATGTTCGTCTATGCATGGGGCGTATCTTTCTAGGTGCGTCGATGTTCGACTTTACATGGGGTGTATCTTTCTAGGTGCATCGATGTTAGACATTACATGGGGTGTATCTTTCTAGGTGCATCGATGTTTATTTATGCATGGGATGTATCTTTCTAGGTGCATCGATGTTTATTTGTGCATGGGGCGTATCTTTCTAGGTGCGTCGATGCTAGAACATGGGGCGTATCTTTCTAGATGCGTCGATGTTCGACTGTGCATGGGGCGTGTCTTTCTAGGTGCGTCAATGTCCAGTTTATGGGACTGGCCATCCTTTTATTGTGATTTCTGGATTTCTATTTGATGATTTCTGGAATTTATGTTTCACCAACTTTTACGATTGGCATTGATATATATGTCATTTATTGTGGCTTGGTGAATGAAATTAGGAGTATGACATTCCTTTTTATCTTTGAGAAGATCCTTGCGATATTGATTAATCTCTTATTGGTTTTTCAATTATTTATTTATCACAGCTTGACATTGTGATTATTATACGTTTAGTCATATCTCTTATTCTATATCATTTCATCTGATATTTATAGCTAGACTGATCCGTTTATTATTTTCTTATTAAATAATACTCGGGTCAGACCGAGATGTTACAGGTGCATCTTCTTGACTCCTTTTCGGACCATCATCTGACTTTTGGCTAACTACTTAGATTAGTAGTTTTTGTTGTATACATTTGAGATACAGACTCTATGATGTATACTTATTCTTTTGCCTAGCACTTGTATCTATTCTTTTTGATATTGTGGATCTTGTTTGACCACTACTCTGATGTACACTTTCATGTGTTATATTCATATCTATTTCCGCATTTGTGATATGAATTATCTGTGACTGATTTGTGTTACGTTTATTTCTATATTTGTTTCCGAAGACCTTTATAGCCACTGTGTAGTAGCTTTGAGTTTGTGTCGGTATGTCGGATTTCCTCTTGAGATGAAAAGTTATATTTTTATCCGGCATATCGGTACTCGCACAAAGCAATTATACAGATGGTCGCTCCTCAACAGCCTTATTCTCTGTGCTAGTCGACAGCATTACTCCGTAGTGTTCTTGGCTAGCGTGGGTATAGAGGTGGGGCGTCACATAAGGTATGTAAAGAAATTAATAAAATGAAAATTTTGATGTTGAAAATTTTATAGAATGTAAAGTATTTAAAAACCTTAATTAATGTGTTCAATGGATAGAAGTACACATTTAAAAACGTAATATTCATTCGAATTAAAATGTAAATAGTTGTATATTGATGTAATAAAATAAAATTAGCGTTGAATATGGAATACCTATTACCTGGAATCAAATTGTAAAATTGTAATTGATTTGAAATCTGTAAAATGGGAATAAATTCAAAGTTACAATTAATTGATGGAATAATAAGGGATAAACTGTAATTTGATAATTCAATGTAAATTATATCCATAAAATGTCAATTTATTGAATTGCAAGGTTTTTAATAAATAAAAGTTTTTATTAATATTTCTATTGATAATTAATGTAGTAATGTGAAATCAATTTCCATTAATTGCCCTAATTTGTGAAGTTAGGGTAGATTTGATTTGTCATTTAAAATGGTTAATTCTATAAGATGTAATGAATGTTAGTTGTATTTATAATATGAGGACTGGTTGATTTAAGGAGTGAAAACCAAGATTTAGTAATTTATTTATAATTTGAAATCTAATAAGTGGATTTATTGCAATTAAGTGGAATATAATATTAAAATATTACATAAATGAGGATTTAGATGGAAATTGAGAATGTTAATATAATGGATTTTGATTCCAATATTTATTTCATCTGGTTGTAATAATGAATTTGAATAATATGAATGAAATTTTAAATCAAAGGAATTGTTGAAATTTTAATTTATAATTTCTAAATTTAACGAAATTGGAATCTAACGCTAAAATTGATGATTGAATCAATATTTAAGTGGCATGTAAATTTGTTTAAAGCATTATAAATGTTTGGAAAATATTAAGGTAATAAAATGGGTCAATTTTAGAATTGAAATTTAAAAATTGGATTTTATTTATTTAATTTTTAATTTATTTAATTAATGTAAAAATAGCCATTTTGGCCACTGACTCGGATTTCGATGAAACAAGTTTCATCAGATCCATAACAGTGAATTATGGTAGGATTTCAAGTTTCGTTTCGATCGGACTTGTTGTTTGATCGTATGGGCTTGAAAAGCCTTGAAATCAATTTAATTGAAATCAATTGAAATCAATTTGAAAATATTGATTTCATCATAACTTCTTCATATGATGGAATTTGGATGTGAAACCTTTTTCATTGCGTTTAAAATATTTTAAAACACCTATTTTGATATATGGGTTGACCCAATTTCGTTCCGGAGTCGAAACGGGCTTTTCGGGCCATATATCGTTTAGCGTGTACATCTATCTTATCCGATCCATCCTATTTCAACTTTGTCTACAAATATATTGTTATAAACCCTAATTTCCCTCATTTTCATTTGGCTGTATGTATATCTCAACTCTCTCCTCCTCAATGGCACACAACATAATTTTAGATCCAATCCTAAATCAAATCCAAAGCTGAAAATCCAAAGTCCTTAGAAAAATCTGAAAAAAATATATATTGAAGCTCTCAATGAGCGTAATATTTTGGTGGAATTCGTTTTCCAATCTGAATGACCGTTTGCGCAGAAATCCAGATTGAACCGGGGCCATTCGTATTGGATTTTTGACGATCCAACGGTGGATCGTTGACCGTTTGTCGATCGGAGGGTGCCGTTGCGAAGCACATGACGAGAAGCTCACGGATCTGCCTTTTGTTTGCCATCAATTAATCTAGATTCGCCGGAATTCATGCATGCAGGCGTGGTGGCTCGGGGTGTTTTTTCGGCACATGGGGGCGGTGCGACTTCACTAAAGGGGTGGCCGAGGGTGGTTTGGTCAGAGGCATCGAAGGTGCATGGGCCGGAGCATCGGCGTTTGGGGGGTTTTTCCTGGCGGCGCTAGGGTTGCAGAATGAAGGGGTTCACATAGAGAACGCGTGCGCAGGGATAACGTGATGGTGACGTGGAAAAGTATGTAATATGTTCTTTTCTTTAATTTTTATAATTGAAATTCTAATGCAATTATCGCTATAACCCTTACGTACGAATTCCGATTCACGCGCGATTTTTTTTGTTAGGATCGCAATAAAATTACGGACTTGATAACGCTGGTTTGGACGAATTCTGAGACGGTTAAATTTTTGGGTTTAAATTAAATTTAAATTCGATTTAAATTCAAAAGGTAAGTGTTTTAACCCACTCACAATTTCTAAAATTTCTTATGTTTGTTAAATTGATTTATGATGTGTTTAAAAGTTTATTTATAGCTGTTTGGCATATATTTCATCATTATCTCAGTTAATTTGCATTCATATAATTTACTAGTTATTTAATTCATTTTTGCATATAAACCGCCAGTTAAAATTTTAGTTAAATTTATTATTGCATATAAACTGCTAGTTAAATTTATTTATTATTGCATATAAACTACAGTTAAATTGTATTTAATTCATTATTGAAAAATTAAATATCAGTAATTAACTATTATTTATTGATGTGATTGTTTGAATTGGATGATAAATTGATAAATGTTTGATGATTGATATGATGGATGAATGGATGCTGTATTTATATTGTATAAACTGCAAGTTTACATGTATTTTCATTTCATTCGGGATTGCGGTTTGAAATGATATACAACCGCATTTTCATTTTTGAATTTCGGATTGAAATGATAAATATCCGTATCACTTGACCATAGGATAGAAAATTTTTTACAGACACCGTCGGTCTATATATATATATATATATAAATATTTTGAAAATGATTTCTATGGTTTGGATGGGATACGGTTAAATAAATATCAAATTTTTATTTATATAGATATTATTTTATATATACATATATAGCTAAATTTTTTGAATTTAAGCTATATATAAATTTGTTAAGTAAAAATAAATAAGTTGAATAATGGAATTTGATTATTTTATATTATTTGATTAAGTACATGTCTAAGATATGGTATATATATATAGAGTATTAATGATTTAAATTAAGATTGAAAAGTGAATTGGAAATTTATTTGGAATTGAGCTTATTTAAGAATTAAACTCCATAGATTGATGTAAACTTATTAAACTTGAAATGTTAAAAGGTATGATATTTATAACTGGATTTTTATTTGAAGATAAATTAAATAAACATTTCTAGTATAAATAAATTTGAAGGAAACATTTAGTTGTTAGTTGTTTGAGTTTATTTTAAATGCTCAGGGATTTATTATGGAAATATTTCAAAACTAAACAATAGGTCAATGAATTGTTCGATAGAAATTTCCAACCTTAGTTTGAATTTGTTAAATACTCAAAGTTTGAAAAATATTGAAAATTGAAGTTGTTTATTTAAACTGAAAGTGAATTCAAAATTTATGGATTTAAACTAAAATTTAAAGAGAATAAAATGGTATCGTGGAAATTATTTTACTTTACAAAGTAACTTTAAATTCAAACCATTTTATTTATATATTGTTGAATATCCAAACCATTTAAGTTTGGGAAGTTATGGTTTAAAACTTATGGACTTCGAAGTATTATGTTTTGAAGGTTCATAATTCAAATGTTGTTTTCAAGAAACTATAAATTTTAAAATTGGCATAATTTTTGAAAAGATATATTTGAGCATGACATCATATTGATTTGAGAAATTTTAAAACATAAACGATATCGTATTTATATGGTTTTGAAAGGGATAATATATTCTGGTTTTAAAGTATAAACTATTTTGAAAAGACCACGGTGTTATAATAACGTTTGGTTATTGAAGAGATCGAAATCAGAAGTTGCCATACTCTCTGCCAACAACGAAAACCACTTTAACAACCGTGTACGCGGTGGAGATTGCAGAATGAAGTAGGATGGCGGCGGCGTTTCATTTGAGGTAAATACGTGGACCCAACTCCCATGAGTTGGCATAAAGTGGCTAAAACAGGAGCGATTGACGGGTTAATTGAGGTAGTACCTTTGATCGGACACATCCCTTCGATATTATACTCTGAATTTTGGATTGATTCAGTGGCCACTTTTGATTTTTTATTTGGGGGTGTGGCTCGAGGTGGGCAGTAGCTGCCGCTACGCGTTACCACCGACCTGGAAGCGTAATTGGTATATCTACCCTGGCATTGCCTAGTTGTGCCGTGTCACCTACCCTATCACGCCTTGTACGAGTTTGAATTTCTCCCGTAGCCCGTGTGGTATCCTTTGGTGGCTTCCCGATCAGGAGGGACTATGATATTGGATGGACTACTGGGACTATTCCGTGTTAAGGGGAATATTGGGTCACTCCTTAATGCTAAGAAAAAAGTAAGTTTATTTTACAATTAGACACTGTTATAATAGCGCAATAAACTACATAGCAAATAGTTTAACGGATCCTTTGGAGATGTAAATCACGAGCATCTCTTGAGTTATTGCACTCATATTTATTCCCGTTGATTTAACTTACATAAGATATTTTAGTTCTGGCTTGAGTGTTTTGTCTTTTCAATTCGCTCGGGTCAGTCCGAGTGTTTCAAGATTTCGAAGACCTTAGCTCTGGAGGACGAAGACGGAGATCTATATTATTATTATTATTATTATTAGTCCACTATAATCATACTGTTCTGCTGCATTGTTATTGGTATGTGTAACTCTGATAAATGTGTAAGTATAATCGAATATTTTGTAAAACAGCTTTATGAACTGTATATTTGATTATTATATTTTATCCTTCCGCTGTGATTCTATTTTGTTTTATTTCTTTCTCGTTTTTCTTATTTACCCCATAACAATCCGCCCTTCCGAATGGTTTGAATTGGCACGTGTGTCGATTTAAAGCGTGCAAAAAGGCGGGATGTTACAAGTGGCTACATAATAGCCGCAACATTAGCCTTATGAAACTACCACCAAGTCCTTTCACTATCATGACTTTTCAAGAATGGAAATCTCGACCTCGCCAAGAAACCTCTACTCAACAACAACAACCAAGAGATGACATCCAAATGCCAACTCCATCCCAAAGCACACGGGAATCTATTGATTTAATTGTAAGAAATCAAGTCATCTTGGATTCCCGCATAAAAAATCTTGATAAGAAAATTGACAAAATGTTTGACAAAATCAAATACTTATATGACCAATAATGTTTATATATTTTTTAGAAGTAAAAAATCATTAACGGGAAATATGAATAAAAATTATCTAAATATTTGGGTTCCTGTTAATTGGAAAAATAGAGAAAAATACATTGATGATTATTTTGATATGGTAGTTAATAATGAAAATTATATTTATAAAGGTTCAACCACACCCAAATGGGTATGGTTTCCTAAAAATTAGAAAATTATAAGAACCTTAGGTATCGCATGCTTTAAATCTTAATTTTTTCTGATACCTTACATTATAACTATTAGTTATTTTGTTTTATATTGTTCTATGTTAACACTTATGTAAAATATAATTTATATTTTCATATAAACTCTCCTTTTTGTCGATGGCAAAGGGGGAGAAAGATATTGCTCTAACACTACTTCAGGAATAAACCATGCAAGCATAGATTAGTGGGGAGAAGAGATTAATTATTTACAAGAATATATAACATAGATTCACGGGGAGAAATCTACAGCATAATTATAGGAATATATTCAGTGAGAGAGATAAGATAAACAAAGCTTGTCAAAGATTCGTTCATAGCAAATGAAGTTGTCATCATCAACAAAGGGGGATAATGTTGAATCATAGGTTTTGATTGCTGACAAGACACAGTAATTCACGAATCTACGACTACGAAAACATCTGACTCAACGACTCAAAGAATGGTTCATATAGTTATATATTTTTACAAAAGTCATCAAACATGTATATAGAGTCTAGTTTAGTGCTTTGTTAAAATCTTTCCTCAAGAATCATCATTCACATTCAAATAAACTTGCATGCATTTTTAGTCAAAATAAAGTTTTCAAAAAATGCATGGAGCGAGGCTCGAACCCGGTTCACTAGTTTGGAAGGCAAGTACTCTAACCAAATAAGCTACTACAACTTTTGCTTAGCAACAGAATTCAGTCGACTGACTATAGTCAGTCAGTCGACTGAATCTGTGCATTTTTACATGTCATCCTATAACCGTAACATAGTTATTTGATAATTTGTCATTAGTTAATATGGAAAATAACAACATCACAAGCACTGTCACTAACACTAGTTTTATTCAAGGTCAATCTACTGCACGACCTCCACTATTCAATGGCATGAATTCTAATTATTGGTCAACTAGAATGAGAATATATATGCAATCTAATGGTTTTGAAACTTGGAACATTACTCAAAATGAATATACTACTCCAACAGAAGATTTTTCAACTTGGACTGCTGCACAGAATAGTGATGCTACTACAAATGCAAAAGCAATGAATATGTTATTTTGTGCATTAGATAGAAATAAATTTAATAGAGTTAGTATGTGTACAAATGCTTATGAGATATGGAGAACTCTAAAAATAACTCATGAAGGAACTAACAAAGTAAAACAAAGCTAAATTTCAATGTTGAAAAATCAGTTTCAAAATTTCAAAATGAAATCAAATGAAAATATAAATGACATGTATTCTACATTTCAAGATATATTCATTCACTTTTGGCACTAGGAGAAAAGTTCTCTGATTTTGATATAGTATCAAAAATCCTAAAGTCTTTAACGGATGAATGGGAAAGAAAGGTCCTAGCTATTAAGAAGCAAACGATCTTTCGACTATGGAACCAGAAGAGTTAATAGAAAATCTAATGTCATATGAAGTAAATTTGCAGGCAAAGAAAGTTCAAGCACAAGATAAGAAGAATCTAGCGTTTCAATCAGAACAAGATGACTCTGACTTAGATGAAGAGAATATGGCATTTATTGCTAAGAATTTCAAAAAGTTTTTGAAATTTAAAAAGAATAACAAGGGCAAGAGTTACAAAAATAATTCTAGCAACATTAATAGCAATAAACCAACATCATCTGTCATGGAATGTTATGAATGTCATAAGAAGATTTATATGAAGAAAGATTGTCCAGAGAAACAGAAAAAAAAATTCAAAAAGAACAAATTCAAGAAGAAAGCATTTTCTGTAACATGTGATGATTCAGATTCTTCATCATCAGAAAGCGACAATGACAGTGACACAGAGTAAGCAAATGTATGCATCATGGCTACAAATGATGATGTAAGTGAACTAAGTTTTGAAGATTTAGTTGAATTTAATTCTGAACTAATAGATTTTGTAAAACAAACTAAGAAACATAGTAAGGAGGTACAAGGAAAACTGAATAGACCTGAATTAGAAATTAGTATGCTTAGAGATGAAAAGAAAATTCTCGAAGAAGAAGTTGAAAAATCTCAAGAATCTAATTCTAATTTAGCCTCTCAACTTTCTATGAAAACTCATGAATTAGAAATTCAGAAAAATAAAAATGATGTTTTATCAATTGAAATTAATGAGTTAAAATCTAACACTAAAGTATTAGAATTAGAAAAATCTAGTCTTAAAACTAAGCTAGAAGATACTAATAAAAATATTTCCAATTTTTATAAAGGACGAGAAAATCTTTCTAAAATAATAGAAAATTCTCAGTCCACTTCAAATAAAATGGGATTAGGATATAAGAAAACTGAAAATCCAATGAAATCGGAAAAGTTTAAAAATAAGTTTAAAAAGAAAATTAAGCAAGATTTAAAGAAAACAGTTGCTAAAAATAAATTAAAATATGGATTCCTAAAACAAATAATAACTTGATTAGAAATAAACATATCAAACATTAATGAAAACTGTTCATAAAAATAAGAATTATGTTTTTAATGGATTCTAGACAGTGGTTGCTCAAAACACATGACTGGTGATAAAGATAGTTAACAAACATAGTCTACTCAATGGAGAATCAGTCACTTTTGGAGATAATTCAAAAGGTCATGTCATCGGCAAAGGTGATGTGAGCAATAAGGTATCTCTAACTCACCTCTCATTACTGATGTTCTATTAGTTAAAAACTTAAAACATAATTTATTGAGTATTAGTCAATTATGTGATAAATGTTTTTATATATCTTTTTCAGAGAATAAATGTAATATTTCTGATAAAAAACAAAATTTAATTTTTGAAGGTATAAGAGATAAAAATATTTATATTTTAAATATGAATATAAATCATAACACAAACATATGTTTAGTAGCTACAAAAAATGATTCTTGGCTATGGCACAAAAGATTGTCATATAAATATTAATACTATCAATAAATTAGCTAAAAATAAACTTGTTAAAGGACTACCTGATATGAAATTCAAAATTGATTATATCTGTGATGCATGTCAGTTAGGAAAATTAACAAAATCTTCTTTTAAAACTAAAAAAATCATATCTACAACATAACCACTTGAACTATTACATATGGACCTTTTCGGACCTACTCAAGTTCAATCTATTAATCACAATAGATATGTGTTTGTTATTGTAGATGATTTTTCAAGATATACATGGACTATTTTTATGAAACATAAAAGTGATACTTTTGAAAATTTTAAAATTTTTGTAAAAAGAATTTAAAATATAAAGAATTTTAAAGTTAAAAACATTAGAAGTAATCATGGAGGTGAATTTGAAAATGGAGTTTTCGAACATTTTTGTAACAAGAAAGGAATTAATCATATTTCTCCTTTCCTAGAACACCACAACAAAATGGAGTTGTAGAGAGAAAAAACAGAACATTACAAGAATATGCACGAACTCTATTAAATGGAAGCACTTTACTTAAGCATTTCTGGGCAGAAGCTGTTGCAACTGCTTGTTATGTTTTGAATCGTGTTTCTATTCGATCATTAACAAAACATACTCCATATGAACTTTTAAAAGGTAGAAAACCAAATATATCATATTTTAAAGTGTTTGGTTCAAAATGTTTTATACTTAACACTAAAGATCAACTTGGCAAATTTGATCCAAAATCCGATGAAGGAATATTCATAGGATATTCAAAAAGAAGCAAAGCTTATCGAGTTTTTAATATAAGAACTAAAGTTATCGAAGAAACTCTTCATGTTTCATTCGATGAAAGTGTCAAAACTTCTTCTAAAATTTCAAAGTTTGAAAATAATACAAATTTAATTCTAACAAATAATTCAAAAGATGATGATATTATACTTCAAAATAATAATTCTGATATTACTTTAGAAAATGTAAATACTATTAATGATAATATAATAAGATCTCCTCCTAGAATACTTGGAGATCACCCTGTTCAAAATATAATTGGAGAAGTAAATTCAAATGTAAGAACAAGACACCAATTAAATCAAATGGGCTATATAGCTTTTCTCTCTAATGTAGAACTTAAAAATATTAAGAAAGCCTCAACTGATGACTATTGGATTATAGCTATGCAAGAAGAGCTAAAACAATTTGAAAGAAACGAAGTTTGGGAAGTAGTTCCTAGACCAAGTGATCAATCAGTCATTGGTACAAAATGAGTTTTCAAAAACAAAGCTAATGAACAAGGTAACATTAGTAGAAATAAAGATAGATTAATATCATAAGGTTATAATCAAGAAGAGGGAATAGACTATGAAGAAACGTTTGCTCCAGTTACAAGACTAGAAGCTATACATATTCTGCTGGCCCTTGCATGTTTTCATAACTTTAAGTAATATCAAATGGATGTTAAAAGTGCTTTTTTAAATGGTTTTATAAAAGAAAGTGTTTATGTTGAACAACCTGCTCTGTTTACTCATGAAAAATTTCCAGATCATGTTTATAAACTTAAGAAAGCTTTATATAGTTTAAAACAAGCACCTCATGCTTGGTATGACCGACTTAAAAGCTATTTATTGGAATCTGGTTTGAGATTGGGAAAGTTGATCAAACATTATTTATTAAGAAAACTAAACAAGATATTTTAATAATTCAAATATATGTTGATGATATTATTTTTGGTTCAACAAATGAAAAATTATGTCAGGAATTTTCGACTATCATGACAAATGAATTTGAAATGTCACATATGGGAGAACTATCATATTTTCTTTGATTGCAAATCAAACAAATGCAAAATGGCATTTTCTTAATCAAGAAAAGTATTGTAATAATCTAATTAAACGATTCGGTATGGAAAACACGTCTGCCAAACCAACTCCTATGAGTACAACTATATATCTTGAAAAAGATGAACATGGTAAGAGTGTTGACCAAAAACTATATTGTAGTATGATTGGATCACTACTTTACTTAACTGCTAGTCGACCTGACATTTGATGAGTGTTTGTTTATGTGCTAGATTTCAAGCAAATCCTAAAGAATCACATATGCGAGCAATTAAACTTATAATTCGTTATCTTAACAAAACCAAAGATTTAGGACTATTTTGTCCAAAAGAATGTCCTTTTGAATTAGTATCATATAGTGTTGCTGATTTTGGAGGAAGTCGGACATATAGAAAAAGTACAAGTGGAACTTGTCATTTCATTGGACGATCCTTAGTATCTTGGTTTAGTAACAAACAAAATTACGTTTCACTATCGACATGTGAAGCAGAGTATATATCTGCAGCTTTAGCATGTGCTCGAGTAATCTACACGCAACAAACATTACAAGATTTTGATATAAAATTAAATAAGTCTATTATATATTGTGATAGTGCAATAAATTTATCTATAAATCCTGTCAATCACTCACGAACTAAGCATATTGACATTCTTCATCATTTTCTTCGTGATAATATTGAAAAGGATATAATAAATTTAAAATTTGTAAATTCTAAAAATCAATGAGCTGATATTTTCACTAAACCACTCAATGAAATTTTTTTTATAAAATTAAGAAGAGAACTAGGTATAATTTATTTAAAAGAATTATAAAAATTACTAATTAATTTAATTTAATTTAAAATAAAATTCAAAAAAACTTTTTTTTGGTACTCGAACTCTGAACCTCGGGTTTGATAAGCCTATGTCATTTCCATCTGACCATTCAACGTTTCACATCTACTCCTTATACATCTTTTTCTTTATATTTTTTATTTTTTAAGATAAAATTTCAGCCACAAACTTTTGTTTAATTCTCTTCCTCATTTTTTTTTCAATTTGCACGTAAAACCTTCATTTTCTAACCTCATTCCTCCTATATATTTCAGTGCTCAAATCTCCTTTCTCCATTAAAAGAAATCTGTATCTCAAACAAAATTTTCTTTTTCCTCTTCATAAACTTCTAAAACTTCTTTCAAAATCAAAATGTCTTCACACGATTCATCAAATGGATCGGCTTACTCATATATTAACTTTGAAACTCCATCATTCGCTTCGTCAAACCTATCTACACCTACTCCTGCCCATGAACCTACAAGACCGTCAAATTATCGCACGGGTTATACACCCGAGAAAAAGAAAGCAAGACGTTTTATGTTCTTTAGATCACCTCAAACCAAACAAAAAATTGATGATCTGCATCATTGCCAGAGGGAATCGATAGCGCTTCAGCGTAAGACGTATTACAAACAGAAAATGAACTCAAAACGTTTGAGTTTTCTAGAGAAGATTGGATGGAAGTTCTACAGCTCATCTTCCTCTTCGGTTCATCAGCCTATACCATTGTCATCTTGGAATCCATGGGATAGGTCGCCTCAACCTCTGCCTGTCTCTCCAAACTCATGGAAGCGTGGACACCGTTGGTCACCACTACAACATATGTAGTAAATACGAAGGATGAACCGACAAATTCCAAGTCTCCATCAACCTCTTCTTCCAAATATTTACGTTTTTGTCTATCTTTTTAATTATTTTTTATCCATATTCTATGTGCGTTGTATTAATATATAATACAAATATTATTTATTTTTGTTCAAGATTGACTGACTATGCTGCAAGACTTATTCAGTCGACTGAAAATTTCAATCAGTCGACTGATTTTGTATATTGTATGTTTTCATACACTATTCGGTCGACTGATCGAACGCAACCAGTCGGCTGAATGACTAAACAGAGAGTGTAACGAAGATTAAAATTTGAATATTTAATTAATTTTAAATATTAATAAGTGAAATTTATAAGTCGAATAAATTTTATTTTGGATAATTGGATTTAATTGAATAATTAAATCGATAATTTAATATGTTAAATTGTAGAAATAATTGAAAATTGGGTCAAATATGATTGTAAATGATTTGTAAAGTTTTATTATATCATATTGGAGTTAGAACGATGTTATAGAACTTTTAAAATTGAATTAAAAGTAAATTTGTGAAAATTGAATATTTTGATATTTAATCGACTAGTGAAATTAGCCAATTTTTGAACAGTCTCAGAATTGGACGAAACTAGTTCCATTGGATCCGTAATAGTTAGTTATTACCGTATTTCAATTTTCGTAGCAATCGGAGTTATCGTTTGATCGTAGCAGCTCGAAACGCATCGAAATCGTTTTGATATTATTTTGGCGAGTTAAAATAGCCATTTTTCAAAAAGTCTCGGATTTCGACGAAACTAGTTTCATCGGATCCGTAATGTGATATTATTGTAAGGTTTCAAATTTCGTGTCAATTGGATTTACCGTTTGTCCGGTGCAAGCTAAAACGCCTAGAAAATCGTTTAATCGGTTTAATTTTAAATCGAACGTTTGTTCCCACAACTCGCACAGATGACCGAATTAGCTTCCCAAACCTGTTCCATTGTGTCCGGAACGCGGGGTAAACCCTAGAAACGCTGGTTACGGCGCGTAAATCGGAGTTTTGAAAACCCGGATGAATAGTGTCGTTTTATTTTCTATAAATAGCCACCTTCACAAGAGAAAATAAAAAAAAAATTCTAAACCCTAACCCTAGCTCTAAGTAGCCGGCCGCCACCATTAGAAACCAAGGGCCGAGAATTTCACTCCTTCCTCCTCTAATTTCTTCTAATCCGTTAACCTTTTGCAAAAATCACCAACTGGAGGATCGAAGAGCTGGGTGAGCTCGCCAGATCCGTACGGTTGAGATGTAGTTTGGTCGACTCGAGACAGAGCATTAGAGCCGCGTTCATCCACATTCGCGCACGATAATCGAGGCTAGATGACGACCGAGTTCGACGAAGTCTCGGCCGTGGGTGGAGTCGATGTTGGCTTTCGTCATGATGCTCCCTGATCGAGCCCTAGGGTAGCACGGTGGTCGCGGTTCATGGTCAAAGCACGGTGAAGTTGGGTTCACGTTCAAACGTATTAGCTGGAAGGAAGAAGAAGCAAAAAAAAAGGATGGCCAGGATTTGCTTTGTTGAGATGGACGGTGATGTTGTAGATTAGGTTATAAAATTAAAAATAAATTATGTAATCGTTTTATATTAAATTCGTGAATGTTTAAAAATGTATAACTCTTTCATACGAGGTCGAAAAATTACGAAACAGGAAGCGTTGGAATCGTATGGACGAGCACTACGCGATGGAATTGGATTGGAGTCGTTTGGAGTTAGTGAGAATTTCGGGTAGAATTAAACGCACGTTTAATTTTATTCGAAATAAATCGCTAAAACGAAATTGAAATCAAGGTGAGAACTTCTCACTCAATCGAATCGGTTTCGATTTTATTTTAAATAGTTATATTTAAAATTCTTGAATGCATGTTTGAATGATGATTGTATATATTGATTGTTAAAATAGACATTATGCGCCGTTAGTAAGCGGATGTTATTTATTAAAAACATATACCGCGAATATTTCATAAACAGTGAAATTAGTATTATATATAATAGCAATATATATATATATATATATTGGCATATGTATATATTGCAGTTGTTGATTTCCCACATTTTTTAGCAGATGAGACCCTATTGCGCCTTATTAAGCGGATAATATTATAAATCCCATATACCGCGATAATTTCGTACTGGAGCGAAATTGGTATTGTGCTAATGTTTGTGGATGCAAGAAAACAGGTTGGAGAGATCCAACTGGATTCCTCAACAGTATTTATTTGATTATGGATATTTTGATATTCGTTGATTATCATATACGATATATGATATCGTTGTAGTCGTGATTGACTATTTGGTGTGTAGCATCATTGGACCAAATTTTGGAATTTTAAAAAGGATTTTTAAAGTGATTTTTGAAAATATATAATATTTTTGGAATTGATCCATTTTAAATAATCAAACGTTATAATTTTTAAAGTTATAAAAATTATGATTTTAAGAAATATGATTAAAGATTTATTTTTGAGAAATATGGGTTAAGGATTTTATAAAATAGTTAAATTGGGATTTCTGAATTTATTATAAAAGTTGAAATATAGGATTTATAAAATTGATTATTTTATAAATCAAAATGGTGAAATTATAAAGGGAGTTAAGACATTTTTAAAAGAATGATATAAATTGATTTATATAAAAGAATTATAAGATGGATATTTTTAAATTAAAATATTGGAATTATAAAACAAGTTTTTATAAGTGTTAGAATGAATTGTGAATAAATTTCGTAAATGAATGAAATTTATAGAATTATAAACAGTGAATTTATAAATGGAATTTTATAAGCAGTAGGTTTATAAAATTTGTAAAGTTATTTGAAGAATGGATTTTTGATAAATAAATGAATCTTATAAGTTATAAGATTTATAATTTGGAAAGTCTTAAAAGGAACGATTTTGTAAAATAATCGTTTTATAAGCATTTGACTTATAATATGAATTTTTAGTATATCATTGAGATATAAATTGAACAGGTTAATAAAGGAATTTATAAAAGGAAGTTGCTATAAAACAAATAGAAATGGAATTTATAAACGTTGTTTTATAAATTCGCAAACGACTTATTTTGATAAGAAAATTGTTGAAACTTATTAATGGAGTTATATTCACGTTTTAGACAGTGAATAATCCTTTAAAATAAAATGAATAGAAAGGATGAAATTGGTTAACGTAGTATATTCACGTTTTTGAATAGTGAATAATATGTTAAAGAAATTGTTTTGAATGTGATGTTTTAAATAGAATTAAAACAATCTAGCGATGTTTTCAAAACGTGTTGAGATTCGAAACAATAGATTTCAACATTCATTGTTGAAATAGACGTTTTCGAGAAATAGAAGGAAATGGTGGATTATAACACTGTTGTTATAGTAAATGATTTCCGAAAGGAAATGTTTGTATAGTATTGGGATTTATATATCTATTTTAATTTCGAATCCCTATACTAATGATTTTGGGTTGTCGTAACGATGTTTTACGTAACATTCGTTTTGACCCAAACAAATATGGTTAAAAGAATGATTTCCTTAAAGAATGAAATATATACTTAATTTCGATTTAAGTATATTGAATATTTTCCAAGTGTAGAAAATAAAAAGATTTGTGAATTACTTATGAATAAGTAAGTATGGAAATGTTTTCCAATATAAAGTGAATATTTTGAGAATTTATCTTTTTAAAGATAAATTGAAAATGAATATTAGAAATCGAATTGAAACGTATATTCACAGATATTTTGGGAAGTATAAATTCACTATGGAATTTATAAAAGAAAGTGGAATTTGTTTAAAAATAAACGTTGCTTTATTTTTGAGGTATTGAAATTATATATCTTGTAAAGATATTTTTGGAAAATAAATAATTTGGTATCTGGTGATGTGTGCATATCCATTGATAGTTCAATAACCGACTATCAATATTTACCTTTGAATGGGTATTTGTTGGGATTTGCTGAATTTGAATGCTACACTTATTTTTAAATTATTACGCTCGTTATTCGGATTACCCATTCCGAATAGTGATACGACGTAATGGATAGCATTGATGACCGGTGTTGAAGACCGGATATTTTTGAAAGCGAAAGGACAACTTGTCGAATGTCTTTGCATCGAATGGTCCCCGGTATAGAGACTCCATATGTGATGGGAAGTCCGGTCGTGATTAGTGAATATCCGGATTGCAAGGACTTCTTTGTAAGTGTCTTCGGTTCTGTTCGAGCCCGGAACAGACTTGTATGGATTGTATGTCTGACATTACAAATTGAGATATAAAGCCGATTTCTTTCAAATATATTTCTGTTGGTGGCGGAGAATTTATTCTTTTAGCTTAACACCCTTCTCTGAGACGTACGAGCTCAGAGGTTATGTAGTTGAAGGTTATCAGCGATATATTCCCAATTTGGTAATGTGACATGCTGAGTGTTGCTGTGAAATGATCATTGTGTTGATCATTTGTGATAGGATCATTTGTTTGATCGTTTATCTTTGTGATCATTTCTATGATCATTTGTTGACCCAAAGCATGGCTTTTGTATAAAGTGTGTTTTTGTGGACGAGACTTCGTCGAGCCTCACACCCCGGAAATGGTCAAAACAGGAAAGATGCGGCAAGGTTATGAGGGGTAGCGCCCTTTAGGGTATGTGCATTTCCTTCTGGAAAAGGGTGGTATCATGGTATGGAGCCCAGATACTTACTCATGTTGAAACACTTTATGATTGTGTGAATTGATTGCGAGCGCTCGGTTAAAGGTCCCAAAGGACCGGGGGATGGCATACTCGGTCAGTTGTTACTCAGTTAGGGGTAACCCGGCCTTGTGTTGGCAGAGATCCGGTTTGGTTCTCGGGGATGTCCTTCCAGAGGCATTCTCATGTGGCAATGGAAAGTTCCTTGGCCTGACCATTTGTTGGAAATCCAAAGAAACAATACGATCCTTGTACGGTTTTAGTTGTATAACCTGCTATGGAATGTGGCGGTAACCTGCTATTGAACATAGTAGCTATAGTAGGCATAAGTACGAAATGTCTATGCTGGCTAAGATTTATATATTTACTTTCGAACTAATTTTTCTACACTATGCACTAGTAATAATATCAAATGTTTCTTTTTAATGCGTTTCAAGCATCTTTGACTATCATAAGGAGTAATCTCCTCCGATTCTGCGTTTGCATTGTGTGTGTGTGCGGGAGGCCTTATGGTAGTCTCATTTTTAAAAGCATTGCGATTATAAAAATTTAAATCTTTGATTGTTTTAAAGACAAACTGTTTTGAGTTCTCACACCAGTCTAGCTTATGCTAGGTGATATGTGATGGGGGGTTCTCGCTTCGCGGTTTGGTGGCGAACGGGAGACTCTTACCCCCACACGTCCTCTTTACGGGGTTGGTTAGTCGAAGCCGTGACATTCGAAAGGGTGGCCGTAAATGCAAGTTTGGGATATCAGTGTACGCCACGGTGGGGCTGGGATGGTTGAAAAGCCTACCGGTTGTGACCGCAAGTCGTTACATTTGGTATCAGAGCATATGGTTAAGCGACAACCATGGCTCTGTTGGGTATTGCTTATTAGAGATAGAGTCAGTAGTACTCTAGAATGAGTTGAGTGTAATAATAGCTATGAGTGCGTATTTGTTAGTAAATATAAAATTGTTTTATATTGTGATGATTGGTTTGTTGAGTGGTATATGAACCTTCGTCGGTGCAGCCTCGAAACTGAATCGAAGGGGTTTCTAAACACTTGAATAGAACAATTCGACACAGTTTTGTTTTAAAATTGGGTAAATGAATTTTTTTTACCTTAATTATAATTTATATATAAAGAAATAATTTTTCAGAATTATTAAAGTGTATATAAGTTGATTGTTTAGTTGTTTGAATAATCTAAATAAAAGAATAATTGTATAAGTATAATGAATTATAAGAATTGAATTATAATTAAAGTGATTTACAATTGTAAAATAAACATATATATATATATATATATATATATATATATATATATATAAGAAGTGAAACTATATGAATATATTTATGAATATGAGTTTTAAATAAAAGTGAATTTAAAGTTAAATGGAAGTATAACTTAAGAGATGTTGAATGAAGTTGATTTTGGTATCAAACTAAATTAATAAAACCAAGTGATAAATGTGAACTTGAGTTATATAAATGGAATTCAACTTAAGATGGTTAAATGAATTACCAATTGATTTGAATGAATGGATTGAATGTTAAATCAAATCAATGTAAATTAAGTTGATATGGAATAATGAATGTAAGTATTAATTCATTAAAATCTAATGTTATTGGAAGTTGTATAATTGAATGAAAATCAATTTAATTAAACCAATTGAAAGTGATGGTGTTAAACCAAATTGAATGAATATAAGCAAAGGAATTTGGTTGTAATTATATATACTTTGGTTGTTATATGATTGTTAGTTGATTGTATATAATTCATTAAGTATTAATGAAATTAAGTTAATGAAATTAAGTTAATGAAATTGGAAGCTAAAGTAATTGAAATTCAATTGAAAGTTAAGTGAATCTTAAATAGAATTGAATTTGATTTGGAAGTGAACCAACTTGAATATGAATTAGTGAATATAAACTAATTGAGAATGAATGTTAGTAAAATCATCCACTGTATATGAATCAAATATGATTAAATTGAAAACCAATTCATTGGATATGAATGAGAATATGAATATGAATATTTATTGGTTATGGATGATGGTTGATGGTTGAATATATATTGCTTTTACTGCATTTGCTATGTTGGCATATATATTTATTAAGTTGCTATATGTTGTATATCGATACTATTTTCAAATATGCATGTTCTCATGTTGTTTGTTGAGTGTTTAGTAGGTGCGGACCGCGTTTGCTTCGCATTTGGAGCTCGCTTTCGCGCTATATTAGCCGTATATGCTCGCTAATAAAATATAAGGTACATATCTTGGATTAAATATCGTACTTTTACACTTTTTCCCTTCGGGATGCCTCATTACTTGATGAGATGTATATTTGTGATATATATATATATATACTGTCATTTATTTTCCGGATCGAGCCGCGCAAAGGAGACTATGGCGAATTTTTTCGGAAATTTAAGGCGTTAGAAAAATTTTGAGAAAAATTGGAAAATTTGTGAAAACTTTAACGTTGATTTAGAAGTTGAAAGTTAAACAATAGTAATTGTTTTTTAAAAGATAACTAAGTATGATTTGAAAACTTAGTAAAGTTATTGTAAGAAATTTAATTATGAATTTTGGGAAAGTTAATTAATTCTGTAACTTTTCTTACTTGTAATTTCGAGGACGAAATTCTTTTAAGGGGGGAAGTATGTAACGACCTAGAATTTTTATTAATTAAAATTTGAATATTTAATTAATTTTAAATATTAATAAGTGAAATTTATAAGTCGAATAATTTTATTTTGGATAATTGGATTTAATTGAATAATTAAATCGATAATTTAATATGTTAAATTGTAGAAATAATTGAAAATTGGGTTAAATATGATTGTAAATGATTTGTAAAATTTTATTATATCATATTGGAGTTAGAACGATGTTATAGAATTTTTAAAATTGAATTAAAAGTAAATTTGTGAAAATTGAATATTTTAATATTTAATGGACTAGTGAAATTAGCCAATTTTTGAACAGTCTCGGAATTGGACGAAACTAGTACCATTGGATCCGTAATAGTTAGTTATTACCGGATTTCAATTTTTGTAGCAATCGGAGTTATCGTTTGATCGTAGCAGCTCGAAACACATCGAAATCGTTTTAATATTAATTTGGCGAGTTAAAATAGCCATTTTTCAAAAAGTCTCGGATTTCGACGAAACCAGTTTCATCGGATCCGTAATGTGATATTATTGTAAGGTTTCAAATTTCGTGTCAATTGGATTTACCGTTTGTCCGGTGCAAGCTAAAACGCCTAGAAAATCGTTTAATCGGTTCAATTTTAAATCGAACGTTTATTCCCATAACTCGCACAGATGACCGAATTAGCTTCCGAAACTTGTTCCATTGTGTCCGGAACGTGGGGTAAACCCTAGAAACGCTGGTTACGGCACGTAAATCGGAGTTTTGAAAACCCGGATGAATAGTGTCGTTTTATTTCCTATAAATAGCCACCTTCACAAGAGAAAATAAAAAAAAAATTCTAAACCCTAACCCTAGCTCTAAGCAGCCGGCCGCCACCATTAGAAACCAAGGGCCGAGAATTTCACTCCTTCCTCCTCTAATTTCTTCTAATCCGTTAACCTTTTGCAAAAATCACCAACTGGAGGATCGAAGAGCTGGGTGAGCTCGCCAGATTCGTACGGTTGAGATGTAGTTTGGTCGACTCGAGGCAGAGCATTGGAGCCGCGTTCATCCATGTTCGCGCACGATAATCGAGGCTATATGATGACCGAGTTCGACGAAGTCTCGGCCGTGGGTGGAGTCGATGTTGGCTTTCGTCATGATGCTCCCTGATCGAGCCCTAGGGTAGCACGGTGGTCGCGGTTCATGGTCAAAGCACGGTGAAGTTGGGTTCACGTTCAAACGTATTAGCTAGAAGGAAGAAGAAGCAAAAAAAAAGGATGGCCAGGATTTGCTTTGCTGAGATGGACGGTGATGTTGTAGATTAGGTTATAAAATTAAAAATAAATTATGTAATCGTTTTATATTAAATTCGTGAATGTTTAAAAACGTATAACTCTTTCATACGAGGTCGAAAAATTACGAAACAAGAAGCGTTGGAATCGTATGGACGAGCACTATGCGATGGAATTGGATTGGAGTCGTTTGGAGTTAGTGAGAATTTCGGGTAAAATTAAACGCATGTTTAATTTTATTCGAAATAAATCGCTAAAACGAAATTGAAATCAAGGTGAGAACTTCTCACTCAATCGAATCGGTTTCGATTTTATTTTAAATAGTTATATTTAAAATTCTTGAATGCATGTTTGAATGATGATTGTATCTATTGATTGTTAACATTATGCGCCGTTAGTAAGAGGATGTTATTTATTAAAAACATATACCGCTAATATTTCATAAACAGTGAAATTGGTATTATATATAATAGCAATATATATATATTGGCATATGTATATATTGCAGTTGTTGATTTCCCGCATTTTTTAGCGGATGAGACCCTATTGCGCCGTTATTAAGCGGATAATATTTTAAATCCCATATACCGCGATAATTTCGTACTGGAGCGAAATTGGTATTGTGCTAATGTTTGTGGATGCAGGAAAACAGGTTGGAGGGATCCAACTGGATTCCTCAACAGTATTTATTTGATTATGGATATTTTGATATTCGTTGATTATCATATACGATATATGATATCGTTGTAGTCGTGATTGACTATTTGGTGTGTAGCATCATTGGACCAAATTTTGGAATTTTAAAAAGGATTTTTAAAGTGATTTTTGAAAATATATAATATTTTTGGAATTGATCCATTTTAAATAAATAAACGTTATAATTTTTAAAGTTATAAAAATTATGATTTTGAGAAATACGATTAAAGATTTATTTTTGAGAAATATGGGTTAAGGATTTTATAAAATAGTTAAATTGGGATTTCTGAATTTATTATAAAAGTTGAAATATAGGATTTATAAAATTGATTATTTTATAAATCAAAATGGTGAAATTATAAAGGGAGTTAAGACATTTTTAAAAGAATGATATAAATTGATTTATATAAAAGAATTATAAGATGGATATTTTTAAATTAAAATATTGGAATTATAAAACAAGTTTTTATAAGTGTTAGAATGAATTATGAATAAATTTCGTAAATGAATGAAATTTATAAAATTATAAACGGTGAAGTTATAAATGGAATTTTATAAGCAGTATGTTTATAAAATTTGTAAAGTTATTTGAAGAATGGATTTTTGATAAATAAATGAATCTTGTAAGTAATAAGATTTATAATTTGGAAAGTCTTAAAAGGAACGATTTTGTAAAATAATCGTTTTATAAGCATTTGACTTATAATATGAATTTTAAGTATATCATTGAGATATAAATTGAACAGGTTAATAAAGGAATTTATAGAAGGAAGTTGTTATAAAACAAATAGAAATGGAATTTATAAACGTTGTTTTATAAATTCGCAAATGACTTATTTTGATAAGAAAATTGTTGAAACTTATTAATGGAGTTATATTCACGTTTTAGACAGTGAATAATCCTTTAAAATAAAATGAATAGAAAGGATGAAATTGGTTAATGTAGTATATTCACGTTTTTGAATAGTGAATAATATGTTAAAGAAATTGTTTTGAATGTGATGTTTTAAATAGAATTAAAACAATCTAACGACGTTTTCAAAACGTGTTGAGATTCGAAACCATAGATTTCAACATTCATTGTTGAAATAGACGTTTTCGAGAAATAGAAGGAAATGGTGGACTATAACACTGTTGTTATAGTAAATGATTTCCGAAAGGAAATGTTTGTATAGTATTGGGATTTATATATCTATTTTAATTTCGAATCCCTATACTAGTGATTTTGGGTTGTCGTAACGATGTTTTACGTAACATTCGTTTTGGCCCAAACAAATATGGTTAAAAGAATGATTTCCTTAAAGAATGAAATATATACTTAATTTCGATTTAAGTATATTGAATATTTTCCAAGTGTAGAAAATAAAAAGATTTGTGAATTTCTTATGAATAAGTAAGTATGGAAATGTTTTCCAATATAAAGTGAATATTTTGAGAATTTATCTTTTTAAAGATAAATTGAAAATGAATATTAGAAATCGAATTGAAACGTATATTCATAGATATTTTGGGAAGTATAAATTCACTATGGAATTTATAAAAGAAAGTGGAATTTGTTTAAAAATAAACGTTGCTTTATTTTTGAGGTATTGAAATTATATATCTTGTAAAGATATTTTTGGAAAATAAATAATTTGGAAAATTATTTGGAATCTGGTGATGTGTGCATATCCATTGATAGTTCAATAACCGACTATCAATATTTACCTTTGAATGGGTATTTGTTGGGATTTGCTGAATTTGAATGCTACACTTATTTTTAAATTATTGCGCTCGTTATTCGGATTACCCATTCCGAATAGTGATACGACGTAATGGATAGCATTGATGACCGGTGTTGAAGACCGGATATTTTTGAAAGCGAAAGGACAGCTCGTCGAATGTCTTTGCATCGAATAGTCCCCGGTATAGAGACTCCATATGTGATGGGAAGTCCGGTCGTGATTAGTGAATATCCGGATTGCAAGGACTTCTTTGTAAGTGCCTTCGGTTCTATTCGAGCCCGGAACAGACTTGTATGGATTGTTTGTCTGACATTACAAATTGAGATATAAAGCCGATTTCTTTCAAATATATTTCTGTTGGTGGCGGAGAATTTATTCTTTTAGCTTAACACCCTTCTCTGAGACGTACGAGCTTAGAGGTTATGTAGTTGAAGGTTATCAGCGATATATTCCCAATTTGGTAATGTGACATGCTGAGTGTTGCTGTGAAATGATCATTGTGTTGATCATTTGTGATAGGCTCATTTGTTTGATCATTTATCTTTGAGATCATTTCTATGATCATTTGTTGACCCAAAGCACGGCTTTTGTATAAAGTGTGTTTTTGTGGACGAGACTTCGTCGAGCCTCACACCCCGGAAATGGTCAAAACAGGAAAGATGCGGCAAGGTTATGAGGGGTAGCGCCCTTTAGGGTATGTGCATTTCCTTCTGGAAAAGGGTGGTATCATGGTATGGAGCCCAGATACTTACTCATGTTGAAACACTTTATGATTGTGTGAATTGATTGCGAGCGCTCGGTTAAAGGTCCCAAAGGACCGGGGGATGACATACTCGGTCAGTTGTTACTCAGTTAGGGGTAACCCGACCTTGTGTTGGCAGAGATCCGGTTTGGTTCTCGGGGATGTCCTTCCAGAGGCATTCTCATGTGGCAATGGGAAGTTCCTTGGCCTGACCATTTGTTGAAAATCCAAAGAAACAATACGATCCTTGTACGGTTTTAGTTGTATAACCTGCTATGGAATGTGGCGGTGACCTGCTATTGAACATAGTAGCTATAGTAGGCATAAGTGCGAAATGTCTATGCTGGGTAAGATTTATATCTTTACTTTCGAACTAATTTTTCTACACTATGCACTAGTAATAATATCAAATGTTTCTTTTTAATGCGTATCAAGCATCTTTGACTATCATAAGGAGAAATCTCCTCCGATTCTGCGTTAGCATTGTGTGTGTGTGTGCGGGAGGCCTTATGGTAGTCTCATTTTTAAAAGCATTGCGATTATAAAAATTTAAATCTTTGATTGTTTTAAAGACAAACTGTTTTGAGTTCTCACACCAGTCACATGACTGACTCGGAGTTTATTGCTTTCCTTCCTAAACTCTGGGTGCCCACCAATTTCCACACGGGCAGTCAAGAGTTAAGGTTTATCAGGATATTCTGGATATCAGGAGTTGCTGGAGGCAACCTGGATGGCATGGCGTATTACTAGTAAATAGTATTTCTTTTCCGCTGTTTGTTGTTGTTGATGTTGTACGCTCTGATGATATGATGTAATGTAATGTAATGTAATGTAATAACTGATATAGTTCTTTGTTTAAAGATTATTCATTTATCTATTATATGTTGTTCCGCTGCGAATTGTGAGATTCTGATGTTGTTCTATTGTTTTCTTTCTGTCCCGTTCTATTGTCTATTTTCTTTTCCCTCTATTCTGTTATGTTCTTTCCTCTCTATTTTCTACTATCTTCTCTCTTCTTCTCTCTTTTTCTTCTTCTTAAACCCTAACATTTCGGTTTTTCGGCAACGATGAATCGAAGTCGTTATAGAGAGCCTATTTGTTTATTCAGTCGACTGGACCAGTCGACTAATTCTGGAACAGAACTTTCAGGAAAGTGGTTAAGTCGACTGACCATATTTTCCCAATCGACTGAATCTGTAGCAGAACTCTCGGGAAAGTGGTTCAGTCGACTAACCACAATCATTCAGTCGACTGAATTCAAATCTGAAGCCTACTTTTCACCTTTTTACCTACATTTTTAACTCTTCAACCCCTTACCTCCTCTTTTACTTTTTACATTTACCTCCATTCTCTAGAATTCTAAAACCCTATTTCCCAAAATTTTCAAATTTCTTCAATACTTTGATAAATTCAAATGGCTCTTCGTCAAACAAAGAGATCTAGGCATGCTTCTTCCTCCTCTGAGCCAATTGATTCTCAAATCGCTCAATGACTATACGATGCAACTGCAGTTCAAAGATGGAATAAGATGAAAGAAGCCCGACTCTTTGAAGGTTCTTTTGTTGTTTTTCTTGATCTTACGTCGTATAGGATTCAAGATTTAGCAAGGAGAAGCCACTAGAATCACTCCTAGATCATAATCAAAACAATATCAAGATAAATCATACCTTGGTTAAACTTTTCTATGCGAATTTGAATTTAGGCCATCAAAACCCATGCAATCGTGACAATTACGTTTGGAGTTTCTAGCCAATAAGTGTTTCTTTCTTTAGATAGAATTGGTCGTATTCTTCATACTCCGACAAGAGGTATTGAGTTACAAGAATTAAATGCTATCGTAGGCGAGATAGACGAAGTAAGTCATCGATTCTTAGAAGATGACATGACCGAACATAAGTCTATTGCATTACGACCTACTGCCAGAATAATGCATAGAGCTTTAATGCACATAATTCTGTCCCATATTGGTTCTTATGAGCTTGTCTATCCAAACAACTATAAAGCATTATATGCTATTTGGAGGAGAAGTTGAAGTAAATTGGCCAAAAATCATTCAAGAAAAACTTTTGTCATTCAACCAAGGTCGTATGAATATTATTTATTTTTGAGAATATATTATGCGGCTACTTATGAATCTCCAGGTTCCTATTCCATAATCCGATACCTCTATTCCAAAAACTCTGAATAGCCTCACCATTAGCCTTATGAAACTACCACCAAGACCTCTCACTATCATGACTTTTCGAGAATGGAAATCTCGACCTCGCCAAGAAACTTCTACTCAACAACAACAACAACCAAGAGATGACATCCGAATACCAACTGCATCCCAAAGCACACGGGAATCTATTGATTTAATTGTATGAAATCAAGTCATCTTGGGTTCCCACATAAAAAATCTTGATAAGAAAATTAACAAAAAGTTTGACAAAATCAAAAGTTTCTTTGGGATTTTATGGGATGCAATATCACGCTCCTCTTCCACCGCTATGGAGACTTCTCAACGTGATCCAGGCAAACGCCCAGCTCCTCACTTTACTTGGTCAACATCGGAAGAACATACTAGTTCTGACACAAGTGGAAATGGAAGTGGCAGATAATTTGCAGGAAGTTCCTCCATAGGAAAAGGACCAATGCAAGTTGAAGAAGAGGAGACATAATCTGATTCTGAATGAGGTTGTTATCTTTTAGTGGTAGTAAGTTATTTATTTTTGTTCCAAACATTCTTTCTATAAGTTTTTGTTCGTAACATTTGAGATCTGTTGTTTCTGTGATTGCAACTAGTATTTTATTTTAATTCTATTGTGTTAGTTTAATGCTTACATTATCTTTTCCTTTTTGTCGATGACAAAGGGGGAGAAATTTGTATGACTAACCATTTCATGCAGGGATTAAAAATGTCGCCATATATTCAGGGGGGATATAAATATAACTCCTGTTATATATTTCTCAAAAATATAGTATCACATATAATAGGTTGTCATCAATCAAAAAGCGGGAGAATGTTGAATCATATATTTTGATTCATGACAAAGCAGTGAATTAGACTATATGGATAAGCGAAAAAAAGAAAAAGAATTATGTTGTTCAAACTACAAAGGAGACAAGGCTACGATACTGCGTATAATATGTTAATTTATTGAATTTTTTTAGTCTTAGAAATGTTAAAATCTATCCTCAAGTAGTTAAGTTTTTTTAAAACTTTAAATTTTTTAAAATATGTGAAGTCTGTGCTTTGACTGTTAGGTCAGTCGACTGATCGTATATGGCCAGTCAACTGAATCTATACAGGTGCACAGAACCTCTGTTTTTTGCACAACTTTGAACATTCAGTTGACTGATCGTTTTGGGTCAGTCGACTGAATTCTTCCAACAGCTATTTTTTCTGAATGGACACTTCCTTTTGCCAAGAGTTACGTTCTAATATGAAGAGGTATGGATGCTTCCTTTGATCAGAACTCTTCGTGAATGGTTGCATCTCTTTATCTACTATATAAACACACAAAATCCACTTTATATCACCAATTTTCTGATTACTTTCTGATCTTACTTTCTACTATCTCTGTATTCTAAAAAGCAATCACAACTTTCATATATTGCTTGAATCTCTGAATCAATTAACTTATTCTTTGATTCAAAGCAATATTTTCCTTTCTAAATCTTTATACACACATATATACTTGAGGAAAGATTATAGGAAGGTTGTACTATCAAAGACAAATCAGTGTTATTAAGAACACAAAGTGTCAAAGCAATTCTACTGAAACTGTTGAAGTCCTATTCGGTTCATGTGGGTAAAGTCCTCTTTCGGTTGTTAGAGGTAGAAAAATCTTGTTCGATTGTTCAGGTGTTGTATACCTATTCCTCCGGGTTAAGAGATGGTTATTATGAGAAATTCCAGAGGGAAGTCTGGGACTGGACGTAGAACGGGAAGTTCGAACCAGTATAAAAATTCCTGGTGTGCTCATTTTTGTTTACTTTGTTATTATCATCTATTTCCGCATTTAGATTTGATTATATTACATATTACACGATCCTAAGTGATAGCTAGCCACAGCAGCAACTTTCATGCTTATTTTAAGACATTAAATTTTTGTTTGTTCCACCTTACCATCATCACATTTATATTATTTTCACTACGTTTATGGTGTTAATCTTAATTTTTCTTCAATGGTCTAGTATCAGAGCTATTTGGTCGGTTAATAGAAGATATTAGTTAGTATGACAAGAAATGAAAATAACTCGGTTATAGCAAGACCTTATAATAGAGGTTCTTATGTTGCATTAGGATCACAATCGGCAATAGACAAGTAGAACAAGGATAGTAATTTTGAGAAGTGACAATAAAAGATGAAAGCTTTTCTAAAATGGAGTAAGGTTCATTAGATGGTGCTTGACAATGAGAAATTGCCTGCTGATATTTCAACCACGGAGAATGGGCGGATGAAAGTATGAGCTTTTATTACTCTGCTCTTGGCTATGGGAGAAAATATTATCTCAAAGATTAGCATTGAAATCATAGCTAAATGAATATGGGTCAAGTTTCGTTCGAACCGGGCTAGTCAGAAAGATATGAAAAAAAGTAGATTTCAAAAAAAAAAAAAATCTATTTTGGATCATATTGGGTCTATAAAGTCTAATGGTTGTATTAGTTCCAATATAATTAATTTATATAAAATCATATTTTATTTAATCTTCTCTATTTATTTGATTAACGAATTTAATTAAAGATATATTTCATAGTTTATGAATACGTCATTATGTACACATATGTGTATAGTGTACATGTGCAACATCACATGGGCTGTACATGGTTTATGTATATATATAATTTGTTAAAAATACTATTTTATATATGAAATATGTATGATATACAAAAAAATTCAAACATGTAATGTTAAAGTATAAAATTACCATTTAGAAAATTCTTATAAATTTCGAAAAAGCTTGATTTTCAAATTTGGATTTTCAAATTAATATCTACTTTGAATAAGTAAACAAAATTTGTAATAAAAAATATCATTGATTAGTTTTCTTAATGTGTCGTCATATTAATAGTGCTTACTAATTGACATTGTGATGCAAAATATATTCTATTAAATAATCCCTTTCACAATATCTAGTAAAAGCTTCAAGACATCATCATATCATTTAGCTTACAATACCATTAGAGATACAAAGTTTAACAAAATAAATTATTTATCAATGTGGCATTGACATTACAACATAGGAAACATCAAGGTTGGAGAATTTTTTAAATTCGAATTTAAATATTTCATTATCTACCGCGTATGCTCATACAGTACCCAATCAATAATTAGTTATAGCCATTTTTTCTTGTAATGGTGGTATTTAGTCAAGAATTTAGACTAATTTTGATGTCTCAAGGGTTCAACCCATATGCAAACTAGATGAACTAGTGATCTTAACTAATTCAAACTAATTAAACAGTCATTAACCATTTATTGTAAACTCATTAAGACATCTTAGCATTAGAATTTTAGAAGGGAAATTGAAAGAGTAAGTCAATATCTTCAATTTCAAAATACACAAAAAGTTACTCATTCATGATTACTTCTAAATTAGTTTCTGCCATCATATTTTCTCATTCTCTGTTTGTTATTCTTACTCATTTATCTATAACCACTCACATTTTAATTTTAACCCTTAAATTAAATAATACTTGTAGGGACATCTAATATAAAATCCGTTCTCACAATTAACTCACGTACTTTATAACATTCTTATTAATATGCATAACCCATAGGCAGAATCCTAAACTGGAAAAAAATTAAACCATTTGACATTTGTACTAATTTTTCTAAATTATATTTTATATAATTAATGCACCACTTTGCGGAGGTTGAGGGGGCGACCCTTGCTATTTTCGACTTGATTGTTCAAATCGTCGAGGTTGAGGGAAATCCATGCCTCATGGATATCGAGAGGGTAATTCCTCACATCAAAAAACATACAATATATCAATGTAGTAAAATTGCATTTTAATGATGCAACTAAAATGATATCGATAATTTTTTTTTACAATCGATCTATGTAGTTAAAACTTCATATATGAGATGATGTTAAAACTACATCCGTGAGATACAGTTATAATTTAATTTGAGTGAGGTAGTTATAGTAAGTGTGTGTATTCAATTAATAAGTAAAAAAATATACTTATATAGTTGTGTGTGTATATATTTGTTATGTGGTAATTATATTATGATCTAGAGATTTACAATTCTGTTGATCATTTCTGAAAGTGATCGTCGCTAATACAGCTAACCCTGATTTCACGGTAGCCTTTAAACTAATCATAATACACACATAGAGGCATTTATACTAAGCAGAAGCATAGTAGAAAGCATTTTATTAGCCCATGAATTCATTAGAGATTTCAAGAAGTCAGGAAAATGATTGATGTGCATCAAGATTGATATACAAAAGGCATATGACATGATAAATAAAGAGTTTACATGTCATGTGCTATCACTATGGGGTTCCCTACTTCTCTCATCAAATTAGTCTATGAATGTATCAGCAACCCAACATTTTCTACTTCAGTGGATGGTAGACCAAATGGTTTTATTGAGTCTAATATGGGTCGGAGATAGGGTGATCCCCTGTCACCTTATTTGTTATGTATTGCAATGGAATTCTTATCACTAAGAATGGAAAATATTATTACACAGAGATGCCTTCAACCTATTTTAAAGATTTCTCCTCTAGTTTTCCACATTTTATATGGATATGATGTAATGTTCTACTTAGAGGCAACTATTAATAAAGCACACTACTGGACTGCATATCAGCCAAATGAAGTCAAAAGTCTATTTTAGCAGATTTTTCCCACAAGAAAAAAATATTACATGTGTTAGGCATGTCTGAAGATACTTTGCCAGTTAAAAATCTGGAAGTACCTCTCTCCACAGATTATGTTAATGCAGCTCAATGCACATCACTACTGAAAAGAATAACAACAAACTAGAAAGATAAAAAATTATGAAGTGAAAGATAACTCGGATCATAATATAATTACTGTATTTTGTATTCATGGGCTTGGGCCAAAGTATATAGCCCAATAGCATTGTACAGTTTGTAATATCAGTATAAATGTAGAATGAAACCATCTCTGTTTGTACAAGAAAAATTAGATAGTAAAGATTGACATATTTTCTTTTTATTATAATACAAGTTTCTTATATGGTATCAGAGCACATCATTGTCTAACGACAAGAAGATAAAGGATCATCAGAAAATCTCATCAGAGATTGCTAAATCGCCTCATCATTGAGCCGTACAGAAGTGGAGTCAGATCAATATCATCATCCACCACTCTGTTGCTTTCAGTTATAGGCATTCTCATCATTTGAGAGTGTAGTATCATTCTCTTCTTGGTTTTTCATTTATCAAGAACCTCCACAAACAGTGCCTTGCCAAGAACTTGCTTCAAGATTCGCAAGCCCGGCTGCACTGCCTCAGTTCTATCATCTAGAATCTCAACATCTCCTCCGATTTCTCCACCACGGCAGGAGATGATGAAGTATCATCAACTGCATCAAGTAGAATCAAGAATCAGGAAGGGTCAAGACCAGACATTCAAGAAACTCGAATCTCTGAAACAAATTCCTGCAACATCATTAAATCAAAGAATAATTTGATAACCACAACACTGGATGAGAATAACTTCATATTACGGAAATATCAAGTTGAAACCAGCATTAGAGGTTATGGTTTGGAAGATTACCTGTATGGAACCATGGAAATTCCAGCAAGGATGATCACTGACAGCAATGGAGTCAGAGTTAACAACAAAGAATTCATCAACTATCAGAGACAAGATAGTCTGTGTAACGCCCCGAAAATTTTCGTCTTTCGAAAATCCGACATCGACACTCACTTCGTCGACTGCCGAGAAATCAAAGGCCGAAAACCGAGATGTTATGGGTTTTAAAAAGAAAAGAAAAGAAAGAAGAGAGAAAAAGAAGAAAGAAAAAGAAAAATAGAGGGAAAAGAAGATAGACAATTTTTAGAAAACAGAGAATTAGAAAAACAGAAGATAGAAGAATTTTAAAAATAGAACGGACAGAAAGGAAACAACAGAATAACAACAGAATCTCACAATTCGCAGCGGAACAACATATAATAATAAATGAATAATCTTTAAACAAAGAACTATATCAGTTATTACATTATCATCATATTACATTACATCAAATCATCAGAGTGTACAACAACATACAACAATAAACAGTGCAGCGGAAAAGAAATACTATATAAACTAGTAATACGCCATGCCATCCAGCTTGCCTCCAGCAACTCCAGAATATCCAGAATATCCTGATAAACCTAACTCTTAACTGCCCGTGTGGAAATTGGTGGGCACCCAGAGTTTAGGAAGGAAAACAATAAACTCCGAGTCAGTCATGTGACTGGTGTGAGAACTCAAAACAGTTTATTTACTTTAAAATCAAAATAGAGGAATATTTTAAATCAATTCGCAATGCTTTTAAAAATGAGACTACCATAAGGCCTCCCGCACACACACACATGCAAACGCAGAATCGGAGGAGATTTCTCCTTATGATAGCCAAAGATGCTTGATACGCATTTAAAAGAACATTTGATATTATTACTAGTGCATAGTGTAGGAAAAATTCATTTCGAAAGTAGAATATAAATCTTAGCCAACATACGACCATTATCGTATGCCTACTATAGCTACTATCCAAACAGTGGTGACCACCATAAGTGAATAGCAGGTTCTACAACTAATACCGTAAAAGTTTCGTATTGGGAATTGGATTTCCAACAAATGGTCAGGCCAAGGAACTTCCCATTGCCACATGAGAATGCCTCTGGATGGACATCCCCGAGAACCAAACCGGATCTCTACCAACACAAGGCCGGGTTACTCCTAACTGAGTAACAACTGACCGAATATGCCATCCCCCGGTCCTTTGGGACCTTTATCCGAGCGCTCGTAATCAATTCACACAATCATAAAGTGTTTTCAACATGAGTAAGTATCTGGGCTCTATACCATGATACCACCCTTTTCCAGAAGGAAATGGACACATCCTAAAGGGCGCTACCCCTCATAACCTTGCTGCTTCTTTCCTGTTTTGACCATTTCCGGGATGTGAGGCTCGACGAATTCACGTCCACAAAAACATACTTTATACAAAAGCCATGCTTTGGGTCAACAAATGATCAACACAATGATCACTAAGATAGACGATCAAATAAATGATCCTATCACAAATAATCAACACAATGATCATTTCAGCATCACTCAGCATGTCACATTACCAAATTGGGAATATATCGCTGATAACATTCAACTACATAACCTCTGAGCACATACGTCTCAAAGAAGGGTGTTAAGCAAAGAATAAATTCTCCGCCACCAACAGAAATATATTTGAAAGAAATCGGCTTTATATCTCAACTTGTAATGTCAGGCATACAATCCATACAAGTCTGTTCCGGGATCGAACAGAACCGAAGGCACTTACAAAGAAGTCCTTGCAATCCGGATATCCACAGTCCTGATCGGATTCACCATCACATATGGAGAACTCAATACCGGAGCAACTCGGTGCAGAGTCAATCGATAGTTCATCCTATCGCTCTCGCAAATATCCGGTCTTCAACACCGATCTTCAAATGCGATTCACAACGACGTATCACATATTCGGAATGGGTTATACGACCCCATGGTCCTTTCCCGGTTAACTCGAATAGTGAGTGCTTATTCAAAAATAAGTGTGCATTCAAATTCAATCAATTCACATCAAATACCCATTCAAAGGGAAATACTGATAGTCGGTTATTGAACTATCAATTGATATGCACACATCACCAGATTCCAAATAATTTTCCAAAATATTTATTTTCCAAAATATCTTTACAAGATATATAATTTCAACACTTCAAAAATAAATCAATATTTATTTTTAACAAGTTTCACTTTCACATATAAATTCCTTAGTGAATTTATATTTCAAAAATATCCATGCATATACGATTTCAATTATCCATTTCAATTTATCTTCAAAAAAATAAATTCTAATTATTCACTTCATATTGGAAAACATTTCCATACTTATTATTCATAAGTAATTCACAAAACTTTTTATTTTCAACCTTGGAAAATATTCAATATACTTAAATCGAATTAAGTATATAATTCATTCTTTAAGGAAATCATTCACTTAAACATATTTATTTGGGCCAAAACGAATGTTGCGTAAAACATCGTTACGACAACCCAAAATCATTAGTATAGGGATTCGAAATTAAAATAGATATATAAATCTCAATACTATACAAAACATTTCCTTTCGGAAATCATTTACTATAACAACAGTGTTATAGTCCACTATTTCCTTTTATTTCTCGAAATCGTCTATTTCAACAATAAATGTTGAAATATATGGTTTCGAATCTCAACACCTTTAAAACATCGTTAGATCGTTTTAATTCTGTTTAAAATATCACATTCTAAAACATTTTCTTTAACGTGTTATTCACTATTCAAAAATCGTGAACATACTTCGTTAACAAATTTCATCCTTTTATTCAATTTATTTTAAAGGATTATTCACTATTCAAAAATGTGAATATAACTCCATTAATAGGTTATAACAATTAACTTATCAAAATAAGTCGTTTGCGAATTTATAAAACAACGTTTATAAATTCCTCTTCTATTTATTTATAAAAACTTCCTTTAATAAATTCCTTTATTAACCTATTCCAGTTTATAACTAAATTATAAACTAAACGTTCATATTATAAGTTAAATACTTATAAAACGATTATTTTATAAGATCGTTCTTTTAAAGACTTTCCAATTTATAAATCTTATAACTTATAAGATTTAATGATTTATCCAATCTATTCTTCAAATAATTTCACCAAATTTATAAATCTTACAATTTATAAATTTCATTTATAACTTCACGGTTTATAATTCTATAAATTTCATTCTTTAATGAAATTCATTTTCACTTAATTCAAACACTTATAAAAACTCGTTTTATAATGTCTATATTTCAATTTATAAATATCCATTTATAAATCTCTTAATATAAATCAGTTTATATTATTATTCTGAAACGTCTTTAATTCCCTTTATAATTTCACCATTTTGATTTATAAAACAATCAAATTTTATAAATCCTATATTTAAACTTTTAATAATAAATTCAAAAATCCAGTTTAAACTATTTTATAAAGTCATTAATTCATATTTCTCAAAAATCAGCTTTTAACCGTATTTCACAAAAATTATAATTTTTATAACTTTAAGAATTATAACGTTCATTTATTTAAAATGGATCAATTCCAAAATATTTTATCTTTTCAAAAATTACTTTAAAAACATTTTTAAAATACCAGAAATTTGGTCCAGTGATGCTACACACCAAATAGTCAATCACGACTAACAACGATATCATATATCGATATGATAATCAATCAAATATCAAAATATCTGAAATCAAATAAAAACTGTTGAGGAATCCTGTTGGATCCCTCCAACCTGTTTCCTGCATCCAAAAACATTAGCACAATACCAATTTCGCTCCAGTACGAAATTATCGCGGTACATGTTTTTAATAAATATTATCCGCTTACTAACGGCGTAATAGGGTCTCATCCGCTAAACAAAAATGCGGGAAATCAACAACTGCAATATATACATATGCCAATATATATATATTGATATTATATATAATACCAATTTCACTGTTTATGAAATATTCGCGGTATATGTTTATATTAAATAACATCCGCTTACTAACGGCGTATAATGTCTATTTTAACAATCAATAATTTACAGTCATCATTCAAACATGCATTCAAATATTTTAAATCTAACTATTTAAAATAAAATCGAAACCTATTCGATTGAGTGAGAAATTCTCACCTTGGTTTTAATTTCCGTTTTAGCGATTTATTTCGAATAAAATTAAACGCGCGTTTAATTTTACCCGAAATTCTCACTAACTCCAAACGACTCCAAACTAACTCCATCGCGTAGTGCTCGTCCATACGATTCCAACGCAACTGAGTTTGCATTTTGTCGACCTCGTATGAAAAAGATATGAATTTTACAAGTTTGTACTCGATTTATATACATAATTTCAACATAACTTTTAAAATTATAACCTACAGCTCATCCTAGCCACTAGATCCAGATCCAACGGCCCCTGCTCATCTTCCCAAATCACGTTATCATCTCCAGGCCGTGCAAATTGAGGCCGAACCCAACATGTAGATTAGGGTTAGCATTTGCACTCCAATCACTCAACTATACATCATCATACCACTCCCATGTCGAAGCTCTCCTCCTCCTCTATACTCGCCCCCCCCTAGGTGAAGCTCGGCCACCTGTAGAGCACGGGAATGCGTGCGAAAACTGATGGGAACGGCCACCTCTAGCTCCCTCTACGCAACTCCAAACTCGATCATCACCGTATGAAATTAAAGCTCTCTCCATGCTCTTCAATGTTGTAGTTAACAACTTTGGCCAATTCTTGATGGATTGGAAGAGATTAAGAGATGAAGAAGAATGATTTCTGGCCTTAGAATTATAAAGTGGCGGCTAGCAACTTGAATTAGGGTTAGGGTTTCTTATTTTAGCAAATTATGAAGAGGTGGGTCTATTTATAAGAGAACGAGCGACACTATTCATCCCGGAAATTCCGAACTCCGATTTAGACGCCGTAACCAGCGTTTCTAAGGTTTACCCCGCGTTCCGGACACAATGGAACAGGTTTCGGAAGCTAATTCGGAAGTATGTGCGAGTTATGGCTGTAAACGCTCATTTTGAATTAAACCGATTTAAATCGATTTCCAGGCGTTTTAATTCGTACCGGACAAACGGTAAATCCAATTGACTTGAAATTTGAAACCTTACAATAATATCACATTACGGATCCGATGAAACTGGTTTCGTCGAAATCCGAGACTTTTTGAAAAATGGCTATTTTGACTCGCCAAATTTAAATTAAAAACGATTCGATGCGTTTCGAGCTGCCACGATCAAACGATAACTCCGATTGACACGAAAATTGAAATCCGGTAATAACTAACTATTACGGATCCAATGGAACTGGTTTCGTTCAATTCTGAGACTGTTCAAAAATTGGCTATTTTACAGTCGACGATTAAATATTAAAATATTCAATTTTTACAAATTAACTTTTAATTCGATTTTAAAAGTTCTAAAATATCGTTCTAACTTCAACATGATAAAATAAAATTTTACAAATTAATTTCAATCATATTTAACCCAATTTTCAATTATTTCCATAATTTAACATATTAAATTATCGTTTTAATTATCTAATTAAATCCAAAAATTCAAATAAAAATTTATTTGACTTAAAAATTCACTTATTAACATTTAAAATTAATTAAATATTCAAATTTAAATTAATAAAAATTCTGGGTCGTTACAATCTTTCCCCCTTAAAAGAATTTCGTCCTCGAAATTACAAGTAAGAAAATTACAGAATCTATTAATTTTCCCAAAATTTATAATTAAACTTCTTACAAATCTTTACTAAGTTTTCAAATCATACTTAGTTATCTTTTTCAAAAACAACTACTATTGTTTAACTTTCAATTCCAAAATAAAGTTTAAAGTTTTCAAAATTTTCCAATTTTTCTCAAATTTTTTCTAACGCCTTAAATTTCCGGAAAAATTCGCCATAGTCTCCTTTGCGCGGCTCGATCCGAAAAAAAAAATGACAGTATATATATCACAAATATACATCTCATCAAGTAATGAGGCATCCCGAAGGGAAAAAAATGTAAAAGTACGATATTTAATCCGAGATATGTACCTTATATTTTATTAGCGAGCATATACGGCTAATATAGCGCAAAAGCGAGCTCCAAATGCGAAGCAAACGCGATCCGCACCTACTAATCACTCAACAAACAACATGAGAATCATGCATATAGACAATAATCTCAATATACAACATATAGCAACATAACAACTTATATGTCAACTAGAAAATGCAACCAAACAACAAATGCAAACATCCACCATCTATTAAATCTATATTCATTCATATTCTCATTAATATTAAATGAAATGGTTTTCAATTTAATCACATTTGATTCATTTACATTGGATGTTCTTACTAACATTCTCTTTCAATTTATTCAACTTCTAATAACATTAGATTTTAATGAATTATCATTTATATTCATTATTCCATATCAACTTAATTTACATTCAATTGGTTAACATTCAATTCAATTTCCGAAGTTGAATTTCATTCACATAACTTAAGTTCACATTTATTTACAACTCATATTCATATAGTTTCACTTCTTATATATATAAGTTTATTTAACAATTGTAAATCACTTTAATTATAATTTAACTCTTATAATTCTTTTTGCTTATACAATTATTCTTTTACTTAGATTATTCAAACAACCTAACAATCAACTTATATACTCTTTAATAATTCTTGAAAAATTATTTCTTTATATATAAAATATAATCAAGGTAAAATTATTGCATTTACCCAATTTTAAAATCAATACTGTGTCGTATTGTTCTATTCAAGTGTTTAGAAACCCCTTCGGCATAGTTTGACTGACCGTGCTGACGAAGGTTCATATGCCACTCAATAAACCAATCATCACAATATAAAACAATTTCATATTCACTAACAAGTACGCTCTCATAGCTATTATTACACTCAAACTCATTCTAGAGTACTACTGACTCTATCTCTAATGAGTAATACCCAACAGAACCATGGTTGTCGCTTAACCTGGCTCTGATACCAAATGTAACGCCCCGAAAATTTTCGTCTTTCGAAAATCCGACATCGACACTCACTTCGTCGACTGCCGAGAAATCAAAGGCCGAAAACCGAGATGTTATGGGTTTTAAAAAGAAAAGAAAAGAAAGAAGAGAGAAAAAGAAGAAAGAAAAAGAAAAATAGAGGGAAAAGAAGATAGACAATTTTTAGAAAACAGAGAATTAGAAAAACAGAAGATAGAAGAATTTTAAAAATAGAACGGACAGAAAGGAAACAACAGAATAACAACAGAATCTCACAATTCGCAGCGGAACAACATATAATAATAAATGAATAATCTTTAAACAAAGAACTATATCAGTTATTACATTATCATCATATTACATTACATCAAATCATCAGAGTGTACAACAACATACAACAATAAACAGTGCAGCGGAAAAGAAATACTATATAAACTAGTAATACGCCATGCCATCCAGCTTGCCTCCAGCAACTCCAGAATATCCAGAATATCCTGATAAACCTAACTCTTAACTGCCCGTGTGGAAATTGGTGGGCACCCAGAGTTTAGGAAGGAAAACAATAAACTCCGAGTCAGTCATGTGACTGGTGTGAGAACTCAAAACAGTTTATTTACTTTAAAATCAAAATAGAGGAATATTTTAAATCAATTCGCAATGCTTTTAAAAATGAGACTACCATAAGGCCTTCCGCACACACACACATGCAAACGCAGAATCGGAGGAGATTTCTCCTTATGATAGCCAAAGATGCTTGATACGCATTTAAAAGAACATTTGATATTATTACTAGTGCATAGTGTAGGAAAAATTCATTTCGAAAGTAGAATATAAATCTTAGCCAACATACGACCATTATCGTATGCCTACTATAGCTACTATCCAAACAGTGGTGACCACCATAAGTGAATAGCAGGTTCTACAACTAATACCGTAAAAGTTTCGTATTGGGAATTGGATTTCCAACAAATGGTCAGGCCAAGGAACTTCCCATTGCCACATGAGAATGCCTCTGGATGGACATCCCCGAGAACCAAACCGGATCTCTACCAACACAAGGCCGGGTTACTCCTAACTGAGTAACAACTGACCGAATATGCCATCCCCCGGTCCTTTGGGACCTTTATCCGAGCGCTCGTAATCAATTCACACAATCATAAAGTGTTTTCAACATGAGTAAGTATCTGGGCTCTATACCATGATACCACCCTTTTCCAGAAGGAAATGGACACATCCTAAAGGGCGCTACCCCTCATAACCTTGCTGCTTCTTTCCTGTTTTGACCATTTCCGGGATGTGAGGCTCGACGAATTCACGTCCACAAAAACATACTTTATACAAAAGCCATGCTTTGGGTCAACAAATGATCAACACAATGATCACTAAGATAGACGATCAAATAAATGATCCTATCACAAATAATCAACACAATGATCATTTCAGCATCACTCAGCATGTCACATTACCAAATTGGGAATATATCGCTGATAACATTCAACTACATAACCTCTGAGCACATACGTCTCAAAGAAGGGTGTTAAGCAAAGAATAAATTCTCCGCCACCAACAGAAATATATTTGAAAGAAATCGGCTTTATATCTCAACTTGTAATGTCAGGCATACAATCCATACAAGTCTGTTCCGGGATCGAACAGAACCGAAGGCACTTACAAAGAAGTCCTTGCAATCCGGATATCCACAATCCTGATCGGATTCACCATCACATATGGAGAACTCAATACCGGAGCAACTCGGTGCAGAGTCAATCGATAGTTCATCCTATCGCTCTCGCAAATATCCGGTCTTCAACACCGATCTTCAAATGCGATTCACAACGACGTATCACATATTCGGAATGGGTTATACGACCCCATGGTCCTTTCCCGGTTAACTCGAATAGTGAGCGCTTATTCAAAAATAAGTGTGCATTCAAATTCAATCAATTCACATCAAATACCCATTCAAAGGGAAATACTGATAGTCGGTTATTGAACTATCAATTGATATGCACACATCACCAGATTCCAAATAATTTTCCAAAATATTTATTTTCCAAAATATCTTTACAAGATATATAATTTCAACACTTCAAAAATAAATCAATATTTATTTTTAACAAGTTTCACTTTCACATATAAATTCCTTAGTGAATTTATATTTCAAAAATATCCATGCATATACGATTTCAATTATCCATTTCAATTTATCTTCAAAAAAATAAATTCTAATTATTCACTTCATATTGGAAAACATTTCCATACTTATTATTCATAAGTAATTCACAAAACTTTTTATTTTCAACCTTGGAAAATATTCAATATACTTAAATCGAATTAAGTATATAATTCATTCTTTAAGGAAATCATTCACTTAAACATATTTATTTGGGCCAAAACGAATGTTGCGTAAAACATCGTTACGACAACCCAAAATCATTAGTATAGGGATTCGAAATTAAAATAGATATATAAATCTCAATACTATACAAAACATTTCCTTTCGGAAATCATTTACTATAACAACAGTGTTATAGTCCACTATTTCCTTTTATTTCTCGAAATCGTCTATTTCAACAATAAATGTTGAAATATATGGTTTCGAATCTCAACACCTTTAAAACATCGTTAGATCGTTTTAATTCTGTTTAAAATATCACATTCTACAACATTTTCTTTAACGTGTTATTCACTATTCAAAAATCGTGAACATACTTCGTTAACAAATTTCATCCTTTTATTCAATTTATTTTAAAGGATTATTCACTATTCAAAAATGTGAATATAACTCCATTAATAGGTTATAACAATTAACTTATCAAAATAAGTCGTTTGCGAATTTATAAAACAACGTTTATAAATTCCTCTTCTATTTATTTATAAAAACTTCCTTTAATAAATTCCTTTATTAACCTATTCCAGTTTATAACTAAATTATAAACTAAACGTTCATATTATAAGTTAAATACTTATAAAACGATTATTTTATAAGATCGTTCTTTTAAAGACTTACCAATTTATAAATCTTATAACTTATAAGATTTAATGATTTATCCAATCTATTCTTCAAATAATTTCACCAAATTTATAAATCTTACAATTTATAAATTTCATTTATAACTTCACGGTTTATAATTCTATAAATTTCATTCTTTAATGAAATTCATTTTCACTTAATTCAAACACTTATAAAAACTCGTTTTATAATGTCTATATTTCAATTTATAAATATCCATTTATAAATCTCTTAATATAAATCAGTTTATATTATTATTCTGAAACGTCTTTAATTCCCTTTATAATTTCACCATTTTGATTTATAAAATAATCAAATTTTATAAATCCTATATTTAAACTTTTAATAATAAATTCAAAAATCCAGTTTAAACTATTTTATAAAGTCATTAATTCATATTTCTCAAAAATCAGCTTTTAACCGTATTTCACAAAAATTATAATTTTTATAACTTTAAGAATTATAACGTTCATTTATTTAAAATGGATCAATTCCAAAATATTTTATCTTTTCAAAAATTACTTTAAAAACATTTTTAAAATACCAGAAATTTGGTCCAGTGATGCTACACACCAAATAGTCAATCACGACTAACAACGATATCATATATCGATATGATAATCAATCAAATATCAAAATATCTGAAATCAAATAAAAACTGTTGAGGAATCCTGTTGGATCCCTCCAACCTGTTTCCTGCATCCAAAAACATTAGCACAATACCAATTTCGCTCCAGTACGAAATTATCGCGGTACATGTTTTTAATAAATATTATCCGCTTACTAACGGCGTAATAGGGTCTCATCCGCTAAACAAAAATGCGGGAAATCAACAACTGCAATATATACATATGCCAATATATATATATTGATATTATATATAATACCAATTTCACTGTTTATGAAATATTCGCGGTATATGTTTATATTAAATAACATCCGCTTACTAACGGCGTATAATGTCTATTTTAACAATCAATAATTTACAGTCATCATTCAAACATGCATTCAAATATTTTAAATCTAACTATTTAAAATAAAATCGAAACCTATTCGATTGAGTGAGAAATTCTCACCTTGGTTTTAATTTCCGTTTTAGCGATTTATTTCGAATAAAATTAAACGCGCGTTTAATTTTACCCGAAATTCTCACTAACTCCAAACGACTCCAAACCAACTCCATCGCGTAGTGCTCGTCCATACGATTCCAACGCAACTGAGTTTGCATTTTTTCGACATCGTATGAAAAAGATATGAATTTTACAAGTTTGTACTCGATTTATATACATAATTTCAACATAACTTTTAAAATTATAACCTACATCTCATCCTAGCCACTAGATCCAGATCCAACGCCCCCTGCTCATCTTCCCAAATCACGTTATCATCTCCAGGCCGTGCAAATTGAGGCCGAACCCAACATGTGGATTAGGGTTAGCATTTGCACTCCAATCACTCAACTATACATCATCATACCACTCCCATGTCGAAGCTTTCCCCCTCCTCTATACTCGCCCCCCCCCTAGGTGAAGCTCGGCCACCTGTAGAGCACGGGAATGCGTGCGAAAACTGATGGGAACGGCCACCTCTAGCTCCCTCTACGCAACTCCAAACTCGATCATCACCGTATGAAATTAAAGCTCTCTCCATGCTCTTCAATGTTGTAGTTAACAACTTTGGCCAATTCTTGATGGATTGGAAGAGATTAAGAGATGAAGAAGAATGATTTCTGGCCTTAGAATTATAAAGTGGCGGCTAGCAACTTGAATTAGGGTTAGGGTTTCTTATTTTAGCAAATTATGAAGAGGTGGGTCTATTTATAAGAGAACGAGCGACACTATTCATCCCGGAAATTCCGAACTCCGATTTAGACGCCGTAACCAGCGTTTCTAAGGTTTACCCCGCGTTCCGGACACAATGGAACAGGTTTCGGAAGCTAATTCGGAAGTATGTGCGAGTTATGGCTGTAAACGCTCATTTTGAATTAAACCGATTTAAATCGATTTCTAGGCGTTTTAATTCGTACCGGACAAACGGTAAATCCAATTGACTTGAAATTTGAAACCTTACAATAATATCACATTACGGATCCGATGAAACTAGTTTCGTCGAAATCCGAGACTTTTTGAAAAATGGCTATTTTGACTCGCCAAATTTAAATTAAAAACGATTCGATGCGTTTCGAGCTGCCACGATCAAACGATAACTCCGATTGACACGAAAATTGAAATCCGGTAATAACTAACTATTACGGATCCAATGGAACTGGTTTCGTTCAATTCTGAGACTGTTCAAAAATTGGCTATTTTACAGTCGACGATTAAATATTAAAATATTCAATTTTCACAAATTAACTTTTAATTCGATTTTAAAAGTTCTAAAATATCGTTCTAACTTCAACATGATAAAATAAAATTTTACAAATTAATTTCAATCATATTTAACCCAATTTTCAATTATTTCCATAATTTAACATATTAAATTATCGTTTTAATTATCTAATTAAATCCAAAAATTCAAATAAAAATTTATTTGACTTAAAAATTCACTTATTAACATTTAAAATTAATTAAATATTCAAATTTAAATTAATAAAAATTCTGGGTCGTTACAGTCTGTTAGCGGCATGGCTAATCTCATCAGTCAGTCCATCTCTTCTCAGTCAACTTGTTGGTTGCAAGACATCATTTGAGATATGGACTGTAATACAACAAATATTTGGCACTCAATCAGCAGCAAGAATCATGCACTACAAGAGGCAGTTGCAAAACTTAAGAAAAGATAGCATGACAATGCAAGAATATCTAACAAAGATAAAATCGTATTGTGACCATCTTGATACTGCTAGACACAAGGTGTTAGAGACAGAACATATTCTCAGTATATTAAATGGTCTGGATACTGAATATGAATCAGTTGTTGCAATTATCTCATCACAACAGAACCTACCCAGTTTAAAATATGTGCATTCGGTTTTACTATCACATGAAGGAAGGGTAGAGCAAAGAAAGGAGAAAGAACTGTCAATTAACTATGCAGCCAATTTAAAGAGTAAAGCACAGGATCAAAACATCAGACAAAATCCATATAACCAGAGAAGTGGTGGCAATCAGAGAGGAAGAGGAAGAAATAACAGATGGAATAATAATAGAGCAAAGTGTCAAACCTGTGAAAAACCTGGCTACACAGCAAGACAATGCTATTTCAGGCTTAACACTGAATACTATCCAAGTCGTAAAAAAAATGGTGAATCAAGTGCAAATATGGCAAACATCAATCAGAAACCAAATAGTCATTCAGAAGATACAAGAAGGCAACAGGCTAATTCAGAGAGACTCACCAAAGCAGAGGGCATAACAGATGAGGATTGGCATCCAGATTCAGGTGCAACAAACCACCTTACAAGCAACCTTCAAAATCTCAATCTTGGCAGCAAAGAATACACAGGTATGCATACTATACATATGGGCAATGGTGAAGCTATAAATATCACATATGTTGGAACTAGCAGTGTCAAAGGTATAACATTTTTACCTTAACAATTTATTAAGAGTTCCCAAAATTAAGAAGAACTTAATGAGTGTATCTCAATTTGCTAATGACAACAATGTGTATTTTGAGTTTCACCCATAATTTTGTGTTGTTAAAGACTTACTGAATCAAGAAACATTACTATAGGGTGAACTGAATAAAGGACTATACTAGTTCAAATTTGGAAACACTGCAAATGGCAAATATAGAAATAAGTGGTGTAATAGTTCTGCGTCAAATATTAGGAAAGATAAAGAAACCTTTGATTTATGGCATTGTAAACTTGGACATCCCAGTATAAACGTTGTAAAACAAGTACTCAGTGATAATAATATTGCTTTTAATGTATCTACACCATATATATGCACCTACTGTCAACTAGGCAAAAGCCACAAACTGCCATTTATATATTCCAAGACAACAGTCAATAAACCACTTGAACTGGTGGCCACAGATCTTTGGGGACCAGCACCAGTGAGTTCTGACTATGGATATAGGTACTACATATCTTTTGTTGATGCATATTCTAGATATACTTGGATATATTTTTTGAAATCAAAAGCAGATACAAGCAAAACTGTTGTACAGTTTATAACACAAGCAGATAAACAAACAAACAATGAGCTCAAAATAAAACAGAATGATGGAGGCAGTGAATTCAAACCACTGAAAGAATACTTTCAACAAAAGGTAATTGTTTAAACAACAACCTGCCCACACACTTCAGAACAAAATGGGCTTGTTGAAAGAAAACATAGACACATAGTAGAAACAGGATTAACTATGCTAGCTCAAGCATCTATGCCAATAAAATTCTGGCCAGATGCTTTCAACACTGCAGTATATTTGATTAACAGACTACTTACCAAAGTACTCAAACATCTAAATCCCACTGAAGTATTATTTGGGGTTAAACCAGACTATCAAGGTCTAAAGACATTTGGTTGCTTGTGCTTTCCATGTCTTAGACCATATAATACTCATAAATTAAGTCTAAGATCTACCACCTATACATTCCTTGGTTATGGAAATAATCAAAAGGGATATAGATGCTTGAGTAATGATGGTAGGATATTTGTTTCAAGACATGTAGTATTTAATGAAGAACTATTTCCTTTTGCAGATAAGAACATCAAAACTACAAAGAAAATTTATGATAAAGGCAGTGCATCACTACCATCAATACCTATTGTACCTGATCAGAATATCAGTGCCACTGAAGGAGGCAGGCAGAGAGACAATGAATCACAACTCACTGTATCCAGAGAAGACACTGGATCAGGTCATGATCCTGAAAGAATCTCCAACCCTCTTTCTAGTAACACAAGTCCAAACAATGACATAGAATCAGTGGAAGAGCAATCTCCTTCAAGGTCTCAACATGCAGATGAGATCATCAGCACACATGAGCCTCAACCTGAAAAAATAGGGCATCATATGACAACAAGGTCCAAGAGTGGCATATATAAGCCAAAGATATATAATGCTCAACTAAATCAGACAGAGCCAAGTAACTATATAGATGCTGTTACAAATATCAACTGGAAGCAAGCAATGGATGAGGAATACAAAGCACTCATCAAAAACAAAACTTGGAGTCTCACAAGCAGGACTAAAGACAGCAATGTGGTTGGGTGCAAATGGACATACAAGATCAAAAAAAATCCTGATGGAAGCATTAATAAGTATAAAGCAAGACTCGTGGCTAAAGGTTATAATCAGCAATATGGAATTGACTTCTATGAGACATTTTCTCCAGTGATTAAGCCAACAACAATAAGGATCATATTGACCATTGCTTTATATAAAAAGTGGAGAACTAAGCAACTAGATGTAAAAAATGCATTCCTCAATGGGGATCTAAAGGAGGTCGTACTCATGGAATAACCAGAAGGTTATGAGAAGGGAAATAACAACAGACTTGTATGTAAGCTACATAAAGCTATCTACGGTCTAAAACAGGCTCCACGTGTATGGAATGAAAAAATCAAGACAACACTGATGAAACAAGACTTCATACCAACAAAATCAGATAATTCTCTCTATGTACAATGCAAGAATGACAGCATTACGTATATTCTGATACATGTTGACGACATTATCATCACAGGAAGTAGCAATAAAATCATAGACCAGATAATAAAATACTTAGACCAAACATTCTCCATCAAAGTCTGGGTGACTTAACGTATTTTCTTGGTATAGAAGTTACACTGAGGTCAAGTACAGAACTGTTCTTATGCCAAAAAAATACATTCTTGATGTTCTAAAGCGAGCAAACATGGATAATGCAAAACCATTACCTACTCCTATGATCAGTAACTTGAGACTCTCAAAAGACAGAGGTGAAGCAATTGAAAATGAAAAGCAATACAGAAGCATAGTAGGAGCATTACAATATATTACAATTACTAGACCTGACATATGCTATAGTGTGAATAAAGTATGTCAATATATGCACAAACCTCTCAGCGAACACCGGAAAGCAGTTAAACGAGTTTTGAGATAACTGAAGGGAACTCTGAATCATTGTCTAACTTTCAATAGCTCAAAACAATTAAGGATACAGGCTTACTCAGATGCAGATTGGGCTGTCGATCCTGATGATCGAAGATCGACATCAGGGTACTGTGTCTACCTGGGAGACAACCCAATCTCATGGAGCTCGAAGAAGAAAGCTACTGTTTCACGATCAAGTACAGAGTCTGAGTACAAATCTATAGCAAGTACCGCTGCAGAAATCACGTGGATAGAATCTCTTCTGCAAGAGATCAAGGTTGATCTCAATATCACACCAATTATTTGGTGTGACAATCTTGGATCGGTCTCTCTCATAGCAAACCCAATTTTACACTCTTGAACGAAACACATCGAGATCGATCTCTATTTCGTTCGAGAGAAAGTAATAAACAAGAGGCTGAAAGTCAATCACATTCCAGCCTTCTACCAAAGAGCAGATGTTCTCACAAAGCCATTATCGGCAACAAATTTCATGAGATTGAAAGAGGAGCTCAAGGTTAGAAGTGACGGCGCAGAAAGGAACGAGAAAGAAAAACCCTAGATCTAATTGAAGGGGCAAATTATGAAGTGAAAGATATCTCAGATCATAATATAATTACTGTATTTTGTATTCATGGGCTTGGGCCAAAGTATATAGCCCAATAGCATTGAACAGTTTGTAATATCAGTATAAATGTAGACCGAAAGCATCTTTGTTTGTACAAGAAAAATTAGATAGTAAAGATTGACATATTTTCTTTTCATTATAATACAAGTTTCTTATATAGAACAGTAACCTATTATCTACTGCAGGCAGAGCACAGTTCATACAAAGTGTAATCATCCCAATTATTTTATAAAGGTTACTTATATATCATTTACCTTTGTCTGTCCTTAATAAAATGAAATCCTTATGTGATTTTCTAGGGTGGGAGCACATATAAAATAGCTTGGCATATTCTATGTAAGCCTAAAAAGAAGGTGGCATAAGGCAAAGACAATTATCAGATTTGAGAACTACATCAATTCTAAAACTTAGCTAAAATCTTCTAACCAAACAAACTTTATAAACAGAATGGATAAGAACAAATATTTGGTACATAAAAATTTCTTTACTATGCTTGTCAACAATAATTTTTTAGTTACCGTGAAGCATTTATTATGAAACAGAGATATTGCAAGCAGAATATTTAATAGGGTTATTGCTAATGATTCTACAACTTTATTATGGTTTGATCCTTGGATCAATCATGAATCATTAGTTGATCTACTGGGATGGCATCGAGTGGCTACTTTTAATTCTACTGATAATAAGGTGTCCTAAATCATGCAGAACAATCAGTTTTCTCCTGATTTACTACCAAAAACAAGAGAAGTTAAGCAGCACATACAATCGATTAGTATTGCATCTAACAAACTTACAGACTACTGGGAGGCAATTGGTGCTGATCAGTTTGTATTCTCTTCTGTTTTGAATGAAATTCATATTAAAACCCTACCGTAGAATGCCACCAAATTATCTGGAACAAATTAAGTGAAAAAAATGTCAATGTGTGCAGCTCAATAGTCGATGTGAACTATGTTGTAGCGAGCATGAGTCATACGACCACCTCTTTTTCTACTACACTTATAGCAGATACTTATTATCCTTTATCAAATTGAAACTTGAAACCTCTTCTTCAACAACTAGAGACCAAATTGAGGAACTGCGGTTATTTCAGCAACTTTTCAAGTAGAACAACATCAACCGTCGTACTGCTTTCGTTGCTCTTGTTTCCACTCTCTACCATATCTAGTCAAAGCAGAGTAGGAAAATATTTAAGAGAAAGGAAGACTAAACTGCATCGTGCTAGAATATTAGAGAAGGAGGTGATTTGCCCGGTGGTTCGGTCAATAGACAGTTGCCATACAGTGAAGATGAGGTTGCTTTTCTGAGACGATGTAGAGTAGATCTAGTTGACAATGGATGGCGACGCTTGGGTTTGACCCACTTTATTTTGGCATATACTAATTTGTTTTACTTCAGCTTTTTATTAAGGGCTTTAAAGGCTGGTGGAGTATTTTGTAAATGGCTAGAATATGGTGATGTGTGTGTTGTAATTCTACTTGTCTTTTTAGGTTGTTGCATTCTTTTTCCTTACTAAAGGCTTTTTTAAGGACACGAAACCTACGATATTCTTTATATGTCATTTAACATAGAACCTATTTCCTATATATATATATGCATATATATATATATATATGTATATATATGTATATATATGTATATACATATATGTATGTATGTATGTATGTATGTACGCATACAAACGTAATTAAAATAAGATTAAGTTCACAACAAATATAAAATGTTACTACTCCATATGTATATTCTCACATACATTTCAATATAAGCTTAAAAACATAACTTGTTTTTGTAATTTAAACAAGCAAACTTATTTTATCGATGTGAATAAAAGTAACAAGCAACATACACAATTTAAAGATATATACTTTGCTCAAAACAAATAGTATAAGCACCAATATAAAAACATAGTAATTTATCTTCTTACATTAGTCGTATTTTGACTAAGTCTTCGAGAATTAAGATAACCAAATTACCAAAAGTTTACAAAATAAAATTTCTTATACACAAAATCACCTTTCTGAAACATCTTATGGATCTCAAAAATTGTTTATGTGTCAAAAGTTATAGCTATTTAACCAATGAGTATACATTTTGGAAACTAAAATTTGGATAGCTGATACTGGATTTTTCAATGGAATTTTTTCATAGCGTCACCCAAAATTTTGGTATATGTTTAAACTTTTTCCTTATCTCACATTCCAAGAATTGTAAAATCGTCCAAATCGAATTAGTTGATTATGGGTAATAGACGAAATAGCGTAAAGTGCTAATTCTATAATTTTAATAGCACATCTTAAATATTGTTCAAATTAAAATGAACTTTGAAACAATAAATCTCAAAATTTCGCTAATTTTTTAACACAATGGTTAGTCCTTACAAATTATCTTACAAACAAATGTAAAATCGTAGAATCGCTTTACTAAAATCATTTAGAAACAAATGGCTGGATCCGACAGGTCAAAAATAATTTTGCACTTCAAATCTAGTTTTAAGTTAGAAAATGACAAAATTTTGTTAGAATTCGGTGATATAACATTTTCAAATTGAAGTAGATTTTAGAGATATTTTGAGACGATTGCCTCTTATATGTCATTAAAGAAAAGATAATGAATTATCTACAGAAAGAGGAGTTATTTTGAGAGATTAAAGTAATCAATCAATTCCTTAATCAACTGATTAAAGAAGACATTTTATCTGGCGCATGCATACGGGAGGAAATAGAAAAATCAAACTGTAACATCCCAATTTTTATTAAATTTAAAATTAGAAATTAAAACAGATTTTTGAATTAAATTTTGGAAATTGAATTATAATTTATTTGAAAATTTTCAAAACAAATTAGATAAGTATTGATTTGTATATATGAATAATATTGTAATTTGTATTTGAGTTTAAAATTCAAAATAATAAATGTTTTAAAATTATTTGAATTTAAAAAATATACATGGATAGATTTGAATTTGAATTTGAATTTAAAATTTAAAATTTAAATAAATGTCTTAGTAAAATAATTTGAATTTAAAATAATATATATGTGTGATTTATTTAATGTATAATTAGTTTTAAAATATTTTCTTTTAAATTGTATATAATATTAAATAGGAAAATGCATTTATAAAATAAGAAATACAATTTAAAATTATATAAAAAAGCGTTAAGATAAGTATTAAATTTTTAATACATAGTTTAAACAAGTGTAATGGTTTTATGGTGAAATTAAACAAGTGTTAGGATCTTGTCATTAAATTTAACAAGTGTCAAATTCCTTTTTATTTTCTTTTATTTTGAGAAAATAGTAGAAATAAGCTATATAAACATTTCATCTCCTTCTTCTCATTTCTTTTATCTTCACTTTTTAAAGAAATCTGAGAAATAAAATCAAAACTTTAAAACTAAAAAATCATCAAAGCAAATTCAAAAGTAATCAAAGCAGATAATCAAAACTAGAAAATTAAACATCTTTTACAATTTGAAGTCTAAAGCCTGGAAATCATTTCAAATAGGAAAGCCATCTGGTGATTAATAAAATTCAAGGCTTCAACTAAACAAATCAAAGTTTTCAGCATCAAAACAACAAGATCAAACTCAGGTTTTCAAACTCAGGGATAAATCAATTTCCAGATTTACAAGCTCTCTGTTTTCTTCTCTTAAAGGCGAGTAAACTCTTTTTTTATAAATCTGGATTATAAAATTGTTGTTTGAATCTTGTGTGAAGAAAAGTGAAAATCATTTGTACGTGTACAAATACGTATATATATGTATATGTTTGTCTGTGCATGTTTGATATACAGGTATATTCATCCCTGTTTCTAGTTCCAGGTTTTCAAAAACCTGTTCAAAAATAACCCAAACCTCTTCTTCTAATTCTTGTTAGGTCGAGTTGTCAAAACAAAATGTGTTTGAATTCACCAAAACTTAATTTCAAAAATACTTTTAAAAATAAATATCAAGTGGATGTAACCTGGAACAGGAATACACAACAAACTCAATTTATGATAAAAATTTGATTCCCTTAATTTTTTGTATTAATTATATGACCTAAAACATTTTTAAAAACGTTGATTTTTAAAATTAGAATCAATATTATTAATTAGGTATTGGGAGAGAAATACGTGGATGAACAGAAATCACATTTTGGGTAAACTCTAGTGATCGGAGATATGGTTGGCCTCATAATCGAAGTTGAAGCTTTTTGGAAGGTTTGAGAGTTTGGGAAAAATGCTCAGTAAAATTATAATTCACCATGGCGACGTTACAACAAGGTTTTAGGGTTTTAGCACAGTTTCTGGTCGATCTTGTTCTTGAGGCAATTGTGCCATCGTTGTCGAATCGGGCTACACCGAACGTGGGGAAACAAGGTGTTGGACATCGATGAAGCTTCGACTACATTCGCATGACCTCTAATGGTCGGAGGAGGAAGTACTAGGTGTTCTTAGTGGTTCAGTTTCGTTCCTATTTGTGATGGATAGCAAAATCTCGAGTCCATCGACGTTGTGGGTTTCTAGGTGCTCTGGGTGCCATGGAAAGTTGTCGACGATTTGTCGACGGCCGTAGCGTTGACCGAAGATGGCGGGAATACTTGTGCATGTGCATGGTGTCGAGGTTGTATCAGAGATTTGGGTTTGAGGAAGAAGGGTTGTGACTTGAAGTTGTTTTTGAGTAATCGTATTACTGGCTCGAGTTTTGGTTTGGGAAATTTTGTGTATACACCGAGTTTTCTAAAACTTAAACGAAAAATTAAAGTTTGAAAAGAAAATATGGGTTGGTTTAGGGGAAGACTCGAAACAAATAGAGGTTTGACTCGGGTGACGATCGAGAAGGTCTCGGGTTTGAAGTATAGAAACCGTTTTTTACTTTAAAACCAAATTCGAATTTTGAAAATTTTTAATCCATGCTTTAAATAATGGTTTTAATTTAAGTTTGGATTGATAAAGTTTTTAGGCAAGATATTATTAAAGTAATTAAATTAAATTTATTTAATTTAAAAACATTATTTATAAATTAATCATTTTAAATAAGTAATATAATAAAAAAAATTAATTAAGATGAAATGTTATTTTAATTAACCTTGATCTTTTGAACTAATTTATGTGTTAATGGTGATTTATTATGAGGTTTATTAATGAAATATTTTGACAATAATTAAATGATTAATCAAGATAAATGATTTATAATTACTTAATAATTAAAGAATAATTAATTAAAGGTTAATTAATTATTAATTAAAGGTTAATTAATTCATAATTAAGGATTAATTAATTAATGTAATTAGATAATAAATATTTAACTGATGAAAGTAATTAAGATTAATTAATTAATAATTAAGCATTAATTGAGAATAATTAATTAATTAATCAATAATTAAAGCTAATTAAATAATAATTAAGGTTAATTAATTAGTAATTAAGGTTAATCAATTAGCAATTAAGGATTAATTAAATTATAATTAAGGATAATTAATGAAAATAATTATGTGATTAATTAATTATAATCACATGATAATTCATCTTACTTGTAGATGATTAATTATTATTGAATGCCTTTGACTGATTGACACCCCTGCTATGTGATTGTGATACTTTGTGATGTGAATTGCTGTAGACTGAACTATGATATCTGTGATGTATTTCTTGTGAATGTGAAAACTGTTGGCCTTTAAATGACATTTGAATTTCGATGCGATAGGGAGTCAGATTCCAATTGGTTATCTGAAACCCACATCGAATCTTAATGGTGAATCTTTGTGATTGATATATCCAAGTGTTTTTAAAATTAAGTGCTCATTATTCAATTTAGCCGAGAGAGGAATTTGTGTCATATAACCCATTTCGAATGAGTGATACGATGCAATTGATAGCATTTGAATATGGTGGTGAAGACCGGGTGTTATCGAGAATGATAGGAAAACCCATCGAATGACTCTGCACTGAGTTACTCCGGTATAGAGATCTCCATATGTGATGGGGAGACCGATTGGGATTGTGGATTCCCAGATTGCAAGGGCTTCTTCCTTTATTGGATGAAGTGCCTTCGGTTCCGTTCGAACCCGAAACGGATATGTATGGTTGTATGTCTGACATTACACTTTGAGATATAAAGCTGATTTGTATCAAATACATTTTTGTTTGGTGGCGGAGAATTTATTCTCCTAGCTTAACACCCTTCTTTGAGACGTACGAGCTCAGAGGTTATGTAGTTGATGGTTATTAGTGATATACTCCCAAATTTGGTAGTGTGGCATTCTAAGTGCTGATCATTTGTTATTCAAAACATGGCTTTTGTGAAAAGTGTAGCTTTGTGGACAAGCCTTCGTCGAACCTCATAACCCGGAAATGGTCGAAACAGGAAGAATGCAGCAAGGTTACGGGGGTAGAAACCCTTAGGATATGTGCATTTCCTTCTGGATAAAAAGTGATATCATGGTTTGGTTGTTGGAATTTGTTGGTGTTGAGGCCTCGGTAAAAGGTCGGTTATGACCGGGGAATGGCATACTCGTGTTAGTAGTTACCTAGTTACAGATGTAACCCATCCTTGTGTTGGCAGAAATCCGGTTAGGTTCTCGAGGCATCCCTCTAGAGGCATCCCTCTAGAGGCTTACCCATTCGGTGAGGAAGTTCCTTAGCCAGACCATTATTGGAAATCCAATCATTCAATACAAGCCCTTTACGATTTCAATTGTGTAACCTGCCATTCTTAAATGGTAGTTATAGTAGGCATAGTATAATGGTACCTATGCCGGCTAAGATTTATATTATACTTTCAAAGAAAAAATCACACTATGCACTAATAATAATATCAAAAAGTGTTTCCTCGTATCAAGCATATTTGACTCTCATAAGGAGAAATCTCCCCCAAGTGTGCGATTGCATTGTATGTGTACCGGGAGGCCTTATGATAGTTTCATTTTCCAAAAGCATAAACGGATTTGTTTGAAATTTTTTTTTGTTCAAACAACTGTTTTTGTTTACATATACCAGTCCCATGACTGTTCTGGAGTTTATTGTTCCCTTCCTAAACTCTGGGCGTCCATAATTTTCCACACGGGCAACTTAGAAGCAGGTTATCCATGTTTTGGAGCTAGCTTGGGTTTAGAAGTCTTTTGGAAGCTATCGGATTTTGAAAGCTTCTGGGGTTCGAAGCCTTTTGGATCCAAAAGTGTTTGGAGTTTGGAAGACCTTATCAAAGTCAAAGTAGGTTGGAAACTTTTCGAAGAATCTGTCGTTTCTCCGCTGTGGTGTTATTGTTTATTGTGTTCCATATACATTCTACTCTGATGTGGGTGATCGTAGTTGTAATGAATATTGTATAAGTGTTGTATCTGTGTTGTTTATCAATGAAATCATTTCGTTTCCGCTGTTTTATATTCATTTGATATTGTCATAAGCTCCATCGAACTGGAGTTCAACGTTTGAATCTCCGAAATTCGAATACAAGGGAGGTATTTGATGTCGATTTTTGAACGTCGGATTTCGGGTCGTGACAAGTGGTATCAGAGCTAAAGGTTGAGTAAGAACTTTAGCTTTGGAGTATAACACATTAGGTGACTCGTTAGAGATAGGTTAGAATTACCCTAGAATGAGTATATCCCTAAGATATCTCGTCCGTATAGTCTAAATCAAATTATCTTACTATTTACAGATGGTGAGAATGAGCACTAGAAGAGGATGAGATAGGGGATGGGGAAATACCACTGCAACTGGTCATGTCCCTGCAACAATGGAAACAACTATTCCCACTCAGTCTCAGCCGAATCTGGCAAATCTATATAGAAGCTTTTTCAGACTTGGTGGAAAGCCATACATTGGAAAGGAGTCTATTATCGAAGAAAAAGCCTGGATCCGATCGCGCGAAAGAATTTTCAAGGGGCTGAAATTGGAAGACGATCAAATGAGACTAATAGCTTCTTGGAAACTCCAAGAGGAAGCTCTAGCCTGGTGGGAGACTGTTACAGTAGATGAGCCGGAAGATGAGTTCACTTGGGAACAATTTAAGGAAGTGTTTGAGAAACGTTATATGCTGTCTACTGGAAACTCCAGAATGTACCAGGAATTCAAGGATTTGAAGCAGGGAAGTTTATCGTTTGAGGAATATTAGAACTAGTTCAACAAGTTATCTCGGTTTGGTCCAGAGTTGGTGAACACACCTCTGAAGAAAAATGAAAGATTTATTCGGGGGATGAACAAGAAATTCCATGAGAGGATGACTGCCCACGTAAAAGAATCTTTTTTTGACTTGAACGATATGGGTATTAAATACACTACTCTGGATAAGCAGGAAGTTCCGAAGGAGAAAGGAAATGCAAGCAGTCCGAATTGGAAGAAAAGGAAGTTCGAAGGTAAGAAATCATATCAAAGCAAGGAGAAGAAGAGTAATCAGGAGAATCCGGCAAGGGATATTACTTGTTACAATTGTCCAAAGAAGGGCCACTATTCAAATAGCTGCAAGAAGCCGAAGAAACAAGTAAAGCAAGAACAACCCATGAAGACTAGATAGGGAGTCAGAGAATTCTATTATTGTCACAAGCCTGGACACGTAATTAAAGATTGCCTAGCAATGAAACAAGCTCAAGTGGCGAAGGTATATGCGATAAAGGATGACCCCTCAACTTCAAAAGCGATAAAGGAAAAGGAGTTATAGAAGGTAACCTTCTCATTTATGATAGAATTGTTAGAGTTTTGTTTGACACGGGAGCCACACATAGCTTTATCTCCCAATAAACCGTAAATGAATTAAAACATGAACCTGAATTTGTCGACGAGCCCATTTGCATGAAGAATCTAGTTGGTGGTCCTACAAATCTTTGTCTATATTGTAGGAAGGTCCATATCTCGTATTCTTGCGATCAATTTCCTATCAATCTTTTTATTCTCGACTTTAACGAGTTTGAAATCTTACTCGAAATGAATTGGTTAACGAAATATGAAGCTAAATTAGATTGTAACAATCGAACGATTTCAGTCAGAACTAATTTGGAAATTTTATTGAAATTTCTTGTGAGGATCCCAGTCCAAAAAGGGATAAGCTGATGCATACTTTGGGATATCCCGAACCTAGTCTGGAATCCATACCTATTGTCTGGGAATTTCCAGACGTATTCGAAGAAGTCAAATTTTTACCTCCTCACAGGGAAATTGAATTCAGAATTGATTTGGTTCCTAATGCTCGTCATGTTGTTCATGCAAGCCGTAGGATGGCACCTAGGAAAAGAATAGAACTAGTCCAGGAAACCGATGAGTTGCAGAAAAGGATTAATACGTCCCAGTGTTTCCAGTTGGGGTTCAGCTGTGGTGTTTGTAGCCAAGTTTGACTGATCCTTGAGTTTGTGTGTGGACTACCACGATCTCAATAAATTAACACTTAAAAATAAATTCCCGTTGCCTAGAATTGACGATCTATTCGATCAACTGCACGACGCTTGATTCTTTTCAAAGATGGATCTAGCCCAGGGATTTCATCAACAGCGAATTGCTGAAGACTGTATTCATTTAACTGCTTTTAGGGGTCCTGACACATTCTACGAATGGTTAGTCATGCCTTTCGGACTAACCAATGCTCCCGCATATTTCGTAGACTTAATGACCCGTGTATTCCGGGAAGTGTTAAATAAATTCTTTCTTGTGTTTATTGACGATATTTTGATCTACTCCAAAACTAAAGAGGAGCATGCTGAATATTTGAGAATTGTTTTGAAAATATTGAGGAAGAACATTCTATTAGCCAAATTTTCTAAGTGTCATTTTTGGGTCAAGGAAGTTAGATTTCTCGGTCATATTGTTACCGATGAGGGAATTTCTGTAGAATCTAGCAAAATTCCCGCTATTCTAGACTAGAAGTAACCCATAACTCCAAAAGGAGTTAGAAGTTTTCTGGGTCTAGTGGGATATTATCGGAAATTTGTCTAGGATTTTTCTAAGATAGCCAGTCAATTGACTAAGCTGACAATGAAGAATGCTAAGTTTGATTGGACTTCGAAATGCGAAGAGGCGTTCCAGGAGTTGAAGAGGAGATTGACCACTGCTCCCATTCTCGCTATTATTAATGGGAATCTAGGTCTATCTATTTGTACAAATACTTGTGGTGATGGTGTGGGTGCTGTTTTGATGCAGGAGCGTAGAGTAATTACCTACGCGAGTAGACAATTGCGTCCACATGAGACAAACTACCCAACCCACGATCTCGAACTTCTGGCAGTTATTTTTGCTTTGAAAATCTGGCGTCATTATCTTCTGGGTAAGAATCTCTTTCAGCTTTCTTAAAGATTAAAAGTTTAACTTAACTTAATATACATACTTAATAAGCCCTCTTTCTTTAAGGTGAATAATTCGAATTATTCACTGACCATAATTCTCTGAAGTACCTCTTTACCCAGAAGGATTTAAATCTGAGGCAACAACGTTGGTTGTAATTTCTAGCATCGTATGACCTAGATATTCTGTATACGCTTGGAAAATCCAACTTGGTAGCCGATGCTTTAAGTAGAAGACAAGTTGTTCTCGCATATCCTGTTGTCACTCCTACTCTTCTTAAGAAGATCACAAGAAAGCAGAAAGAAGATAAGTTTCTTTGGGAAATCTATAGAAGAATATGTCAAGGTGAAGATTCTAGTTTTGAAATGGATAATAGAGAAATTATAAGACTGAAAGGCAGGTTGTGTGTCCCAGACATTCTAGATCTAAAACGGGAAGTTTTGGATGAGTGTCATAAGTCCAAGCTCAGTATCCATCAAAGGGTTAATAAGATGTATTTGTTAGTCCGTAAGATGATGGTTTTGATAACAACAACCTTAGAAGAGGATTATAAAATATAAATACTAACATTATAGTTTAGAAGTATATGTATACACTAGATTTAACCATGCAGGTACCAAGAATGAAGACTGTACAGTATAGAGATTCAAGATATAAAGATTGAAGACTCATGACTATCAAGAATATCAAGATTATCAAGAGTTCAAGATTTCAAGTAATTTAGTTTTTAATTAGGAATTTTGTTAAAACTCCTAGAAAAGCACTAACATCTTAAAATCCAATTTATTCGTGGAATGGAATCCACTTCGAGCCCGTTAAAGGGATGGAACCCTAAGTAGGATGGAACCTATGGAAAATCTAGTAAAACATTGTTTTGTATCCGCTAACTTTTTATTCGAATGATTCTACAAAATTATCTTGTTTTCAAAATGATTTCAAAACCTTCCTTTTAAAAGAATTAAAAACATCTATCTCGATTTTAAATACTTTTAGCCTCAAAATAATCTTTATTTTCAAAATCAAATTATCCTTAGTTTTAAAACTATCTTTAATAATAATATATTTAACTTTTAATATTTATACTTACATTTAAATGTAAAATTATAGTAAAATTATATATATTATTCTCTATATTTATTTATGTATTTTAACTGTAGTTAAGTATATTTATAAAAGTGTAAAATAGTTTTAATATAAGATAAACGTTATTTTCAAAGAAAAACAAACCACCAAAATTTCCTTTGGGATGTCGACATACTCAATATACCCATGTCGACATAGTGTCAGTTAATTTCAAATTTTAAATTTCAAAAGAAGTGTCTATTCGTCATATCTCTTCACGAATGGACATGGCTGTTGTTCTTCTATAAATAGGGGCTGTTTTCAATAAATTTTGAATCATATTTTCTGGTTTTCATTTCCCTTCTTCTTCCATATTTCTTTATACACATTTTTAACATTACTCTGTCGAAATCAACGTTGAATCTAACTAGATTATCTCTGGTTTGATTCTCTATCACTATCTCAACAAGATCCTTAGTGCTATTCAGAGTTATAGGCTTTTTTGTAATCAACTAAACGAGAAAATTTGTGATTGTGGCCTTGGAAATCGATCAAGTGAGAAACGGTTTGATTGTAGCCTTGGAAATCAATTGGGTGAACTTGTTGCCCAGGAAATCAAGTACCTCTACCCAGAGGATTGTGAATCTGGAGGGTGTACCTCGTGGCCTTGAAATCGAGGGTGTAATTGTACAATTGCTTTTGAAAGAAAATCCATACTTGTGTGCGGGACTGTATATAGGGTAACTCCGAACCAACATAAAATCTAGTGTGTTCTTTCCTTTACTGCTTTTATTTTATTTCTGCATCTGTGTTTGATTCTGTGATCATATCTGTATCTGAATATTGCATACATTTGTGTTCAAATTAACAAAAACTCAAAAAGATTTAATAATTCCTTAAAAACACTATTCACCCCCTCTAGTGATTGTCCTCGCCTTAAGATCTGTAATCCGCATTTTTCACATTTGGTATCAGAGCAAGGTTCTCAAAGTTTTCATAATCTGAATTTTGAAAAAAATTTAAAATGGCAATTTTTTGATAAAATTATTAACACTATTTTCATATGAATATGTCACAAAATCATCATGATATTGTTGTTTAAAACTATATTTAGTTATTTTGAAAAGGCACTTGATTCTTTAAAAAGTTATGTTGTTTTGCAGGAGAAGAGTTATGTCTAATGACCGTTGGTTAAAAGATACCAGAAAATCATTCATCGATCAAGAAGAACAAATAGATATATAATGGCACTCGACAATGAAATGGGTACCAGATCAATACAAATATTTTGACTCTCATCTACAACTTGATATGATATTGTACTTCTCTCTATCTACTTCACAATGTCAATAATTTCGTGCGAATCCGTCAAGAAATGATCAAGTTATGGTCAAATGAAGTTTTGATGAACAAAGAGAGAAAGAAAGCAAAACTGTCAATGGTATTCTTCAAATTGCATCAAAAAATTTGAGTATTTTGTTTCCACTCCTTTTCCAGATTGTAATTTTTCCCATGGTCGTTTTAATGGGTGGATCATCAAATTTCGATCAAAACTGAGTGATATATGACAGTTTGAAGTTGGCTATCTAAAACTGAAAAACCGTGTATGGGATTTTCTACATTTCTCTTACAGAATCGGCCTGTTTCACCATAATACTATCCAAGTTCGTCACCAAACTATTACTGGATCATAGCCCTTGCCTTCCTCTTCGATTTGCCGCTGGTTTCATCCAATTCTGTTAAGAAACGAAGGAGATATGCCTTCTACAAGTTTGATGGTAAATTGAAAAACGAGAAGAAGAAGAAGAAAAGAAACTTTTATGAAAAGTAGTGACTGTTGGGCCTATTTATAGTGGTTAACGTGTCCACTCATTCAAAATTCGAATTCAAAGTTTTGGAACCAAGTTGGTCAATCTATTAAATCATCTGTATTTTTCTCATACGGTCTTCAAATCCAGCAAATGAATATACTACGCTGATAAAAAAACGAGCCGTCGCAATAGAACAGATCTCGTCGTTAAATTCTGAAAGATATAAATGTGTGGTTGACGACAATGGAAAAATAACAAAGTTAGAAGATGGAGTGCAAAAATTGGTACGCTTTACTATTATTTCATCTTTATTGTTACATTTAGGAATATATATTTGTGCATTTAGTTAGGTATAGAAAATTTTCTCTTTTATAAGTTTTGATATTTAGGTCCATATATCGACATACCATAGTATAAATTTCGATATACCAGCCTAATTTTCTTTTAAGAAGTTTTTTTAAAAATGTGTTTTCTTTCAAATAACATCTTACTACTAATTTATTACAACTATATTAAGTAGAAAGTATTTTTATATGCATAATGTCAAGTGTCTTTACACATGTTTTCTCATTATTTTTTTTACTATAAAAAATTAAGTAAAAAATCAATTACTTACATTTCAATATCTAATCGTAAAATTAGTAGAAAATCATGTTAAAATCAGGCCCAGAACAATAGGTATATCTGAAATGCTGTCTTTTCTTCTGGAACGTATCTTGAGTGCTGCAAACTCATTTTTATAACATCTCTGTGCTTTGAAACACTGTACTGTTTTAGAAACTTTTCACAGCATTTGGTAAATGCTGCAGTTTCTGTTTAAAATGTTTTGAATATATTTTACTACATAAACTTTTTACAGCGTTCTGTAAATGCTGCCTTTTCTATTTAAAACTTTAAATTATGTAAAAATAGTTTTTAAATTAAGTATTTTTCTCTACTCCTTTTAGAAGTTATTTTCTAACTTATATTAGAATATATTAAAATTAATGTTTAGATATTTTTTTTGTAATTGATTAAAATTTTAAAATGAAAGAGACCATAATATAACACATGTTGATTTTAGTTTTTTCAATCTTTATCATTTTATTGAATATTTCACTATGATATTTTTAAAGGTGTTTAAACATGTTTCTAAATATTTTAATCAATAATAATTTAGTATATAATTTTTAACTACTAAGATAAGTATTTTATACACATGGAAGTTTGGATTTTAAAAAAAAAATTAATTTAATTTATTTTTTAAAAACAAGAAGAGTATTAAATTTTTTAAATCAATATTTCTTAGCAATTTGATTTTGATATTGAGTTTGATTACTACCTTTCATGAATATGTTATAGTTTTAATATCATTAGTTACCTTTAAACTCTTGTCTTTACTACTCTTTTAGCCCCATTCATTAGTTTCATTAACCTAAGTTTAGTAATTGGTGTGTATTACCTTTGTTTGGTTGAAGCGAGTTGTAATAAATTGTTTGATATATGTATACATACATACATACATAAATATATACACACACACAGATATATATATATATATATATATGGTTGTCAATTAGATATTACTTTTCACTCATGTTTATCTTATAATCTTAATATCTCTTACCATAGTATATATATATATATATATTTATATATATATATATATCATCATATCTAGTTGCATATTATTATTATTTTTACTTCATTAACATTTTGTTTCACATTACATATCATTATGCATCCAGTTTCATATCACATTTCGTTGCATATTACATCATAAATTACAATGCATGAAATATCATAATCATTTGCATCACAAGTTGCACTTCATTCTGCATTTTATCTCATGCTACATTGCATATATCATACATTTCGTACTACATTACAAACTATATATTGCATACATGTATACATAACGAGTGCATTTTATTTAGGAGGAGTATGTAGTATTGTCTTATAGTATAGGATTATTAGTTTTTTTTATTTGTTTAGTATATTTTGATTGACTTGATTGACTTGATTGACTTGTTTGATTTGATTGATTTGTTTGAATTGTTTGACTTGATTGACTTGTTTGATTTGATTGATTTGTTTGAATTATTTGACTTGATTGACTTGTTTGATTTGATTGATTTGTTTGAATTATCTGACATGATTGGATTTAATGTGCGTGTTGATTGGATTGTTTGAAATATACTAATATATATTTATGTATTGAATAATTATAATATAATAATGTTAATGTCTTTCACATTTCATTTACTATACTTTGCTCTAATATTAGTTTACGTGGGAGTTTTATAGTTTTATAGTTTGGAGTTAGTTTTTGTTGATGACAAAGGGAAAGAAGTATAAAATAGGATAGTTAGGCATAGATTAAGGGGGACTTATTAGGATAGAAGTAATATTTTATAAACAAAGGTTATCATCATCAAAAAGGAGGAGATTGTTAGTCCGTGAGATGATGGTTTTGATGACAACAACCTTAGAATAGGATTATAAAATATAAATACTAACATTATAGTTTAGAAATATATGTATATGCAGGATTTAACCATGCATGTACCAAGAATGAAGACTGTACAGTATAGAGATTCTAGATATCAAGATTGAAGACTCATGAGTATCAAGAATATCAAGATTATCAAGAGTTCAAGATTTCATGTAATTTATTTTTTAATTAGGAATTTTGTTAAAACTCCTAGAAAAGCACTGACATCTTAAAATCCAATTTATTTGTGGAATGGAATCCACTTCGAGCCCGTTAAAGGGATGGAGCCCTAAGTAGGATGGAACCTACGGAAAATCTAGTAGAACATTGTTTTGTATCCGCTAACTTTTTATTCGAATGATTCTACAAAATTATCTTGTTTTCAAAATGATTTCAAAACCTTCCTTTTAAAAGAATTAAAAACATCTATCTCGATTTTAAATACTTTTAGCCTCAAAATAATCTTTATTTTCAAAATCAAATTATCCTTAGTTTTAAAACTATCTTTAATAATAATATATTTAACTTTTAATATTTATACTTAGATTTAAATGTAAAATTATAGTAAAATTATATATATATATTATTCTCTATATTTATTTATGTATTTTAACTATAGTAAGTTTATTTATAAATGTTTAAAATAGTTTAATATAAGATAAAAGTTATTTTCAAAGAAAAACAAACCACCAAAATTTCCTTTGGGATGTCGACATACTCAATATACCCATGTCGACGTAGTTTCAGTTAATTTCAAAATTTAAATTTCAAAAGAAGTGTTTATTCGTCATATCTCTTTACGAATGGACATGGCTGTTGTTCTTCTATAAATATGGACTGTTCTCAACGAATTTTGAATCATATTTTCTGGTTTTCATTTCTCTTCTTCTTCCATATTTCTTTATACACATTCTTAACATTACTCTGCCGAAATCAACGTTGAATCTAACTAGATTATCTCTGGTTTGATTCTCTATCACTATCTCAACAAGATCCTCAGTGCCATTCAAAGTTATAGGCTTCTTTGTAATCAGTTAAATGAGAAAAGGTGTGATTGTGGCCTTGGAAATCAATCAAGCGAGAAAATGTGTTATTGTAGCCTTGGAAATCAATTGGGTGAATTTGTTGCCCGGGAAATCAAGTATCTCTACCCAGAGGATCGTGAATCTGGAGCGTGTACCTCGTGGCCTTGAAATCGAGGGTGTAATTGTACAATTGCTTTTGAAAGGAAATCTGTACTTGTGTGCGGAACTGGATGTAGGGTAACTCCGGACCAGTATAAAATCCGTTGTGTTCTTTTCTTTACTATTTTTACTTTATTTCTGCATCTGTGTTTGATTCTGTGATCATATCTGTGTCTGAATATTGTATACATTTGTGTTCAAATTAACAAAAACTCAAAAAGATTTGATAATTCCTTATAAACACTATTCACCCCTCTCTTGTGTTTATCCTAGCTTTAAGATACGTAATCTGCATTTCTCACAGTATAGAGATATTAAAAAACTTTCTGGTGGAAAACAATGAAGAGGGATATATCTATTTATGGCAGTCATTGTGCAGCCTGTCAGTAAATCAAAAGTGATCCAAGAAAGATGGCGGGTTTACTCCAACCATTTGAGGTGCCTAAGTGGAAATGGGATGAAGTGTCTATGGATTTCATAGACGGGTTACCACGAATTCGCAAAGGTAATGAAGCGGTTTGGGTTATCGTGGATCGTCTAACTAAGACTGCCCACTTTATCCCAGTAAAATCTACCCGGACAAAAACGAGTTTGGCAGGATTGTATGTGAAAGAGATCGTTCGTCTCCATGGTATACCGAGCAGTATAGTGAGTGATCGTGACCCGATATTCACTAGCAGATTTTGGAAGGCATTTCAAGCCGCACTTGGAACCAAACTGAACTCCAGTACTTCTTACCACCTGTAGTCTGATGGGCAGACTGAAAGGATAAATCGAATAGAAGACCTTTTGCGTGCTTTTATACTTTACTTTGGCGATTCATGGGAGGATCATTTACATCTGGTTGAATTCTCATATAATAATAGCTATCAGGCCAGTATCAAACTGTCTCCTTTCGAAGCTTTATATAGTCGTCCGTGTCGATCACCTACATGTTGGATTGAGCCAGGTGACAGACTCATCCTTGGACCAGATATGATAAAGGAGGCTACTGAGAAAGTTGATTTTATATGAAAGAAACTGAAAACTGCTCAAAGTCTTCAGCAAAGTTATGCTGACCGTAGGAGAAGAGTTCTAGAGTTTCAAGTAGGAAATTCTGTTTTCTTAAAAATATTCCAATGCATGGAGTGTTGAGATTTGGAAAGACTGGTAAGCTGGCACCGTAATATATAGGTCCTTTTTCTATACTGGAGAGGATCAGTCCTTTGGCTTATCGGGTATAGTTACCTAGTTGGTTATCTAGCATACACGATTTGTTTCATTTTTCACATCTTCGAAAATATGTGCACGATCCAGATTGTATCATTGAAGAAGCTGCTCAACAGGATTTTGAGATTACACAAAATCTGGTAGTAAAAAGAGATCCGTTGAAGATAATTGACTGTGATGAAAAGTAGTTGAGGAATAAAGTTGTGAAACTGGTTAAAGTGCAATGGAGTGGTGATCTAAATGACTGTACTTGGAAAACAGTGGATAGCATGCAAAAGTCCTACCCCAATTGCAAAGTGGATATTTCGGCTTAATTTGGTAAGCCATTTTCTCTATCTTTTATATATTCATATGTTCTTTGTTTGTCACTCTCTCTTTGAAATTTCGAGGGCGAATTTTTTTTAGGGGGGAGGGAAGTCGGTAACATCACAATTTTTATTAAATTCAAAATTAGAAATTAATATAAATTATTGAATTAAATTTTGGAAATTGAATTAGAATTTATTTGAAAATTTTCAAAACAAATTAGATAAGTATTTATTTGTATTTATGAATAAGATTGTAATTTATATTTGAGTTTAAAATTCAAAATAATAAAATTATTTGAATTTAAAGTATGTGTATATATATGGATAGATTTGAATTTGAATTTGAAATTTAAATAAATGTGTTAGTAAAATAACTTGAATTTAAAATAATATATATGTGATTTATTTAATGTATAATTAGTTGTAAAACATTTTCTTTTAAATTGTATATAATGATAAATAAGAAAATGAACTTATAAAATAGGAAATATAATTTAAAATTACATAAAAATGCATTAAGACAAGCGTTAAAATTTTAACACATAGTTTAAACTAGTGTAATGGTTTTATGGTGAAATTAAACAAGTGTTTGGATCTTGTCATTAAATTTAACAACTGTCAAATTCCTTTTTATTTTCTTTTATTTTGAGAAAATAGTAGAAATAAGCTATATAAAATTTCATCTCCTCCTTCTCATTTCTTTTATCTTCACTCTTTAAAGAAATCTAAGGAAAAAAATTAAAACTTTAAAACCAGAAAATCGTCAAAGGAAATTCAAAAGAAATCAAAGTATATAATCAAAATTAGAAAATTAAACATCTTTTACGATTTAAAGTCTGAAGCCTGGAAATCATTTCAAATAGCAAAGCCATCGGGTGATTAAGAAAATTCAAGGCTTCAACTAAAAAAATCAAAGTTTTCATCATCAAAACAACAAGATCAAACTCAGGTTTTCAAACTCAAGGACAAATCAATTTCCAGATTTACAAGCTTTCTCTTTTCTTTTCTTAAAGGTGCGTAAACTCTTTTTTTTAATCTGGATTATAAACTTGTTGTTTGAAATCTTGCCTGAAGAAAGGTGAAAATCATTTGCATGCGTACAAATATGTATATATATGTTTGTCTTTGTATGTTTAATATACATGTATATTCATCCTTGTTTCTAGTTTCAGGTTTTCAAAAATCTGTTCAAAAAAAACCCAAACCTATTCTTCTAATTCTTGTTAGGACGGGTTGTCAAAACAAAATGTGTTTAAATTCAAAAAAACTTAATTTTAAAAATACTTTTAAAAATAAATATCAAGTGGATGTAATCTGGAACAAGAAAACACAGCAAACACAATTTATGATAAAAATTTGATTCCCTTAATTTTTTGATTTAATTATATGACCTAAAACGTTTTGGAAAACGTTGATTTTTTAAATTGGAATTAAATTTTTTAATTGGGTATTAGGCGAGAAATACGTGGATGAACAGAAATCACAGTTTGGATAAACTCCGTTTATCGGAGACATGGTTGGTCTCGTAATCGAAGTTGAAGCTTTCTGGAAGGTTTGGGAGTTTGGTAAAAATGCTCAGTAAAATTCCAATGCACCATGGCGACGTTATGGCAAGGTTATAGGTTTTAACACAGTTTTTGGTCGATCTTGTTCTCGAGGCAATTGTGCCGTCGTTTTCGAATCGGACGACACCGGATGTGGGGGGAACAAGGCGTTGGACATCCACGAAGCTTCGGTTACATTTGAATGACCTTTGATGGTCGAAGGAGGAAGTACGAGGTGTTCTTAGTGGTTCAGTTTCGTTCCAGTTTGTGATGGATAGCAAAATCTCGAGTTCGTCGACATTGTGGTTTCTGGGTGCTCTGAGTGCCATGGAAAGTTGTCGTCGATTTATCGACGGTCGTAGCATCGACTGGAGATGGCTGGAATACCTGTGCATGTGCACGGTGTATAGGCTACATCAGGGATTTGGGTTTGAAGAAGAAGGGTTGTGACTTGAAGTTGCTTTCGGGTAATCGTATTGCTGGCTCGAGTTTTGATTCGGGAAATTTTGTGTATACACCGAGTTTTCTAAAACTTAAACAAAAAATTAAAGTTTGAAAAGAAAATACGGGTTGGTTTACGGGAAGACTCGAAGCAAATGGAGGTTTGACTCAAACCAAATTCAAATGTTAAACATTTTTAATCCATGCTTTAAATTAATGGTTGTAATTTAAATTTGGGTTGATAAAGGTTTTTGGTAAGATATTTTTAAAGTAATTAAATTAAATTTATTTAATTTAAAAACATTATTTATAAATTAATTATTTTAAATAAATAATGTAATAAAAAAGTTAATTAAGATGAAATGTTATTTTAATTAACCTTAATCTTTTGAATTAATTTATGTGTTAATGGTGATTAATTATGAGGTTTATTAATTAAAGATTTTAATAATAATTAAATAATTAATTAAGATAAATGATTTAAAATTACTTAATAATTAAAGAATAATTAACTAAAGGTAATTAATTATTAATTCAAGGTTAATTAATTGATAATTAAAGATTAATTAATTAATGTAATTAGTTATGAAATATTTGATTAATGAAAGTAATTAAGATTAATTAATTAATATTTAATCTTTAATTGAGAATAATTAATTAATTAATAATTAAATGTTAATTAAATAATAATTAAGGTAATTAATTAGTAATTAAGATTAATTAATTAACAATTAAGGATTAATTAATTTATAATTAAGGATAATTAATCTTTAATTAAGGATAATTAATGAAAATAATTATGTGATTAATTAATTATAATCACACGATTAATTCATCTTACTTGTAGATGATTAATTATTATTGAATGCCTGAACTGATTGACACCCCTGTTATGTGATTATGGTACTTTGTGATGTGAATTGCTGTGAATTGAGCTATGATATCTGTGATGTATTTCTCCGTGAATGTGAAAACAATTGGCCTTTAAACGGCATTTGAATTTTGATGCGACATGGAGTTGGATTCCAGTTGGTTATCCGAAACCCACATCGAATCTTAATGGTGAATCTTTGCGATTGATATATCCACGTGTTTTTAAAATTAAGCACTCACTATCGGTTTAGCCAGGAGAGGACTTTGTGTCATATAACCCATTTAGAATAAGTGATATGACGAAATGGATAGCATTTGAAGATGGTGGTGAAAACTGGGTGTTTTCGAGAACGATAGGATAATTTGTTGAATGACGCTGCACTGAATTGCTCCGGTATAGAGATCTCCATATGTGATGGGGAGTCCGATCGGGATTATGGATGCCCGGATTGCAAGGGCTTCTTCCTTTATTGGACGAAGTGCCTTCGGTTCCATTCGAACCCGGAACGGACTTGTATGGTTGTATTTGTGACATTACACTGAGATATAAAGCTGATTTCTATCAAATCCATTTCTGTTTGGTTGTAGTGAATTTATTCTCTTAGCTTTACACCCTTCTTTGTGACGTACGAGCTCAGATGTAACATCCCGGAATTTTAGACATTGAATTTTGAACATTTTATTCATTTTAAATGTTCAATGTAGATTTTGAATTAGTTTTAAAATAAAAAGAATTGGGTGAAATTAATAAATTACGTATAATTCCAAATATGGTAATCTAGTTGGAATTTAAATAATAATAATTAAATATTGAATCGGGATAAATTGTGAATATGGAGGTAAATAGATATGGAAATGAGTTCTAAAATTTATTTTAAGTCTACTGGGTCATTAAAAGTGTTGTTGGATTATTAGGTGGATTTAAAAGTTAATAAGTTATTATTGGATATGTTAAATTAATAATGGATTTAATATTATAAAAATGCAAATTATCAGATTTTGGGTCCGGAATGAGTCAAAATAATTTTAAATGTGATTTATAAATTTTATATGATTTATTATTAAGATAATAAAATTTTAAAGGCAAAATTTTAAGCGTTTTCGATTATTGCAGAAAATCGCTCGATTTAATAGACGAGTTAAAATAGCCTTCCGGGGCACAGTCTCGGAATTCGACGAGACCAGTCCCATTTGATCCGTAATAGTTAGTTATTATTGGATTTCAATTTTCGTAGCAATTGGAGTTGTTGTTTGACTGTGACATCTCAAAACGCATAAAAATTAGTTCAATCGATTTAATTTAAATTTGATCGTTTATTTCCGTAACTCACACATATGATCAAATTAGCTTCCGAAACACGTTCCATTGTGTCCGAAATGTGGGTTAAACCTTGTAAATGCCTGGCGGCACGTCGGATTTGGAGTTTGTTTGAGAACGTTCGTTAAAATTGAACTTAATATTAATTTAATAAATATATACGTATATGTATGTATATATATATATATATATATATATATATATATATACATTTAAGCTAACAAAACCCTAATCCTCTATAGCCGGCCGTCACTTAAACAATCAATGGCCGAAAAGCTTCTGTCTTCTCCTTCAGTTTTCTTTCCATCCCCAAATTGATTGCAAAGACTTCCAACTAGAGAATCATAGAGGTCGACGAGAGCTCTCCATCCGTACGGGTGTGATCGAGTTTAGTGAAGTAAGGAAGATGGGAGACGGCCCGTTCGTCACGCGTTCGAGTGCCAAATTCGAGGAAGATAGGCCGCTGAGCTCGGCATCGTTTGAGCCAGGGGTGCGCGCCGCTATGGCCTTCGTGATGATGGGTCCCGATTGCGTTCTAGTCAAGCGAGGAGGAGGCGGTTTGAAACCCTAGTCGGCGGCTATGGGTTTGAGATGATGCTGGACGCGAGCATGGAGAAGAAGAGTAGGAGCGGCCGTGATTTCTTGGTTTCGTGATGAATGGCAGATGGTTGTAGTAATATAAAATTTAAAGAAAATTTGTTTAATTTATATTCAAAACTTTAAACCACCATATCTTTTGCATATATAATCAGATTTCGACGATTTTGGTAGCGCCGGCATCGCAGCGACGTACTCTACGCTACAACGCAATTTTGGAGACGATCGGAGCAAGTGAGAAATTTAGGTTAAATCAAACGCGGTTCGGTTTAATTTAAATTTCGAACGCTCGACGAAACTCAAGGTGAGTTATTCTCACTCACATCTGGATGCTAGCTAATTTAAATAGTCAATATTTAAATATCTGTGTGATTGGTTGAATATAATTGTTGTTATCAGTCTGGGTTGATATTTATATACGTGATGTGCTAATATTTGTGATGCAGGGAAAACAGGTTGGAGGGATCCAACTGGATTCCTCACGATGTAGAAATTATTTTTATAATTGATAATGCAATCTGTTTATATGTTGTGATTGATAAATCTGAAATTAAATTGTATTGGGATATTGTTGGATAAATTATAAATCCAGAATTTAATTATAAATGGATAAATTGGGTTTTTAGGAAATAAAGGATATTGTTAAATAAAGAATTAAAATTGAAATCTGTTTGGGATGAAATTGGAAATTGGTAAAATTTGGAATGATAAACGAAGAGAAAAATTATCAGTTGATAAATGTGAAAGTAAAATTATTTGGAGATAAATTCAATAGAAATTATAAATGGTTATAAAATAACGATGGGATTATTTGGTGATGTATCCAGGAAATTAAAGTATATTTTCAATGAGGCTTTCCAAATATAAATTAGTAGTTTAAAATGTAAATAAAATATTTTGAAATGCATTTTTACCATTGGGATTTTATTTAGGAAATTTGTAAGTATTATTTTCCTTTAATAAATTCTCACAAGTTTAGTTTAAACTAAACCCTTATTTACAATCAAGATTTGTATCCTAATAAATGGTTTTACTTTAAATATTTGAAATTATATTTTTGAGTAATAATTAGTAGTAAATTTCCATATTTTAAAATATATTTCAGAATAAAGTGTTTTAATTGTTTTAATTCTAAATTGTTTTGAACTTGGTTATTTCCAATGGGAATAAATGGTAAAGGATTTACCTTGTAAAGGAAGAAATTTGGGAAATTGTTTTCAAACGAGTTTTGAAATTAGAAATATATCTTGAAAGATATTTGAGGCAAATAAATAACGTGGAAAATTATTTATTGTGTGATGGATGTTTGTGAATATAAATTGATAGTTAAATCACCGACTATCAATATTGGACAAATGCGTTGATCGTTTCGAAGAGACCGGGATAGAGATTTATTTCTCGAAAACCACTTCGATCCGGTTTGTACATTCCGCGGAAAAACGTGTTCGGAGTCGAAGATGGAGCAGTGAAGTGCAGTGGCTAGTCGCTACTAATCCTGAGGATATTTCCAAAATGGATGTAGTAGGAGTAGTGCCTTCGGTTCCGTTCGAACCCGGGACGGACTTGTATGGACGAATGCTTTCGGAACATCGTCAGGTGGGCGATGGGCATTCTAAGAGAAACGTTCTAAAAGGTAACGCTTAACCTCAAGCCTCATCAACCGGGAATGACTGAAAATCAGGGGATATGCAGCAAGGCTTCGTGGGTAGCCCCCACTTGAGAGTAAGGTCATCCCTGTCTAGATGTCCCTTTTTATTTCGGCTTAGTGGGCGGTTGCTGATCCCAACCGTGGGGTGATCTTATTCGGAACTATCCAGTAAGGGATGGGTCTGGCCTTGTGTTACAGGCGATCGGGCGTGGTCCTCGGTACGGTGATCTAGGCCCCGTACTATGACAGGTGGTACCCCAGTGCCTAGTCATTGTTGGAAATCCATTCTCCATACGAGCCTTGTACGAGTTTTGTTTGTATTACCCACTCTGTGGCTAGTAGCTGGAATTTAATAGATGTAACAATTTCGGCTATTTTATAAGTATTTGTATATAGACCCTATTATAATATCATAGGATTTCTATAAAAAGTGATTTAGCTATCGTAAGGTAAAAACCCGACATGTTTATTTGTGGCGTGGTCTTACGAGATGCTTTTGTTTTCAAAGAATTTTTGAAACTTTAATAATCAATTTGGGTGCGTTATTATCAGATGGTATTCTAGACTGACTCGGATGTTATTTCATTATAATGCTTGGGTCAGACCGAGTATTATTTGTGCAGGACAGGATTCTATGGAGCAGGAGAGGAGCTGGAGAACAAGACGTATTCCCGTATTTATATATATATCCGCTGTTGTGACTGTATTGTATTGTCTGACTGGTAATTGTTGATGTATGTGATATTCTGATGATATGATGTATAAATCAGATATAGATTTTTTCATTTTGTGTAAAGATCTATTGTTTACTATTATATTTTATTCCGCTGCGACTGTGAGATTCTGATATTGTTTAGTTCCTTCTTCTTCTATCTCTTCTTCTTTAACCCTATTGATTCGTATTTCTGTTCTGCTTGAGTTAATTGATGTAGAATAAGGTTGACTCAAGGGGTACGGATTTGCGGGCTGTTACACTTGGTATCAGAGCTTAGGTTGGCGACAACCTAGGCTTTGGTGGGGAAATTACTCATTTATTAGAGTCAATAGTACTCTATAATGAGTTGAGCGTATTAATAGATATGAGAGTGTACTTGTTAGTGCATATAAAAATTGTTTTATACTGTGTTGACTTATCGGTTGAGTGTTTATGAATTCTGGACGGTGCGGGAAGTACAACCGTATCTATAGGGGTTTCTAAACTCTTAAACAAGATAAACCGACATAGTATTGTTTTTAAAGTGGGTAAATGAAATAATTTTACCCAAAATTATATTTTGATATAAAAGAAATAATTTTTCTGAAATTATTATTTATATTTTTGGATGGTTGGCTGTTGATACTATAATCAAATAAGAATCTAAAATTTGAAATGGTTATAATCAAATAAAATTCTATGAGTATAAATTATACAAAAGAAGAATAACTAAATTTAAACTAAACTAGAATTTAAATCCCGAAAGTTTTGAAAAGGATTTTTAAATGTAATGAAACCAAAGTTTGGAAATTTAAAATCCTGGGAAAGTTTGAAATGTTTCTAAGGTGTTTGAAGGTAATGATGGAATATTGTTTTGGGAAGTATTTTTGAATGGAAACTATTTTGAAATAAATATGGGGAAGTAAGAAAGCACTGAACTCGCTTCAGTCGTTGGAAAATAATCCTGATGATGCTGGCCACATCATTAGAATTCATTTTCGAGTTTCTAAAGTGATAGATTGCTACCAAAGTGATTGGCTATGATATTGTTTAGGACTTGTTGGGTATAATAAGTGTTTTGGAAAATTCAAAATGGGGAATTTTTTTGGGTATAACCAAGTTGTTTTGGAAATATGGAGATTTGATTGATATACCAAATAGGTATATATTTGATATATTTCAAAATGGTTTTCGAATAAAACCGGATAAATTGAATTCTGGAAAAAAAATTCTATTTAAATAATGTGTGAAATTAAAATGAATTAACTATTAGGCTTATTTGGTGAAGTTGGTATTAATAAAAAGGAAATGAGAATTTTAATCTTGGAATTAAAATTTAACTTGAGTAAATGAAAGTGAATAAAATATATTAAAGGGAATAGGAAATTTGAATTTAACTTGGGATAAGTTAAATAAATTGGGTTTAAAATTAAATTGTAATTCTAGAAACTCCATTTAAAAGGTGAAAGATGAAGAGAATCAACTACTTAACTTGAGGTTGGTTTAAATAAGAACAGAGGTTGATATTAATAAGGTAAAATGACTTTGTATTTGTGGGTCATTATGTAATGAATTATGCCCACAAGCTATTAAGTATTATACTTATAATATGGAATTGTGAATTTAAAATTTGCAAAGGATTAAGGTGAAAGAAAATTTATATCCTTAAGAATTCAGAGATATATGTATAGAATTTGGAATTGTGATTATAAGATGAAAATGACTCTAATGAGCAATATAAACCTTGAAGTAATTAAGTTGGTGAATTTAAGAATAGAAAATCAGATTGTATACCCAAGTAAAATGAAATTATAATCACAAATGGGAAATAGTTGAATGGTATGGAGAATTCAAATCTAATCTCGAATAAAATGTGAATTGAAATAAGGTGAAGAAAATATACATTATAAAAGATGTGAATGAACTTAAGTCAGTAAATAAGGTTTGAACTTGTATATGAAAATTGTAAAATTGAATTGAATTGGATTTAACTTAAATTGAATGGAATTGAGATGGATTTGGATTTAATTAAAAACAAGATTCAATTGTGTTATGAATGGAATTTAATTCTTATTTAAGATATTAAAGGAAATGGTATAAATTCAAGATGGCTAACTAAATTTGGTTGAACTTGAATTAGAATTGGAAAGAATTAAATTGAAAGGAAATTTAATTTAGAGAAGTAAGAATGATATTGTATGAATAAAGTTTTAACTCAACTAAATTCAAAGGAATTGTTTGAGAATGAATTTAGTGTATGCTAAATTAACTGGAATTTGTATTGGCATGAATAGAATTTTGATAGTTTGGTCAAAATTTGGAAAGTAAATAAAAATCCAATGGTGGCATGAGATTTAAATTTGTGGTAATAAATATTGGAAGTGTGAATGAATAATGGAATTAGATTATGATAGTGATGGCTTGAATTGTAAATAAATTCTAGTGGATGAAATAATGTGAAGGGGCCCTGTTATTAATAAAATAAATTCGAAAATAAATTGGTGAATGAGAATTGGAATTAAATAAATATACTAATCAAATTTAATGTAATTGAAATTTGATTGAATGAGAATTAAATGAAAATGAAATAAAATTGTAAGAAAGACAAAAATAAGTGTGGAAAAGCGTTATTGAGTAATCTTGAATGGAATTTGTTGAGATTAATGAATTGAAATGAGAGTGAAAAAGACTTTTAATTAATTCTTGAGATGAAATAAGAATGTATGAGTTGTATATAAACCAGAATTGAATGTTATTAATATAAACCTATATAGATAATGAATTGGAAATATAAAATTGGAGATTTACTTCAATAAATGTGATAAAGCAAGAATGCTTGGATTGTGAACCATACAAAATTGAATAAAATTAATATAAACTTAAACTAGAATTAATTTTAATGGTTATGAGCTTAAGTGGTGATTATTTTTTCTTGAATGACATAAGTATTTGCATGTATTCAGAATTGAGTTGTTTAAACAGCAGCTGAATTGGTTTTGAATTAATTGGAATGGATTAAAATGTTATTAAGTGATTTTGCATACGAATGGAAATGGATCATAAAAGAAATGCACATGTTTCAAGTTTAAGATAAAATTTGATTGTTAATCAAATTGGGAATGTAAGATAAAATAAAGAAATGTAAGTAAGGCATATGTTAATCATATTGAAATAGAAATGAATTGGTTGTAATAAATATGAATGGTATATAGTAAACCTGAATGTAAATCATTCAAGTGAAATAGAATGAAGTTAGTTTGGATGAAAGTAGAATGGGCAAAAATCTTAATAAATGGATTTGAGTATAAATGTAAGTTAATCATAATAGAAATGCAAATGTATCAAATTAAAAAAAGGGAAATTGACTGGGAAATCAATTCGAAAATGGGGTAGAATATGAAGGGAACATAGCAAAACTTGTATATAAAATCCTTTGTATGAAATAACTTGGAGTTTGGCATTAGAAAAGGAACTTTGTATATGCTTTAAAATATGATTTACTTATGAAATTATGCAAAGTGTTGTTTGGGATGTAAATGGATATGTTGGCTTACATTTATATTGGAAATGTTGTTAAAATGTTCATATCTTTAAAAACTGATGAGTTTGTTGAGTAAGTACAGGTACGGAAGGCGATCGATTGAGTTGGAGCGCGTATACGCATTATATATTAGCCGCTCGCTTTAAAATTTTGCTAAAAAGGTACGCCTACGCAAATATAATTGGGAAATGATATATATATTGTGATATATTTTGGTTTCCGACCGTGTGGGTCGATGTATATATATTTATCTGTATCGCGATATCGTGAAAGCTGCTTCGTGCAGGGGAGACTCTGCCAAAATTTTCTGGAAATTTTGGAAGTTAGAAAATTTTTGGGATTTTGATTGGCTAAGAAATTGAATTTTGAAAGCAAATGGTAAAATTAAAGATTTAGAGTAAATGAAGCAAATGAGTTTGGGTTTGAGCTAAAGGGTTTTTAGGAAGAGTATATAAGCTTTTAACTAAGCAAATTGGGTAAGTAAATGAGTTTAAGAGTATGTTCTACCTTAGAAAATTTCGGGGACGGAATTTTTATAAGGGGAGAGGAATGTAACATCCTGGAATGTTGGACATTGAATTTTGAACATTTAATTCATTTTAAATGTTCAATGTAGATTTCGAATTAGTTTTAAAATAAAAAGAATTGGGTGAAATTAATAAATTACGTATAATTCCAAATATGGTAATCCAGTTGGAATTTAAATAATAATAATTAAATATTGAATCGGGATAAATTGTGAATATGGAGGTAAATAGATATGGAAATGAGTTCTAAAATTTATTTTAAGTCTATTAGGTCATTAAAAGTGTTGTTGGATTATTAGGTGGATTTAAAAGTTAATAAGTTATTATTGGGAAATTTATGTTCAATTAATAATGGATTTAACATTATAAAAATGCAAATAATCAGATTTTGGGTCCGGAATGAGTCAAAATAATTTTTAATGTGATTTATAAATTTTATATGATTTATTATTAAGATAATAAAATTTTAAAGGTAAAATTTTAAGCGTTTTTGATTATTGCAAAAAATCGCTCGATTTAATAGACGAGTTAAAATAGCCTTCCGGGCACAGTCTCAGAATTCGACGAGACGAGTCCCATTGGATCTATAATAGTTAGTTATTATCGGATTTCAATTTTCATTGCAATCGGAGTTGTCGTTTGACTGTGACAGCTCAAAACGCATAAAAATTAGTGCAATCGATTTAATTTAAATTTGATCGTTTATTTCCGTAACTCACACATATGATCAAATAGCTTCCGAAACACGTTCCATTGTGTCCGAAATGCGGGTTAAACCTTATAAATGCCCGGCGGCACGTCGGATTTGGAGATTGTTTGAGAACGTTCGTTAAAATTAAGCTTAATATTAATTTAATAAGTATATACGTATATATATATATACACACACACATTTAAGCTAACAAAACCCTAATCCTCTATAGCCGCCCGTCACTTAAAAAATCAATGGCCGAAAAGCTTCTATCTTCTCCTTCAATTTTCTTTCCATCCCCAAACTGATTGCAAAGACTTCCAACTAGAGAATCGTAGAGGTCGACGAGATCTCTCCATCCGTACGGGTATGATCGAGTTTAGTGAAGTAAGGAAGATAGGAGATGGCCCGTTTGTCATGCGTTCGAGTGCGAAATTTGAGGAAGATAGGCCGTCGAGCTCGGCGTTGTTTGAGCCTGGGGTGCACGTCGCTATGGCCTTCGAGATGATAGGTCCCGATTGCGTTCTAGTCAAGCGAGGATGAGGCGGTTTGAAACCCTAGTCGGCGGCTATGGGTTTGAGATGACGCTCGACGCGAGCGTCGAGAAGAAGAGTAGGAGCGGCCGTGATTTCTTGGTTTCGTGATGAACGGCAGATGGTAGTAGTAATATAAAATTTAAAGAAAATTTGTTTAATTTATATTCAAAACTTTAAACCACCATATCTTTTGCATATATAATCAGATTTCGACGATTTTGGTAGCGGCGGAATCGCAGCGATGTACTCTACGCTGCAGCGCAAGTTTGGAGACGATCGGAGCAAGTGAGAAATTTAGGTTAAATCGAACGCGGTACGGTTTAATTTAAATTTCGAACGCTCGTCGAAACTCAAGGTGAGTTATTCTCACCCACAACTGGATGCTAGCTAATTTAAATAGTCAATATTTAAATATCTGTGTGATTGGTATAATATAATTGTTGTTATCAGTCTGGGTTGATATTTATATACGTGATGTGCTAATATTTGTGATGCAGGGAAAACAGGTTGGAGGGATCCAACTGGATTCCTCATGATGTAGAAATTATTTTTATAATTGATAATGCAATCTGTTTATATGTTGTCATTGATAAATCTGAAATTAAATTGTATTGGGATAATTTGGATAAATTATAAATCCAGAATTTAATTATAAATGGATAAATTGGGTTTTTAGGAAATAAAGGATATTGTTAAATAAAGAATTAAAAGAATAAAAATTGAAATCTGTTTGGGATGAAATTGGAAATTGGTAAAATTTGGAATGATAAACGAAGAGAAAAGTTATCAGTTGATAAATGTGAAAGTAAAAATATTTGGAGACAAATTCAATAGAAATTATAAATGGTTATAAAATAACGATGGGATTATTTGGTGATGTTTCCCGGAAATTAAAGTATATTTTCAATGAGGCTTTCCAAATATAAATTAGCAGTTTAAAATGTAAATAAAATATTTTGAAATGCATTTTTACCATTGGGATTTTATTTAGGAAATTTGTAAGTATTATTTTCCTTTAATAAATTCTCACAAGTTTAGTTTAAACTAAATCCTTATTTACAATCCAGATTTGTATCCTAATAAATGGTTTTACTTTACATATTTGAAATTATATTTTTGAGTAATAATTAGTAGTAAATTTCCATATTTTAAAATATATTTCAGAATAAAGTGTTTTAATTGTTTTAATTCTAAATTGTTTTGAACTTGGTTATTTCTAATGGGAATAAATGGTAAAAGATTTACCTTGTAAAGGAAGAACTTTGGGAAATTGTTTTCAAACGAGTTTTGAAATTAGAAATATATCTTGAAAGATATTTGAGGCAAATAAATAATGTGGAAAATTATTTATTGTGTGATGGATGTTTGTGAATATAAATTGATAGTTAAATCACCGACTATCAATATTGGACAAATGCGTTGATCGTTTCGAAGAGACCGGGATAGAGATTTATTTCTCGAAAACCACTTCGATCCGGTTTGTACGTTTCGTGGAAAAACGTGTTCGGAGTCGAAGATGGAGCAGTGAAGTGCAAGCGCTAGTCGCTACTAATCATGAGGATATTTCCAAAATGGATGTAGTAGGAGTAGTGCCTTTGGTTCCGTTCGAACCCGGGACGGACTTGTATGGACGAATGCTTTCGGAACATCGTCAGGTGGGCGATGGGCATTCTAAGAGAAACATTCTAAAAGGAAACGCTTAACCTCAAGCCTCATCAACCGGAATGACTGAAAATCAGGGGATATGCAGCAAGGCTTCGTGGGTAGCCCCCACTTAAGAGTAAGGTCATCCCTGTCTAGATGTCCCTTTTTATTTCGGCTTAGTGGGCGGTTGCTGATCCCAACCGTGGGGTGATCTTACTCGGAACTGTCCAGTAAGGGATGGGTCTGGCCTTGTGTTACAGGGGATCGGGCGTGATCCTCGATACGGTGATCTAGGCCCCGTACTGTGACAGGTGGTACCCCAGTGCCTAGTCATTGTTGGAAATCCATTCTCCATATGAGCCTTGTACGAGTTTTGTTTGTATTACCCACTCTGTGGCTAGTAGCTGGAATTTAATAGATGTAACAATTTTGGCTATTTTATAAGTATTTGTATATAGACCCTATTATAATATCATAGGATTTCTATAAAAAGTGATTTAGCTATCGTAAGGTAGAAACTCGACATGTTTATTTGTGGCGTGACCTTACGAGATGCTTTTGTTTTCAAAGAATTTTTGAAACTTTAATAATCAATTTGGGTGCGTTATTATCAGCTGCTATTCCAGACTGACTCGGATCTTATTTCATTATAATGCTCGGGTCAGACCGAGTATTATTTGTGCAGGACAGGATTCTATGGAGCAGGAGAGAAGCTGGAGAACAAGACGTATTCCCGTATTTATATATATATATATATATATATATATATCCGCTGCTGTGACTGTATTGTATTGTCTGACTGGTAATTGTTGATGTATGTGATATTCTGATGATATGATGTATAGAACAGATATAGATTTTTTCATTTTGTGTAAAGATCTATTGTTTACTATTATATTTTATTCCGCTGCGACTGTGAGATTCTGATATTGTTTAGTTCCTTCTTCTTCTATCTCTTCTTCTTTAACCCTAATGATTCGTATTTCTGTTCCGCTTGAGTTAATTGATGTAGAATAAGGTTGACTCAAGGGGTACGGATTTGCGGGCTGTTACATCAGAGGTTATGTAGTTGATGGTTATTAGTGATGTACTCCCAAATTTGGTAGTGTGGAACACTAAGTGCTGATCATTTGTTGTTCAAAGCATGGATTTTGTAAAAAGTGTAGCTTTATGGATGAAACTTCGTCTAGCCTCACAACCCGTAAATGGTCAAAATAGGAAGAATGCAGCATGGTTACGGGGGTAGCACCCCTTAGGGTATGTGTATTTCCTTCTAGATAAAAACTGATATCATGGTATGGAGCCCAGATGTTTAACTTATGCGGTTGTTGGAATTTGTTGGTGTCAAGGCCTCGATTAAAGGTCGGTTACGACCGGAGGATGGCATACTCATGTCAGTAATTACCTAATTACAGAGTTATCCCAGCCTTGTGTTGGAAGAGATCCGGTTAGGTTCTCGAGGCATCCCTCCAGAAGCGTACCCATTCGGTGAGGAAGTTCCTTAACCTGACCATTGTTGGAAATCCAATCATTCTATACGTGCCCTTTACGATTTCAATTGTATAACTTGCCATTCTTAAATGGTAGCTGTAATAGGCATAGTATAATGGTACCTATGCTGGCTAAGATTTATATACTTTCGAAATATTTTCACACTATGCACTAATAATAATATCAAAAAGTGTTTTCTCGTATCAAGCATATTTTGACTATCATAAGAAGAAATCTTCCCCAAGTGTGCGATTGCATTGTGTGTGTGTCGGGAGGTCTTATGGTAGTTTCATTTTCCAAAAGCATAAATGGATTTCTTTTAAAATTTGTTTTGTTCAAACAACTGTTTTTGTTTACTCATACCAGTCCCATGACTTACCCGGAGTTTATTGTTCCCTTCCTAAACTCTGGGTGCCCATAATTTTCTACACGGGCAGCCTAGAAGCAGGTTATCCGTGTTTTGGAGCTAGCTTGGGTTTAGAAGTCTTTTGAAAGCTGTTGGATTTTGAAAGCTTTTGGGGTTCGAAGCCTTTTGGATCTAGAAGTGTTTGGAGTTTGGAAGACCTTATCAAAGTCAAAGTAGGTTGGAAACTTTTCGAACACTCTGTCGTTTCTCCACCGTGATGTTATTGTTTGTTGTGTTCCGTATACATTCTACTATGATGTCGGTGATCGTAGTAGTAATGAATATTGTATAAGTGTTGTATCTATGTTGTTTATCAATGAAATCATTTTGTGTCCGCTTTTTTGTATTCATCTGATGTTGTTATAAGCTCCACCGAACTGGAGTTCAACTTTTGAATCTCCGACAGCCGAATACAAGGGAGGTATTTGATGTCGATTTTTGAACGCTGGATTTCGGGTCGTGACACAAATAGATATATGTTCACATATAAATTAGTGAATTGATAAGGTATTTATTTATTGACATAAATAATGATTTTAATTCATCCTCAATTAACAATCTCCATATAGATGCAGTTATTCTTTATAGATTGAATCCTTTCAAGATAAATTAATCAGTAATTTTCTTTTCTCAAAAAATAGTAAAATCTCTTCTCTACAGAGTGGATGCATATTATCCCAAAGTTGTGGAACCACTATAAATCATGTATATGATTTTCTTTTCTGTATTTGCATCTGTGACATGTGATTGGTTACTTTGGGATAGTGGTTTTCTATTTGATCTATATCATCATCAACATGGTCCTATTATTTCTGATGCATTTATGGTGTTAATCTTAATTTTCTCCAACGAATTTAAGAAAGTGTTCGACCTATAAGTTGTACGTATTTAAATTCTATTTTCAAAAAGCTAAAAATCACTTAATATCGCCATACGAGCAAAGAGTTACGCTTTATTATCGGATGTATATGTCTACTTTATTTTCTATATACACATTTCAAACTCCATTTTTTGAAGTATATATCAAATATAAATAATCTACTTCACATTCACTTATAAAATGACCGAAATTTACATACGGGTGTTGAAATACACACACACACACACAAACACACACACTTACACACACATTCGCGCGCGCACGCGCGTGCGCACACGCACACATATATATGAACAGCGCTCAATAGCACTTCTATTTTGCAACACCACCTCTCGCCCTCGATTCCACCACATATTTCCAGTTTAAATAATGCCACTTTTTCTCTCTTCCATTAGCTCTATTATTTAAATCAGAATGTACGGTGAAAATCAGGGGACCGTAGGGGGTCCTGCAAAATAAGATACATATACATATATACATGTGTGTGCACAGACCATATATATTCAATTACTTCGAAATGTATTATGTCGAATTATAACGATTTATTAATTCATAAATTGGGATGTGTATAATTAATAAATATTATTTATTTTATCTATTAAACATTTAACTCATGCAGATAATAGAAATAAATATATTTGTAACGATCTTGTTTTACGCCTAATTTAATTTAGTAATTAATATAATTTTTAGGCTAAATTTGTGAATTAATTTGAATTTTTCCAAAATAAATAAGATATGTTTGTTTTACAGATATATGTATATATAGATTGTAAATAGAATATGGATTTGAAATTCTAAAATAAATATTTTAAAAATAAATTGGATTTAAAATTCTATATTTTAAAATATGTTTTCTAATATATATATATATATATATATATGCATGTATATATACATCGTGATTTGAAGTTATGTTTTGAATTCAATATAATAATTTTCAAATGCTATTCAAAGTTAAATCTTATATTTCAAAAAATAAATATTCGTTAATTAATAAGAATGATAGTTTAAAATAGGATTTGATAAAAGGTTTATATAATTTCTTTTGAAAAGTTTTATAAGTAATAAAAATAGAAAATGTAATAAATATATATAACTAAATAAAAAATAAATATAAATTATATTAACATATTAAAAATATTAATACATGAATTAAAACATATCTAAATATAAAAACATAAATATAATTAATAAAAATATAAATACTTAAATTATATTATAAGAACATATAAAACATTAATGCATGCCATTTTACAAGTGTAAGTTAATTATACCATGTATTAGACATTTGTAAGATAATAATAGCATTTATAACAAGTGTAACAACAACATGAGATTTAACCAGTGTTTACTTAATTTTAACATATATTTACAAGTGTCAATTGTTAATTGTCTTTTAATTTTCAAAAATAATAAAACAAGATTATATATATATCACTATACCCCTACACTTCATTTTTCTTTCATATGTCTCAATGTTCATAACTTGAGCAAATTACAACCTGGAAAATAAAACACAAACCAGAAAATTAAACAACCTATGTTCAAAATCTATAACCTAAGCAAACATAGTAGATTCCAGCTTGAAACAAATAGCTCTTTAAAATTCAAAGCAATCAAACAAGTTGTAATTCAGATTCAACTCAAATCTAAAGTAAACAAACCTTTCAAGATCCAAAAACCTAAAGCACAGATAATTTCAACTGAGCTAAAGATCAAAGCCAAAGCAAATATATGGATTCAATTTAAATTGAAAGCAAAGACCACTTTTCAAATTTTCATAAATCAAAGCAAAGTCCAAGTTTCAGATCATAGGCAAGAACACCTTCCATTTTTCAAAAATCAAAACCAAGTTTCTAGGATCAAATCACTTTCCAATTTTCAAATCGATTTCCAGGCTTTGTTCTCTGTACAATATCCAGGTGAGTACACTACCTTTTAAACTTAAATCTATTTAAACTTGTTACATGCGATAAATACTTGAAAATTTGTTGTGAAAAATATTTGCATAGATGAAAATATGCCGGCATGTCTATATATGTGTGTGTGTGTGTATATATATATATGTAAATTGATTTTGTGCATGTCTATTAGCCTCTGTTCTAAGTATAATGGTTTAAAAACCTGTTCAAAAATTCAAATCATCCCACCTAAATGATTTTAGGCTTTGATCTCTAAATGAAAAATGTTTGTATATGTGTGAAATCAATTTTAAAAATAATTTCAAGTTAAATATATTAAGTAATTATTTTGAAAATGAGAATTAACAGTGATGGTCAATTGAAGTCAGAAAATCAATCAGCTAAATGACACGATTTGATTATATAATCTGATTTGTTTTCAAAAAATGATGATTTATGGCGATTGAACCATAATTTTTAAGCTTGTAAATGGTGAGGACTTTCAAGATGAACAGGATCTGGGATTATGTCAATTTACGACGAACGGGGAATGGTGGTGCTTCGTGACTGTCACTAAAGGTCGCTCAAAGTTCGGGGGTTTTAGGAAAAATATCAGGGGATTTTTAGTCCACCGTGGTGGCGTCGACGTCGATTTAGGGTTTTATCGTGTTGTTTGGTCGTCAATGTTCTCCGGGGTCTGGAGACATCGTGGGTGGACCGGAGTCGATCGCACGTGGGGGAATCGTTGCATAGTGACGTGACGCAGCTTTGGGTTGGTCGACGAGCTCACCGATGGTCGGAGGCGACGACACGTGGTTATTTTATCAATCGGGTTTGAGTTCCTCTGTGATCGAATTGCTCGATTTTTTTCCTGTCGAATTCTTGGTTCTGGGTGGTCATGACGATCGGGTAGGTCGTCGTCGACTTGTTGAAGGTTGCAGCGTCGATCGGAGTGGTTTCGATTATTGTGCACCTGTGCATCTATGTGTATATGGGAAAGAAGAGGGTGGTCTCGGGGATGGTATCGGGTGGATGTGGGTTTGGCTCAAGCATGTCTTCGGGTGAGTTTGCATGAGTGTTATAGGTTTTAAACAAGTTTAAAAAATTAAATAAAACAAAGGAAAAAAATGTGACTCGGGTTGGACTCGGGTAAATCTGCATTTAGCTTGGATCTGACTCGAGTTTGTCTCGGGTAAAGGTTGCAACAGTTTTGAATTTTTAAATTAAACAAGTTTTTTAAAAGTTTAAACTGAAACAAGTTTTAAACTATATTCTTAAAACAATTTCTTTTAAATAATAAATGTTTATCTAAATTTTATGTTAGTTAAAGTTTAAAAAATTATTTTAAAATGAATTCTTAATTTATTTAAATAAGTTTAAAGTGTTTTAATGCATATCCGTTATTTTAAAAAGAATTCTTAAGTTTATTTAAATAAATTTAGGTGATATAATTAAACAGTTAATTAAAAAGACGAAGTGTTTTTAATTAACTTTAGAGTTTTAAGCTAATTCATATGTTAAAAATAAATTTAATTTTCAAGGTTATCTAAATAAGATTAATTAATGATTAAAGAAATTAATTAAGATAAATGGTTTATCTTTTAAATAATTTAGGGCCTTGATTAACTAAAGGATCATTTATTAATTAATTATAGGGTAATTAATTAACGTACTTAATCAAAGGATAATTTGTTAATTAAGGGTTGATTAATTAATGTGAGCAATTAAAGGATAATTACTTATTGTAATTAATTAAAAGATGATTTATTACTTACTTAAGGGATAATTACTTAAAGGATAATTACTTAAAGGATAATTACTTAACGTAATTAATTAATGATTAATTAATGTAAATAATTAAGGATAATTATTTAATGCAAGTAATTAGAGGATAATTAAATAATTAAAGTTTAATTATTTCATAATTGAAGATTAATTAATTGATTGATTAAAGGTTAATTAATTTATGATTAAAGGATAACTGATTAATGATTAAGGGTTAATTAATCAAGTGATTAAAGGATAATTACTTAGTGTAAGTAATGAAAGGGTTAATTTGTTAATTAAGGGTTAACTAATGTAATTAATTAAAGGTTAATTAATTTATGTGGTTAATTAAGGGATAATTAATCAATAAAAGTAATTGAGGATAATTAATTAAGATGGGTAATCAAGGATGATTAATTAATTTTCATTAACTAATTAAAATAATAGTAAATGGTTTGTAATTAAATAATTAATGATAATTTAGCAGGATTTAAAAGTAATTAAAGTAATTAATTTAATTTATCTGGAGATTAAATTAATTAGGAATTGAACAACTAATTAATCTTGCTTATGGATGATTGGATTATATTGAATGCCTTGAATTGTTTGATATCTCTGATATATGATGTTCTGTGATATGAAATGCCTGGATTGTGTTGTGATTATGTAAGTTATTTATCTGTGATGTATTATTGTGTGAATGTGAACTTATGAACTGAATTAAAATTGTTTACTTAAAAATCTTGGCCTTTAAAACAGCATTTGAATTTTGATGCGACCAGGGGTTGGATTCCAAATGGTTATCCAAAAACCACATCGAATCTTAAAGATGGAACTTTTGTTTAAAGGATCAAAAATGGAAATTTGTTGTGACTTAATTTAGATCTTAATGTATCCACTTGTTTCTAAAATAAGTGCTCATTATCGGATTAGCCGGGAGAGGACATTATGTCTTAAAACCCATTCCGAATAACGATACGAAGAAATTGAATTGTATTTGAAGACGGTGGTTGAAGACCGGGTATTTTCGAAAATGAAAGGATTACTTGTCGATTGCCTCTGCACTGATTTGCTCCGGTATAGAGATTACGCTAAGTGATGGGGAGTCTGGACATGATTAGGAAATATCCGGATTTGCAAGGACTTTTTCCTTAATTGGATAAAGTGCCTTCGGTTCCATTCAGACCCAGATGGACTTGTATGGATGTATGTCTGACATTACACTTTGAGATGTAAAGCTGGTTTCTATCAAATACATTTCTGTTTGATGGCGGAGAATTTATTCTCTTAGCTTAACACTCTTCTATGAGACGTAGTTGATGGTTACTAGTGATATACTCTCAACTTGGTAATGTGGCATACTAAGTGCTGAGCATTGGTTGATCGAAGCATGGCTTTTGCGAAAAGCGTAGCTTTTTGGGACGAGACTTCTTCGAACCTCACACCCCGAAAATGGTCGAAAGAAGAAGGATGCAGCAAGGTCAAGGGGGTTGCGTCCCTCAGGGTATGTGTAATTCCTTTTGGATAAAAAGTGGTATCATGGTATGGTGCCGAGATATTTTACTTATGCAGATTTGTTTGAATATTTTGAGAGGCCTTGGTAAAGGTCGGTTACGACCGGGGGATGACATACTCATGACAGTTAGTTACCTAGTTACAGAGGTAACCCGACCTTGTGTTGGCAGAAACCCGGTTAGGTTCTCTGGGCGTCCCTCCAGAGGCGTACCCATTCAGAAAGGAAGTTCTTTAGCCTTGACCATTTGTTGGAAATCCAATCACCAAATATGATCCCTGTACTGTTTTAGTTGCAGAACCTGCCATTTAACAAGATAGCTATAATAGGCATACTATAATGGTACGTATGCTGGCTAAGATTAATATTATACTTTCGAAATGTTTTCCACACTATGCACTAATAATAATATCAAAAGGATTTTTGCGTATCAAGCATGTTTGACTGCTATAAGGAGAAACCTCCCCCAAGTGTGCGATTGCATTGTGTGTGTGTGTCGGAAGACCTTATTGTAGTTTCATTTTCCAAAAAGCATAACGGATTTATTTTTATTTCTTTTTGTTCAAACAACTGTTTTTGTTAGCTTACACCAGTCCCATGAATGACCTGGAGTTTATTGTTCCCTTTCTAAACTCTGAATGTCCATAATTTTCCACACGGACAGCCTAGAGTTAGGATATTGGTAGGTTCTGAAGCTAGTCAGTTAGTAGATGTTGATATGGAAGTCTTTAGTCTTTGGATTCTATGGATTTGGGATCACATTTACTTCATTGCAGCATGATATCTTTTGGTTTTGAGCATTTTGGTTTGAGTCTTTGGAGCTTTGGAATGAAGATGCTGTCTGTTGTTCTCTCTCGCTCTATCTCTCTCCGTCTTTTGGAGATCCTGTTGAAGATATCTTTTCCGTTGTTGTATATTTGATCTCTGATGTTGTTCATTTGTTGTAATTCATGTTGTATCCATCTGTGTATTAATAAAATCAAATTATTATTTGTTTCCATCGTGTTGTTTTCACCTAATATGTTATAAGCTTCGGCGAACGGGACTCCAACATTTGAATCTTCGGCATTCGAATACGGGTGATGTATTGGATGCCGATTTTTGGACGTCGGATTTTGGGTCGTCACGGTTGGTATCTGAGCTAAAGGTTGAGTAAGAACTTTAGCTTTGGAGTATAACTCGTTAGGTGACTCATTATAGATAGGGTTATAAATGCTTTAGAATGAGTATATTCCCTAAGATATCTTGTCCGTATGCCTAAGTCAATTTGGTGCAAGACGAGGATGCGATAGGGGACAGGGGAGTACCACTACAAATTGTCGATACCCTGCAACAACAACAATGAAGGAGCATCTTTTCGCATCCAACCCCAGCCAAATCTGGTAGAGTTTTATCAGAATTTCTCAAGACTTGGAGGGAAACCATTTAAAGGTTCGGAGACTATTATAGAAGCGCAAGCTTGGATTCAATCTTGTTAGAAGAATTTTTTTAAGGATTGAAGCTGTATAATGATCAAAAGAAGTGATAGTTTCCTGGCAGCTCCAGGAAGAAGCTTTGTTTTTGTAGGAGACCATACTTTGACCGGATTAGGGGACGAGTTTACATGGATAAGATTCAAGCAAGTATTGGAGCAGCGTTATATGCCTTCCGCTGGTATTTCCAGGATGTAAATAAGAAGCAAGGTAATCTTCAGGGAAAGGAGTTTTGTAAGGTAATTTTCTTACTTATGATAAATTTGTTAGAGTTCTACTCGACACTAGAGCCATGCATAGTTTTATTTCGCAGCAAACCGTAGAAGAGTTAAATCTTGAACTCGAATTCATAGTCGAATCTATTTGTGTGAAGAGCCCGGTAGAAGGCCCTGCGAATCTTTGTTTATGTTGTAGAAAAGTTCCTATTTCTTATTCTCTTCATCAGTTTCCTAACAGCCTTTTCGTTCTTAACTTTAATGAATTTGAAATTTTACTTGGAATGAATTGGTTAACAAAATATGAAGCTAAATTTGATTGTATCAATATAAAGATTTCGGTCAAAACCAAATTTGGGAATTCTGTTGTGATATCTTGTGAGGATCCAAGTCCAAAGAGGGACGAGCTAATGTATACTTTAGGGTATTCCGACCTAAGTTTGGAATCCATACCTATTGTTCGAGAATTTCCTGGCGTATTCATAGAAGTTATGTCTTTACCTCCGCATAGGGAAACCAAGTTGATTCTAAATTTGATTTTAGTTTCCAATGCCCATCCAGTTGTGTATGCAGGTCGTAGGATAGAACCAAGGGAAAACGTAGAGCTAGTTGAGCGAACCCAAGATTTACTGGAGAAATAATTTATACGACCTAGTCGTTCCAGTTGGGGTTCAGTTGTAGTATTTGTTGCTAAGTCCGATGGATCTTTGAAATTGTGCATCGATTATTGTGATCTTAATAAGTTAACTCTTTAGAATAAATTGTGTTGCCCCGAATCGAATGACCTGTACGATTAATTGCTCGATTCTTTTCCAAGATAGATCTAGCTAAGGATTCCATCGGCTGAAAATTGCAGAAGATTGTATCTATTTGTATGTTTTTGGGGTCCCCATACATTCCACGAATGGTTAGTTATCCCTTCGGACTAACCAATGCCCCTGCATATTTCATAGACCCGATGACCAAAGTAGTTCGTAAAGTATTGAATAAGTCTGTTCTCGTATTTATTAATGATATTCTGATTTAGTCAGCCAAATGTAGAATATGTATTTCAGTTTGATATGGTAAGCCATTTCTCTATCTTTCTATATATTCATATGTTCTTTGTTTGTCTCCCTGTCTAGCAAATTTCGAAGACAAAATTTTCTTAAGGGGGGAATCTGTAACGATCCCCTTTTTAAGCCCAATTTAATTTAGTAATTAATATAATTTTTAGGATAAATCTGTGAATTAATGTGAATTTTTCCAAAATAAATAAGATATGTGTTTGTTTTATAGATATATGTGTATATAGATTGTAAATAGAATTTGGATTTGAAATTCAAAAATAAATATTTTAAAAATAAATTGGATTTAAAATTCTATATTTTAAAATATTTTTTCTAATATATATATATACATTGTGATTTGCAAGTTATGTTTTGAGTTCAATATAATAATTTTCAAAAGCTATCTAAAGTTAAATCTTATTTTTTTTTTAAATATTCATTAATTAATAAGTACGATAGTTTAAATAGGACTTAATAAAAGGTTTATATACTTTCTTTTAAAAACTTATATAAGTAATAAAAATAAAAAATGTAATAAATATATATAACTAAATAGAAAATAAAAATAAATTATATAAACATATTAAAAATATTAATACATGAATAAAAACATATGTAAATATAAAAACATAAACATAATTAATGAAAATATAAATACTTAAATTATATTATTAGAATATATAAAACATTAATGCATGCCATTTTACAAGTGTAAGTTACTTATATCATGTATTAGACAATTGTAAGATAATAATAGCATTTATAACAAGTGTAACAATTACAACATGAGATTTAACAAGTGTTTACTTAATTTTAACGTACATTTACAAGTGTCAATTGTTAATTTTCTTTTTATTTTCGAAAATAATAAAACAAGATTATATATATATATATATATCTATACCCCTACACTTAATTTTTCTTTCACATGTCTCAAAGTCCAAAACTTGAGCAAATTACAACCTAGAAAATAAAACACAAACCAGAAAATTAAACAACCTCTGTTCAAAATCTATAGCCTGAGCAGACATAGTAGATTCCAGCCTGAAACAAACAACTCTTTAAAATTCAAAGCAATCAAACAAATTGTAAATCAGATTCAACTCAAATCTGAAGCAAACAAACCTTTCAAGATCCAAAAACCTGAAGCATATACCATTTCAATTGAGCTAAAGGTCAAAGCCAAAGCAAATATATGGATTCAGTTTAAATTCAAAGCGTAGACCAATTTCCATATTTTCATAAGTCAAAGCAAAGTCCAATTTTCAGATCATAGGCAAGAACACCTTCCAGTTTTCAAAAATCGAAACCAAGTTTCCAGGATCAAATCACTTTCCAATTTTCAAATCCATTTCCAGGCTTTGTTCTCTGTACAATATCCAGGTGAGTAAACTACCTTTTAAACTTAAATCTATTTAAACTTATTGAATGTGATAAATACTTGAAAATATATTGTGAAAAATATTTGTGTAGATGAAAATATGTCTGCATGTGTGTTTGTGTATATATATATATATATATATGTATGTAAATTGATTTTATGCATGTCTGTTAGCCTCTGTTCTAAGTATATAGGTTTAAAAACCTATTCAAAAATTCAAATCATCCCACCCAAATGATTTTAGCTTTGATCTCTGAACGAAAAATGTTTGTATCTCTGTGACATCAATTTAAAAAATAATTTCAAGTTAAATATATTAAGTAATTATTTTGAAAATGAGAATTAACAGTGATGGTCAACTGAAGTCAGAAAATCAATCATCTATATTACACTATTTGATTATATAATGTGATTTGTGTTTAAAATTACTGATTTTTGGCGATCGAATCATAATTTTTAAGCTTGTAAATGGTGAGGAATTTCGAGATGAACAGGATCTAGGATTTTGTCAATTTACGGCGAACGGGGAATGGTGGTACTTCGTGACTTTCACTGGAGGTAGCTCGAAGTTTGGGGGTTTTAGGAAAAATAGTCAATGGATTTTTAGTCCACCGTGGTGGCGCATCGACGTCGATTTAGGGTTTTATCGTGTTGTTTGGTTATCGATTTTCTGGGGGGTCTGGAATCGTCGTGGGTGGACTGGAGTGGATCGCAGGTAGGGGAATCGTTTCGTGGTGACATGATGCAGCTTTGGGTTGGTCGACGAGCTCACCAGTGGTCGGAGGCGATGGCACGTGGTTTTTTCATCAATCGGGTTTGAGTTCCTGTGTGATCGAACTGCTCAATTTCGTTTTCCTATCAAATTACTGGTTTTAGGTGGTCGTGATGATTGGGTAGGTCGTCGCCGACTTGTTGAAGGTTGCAGCGTTGATCGGAGTGGTTCCGATCATCTGTGCACATGTACGTGCATTTATGTGTATTTGGGGAAGAAGAGGGTAGTATCGGCGATGGTATCGGGTGGATTTGGATTTGGCTCGAGTATGTCTTCTAGTGAGTTTGTATGAGTGTTATAGGTTTTAAACAAGTTTAAAAATTTAAATAAAACAAAGGAAAAAAATGCGATTGGGGTTGGACTCGGGTAAATCTACATTTAGCTCGGGTTTGACTCGAGTTTGTCTCGGGTAAAGGTTGTAACTGTTTTGAATTTTTAAATAAAACAAGTTTTTTAAAAGTTTTATAAAACAAGTTTTAAACTATATTCTTAAAACAATTTCTTTCAAATAATAAATGTTTATCTAAACTTTGGATTCGTTAAAGTTTTAAAAAAATTATTTTAAAATGAATTCTTAATTTATTTAAATTAGTTTAAAGTGTTTTAATGTATATCCTTTTTTAAGAATTCTTAAGTTTATTTAAATAAATTTAGATGATATAATTAAGTAGTTAATTAAAACGATGAAGTGTTTTTAATTAGCTTAAGATTTTTAAGTTAATTCATATGTTAAAAATAAATTTAATTTTCAAGGTTATTTAAATAAGATTAATTAATGATTAAAGAAATTAATTAAGATAAATGGTTTATCTTTTAATTAATTTAGGGTCTTGATTAATTAAAGGATCATTTATTAATTAATTATAGGGTAATTAATCAATGTACTTGATTAAAGGATAATTTGTTAATTAAGGGTTAAATAATTAATTGAGTAATTAAAGGATAATTACTTAATGTAATTAATTAAAAGACGATTTATTAATTACTTGAAGGATAATTACTTAAAGGATAATTACTTGATGTAATTAATTAATGATTAATTAATGTAAGTAATTAAGGATAATTACTTAATGTAAGTATCAGATGTTAATTAAATAATTAAAGGTTAATTATTTAATAACTGAAGATTAATTAATTGATTAATTAAAGGTTAATTAATTTATGATTAAAGGATACTTGATTAATGATTAAGGGTTAATTAATCAAGTGATTAAAGGATAATTACTAAGTGTAAGTAACTAAAGGGTTAATTTGTTAATTAAGGGTTAACTAATGTAATTAATAAAAGAGTAATTAATTTATGTGGTTAATTAAGGGGTAATTAATCAATGAAAGTAATTGAGGATTATTAATTAAGATGGGTAATTAAGAATGGTTAATCAATTTTCATTAATTAATTAACATAATAGTAAATGGTTTGTAATTAATTAATTAATGATAATTTAGAAGGATTTAAAAGTAATTAAAGTAATTAATTTCATTTATCTGGAGATTAAATTAAATAGGAATTGAACAATTAATTAATCTTGCTTATGGATGATTGGATTATATTAAATGCCTTGAATTGTTTGATATCTCTGATATGTGATGTTGTGTGATATGAAATGCCCGGATTGTGTTGTGATTAATAAAGGTTATTTATCTGTGATGAATTACTGTGTGAATGTGAACTTCTGAACTAAATTAAAACTGTTTACTTAAACAACTTGGCCTTTAAAACGGCATTTGAATTTCGATGCGATCGAGGGTTAGATTCCAAATGGTTATCCGAAAACCACATGAAATTATAAAGATGGATCTTTTGTTAAAAGGATCAAAAATGAAAATTTGTTGTGACTTAATTTAGATTTGAATATATCCACTTGTTTTTAAAATAAGCGCTCATTATTCGGATTAGCCGGGAGAGAACATTATGTCATAAAAACCATTCCGAATAATGTAACGACGAAATGGAATTGCATTTGAAGACGGTGGTTGAAGACCGGTTATTTTTGAAAACAAAAGGGATTACCTGTCGATTGTCTTTGCACTGATTTGCTCCGGTATAGAGATTGCCCTAAGTAATGGGGAGTCCGGACGTGATTAGGGAATATCCAGATTTGCAAGGACTTTTCCCTTAATTGAACAAAGTGCCATCGGTTCCATTCAGACCCAGGATGGACTCGTATGGATGTATGTTTGACATTACACTTTGAGATGTAAAGCTGGTTTCTATCAAATACATTTTTGTTTGGTGGCGGAGAATTTATTCTCTTAGCTTAACACCGTTCTTTGAGACGTACGAGCTCAGAGATTATGTAGTTGATGGTTACTAGTGATATACTCCCAATTTGGTAATGTGGCATGCTAAGTGCTAAGCATTGATTGATCGAAGCATGGCTATTGTGAAAAGAGTAGCTTTGTGAGACAAGACTTCATCGAACCTCACATCCCGAAAATGGTTGAAATAGGAAGGATGCAGCAAGGATACGGTGGTCGCACCCCTTAGGGTATATGCATTTCCTTCTAGATAAAAAGTGGTGTCATGGTATGGAGCCCAGATATTTTACTTATGTGGATTTGTTGGAATTTGTTGAGAGACCTCGGTAAAGGTTGGTTACGACCGAGGGATGGCATACTTATGACAGTTAGTTGCCTAGTTACAGAGGTAACTCGGCCTTGTGTTCGTAGAGATCTGGTTAGGTTCTCGGGACGTCCCTCCAGAGGCGTATTGTCACGACCCGATTCTTCGACTTTCGAAAATCGACATCAATACGTCCACTGTATCAACTTCCGAGCAATCGAATGCCGGAAAATCGAACCATGAGGGTTTAAGAAGAAGAGGTAGAAGCAAAAGATAGAAGAAATAAGAAAACAGAACAGAAACAATATCAGAACCTTACTGTCGCAGCGGAACAACATATAATAGATAAATGAATAATCTTTAAAACAAAGAACTATATCAGTTATTACATTACATCACATCATCATTAGAGTGTACAACAACAATATACAACATAACAGAACAATGGACAGTTATACAAACATGTCCCTATAAGTTAATTTACAGCGGAAAGATAATATCATATACAAGTAATACGCCTCGTCCAGCTCGTCACTTGAGCTCCATAACACTTCTGAATCCAGAATGACCTGATAACCTGACTCTAGACTGCCCGTGTGGGAAACTATGGGCACCCAGAGTTTAGGAAGAGAACAATAAACTCCAGGTCAGTCATGGGACTGGTGTGAGAACTTAAACGGTTATTTATCTTTTAAAACAACAACAATGATAGAAGTGGAAAAATATCCGCAATGCTTTTGGAAAATGAAACTACCATAAGGCCTCCCCGCACACACACAATGCAAACGCAGAATTGGAGGAGATTTCTCTTTATGATAGTCAAAGATGCTTACTACGCAAAACAAATCATTTTTGATATTATTATTAGTGCATAGTGATGAAAGCATTTTGAAAATAGAATATAAATCTTAGCCAGCATAGGTACCATTATATTATGCCTACTATAGCTACCATATTAAATGGCATGTTATACAACTAAAACAGTACAAGGCTCGTATTGTTTCTTTGGATTTTGCAACAAATGGTCAGGCTAAGGAACTTCCTACTGCCACATGGGATCGCCTCTGGCTGGACTTCTCGAGAACTTAACCAGCTCTCTGCCAACACAAGACCGGTTTACCTTTATAACTAGGTAACTACTACACGAATATGCCACCCTCCGGTCCTTTGGGACCTTTATTCGAGGGCCCTCCTTCACCAAGCAACAACCACACAGAAAAATGAGATTGGAGCAACCACATAGGTTAAGCATCAGGGCTCCATACCTGACACCACCCTTTTCCAGAAGGGAATAACATTCCCTAAAGGGCGCGACCCTCATAACCTTGCCGCATATTCCTGTTTTGACCATTTCCGGGGTGTGAGGTCTGACGAAGTCTCATCCACAAAGCTATGCTTTTTCACAAAGCCACGCTTTTTCACAAAGCCACGCTTTGATTGACAAATGATCAATAAATAATCATCACACAGCAACACTCAGCATGCCACATTACCAAATTAAGAATATATCGCTGATAACTTTCAATTACGTAACCTCTAAGGGTGTTAAGCTAAGAGAATAAATTCTCCGCCACCAACAGAAATGTATTTGAAAGAAATCTGCTTTATATCTCAAAATGTAATGTCAGACATGTAACCATACAAGTCTGTTCCGGGTTCGAACGGAACCGAAGGCACTTCAAAAGAAGCCCTTGCAATCCGAGCATTCACAATCCCGATCGAATTTTCCATCACAAAGGAAATCTCCATACCGTAGCTAACGGTGCAGAGACAATCGATAGGTCATCCTATCGTTTTCACAAATACTCGGTCTTCAATGCTATCCATTACGCTCTATCACTATTCGGAATGGGTAATCCGAATAACGAGCGCAATAATTTAAAAATAAGTGTAGCATACAATTTCAACCAACTCACAACAAATAGCCATTCAAGGGTCAATATTGATGGTCGGTAATTTAACTATCAATCCATATTCACAACATAACCCGATTTCAAATAATTTTTCAAATTATTTATTTTCCACAAATATCTTTATAAGATATATATTCCACACTTCAACCATTTGAAAACAAATTCCAAATTATTTTTCACCTTTACAACTTCCATTTCAAAATGGTTCATTTAAACCAATCAAATAAATCCTTACTGATTTATTAAACTTACATTCCAAATTCGTAAATTTATTCCCACACATTAAAAATAAATCAAGGTTTATTTTCAAAAAAAAATTCCCTTATAAATTTCCTTTGTGAATTTACATTTCAAAAAATTCACTTTTTATACGATTGTTCAAATCGATTTCAATTATTCCCTTTTAATTTATCTTTAAAAGATATAATCTCAAACATTCACTTCATATTGGAAAACATTTCCATACTTATTTAATAATAAGTAATTCACAAATCCATTTATTTTCAATATTTGGAAAATATTCAATATACTTAAATCACAATTAAGTATATATTTTATTCTTTAAGGAAAACATTCTCTTAAACACATTTATTTGAGTCAAAACGAATGTTGCGTAAAACATCGTTACAACAACTCAAAATTACTAGTCTAGGGGTTCGAAATTAAGATAGATATATAAACCCCAATATTATACAAAACTTTTCCTTTCGGAAATCATTTACTATAACAACAGTGTTATAGTCCACCATTCCCCTTTTTTTTCTCGAAACTATTTCAACAATGAATGTTGAAATCTATGGTTTCGATACTTAACACATTTTAAAACATTTTTGAACCGTTTTAATTCTATTTAAAATATCATTTTCCCAAAATATTTCTTTAATATATTATTCACTGTCCAAAATCGTGAATATACTTTGTTAACCAAATTCAATTTCTACATATTTTATTTAAAGGATCATTCACTGTCCCAAAATCGTGGATATATTTCCTTTAGTAAGCTATAATGATTAAACTTATTAAAATAAGTCAATTTTGGATTTATAAAACAACTTTTACTTTATAACAACTTCAACTTATAAAATCACTTTATTTACAAATTCTATCCATATCCCATTTACACGCCAAAATCCAGTTTATAAGTTAATTACGTATAATATTTTATTTTTCAAAATCTATCCATTTTATAACTTCACAATTTATAAATCTATAGATTTCATCCACTTATGAAATCCATTTATACTTCATTTTTACACTTATAAAAACTCGTTTTATAATTCCAATATTTTAATTTATTAATATCAATTTTATAAATCTTTTATATAAATCGTTTATAATAATTCAAAAATCCCAATTTAAACCATTTTATAAATTAATTAACTCCTTACTTCAAAAAAATCATATTTCGGTTATATTTCACAAAAATCATAATTTTTATAACATAAAAATTTCAACGTTTATTTATTTAAAATGAATCAATTCCAAAATTAAATTTTATTATGAATTCTCAACTTAAATTTTCAGAAATCCAATTTTATTTATTTTCGGCATCTAACGATACCAAAAATATATTCCGCTAAAATTTAGGCTTTAACGATCTCAATCACAAAGATAATCACGTAGATTATAAATAGATCAACACACAACATTGAAACCAATTCAATCATTTGGGGAATCCAATTGGATCCCTCCAACCTATTTCCCTGCATCCAAAGATGTTAGCACAATACCAATTCCACTTCGAGACGGAATGTCTCGTTATATGGGATTTATAAAATACTATCCGCTATTATGCGGCACAATAGGGTCTCATCCGCTATATAATGCAGGAAAATCAACTCCAAATACATATATAATACCAATTCCATTCAAGTTGGAATTATCGCGGTATATGTTTTTAATAAATAGCATCCGCTTAATATACGTCGTATAGGATCTATTTCAAACAATAGATAATAATTTATCATCCAATCACACAATCAAGCAATTTTAAATCTAACTATTTAAAATTTAAATCGAAACTAATTCGATAGAGTGAGAAGTTCTCACCTTGAGTTTCCAATAACAGTTGTAGCCTTTTGTTTCGAGTAAAATTAAACGTGCGTTTAATTTTACCCGAAATTATCACTAGCTCCAAACGACTCCAAGCTAGCTCCATTGCGTATCTCTCGTCCATACGAACCCGACGCAATTTGTTTCGCGCAATTCCGACCTCGTATGAACAAGATATCAATTTTTAGAGATCGCACGATTTTAAATATAAATAAATTTACACTTTTATTTTATTTTTAAACCTAACTACCATCATAGCCGCACGTATTCGTTCCCAAATCTCAACCCGTCTTCTATTTCTTCCTCGTTCCAGGTAACAACGCGACCGAAACCCAATTGCCGCAACTAAACACTAAATGCCACGACCAACTCGACGCCTTCTACCACGATCAGAGACCATGGCTTCGAAGCCCTTCGCGACTACAACCCTCGGCTACAACCACGCCAAGCTCTGCCTCCTATTTGGCCACGAAATTCGTGCCGACCATGAGACGAACGTGGGCCAACAACTTCGCCATCGCCACGCCATACCTCATCATCTCCGTATTGACTGAAAGCTTACGCGATGCTCTACATTTTTCATGTTGAAAGTTTTTGCAATGGAATGATGAATTTGAAGAAATCAAAGAGGAAAGGAAACGAAATATCGATCATTGAATATGAAGCCGGCGGCCTGAAACCCTAGGTTTAGAAATTTGTGAAAAATGGTGAATAACACGTCCTTTTATAGAAAAATTCCAAAACACCATTCACCTAAAATTTTCCGAACTCCAAATCTCGCGCGGTGACCGACATTTCTAGGGTTTACCCCACGTTCCGGACACAACGGAATAGGTTTCGGAGGCTAATTCGCTCATATGTGCGAGTTACGGAATTAAATGACCAAATTTAAATTAAATCGATTAAACAAATTTCTATGCATTTTGGCTTGCCCCGAACAAACGGTAAATCCGATTGACACGAAATTTTAAACCTTACTATAATTTGACATTATGGATCCGATGAAACTAGTTTCGTCGAAATCCGAGACTGTTTGAAAAATGGCTATTTTCACTAGTCGATTAAATATTAAAATATTCAATTTTCGCAAATTAACTTTTAATTCAATTTTAAAAGTTCACAAACATTGTTCTAACTCCAATATGATTTAATATAACTTTATAAATCATTTTTAATCACATGAAACCCGATTTCCAATTATTTACGCAATTTCAAATATTAAATTATCGATTTAATTATCCAATTAAATCCAAATAATCGAAAAAATAAATTAAACCTGTAAATTTTACTTGTTAATATTTAAAATTAATTAAATATTTGAATTTCAAATGACAGAAATTCTGGGTCGTTACAAACTTCCCCCTAAAAAGAATTTCGTCCTCGAAATTTCCAAGTAAGAAAAAGTTACGGAATTCATTGATTTTTCAAAACAAACCGTTCAAATTAGATTTTACAAATCTCTTAAGTGTTTAACTTTCCAAAAATCCATTAGTTAAACTTCTTACAAAATATTTACTAAGTTTTCAAATCATACTTAGTTTTACTTTTCAAAATTTTCAAATTTCTCAAAAATATTCTAACGCCTTAAATTTTTGTAAAATTTCGCCATATCCTCCTTTGCGCGGCTCGATCCAAAAGAAAAATGACAGTATATATATCACAAATATACATCTCATCAAGTGATGAGGCATCCCGTAGGGAAAAAGTGTAAAAGTACGATATTTAATCCGACATATGTACCTTATATATTATTAGCAAGCATATACGGCTAATATAGCGCGAAAGCGAGCTCCAAAAGCGAAGCAAGCGCAATCCGCACCTACTAAACACTCAACAAACCATGAGAAACATGCATATATGAAAGTAATATCAATATACCACATATATCACTACAACAATACATAAGCCAATATAGCAAATGCAACAAAAACAATAAATGCAACCACCAAACAACTAGCATTCATTCATATTCAATTTCAATTAGTTTACATTCACTAATTTACATTCAATTTAGTTCACTTCCAAATCAAATTCAATTCTATTCAAGTTCATTTTCTTCCAATTTGAATTAAATTACATGGCTTTCAATTTTATCAATTCAACCTCATTAACACTTAATGAAATATACACAATTAATTAACAATCAAATAACAACCAATGTATATTCAACATAACCAAATTATTTAATTTACATTCAATTTGGTCCAACACTTTTAATTCCAATCGGTTTATATTAAATTGATTTTCATTCAATTATTCAACTTTCAATAACATTAGTTTTTAATGAATTAACACTTACATTCATTATTTCATATCAACTTATTTACATTCGATTGATTAACATTCAATCCATTTATTAATTCAATTGCTAATTCATTTTACAAATAAAGTTGAATTTCATTTATATAGTCAAGTTCACATTCATAACTTCATTTCATTAATTCACTTTGTTATTTTACTTCGATCCTAGAATCAACTTCATTTAACATCACTTAAGTTATATTCCATTAAACATCACTTGTTTAACTTAACTTAAATTTCCACTTATAAATCCAATTCGGACTTCAATTTTAAAGTAAATTCTATTTAACTTTATCAAAGCTAAAACCTTTATTATTTCATATTATAAGTTCAAAACTCGTTTCACTTATATTCAACAATTGCAGCTTGGATTTTTAATTTCAAATTTGTTTATCACCACCAAACTTCAATTTTCAATTTATTTCTACTTACTTGAATTTTTCCTGCAAATTTAAACCATTCTTATTTAACTCACAATTCAAGTTTTAATTTAACTAGTTCAACTTTCATATTTCATGAATTAATTAGTTATCATATTAGTTTACTTGGATTCAATCCATTCTATTTATAAAGCTCATTTACATATTTACGTTACCAATTTCATTTCATTAATGAATTTTATTCCAAATTATAAATCACATTTTCAATTTACATGCTCAAATTCCATTTGTATATGAATTCATTCCTTTATCCTTTGGTTATTATTGCAATTTCTTATTTCAATTTCTATACAATAATGATAATATCTCAATATCATCACTTTACTCATTTTACTTGGGTACCAAAACCAAATTCATTCAACATTACTTAAGTCATATTCCATTTCAACATTCAATTTTATTTTTATAATTCAAACTCACTTTCAATCCATTTGTTACTACTCCAAATTTATTTTTAACTTAATAAATTTTCTTTAAGTAATCATTTCTCTTTGCCTCCTTAGACCTTTCTTTAAATTCACTTTATTTAATTGATTCACTTACTTTCATTTAACTCCGTCCTTTAAGTTAAATTTATTCTATCGAAATTCAAATTGTATAAGTTATCAACTCATTTGCCAATTCGATAAATATTTAAAATAAGATTCCAGAGTATTTTCAACATTTCAAAACCAACTTTTTTTTTTGAAATCAATTCAAATTATCTTTTGAATTTCCAAAACCAAACCCAGATTTTCCAAACAACTTTAATTTAAAACAATCTGGCAGCAATTCCTCTTTTGGAAACCCGAAAATGAACACCGATGACGTCGCGATCATCATCGAAATTATTTTCCAGCGATCTGAAAGAGTTTAGAGCTTTTATCCCTTCCAAAATATTTCTCCAAAATCTTTGAAAATCATTTTCAAATTAAAAAGGATATAAACTTTCCAAATCTCCAAAATTTTCAAATTCTTTTCAAAACATTTCCAAACACTTCTCTGGAAAAATTTTCTTCAAATTACAAATCACATTTACATTTCATATTCATAAATTCCATTTGTGTGTGAATTTATTTCTTAACTTTGGAGTTACGATTTCAATTTCCTACTCAAATGACAATAATATTATCACTTCCTAACAATCAAGCAACTATATACTATAATAATTTACAAAGATTATTTCCTTTATCTACGAAAATAGTTTTGGGTAAAATTATTTCATTTACCCTATTTTAAAACAATATCGTGTCGAATTGTTCTAAACAAGTGTTTAGAGATCCCTATCGATAGATTTGTACAGACTATACCGACTAGAATCCATATACCACTCAACAAACCAATCATCACAACATAAAACAATTTTATATTCACTAACAAATACGTGCTCATAACTATTATTACACTCAAACTCATTCTAGAGCACTACTGACTCTATCTCAAACGAGTAACTCCCAACAGAGCCAAGGTTGTTACTTAACCAAATGCTCTGATACCACAATGTCACGACCCGATTCTTCGACTTCCGAAAATCGACAACAATATGTCCACTGTATCAACTGTCGAGCAATCGAATGCCGGAAAATCGAACCATGAGGGTTTAAGAAGAAGAGGTAGAAGCAAAAGATAGAAGAAATAAGAAAACAGAACAGAAACAGTATCAGAATCTCACAGTCGCAGCGGAACAACATATAATAGATAAATGAATAATCTTTAAAACAAAGAACTATATCAGTTATTACATTACATCACATCATCATCAGAGTGTACAACAACAATATACAACACAACAAAACAATGGACAGTTGTACAAACATGTCCCTACAAGTGAATTTACAGCGGAAAGATAATATCATATACAAGTAATACACCTCGCCATCCAGCTCGTCACTTGAGCTCCATAGCACTTCTAAATCCAGAATGACCTGATAATCCGACTCTAGACTGCCCGTGTGGAAAATTATGGGCACCTAGAGTTTAGGAAGAGAACAATAAACTCCAGGTCAGTCATGAGACTGGTGTGAGAACTTAAATAGTTATTTATCTTTTAAAACAACAACAATGAAAGAAGTGGAAAAATATTCGCAATGCTTTTGGAAAATGAAACTACCATAAGGCCTCCCCGCACACACACAATGCAAACGCAGAATTGGAGGAGATTTCTCCTTATGATAGTCAAAGATGCTTACTACGCAAAACAAATCATTTTTGATATTATTATTAGTGCATAGTGATGAAAGCATTTCGAAAATAGAATATAAATCTTAGCCAGCATAGGTACCATTATATTATGCCTACTATAGCTACCATATTAAATGGAAAGTTCTACAACTAAAACCGCACAAGGCTCGTATTGTTTCTTTGGATTTTCCAACAAATGGTCAGGCTAAGGAACTTCCTACTGCCACATGGGATCGCCTCTGGCGGGACGTCCCGAGAACTTAACCAGCTCTCTGCCAACACAAGGTCGGGTTACCTTTGTAACTAGGTAACTACTACATGAATATGCCACCCCCAGTCCTTTGGGACCTTTATCCGAGAGCCCTCGATCACCAAGCAACAACCACACAGAAAAATGAGATTGGAGCAACCACATAGGTTAAGCATCAGGTTTCCATACCTGACACCACCTTTTTCCAGAAGGGAATGACATACCCTAAAGGGCGCGACCCTCATAACCTTGCCGCATATTCCTGTTTTGACCATTTCCGGGGTGTGAGGTCTGACGAAGTCTCATCCACAAAGCTACGCTTTTTCAAAAAGCCACGCTTTGATCAACAAATGATCAATAAATAATCATCACACAACAACACTCAGCATGCCACATTACCAAATTGGGAATACATCGCTGATAACCTTCAACTGCATAACCTCTAAGGATGTTAAGCTAAGAGAATATATTCTCTGCCACCAACGGAAATGTATTTGAAAGAAATCTGCTTTATATCTCAAAATGTAATGTCAGGCATGTAACCATACAAGTCTGTACCGGGTTCGAACAAAACCGAAGGCACTTCAAAAGAAGCCCTTGCAATCTGGGTATTCACAATCCCAATCGAATTTCCATCACAAAAGAAATCTCTATACCGTAGCTAACGGTGCAGAGACAATCGATAGGTCATCCTATCATTTTCACAAATACCCGGTCTTCACCACCGGTCTTCAGCGCTATCCATTACGTCGTATCACTATTCGGAATGGGTAATCCGAATAACGAGCGCAATAATTTAAAAATAAGTGTAGCATTCACTTTCAACAATTCACAACAAATAGCCATTCAAGGGTCAATACTGATAGTCGGTTATTTAACTATCAATCAATATTCACAACATAACCTGATTTCAAATAATTTCCCAAATTATTTATTTTCCACAAATATCTTTATAAGATATATATTCCACACTTCAACCATTTGAAACAAATTCCAAATCATTTTTCACCTTTACAACTTCCATTTCAAAATTGTTCATTTAAACTAAACAAATAAATCCTTACCGATTTATTAAATTTACGTTTCAAATTCGTAAATTTATTCCCACACTTTAAAAATTAATCAAGGTTTATTTTTAAAACAAATTTCCCTTATAAATTTCCATTGTGAATTTACATTTCCAAAAATTCACTTTTTATACGATTGTTTAAATCGATTTCAATTATTCCCTTTCGATTTATCTTTAAAAGATATAATCTCAAACATTCACTTCATATTGGAAAACATTTCCATACTTATTTAATAATAAGTAATTCACAAATCCATTTATTTTCAATATTTGGAAAATATTCAATATACTTAAATCACAATTAAGTATATATTTTATTCTTTAAGAAAAACATTCTCTTAAACACATTTATTTGAGTCAAAACGAATGTTGCGTAAAACATCGTTACAACGACTCAAAATTACTAGTATAGGGGTTCGAAATTAAGATATATATATAAACCCCAATATTATACAAAACTTTTCCTTTCGGAAATCATTTACTATAACAACAGTGTTATAGTCCACCATTCCCCCTTTTTTTCACGAAAACGTCTATTTCAACAATGAATGTTGAAATCTATGGTTTCGATACTTAAAACATTTTAAAACATTTTTGAACCGTTTTAATTCTATTTAAAATATCATTTTCCCAAAATATTTCTTTAATATATTATTCACTGTCCAAAATCGTGAATATACTTTGTTAACCAAATTCAATTTCTACATATTTTATTTAAAGGATTATTCACTGTCCCAAAATCGTGGATATATTTCCTTTAATAAGCTATAATAATTAAACTTATTAAAATAAGTCGATTTCGGATTTATAAAACAATGTTTATAAATTCCATTTATACTTTATAACAAATTCAACTTATAAAATCACTTTATTTACAAATTCTATCCATATCCCATTCACACGCCAAAATCCAGTTTATAAGTTAATTACTTATAATATTTTATTTTTCGAAATCTATTCATTTTATAACTTCACAATTTATAAATCTATAGATTTCAACCACTTATGGAATCCATTTATACTTCATTTTTACACTTATAAAAACTCATTTTATAATTCCAATATTTTAATTTATAAATATCAATTTTATAAATCTTTTATATAAATCATTTATAATAATTCAAAAATCCCAATTTAAACCATTTTATAAATAAATTAACTACTTACTTCAAAAAAAATAATAACATTTCGGTTATATTTCACAACTAAATTAAATTTTATTGTGAATTCTCAACTTAAATTTTCAGAAATCCAATTTTATTTATTTTCGGCATCTAATGATACCAAAAATATAATCGACTAAAATTTAGCCTTTAACGATCTCAATCACAAAGATAATATCGCAGAGTATAAATAGATCAACACACAACATTGAAACCAATTCAATCATTTGAGGAATCCAGTTGGATCCCTCCAACATGTTTCCCTGCATCCAAAGATGTTAGCACAATACCAATTCCGCTTCGAGACGGAATATAACGATATATGAGATTTATAAAATACAATCCGCTATTATGCGGCGCAATAGGGTCTCATCCGCTATATAATGCGAGAAAATCAACTCCAAATACATATATAATACCAATTCCATTCAAGTTGGAATTATCGCGGTATACGTATTTAATAAATAACATCCGCTTTATATACGACGTATAGGGTCTATTTCAAACAATAGATAATAATTTATCATCCAATCACACAATCAAGCAATTTAAAATCTAACTATTTAAAATTTAAATCGAAACTAATTCGATTGAGTGAGAAGTTCTCACCTTGAGTTTCCGATAACAGTTGTAGCGTTTTGTTTCGAATAAAAATAAACGTGCGTTTAATTTTACCCGAAATTATCACTGGCTCCAAACGACTCCAAACCAGCTCCATTGCGTAGTGCTCGTCCGTACGAACCCGACGCAGTTTGTTTTGCGCAATTCCGACCTCGTATGAATAAGATATCAATTTTTAAAGATCACACGATTTTATATATAAACAAATTTACACTTTTATTTTATTTTTAAACCTAACTACCATCATAGCTGCACGTTTTCGTTCCCAAATCTCGGCCCTTCTTCTATTTCTTCCTCGTTCCAGGTAACAACACGACCGAAATCCAGTTGCCGCCACTAAACCCTAAATGCCACGACCAACTCGATGCCTTCTACCATGATCAGAGACCATGGCTTCGAAGCCCTTCGCGACTGCAACCCTCGGCTACAACCACGCCAAGATCGGCCTCCTATTTGGCCACGAAATTCGTGCCGACCGTGAGATGAACGCGGGCCAACAACTTCTCCCTCTACACGCCATACCTCATCATCTTAGTATGGATTGAAAGCTTACGCGATGCTCTACATTTTTCATGTTGAAAGTTTTTGCAATAGAATGATAAATTTGAAGAAATCAAAGAGGAAAGGAAACGAAATATCGGCCATTGAATATGAAGCCGGCGGACTGAAACCCTAGGTTTAGAAATTTGTGAAAAATGGTGAATAACACGTCCTTTTATAGAAAAATTCCAAAACACTTTCACCTAAAATTTTCCGAACTCCAAATCTCGCGCGGTGACCGGCGCTTCTCGGGTTTATACATCGCATTTCGGGCATAATGGAATAGGTTTCGGAGGCTAATTCGATCATATGTGCGAGTTACGGAATTAAACGTTCAAATTTAAATTAAATCGATTAAACAAATTTCTACGCGTTTTGGCTTGCCCTGAACAAACGGTAAATCCGATTGACACGAAATTTGAAACCTTACTATAATTTGACATTACGGATCCGATGGAACTGATTTCGTCAAAATCCGAGGCTGTTTGAAAAATGGCTATTCTCACTAGTCGATTAAATATTAAAATATTCAATTTTCGCAAATTAACTTTTAATTCAATTTTAAAAGTTTACAAACATTGTTCTAACTCCAATATGATTTAATATAACTTTATAAATCATTTTTAATCACATTAAACCCGATTTCCAATTATTTATGCAATTTCAAATATTAAATTATCGTTTTAATTATCCAATTAAATCCAGATATTCGAAAAAATAAATTATTCGACTTATATATTTTACTTGTTAATATTTAAAATTATTTAAATATATGAATTTCAAATGACAGAAATTCTGGATCGTTACACGTATCCATTCGGAAAGGTAGTTCTTTAGCCTTGACCGTTTGTTGGAAATCCAATCACCAAATACGAATCCTGTACGGTTTTAGTAGTAGAACCTGCCATTTAATATGGTAGCTATAGTAGGCATACTATAATGGTACGTATGCTGGCTAAGATTAATATTAGACTTTCAAAATGTTTTCCACACTATGCACTAATAATAATATAAAAAGGATTTTTGCGTATCAAGCATGTTTGACTGCTATAAGGAGGAACCTCCCCCAAGTGTGCGATTGCCTTGTGTGTGTGCCGGGAGACCTTATGGTAGTTTCATTTTTCAAAAAGCATAACGGATTTATATTTGTTTCCTTTTGTTTCTTTTTGTTCAAACGACTATTTTTATTTTCTCACACCAGTCCCATGACTTACCTAAAGTTTATTGTTCCCTTTCTAAAGTCTGGGTGCCCATAATTTTTTACACGGACGACCTAGAGGTAGGATATCAGCAGGTCTGAAGATAGTTAGGTAGTAGACGTTGATTTGGAAGTCTTTAGTCATTGGAGTATGTGGATATGGGATCGCATTTTCTTCATTGCAGCATGATAGCTTTTGGTTTTGAGCGTTTTGGTTCGAGTCTTTGGAGCTTTGGAATGAAGATGCTGTCTATTATTCTCTCTCGCTCTATCTCTCTCTGTCTTTTGGAGACCCTGTTGAAGATATTTTTTCCGTTGTTATTCTTTTCTGCTGTCGTTTATTTGATCTCTAATGTTGTTCATTTGTTGTAATTCATGTTGTATCCATTTGTGTATCAATAAAATCAAATTCTTCTTTGTTTCGCTATGTTGTTTTCACCTAACGTGTTATAAGCTCCGGCGAATCGAACTCCAACGTTTGAATCTCCAGCATTCGAATATGGGTGATGTATTGGATGCCGATTTTCGAACGTTGGATTTCAGGTCATCACAATATTACATTGATTATTTGTAAATTCTAAAACCAAAACAATTAATAAAGTAATTATTTCTTCCTTTGAAATTGATTTTCATATTAAAACATTATACAGTCGAATACGTTTCAAATGTTATTGCCAAATACACACATTTACATACTTACACACACCATTCGTTCATAGCAAATTTACGTTCATTTTGAAATAGAAGTGTGCTAGCTCAACATTAAATTTCTATTTGACTCGATATTTATTTCAAAATAATTTATTAGCTTAAACCATTTTTTAACTATGCATCTCTTTCCAAAATAATTATTTTTGCAATCAATCAATATATTAACTTAATTCATCATATTTTTTTAGTTTTATTCTTTAAGCACATCATCTATGTATCAACGTATATTCCAAATATATATTCATAGGAATCGATTCCAAGAAATAATTTAAATAATGTACTCAAAGTTATCAATATCACATCATCCGACACATATGGATATATACTCTTATATATATATTATTTACCTTATGTTCCATTAAACAAGTATACACTCAATTATGTGTGTAGAAGGTATTTTAGATCTCAGTTGTTTTTTCATCCCCAAATATCCTTAGAATCTAATCCGCTAGACGTATGTCCACCATTTAATGTATTGGCCAACCTTTCTCGTTGGCCACCTCATGATCTTTTATGTTCAACAAATGAGATTTTGGGGATAAATGGGGATGAGAGAAAACTTGGGGCTTAGATCCCCTCATAGACATGCACACATGCATATATATATATATATATATATATATATATATATATATGGTTCGGGAGGCCTTGTGTTCATACATGTCGAATCCAGCCCAGGGCCAGATGGTTTCGGATCCAAATTCTTCCTCATTCATTAGGAAGACCTGAAAGAAGATATCCTATCAGCAATGCAAGATATTTTCCAAAGTGGTAAATTTGTAAAAGAAATCAATCACACATTTATATGCCTTATTCCTACGAAGGATAATCCAATAAATATTGAAGATTACCGACCTATTGCTTGCTGTAACATGGTATACAAAATTCTAAGCAAGATTTTATGCAACAGAATGAAACTCATTTTACCTGATCTTATATCAGAATGTTAAAGTGTGTTCATCAAAGGCAGAAGCATTTCTGAAAACTCACTAATGACACATGGATTGATTAGAAACTTCAACAAACCAGATGTAGACAAATTCTGTCTTAAGGTGGATCTTCACAAAGCATATGATAAAATAAAAAGAAATTTTATCACTCATATGCTCAAAGCTATGGGGTTCCCCTCAAAATTTGTGAACATAGTCAAAGAATGTATTTCTACACCAACCTTCTCAATTCTGATTAATGGTATACCGAAAGATTTTATAGAATCCAAAAGAGGCATTAGGCAGGGTGATCCTCTCTCCCCTTACTTGTTTGCAATTTCCATGAAATATTTTTCACTACAGATAGAGCTGGCAACATACAACAAATTAATTTAGCCTATCTATAAATTCCAGCCTATTGTGACCCACTTACTCTATGCAGATGACCTGCTCATTTGTATAAAATCCAGCTACACATCGACTAATGCTGTAAAAGATATTTTCTACATTCTAGAGAGATTTAAAGGTCTTAAAATGAATGAGAAAAAAAACCAAATGTTACTTCAATAAAACATGCAATAGGAGGAATGAAAATTTGGACTACTTAAATGTGAAAAAAGGCATACTCCCTGTTCAGTACCTAGGTGTTCCTCTATCCTCCAATAAGATTGCTGATAGAGAATGTGCAGTTTTGATTTGTTCTATTAGGGATAGATTGCAGCGATGGAGTTCCAGACTCCTATCACTAGCAGGTAGAATTGAACTGATGCATATGGTTATTCACTCCAAGGTCAAGTTTTGGTTACAAATATTCCAATTACTTGATGCATCCATACAGAAAATAGGAAAAGTATATGCAGACTTTGTATGGAAAGGTGGTCTTCACAAGATAAAATTTGAGAATCTATGCATACCTAAAGAGGAAGGAGGTGTGGGCCTTAGAAGACTCAAAGACATGAGGATGTTCTATACCCTGAAGCAAGCCTGGAGAATTATTAAAGGAAAGGGTTTATGGGGGAACTGGATGAGAAAAAGATATATCAAAGGCAATTTATGGCACATGCCAATAGACAATAATGCATCTGCAAATTGAAAAGCAATTATGAGAGTAAGAAGAACACTAGCCTCATGATGTACAAGAGAAATTACTACAGGCAGGGAGACTGATTTATGGAAGGACCCTTGGATTCAAGGTAAATCCTTGATTGACATCTTAGGGATTAACACATTTTCGATTATGAATGCCCAGATAAAAAAGTGACAGAAACATTAAAAAATAATGGATGGAATTGTTCCTTGCTACCAGTGAATTAAGAAATTAATCAAAACATTCAATTTATGCCTATATTTAGTGGTAGAGGCAATGATATCTGAGTGTGGAAGCCTAATGGGAGTGAATTTACCACTAAATCAGCATGGAATGGGGTAAGACATAGAGACAATAAAGTTGTATGGAGCAAAATAGTTTGGAATCGTGTCAATAGTCCAAAAATGGCCTTTACTACTTATAAAGCTGTTCTCAAAAAATTGCCTACAACGGATAGACTTTCAAAATGGAGGATTACAACAGATAAAATATGTGTATTATGCAATCAAGAAGAAGAAACTCATGAACATCTCTTCTTTTCCTGCAATTTCTCGACAGAGGTATGGAAACTGTGTAAAATCTCAATAAATTCATCACCTCAATCAACCTTATTAAAGGATGAAATCAATTACCTGGTTCAGAGGGGGCATAGCGAAGACATGGAAGCCAAATTGAGCAGCATAACTATCACTGTAATGGTTTGGAGTGTGTCAAAGGAGAGAAACCGTTGTTTCAAAACAAACAAAGAAATTATCTTGAGGTCAGCAAACTAGGTATAAGTGACATGTGATTGGTGCAAAGAAGAATAAAAAACTAGACATCTACCTCACGGGAACGAGATGGAGTTCAAACTGGAGAAGAGGATCAGAGCTACTCATTGGCAATATCCTAAGTACAAGCTATCTTGTTCAGTTCCAGCCGCCATGAATATTGATTAAGAGAAGGAGCAGAAGTTCAGAGGCTTTTCTTTTTGGAAAGTTCGAGAGTTATGTTTTTGTCTGGTTTATTTTGTATGACTGATTTGGGCAATCTTTTTGGGACTTACGTTCTGGGATGAAATGCCTTAATAAAATTCTTATCCATTTTCATATATATATATATATATATATATATATATATAGTCACACACATGCACATGTATGTGTACCTTCTTCTACTTGTCCAACAATTAGTATATTCGAGTTTATCGATATCATCTTATCATATACACACACATGTATATTTTTATATGTCATTTGTATGTGTGTGTTTTCACCGATCACAAAAATTAAAACCATTCAAAGATAATCAAAATATCAAGATTACAACATGCCAACATAACGAACAACTTGATATTTATTTGAATAAAAATCACTCACAAACCGAATTAAATTCATTTGTTCGATAAAAAATTACCGTTCCAAGACCATCCTTAAAACAATGAATTTCTTACTAAAATAACTGGTATTTCTTCAAATCAAGTTGCTTTTATTCTAAAAAAAATTATGACACAAAAATATAAGGAATTTATATTTGGAACAACTTCTGGTTGTATATGAAATAATCCCATTTGGCTTGACCATTGAAAACATTTTTTCATTTTTGAAAAATAATATTATTTTTTTCTGCATATATTGTATGTTGACATCTCTATTTCAATGTCTAGAAAATTCTCATTGACAAGTTAGTCACCTATATCAACTTGATTTTGTAATGCACCCAACAGACAAGTTAACATAGATTAAATATACTTGACAATTATCATAATTAATCAACTTTAAATAGAAGGTATTATATCGAAAAGAAGAGGAGGGAGGAGGTGGTGAAAGGAGTTGTTATTGGTGTTGGTAGTGATGGAGGTGCTCGAGACGATGGTTCTGTTAGGACAAGATGTGGAGGTATTGGTGATGCTTGGATATGGTATTCTAAGGTTTTAGTTGTTGGTTGGTACTCGATGAAGCTAGGTGTTCTGGCTCCTTCAAAATAGGGAGAAGGCGGTGGTGCTCGATCGATGCGATCAGATATGGCGATCAAGCCTCGATGAAGGAGAAGGTGAGGGCGATTAGACTAACTTTGAAATTGGGTTAAAGGGTGGGTTATTTTATTTTGAAAAACAGAGTTTTTTAATTTGGGGAAAAATGTAAGGAAGATCGGACAAACTTCAAAAGGGATTAGGGGAATTGGTGTTGGGAATGCATTAGGAAGGCATAGGTGTTCCCAACGCCTTTCCAACATAAGCAATTTTATATTCATAAAACAAAGCGTTGGGAATACCTAACACCTACCCAATGCCGGTTATTTCCAATACTTATTTAATTCAATTTTAAAGTTAGTAATTATTATTAAATTCTTTTTTAGTTAATATTATGATTTAATATGAGTATATAATTTTATTAATATTACTACATGATATATAACTAAATAATTTTAAAATTCAGTTTGATTATTTAAAATTTAGAGCAACATGTAACTTCTTATAATTAATTTTAGTTTATATGTTTTAATAAATACTACTAACTAAAATGACATAAGGTTCTATATTTAAGCATTTTTGACAACATTGTAGATTTTTCATGGTTGGATTATGAGGATTCCAAATGTAAACAAAACGACTAGGTTCAAACTGATCATTTTTGCTAAGTTACGAATAGAATTTTATTGAATACGACTAGATCATATAAACAACCCAGTTTACCTTCTGAATTTTCAAAATTTAAACATACAAATTCTTTATTATTACATGAAAAGCTTAGAATAAATATATGATGTCAAATATTTCTATAAATATGTTATATAAAGTCGATAATATTTAGAAAAATTATACAGTATAAAGTAGTATCAAGAAAAGAAAACAATATTTCACAAAAATTTCATGTTAATTTCTCACTACTCAGCTATGGTTTACCGACTTCCTATAGGTTTTATTTAGTATTTTCTAATAATTCAAATATTTTAAATTAACTGTATATACTTCCCAATATATAAACTAGTATATAATTTATATCATATAATTGTTGTATATACCTTGGAGTATATACTTCTAAATTTCGTTCGTATATCGTTTACAATATATTATTTCTCATATATGTTTACCATTTGTGGCATTTTTGCATTGATTCGTACCAGTAAATAAAAATATTATTTCATTTTTAAAACTCTATACAACACTACACCACAGATAGGATTTTGGCGCAACCTTAGGCGAGACATTTGATACGGCTATAAGCCGTATCAAATTTTAATACAGCTTATAGCAGTATCTATAAAATTTAATACGGCTTTAAGCAGTATTAACATTTGATACGGCTTATAGCCGTATCAAAATCTGTGCCTCTTTCGTGGGAACATTTCCCCAAAACGCACACCCTCCCTCCTTTTTTTTATTTCCAACTTTCATTTTTTTCCCGTGCTTATTTAGGGTTAAATCGCCAGAGAGCCTTCCACCTCGATCGATCGAACGTTGCTTTGACGTCGTCCATCAGAGCCTTCCACGTCTTCTCGAATTCGGTCACTGCTCTCAGGTAATTTTGTTATGAAATTGCGTGCTTAATTCCGTTGTTTTTGTTATGAAATTGCGTGCTTAATTTTGACAAGTATTGTTACTTTTCCTTTGTATCTGTATAGTGACATTTCAATATGTTTTCTATTATTCAACAAGATCTGGAGCTTAAAGTTTCCAAGTATGAAGTTACGTTGTTCAAACTAATGTTTCTTTATCATACATAGAAGAATAATATTATGGTTACGTACTGAACTACTAATTTTTTAGGTGGTTTTAATAATACCGAGTCGATGTATTTTGTAGTAGTGTCAGGCTTCCTTGAATTCGATTAATAATTTTTTAGGTGTTAAATCGATGTATTTAACAATATGTTCTTCAAATTAATATTTCATATCATACATAGAAGAAAAATATTATGGCTATGTACTAAAATAATTATTATTTTAGATGGTTTTAACTGTAAATATTATATAGTCGATGTATATAACAGCAGTGGCGAGCTTCCTTAAATCTGACTCAACTTTCCTGAAGTACCAACAATTTTGTTTAGGTTCATTGCTTATATTTTTTGTAAGCACTGTAAAAAAATTTTTTGGATACAAAGTAAAAATGTAAAGAGTAAATTAATTCGAGAAATACAAATTAGTGAGAGAAATAAAAGAATTGGTGAAGAAAGTAGAAACTTTAAAGTTGATGTAAACTCTATCGTGAAAACGAATAGACAAATAAAAGAATTGAAAAAGAAAAATGAGAGTTTGGAAAGTAATAAGAAAGAACACATTGACAAAGAAGAAGTATCAAAGAAAAATATTAATGAGTTGGAAGCTGAGGTTTCATATATGAAAGAAAAATCACAAAATAAGAAGCTGAAACATTCGGATGTGAAGGGCTTTGTGCCCAAAGATGAAAATGGGCAGGGGCATAAGATTAAGAGTAGTGCAACTTGAAAATGATTTGTAATAGGTTGAAGGAGATGTTTGTTTGACATAGTTTTTACAGGGGCGATATTGCATTTGAACGTACAAATTTACTGCTTTTATCAACTTTATTGGTTTTACTTTGTCATATATTATGAGAATTTAAATGACTGATTAGCTTGTTGGTCTATTTTGGAATGCATGAAAATTTAATTACATCTTCATTTTGTCATATGCATTGTTTGCTATTAACTCTAGTAGTCATCATGCATGCATGATGTTGTCAGTTTTACTCTGTCTACTATTATTTCTACTACAAACTGAAAAAGAAGCATGGATCTGTTTATGAACGATTTTCATGTTTCAGCTTGTGTCATGCTAGTTCACTCTATTATTTCTATTATGCATGAAACAGATGTCATAATAAAATTACGAGAAATATAGACACGAATATTTAAAATTCTAAAGGATCGTGTTATTAAGTATTCAAAGTGCATTGCAAATATTTCTTTGGTAGTGAAAAGATATCTTTTTAATGAATATTGACGAGAATAAATAAATCAATAGATAGGTAATTTTGTATTAGTGAATATAATTGAGATAAATAGACAGGCTGTAAATACAAAAAGATGAGAAAAACATATTTATTAATGTCTCATTGTATTTCTGTCAATGCCTAATTGAGGTCAAAAAACGAAACTTTTGTCTTTGGTAAAGAAAAACCACATAACTGGCCTTGTTCATGGCATGGCAAGAGCACCATGTACACAGAGTCTACTTGGTCTTTATTTTCTCTAGGCAAATTCTATTTGAACTCGTGAATTTGTTGAGTAACCCCATGTAATTTGGAAAAAATGAAGAAACCCAGTTTTTCTGCTGAGTAGCCCCATGTCTAATTAAAAAAACCAATAATACCATGTGTAATACAGTAGTCAATCTTATGCTATTTTGTATTATTTTGATCTCCTTGCATAATTTACAGCTTGGTGCTAATGTTGTATATGGTTTTGACATTGTATATGGTTTTGGCATTGTTGTATAAGTGGATAAAATTATTGTGAATGGCGCAAGCCAAGTATCAGGAGAGGGGTAATGCATAGACATTACTCCGGTGCTACAAAATAGCGCCGTTGTAATGGAAATTTTTTTGGAAACAGTTTGGTGTAGTGTTGTATATTGTTCTGACATTGTTGTATAAGTGGATAAAATTGTTGTTAATGGCGCAAGCCAAGTATCAAGAGAGGGGTAATGCATAGACATTACTCCGGTGCTACAAAATGGCGCCGTTGTAATGGAAAATTTTTTGGAAACAGTTTGGTGCTAATGTTTAAAATAAACCCTATATTTTGGGTTCCATTTATTGAAATTTAAATAGTCCATATATTTTAACTATTTAAAATTAATTAAATGTTTAAAATCATACTACAAAATTCTAGGTCGTACAGGAAAACAAAAAACGATCATGAAAAAGGCATGCGTATAAATCTTACAAGGAAGTTAATTGTTTACTAAATTATATTGTTCTTTACTAAACAATTTATATTATGAACGATAAAGTAGCTTGAATCATGTAAAATTACTAACTTAGAAAATGAAGTTACATCTGTTTCTCCATAAAGCTTTTTTTAAAACAATGATGATATCAAATTTAGATATGTCCTCACAATTTGATGATGGTGAATTATCATGTGGATTAAATCATGTTCTAATTTGGAAAGGAAAGTTACAGACTTATTTATTTTCTACAAAAGATGCTTTTATGATAGTGATTTCAAATTTTGAAATATTTTCACAATTTGATAATAATAAATGATACTTTACGTTAAATCTTATAGTTATCACTAAATTAGGAAATGTTTATGAAATTCCTTTTTTATAGAAAAAGGAAATTTATGCGTTGTCCTAACATTATCTTGTTAATTTATTATACAATATGACAATTCAAATTCGGAAAATAACATTTTTGGAAACTTTAGGTAGTGGTGGAAATGGAATGAGGGGAAGAGGCAATTTTATCGTCAAAGGTAGCTAATGTGACAGGGAGGAAGATGGTAGCAAGGAAGTTGAATTGGAGATAGTGCAGGGAGTTGAATTCTTAGGTGACCGTGGTTTATGAAATGGTTGTTGATATTGATGTTCACTTTAAATACATTATGCTTGGGACATCTTGAAAATAGAGGTTATATGGAATCTGTACATACAAGAATAGAGATATTTCGATGTACAAATGAATGGCAGATTGTCACAGTTTAAAAGCATAATGAGAATTAGAAAATGAATATGTGTTGTATATAGAAAAGAAGTAATTTACTATAGTAACATCTTTTCCATCCAAAAAAGAAAGAAAAAGAAAAAGCTACTTCAGATAATAAACAGAAATAAATAAGAATTGATTTGTCAACATATGTACATAGTTACTACAATGTGATAACATTATCTTGTTCTCATAAGAGGATCCAAATTCTTGAAGAAAAAGGTAAGAATTTAGATTCAATAAGAAATTGGTTCCATTTTAGTTAAGGATAAAGAACTCAGGCCAACAAAATTTCAAAGGCCGAACTATGCTGAACTGTATAGTTTGGACTTCTTAATAAACTGACTATGCTGAACTAGCAAAACGGCAATAGAAAAAAAATAACTATTATATTTAACAAGAACAATATAATTTAGTAAAGTTAAATATGTAGAATTAATCTTACAACAAATTTCTCAATATAATTTCAAAAATATTCTTTTCGAGCAATTGGAACGAGGACCAATTGAAGGGAAAGTCTCATGTTCTGTTAAATATGATATAGGAGGGCAGTATGTCTTTCAGCATAGACAAACAATGGATAAATGAATCAGATCTAAGATCTACATACTATATAGACGGGATGCAGAAGTTCATTAGTTTTGTTGGAAGAAAACGGTGGTAAGAAAGGATTGTATTTATTCCCTTGCACCCGGTGCAAAAATATGAAGACGATCAAATTATATGACATTCATTTTCATTTGCTTAGATGGGGTATTATCCAATCCTGTACAGCGTGGTATTTTCATGGGGAAAAAAGGGCGGAGATGGAAAAACAGCAACCAGTTAGTCATGGCAGAACTACTGCTGAGTCTGAACATATTAGGATGGAAGATCTGGTCAATGATGCAGATAGATTTCATCATTTTCAACCTACAAATTCGTTGCCTGATCATGCTAATGTTGGAGAGCTGTCTACTGATTATCCAGATTGGCAGGCCAATGAAAGTAAGAAGTATAAATCGCTTTTTGGTAGCGTAAAAGAGCCACTGTATCCTTCATGTTCAAAAGGGATTACGAAGCTGTATCCCATTGTGAAACTGAATAGCTTGAAGACCCAATACAGCTTTTCAGATAATGGTATGACTGCACTTCTCGAACTAATAAAGGAGTTACTCCCCAAAGGTAACACGCTGCCGACAAAGTACTCCGACGTGAAGAAGATCATGAAGCAAGTTGGGATGAATTACAAAACTTATGATGCATGCATCAATGATTGCATATTGTACTGGAAAGATGATGCGGACAAAGTTTCTTGTACAAATTGCAATGAACCAAGATATATGACATCATTAAACGAAGAGAGAAAATGCACCAAAGAACCTTGAAAGACATTAAGACATTTTCCTTTAATTTCTAGATTGAAGAGACTGTATATTGTACCATGGATGGCAGATGCGATGACCTGGCTGGTCGTGCCAAGTCTGATCCAACCGTAATGCTTCATCCATGTGACACTTCTCAATGGAAAGTCGCAGATTCATTTGATCAAACTTTTGCCGCCGAGCCACGAAATGTCACACTTGGAATAGCAATAGATGGTTTCTGTCCACATGCTTCTCTCTCTAACCCTTATAGTTGTTGGCCAGTAATTGTAGTACCATATAATCTTCCTCCGTCTGTGTGCATGAAAAGGAAGTTCTCAATGTTAACATTGTTGATTTCTGGGCCAAAACAACCAGGAAAGGATATTGATGTTTATTTACAGCCGTTGATAGACGAGTTAAAGCAGTTATGTGAAGGAGTAGTTACATTTGACGTGTTAAATAAATCTGAGTTCACAATGAGAGCTAGGGTGCTGTGGGCAATCCATGATCACCCTGCTTTTGGGACTTTATCGGGATGTACAACTCACGGTTACTTTGCATGTCCTGTTTGTGGGGAAAACACTTGTTCTTATTATCTTCCTGAAAGTAAGAAGATGTGTTACATGGGACATCGAATGTTTCTTCCTAACGAACACAAGTTTCGATACGATAAGACAAATTTCAACAACGAACAAGAACTTCGTCGTCCTAAATGGCCATTGACTGGTTTTCAAGTTGAAAAGAAAGTAGCGAATATCAAAATGAAAGTTGGTAAACAAAAAGAAGAAATTGGTCGAAAATGGAAAAAGTCAACCAATGAAGATGTTGACAATATTTCTGGATGGTATAGGAGGTCTATCTTTTTTGATTTACCATATTGGAAAGCAAATTTGGTCCGACATAATATTGATGTTATACATACGGAGAAGAATGTCAAGGAGCATCTCATTAGCACCATTATGGACCATAAAGATAAGTCAAAAGATGGCATCAATGCACGCAAGGATTTTAAAATCACAGGTATAAAACAAAAGTTGTGGGTGATGGAAGATCCTGAAACAAATAAAACAATCATACCAAAGACAACTTTCGCTTTGAGCAAAGAAGGAAAGATACGGTTTTGCACCGTTTAGAAAAATCTGAAAATGCCTAACAAATTTTCTTCTAACTTTCACAACAATGTGAGCATCAATCCTCCTGAACTAAGAAATATGAAGTCACATGATTACCATGTCATAATGCAGCATTTGCTTCCGGTATTGCTTCAACATTCTTATCCACAACATAAGGATCTACGAAATGCTGTTCATCGTATTAGTTTATTCTTTAACATTTTGTGTTCAAAGGTGATCAATAGGGAACATCTTTCAAAAGCAAAGGCTAGCTTAGTAGAAGCAATGTGTGTTTTTGAAAAACATTTTCCACCTGTATTTTTTGATATCAGTGTCCACCTTATGGTTCGTTTAGCCGATGAAGCGTTGATTTTTGGCCCTGTCTAATATAGATGGATGTATTCATTTGAACGGTAAATTTCTAATTTCAGTTATGCACATCATTATTTCATATAAATAGCTACCGTCTACAGTATATAATTGATCACCTTTATAGGTTGATGAAAACATATAAAGGATATGTGCGCAACAAAAGATACATTGAAGGGTGTATTGCAGAAGGATATATCGTACAGGAAGCTAGTCTTTACTGCATGGAATATATGCCAAACGGAGGTGATGGCAATCATAAACATACCCACGAAGCATTTTTAGATGAGGATGATGAGTTTGCTGGTGAGATACCTTTGGATAATGATAAAGACATAATGTTAACCCAAGTCCAGTTTGAACAGGTGCGTAGATGGGTCCTTAATAAGTACGATGGATTGGATGAATGGAAGAAGTAAGTTCACGAACTTGTTTGGAATTTTAATTTTTTTAATTCAATTTATATATACATTTTGATATGCGTTTTTCGTAGGAGGTATAACTCCTATGTGAAAAGTACTAGATTTCAACCTAGAGGCAGGGCTACCACCGTGGAAGTAGTTCAAAGTTTTAATCTATGGTTACGTAATGAGGTTTAACTTCATCTTAAGTATTTCATGTGTTTATAAGTGTGCAATACACCTTTGTGACCATGCTTTTTTACTTATTAAAATTTATATAGCTGTTAAAGACCATCGATGTTGATCTAAATCTATGGCGGTTAGTGCACGGGCCGAAGTTCATAATGCGTAGTTATATGAAGTACCAAGTGAATGGATTTTCATTTTCCACGAAAAAGTACGAAGACCGTATGGTAACACAAAATAGCGGTGTATGCATGAGAGCAATTACAAAATTTAGAGCGAGTGGCAAGGATAAAAATTATAAGGAAGCAGAAACAACGTATTACGGAGTCATTCAACAGATACTTGAGTTGGATTACACTAACTTCAAACAAACAGTTTTTTATTGTGATTGGGTAAAAGTCGAGGATAAGGTCAATGGTTGCAAAATAGATCCCATTTCAAACCTCATCATGGTAAATTTAGGGAAATTGAAGAACAAAAATAACGTGAATGACGAGAATAACGAGCCATTTATTCTTGCATCAGAAGCGAGTCAAGTTTTCTACTCAAAAGATTTAAAAAATAACGGATGGTCTGTGGTCTTGCATAAACCAAAAAGGTTGACTACAATGTGGATGACATTGAGTTCCCTACCGTCTATCAATCAACTTTTGAAGACAATGAAAAATTAGAAGACCTTACCAAATCCATATGTTAACTTATTAGTATTCGTACATCACATGATTGTGTGTCTGTATATTTTTAATTGCACGATTGTGTGTATGTATGGTTTTGAATTTTTTGTACATTCCAATGCAATTCCAGATATGTCAGAAAATCCACCATCTTCACATTCGTCATGTTCAGAGGCGAAGAAAGTTGATCAAAACTTACTTGGTATTCCGGTCTCAGATAACGTTGGAAAAATCGCTACCATGCTCGGTAAACTAGTAAGAGCTCATGTGCCGATATCATATATAAGTTGGAATAAAGTACCTAGAATATACAAGGACAACGTTTGGAACGAATTGGTGGTAAGTATCCTTATCTGTTTGACAACAACTATTTCATTCAATAGCCTTATGGTTTCAACTCTTTGCACAACACATAATTTAATATATTTTTTGCAGAAAATTTATGAGCTCGATCCGCTTTCAAAGGAAATGTTTTTAAAGAGAATGGCCGAGGCTTTTAGGAGATACAAGAAAAACTTGAGAGTAGTTTATTATGACCCTTTCAACAATGACGAAGAACGGTTGAAAAATTGCCCACCTACAATTGCTCAAGAAGATTGTGCAGAGTTCGTAAAAAATGAAGCAACGCCTGAAGCGAGCGGAAGAAGGGAGGTAGGCAAAAAGAACAGAGCATTGCTCAGTTATGCTCATCATACAGGACGTAAAAGTCATGCTAAAATAGAACAAGAAATGATAATTTATATTCATTTTCATTCAAATGATTTACAAATTGTGATTGGATATTCATGTCGTTGCATCAACTTGTATTGCAGATCGTTGCTAGTCCATCAACAAATATCAGTCGTCGTCAAGTATGGGAGAAGACACACAGGAAAAAAGATGGTAGCATATCAGATGCCACTTCTTCATACTTTGTAAGTTGAAAAAATATTAACTTGCATATTCTTTAAAATTCCTTATTCATGTAAGTATTATCATATTACAGGATCAAATTGCGAAAGCGAAGGAAAAAAACACTGATAGTGATGAAGAAAAATTGACAGTGGATGAAGACATCTTATCACAAGTGCTTGGTAAGGATGCAAGGGGTAGGAGCCGCAGTGTTGGGACTGTTATACCAAAGACTAAAGTTAAGGCTTGTGCCATTGCACAGAAACGACTCCGACATGTTCATGGCGAGCAGGATGAGTTGAAAATGAGGGTGGGAAGTTTGGGGGGTACAGTGGGAAATTTGTCTGGGAAAATGGAGGTTTTGATCAACACGGTGGGAAATATCGAACAGGGAATTCGTGCACCAGTTAATTATTCTGATGGAGGACGCGCCACACAATTCAATGCTCCTGAATTCATTGCTTCGCAGTTCCAGGATTCGACCAATGTTAAGGACAATAAAAAATGTGAAATCCTCAACTTTGATTTAGAAGTAATAGGAACATGCATTTTTAATATTTAAACATTTATGACATAATAAGTAGAAAACTTAAATAATAATAAATATTCCCTTTTATTGCAACAGGTACTATATGTCGAGATTCTATATTGTCCAACATCCATGGGAAATCTATACCATCCACACATGAAAAAGTGGTGTTGGACAGTATACTGCTATCAGATGAGAGAACCAGCAATGAATCATCAATTTGCAGAGACCTTTGCTGATGTTGGAGTGGGTGGATATGTGTATCATCCGAAGTGTCTTATTCGATATCTCTAGATGATGGAGCAGGTATATTTTCTATTTATGTGGTCGATATTTCAAGTCCCATTAAATTGACTTGAATTTAATTCCAAGTCAGATTAATATATTTTAAGTTGTTAATATACCATAAAACATCTTTTTAGATAAATGAATTATAAAATTAAAAACATCTAGCGAGTTGAATAACGTTAGTTCATAGGAAATTACCATATTGTTTAAATCGTCGTATGCGTAATCGCATCAAAACAAGTAAAGTTTACAAACAAACATCTAGCTTGGTGCTTGATAAGTGATTCATCATAAATTGGTTGTCCATTTTGGTTGCATAGAGTTGATATATTATGTCTGCATTTTCTTTTTGACATTATGGCATAAGAAAACCTAGAATTGCTATCCCCCTCTTTTAGCCATTGGACTTTTGATTGCTAGAGATTGAAAATGTATTTCTCATGCATTCTTTTTTTAGTAAATTGCCAGTATGCAGAAGTACATCATAATCATATGCATCTTCAGAGTGACTATCAATAGCTAATAGTTTGTTATTGAATTGTTGCTCTAAAGTAGTCAAATCTGCATCGTCTTTTGTTCTTGTTCTGTTCCATTCTTTTGAATTTTGCTTTATCCTTCTGAATTGTTGTTCTAAAGTTGTTGATACTTTCTCTACAAAACACTTCCTTGACTACTTCATCTAATACCACATTTCAATTTTAGTTTTGTGTGCATTCTTGTTTGCATTTAGTGCACCTCTGTTCTGTGTGCAACTTCTGTTCTTTTCTTTTAGTTTTTCTTTTTGTGTTCATCTATGTTGTTTTCATGTGTGCATCTGTTCTTATTTTAGTCTCTTAAACCAAAAACAATCACCTGGTTTTGGTATTTTCATTTTGTATTTTGTTTTGCAGTTTCCTGCATAATTCGTTACCCCATTTGTTCACTCTTTTGTTCCTGCATTCTTGGTTAAAAAAATTGCATTGAATCATTACATTTTGCTTTTCTGTTAACGATTCTATTTTTTAGTTTGAGTTTGCATTTCCAATTCTCAGTTGCTCGTATTGATTGTTTCATTTTTACATTATATTTTGATATTTTTTGTTGCACATTTTTGTTGCTCATACCAAAAATGTTGCAACTTTTATTCCTCTCTGATCTTGCTACTTTCATTTCATTAAAAAAAAGGGAGGTTTACACTGCATTCAAACATGTTGCATTCATTCACATTCTCTTTTTTCATAAACTGTCATTTTATTCACATTCTCTATTTCATTTCACTCTTTTTACATTCAATTGTTGTTTACGTCACCACAACAATACATTCAGTTGTTGTTTATGCATAGGTTGTAGGAGATATGGCTGGAAAATTATTGTATGTATTGGTGATGTGGGTAGATGCTGTAGGTTGTATGCAAGGCAGAAGTTTTGACAGAGGATTTTAACTGATGTATGGTTGTTGGAAGAGATGGATGTCGTAATGGGATGATGAAGTAGCGGTGCAGTAGTAATAGAGGAAATTTTATGTAAAGTCAAAGGTTTGTAGCAAGGCTGAAGTATGTAGTAGATGGATAGAAGTTGATGTTTGAGTTGCAGTAAATTATATGGTTGATGGAAGGAGGATCAAGTGGGTATGTTGAAATGTTGGAGGAGCAGGGATGTTGGCAGAGGTTAGTGGAAATTGTTGTGTGATTGCAATGCACTATTAGTTGGTGTACAAGTAAGGATGAAGTTGATATGCACACAGTATTTTCTATATTTTCAGCAACAGTTGATGAGGCAGAAGGTTTTGGGGTGGTTTGAGGTAGGGTGATGCAGCAGTAAGGAGGTGATTAGATTTGTGATGAAGCAGTATTGATGAGATGGTGAAGTTGGTGGTTTGATGTGATCGTGAAGTTGTTGTATTGGATTGAAATGTGCATTGTTTTTTATTGCTGAAAGTTTTGATGTTTTGCAGTGTTTTGAAATGTTTGAAGCGGTAAGGTGGCTACAGTGGTGATGAACTATATGTACTGTTATGGCACAGTTTTGTAGAGGGATATAATTATGTTTATGTGTATCAGTGATATGCAGTAAGGCATGTAGTTGTGGCAGTGATGATCAAGCATGGGTGGTGTTGTATAGTGGATGGGTGAAATGAAGTGTATAGTGAGTGTTGCAGTAGTTTGAAGGAGAATAGAAATGGCGTTTTCAGGCTAGGCAGTAAGGAGGTGATGTGAGAAGATGTTGAGTTGAAGAAAATGTGCAAAGCATGTATGCAGTTAGGGGATTGATGACAACAATTATATGACCGGTTGGTGTGTTTGGGTGAAGGAAATGTATCCAGTAATCTTTATGGCAGAAGTGAGTTTGATGTGGTTGGTGATTATGTAATGGAATAGTTGCTTGAAAGTGTTGTTTTGAGTTGAGTGTGGGTAGTGTTTGCTTGCTGCTATGAAGTGTAGCAGTGGTGAGGAGGATGTGAAGTGCAATAGATGTAAGTAGAGATGTATGGAAATGGTGGAGATGGCAACAAGTTGGCACTGCGGTTGATGAGTAGCAGTGGATGGTGGAACTAATGGATGTGTGGGCTCTGTTCGTAGGCGGTTTGATAATGTGGGAAAATTTGTGGTTGCGGGAAAGTTGACAAAGGCAGAGGCACTGATGGTAGATGAGTGGTTTTGAAGTCTAGGTGGTCAGGGGTTATGTATAGAAAAGCGGGCAACGGAAAGTATGGTAGAAGGATGTTTGTGAAGTAAGGTTGATAATGTATGGATTGGTGGAAACAGTGGCAGGGTGTGGGGATGTATGTATGTATGGCAAATGCACACGACCGTGTGTAATGGAGTTCTCCAATCACCTGCATACTCCCACTGGCAGCATCCCACTGACAAAAGTTTTTTAGTCTTTAATTCTTTATGGTGTATTGAGTCTGTGTTTGGGTATTTACTAGTTGCATCCAGATGCATTTTCTAAATCTGAGTTTTCACATAACCAAATGGAAAAAAATATAGTTGCAATGAACCGTAATATAGAGTTAACTCCTAAAACTAAAGATGTACTAATATTTTGTAATGCTTGTGTAGATGTTTTGGGCTGGAGGAGTTAGCTCTTTGGCTTTGCACTGTGCAGTGGCTGCCGTAACAACACAGTATAACAGAGGCTTGTTGTGTATTTGTATTATGTAGTAATGTGATACATTTGTATTATTGTTGTGTATTTGGATCTTGGTACTGGAGCGATAGTGTTTTCTAGTATCCGCTACTGCGATATATTAATGTGCTAAATGCTAGTACGTCGTATTATGTAATGATATTGTTAAGTTATTACGCACTGCAATGCAGATTATTGAATCATTTGAATGTGCACTGTCTATAATATTATTTGTTTTGATGTCACGGAATGATTATTGATTATATATTGGATATGAATAGGTCTATAATATTATATATTGGATATGAATAGGTCTATAATATTATATATTGGATATTGATTATATATCTATATCTAATCGACTAATTAGATACGGCTTTTAGCCGTATCTAATTGGGTCATTAGACGCTGCCTATTTGTCAATTAGATACGGCTTCTGGCCGTATCTAATGTGTCAGTTAGATACAGCTAATGGCCGTATCTAATTGGCTCATTAGATACGGCTAAAAGCCGTATCAAAATGTTAAGCTCGACATATTTTGATACGGCTTTTAGCCGTATCTAATAAGATTAGATACGACTTTAGCCGTATCAAAATATCGTTTATGGTGTAGTGTAATTTACCGTATACATTATTGATGAATGAAAACCATATTAAATGAAGTTGTAGTCAAGTATAAAAGCCAGCTGAATATATTTATTTATAATGCAACATTACTAAATAAATATATTTTTTAACTACTCCTTTGCTATGCTTTGCTGCAAAGACATCGCGAAATTTGAGACAAAATATGGCATGGAATGATGAGATACGAATTGCTGATTTCTCGTCATCGACCTACGTCGGTTGAACGAATATGAACATGTTTGTAGTAGTGGTATGACTCGAAATGAAGAGGTATGAATCGCTCAATGTATGTCTGAGTACATTTTGAAGACCTAAACGTGTGGTCCATACCAGCTTTTTGATTAATTTCTTTTTTATACCGAAAATCCGAACAAAATAATGCCTACATCCCGAAACACCCACCAACAAAAAACAAATTCCCCCCGACCTCAGCATTTTATCCTTAAGGACAGACCTTCAGTATTTTAGCCTGAAGACAATTTTTTTAAATATCAGTTTTCGATTATTGCATATTAGTTTTTACGTATCAATTTGTAGTTATCGATAGCAGTTTTTAAATATCAGTTTTAGTTCGGTAACAGTTTTTAAAGAATTTTGTCCTTATGAATAATTTTGAAAGAATGTTTGTCCTTATGATTAATTTTTAAAAGGATGTTTTTCATTGTGGTTAAAATATTGAAGTCGTGTACTTGAGTCTATAAATATACAAATTTTTGTCCTTTAAAATAATTCTCTCATTTTAAATAGATAATTATCCGTTAAAATATAAAACACATAAATTAATATGCATTAAAATGACAATCATACATACATTAAAAGGGTACAATGATTATCGTTTTGTGCATCACTTGCCATTTCTCAGCTAAGTGATTACCGTTTTAATGCATTTTGCAGTAAAATGTCAATTTCTTTGTTGTTTTAATAACCGGTACTTTGATCCAATTCAATGGTCGGGAAGACTATTAGTGACTAGTTTTTTGAAGCAAACAAATTACAATTAACTGCACCATGACTTGTTCTGTACATAGTATTTCTCAAGTGAAAGAGCTATTGGCTATTCCCCACTAAGAAAGGGTCAAAAAAAAAAAAAAAAACCGCCTGCTTAAATAGAGAACAAAAGATTTGGCAGTCTACAGTGTTTTATATGCGCTACATACCAATCCAGTGATAAATAAAGTAATAAAACTTGTCACCTTTGACTGCATCGAGTTTCGCCTTCGTAAGTTGACGGTTTTAAACAGCAAGGCCGTCGCCATTTCTGCATTTTTGAGTTATGTAGGTTCGCGGAGGACGAATGAAGGAAGAGATAAGTGATAGTTGTATATGAGCCACTTTAGGAGGCCGGCATTGATCATTAAAGTATTGTTACTTGTTAGTCCTTGTTTTCTCACTTGTTTGGTTTTGCAGCGACATTCTATCTTTGACGTATATAAGAAATTACCATTCTTTTTTAAAGTAATAAAACTACTGGTAAGTATGAATAATATTATAGTGACATACTGCTCAGAGTTAATCAACGTGAACGTGAATCAGCATGTATAATGAGAAACTCAATTTTATTGCTTAATCCAAGAATACAGTTCAATATTAATAAACCTATGGATCCTTATTCAACTTCAACATATCGTGATACATCGATCACAACTAGACATAGATAGTCTTCTAGGGACAGAAGACGACATTATAATTAGTGCCAGAAGGACAAGTGAAGGTACTAGTGGCATCATCCTTAGGGTAACTATAGGCATCAGGGCACAAGCCCTTAAAATACCTGGAAAAATCAGTAGGCCCACAGCTGCCGGAATTACAGCAGTACTCATCGGTCTTAAAGACAGTACAGGGATTATTACACCCGCCGGCTGCCCTCAACTGAGCAGGGCACTGCCCGTTAACATCAGCAGTACAGCGTATATCATGACAGTTGCTAGTAGGTTGAAAATCCATAGGCACATTGAAACCATCGACCAGTGAGATATCATAGAAGTCCAAGTTCATGTACTGATTGAGAGCATACTCAGCCAAAGTGTTTGGTGGCTGGCCGTACCCCGTGCAGGCAAGGACGCCACCGCAGTCGCCGGTCTGGCAGCTGCCGTGTCCGGATGAGTCGAAGGTGCAGCCTGTTCGGGCCCAGACGCGACCCCCAGTGGTGCCTGCGTTAGCTGTTACGGTCCACGAGTCTCCTGAGTTGAGTTGCTTGCCGCCTCCAGGGACGGCTGCAGCCCACACGGTGTAAGGGCACCTGTTCACGACATTGAACTGGGCTGCGTCGGATAGGCAGAGGAAGATGGGGAAGAGGAGGAGGAGAGTGAATGTTTGGGTCAACATGGTTTTGGTTTCTTTTTGAGTTGTTATGGAGGTTATGGTGCTACTTATAGGATGGGCTGTGTGTTGTGCGTGGATTAGTCTTTGTTGTTCGGCCTACGTTTGTGTGAAAATATTCTGGAAGAAAAGTTTGTATGAATGTGTGGCGTGTATGGAAAGGCGTTTGTACACGTCATTGTTGGTCCTTTGCTTAAATAGAATTTTCTTTGAAACAAAAGTCGATGTGACGTACCTGAAAGAGATGGAAATTTTCTGTGCTATCGACGTAGGTTACGAGCGTAAGGAGCGGCCTTCTATTCTATTGACTTGCTCTATTTTCCAAGTCAAGCAACGTGATGAGATCATTCAAAGACGGATGTAGACCATGGAATCATGGATTAATATAGCGACACTAGAGCAGGATTTATACATTGCACCATTCTTGGATTTCGTTTTCAAAACAGTGCCTAGCTCAACCGACTTCTTCTCCTTGCTCTTTACTGTTCTTAGTCCAACAGGTTGGTTTCTGCCTAAGCCAAGCGTACATGCACTTAGATATTTAGATTTAATAAGCAATTGGTTCCATTTTAGTGGAGGATAAAGAACTCAGGCCAACAAAATTTCAAAGGCCGAACTATGTTGAACTATATAGTTTGGACTTCTTAATAAACTGTCTATGCGGAACTAGCAAAACGACAATAGAAAAAAATAACTATTATATTTAACAAGAACAATATAATTTAGTAAAGTTAAATATGTAGAATTAATCTTACAACAAATTTCTCAATATAATTTCAAAAATATTCTTTTCGAGCAATTGGAACGAGGACCAATTGAAGGGAAAGTCTCATGTTCTGTTAAATATGATATAGGAGGGCAGTATGTCTTTCAGCATAGACAAACAATGGATAAATGAATCAGATCTAAGATCTACATACTATATAGACAGGGTGCAGAAGTTCATTAGTTTTGTTGAGGAAAACGGTAGTAAGAAAGGATTGTATTTATGCCCTTGCACCCGGTGCAAAAATATGAAGACAATCAAATTAGATGACATTCATTTTCATTTGCTTAGATGGGGTATTATCCAATCCTATACAGCGTGGTATATTCATGGGGAAAAAAAGGCGGAGATGGAAAACAGCAACCAGTTAGTCATGGAAGAACTACTGCTGAGTCTGAACATATTAGGATGGAAGATCTGGTCAATGATGCAGATAGATTTCATCATTTTCAACCTACAAATTCGTTGCCTGATCATGCTAATGTTGGAGAGCAGTCTATTGATTATCCAGATTGGCAGGCCAATGAAAGTAAGAAGCATAAATCGCTTTTTGGTAGCGTAAAAGAGCCACTGTATCCTTCATGTTCAAAAGGGATTACGAAGCTGTATGCCATTGTGAAACTGAATAGCTTGAAGACCCAATACAGCTTTTCAGATAATGGTATGACTGCACTTCTCGAACTAATAAAGGAGTCACTCCCCAAAGGTAACACGCTGCCGACAAAGTACTCCGACGTGAAGAAGATCATTAAGCAAGTTGGGATGAATTACAAAACTTATGATGCATGCATCAATGATTGCATATTGTACTGGAAAGATGATGTGGACAAAGTTTCTTGTACAAATTGCAATGAACCAAGATATATGACATCATTAAACGAAGAGAGAAAATGCACCAAAGAACCTCGAAAGACATTAAGACATTTTCCTTTAATTTCTAGATTGAAGAGACTGTATACTGTACCATGGATGACAGATGCGATGACCTGGCTGGTCGTGCCAAGTCTGATCCAACCGTAATGCTTCATCCATGTGACACTTCTCAATGGAAAGTCGCAGATTCATTTGATCAAACTTTTGCTGCCGAGCCACGAAATGTCACACTTGGAATAGCAACAGATGGTTTCTGCCCACATGCTTCTCTCTCTAACCCTTACAGTTGTTGGCCAGTAATTGTAGTACCATATAATCTTCCTTCATCTATGTGCATGAAAAGGGAGTTCTCAATGTTAACATTGTTGATTTCTGGGCCAAAACAACCAGGAAAGGATATTGATGTTTATTTACAGCCGTTGATAGACGAGTTAAAGCAGTTATGGGAAGGAGTAGTTACATTTGACGTGTTAAATAAATCTGAGTTCACAATGAGAGCTAGGGCGCTGTGGGCAATCCATGATCACCTTACTTTTGGGACTTTATCGGGATGTACAACTCACGGTTACTTTGCATGTCCTGTTTGTGGGGAAAACACTTGTTCTTATTATCTTCCTGAAAGTAAGAAGATGTGTTACATGGGACATCGAATGTTTCTTCCTAACGAACACAAGTTTCGATACGATAAGACAAATTTCAACAACGAACAAGAACTTCGTCGTCCTAAATGGCCATTGACTGGTTTTCAAGTTGAAAAGAAAGTAGCGAATATCAAAATGAAAGTTGGTAAACAAAAAGAAGAAATTGGTCGAAAACGGAAAAACTCAACCAATGAAGATGTTGACAATATTTCTGGATGGTATATGAGGTCTATCTTTTTTGATTTACCATATTGGAAAGCAAATTTGATCCGACATAATATTGATGTTATGCATACGGAGAAGAATGTCACGGAGCATCTCATCAGCACCATTATGGACCATAAAGATAAGTCAAAAGATGGCATCAATGCACGCAAGGATTTTAAAATCATGGGTATAAAACAAAAGTTGTAGGTGATGGAAGATCCTGAAACAAATAAAACAATCATACCAAAGACAACTTTCGCTTTGAGCAAAGAAGAAAAGATACGGTTTTGCACTGTTTTGAAAATCTGAAAGTGCCTAACAAATTTTCTTCTAACTTTCACAACAATGTGAGCATCAATCCTCCTGAACTAAGAAATATGAAGTCACATGATTACCATGTCATAATGCAGCATTTGCTTCCGGTATTGCTTCAACATTCTTATCCACAACATAAGGATCTATGAAATGTTGTTCATCGTATTAGTTTATTCTTTAACATTTTGTGTTCAAAGGTGATCAATAGGGAACATCTTTCAAAAGCAAAGGCTAGCTTAGTAGAAGCAATGTGTGTTTTTGAAAAACATTTTTCACCTGCATTTTTTGATATCAGTGTCCACCTTATGGTTCATTTAGCCGATGAAGCGTTGATTTTTGGCCCTGTCAGATATAGATGGATGTATCCATTTGAACGGTAAATTTTTGATTTCAGTTATGCACATCATTATTTCATATAAATAGCTACTGTCTACAGTATATGATTGATCACATTTATAGGTTGATGAAAACATATAAAGGATATGTGCGCAACAGAAGATACATTGAAGGGTGTATTGCAGAAGGATATATCGTACAGGAAGCTAGTCTTTACTGCATGGAATATATGCCAAACGGAGGTGATGGAAATCATAAACATACCCACGAAGCGTTTTTAGATGAGGACGATGAGTTTGCTGGTGAGATACCTCTGGATAATGATAAAGACATAACGTTAACCCAAGTGCAGTTTGAACAGGTGCGTAGATGGGTCCTTAATAAGTACGATGGATTGGATGAATGGAAGAAGTAAGTTAACGAACTTGTTTGGAATTTTTAATTTTTTTCAATATATATATACACATTTTGATATGTGTTTTTCGTAGGAGGTATAACTCCTATGTGAAAAGTACTAGATTTCAACCTAGAGGCAGGGCTACCACCGTGGAAGTAGTTCAAAGTTTTAATCTATGGTTACGTAATGAGGTTTAACTTCGTCTTAATTATTTCATGTGTTTATAAGTGTGCAATACACCTTTGTGACCATGCTTTTTTACTTATTAAAATTTATATAGCTGTTAAAGACCATCGATGTTGATCCAACTCTGTGGCGGTTAGTGCACGGGCCGAAGTTCATAATGCGTAGTTATATGAAGAACCAAGTGAATGGATTTTCATTTCCACGAAAAAGTACGAAGATCGTATGGTAACACAAAATAGCGGTGTATGCATGAGAGCAATTACAAAATTTAGAGCGAGTGGCAAGGATAAAAATCATAAGGAAGCAGAAACAATGTATTACAGAGTCATTCAACAGATACTTGAGTTGGATTACACTGACTTCAAACAAACAGTTTTTTATTGTGATTGGGTAAAAGTCAAGGATAAGGTCAATGGTTGCAAAATAGATCCCATTTCAAACCTCATCATGGTAAATTTAGGGAAATTGAAGAACAAAAATAACGTGAATGATGAGAATGACAAGCCATTTATTCTTGCATCAGAAGCGATTCAAGTTTTCTACTCAAAAGATTTAAAAAATAACGGATGGCATGTGGTCTTGCATACACCAAAAAGGTTGACTACAAATGTGGATGACATTGATTCCCTACCGTCTATCAATCAGCTTTTGAAGACAATGAAAAATTAGAAGACCTTACCAGATCCATATGTTAACTTATTAGTATTCGTACATCACATGATTGTGTGTCTGTATATTTTTAATTGCACGATTGTGTGTATGTATGGTTTTGAATATTTTATACATTCCAATGCAATTCCAGGTATGTCAGAAAATCCACCATCTTCACATTCGTCATGTTCAGAGGCGAAGAAAGTTGATCAAAACTTACTTGGTATTCCGGTCTCAGATAACGCTAGAAAAATCGCTACTATGCTCGGTAAACTAGTAAGAGCTCATGTGCCGATATCACATATAAGTTGGAATAAAGTACCTAGAATATACAAGGACAACGTTTGGAACGAATTGGTGGTAAGTATCCTTATCTGTTTGACATCAACTATTTCATTCAATAGCCTTATGGTTTCAACTCTTTGCACAACACATAATTTAATATATTTTTTGCAGAAAATTTGTGAGCTCGATCCGCTTTCAAAGGAAATGTTTTTAAAGAGAATGGCCGAGGCTTTTAAAAGATACAAGAAAAACTTGAGAGTAGTTTATTATGACCCTTTCAACAATGATGAAGAACGGTTGAAAAATTGCCCACCTACAGTTGCTCAAGAAGATTGGGCAGAGTTCGTAAAAAATGAAGCAACGCCTGAAGCGAGCGGAAGACGGGAGCTAGGCAAAAAGAACAAACATTGCTTAGTTATGCTCATCATGCAGGACGTAAAAGTCACGCTAAAATAGAAGAAGAAATGGTAATTTATATTCATTTTCATTCAAATGATTTACACATTGTGATTGGATATTCATGTCGTTGCATCAACTTGTATTGCAGATCGTTGCTAGTCCATCAACAAATATCAGTCGTCGTCAAGTATGGGAGAAGACACACAGGAAAAAAGATGGTAGCATATCAGATGCCACTTCTTCATACTTTATAAGTTGAACAAATATTAACTTGCATATTCTTTAAAATTCCTTATTCATGTAAGTATTATCATATTACAGGATCAAATTGCGAAAGCGAAGGAAAAGAACACTGATAGTGATGAAGAAAAATTGACAGTGGATGAAGACATCTTATCACAAGTGCTTGGTAAGGATGCAAGGGGTAGGAGTCGCGGTGCTGGGACCGTTATACCAAAGACTAAAGTTAAGGCTTGTGTCATTGCACAGAAACGACTCCGACATGTTCATGGCGAGCAGGATGAGTTGAAAATGAGGGTGGGAAGTTTGGGGGGTATAGTGGGAAATTTGTCTGGGCAAATGGAGGTTTTGATCAACATGGTGGGAAATATTGAACAGGGAATTCGTGCACCAGTTAATTCTTCTGATGGAGGACGCGCCACACAATTCAATGCTCCTGAATTCATTGCTTCGCAGTTTCAGGATTCGACCAATGTTACGGACAATAAAAAATGTGAAATCCTCAACTCTGATTTAGAAGTAATAGGAACATGTATTTTTAACATATAAACATTTATGACATAATAAGTAGAAAACTTAAATAATAATAAATATTCCCTTTTATTGCAACAGGTATTATATGCTGAGATTCTACATTGTCCAACAACCATGGGAAATCTATACCATCCACACATGAAAAAGTGGTGTTGGACAGTATACTGCTACCAGATGAGAGAACCAGCAAAATGAATCATCAATTTGCAGAGACCTTTGCTGATGTTGGAGTGGGTGGATATGTGTGTCATCCGAAGTGTCTTATTCGATATCTCTAGATGATGGAGCAGGTATATTTTCTATTTATGTGGTCGATATTTCAAGTCCCATTAAATTGAGTTGAATTTGATTCCAATTCAGATTAATATATTTTAAGTTGTTAATATACCATAAAACATCTTTTTAGATAAATGAATTATAAAATTAAAAATATCTAGCGAGTTGAATAACGTTAGTTCATAGGAAATTACCATATTGTTTAAATCGTTGTATGCGTAATCGCATCAAAACAAGTAAAGTTTACAAAACATCTAGCTTGGTGCTTGATAAGTGATTCATCATAAAATGGTTGTCCATTTTGGTTGCATAGAGTTGATATATTATGTCTGCATTTTCTTTTTGACATTATGGCATAAGAAAACCTAGGATTGCTATCCCCCTCTGTTAGCCATTGGACTTTTGATTGCTAGAGATTGAAAATGTATTTCTCAAGCATTCTTTTTTTAGTAAATTGCCAGTATGCAGAAGTACATCATAATCATATGCATCTTCAGAGTGACTATCAACAACTAATAGTTTGTTATTGAATTGTTGCTCTAAAGTAGTCAAATCTGCATCGTCTTTTGGTCTGGTTCTGTTCCATTCTTTTGAATTTTGCTTTATCCTTCTGAATTGTTGTTCTAAAGTTGTTGATGTTTTCTCTACAAAACACTTCCTTGACTACTTCATCTAATACCACATTTCAGTTTTAGTTTTGTGTGCATTCTTGTTTGCATTTAGTGCACCTCTGTTCTGTGTGCAACTTCTGTTCTTTCCTTTTAGTTTTTCTTTTTGTGTTCATCTGTGTTGTTTTCATGTGTGCATCTGTTCTTCTTTTAGTCTCTTAAACCAAAAACAATCACCTGGTTTTGGGATTTTCATTTTGTATTTTGTTTTGCAGTTTCCTGCATAATTCGTTACCCCATTTGTTCACTCTTTTGTTCCTGCATTCTTGGTTAAAAAAATTGCATTGAATCATTACATTTTGCTTTTCTGTTAACGATTCTATTTTTCAGTTTGAGTTTGCATTTCCAATTCTCAGTTGCTCGTATTGATTGTTTCATTTTTACATTATATTTTGATATTTTTTGTTGCACATTTTTGTTGCTCATACCAAAAATGTTGCAACTTTTATTCTTCTCTGATCTTGCTACTTTCATTTCATTAAAAAAATGGGAGATTTACACTGCATTCAAACAGGTTGCATTCATTCACATTCTCTTTTTTCATAAACTGTCATTTTATTCATATTCTCTATTTCATTTCACTCTTTTTACATTCAATTGTTGTTTGCGTCACCACAACAATACATTCAATTGTGGTTTATGCATAGGTTGTAGGAGATATGGCTGGAAAAGTATTGTATGTATTGGTGATGTGGGTAGATGCTGTAGGTTGTATGCAAGGCAGAAGTTTTGACAGAGGATGTTAACTGATGTATGGTTGTTGGAAGAGATGGATGCCGTAATGGGATGATGAAGTAGCAGTGCAGTAGTAATAGAGGAAATTTTATGTAAAGTCAAAGGTTTGTAGCAAGGCTGAAGTATGTAGTAGATGGATAGAAGTTGATGTTAGAGTTGCAGTAAATTATATAGTTGATGGAAGGAGGATCAAGTGGGTATGTTGAAATGTTGGAAGAGCAGGGATGTTGTCAGAGGTTAGTGGAAATTGTTGTGTGATTTCAATGCACTATTAGTTTGTGTACAAGTAAGGATGAAGTTGATATGCACACAGTATTTTCTATATTTTCAGCAACAGTTGATGAGGCAGAAGGTTTTGGGGTGGTTTAAGGTAGGGTGATGCAGCAGTAAGGAGGTGATTAGATTTGTGATGAAGCAGTATTGATGAGATGGTGAAGTTGGTGGTTTGATGTGATCGTGAAGTCGTTGTATTGGATTGAAATGTGCATTGTTTTTTATTGCTGAAAGTTTTGATGTTTTGCAGTGTTTTGAAATGTTTAAAGCGGTAAGGTGGCTACAATGGTGATGAACTATATGTACTGTTATGGCACAGTTTTGTAGAGGGGATATAGTTATGGTTATATGTATCAGTGATATGCAGTAAGGCATGTAGTTGTGGCAGTGATGATCAAGTATGGGTGGTGTTGTATAGTGGATGGGTGAAAACGAAGTGTATAGTGAGTGTTGCAGTAGTTTGAAGGAGAATAGAAATGGTGTTTTCAGGCTAGGCAGTAAGGAGGTGACGTGAGAAGATGTTGAGTTGAAGAAAATGTGCAAAGCATGTATTCAGTTAGGGGATTGATGACAACAGTTGTATGACCGGTTGGTGTGTTTGGGTGAAGGAAATGTATCCAGCAATCTTTATGGCAGAAGTGAGTTTGATGTGGTTGGTGATTATGTAATGGAATAGTTGCTTGAAAGTGTTGTTTTGAGTTGAGTGTGGGTAGTGTTTGCTTGCTGCTATGAAGTGTAGCAGTGGTGAGGAGGATGTGAAGTGTAGTAGATGTAAGTAGAGATGTATGGAAATGGTGGAGATGGCAACAAGTTGGCACTGCGGTTGATGAGTAGCAGTGGATGGTGGAACTAATGGATGTGTGGGCTCTGTTCGTAGGTGGTTTGATAATGTGGGAAAATTTGTGGTTGCGGGGAAGTTGACAAAGGAAGAGGCAGTGATGGTAGATGAGTGGTTTTGAAGTCTGGGTGGTCAGGGGTTATGTATAGAAAAGCGGGCAATGGAAAGTATGGCAGAAGGATGTTTGTGAAGTAAGGTTGATAATGTATGGATTGGTGGAAACAGTGGAATGGTGTGGGGATGTATGTATGTATGGCAAATGCACACGACCGTGTGTAATGGAGTTCTCCAATCACCTGCATACTCCCACTGGCAGCATCCCACTGACAAAAGTTTTTTAGTCTTTAATTCTTTATGGTGTATTGAGTCTGTGTTTGGGTATTTTCTAGTTGCATCCAGATGTATTTTCTAAATCTGAGTTTTCACATAACCAAATGGAAAAAAATGTAGTTGCAATGAACCGTAATATAGAGTTAACTCCTAAAACTAAAGATATACTAATATTTTGTAACGCTTGTGTAGATGTTTTGGGCTGGAGGAGTTAGCTCTTTGGCTTTGCATTGTGCAGTGGCTGCCGTAACAACACAGTATAACAGAGGCTTGTTGTGTATTTGTATTATGTAGTAATGTGATACATTTGTATTATTGTTGTGTATTTGGATCTTGGTACTGGAGCGATAGTGTTTTCTAGTATCCGTTACTGCGATATATTAATGTGCTAAATGCTAGTATGTCGTATTATGTAATGATATTGTTAAGTTATTACGCACTGCAATGCAGATTATTGAATCATTTGAATGTGCACTGTCTATAATATTATTTGTTTTAATGTCACGGAATGATTATTGATTATATATTGGATATGAATAGGTCTATAATATTATATATTGGATATGAATAGGTCTATAATATTATATATTGGATATTGATTATATATCTATATCTAATCGACTAATTAGATACGGTTTTAGCCGTATCTAATTGGGTCACTAGACGCTGCCTATTTGTCAATTAGATACGGCTTCTGGCCGTATCTAATGTGTCAATTAGATACAGCTAATGGCCGTATCTAATTGGCTCATTAGATACGACTAAAAGCCGTATCAAAATGTTAAGCTCGGCATATTTTGATACGGCTTTTAGCCATATCTAATAAGATTAGATACGACTTTTAGCCGTATCAAAATATCGTTTATGGTGTAGTGTAATTTACCGTATACATTATTGATGAATGAAAACCATATTAAATGAAGTTGTAGTCAAGTATAAAAGCCAGCTGAATATATTTATTTATAATGCGACATTACTAAATAAATATATTTTTTAATTACTCCTTTGCTATGCTTTGCTGCAAAGACATCGCGAAATTTGAGACAAAATATGGCACGGAATGATAAGATACGAATTGCTGGTTTCTCGTCATCGACCTACGTCGGTTGAACGAATATAAACATGTTTGTAGTAGTGGTATGACTCGAAATGAAGAGGTACGAATCGCTTATTGTATGTCTGAGTACATTTTGAAGACCTAAACGTGTGGTTCATACCAGCTTTTTGATTAATTTCTTTTTTATACCGAAAATCCGAACAAAATAATGCCTACATCCCGAAACACCCACCAACAAAAAACAAATTCCCCCTGAACAGGAAATTATTGTCAAGGACAAAGTTTCCCAGCATTTTATCCTCAAAGACAGACCTTCAGTATTTTAGCCCGAAGACAATTTTTTTAGGTATCAGTTTTCGATTATTGATATTAGTTTTTACGTATCAGTTTGTAGTTATCGATAGCAGTTTTTAAATATCAGTTTTAGTTCGGTAGCAGTTTTGAAAGAATTTTGTCCTTATGAATAATTTTGGAAAAATGTTTATGCTTATAATTAATTTTTAAAAGAATATTTTTCATTGTGGTTAAAATATTGAAGTCGTGTACTTGAGTTTATAAATATACAAATTTTTGTCCTTTAAAATAATTCTCTCTTTTTAAATAGATAATTATCCGTTAAAATATAAAACACATAAATTAATATGCATTAAAATGACAATCATACATACATTAAAAGGGTACAATGATTATCGTTTTGTGCATCACTTGCCATTTCTCAGCTAAGTGATTACCGTTTTTATGCATTTTGCAGTAAAATGTCAATTTCTTTGTTGTTTTAATAACCGGTACTTTGATCCAATTCAATGGTCAGGAAGACTATTGGTGACTAGTTTTTTGAAGCAAACAAATTACAATTAACTGCACCATGACTTGTTCTGTACATAGTATTTCTCAAGTGAAAGAGCTATTGGCTATACACCACTAAACAAGGGCGGAAAAAAAAAAAAAAAAAAAAAAGGCCGACCTAAACAGAGAACAGAAAATTTGGCAGTCTACGGTATTTTATATGCGCTGCATACTAATCCAGTGATAAATAAAGTAATAAAACTTGTCACCTTTGACTGCATCGAGTTTCGCCTTCGTAAGTTGACGGTTTTAAACAGCAAGGCCGTCGCCATTTCTGCATTTTTGAGTTATGTAGGTCGCGGAGGACAAATGAAGGAAGAGATAAGTGATAGCTGTATGTGAGCAACTTTAGGAGGCCGGCATTGATCATTAAAGTATTGTTACTTGTTAGTCCTTGTTTTCTCACTTGTTTGGTTTTGCAGCGACATTCTATCACGTATATAAGAAATTACCATTCTTTTTTAAAGTAATAAAACTACTGGTAAGTATGAATAGTATTATAGTGACATACTGCTCAGAGTTAATCAACGTGAACGTGAATCAGCATGTATAATGAGAAACTCAATTTTATTGCTTAATCCAAGAATACAGTTCAATATTAATAAACCTATGGATCCTTATTCAACTTCAACATATCGTAATACATCGATCACAACTAGACATAGATAGTCTTCTAGGGACAGAAGACGACATTATAATTAGTGCCAGAAGGACAAGTGAAGGTACTAGTGGCATCATCCTTAGGGTAACTATAGGCATCAGGGCACAAGCCCTTAAAATACCTGGAAAAATCAGTAGGCCCACAGCTGCCGGAATTACAGCAGTACTCATCGGTCTTAAAGACAGTACAGGGATTATTACACCCGCCGGCTGCCCTCAACTGAGCAGGGCACTGCCCGTTAACATCAGCAGTACAGCGTATATCATGACAGTTGCTAGTAGGTTGAAAATCCATAGGCACATTGAAACCATCGACCAGTGAGATATCATAGAAGTCCAAGTTCATGTACTGATTGAGAGCATACTCAGCCAAAGTGTTTGGTGGCTGGCCGTACCCCGTGCAGGCAAGGACGCCACCGCAGTCGCCGGTCTGGCATCTGCCGTGTCCGGATGAGTCGAAGGTGCAGCCTGTTCGGGCCCAGACGCGACCCCCAGTGGTGCCTGCGTTAGCTGTTACGGTCCACGAGTCTCCTGAGTTGAGTTGCTTGCCGCCTCCAGGGACGGCTGCAGCCCACACGGTGTAAGGGCACCTGTTCACGACATTGAACTGGGCTGCGTCGGATAGGCAGAGGAAGATGGGGAAGAGAAGGAGGAGAGTGAATGTTTGGGTCGACATGGTTTTGGTTTCTTTTTGAGTTGTTATGGAGGTTATGGTGCTATTTATAGGATGGGCTGTGTGTTGTGCGTGGATTAGTCTTTGTTGTTCGGCCTACGTTTGTGTGAAAATATTCTGGAAGACAAGTTTGTATGAATGTGTGGCGTGTATGGAACAGCGTTTGTACACGCCATTGTTGGTCCATTGCTTAAATAGAATTTTCTTTGAAACAAAAGTCGATGTGACGTACCTGAAAGAGATGGAAATTTTCTGTGCTATCGACGTAGGTTACGAGCGTAAGGAGCGGCCTTCTATTCTATTGACTTGCTCTATTTTCCAAGTCAAGCAAGGTGATGAGGTCATTCAAAGACGTATGTAGACCATGGATTAATACAGCGACACTAGAGCAGGATTAATACATTGCATCATTCAAACAGTGGCTAGTTCAAGATACAACCGACTTCTTCTCCTTGCTCTTTACTGTTCTTAGTCCAACAGGTTGGTTTCTGCCTAAGCCAAGCGTACATGCATTTAGATATTTTGTGTCTACTAAGAAATACATGTATTGTTGGACAAAGTCATGACTTATTTTAAATTTGATCAAGTTTGCATAATTGCTTTTCTTTTTTCAATTGTTAATTTTAGAAAAGCATTAAAAACTACATCGGTATTTATGACAGATTCTAATTTGGTTTCAAAACTAGATATAAATAACATGTTATGAAAATATCAATCGTTCATACATAAGTGAAATCATATCTACAAATAATTAAATGGCAGCCACCACTCTCTAGAATCCTAAACCTTACCCCAATCTACCTCGAATCGTAGAGTAGAGTAGGCAGGTGAAGAAGATGGTAAACCTTGGCCACCGTTGGTAGGAAGAAAAAGGAAGTGTCTACGCAGCCAAACCCTGCAACAATTTTAAGCATTGTTGAATGTATTCCACATAGATCCATGCCGTGGCAATATCAAACTCTACCTATTATTCGGAGATCTATGTCGCATCCTAGAGAAAATCCCAAATCCACGTTAGCAAGGCGATACTTTTGCACCTTGATCTACACCTAAATTCTGCAGCAGTTTATTCAGAATTAAATCTAATCTTTTTAAATAAATTTCTTTACACTAGACTGTATAACGATGACCATGGAGATTGCAACACTATAACGATCTCAGTTTCATAACATTTGAAGGTTAAAAAAAAAACCCGATATTAGAATGCATTTAGTATGTTGCTAAGGCCACCGTGAAATATGATTACGAATATAGGAAACAATAGTGAATGCAATAAAATTATGTGCTTCGTAATACGAAAGTTGTTTCATAAGCTAATCAATCGTCACATTAAGTTATTTTGCACGACGAACAACCACTGACCAACATTGTTTATACGACCATTAATGATCGAATTACTGTTGTTCGATGGTTGATCGCTACGTAAAATGGTGTTAGTCGGTGGTGGATTACGGTGTAAGAAAAGGCCAAATTAACGTCTTTGGTGGCTCTTAAAAAAATTGTTAAGGATTAATACACACGTGTTTGTTGTGAGTGCAACATTTGAATGTTATATAATGGATAAGGATGAAACAAGCTAACAAAATGTGTGGACTTTAGGTGAAGATAATAAATTTAACTTATTTACTAGTACAAGGCCACTGCTTCAGACACGGAGTGTTGGTGGTATAACATTTAGTTAGGTGTTGAATTTATAGCACCATATTTTCATGTTTAAGTTGGATGGATTTAGTTAATTGACCCAACATTTAGAAATGCACGATAATTTATATTTTTATTAAACTATAGCTGAAAACATGTTATACTTAGAGAAAATTTAGTCATTTGGAATATATTTTTTAGTTGCACTATGAATGGAAAAAGTAGAAACCAAATATCAAACTCAAATAAGGAGATAAGTGGACAATGGACAGTAAAATAATGTTACATTGCACAAAACGTAAAGTAGGTGCATGGTACAAGCTGATGTTGTAGGGACAAATTGTTCAAGTACAAAGTTAGAAACAAATATTTACACCAAGAAATTATAAGTCTCTAAGACAGTTGGTGAGATAGAAAATAAATAATTTAAACATTGGTTTTAATGAGGAATGGATGTAGTATGAATTTGCCGTGATGGCAGGATAAATTAATTAAGCCTCCTCTCTCCTCTTTATGCTAGTTTTTCCCTGGTTCTCGATGAAGTTTGTCTGAGTTTCTTGTGCCTTCCACGTTCTAAGTGCATCTAACATTCGCATAGTCAGCGGTGCAATTAAATTGTGAAGTATGAACTTAAACTGAAGTATTGTAATGTACTACTTTACTACATTTGGTAAGGAAACTAAAAATCAGTAAATGGCAACGTCATGAAATAAATATTTCCAACTAAATTTTAAAAAAACTAGGGGAAAAAATAAAATTAAGTTTACGGCAGAAATAAGTGAAACTGGACCCAAAAAAAACCATTCAGCATTAGAGGTGTCAAAATTTGATCCAACCCATTAATCCAACCCATTTACTCTACTTATAAATGGATTTGGTCAACCTATTTATAAATATTATAAAATGAATTATGAATTGGGTTGACCCATTTTTAAAAGGGTTATAAATGGGTAACTCATTTACCCATTTATTAAAAACATTAAATTTTAATATAAATTTGAAAAATAAGAATTTTGAATATACATTATACTTTTTCATGGAGACTAATAGCTGTACTTAGAAAATAACTGGCTATCGTATCCCCATATTCTAATTCGGAATTAAGAGCTGAGACTTCGACCGATTAACTTCCACCTAAATTACAGACAGTATGAAACACTCAGATACTTCATCGTGTGAACGCACACTGTAGTTCTCTAAGGAGACTGACAGTTGTACTTAGAAAATAACAGGCAAACACATCCAATATTTGAACTCCGCCTAGTGCAGAAGCCGCTATTTTTTTCTTCGGTCTGCAATAACTCTTTCGTTCTAACTCGGCATTAAGCGAGACTTCGACCGATTAACTTCCACCAAAATTACGGACAGTATGAAACACTCGGATATTTCATCGTGTGAACGCACACTGCAGTCCTCTAAGGGGACTGACAATTGTAATTAGAAAATAACAGACTACCACATCCCCATATTTGAACTCCGCCTATTGCAGAAGCCGCTATTTTTTTTCTTCGGTCTGCAATAACTCTTTCGTTCTAACTCGAAATTAAGAGAGACTTTGACCGATTAACTTCCACTTAAATTATGGACAGTATGAAACACTCGGATACTTCATCATGTGAACGCACACTGTAGTTCTCCAAGGGGACTGACATTTGTACTTAGAAAATAACAGGCTACCACATCTGCATATTGAACCCCACCTAGTGCAGAAGCCGCTATTTATTTGTTCAGACTGCAATAACTCCTTCATTCTAACTCGGAATCAGCCGAGACTTCAACCGATCAACTCCCACCTAAATTATGGACAGTATGTAACACTCGGATACTCTATCGTGTGAACGCATACTATAGTTCTCCAAGGGGACTGCCAGTTGTACTTGAAAAATAACATGCTACCACATTCATGTATATAAACTCCGCCTAGAGCAGAAGCCGTTATTTTTTTTGTTCAGACTACAATAACTCCTTCGTTCTAACTCAGAATCAGGCAGGACTTCGCATGATTAACTACCACCTAAATTACATATAGTATGGAACACTCGGATACTTTATCGTGTGAACGCATACTGTAGTTCTCCAAGGGGACTGACAGTTGTACTTATAAATAAATAAAATTTTAAATTTTTGTCGGATCTCAAAACATAAAAATTAGAATTAGAATTATTTTATATTTATTTGTTTTTAATTAGTCAAATTAAATCTTAAATTTTAAATTGGTAACCCGCTTATTGAGTGGGTGGGGTCATAAATGGGTTGGGTCATAAATGGATAAAAGAGAATGGATCATAAATGGGTTGGGTCAAACTCGACCCAATCTATTTTGACCCAACCCAAACCGTTTGACAGGCATATCCTGTATTAAAGAAAAGTGTGTACCTAATCTTTTACTTGGGCCTCAACTATGACAGTTGAAGACAACATAAGTATGCCGACATTTAGATCCAAACTCAAACTAAAAATAGATATTAACTATGTAAAGTAATTTACAAAGGCTAGAAAAAGAATATGTTTTACATGGTTGCTGTGACCACACTTCTCCCTGCAATTGATGGCCCGTGATCGACGTCACTTGTTACACAAGTGTTGATAAAAAAAACAATCATTATACAACCTGATCATGTATGTCACTTAATAAAAAACTGTTTAAAAATAGGACAATTTTTCATCAAGGCATTGAAAAAACAAAATGTAGAAGTAGGCCTCGGCAAAAACTAATTGCCAAAATAGGTCTCGTTTAGTTATAACTTGCGCATTTGTGGAATGCGCAAGTTATAACTTTTTTAGGTAGAGCTTGCACAATCCATAAGTGCGCAAGCATCAGTTTTAAGCTTGCGCAATTTTGGAACGTGCAAGTTTATTTTCGGGCATCAAAACGACAAAGAGCCGAATCTGAGATTCATTTCTCTCCCAACTCAATTTTTAATAAAAACCTCCACATTTCCGACCTCAAACTCGTTCCAAATCTAAACTTATTAACTCAAAAACATTGTTTTTGATCTATACCTTCAATCAATCACTAGATTAAGTATAAAATGAAAGCAAACTCTTCTTCTTCTTTGATTAGAGGTAATTATATTTTGAATGTAAATTGATTACTACTTTAAAAAAATGATTGTTGTTGTTAATGAAAGAGGTAGTCATGATGATTTCGATGTTAATGTGCTCTAATTGTTGGTTGCTTTGTTAAAAATGCCAAAGGATTTGAAGTATTCATATAGCCAAAATCCTAACTTTGTACAAAGTTTTTGTAGTAATGAACGGTTGTTGTTGTTTATAGAATTGTCTCTCGGACCCGAAGTTAGAAGTGTTCTCTATCTTTAAGAACACCATAGAGCCAAAACGACACATTAATGGAGGTAAATGTTCGATATTGGTAAACCAAGGGAATGAAAATATGAAGCATCAATTTTAATTTTTTTATACACTCAAGGTGTTGAAACTGTGAAGATATACGATCATTTAAGTAAGCTCAAGGAGATTGATTACAAAGACCTAAGATTGGAGTCGAATCTACGAATCTCCAGATTTTGGCAAGCTATGCAAATCGACTACATTCGTCTCGATCATCACCTTATTACCGCTTTATGCGATAGACGGAGGCCGAAAACAAATACATTTCATATGAGAGTCGGGGAGATGACAGTGACTCTAGAGGATGTGCATTTTCTTTTCGGTCTTAAAGCAGACGGTCACCCGGTATATTTGCAAAATTTCGATATCTTTTACATCGAATTGGCTCATGACTTGCTTGGTATTTTTCCATCTAGAGAGACGGTTAAGTCTAAAAGTAAATTATCAATGACTTCGTTTAAAAGTGAATTTTCCGAACCACTACCCAAAGTGGCGACCGATTTAGATATATTTCGTCGCACTCGTGCTGTGATATTACATTTTTTGAGTTGCCGATTATTTCCCGATCATTCGAAAGGGAGATTAAGTTTGAAATTTTTACCTATTTTGGATAGTTTGGCCAACAGTGGTTATCATTCTTGGGGTAGTGTTGTTCTATGATATTTGCATAGTGAGTTGTCATAGGTTGCCTTGCAACGTCGAAAAGTTTTATGGGGTTCTGCAACATTGTTGCAACTATGGTCATAGTCGCATATTGCTATTGGACGACCGTCTATTAGAATTCCTACCCACTTAGATCTGTATCTTCCATTCAGGGCTAGGTGGAATTGTGCTAGGAGTTGGCATGAGACGCCAAGAAATGTACAGTTTTACCATAATGAGTTGGATTTGTTGGCGGATGATGCGGTTACATGGGAACCATATTCATTAATGTATAAGTTTGGACATTCGGAAGTTGAGTATGCGTTCGTCGGATGGATTGCTAAGAGCCGACTGATTCTATTTTTAGACTTTGAGTTGTATGTACCTGATCGGGTTATGAGACAATTTTCCTTTGATTATCAGCACATTCCCGATCCTGTCGTCCCCTTTGACCCAGAACCCACTAGCTGGATGGCATTTTTAGAGGAAAGTATTGCAAGAATTGATCGTGCCAAACGAGCACGCGAGCCTCCGACACCTTTGAGCGAGTACGAGTATTGGTATTGGCGAATTACTCATCGTTATATTCTTAAAAAATGGCAAGGTCGTACACTCCCCGTGCTCTTCTAGAACGTGACGTGGTAAGTATTGTCATCTCAAAATTTTTATAGTTCAATTTTTATATCATATTGATGCATTATTATGACTTATGGTTTATGTAAGCGGAATATACAACACTTTGGATGTGGAGGCGAAATAAAAGAAAGTCATCTGGAGCTGGACAAGGTCAAAAGCAAGTGCATTGACCTACGATGAATACTTGACACAATTTTGGATAGAACAAGCTAAGAAGGCCGGCCAAGCCGTTGTGCATTGTAGAAGAACCTCCACGTTCTACGGAGGGGACACATACTCTAGTAGTGTGTGGACAAGCTCGATGGTAGGAGGCACATGCGGAGGGGGCGACTTTATAACATCCCGGTGGCAGAACTACAACTGGATGGCCCGCTTGGCCCGAGTTAGAACAGCAATACACCGGTGGAGAAACTCATGTTGATTGGCCTGTTTGGTATGAAGGAAAACAACAATTCAGATATGTTGGACAGCCGACATACGAGCATGCCTAAGAGCCGCCGCAATGGAAAATTCAACAAGAAGAACTCATTTTTGGGCGAAGTCAACAACAAGAAATTCCACTTTTGACACCCGCTCCCAGATTTGAAGAAGGCCAAGGATTGACTCCCATCATGTACAAATGGAAGAAGAAGAAGAGAGACACCATCACTTAAGCTTAGACGGATTCGTGGTCGGTGGTGTTGGTCTTATTGTTTTTGTTTTTTTTGGTTGGTTAAGGGGTTGTTGACTTGTATGTTTCTATGTTATTGTACGACTTGTTCAACCTTTTTAGGATGATTTTCAATTGTCAGTTGGATCATGTTATTTATTTTGTTTGGTGATGGTATTGTTAATGGAAAGGTGTATGCATGCTTTGGGAATTTGATATTTTGCAAATTTTGGTTTTTCAGTGTGGCAGAGCAGCTCATTGTTTGGAACTGATCCAAAAAACAGCTTGTGCATTTGTGGAATGCGCAAGCTTTATTTTCAATATGGCTTGCGCATTCCACATATGCACAAGCTGTTTTCGGATTATTTTAAAAACACGCTTGTGCATATATGGATTGCACAAGCTATATTGACAACATAGCTTGCGCAATCCACACATGCGCAAGTGTGTTTTTGGCCCTGTCCAAGACAGAGAACTCTTTCAACACCATAAATCACACAATTTGACACAAAAAGTCTTAACAACATTCTACATAACACACAAACACAATTCGAATGACAACATCATCACATAACAAAGTCAACAAGTCATACAGTAACATAAACGTTCTACTTCTATTACAATTCAACGTGGATAAGTTTTCTTCTTGTGGCCAATAGAACCACATTTGCTACATCTGTTATGGCCGGATGAAGATGGCAGATCCATGAAACCTTTTATTCGAGTAGACCGAGGATGACCTAAATTTCTGCGCACGGGCGGTGGTTGTATAAATGGACCATCGTAGACGTTCCAATGTCGACTATCTGGTATAGGGTGGAATAAAGGAGCATAAGCTGTAGAATACATAGCCTTCATGTACCTCATGGAGATTAAGTCAAAATACGCTCTATTAGCACCACCGAACCACGTGAACAAGCCGCCAATACATGGAAGCACTAAAAATGATCTAATGTCGGCATGTTGCACGAACATTTGGCAACATTATCTTCGATATTCACCGTATAGTCAAACATATGCACATCTTTCAGCTGCCATTCAACGAAGTTATATCTCTCTATAGACATGAGCCTCGATTCTTCCATTCTTCTCCACGCTAATGCTTCCCACCTAGGTGCGAGCTGCGACGTCCACTCTTCCCCTTGAGTTCATCGTTCGACGAAGTAATGGATTAGTCGATGAAACGTTCGTGCAACCAATGATCTAATAGCTAAATTCCTAGTTCCTTTGAGCACACCTTTAAAGATTTCAGAAACGTTGGTCGTCATCATATTGAATCTTACTCCACCGTCATGACAAAGAGCCAAACTTGATTCCTGTTCTTTCATACTTCTTTCAATCCATACATCGGCATCTCGATTTACATCCTTCAACTGTTTTCGAAGATCATTATATTTTACGACCTCCGATGCCATGGCACAAGCGTGTAATAAATTTTGTAGCTCATCCGTACCAAACCCCACTTTCTTGAAATTTTCTTTAATATGACGGATACAAAAACGATGATGATGTTCAATTGGCCACTCTAAGCGCACATGGAATTCCTTTCATACGATCCGAGATAAATGTGATACATCTAGTGCGTACGGATGGAATATAATTCCATATGCAACGAATAAACCAACTCCACATTTGCTATGAATCTGTTGAAAAATAGAAAAAGCTAAAGGAAATAGCCCTTGATTTGCATCCACCCCAGTTGCTACTAGTAATGTACCAAGATACTTTCCATATAAATGAGTGCCATCAACAGACAATATGGATCGACAGTGGTCGAAGCCTTGAATAGAAGGTCCAAAAGCCCAAAAAGCACCATCAAAAAGTACCATGACTATGAATAACATCATATACGGTTGCGGGGTTGGTATGTTGTAGGGCTCTAAGATATTTCGACAATTCTGCGTACGACGATTCTCAATCGCCATAAACCATTGCAACAGCTTTCTGCAGTCCGTGCCAGGCTCGAAAATAACTCATTTTAATATGAAATATGTTGGACATTGTCTCTTGAACAGTTCTTGCAGTCATGTTTGTTTCATTTTTAATCAAAGGAAGTATTTTGCTGCATATAAACTTAGCAGTTGCCTGTCGATGGTTTGAGTTGATGGTTGCATTTAAACAAGTGTGATCGCCGCCATGTGTAGTTATCTTCCACCAATTTGATTTTTTTACAGAAAGGCTTGCATGAACTCGCCAAGAGCATGTTTTTTCTACATTACAGCGGACAGTGTATTGATTTGCACGCGATTTCAGAACTTGAAACGAAACTGAACATTTAATCACCCATTCACATAATTGTTCAACATGCTTCTTTTTACTTTCAAAAATCAACCCAATTCGTGGACCTTTCTCCACACATTCTCTTCCAAAAACTTCCACATCTAGTTGAAAATTTTCCATTATTGATTTCACCATCATTGATGCCGTGCATAAATCATCTTCTAGAGCCTCTTCACATGTGATTTGTTCTTCTTCCGCATTTACATCATCAGCCTTCTCAATGTCTGCATATATCATTGCATCATTATTAACTTCCATTTGATGTATCCAAGTTCTATCCTCATCATACGCACAAGCAACTTCCATGCTATCCAATTGCCCACAAATCTCTTGTGGAGTATCAACATGATAATCGACACTCGTCGTCACAACCAGTAAATGCATCTTCGACACTAGTAATACTAAAAACAAAGGTCGTATATTTTGTATTAACGTAAGTCAAAATACAAGTGCCAACGTATAATAGTACTCACTTTTCAAACGCTTGCGACTGATTTGGACTTATAGCGTTCTGCATCATATTTTGTTCCTGACTAGAAGAGACTCCAGCCATTCGCTGTACCTGTAAGGTAGGTTTGTAAAATCTCCACCTTAATAGCTTGAAAGATACGACGGATACGCCAACCATTGTCTTTCTTGTAACTATGTGGTGTGCATATACTCATCCCCAAAGATTACTGACGCTTGTGTTTCAACCACATTTTCATGTTCCACTCCCACAACGTAAATTTCTATAACTCTCATCCCAACTGAAAAGGTGGAGTTCAAATCAGCATCGTCTTCCAAATCAATAGCGGATGCACCATCATTCCGAAACCATTTGACCGCTAATTTTAAATCATGTATCATATGATTTGCTTTTATCACTTCATATGCCTTTTGTTTAAGCTCTTTGATATTATAATGATTTTTTTTATTGTCGATCATTTTTGCTTTCCGCACACATATCTAGGTTTACCTTCATCATCGACCAATAATTCGCCATAAAAGTAAAATATAGTTGGAACCTTTGACATTATCTGCAAAATAAGTTCCAATACCACAATCATAGTTTTTGTTCACTGACATAACTATAAACATCAATTTGATGAATTATTACCTATTTTTCTAAGTTGATTTTGCTTCCGCATGCAATCTTCAACCAAAAGCAGTCAACTCAATCTTTAAAAAAACACAAGCGAGCAAATCAATATAATAATGTAACCAATATATTTCATCAATAAAGTCAACAATATCAAATGCATTTCAACAACATAATAAACTATCTATCTTGCACACGTTATGGGTTACAACAAATAGAAACATTTTTGCAACAACGTATTACAAATACAATGGTTCAACATAAAATCCAAATATGACAACTTAACCAAGTCCCAAACATCTACCACATTCTAGGCCTTCCACTGTTTGTCCTTAATTCTTCATTCACACTTTTCAAACAACTTATTTCGACTTGCAGTTCGTGGGCATACTCAAGTCCCTTTTCGCATAGGGGTTGATCAATTCATTTAAAATAATTGCAACAATCATTTTCACGAGGATTCGATCTATGTTCGATGTACGAACTACACCCGAAAAATCTTCGTCCAACATTCTTTTTCTTCCTGCAAACAATCACTGCACACATATCACCGCAACAATAGTTTGGACATGATCGTTGTCCTCTTGGCATGGATGGACCAACAGGATGTATAGGGGTCAGCCAATTTTCATCTGCAGTATGTTGATGACCGGACATTTCCGTAGAAACAACTTCAGTAAACGAGCATGTAAGGTCGATGGTCCTGAATGGAATTTATGCGGTACTGGTTCGAACTGTGTTTCCAAAACATGATCGACATCAAAGTCAATATGACTTGAACTTGCTGTTGAATATGCAAGTATATGATTTTTGTTTGATGATAATAAACATATATATATATATATCCATTTAAATGTATTTGTTAATGTACTTTTTTATTTTTTACATAATTAAATGAATATTTGCCGAATAAAAAAATAACAAAGAATTTAAATTCAAACGGATATTTTATTCAAACAAATATTTATTATAATTTTGAATAGTACAAATTCAAGCTCTCACTATATATACACACACACACACACAATTTCAATACAATTTCAATTACATTACAATTGTCATTTACATATGCACCTCACTACATTTCACTCATTCACTCGTGTCGATCTTCAACTCCATTCCAGATTGAATCCATCATCTGAGCAATCTGCAAAAATAAATACTGACGTAGTAAAATTGAAAAGAAATTTTTTTTGCAATGTAAAATAAAATGCATACTTTGAAAATATTATTTGCCTCAGTTATTTGGGTTGTTCGCCATCATTTAAACTTGAATTCATCAAACACGAACAACTTGTGACATGCACAGTGTATCACTGTACATGCCACAAGGCCGTGCACATCGATATACACTTGATAAAATTATAGGGACATGTGAGCACAAGCTCAAATCCAAATCAAAAGCCGGGTTCAACTCAAGTGCAATAAGAATAAAGTCATGATATCAGCATAAGGTCAATCCCAAGCTTTAAGCTGGATTCAACATAAGTGAAATTCAAAAAGCAAATAATTCTCGAGTGAAACCAAGGCCATAAATGCATCAAGAATGCAACAACCAAGAAGCCATCAAACCTCAACAGTACAGACTCGAAAACAAGGAAAAATGTAATGCATCAATGAGAAAAAAGGCTGCACCAGCAATATGAACCAGACCAGTACACAAGTGAAAGTGGTAATATGAATAAAATGAACAAAGCCTCATCATCAACATGACTCAATGCATAAGCACATGACTCAATGCATACACCATAATCAAAGACGTACAAATATGCAAAGCCGTATGAAGTAGACAGGGATATGCAGACAATACAAATTCTTTCAAACTTCAAGCAACAGACATGTACATTGGAACATGACCCAAGGAAATGTACAATGAGGTGAAGATAACCAATGCACAGTAGCCAACATATACAACATACATATATACATGTATAATCATACATGTATATACACAGTGCATATATACAACAAGCACATAACATACATATGGTTGCAGTGAAGACAGAGCTTGGGCTACAACTTAGACAAGCAAATGCAGACAACAGTGAAGTGTCATATACAAACCAGAAGACTTAGTACAACTTCAAGCTACTACATATGCAATAGTACAGACTCTAAACTGTGATATATAACATAAATATGTACATGAATATGTCCAGTGAAAACACAGCAGTATGGAATTCATGATATACAAGTGAGATCAAACCATAAACAACAAACAAGGTGATCGATCAAGAGGAATTTTCAAAAATGAGTGAAGTCAGAAATTTCAAAGAAGTGATACAAAGTGCAACAGAAAATCAAGGTAGCAGTTTTCGAACAAAGACAGTTCAAAGCCAAAGTCATGTATGCAGACGAGTTCAAAAATCATGTACAGCAGTCTCAAATGGCCGAAGTCCAAGTTCAAATCCACAAAGCTGTGGTAACCAAGATAATGAATTAATAAAGTCAAAATTTTAACAAATTCAAATCATTTGCCAAAGTCAAGATCATCGTCAAGTCAACAGGAAAGGAGTCGAATGGATTCAAAGCCGTGATTATCAAGTAAACAAGCAATAAAATGTACGAATTTGAAAAGGTCAGAAATCATCACGTTCATCTATATAAAATCAAACGGCCGAGCAAAATATTATCAGACGAACGAAATTTTAGGAGTTCGAAATCTATATAAACCCAATCATCATCGGCCATGAAAAGTAATCGAGTTCGAGCTAAACAGAGTAGAATAATCATTCAACTCGAATCATCGATTGAGTTCAAGCAACCAAAATAGTAAAGCAAAGAAACAAATCACATACCTAATTCATAGTGGAACTCAATCAAAATCGAAGGAGCTATGTTCGAATCAAGGAGACGATCGATTGCCGAAGCAAATCAGAAGAACAACAATTGTAATCGATCAATAATCAATCGGCTTTTTTGAGAAGCCCTAATTTTGGATGAAGAGGACCAAGACAGCTGTTATTACCATCTCAATGAAGGCCGAAAATCTAAACAAAGAAAAAGGGAACTATCTTTTAATATTTAATTTGGGCCGGTCTTATTCATTGGGCTGTGTTTTTAAATTAGAGTTTTGCTTTGTTTAAATTTTTTTAAATTGTATTTTTCTTTTTAAACTCTTGTGATTTCTAGTCGTGTGACTAGGGGACGTGCTACAGTGGTGTAGTTCGAGAATTCGCAACTCAGTGGCTGAGTTTTGGCAGGGTTTTGGGTGTAGAGTTAAGATTAGTCGATAGCGGATGTCGGGAGTTTACGTATATAAGCGTCTAACTGCTTAATTTCTAGTAGAAACTTTTGGGGCAGCACGTAGGCAGGGTTTTGCCAAAGCTGGGTAAATCTGTGTGTTCCATTTCTGCATTTTTTTATTCTGCTATTATCTGTGCTGCTTTTACACGACTATATCTGTGTTGCGAATATTTTATAAACTTCTTCAATAATTTTTATAATTAATAGTATCACCCTATTCACCCCTCTCCAAGATGAAATCGATCCTACACTTGCAACTTCGATTTTCCCTTCAACCTCATCAGAATGTTTCATCAATGTTTCGTCGTCTATCTCCCAATCATTAATGTCTACCATCATAATAAACAATAAACAATTAAGGTGTAATTTCTTACTACTTAAATTGGGTTTCCTAGTTCGTTAAACACTAACAACTAATTCAACAATAACACCATTTTCTAATAATTAACACTACTACCATCAATAACTCTTCATTTTCAACAACATCAACAATAGCAAATTACATCTTAATTTTCAAAAAGATTAATTATTACCTTTGCTTTGTAACAAAGAAGAAGATGATTCCATGTATAGTTTAGCAACTATTTGGTTAATAAGGTGATTATGGATGTGGATATGGAAGAAAAATGGGTTTGGATTGGGAAATGGGGAGGTTTTGGGGGAAAAGTAGAAATATTAATAAATGAACTCAGATCTATGCTCTCTGTCTTTTTGATGCTCAAAAATGAGCTTGCGCACTCCATAATTGCACAAGCATTAAAATATTACTTGTGCAATTATGGAATGCGCAACGTATAGTTAAAATAACTAACACTTGCGCACTCCATATTTGCACACGTTTAAACCAAAACGAGGCCTAGTTTGCTAATTAGTTTTTTCTAAAGCCTAAGACCATAATATGATATTTTCTGAAGCCTAATAACAAAAATTGTCCTTAAAAATATTATTGAATAAAGTCAGTTCAAAATGGAGGCCCTTAACCTAAAGGTAGAGACTAAAAACAAGGATATTTTGAGGACTATAGCAGCCAAATTAGTTGTATTAAGCCAAGGCCAGCCCTGACTATGTAGGACATATAAGATGATGAACTTCATGTTTAAAGTTATTTTTTCAGTTCAAAACAGATACATCAGACTAGTAACATGAAATAAAAATAATTAATTAAGGGTAAGTTGAATTTTGATTAATGAAAGAAAATGAATTCACCATGCCTTGTTACTTACAATGTTCCTAAGGGTTGATATGTCTACTAATAGAGTCAAACAAAGTTTATCACCATACTACACACAAGGATAAATATGCTCCAATTATGTAAGCCAACAGTCAACAGGGATACATACACATCTTAAAGATCATTATTTAGTTTACTTAATCCTGTCATAAATATTCCCTATTTCGGTTCTCCATGTATTTAAAATTCTCATTCACCCGTCTAATATATGCATTGCAATAAAAGCAACAACTGCGATCCAAATAGATGAAATTTTACAGTGGACAACCTACAATTCAACATGGTCTAAGCTTTCTACAATAACAAATAAGAAAAGATTGTCTATGCTCAAAATAGTTAGTCAACCATCAATAGTATTTGGTAAAAAGAAATAGTTATTATTTTGTGTTATAATATTTGTGCAGTAAAAACTACAAAACTTTGTAGTAGACGGAGATAAGAGCATCTCCAACAGTTCGGAGTGCGGAAATTAGATTTTCCACACTCCAAAATGTTGGAGCCTCATTTCTCCAACAGAAATGAGGCCAGGCGCCTATTGAACAGGCGCCTGATGACCAAGCGCCTGTTCAACAGGCGCCCGTTGAACAACCAATAGAAATTGGAATATGGCCCGAAATGAGGCATCTGTTAAACAGGTGCCTAGAAATAAGGCGCCTGTTCAATAAGCATCTGAATATTAGGCGCCTGTCGAACAGGCACCTGATTTCCAGGCGTCTATTTAACAGGCGCCTCGTATAATCCGGATTCCCCAGCCCCAACCCCCCGCTTTCCACACTATTCTGATTTTTACACCCTGTTGGAGAAGCTTTTGGGTGCAGATTTAAGAAAATCTTACCTGTTGGGGAAGCTCTAAGTGTTATACAAAAATTGCACCAATGCCGAAAAACAATAAACATAATCTAGATTTTTCAATTTGAACATCACTTAATCTAGCAGCAATTATTCTATTACCCCAAATAAATAGAAAATAACCGCAAAGAAAAAATAAGATGCACAGTAGTTATACTGTTTTCACTATCATCAAAATAGTATATGTCCAGTCTAAAGAAGAGAGATTTTATTATACATTAGAGGGTTAAAAGAGATTACAAGATAAGAGTTTACATACCAAAGTCCTAAATTATGATTAACAAGAAGAGACTCTATTTGAAGATCGCTCGCTGAATGCCATGATAGTTTTACAATGAAGTCTACCCTTAATATATAGCCTGAGCAAATTCTTGAGAGCCGTCGATTAAATTAACAAGATATGGTAAGCAGATAATGAAGGCAACTTACAATGGTAACAAATGATGCAAACATAGCAAGTAATTCACTCATTCCTTTGGTTATCAAAGATGGAAGAAAATAGTCTCAAAACAATGTGATTGCTGAGAAAGAAATAATATGCATATCCTTTTGGATATATTTTATTCCATAATGTGAGCATGCATTTTTTCCTTGCCATCTAATGGAAATGCAATCCAATAATTAATGCATTTCCATAATAAAAATACGTGATTACTTTCCTTTTTTTCATATCTGTTTTCTTCTATTTGTGATTTTGTATCACCAAAATTTAACAATAAGAAAATCATTATTTTACATGGTAGTAATTGCAAAGAAATATTTGTTATTTAATGCTATGACATTGGTGTTTAGGGGTAGCTTTGACGTTTGAAGATTTGTTGTTGTAAACAATGTGTTGTGAAATTATTTATATTAAAGGGAAGTATGGATCGGTAGGGCTGTCAATGGATACTCAAAAAATCCAAAATTCGTCCCCAACCATACCCCAAAAACGGGTAAATATGTGATATTCAAAAAATAGATGCAGATCCAAAGTCATATGCATCCGAAAATTATTTATCCGGTAATTTTCAGGTTTATAGTTTAAATTATGTGTATTTTAGTACAATGAAATTTATTTATTTATTTATAGTTTTAATCAATTAGAAGTTTATATTATATGCACTAAGTGCATATTAACTGCTCAAAACTATTTATCATCGTCATATTTGTTTATTTTTTGCACTATAATAATCAATGAGATTGGATAAAACTTGTGTTAAGCTAAAAATATTTATATATGTTTCTTGATTTGTTGGTCGTTAACGGATAGGATAATTATTTAATATCCGTCCATATCCATGGATATTCGATATTCGAAAATGATTTCAGATGTGGATATGGATATGACATTATCTGTATATGAAAGTATCCATTGACAAGCCTATGGATAGGCCCTAATAAAGAGTAAAAACAAGTAAACCATGTTTCTCAATAAAACCTTCAAAATTACTTTTATAAATTGGTATAAAATAAAAACGCGATACCACTATTTTCCTTAATTCAATTTTCTCTTAACATATACAACAATTGGCTTTTATAAACAAGAAAAAATTTGCACAATTTTTCAAATATTTGTAGAAAAATAGTAAATATTTGGGTTTTAAATGAAAATATTTATAGTTTTTAGTGCAACTATTTGCTGGAAAGATAATGATGAACTTTTTCAATTTTAGTTGCAAATATTTGTTATAAAATCTATAGATAATTAAAGGATTCAATTTTTTTTGTTGGAAAAATTACCATTGAAATTTAAAAACCCAAAGAAAAAAAACTAAAATGAACTCTAAGGTTAATTACAAAATTTGAGTGAGTGTGAAATTTTGTTTATCGGATCCCAATATCCACTTTATATTAGTTGGAAAAAAATTTGTTTTACCGTAACTTTACTATACATGTAACTTTTTTGTACTTGCCTTGTAATTTTAGCTAGAAAATTTGCATGAAATACGAGGCACAAAATTAAGTAAAAAATTACCATTGTCCATGGGATTAATTGCAAATATTTAACAAAATTTTGTATCTGCTATATATCTTCCTATTCCTTCTTTTTTTCCTTCCATTTCCATTATAATCATCAGTATCGAGATGTACAGATACGAAAATTCTATATGAATATATTATAACTGGTTCCTTAAGTAACAAATTGTACATTAATGAGCGATGATGATTGACTAAAGCACCGAGAAAAAGCTATTGTGAGAAAGTAAGAATGCAAGGTCTAAATCAAGAAACTATATTATTATGTTACATAACATTTGTGATACATTACCCATCAACTATAAATTAAATGCAATAATCTTTTCTGTTAAACAAAAAATTGGCTGTAAAACCATAAATAGTTGAAAACATAGCATGCTCTGTGAACAAAATTTGCAAAAATATAAATTTACTATGAACATTAAAAGTATCGTCACGAAAGCAAGTTACCTTAAACTGAGAATAAAGTCTCCACATGTTACTCTTCTGGCATTTTTCCCTCCTTGTTGAGATAGATGCCTTCGAGAAATTTTTGAATATCGTTATTTTCAAATTTCATTTCTATTATGGCAATGATTACAACACTTTCGAGAAAATAATTACGATCTGAGACAACAATAGCGAAGGTGTTAAAGCGTTGAGAAATGCAAGCAACATTCTACGTATTATTAGTAAGTATCATTTGCATTTCTTTGAAAATGTTTTTTTTTCACGATTGTCAAATGTTTTTTTGTAATTATAAGTGGAAATTTGTCTTGGAGATAAATTGAAGCTTCAAATTTTCTTCAAGTCTAAGAAGGTTTCTAAAATTCTTCATTTCAACTTTGCGGGATTTAAATTAGTGAAGTTCATTTTATTTGTTTTATTTTCATCCATCAAGTAAATCGTGTAAATAAATCTCTAAATACAGTCAAATAATTTATGGTTGCGGTTGTTTTCTTTATAGTCATGAGGAAAAGTCATACTTTAACAATTGATGTTTCTAGTTGTAAATGAAGGGGGAAAGGTACAGAGTATACCTTTATTATCATCCAAGATTATGCAAAATCATGGGACAATATCAAATTTGCTAAAAAATACAAAATCCTTGTAATCGTTGGAAAAAATAAAATATTCAGCTAATTATTTCACTTCATGAAAGAGCATTTTATGATCTGTAGCATATAAGCACAAATATGATTACTCTATATATGTTTAATAATTTAAGTTCTCTATATCCCTACTTAAAATACCATAGTTGCAACATGGATGACGACATTCATTATTACATTACCAAACATGCGATATATACCACTAATATAAAGATACTTCTGAAGAAAAAGTAAAACAAAATGCATTCAAATATATTAAACAAAACAAGACGAGGAGCTGTAAACTGTATAAAGGAGGTATTGCTTCAGTAATGATAGTTATATGTTATAAACAGTACAAATCTTAACATGCATACCCAAATCAAATATTAATAATAGGATATTTGATGTGGCTTAGAGCCGCCCTTGTTAGGTGTAGCTTGCATTGTGTATTAGAGTGGGTGCGTAGATTGAATTATGATTAGGCATATTCTAAAAGAGATTAACATACATATGAGATTGGTAGCATGTAACAACAAAGGATTTCTTTTGTTGAAATAAATGTTGCCATGAATTTTTTTTTAAGGGATGTAGAGATGTCCAATCATGACGCTGGCACCAAAAGAGCTTCATTCAATGGTCTTGCATCTTCTACAATAAATGAAGTACAAGCATAGCGGAAGATGCGAGGGGTGTCGAAAACTACAACATGGTATCAGAGCCGATGGTTCGAGAGGACCATTATGATGCAGCATTGACCTAAGTTTGGTATTGGAGCTTGTTATTCTGTTTGAAGACTATTTCAGATATGTCTAATTCTACAAATAATTGCACTGGTAGAAGCTCTACCGATTAGGGAATCTCTAGATTTGATGGAACGAGAGATTTTGGCACATGGAAGATGAAGATGGAAGCGGTGTTGAAGAAAGAGATGACTTTTAAGGTTGTCTCAGATCTAGAAAAATTAAAGAAATTAGCACCTGAATGGATTGAGGAATTGTAAGAGGATGCTCTTACTACCATCCAACATAGCTTTTCTGATGAAATACTTAGAGAGTTTTCTCATATGAAAACTGCTAAGGAATTATAAAGTGCTCTTCAAAAAAAGTTCTACGAAAAGTCTCTCACCAACCGCATCATCCTACAACAATTTACTCGTTCAAGATGAAGCCTGAAATCGATGTATTATCTCACGTGGATACCCTAACATACTTGTTATGAATCTTCGAGCAGTTGAAGTAAAATTGAGGATGAACGCAAGCTGTCATTCTTTTATGTTCTTTGCCTACAAAGTATAGCGCTTTTGTTAACTCTATGATCTATGGGCACTCTTCTATTTGCTTGGAGGATGTGAAGACAAATTTGCATAATGAGATGTTGAGGGGAAAGTTAGCAAACATGAGCATGAAGAATGATTCTGAATGCTTTATTGCGCAAAAGGGAAGAAGTAAAAGTAGACCTAAATATGGTGGATATATAGCCAAGTCATGATGTCAATCAAGTGGAGCTCCGAAGGGAGTTTGTCATTATTGAGAATACCTGGACATTATATTGCAAGTTGCCCTAAGTTTGAGAATAAAAACAAAGTTGTTACCCAAACGGTTTCAGCTACTACAGCGAAAATATCCGATTTAGAGAGTGATCTTGGCATTTTTACAGTTTCTGCCTCTTCTATGAAGAGTACTATGTGGATTATTGACTCTGGAGCATCCTATATTATGAACCCGAACGTCAATTTGATGGAGGAGATGTTCTCATAGGAAATAATGCTACTTATCGTATGATTGGTATTGGAATGGTGAAGATCAGGATGTTTGATGGCGTTGTTCGTACTTTGTGTGATGTCAGGCATGCGCCTGATTTGAGGCGTACTTTGATCTCCATTGGAGCCTTGTGCAATCTTGGCTTGAAGTGTGTAATACAAAAAGATTCATTGAAAAATTACAAATGGATCATTGATAATATTGAAAGGGGTAAAAGCTGGAAACCTATATTTGTTGAAGGGTACCACTGTTGTTGCGGAGTCTTCTTCAATTGTTCATTCTCTTGATTCCGATTCTACCAGATTGTGGCATTTTCGTATGGGACACATTGGAGAGTACAGTTTGGAAGAATTGAGAAAGCGAGGTTTGATTGACGGTATTCATCATTCAAAATTTGGCTTTTGTGAAGGATGCATACTTGGAAGCAGACGAAGGTTTCTTTTGGCACTGCAGAGCATAAGTCTAAAAATGTTTTAGAGTTTGTTCATACTAATGTTTGGGGCCCCACACCATGTCTATCTTTTGGAGGAGCCAAGTATTTTGTTTCATTTATTGATGATTTTTCTAGAAAGGTATGGGTTTACTTTATGAAGTCCAAGGATGAAATTTTTAATAGGTTTCAAAGTTGGAAATCTCTTGTTGAGAAGTAGTCTGGAAAGAAAGTAAAGATTCTTCGTTCAGATAATGATGATGAATTCGCTTTTCAACAATTCACTAAATTTTGTGAGTTAGAGAGAATTAAAAGGCACCACACCAGGGGACGTTCAGTCAAATGGAGTTGCAGAGTGGATGAATCGGACTTTGTTAGAAAGAAGTCATTGCTTACATATGACAGCTAGATTAAAAAAGAGATTATGGGCAGAAGCATTATCTATGGCAGTTTTCCTCATCAACCGTACACCTTCTACCGCCATAGATATGAAGATTCCTGAAGAAGTATGGGAGTGAGAGCATATTTCATATTCCTTTCTCAGAGTGTTTGATTGTCCAACTTATGTGCATGAGAGAAAAGGGAAGTTGGATCCAAGATCGCGCAAGTATATTTTTGTTAGCTACAGAAGAGGAATTGTGGCTTATAGGTTATCATGTCCTGCTACCAAAAAGATTATTACTAGCAGGCATGTTACATTTGATGAAACATTTATGTTGGAGGTGGAGCCTTCTTCTTCACTTAATGATGATGTTGAGAGGGAAAATTCAGAGTACCGAACACAAATTACATCATAAGACTTCTATACAAGTAAAAATGGTGTTTCCAATGACATCATGGTTGATGATGAGAGGACAGATGATCAATCTCAAGGTAGAGCTCAAATTCAAACTTGACTAATCAGAGAGAGGAAAAGATCTAGATGGCTTGATGATTTTATGGGATTAAGCATTGAAGACATTGACATTGATGACATGACAGCCTATGCATTAAGCCTATTTCATGATGAGCCCAGAGACTATAGAGTTGCCATTATTTCAGTTGATAGTTCCAGTTGGTTAGCAGCTATGGAGGAGGAACTTGGATTTTTGCACAAAAATCACACTTGGCATTTAGTGCCACTTCCTTCCGGCAAGAGAGCAGTTGGATGTAAGTGGATCTATAAGGTGAAAGACAGCGTCAATGGTGACTTGAGGTACAAGGCGAGATTAGTGGCGAAGGGTTATGTCTAGAGGAATGGTGCGGAGTTTCATGATATTTTTTCTTCATTTTTCAAACACACTTCCATTCGCATTCTTTTGGCATTGGTTGCCCACTTTGACATGGAGTTGAAACAATTAGATGTCAAGACAACATTCTTGCATGGTGACCTCGAGCAGGACATTTACCTAAAACAGCCAGAGAGGTTCATCGATAGCAACAGGCCCAGTCATGTTTGTAAGCTTAATGAATCTCTTTATGGTTTAAAACAGTCTCCTAGAAAGTGTTATAATTTTTTTTATAAGTTTATGATCTCACATGGTTGCTCTATAAGCTTTAAGGACTAATGTGTTTATTATAATAAGTGTAATGAAGGCATCATATATTTGTTGCTTTATGTTGATGATATGTTGATAGCTTCTAAGGCATGACTTGGATTTCAGAGTTGAAGATGGAGCTCAGCAAGGAGTTTGATATGAAAGATTTGGAAAATGCATAGAGAATTTTAAGGATGGAGATTTAGAGGGATAGAAGCAAAGAGTTTTGAGGCTAGTATATCGAGAAAGTCCTATCACGATTACGTATGGAGAAAGCTAAACTGGTGGCTACTCTATTAGGCTCTCAATTTCAACTATCCAGAGATTTATGTCCTACATCAGATGAAAACAAAAGGGATATGACTAATATTCCTTACTCTGGTGCAGTTAGAAGCCTTATGTATGCTATGGTATGCACAAGGCCTAATTTAGCTCATGCGGTTGGTGTTGTTAGCAGATACATGTCAAACTTAGGCAAGACTCATTGGTAAGCAGTAAAGTGGATTCTACGATATTTTAGAGGCACTTTTGATATTGGCTTGTTTTTTGGAGGTAGCGACATAACTCTAAGGGGTTATTGTGATTCAGATTATGCTGGGGATAAAGATGGTAGGAAATCAATTTCGGGCTATGTTTATACGCTTGGCATAGGTCCGATTTCTTGGAGATCCAAACGAAAGTCTGTTGTAACTTTATCAACCACTGAGGCAGAGCTTATTTCTATTGTGGAAGCGACCAAGAAAGGATTGTATTTTTTGCAGCTTTTGGAGGATTTATCAATGATGTAGATGATGGTGGAGTTATTTTCAAATAGTCTGAGCATCATTCATCTTGTTGAGAATCAAGCCTACAGCTCAAGGACAAAGCACATTGATATTAGATGTTTCTTTCTCATGCTTGAAGAAGAGAGAAATAAGATAAAGCTATCAAAGATACACACAAAAGACAATCCAGCTGATATGTTGACAAAGTCGGTTCTAAAGGACAAGTTCGAGCAATGCTCAAGCTTGATTAGTGTGATATGAGATACTTAGCGTCATGGAGCACTGACCCAACAAACAATTTTGTTTATTGATGAATATATTTAAATCGAAGTGGAGTGTTAAATTTGGACGATCTATGTCTATTCCAAATCTATTAGAGAGAAGATATTGATTGATTCCCGTAGTCAATCAAATATGGGAAACAAATTAGAAAAAAAATCATATAATATCATAATAGATATTAATTGATTTGAGAAATCAATCAAATAAAGATATATGTGGAGACAAACACAAATATGCTCGATTTGTGTTGAAATCAAATCAAGCATATCCGAATACATTTCAGTCTTATCTTTAAGGAAATCTTCATTCTTACTCCTATAATATGAAGAATTTTGCTCATCTTTTATCATCACAAGACAACAAGAGAGTTCTCCACAAAATATCTTCAATAAGAACCCTATTTCTGTATCTATTGTAGAGTGAGATATTTATATTGAGTAATTTGTTTTCTTCTCATATTGTACTCCCTCTTGAAGTGAAGAAGTAACAAAATTTATTGGGTCCGAGGACGTAGGCATAGTCGAATCTCGTTATATCGGCGTGTTCTTTCCTTTTCTATCTTCTATCTATAATTTGTGCTCGTAAACAAACAAAAGAGAAGTCATTGTTATGAATAAACATATTCTTCCAAAAGAACAATTTGTTGTCCAGAGGAAAGAAAGAATAAATTATTATCTTCCCACACGAAAATTTACTTTAACGCTCAAAAAGTGAGAATAAGGGAAGCTTTAATCATGAATATTAGCATTGAAAGTGGATAATATAGTATTAGTACTAATTTGAAAGACTGAAATAAAGTATTTGGCCAATATATGGTATATTCGACAACCTCTTTAATATTAAGGAAATAATGGGAAGGTAAACCAAAGGTCTGAAGAAAAAATATTTAGTTGTCCAAAAGAAAGTTAGAATGCATTTTTTCCACCTGTGATCTTGTAGACCACTTTAAAGAGAAAGAAAAAAATGCTACTCATTAGTTTTAATACTACAATAGTAATAGAACTAATCTCAATGAATGAAATTATGTACTTGGCCAACATTTGGTATATTAGAGATTGCGAAATTAACTAGCAGTTAGATGACTGATCTCATTCAAGTTAATTTATATTTACTCATGAAATTACCTCCTAGTATGACTTTATATTTTGGTACATATGTGTTGAAATTGAAAAACTCTAAATAATGGTTTAGAGTGGACTGTGTACACATAACAACTAAAGTGACTCAAAGTTAGTGGAAGCGGTATTGAGTTTGTGGGTTTTCGGATATGATTCAAAATGAGTACAAAAGTATCATTCGACAAATTTTCAATAAAAATGCAAAGGAAGCATATGTCTATAAGAAAGAACATTAAAATGTACATAGATATTTCTAAACTATGAGTAAACAACATACCGTCGATTGTTAACTATGTGCCTATATTATAATCAATTCTAGTTTAGTTGTTTAAACTCTTGATATCGGATTTGAAAAAATCTTTTATAATCGGTATGAAAGGATGTTGGGAATTCTCAGATGATATGCACAAACACCATATTAAAATGTTTAATATGGAGCATGTAAAATGCATTCCTTATGCATTGACGATAGAAATTATCATACCTATTGTATTGTTTACAATATCATGTTTTGCTTATATGTACATAAAGCAAATGACAAACCCAAATTAAGATAGCTAAATGATAGTTTAGAGTATTCTTAAGTATTTGTGAAATACTATAGCACAGTTTATAGAAAATAACGAGCTTCTTATGAAGAAGTATTCAGACTCGAACTTTATAAGTGATATTAACTATAGTATGTTAATATTAAATTAATGATAAAACCTTAATTAAGGAGCTTTAAGTTGGAAATGTTCCAAACAAAAGTTATGGATTATTCAAAAAAATGCTAAGTACATCGTCTTGCATAGTGCCACAATGAAAGCAATGTATAAATTAAAATGCAAAAATTTATAACCGGGTTATGGGTGATTTCAAGTATTGAGAATACTACATCATTGTTATATGATAACATTATAATGGTAAGAGCTCAGTAGATGTAGAGAAACTGAATATTTCCACACAATAAAAGTAGTTTGTCAACATCGGAAAGAGTTGATTGATAGAGCTGATAATTAAAACAATATAGAAGATCCATTCTCGAAGGGACTGGCTCCATTAGGATGAGATAGAGATTCCATAATTGGCACCAAGTGCAAGTGGGAGACTAATAGAGTTAAGGGTATGCTTTATGGAAATTTGTAATTTACTATAGTTATTAACTCTGTAAATAATCTCGTTTGAACTAAAAGGTGTTTTTCTTTCTATTTTATACTTGATATAACGTGTTGTATTAATTATCTATTTAATTGAGTATATTTAATATAAAATCCATAAATGATATATTTTATGATAATAATTACAATGTGTTGTAATCATTAGAAATTTACCATAATGAAAATAAACATATTGTTCTAGATATTCCTAATCAAGATGTAACGAGGCTGGATATAAAAACTTCCTTTGAGACCAAAATACGTAATGCTCTCGCAATATTGGACTGTGTGTTACTCATAGCTGCTGGGGCACCAAGGGGTTATGTGCTGATAGGTTTTGGATAACTATGTAACGACCACTTGATAGTTTTCGTCGGTTAATATAACTACGAAAAAATAGAGAATATCGATGCGACAATATTACATAGTTCTCTCAACTTGAGAATACCTTTGAATTTTAATGTGAACTCTCCACTTTGATTAAAGTTAAATCATGGCGTGACATCCATTGAATGACCTTAGTTGGGTTTGAGTTAAAGCATTGGAAGTGAAACACTATGCAATAGAGAATTTATCTTCTTGGCTATATATGTTAAATATCATTGTTAACTGTATTCAACTCAAAGTCAAAGTTTCTTGATCGAGTAGTTTAGTTAATTATAATTGTTATTATAGAACCAAGAACTTTGTGTTTGGACCATACAAGTTAAATGTGGATGATATTGAAATTTTGACCAGTACCAAATTCCTAAGTCCCAATGTGATATATTTTGACATAGAGTTGGTGTAAATAATTATCACTACCAGAGACCTCTTAAAATAGTAAAATTAGATTTTATTAAAACTGTTTGGGTGATAAATTCAACCAAAATATCATACCTCTTGCTAAAATGATGTGTGAACATTAATATTTGAATTGTTCGATATTAACCGTTGACTGAATTTGCACCTAAGAGTCACACAACCGCAATGTTGAATACTTCGAATACACTTGATTTAATTATAGTTTATAATTATTTAAATTCATTAATATTTGAGAAATATTAGTTAAAAAAATTTATTTGATTTATTTGAATCAGTATTGAAAATAGTACATATATAAAAGTTATATATGCACTTACCGATACACAATATCGATATGCATTTGGATTTGATTTGAAATGCCAATTTACTAATGTGGTTTGAAAGTTCAACTATGCCCATTTGCCTTATGTAGTAGCCAACCATATATAAGGGAATTAAGAGGGTGCTATTTTTGATATTTTTGGGTTTGCTTTGTTGGAGGAAAGAAAGGATTAACATCACCTTTTCCTCTCTCTTTCTCTCCTTATTTAAGCCTACTACCCCCTTCTATTTTGAGGTTACTCTCTCTAACATCTCCTCACCCCTGTAGACCTCAAGCTACTATATCATTCCACTTCTCTTTGCAGAACAAATAAAATTTAAATCAAATTAGTTGATGAGGTGTATAGTTCTCCTTGATTGGCAGCACTTTCTAAAAGAGACCGAATAAGATTCAAGAGTGGTTTTGATTCACCTTTCAAGATGTAACAAATTGGCCACAATTGGTAATATTTATTTCATTTGAATTTATATATAAAAACCATCATACCATTGTACTATATAGTTTTGATTATATCATGAATCGATATATGTATTTGTTGTCGATCTACGCAAGAATTTATTGTGTAATATAATACAAAAATTTTATGTATACATATCCATATTGCTTTCAGTCAAGTGAATAAAAAAATTATTAGGTTTAAAAATGATGTTAAAAAGCTTTCAAATAAAAAAAATTGATTTTCTAAAACTATTATATACATATAAATACATTTGCAAATTATTTAATAAATTCAAAGCAAGTTGTTTTGGATGCATATGATTAAAAAAATTTGCTTTCATATTTTTAACTTAAAAAAGTAAATATTTTAATAATATTAGTTATCAAATTAAAACTTGTTGTTACATACATACATATAAATACAAATAAATAAATAAATATACAAATATATATTTACATAATTATGCATGTAATTAAAAAACATAATTTCTTTTCTATTTCCATAATGAAATTTAATAAAATATCAAAGTATCTAATATGTACAGATTAAAATTTAAATTTTTGATTTTTTTCAAAAAGCAATTTGTGGACAAAATAGAGAAGGACATTTGGATGCATATTAGGGTGAATAAAGGTAAATTCAGAATAAAAGATGTAATAGAAGCAATAAGGCAAAACTATAATAGTGTTACTTGGTGGAAATAGGTTTGGGGTAGCATTAACTACCCTAAATCGACATTTTGAACTTTCAAAGCAGTACAAACTATTACCCACAAAGGATCAATTGATACAAAAACATATTTGAGTAGACCCGATGTGAATTCTTTGCAAATCACCATAGGACTCGATGTATCATCTTGTAACGACCTGTATTTTATGTATTAAAGAATCGTAAAATATTATTTTAAATTCGTACAAAGTCATATGACTCTATAACATAGTGAAATGCCAACTGGTGACATTTTCTATCTTTAGAATTATATCGGATGATTTTACCCTTGAAAAATTAAAACGGATATAACTTTTGATAAAAGCCAAATCAGCATCGGAGACTACTTTCATTAGAAAGATACCACGGTTTTGGTTTCCTCATAATATCAATATGGACATTCTGGCTAGAAGGGATGAATCTTTGACATTTGGCAGTTTTTAGAGCAGCTTAGTGGGTAATTAGTGAATTAAGAGAAAGGCCCAATAACCCGTTTCTTGCTTGGAGGTTATATTGGCTGAAATAAACATCCCCAAATTATTTCTGCCATCTTCCAAATAGATCCAAGCCTTCACTAACCCATTCTTCACCCAAAACCTTATACTTTCTCCTCCAAATAGGGTCTAAATCATCGATTAAGGTTAGAATAACAAATGGATTTGTTAGAGATCTTCATACCTACACTTTTGGGGAAGCAAATCATCTTTGCTATTTATTTTTAGATTTGCCTCAGTTTGCATGCAAATTACCAGTCTACCTCTGGTCTCTAACCAACGTACGGGAGATTTTCATCATTTTCCATACAAAGCTTCAAACGGTATCATCCCAATACTAGTCTGATAACTATTGTTATACGAGAACCTGACTAAATGGAGATGGTCTTCCCATGATCCTCCAAAATCCAACACACAAGCTCTTAACAAATCCTCCAAGACTTCTTAACTCTTTCTGTTTTCCCATCAGTCTATGGATGGTAAACGCTACTCATGTTGAGATTGGTTCCTAAAGTTTCTTGCAGACTCTTCCAGAACTCACTAGTAAACAAAGAATCTTTATCACTGACAATACTACTAGGAATCACATGCGGACTAACTAAATTCTTCATAAATTACTTTGCCAAAATAGGTGTCGTCCAAGTTGACTATACCGGAATGAAATGGGCACTCTTAGTCAATCTATCCACTATGATCCATATGCTTTCATTTCCTCTATTAGATCTTGGAAGCCCATCAATAAACTCCATAGAGATAGAATCCCACCCCACATCGGAACATCCAACGGTTGAAGCAATCCTCTTGGCTTCTGGTTTTCAGCCTTTTCCTGCTGGCAATTCATGCACTACTTAACACATAAACGAATGTTTCGTTTCATACTTCCCAGAAGAAACATCTCTTTATATCCTGATACATCTTTATTCCTCCTGGATGGATAGTGAACTTAGAATGATGGCATTCCTCCAAAACTTCTTTCCTCATGTCTCCTACATTCAGAACACACAACCTTCCTTTCTTTCTCAACCACCCTTTCTGGTCAAAATTGAAATCTTTTAAGTCATCGCTCTCTATTCCTTCTCTTAACTTTCAGATTCGCTCTGCCAAAACTGGATCCTCCTCCTGTTTAGAAGTTATCTTCTTAATCATCACCGGTTGAACTTCTAAATAAGACAATACAGCACTTTCTATACTAGAATCTTCCTCGGATCTATACTGCACTTTACAAGCTGATAATGCTTCCAAATCTTTCCACTCGGCAATCATAGCCAATACTGCATTCTGATGTTTCCTGCTAAGTGCATCTTCCACCTTATTTCCTTTTTCAGGTGTGTGCTCAATCCCAACATCATAAGCATCAATAAACTCCAACTACCTTGTTGTCTCATGTTTAGCTCCTTCTGAGAGAACAAATACTTTAACGACTTATGAAATGTATATAGCTCAAATCGCTCTCCCAAAAGATAATGCCTCCACACCTTCTGAGAAAATATAACGGCAACTGACTCCAAATCATGTGTTGGTACCTAAATTTATCTGGTCTGAGCTGTCTAGAAGCATAAGCAATCACTTTACCTCTTTGCATTAACACAGCTCCCAATCCAGTTCCACATGCATTAGTATAAACAACTAAATCCTGCTTCGCCTCCAGAACTACCAACACCGATGCATGGGTTAATAAGTGTTTCATGCTCTAGAATGCATCCTCATACTTATCAGTCCATACAAACTTCATATCTTTTCACGTAAGCTTAGTCATCGATGCTGCTATCCGTGAAAAATCCTTTATGAACCTTCTATGATATCCGGCTAGTCCAAGAAAGCTTCTTATCTCAGTCACTATTTCTAGCCTCTTCCAACTATTCATGGCCTCGATCTTAGTCGGATCCACTGCCAATCCTCTCTCCAATACTACATGACTAAGAAATTTAACTTCTTTCTTCCAAAAGTGGCACTTAGAAAACTTTTCCTTCAACTGATGCTCCCTCAAGGTCTCAAGTACTACTTTGAGATGGACTTCATGCTCATTCTCATCCGTAGAGTATATCAAAATATCATCTATGAAAGCCAGCATGAATCTATCTAAGTGCTCTCTGAAGATTCGGTTCATTAGATCTACAAAGAATGTCAACGCATTAGTTAGTACGAATGACATAACTAACCATTCGTACGATCCACCGCGGGTCTTAACGCCGTCAACGATATACTATCTTCTGTAACTCTAAGCTGTTGAAACCTGGTAGCCAAATCCAACTGAGAAAATATCTTCGCTCCACTCACCTAGTTGAACAAATCATCAATTCATGGCAATGGATATCGATTCTTTATCGTCTTTTTATTCAACTTCCGATAATCGATACATAGCCTTAACCATCATCTGCCTTCTTTGAAAATACCACCGCTGCACCCCTAAGGTGAACTACTCAGTCGAATAAAACTCTTGCCTTTCAAATCCACCAACTGCACCTTCAACTCTTTCATCTCTGTAGGTTTCATTCTGCTTGGTGGCCTATTTACCGATTCTGCTCCAAGCATTAAATCAATCCGAAACTCAATGGCTCGTTTCAGTGGCAATCCAATTACTAACTCAAACCTCTTATAAACTTCTTATTTCTCTTCACCACAGTATCAACCATGGCATACTCGTACCGGGTAATTCTTTAAATCTTCAAGCATACTCTATAATAGACATCTCTCCTTGTTCTAGTTCAGCAAATTTCCTAACCAACACCAACTATGCCATTACTGACATAAATCTTTCTTGAAACCTTCACCTAAACACCGCCCAAGTAATGGTTTCCTCATCAACACCGGCTTCAACAGTATTCCACCAAAATAGAGTAGCTCCGTGAAGCTGTCTTGAAGTTAGTCTCCTTAATTGCTCGTCATTCAATCCCAAGTCAGCGAAAATCCTCTCACAATGGAGCAGCCAATTTTCTACCACAATCGCATCTTCAGTTCCAATGAATGGCTTTCCTCTAAGCCTAAGATAGTCTCTACTCAAATTAACATAGTGGTTGACTATCAGAGCGTCTCAAACTCCTCCACCAGCATCATTTTCTCTAACAACTTCAACTGCAATTCTGGCTTGCATCATGTTTATGGAAAACTGATACATGGCTCCCATATCCACTTGGGGAACCCTAGCACCAACGTTTTTAGCTTGGACCTCTTCTAGCATTTGGTTGGGCATTTCCATTAGTGGTGGTGCTCTCTCCTCCAAGATTAACTCTGTCTCTTCTTCCTTCCAAATCTGTATTCAAGCTTCATGAGATATAAATGAATAACCTAAATAAGATAGGAGTCTAGAGATATAGCGTACAAATAAAAGCACGTTATTATAGCATTATCCCATTCCCCGATCTTAACTATAATTACTATGGATTATGTTTTAAAAAACCATTTTTAGTTAAAGTATTTCATAAACCATGCTCCGATAGTAAGCTGTAATATCTCATATCTAAAGGCCTAAAACTAAGCGCTTAGATGTTGTAGTCATCTACAACACTAGCTTCCGGTGACTAAATACGGCTATTTAATGGTATCTATAATATCAAAAGCACTTGAATATGAAACAAAAAAAAAATTTGAAAACAACTTTTTCCTCATTAAATTTCAAACAAATGTTCCATATTCTTAGTACATAATCCCACTACGCTCCTAGGCACTGATAAAATATACTTATTACAAAATACGCTTTGTATATACCACCTTGGATAATCAGAGTCATATAGTCATAATAGACTTAATATAAACACAGTGGAAATACAACAAAACATAAAATTAGAACTACATCTCCTAAATAGCTGTCTGTTTGCCTCCTGCATGCCTTCGGTAGCCTTATTCATCATCCTACTAAAACCTGAAAAGATCTTAATCTCTCGGCCTACTCAAATCAGTTTGAGCACCTGAGAGTTTAAGGGGAAAACATAAACTTCAGGTCAGACATAAAACCTGGTGTGAATAATATTATACATCCCGGTTTAACATGTTAAGTGAGATCATGCCGCTTAGCGGAACAAGTTTCTCCTCGCTAACATCCATTTAAAACATATCTTTGCCAAACCTTTTCCTATAACCACACTGGTTAAATACTGTAAAGCGTCATTATATAAACATACATAAATATCAGGTAATAATGAACTATGTGTTCAAACACATAAGTTTTGTTTAGCTAACTTTTAACCTTTGGCTGAATCGGGCCTACCAAACAATATAAACAAAATTAATCAACATTTTTTAGACACTCCTCTTCTGGACGAACTTTCCTTAACTATCTATTAAATACTTCAATTCTGGACGGTCTGTCCCTAAGTTAAACATCTCCCAGGACTTCCTGATCCTAATCTTTTTTCGAGCTCACCAGTAACTTATTTGTATACGAACACATATTCCTTTCCGTGAGTAATCATAACTTTAGTCTACCTGTGACCAACCCATACACACTGGAATTTCGGACCATAATTTGTTGGGGTCAACAGCTAATGTATAGGGCGCGACCTTATGCTGGTCCCATCTGGTATTCTAATATCTGAGTCACTTTCACTTAGGGATCCCTTCCCATAATTTTCCTTGAAAACCTTTTCAAAATGATTTAAAACCTAACACAAGGAAAATATGAAATATTTATGCTTTATTCAAAATCACCTTGCCATGTTATACCTTTATACTTTACTCAAACCTTAGTTAATGAAAACATTTATGCATTTGAAAGTACCCCTTTCGATTCCATAGAAAGTACCCCCTTCTAAACCTTTGAAAGCATCTCTTTCAAAACTAAGTAAAACCCTTTAATTATCTAAGCCAAGAGGCCAAAACCTTTCCTTTCGAAACCACACTTTAAATCTTTCAAAACCATTAAAATCTTTCCTTTTGAAGGAAATAAAACTTTAGACATACTACTTTAAAACACTTCAAAGCATGTTTAAAATTTTTCACTTCCGAGAGCCAATGACTTCGAAAGGTAGAAGGATGACAGCTAAGGGTTTCGACGCCTTCGAAAGCATGTTAACCTTTCGACCTCGTTGAAAGGTCTAAACCTTTATTTTAATTATTTGACCTGGTCAAAAGCCACTACGTCGAAAGCTTCTTTCTGAAAGAGAAGCAGGCGTTATTTTTGGTTTATAAAACAAACATACTCCAACCTCTTTGGCAACTAAAGTTTCAACCAAGTACCCTTCGACCTTGCCAATACATTACGTACCAATTAACTTGATGCCATCTGCATTGATTTCGACATTGTCGAAAGGTTGGGGTTGAAAGCTTTGATGTCGAAATTGGCTTAAACATGCTAAAAGCATGATTTTCTTATTTTTAACTTAAAAGAGATAACTTTTCAACTAACCTGCCTTTGTTTGTCAAATTCTTACCGGTAAATAAATTTTTTCAGAAAAGTGCTTCCAATAATTTCAAAAATAAACAATGATTTTATTTTATAAAATGCCCTTTCTCCTTAATTAAATATATAAAACACTTAAGTCTCATACCTTAAATAATTTTATATATTCATTAAAACACTTAGGAAAAATCTAGGAAAATTCCAAAAAATCTATTTTAATATATTTTTCAACATATAAAAATTCCGACCCTAAATAATTATTTATTTAATCATAAACTATTTATAACCAATAAATCATTTTCTTCACTAGAAAGTTTAGATAAAATCCACATTAATTAGAGAAATTATGAAAATTGAATCCCATCTCTAAAATATCATTTCTGATCTATATTTCAATTTTCAAGGCATTTGGGTGTCATTTAATTGGGTTTTCATATCCAGCATATCATAGAAACTAATATAAACATGTATAATTCATCAATAAGCGTATGTATAACTTTGATCATTCAAAGCATGGATGAACTTGCAAAATTATTTTGGGTATAACTTAAAACTGAAAACCATAGAAAATTAGGATGCAATAATCATTCACCTTAGCTTTGAGATTAAAAGATGTGAGATTTGATGTTGAATTAGTTGATTAACTTCTTTCCCTTGAATCCTAGCTTTATCTTCCCTTGAGAATGGAAATGGTGGCCTGCCTTGTTATATTTTAGTTTGCTAGAATAAATTGAACGTGTGTTTCTTTTCTTAAGGGTTCAGGGTATAATCTTTCTTATTTCTCATTTTACCCTTACCTATTTCCTAACACATTAATTCATGTTATTTCATATTGGTTTACATTTAACATGGCACGGCTACCCTTAAATAGATCAAATCTCAACCTATTAATCTTCACATTAGTTTATTTAATTTAGCTAATTAAATATCCCAAATAATGTTAAAAAATATGGGGTGTTACAGAAGCATTGGAGCTTAGGAGACGTGTTGGAGGACTTCAAGTCGTATTCTCGTACATGTTTATTTTCTGCTATTTTGTCACTGAAATTATCAGCAATTATGAGGATGGATGTTATAATTGTCCAGGCTGATGATTGTGATTGTTTTTGTACTTTGATGGATCTATGTGTATAACAGTTTCTCTTTTGTAAAGATCATTTATATTATATTATGTGTTGTTCCACTGCGATTGTGAGATTCTATGTTGTTTTTAATTTGTTCCTTCTTGTCTTCTTTTTTCTTCTTTCTTTTCCTTAGCTATCCGTCTTTCAGTTCGATTTGGGTTGGACATGTGTGGTTTATTGTTAGCTTGAATTGTATGGAAAAGCGGGTTGTTACATCATATAACAAGGACCATATATTACTATACTGGCTCACACTTCTTTAGGCTATAGTAACATAGTCATCCATTTTGTTTGTACCTTTTTTCTAGCTACTAAATTAGTAGAAAATGGATATTTACATTTATATCCATTCAAGGTAAATTATGAAACACTAGCGTGAATGCATGAACTGATATATATGTAAACTTGTGTATATTACATTTTAAGCATATAATTATACATAAATTTGTTGTCCTCTTTCCTATTTCTTATCTTCGAGTTAAAAATATATATTCAAAAGATATCAGATGCAACATAAAACCAACACTTAAGTTTTGTGAATTTGCGCCCAAAGTACAAAATCATGTCCAACTGATATCAAATTGTAGCTTTTAGTAATTGTAGATGGGGGTAAAAGGTCAGTTGGACATCAACGTATATTAGAAGTCATACCTGAAGAAGTATTAAGATAACACAAATATATACTTTTAGTGCTAAAGTATCATGGTTCAAAGTCTACTTCAATGTTGTTCGACCTAAATTTTAAATCTTATGTTATTTTTAGCATGTACTTACTACATGTTATGTTAGTTTTAGTATTTTGTAACTATGTGAAGTCAGTTTGAATGCATGGATCTTTTTGACATTTTGAAATATGAATCTTCTTTTATTATTTTTAGTAAATATGAATAAAGGTGGGTGTTATTGGTGCAGTATTCTAGTTTCAATTGCAATTAGTTTTAAATTTACAGGTGCACTATAGTAGTTTTTATATTTCTTTCTTATTTGAATTTCTTAACAACTAGAAAAAATAGTTGCAAAAGATTTCATTGCAACGGACAAAAAATGTTGCAAAATATCCTATTGCAATGGGGTCTCCTATTGCAATGGGCAATAACATTTGCAAAAGACCCCATTGCACTTGTCGTTCCTAATTGTAAAATCATAATTTTCAAATGAATGTTACAGTTTTTCAACTGGCATTTATAGTTGTAAAAGAACCTATTGAAACTGCTTTTAACGGTTGTAAAAAATCACTACCGCCATAGTTTTCTGCAAATTTCATGAACAACTGTAAAATGCAATCATCCTATCACAACTTCACATCGGTGGCTGCCGGTTGCGAAAGGCCTATTACAACTTGGACTGCCAGTTGCAAAATTGGTATTTTTTGTAGTGGAATGTACCATAACACAAATTCATACCAAGTAATAATTTTGTGAGTGGATCTGAATTAACTTGAGTGCATCAAATGGAAAAACAGTTGCGTTGGTTTCAAAAATTGAAATTTACGATGTTATTCTTATCAATATGGTCATAATATTCCAACTGCATTGGTCTTTCTCGTAAAGCACATTCGTGGTTGATGGATCATATCTTTAGCTTACAACTACCAAAATCATTTTTTGATAACGTAGTTGGAATTATTTTAGATTTATGAGTTATACCATGTGGCAAAGTTAATACTCTTATTGGTTCAATTGACAATCGAGGATTATCTATTCTCGATACTGATAAGAAACTCATATCCTCTTTTCAATGTGTGAAGATACTTACTAGACACTCTAATGTGATATGTTCATTTAGGTTTAGTTAATTTTGTTCCATCACACGTAATCAGTTTCATCTTTGGATCGTATCCAAATTCATTGCCCCTAATAATTTCTAAAAAGAATTCCTTCACTATGAAGGTGGTATTTCTTATAACAAAAGCTATTTCTTAGTGCAAAGTAATATATATTCATAAACACTTTATGAATTTCCTTATATATAAACTGATTTGGTTTTCGTTTACAACACTTATGTTCAAGACATAAATTGATCATCCAATGATGATCATTTCCAAACTTCTTTTGGGATGGTTTATACAGGATTCCTCACCTATATAATGTGCAGACTTTTGACTTGCATAACCTATCAACTTCTTGGTTTAGGAAATGTTAGGATTTCTTGTAAACTCTTATCTTATATGATTTTGTAAACTATTCTTTAGATGAAATTAATTTTAACATTGTGTACTACTCTTAAGTGCATGATCTTATAGAATGAAGTTAACTCAACTTCAATCACCATTAATCGTAATTTGTTCAACAAAGTTAGATTACTCCTTTTCGGCACATCATTATGTATCATAGGGAGTAGTGGCTTTTGAGATGGAAATTTTATTCATTTATAAGGTATGCCCGGTACTCTTTTCAATATGCTCACATATTCTATCATATCAAGCCATCTTATTTTCTATTGCACGCTATTTTATTTACTCTCGTTTTATAATCTATGAACTCATATTAACATAACATGTGTATATTAAATATACATGTTTATGTTTGTGATAATTCATCAGTTAATGCAAAGAAGTACATGGAACCATTTTGGAAAGACTAAACTTACGATTCCATATGTCTATATGTACCAATCTGAAGAGTTCATTAACTCCTATGTCACTTCTACTGAATGGAGTTTATCCCGTAATTAGTTGAGATATAACTCACTAATACCATATGATTCATAATCATATATTTAAAGATAATGGCTTGGTCTATAATTCAAAAATAATTGTAAATAAATTTAGATGCTTCCATATTTTCCAATGCATTCCAACGAACACTATTATAGTATTCATACTGAAATAAAACTATGTCTATTATTCAGTCAACGTTGAAAAACAATTATTATTTCATAAATAATGTTTGGTATATTTTACAAAAATAATTTTTGTAACTTGAAATTGTTAATAAGTGCTACATGACATGCTCCAACTATTTTTTCCATTACTACAACAAAATAAGAAATAATGAGCTCCATTTAATCATTTAGTGTTATTTATTCCAACTATTGTAAAAGTCAAGAGATTTCAGACCAAATATCATGTACTCGATGACATAAATCTCATATAAAACAATTTTTCAATTTGAAAGTACATTTTGGAATAGAAATTGTATTTCTCATTCAATGTTAAATATTTATTAATATTTTACAATTCTCATTTTTGATGTTTCTTTATAAACCAGAAATGGCCATTCACTATCTTCGTCTCAACTGTGCCTTAAGTTACATCCACTCTTATACGATCGTTTTCCTTTCTTTATAGCCGAACCATTTAAAGGAAACCCTTACCACACGATCATAATGAATTTTTTAAAGAAATGCATCAGGACATTCTTAACGTTTAAGGATATTAAATAGGTTGCATTTTACATAAATAGACCAAACTAACATTCAATGATTGAATTCTTAGATCTGTCTTATAACTCTTGGTCTAGTGCTACATTTAATAGAACAATGTCTTTGTTGAAATCAATCATATAGAATACACAAATATCTCACTATAATTTACTTATTCATTTCGAATGAAAAAATTTCATCGAGATTTTCGCACATTAAGAGCTATGAGCATTCACCATATAACATTTATACGTGATTAAATATGGATCAAATATTCACATCTTTGTATTCCTTTTAGAGTTTAAAACTCAATAAAGACAATACATAGTTTCGGGAAAGTAGGCACTTAAGTAACCAAATTACAAACATATTTAATAGGATTACTGTTAGACGCTTGAAGGAGTCAAAGTGCTAAAATTTATTAGTAATTATATTTTATATTTCTATCTATCAATATTAATTTAGTTCTTTTGTATACTTTAATGGATAACATTTTATCATTTTTATTATTTGTACAAATTTATCGATGTAGGATATTTTAATTTAAATGTTGCAGATGTTCTTATAATATTGGAATGGTTAAAGTTACCATTTCATTTTTCTAATAAACTCCCACTAGTCTTTTTTGTTCCTCCAAACCTTAAGATGAAGCATATATTAGTCCGTAAGATGATGGTTTGGATGAAAACAACCTTGGAATAGGATTATAAAATATAAATGCTAACATTAGTTTAGAAATATATATGTAGGATTTAACCATGCATGTACCAAGAATGAAGACCGTACAGTATAGAGATTCAAGATATCAAGAATGAAGACTCATGAGTATTAAGAATATCAAGATTATCAAGAGTTCAAGATTTCAAGTAATTTATTTTCTAATTAAATAGGAATTTGTTAAAACTCCTAGAAAAGCACTGGCATATTAAAATCCAATTTATTCATGAAATGGAATCCACTTCGAGCCTGTTAAAGGGATGGAACCCTAAGTAGGATGGAACCTACGAAAAATCTAGTGGAACATTGTTTTGTACGCTAATTTTTATTCAAAATGATTTTTACAAAATTATATCTTGTTTTTAAAATGTTTTCAAAACCTTCCTTTTAAAAGAATCAAAATCATCTATCCTGATTTTAAATACTTTTAGCCTCAAAATAATCTTTAATTTCAAAATCAAATTATCCTTAGTTTTAAACTATCTTTTAATAATAATATATATAACTTTTAAATATTTATACTTAGATTTAAATATAAAATTATAGTAAAATTTTATATATACCAAAATATTATTCCCTATATTTATTTATGTGTTTTAACTATAGTTAAGTATATTTATAAAAGTTTAAAATAGTTTTAATATAAGATAAAAATTATTTTCAAAGAAAAACAAACTACCAAAAATTCCTTTGGGATGTCGACATGCTCAATATACCAATGTTGACATAGTGTCAGTTAATTTCAAAATTTAAATTTCAAAATAAGTGTCTATTTATCATATCTCTTCATGAATGGACATGGTTGCTGTTCTTCTATAAATAGGGATTGTTTTCAATGAATTTTCAATCATATTTTCTGGTTTTCATTTCTCTTCTTCTTCTTCCATATTTTCTTTATACATATTCCTACCATTACTCTGCCGAAATCAACATTGAATCTAACTAGATTATCTCTGGTTTGATTCTCTATCAGTATCTCAACAAGATCGTCAGTGCTATTCAGAGTTATAGACTTCTTTGTAATCAATTAAACGAGAAAAAGTGTGATTGTGGCCTTGGAAATCAATTGGGTGAACTTATTGCCCGTAAAATCAAGTTTCTCTACCCAAAGGATTGTGATTCTAGAGGAAGTACCCCGTAGCCTTGAAATCGAGGGTGTAATTGTACAATTGCTTTTGAAAGGAAATCCGTACTTGTGTGCGGGACTGGATGTAGGGTAACTCCGAACCAGTATAAAATCCGGTGTGTTCTTTCCTTTACTGCTTTTACTTTATTTTTGCATCTGTGTCTGATTCTGTGATCATATCTGTGTCTGAATATTGCATACATTTGTGTTCAAATTAACAAAAACTCAAAAAGATTTAATAGTTCCTTAAAACACTATTCACCCCCCTCTAGTGTTTATCCTAGCCTTAAGATCCGTAATCCGCATTTCTCACATTTGGTATCAGAGCAAGGTTTTCAAAGTTTCATAATCTAATTTTTGAAAAGTTTTCAAAATGGCTACCAACACTAGTACTGTTAATAACATTAATATCCCTGTCACTAGTGCATTTGTAGAAGGTCAGTCTACTGTCAGACCACCATTTTTTAATGGCAGCAACTATGCATATTGGGCATGTAGGATGAAAATATATTTACAATCTGTAGGATTAAACACTTGGAATATCACACAAACTGAATATTCTAAACCCACAACTGATTTTGCATAGTGGACCGCTGAGCAAAAGACTGTTGCACAAAATAATTCTAAAGCAATGAATATTCTGTTTTGTTCACTCGATAGAAATGAATTTAATAGAGTGTCAGTTTGTAAGTCTGCATATGAAATCTGGAAAACTTTGCAAGTTACTCATGAAGGAACAAGCAAAGTTAAATAGACCAAAATTTCCATGCTCACAAATCAGTTTCAATTATTTAAAATGAATTCGAATGAGTCTATTTCAGATATGTATAGTAAATATCAGGATATTGTGCATTCTCTAATATCCTTGGGAAATGAATTTTCGGAAGAAGATCAAGTCAGAATTTTTTTAAATTCTCTTACTCCAAAATGGGATCAAAAGACACTTGCGATCGAAGAGGCAAATGACATCAGTACCTTAAAGATAGAAGAATTAATTGGAAATCTAATGTCGTTTGAAGTCCAAATGATCGGGAGAAGAGAGAGCAAAGCATCTGAAAAGAAATCAATGGCATTTAATGCATTGACTGATGGATCAGACTCAAACATCGATGATGATGAAGAGATAGCCTTGATGACCAGGAATTTTCTGAAATTTCTAAAATACAGAAAGATGAATAATCTCATGAGAAACAACTATAAGAACTCTGAAAATCAGAATGTAGTGTCAAACAATGTCAAATGTTTTAACTGTGATGAACCAGGTCATATCAAAAGAGACTGTCCGTATCCAGAGAGGCAAAATCCTCCTATAAACAATGATTCATTAAAGAAAGCGTGCATTTACTGCTTTTCTAGATGACTCAGACTCATCCTCAAGCGATGATGATCAGAAGACAGATAATTCGAATTTGTATTTCACGGCAGTTCATGACTCCGACGAACTCAGAGAAACGGACTCAGAAAAAGGTACACATTTACAATACAATTGGTTGAAATTGCATGCTTAGAATTAGATGCTTGATTGCTTGCTTGATTGATTTTGAATTTGTGTGTTATTTGAATTTTAATTTTTTTTCTATTGTTTTATTATTTAATTATTATTTAATTATTATTATTATTATTATTATTATTAGTATAATAATATATTATGGAATATACTATAATTCTAATAATATTCTAGATATATATAGACATTAAAAATAATAAGTATATATATATATATATACTAGAGTACTTAAGAAAAATAAATCATAGAAATTCACAAGCATATGTCGACATGGGTACAGAATTTGAAATTCAAAATTTGAATTCAAATGGTTGAATTTCCCTCCACTTTTCACTTCATTCAATTCTCTGAAAATGCATCTTTTGACCAGAGAACATGTCCTTTGAGAATCTATTTATTCACTATCTTTTATCACATCTTTTCACTCTCATTTTCAAATTCAAACTCTCTCTTCAAAACTTCAAGCTCTCTACTCTCTACTCTAATGGCTTCTTCAAGCAACCCCTCCACCATGAGAATTTCCAAAAAAATAAAAGAGCAACTCTTCAATGATCCAGAGGCAATAAAAGCATACATCAATTATGCCAACTATGCAAAAGTCCATCCCGGAAAGTTTGCTATATTTCAAAATTTCTCTTCTTATGAAATTGATCCTCTTTTTGTAAACAATCAAATTCTTAGTCTTGTTGATGCTTCTCAAAATGATTTTGTTTGTTACCCAAATCTTGTCAAAATTTTCTATGCAAATCTTAATCGTGGATTTTATAATGGAAACGATGATGAAATTTGGAGTAGTATCAAAGGCACTAGAAAAGTTTTGATTTTGGGTATCAGTCTCAATTTCAAGAGTACGAGAATGGATCTTTCTAATTTTAAAATCGATGAAAATGATCGTGAGACATTTCATCACATTTTCGAAGAAAATGATAATTTTGAATTCAAAAATCAAAACATTACACCAAAAGCTAGAATTTTCAATCTTCTTTTATAACATACTTTGACCCCAAGATCAGGAAATTTTAACAATCCTACTTCAAAAGTTTGCAAAGCACTTTTTGCTATTTTTGGAAATTATGATATTAATTGGGCGCAAGTTATTTTGGATGAACTTCGTCCCAAAATCTTGAAATGGGTGAGAATACTTTGTATCATGGAATTTATCTCACTCGAATTTTTAACTATTTTGGAGTGAATTTCAAAGGAAAAGAATTTGTTTCTAGAAAAGTTTTCAATCATTCCAATATTTCGCTTTTGAAAATTCCATTTTTTTTCAACCCTATGAGACTCTTGCCGAAAAGGAAGAGCGTTTGGCACATGAGGAGATGGAAGAAGAAGAAGAGGAAGAAGAGGATGAAATGAAAATTGATGAAGAATAAGACGAAGGAGAAACTTCTTTATAAAGCATCGACTATCCTCCTAATCTATCCAACAAAACCCTTCTCAAAAACCAAAAGACCATTGTTGAGAATCAACGGATTCTTAAAAGATCCGTTAGTAAGAAGTTGGATAAAATTTCATCCAAGATGAAAAAGATTATTACCAAAGTCAGCAAGAAGCTTGGGTTATCTTCATCGTCATCATCCTCTAACTAGTTCTACCTTTTTGTATCTCGTTGTATTTGTTTTAGTTTATTTTGGTTTGAATGTTCATGTAGTTCTTTATGTTTAATCGTTGTATCGTCTTAATATGAAATGAAATGGAATTTGTTTTATAATTATCTAGCTTATCTTATCTTCGGAATAAATGTTAGTATATTATATAAATATATATACATACAATTATTCATAAAATCAAAATAAGTCATCAAAATTCACTGGACCATGTCGACATACCCCCTATGACCATGTCGACATGTACTAGTCAGAAATAACATTTCATTTTGAATTTGAAATTTGAATAACTACCTTATTTTTATTCATTTCAAACAAATTTCTACACCTATAGATATCTATTTCTTCTAGAATTCATCACTGAATATTATTTCTTATCCACTTTGTCTCTCATTCTTCTTAAAAACTCAAATATGGCCAATCCAATTCATAATATATCAGAAAATCTTGAAGAGACTCTTAATTATTTCAAGAATATTCTTTCGTTCATTCTCCGTAACCAGCGACACTTAGAATTGAGTCAAATGTAGATGATTAAAGAGCAAGAAAGGCATTTCGACACAATACGATGGATGATTTCTTCCCTGCACAAGGATGATAACGAAGCACATCCTCCAGTCTCTCTCGCTAATGATAACGAAAATTGGGATGCCATTAAAGAAGACCCTATATTTGGAGAAGAAGGATGGGTGGAAGTTCCTCGTAATGTTTGATTTGATTGGTTTGTTTGATTTGAATTATTTGATTTGAATTGAATTGATTTAGATTGATATTTGGTGTGAAAAACATGTATAAATATGCATTAATATTAATAAGATCTTTAATTAATTATGATGTCTATCAGTATAATTATCTCTTAATTATATACTCCATTTGTATAGTTTATTATGCATGTATTTTAGTCCAAGAATGAGGGGGAGGTATATAGTTTGGAGTTAGTTTTTGTTGATGACAAAAGGGGAGAAATATAAAATAGGATAGTAAGGCATAGATTAAGGGGGATTTATTAGGATAGAAGTAATATTTTATAAAAAGGTTGTCATCATCAAAAGGGGGAGATTGTTGGTCCGTAAGATGATGGTTTTGATGACAACAACCTTGCAATAGGATTATAAAATATAAATACTAACATTATAGTTTAGAAATATATACGCAGGATTTAACCATGCAGGTACCAAGAATGAAGACTATATAGTATAGAGATTCAAGATATCAAGAATGAAGACTCATGAGTATCAAGAATATCAAGATTATCAAGAGTTCAAGATTTTAAATAATTTATTTTCTAATTAATTAGGAATTTTGTTAAAACTCCTAGAAAAGCACTGGCATCTTAAAATCCAATTTATTCATGGAATGAAATCTACTTCGAGCCTGTTAAAGGGATGGAACCCTAAGTAGGATGGAACCTACGAAAAATCTAGTGGAACACTGTTCTGTATCCGCTAATTTTTATTCAAAATGATTTTTAAAAAATTATATCTTGTTTTCAAAATGTTTTCAAAACCTTCCTTTTAAAAGAATCAAAATCATCTATCCTGATTTTAAATACTTTTAGCCTTAAAATAATCTTTAATTTCAAAATTAAATTATCCTTAGTTTTAAACTATCTTTTAATAATAATATATTTAACTTTTAAATATTTATACTTAGATTTAAATATAAAATTATACTAAAATTTTATATATACCAAAATATTATTCTCAATATTTATTTATGTGTTTTAACTATAGTTAAGTATATTTATAAAAGTTTAAAATAGTTTAATATAAGATAAAAATTATTTTCAAAGAAAAACAAACTATCAAAAATTCCTTTGGGATATCGACATGCTCAATATACCCATATCGACACAGTGTCAGTTAATTTCAAAATATAATTTCAAAAGAAGTGTCTATTCGTCATATCTCTTCATGAATGGACATGGCTTTTGTTCTTCTATAGATAGGGGTTGTTTTCAATGAATTTTCAATCATATTTTTTGGTTTTCATTTCTCTTCTTCTTCCACATTTTCTTTATACATATTCCTACCATTACTCTGCCGAAATCAACATTGAATCTAACTAGATTATCTCTGGTTTGATTCTCTATCACTATCTCAACAAGATCCTCAGTGCTATTCAGAGTTATAGGCTTCTTCGTAATCAATTAAACGAGAAAAGGTGTGATTGTGGCCTTGGAAGTCAATCAAGTGAGAAAAGGTGTGATTGTAGCCTTGGAAATCAATTGGATGAACTTGTTGCCCGTAAAATCAAGTATCTCTACCCAAAGGATTGTGAATCTGGAGGGTGTACCTCGTAGCCTTGAAACCGAGGGTGTAATTGTACAATTGCTTTTCAAAGGAAATCCGTACTTGTGTGCGGGACTGGACGTAGGGTAACTCCGAACCAGTATAACATCCGGTGTGTTCTTACCTTTACTACTTTTACTTTATTTTGCATCTATGTTTGATTCTGTGATTATATCTTTGTCTGAATATTGCATACATTGTGTTCAAATTAACAAAAACTCAAAAAGATTTAATAATTTCTTAAAACACTCTTCTCCCCCTAGTGTTTATCCTAGCCTTAAGATCCTTAATCCGCGTTTCTCACAACATAGAAGTCTTTCAACTTCATTAGTAGGTGTTAGGACTCGTATGTCCTCGGATTTTGACCTTTAGTTTGCTTAATAAGTCATAGCCCCACAAACGATGGATAACTCCTTATTGGTTGTATCATATACAACTCCTAACTTGTGATTCCTTATCCTAATCTCATTTCGACCTTGAGTTTTGCTCAAAAAATCGAAAGAGATTATTCGCTAGTACCTACATTTCATAAAGGCCTAATTATACGTATGTACCTTGAATTTGGTCAATAATTACATTTAGTTATCTTACCTTATATGTTCAATATATTAATAATAGTACTTATAACATGTCTAACTTGAATTTTCTCAACAACTAGAGAGTATGCAAGTGATTTATTAATATATAAATGGTAGAGGATAACATTCGTGCTAAAGATTCATAATCTTTAATATATTTAATTGAGTGATATCAACTTATGGAATAATGTATTTCTTATGAAATGCCCTCGTTATTTGAATGTCGGACACATCAGAAATCATGGTATATGTAATATACGTGTTCATTTATCCTTTAAGTCTACTTGGGTTTCTTAATGTTCCACCTTTAATTTATACATTCATATTATATAAATTCTAATTATTTTATAACTTTTATAATTTAATTAACTTATATATTAGTCTTATGTATAACACTTTATTAATTAAATCATATTTAATTAACTTAATTGATTAAGACTTTAATTTATTTTATTCATTTTAAACAATATGTGCACTATAACATTTACAATAATGCATATAACGTATATATGTGTGTTATATAATTTTTTTATTAACATTTAATTAATACATCTAATTAAAACAATTTTAATTAATTATAATTAATTTTCAAAATTATGTTTATATGCTACCTTAACATCTTAAGATAACGTTACATATATCAATATATATGCTATTTAATTTAATTAATAGTAATTTTCTAAAATAATTATTTTATTTTCTAAATTATTTTCGAAATTATTTTATAACATTTATAAAATTGTTATTTATTTAAAATTTACCTTTAAATTTAAAATTCATTTTTATTTATTTTAAATTTATATTTTTAAATTTAATTTTTTTAATTTCAAAACCGATTTTGAAAACTAGCCTAAGGCCTAATTCAATTTGGACCTTTATGTTTGGAATAATTTTTAGGCTTATCTCATCTTTTCATTCTAGACTGGCAGTCAGGTAAGGCAAAGTACTTGATTGCCGAAACTCAACCATAGACATCCCTTTTCTAAACACCCTATGTAACAACCGGGCGGTTTTCGACCCCAAAAATTGAAATTAATACGTCCACTGTATATAATGCCAAACAATCGAGCATCGAAAATACCAGGTTGTTAAGGTTTAAGAAGAAAAGAGATAGAAAGAAAGAAACAAAAATAATAGCACAAAATCTTACAATCGCAGCGGAACAAAAATTAACATACAATAACAACATTTTATACAAAAGGAAAACTATAACTGTTAATATAAATACAAGTTATCAGAGTACAATCATCAATATAAATCTGGACAATTATAATAACTTGTCCCTAAATGCTGAATATACAACCTACAATACACAGCGGAATATAATCAAATACGTGCAATACGTCTTTGCCATACAGCTCGTCTCCTGAGCTCCAAAGCCTCTTAACCTGAAAACTGTAATACTCAGTCTTACCCGGGCATCACAATAAAGTAACACCCGAGTCAGGCTGGAAACCAGCGTGAGTAAACACACTTAATTTGAAACACTTAAGTTATAAAAATCTTTTGAAAACCAAGTTAACTCGTACAAACTCAATGAAATTTTATCTTATTATAACCAAAACACTTTTACAGAAGTCCATTGATATTTTTAACAATGTCTAGGTATAATTACTTATTTAAAATAGTCGAATTTATTAAATTGATCCAATTCCTGCATATTAAACTCTATAATCAAAATCGTAAGGGTCGTAGTATTTATTTGATCGAAGTGGTTTCTGATAACACTAATATTCGATTTCGATCTCATCAAATCCAAGCAATAAACTTTATAGGCCAAGTCTTTAAATAAACAACTTCACAATCAGGATATCCACAATCACATTTCAAAATTCATCCTGTATGTTTACTTTATCATGACCAGTTAATTGAGATTTACTTACTTGTATTCATTACTTTTTCTAGAAATTGAAATGGTGGCCAGTACGAGTCAATTTACTTTCAAGTAAAAACATGCCAACAATTTATTCTATTTACTTTAATTTGTTTGACTACCTAATAGCTTAGACGGGAGATAATTGAAAGCATTATTTAATAAAATTCTCCATTAACATAGAACATTAACTCAATCAACGGTTTATATTTGATTTTAATCAGTTTACAAATTCCAATTTTGAATTAATTTTCAATTTAATAAAGTCGAATTATATATGTATATAAAATCCAAATTCCTTTTTAATCACAAAAATAAAATAATTTATCCTTAATTAATTTAAAATTAAATAGATCATTTAATAATTAATTAATTAACATATAATTAATTAAATAAGAAACCACATACTTATTCACTTTCAAATTTTACAAACACTTAAAACCTGCTCATTTCAGAAATCTAAATGTTATTGTTCATATGGAAGCCCCCGGTGGTAGGATCTCAATGAAGAATCCGCCCCTCGTTTGGATTTAAATTTTTTAGGGGTTTATATATATTGTTTAAAATTTATAACTTTTAACTTTAAGAGTTAATTTAAACTTTCCTTTTACAACACAACCCAGCCTAATCATCTAACCCGGTCCAGTAAACAAAACATGGCCCCAACCTTTCCTTCTTCTTCCCACTATTCCTCCCCAAGATTTAAACAAAATGCATGAGGCAGTGCACGAACACGTGCGCATGTACACACCCTCCAACCATCAAGTTTTTCCACCATCCATCCCACGAGTCACACTCGACCGCGACACACCATGCTAACCCCTGAAACAACGGCACCCCACCAGTTCACCAAAATCGCCCACCAACCATACCTGGAATGAAACAAACCTCCCCTTCAAACACCTCTCCTTACCAGCCACCACCACCATCAACATCAGATTCCGCCTAAAGCTTCATTGTCCCCTCCTCTACCAATTCCCCTTGGACCGCATGCCCCTCTTTCCCCCTCGCCATCGCCATTACCTTTTAACCGAAAACATTCCAAAACTTCCACTAAACCCTACTACGAGCTTGACTCACCTACACGCACAATTTAAAAATCACGTGCCATTTTTCCTTGATGGCCCTTCACCCAATGCTCCTCCTCATCCAACGTCGTCCGTCGAAATCAGCTAGGTTGCCGAAATATGGCAAAAACCCAAATTCCATTCATCTCTACATTCCTCATCCCACACACTACTAGAAATTTCCAACCAAGCTCAAAAATCATGTTTTCCAAAGACGAACGCAACTGTATAACTCATTTGTCAAATTATGATAGTTGATTTTTGCCCAAAGTTGACCCACTCACGGTTGTAAGTAGTTAACCCCCTTGCCTGATGGAATTACACGAATTGAATTTTTACATGTTCTATTTGCAAAAATGAACAATCTTTATTTTGGCACTAAAGCCTAAAATTAATTGGACATGCGGATAATGATTTTTAAAGTGAAGGTTTAACCTTTTTTTCTTCAAAAAAGGAGATATGACAGAGCAGCTCTAAGAAGAAATACAGTGGCTTAATATAAATGAAATTGGTTTGTCAACACAAATCATTCATACCTGTATTTGCTTATCAACATATAACCCTTCCATAGATCAAGGATTCATTCAAAATACAATTATAATTTTAAATACTGCTGAACTGTTGCTCTGTTTTCCTCCCTCCAGCTTTGAACACTCAGTTTTAAAAAAATAATTAAATGATAGAATTTATTTCTCTAGAAGGCTATACGTGAACCAAAGTGGCAAGCAGGGTATATATATATAGAGAAGGGAGGGGAACAACTAGACACAAAGGGAGCTGAAGCCCTCTTTTTTTTTACAGGAATTTTTTTTCAATTTCTTTTGCTTCTGTCTTGATTTGATTTTAATGAGACTTGATTTATTTCATGTGATTTGATTTTTTTAGTGAATTGATTCCTTGAGTTGAAGTATGGGTGCTTGATTTAATGCCTTGCTATGATGATGTTTCCCTTATGTTTATACACACACACACACATAAGCATAAATACATATATGTAGATTTTTCCTATACTCTTGACCATGTGGATATATTTGCCATTTTCATGTTCACTTATTTTTATAATAATGTATATATGTACATACATACGTATCTTCACACACACACACACACACACACATATATATTTATTATCATAAAGTTTGTACTTCTTTGTATATTTTTTTTACACATTTATTTACATTTTACAAATTCACTATTCCATATAACATATATACACATGCATATACTTATGCATATTTTGTCATCATATATATCATTACACATATATACAAATTTTCATATACATTATTTCATATGGCATGCATACATACATACAAACATACATACATACATACATATATAATTACATGCTTATATGTAGATATATGTACATCATTAACTTGTATATATATATATATATATATATATATATATATATGCAAATATGTGTATATCCTACCTTGAATTTTAATATTGGAGTTTATATATATATATATATATATATATAATTTATCATATACAGAAATTTATATTTTGTAACTTATATAGTTTAAATCAATATAAAGGTTTAGATTTTTAAATGTCAGAAAATTCTTCCATTTAAAAATTAATATCCAAAAAATTAAAATCAGTTAATCATTCAAATAGCTAAAAATCCGGGTCGTTACATCCTACTATATGATTACGCTTTAATAAGTTAGCTCTAATATTGCTAATTTAGACTGCATAAGATATTAGGCTTCGATATCATTGTTAGATCTGGGACAACACAAAGTAGGGGAAATTACAAAAAAACTACCACTTGGATCTTTATCGGGCTTATCAAATCTAATTTTATTTTGATTTTATCTATAAAAAATTCAAAATGAAATCAATATTTTATTAATTTTATAAATTAGATTTTATTATTATATAATTTGTAATATAAAATATGCATGTGTATTATATACACATATGTGTGTATGTACACGTACAACATAGTAAATAGTTTAACATGCCTATAAATTGATGTTGGAATTTACACGACAACAGACATGTTATCCCCTCTGTATACATATGCATCATCAATGTATATATGTGTACATACAAATAATTTAAATATACTATATATATGTCTGGATATAATTCTATATAATACGAAATATAGTTTATAAATAAAATTTATATAATACATTTATATAAATAAATTAAGTATTATTATATTTATCAAATTATTTTGAAACTTAATTTAATAAATTTAATATAATGATATATATATATATGTGGAAATGAAAATGTTTTTAACATATATACATACATATATATGTATATGTATATGTATATGTATTATGTACATGTGTATGTATATGTACATGTACATGTATATGTATATGTATATGTATATGTACATGTATATGTATATGTATATGTAGACGTATATGTATAACTTTAAAGTTATTATACATAAAATATATAAATATATATACATGTAAACATAGATTATAGAATAAATAATTAAAAAAAATAACGCATATACGACCTACCATGCCCACGACCAATTTTTTTTGCCTTAGTGTATACTTAACATTTAAATACATTTTTTTAATTTTAGTATGGAATCCATATATGTGTGTGTATGTGTGTAAATTTTTAAAAGCGAAGTTATTAACATACTTTTGTATTAGAATTTCATGTCAAATATTTTATGTTAATATATATAATAATTACATAATAAAATTTAAATTAATAAAATAAATTAAATATATACTTATATATTATATATACATGAAATAAAACCTTTTTTCATTAAATCTGATAACATTACGAGTGTAAACAAACATTTTATAAATTTAAATCTTACATTATTTATTATTATTTGACATCAACACTTAATAATCATTTTTATTAAAATAGTTTTGAAAAATGTTTCTTATTTAAATCATTATCGTGATCATCTAAGCATGCATGGATAAAAAAATTATATACACGTTTATACTATTCATCCAATGTGATGACATCATCATATTTCTTATAATAATTAACTACCTAATTAACTGTATAATATGATAAATATAATAAATATAATAAACATTTCTGTGATTATGAATACGAAATTGTACCTTTCACCAAAGCTTAGTTGTTACACCTTAAAATGAAGAACAAAACTCCCTAGGTTGAATCCATATCCAAAGCTTGCTAGCTTTCCGGACATAGCTACCATCGATAATCGAAATGAGTTTAATTTGATGTTTTGAAGCTCGATAATTTGAGGTATGAGGAGAGGGTATGGCCAAAAACCTAATCAGGTCTAGAGGAGAGGCAAAAGTTTAGAAAGAGATGTAGGGTTAGAGGTCATTAAATTAAGGAGACCTCAAGGAGAAAAACAAGGATCTAAACAACCCTTATTCTTCTCTTACTAATTCTCCCTTTTTTAATTCAAAACCTAACCTCGTTAGCTATATAATGACCAATCCCTATAGCCCATGTAGCTAGCTATCACAAGCCTTAAATAGACTCTAAACTCAAATTTTACCCAAAACAATCAATCTTTGATTTGGAAATAATGTTTGAAGCCCAAATCTATGGTACTAAAACTATCGAAAGATTAGAAATCAATAAACAAACATAAGACACATCCAATAAAAAAACATCTCACCAACATCTTACCGTTCTCGTAAGCATCAAGATTTCAAGGGTTGTTATGGTCAACGACATGTTGCTTAACCCATGTCGACTATGTTATCATCATCTTAGGGAAAAGAGTTGCACGCTCTAAGATCTGATTGATGCTAGACACCTTGTTGCTGCATGTCCCAGTATTTTAGAGTACGGGAGAAATTGTTGTTGTAAGGTTATGTAGCGGGGAAGCTGAGGTAGCGACATAAAGGAGGGAAAGAGGGGCAGCTGGGGTTTGGTAGTAGGGAATCTCATCGTCGCCTTAAAAGAAATTAGAAAGGGGGTACAAGGAAAAAATATGAAGGGTTCTGGGGGTATGCTTTTGGCATATGCTTTTAGGTGAAGGAGAAAAAAGATTGAAGTAGACCTAGGACCATTATAATATTGCTAAATATGTAACAAAGAGTTAGCAATGGCCCAAAGCCATTATACAACAGTCTCAAAGATGCGTTGTAAAATTATTATGATGTTGTAGTGAACCCTATAACTTCTTAAAATCCATTATAATACTCATAAATAATAGGAACGATGATATCACAAAAGAATGTAAATAACCGTTCATCATAGTAGTCCACAACCCACAACGTATCGCAAGCCTCTTCCCACCACTATCCTAAGAGCTCATTGATTATCCATCACAACAAAGGATTATGCCATGACAATTTATTGAACCGATCCTAATATAAGACCATAGCCATAAACAATTAAAAAATATGCATTATAAGAAAACCGTGAACTATAAGGAACTGGAAAAATATCATGACAATGAGTTCTAAGCTTCGTCGAACCCTTAACGAGATTCGACACAACAAGAAGCTCATTTACAATTCAAGATAATAATGTAAACTATCAACCGTTGAGTATGAATCTCCAGTTCCAAAAAATACACAAATAGGCACATCGAAGATAAAAATCATACCTTCAAAGATGCCTTTTCCTTTTGATGAGCAGGTAGTTTGCTAGTACTAGGAACTGCGGCTGCCATGTAAACCTTTACTGAAGGTCCACCCTTGTGGGGTGCCTCTTCAAATGCCTAGGCCAGTTGCAATTAAAACACATGCTTATGCCTAAATTTACGATATTGTCTTCCTCTTGTTGGCCTTTGAAATTAGAACTGGAGTACAAGTGTAACGACCTAGAATTTAGGCATTTAAATTTGAAATATTTAATTAATTTTAAATGTAAAAATATTGGTTTAATAAGAAAAATAGCTTAAATTTCACACATAGGGATTTATTTGAATACGTGATTATAAAATTATTTCGAAATCTTAATTAAACTCTATTTATATAAGAATGAAGATAGTAAGCTTTAAATTTTAATTAAAGTAATTAGAATTGGTTTTAAATAATAATTCATCTTAACTAGCATGTAAAAATATTATTCCATGGCATTATCTTGGATTTTGAAGAAAGTAGTGTCATTGGATCCGTAATAATTAATTATTATATGTTAATGAATTTTGTGGCATTTGGACATATCGTGTAGTCGTGCGAGGTCGATACGTATAGAAATTAATTAAAGGAAATTAAATCAATATAATTCAATTTAAAAAACTAAATTCTACGTACGATTGAATTAGGTCTTGGGACTAGTTCTAGTGTGTTCGGAATAGGGGTATTACATATAGAACGCTAGGCGGCACAACTCGTTTGGAGTTCGAGATTTTTGAGTGCATCAAGAAAAATATTTTATAATATATTAACCTATATATTCTTTGTTCACCATAACTTTGGCCATGCCTATTCAATGCCTAACATAACCATACCATACTTCCCATGTTAAACAATACTCATTTCCCCCTTATAAATCACGTCCAAACCAGAGAGTTTTCTTTTTCCTCATTTTCTTATTTCTTGTATAAAACATGAAAAAAAACATTTCCATTCACTACTTCAAAAATCAACACTCCTCCAAACCCTTCATATTTAGCCCATGTGACCAGCATGGAAATTGTTAGTCTATATCCATTGTATTTTTAAAGATTGATAGAACTAGATTTCGTTGAGTGATGATTGAGATATCCAAGGAGGGAATTTTGTTCATAAATTACAAAATCAATTTCTCATGATCCAAAAAGAATTGGAACATGGCTATGCACTAATCGGATCATGAGATCGAGTAGTATTTTTAAGGAAGTTTTGGCGAGATTCTATGAGGATGGTCAATGAAGGCCGAAAACTAAGGTTGACGTTCGTCGGAGCTTGGAGCATTGATAGCGAATTAGAGCTTGGCTTGTGATCAGGATTTAGTAGTGCTTCGATTTGCAAAGTTTGGCGAAAAGCGACGTCGAAAAGTGTCGCATTTTTCTTGTGCGTAGATGCGAAATTGTGGGGCCGGGTTTCTATTGATGGGTACAAAGCTTGGGCGAGGGGGTGTAGTTGTGAGAGAAGGGAAAGACGAGTGCATTGGTGGTCTTGGGTCGTCGGATGGTGGAGCGAGTCGATGGTGCACGTGCACACGATGCACATTTTCTCGTTCTTGGAAATGTTGGAAGGGAAGTTAGGGAAGAAGAAGAGGGGATGTGATGCGAGTTGTGTTTGGGTGAGATTTGATTAAGTTTATTATTTAAACTTAATTAAATGTTTAAACTTTTAAAATAAATAACTCCTTCATACAAGTCGGATTCAGACATCGTTTGTTGCATTGCACTCGTATGGACATTATCTTTGCAATTGGACTGCTTTGGAGACGATTGAAATTTAGGTTAAAATCGGACGTCATTTGATTTTGGTTCTAAATCGAAACGCCTCAGCGACTATAGAATTTTGTGAGTTAAACTCACCTTTTTAGTTAACTAGTAATGTTATATAATTGATAAGAATTATTGACTAGATGTTTGGCTGATTTACTGTTTTATTGGTTAGTTTGGTTTTATTCCCGCCAATGGAGTGGATGACCCTTTATATATACCCGCCTAGTAGCGGATGATTAATATTATATAATTATATACTATATGTGACGCAAGAGGAAACAAGTTGGAGGGATCCAACATGATTCCACACGATTGTTAATTTTATTCACACACACACACACACACACACACACACATATATATATATATATCCGTGTGTGTGTGTTGATATATGTACGAGTTGTGATGCAGGTGGAAACAGGTTGAAGGAATCAAATGGGATTCCTTGCCATTTGTAAAATGTTTTTAGTATCATTTTTGTTGAATGATTATGGAATATCAAACTTGATTGTTAATCCTATTTGTTATGACATTGCTATTTGAGCAACTAAAAATCTCTAGTGATAGAAAATCAATATTGTATCGGCTAAGCGTTTATTAACTATTGGCCTCAAATTAGTATCCTAAAAATACTATAAATTGCCATTTGAGTTGGAAATGGGTCGTTGACACAGGAAATGATTATAAATTCGAAATTGGGTTACGAGAATATTTTGACTTAAAGGATTTGATTTCTATTTTATTTCAACCTATTTATCTATTTTTTCTAAGCTGTTTATTTATATTTAACATTGTTTTGAAAAGTTAACATTTTTTTAAAAGTTATTCACTTATAATTTATATTGTTTTAACGTTATTTATTTATAATTAATATATTTTTAAAGTAATTTATTTATATTTAATGTTGTTTTAAAGATATTTATCAATATTTTACTGTTTTGAAAAGTTAATTGTTAAAATAATTAATATGGTATGATGTTAATAACAATGATTATTAATAATATTTTTGAAGTTAATTATTATTATTTATATTCATGATAAAGATTAATTATAATTGTTTATTTCATAATGTTTTGAAATAATTAAATATTTTTTTAAGATGTTTTAAAGTTTATAATTATTATTTATTTAAATGTTTATTGTTAACAATTATTATTATATAATAGTGTTTTAAAGTAAATGGTTTTATTAATTATAAATGTTTTCAACACTCATAAATAGAGTTTATAACAGACTTGGGGTTTATAAGGGAAATATTTTGAAATGGTTTGAAGACTTAAAGGGGGATTATTTATGAGGTGAAGTAGTTTTATAAATGGTTAGATATTTATAAATGAATTATAGAAATGAGTTTATAGAATTATAAGAGGAGTTTTATAATTAGTTTTACGGATTTATAAAGAGTTTATAAATGAGTTGAAAAATGATTTAGAGATGTTTGTAAATGGTTTTAGGGATTTATAAATAGTATATAAATGATTTGAGAATTGTATAAAAAGGGAATCTTTCTCTGTTTTATAAATATGCTTATACCATTGAGATAAGTATATGGATATTTTTCCAAGTGTTGAAAGTATAAAAATTTGTGAATATATCTTTGTAAAAGTATATTGATACAAGTATTTACAAGATGAATTTAACAAATGAAAAGATTTATTAAGGAGGTTAGTGGTTACTTCTGTGCTTAACCTATGTTGGTTTTTCCTGATTGAGATAAATCCTTGATTTGAATGTTTGTTTATTCGATAGTTAAATAACCGACCATCGAATTTGGACCCAAAACGTAACTTTGAAAATATCTAGGAGAAACAAGTGAGTTATATGGCACAATCATCTTCGATGATGCTATACTATGCGTACAAATCTCATTTCATTCTCCGAGGACAATGATAAGGAAATCCATCTACTAACGGTTAGGAATGATCTCCGCTCTTATCTTTGACTGTTTATTTCCTAATGAACTGGGGTTGAGTTTACCGAAAACTGTCGAGTGTTGTTCTGAAGAGACCGTGATCGAATATGCTATTCAAAAATCACTTTGATCCACCTTAAGCATTTCAAAATGAAGACATTTTGAAGATAATGGAATTGAAGATGGAGCTCTCAAGTGTTTTTTTCAGTCATAGAACAAACTTGTATGGATGAATGCTGGCATTGCATTGTTACCTGGAGGGCAGTGTTAGCATTCCAAGTGGGAAAAGCTATATAAAAGGTAAATATAGCCTCAAGCCTCATCAACTAGGAATGACTAAAACATAGGAGATTCAATAGGGTTTAATGGGTTGCTCCAAATTAGGGTTTGATCATCCCAATCTAGAGTCGATATTATCTCTCGTTCGTATGCTTTAGGGCCTATTAACAGAGAGATGATCATATTTGGTACTACTAGTCAAGTGGTAGGCCAGTTCTGTGTTGGCATGGGATCCCAACGAGGCCCTCGATGTTATTTTATTTAGAGATACACCATGACGGACATGCGTTACCCCAATAGCCTTGTTACTGTCTGGAATCCATTCTCCAATAAGTACCGCACGAACTTAGTTATGCCTGACTATGCTGAAATGTGAGATACAAGCACTTAAGTTATTTTCATATTTTACTTTGACCCCTAACCATTATTATAATATCAATGGATTTTCTATAGAAAATATTTGGCTTATTGTAAGGTAGAATCCATCTGTGTTTATATGCGGCATGGTCTTATGAGATACCTTTATTTTCAAAAGATTTTTAAAGCTTTAAAATTTAGCTGGGTGTATTTTTCTCATGCAGGTTTTTCCAGACTGACTCGGGTGTTACTTTATTATAATGCTTAGGTCAGACCGAGCATATTACAGATTGCTTTGGATGCAATTGAAATTAGGAGATGAGCTAGAGGTCCAAGACGCATCTTTGTATTTCTTTGTGTTCTACTATGTTGTCTGTTAGTTCAATAATTGTGAGGACAAGCTATTATAACTGTCCGAGATGACATAGGTCAGTATACTCTGATTGGTGTATGTATATTACATTCCTTCCTTGTGTAAAGATTTGTTGTAAATTATAGATTATTATTATGCTATGAGATTCCGTATTGGTTAGTTTTCTTTCTCTCTTCTCTCTTCTTCCATCCTCCTCTTCTTTCCCTAACTATCCGCTCTTCCATTCAATTTAAGTGGATCGTGTATGGTTGATTGTCGCTTAAAATAAATGGAAAAGTGGGTCGTTATAGGAAGACGTCCAACCTCTATACTTTTCCCTTATTTTCCTTCTAGTTACACTTCTCTTAGTTAGAAGCTTGATCTTACAACTTTCACTACCTTAATCCTAGTACCTATGTTTGAACTCTCATACTTAAGTGTTATCTCAATAAGATTTCTGATCCCATGAGAATGTGACTGATGACTGGTATCTAAGTGTTGGACCCAATCCTAAGGCGAATCTACTTGAGTTCTTGGCCAAAGTATCAATCATATGTATTCCAAACTTGAACAAGAGTTTGCATCAACTCACATAAGCTCGAACAGATAAGTTTTCATTCTTCAAATGGATAAACTTCTCCAACTGTGCATTCCTCTCTGTTTCAAAAATAAATTGATTCTTAAAACCTAATTAAAGTCCTCTAATGTGACTTCCTCTTTAACGACCTGACATTTTGGACAGTTTAAAGCAACGATAAACCACATATGTCGGACTAAAACCATTCAAAGGGGCAGATTTTTATGGGGTAAATAAGAAAAAGAAGAGGAAAATAGTAAAACAAATACAGAATTTTGCAGCGGAATGACAAAATATAATAATCATATAATAGTTCATGAAGCTGTTTTACCAATACATTTGATTATACTTTAATAATATAGACCAGAGTTACATACAACAAGGATAAATGAATAAATGCAGTGGAAAAACATGGTGCAGTGGAATACATAATATAAGTAATAATAGTACAAAATCTTCATCTTCACCCTCCAGAAAGCCGTCTTCAATATACTGAAAATCTCAGACTTACCCGAGCTAATTGAAAAGACAAAACACTGGAGTCAGAACTAAAAGATCTTACGTAAGTTAAATCAACAGTAAATAAATATGAGTGTAAAAACATCAGAGATGTTTACGGGGTTTGAAATCTCCTATCCAGTGGCAACATAAGTGTAATAACTTAAGAGAAGTTCAGGATTTCCATCTCCTAAGGATCCGTAAAACTATCTACTATGTAGTACAATATGCTATTATAATAGTGTCTACAGCAAAGTAAAGTATTAAAATAGCGTTAAGGCGTTACCCATATCCCCCTCAACACATTTTATAAATTCCCATAGTCTATGCAGTACAGTAAGCACCTCCATGAGGTTTACCCAGAGGGCACCCCATAGGTATGGTACAAAACAAACTCGTAGAAGGCGCGATAGGGCATGTGAAAACGACACTCGTGGCAATGCTAGGGTAGATATACCAATTGCACTCCCGGAATGGTGGTAATGCATAGCAGCTACTACCGCCCACCTCGGACACACTCCCATAATCAAAAAAGAGGGGGGCCACCAATTCAATCATAAAATAATAGTATGCTATCGAAGAAATGTGCCCGATCAGAGGTGCGACCTCACTTGGTCCAGTATAGCTCTGGTTTTAGTCACATCTAAGCTAACTCACGAAGTCAAGGTCACGTAAGTACCATATACAGAATCGTTTGCCAAACCATCCTACTATATTTCAGGAATCTCCACCACATACACAGTTGTTAAAGTGGTTTTCTACCCTATGGTCAAGTGATACATATATTTATCATTTCAATCCACAATCTAAAATTTTACGGGTATATATCATTTCAACCCATAATCTCGAATTAAACAAAATCCATAAAATCACTCGAGTCTATCATTTCAACCTGTAACGATTTTTTCCTAATCTATAAATCATTCGGGTATTTATCATTTCAACCCATAGGGAGCTTGCACTGTTATAACAATATAGAAATACAACATCCACTCATCCAATATCAACAATCAAACATCCATCACAATCATTATCCAAATCAACCAATAAACATCAATAGACAAATGATTATCATTAAATGGTATAATATTGATAATTGAATTCAATATTACATTAAAAGATGAGTGAATGCAATAAAAGTCAAATTTAACTAGAATGACAATTTAAACATACCAAACAACAATTAATTTTTTATCACATCATAAATTTAATTTAACTAGCATAAGAAATTCTAGTAGTTGTGAGTGGGTCAAAACACTCTCCTTTTGATTCAAATCGAATTGAAATCCAAAATAAGCCCTAAATTTGAAAAGTCTCAGAATCAGTCCAAACAAGCGTCATAAAGCCCGAAATTTCAATACGATAGCGACGGACCAACCCGCGCGTAAATCCGACCTCGTACATCAAAGTTATGAACATTAAAAGTTAAATAATTTAAATTTAGAAGTAAATAAAGTAAATGAAAGATGTAAAATAGATAGGACACGTCATCATGTACAAATGTCTTCGTTCATGTGATACTACCCTCCTATGAAACCCTACAGACTCACCGTCACCCAACTTCATTGCATTATCGCCACTGATTCACTGGCATACGTGCCTATCAGGTCACGCCCCTAGGCTCTGCACATCGAGCCGCCGCTACAACCTCCCCCGCAAGCTTCCGCCGCCCCAGATGGCCACAACCATCACCGAGCAACATCATCTAATTTCGGCAAATATAGGCACCTATGGTAAGATTTAACCGTATAGATCGACTCCAAAAATCTTCTTATACATGCCCATACCCTCTGATTTTTGTAAAATTGACGATCCAGCGATAAAACGAAAAACCCTACAATAGATGGCCGAGGTTCTCCGGTGAATTCTGGTCAAACAATGCACCAATTTGAAAAACAAATCATAGATTTGGGTTGCGCTCGTCGAGAGCTTTCCAATGATATATAATATGATAGAGGTTGGAGGAGTTTGATTTTGAAATTGATTTTGAATTTGGAATAGGGTTTTGAAATTTGAATCTATTCCTGCCGTTAAGAAGGAGAAGTAGATAGATGAAATTATATGTACTAAATAAGAAAAAGACCACTAGGGTTAGAGAGAAAAACTATTTATATAACCGAGGCCCTGTAAGAAATGAATAAACATCCGAATAGATTAGAAACGACAAATACGACCCGAAAAGCCCGTTCTGCTTCTGGAATGGAAACAGGTCATCCCATATATCAAAATAGATATTTTCGATATTTCTAAACTTAATGGACTATGTTTCAAGTCCTAATTCCATCATATGAAGGAGTTAGCTTAAAATCAACTTATTTCAAATTGATTTCAATTGATTTTAGTTAAATTTATTTCTCCGCGTTTGGAGTCCGTACTATCAAATGACAAGTCCGATTGCTACGAAGCTTGAAATCTGACAAAAGTTCATTGGTATGAATCTGATGAAACTGCTTTCGTCAAAATCTGAGACCGCTGCTAAAATGGCTATTTTCAAGTTAATTAAATAAATTAACATTAAATCAATTAAATCACTTTTTAATTTCAAGTTTAGTAACTAATAATTTTCATAAATTTTGATTACTTGGCCATTTACAATAATTTAAAACAAATTTACATGTCAATTCAATGTAAATTATTTTCCTAATTACAGTGTTTGATTTCAATTGAAATAAAAATACAGTGACTATTACATTAATTCCAATAAATCTATTTATTTTCCTTTCCATCTCATTATTTAATCAATTTGCATCTCAAGGCTGTAATTAACATTTGTTTATCTTATTACACTAATATTTTACCATTATCATCTTAGTTTTCATTAACGTAGTATTTAATTACATTTAATTTCAATAAATCTATTTATTATAGCTTAAATTTCAATAAGTTGATTAAACTTGATTTCAATTCTTTTTTTCAATCAATTATCATATTATGAATAAAATTTACATTGGATTACATTTTATTGAATAATATTCTACAATTATCAATCTAATCTACATTAGCTGCACTAATTAGGTGAATTAACTGCAATTGATTTTCAATTTAATTTAACAGACCAAATAAATAGGCAATAGATAATAATTATCACCACTAACTTTTAATCACATCTTATAAATTTATTATCCACAACAAGTGTTATAATTACTACCACTATACTAATTCTATCCAATTATAATTTATTACACACTATTTCATTAATTAATAAACATTTAAATTATCAATTACTCTTTAATCCAATTATCAACTAATACACATTATTATAATAAATTTACAATCGATAACCAATTATAACTTTTTAATCATTTCAATTAATTAGAATTACATTTAAAGCAGTTATCAATTTCCTTAAATTAATACTATTACTTTTCATTCCAGTTACATTCTTATTATTAAATAACAAATTTTTATTTCTTCCAATATTAAATCACCAAATCTTCTTAGATTAACTACTTTTAATTATCTAAAACTACGGATCGTTACACTCTCCCCCACTCAAAACTTTTCGTCTGCGAAAAGGAAAAAAAAGGAATTAAGTAACTAATATATCTTATTCAAAATTGTTAAATTTATAAACAATCAGTTCACATAATTAAATAATTTAAATAACATATATCAATTTAAAATAATTAAATCCTTTTATATTCCAGTTAACAATAGTTTGGAAAACATTTTACAAAAAAAATTCTAAGTCCAAAATTCACAGAAAAGTTCGGCAGAGTATCCTTTTTACGAAGAGGTCTGGGAGAAATAGTAATATTAATAATAACAATGCATATCACATATTTTCAAAATAATATATCTCAATCCACCGGAAAATAATATAATTTCGTTAGAAAACCGTAATCCAAAAACGTACCTATTTTTCAAGCAAACAACGCTTAATTTATGAAACCAAAAGATTAGCTATTACTTCCATAACCTGTATTTCACTTATATAATCCAAAGAAGTTAATAATTATATAAAAGAGAAATATTTAAGTTGTCTCAATTAAAAACAAATAAAACATCACAACATAACAACAATTACTTACAAACAAATCATACAATCATCACATACTGTCAAAGAAATCATTTATTCATCCATAGAAATCAAAACAAAAGTTTGTTCGGGTTTAGAATGTAACGACCCGCTATTTTGGACCATTCGCATCCGCACATGTCGGACTTGAATTATACAAAATACCGAATTGTTAATTTAAATTTGGCGAAACTCAGATATACAGTAAATAAATAATCACAGACACAGAGTAATAATATGCAGCGGAAGCAAAAGATAGTAGTTCATGAAGCTACTATATATAATAGAGTTAAATAAGTTACAACAGAAGTCTCGAATACAATAGTCAAATACAAGAATCAGAATACATCACTGGAATCAACTGAATATCTGAAAGCTGATAGATAGCTGGACCTCCAGGCGAAGCTCCAACTCCAAAGGTGAGTCTCAAAAGCTGAACCACTCAGTCTGACCCAAGCGTAAAGCAAAACACAAAACATTCGAATCAGGATTAACATTCTTATATCAATAAATCTAACTCAAGTGAAATAACAACTGAAATACAAGTAACTCAAAGGACGTTGGAATAACCATCCTCTAAGGATCCGTTAAACTATCTACTATGTAGTAATATACGCTAAATAGATAATGTCTATCAGTAATATAAAATATCAAAATAGTGTTAAGGCGTTACCATTATTCCCCTTAACACATTTTATATAAGCGTTATAGTCTATACAGAGCTGTAAACTCCACCGTAAACTAGTGGGATGTCAGGGAGTACTCCATAGGTATAACACAAAACAAATTCGTAGTGGTCGCGTATATAGGGATACAAGTATGACAAGGCACATGAGGCAGTACCCAAGGTAGTGAAACTACCGTTTGCATGATCCAAACTGGTGAAAACGCATCGCCGCAACGATCGCAACACCGCGAAACAAAATTCCCAAAAGTAAGAGGGTGCACCAATCAATAACAAGTAATGAGTAGTTTACGAAGAAGTGTGTTCGCTCGAGGTTGCTAACCCCATTTGGCCTGGCACGGCTCCTGTTTTAGCCATTTCCAATTTGACACAAGTGTCAAGGCTATCCATCATCGTTCTCTTTCTTCAATCATCACGTACATCATTCCAACCACTTCATTCTGGATCACACTCCGCGTATAGTTATTAAAGTGGTTTTCGGTTTAGACAGAAAGTATGCCCATAACCGATTCCGGTTTCTTAAATAACTTTCATAATTATTACACTGATTGGTCATCCACTAAATTTCAAAATAAATCAAATTCATTTTCAATAAGAATTTGTAAACCAACATTCCATTTGTCTTTCTATATCAATTTTTAAAATTTACGTTTCAAAATTTCCAATACTATTTCAAAATCTTATAATTTAATTTCAATTTTTATTTTAAAACAAATCAAATATTAATTCAAGTTCGTATATAAGTTTCATTCCGAAATCATTTAAATCCATTTAATTTAACATTCAAATCAATTTAAATTCATTTATCGATTTCATTCAATATCTGTTAAGTTAATTATCATTCAAAACAATTCCCATTGATTTTCAATTCATTGAATCAATTATTTAAGTTCAACTTCGTTATATCAAAACTACAAAATTGAATTAAATTAGATTCGTCAAATCAATTCTTTAAATTACAAGTCTTACATTAATTTCAATAAATCACATTTTTATCTCTTGTTAAAGAAATTCAATTTCACTTATTTGCTTATTTGATTTAGACAAATTTCCAAAACTTAATTATTACATAACTCAAGTTTACTTATTAAAGAAGTTCAATTTCACATATCAATAATTCAATTTCATTTAATTATTAAATAATTCAATCTTATTTAATTATTAAATAATTTCAAACTTAATTATTAAATAATAAATTTTAAAACAACGTTCTTCCATCAACTACTATGTCAATATTTTGTATCAGATTATTAAATATTAACATTTTCCTTTCATTAAAATTTAAATTCCAACTTCAATTAAAAACCTTGTTCTTTACTCAAATATAATCATTATTTTATTTTTAAATCAAATTATTGACCAATCGAGTTTATTTAATTATCTATCCTAAGTCAAGTTCATTTGGGTATTTATCATTTCAACCCGATTCCATTTCAATTCAACAATCAAAGCATAGCAAAGGGAACTTGCAGTGTGATAACTTGGATGTTGTCAAAGTAAATAAACAAGCAATAACAACAATCAATAACAATCCAATAATTAATTCAAATAATCCCGAAATAATCATATTAATTCACATTGTTGTTTGTGCAAATTAATATAATTATTTCTAGAATCTACACTATAATTTCATGTAGATTAAAGATTATTACACTAATATTTATACGGTTCTTTACTTGATATCTATTATTCAATTTCATACTACATCGATTTATACAATCATACATTCAATGGTTCAAGATGTAGTTAACACTATTTCTACGTGTCAATTAATTTAACATTTAAAAGGGGTCATATTGTACAAATTTAACTATTCAAATTCAACACATATATATCAATTTAAATTACTATCTATCCTATATCAAATTCAATTGCATATTATTTATCACTTTAAACATTAACAATTTAACGTCCAATGTAAACATCAAACAATCAATCATTTATCAACCAAACTGGATTATCATTGAATAAATAACAGATAATGGTGTCAGATGTCATAGGTGAACTGTTACAGATAATAGCTTGTATAACAGTATAAATAACTAATAACAGCCTATTTCAATTGTCATTTCAATTGAAATCAAATTTAATAAATAAAAGAACATTAATCGTGAGTGATTGCTCACCTTTCGAGGCTAGAGAGAACAGGAAATGACACAGATACGCACACTGATATGGACACTGAAATATCCAAGCACGAATTTCAAAGCAAAAGCAGGATTGACACGATTTCAACGAACAAGCTGATATACAAAGATGTTGATGGGAACAAATTAGAATCAACACGGTAGAAGCACAATAATATATATCTATTATTATTATTTTTCTTTCATTGAATAAATATTTAATTTTAAACCAATATTAAAATATCATATTAAAATCATTGTTTTTAAATTAAATACATGTATCTAAAATCAAACATATATATATATTTATAAATCAACATAAGCTTCATACCCAAATAATATAAATTGTACATGTATTCTATTTTGAAATCCTTATCTTCCTACGCATATTAAAAATCAAAATGTTCATATATAAACTAATTGTTTATAAAATTATAACATATATATAACAAATACAGACAAATTGGGAAGCACGGCTAGCACATGAAAATATACATTCAAGATATACACGCAAGTTAAAATACATAACAGACAAATTTTATATTTAAAATTTAAAAATCCATACATATATAACCTTACACATATATAAGCAATGAATACAATATATTTTAAAACTATACTTAAGACAATATATATCAAGCAATGTTTATATTCATATAAAATAAACAAAACCCAGTGAAATATAAAACTAACGTGTACGTATAACCGTATATATTTGAAAATCAAGACAAATCTACATATTGTGAAAAGAAACTATAAAACAATATATAAAATAGAACTCATTCTCATCATACAGCTTATATCTGCTAACCTATCAATACTCTATTATAATATATAAAATGTAAACCATTCGAAAAACATTGATAATATAACATAAATATTATACAGTATGTCGTAAGCCCATATACCTTATACTTAAATATATACTTTAAACAACTTACGTTGATACAACAAGTCTAATATCATTTTATATAAAATATACTAACATACAAATGAACTTTAGCAAACTGAACCAACATATGCATTTACAGACCCTAGCTCTTTTACTTCATGCGCATCAAGTTTAAGGTCTCAAATGTAACACAAAACTATACATATACATACTGTAAAATATAAGAAAATATTGTTAATAGGAAAAGTATAAAACAAAACAAACATGCACTCACGAAGTGAAGGGAGGAGATGCTCGGCCCGGTGGCTTGTGACTGATGGGGACGGTGCGGCTTGGAGGCGAGTGGGTCGAGTTGGAGGAGAGCACGGAACAGCTCGGATCCGACACGGTTCGAAGTGGCGGGAATGCCTGTGCGTGGAGGTGGGTGTACGGCACCAGGAGAGGGAGGAGGTCACAGTTGCTTGATGTTGCAATGGAGCGTGAGGTGAAAGGAGGAAGAGTGGAGATGGTTTAGTCGAAGGGAACGGAGAAAGAGGCGGAGGAAAATAAGGAAGAGTGGAGCAAGCCGAGAGGGGAAGAGATGGCAGTTGCTGAGGTCGTGGCCGGCTGGAGGAGATGCAGGCGAGTTGAGGAGGGAGGCTGTGGCTTTGGTGCGGCATTTAAGGAGAGGTTGGTGATGGTGCGGTGCAAAAGGTGATGGCGAAGGAGGCCGAGCATGTGGTGGAAGGAGTGGTAGCGGAGAAAGCGGCTGCTCGGTCTCGACCAGGTGGGTTACGTGCTGGGTTGGAGAGTGTATAAATGAATTGCAGCAAAAATGTAACAGACACGGGATTTTCGTTCTCCGAAAATTCGACATCGATACTCACTTTATCGACTGCCGAGAAATCAAAGGCCGAAAACACGGAATGTTATGGGTTTTAAAAAGAATTTAAGAAAAGAAAGAAGAGAGAAAAAGGTAGAAGATAGAGGGAAAAGAAGATAGAAAATTTAGAAATAGAAAGAAAAAGAGAATAGAGAAAAAGGAGAAAAACAGAAGAAAATAGGACGGGACAGAAAACAACAGAACAACATCAGAATCTCACAATTCGCAGCGGAACAACATATAATAATAAATGAATAATCTTTAAACAAAGAACTGTATCAGTTATTACATTTCATCACATTTCATCACATCATATCATCAGAGTGTACAACAACATACATCAACAAACAGCGGAAAAAGAAATACTATATAAACTAGTAATACGCCATGCCATCCAGCTTGCCTCCAGCAACTCCAGGATATCCAGAATATCCTGATAAACCTAACTCTTAACTGCCTGTGTGGAAATTGGTGGGCACCCAGAGTTTAGGAAGGAAAACAATAAACTCCGAGTCAGTCATGTGACTGGTGTGAGAACTCAAAACAGTTTATTTAACTTTAAAATCAAATAGAGGAATATTTTTAAACTCAATTCGCAATGCTTTTAAAAATGAGACTACCATAAGGCCTCCCGCACACACACACATGCAAACGCAGAATCGGAGGAGATTTCTCCTTATGATAGTCAAAGATGCTTGATACGCATTTTAAATAACATTTGATATTATTACTAGTGCATAGTGTAGAGAAAATCATTTCAAAAGTAAAGATATAAATCTTAGCCAACATACGACCATTATCGTATGCCTACTATAGCTACTATCCAAACAGTGGTGACCACCATAAGTGAATAGCAGGTTCTACAACTAATACCGTAAAAGTTTCGTATTGGGAATTGGATTTCCAACAAATGGTCAGGCCAAGGAACTTCCCATTGCCACATGAGAATGCCTCTGGATGGACATCCCCGAGAACCAAACCGGATCTCTACCAACACAAGGCCGGGTTACTCCTAACTGAGTAACAACTGACCGAATATGCCATCCCCCGGTCCTTTGGGACCTTTATCAACCGAGCGCTCGTAATCAATTCACACAATCATAAAGTGTTTTCAACATGAGTAAGTATCTGGGCTCCATACCATGATACCACCCTTTTCCAGAAGGAAATGGACACATCCTAAAGGGTGCTACCCCTCATAACCTTGCTGCTTCTTTCCTGTTTTGACCATTCACGGGGTGTGAGGCTCGACGAAGTCACGTCCACAAAAACATACTTTATACAAAAGTCATGCTTTGGGTCAACAAATGATCAACACAATGATCACTAAGATAGACGATCAAATAAATGATCCTATCACAAATAATCAACACAATGATCATTTCAGCATCACTCAGCATGTCACATTACCAAACTGGGAATATATCGCTGATAACTCCAACTATATAACCTTTGAGCACATACGTCTCAAAGAAGGGTGTTAAGCAAAGAATAAATTCTCCGCCACCAACAGAAATATATTTGAAAGAAATCGGCTTTATATCTCAAATTGTAATGTCAGACATACAATCCATACAAGTCTGTTCCGGGATCGAACAGAACCGAAGGCACTTACAAAGAAGTCCTTGCAATCCGGATATTCACAATCCTGATCGGATTCACCATCACATATGGAGAACTCAATACCGTAGCTACTCGGTGCAGAGTCAATCGATAGTTCATCCTATCACTCTCGCAAATACCGGTCTTCAACACCGATCTTCAAATGCGATTCACAACGACGTATCACATATTCGAAGTGGGTTATACGACCCCATGGTCCTTTCCCGGTTAACCCGAATAGTGAGCGCTTATTCAAAAATAAGTGTAGCATTCACATTCAAACAAATCACATCAATTACCCATTCAAAGGGAAATATTGATAGTCGGTTATTGAACTATCAATGGATATGCACACATCACCAGTTTCCAAATAATTTTCCAAATTATTTATTTTCCAAAATATCTTTACAAGATATAAAATTTCACACTTCAAAAATAAATCAATATTTATTTTTAACAAGTTTCACTTTCACATATAAATTCCATAATGAATTTATATTTCAAGATATCCATGCATATGCGATTTCAATAATTCATTTCAATTTATCTTCAGAAAAAGATAAATTCTAATTATTCACTTCATATTGGAAAACATTTCCATACTTATTTATTCATAAGTAATTCACAAATTCCTTTTATTTTCAACACTTAGAAAATATTCAATATACTTAAATCGAATTAAGTATATAATTCATTCTTTAAGGAAATCATTCTCTTAAACATATTTATTTGGGCCAAAACGAATGTTACGTAAAACATCGTTACGACAACCCAAAATCACTAGTATAGGGATTCGAAATTAAAATAGATATATAAATCCCAATACTATACAAAACATTTCCTTTCGGAAATCATTTACTATAACAACAGTGTTATAGTCCACATTTCCTTTTATTTCTCGAAAACGTCTATTTCAACAATAAATGTTGAAATCTATGGTTTCGAATCTCAACACATTTTAAACCATCGTTAGATCGTTTTAATTCTATTTAAAACATCATATCTAAAACAATTTCTTTAACGTATTATTCACTATTCAAAAACGTGAATATACTACCTTAACAAATTTCATCATTTCTATTCACCTTAACTTAAAGGATTATTCACTGTTCAAAATGTGAATATAACTCTATCTCTAAGTTATAACAATTAACTTATCAAAATAAGTCATTTGCGGATTTATAAAACAACGTTTATAAATTCCGTTTCTATTTATTTATAAAAACTTCCTTTTTATAAATTCCTTTATTAACCTATTCCAGTTTATAACTAAATTATAAACTAAACGTTCATATTATAAGTCAAATACTTATAAAACGATTATTTTACAAAATCGTTCATTTAACTTCCCAAATTATTAATCTTAACTTATAAGATTGTTTATTTATCCAAAATTCATTCTTTCGATAACTTTATAAATTTTATAAACCTACTGCTTATAAAATTTCATTTATAACTTCACAGTTTATAATTCTATAAATTTCATTCATTTAGGAAATTCATTTCCACTACATTCAAACACTTATAAAAACTCGTTTTATAATGTCCATAATTCAATTTATAAATATCCATTTAAATCTCTTAATATAAATCAATTTATATTATTCTTTTAAAAACATCTTTAAATTCCTTTATAATTTCACCTTCTCTTGATTTATAAAATAATCAAAATTTTATAAATCCTATCTTTAGACTTTTAATAATAAATTCAAATTTTCTCAATTTAAACTATTTCATAAATCCTTAACCCATATTTCTCAAAAATCAGCTTTTAACTATATTTTCAAAAATTATAATTTTTATAACTTTAAAAATTATAACGTTTATTTATTTAAAATGGATCAATTCCAAAAATATAGTATATTTTCAAAAATTCACTTTAAAAACATTTCAAAATCCCAAATCTGGGTCCAATGATGCTACACACCAAATAGTCAATCACGACTAACAACGATATCATATATCGATATGATAATCCATCAAATATCAAAATATCTGAAATCAAATAAAAACTATTGAGGAATCCAGTTGGATCCCTCCAACCTGTTTTCCTGCATCCAAAAACATTAGCACAATACCAATTTCGCTCCAGTACGAAATTATCGCGGTATATGTTCTTAATATATATTATCCGCTTAATAACGGCGTAATAGGGTCTCATCCGCTAAACAAAAATGCGGGAAATCAACAACTGCAATATATACATATGCCAATATATATATATTGATATTATATATAATACCAATTTCACTGTTTATGAAATATTCGCGGTATATGTTTATATTAAATAACATCCGCTTACTAACGGCGTATAATGTCTATTTTAACAATCAATATATAACAATCATCATTCATACATGCATTCAAATATTTTAAATCTAACTATTTAAAATAAAATCGAAATCTATTCGATTGAGTGAGAAGTTCTCACCTTGGTTTTAATTTCCGTTTTAGCTTTTATTTCGAATAAAATTAAACGCGCGTTTAATTTTACCCAAAATTCTCACTAACTCCAAACGACTCCAAACCAACTTCATCGCGTAGTTCTCGTCCATACGATTCCAACGCAACTGGTTTCGCATTTTTTCGACCTCGTATGAAAAAGTTATGTAATTTACAAGTTTGTACACGACTTAAATATAATTAAAACAACATTAATCCACAAATCTTATACCCAAAGCAATCCTAGCCACTAGATCCACTGCCAACTCATCTCCACCGCACCCCCCCCCTTCTTCCTAACACACGCAAGTTACAGGAGATAGCCGCACAAAGTAACCCATTAGCCTAAATTAGGTTTTCATATTTCGATCACCTCGCTCAACTAAACACGATCAAACCACCACCAACCTGAAGCTCATGACCATAGCCATGCTCGGCCCCAACAGTAGTGAACTCGGCCCCATGTACAGCCTCGAATGGCGTGTGAAAACTGAAGCATACGGCCCCTTCTTGCTCCCTCATCGTTGCTCCATTCCCGATCATATCCGTATGGATTTAAAGCTCATCTCGTGCTCTTCATCTTTGTAGTTAACAACTTTGGCCAAAACTTCACGGATTGGAAGAGATTAAGGGTTGAAATTGGATGATTTCTGGCCTTAGAATCTAAAAGTGGCGGCTAGGTCAAATTAGGTTTAGGTTTTGATATTTTTTTTCTAAAATTATGAAAGGTAGGGGCTATTTATAAGGAACGAGCGACATTATTCATCCCGGAAATTCCGAACTCCGATTTAGACGCCGTAACCAGCGTTTCTAAGGTTTACCCCACGTTCCGGACACAATGGAACAGGTTTCGGAAGCTAATTCGGAAGTATGTGCGAGTTATGGCTATAAACGCTCAATTTAAATTAAACCGATTTAAATCGATTTCTAGGCGTTTTAATTTGTACCGGACAAACGGTAAATCCAATTGACTTGAAATTTGAAACCTTACAATAATATCACATTACGGATCCAATGAAACTGGTTTCGACGAAATCCGAGACTTTTTGAAAAATGGCTATTTTGACTCGCCAAATTTAAATTAAAAATAAATCGATGCGTTTCGAGCTGCCACGATCAAACGATAGCTCCGATTGACACGAAAATTGAAATCCGATAATAACTAACTATTACGGACCCAATGGAACTGGTTTCGTTCAATTCTGAGACTGTTCAAAAATTGGCTATTTTACAGTCGATTATTAAATATTAAAATATTCAATTTTCACAGATTAACTTTTAATTCGATTTTAAAAGTTCTAAAATATCATTCTAACTTCAACATGATAAAATAAAATTTTACAAATCATTTTCAATCATATTTAACCCGATTTTCAATTATTTCCATAATTTAACATATTAAATTATCAATTTAATAATCCAATTAAATCCAATAATTCAAATAAAAATTTATTTGACTTATAAATTCACTTATTAATATTTAAAATTAATTAAATATCCAAATTTTAATTTATAAAAATTCTGGGTCGTTACAATCTTTCCCCCTTAAAAGAATTTCGTCCTCGAAATTACAAGTAAGAAAAGTTACAGAATCTATTAATTTTCCAAAATTCATAATTAAACTTCTTACAATCTTTACTAAGTTTTCAAATCATACTTAGTTATCCTTTCAAAAACAACTACTATTGTTTAACTTTCAATTCCAAAATCAAAGTTAAAGTTTTCAAAATTTTCCAATTTTCTCAAATTTTTCTAACGCCTTAAATTTCCGGAAAAATTCGCCATAGTCTCCTTTGCGCGGCTCGATCCGAAAAAAAATGACAGTATATATATCACAAATATACATCTCATCAAGTAATGAGGCATCCCGAAGGGAAAAAGTGTAAAAGTACGATATTTAATCCGAGATATGTACCTTATATTTTATTAGCAAGCATATACGGCTAATATAGCGCTAAAACGAGCTCCAAATGCGAAGCAAACGCAATCCGCACCTACTAATCACTCAACAAACAACATGAGAATCATGCATGCATGGAAATAGTATCGATATACAACATATATCTCCATAACAACTATATATGCTAACATAGCAATGCATTCAATAGCAATATATATTCAACCATCAACCAACTACCATCATAATCAATAATATTCATTCATATTCTCATTAATATTCAATGAAAGGGTTTTCAATTTAAATCGCATTTGATTCATTAACATTGGATTTTCTTACTAACATTCATTCTCAATTCAATTAGTTTACATTACTAATTAAATCCAATTCACTTTCAATTTTATTCAATTTTATTTACTTCTAATTTGAATTCAATTTCTTTAGCTTTCAATTTCGCTAATTCACTTTCATTAACACTTAATGAATTATATACAATCAATCAACAATCAAATAACAACCGAAGTATATTAATTTCAACCAAATTCCTTTGCTTATATTCATACATTCAATTCGGTTTAAATTTTAATTGATTTTCATTCAATTTTTATTCAACTTCTAATAAAATTAGATTTTAATGAATTAACACTTTCATTAATTATTCCATTCCAATTTATTCACATTCAATTGATTAACATTCAATTTATTCATTCAATTCAATTACAAAGTTGAATTTCATTCATATACTCAAGTTCACATTCATTTAATCCACTTGATTATTTACAACTCATATTCATATAATTTCACTTCTTACATATATAAGTTTATTTCACAATTGTAAATCACTTTAATTATAATTCTATTCTTATAATTCATTTGCTTATGCAATTATTCTTTTATTTAGATTATTCAAACAACCTAACAATCAACTTACATACACTTTAATAATTCTGAAAAATTATTCCTTTACATATAAAAATATAATCAAGGCAAAATTATTCCATTTACCCAATTTAAAACAATACTGTGTCGAATTGTTCTATTCAAGTGTTTAGAAACCCCTTCGGCATAGTTTGACTGACCGTGCTGACGAAGGTTCATATGCCACTCAATAAACCAATCATCACAATATAAAACAATTTCATATTCACTAACAAATACGCTCTCATAGCTATTATTACACTCAACTCATTCTAGAGTACTACTGACTCTATCTCTAACGAGTAATACCCAACAGAACTATGGTTGTCGCTTAACCATCAGCTCTGATACCAAATGTAACAGACACGGGATTTTCGTTCTCCGAAAATTCGACATCGATACTCACTTTATCGACTGCCGAGAAATCAAAGGCCGAAAACACGGAATGTTATGGGTTTTAAAAAGAATTTAAGAAAAGAAAGAAGAGAGAAAAAGGTAGAAGATAGAGGGAAAAGAAGATAGAAAATTTAGAAATAGAAAGAAAAAGAGAATAGAGAAAAAGGAGAAAAACAGAAGAAAATAGGACGGGACAGAAAACAACAGAACAACATCAGAATCTCACAATTCGCAGCGGAACAACATATAATAATAAATGAATAATCTTTAAACAAAGAACTGTATCAGTTATTACATTTCATCACATTTCATCACATCATATCATCAGAGTGTACAACAACATACATCAACAAACAGCGGAAAAAGAAATACTATATAAACTAGTAATACGCCATGCCATCCAGCTTGCCTCCAGCAACTCCAGGATATCCAGAATATCCTGATAAACCTAACTCTTAACTGCCCGTGTGGAAATTGGTGGGCACCCAGAGTTTAGGAAGGAAAACAATAAACTCCGAGTCAGTCATGTGACTGGTGTGAGAACTCAAAACAGTTTATTTAACTTTAAAATCAAATAGAGGAATATTTTTAAACTCAATTCGCAATGCTTTTAAAAATGAGACTACCATAAGGCCTCCCGCACACACACATGCAAACGCAGAATCGGAGGAGATTTCTCCTTATGATAGTCAAAGATGCTTGATACGCATTTTAAATAACATTTGATATTATTACTAGTGCATAGTGTAGAGAAAATCATTTCAAAAGTAAAGATATAAATCTTAGCCAACATACGACCATTATCGTATGCCTACTATAGCTACTATCCAAACAGTGGTGACCACCATAAGTGAATAGCAGGTTCTACAACTAATACCGTAAAAGTTTCGTATTGGTAATTGGATTTCCAACAAATGGTCAGGCCAAGGAACTTCCCATTGCCACATGAGAATGCCTCTGGATGGACATCCCCGAGAACCAAACCGGATCTCTACCAACACAAGGCCGGGTTACTCCTAACTGAGTAACAACTGACCGAATATGCCATCCCCCGGTCCTTTGGGACCTTTATCAACCGAGCGCTCGTAATCAATTCACACAATCATAAAGTGTTTTCAACATGAGTAAGTATCTGGGCTCCATACCATGATACCACCCTTTTCCAGAAGGAAATGGACACATCCTAAAGGGTGCTACCCCTCATAACCTTGCTGCTTCTTTCCTGTTTTGACCATTCACGGGGTGTGAGGCTCGACGAAGTCACGTCCACAAAAACATACTTTATACAAAAGTCATGCTTTGGGTCAACAAATGATCAACACAATGATCACTAAGATAGACGATCAAATAAATGATCCTATCACAAATAATCAACACAATGATCATTTCAGCATCACTCAGCATGTCACATTACCAAACTGGGAATATATCGCTGATAACTCCAACTATATAACCTTTGAGCACATACGTCTCAAAGAAGGGTGTTAAGCAAAGAATAAATTCTCCGCCACCAACAGAAATATATTTGAAAGAAATCGGCTTTATATCTCAAATTGTAATGTCAGACATACAATCCATACAAGTCTGTTCCGGGATCGAACAGAACCGAAGGCACTTACAAAGAAGTCCTTGCAATCCGGATATTCACAATCCTGATCGGATTCACCATCACATATGGAGAACTCAATACCGTAGCTACTCGGTGCAGAGTCAATCGATAGTTCATCCTATCACTCTCGCAAATACCGGTCTTCAACACCGATCTTCAAATGCGATTCACAACGACGTATCACATATTCGGAGTGGGTTATACGACCCCATGGTCCTTTCCCGGTTAACCCGAATAGTGAGCGCTTATTCAAAAATAAGTGTAGCATTCACATTCAAACAAATCACATCAATTACCCATTCAAAGGGAAATATTGATAGTCGGTTATTGAACTATCAATGGATATGCACACATCACCGGTTTCCAAATAATTTTCCAAATTATTTATTTTCCAAAATATCTTTACAAGATATAAAATTTCACACTTCAAAAATAAATCAATATTTATTTTTAACAAGTTTCACTTTCACATATAAATTCCATAATGAATTTATATTTCAAGATATCCATGCATATGCGATTTCAATAATTCATTTCAATTTATCTTCAGAAAAAGATAAATTCTAATTATTCACTTCATATTGGAAAACATTTCCATACTTATTTAATCATAAGTAATTCACAAATTCCTTTTATTTTCAACACTTAGAAAATATTCAATATACTTAAATCGAATTAAGTATATAATTCATTCTTTAAGGAAATCATTCTCTTAAACATATTTATTTGGGCCAAAACGAATGTTACGTAAAACATCGTTACGACAACCCAAAATCACTAGTATAGGGATTCGAAATTAAAATAGATATATAAATCCCAATACTATACAAAACATTTCCTTTCGGAAATCATTTACTATAACAACAGTGTTATAGTCCACATTTCCTTTTATTTCTCGAAAACGTCTATTTCAACAATAAATGTTGAAATCTATGGTTTCGAATCTCAACACATTTTAAACCATCGTTAGATCGTTTTAATTCTATTTAAAACATCATATCTAAAACAATTTCTTTAACGTATTATTCACTATTCAAAAACGTGAATATACTACCTTAACAAATTTCATCATTTCTATTCACCTTAACTTAAAGGATTATTCACTGTTCAAAATGTGAATATAACTCTATCTCTAAGTTATAACAATTAACTTATCAAAATAAGTCATTTGCGGATTTATAAAACAACGTTTATAAATTCCGTTTCTATTTATTTATAAAAACTTCCTTTTTATAAATTCCTTTATTAACCTATTCCAGTTTATAACTAAATTATAAACTAAACGTTCATATTATAAGTCAAATACTTATAAAACGATTATTTTACAAAATCGTTCATTTAACTTCCCAAATTATTAATCTTAACTTATAAGATTGTTTATTTATCCAAAATTCATTCTTTCGATAACTTTATAAATTTTATAAACCTACTGCTTATAAAATTTCATTTATAACTTCACAGTTTATAATTCTATAAATTTCATTCATTTAGGAAATTCATTTCCACTACATTCAAACACTTATAAAAACTCGTTTTATAATGTCCATAATTCAATTTATAAATATCCATTTATAAATCTCTTAATATAAATCAATTTATATTATTCTTTTAAAAACATCTTTAAATTCCTTTATAATTTCACCTTCTCTTGATTTATAAAATAATCAAATTTTATAAATCCTATCTTTAGACTTTTAATAATAAATTCAAATTTTCTCAATTTAAACTATTTCATAAATCCTTAACCCATATTTCTCAAAAATCAGCTTTTAACTATATTTTCAAAAATTATAATTTTTATAACTTTAAAAATTATAACGTTTATTTATTTAAAATGGATCAATTCCAAAAATATAGTATATTTTCAAAAATTCACTTTAAAAACATTTCAAAATCCCAAATCTGGGTCCAATGATGCTACACACCAAATAGTCAATCACGACTAACAACGATATCATATATCGATATGATAATCCATCAAATATCAAAATATCTGAAATCAAATAAAAACTGTTGAGGAATCCAGTTGGATCCCTCCAACCTGTTTTCCTGCATCCAAAAACATTAGCACAATACCAATTTCGCTCCAGTACGAAATTATCGCGGTATATGTTCTTAATATATATTATCCGCTTAATAACGGCGTAATAGGGTCTCATCCGCTAAACAAAAATGCGGGAAATCAACAACTGCAATATATACATATGCCAATATATATATATTGATATTATATATAATACCAATTTCACTGTTTATGAAATATTCGCGGTATATGTTTATATTAAATAACATCCGCTTACTAACGGCGTATAATGTCTATTTTAACAATCAATATATAACAATCATCATTCATACATGCATTCAAATATTTTAAATCTAACTATTTAAAATAAAATCGAAATCTATTCGATTGAGTGAGAAGTTCTCACCTTGGTTTTAATTTCCGTTTTAGCTTTTATTTCGAATAAAATTAAATGCGCGTTTAATTTTACCCAAAATTCTCACTAACTCCAAACGACTCCAAACCAACTTCATCGCGTAGTTCTCGTCCATACGATTCCAACGCAACTGGTTCCGCATTTTTTCGACCTCGTATGAAAAGGTTATGTAATTTACAAGTTTGTACACGACTTAAATATAATTAAAACAACATTAATCCACAAATCTTATACCCAAAGCAATCCTAGCCACTAGATCCACTGCCAACTCATCTTCACCGCACCCCCCCTTCTTCCTAACACACGCAAGTTACAGGAGATAGCCGCACAAAGTAATCCATTAGCCTAAATTAGGTTTTCATATTTCGATCACCTCGCTCAACTAAACACGATCAAACCACCACCAACCTGAAGCTCATGACCATAGCCATGCTCGGCCCCAACAGTAGTGAACTCGGCCCCATGTACAGCCTCGAATGGCGTGTGAAAACTGAAGCATACGGCCCCTTCTTGCTCCCTCATCGTTGCTCCATTCCCGATCATATCCGTATGGATTTAAAGCTCATCTCGTGCTCTTCATCTTTGTAGTTAACAACTTTGGCCAAAACTTCACGGATTGGAAGAGATTAAGGGTTGAAATTGGATGATTTCTGGCCTTAGAATCTAAAAGTGGCGGCTAGGTCAAATTAGGTTTAGGTTTTGATATTTTTTTTCTAAAATTATGAAAGGTAGGGGCTATTTATAAGGAACGAGCGACACTATTCATCCCGGAAATTCCGAACTCCGATTTAGACGCCGTAACCAGCGTTTCTAAGGTTTACCCCACGTTCCGGACACAATGGAATAGGTTTCGAAAGCTAATTCGGAAGTATGTGCGAGTTATGGCTATAAACGCTCAATTTAAATTAAACCGATTTAAATCGATTTCTAGGCGTTTTAATTTGTACCGGACAAACGGTAAATCCAATTGACTTGAAATTTGAAACCTTACAATAATATCACATTACGGATCCAATGAAACTGGTTTCGTCGAAATCCGAGACTTTTTGAAAAATGGCTATTTTGACTCGCCAAATTTAAATTAAAAATAAATCGATGCGTTTCGAGCTGCCACGATCAAACGATAGCTCCGATTGACACGAAAATTGAAATCCGATAATAACTAACTATTATGGACCCAATGGAACTGGTTTCGTTCAATTCTGAGACTGTTCAAAAATTGGCTATTTTACAGTCGATTATTAAATATTAAAATATTCAATTTTCACAGATTAACTTTTAATTCGATTTTAAAAGTTCTAAAATATCATTCTAACTTCAACATGATAAAATAAAATTTTACAAATCATTTTCAATCATATTTAACCCGATTTTCAATTATTTCCATAATTTAACATATTAAATTATCAATTTAATAATCCAATTAAATCCAATAATTCAAATAAAAATTTATTTGACTTATAAATTCACTTATTAATATTTAAAATTAATTAAATATCCAAATTTTAATTTATAAAAATTCTGGGTCGTTACAAAAAATATGCATCTTGCTAATTTATATTTGTGATGCCCCACCTCTATGCTCGCAATAACAAAGAGTATTAAAAGAAATACTGTCTGTTATCACGAAGAATAAGGCTGGATAGGAGCGGCCATCCGTAGTTAGGCCTTACACTAGTATTGGTTATTTCGATAGGAGTGATATATATTTTTAATTTTTCATCTCTTATTTATTTACTCCCATCGACATACCCAATTCCAGTATAAAACGATCTACGATGGTTCATAATAGTTTAGGACAATAGATATAATAATAACACAGATAATATAAATGCGGAACACAGATAAAACAAAAGTCTCATATATATAATAACTGATGTCAGTTACAATACATGTGATACAGTACATATGATACAACTACAACTGTGGACTCTGGAAGTTACATATACAAGTACATTATCGTACATAATATACATGAATACATATCTTCCTATACAAATAAACCGACAACTGTAAATGACGACAACTACTCCAAAAGATATGAAGTGACTTCATAGCTCAAGCAGCAACCCAAAGTAAGATATCAACAACTTGTAAATACTCGGTCTGACCCGAGTATTAAATTCAAAAGAAAATAATACACGGGTCAGTCTAATTCAAACTCAGTTATTAGTGCACAGAAGCAATAATAATTAAATAAAAATTAGACGACAGTCAAAATAAATTCACCTATCCGATCCTTTAACAAGAAAATCGGATAACGGTGAATATAACACGTATAGTGTTAAACAACAATTCAGCAAACTCAAATTATCAACGAAGATAAATGAAAGGATTATTAATGAAGATAATTTAGAAAAACATCAGAATTGCCTAATCGGCAATTAACATCAAAATCTAATTGTTAATAAATAACTAGAAACTCATAATCTAATTATCAAATAGATAATTAGATAACAACAAAATACTCAAATGAAACTAAATCAATTTAAACAATTGAAATAACCCTTAAAAACATCAATTCTAATTGGCTGCAGTACACGCTAACGTGTACTGCCTCGCCAATACGGCATATGAAATACGCAAAAGATCAATGGATCAAAAGTAATTGAAATATCAATAAAAGCAGTACCGTGTGGCTGCAGTACACGCACGCGTGCACTGCCTCGCCAGTACAGTAGTGAAATACACAAAAGCTCAACAAAAGCTCACAACGAGCACAAGGTCAAACCCGAAATACCGGATTCAACTCAAGTATAATTCGAAAATCATGACTCGACTCAAAGAAACGAGACACTACAAACTCAAGTAAAAACAAAAATCATATATGCAAGTGAATGCAGTGGTCAGTGCAATGCACGAACCAATTTAAACGACAACCATCACAAGAATACAAGTCAGGATACTGCAAGCTCCAGGTGCTCAGTAATGACCAAGGAAAAATGAAACAGAGTGCAACCTGGAATATATGAACCAACCTAAGCAAATGAATGCAAGGGTCGACCAACAACACAGTGCCATCATAATGAACCCAAATTTCAACATTGCAAATTATTTGCTCACGCATGCACTAATTTTTTATGAAAAATGAAACAATCTCCAACATGCCTGAACAAATGAAACACTAAACTTTGGCCAAACTTACTCATTTAATACTACAATGCACATAAGACTAAAATGACCTGGGTAACCACATAAAGAGGCACGGCAGAATATATATAAAAATGTCATAACTTTGTACAATGCACGCATGAATATGTACTAGGCAACGATGTACACGTGATGCTCCTTGAGCAACAGTAAAGACTGCAATAGTGCATCCCAGAAATATATTCACCGGAATATTATTTTCATACTATACGAACAAAATAAAATGACTTGGAATCTAGTTGCACTTTCGTGTTTCACTGGTGCATGCATTTACATAATGAACCCAAATTTTAAATGAGGCAATGCAGACAACAAGGGTCTGAACTCATGTACACAGTGGCCAGTACATATACCCAGACTTCGATGCATTTACATGTAGGCAGTGCCAAAGTTAGGTAATGGTAAAGTCAAAGCCTACAGTGAACAACTACATGAGGCACAAGTATGCAAGTAAATTCAATGTGAACCAAACAATGCACTAGTAAGGTTAACAAGACTCGGCATGTACACAAGACACAGCATGTACATGAAAACAACAAAACAGGTGCAACATAATGCAATAGTGGACATAAAAGTGTTGCAAGACCAGTGCAGTGAAATGGTTGACTACTGAACATTTTATAATATATATACTTGTGTTTTTAAGGCCAAAAATCAAGAAACATCTGCAACATTAAAATTATAAGTCCATGCAACCGTGCAATTGGATCGAGCAAATGCAGACGCGAGTGGTCGAGCAAATGCAGATACGGGTGATACAAGACTGAAGCCAACCTCAACAACAATTAAAATATAATGCTCATGAACAAAAAATGAAACTACTATGAACACACACCGTCAGGAATTTCCCAAAACCAGTTCAATGTCGAAGAGACAGATTAAAATCAAGGCCCAATGTTACAAAAATACAACTTGATTATCAAAGTGTATACATTATGAAGCAACCCAGTAAGGTGGCCGAAATTAGCAATTTACAGAGATTTAACTGTATCAGGTTGTTTTTAAAACAACATCAAACGTTATCACTTAAGTGCAGACTACTACAAAAATCAAGTTCAAAATAGTCAAAGTAAATTCACCTTACAGCCAACATTAAACAAGTCAGAGATTAATCCCAGTATTAAAACAAAAATGGATTGGCCAAGATAAATCATCAACATCGAAACCCAATTGAACAGCCAAAAAATCAAGCCATTCAAGTCAAAGCAAAAATCATCAACGTTTAAACCCAAAATCAAATGACCGAAGTCACCAAAAATCAACAAGATGATTTAAACCAAATATCATACGAATGAAAATCACAGCATTAGAACCCTACAAACCCAAGTCTGAACTGGATGTGAGTAAATAAATTTACTCACCTGGTTTTCGAATTCGAGAGCGGCCCCAAGCAGAAGAAGAGAGCATCAACGCTCGAGCAGTTCTAAGTCGAGGCCCTAATTTTTCTCGAACGAACGAAGAGATTTGATGCCGCCATTTTTTTTCGTTTTCTTTGTTTCTAGGGTTACTGAACGAATGGAAATACAAAGGGGAATCGGGTATACTTGAGATAACACGGCATCAAACACAAATATGGGCCAAGAGAATTTTAAAGCCCACCACCCTTTTTAACAAATTTTTGAATGAATTTAAACTTGATTTTTAAAAACTCCAAACAGCAATTAACAACTAATTAAATCGTCATTTGACGATAATTAATTGTCACGAATTCCTGGGTTGTTACAGACTCTCCTCCTTATAAAAATTGCGTCCCCGTAATTTTCATAATTAAGGTCGTCACTACAATAAATTTTCTAACATAAACTGGTTAAGCTAGAAAATAAAAGTCGAGAATATAAACGCCAAAGAATCTTTTAATTTCATAAAAGAAATTCAAATTCTCAACAAAATCTAATTATCAATTAGATAATCAGAATACAACAAAACTGGATAAATGCAATTATCAACAATATTCAATTATCAGTTAGATAATTTGAATACAGAAATCACAAAACATCAATGTCTAATTATCGATACGATAATTAGAAAACAACAAAATCTAATTATCAACAAAGGTAATTAGAAAACAAAATTCGCAAATCGCAAAACTGCTAATTTCTAGTTATCCAGCAGATAAATAGAAAACACGAACTTCAAAATCAGCAACTCTAACTATCAACAGAGATGGACAGAAACAACAATTCAATATAATCAACATAATCTAGAATCAATTAGAGACTAGAAAATCTTATAATCAGCAAAATTAGCAATTACCTAATTATTAAAACGATAATCAGAAATCTCAGATCAACAAATATTTAATTATCTCAAGCGATAATCAAATTTCAAATCAACAAATATTTAATTATCTCAAGCGATAATCAAATTTCAAATCAACAAATATTCGATTATCAAAAACGATAATCAAACTCAAATCAACAAATATTCGATTATCAAAAACGATAATCAAACTCAAATCAACAAATATTCGATTATCAAAAACGATAATCAAAACTCAAATCAACAAATATTCGATTATCAAAAACGATAATCAAACTCAAATCAACAAATATTCGATTATCAAAAACGATAATCAAACTCAAATCAACAAATATTCGATTATCAAAAACGATAATCAAAATTCAAATCAATAAATATTCGATTATCAAAAACGATAATCAAACTCAAATCAACAAATATTCGATTATCAAAAACGATAATCAAAACTCAAATCAAAAAATATTCGATTATCAAAAACGATAATCAAACTCAAATCAACAAATATTCGATTATCAAAAACGATAATCAAAACTAAAATCAACAAATATTCGATTATCAAAACGATAATCAAATTCAAATCAACAAATATTCGATTATCAAAAACGATAATCAAACTCAAATCAACAAATATTTGATTATCAAAAACGATAATCAAAACCCAAATCAACAAATATTCGATTATCAAAACGATAATCAAATTCAAATCAACAAATATTCGATTATCAAAAACGATAATCAAACTCAAATCAACAAATGTTCGATTATCAAAAACGATAATCAAAATTCAAATCAACAAATATTCGATTATCAAAAACTATAATCAAACTCAAATCAACAAATATTCGATTATCAAAAACGATAATCAAACTCAAATCAACAAATATTCGATTATCAAAAACGATAATCAAAACTCAAATCAACAAATATTCGATTATCAAAATGATAATCAAACTCAAATCAACAAATATTCGATTATCAAAAACGATAATCAAAATTCAAATCAACAAATATTCGATTATCAAAACGATAATCAAAGTCAAATCAACAAATATTCGATTATCAAAAACGATAATCAAACTCAAATCAACAAATATTCTATTATCAAAAACGATAATCAAAACTCAAATCAACAAATATTCGATTATCAAAACGATAATCAAACTCTAATCAACAAATATTCGATTATCAAAAACGATAATCAAAATTCAAATCAACAAATATTCGATTATCAAAAACGATAATCAAACTCAAATCAACAAATATTCGATTATCAAAAACGATAATCAAAACTCAAATCAACAAATATTCGATTATCGCAAACTCAAATCAACAAATATTCGATTATCAAAAACGATAATCAAACTCAAATCAACAAATATTCGATTATCAAAAACGATAATCAAAACTCAAATCAACAAATATTCGATTATCAAAAACGATAATCAAACTCAAATCAACAAATATTCGATTATCAAAAACGATAGTCAAAACTCAAATCAACAAATATTCGATTATAAAAAACGATAATCAAAACTCAAATCAACAAATATTCGATTATCAAAACGATAATCGAATCAACAATTATCTAATTATCAAAAGCGATAATTAGAATCAACAAATATCCGATTATCAAAAGCGATAATCAGAACTCAAATCAACAAATATCCAATTACCTGCAGATAATTGGAAATAACTAATATCTAGAATCAATTAAGATAACTAGAAAATCAACATAAAAGGTTGGATCGATCCCATCAGATGGCGAGTTTTAGCTACGCCGCACGTGCATCAACAAATGGCCGAAGCCTACCAAGTACCCAACATAATTTTGGCGCCCAACTAATGACCCGAAGGTCCAACAAATGACCCGAAGGTCTGGTACTGGTATTGACCCGAAGGTCCAACATATGACCCGAAGGTCCAACATAGTGGCTCGAAAGCACACGAAAATCATCAAATATTTAATTAACGAGTCCGGAATTAACCGAAATAGCAAACGCACATGTCCCATACCACGTGTTTTACTAAATCGTTTGATTCTCTTCATCGTTTCCTTGAACGTGTAAAATTGTGTATTCCAAAAATAACATTTCACATTCTCAAACGGACAAGTCCGGAATTAAACGAATCAGTAAAAGAAAGGGGTCATAGTCCTCGATTTTGCTGAAACGTTTAAGTCACTTTCTCATTCTTCTGAAAACGCAAACTGTAAAAATTCTGAAAACAATTTCATTTATTTTTATAAAAGTAATAATTTACATTCTTAAATGAACAAGTCCGGAATTAAGCGAATCAGTAAAAGAAAGGGTTCATAGTCCTCGATTTTGCTGAATCGTTTAAATCGCTTCCTCATTCTTTTGAAAGCGCAAACTATAAAATTTTTGGAAAACAATTTTATTTTTATAACGATTTGCAAATCCGTGATAAAAACAGCAACATTAGTGACAATTTCAATAAGAAAATTGTACTTCTCAAAATACCGTAGAAACGGATCTCAAAATCAGCATGCGGGATAACCACTTGAAAATCCACTTTAAAATATGACGGATACTGAAGTCAAAGCGACAGTAATTTTTAAACGTCAAAATATCATCAAAATAATTCACATCAAAATATAATATCAGTGAATTTTCATTCATTAAAAATGTCAACAAAACACCTTGCTTCAAAATATAGCATTGGTGTAAAAATCCCGTTATAAGAATAACGGCAACAAAATACGTTTCATAACCAAGCATCGGTTCAACGTAAAATTAGTGCAGTAACGTGCAACTCAAATTTGCACGTACACTACAAAATGAACAAATAAATCATTCAATTATATCTTCAATGAAGATATTTTAAATCAGCAGAAATCTCAACAAAATCACATAACTGCAACTGTTTCGAATTCTCAAATTGGATTCGAAATTTTCAAAGAAAACAATTTAAACACAGCTATATAAACAACAAATGAAATTTATTTCAATTCCATATTTTGATTTTTAAAACAAAAAGGTTATCAGCCGTACTCAGCGAAGACAGTTTCACTGTTTCCGCTGCGCACCCTGATAAACAGTCACAAATCAAACAAATCAACAAAACACAAATTCACTTTTATTTTTAAATAAAATATTTAAAAATTTCAACATATTTCCAAAACTTTAGTTTTGACTCAAAGCACAATAAAACATCAACTAATAGTTGTAACACATGTTCCATCTAAGTTATGTTTTATATTATGTCCATAAACCCCAAGCTCTGATACCAACTGTGACGCCCCACCTCTATGCTCGCAATAACAAAGAGTATTAAAAGAAATACTGTCTGTTATCACGAAGAATAAGGCTGGATAGGAGCGGCCATCCGTAGTTAGGCCTTACACTAGTATTGGTTATTTCGATAGGAGTGATATATATTTTTAATTTTTCATCTCTTATTTATTTACTCCCATCGACATACCCAATTCCAGTATAAAACGATCTATGATGGTTCATAATAGTTTAGGACAATAGATATAATAATAACACAGATAATATAAATGCGGAACACAGATAAAACAAAAGTCTCATATATATAATAACTAATGTCAGTTATAATACATGTGATACAATACATATGATACAACTACAACTGTCGACTCTGGAAGTTACATATACAAGTACATTATCGTATATATACATGAATACATATCTTCCTATACAAATAAACCGACTACTGTAAATGACGACAACTACTCCAAAAGATATGAAGTGACTTCATAGCTCAAGCAGCAACCCAAAGTAAGATATCAACAACCTGTAAATACTCGGTCTGACCCGAGTATTAAATTCAAAAGAAAATAATACACGGGTCAGTCTAATTCAAACTCAGTTATTAGTGCACAGAAGCAATAATAATTAAATAAAAATTAGACGACAGTCAAAATAAATTCACCTATCCGATCCTTTAACAAGAAAATCGGATAACGATGAATATAACATGTATAGTGTTAAACAACAATTTAGAAAACTCAAATTATCAACGAAGATAGATGAAAGGATTATTAATGAAGATAATTTAGAAAAACATCAGAATTGCCTAATCGGCAATTAACATCAAAATCTAATTGTTAATAAATAACTAGAAACTCATAATCTAATTATCAAATAGATAATTAGATAACAACAAAATGGTCAAATGAAACTAAATCAATTTAAACAATTGAAATAACCCTTAAAAACATCAATTCTAATTGGCTGCAGTACACGCTAACGTGTACTGCCTCGCCAATACGGCATATGAAATACGCAAAAGATCAATGGATCAAAAGTAATTGAAATATCAATAAAAGCAATACCGTGTGGCTGCAGTACACGCACGCGTGCACTGCCTCGCCAGTACTGTGGTGAAATACACAAAAGCTCAATAAAAGCTCACAACGAGCACAAGGTCAAACCCGAAATACTGGATTCAACTCAAGTATAATTCGAAAATTATGACTCAACTCAAAGCAACGAGACACTACAAACTCAAGTAAAAAAAAAAATCATATATGCAAGTGAATGCAGTGGTCAATGCAATGCACGAACCAATTTAAACGACAACCATCACAAGAATACAAGTCAGGATACTACAAGCTCCAGGTGGTCAGTAATGACCAAGGAAAAATGAAACAGAGTGCAACCTGGAATATATGAACCAGCCTAAGCAAATGAATGCAAGGGTCGACCAACAACACAGTGCCATCATAATGAACCCAAATTTCAACATTGCAAATTATTTGCTCACACATGCACTAATTTTTTATGAAAAATGAAACAATCTCCAACATGCCTGAACAAATGAAACACTAAACTTTGGCCAAACTTACTCATTTAATACTACAATGCACATAAGACTAAAATGACCTGGGTAACCACATAAAGAGGCACGACAGAATATATATAAAAATGTCACAACTTTGTACAATGCACGCATAAATATGTACTAGGCAACGATGTACACGTGATGCTCCCTGAGCAACAATAAAGACTGCAATAGTGCATCCTAGAAATATATTCACCGGAATATTATTTTCATATTATACGAACAAAATAAAATGACTTGGAATCTAGTTGCACTTTAGTGTTTCACTGGTGCATGCATTTACATAATGAACCCAAATTTTAAATGAGGCAATGCAGACAACAAGGATCTGAACTCATGTACACAGTGGCCAGTACATATACCCAGACTTCGATGCATTTACATGTAGGCAGTGCCAAAGTTAGGTAATGGTAAAGTCAAAGCCTACAGTGAACAACAACATGAGGCACAAGTATGCAAGTAAATTCAATGTGAACCAAACAATGCACTAGTAAGGTTAACAAGACTCGGCATGTACACAAGACACAGCATGTACATGAAAACAACAAAACAGGTGCAACATAATGCAATAGTGGACATAAAAGTGTTGCAAGACCAGTGCAGTGAAATGGTTGACTACTGAACATTTTATAATATATATACTTGTGTTTTTAAGGCCAGAAATCAAGAAACATCTGCAACATTAAAATTATAAGTCCATGCAACTGTGCAATTGGATCGAGCAAATGCAGACACGAGTGGTCGAGCAAATGCAGATACGGGTGATACAAGACTGAAGCCAACCTCAACAACAATTAAAATATAATGCTCATGAACAAAAAATGAAACTACTATGAACACACACCGTCAGGAATTTCCCAAAACCAGTTCAATGTCGAAGAGACAGATTAAAATCAAGGCCCAATGTTACAAAAATACAACTTGATTATCAAAGTGTATACATTATGAATCAACCCAGTAAGGTGGCCGAAATTAGCAATTTACAGAGATTTAACTGTATCAGGTTGTTTTTAAAACAACATCAAACGTTATCACTTAAGTGCAGACTACTACAAAAATCAAGTTCAAAATAGTCAAAGTAAATTCACCTTACAGCCAACATTAAACAAGTCAGAGATTAATCCCAGTATTAAAACAAAAATGGATTGGCCAAGATAAATCATCAACATCGAAACCCAATTGAACAGCCAAAAAATCAAGCCATTCAAGTCAAAGCAAAAATCATCAACGTTTAAACCCAAAATCAAATGACCGAAGTCACCAAAAATCAGCAAGATGATTTAAACCAAATATCATACGAACGAAAATCACAGCATTAGAACCCTACAAACCCAAGTCTGAACTGTATGTGAGTAAATAAATTTACTCACCTGGTTTTCGAATTCGAGAGCGGCCCCAAGCAGAAGAAGAGAGCATCAACGCTCGAGCAGTTCTAAGTCGAGGCCCTATTTTTTCTCGAACGAACGAAGAGATTTGATGCCGCCATTTTTTTCGTTTGCTTTGTTTCTAGGGTTACTGAACGAATGGAAATACAAAGGGGAATCGGGTATACTTGAGATAACACGGCATCAAACAAAAATATGGGCCAAGAGAATTTTAAAGCCCACCACCCTTTTTAACAAATTTTTGAATGAATTTAAACTTGATTTTTAAAAACTCCAAACAGCAATTAACAACTAATTAAATCGTCATTTGACGATAATTAATTGCCACGAATTCCTGGGTTGTTACAATATTTCATATGGTTTTAATATTTCTGTTTTTTCTTTTCAAAGCAAATGCAGAGTAGAGAATATTGAAGGGGAGGGAAAGGACATCTACTGGAATGTAAATGAAGTAGTTTATGGATGTTATTCTTTTATTTATTATGGGAAGAGCAACACACGTTCCAAGATGAAAAATGCAAAAGGTTGTAGCCTTCACAGCTGTGGAAAGGGGGAAAATAAGGTGAACGTAATAATAATGTAAGTAATCAATGTAAATCAAAAGTCAAATCTTTAGAATCCAAGAATTATAAATGCAAGCGACTACTCGTTTTCTTCCCGGACAAATGAAAAGGTAGAACCAAAAGATTTAAAGGTACCGATACGGATAACTGTTTACGGATTCCGCTACGTACCGGACTTCAAAATACAGAATTGGATATACTATTGAGATCAGCATGGCGAGACGATCAAAATGGTATACAGATATTAGTGGTAAGATTGAATTATAAAAATTCGAATTTTCTACCATCGGAAAATGTAGCAAAAACGTAGAAAAATAAGATCGACGGAGCTAAAGAAGTCCGAATTTGGAAAATCGAAAAATGACGTCTTGGTCAGAAGATGGTTTAGAATTTTTCTATGTAAAAATATTCAGGTTTCGAAAATATTTTATTTTCATCAATTTTTAACTGATTAAATTGAAATAAATTTACGCACGAAAATAAACTTCATATTTTCGGACGAAAATTTCCCAGTTGCTATGTTTAACAAACGCATTCCAAATATCAAAATTATATTTCAAAATTTTACCGTTTAAAATTCCATAAAATTTCAGTTAATAACGTTATTAAAACCAGTTAAATTTACGGGTTGCTACACTCTCCCCCACTTAAAACTTTTCATCCTCGAAAAGAAAGGAGGTAGGAGAATAGAAACAACCATAAAGAAAATAGACTTGAATTACATCATATTCAATTATTTAAACCATATAAATTTCAGTTTAAGTAAATTTGTATTCAACAATTTATTTTTAAATTCAAGATTCTCATTAAATTGATTTGATTTCACATTAATTAATGTTAGGTACAAAAGGTTTCTTCCAAAATGAAAATCAATTTAAATTCAATTAATACCTCATTAAATTGATTTAATTTCAATTTATTAACTTCCAATTTTTTTATTTATTTTATTAATCACATCTATTATTCAATTAACTCATTATTATATTTATCTCTATTAACCATTTTATAATTAAACTTTAAGTGTATAACATTTTTTTATACGTACTCAAATTTATTTATAAAGACAATTTATATTGTATATTATCCAATTATCTTAAATTAACAATTTCAAAGATCATAAATTTGAATAGTGATTTATTATAATTATATTTAATTCGATAAATTCAATTCTTCTTTATTCCAAATTATTATTAAATTTATTCTACTTAATATATCTTATCACATATATATTAAGTATATTTACATTTATTATGACTACTCAAATGTATTTAAAAATTCCTTTGATATCATTTATATTGTATAATATTCAATTACATAATCAACTTTTGAACATTTAGGTAAGTTATATATAATGCAATTGAGTATTATCCAAATAAAATTTTCAATCCACTTATTTCAAATCAAGTATTTAGTCAAAAATTTTGGCTTCATTGAAAATCATCTTAAAATCAAAATTTTAGGAATTAATTTCCGATTAAATCTAACTATTTTATAACTAAAATAAATATATATACATAATATCAAATCAAATTTAAAATCTTCAATATATATTATAAATCAAGTCATGTTTAGAAATTCAAATCAATTTATTTTTCTTCCAAACAAAAGTGTAGCAGGGCTACAGAATGGTCTCTCCACTTCGAAACTCGAAAATGATCCTCGATGATGCGGCCGTCATCACCGAAATTATTTTCCAGCGGCAAAAAGAAGAGCACTGATTTAAACATTTTACATTCTTTGAAATGATTTCTATTTGAAAGATATTTTAAATACTATATACTTTAAAATTTTCAAATCAAAGTTGAAATCACCGTTATTTAAATTCCCACATTCTTAGTTTAAATTCATTTCAAATTCCAAATCAAATTATAACCAAGTTTTATAAATTCATTTATTTATATTATGCAATAGTCAAAGGTTTACAATCAATAAATGAAAATCGAATATTATTACTTCAGGCAACAAATTCATTAACAATTTACTTTCAGAAAACTTTTATTTATATATAATATAATCATACAAAACTATTTTGTTTACCAAATTTGAAAACAATATTGTGTCAGTTTGCACTGCTCAAGTCTTTTAGGAATCCTATCAATAACGTTGATCAGACGAATCGATCGAAAATCCAAATCAACATCAACAACTCAAACAACACAATATATAAAACATTTTTAATACTTATTTACAAATACACTTCCTCGCTCGACGATACGACAATCGATTTCAAAGCAATTATAGAGATTCAAATTTGATAGAAATCAAATCAAAGAGAATTTTGATTCGAAAATAGGTTCGAAACAGAAGATAAGATAATTCAATTAACAGAATCGGGAGATGGATGAGCTTATTTAATTCACGGGCAACCTTAACCGGGTCGACCGTAACTTCAAGAATAAGATCAATGCTGAATTTCGAGGTAAATCAACATTCGATCTCAAGAAATAGAATTCAGGTATAGCAGGAGATATATAGCCTCGTAAACCGAGGATACAGAAATCTTCGGTAAATCAATGCTTATTGTAAAGGAGTTTCACCCCTTTACAAATCATTCGAAGTTTGGCGAGCCCGCCGATCCATTATAAAGATCTTTCAAAGTGGAGTTATGGGATGCTTCAGAATTCAGACGAATACGATAGTGAGGGACAAGAATGAATTTCGAAACCGAGGGAATGTTCCAAAATTCAAAGGAATCGAGTCAAAAAGGAAGAGATTCAAACTCGAATAAAGTGATTCTGTAAATACATTTACCCTATATGCTAAGTTTTGCCTAGAGCTACCAAAGCTCTGATACCAACTATAACGACCCGCTATTTTGGACCATTCGCATCCGCACATGTCGGACTTGAATAATACAAAATACCGAATTGTTAATTTAAATTTGGCAAAACTCAGATATACAGTAAATAAATAATCACAGAATCACAGACACAGAGTAAAAATATGCAGCAGAAGCAAAAGATAGTATGTCATGAAGCTACTATATATAACAGAGTTAAATAAGTTACAACAGAAGTCTCGAATACAATAGTCAAATACAAGAATCAGAATACATCACTGGAATCAACTGAATATGTAAAAGCTGATAGATAGTTGGATCTCCAGGCGAAGCTCCAACTCCAAAGTTGAGTCTCAAAAGCTGAACCACTCAGTTTGACCCAAGCGTAAAGTAAAACACAAAACACTCGAGTCAGGATTAACATTCTTATATCAATAAATCCAACTCAAGTGAAATAACAACTGAAATAGAAGTAACTCAAAGGACGTTGGAATAACCGTCCTCTAAGGATCCGTTAAACTATCTACTATGTAGTAATATACGCTAAATAGATAATGTCTATCAGTAATATAAAATATCAAAATAGTGTTAAGGCGTTACCATTATTCCCCTTAACACATTTTATACAAGCGTTATAGTCCCTACAGAGCTGTGAACTCCACCGTAAACTAGTGGGATATCAGGGAGTACTCCATAGGTATAACACAAAACAAATTCGTAGTGGTCGCGTATATAGGGATACAAGTATGACAAGGCATGTAACGATCCTAAATTTTGAACAATTTAAATTGTGAATATTTAATTAATTTTGAATATTTGAATGATAATTTAAACTGAATTTCCGATATAACAATGAAATTGGTGATTAAATATTTAAAATTTAATCTATACAAAGCTGAAGAAAAATTTAAACTTGACTTTGGAGTTGAAATTGAATATTTAATTTGTAATTGAAATTCAAACTAATGACTTAAGAAAATAATTTGGATACAAGAATTTTTATTTATGTAAATTAATAAATTGATGGCATTCTTTTCTTTAGCTTAAATAAAAAAAAATCAATACAAAATAAAATAAACAAATACACTTAGTAAAAAAATTTAACAACATAACTTAAACAAAAACAAAACAAAACAAAGTAATAATAAAACCTATTGAAATTCAAAACAAATAAAAAAAAATAAGAGGAAAACTTGTTTATGGTTTGGGCTTTGAAATTTATACCGGCCCACGTTTGAATACTAGTGCCCTTTCTTTTATCCGATCCCCTTTATTTCGTTATTCACTCGTTCATTAACCCTAAACCAAAAAAAAAAAAAAATCACGAAGAAAAAAAAATATGGCGGCTTCGTTCTTCTCGACTCGTTGTGCTTTGGAAAATTTGGGGCTATTTCGACTTTGTTATGGTGAGTTTTCTGCTCACGATTAATTTTTAATTCAGGTGTTTAAATTTGTTTGGATTGAATATTGGTTGCATGCTATGTTTTGGGGTGATTTTGTTATCTTTTGCTCGGCTAATTTAATTTGAAACTGATATGGGTAGATTGGTTACTGCATGTTGGATTTTCGGTTGCTATTTGCTGTCATTTGCTCGATTTGCTTGAATTGTTAAACTGTTAAGAACAGATGGTACCCAATTTTAAACTGATAACCATTGACGCTTTCAAAAATTTGTTCTTTTTAAATTTATAAAAACAAATGCTATTTGATTTTTGTTTTAAATTGATAAAAACAGATGCTGCCCAGTTTTAATTTTTTTTAAATTGATTTGAACAAATGCTACCTGATAATTTGTTTTATTTTAAATTGATGAGAACAGATGCTTCCAAATTTCTTTGATTTCAGATGTTGTTTGAAATTTGTTTTTTTTAAATTGATAAGAACTGATGCTATATTTTGCTTGTTTTAAAATTTGATAAGAACTGATGCTATGTTTTGCTTGTTTTAAAAAAAAATTGATAAGAACAGATGCTATGTTTATCTTGTTATTAAATTGGTAAGTACAGATGCTACTAAAATATTTTGTTTAACTAAGTAGTTGAAGTGCAAAATTGTTCTTGTAATAAAGATATGTCTTGAGTATTGCATGCCTCATGTTGCTTCAGTCTTCAATTCCATTTGTGTTTGCCTATAAATTTTCATGTGCATGTTTGTTTGGGCATCTCTGTAACCATAAACAAACATGCAAACATCTCTGTAAGCATACTTGATGTTGTCTGCACATTCACCTATGCTTGCACTTCTGTTATGCTTGCTGTTGAAAGATTGATCTTGCATGTTCACTTAAGTTTGAAAATGCTGTCTCATGCTTAAACAGTGCAGTCCCTTTGTTTTAAAACCAGTAAACAAACTTTCATTCCTGATTCATTCCTATAATTATGCTAGTGAGTAAACATCAACTTAAAAATCTTGAGAAATAACGATCTGTTGCTTATATAGATTTCTGAAATGCTTATGTTTGCATGAATATATATATATATATATATGTATTAGCTATGTATATGAATGTGTTGCATATGTATATGAATCTGTTTGAAAGCATGCATGACTGTTGTTCTTGAATATCTCTGTTCTCAGTTCAGGTTTAAGTTTTTTATCTAAATTCAAAATCTTCTCTTTGATCTTTGTTAGACCTTAGTTCCAAAACAAATTTAGTTTGTTTAAACTTGAACGTGAATTTAAAAATAGTGTAAACATGTTTTATGTATATATATAGTAACTGGAAATTAAAATTTGCAGTAAAATTTATATATATGTTAAAATCAATCATTACAATTCTCTTATCCAAATACATAACCTGAATTGGTCTGGGTAAACATGATTTTTAAAATGAAAATTATGATTTTTAGATTTGAATTGGATATGAATTGGAAAATTTTCTGGAACTTGGGTGTTTGCCAAAATCTGTTGATCTATGTATTTGGGGTGTTTCGGGATTGTGCTGTTGCTCCCTGTTGTCTGCACTTGCTTACTTTGTGAATTATCTTCGACATGATTTGTTTCATGTCTGTTGCTAGTTGCCGTGACATTTTGACCTTTGGTCTGCATATAAAGCTGCTGCCCTATATTGTTTAGCACATGCACTCTTGTACACTTTGATTTCCTGTATCTTAATTGTGAACTTGATTCGTTCATATGCTTGCTATTTTGCCATATTGACCCCTCTGTAGCTTTGGCTTCACAGTATAGCATACTGGTTCGCGTTAAAAATGCTGCATCATTGAGTTACATTGTACTTTGGTTGTTTGCATTAAGACTGTGTCCATCAGATATCATGAATCATCTTGATTTTCATTAGCACTTCATTATATATATGCAAGCCAGTCTGATACCTGTGCATTCATGACTCTGACTCTACATTTTACCTTGAGCATTGTCATTGCATGCATGTTCATTCTATAGCTCACTGTAGCATATTTGGGGTAGTTGCACTTCAGCATGTTTACTGTCTTCATGTACATGTACATACTGTTGTGTATTTGAGTAATTGGGTTGTATTGGGCTCGTGTGGCCTTCATTTATGTGCAGTCTCCAGTTATTTTTGCCTTGAACTGTTGCATCCATGTCAGTGACATTAGTCTGCATCATTCCTAACTGCATATATGTTGAGGGGTCATGCTAGTGTCCAATCATGTTGTTGTATTGGGCAGTTCTTCACTGTGTTCATGCCTTGCCCACTTTGACCACTGTCCAGTTTCATTTATTTGTTACATTGTGCTTCATGCTGTCTGTCGTCTTGATCCACTTTGTCACTGCATATCTATATATGTCTGACCTATGTTGTTACATGAGTCTCTTGAGTTGTTTTACTGCCATTGTGCATTGGTGTACTTGAGCTTCTGTATGTTTGTATTTGCACACTTGCTATTGTTGTCTGATGCGTGCACGTGTGTTGGCGAGGCAGTGCACATGGGTATGAATACACGTGTGTACTGCTGCCACACACGTTTGATAGAATAAAAAATAAAAATTTGAAATTGTTAACATGAAAAATCCCTAATAGATTTTAAATTGATTTATCTGTTTTATCATATCTGTAACCATATGATTCAGTTCATTCCAAATTTATTTACTTGAATAAAGATTAATCCTGACTCGAGTGTTTTTGTGTTTTGCAATTAACGCTCGGGTCAGACCGAGTATTTTTGCAGCTTAGAGATTTGCTCGCAGCGAAGTTAGAGAGAGGGGGATTTCAGCACCACTAAAGTTTTAGCTAAATTTTTTTTCTCTTGTACTTAAATTTATAAATTGTTTCCGCTGTATAGATTTAAATGTAATTCAAATGTAATCTATTGTATAACTCTGATATTTGTTATAAAAGAGAAAAATTTGTTTATAAAATATATTGTTGTTTCTGTGATTCTGTGGCTGTTTCTGTTTAAATGTTATAAACTAAATAACAATCCGTCATTTTGAACGTTTCTAGTTGGTTTAATTACCGGCTAGAGGCGGTCAGAGCGGCGGGTCGTTACAAAAGTGGTATCAGAGCTTTGGTTTACACAAAGCTTAGTTTATGGCGTTTAATATGAATAGTTACTAGAATCACTTTAAAGAAAGTGTTTTCAAATCTAAAGAAGTTTAAGATTGTTTTCTTTAAAATAAAAGGTATTTTGAAAATTAGAATTATTTTTGAAGATTCCCCTCTCTAAATTTAGGTTTGCGATAGTTTATATTCGGTGAGGTCTCGTTAGACTTGAGTTTCGATCGTTCGGAAACTCATTATCAAATTGTTGAGATTTATGGAAACTGAAAATATGAGTTAATTGAATTAATGAATTGGTTTAAATTGACTTAAATCAAATATTTTGAATATCTCCCAAGTAGTAATTGGAAAATAAAATGATATGTCAATTTGATTATAATCAAATGGATTATTGAACTATAACTTGGAAATTTAATTTTGAATTCTTTTGAAAATTGATTTCAAATGTGGTGAAGAACGATTTAGTAAATGAATGGATTATAAGTATTTAACTTATAATATGGACTTTTGGTGTATATAACTAAGTTATATAAATTGAATTGAATCAAATTAAGAAAGGAGATTATAAAACGAAGTTTTATAAATAGAAATGGAATTTCTAGAGATGTTTGTAAAATCCGCAAACGACTTATTTTGATAAGTAAATTGTTGTAACTTATTAAAGGAATTATATCTATGGTTTTTGAACGGTGAATAAAATATCAAAAGAGATATGAATCTAATGAAAATTCGAAATAGATTTAAATAGATTCAATGATGCATTTGAATTTGAACGGGCATGGAATTAAGTTGAGTGGAAAACTTAGTATTGGGAATTTGAAATCGGTTTAAAACCAATATTTTTGAAGTGTATGTGGAATTCAAACCATGAATTAAGTTGAAGTTGAAAACTTAAATGGGAATGTTTTTGGGAAGAAACATTATGTAAATGAAGATAATTCATTTTGAAATGTGTTAAGAATCGAAAGCATAGATTTCAACACTTGTTGTTGAAATAGACGTTTTCGAGTGGAAAAATGGAAATGGTAGATTATAACATTTGTTGTTATAGTAAATAATTTCAAAAGGGAAATGATTTTGTTTAGTATTGGGATTTACATATCTATTTTTAAATTTGAATCCTTATACTAGTGGTTTTGAGTCGTCGTAACGATGTTTTACGCAACATTCGTTTTGACTCAAATAAAATGTGTTTAAAAGAATGGTTTCTTTTAAGAATGAATATATACTTGATTTTGGTTTGAAGTATATTGAATATTTTCAAAGTGTTGAAAATAAGTGGATTTGTAAATTACTTATTATTGAATAAGTATGGGTATGTTTTCCTATATGAAATGAATGGTTTGAAATTTTATCTTTTAAAGATAAATTGAAAATGAATAGGTGAAATCGATTTGAAAATCGTATATTCATAGATAATTTGGAAATGTTTCCGTTTAAGGAAATCGCTTTGAAATTTGTTTTCAAAGATTAAAAGGTGAAGAAATGGTTTGAAATTTGTTTTCAAATGGTTAAGTGTGAAATTATATATCTTGTAAAGATATTATTTTTGGGAAATTTGAACAATTAGTTTAATTTGAAAATTTTCAAATGATTGAAATTTGAGCTAAATTGAGTTTAACTTTGTCACCCAAAACAAAGTAAGTTGAACTTTGAATTTTAAATGGATGATTTGGATTGTATGTCTAACGTCGTGAATTGACGACATATCAGTTGATTTCTATTAAATATATATCTGTTGGTGGCGGGGAATTTATTCTCTTAGCTTAACACCCTTCTCTGAGACGTACGAGCTCAGAGGTTATATATCGATAGACATCAATTATGTGTTGAGAATTGACGATGTAGCGTGAAATCCAAATCGAGTGTGTGAAGTCGATAATAAATTGGATTGTGAATGTGTATTAGGTTTGATATAACCTTAAAATTCCAAATCGACTTAGAGGAAAATTTTAAATGGTTAGTGAAATGGAAAATTGTGAATCCTCTATTTGTTATGGGTATGAAATGTTGTGGTTTTCATAACGTATATGTGTGAATACGATAAATTCGAAAACCAATTAGTTTGGAAAAGTAATTGTTGTGGAAAACTTATTTAAGTACATGGGTTGTACTAAGTGTGAAGTGAAATATTATATATGTATGTGTAATATTATGTTTTCCAAAATTGAGGATATGGAAAGGTACCTTCCATTTATACTGTGTGACTGTGTGATGGTGATGGAACTCGAGATGAGTATCCATTTAAAAATCGTAGCTACGTAGTATTTCCATTAGTTGGATGACCATTTATATTTCCATTAGTTGGATGACCATTTATATTTCCATTAGTTGGATGACCTTTTGTATTTCCATTAGTTGGAATGTCCTTTTGGACTGGTATAGTGTGCTAGCGTAATTCGAGGGGCGAGATGCCTATGGTTACAAGCGATTCCACTGGGATAGTGGCGTAACCGCCGAGTATACCGCGATCTAGTTACACTCGGGTGGTAGCGTAATTTGAGGGGCGTGATGCCTACAGTTACAAGCGATTCCACTGGGATAGTGGCGTAACCGCCGTGTAAACTGCAATCTACAAACCAAAGCGTAATTCGAGGGGCGAGATGCCTACGGTCACGAGCGATTCTACTGGGATAGTAGCGTAACCGCCGAGTGAACCGCGATCTTTGGCAACAACCATGGCGTAATTCAAGGGATGAGATATCCACAGTTACAAGCGACTCTACTGGGATAGTAGCGGAACCGCCGAGTAAACTGTGATCCATGGGGGAATGTGCTTTCCATATCCATTTTTAAAAGAATTTTTAAAAGTATTTTCACTGGGAATTGAAGCAAGTATATTTAGTACTTGGAGATTGTTAGACTTGCGCCTGGCCAGCGTATGCCTAATGTCTTTAAGAACGACAATAGACTTGTTAAATTTCGAGTTATCAAGTATTTTCAAACTTTAAATAGAAAATCAATTATCTGAAATTAAAGTGATGTAAATTCCAACCTAATGAATTAAGGAAGAGGATTTTTGAAATGTTTTGAAAAATCCACAGCTTTGGAAAAGTTATAATATGTAAAATTTCTTAAATGTAGTGTTTCAAATTTAAAATTTGGGTTTTGTAAGTTGAAAATTTTAGTAAAGATTTTTGTGTCTTGATTGTAGAAAATAATAGACAAAAGAGTTAATTAGCAAAGCTAGCGAGATAAAACAAATAGAATGAATCCTATATTCATTCATCTTTAATAAGTGTTGAACTTGATAAAATTGAGTAAAATATAAATATTAGTGAAATTTTAACAATCATTTTTCCTTACTTGTAATTTCGGGACGAAATTCTTTTAAGGAGGGGAGATTGTAACGATCCTAAATTTTGAACAATTTAAATTGTGAATATTTAATTAATTTTGAATATTTGAATGATAATTTAAACTGAATTTCCGATATAACAATGAAATTGGTGATTAAATATTTAAAATTTAATCTATACAAAGCTGAAGAAAAATTTAAACTTGACTTTGGAGTTGAAATTGAATATTTAATTTGTAATTGAAATTCAAACTAATGACTTAAGAAAATAATTTGGATACAAGAATTTTTATTTATGTAAATTAATAAATTGATGGCATTCTTTTCTTTAGCTTAAATAAAAAAAAATCAATACAAAATAAAATAAACAAATACACTTAGTAAAAAAATTTAACAACATAACTTAAACAAAAACAAAACAAAACAAAGTAATAATAAAACCTATTGAAATTCAAAACAAATAAAAAAAAATAAGAGGAAAACTTGTTTATGGTTTGGGCTTTGAAATTTATACCGGCCCACGTTTGAATACTAGTGCCCTTTCTTTTATCCGATCCCCTTTATTTCGTTATTCACTCGTTCATTAACCCTAAACCAAAAAAAAAAAAAATCACGAAGAAAAAAAAATATGGCGGCTTCGTTCTTCTCGACTCGTTCTGCTTTGGAAAATTTGGGGCTATTTCGACTTTGTTATGGTGAGTTTTCTGCTCACGATTAATTTTTAATTCAGGTGTTTAAATTTGTTTGGATTGAATATTGGTTGCATGCTATGTTTTGGGGTGATTTTGTTATCTTTTGCTCGGCTAATTTAATTTGAAACTGATATGGGTAGATTGGTTACTGCATGTTGGATTTTCGGTTGCTATTTGCTGTCATTTGCTCGATTTGCTTGAATTGTTAAACTGTTAAGAACAGATGGTACCCAATTTTAAACTGATAACCATTGACGCTTTCAAAAATTTGTTCTTTTTAAATTTATAAAAACAAATGCTATTTGATTTTTGTTTTAAATTGATAAAAACAGATGCTGCCCAGTTTTAATTTTTTTTAAATTGATTTGAACAAATGCTACCTGATAATTTGTTTTATTTTAAATTGATGAGAACAGATGCTTCCAAATTTCTTTAATTTCAGATGTTGTTTGAAATTTGTTTTTTTTTAAATTGATAAGAACTGATGCTATATTTTGCTTGTTTTAAAATTTGATAAGAACTGATGCTATGTTTTGCTTGTTTTAAAAAAAAATTGATAAGAACAGATGCTATGTTTATCTTGTTATTAAATTGGTAAGTACAGATGCTACTAAAATATTTTGTTTAACTAAGTAGTTGAAGTGCAAAATTGTTCTTGTAATAAAGATATGTCTTGAGTATTGCATGCCTCATGTTGCTTCAGTCTTCAATTCCATTTGTGTTTGCCTATAAATTTTCATGTGCATGTTTGTTTGGGCATCTCTGTAACCATAAACAAACATGCAAACATCTCTGTAAGCATACTTGATGTTGTCTGCACATTCACCTATGCTTGCACTTCTGTTATGCTTGCTGTTGAAAGATTGATCTTGCATGTTCACTTAAGTTTGAAAATGCTGTCTCATGCTTAAACAGTGCAGTCCCTTTGTTTTAAAACCAGTAAACAAACTTTCATTCCTGATTCATTCCTATAATTATGCTAGTGAGTAAACATCAACTTAAAAATCTTGAGAAATAACGATCTGTTGCTTATATAGATTTCTGAAATGCTTATGTTTGCATGAATATATATATATATATATATATATATATGTATTAGCTATGTATATGAATGTGTTGCATATGTATATGAATCTGTTTGAAAGCATGCATGACTGTTGTTCTTGAATATCTCTGTTCTCAGTTCAGGTTTAAGTTTTTTATCTAAATTCAAAATCTTCTCTTTGATCTTTGTTAGACCTTAGTTCCAAAACAAATTTAGTTTGTTTAAACTTGAACGTGAATTTAAAAATAGTGTAAACATGTTTTATGTATATATATAGTAACTGGAAATTAAAATTTGCAGTAAAATTTATATATATGTTAAAATCAATCATTACAATTCTCTTATCCAAATACATAACCTGAATTGGTCTGGGTAAACATGATTTTTAAAATGAAAATTATGATTTTTAGATTTGAATTGGATATGAATTGGAAAATTTTCTGGAACTTGGGTGTTTGCCAAAATCTGTTGATCTATGTATTTGGGGTGTTTCGGGATTGTGCTGTTGCTCCCTGTTGTCTGCACTTGCTTACTTTGTGAATTATCTTCGACATGATTTGTTTCATGTCTGTTGCTAGTTGCCGTGACATTTTGACCTTTGGTCTGCATATAAAGCTGCTGCCCTATATTGTTTAGCACATGCACTCTTGTACACTTTGATTTCCTGTATCTTAATTGTGAACTTGATTCGTTCATATGCTTGCTATTTTGCCATATTGACCCCTCTGTAGCTTTGGCTTCACAGTATAGCATACTGGTTCGCGTTAAAAATGCTGCATCATTGAGTTACATTGTACTTTGGTTGTTTGCATTAAGACTGTGTCCATCAGATATCATGAATCATCTTGATTTTCATTAGCACTTCATTATATATATGCAAGCCAGTCTGATACCTGTGCATTCATGACTCTGACTCTACATTTTACCTTGAGCATTGTCATTGCATGCATGTTCATTCTATAGCTCACTGTAGCATATTTGGGGTAGTTGCACTTCAGCATGTTTACTGTCTTCATGTACATGTACATACTGTTGTGTATTTGAGTAATTGGGTTGTATTGGGCTCGTGTGGCCTTCATTTATGTGCAGTCTCCAGTTATTTTTGCCTTGAACTGTTGCATCCATGTCAGTGACATTAGTCTGCATCATTCCTAACTGCATATATGTTGAGGGGTCATGCTAGTGTCCAATCATGTTGTTGTATTGGGCAGTTCTTCACTGTGTTCATGCCTTGCCCACTTTGACCACTGTCCAGTTTCATTTATTTGTTACATTGTGCTTCATGCTGTCTGTCGTCTTGATCCACTTTGTCACTGCATATCTATATATGTCTGACCTATGTTGTTACATGAGTCTCTTGAGTTGTTTTACTGCCATTGTGCATTGGTGTACTTGAGCTTCTGTATGTTTGTATTTGCACACTTGCTATTGTTGTCTGATGCGTGCACGTGTGTTGGCGAGGCAGTGCACATGGGTATGAATACACGTGTGTACTGCTGCCACACACGTTTGATAGAATAAAAAATAAAAATTTGAAATTGTTAACATGAAAAATCCCTAATAGATTTTAAATTGATTTATCTGTTTTATCATATCTGTAACCATATGATTCAGTTCATTCCAAATTTATTTACTTGAATAAAGATTAATCCTGACTCGAGTGTTTTTGTGTTTTGCAATTAACGCTCGGGTCAGACCGAGTATTTTTGCAGCTTAGAGATTTGCTCGCAGCGAAGTTAGAGAGAGGGGGATTTCAGCACCACTAAAGTTTTAGCTAAATTTTTTTTCTCTTGTACTTAAATTTATAAATTGTTTCCGCTGTATAGATTTAAATGTAATTCAAATGTAATCTATTGTATAACTCTGATATTTGTTATAAAAGAGAAAAATTTGTTTATAAAATATATTGTTGTTTCTGTGATTCTGTGGCTGTTTCTGTTTAAATGTTATAAACTAAATAACAATCCGTCATTTTGAACGTTTCTAGTTGGTTTAATTACCGGCTAGAGGCGGTCAAAGCGGCGGGTCGTTACAAGGCACATGAGGCAATACCCAAGGTAGTGATACTACCGTTTGCATGATCCAGACTGGTGAAAACGCATTGCCGCAACGATCGCAACACCGCGAAACAAAACTCCCAAAAGTACGAGGGTGCACCAATCAATAACAAGTAATGAGTAGTTTACGAAGAAGTGTGTTCGCTCGAGGTGGCTAACCCCATTTGGCCCGGCACGGCTCCTGTTTTAGTCATTTCCAATTTGACACAAGTGCTAAGGCTATCCATCATCGTTCTCTTTCTTCAGTCATCACGTACATCATTCCAACCACTTCATTCTGGATCACACTCCGCGTATAGTTATTAAAGTGGTTTTCGGTTTAGACAGAGTGTATGCCCATAACCAATTCCGGTTTCTTAAATAACTTTCGTAATTATTACACCGATTGGTCATCCACTAAATTTCAAAATAAATCAATTTCACTTTCAATAAGAATTTGTAAACCAACATTCCATTTGTCTTTCTATATCAATTTTTAAAATTTACGTTTCAAAATTTCCAAGTTACTATTTCAAAATCTTATAATTCAATTTCAGTTTTTATTTTAAAACAAATCAAATATTAATTCAAGTTCGTATATAAGTTTCATTCCGAAATCATTTAAATCCATTTAATTTAACATTCAAATCAATTTAAATTCATTTATCGATTTCATTCAATATCTGTTAAGTTAATTATCATTCAAAACAATTCCCATTGATTTTCAATTCGTTGAATCAATTACTTAAGTTCAACTTCTTATATCAAAACTACAAAATTGAATTAAATTAGATTCGTCAAATCAATTCTTTAAATTACAAGTCTTACTTAATTTCAGTAAATCACATTTTTATCTCTTGTTAAAGAAATTCAATTTCACTTATTTACTTATTTGATTTAGACAAATTTCCAAAACTTAATTATTACATAACTCAAGTTTACTTATTAAAGAAGTTCAATTTCACATATCAAGAATTCAATTTCATTTAATTATTAAATAATTCAATCTTATTTAATTATTAAATAATTTCAAACTTAATTATTAAATAATAAATTTTAAAACAACGTTCTTTCATCAACTACTATGTCAATATTTTGTTTTAGATTATTAAATATTAACATTTTCCTTTCACTAAAATTTAAATTCCAACTTCAATTCAAAACCTTATTCTTTACTCAAACAAAATCATTATTTTATTTTTAAATCAAATTATTCACCAATCGGGTTTATTTAATTATCTATCCTAAGTCAAGTTCATTTGGGTATTTATCATTTCAACCCGATTCCATTTCAATTCAACAATCAAAGCATAGCAATGGGAACTTGCAGTGTGATAACTTGGATGTTATCAAAGTAAATAAACAAGCAATAACAACAACCAATAACAATCCAATAATTAATTCAAATAATCCCGAAATAATCGTATTGATTCACATTGTTGTTTGTGCAAATTAATATAATTATTTCTAGAATATACACCATATTTTCATGTAGATTAAAGATTATTACACTATATTTAAAAGTTAATTTTTAACTTGAATTTCAAATATAACCATTTATTGGATAATTTAATTACTGAATTTAATAAATGGAAATTGGGTAAAATATTTAATTTGGAGTTTTAAGCTTGTTAAAAATAATGTAAAGGCTTATAAAATTTATATGGACAATGATGAAGATAATTAATGTTTTAAATTTTAATTTAAAAGTGGTTTGTTCAGTCTTAAAAAAAAATATCGTTTGAATTAACATTTAAAAATAGCTCTTAAGGCATAGTCTCAGAATTCGACGAGATCAGTTTCATTGGATCCGTAATGATGTATTATTATCGAATTTTGTAGCATTTGGAGTTGTCGTTTGATCGTACGGTATATAAACGCGCTGAAATTTACATCGGAAATTCAATATAATAATTGGGTCCAAAAAGCTATCTTCTCCATACGATCGAATAAGAACTCCAAACCTTTTCCATTGCATTCGGAATACGAGTATAAATATATAAGTGCCTAGCAACACACCTCAATAGGGGTTCGAACTTTTGAATGTGTAAAACGAGACATTTTGAAATTTTAATTAGTAAATATCTAGTCAAACTCTTTTCTGATGCAATTATATCATTTCAGTCAACTGTACTGTTCATTGAGTCAATCTAGCCTACTTCTTTGCTACTTGTACAAGTTCCCTTCCCTTTTATTTTAAAACGTATCAGAAAGAAAATTAAAAAGCTTCAAGAAGAACAAAAAAAATGAAACTTTGAAAATAAATTTCTTAAATTCTACTTGGCCTAAAATCACGAAACACGTTTTAGAATACTTGTTTGGACGAGAGTTTTGTGAGGATATGAAATTGGGGTGTTCGATGTTCGTTTGGAGTTGCTCGACTTTTGACAGAGCATAGTTGAAACTAGGGTTTGACTTTCGAGGAAAAATAGGCGATGGAAGGCGGAATGGAGGTTGGATTCATGCCCTCGTCGTCGTTTAGCAGCTGCGTATGGGTTTTGGTGGAGTGTAGTGGTGTTTTAAGGGTTGCAATTTTGATGGTTGAGGGGTTGAAACAGTAGGTCGCGACTATATAGGGGCATGCGAGCTCAAGGACGTTGATAGGGGGTGCGGTTTTCGAAGTGGAGTTTGTTCTTACTTCCGGTTTGGTCGATAGTGAAGTGGTGGTGAGTATCAGTGAACGTGCATGGTGGATACAAGTTGGGTTCGCGTTTGCAGAAAAAGAGAGAAAGATTTGGGGAAGAAGGATGATGACGGGCCGGGTCTGGTTGTAGGGGTATGTGCCTTTTTAAAATAAAATTAAGTTAAAAATTATATACAGTGTTGATTTAAAATTCCAATGCTTGTAAATAACATAACTCGTTCATCTTACGTCTGATCGAGACACGATTTTTTGCGTTGTGTTCGTATTGATGAATATGATGCATAGGACTAGATTAATATAATTTAGAGCTTGTTGAATTTTCAGATAAATTTAAACGCACTCGGATTAAAATCAGAACCGGGATGCGAAAGCGACGATAAAAATCAAAGTGATTTAATCTAACTCAATTTTGGATTACCGTAATTAATTTTAAATAGTTAAAATTAATATTTGATCGATTGATAGAATTGATAAATTATTATTAGTTGGTGATATTATATATAGTAGTATATATATTGGAGAGATTGATATTCCCGCATATATATAGCGGGTGAGGCCCTATGCGCCCCGCATATTAGGGATGACCCTACGTACCGTGATATCCCCTTGAAGAGGGATTGGTATTTTTATATTGTATTAACATCTGTGGATGCAGGGAAATAAGTTGGAGGGATCCAACTGGATTGCTCAAAAATTTTGAATTAAATTATATATATATATATATATATATTGATGAATGATCTGTTTAAATAATCTATGGTAGATTATAGTGCAGTTTGAATTTATTGGATGCTATGTTAGTTTTAGCCTTGACTTTGGTATTTTAAAAAAAACTAACAAAAAATGTTTGGAATTTTAAAAGAAATTAAAAAGGGAAATTGGAAGCAAAAATATTTATAGTGAGATTTTGATTTATTAAAAGAAATGAATTTTGGTAAAATAAAAAGTTACGATTTTAAAATTTTAATTGGTAATTTCGAAACATGGTAAAATAGAGATTTTTGAATAATGTAAATAAAAGAATTTTTAAAAAATAGAACTTAAGCGATATTGCTTAGGTATAAAAGGATTTTTTTTAAATTGAGATTTAATTAGTTTGAAGAATGAAAAGAGAATTTTGAAAATAAAAATATGGAATTATTGTACAAGATTATAAATAAAATTTAAATTATGGGAAGAAAGTGGAATCTGAATTTAGTTGGGTTTTGGAAAATATTCGGGTTGTTTAAGAAACTAATTTTTTAAAATTAAATTTAAATTAGAAATCGATTTAAGTATTGTTAAACCGTTATAAATGGGAAATGAGACTATAAAATATATAAACAATGTTTATAAATAAAGTGAAGTGATTATTAGTAGGCAAATTGAAGTTATAAATTCACGGTGACGATTTATAAGGAAATGGATAAATTGGTTTGAAAATAAATGGTAGATTTATTTTTAGAAATGTGGGAAGGGGATTTATGGAATTGTGATGTAAATCGAATTTGAAATAAATAGAAAGGGATATACAGATGTTAGACTGATTATGTTGGAAATGGGAAAAATATGTCTTTAACGAGAAAATCGGTTATTTTTAAAAGGGGAGGATTTTTAAGTATTAACTAGAAAATTTTGAAGTGTTTAAGAATATTTTAGGAAATTTAATTTATTTAGTTGTTTAAAAAGTGTTTAAAGTATTTGTAAATATTAGTTCTGAAACGACCCTAACTCGACCTTCGAAAATCGGCACCGAATACGACACTCGTATTCAAATGCCGCAGATCCAAATGTCGAATCTGGTCCGCCGGAGCTTATAACACATTAAATACAACACGGCGGAGGAAATGAATAACATATGATATACAACATTTGGTACAATATTCAGATACAACCGACAATGAATATCAATATACATCAGAGATATGATAAAAGATAATAGCAGCGGAAAGAAAAGATAACACCAGCAGCAGAACAATATCTCCAATAGAGAAAGTAGTCTTCAAAAGGGAACTCCAGTATCGGTAATCTCCATCTCCAAGGCACCAATCCAGAAATAGCTCGAACTCCCAATAACGATGTTTCACAAAGATAAGCAAGTGCAGTCCTGATCCAAAGACTGAACTAGCTTCAGATAATCTACTAAACCTGACTATCTAAAAAACCCAACTCTAGACTGCCCGTGTGGGAAAATTGTGGGCATCCAGAGTTTAGGAAAGGAACAATAACCTCCAGGTCAGTCGTGGGACTGGTATGAGAAAAAAATAGTTTATCTATTAAAATAAACAACAAAAGAATTTAACATAAATCCACAATGCTTTTTGGAAAATGAAACTACCATAAGGCCTCCCACCTCACACACAATGCAAACGTAGAATTGGAGGAGATTTCTCCTTATGATAATCAAGTAGGCTTGATACGAAAAAATTTCTTTGGTATTATTAGTAGTGCATAGTGTCGAAAACCATTCCGAAAGTATAATATTAATCCTAGCCAACATACACATTCCGAACTATGCCTACTATACCTACCATCTAAACTGTGGTGACCACCTTAAGTAAATGGCAGGTTCTACAACTAAAACCGTACAAGGCGCATATTGAAGAATGGATTTCCAACAAATGGTCAGGCTAAGAAACTTACTACTATCCATGGGTACGCCTCTGGTGGGACATCCCGAGAGCTTAACCAGCTCTCTGCCAATACAAGGTCGGGTTACCTCTGTAACTAGGTAACTACTACACGAGCATGCCATCCCCCGGTCCTTTGGGACCTTTATCCGAGCGCTCAACACCAACAACCACAAAGCAATCACAGAGTAATAGATTTGCAGTGACCACATGAGTTAAGTATCTGGGCTCCATACCATGATACCACCTTTTTCTAGAAGGGAATGACACACCCTAAAGAGCGCGACCCTCATAACCTTGCAGCATCTTTCCTGTTTCGACCATTTCCAGGGTGTGAGGTCCTGATGCAGTCTCGTCCACAAAGCTACGCTTTATACAAAAAGCCATGCTTTGATCAACAAATGATACACAACAGCACTCAACATGCCACACTACCAAATTGGGAGTATATCACTGATAAATATCAACTACATAACCTCTGAGCTCGTACGTCTCAGAGAAGGGTGTTAAGCTAAGAGAATAAATTCTCCACCACCAAACAGAAATGTATTTGATAGGGATCAATTTAATATCTCAAAGTGTAGTGTCGGACATACAACCGTACATGGTTCGAAAAGAACCGAAGGCACTTTCGAAGAAGCCCTTGCAATCCGGGAATCCACAATCCCGATTGGACTCCCCATCACATATAGAGAACTCTATACCGGAGCAACTCAGTGCAGAGTCAATCAACAGGTTATCCTATCATTCTCGAAGATACCCGGTCTTCAACACCGGTCTTCAAATGCAATCCATAACGTCGTATCACTATTTAGAATGGGTTATATGACACAAGGTCCTCTCCCGGCTAAACCGAATAGTGAGTGCAATATTAAAAACATATGGATATGGGATTTCAGTTAAGTCACAACTTTTTAAAATCCGAAACTTTCTTCAAATGGTTAAACAAATTACCATTTCAAATCTTTTAACAAAAAGATTCGTTTCACAAAGTTTACCTAGTTTCACCAAGATCTATTCATAGTTTTCAAAACAATTTCCATTTCAATTTGGATTAACTCAATTAAATCTTTAAATTAAAGATTTAACTAATAGCTTTCAAACTATTTTCAAGCATTATTCATAACTTGGAAAACCATTTTCATTTCAAACTTGAATTCCTTTTAACACAAATTGGAAGTTCATTTCTTATGTGAAAGCTTTTATTATTTGAAAACGAATAGTTTTCATTTCGGGAAAATCCGATTTCATTTATACAAGTTAAAAATCTTTGGGTTAAACCAAAATTCCCAAAACGACACTTTAAAAATGGTTTAAAACCTATATAAACTTGTATAACCTCTTTAAATCATAAATAGAATTCAATTTCAAACTTTGAATTCAAATATAAATCAAATTTCAAAACTAAATTAAGTTATTCAAAGAATAACTTTAATCTTTGAAATTCCCTTTCAAAAACTTTTTATTTTAATCCCAAACCCATTCCCAAGCTATTTGGGTTCAAAAATTCAATTTTAAAACAATTGACTAACCAATTTCCACGTGCAATCCATATTTGTGTGTGTATAAGTGTGGTCCAGGGGTTTTACACAATAGAAGTGCAACATCATCAATCAGTACAGATTCAAATATGGCAATATATTTGATAAGCGGTATAAACTATAATGCTTATCTTTCATTCATAGATCAAAGATATATATCACAGATAATAAATTACCCTAAACACAGCTTAAATCAAAACAGAGCATCACAATCAGGGATATCAAACAATTCAATCATCCAATAGAATCCAAACATCCATAAGTGGAATCGGTTAATTGTCTGATTAATTCAAATCAGATTAAATTACTTATGAGTTACTAACCCTGGTTAATTAACATTCATTACAAATTATTTCAATTAATTATCCTTTAATAATAAATTAATTAACTCCTTCTATTATTAATTAATCAATTTTCAATCGTTAATTAATTATTAACTAATTATCCTTAATTAATTAATTAATTTTCAATTAATTATCATTCTTTATTAATTAATTGAACTTTAAATTAATTATCCTTAAATTAATTACCTTAATTAATCACCATTTAATTAATTACCATTTAATTAATTACCTTTTATTAATTTCACTAAGGAATTAGCTTTTATTTAATTACACAAGGTTATTATCTTCTATTTGATTATACAAGGTAATTATCTTTAATTTACTTTCATAAATAAATTTATCCTTTATTAATTAAAGACAAATTATTTATCTAAATTAATTACTTTAATTATTATGTAAACCTTTATTACTAACCCTTGTAGTTAATTATCATTAACCAATCAGCTTAATCCTTTAAGTTAATTAACTTTCAAAAACATCACTTCTTAATTAAATCCTTAATCACCTTATTAAGTTTATTTGACATAAACTTTAAAAATAAAGGTTACATGTATATAGCATAACACCTTAATGTTCAAAGTAATTTTATTTTAAAACCATTAATTAATTCCAAGATTAAATAAAAATTTATTATTTTGAAAAGAAGTAGTTTTAAGAAAATTATTAAGTAAAAATTGTTTTATTTTAAAATTTTAAAACTGTTTTTATAGTAAAATCAACAGACCCGAGCTATTCCTTGTTTTACCCGAGCCTTGCTTCGAGTCTTTCCCCATTCTACCCGTGCATTTTTTTTTTCTGTTCAAACTTTTGAAAAAAAAAATTATTTAAGTACTTAAGTGTTTACCCAGTATGCTCGCAAAATCCCCCTGAGTCATACTCAAGTCACGACACCACTTTCCCGAGCAAAAACTCGAGAATCACGCGAACAACCCAAACCTGCTTCTTCTTCCACAACTTCACAAACCCAGATACCCACATGCACAGTGTACGTGCACACCGGAATTCGCCACCCCAACCATCGACGATTGCTTCCCACAGATCAGCGACTACCTCCTCAAGTCAACCCATTACCCAGAATCGGAGAAATCACCATAAAATCGAAACGAGCATTCGAGCTCAACCTGGAAACTCAAGTTTCGATCAAAAAACACCCCGTGCCGTCGACCTCGTCCACCGATAACCTAGCCCCCACAACCAAAGCTACTCCATCGACCCCCAAACAATTCCCCCCTGGTGTGATCGAATAGAAATCTCTGACGAGAATGCGGTTCCACCGAGAATCCCATCAACCAAAAGCTACTGTCGAACCCTAGATCGACCCATTCCTATCGCCATAACACCTTATAAATTCAATTTATATTTTTCTCAAATCTACCGATGTACCAGCTAGCTTCACCATTAATCGCGATTCATACTTTAATGTTGATTTCCCAGAATTGACAAAAATCCAAATTTCATTCAACTCAAAAGTTTTCCATAAATACTAGCTTAAAAGTCCTAAGATGATCATCAAAAATCATGGATTCGAAGTACGAATGCGTTCCTGTAATTAGAAATCGAAACCTTGACATTCAAATTTTTTGTTAAAAATTTGATCATCTCTGTTGTTTTTATTTTAAAAATAACTACAAAATAAATGTTCATGAAATTATTTTTAAAATTAGCATTTCATGGTTATAATTATTTTTCGTTTAGAAACTGAATCCTGAAATCATCTAGATATGATGATTTTGAATTTTATAACAGGTTCCATAAACCTGTGACAATGAACAAAGACACATGTCTGTATATTGACATATATACACAAGCAAATTCACAGCCATGCAAACATATTTCACAATCACCTATCTAACATTTATCACATTCAACCCAAAATATGAAAAGTTTTTTAAGTTTGCTCACCTGGATCTTGAGAAAAACAGAGAAGAACAGAGAAGTGTTTGAGCCTGGAAAGAAAAATTTGAGCCTGGAATTTTCTTCTTTAATTCCTTTTGAAGCTTAGATCTACAAAGTTTTACAAAACTTTGCTTAATTTCCTGTTGTATTTGTTTACTTACTTCAACAATAACAAACAATTTTAATTTTACTTACGCTTTGAATTCTTTTATATATATAACAGAGAAACTTTCCTGCATTTGAAAACAGAAATCTATTTTGCCTTGAACTTGATTTCCTTCCTGCAATTGATCAATTAAATCGATTAACTCTTGCTTAAATATTGTTTAGCAACTTCAAATTCAAAATTTTAAAAAGAAATTTACTTGCCTCAAATTTTTTTGAGAGAATCTAAACTATCTCTGGCCAAAACCTGAAGCACTGTTTCTTTTTTTTTCCATAAATCTGCGGTTTTTGTATTTGTGTTAAAACTTGATTTTAAAATTACAAATTCATTAAACTTTAAAGTTAAACTTACCTGAGAGATGGAATGTAGATTTACAACTTGATTGTTCAAGAAGATTTCCAGATTTCTACTTTTTACATTGAATTGAAGAAGAAAGGGTTGGCAGTTTTCAGATTTTTTTTGTTTTTCTGGTTTTTGTAGGTTTGATTGCCTTTGATATTGAGATGTGTGTGATTCTCAATCTTTTTTTACTGTTCTCTTCAGATTTGCTCAAAAGTTAAATAATTACATATGGGGAGATGAAAAGTTTCTATAATTTTAAATTTCATTATTTTATTCAATTAAATATATTGGATGCCATTTGTTCATTCTCCTTATTACATTGTAACACTTGTAAATTTTTACTCCCTTATGTATGTTAATTCTTTACTCCATCTCCCATGTGTATGCTTAGCCTTTTCAATTTTTCAAGACAAAGGAATTTTTTATAAACTTCATACCATATTTACTTTGTCAATGTATATACCTCTTTATTCATTTGTATGTGTATATATACAATGTTAAAAGAATAATTGTTTTTAACCAATCCTTATATTATATAAATTTCACCTTAATGATTTCAAAAGCCAAATACTCCTTTAAAACATTTATTTTAGATTTAGATTCAAATTCCAATTCAACTTGAATTATAACCACTTATGCCCATTTATATATATTTATACATACACTTGAATAATTTAAATTCAACTTCAATATGTATTCAATCTTACTCATATATGCAATATACATACATATATATATATATATATATATATAAAATTTTAAATTTAATTGACTTTTTAAAACATTCATTATTTTAAAACTTTTAAACCCAAAAGAAATTGGAGTTTTATTCATATATAATTTATTACTCTTTTATTTATTTTTGAAACTTTTCAATTTATTTTCTAATTAAATTCCAAAAGTTTAAATATATCACTAATTTAAATTGATAAATTTTGGGATGTTACTTTTTATTTATAAGATATATTTCAAATCCATAATTAAATTTTAAAATCAATGTCCAAATAAATAAATATCCTATTTAATTTGAAAAATTCAAATTAACTTACAATTTTATCCAAAAATTTATTTTAATTATCAATTTAAATTTAATTAAAAATGGGGATCGTTACAGATTCCCCTCTTAAAAAAAATTCGTCCTCGAAATTTGCAAGGGAGACAAGAAAGAATGGATGATAGATAAAGAAATGATTGATCAGATCTGATCGAAATATTTATTCTTCATTCGGTTTACCAAATCAGAATATCAACAATATGAGAACAAACTCATACAATTATTTCACAAGGTACTCGGTGTAACGACCCGCCTTTCATTCCCTAGAAAGACGCATCATTAAGAAGAAAGAAAGGGATAGAAAAGAGAAAAGAAAGGAAAGAAAGAAACAGACAACATCAGAATCTCACATCGGAACGAATAAACTATATTATATCACATAAAACTTACATAGTATCATATACATCAGAGTTAACAGCTAATACAACACAAACTAGACAGTTATAAACATCAGTCTAACAATTACAATTCAAGTACATCAAAGAAAACAGATACAACTCAAACACAGCGGAACCACTAAATAAATCTACACGCTGAAGCCTCCTGCTCCATTATCTCCTCCAGAACTCGTCAAAGCAATCCTGAGTCACTTGACTGCTCATACGTAATATGAGTACCCAAGAGTTTAATAAAACAGAAAATAAACACTCGGATCAGACATGGGTCTGGTGTGAGTAAACGGGAATAAAAGTTGCTTAACTTTGAAAATCCTTTGAAAACAAAAGGTATCACGTAAGACTTTCCACACATAAACATGGAAAAGTTTTTACCTTACGCCAACCAAAACATTTGATGGAAAATCCAATGATATTATAATAGTGTCTAGGGTTTTCAAGTAAATAAGAAATAGCCGAAATTGTTACATCTATTAAATTCCAGCTACTAGCCACAAAAGTGGGTAATACAATCAAAACCGTAGGGTCTCGTAGGAAGAATGGGTTTCCATCATTGGCAGGACTACTTGGGTACCGCCCGTCACAGTACGTATCCTAGATCACCGTACCGAGGAGTACGCCCGCTCCCCTGCAACACAAAGCCGGAACTATTCCTTACTGAACAGTTTCGAACAAGACCACCCCGTAGATTGGCCGTCGCCAACTGCCACACAACCGAAATATAAAGGGACCTCTAGACAGGGGTAAATCTTGCTCTCCAGTGGGGGCTACCCACGAAGCCTTGCTGCACCTCCCCTGTTTTAGCCATTCCCGGTTGATGAGGCTTGAGGCTATGATTACCTTTATAGGACACATCAAACTTAGAATGCTCATCGTCCACCTGACGATGTTCTAAAAGCATTCAATCCATACAAGTTCGTTCCGGGTTCGAACGAAACTGAAGGCACTATCTCGTTGCACTCATTTTGGAATCATCCTCAGAGTCAACGACCATAGCCCTTGCACTCTAAATCTCCATCTCGAACCTATAAGTACTATTCTGTCAAACTCATTACGGAATCACCCACAGAGTTATATCGACGTATAGTCCTTACACCTCGAGTCTTCACTCGCTCCACTTGGATTAACGACCTAACGTTTAATTGGAATCGATGTGGTTTTCGGATTTCCAAATATGGAAATCCGATCCCGGTCTCACCGAAACCAAACGCCATTTTAATGTCCAAGTTGTACTTAAGGGTTTTAACCAATTAACTCATTTCATTATTATCTATTTCACACAGATAGATAAATTACATATCACAATAAATAAATCACATTCTCATCATAAACAGATAATCTGTATCATAACCACAACAGGTGATCATCACAACCAGATAATCCATCACAACCAGATAATCCATAATATCATACTTTATCTTAGCATCCCTATCCTATAGATACTACTCATCTCATTTCTGAGATCACAACCATCCAAAGGAATATCAATATCATCCATAAGCAATGATTTATTAACCATCAATTATAATAAATTTAAAATGAATTAAATTAATTACATCTATCTCTAATTAATTTAAAATAAATTAAATTAATTATCACATCTATAACCCTGCTTAATATCCTTTAATTAATTAACCTAGTTAATTAATCACTTCTTAAGTATTCAACTTGATTAAACACCTTTGATTAATCATCCTCTAATTACAACAAGTAATTACTCTTTAATTAATTTCATAAATTAATTAACCTTAATCATAAGTAATTAATATTTAATTACTTAATTAACTATAATTAATTACATTTATCCTTAATTAATTACAATTAATCAATCACTTAATTAATTAATTATTACTTAATTAAACTATCCTTAATTACATCATTAATTATATTAATTAATGACCTCTAACTTATATTTAAATTAATTACTTTATTAAAATTAATTACATTTAGTAATTAATACAATTATTAATCACCCTTGACTAATATTTAATTCAGTAATTAACCATCTTTAGTTACTTCTTAACAAATTAATTATTCCATAATTAATTATCTTTATTAATTAATTCCTTGATTAATTACAAAAGTAATTATCTAAATTACTTAATTAAAATAAATCACCTTTCACTAATTACATTCCAGTAATTTATCATTCATTACTTCTCTAAGTAATCCTGCTCCACTAATTACATTTAGTAATTACACTCATTTAATCATCAAATGATTTACTTAAATTAATTAAACTAAATTAATTAACTTAAACAAATCACATTATCAAAATTAATTACAATAAGTAATTAATCTCTTAATTACTTTTATCAAGTAATTATGCTTAACAAATTACAATTGATTATATTCAATTAATAAATCTAGTTAATTATCAAAATTAATTATATTAATTAATTACTTAATTATCCTTAGATAATTATTTTTATTAATTAACAACATTTTCATTAATTACTTACTTAAGGAATTTATCTTAGATTAATTATTCATTAATCATCTCTAATTATAAATTAGTTCAAGTCATTATTTAAATCAAATAAATAAGTAAATTCTTAATTATTTTAATTATTTCTAAATAATTCATTTACTTATTAATGACTTAATTAACATTCAAAATGTATTTAAAACAATACCTTTCTAAATTAAATTCAAATTCATTTTAAAATTTAAGATTTTCAAAATGTTTAATCATTTAAACATTATCCAAAATTTAAATAAACCTATAATCCTTAAATAAAATAAATGTTAAAGAATATTCATTACTTAAATATAAAAGAAAAGTTTAAAACAAAATTTCTTAATTAAAATAAATCAAGCTTTGAAAATAAATTGATTATTTTAACTTTCAAATTTAAGTTAACATTTCATAACTTTAGTTCAAATATTAAAGAAAAGAAATTTTTTCAAATTTAAACTTTATTTGAAATCTAATTCAATCTAATTCATTTTTAAATCTTCTTGAAAACATTTGAATCTGTCCATTTTTTTAAAAAATTTATAAACTGTTTTGAATTCAAATCTGGTTTTCAAAGTAAACCTGAAAATTTTATTTAAACTTGATTTCAAAACTCAATTTAAATCTTGCTTAAAATTTAAATTTTCATTTTTAAAAACTTTGAATTCAAAATTTCATTTGAATTCAGATTCAACTTACACTTGAATCAAATTCCTGCTCTACAATTTGAATAATTTATTCAAATTTCAAAAAAAAAATATGCATATAGACAGTTTATAACCTGCAACAAAATACCCAAGACCTCCCCTCATATGCTTCGAGTTCACAAACCACTTGCTTCGAGACAAAAATATAAACACCCGAGACCATCTTCTGGCTAAAAACCCTGCACATCCCCTAATGAGTTCACCAGAATTTCAAAATGCACGGTGTATATGCACCAATGCTCAGATCATCTCCAGCCACCCTAGATCACCTCACCACAACGCTGATCAACCCCACACCTAACCACGACCACCAGAAATCTCTCTGCAGATCGAAAACAAAATCCAGTAATTACAACGACCTGGAAACACCACTGTACCCAACTACCAAAACCTGTCAACACCGAGGAATCCCACCTCCGACCACCATCGTCGACGCGACTTTGGCCATAGCTCCATCTACAACCCCTCTGCAACCTCCCAAAACCCTACCTCACTAGATGCGTCATAGAAAATCAATAAGCTACTAAAACCCGACCACTCCAAATTAGGGCTAGAACCTGGGAATCACACTTGCCATCGTCACCACCCACTGAAATAAACTTCTAACAATTTTCCCCTACCACCCCATCTGTATTCCACCTCTAGAAAGACCCACAGCTTCCAAAATCCACTAGATCATCAAACAAACCCAAAAACCCCAAATTCTGTTTAACACAGTAACGCACACTCCACAATCATTTTAAAAATGTGAAATTTGTTTTAAAATTAATGATTTCTAACATACATTCATATTATAAACTTTTTTAAATCATTAATGATGTTTGATATTCTTGTTTATTGAAAAAATGTTTACTAAAGTATTTGTTTCAAAGGTAACAGACTTTCAATATAACTAAATTATGATTTAATCAAAATTTCATACTGAGCAACCTCCTTTACTATCATAACAAATCCTAATTGAAATAAATTCAAGAGGTATTTGGTTTTCCCTATTTAAATTTTAAGTTTTATAAACAAAATCAAGTATATAGTTTCATGTAAACCTATATATCTGTTTATACATATTCACATACAGTATTTATCAAAATAGAAATTCAGACAAGCATGCTCATTCCTAAATATTAATAGGCATTAGAAAATTTTAAATCTTTTTGCATTGTGAGGTTACTCACTTCCAAAAGAAACAGAGAAGTTCTCATCCAAACGGTTTAAATTTATGTGAACTAGTACTTTAGTTCTGGAAATTGCATTTAGCTTTGATTTTTAAAGAAAAAAAATTATTTTAAAATAAAGAAGCTTACTCACTTTCAAATTGAGGATGCAGAGAATAATTCAGAGAAACATTTATATTCCTGAAACTGCATTTTGGACTTGCATGTTGAATTTCCTCGAACCCAGATTTGCATCTGCATTTGCTAGTTGAATATCTGGGTTTGCATTAGCTAGTTGAAGTTGATTTTACTTGATGATGTAAATTGTTTGAACTTGCATGCAGACCCATATCTTCATATGCTTGAGTTGAAATTGATCTCAAATTTGATGTTGTAACTTGTAGATTTTAAACAGAATTTGGTTTTGCAGAATTTTGAGTAAATTGGTTTTGCAGATTTTGATTTGTATTTGTTTTCTGCTGAAATTTGATTGAATTTGGGTTTTGATTTTTACTTAGAATCTGATTTACAGTTTTTCAATTGAAGATAAATGGTTTTAACAAAATGCATTGTTACATTTTCTTATCTAATAAATTAAATTTCAAAAATAAATAACATGCCACATGTTATGTTAGGATGTAGATAAATTTACAAGTGTCTTCATTATGTATTAAGAGTTTAACACATATGCATTTTAATATTTAAAAGCAATTTCTTAATTTATAATTGTATTTAAATTTATTCTAAAACCATTCCTAATTTAATTTAAAATGTTTCAAATGTTTTGTTACAATATTTAGCCTTACATGCAAACTTCTTTTATAACATATACATTTTAATGTTTGCTTGAATATTTTTAAAATAATATTTTAAAACTAATTTTCAAAAGAGAAATTTTTTAAAAAAGAATAAGAATGTTAAATTCAATTTTATTCAAAAGTTTTAAATCAAAATAGTATACTCTAATATGAATGAATTAAATCTTATTTCAAAAGAAAAACAATTTTTAAAATAAAACAAAATAAACTTTTATTATAAAATAAAATTTAAACTATATTTTATAAACAAAATAAATACTTACTTATATTTCTTTGAAGATATAAGAAAAACTTTTAAAACAAACTTTTGAAATGTTTTCAATACTAATTTTAAATCAAATTAACCAATTTACAATTTATACATTTATATATATTATAGATTGGGAAATATTCTTTATTAAATTTAAATTAAAATTAGAATCAAATCCTCTATCTACAATGTATAATCATTTATACATTATAAATAAAATATCTCTAAATCGGCTTAGAAAGATAATTTTATCATTTAAATACTTTTAACATTTGAAAACAATAAGATTCTCAAATTAAATTATCATTATTATAAATTTTGAAAAGAATATCATTTATCAAACTAAATAATAATTAATTTTCAAAAGAGAAATCCTGTTTGAACTAAATTATTAAATTAATATTTCATATCTTGAAATAATTATCAATGAAATTATTAAATAAATATTGCCCAAATTCCGGGACATCACACTTGGGTCCACCGGTCTACGAATATGCAAGAGCATTGATTAGTTCGAAAGGATAACTAATCGTTCGTAGAATACATCGGATCCCCAAGAATAGATAGATGGATTTAATCTTCCATAATCCTCAAACACTAGATATAGATTCCAACTTAGGTCGAAACACCCCAAAGTATATACCAACCTGTCCCTCTTCGGACTTCGATCTACATAAGAATTTACAATAGAATGTTTGCTAGTACATTCTTGGTAGATCAGGTGTTCGATTCCCATTTGGCTCTATTGTTTTGGTTTTAACCGATATCGTTTTATTGATACAATTCAAATTTAGCCTTCATATTCTATTAACCAATTTAACTCAATTTAAAATTTCCAATTTATTTAAAATTTTCAATTTCAAATTTCAAATTTCAAATTCATTAGAGTTTAAATGGAAAAACTGATAAGAAACCAATGAAGATACGAAGTAAGGATTTTCTAAACTTCTTCTTGTAGCTGCTACGAAGATATCAAAAGAATTTGGAACCAAATCAAAGGAGATTGATAGAGAAAGTTATTTCCACTGTTGTAGGGTATTGACCATTCGAAGTGGTACCCTCCTGTCCCCTATCTCGTCCTCTTCTCGCACTCATACTCACTATCAGTGGATAGTAAGAGAATTTACTCAGGCGTTCGTACAGATATCTTAGGGATATACTCATTCTAGGGTATACTTCACCCAATCTCCAATGAGTTAATGTGTAATACTCCTGAGCTAAAGTTTCAACCTTCAGCTCTGATACCAAAATGAAACGACCCTGACTCAACCTTCGAAAATCGACACCGAATACAACACTCGTATTCAAATGTCGCAGATCCAAACGTCGAATCTGGTTCGCCGAAGCTTATAACCCATTAAGTACAACACAGCGAAGGAAATGAATAACATATATGATATACAACATTTGGTACAATACTCAGATACAACTGAATGATACAATGAATATCAATATATATCAGAGATATGATACAAGATAATAGCAGCGGAAAGAAAAGATAACACCAGCAGCGGAACAATATCTCCAATGGAGAAAGTAGTCTTCAAAAGGGAACTCTAGTATCGGTAATCTCCATCTCCAAGGCACCAATCCAGAAATAGCTCGAACTCCCAATAACGATGTTTCACAAAGATAAGCAAGTGCAGTCCTGATCCAAAGACTGAACTAGCTCCAGATAATCTTCTAAACCCGACTATCTAAAGAACCCAACTCTAGACTGCTCGCATGGGAAAATTGTGGGCACCCAGAGTTTAGGAAAGGAACAATAAACTCCAGGTCAGTTGTAACGACCCATAAAATTCGATGATTAAAATGAGTTAAATTAATAAGATTTTTTTAATTAAATTTAGAAAGAAATAAAAATCTTATAATTTATATTGGAGCGTATGTTAGAAATTAAATGTTGCAATGGTAAATAAAATTTATTCTTGACAATTGGAATGAAACCCTAATAAAGAAATAGGGGAAAACATTATAATTTGTTAATTTAATATGATTGTGTAACTAATACTGAAAGAAATAAAATTGGAAATAGTATTAATGAAATAATAACTAAAATGAATTGCAACTGTATAAAAGTAAGTTAATTGTTAAGAACTTGGATGTATTTCCGATAAGTGAAACAATGTAAATGTTAATTTTATTCTTATTGTAAATAAAGAATGTTACCAAGATGTAAGGATTAATTTGATTTAAAATCTTAATTAATGTGTGCATTAATTTATAATGGGATAAAAGGTAAATTAATAATTTAAAAGGATGACTGACTAATAAAAGGATGTATAATAAATGGAAATGGAATGAATTAGTGTATGAACTAATGGTTGCACTTGTTGTAAGCTAATAAGTAAATTAAAACGTAACAATGCTAATCTAGGTTAATAATTAATAGGTTGAATGACATGTCAATTAATGAATTTATTTAAAATTATAAAGTTATAATAATAAAGGGTAATTGATTGGGAAGAATAAAGATAACTAAATATACTTTAATGATAATTAAATGTACTTTAATGATAATTAGTAAAATAACGCAAAGGGTGAATGTAAATTTAAAATAGAAAACGTAAACTTATTTTAAGATAGTAATTGGTGTAATAGAAATCATGAGACCAAGTAAGTAAATTTATTGGGAATATTAAATGTAATTGGATGTAGATTTAGGGAATAACGTTAATGCAAACTAATGTAGCGCAATCACTATTAATTGAAACCTATTGCAATAAATGGAATTAAATATTACGTTAGGGTGGATTTAAGGTAATATTTGGTAATAATGGATTGTTAATGGCTTATGAATGAATTGATAATTAAAATGAAAGGTAGTGATGATAATATAAGTTGACTATAGATAAGTGGAATGGAATCCCAATAAAGGAAGTAATGCAAATGTATATTTAGCAAAAAATTCAATACTAGTGGAAAATTTAGTTAACACACAATAAAGAAAGGAAATTGAGTATATTTAAGTAATGTAATGTAAAACCAGCATTAACTATGTTATTTGAAATCAGGGGATGGGTTATAAAGATTGAAATCAAATAAAAACAATTTATTTGGAATGTAAATTGTAATCATAGGATTAATTGCAATTAAAGGTAATTTAGTTTGTACGTTAATTGGAATTAAGTTAAAATGGGTGAATATTAAGAACCAAGATTTAAAATCAATGTTAGCTATATTCTTTTCGTAATAAGACTCGAATAACAAGGGTTAAGAATATAATAAATGGATTTTGGAGTTTTATTTTATAATTTCTAAATTTAATGAAATTGAAATTAAATATTGAAATTGAGGTTAACACTGGAATGATGAATTAGTCAACTCAAAATTGACATTTTAATTTGTTTAAATCATTGTAAACGATTGAGAAATATAAAAGTGATAAAATGTGTCAATTTTATAATTGACAGTTAAAAATCGGATTTAATTAATTAATTATTAATTTATATAATTTAACTGAAAAAATAGCCATTTTGGCCACTGACTCGGATTTCGACGAAACCAGTTTCATCGGATCTGTAATGGTGAATTATTGTAGGATTTCAAGTTTTGTAGCGATCGGGCTTGTCATTTGGTCGTACGGGCTTGAAACGACTTGAAATAAATTAAATTGAAATCAATTTGGAAAATTTTGATTTTGTCATAACTTCTTCATACAATAGAATTTGGATGTAAAACTTTTTCCATCGCGTTTAAAATATTTTAAAACACCTATTATGATATATGGGTTGACCCAATTTCATTCCGGAGTTGAAATGGGCTTTTTGGGCCACTTTGTCGTTAGCGCGTATATTCAACCTGATCCATCTATTCTATTTTAGTTGTCTATAAATACCCTGTTATAAACCCTAGCAGCCTCTATTCCTCATTTTCATACATACATAAACTTCTGTGCTCCTCTTCCTCAATGGCTGTAAATCCTAATTTATCCAATTTAAATTTCAATTCAAAAATGAACTTCAAAAATTCAAACTCCTCGCAAAAATTCGAAAAAATATATATCGAAGATCTCAATGATATGAACCTACTTCTGCTGTTCGTTTTTCGAGACTGTGACCGGATTGATCAGAAATCGCGGTCAAAGTCGAATTAGGCGTTTTTGTTTGGGGCGACAATTGGGAAATTGATATCTGGGTATTGCAGAGCACGGCAAGGGGAGTCGTTTGATGGTAGCCGCTTGGCCTATATCGAAGTGTGGTGGCCAGAAATCGCGAGTAGGGTTTCAAAACCCTAAAACCTTAGGAGGATGCGCACGCAAATTAAGGGGCCGGAAGGGAGGTCGTGGCCATGGGGAGGTGCGGCTCGGCGTAGGCGAATGAATGGTGGTGGTCGCGGGAGGTCAGGTGGCCGGAGTTGTGAGTGATCAGTGGTCAAAGTTGGGTCGTGTGTGCGTTTGGTTTCTGGGAGGAAGGAGGGAGCGCGTTCTGTATTGGTGACGTGGCATATTTCTTGTGTGAGTGTTGTTATATTTTTTTTGATTTCGAATCTCTTAATTCGAATATCTTTTGCGTACGATATCCGTTTTACACGCGGTTTCTTTTGTTAGGATCGTATCTGAATTCCGAACATTTTGGCACTGGTTTGGACGAATTCTGAGACTGGTCAATTTTTGGGTTTAAATTGAATTTTAAATTCAATTTAAATTCAAAAGGTGGGTGTTTTTAACCCACTCACAACTCTAAAAATTCTTATGTTCGTTAAATTTAATTTTGTTGTGATTATGCATTTATTTATGACTGTTTCGGATATTTTTAATCATCATCTCAGTTAATTTCATTTATTCAAATTAGATTGTTATTTAATTTATTATTTAATATAACTGCCAGTTAATTTCCTGTTATATATTATCAGTTATATAATGATATTGATTGATGGTTTCGAATGATGATTGTGATGGATGTATGATTTTATGATGGATGAATGGATGTTTTAATTATATCATCATAATCTGCAAGTTGTTATGCATTTATTTTTGATTCGGGATTGCGGTTTGAAATGATATATAACCGTATTTTATTTTAGATTACGGATTGAAATGATAAATATCCATATCACTTGACCGTAGGATAGAAAATTATATACAGACACCATGGTCTATATATATATAAAATTATTTTGAAATGATTTTCTATGGTTTGGAAAGAAATATACGGTTTCATAAATATTAATTTTGATGTTATATAAATATTATTATATGTATATATAGTTAAAATTCTTGAATTTAAGCTATGTATAAAATTGTTTAATAAAACTAAGTTTAATAATGGAGTTTGATTATTTTATATTATATGGTTAAGCACCTATTTAAGATATTGTGTGTATATATAGAGTTTTTAAATAACTTAAATGAAATTTAAGTTGGAAGATAAATATGAAACTGGTTTGAATTGAATTATTTAAGAATTGTACTTGAATAAATTTGATTTGAAATTTAGATAAAAATGGAGATTTTTAAAGGGTACGATCTTAATAACTTGATTTTGGTTTAAAGGATTTAAATGATTATCAAGTCGATTTAAATGAATTTTATCAAGTTAATTAAATTGAAGGAATATCCAGTTCTTTGAAGTTTAAAGGTTTTACTTAAATGATATTTGATTTATTAAGTAAACATTTCAAATCTAAATAATAGAAATTGAATTTGATATATATGAAATTATCAAAGAATTCTTTTGAAATGCTGGAATAATTAAAGCTTTGAAATATATGGAAATCGAAATGGTTATTTGGAGGTTCAAATCGGTATTTGGAATTTATTTGTGAAATTTAAGAATCTATATTCTTATATAAAGTAATTTAATATCTAAACCATTTAAGTATTAGAAGTTATGTTTCAAAGATATGGGTTTCAAGGTATATAGATTTGCAAGATATGATTTGGAATTTTTTTTTGAAATAAAATGATATCATATTGGTTGGGTTTTAAAATAGAAATGATATCGTGTTTATAGGATTTTGAAATGGATAATATATTATGGTTTTAAAGTATAAACTATTTTGAAAAGACCGTAGTGTTATAATAACATTTGGTTGTTAAAGAGACAGGGATCGGAAGTCGTCATACTCTCTGCCAACTCCGAAAACCACTTTAATAACCGCGTATGCGGTGGAGATTCCAGAATGAAGTAGGATGGTGGCAGCGTTTCCTTTGAGGTAAATACTTGGACCCGACTCCCGTGAGTTGGCATAAGGTGGCTAAAACAGGACCGATTGACGGGTTAAGAAGGTAGCACCTTTTATCGGACACATCTCTTCGATATTATACTCTGACTTTGGATTTATTCGGTGGCCACTTTTGATTTCTTTGATTTGGAGGTGTGGCTCGAGGTGGGCGGTAGCTGCGGCTATGCGTTACCACCGACATAGAAGCGTAATTCGTATATCTACCCTGGCATTGCCTAGTTGTGCCGTGTCACCTACCCTAGCGCGCCTTATACGATTATGTTTTGTACCATACCTATGGAGTGCCCTCTGACAACGCCCAGTACGGGGGAGATTACGGTATTGTATAGACTATGGGAATATAAAAGTGTGTTAAGGTGGAAAATGTAAAGCCTTAATTCTATTTTCTGTATATTATACTTTACTTTAGACACTATTATAATAGCATATATTACTACATAGTAGATAGTTTAACGGATCCTTAGGAGATGTGAATCATGAGCATCTCTTGAGTTACTGCACTCACGTTAGACACTGGATAGGAGATGTCAAATCCCGTAAACATCTCTAACGCCGTTCCACTTATATTATTTACTGCTGATTTAACTTACATAAGATCTTTTAGTTCTGACTCGAGTGTTTTGTCTTTTCAATTCGCTCGGGTCAGCCTGAGCATTTCAGGATTTGGAAAACCGTATTCTGGAGGACGGAGATGAAGATTATTATTATTTATTATTATATTCCACTACACAATAAATTCCGCTGCATTAATTATTATTCGCTGGTATGTGCAACTTTGATATGTATTGTATAAATATAATCAAATGTTTTGTAAAACAGCTTCATGAACTGTATATTTGATTATTATATTTTATCATTCCGCTGCAAGATTCTGTTTTGTTTTATTCTTTCTCGACTTCTTATTAACCCCATAACAATCCGCCCTTTTGTATGGTTTAAGTCTGACGAGTGTGGTTTATCGTCGATTTAAAGCGTACGAAAAGGCGGGGCGTTACATCTGGTATCAGAGCTTTGGTTTAGTGAAAACCTTAACTTTGTGGGGTCTGACTCTTTATTAATAGGGTAGTAATACCCTATGATGAGTCGCTGAGTGTATATATATGAGAGAGCGTATTTGTTTGTATTATAAAAAGGTTTTAATATTATGTTAATATGTTCGGTTTTGTATTTATAAATTCTGGTTGGTACATGGGACAGTATGACATCAATAGGAATTTCTAAACACTTAATAGGACAGACCGACATAATATTTGGTTTTAATATAAGTGAATGAAATAATCTTGCCTATTATTTTTTCTATATAAAATAATTTTTTTATAAAGATTATGTTTGTTGTAAAATATTGGTTGTTAGGTAGTGAAATTATAAATATTGGTTGGAATTATGATTTAAAATAAAAGTAACTGAAATTGGAAATTTTAGAACTTAAGTTCTGGGGTTTTGAATATTTCTTTCGAATGATTTTGGAATATAATAATAATATTTTAGAAATATTTTTTATTACGAATATTTCAATATAATTTGAAAGAATTGTTTTAAAGAATTTGGAAAAAATAAGTTCTGTACTTCCCTCTCCGTCGTTGGAAAATAATTTCGGTGATGGCGGCCGCATCATCGACATTCATTTTCGAGCTTCGAAGTGGAAAGGCCACTGTTGTAGTTTTACTACAAATTTATTTTGGTAAACAGATATAAATGTTATATTGTTTTAAATATAATTGGATATATAAACTGGAAGTATATACATTTATCTATTATTTTAAAATGATTTGAAAATTTAAAACTGGTATTTAAATTCTTAAGTTTCGGTTAATTAATAGTTTTAATTATTGTAGTAAAATGGAATATAACTAATTTATAAATTGGAACCTTTAATTAAAATAAGTGATTTAATGCTAATTTATAAATGAGATTAAAAGAAATTGAAATTGTAATCTTATAAAACGAAAGATATAATTATTGAACCATTAATTAATTAAAAGAAATAAGATAAACTTGTATGATTTTAATTACATTCTTAAAGGCATATATATAACTTACCAGAAGATGTAAAAAGTTGAAATGTTAATAAGAAAACGTAATGGATGTTATACAAAGCTTTTGTAATAGGAAGGTTCAATGAAATTCTTTAATAAATAAGAATTTGGTATTGTAGTTGTTACAAACTTAAGTATAATGGAAATACTACTAATTAAATATAACGGAAGGCAGGTATTGTAAGTAAGAAATTTTAACTTAAGTAAATAAGTTGAAGTTATTTCTAAATAAAATGGTAAGAAATAAAGGTAAAATAAAAAGACAAATCATTATATGAAAGAAAAGAAATCAAACAACTAATGTATGAAATGAAATTAATAACAAGTAAATTTGATTTGTTGTTTGGAATTGTTGTTCTTTTGGTTTATGGTTGTTTGGGTAAGGATACTTTAAAATTGTTTGGATGAATGAATAATCTATTTAGTTTCACCTAAGACTGTTGAGTGAAGGGTACACTTAGTAGTTTATTTTTCATTCCGTACAAAATTTTGAACTCGAACAACTATTTGTTTGTTTGATATGAATGGATATTTGATTGTGTTGATTTTTGATTGTACTTTGGATGCAAGTGATTGTTGTTATTTTGGTTTGTTGTTTGTAGTTGAAACCACTTTAAATATTTCATTTTATATAATTGTTAACTCTTTTTAGATTATATAAGTGAAATACAGGTTATGGAAGCTGCTACTGCTTTTGGTTTCATAAAGTAGGCGTAAATTGCCCGACAAATAGGTACATTTTCGTATTACGGTTTGTAGCGCTATAATATTATTTTTCCCGGGCTGGGATATATATTATTTTGGAAAATATATGTTATATATGTTGTATATTTGATACTATTTTTTCTCCCGAGCCACTCCGTACAAAGGAGACTCTGCCGAAATTTTCCGTAAATTTTGGACTTAGAAGATATTTTGAAAATGTTTTTTCCAAACTTTATTAATTTAAGTATAAAAAGATTTAATGGTTATAAATTGGTATATTTTATTTAAATTAGAAATTTTGTAAATTTATTTAATTATAAATTTAATATTTAAGTAAGATATATGGACTTCTTAATTCTTTTCTTTTTCCCTTCCTTTCCTTTTCGGGGACGAAAAGTTTTGAGTGGGGGAGAGCGTAACGACCCGTAAAATTCGATGATTAAAATGAGTTAAATTAGTAAGATTTTTTTAATTAAATTTAGAAAGAAATAAAAATCTTATAATTTATATTGGAGCGTATGTTAGAAATTAAATGTTGCAATGGTAAATAAAATTTATTCTTGACAATTGGAATGAAACCCCAATAAAGAAATAGTGCAAAACATTATAATTTGTTAATTTAATATGATTGTGTAATTAATACTGAAAGAAATAAAATTGGAAATAGTATTAATGAAATAATAACTAAAATGATTTGCAACTGTATAAATGTAAGTTAATTGTTAAGAACTTGGATGTATTTCCGATAAGTGAAACAATGTAAATGTTAATTTTATTCTTATTGTAAATAAAGAATGTTACCAAGATGTAATGATTAATTTGATTTAAAATCTTAATTAATGTGTGCATTAATTTATAATGGGATAAAAGGTAAATTAATAATTTAAAAGGATGACTTACTAATAAAAGGATGTATAATAAATGGAAATGGAATGAATTAGTGTATGAACTAATGGTAGCACTTGTTGTAAGCTAATAAGTAAATTCAAACGTAACAGTGCTAAACTAGGTTAATAACTAATAGGTTGAATGACATGTCAATTAATGAATTTATTTAAAATTGTAAAGTTATAATAATAAAGGGTAATTGATTGGGAAGAATAAACATAACTAAATATACATTAATGATAATTAAATGTACTCTAATGATAATTAATAAAATAACGGAAATGGTGAATGTAAATTTAAAATAGAAAACGTAAACTTATTTTAAGATAGTAATTGGTGTAATAGAAAGCATGAGACCAAGTAAGTAAATTTATTGGGAATATTAAATGTAATTGGATGTAGATTTATGGAATAACGTTATTGCAAACTAATTTAGCGCAATCACTATTAATTGAAACCTATTGCAATAAATGGAATTAAATATTACATTAGGGTGGATTTAAGGTAATATTTGGTAATAATGTATTATTAATGGCTTATGAATGAATTGATAATTAAAATGAAAGGTAGTGATGATAATATAAGCTGACTATAAATAAGTGGAATGGAATCCCAATAAAAGAAGTAATGCAAATGTATATTTAGCAAAAATTTCAATACTAGGGGAAAATTTAGTTAACACACAATAAAGAAAGGAAATTGAGATATTTAAGTAATGTAATGTAAAACCAGCATTAACTATGTTATTTGAAATCAGGGGATGGGTTATAAAGATTGAAATCAAATAAAAACAATTTATTTGGAATTTAAACTGTAACCATAGGATTAATTGCAATTAAAGGTAATTTAATTTGTACGTTAATTGGAATTAAGTTAAAATGGGTGAATATTAAGAACCAAGATTTAAAAAGCAATGTTAGCAATATTCTTATCGTAATAAGACTCGAATAACAAGGGTTAATAATTTAATAAATGGATTTTGGAGTTTTATTTTATAATTTCTAAATTTAATGAAATTGAAATTAAATATTGAAATTGAGGTTAACATTGGAATTGATGAATTAATCAACTCAAAATTGACATTTTAATTTGTTTAAATCATTTTAAATGATTGAGAAATATAAAAGTGATAAAATGTGTCAATTTTATAATTGAAAGTTAAAAATTGGATTTAATTAATTAATTATTAATTTATATAACTTAACTGGAAAAATAGCCATTTTGGCCACTGACTCGGATTTCGACGAAACCAGTTTCATCAGATCAGTAACGGTGAATTATTGTAGGATTTCAAGTTTCATAGCGATCGAGTTTGTCGTTTGATTGTACCGGCTTGAAACGACTTGAAATAAATTAAATTGAAATCAATTGAAATCAATTTGGAAAATTTTGATTTTGTCATAACTTCTTCATACTATTGAACCTACGTCTGCTGTTCGTTTTTCGAGACAGTGACCGGATTGATCAGAAATCGCGGTCAAAGTCAAATTAGGCGTTTTTGTTTGGGGAGACAATTGGGAAATTGGTTTCTAGGTATTGTAGAGCTCGGCAAGGGGAGTCGTTTGATGGTAGCCGCTTGGCCTATATCGAAGTATGGTGGCCTGAAATCGCGAGTAGGGTTTCGAGACCCTAAAACCCTAGTCGGCGGCACACGCAAATTAAGGGGCCGGAAGGGAGGTCGTGGCCATGGGGAGGTGCGGCTCGGCGTAGGCGAATGAATGGTGGTGGTCGTGGGAGGTCAGGTGGCCGGAGTTGTGAGTGATCGATGGTCAAAGTTGGGTCGTGCGTGCGTTTGGTTTCTGGAAGGAAGGAGGGAACGCGTTCTGTATTGGCGACGTGGCATATTTCTTGTGTGAGTGTTGTTATTTTTTTTGATTTCGAATCTCTTAGTTCGAATATCTTTTGCATACGATATCCGCTTTACGCGCGGTTTCTTTTGTTAGGATCGTATCTAAATTCCGAACATTTTGGCGCTGGTTTGAACGAATTCTGAGACTGGTTAATTTTTGGGTTTGAATTGAATTTTAAATTCAAAAGGTGAGTATTTTAACCCACTCAACTTCTAAAATTTATTATGTTCGTTAAATTTATTTTTGTTGTGATTATGCATTTATTTATGACCGTTTTAGATATTTTTAATCATCATCTCAGTTAATTGCATTTATTTAAATTAGATTGTTATTTAATTTATTATTTAATATAACTACAAGTTAATTTCCTGTTATATATTATCATTTATATATTGATATTGATTGATGGTTTCGGATAATGATTGTGATGGATGTATGATTTTATGATGGATGAATGGATGTTTTAATTATATCATCATAATCTGCAAGTTGTTATGCATTTACTTTTGATTCGGGATTGCGGTTTGAAATGATATATAACCGTATTTTATTTTAGATTACGGATTGGAATAATAAATATCCGTATCACTTGACCATAGGGTAGAAAATTATATACAGACACCGTGGTCTATATATATAAAATTATTTTGAAATGATTTTCTATGGTTGGAAAGAAATATACGGTTTCATAAATATTAATTTTGATGTTATATAAATATTGTTATATGTATATATAGTTAAAATTCTTGAATTTAAGCTATGTATAAAATTGTTTAATAAAAGTAAGTTTAATAATGGAGTTTGATTATTTTATATTATATGGTTAAGCACCTATTTAAGATATTGCATATATATAGAGTTTTTAAATGACTTAAATGAAATTTAAGTTGGAAGATAAATATGAAATTGGTTTGAATTGAATTATTTAAGAATTGTACTTGAATAAATTTAATTTGAAATTTAAATAAAAATGGAGATTTTTAAAGGGTATGATCTTAATAACTTGATTTTGGTTTAAAGGATTTAAATGATTATCAAGTCGATTTAAATGAATTTTATCAAGTTAATTAAATTGAAGGAATATCCAGTTCTTTGAAGTTTAAAGGTTTTACTTAAATGATATTTAATTTATTAAGTAAACATTTCAAATCTAAGTAACTGAATATGAATTTGATATATATGAAATTATCAAAGAATTCTTTTGAAATGCTGGAATAATTAAAGCTTTGAAATATATGGAAATCGAAATGGTTATTTGGAAACCTCACACACAATGCAAACGCAGAATTGGAGAAGATTTCTCCTTATGATAGTCAAATATGCTTGCTACGAGAAAATTTCTTTGATATTATTACTAGTACATAGTGTAGAAAACCATTTCGAAAGTATAATATTAATCCTAGCCAGCATAGACATTCCGAACAATGCCTATTATAGCTACCATCTAAACAGTGGTGACCACCATAAGTAAATGGCAGGTTCTACAACTAAAACCGTACAAGGCGCGTATTGAAGAATGGATTTCCAACAAATGGTCAGGCTAAGGAATTTCCTACTGTCCATGGGTACGCCTCTGGCGGGACGTCCCGAGAGCTTAACCATCTCTCTGCCAACACAAGGCCGGGTTACCTCTGTAACTAGGTGACTACTACACGAGCATGCCATCCCCCGGTCCTTTGGGACCTTTATCCGAGCGCTCGGCACCAACAACCACAAAGCAATCACAAAGTAATAGATTTGCAGTCACCACATGAGTTAAGTATCTGGGCACCATACCATGATACCACCCTTTTCCAGAAGGGAATGACACACCCTAAAGGGCGTGACCCTCATAACCTTGCCGCATCTTTCCTGTTTCGATAATTTCCGGGGTGTGAGGTCCTGATGCAGTCTCGTCCACAAAGCTACGCTTTATACAGAAGCCATGCTTTGATCAAAAAATGATACACAGCAGCACTCCGCATGCCACACTACCAAATTGGGAGTATATTGCTGATAAAAATCAACTACATAACCTTTGAGCTCGTACGTCTCATAGAAGGGTGTTAAGCTAAGAGAATATATTCTCCGCCACCAAGCAGAAATGTATTTGATAGGGATCAGTTTAATATCTCAAAGTGTAGTGTCAGACATGCAACCATACAAGTCTGTTCCGGGTTCGAACAGAACCGAAGGCACTTTCGAAGAAGCCCTTGCGATCCGGGCATCCACAATCCCGATCGGACTCCCCATCACATCTGGAGAACTCTATACCGGAGCAACTCAGTGCAGAGTCAATCGACAAGTTATCCTATCGTTCTCAAAGACACCCGGTCTTCAACACTGGTCTTCAAATGCAATCCATAACGTCGTATCACTATTCAGAATGGGTTATATGACACAAGGTGCTCTCCCGGCTAAACCAAATAGTGAACGCAATATTAAAAACATATGGATATGGGATTTCAGTTAAGTCAAAAAATTTTAAAATCCAAAACTTTCTTCAAATGGTTAAAAAAATTACCATTTCAAATCTTTTAACAAAAAGATACGTTTCACAAAGTTCACTTAGTTTCACCAAGATCTATTCATAGTTTTCAAAACAATTTCCATTTCAATTTGGATTAACTCAATTAAATCTTTAAATTGAAGATTTAACTTATAGCTTTCAAACCATTTCCAAAGATTTATTCATAACTTGGAAAACCATTTTCATTTCAAACTTGAATTCCTTTTAACACAAATTGAAAGTTCATTTCTTATGTGAAAGCTTTTATTATTTGAAAACAAATAGTTTTCATTTCGAGAAAATCCGATTTCATTTATACAAGTTAAAAATCTTTGGGTTAAACCCAAATTCCCAAAACGATACTTTAAAAAAGGTTTAAAACCTATATAAACTTGTATAACCTCTTTAAATCATAAATAGAATTCAATTTCAAACTTTGAATTCAAATTTAAATCAAATTTCAAAACTAAATTAAATTATTCAAAAAATAACTTTAATCTTTGAAATTCCCTTTCAAAAACTTTTTATTTTAATCCCAAAACCATTTGGATTCAAAAATTCAATTTTAAAACAATTTCAAAAATCTGTGACTAACCAATTTCCACGTGCAATCCTTATTCGTGTATGTATAAGTGTGGTCCAGGGGTTTTACACAATAGAAGTGCAACATCATCAATCAGTACAGATTCAAATATGACAATATATTTGATAAGCGGTATAAACTATAATGCTTATCTTTCATTCACATATCAAAGATATATAACACAGATAATAAACTACCTTAAACACAGCTCAAATCAAAACAGAGCATCACAATCAGGGATATCAAACAATTCAACCATCCAATAGAATCCAAACATCCATAAGTGAAATCGGTTAATTGTCTGATTAATTCAAATCAGATTAAATTACTTATGAGTTACTAAGCCTGGTTAATTAACATTCATTACAAATTATTTCAATTAATTATCCTTTAATAATAAATTAATTAACTCCTTGAATTATTAATTAATCAATCTTCAATCATTAATTAATTCTTAACTAATTATCCTTAATTAATAAATTTTCAATTAATTATCATTCTTTATTAATTAATTGAACTTTAAATTAATTATCCTTAAATTAATTACCTTAATTAATCACCATTTAATTATTATGTAAACCTTTATTACTAACCCTTGTAGTTAATTATCATTAACCAATCAGCTTAATCCTTTAAATTAATTAACTTTCAAAAACATCACTTCTTAATTAAATCCTTAATCACCTTATTAAGTTTATTTGACATAAACTTTAAAAATAAAGGTTACATGTATATAGCATAACACCTTAATGTTCAAAGTAATTTTATTTTAAAACCATTAATTAATTCCAAGACTAAATAAAAATTATTATTTTGAAAAGAAGTAGTTTTAAGAAAATTATTAAGTAAAAATTGTTTATTTAAAAGTTTAAAACTGTTTTTATAGTAAAATCAACAGACCCGAGCTATTCCTTGTTTTACCCGAGCCTTGCTTCGAGTCTTTCCCCATTCTACCCGTGCATTTTTTTTTGTTCAAACTTTAATTTTTTTTCGTTTAAGTACTTAAGTGTTTACCCAGTATGCTCACAAAATCCCCCTGAGTCATACTCAATTCATGCCACCACTTCCCCGAGCTCAAACTCGAGAATCACGCGAACAACCCAAACCTGCTTCTTCTTCCACAACTTCACAAACCCAGATACCCACGTGCACAGTGCGCGTGCACACCGGAATTCGCCACCCCGACCATCGACGATTGCTTCCCACAGATCAACGACTACCTCCTTAAGTCAACCCATCACCCAAATCACCATAAAATTGAAATGAGCATTCGAGCTCAACCTGGAAAATCAAGCTTCGATCATAAAACACCCCGTGCCGTCTACCTCGTCCACCGATAACCTAGCCTCCACAACCAAAGCTACTCCATCGACCTCCAAAAAATTCCCCCCGGTGCGTTCGAATAGAAATCTCTGACGAGAACGCGGTTCCAACGAGAATCCCATCAACCAAAAGCTACCGTCGAACCCTATATCGACCCATTCCTATCGCCACAACACCTTATAAATTCAATTCATATTTTTCTCAAATCCACCGATGTACCAGCTAGCTTCACCCTTAATCGCGATTCATACTTTACTGTTGATTTCCCAGAATTGACAAAAATCCGAATTTCATTCAACTCAAAAGTTTTCGATAAATACTAGCTTAAAAATTCTAAGATGATCATCAAAAATCATGGATTCGAAGTACGAATGCATTCCTGTAATTAGAAATCGAAACCCTGACGCTCGAAATTTTTGTTAAAAATCTGATCATCTCTGTTGTTTTTATTTTAAAAATAACTACAAAACAAATGTTCATGAAATTATTTTTAAAATTAGCATTTCATGGTTATAATTATTTTTCGTTTAGAAACTGAATCCTGAAATCATATAGATAGGATGATTTTGAATTTTATAACAGGTTCCATAAACCTGTAACAATGAACAAAGACACATGTTTGTATACAGACATATAGACACAAGCAAATTCATAGCCACGCAAACATATTTAACAATTACCCATCTAACATTTACCACATTCAACCCAAAATATGAATAGTTTTTGAAGTTTTCTCACCTGGATCTTGAGAAAAACAGAGAAGAACATAGAAGTGTTTGAGCCTGGAAAGAAAAATTTGAGCCTGGAATTTTCTTCTTTAATTCCTTTGGAAGCTTAGATCTGCAAAGTTTTACAAAACTTTGCTTAATTTCCTGTTGTATTTGTTTACTTACTTCAACAATAACTAACAATTTTAATTTTACTTACAGTTTGAATTCTTTTATATATATAACAGAGAAACTTTCCTACATTTGAAAACAGAAATCTATTTTGCCTTGAACTTGATATCCTTCCTGCAGCTGATTAATTAAATCGATTAAATCTTGCTTAAATATTGTTTAGCAACTTCAAATTCAAAATTTTAAAAAGAAATTTACTTGCCTTAAATTTTTTTGAGAGAATCTGCGCTATCTCTGGCCAAAAACTGAAGCACTGTTTCTTTTTTTCCATAAATCTGCAGTTTTTGTATTTGTGTTAAAACTTGATTTTAAAATTACAAATTCATTAAACTTTAAATTTAAAACTTACCTGAGAGATGGAATGTAGATTTACAGCTTGAATGTTCAAGAAGATTTCCAGATTTCTACTTTTTACTTTGAATTGAAGAAGAAAGGGTTAGCAGTTTTCAGATTTTTTTTTTGTTTTTCTACTTTTTGTAAGTTTGATTGCCTTTGATATTGAGATGTGTGATTCTTAATCTTTTTTTACCGTTCTCTTCAGATTTGCTGAAAAGTTAAATAATTGCATAAGGGGAGATGAAAAGTTTCTATAATTTTAAATTTCATTATTTTATTCAATTAAATATATTGGATGCCATTTGTTCATTCTCCTTATTACATTGTAACACTTGTAAATTTTTACTCCCTTATGTATGTTAATTCTTTACCTCATCTCCCATGTGTATGCTTAGCCTTTTCAATTTTTCAAGACAAAGGAACTTTTTTAAAATAAACTTCATATCATATTTACTTTGTAAACGAATATACCTCTTTATTCATTTGTATGTGTATATATACAATGTTAAAAGAATAATTGTTTTTAACCAATCCTTATATTATATAAATTTCACCTTAATGATTTCAAAAGCTAAATACGTCTTTAAAACATTTATTTTAAATTTAGATTCAAATTCCAATTCAACTTGAATTATTACCACTTATGTCCATTTATATATATTCATACATACACTTGCACAATTTAAATTCAACTTCAATATGTATTCAATCTTACTCATATATGAATATACATATATGTATAAAATACTAAATTTAATTGACTTTTTAAAACATTCATTATTTCAAAACTTTTAAACCCAAAAGAAATTAGAGTTTTATTCATATATAATTTATTACTCTTTTATTTGTTTTTGAAACTTTTCAATTTATTTTCTAATTAAATTCCAAAAGTTTATATATATTACTAATTTAAAATGATAAATTTTGGGATGTTACTTTTTATTTATAAGATATTAAATATAGAATTTCAAATCCACAATTAAATTTTAAAATCAATGTCCAAATAAATAAATATCCTATTTAATTTGAAAAAATTCGAATTAACTTACAATTTTATCCAAAATATTATTTTAATTGTCAATTTAAATTTAATTAAAAATCGGGATCGTTACAAGTTCAGCTAGTTTATAGTAAGTCAATTTTTATTTAAGAATTAATGGGTATTTTTATTTTCAAAGGATAAACTATTCAATATTAATATTTCGTATAATAACTTTTATTTAAAAAGTAGTTTTCCTAGAGTCTAACTTTGAAAAATTATTATAGAAATTTCATAAGTGTATTTTTGAAAATTTTTAAATAAAGTTTTCGAGAAGTAATGGTATACTCGCATGGAGAAATCAGAGGGCAGTGAGTGTCAACAGTTAAGTTTTGTATTTCTCGGGGATAGAGATGTAACCATTGAGCTGTGAATCCATGGTTTGATACCGTAGAGGTACTTTCCATATTATTTTTAAAAAAGTTTTTCAAACATTCTTTTGAAAAAGGTTAGTTGGTGAATTTACTAAATGGGATAAGTTAAGTACATATATTTTAGATAAAGAGATTTAATTTATTAAAATTAAATTAAAAAGAGATTTGGAGTTATTCGGTGGGAAATGAAATATTTGGTTGAATGATAGTTTGTTTGATAGTTAAATAACAAACTATCAAATTTGGACCCAACATATAACTTTGGGAATATCTAGGAGAAATATGGGAATTATACGGTACAGTTACCCTTCAAGGTGCTATACTGTACGTACAAACCCGTTTCGTTCTTCTAGGACATTGATAAGGGAATCCATCAACAAACGGTTAGGAGGTGATCTTCGATCTTATATTTGTCTGTTTATTTCCTAAAGAACCGGGGTTGAGTTTACCGAAAATATCGAACGTTGTTTTGAAGAGACCGGGATCGGACAAGTTACCCGAAAACTACTTCGATCCAACGAGTACATTTTTGAAAGGAATACAAGAGCATGCATCGAAGATGGAGCAGTGAAGTGCAAGGGCTAATCGCTACTAATCCTGAGGGTGATTCCAAAATGGATGTATTAGGAATAGTGCCTTCGGTTAAGTTTGGACCCGAAACGGACTTGTATGGATTAATGTTATCAGTACATTGTCATTGGAGGATAATGAGCATTCTAAGCAAAAATTTCTCAAAAGGTAATGATAGCCACTGGCCTTATCAATCAGGAATAACTGAAAAGTAGGGGAGATGTGCAAGGCTAAGTGGGTAGCACACAATTAGGGTATGTTTATCACCTTTCTAGATACCCTCAGATATTATTACTACGATACATGGAAGGAGCTCGGAAAGGGTGGGAACACCCAGGGTGATAGCATATTTGGTCTATCCAGGTTATGGGTAGATCGGTCTTGTGTTCCAGGGGATCCTGGCGTGGTCCTCGGTATGCTGTTCTAAACGTGTACTATGATAGGTGATACCCCAGTACCTAGTCATTCGTATGAAATCCATTCTCCAATACGTGCCTTTACAGTTTTGAATGTAGAGCGTAGTATGCTGGAATTTAATTTATGTAACAATTTCAGTTATTTGAGTAAGTATTTGTACTTAGACACTATTATAATATCAGAGGATTTGATATGAAATGTTTGGTTATCGTAAGGTAAAAGCCCACCGTGTTTATTTATGTCGTGGTCTTACGAGATACCTTTGATTTCAATGGATTTTGATAACTTTAATAACTCAATTTGAGTGTATTTTCTCACGCTGGTTTTACAGACTTACTCGGGTGTTATTTTATTATAATTCTCGGGTCAGTCCGGGTATCACAGATACATGATAGGCGCTATGGAGCTTAGGAGGCGAGCTGGATAACGAAGATGTATTATACGTATTTGATTTTATTTCGTGCATTGAAGGCTGTATATTCAAAAATTGTGAGGACAAGTTATTATAACTGTCTGGTGTTGTGTTATTGATGTATTGTACTCTGATGACGTAATGTATAAATAACATATATATTTTATTTTGTATAAAGACATGTTATTATCTATTGTATATTTTTCTGCCGCGATTGTGAGATTTTATGTTGTTATTCCTATGTTCTTCTTCTACCTCCGTCTTCTTTTCCCTAACGATCTGGTATTTCTGGCATTTGGCTGATCGACATGTAATACAGTGGACGTATTGATGTCGATTTTTGAAAGTTGAAAATCCCAGTCATTACACTTGGTATGAGAACTGAAGGTTAAGCGAGAACCTTGGCTCTGGTAGGGATTACTCATTAGGGATAAGGTCAGTAGCACCCTAGAATGAGTATGAGAGTATTAGTATATATGAGCGCGTATTTGTTAATGAATATAAAATTGTTCAATATTGTGTTGATTGATCTATTGAGTGGCTCATGAATTCTGGTCAATATGAGTAATTAACGTTATTGATAGGGATCTCTAAACACTTGAACAGAGCAATTCGACATAGTATTGCTTTGAAATGGGGTATATGAAATAATTTTACCAAAATTTTTTTTATATAAAGAAATAATTTTTCAGAAAATTATTATAATTATATATGGTGTGCTTGGTTGTTAGGAAATGATAATATTAAACTAATATCATTGTTCTTGTGGAAATTGAATAGAAGTTGGTATTATTACCAAAAGTAAAGAAATTAATTCATATAACAAAATCGAATTTTGTAAATATGATTTTGTAAATGTGGTGTATACTTTGAAATGAAATGGAATTCTAGATAAATATTTAAATATGATATGGTTTGTGAAAACGATTTATAAAGGATTTAAAAGTTGGGAATTTGAGAATTTAAATTCCGTTGGTTTTGGAAATGGTTTTCCAAAGTTGTGAAGATAATAATGTATTATTTGGGGAATATTTTTAAATTGGGGATATTTAAAATGGTTTTCAAAACAGGGAAAAACACTGAACTCACTTCGGCCGTCGGAAAATAATTTTGATGATGATCGCGACATCATCGGTGTTCATTTTCGAGTTTACAAGGGAGGAATTACTATCTTAATGATTTAAATTGGAGTTTGTTTACAGAATTGGTTTAGTTTTGAATTCAAAGGGATGATTTGATCACCAAGGATTTTGGGTATATATGATTTCAAAAATGATTTTTAAAATACTTAAGTGATTGTTTAAAACTCTAGAGTTTGATCTAAAATGTTATATGGAATATAAATTAGTTTGAAAACTTATAATTTTTTTTGAAATTTGATTTGGAATGGAAATTAACTTGAACTGAGTTAAATAAGAAAATTTTGAAACTTTAGCCTAAGTAGGCTAGATGGGATAGTTATTGAAATAGAATTTATTAAGTTGGAAACAAATTAGTGGATGAACAATTTAATTTGATTTGTAAGTAAGTGGAATTGAAAATTGAATATTGGAATGATATTTAATCTGAATAAAGTGAAATTGAAGGATTAGTTCGAGTGGACTAAATAAAATTTGATTGAGATATGAAATAAATTAGTAATGGAAGGTAAATTGAGCTCAAATGGAATTAAAAATTGAACTTGAATTGAAATGGATAAAAATTTAATTTGTGAAGTGATAATAACCATAAGAATAATTTGTATAAAATGTTATAAGTTGACTTAAGGAAATTGAAGGTGAATTCTTAAGTGAAATTGGTATTAAGGAAATATACTTAGTAAATAGATGAATGTGTATAATAATTATGAAGGATTGATTGTAAATGAAATGAATGTGAATAAAAGGATTTGATATAGCTAAGGATCAATTGGAAATTAATACATAAGTTGTACGTTTATTATTTTATTCGCATAGCATTTTGATCCAGATTCGAGCATAGAATTTCGACATAATTTATACCGATTCGATTTAGGATTTTTCACTCGATTTTCAACGGCGAACATTGGATGTAGATTTTTGATTGATTCTAGAATTCCCTATCATAGTACATGGCTATGTAAGGAGAATAACGGTTTCTAATCAAGAAACCAGATCTAAGTCCGCACCAAAGTGTTGTGTTAACGATATTAGTTTGGAAGCGAAATTGCGGGATCGAACGAGCGATCAGAGTCAGTATTGCGTACGGATGATATATGTACATTGTATGGGTTTTTATGAAATAAATATTGGTGATTGAAAATGCTGAATTAAATGATTTGAATTGTATGATTGGATACTATTGGCAAATAGGGTGTAGGTAATCAAAAGCAAAAGCTAAATTGATGTCTTCAATTTCAAAAGTAGAATTTGATTGCCCGACAAAAAGGTATGTGTTCGAATTGTGTATGAAATTGATGATTTTCTGGTTGAGCACTTGGCCTTTATTTTCTTTGATGATTTAGGCCCGTAGACGCGTTTTGTAGTTTTACGGATCTTGCCGCGCAAAGGAGACGCTGGCGAAATTTTTCGAAAATTTACGGAGTTAGAAAGTTTGGATAATTTAAAATTTGGTTTTAAATTGTAAATAGGATGGTTGAGGGTATAATATTAGTTTTAATCTATGGATAAATTTGGAAATTAGTAAAGGTGATATTGTGTTTACAATAAATTGATTTGGAAAGTTGTTTAAACTGATGGGTTTTGGAAAAATGGTTAATGAGTTTGGACCATTCTTCTTACCTAGCAATTTTGAGGATGAAATTCTTATAAGGGGGAGGAATGTAACGACCAAGAACTTTGGATATTTGAAACTGAAAATATTAATTGATTTTAAATGTTTAAAAGTAAATTTTTAACTTGAATTTCAAATATAATTATTTATTGGATAATTTATTTATTGAATTAAATAATTAGAAATTGGATAAAATATTTAATATGGAGTTTTAAGCTTATTAAAAATAATTTAAAAGCTTATAAAATTTATATTGATAATAATGAAGATAATAAAAATTTTAATTTTAATTTAAAAGTGGTTTGTTCAGTTTAAAAATCGTTTGAACTAACATTTAAAAATCGCCTTCCAGGGCACAGTATCAAAATTTGACGAAATCGGTTCCATTGGATTCGTAATGGTGTATTATTATCGGGTTTCAAATTTCGTAGCATTTGGAGTTGTTGTTTGATCTATGGTATATAAACACGCCGAAATTTATATTAGAAATTCAATATAATAATTAGGTCTAAAAAGTTATCTTCTCCATATAATCAAATTAGGACACGAAACCTTTTCCATTGCGTTTAGAATATGGGTATAACATTATAAATGCCTAGCGGAACACCTCGATTGGGGTTCGAGATTTTAAGTGTGTAAAACGAGATATTTTGAAATTTTAAATAATAAAATGTCTAGTCAAACTCTTTTCAGGTGCAATTACATCATTTCGGTCAACTCTATTGTTTAGTGTGCCACCTTAGCCTGCCATCTTTGCTCCTTATACACGTTCCCTCCCCTTTTTCTTTAAAATGTAGCAGAAAGAAAATTAAAAAGCTTTAAGCAGATTAAAAAATGAAACTTTGAAAATAAATTTCTTAAATTCTACTTGGCCTAAAATCACTAAACTCTTTTTAAAATTTTTGTTTGGGCGAGAGCTTTGTGACGATATAAAATCGAGGTGTTCGATGTTCTTTTGGAGGTGCTCGACTTTTGAGAGAGCATAGCTGAAACAAGGGTTGGAATTTTGAGGAGACACAAGCGACGGAATGCAGAATGGAGGTTGGATTCGTGCTCTCGTCGTCGTTTAGCAGCTGCTTGTCGGTTTTGGTGGAGTGCATGGTGTTTCAGGGGTTGTAGTTTTGACAGTTGAGGAGTTCAAGCAGCAGGTCGCGACCACGGAGGGGGCGTGCAAGCTCGAGGACGTTGATATGGGTGGGGTGCGGTTTTCGAAGTGGAGTTTGTTTATGCTTCCGGTTTGGTCAATAGCGAAGTGATGGTGGGTGTCAGTGAACGTGCACGGTGGATACGAGTTTGGTTCGCATGTGTAGAAAAAAGTAGGGAAAGATTGGGGAAGAAAGACGATGATGGGCCGGGTCTAGTTGTAGGGGTACGGGCCTTGTTTTTTTTAAAAAAATTAAAGTAAAATTTATATACAATGTTAATTTAAAATTCCAATGCTTGTACATCACATATCTCGTTCGTCTTAGGTTCGATCGAGACGCGATCTGTTGCGTTGTGTTCGTATCAACGAATACCACACATAGGAACTAGATTGATCGAATTTAGAGCTTGTTGAATTTTCAGATAAATTCAAACGTGCTCGGATTAAATCAGAACCGGGATGCGAAAGCGATGATAAAAATCAAAGTGAGTTAATCTCATTCAATTTTGGATTACCGTAAATAATTTTAAATAGTTAAAATTAATATTTGATTGACAGGCAGAAGTGATAAATTATTATTAATTGGATGTGATATTATATATAGTAGTATATATACTGGAAAGATTGATTCCCGCATATATATCGCAGATGAGACCCAATGCGCCCCGCATAATACCGGATGACCCTATATACTGCGTTATCCCCCTCAAAGTGGGAATGGTATTTTTATATTATATTAACATCTGTGGATGCAGGGAAACTGGTTAGAGGGATCCAACTGGATTCCTGACAAATATTGAATTAAGTTTTATATATATTAATGTATGATCAGTTTAAGTAATTTATGGTAGATTATAGTGCAGTTTGAATTTATTGGATGCTATGGCAGTTTTGGCCTAGACTTTGGTATTTAAAAAAAACCAACTATAAATGTTTTGAATTTTAAAAGAAATAAAAAAGGGAAAGTGGAAGTAAAAATGTTTATAGTGAGATTTGGATTTATTAAAAGAAATGAATTTTGGTAAAATAAATAGTTACGATTTTAAAATTTTACTTGGTAATTTCAAAACATAGAAAAATAGAGATTTTTGAATACTGTAAATAAAAGAGTTTTTAAATAATAGAACTTAAGCGATATTTCTTAAGTATAAAAGAATTTATTTTTAAATCGAGATTTAAGTAGTTGAAAGAATGAAAAGAGAATTTTGAAAATAAAAATATGGAATTGATGTACTAGATTTTAAACAAGATTTTAAATTATGGGAAGAAAGTGGAAATGAATTTAGTTGGGTTTTGGAATATATTCGAGTTCTTTAAGAAATTAATTTTTTTTTTAAAATGAAATTTAAATCAAAAATTGATTTAAAATTGATTTAAGTATTGTGAAACCTTTATAAACGGGAAATGAGACTATGAAATTTATAAACAAATTTTATAAATAAAGTGAAGTGATTATTAGTGGGTAAATTGAAGTTAAAAATTCACAGTGTTATAAGGAAATGGGTAAATTAGTTTAAAAAAACATGGTAGATTTGTTTTTAGAAATGTGGGAAGGGGATTTACGGAACTGGAATGTAAACCGAATTTTAAATGAATCGAAAGAGATTTATAGATGTTAGATTGATTATGTTGGAAATGGGAAAAATATATCTTTAACGAGAAATTCAGTTCTTTTTAAAAGGGGAGAACTTTTAGGTATTAACTAGAAAATTTAAAAGTGTTTAAGAATATTTTACGAAGTTTAATTTATTTAGTTGTTTAAAAATTGTTTAAAGTATATTTAAATATTAGTTCAGCTAGTTTATAGTAAGTATTTAAGAATTAATCGGTATTTTTATTTTCAAAGCATAAACTACTCAATATTAATATTTCTTATGATGACTTTTATTCAAAAAGTATTTTGCCTAGAGTCTAACTTGGAAAAATTATTATAGAAATTTCATAAGTATTATTTTGAAAATTTTTAAATAAAGTTTTCGAGAAGTAATGATATGCACGCATAACGAAATCAGAGGCAGTGGGTGCCTGCAGTTAATTTTTGGATTTCTTTAGGGTAGAGACGTTACCATTGAGCTGTGAATCCATGGTTTTATACCACAGTGGTACTTTCCATATTATTTTTAAAAAAGTGTTTCAAACATTCTTTTGAAAAGGGTTAGTTGGTGAATTTACTAAATGCGATAAGTTAAGTACATATATTTTGGATAAAGAGATTTAATTTATTAAAATTAATTAAAAAGAGATTAGGAGTTATTTAGTAGGAAATGAAATATTTGGTCGAATGATAGTTTATTTGATAGTTAAATAACCGACTATCAAATCTTGACCCAAAATATAACTTCCGAAATATCTTTGAGAAATACGGAAATTGCGTGGTACAGTTACCATTCGAGGTACTACATTGTATGTATAAACCCGTTTCGTTCTTCTAGGTCGTTGATAAGGAAATCCGTCCACAAACGGTAAGGAGGTAATCTCCGACATTATGGTGTTTATTTCCTAAAGAACTAGGGTTGAGTGTACTGGAAATATCGAACGTTGTTCAAAGAGACCAAGATCGGATAAGTTATTTGAAAATCACTTCGATCCAATGAGTACATTGTCGAAAGGAAAACAAGAGCATGGATTCGAAGATGGAGCAATGAAGTGCAAGGGCTAATCACTACTAATCCTGAGGGTGATTCCAAAATGGAGGTACTAGGAATAGTGCATTCAGTTCCGTTCGGACACAGAACGGACTTGTATGGATGAATACTATCAGTACATTGTCATTGGAGGACAATAAGCATTCATTGTGAATTTTTTTTAAGAGGTAATCGTAGCCTCTACTCTCATCAACCGGGAATGACTGAAAATCAGTGGAGATGCGGCAAGGCTAAGTGGGTAGCACCCAATTAGGGTATGTTTATCACATTTCTAGATACCCTCGGATGTTATTACTATGATACATGGAAAGAGCTCGGAGAGGGTGGGAACACCTGAGGTGATAGCATATTCGGTCTATCCAAGTTAGGGGTAGACCGGTCTTGTGTTGCAGAGGATCCCAGTGTGGTCCTCGGTACGTTGTTCTAGACAGGGTGATACCCTAGTACCTGGTCATTCGTATAGAATCCATTTTCCAATATGTGCCATTACGGTTTTGAATGTAGAGCCTAGTATGCTTTAATTAATATAACAATTTCAGCTATTTGAATAAGTATTTGTACTTAGACACTATTATAATATCAGAGGATTTGATATGAAATGTTTTGGTTATCATAAGGTAAAAACTCTCGTGTTTATTTGTGGCGTGGTCTTATGAGATACGATTGATTCCCAAAGGATTTTGATAACTTTAATAATTCAATTTGAGTGTATTTTTTCAAGCTGGTTTTCTAGACTTACTCAGATGTTATTTTATTATAGTGTTCGGATCCGATCGAGTATTACAGATATAGAATAGGATGCTATGGAGATCAGGAGGCGAGCTGGATGAGGAAGACGTATTATATGTATTTGATTTTATTTGGCTGTTTATTGTAGGCTGTATATTCAGAAATTGCACGGACAATTTATTATAACTGTCCGGTGTTGTGTTATTGATGTGTTGTACTGGACAATGTAAAGTATAAATAACAGATATAGTTTCTTTTATATAAAGACGTGCTATTATCTATTGCATATTATTCCGCTGCGATTGTAGGATTCTGTGTTGTTATTTATATTTTTTTCTTCTACCTCCTTCTTTTCCCTTACGATCTTGTATTTCCGACATTCGGCTGACCAGTATGTAATACATTGGACGTATTGATGTCGATTTTCGGAGGTCGAAAATCTTGGTCATTACAATTCCAATTATTAGATTATTTATTATGTAAAAATCCCTTTACAATTTAATTCACCATTTATAGATTACTTATTCTTCACATTCATTCTTCGATATGTATATTATTGAATATTAAATCCATTTGTAAATCATTTCAATGTTTTCTGAAGTTATAACCATTTAATTAATATAGTACATGGCTTCAACATTAAATTTAATTTATAATTATTTACTTACAGTATTCACATTTTCTATTACATTCAATTGTAGCACTTCAAATTATCAACTTCAGTTTATAACAACTTATAACATTAGAATTCTTATTTAGAAGAAATTTCATTGAACATTTTTATCACTTACTTTTTACTTATATAATATTCTTTACATATCCTTATTTAACATTTCAACTTTTAAATATTTAATAAGTTAAATATATATCTTTTCGAAGGCAATCGAAAGTTACACAAGTTATCTCACTTGTTTTTAATTAACAAAATGTTCGATAGTTACATTTTCTTATTTTTATTATTTTTAATTTTATAAGTTTCCAATTTATCATATATACCATAAATAACTTAGCATCTAATTACTTGTGACTGTCCAGAATTTTGAACATTTGAAATTGAAATATTTAATTGATTTTAAATATTTGAATGTTAGTTTAACTTGAATTTCAAATATCAAAATGAATTTGGCAATTTAATTTTTGAAATTAATTTGTTGAAGTTGGGTAAAAATTTGAATCCTCAGTTTTAAGCCAGTTAAAAATATTTCAAAGGCTTAGATAATTTATGTTGATGATACCGAAAATAATGGAAGCTTCAGAATTGAATTTGAAACTGTTTTGTTCAATATTAAAATTTATATCGTTCAAATCGATGTTTGAAAATAACCTTCCGAGGCACAGTCTCGGATTTCGACGAACCAATTCCATTGGATCCTTAACGTTTGGTGTTGTTGTGTTAACGTACGGTAGATAAACGAGCTGAAATTATATTGAAAATTCAATTCAATAAATGGATTCAAAAAGCTATCTTCTCCATACGATCGAATTTGGACTCGAAACCTTTTCCATTGCGTTCGAAATAGGCGTATAACATCATAAACGCCTGGCGGCATGCTTCGATTGGAGATCGAAGTTTTGAATTGAGTTTATCAAAGCGGTTTGAATTTTGAATTTAAATTAAAAAAATTTATATGTTTAATATAGTATTTTACTAGATAGGATTAACACGTTGCTTACCTTCTGAACCACGTGTTCACTTTAATTACACGCGTTTGTTTGAAGATAATAACGCAAAAAGAAAAAGAAAATAAAATAGTGAACGAAACCTTTTCGTTCAAAAATTTTCCCAAATTTCTCTCTTCCATTTATAATGGCCGCCCTCCTTTCTCTCGTTCCAATAAAAAAATAAAAAGAGTCGAGTAAAGTGGTGAAAAATGGCAGATCGAGAAATTCGAAATCGAAGCCTAGGAAGTCGATGTCTATAGGGGAGAATCGAAGTCAAATCGGCGGGCGAAGCCGCGAAATCAAGCTCAACTTCGTATCAAAATCGCACGCATGTGGAGGGTTCGACGTCGACGAAGGATGCATGATCAATTAGGGGATCGATGGCTTCGAGCGTTGGGGTGGATTCTGGAGCTCACCGTGGTCCGGGATTGGTCGCTTTTCAGGTCGATCGTGAGTTCGCCTGAGTGGTGGTCGTGAGGTATATTTATCTTACTTTTATTCATTAAATTATATGTGATAAATAATATACATATATATAATGCAATTTTCAAATTTATAGTATATTGCTGTTGTCGATTATAAGAAAACAGAAAATTAGGTTATATGAATATTTGTACAGTAAAGGGAAAAATGAAATAAAATAAATAATATATACACATGCATGTTTGAAATTTATATAGAAATGAGATTTTAGTTTTACAATAAATATAAAAGTATTTTTGTTTTTAATATCTACATATATAAGTTAAAAAGGGAATTTAATATATATACACACAACATAGGTAAAACAGAAGATTTTATATATATGAGACTTTGGAAGAAAAAAATGGAGTTTAAATTGTTTGAAAGATTATATGAATAAAATTTTTGAATCTATATAAATTTATCTTTATAAGTGAAGATTTCAAAGAAAAAGAAAAAAAAAAGATAAACCTATACATTTTTATATGTCTACTTGTTTAATCAAATATATTTAGAGGTAGGTTTGTTTAATAAACTTATAAGATTATTCTAAAATAATTAATTAAGGTGATTTGTTTTTTTAACTTATTTATTTAATTTATTTTAGTTACCAAATTATTTATAAAAGGAAAATTAGTTTAAAATTTGAATATTTATTTAAAATCAATCATTTGATAAAATTAAATCATTGATTAACTAAAATCATCAAATGGAAAATTAATTGTTCGATTGATTCAAATATTAATAAATCATATAAATTGTTTATTACAAGGTCTAAAAATCATAGAGGATCAAGCTGGAATGAAAATGGATTGCATGCATAGGCAAATGTGAGATCTTCTCACTCAACTTAAAATTGGAATTTCAGTTATTGATTGACTGTTTGGATGTGGTAGTATATATAGTAGTGTATATATATATATATATTTGGAGTGATTGATTTCCCGCATTATATAGCGGATGAGACCCTATGTGCCGCATAATAGCAGATGATATTATTTAATCCCGTATACCGCGATATTCCACCTCGAAGTGGAATTGGTATTTAATTGTTATCCTAACATCTGTGGATGCAAGAAAACAGATTGGAGGGATCCAACTGGATCCCTCAAATATTTGAACTTGTTTCAATGTTGTGTGTTGATTTATTTATAATCTGTGTATGATTATATTTGTGATTGAAATCGTAGAAGGCTATGGTTTAGCCGAATATAGTTTTAGTATCGTAGGATACCAGAAATATAAAAAATTGGATTTTTGGAAATCAAAGTAGAAAATTTTAGGTAAATTCATTTTACAGAATTAGGTGAATTTAAAAGAAGAAATTTAAAGGGGTAAATATTGAGTTTTGAAATCTTATCGAATTAATTCCAAAATATGGGAAAAAGTTTTTAATAAATGGATTAAAAGTTGGAGAATTTATTTAAAATTCAGATTTTAAATTGTTTGGAAGAAATAAAGGAATTTGTTTTAAAAGATAATAAATTTGGTGTTTGAATGAAAATTTATTTGGTGGTTGAAAATAAATCTTTGGGAATCGATTTGAAATTTGATTCGGTGTTTTAAAAACAAATTGGGAAATCGATTTGAAATTGATTTGGTGTTTAAAAATAAATCTTTGGAAAATCAATTTGGAATTTGATTTGGTGTTTTGAAAATAAATTTGAGAATCAATTTGGAATCTTACATGGTGTTGAAAAGCTAATATTTGGAAATCGATTTGAAAATCATAGATTAGTGGATATTTGGAAATTTAAATTCACAATCGGAATTTATATAGGAATTGGTGATTTGTTTTAAAAATAAATATTGGTTTATTTTTAAAAGTGTGGAAAGAAATTTACGAATTTGGAATGCAAATTAAAAATAAATCGAAAAGAATTTATTAACTGATTGAAAATGACCAATTTGAAATGGAAAGTGTGTTTTCCCTGGAAAGCCGAGTATGTTTTTAAAGTAGCTTTCAAATATAATTTAAAAGTTTTAAAGTTGGTTTTAAAAAGGATGTTTGTGGAGTAATTATTTTCTTAAGTTGTTTTAAAATCTTTAAAGTAAAGATTTATTTAATTAATTATAGAAGTTGTTATTTTAAATATTTAATTGATATTTAATTTATAAAATGGTTATTTAAATAGTTATACTCTATCTAATAATTTTACTCGAAAAAATTATTTTGAGCTTAATATTTATATGAGATATGGGTATAAAATTTCATAACTAATGTTTTAAAACAAAGTGTTTTAAAATAGTTTTAATTTAAATATTTTCAGGTATATATGTTTGGACAAATAATTTAAATTATTTTTGAAGTATTTGAACTCGACAAATTTTCAGTGGAAACAAATATTTGGAAAGTTATTCCACATAGGGAGAGTGATTTGAAATTTATTCTCTAATGGTTGAAGTGTGAAAATATATCTGGCGAAGATATTTTGAAAATAAATAATTGGGGGAAAATTATTTAAAATCTGGTGATTGTTGTGAATATCGATTGATAGTTAAATAATCGACTATCAATATTGGCCTTTAAATGGCAATTGAATTTCGATGCGACCGGGGGTCGGATTCCAAATGGATATTCGAAAACCTCATCGAATCTTTATGATGGATCTTTTGTTTAAAAGATCAAAGTGGAAATTTGTTGTGATTTATTTGAAATCTGAATATAACACTTATTTTTAAAATAAGCGCTCGTTATTCGGATTAGCCGGGAGAGGACTTTGTGTCATAAAACCCATTCCGAATAATGATTCGACGAAATGGGATTCCGGACGTGATTAGTGAATATCCAGACTGCAAGGGCTTCTTTTGAAGTGACTTCGGTTCCATTCGATCCCGAACGGACTTGTATGGATGTATGTCTGACGTTACACTTTAAGATGTAAAGATGGTTTCTATCAAATACATTTCTATTGGTGGCGGAGATTTTATTCTCTTAGCTTAACACCCTTCTCTGAGACGTACAAGCTCAGAGGTTATGTAGTTGATATTTACTAGTGATACATTCCCAATTTGGTAATGTGGCATACAAAGTGCTACTGATCATTTGTTGATCGAAGCATGGCTATTGTGAAAAGCGTAGCTTTGTGGACGAGACTTCGCCGGACCTCACACCCCGGAAATGGTCGAAACATGAGGATGCAACAAGGTTATTTGGGGTTAGCGCCCCTTGAGGGTTATGTCAGTACCTTTTGGAAAGAGGTGGTACCATGGTATGAATCCCAGATATTTTACCTATGTGGTTGCTGCAAATTTATTACTTTGTGGTTGTTGCTTTGTGGTTGAGGATCCTCGGATAAAGGTCGGTTACGACCAGGGGATGGCATACTCGTGTAGTAGTTACCTAGTTAAAGAGGTAACCCGGCCTTGTGTTGGCAGAGATCCGGTTAGGTCCTCGGGGCGTCCCTCTAGAGGCATACCAATGTGGCCTAGGAAGTTCCTTCGCCCGACCATTTGTTGGAAATCCAATCTCTAATATGCGCCTTCTACGATTTTAGTTGCATAATCTGCCATTTACTTATGGTGGTCACCACTCTTTAGATGGTAGCTATAGTAGGCATAATGCGAAATGTTTATGATGGCTAAGATTAATATTATACTTTTGAAATGTTTTCTACACAATGCACTAATAATAATATCAAAAGGATTTTGTGTATCAAGCATGTGACGACCCGGATTTCTAAGCCCACAAAACCGCTTCGTCTTGAAGAAAGAAAGGGGTGAGAAAATAGAAAAGATAGAGAAGGAAGAACAACAACAACAGAATCTCACAGCGGAACGAATAAATTATACTAATCACATAAGTATTTACATAATATACACATCAACCAGAGTTATACAGATAATACATCACATACTAGACAGTTATAAATACCTGTCTAGTTATACAACTCAATACACAAGTCAACACAGAGATATCAACACAACGGAACTATATGTATATCTACAACGCTGAAGCCTTCTACTCCATTGCTCCTCCAGAATTCGTCAAAGCCAACCTGAATCCCTTGACTACCCGTAAAAATTTGGGTACCCGAGAGTTTATGAAAAACAAAAATAAACTCCGGGTCAGACATGGGTTTGGTATGAGTAGCAAGTTAAAGTTGCTTAATTTTGAAAATCCTTTTGAAAATAAAAGGTATCACGTAAGACTCCCCACAAATAAACATGGGTAAGTTTTTACCTTACGCTAACCAAAACATTTGATAGGAAATTCAGTGATATTATAATAGGTCTAGGGTTTTCAAGTAAATAGAAAATAGCCAAAATTGTTACATGATTAAATTCCAGCTACTAGCCACAAAAGTGGGTAATACAATCAAAACCGTTGGCACTTATTGGATTGTGGATTCCATACAATGGCAGGGCTACTGGGGTACCGCCCGTCATAGTACGTGGCCTAGATCAACGTATCGAGGATCAATCCCGACCCCCTGCAACACAAGGCCGGAACCATTCCTTACTGAACAGTTCCGAACAAGATAACCCCGCAGATAGCCGTCGCTACTGCCCACTAAGCCGAAATAAAGGGACATCAAGACAGGGGAATATCCTTGTCCTGCTTAGGCATGACCCACCTAACCTTGCTGCACCTCCCCTGTTTTAGCCATTCTCGGTTGATGAGGCTTGAGGCTACGATTACCTTTAGAGAATACATTTCTTAGAATGTTCATCGCCCACCTGACGATGTGTTGAAAGCATTCAATCCATACAAGTTCGTTTCGGGTTCGAACGAAACCGAAGGCATTATCTCGTTACACTCATTTTGGAATCACCCTCAGAGTCAACGACAACAACCCTTACACTCTGAATCTTCATCTTCACTTCAGATTCACGACCTATCGTTAAATTGGAAACGATGTGGTTTTTGGATGTTCCAAATGTGGAAAACCGATCCCGATCTCATCGAAATCCAAAACGTGTCTTTTAAGGCCAAGTTACCTATTTAGTCTTAACAGTTCAATTCAATATTATCGATACACACACAGATAGATAATTCACAATATCACAATAGATAATCACATGATCATAAACAGATAATTCATATCATCATCAAAACAGATAATTAAATAGTATCATACTTAAACCAAGCATCCATATCACATAGATATTACTCATATCATATCTGAGATCAGAATCAATCAATGAAATGTTAATATCATTCATCCATAAGCAATGATTTATAATTATACCATTTGTAATTAATTTTAAATGAATTAAATTAACTGCTTCTATCTCTAATTAATTTAAAGTAAATTAAATTAATTACTTTATCTATAAATCCTGCTTATACAATCATTAAATTAATTATAAATCAAATTAATTAACCATCCTCTAATATTTATCTTGATTAAACACCTTTGATTAATCATTCTCTAATTATAATAAGTAGTTAGCCTTAAATTAATTTCACAAATTAAATATTATAAATCATTTACAGTAATTAACATTTTATTACTTCATTTATTAATTAATTACATTTATCCTTAATCAATTTCATTAATTAATCACTACACTATTAATTATTTCTAAATTAAACAATTCTTAATTACATCATTAATTATATGAATTAATAATTTCTAATTCATATTTAAATTAATTACTTTATTTAAATTAATTACATTTAGTAATTAATCTAAAATTTAAAATACAATTATTAATCACCTTTGATTAATATCAATCAAGTAATTAACTACCCTTAATTACTCATTAACAAATTAATTATTCCATAATTAATTATCTTCATTAATAAATCCCTTGATTAATTACAAAAGTAATTACCCACATTACTTTATTAACAACTCATCCTTCACTAATTACATTTCAGTAATTATCCTTAATTACTTCCTTAAGCAATTAAGCTCCATTAATTACATTAAGGAATCACACTCATCCATTTATCAAATGATTATCTTAAATTAATTAAACTAAATTAATTAACTTAAATTAATCACTTATCTCAATTAATTACAATAATTAATTAATCCTTAATTGCTTTTATCAAGAAATTTTACTTAAACCATTTACCAATATATTATCTTAATTAATTAATCTAATTAATTACTAAAATCTATTACATAAATTAATACTTAATTATCCTTAGTTAAATATCCCCGTTAACTAATAACACTTCTTAATTAATCTCTAATTATAAACTAATCTAATTTATTAGTTTAAAATCAATAATTAAGTCATTTCTTAATTCCCTTATGAATTAAATTCTTTTATTATCCCAATTATTTCTAAGATAATTCACTTACTTTTTCAATGACTTCATTAATACTTAAGTGTACTTAAAACATTGTACTTCTATATTTAAATTCAAATTCCATTTTGAACTTAAGATTCTAAATGTTAACCATTTAACATTATCCCAATTTAGATAAATTTATAAACCTTAAAATAAATTCAAAGGCATTCATTACTTACATAAGCTACTTATATAAGCAAGGGTTTAAACTAAATTACTAAATTTATTAAGCAAATAAAGCTTAAAAATAAATTGGTTATTTAACTTCCATACTTAAGTTAATCACTTCATAACTTTTCATTCAAATATTAAAGGAAAAGGTGCACAGCGTACATGCGCACAGCGTACATCGTACATGCGCAGCGTAGTCCATACTTAAGTTAATCAACACCAATGTGCACAGCGTACATGCGCAGTCCATCCACCTAACTCCGACCATCTTTGACGACCTCCACAAGTCATCGATCACTGCCTCCCCCAGTTCTGATCACACGGACTTCCATGCACCCTTGAAGACAAATCTGAGCATCAAACACAATCTGGAACCCCCATCCTACAACCTGCAACATCAAAACATTTCCACCTCAAAACCTGTCACCATTCCGTCCTCACAGCTCCGACCATCTTAAGGTCTGAAACTCCGGCATCGTCTTCCTCTATATGACCACTTCCATTACCCAGAACCTAATCGAACTCGATCCATTCTCTGAGCCGTGGTGGTCGATTATTCATGTACAGTAAAAAACTAGGTTAAGAAATCCAAAACGGTCGCCACCGTCACCACCGCATTCTGCCACCACTTCCACCATTTTTCCCATAGACTCTTAACACTCTTCTTCCTCCAGAACGAAGCACGACCTCCCACACTAACGAGAATCTCAAAATTTCCTCCAATTTCAATTTCTGGTTAAACCAGAAATTCACTTAAACTCCCATACTAAAAGTCGGGATTTTTGTTTCAAAAATCAAGTTTTGGTTTAAGTATTTGATTCATATCCCTAAATTCATGGATCATGACAATTAAATTTCGACTTGTTTTAGGATTGCCCTGTTGTTTCATTGTTTCTAGGCTTACTCAAGTTTATATTTAACTTACCTATAAATTTTAAACATCCATCTATGCTAATCCAAACAGCTTTTGTTTAAGTCTTAAATCCAAACAGCAAGTAGGTAAAAAGATGATGATTTTTAAATCAAACTGATACTTGAAGCAATGAACAAAATGTTACTGGAATAGCTATACACATACATACAGAGATATAACAAACAAATATATACCCAACCATATATATTACAGACATCAACCAAGCAACCATATCTTAAATTTAGACTTTTAAAGGTGATGTTACTCACTTGTTCCTGAGAAGATAACAGAGCCCCCCCTTTTTTTCTTTCTTGAAAGCAGGTTTTGAACTTTTAAAACTGGAAATGCTTTGCTTTGATACCTCTGGACACTCATCTTGTTTGAGTTACAAATGAATGATGCTTTAGTTAGAAAGAAAATGAAAAGGCTAATTGTATTTTGATGAATGGAGAGGAACTGGGAAATATGTATAGATATAGAAGAAGGGGTTACAGGGTTTGGCAAAAACTGGTAATTTTTTTTGTTTTCTTTTTAAATCTTTGGTCAGAGATTGCTTTGGAGGCTGAGTTGATTTCGAATAGACTTTGTTTAGGCTTGCATTAAATGTTTAAGTACTACATGTTTTTATTTTATACCTTGTTTACTTGCCTGCATCAAATCTTACAGTATTACAAAAACAAAAAAACATTTTCTTGCCTGGTTTGTACAAAGATGTTTGTTCTTTTATTTTATACTTTTCTTATTTGTTTATAGATTTTTTCCTTGCCTACAGCTTAAGTACAAATTCTTGTTTCCTGGTTTGTTATATTTTGATGATCGAATTAAAAATGAGAAGAGATTATATATAGAAGGAAAAGGTACAGGGGAAGGGTTTTACTGGGTAAAAACTTATCTTCTTTGATCAGAGATTTCCTTTTTGCTTTGGCCAGATTTTTGTACACATTGAAAGGATATTCAACATTTCGAGTAGACCAAATGTTGTGCTAGCATTTAATGCAATGTCCTATATGTTCATGCTTATCCATATTGAAAGTTGCTACTTTCTACTAACAGGCTACACATTTTTTTTTCTTGCTTGCATATTACTTTACAGGCCACTTGCCTATTTTTCTTTTTATTACCTGGCAGCTTTATTCCTCTCTATATGTACATATATGAAGTTGTTTTAGTTATGTTATACATTTTAACTTGAGTATTTAGTTCTATGCTTAGTTATGCTTACACATATTATTATATTTTTGTACTTATGTTAACATCATACATTTGATTTATTCTTAAGTTTAGTATTTATAAAGTTTATTTTATTTTAAATTTACAAATCATAGCTTTCCAGAATTCATACATACATATATATATATATATATATATAAACAAATTTAAAATAACAATTTCTATTTATATTAAAATCCATTTGTAAAGATATTGCATTATTAATATTGTTTAAATATAACTCATTATTAAATTAAAAATAAATTTTCAAAAGAAACTATCTCTTTAAAATATAAATACTTATTTATCAAGCTATATTTAAAAAAAAAAACAAACCTTTTTTTAAAATTTAAACTCTAGGCTAAAACCATTTTAAACAAATTAAACTTTATCTTGAGTAATTTAAAATCATATGGTCATTTATTAAATAGCTTAATATTAAATTTCTAAATTATCAAAAATATTAGAATTAGAAAACATGTCTATTTATTAAATTTAAAACAAAGATTATCCATTTACAATATATACAGATATATACATTATAAATAGATGGCAATTTGATTAGCTTTTAAAAGATAAAATCATCCTTTTTAATAATTATTAAAGAAGATTCAAAATTTATCATCAAATCTATTTAATTTTAAACTCAGATCATTAAAATCAATTCAAAAGTATTATTAACAATATTACCAAATCAATTTAATTTTAACACAGATTATTAAATTTATATTGTCAAAAATTCCGGGATGTTACAAAGCATATTTGACTATCATAAGGAGAAATCTCCTCCAATTCTGCGTTTGCATTGTGTGTGTGGCAGGAGGCCATATGGTAGTTTCATTTTCCAAAGGCATAGCGGATTTCTTTTTAATTTCTTTGTGAAAATAACTGTTTTTAAGATCTCACACCAGTCCCATGACTGACCTGGAGTTTACTATTCCCTTTCTAAACGCTGGGTGCCCATAATTTTCCACACGAGCAGCCTAGACTTAGGTTAGAAGTTGTTCTGCAGCGAAATCAGAAAAGTTGCTGTAGATATCTGGAGTTCAAGCCGGATGGCGAGACTTATCACTTATATTGTAGTGTCCGCTGCATATGGGTTGGTGTAAGTCTAATTTTCTTGTGCACAAGTTATAATAACTGCCAGTATTGTATTGTGTCATTGTAAACTCTGACGATGTATGTATAAACTGATATAGATCTCTTTGTTTTAAAGATTTTTCATTTATCTATTATATTTGTTCTGCTGCGAAATGTGAGATTCTGTTGTTGTTTTCATTTCTTCTTCTATCTTCTTCTTCTTTAACCCTAACAGTTCGGTTTTCGACATTCGATTGTGCGTCATTTGATACAGTGGACGTATTAATGTCGACTTTCGGGCGTTGAAATATTGGGTCGTTACAAAGTGGTATCAAAGCATTGGGGTTAAGCGATAACCTTGGCTCTGGTTGGGAATACCCATTAGAGATAGAGTCAGTAGTACTCTAGAATGAGTTTAAATGTAATAATAGATATGAGCTTGTATTTGTTAGTGGATATAAAAATTGTTTTATATTGTGTTGACTTATCGGTTGATTGTTTATAGATTCGGGTCAGTGTAATTTAGCCAACTGTGTCGATAGGGGTTTCTAAACTGCTGAACAAGATAAACCGACACAATATTGTTTTAAAATAGGGTAAATGAAATAATTTTACCCAAATTATTTTTGTACATAAAAGAAATAATTTTCCATAAGTTATTATAGTATATGGTCGATTGTTTGTTAGGAAGTGATGATACTAAATTATTATCATTTAAGTGTTAAAGTTGAATAAAAAATTGAAAATATAACCAAAGGTTAAGAAATAAAATCCATTTACAAATGGGATTTGTAAATATAAATTGTAAATGTGATTTATAATTTGAAAAGGAATTCTAGAGAAATATTTGGAAGAATTTGAAAGGATTTGAAAATTTTGAAATTTGGAAAAGATTAAAAATCCTTTTGAGTTTGGAAATGGTTTTCAAAATGTTTTGGAAGGATAAAAGCACTAAACTCTTTACGGTCACTGGAAAATAATTCCGATGATGATCGCGACATCATCGGTGTTCATTTTCGAGTTTCCAAGAGAGAAATTGCTGCTAAATTATTTAAAAAATTGAAGTTGTTTACAAAACTGGGTTTGGTTTTGGAAATTCAAAGGATAATTTGAATTGATTTCAAAAAATGATTATGTTGAAAAGACTTTGGAATTTTATTAAAAATGGATATGGAATAATAAATAAGTTGGAGACTTAGAAAAATTCAAATTAAAAATGAATTTAAACTTGGATTAATTTGAATAAAAGCAAATCTGAGAAGTAAGTCTAGTAGACTAAATGAATTGAAATTTTGAGTCAAATAAAATGATGATATGGATTCAAAATGAAATTGAAATTCAATTAAATGAAATTGGAATTGAACGTCGAAATTCACTACGAATTTGTATGTAAATAGGGCTGAAAGTGGATTTGAAATCCGGTGAAATATGGAAGTTAAAAAAATATATTTGTGCTGAGTAAAATTAAGTGAAGTGGAAATTTTGTCCAGTTGAACCCAATGAAGCAAAATATTGAAATAAAATTAGTAAGTGAAACTAATTGAAGAAATGACAAAATAAATATGGTTAAAATGAATTGAATTCAATAATTATAAATAAAAGGTAAACTGAATTCATATGGAATTGGAAATCAAGTTTAAATATAAGTAGATATTGACAGAAGTGGCAGAAAATAAATATAGAAAGTATGTAAAATACTTATATTGAACTTAATAAATAAATGGAAAAATTCTTAAGTAAATTTTGAATTGAGAAAATATTCTAAGCTAATGATTGAATAAAGATTAAACTGGAAATTTGTGAAATGGTAATTATGAATAAGTAAATAAATGTGAAAAAAAAGGAAATTGATATATCTAATAATCAATTTGGAATAAATATGTAGGATGTACGTATATTATTTTATTCGCATAGCGATTTGATCCAAAATTTGAGCACATAATTTCGAGATAGTTATATCAATCCAAGTTGGGAATTTTCACTCGATATTCGACGGCGAACCTGGATATGGATTTTTGGTTGATTCTGGAAATTCTCTATCATAGTTTACGGCTGTGCAAGGAGAATGACGGTTTCTGATCAAGAAACCAGATCTGAGTCCATACTAGGAAGTCGGGTGGACGATACTAGTTCGGAAGTGAAATTGTGTGATCTAGTGAGCGATCGAATTTGATACTGCGTACAAATGGTATACGGATATCGTACAGATTTGAATGAAATGAAGATTGAAATTTCGTAAAGAAGTGTATAAAATGGTTTTGAATGTTGTGATTAGACATTATTGTTAAGAAAGATATACATGTGATATAAAGAAAAATTGAATTTGGATTTGATTTCGAAGATAAAATTTAATTTGCTCGAAAATGGCATATATTTAAATTTCAGTATGAAATTTGATGATTTTCTTGTCCAGCCACTTAGCTTTTTGTTTACTTTTGAATTCTGGAGGCCCATTGTGGTGCCATTTTGTAGTCGTAACGAGCTAACCGCGCAAAGGAGACGCTGGCGAAATTTTTCGAAAATTTAGGGAGTTGGAAATTTTTTGAGAACTTTGGATAATTTAAAATTTGAATTCAAATTTAAATTCGAATTGTGAGGAATACAATATTGTTTGGAATTTATGGTTAAGGTTGGAAAGTTAGTTGAAGTAATAAGGAGTCTTTAATAAAAAGATTTGTTTTTGGCAAGTTGATAAAACTGTTTGGTTTTGCAAAAACAATAAATGGTTTAAGGAGCAGTCTTGTTAACTAGTAATTTCGGGACGAAATTCTTTTAAGGGGGAAGAATGTGACGATCTAGCATTTTGAACATTTGAAATTGAAATATTTAATTGATTTTAAATATTTGAATGTTAATTTAACTTGAATTTCAAATATCAGAATGAAATTGGCAATTTAATTTATTGAAGTTGGGTAAAAATTTGAATCCTCGGTTTTAAGCCAGTTAAAAATATTTCAAAGGTTTAGAAAATTTATATTGATGATACTGAAGATAATGGAAGCTTCAGAATTGAATTTGAAATTGTTTTGTTCAGTACTGAAATTTATATCGTTTAAATCGATGTCTAAAATAGCCTTCCAAAGAACAGTCTCAGATTTTGACGAAACCAGTTCCATTGGATCCGTAATATTGTATTATTATTGGATTTCAAATTTCAAAATGTTTGGAGTTGTTGTGTGACCGTGCGGTAGATAAACGCGCTGAAATTATATTGAAAATTCAATTTAATAACCGGGTTCAAAAAGCTATCTTCTCCATACGATCGAATTTGGACTCGAAACCTTTTCCAATTGCATTCGAAATAGGCATATAACATTGTAAACGCCTGGTGGCAAGCTACGATTGGAGATCGAAGTTTTGAATTGCGTTTATCGAAGCGATTTGAATTTTGAATTTAAATTAAATATTTTTATATGTTTAATATAGTATTTTACTAAACAAGATTAACACGTTGCTTACCTTCTTAACCACGTGTTCACTTTAGTTACACAAATTTGTTTGAAGATAATAAAGCAAAAAGAAAAAGGAAATAAAATAGTGAACGAAACCTTTTCGTTCAAAATTTTCCCAAATTCCTCTCTTCCATTTATAATATCTGCCCTCCTTTCTCTCGTTCCAAATAAAAAAAATAAAAAGTCTCAAGCGAAGTCGTGAAAAATGGCAGATCGGGAAATTCGGAATCAAGCCTGGGAAGCCGATGTCTATGAGGAAGAATCGAATTCAAATCGACGGGCGAAGCGGCGAAATCAAGCTCAACTTGTATCAAAATCACACGCGCGTGGAGGGTTCGACGTCGACGAAGGTGGCTTGATCGATTAGGGGATCGATGGCTTCGAGCATTGGAGTGGATTCTGGAGTTCGCCGTGGTCTTGGATTGGTCGCGTTTCAGGTCGATCGTAAGTACATCTGAGTGGTGGCCGTGATGTATATTTATCTTACTTTTGTTCATTAAGTTATATGTGATATATATATTTATAATGCAGTTTTTAAATTTATATATATTTCTATTGTCGATTATAAGAAAACAGAAAATTAGGTTATATGAATATTTGTACAGTAAAGGGAAAAATGAAATAAAATAAATAATATATACACATGCATGTTTGAAATTTATATAGAAATGAGATTTTAGTTTTACAATAAATATAAAAATATTTCTATTTTTAATATCTACATATACAAGTTAAAAAGGGAATTTAATATATATATATATATATATATATATATATATATATATACATATACACACACACACACATAGGTAAAACGGAAGATTTTATATATATGAGACTTTGGAAGAAAAAAAATGGAGTTTAAATTGTTTGAAAGATTATATAAAATTTGATTTTTGAAACTATATAAATTTATCTTTATAAGTGAGGGTTTCAAAGAAAAAGAAAAAAAATATAGATAAACCTACACATTTTTTTATATCTACTTGTTTAATCAAATATATTTGGAGGTTGGTTTGTTTAATAAACTTATAAGATTATTCTAAAATAATTCATTAAGGTGATTTATTTGTTTAACTTATTTATTTAATTTATTTTAGATACCAAATTACTTATAAAAGGAAAATTAGTTTAAAATTTAAATATTTGTTTAAAATCAATCATTCGATAAAATTAAATCATTAATTAATTAAAATCATCAAATGGAAAATTAATTGTTCGATTGATTAAAAATTAATAAATCATATAAATTGTTTGTTACAAGGTCTAAAAATCGTAGAGGATCAAGCCGGAATGAAAATGGATTGCATGCATAGGCAAATGTGAGATCTTCTCACACAAATTAAAATTGAAATTTCAGTTATTCATTGACTATTTAGATGTGGTAGTATATATAGTAGTGTGTGTGTATATATATATATTGGAGTGATTGATTTCCCCACTATATAGAAGATGAGACCCTATGTGCCGCATAATAGCGGATGATATTATTAATCCTATATACTGCGATATTCCAGCTCGAAGTGGAATTGGTATTTAATTGTTGTGCTAACATCTGTGGATGCAGAGAAACAGGTTTGACGGTTCCAACTGGATTCCTCAAATATTTGAATATGTTTCGATGTTGTGTGTTGATTTATTTATAGTCTGTGTATGATTATATTTTTGATTGAAATCGTTGAAGGTTATGGTTTAGCCGAATATAAGTTTGGTATCGTAGGATACCAGAAATATAAAAAATTGGATTTTTGGAAATGAAAGTAGAAAACTGTGACGCCCCACCTCTATACCCACGCTAGCCAAGAACACTACGGTGTAGTGCTGTCAACTAGCACGGAGAATAAGGCTGTTGAGGAGCGACCATCAATAGTTAGGCCTTATACTAGTATTGGTTATCTCAATGGGAGTGGTATATAAATATATTTTCTTTCATTTTTCATCTCTGATTTATTTTCTCCCATCGACATACCCCAATTCCAGTATAAAACGAACTACGATGGTTCGAAATAGTTTAGAACAGTAAATATAAAATATCACACAGATAATATAATGCGGAACACAAATCAAACAGAAAGTCTCATATATACAATAACTGATGTCGGTTACAATACATTTGATACAATACATATGACACGGTACATATGATACAACTACAACAGTCGACTAAGGAAGTTACATATACAAGTACATTAACGTATTTAATATACATGAATACATATCTTCCTATACAATTTTACAGACTACTACAAATGACGACGACTACTCCAAAAGATATGAAAGAACTTCATAGCTCTAGCAGCAACCCAAAGCAGAATATCTACAACCTGAAATACTCGGTCTGACCCGAGTATTAAATTCAAAAGAAAATAATACTCGGGTCAGTCTAATTCAAACTCAGTTATTAGTGCACAGAAGCAATAATAATTAAATAATGAATAGACGACAGTAATTAAACCAAATCAGAATGCAATTCAGAATATTGAATTGAAATAAACAAAATAGTTCAAAACATTTAAATATCAATTAAAATATTAAGTCGAGTAGGGCTGCAGTACACGCACGCGTGCACTGCCTCGCCACTACAGCATATGGAATATGCAAAAGATCAATTAATCAAAACAAGATAGATATCATAAAACCATACCGTGTGGCTGCAGTTCACGCTTGCGTGCACTGCCTTGCCACTACAGTGATGATGTACCCATTGAATACCGTGTGGCTGTAGTTCACGCTTGCGTGCACTGCCGTGCCACTACAGTGATGATGTACCCATTGAAAATTCACAAACATCGCCGTGAATTTCATAAGGACGAGTGTCGATTAAATTGCAGAGACAAATGCGAGGTCAAGCTCAATGAATTTTTAGGCTCAACACAAGGCGATGAGCAAAGTAGCAAGTCATGTACACTAAAATAAAATCAAGAAACATATAAATGCACATGAAAAGGTAATGTGCATATACAATTGCACATAAACAAGTGTAGTTCAATGACTAGACTAGCAAATGTAGTAAACAAGTGATGCAGGCAACAAGTGCACCAGCAAAACAAGTTGAAACAAAGTGTACAAGCATCTCGACCTAAAACAGAAACAAGGGGAACAAGTGCAACACAGTTCAGTACATGCACAAAAGTCAGTGAAATAGACATGTAAGACCAAGCACTTGCATATATAAATTGCCCAGGTAACCAAACAGTGATCATCACTGTCCCAAAGCCACTCTGCTAGAACAGTGGGTAAAATCAGGCTACAACCCAAAACCACAAGCATATTGGAACATGCGGTGGCAACCAAAATGATGAAGTATATAAGTGCAGATGCACAGTGCAGCAGCAGGTCGAGCACGATGCAAATACAATAAGGCAACACATAACTCGAACAATCTCACTCAAATAAGTAGATCATAAATACTCAAAGATAAGGAAATGCAGCAGTGATACAGCTCACAACAGTGGTGAGAAAGGAACAACCACATGAAGGGACCATGCCACCAAGAAAAAATCAAAATGGTCGAGCAATCCAAAATACAAGATAGCTCGGTGCACAGTATAAATATGAATTACGTTCATATATGCTGTGCAACCACTAAAACAATAAAAGCTGCTGTATGAAGGCAGCAAAGCCAAACTATTAACAATAATGCAATGATCAAGCTACTGACCAGACACACAAGTGCACCAAGGCACTGTTACTACATAAAGTCATCAAAAATGAAGGTGGGGGCACCAAAAACATGGCACCACAACACACATCATAAAAGAACATAGAGAGTCAGTACCCAACAGAGGCAAGTTCAAGTAAAACACATAGGAAAATTGAAATCAACAAGGTTGCATGCATGCATATGTATGAATATACATACATATTACACCAACTGAAACAGCACATAACATAGGTAATTTCCAAAGATAGCTCGAACAGAACCATTAAAACTGGGTCGAACCCAAAGTTAAAATGCAGCAGGCACAAATAAAGGCTAGGCAAAAATTGAACAGCAAGAACAAGTCAGAAATCAGGTCAGAGAAACAAACATGTGGAACAACAACAAGTGATGTACACATGAATGCAACAATGAAACTTCTACACCAAAATGCATCAAGCAACCCAGGACAGTCACTTGAGAATATGATCTGTCTCAAAATATAACAAATACAACATGTATGCACGCAGTGACACTATAAAATCACGCTGCAACATGTACGCAATGACGACCAGGTAGCAACAGAGATCAAGAAAGATTCGAGTACTACAAATTCAAAATCAATGTGTGAACATTTAAATCAAAACCAATGTACAGTTCGAATAAATTGGCATCAGCAAGGAGTTGTTTTATAAACTGCCAATGAACATCAACTAATCTGTTTAGTCAGACCAGGCAACCTAAACAAAGAATTTAAGGTAACTGGAATCAAATATAGGTATGAACAGAGAGTGCTTGCAACAGTGGTGAAGCAATGCAAACAACAAGCATGTCACAATGAAAGAACGAAGACAGAAAATACGAAGTCCACAAAAATCAATATCAACAAAAGAATTCGAGATAGTGGTGGTCACGAAATCCACATCACAACAAAACATTCAAACAAATCAAAGTCACCAAGTTAGACATCAATGCCGAGAATATCAGGTCACAAAATTAACATCGATAAAATCAAGTCGAAGTCGAAGACCACGAAATCAAAATAAGCAGCGAAATCAAACCAGTCGAATTAGATGTGAGTGTTGAACACTCACCTTTGTTCGAAGCGGCCGAGACTCAAGCAAGGAGGCGAACGGCGACGAGAGTTGAACGAGCACGCGTCATCTTTCGTCTTCGATTTCTATGCCCTAGCTTCAAAAGGGGGAGAATGAGTGAGGCCGCCATCATTTTCTCACAGAAAATAAAAATGGATCGGGTTCGAATGAATTTCTTTAAGAAAGGGGATGGGTTATATGCTTAGCAAAATTATCACGGCCCAATAAAGAAAATGGACCACTATTTGAGTTTCAAAGCCTACCAATCTTATTAACACTTTATAAAAGAATTTTAAAAACTTCAATTGGTAATTAGCGGAAATATTAATCGTTTAATATCGATTGTAAATCAACGCGAAATACCGGGTTGTTACAGACTCCCCTCCTTAAAGAAATTGCGTCTTCGCAATCATAACGAATGAATGGACAAAAGGTAACAACCATAAGAGCATGGAAGAGAAAGCTTGAACGTATTTGCTCGATGAATTCTCAAGATTCACGATCAGGGTAGAGAACAAATTTCTCACCCAAAAATAATGATGCCACATTTTTAAGAGCGAAATCGACAGCCACGAGCACTAGATCATGAGTGGCATATCTAGTCTCAATAGGCATTAATGATTTAAAAACACAAGAGACAGCAACTCTCTTATGCAAGAGAATGGCATGCACCCCAATATGATTAGCATTGGTACAAAAGATAAAATCTTGGTTCCCCTCGGGAATCGCAAGAATAGAAGTATCAGAAAAGAGTTGTTTTAAATAATATTCTTTCCCGAAAAGCTAAAACTTTCGAAATTTACAATTTACTGTGTCTGATTGTCTCATCAAAGCGTCTAAGAGATCCCTATCGATAACGTTGATCAAGCGCATCGACCAGAATTCTTAAAGCACTCAATGGGCAATACAATCACAAAATCGTCTTTTAATTTCATAAAAGAAAATCACAAATTATCAACAAAATCTAATTATCAATAGATAATTCAGAAATCTCAAATCACAAATATTCGATTATCAAAAACGATAATCAAATCAACAAGTATTCGATTATCAAAATCGAAAATCAATCTTAAATCACAAATATTTAATTATCACAAACGATAATTAAATCTCAAATATCTAATTATCACAAGCGATAATCAGAAACAATAAATATCTGATTATCAAAAACGATAAATCAGAAATCACAAACATCCGATTATCAAAACGATAATCGGAAATTACCACAACGGTAATCAAATTTTAAATCACAAATATTTAATTATCACAATTGATAATTAAATCACAAATTTCTAATTATCACAAATGATAATTAAATCTCAAATATCAAATTATCACAAGCGATAATTAAATCTCAAATATCTAATTATCACAAGCGATAACTAGAAACAATAAATATCTGATTATCAAAAACGATAAATCAGAAATCATAAATTTTCAATTAACGAGTCCGAAATTAACCGAAATAGCAAACGCACATGACCCATAACCACGAGTTTTACTAAATCGTTTAATTCACTTCATCGTTTCTTTGAAAGTGCAAAATTGTGTATTTTAAATAAATAACATTTTACGTTCTCAAACGGACAAGTCCGGAATTAAGCGAATCAGTAAAAGAAAGGGGTCATAGTCCTCGATTTTTCTGAAACGTTTAATTCGCTTCCTTATTCTTTTGAAAGCGCAAATCGTAAAAATTTTGAAAACAATTTTGATTTATATTTTGAAACATTTTTTTAAAACACGTGATTAAAACAGCGACATCAGTAGCAACTTCGATAAGTGGATTTTCATTCATCAAAAGTGTCACAAGAATCTTCTCAAAGATAGAAAGGGATATCATACCCTAAACTTGTATTCATAACAAGTCAATAACACACGAATTCACCAATGCACAAGAATTGATAAAACTTATCAATAGAAATCACGAAAATTGGTGAAGCACAAATTCTAGAAATCTACACAAGAAATCCAGAAATCACAAGATAAGAGTATGAGAACTCGAACGGGAGTATGAAAACTCGAACGGAGTATGAAAACTCGAACGGAGTATGAAAACTCGAACAGAGTATGAAAACTCAAACGGAGTATGAAAACTCGAACAGAGTATGAAAACTCGAACGGAGTATGAAAACTCGAAGGAGAGTATGAAAACTCACCTATACGCGAGCATGAAAATTCATCAACACATGTAACGCATAACGAGAACGGGAGCACAAAAACTCACCTACATGCGAGCATGAAAACTCACCAACATGTGCAATGCAAAGCGAGAACGGGAGCACGGAATCTCACCTACACGCGAGCATGGAAAATCATCAACACGTGCAACGCAAAGCGAGAACGGGAGCACGGAATCTCACCTACACGCGAGCATGAAAAATCATCAACACGTGCAACGCAAAGCGAGAACGGGAGCACGGAATCTCACCTACACGCGAGCATGAAAAATCATCAACACGTGCAACGCAAAGCGAGAATGGGAGCACGGAATCTCACCTACACGCGAGCATGAAAAATCATCAACACGTGCAACGCATAACGAGACGCTATCTCATGGTTGCAAGCCATTAATTTTGACACACGAATGGCCCAAAGACCGTGGGGCGCTACCCCACATGTGTGAGTCGGAATCACACAGATTGAGGTCAAAACTAACCTCGCAATCAAAAGAAAAGTATGTGTGAATGAAATCACACAAGTGGTGTCTAGACAATCCTCAAAGCCCAAGAGATATGTGTGAGACGAAATCACACCGATGAGGCCTAGTCTAACCGAAAAGGTATGTGTGAACGAAATCACACAAATGGTGTCTAGACAATCCCCAAAGCCCAAGATATATGTGTGAGACGAAATCACACCGATGAGGCCTAGTCTAACCGTAAAAATGATCGTCATGATCAACGAGAAGTGTCAATTACACTAAGTTAGTAAATATAAAAGTTTAGCTTCATGTCCCATAACCACTAGCTTAACTTAAATATTTACGAACAAATTGTAAATCTTCACTAGAAAATTGTCACATGAGGTAACAAGTCCAAGAATTAACCGACGAAGCAAACGCAAGCGTTTCATACCACTTGTTTTATTAAGCCGTTTAATTAGATTTCTCATCCGAGTGAGGTAAAGGCTTGTATATACTAGTAGATTAGAAAACAGAATTTACTACTAGTATTGAAAACTTTATATTTTTAAAGTGACAAATCACAAAAATGATTGTAGAAACAATCAATCACAAGAATTCACATACGAAGACGTGAATAGAATCCAAAGAAATCGATACCGAATTCATCGAAAGGTATGTTCACAAAAATCCCGAAGAAAAGGTCATCAAAGTTGCTAATAAATGATAGCAACAAATCGGGAAATAATCAAGAATCGATTAAATTCGAAAGCCAAATCAATTCACTAAGATTCACATTCGAAGACGTGAATAAAATCCAAAGAATTTGATTCCAAATCCATCAAAGTAGGAATACCCAAAAATTCCTGAAATAGAAGTTATCAAAGTCGACAAAGGTGATAACAACTAATCGGAAAAGAAGAATCGATCATCAATTGGAAAAACGAAGCAAAACGAGCATAAATGCATGAATGACTTTAACAAAAGTAAAAGTCAAGTCAATGTCGATATCGACAAGGCAAAGTCCAAGACAATTTCTTTTATACCAAACAAATTTTAAAACTATCAGAGAGAGGCACATGAAAGCCAACGAACCATGGATAAACAGACAGAGTCGACAATTGAAATGCAATACGTCGGATAAACAGACAGAGTCGACAATTGAAATGCAATTTGTCTCAAAGATTGATACTCACAACCCAATTGCATGGAGACTGCATTAAGTACACGAATTAGAGACAAGAATGCATCTATACAGCAGTTTGAATAAACAATGCTAGCTCAAGTCGAGAGGGTAAGAGTTGCAGCAATGCTCATGAAAAAGAGTTAGGAATTCATACCTAACAATCAAAGATGATCTTAAGATAAAGATGTGAGATAAAACATCGACAAATAGTTGTAACACATGTACTATCTAAGTTATGTTTTATATTTGTTCTAAAGCCCAGGCTCTGATACCAAGCTGTGACGCCCCACCTCTATACCCACGCTAGCCAAGAACACTACGGTGTAGTGCTGTCAACTAGCACGGAGAATAAGGCTGTTGAGGAGCGACCATCAATAGTTAGGCCTTATACTAGTATTGGTTATCTCAATGGGAGTGGTATATAAATATATTTTCTTTCATTTTTCATCTCTGATTTATTTTCTCCCATCGACATACCCCAATTCCAGTATAAAATGAACTACGATGGTTCGAAATAGTTTAGAACAGTAAATATAAAATATCACACAGATAATATAATGCGGAACACAAATCAAACAGAAAGTCTCATATATACAATAACTGATGTCGGTTACAATACATTTGATATAATACATATGACACGGTACATATGATACAACTACAACAGTCGACTAAGGAAGTTACATATACAAGTACATTAACGTATTTAATATACATGAATACATATCTTCCTATACAATTTTACAGACTACTACAAATGACGACGACTACTCCAAAAGATATGAAAGAACTTCATAGCTCTAGCAGCAACCCAAAGCAGAATATCTACAACCTGAAATACTCGGTCTGACCCGAGTATTAAATTCAAAAGAAAATAATACTCGGGTCAGTCTAATTCAAACTCAGTTATTAGTGCACAGAAGCAATAATAATTAAATAATGAATAGACGACAGTAATTAAACCAAATCAGAATGCAATTCAGAATATTGAATTGAAATAAACAAAACAGTTCAAAACATTTAAATATCAATTAAAATATTAAGTCGAGTAGGGCTGCAGTACACGCACGCGTGCACTGCCTCGCCACTACAGCATATGGAATATTCAAAGGATCAATTAATCAAAACAAGATAGATATCATAAAACCATACCGTGTGGCTGCAGTTCACGCTTGCGTGCACTGCCTTGCCACTACAGTGATGATGTACCCATTGAATACCGTGTGGCTGCAGTTCACGCTTGCGTGCACTGCCGTGCCACTACAGTGATGATGTACCCATTGAAAATTCACAAACATCGCCGTGAATTTCATAAGGACGAGTGTCGATTAAATTGCAGATACAAATGCGAGGTCAAGCTCAATGAATTTTTAGGCTCAACACAAGGCGATGAGCAAAGTAGCAAGTCATGTACACTAAAATAAAATCAAGAAACATATAAATGCACATGAAAAGGTAATGTGCATATACAATTGCACATAAACAAGTGTAGTTCAATGACTAGACTAGCAAATGTAGTAAACAAGTGATGCAGGCAACAAGTGCACCAGCAAAACAAGTTGAAACAAAGTGTACAAGCATCTCGACCTAAAACAGAAACAAGGGGAACAAGTGCAACACAGTTCAGTACATGCACAAAAGTCAGTGAAATAGACATGTACGACCAAGCACTTGCATATATAAATTGCCCAGGTAACCAAACAGTGATCATCACTGTCCCAAAGCCACTCTGGTAGAACAGTGGGTAAAATCAGGCTACAACCCAAAACCACAAGCATATTGGAACATGCGGTGGCAACCAAAATGATGAAGTATATAAGTGCAGATGCACAGTGCAACAGCAGGTCGAGCACGATGCAAATACAATAAGGCAACACATAACTCGAACAATCTCACTCAAATAAGTAGATCATAAATACTCAAAGATAAGGAAATGCAGCAGTGATACAGCTCACAACAGCGGTGAGAAAGGAACAACCACGTGAAGGGACCAGGCCACCAAGAAAAAGTCAAAATGGTCGAGCAATCCAAAATACAAGATAGCTCGGTGCACAGTATAAATATGAATTACGTTCATATATGCTGTGCAACCACTAAAACAATAAAAGCTGTTGTATGAAGGCAGCAAAGACAAACTATTAACAATAATGCAATGATCAAGCTACTGACCAGACACACAAGTGCACCAAGGCACTGTTACTACATAAAGTCATCAAAAATGAAGGTGGGGGCACCAAAAACATGGCACCACAACACACATCATAAAAGAACATAGAGAGTCAGTACCCAACAGAGGCAAGTTCAAGTAAAACACATAGGAAAATTGAAATCAACAAGGTTGCATGCATGCATATGTATGAATACACATACATATTACACCAACTGAAACAGCACATAACATAGGTAATTGCCAAAGATAGCTCGAACAGAACCATTAAAACTGGGTCGAACCCAAAGTTAAAATGCAGCAGGCACAAATAAAGGCTAGGCAAAAATTGAACAGCAAGAACAAGTCAGAAATCAGGTCAGAGAAACAAACATGTGGAACAACAACAAGTGATGTACACATGAATGCAACAATGAAACTTCTACACCAAAATGCATCAAGCAACCCAGGACAGTCACTTGAGAATATGATCTGTCTCAAAATATAACAAATACAACATGTATGCACGCAGTGACACTATAAAATCACGCTGCAACATGTACGCAATGACGACCAGGTAGCAACAGAGATCAAGAAAGATTCGAGTACTACAAATTCAAAATCAATGTGTGAACATTTAAATCAAAACCAATGTACAGTTCGAATAAATTGGCATCAGCAAGGAGTTGTTTTATAAACTGCCAATGAACATCAACTAATCTGTTTAGTCAGACCAGGCAACCTAAACAAAGAATTTAAGGTAACTGGAATCAAATATAGGTATGAACAGAGAGTGCTTGCAACAGTGGTGAAGCAATGCAAACAACAAGCATGTCATAATGAAAGAACGAAGACAGAAAATACGAAGTCCACAAAAATCAATATCAACAAAAGAATTCGAGATAGTGGTGGTCACGAAATCCACATCACAGCAAAACATTCAAACAAATCAAAGTGACCAAGTTAGACATCAATGCCGAGAATATCAGGTCACAAAATTAACATCGATAAAATCAAGTCGAAGTCGAAGACCACGAAATCAAAATAAGCAGCGAAATCAAACCAGTCGAATTAGATGTGAGTGTTGAACACTCACCTTTGTTCGAAGCGGCCGAGACTCAAGCAAGGAGGCGAACGGCGACGAGAGTTGAACGAGCACGCGTCATCTTTCGTCTTCGATTTCTATGCCCTAGCTTCAAAAGGGGGAGAATGAGTGAGGCCGCCATCATTTTCTCACAGAAAATAAAAATGTATCGGGTTCGAATGAATTTCTTTAAGAAAGGGGATGGGTTATATGCTTAGCAAAATTATCACGGCCCAATAAAGAAAATGGACCACTATTTGAGTTTCAAAGCCTACCAATCTTATTAACACTTTATAAAAGAATTTTAAAAACTTCAATTGGTAATTAGCGGAAATATTAATCGTTTAATATCGATTGTAAATCAACGCGAAATACCGGGTTGTTACAGACTCCCCTCCTTAAAGGAATTGCGTCCTCGCAATCATAACGAATAAATGGACAAAAGGTAACAACCATAAGAGCATGGAAGAGAAAGCTTGAACGTATTTGCTCGATGAATTCTCAAGATTCACGATCAGGGTAGAGAACAAATTTCTCACCCAAAAATAATGATGCCACATTTTTAAGAGCGAAATCGACAGCCACGAGCACTAGATCATGGGTGGCATATCTAGTCTCAATAGGCATTAATGATTTAAAAACACAAGAGAGAGCAACTCTCTTATGCAAGAGAATGGCATGCACCCCAATATGATTAGCATTGGTACAAAAGATAAAAACCTTGGTTCCCCTCGGGAATCGCAAGAATAGAAGTATCAGAAAAGAGTTGTTTTAAATAATATTCTTTCCCGAAAAGCTAAAACTTTCGAAATTTACAATTTACTGTGTCTGATTGTCTCATCAAAGCGTCTAAGAGATCCCTATCGATAACGTTGATCAAGCGCATCGACCAGAATTCTTAAAGCACTCAATGGGCAATACAATCACAAAATCGTCTTTTAATTTCATAAAAGAAAATCACAAATTATCAACAAAATCTAATTATCAATAGATAATTCAGAAATCTCAAATCACAAATATTTGATTATCAAAAACGATAATCAAATCAACAAGTATTCGATTATCAAAATCGAAAATCAATCTTAAATCACAAATATTTAATTATCACAAACGATAATTAAATCTCAAATATCTAATTATCACAAGCGATAATCAGAAACAATAAATATCTGATTATCAAAAACGATAAATCAGAAATCACAAACATCCGATTATCAAAACGATAATCGGAAATTACCACAACGGTAATCAAATTTCAAATCACAAATATTTAATTATCACAATTGATAATTAAATCACAAATATCTAATTATCACAAATGATAATTAAATCTCAAATATCAAATTATCACAAGCGATAATTAAATCTCAAATATCTAATTATCACAAGCGATAACTAGAAACAATAAATATCTGATTATCAAAAACGATAAATCAGAAATCATAAATTTTCAATTAACGAGTCCGAAATTAACCGAAATAGCAAACGCACATGACCCATAACCACGAGTTTTACTAAATCGTTTAATTCACTTCATCGTTTCCTTGAAAGTGCAAAATTGTGTATTTTAAATAAATAACATTTTACGTTCTCAAATGGACAAGTCCGGAATTAAGCGAATCAGTAAAAGAAAGGGGTCATAGTCCTCGATTTTTCTGAAACGTTTAATTCGCTTCCTTATTCTTTTGAAAGCGCAAATCGTAAAAATTTTGAAAACAATTTTGATTTATATTTTGAAACATTTTTTTAAAACACGTGATTAAAACAGCGACATCAGTAGCAACTTCGATAAGTGGATTTTCATTCATCAAAAGTGTCACAAGAATCTTCTCAAAGATAGAAAGGGATATCATACCCTAAACTTGTATTCATAACAAGTCAATAACACACGAATTCACCAATGCACAAGAATTGATAAAACTTATCAATAGAAATCACGAAAATTGGTGAAGCACAAATTCTAGAAATCTACACAAGAAATCCAGAAATCACAAGATAAGAGTATGAGAACTCGAACAGGAGTATGAAAACTCGAACGGAGTATGAAAACTCGAACGGAGTATGAAAACTCGAACGGGGTATGAAAACTCGAATAGAGTATGAAAACTCGAACGGAGTATGAAAACTCGAAGGAGAGTATGAAAACTCACCTACACGCGAGCATGAAAATTCATCAACACATGTAACGCATAACGAGAACGGGAGCACAAAAACTCACCTACATGCGAGCATGAAAACTCACCAACATGTGCAATACAAAGCGAGAACGGGAGGACGGAATCTCACCTACACGCGAGCATGGAAAATCATCAACACGTGCAACGCAAACCGAGAACGGGAGCACGGAATCTCACCTACACGCGAGCATGAAAAATCATCAACACGTGCAACGCAAAGCGAGAACGGGAGCACGGAATCTCACCTACACGCGAGCATGAAAAATCATCAACACGTGCAACGCAAAGCGAGAACGGGAGCACGGAATCTCACCTACACGCGAGCATGAAAAATCATCAACACGTGCAACGCATAACGAGACGCTATCTCATGGTTGCAAGTCATTAATTTTGACACACGAATGGCCCAAAGACCGTGGGGCGCTACCCCACATGTGTGAGTCGGAATCACACAGATTGTGGTCAAAACTAACCTCGCAATCAAAAGAAAAGTATGTGTGAATGAAATCACACAAGTGGTGTCTAGACAATCCTCAAAGCCCAAGAGATATGTGTGAGACGAAATCACACCGATGAGGCCTAGTCTAACCGAAAAGGTATGTGTGAACGAAATCACACAAATGGTGTCTAGACAATCCCCAAAGCCCAAGAGATATGTGTGAGACGAAATCACACCGATGAGGCCTAGTCTAACCGTAAAAATGATCGTCATGATCAACGAGAAGTGTCAATTACACTAAGTTAGTAAATATAAAAGTTTAGCTTCATGTCCCATAACCACTAGCTTAACTTAAATATTTACGAACAAATTGTAAATCTTCACTAGAAAATTGTCACATGAGGTTCAATCGAACAAGTCCAAGAATTAACCGACGAAGCAAACGCAAGCGTTTCATACCACTTGTTTTACTAAGCCGTTTAATTAGATTTCTCATCCGAGTGAGGTAAAGGCTTGTATATACTAGTAGATTAGAAAACGGAATTTACTACTAGTATTGAAAACTTTATATTTTTAAAGTGACAAATCACAAAAATGATTGTAGAAACAATCAATCACAAGAATTCACATACGAAGACGTGAATAGAATCCAAAGAAATCGATACCGAATTCATCGAAAGGTATGTTCACAAAAATCCCGAAGAAAAGGTCATCAAAGTTGCTAATAAATGATAGCAACAAATCGGGAAATAATCAAGAATCGATTAAATTCGAAAGCCAAATCAATTCACTAAGATTCACATTCGAAGACGTGAATAAAATCCAAAGAATTTGATTCCAAATCCATCAAAGTAGGAATACCCAAAAATTCCTGAAATAGAAGTTATCAAAGTCGATAAAGGTGATAACAACTAATCGGAAAAGAAGAATCGATCATCAATTGGAAAAACGAAGCAAAACGAGCATAAATGCATGAATGACTTTAACAAAAGTAAAAGTCAAGTCAATGTCGATATCGACAAGGCAAAGTCCAAGACAATTTCTTTTATACCAAAGAAATTTTAAAACTATCAGAGAGAGGCACATGAAAGCCAACGAACCATGGATAAACAGACAGAGTCGACAATTGAAATGCAATACGTCGGATAAACAGACAGAGTCGACAATTGAAATGCAATTTGTCTCAAAGATTGATACTCACAACCCAATTGCATGGAGACCGCATTAAGTACACGAATCAGAGACAAGAATGCATCTATACAGCAATTTAAATAAACAATGCTAGCTCAAGTCGAGAGGGTAAGAGTTGCAGCAATGCTCATGAAAAAGAGTTAGGAATTCATACCTAACAATCAAAGATGATCTTAAGATAAAGATGTGAGATAAAACATCGACAAATAGTTGTAACACATGTACTATCTAAGTTATGTTTTATATTTGTTCTAAACCCCAGGCTCTGATACCAAGCTGTGACGCCCCACCTCTATACCCACGCTAGCCAAGAACACTACGGTGTAGTGCTGTCAACTAGCACGGAGAATAAGGCTGTTGAGGAGCGACCATCAATAGTTAGGCCTTATACTAGTATTGGTTATCTCAATGGGAGTGGTATATAAATATATTTTCTTTCATTTTTCATCTCTGATTTATTTTCTCCCATCGACATACCCCAATTCCAGTATAAAACGAAGTACGATGGTTCGAAATAGTTTAGAACAGTAAATATAAAATATCACACAGATAATATAATGCGGAACACAAATCAAACAGAAAGTCTCATATATACAATAACTGATGTCGGTTACAATACATTTGATACAATACATATGACACGGTACATATGATACAACTACAACAGTCGACTAAGGAAGTTACATATACAAGTACATTAACGTATTTAATATACATGAATACATATCTTCCTATACAATTTTACAGACTACTACAAATGACGACGACTACTCCAAAAGATATGAAAGAACTTTATAGCTCTAGCAGCAACCCAAAGCAGAATATCTACAACCTGAAATACTCGGTCTGACCCGAGTATTAAATTCAAAAGAAAATAATACTCGGGTCAGTCTAATTCAAACTCAGTTATTAGTGCACAGAAGCAATAATAATTAAATAATGAATAGACGACAGTAATTAAACCAAATCAGAATGCAATTCAGAATATTGAATTGAAATAAACAAAACAGTTCAAAACATTTAAATATCAATTAAAATATTAAGTCGAGTAGGGCTGCAGTACACGCACGCGTGCACTGCCTCGCCACTACAGCATATGGAATATGCAAAAGATCAATTAATCAAAACAAGATAGATATCATAAAACCATACTGTGTGGCTGCAGTTCACGCTTGCGTGCACTGCCTTGCCACTACAGTGATGATGTACCCATTGAATACCGTGTGGCTGCAGTTCACGCTTGCGTGCACTGCCGTGCCACTACAGTGATGATGTACCCATTGAAAATTCACAAACATCGCCGTGAATTTCATAAGGACGAGTGTCGATTAAATTGCAGAGACAAATGCGAGGTCAAGCTCGATGAATTTTTAGGCTCAACACAAGGCGATGAGCAAAGTAGCAAGTCATGTACACTAAAATAAAATCAAGAAACATATAAATGCACATGAAAAGGTAATGTGCATATACAATTGCACATAAACAAGTGTAGTTCAATGACTAGACTAGCAAATGTAGTAAACAAGTGATGCAGGCAACAAGTGCACCAGCAAAACAAGTTGAAACAAAGTGTACAAGCATCTCGACCTAAAACAGAAACAAGGGGAACAAGTGCAACACAGTTCAGTACATGCACAAAAGTCAGTGAAATAGACATGTACGACCAAGCACTTGCATATATAAATTGCCCAGGTAACCAAACAGTGATCATCACTGTCCCAAAGCCACTCTGGTAGAACAGTGGGTAAAATCAGGCTACAACCCAAAACCACAAGCATATTGGAACATGCGGTGGCAACCAAAATGATGAAGTATATAAGTGCAGATGCACAGTGCAACAGCAGGTCGAGCACGATGCAAATACAATAAGGCAACACATAACTCGAACAATCTCACTCAAATAAGTAGATCATAAATACTCAAAGATAAGGAAATGCAGCAGTGATACAGCTCACAACAATGGTGAGAAAGGAACAACCACATGAAGGGACCAGGCCACCAAGAAAAAATCAAAATGGTCGAGCAATCCAAAATACAAGATAGCTCGGTGCACAGTATAAATATGAATTACGTTCATATATGCTGTGCAACCACTAAAACAATAAAAGCTGTTGTATGAAGGCAGCAAAGACAAACTATTAACAATAATGCAATGATCAAGCTACTGACCAGACACACAAGTGCACCAAGGCACTGTTACTACATAAAGTCATCAAAAATGAAGGTGGGGGCACCAAAAACATGGCACCACAACACACATCATAAAAGAACATAGAGAGTCAGTACCCAACAGAGGCAAGTTCAAGTAAAACACATAGGAAAATTGAAATCAACAAGGTTGCATGCATGCATATGTATGAATACACATACATATTACACCAACTGAAACAGCACATAACATAGGTAATTGCCAAAGATAGCTCGAACAGAACCATTAAAACTGGGTCGAACCCAAAGTTAAAATGCAGCAGGCACAAATAAAGGCTAGGCAAAAATTGAACAGCAAGAACAAGTCAGAAATCAGGTCAGAGAAACAAACATGTGGAACAACAACAAGTGATGTACACATGAATGCAACAATGAAACTTCTACACCAAAATGCATCAAGCAACCCAGGACAGTCACTTGAGAATATGATCTGTCTCAAAATATAACAAATACAACATGTATGCACGCAGTGACACTATAAAATCACGCTGCAACATGTACGCAATGACGACCAGGTAGCAACAGAGAATCAAGAAAGATTCGAGTACTACAAATTCAAAATCAATGTGTGAACATGTAAATAAAAACCAATGTACAGTTCGAATAAATTGGCATCAGCAAGGAGTTGTTTTATAAACTGCCAATGAACATCAACTAATCTGTTTAGTCAGACCAGGCAACCTAAACAAAGAATTTAAGGTAACTGGAATCAAATATAGGTATGAACAGAGAGTGCTTGCAATAGTGGTGAAGCAATGCAAACAACAAGCATGTCACAATGAAAGAACGAAGACAGAAAATACGAAGTCCACAAAAATCAATATCAACAAAAGAATTCGAGATAGTGGTGGTCACGAAATCCACATCACAGCAAAACATTCAAACAAATCAAAGTGACCAAGTTAGACATCAATGCCGAGAATATCAGATCACAAAATTAACATCGATAAAATCAAGTCGAAGTTGAAGACCACGAAATCAAAATAAGCAGCGAAATCAAACCATTCGAATTAGATGTGAGTGTTGAACACTCACCTTTGTTCGAAGCGGCCGAGACTCAAGCAAGGAGGCGAACGGCGACGAGAGTTGAACGAGCACGCGTCATCTTTCGTCTTCGATTTCTATGCCCTAGCTGCGAAAGGGGGAGAATGAGTGAGGCCGCCATCATTCTCACAGAAAATAAAAGTGGATCGGGTTCGAATGAATTTCTTTAAGAAAGGGGATGGGTTATATGCTTAGCAAAATTATCACGGCCCAATAAAGAAAATGGACCACTATTTGAGTCTCAAATCCTACCAATCTTATTAACACTTTATAAAAGAATTTTAAAAACTTCAATTGGTAATTAGCGGAAATATTAATCGTTTAATATCGATTGTAAATCAACGCGAAATACCGGGTTGTTACAAAAACTTTAAGTAAATTCAGTTTAGAGAATTAGGTGAATTTAAAAGAAGAAATTTAAAAGGGTAAAGATTGAGTTTTGAAATCTTATCGAATTAATTCCAAAATATGGGGTTTTTTTTAATAAATGGATTAAAAGTTGGAGAATTTATTTAAAATTTAGATTTTAAATAGTTTGGAAGAAATAAAGGAATTTGTTTTAAAAGATAATAAATTTGGTGTTTGAATGAAAATTTATTTGGTGGTTGAAAATAAATCTTTGGGAAATTGATTTGAAATTTGATTTGGTGTTTTTAAAATAAATTGGGAAATCGATTTGAAATTGATTTGGTGTTTAGAAATAAATCTTTAGGAAATCAATTTGGAATTTGATTTGGCGTTGAAAAGTGAATATTTGGAAATCGATTTGAAAATCATATATTAGTGGATATTTGGAAATTTAAATTCACAATGGGAATTTATAAAGGAATGGGTGATTTGTTTTAAAAATAAATATTATTTATTTTCAAAAAGTGTGGAATGAAATTTACGAATTTGGAATGTAAATTTAAAATAAATCGAAAAGGATTTATTAATTGATTTAAAATGACCATTTTGAAATGGAAAGTTTATTTTCCCTAGAAAGCCGAGTATGTTTTTAAAGTAGCTTTCAAATATAACTTAAAAGTTTTAAAGTTGGTTTTAAAAAGGATGCTTGTGGAGAAATTATTTTCTTAAGTTGTTTTAAAATCTTTAAAGTAAAGATTTATTTAATAAATTATATAAGTGACTATTTTAAAGATTTAATTGATATTTAATTTAGAAAATGGTTATTTAAATAGTTATACACTATCTAATAACTATATTCTAAAAAATTATTTTGGGTGTAAGGAAAGTGATTTGGAATTTCTATTCAAATAAATAATTAAGGGAAAATTATTTGAAATCTGGTGATTGTGGTGAATATTGATTGATAGTTAAATAACCGACTATCAATATTGGCCTCTGAATGGCAATTGAATTTCGATGCGACCGGGGGTCGGATTCCAAATGGATATTCGAAAACGACATCGAATCTTTGTGATGCATCTTTTGTTTAGAAGATCAAAGTGGAAATTTGTTGTGATTTATTTGAAATCTGAATATAACACTTATTTTTAAAATAAGCGCTCGTTATTTGGATTAGCCGGGAGAGGACTTTGTGTCATAAAACCCACTCTGAATAATGATACGATGAAACGGGATTGCATTTGAAGACGGTGTTGAAGACCGGGTATTTTCGAAAATGAAAGGATTACCTGCCGAATATCTCTGCACTGGGTTGCTCTGGTATAGAGATTTTATCACCCTTTGTATTGGGGATTCCGGACGTGATTAGTGAATATCCGGATTGTAAGGGCTTCTTTGAAGTACCTTCGGTTCCGTTCGATCTTGGAACGGACTTGTATGGATGTGTGTCTGACGTTACACTTTGATACGTAAAGCTGGTTTCTATCAAATACATTTCCATTTGTGGCAAAGAATTTATTCTCTTAGCTTAACACCCTTCTTTGAGACGTACGAGCTCAGAGGATATGTAGTTGATATTTACTAGTGATACATTCCCAATTTGGTAATGTGGCATATGTTTGTCGATCATTTGTTGATCGAAGCACAGCTTTTGTGAAAAGCGTAGCTTTATGGACGAGACTTCGTCGGACCTCACACCCTGAAAATGGTCGAAACAGGAAGGATGCAGCAAGGTTATTTGGGGGTAGCACCCCATGAGGTTAAGTCATTTCCTTCTGGAAAGAGGTGGTATCATGATATGGAGCCCCTATATTTTGCCTATTTGGTTGCTGCAAATTTATTACTTTGTGGTTGTTGCTTTGTGGTTGAGGATCCTCGGATAAAGGTCGGTTACGACCGGGGGATGGCATACTTGTGCAGTAGTTACCCAGTTATAGAGGTAACCCGGCCTTGTGTTAACAGAGATCCGGTTAGGTTCTCGGGGCGTCCCTCTAGAGTCGTACCCATGTGGCCCAAGGAGTTCCTTTGCCTGACCATTTGTTGGAAATCCAATCTCTAATACGCGCCTTGTACGGTTTTAGTTGTATAACCTGCCATTTACTTATGGTGGTCACCAATGTTTAGATGGTAGCTATAGTAGGCATAATATGAAATGTCTATGCTGGCTAACATTAATATTATACTTTCGAAATATTTTCTACACTATGCACTAATAATAATATCAAAATGATTTTGCATATAAAGCATATTTTACATCATAAGGAGAAATCTCCTCCAATTCTACGTTTGCATTGTGTGTGTGGCGGGAGGCCTTATGGTAGTTTTATTTTCCAAAAGCATAGCGGATTTCATTTTAATTTCTTTGTAAAAATAACCGTTTTTAAGATCTCACACCAGTCTCATGACTGACCTGGAGTTTATTGTTCCCTTTCTAAACTCTAGGTGCCTATAATTTTCCACATAGGAAGCCTAGAGTCAGGTTAGCAGTTGTTCTGGAGCGAAGTCAAAAAAGTTGCTGTAGAGATCTGGAGTTCAACCGGATGGCGAGACGTATCACTTATATTGTAGTGTCCGCTTGGTATGGGTTGGTGCAAGTCAAATTTTTTTGTGCACAAGTTATACTAACTGCCAGTATTGTATTGTGTCATTGTAAACTCTGTTGATGTATGAATAAACTGATATATATCTCTTTGTTTTAAAGATTTTTCATTTATCTATTATATTTGTTCCGCTGCGAAATATGAGATTCTGTTGTTGTTTTCATTTCTTCTTCTATCTTCTTCTTCTTTGACCCTAACGGTTCGGTTTTTCGGCATTCGATTGTGCGGCATTTGATACAGTGGACATATTAATGTCGAATTTCGAGCATTGAAAAATTGGGTCGTTACATTACTTATATTTTTCTTCATTTTAGAAACCTCCAATTATTAAAATAATTAAGATTTCATTCCTCTCAATAATTGAAAACTACTAATTATTAGAAAATTTAAGAACTAAACTCCGGGTTCATTTTAGTCACTTAGAAAATAATATATATATATATATATATATATATATATATATATATATCCTTTATAGATCAAATTATATTTATAAATTCAAAATTAAGGTTTTGTTCATCAAAATAGATGTGTAGTAAAACTACTACAACAGTCTCTCCACTTTGAAACTCAAAAATGAACATCGATGATGCGTGCACTCATCATTGAAATTATTTTCCACCGACTGAGAGGTGAGTACATAACTTCTTTCCTTTAAAAGTCCCCTTTAAAACTTCCTTTCAAATCATATTGGAAATATTTATTCGAAAATACTTCCAAATATTACTAATATTATATTCCAAAATCCTTTGAAAGAAATCTTAAAATCCCAGAACTTAAATTCTAAATTTCCAATTTATATTCACTTTACTAGTACATTTTATTTAAAAATCAATGTTTATAAAATTTCACTACCTAACAAACAAATATTGCTTTAAAAATTATTCTTTTATATACAAAATATTGTACTAGGCAAAATTATTTCATTTACCTATGTTTCAAACAATATTATGTCAGTCTGCCCTATTAAGTGTTTAGAAATCCCTATCGATGCCATAATGTCCTATGTGCCGACTGAAATTTATAAATACGAAACCGAACAAGTTAACACAATACAAACCATTTTACAACAGTAACAAATACACTCTCCTATATATATATATACACTCAGTGACTCTTTCTAGGGTATTACTACCCCATTCTCTAATGAATCAGTCACCATAAGGCTAAGGTTATCGCTAAACCAAAGCTCTAACACCAATTGTAACGACCTGCCTTTTTGGACGGTTTAAATTGACGATAAAGCACACACGTTAGACTCAAACTGTTTGAAAGATCTGCTATAGGTAAAATAAGCAAAAGAAGAGAAAGAAATAAAACAAATAAAAAAAAAATCTCACAGTGGAATGACAAAATATAATAATCAAATAACAGTTCTTGAAGTTGTTTTACCAGCACATTTGATAATACTTTAATAATACAGATCAGAGTTACATACAACAAGGAGACATAAATAAATGCAGCGGAACAACATGGTGCAGTGGAAAACATAATACAAGTAATAATAGTACAAAATCTTCATCTTCATTCTCCAGAAAGCAGTTTTCGGTAAACTCAAAAGCTTAGACTAACCCGAGCGAATTTAAAAGACAAAACACTCGAGTCAGAACTAAAAGAACTTACGTAAGTTAAATAACAGTAAATAAATATGAGTGTAACAGTGTCAGAGATGTTTATGGGGTTTGACATCTCCTATCCAGTGTCAACGTGAGCGCAATAACTTAAGAGATGTTCGGGATTTCCATCTCCTAAGGATCCGTTAAACATCTACTATGTAGTACAATACGTTGTTATAATAGTGTCTACAGTAAAGTAAAGTATTAAAAGAGCATTAAGGCATTACCCATATTCCCCTTAACACATTTTATATATTACCATACTCTATACAGTACCACAAGCTCCTCCATGAGGTTTACCCAGAGGGCACCGCATAGGTATGGTACAAAACATACTTGTAGAAGATGCGATAGGGCTTGTGAACATGTCACTCAAGGCAATGCCAGGGTACATATACCAATTTCACTCTCGGACTGGAGGTAACACATAGCAGCAACTACCGCCCACCTAGGACACACTCCCATAATCAAAATCGAGGGCTGGCCGCCAAATCAATCATAAAGTAATAGTATGGTATCGAAGAAATGTTCTCGATCGGAGGTGCGACCTCACTTGGCCCGGTATAGCTCCAGTTTTAGTCACATCTAAGCTGACTCATGGGAGTCAGGGTCACGTATATATCTCATACAGAATTGTTCGCCAAACCATCCGACTTCATTTCTGGAATCTCCACCATGTACACAAATGTTAAATTGGTTTTCGGTATTGGAAAAGAGTAAGACAATATCCGATCTCGATCTCTTTAATAACCTAACGCTTATTTCACACCGGATGGTTCTTTTATATTTCAATAAGTCAATTGACAATTGATATCAAAATATCATATTCTCAAAACCATATCATTTTTAAATCATATTCACTTTTAATATCACCTTCACTCTCAAAATAATATTCACTTTGAAATTATCGATAGGATTGGTTAATTAAATCGTCATTCCAAAACCATCATATTTACTCAAATATGTCATTTCACAATAGGTATCAATTCCAAATTCCAACTTGGGATGTATTATCATCAAGGGTTTAAATATAAATACTTCAACTTTACATAGTCTGAAATTTTAGAAAATAGTTTAGATAGTCATAAATAGCTATAATAGTTTTAAAAAAAAGTTAAATCGATTAAAATAGTTTAAATTGTAAAAAAAGTTTAAATTGATTAAAATAGTTTAAGTAGTAAAAATACTTTAAATAGATTTAAATTCGTTTAATTAGATTGAAAATGATTAAAATAGATTAAATATATATTTAATTAGATTTAAAATGATTTAAATCGATTAAATATAAGTTAAATAGTTTTAAATTACATTAAATAGGTTTTAAATAAATTTAAAATAGATTAAATAGATTTTAAATATATTAAATAGATTTAAAATAAATTAAATAAATTTAATTAGTTTAAAATGGGTAAATTAGATTAAACAGGTTATAATAGATTAAGATAAATTAAAATACTTCTAAATTGATTAAAATAGTTTAAAATCGTTAAAATAGGTTTCAAAGTTATATCCAAACATTTTCAATAACTTAGTTCAAATAAATTCATCTACATTTGATACCTCAACTTCGAAATTCCAAGTTAAATCCTTTGAGCAATTCATCAAATCAATTCCAATTTCAAATTAACATTTGGATTATCAAAAACAGTTCAGTTTATATAAATATATTTCTTTTTCAAAATGCCAGTTAACTAAATTAAAAATTGAAGGAATTAAAAATCATTTAATTTAACCAATTCAGTGTCCGCATGTAATTTTCTACCCTATGGTCAAGTGATACGGATATATATCATTTCAATTCGCAATTTAAAATTTTGCGGGTATATATCATTTCAACCCGCAATCCCGAATTAAATAAAATCGCCCGAGCCTATCATTTCAAACCATAACTATTTTTTCCTAATCGGTAGACCGTTCGGGTATGTATTATTTCAACCCATAGGCAACTTGCAGTGTTATAACAATATAAAAATACAACATCCCGTCATCCAATATCAGCAATCAAACATCCATCATAATCGTCATCCAAATAAACTAATAAACATCAATAGATAACTGATTATCATTAATAGGTATTAAATCGATAATTAATTTCAATATTACATTAATCGATGAGTGAATGCAATAAAAGTCAAATTTAACTAGAATGGCAATATAAACATACCAAACATTAATCAATTAATTTTTTATCACATCATAAATTTAATTTTACTAACATAAGAAAATCTAGTAGTTGTGAGTGGGTCAAAACACTCGACTTTTGATTCAAATCGAATTGAAATCCAAAATAAGCCCCAAATATGAATAGTCTCCAAATTCATCCAAAATGGCGTCAAAAGTTCAAAATTTCAATACGAACGCGTTGGAACAAACCGCACGTAAATCCAACCTTATACATGAATGTTATGAACATTAGAAGTTATGCAATTTAAATTTATAAGTAAATAAAATAAATTAAAGATGTAAAATAGATGTGACATGTCATCACGTACCAACGTCTTCGTTCACGCGACACTACCTGCCTACGGAACCTTACAGACTCATCATCGCCCAACTTCAAAGAATTACCGCCGCTGATTCACCGGCTTACGTGTCGATCAGGTCACGCCACCAGGCTCTACAACTCGAGCTGCCGCTACAGTCTCCACGCGCAAGCTTCCACCGCCATATATAGCCACCACCGCCATCGAGCAACATCATCTAGTTCCAGTAATTACAGGCACCTATGGTAAGATTTAACTGTATAGATCGACTCTAAAAATCCTCCTCTACACGTATGTACCCTCCAATCGTCGTAAAATCGACGATCCATCGATAAAACGACAAACCCTACAATAGATGGCTGATGTTCTTTAGTGAGTTATGGTCAAATGGTGCACCAATTGGAAAAATGAATCATAGACTTGGGTTGCGCTCGTCGAGGGATTTCCAGTGATATATAATATGGTAGGGTTTGGAGGAGTTTGATTTTGAAATTGATTTTTATTTTGGAATATGGTTTTGAAATTTGAATCTATTCCTGCCATTGAGAAGGAAAAAGTAGATAGATGAAATTGTATGTACTGAATAAGAAAATGACTTCTAGGGCTAGAGAGAAAAACTACTTATATAACCGAGGTCCGATAAGAAATGAATAGACATCCGAATAGATTCGAAACGACAAATAGGACCCGAAATTCCCATTCTGCTTCCGGAACGAAAACAGGTCATCCCATATATCAAAATAGATGTTTTAGATACTTTTAAACTCAATGGAATAGGTTTCAAGTCGTTATTCCATCATATGAAGGAGTTAGCTTAAAATCAGCTTATTTCAAATTGAATTTAATTAAATTGATTTCCACACGTTTTGGGTCCGTTCGATCAAATGACAAGTCTGATTGCTACGAAACTTGAAACTTGACAATATTTCACCGTTATGGATCTGATGAAACTTGTTTCGTCAAAATTCGATACTTTTCCAAAACGGCTTTTTTCACGTTAATTAAATAGATTAATATTAAATCAATTAAATCACTTTTTTATTTCAAGTTTAGTAACTAACAATTTTCATAAATTTTGATTACTTGGCCATTCATAATAATTTAAAACAAATTTACATGTCAATTCAATGTTAATTATTATCCAAACTACGGCGTTTAATTTCAATTGAGATAAAAATATAGTGATTATTACTTTAAATTCCAATAAATCCATTTATTCGCCTTTCCATCTTATTATTCAATCAGTTGCCATCTTAAGGTTGCAATTAACAATTTTTTATCTTATTACACTAATATTTTACCATTATCATCTTAGTTTTCATTAACGTAGTATTTAATTATATTTAATTTCAATAAATCTATTTATTATATCTTAAATTCCAATCTATTGATCAAACTGGATTTCAATTCTTTTTATTCAATCAATTATCATACTACGAATAAAATTTACATTGGGTTACAGCTTATTGAATCAAATTCTACAGTTATCAATTTAATCTACATTAGCTGCACTAATTAAGTGAATTAATTGCAATTGATTTTCAATTTAATTTAAAAGACCAAATAAATAGGTACCATGTAATAATTGTCACCACCAATTTTTAATCACATCTTACAAGTTTATTATCCACTACAAGTGTTATAATTACTACCACTATACAAATTCTATCCAATTACTATTTATTGCACATTATTTCATTAATTAATCAACATTTAAATTATCTATTACTCTTTATTCCAATTATCAATTAATACATTATTACAATATATTACAATCTATAACCAATTATAACTTTTTAATCATTTTAATTAATTGGAATTGCATTAAAGCAGTTATCAATTTCCTTAAATTAATACTATTACATTTTATTCCAGTTACATTCTTATCATTAAATCACAATTTTTATTTCTTCCAACATTAGATCACCAAATCTTATTAGGTTAACTACTTTTAATTATCGATAATTACGGATTGCTACATCCTCCTATGGTACCTCCTCTATGACTACCTCCCACCAAGCTAGTGCCCCATTAAGAAGGTGTCGAGAAGAGGCCCTCCTCTGACCCATACCCATTAACTCCATATCACCAAAGGTCTAGTCACAAGTATGAATCCATGCCTTTTTATCCACAAAAGTATGAATTCCATTAAAAGACCTATCCTCCACAAATTGAGAAAGTAATGGCACAAGTTTGGAAAAACAACCATTGGAAGTGCTACTAATATAGGATGAAGACCTATTTTACCACCTATCGCTACTTCATAAGTACCTACAACTGGAGAAGTAACCCAGGCTATGATCTAAAAATACTACTGGAACCACGCAGGTATTTTCACCTCATTAGGACTGCGTGACCCCCTCTAGCTGTTACTGCTCTGGTACTTCTACCACCCATGCTATGGAATATAGAAAACCTAAATTAGGGCTACATTCAGTATCTTTTCAAAAGTAGTTTGAATTGCATTTTTTATATAATAGGGTAATATTATATAGTAATATAAAAGTATGCACTCTTAAATTTTTTTATTCCCACTGGTTTGCTTAAACTTGGGCTGTGATACCAAGTGCAATAAGCCTTCTTTTACGATATCCTAAACATATAATACCAATATGTATGCTTTTGAATACCATAATAGGCATATTATTAGGTAGATTTAAACATAATTAAATTATAAATTTTAGCACCACCTCAACACTAACTCACAGTGGAAAGAACAATATAAAATATGACAAGTATACTAGTGCGGTAACGACCCACCTTTTTGGACGATTTAAAATCGACAATAAACCACACATATCAACTCAAACAATTCAAAAGGAGGGATTTTCAACAGGTTAAATAAGAAAATAAGAGAAAAGAAGGAAAAGAAAAACACAGAATTTCATAGCAGAATGACAAAATAAAATACTCAAATAAAATACTCAAATAAACAATTCATGAAGCTGTTTTACAAATAACATTTGATTACACTTTTACAATACAATCAGAGTTACACATACATCAGGTAAAATAGGAGAATGCAGTGGAACAACATGATGTGGTGAAATATACATACATACATACGTACACACACACACACATATATATTATACAAATCTTTGTCTTCGTCCTTTAGAAATAAAGTCTTCAATACTGAAATGCTCAGGCTGACCCAAGCTTAATGAAAAACAAAACATTCGAGTCAGAACTAAAAGATCTTATGTAAGTTAAATCAACAACGAATAAATATGAGTGTAATAGCTTTAGTGATGTTTAAGGGATTTCACATCTCCTATCCAGTGTATAACATGCATGCAATAACTTAAGTGATGCTTCAGGATTTTCCATCTTCTAAGGATCCGTTAAACTATCTATATGTAGTAAAATGTGCTATATATGTAGTGTCTATTAGTAAAGTAAAGTATTAAAATAGCATTAAGGCATTACCCATACCCCCTTAACACATTTTATATAAGCATCGTAGTCTATACAATACCGTAAACTCCACCGTAAACTGGTGGGCTATCAAGTAGCACTTCATAGGTACGATACAAACCAAAATCTTAGTGAGCTCGATAAGGCATATGACAGAGCACAGAGGCTATACCCACGGTAGGATTCTATCGGATTGCAGAACTAGGCTGGTAGTCCCGCATAGCTGCAGCTACCGCCCACCTCAAACAACACTCCCATAATCAAATCGAGTGTGGCCACCAATCCATCATAAAGTAACAGATATGGTATCGAAGAAGCGTGTCCGATCGGAGGAGCGACCTCACTTAGCCTAGTTATTGCTTATGTTTTAGTCATATCAAGCTGACCCGAAGGTCAAGGTTGCGTTCTTACCTCATTCCAGTAGCGTTCGCCAAACCATCCTACTTCGTTCTGGATTCTCCACCACGTATACGTTTGTCAAAGTGGTTTCGAAATTACCAGAGAGTATGACAATATCGGAACCCGATCTCTTTAATAACAAAATGCTTATTTCACACTGGTCATTTTATAAAATAATTTTAATAATAAATCTAGAAAACAGTTTATACCTTCATATCAAGATATCCATATACTTATTCCAAAAGTATAAATATATTCATAAATACCGAGGAAGACTTTCTTTTAATCAATTTCGAAAATAATTAATAAATCTCTCTTAAACCATTTATAAACTATTTATATGTTTTAGAACCTTTTATAAAGTTATTAATAAATTCCAAAACAGTTTACAACTTTTTTCCTTTTCAATAAACTTTTATGCCAATTCCTTTAACCTTTATAACTCCCTTATAAAACCATTACAAATACCTTTTATAAAAATCTTTTATAAAATCCATTATAAAATCTTTTACAAAACTCTAAAATCTTTTACAAATATATTTTATCTATTAAAGTCACTATAAAGTCCATATTATATTTATTACATTATATTATATTTAAAATATATATGTTAAAACTATTTTAAATATTTAAATTAATTAATTATTTAACTATTTAAATTATAAATTTAAAACTAAATAAAATTATCAGTTAAAAACTTAAAATTACATTCAAAACCATATATTAACTTATAATTCGAAACTTTTAAACATAAATTAAATTTTTTTCCAAATATATTTTTTATAAAATTATTAAATTAAATTTATAGAACAAATTTATAAATAAAACATACTTTACCATTATAAAAATAATATAAAACTGACCAACGGTGGCCGTATATAATTTTCTACCCTATGGTCAAGTGATAGCGTATGTATCATTTCAACCCAATATAGTTAAATTTTTCAGGTATATATCATTTCTACCCGTACCCCGAACCAATAATTTTCAAATCAACAAATGCTCGGATATGTATCATTTCAACTCATAATGATTTTCCCTAATCTATAAGATCATTCGTGTATGTACTATTTCAACCCTTATTGATTTTCCTAACAACAAACTATGGGAACTTGTAGTGTGATATAAACGTATATAATAAATGTAACAACCCACCATTTTGGACGGTTCAAATCGACAATAAACCATACATATCAGACTCAAACCATTCAAAAGGGAGGATTATTAATATGGCAAATAAGACCAAAGGAAAACAAAACACAGATCTTGCAGCGGAACGACAAAATATAATAATCAAATAAAAAGCTCATGAAGCTATTTTACAAATAACATTTGATTACACTTTTACAATTCAAATTGAAGTTATACATACATTAGAAATAAAAAAATAACGCAGCGGAACACAGAATGCAGTGGAATAATAAATAGCGATAATATACTGAATCTTTGTCCTCTAGAAAATAGTCTTCAATACACTGAAAAAGCTCAGATTGGCCAGAGAGTAATGAAAAGACAAAACACTCGAGTCAGAACTAAAAGATCTTATGTAAGTCAGATCAAAATAAATAAAATAGAAATATTAGTGCAATGGTTTCATAGATGTCATGGAATTTTCATCTCTAGTCAAGTGTACAATGTGAATGTAATTATTAGGTTTCAAATAATTCGAAATATCAATCTTAATCATCCAATTAAAAAAAATTCGAAGTTTGAATTAACTTAAACCCTTCAAATAATTCAATTCCAAATAAAATCCAAATTTAAGAAGTTATATGGGTATATGTCATTTTAACCAGTATTAAAAATCAACATTTCCAAATCAATGAAAACCGCTCAGGTATATCATTTCAACCCATAATGATTTTCGCTTAATCTATATGATCGTTCAAGTATGTATTATTTCAACCCATAGGGACAACAGACATATTGACATAAATAACATCCAATCATCCAATATGTCAACCAATAACATTCATCTAATCACCCAAATACCAACAATTGAACATACAACACAATCATCATTGAAATCAACTAATATCTACCAACAATTTAATAGTTATCATTACAGGTATTTAACTGGCAATTAAATTTCAATATTAAATTTAATGGAAATTAAATTCAATAAAAGTCAGATTTAACTGGAATGACAATTTAAATATATTAAACAACAATCAGTCAATTTCTAATCCAATCATAAATTCAATTTAACTAACAAAGAAAACCTAGTAGTTGTGAGTGTTTGCTCACCTTTCGTGGCTACAGAGGTGATCATTAAAATTGAGAACTATGGAGATTCCTAGCAAAGATCCAAATGCAAAGCAAATCCAACAAAGTTTAGATATAAACACGAATCAATGAACAAGTTTCAACTACTTCTAACTACCAAACAGCCCAAGATCCAAAGTACGGCAAACTTGAAACTAGGTCATCTTTAAGAAAATATTTAGACCATAATATTACTGAATTTGTAAAAGTGACTAACTAGAAAGTTTTTACAAATTCTTTCCTCTCTATTTAAAAAAAAGAATCGGTCAAAAAGCTTTTATCTTGAGGAAATCATGGTCAAAACAAACAGAGGTGTTTTCTGAGATGAAATTTGACTTTTGGCATAGCAAATTAACGAATTTGAAGAACAAATATTAGAGAAAGTTGAAGCCACAGGAAAAATAAATGGTTTTAAAAAAATAATCGCATAATTTGGTTAAATCTTGAAGGAGATATGATTGATACAATAAGGAATATTTTCGGCCAAAACTGGACCCGAGAAAGGACTTGAAAAATAGAGATTTTGGTATAGAAATATTCAGAATGGGAAGAAGAGTTCAACAACAAAGTTATTTCCATTGAGATATACATGGTTTCAAAGAAAAAATTATTTGATTTGGAGTAGTTTAATGGAATATAGAAGCCATGGAAATAAGGGAAGAATGAGGGAAAATAGGGAAGGGGAAATGAAGGGAAAAAAGAGAAAGAAGAGGAGAGGGATGGTGGAAGGAGATGGATTTGGAGATCTAGGGGAGGGCAGCGGCTATAGGGAGGAGGAGGGTTGAAGGAGAGGAGGAAAAAAGTTATGATTTGTGAGGTTTATGGAGTTTTAGATCTACAGTTCTCCATAGATTTTGAGGAGAAAGAAGAAGTGTGCAGAGAAAGTCTATCAGTAGAAAAATTATGTACGTAGATGTTATCAGATAAGAAACATAAGGTCGTAGGTAAAGGAATGGTCACATGACTGTCTAGAGTCTCTTGTTTAATCAAGGGCCATTAGACCAAACAATCCGAACTTGTTTTAGCCTTGTAAAACACAACTAAACACTACCAATTCATGTTAAATTTTCATAGTAATTCAAAATTTTAAAGCAATAGGAAATTGATTTTAACTAAACAAAAATTGGAGAGAAGATCAGAATTCAGTCTAGTATCATATATTATATAAAAAGAATAGAACTTTAAAATTCAAATTAAAATTTTCAACCAGAAGTCAATCTTGGACTATGTTTGACCAAAATTTGAAATATCACAAAAATTTTATTCTATTAAATTTGGTCAAATAAAACACTCAACATCACAAATTCAAATTTTTTTATTTAATTTTTATTTAAATTCAAAATCCTACCATCTTAAAGTGTTAAAAGTTATGGATCGTTACACTTTATCTTAATTAAAAGATGTAATATCAATTAATGCAATATTAATTTGTTTCCCCTTATCATATGTAAAAGGTTAAATGCCATTAACTATGCATCCAATTCTCATCCAATTACACTCAAACCTATGTTATCGTCCTTACTATTCAATCAACAATACCTTATGAATTATATTAACATAACTTTACATTTTATTACATTCATTATTTTACTATACCTCAAAGGAAACGCCGCCGCCATCCTACTTCATTGTGGAATCTCCACCACGTACACGGTTGTTAAAGTCGTTTTTGGAGTTGGCAGAGAGTATGACAACTTCCAATCTCGATCTCTTTAACAACCAAACGTTATCATAACACCACGATCATTTTCAAAATAGTTTATACTTTAAAACCAAATATCATTGCCCTTTCAAACCCAAATCAATACGATATCATTTTCATTTCAAATATATCCTTTTCTAAGATCATAACACTTCCAAAGTTATAACATTCCGAAATCAAAACAATTGAATATAACACTTTCAAATTTTAATACCTTGGAACTCATAACTTCGAAACATAACTTCCACCACTTAAATGGTTTAAATATTAAATTACTTTATATAATTTAATAGCTTCTTTAATTTCACAAATCAATTCCAAAACAACACGAATTTCTAAATTTTATATTTAACCAAATCCCAAATCATAAATTCCTATTCAATTCAGTTTCCAAACGAACCATTTCAAATTATATTGATTTAAAAACAGATTTTCTCCACAAAGTAAACCATTTCAAATTCAGTATATTTCAAACCTTAAGTATTCAACCATTTCAAAACAAAGTTTGATAATTTCATGCATATATCAGATTCAATTTTTTATTATTTAGTTCCAAAACATTTACTTAATAAATCCATTATCTTTTAAATAAAATCCAAATTACAAAAAACTAAATGTTCCCTTCAATTTATTTATACTTGCAATATTTGTTTAGTTCACCTTAAACCAAAATCAAATTATGAATCATATCTCTTAAAATCCCAATTTCCATAAGTTCCAAATCGGTTTCATTAAATAAATTTCTACATTTTATACAATTTCAAATAAATTTTGAATCTATCTTCTCACCCTTAGTTTTATTAAAAATCATTATATACTCTACATAAAATAAAATTTATATAAATACTGAACCATATTACATTTTTAATGAAATCAATCTTTATTTTTAAACTTGTTTTATACTAAACGAATTTATACATAGCTAAAAATCAAGAATTTAACTATATATATAAAGTAACATTTATATAATATCTGAAATCAATATTTCTTTAAAATCGTATATTTCTTTACAAAACCATAGAAATCATTTCAAAATATTTTTATATATAGACCACGGTGTCTGTATATAATTTTCTATCATATGGTTAAGTGATACAAATATTTATCACTTCAATCCGTAAATTTAAAATAAAAATACGGCTATATATCATTTCAAACCGTAATCCTAAATGATCCATACAACTTGTAGTTTATAACATATAAAATACAACATCCATTCATCTAATATCGATCATCAATTATCACAATCATCATCCAATTCAAACAATAACCTCAATATAGAACATCTAATAAATAATAGGTATTTATGGCAGTTTATATTAAATAATAAATTTAATAACAATTTAACTGGCAGTTTATATGCAATCATAAATTAAATAACCATATAATTCAATAAATTCAATTTAATTGGAATGATGATTAAAAATATGCCAAACAGTCATAAATACATTTCTAATCACAACATAAATAAATTTAACAAACATAAGAAATTTTAGAAGTTGTGAGCGGGTTACTCACCTTTTGAATTTAAATTTAATTTAAATCCAATTTAAACCTAAAATTCAAACAGTCTCAAAATCCGTACAAACAGGCGTCAAAATGTCCGAAATTTCGATACAAATCCAACGCAGAAAACCGCACGTTAATTGGACCTCGTATGTGAAAGTTATGCAATTTATAACACTTGAATTTGAGACTTAAATAGAATAAATAAAAATCATTGGTTACCACTCAAGGGTTGCCACGTCACCCTTCGCTTGCGCGCATTAAAACCCTTGCAGTAGACCGATTCTCGTGAAACCTAGGGTAGCGCCACCGCATTTTCCAATATTGTCGTCGCTACTCTGTGCTATGACAGATCAGGAGCCTTCATCGACGCCATTAGGCCGGGCCAACCCAAATCCCTGCTCGTGGCAACACGCGGTGCCGCCTGGTGGTGGCCGTCGTCGCCACCAAAACACGTCGTTTGAAGTAATTTCAGACTGTTTCAGGGCGAACGAGGACCACCGATCATGGCTGCACCACCTCCTCTTCGATCCCATGCCCTCCGATCGTCGCCCAAGCGAAGATCCACCGTTAATCCTCCACCACAATGCACGAACGTCCGTAACTGTTCCTCGATTTTCGAGCACCCCGAAACCCAAATCGAAAGCGGATCATGGATTTGACTTGCGCTCGTCGAGAGCTTTCCGACGTTATAAAATATGATATAGTTTGAAGAGTTTTAAATTGAAGTTGAAATTTGAATTGGAATTGAACTGAGGAGTTTTAGGATTTTTAGCCATTGGAAAGAGGAGGAACAAAAATTTCTATACGTACAGAAATGAGAAATAGAAAGGATGCTAGGGTTTATGACAGGATATATATAGGTAGAGTTGAGAAATAGAGGAACGGATACGATTGGTTTGGACCGTTGAACCATAAATGGCCCAAAAAGCCCGTTTCGAGCCCGGAACGAAATTGGTTCACCCATATATCAAAGTAGATGTTTTAAAATATTTTAAAGTCAATGGAACGGGTTTCAAGTCCAAATTCCATCGTATGAAGAAGTTATGCTAAATTCAAGTTATTTCAAATTGATTTCAATTGATTTCAATTTAATTAATTTATGGGCGTTTCGAGTCCGTACGATCAAACGACATGTCCGATCATTACGGAACTTGAAATCCTTCAATAATTCACCATTACTAATCCGATGAAACTAGTTTCGTTGAAATCTGAGTTAGTGGCCAAAATGACTATTTTTCTATTAATTAAATAAATTAATAATTGATTAATTAAATCAATTTTTCAATTTCAACTCTATAATTAACAAATTTCACCATTTTTAAATTTCTTAATCAATTATACTAATTTAAACAAATTTAGATGTCAATTTAGAGTTGATTAATTTATCAATTTCAGTGTTAGCCTTAATTTCATTTAATTTCATTTAATTGCAATTAATCCAATTATTAAGTTTAAATTCCAATAAATTAATGGATTTCGATATCCATTATTTTCATTCAACCAATTGTCATATTCAGAATAGAATTAACATTATTTCCAGTTATTTCCTTAATTTACCTAACATAACATTGAATTGAGATTCATTGCAATTGATTACAAATTTGGACTTAATGGACTAAACAAATGATTAACTTATAATAATTGTTATCATTAACTCTCAATCACTTTTTTATAAGTTTATCATTCCTAAACCAATGTTATAATTTCTTACTAAACATTGATTTTATTCAATTACCATTCAATATATATTAATTCATTAATTAATTCAATATTTACGTTTGTTTCCTTATATTCGATTTATAGCCTAGTATAACATTTACATTAATTCCATTAATTGTAACTTCATTCAAACAGTTAATATTTAACTTAGATTAGCATTATTACATCTCATTTAAGTCATTATTCCATTAATGAATCACATATTTCTGTTTTTTCAATATTAGATAACAAACATTTAATAAAATTAAAAATTAAATTATAGAAAATTTTACGGGTCGTTACACTCTCCCCCACTCAAAACTTTTCATCCCCGAAAAGGAAAAAGAAGGGGAAAAGAAGGAATTTAGTAGTCAATATATCTTATTCAAAATGTTAACTTTATAAACAAATAAATTTACAAAATAAATAATTTAAATATGATTTACCAATTCATAACCATTAAATCCTTTTTATACTCAAATCAATATAGTTTGGAAAAACATTTTTCAAAATTTTTCTAAGTCCAAAATTCATGAAAAATTTCGACAGAGTCTCCTTTGTACGGAGACGCTCGGAAAAATATATAATATCAAATATAACAGTATATATCATAATATTTCAAAATAAGATATCCCAACACGGGGAATATATATATAATACCGCTAGAAAACCGTAATCCGAGGACTTACCTATTTGTCGGGCAATTAACGCTTAATTATGAAACCAAAAGCAGTAGCAATTGCTTCTATAACCTGTATTTCACTTATATAATTCAAAAGAGTTAATAATTATAAAAAATGAAATATTTAAAGCTGTTTCAACCATTAACCAACCATCAACATAAACAACATTCACTTGCAACCAACATACAATCATCATATATAATCAACACAATTCAATTTATTCATCTACATCAAACCAATACAAGTAGTTAGTTCAGGCTTAGACACTTTTAAATTGCATAGAATGACAAATAAACTATTATGTATACCATTTACTCAACAGTCTTGGATAAAGCTGAATAGATTATTCCTACATCCAAACAATTAGAAGTATCCTTGCCCAAACAACCACAAGCCAAACAAACGACAATTTCAAACAATAGATCATGTTCATTCTTAATAATTTCATTTCATAATATTTGTTGTTTGATTTCCTTTTCATTCATATAATGATTTATCTTTTTAATTTACATTTATTTCTTTCAATTTTTTTTCGCATTACGTTCATTCATCTCTAAACTTCATTTATTCATTCATTTATAGTATTCATGTGCGATTCCACTTCTTAGCATATCAATAAATTACCTAAGTTTATAATCATTTATTTATAATAATTACCGGTAACGAACCATAAATTTTAGTGGTTTTATTCATTTAATTTATTGAATTTTTCTGAAATTTAAAAAATAAAATTTTGAAATAAAAATTTAATATTTGGAATACGTCTATTTAAACACAGCCACTGGTACATTTTCTTGAGAAAATATGAAAGTTTACTTTTCTAATGTTATTTTATTTAAACCTATATCAGTTTATATTTGATGGTAATTAAATGTTTTCCAAACCTGAATATTTTTCAATAGAAAAATTGTAAATCATCTTCTGAGCAAGTCATCACATTTCGTTTCTCAAAATTTTGACTGTTATTGCTCCGTCGATCTTATTTTCGACAAAATAACAGTTGAATTTAAAAGTTTTCTAAAACCTAAATATGTCAACATGAGAAAATTTATTTAGAACACTCTGAATCACACTACGAAATTCATTTCACGAAATTCGGACGTTTCTAGCTCCGTTTGGATTTTTCGTACGGAATAGCATCATTTTTGGTACCAATTATCGACTTTTGATCGGATGATCGTACCACTAATATTTGTATACCGTTCTAATCGTCTCATCGTACTGATCTCTAAAATATATTCACTTCTATATTTCAAAGTCTGGTACACCGCGGAATCCGCGAAACGAGATATAATATCAGTTTCGAATTTGAGTTTTTGCATTTCGGGTGACCACTCACTATCCATCGGGTTGAGCTTGATAACCTCTAGCCTGTTATTCCAGAATTTTTTATTTAACGCTTATCATTCCACCCATTTTATAGTGGCTGGTTTCAATAAAAAATTTGTTGGTTTACATATGTCGGTTCGCATGTTAAAACCTTCTCATCTTCTACGTTTAATAAAAGCCGTGTTTGCCTCTTCATTTCTTGCTTGAGATTAATCTTCTGTTCATCCACCAATTTTCCAGGTTCTAGATTGGCTAAACTATATTTTTTTCTTTCTTTCCCACCTCCGCGTGAAGCTCTTTCCACCCACCGATTTCCTCTTCTATGTCGTGCATGTGTGCGTGCACAGTTCCACCTGAGACACCAACTTCTCAGACCCGCGCTTCCCCTGTGCCTGCCATTCTTCCCTCCTTGCTTTGCCGATCACCATGCTTCTATCACCGTCACGCGCCAGAGCTTCCACTTGCCGATCCTTATAGCCACCTCCATAGTTCAAGCATGCAACCCATTCTTTTCTCACTGGCCATTGCATTGATCCTCTTCCTTTTCCCCCTCTCGACCACATCTCCGCATCTTGGTCTCTGGCCGAAGCCTTCATCTAGTGTAGCTATAAATATAAGGTGATATTTATATCTATTGTGTCCTATGTCTCTATTCGAATATATTTCAATTTGCTAGTTGTATGTATATTATATCATATTTCACTTTATTATATTATAGTTTCCATATTTTTATTTGCATATAAGTTATAAATATGGTTTCTAAAGTCTGTAATATTTGAATTTGTATGTTTAATAATATGTATGTCTACTAAATTTTAATATAGTAATACATACATGAATAAGGCTAGTGTATATATTATTAGTTATTTGTCTGGTACTGTAATAAGATGGGTTAGTCTAAATTTCTTTTTATAAACATAGTATATATGCTGTCTCAAATTCGCTTGAAAATATAAATGTATATATATACTTTGAAGTCTGCTATATATATAATGATTTCAATAAGAAAAAATTAAAATAAAACAAAAGATATATATATATATATATATATATATATATAAGTCCTATTTTATATTTCATATGCATGTTGTCAGATGTTATTTGTTATAGTTTATAATAAAGGTATTATTTGTTTATTTAAGTATTGATTTCTAAATGGTATAGATTTATAAATATATATATATATATATATATAGTTATCTGTTATATAAGTTGCATTAGTGTTTTATATAATCTAGGCATATTGAATCCCGTTAATTATAGTGTGTTATTATTATATTTGCTTTTATGAGGTGCTAATTGCTGCTGTTATATATATTATATGTATACTTTGATTTGAATATATATCTGTGTGTCTGTGTCTGTGTGTGTTTAACTAAACATTTGTTACATATTAACACAAGTTATACGTAACCGGGTTTGGAATTTTATATCAGAGAATGATATATATGAATCTTAAAGTCTAATATGTTGGTTTATAGAAGTTTTAAAAATAATGATTTTAAGAAAACAAAATATATAGTTGTAATAATATATATGTTTTCCATAAATATCAAACTAATTCGTTTTGTTCATTGATCCCTCTATCAGCTTTGTTCATCAAATTCGGCCCAATCTTGCCTTGTTTTGAGATTTGTGCTAAGATTCGTAACTCGTCTCGTTCTCGTCATCTCTAGCTTTTAAAAGGTGAGTCCTTCTCACTCTGACATTGTTACTTATGAAATAGTAAATTGATGACAAGTGTTTAGTAATTAAAAATATTATGCAAGTAAATGATGATTATATGATATACTATGCCATGTTATTACCATGTTAACTCTGTTATTTATCACCTGACATATGATATATGACAGTTATTGTGACATTGACATTTTAGTATAATTGTTTATATTGTTTATGCATACATTCACACTGTAAGTTCCTGTTAGAATAGAATCACTATAGGTTAAAATGATACATACCCGAACAGACATTAGAATAGAGAAAAATCATTATGAGCTGAAATGATAGGCTCAAGTGATTTTTATTGTTTTTTATTTAACTTGGGATTGAGGGTTTGAAATATAAAACCCGGGTTTTCTTTTTTAAATTGCGGATTGAAATGATACATATCCGTATCACTTGACCAAGGTTAGAAAATTATATACAGACCCCGTGGTATATTTTTAAATGATTTTTCATAAAATATGTATTTTTAAAAATATGAAATTTTGATTTAAATATGCATATATATTATGGTTTTGTGAAAGCTAAATATTAAATTTTGAATTTGTAAATTTAAGTATGTAAATTTGAAGTGAATGTGATTTTTGACTTTAAATTTTATTTTAAAATGTAAGTAAATAATGGAAATTAAATTTAAAGTTTTGAAATGATATTTGATGTAAAATGTTAATTTTTTGGTTAAATTAATAAGTTAAGAAAACAGTGAAATTTTGACCTACAAATGAATTGAGTTTTAAATTGGATATTTGATTTTAAAATTTTATTGTGATAATCATATGTTAAAATGATTTAGATGAGAAATTTTGAAGTCTAAAAATATGATTCATAAATTTAAATTAGAAAATTTTGGAGTTTTAATATTTCCGAAGTTATAATAAAATCTGGAATTTTATTAATAGCATTTTCAAAAATGTTGCGGTCTTATGACAACATTTTTAAGTGCTGTTGTTCTGAATTTAACTATGTTTGAAATAACTAAATATCTATTATGGCATTTTATAAATTCCGTCGTTCCCGAACTAAAGTACTTTGGAAACTATAAGCTACGATAGCACTTTATAATGCTGTCGTTGCTATAATTTGACAATGTTTTGAAATATTACAGATTTTAACAATGTTTGAGTTATATTTTAAAGTGTTAAATGAGTTAACTTTTGGAATTGATTATTTGTGAAATATAAGGAGTTTTAAACATATTTTAATATTTAAATTTTAATTTTAAGGACTTTAAATTGGATTTGAATTTAAATAAGGTTTACTTGGTTATGTGTTAATTTGAATGAAATGAAATGAGATAAATGAATTTTTGAATGAAATTATGAAACGTGCTTTGAAATGATATTTAAATGATATCTGTGATTTTAAAATTATATTTAAAATTGAATATTTGAATTTAAGAATGATAAAGAATTTATAAAGGTTTGAAAGGAAATGATTTTAAAATGGTTTTGAATGATATGATCTTTAGTAATGATATTTGATTTTGATCTATTTGACAAATGAATATTTGAAGTTTATATTGCTATGAAAGGATATTTTGTACTTGTGATTTGAGTTTATTTAAGTGATATTGGATTTATGAATAGAATATTTGAAAACTAAGTAATAATGAAGTTAAATTCGAGATATATGAAATTATAAAATTTAGTTTTGAAATGTGGGATATTAAAGCTTAGAAATATGCTAAAAATTTAAAAGTTTATTTTGTGGATCAATTTATATCTGAAATTGATAAGATTTGAAAAGGCGTGTTGGAAAATTGAATTGATTGAAACTGATGGTTTGAATTGAGTTAAATTGGAAATTTGTTTCGAAATGTTATGATTTTCCAAGTGTAATGATTTCAAGTATTTTGGTTTCGAAAGAGTTATAACTTTGAAAGTGTTATGAATTTTGAAAGATGAATATATGTTTGAAATGGAAATAATATCGTATTGATTTGAATATGGTTTTGAAATAAAAATGGTTTTGGTTTCGAAGTATAAACTATTTTGAAAGGAATATAGTTTGGAAATGAAATGATTTGATTTTGAAGTATGAATTATTTTGATATGACCATGGCGTTATAATAACGATTGGTTGTTAAAGAGACCGGGATCGGAAGTTGTCATACTCTCTGTCAACTCTGAAAACCACTTTAACAACTGTGTACGCGGTGGAGATTCCAGAATGAAGTAGGATGGTGGCGACGTTCTTGAGGTATATTACGTGGACCCAACTCCCATGAGTTGGCATAAAGTAGCTAAAATAGGAGCGATCTCGGGCCAAGTGAGGTCATTCCTTTTATCGAACACATTTCTTCAATACTATACTGTTACTTGTGGTTGATTTGATGGCCATCCTCCGATTTTTATTGGGAGTGTGTTCCGAGGTGGGCGTAGTGGCTGCTACGTTATCACCAGCCCGTGTGCGTAATTGGTACGTCTACCCTGGCATTGCATTGTGTGCCGTATCACCTACCATAGCAAGCCTTACTACGAGTTTGTTTTTCTCCTGTAGCCCATGGAGTATTTAGGGTAGCCTCCCGATCTGGAGGTACGCTGATACTGGATGGAATACTGGGACTATTATGTGTTGGGGGCTGTTTGCACCAAAATTGGGCAACACTCTTCGAAAGTTTTTGAAGGGATGATAAATGAAGAAATCAAATTGAAAATGAGGATTATCTAACAAAAACTCCAAGTCACAGAAAAGTAAATTACACGGAAGACAATAATTTAGAGTGGTTCGGCGATTTTCCTACGTCCACTATGAAGTTTTATCACTTTGTTGCTTGATACTTGAAGATTACAAGTGTTCTAGAGCGAAGTACAACAGATAATAAGCTTAAATTCGAAATCAATAGTAGTGATGATGATATGGAGTGATTCTGGCAGCGTCCAGACGTGCTTTATCTCTAAAGATTCTCCGATCCCCTTTCTGAATGACCAGGGGCTCTATTTATAGGCGTAGGATGCTGATATTTCATTGAAAATTCGGAAGACCACTTCTGGCACGTGAGGGGGCCTACAAGCCTAACCTCAGGAAATTTGGGCCCACTTTGGGATCGATTCGAAGTACGTTCGAATCGATCAGAAAATCATCCAATCGAGGTGAAACTTGGTGTGGACATTCTTCAACATGCATGCAAGCTTCTGTGAAAAGTTCGTGGCATTTGGACCTGTAGATTGAAAGATATGGTCGATTCGAATTGCTGTTCCTTGGCAAGCTGCTTGCTTCGACTCGATCCCATTCGAATCGATGGGTTCGACTCGATGGCTTCACGCGCTTTCGTGATGACGTGGTGTGCATTTCCTGGGTCGATCCACTTTTCACTCCAAGTCGACCGGGTCGACTCCATGATTTTCGCCACTTTGATTTAGTGGATCCGAGGGCTTTCTCCACATAGGGATTCGAACAGAGGCCTGTGCGTACCGATCGTGGTGAGATCTGGCCGATCGATACGAAGCTGCTGTAGTGGGATGGATACGAACTCATATGCTCTGATGGAGGCGAAGTAACGTATGCCGATGGATACGAACTCATATGCTCTGATGGAGGCGAAGTAACGTATGCCTATGGATACGAACTCATATGCTCTGATGGAGGCGAAGTAACGTATGCCGATGGATACGAACTTATATGCTCGAATGGAGGCGAAGTGGAGCGACTTCATGGACTCGAAGGACTTCAACTTGATGGATACGAAGTGGAGTGATCCCATGGATTCGAAGGACTTCAACTTGATGGATACGAAGTGGAGTGATCCCATGGATTCGAAGTAGGAGGAACTTGATGGATTCGAACACATGCTCTTCTGATGGATTCGAACTTAGGGTTATTTCCTCCAACTTGCATCGATGATAGCTTGAGCATACCAACTTGGATTGACTTAAAATTTGAGATGCTGACTTCTATGATCTTTCTTGTCATATCCTATCAATTGTAGCTCAATCTGGACTTGGACAAAATTCATCGATATCCATAGTGAAGCGAAGTACGACCAATCTCTGAGACGGACCGTCCTCTGTCTTCGAACGATCTTTTGGTATCACGGCTTTGCAAAAAAGCAGGATAACATTTGCCCCCCAAAGTACGTCTTGTGGATACACGACGTGCTTTGAAAAGCTGCAGTTTCTCTTTGAACAATCATTGCTCTTTTGTCGAAGGTTGTAACCTTGCGTTGATATGATTGATTGCTGTAGAATATTGCTTAGCTGTTGATTGTTGTAATTGTAACAAGATGAATATTCGATCCCTGTAAATGCTTAAAACCGAGTATTAGTTTGACATATATGCACATATGTTAATTTGACTCTCATTAACGTTGTGTGTTCACAAGTCGTTGTCAGCTTTGTTTGTTATTTGAATTTCGTATCGATTCTCTCCTGAACCGATTTTGGAAATTTGAGTTGAAACAACGCTTGATGGTTGTTTTGGATTATCCTCTTCTATCGATCCTCTTGTATTGATGGTTTTTTTTATATCGATGCGGGTTGAATCGATAGATATGAAATGGTCGTTCGTATCGATGGGTTTGTTGGATACGAAAACAACGTTCGCATCGATAGAACGGTATTGCCGCGAGTCGATGGTTATACAATAGACACTTCGAATCGATCAGTACGGCATTGTCTCGTATCGATGGACCCTGTGTTGTTGGATGCGAAATGCTCATTCGTATCGATGCTCACGTAAAGGCCATGATGGATACGAAATTGTTTTTCGTATCGATGCGTAGTGGATGGAGCGGTCGACTCGCTGAAACGAATCATGAGCTTCGAACCGTTGGGACTCATCGTCTTTGGTCGTCTTGGTTGCTCACGTCGAATCGATGGATCCGCCGAATATATCGAATCGATAGAGATTTTTGGTGATGGATTCGAAACTATCGTTCGACTCGTTGTAATAGTGGACCTGGAATGACCGGTTGCATCTGACCGGGATATGAATCGTCCCTGTTTCCCCTTGGACCCATATAAATACTTGGGGACTTGGCCATTTTCTCCTTTTTACTTTTTCACTGCCTCCTTCTATCTTCGTGTCGATCCAACAGCTTATTAAAAGAAGAACTGCACTTTGCCTTCGAATCGATCAAATTCAGCCCTTCAAATTTTCGAATCCCAATCCTAAATTTGGTAAATAATTAAGAATCCAAGTGACGGAGTCGTCCCACATTCATTTTTTCTTTTTCAATCATCTTTTCCTGGAATCATGTGAAACCAGATCTGGGGATGGACCTCGGTCGTAAATGGCCATGGCTGTGTTCGAATCGATTGGGGAAGAAGGACTTAAGGGTTTTGAACAATTGGACGAGGGTAGCTCGGCCTCCACTTCGTATCGATGAAAAGAAAGATAGCGTTTGATCTCGAATCGATTACTGGTTGTTGGGTTCGCATCGGTGTTGTGTGGGTTGAAGAATGATGGCTGTTCGCATGATCGATGCGAAGCTTTCTGATTCGCGATCGATACGAGGTTGGCGCAACTCAATCGATACGAGGGGTATCGATTCGATCCTGAGTGATGCGAGGCGTATCAACTTTGAACCGATGCGGTACAAGGCATATTGACTCGAACTCGATCGATACGAAGTGTATCGATTCGAACTCGGGCGTTACGAAGCGCATCGATTCGAATTCGATCGATACGAAGTGTATCGATTCGAACTCAATCGATTCGAAATGGGGGCTTCTGTCCTTTCACTGTTTTGAACTGTGGTGATCGATCCCAAGCTAAGGTTCGGCGAATTAGGGAACCTTTTGCATATTTGAACACTTGACTCCGGCGAGCTTCATTCTTGCATATTTGGACTTAACTGCATAACATCATATTTGACTGCCTTTCGAAGCTCGTCGATGGAACCAAAATTTAGCAACATGATGAGTAATTTTGGATTGGGAACGATTACTAACATTCGGATGGTTTGGTGATGACGGTCGGCGATGACGGTTACTCCAACTGGGTTCCGACTAACCTCGTCGCTCGCAAGTTTTTCTTTAATTCTGCAAAATCTTTTTAAGTAATGCACAACATTGCACTACACGACATATTCATACACTTTACACTGGGGAATGCACGTGTTCTTTATCTTCTAATGATGATTTCTTATGAGTTAGCTAGTTATGGAATCTTTGAGCTCCCAACAACAAGAGGTACAGAGTTCGCCCCCTCATGTGCTTCAAATTCCTGATATTCCTGCCGAAGTAATCGATCCGGCTCCGGATGAATCGCCAGATGCTTTATTTATTGAGAACCCTATTGACTCCGTCCAGTACAATATCTCCGAATCTTTGCTGGGCTGGATATGTTTGAAACATAACCTATCTTCGGACGATGTGTTATTACTGGGAGCCGATGACAGACCTCATAATCCGCCCGAAGGGTATACTGCCTTCTATCGTCATGCTTGTGCGGCCGAAACTCTTCCCCCGTTTAATCAGTATATCAGAGAGACGCTGTCATTCTTAGGAATTGCTCCCTCACAGCTTCATCCTAACGGACATGCGTTGCTGAATAGTGCCTTCATCATATTTATGGATTGTTTCTTTCGCCCGCCGCGGCCGTCTGAGATTAGATACATATTTAACTTCAAAGGTAGGGGTGATAGCCCATCGTTTACTTTTCTGGAAGCAGTCAGAAACTGCCAGGTTGTGACCGGGGCCTGGACTAGACTTAGCTATTTTAAAGCCGAATGGTTTTTTGGTCGGTGCCCCCCAGGGTTTGCTAGGCGATGACTGTCTAGACGTAAGTGTTGTAAATCTATCTTGAATGGCTATTCTTAACACTTGTACTAATACTTTGTCCTTCTTATAGCCATCATTTCGAGGCCCGACGGTGGATATTATAAAGGCATTGTTCGGAGCTTACAAGAGATCCCGAGCGATTTAAGGCACATCGACTCAGTGTTAACCGATGACAACTTAAGGATGCTGGGTTTAATCGAGAAGAACCAGAGCATTGTTATTGAGGGGTTGGCGAAACCGGATTCGAAGACAAAGAAAAAACGGTGAAAAGAAAACCCGACATAGTAATAAGAGAAGCGAGCGAGATGAAAGGACGCCCACAGATACTGAGCTAGCGGCTGATCTTTCTCGAATAGAAGAGAAGCGGAAAGGCAAGACTGTTGTCCCTAAATTTAAGAGACGGAAGTCTGTAGTTGTATCTCGTTTGATCCCCGGAGTTACTATCTCTGATGCCCTCCTTGTCAATCTGGGGATGCTTTTAGAGGGCTGGATGACATTCCCATCCCGGGGTATGTATCTCTCCACCACGAATCTGGGTTGGAAGAGCTCCGGGAAGCGTTAGAAATAAGCGAGCCTTTACCCGTTAGTGCGATCGACACTTCTGGTTGGTCGGGGGTTTTGCACATTTGCATACACTTTCATAACACTACATGACTTCCGCATACATCGTATTGCTTTCACTTGGCGTTTAACCGATTTGCTTCTCTTTTGCAGGTGCTATGTCTGGCCGTCAATCTACACTGGATAAACTTCGAAGAGTGCACCATCCTTCGTCCTACTATGAATCTCGACGTGGGGACTCCGATCGCGATCGCGAACGGAGGTATTATGGCCAAGAATATTATGCAAGGGATTATCCCCGTAGTTACTCTAGTCAGGAGCGCTCAGACAGAGATCGGATATACCGTTCTCCTTCTCGCTCTCCTCCACCACGAAGAAGCCATACTCATGTATCTGAGCCTTCGCGACAGCAGCCGTCTTCACAGATTTCGAGGCCTGAGTCGCATCGTTCTGGGACTGAAGTAGTCACGACCACAGCTGTGGAGGAGGCTTCTATTGAACCATCCGGTGAAGGGGCTATCAGGCTTGCTCAACTGAAGAAAGACTTTCCAGAAATATGTTTCGACGCTTGCATCTTCCCTTCTAACCATAAAAGAATTCCCGAAGACGCTGTGACCACGGTGCTCAGTTATACCCGTGACTTCTATGCTCAGTACAAGGAATGGTATAAGGCGGTCGTTAAAGCTTCAAAAGCGGCCTTTGACCGGGCCAGAATTATTGAGAAAATTTAAGCTGACTTGGCCCAGAAGAACCGTATTGTCAATATACTTCAATCTGAGGCGGAGTCCTCCCACAGGGCCGAAGTTGAATCGCTAAAAAAGGTCGATGAGGCATTAGTTGAGATGGCAAAGATGCAACAGGCACATTGCACTTTAGTAGAAGACTTGGGCCATCGATACAAAAATGTTGAGGCCGAGCGGGATGCGACAGTTAGAGAACTGGAGGAGTTAAAGGCCAAGTTTGCTGACATAAGCAAGGAAAAAGATGATGCCAATACGCCGCTGAAGAAGCGTGTGAGCAAGCTGTGTCTCTTCGAGCCGAGCGTGATGCAGCAGTTGCAAGGGTTAAGGAGGTGGAAACGGAAGTGGAGGAGAAAGTCCAGGCGGAGAGGTTCAAGATGGAGGCTGAGTTTGACGAACTCCTGGATATATATAATGCCAACGTGTTAGAGCATAGAAATCTCGCCTGACTAGGAGATTACTCTATGCTTCTCTATAGTGCTTGGAAAAAACTAGTGGAGAACAAGAGGATGTCTTGTCCAGATGAAGCACTAGACGAGTTTGAGCTTGAGTCACATCTGCTCAGCGAGGAAGAGAGGAGAATTCTTCATGAGGCGATAATCTGCGTCGAGAAAGAAAAACTCAGTATTCAGCAGACGGAGATCGGCGAGGATTCGGGTGTTGCACATCACAGTGAGAACATTGAAATCTCTGTCCCGACTTCGTCCAAAGCTACTACCGCGATTGATCCACAAATCGTTCCTGCCTACAATCCGGATCAACCGGGGTTATCTCCTGCTAAGACTGTTGTCTACGAACCTGTTCAAGCCCCGAGGCAAGGCAAGGAAGGTACTTCGAATATTTCCCTCATGTCTTAGAACAACGATCTTGGAGTGAATTTATTGGACTGACTATTTTTGCTCTTCTTTGTTCAGTGACTGAAAGTGCTGCGTCCGCGCCCCCAGTACCTCCGGTCCTATATCCAACGCAGGGGGCTATTGTCACCGAAGCAATTACAACTGCTGCCATGATCGGCGACATTGGAGAGGGGAGCTCGATGTCATTGATGCACAAATGATTGAGGAGCTTCTTGGTCATTCTCTTGAACCTCTTCCTGATCCTTCGTTCGTAATGAGCGGAGTTGCTCCAGTTTTTAGTTCTGTCATGACGACCACCAGCGTATCCAGCGCAGCTCAGTTGTCTCGAGAAGAAGAGATTTTTGCTGAGATAAGTGCTGAGATGGCCACGGTGACAACAGTCGGTGGTTCTGGAAGCGGCACTGCCCCCTCAAGCTTATCTTCTCTAATGGTGATTTCCCCTGGCGGCACGGTGACCGTCTCAAGCGTTGCTGCCCAGACACCTTTCACAGCTCCTATGCCTTCAGTTCACCCTTCCAAAAGGATCTCTGTCCCCTCCAGCTCCGAGGAAGGTGTCGATATTATGCCAAATCCGGAGGATGAACCAAAGAAGGGCAAGAAATCTCGGAGGAAATCGGGTAGTGGTTCCAGCGGCTCGACTCCAAAGAAGAAGCCTCGGAAGAAGAAGGATTGAGCTTCTTGACTTGTCATGTAGTTGTAAATAGTAGTTATTTTACTTCTTCTTTCGTTCTTTTAGAGCCGTGTATATGTGTGGATTCAGTCTCCACTTAGTTGAATTTTTTTGATTTGTCATGTAATCAAACTCCTTTTTGTTAGTTGATGGAATGAGAAATTGTTCTTTTCTTTTGCTTAAGTATTTGCAGTGTTTGTCTTTCAATACGGTGTACTTGTGGTGTTTTTTACCGTCAAGTAGAGTTCGTTTTTATTCGCCAAGTCTGAAAAACTCGATCGCATGTCGTGATTGATGAATGAGTTGATCTTCGGGCATTGTATTGCTTCAGTTAGAGATTAACACTTAAGCTTTCTTGTCCCCCAGTTTCGGGGAACAACATTTGTATTTTGGTGGTTGATCGCACTTATTGCAAATCTTAAGCACATGTCCACATTCTGGGGACTTAGGATAATTTGAGATCAATAATCTAGTTCGCATTCTGGGAATTTGAGAGTTATCGATGTTTGTAACACGGTTCGCGCTCCGGGAACCTGGAATTGATGTTTATACTCCACTTCACGCTCTGGGAACTTGGAGTTAGTATTGATATTTCGGTTCGCACTTTGGGAACTTTGACTTGGTATTTGTACTCCAATTCACACTCTGGGAACTTGGAGATAGCATGTATGTTTGGGTTCGCGCTCCGGGAACTTGTAATTTTATACTCCAATTCGTACTCTGGGAACATGGAGTCAGCACGGATGCTTCGGTTCGCGCTCTGGGAACCTGTAATTTATGTTTATACTCCAATTCATGCTCTGAGAAGTTGGAGTCTGTTCGCGCTCTGGGAACGAGTTATTGGATGTTTATACTCCAATTCGCACTCTGGGAATTTGGAGTCCATTCGCACTCTGGGAACGAGTTATTTGATGTTTATACTCCAATTCACACTCTGGGAATTTGGAATCCGTTCGCACTCTGGGAACGAGTTATTTGATGTTTATACTCCAATTCGCACTCTAGGAATTTGGAGTCCGTTCGCACTCTGGGAACGAGTTGTTTGATGTTTATACTCCAATTCGCACTCTGGGAATTTGGAGTCCGTTCGCACTCTAGGAATGGGTTATTTGATGTTTATACTCCAATTCGCGCTCTAGGAATTTGGAGTCCGTTCGCACTCTGGGAACGAGTTATTTAATGTTTATACTCCAATTCGCACTCTGGGAATTTGGAGTCCGTTTGCACTCTGGGAACGAGTTATTCGATGTTTATACTCCAATTCGAACTCTGGGAATTTGGAGTTCGTTCGCACTCTGGGAACGAGTTATTTGATGTTTATACTCCAATTCGCACTCTGGTAATTTGGAGTTAGTGGAAGGATTGTCGTGTATCAATCCTTGTAAATGCTGGTGTAGTGTTCTGCCCCCGAGCTCGGGTTTCACTTAGTGAGTGACCGGTCGTATCACACAGTCACTCCCTATTTGAATAAATCCCACCGCATGATGGAACTTAACTCTCCGTGCATCGTGATATTGTACGTCACATTCAATGAATCACATCTCTGGCTCGAAGAGATGGCATTTTATTGCTGAAATGAAAGAAGCATGGCAAAATCAGTTGCCTTATTACAAATGTAAACTTCGAAATGCAAAAATAAAATGCAAAGGAAGAAATTGACTAAAATAGATAAATAAAGCCTGTCATGTGTAGTAGCAACGGAGACTTTCGCTATTCCAGGCTCTCGGTAAAGTAAGACCGTCAACGGTCGACAACTTGAACATGCCATCTCCAAGCTTTTGTGAAATCACATACGGTCCTTCCCAATTTGGTTTCATGTGCGAAGGGACCGAATAAATTCTCTTGAGTACGAGATCGCCGAGTTCAAAGGTTCGCGGTCGGACCTTGGCATTGTATATTCGGGCGATTCGACCCCGATATGCGGCTGCCCTCAAATCAGCCTCTTCACGCTTCTTATCAAGTAGATCCAAAGATTCAACAAGCAGTATGGTATTCATTTTTGGATCATAATATGTCACACGAAGAGAGTGAACTTCCATTTCGACTGGAATAACGGCTTCAGAGCCATAAGATAGAGAAAATGGAGTGTGTCCACTTGCAGTTTTGTGAGTCGTCCGATAAGCCCATAAAGCCATAGGAAGTTCATCAACCCACTTGCCCTCGGCCTTTTCTAGTCGTTTCTTCAAAATAGATTTGATAACCTTATTAACGGCTTCAACTTGACCATTTTCCTGAGGGTGCGCTAATGCAGAGAATTTCTTATGGATGAGGAATCGTTGACAGAAATTCTTAAATTCAATACTGTCGAATTGGGCTCCATTATCGGTGATAATAGTATGCGGGAGACCAAACCGGCAGATGATGTTGCGTACTATGAAGTTGATTACTTTCTTTTTCGTAATTGTAGCAAGAGGTTCAGCTTCAGCCCATTTGGTGAAGTAATCAATTGCGACGATGGCGTACTTCGTGCCACCTTTAGCTAAAGGCAATGCACCAATTATGTCAACCTCCCATATTGCGAATGGCCATGGACTGCCCATTTGGGTTATCTCAGTAGGTGCGGCTCTAGGAATCCGAGCATGTTTTTGGCATTTATCACATTTTTTAGCATAGTCCATAGCATCGCGATTAACAGTAGGCCAATAATATCCATATCGGAGTATTTTCTTGGCAAGTGTTTGCCCCCCAGTGTGATCGCCACATTCTCCTTCGTGACATCGTGTAACACTCATTTGACTTCGTCATGCGCGATACACCGGAGAAGAGGAATTGAATACCCCCTTCGATATATAACTCCATTCTGAATGACAAATCGTGAAGCTTTTCGAAGAATTTGTCTTTTCTCACTTCGACGCTCAGGTAATATACCATGCTCAATGTAGTCTTGATAAAGGGTCATCCATGACTCCCTGCTGGAAGTAGCTTCAAATGTGAAATCATTCTCCATTCGATCAATGCTCGGAGAGGATAGAGTTTCAACAAGAACGAGTCCCAAGTGTTGAGCCTCGCCCGTACTTGCCAACTTTGCCAACGAATCGGCTTTCTGATTGTGCTCTCGGGGTACGTAGAAAATGGTATAATAATCAAACTGATCAAGCATCTCCCGGACTCGGGTTAGGTAAGCAGCTAGTCTTCGGTCTTTGGCCTGGTATTCACCCCAAACTTGGCATACTACCAACTGGGAATCACATTAAATTTCCACAGCGATAATGCTTAGGTCACGGGCTAACTTCAACCCAGTAAGCAAAGCTCATATTCGCTTCATTGTTGGTTGCACGGAAATCAAACTTTAAAGCGTAGCATATGGATCGGCCCTCGGGGGTTTCAAGCACCACCCCTGCGCCCGAGCACCGATCGTTGGATGCACCATCAGTGTACAACTTCCATATGTATTCGGGAGATTTGTTAGTTTCAGGTAAGTCTTCAGGAACAGTGAATTCGACAATGAAATCTGCTAGGACTTGACCGTGTATGGCCCTTCTCGGAGTATATGTGAAGTTGAATTGACTCAGTTCAATGTTCCATTTCAGTAACCTGCCAGACGTCTCAAGTCGCATGAGGACCTGTCGTAACGGCTGATCGGTGTACACAGTGATGGGATGAGCCTGAAAATACGGACGGAGCTTCCTCGAGGCGATGACTAGGCAATATGCCAACTTTTATAGCCTTGGATAATTTCTCTCGGCTCCGATTAATCATTTACTAACATAGTAGACTAGTTTCTTCACTCGATCTTCCTCCCGAACTAACGCAGCACTGATTGCGTTTTCAGATACCGCCAGGTAGAGATACAACTGTTCATGGTCAACAGGTTTTGAAAGAATCGACGGTGTGGAAAGATGTTGAACTAGTGATTGAAATGCGCCCTCGCATTCCGTAGTCCATTCGAAGTTTCGTTTCCCTTTTCGGATCAGATCGAAGAAGGGTATGCATTTGTTAGTTGACTTCGAGATGAACCTGCTCAGTGCTGCAACCTTCCCGTTAAGACTCTGAACTTGCTTTATGGTCCTTGGAGTTTGAAGATTCCTGATAGCCCAGATCTTTTCAGGGTTAGCCTCTATTCCTCGGGCGTTGACGATGAACCTAATTCCGGATGCGACTCCAAAATGACATTTTAGCGGATTAAGCTTCATCCCGTATTTCGGAGGACATCGAACATTGACTCTAAGTCTTTGACGTGATCAGTGGAGTACCGCGATTTCACCAACATGTTATCTACATAAACTTCCATATTCTTTTCGATCTGGTCGGCAAACATCCGGTTGACTAAGCGTTGGTAAGTTGCTCCGGCATTCTTTAATCCAAAAGGCATGACCTTGTAGCAGTATAGTCCCAGATCAGTTACAAAGCTCGTATGTTCTTGGTTGGGCACATGGATGGGTATCTGATTGTAACCAGAGTAAGCATCCATGAAAGATAGGGATTCGTGTCCGGCCGTTGAATCCACAAGTTGATCAATTCGGGGAAGTAGAAAGCTGTCTTTCGGACAAGCCTTATTTAAGTCGGAGTAATCAACGCACGTTCTCCATTTCCCATTTGGTTTTTGGACAAGTATAGGGTTGGATACCCACTCCGGGTACAGAGCATCCCAGATAAACCCATTCGCCTTTAGCTTATCTACTTCTTCTTTGAGGGCGACAGATCTCTCTGGATCCATGCCGCGTCTCTTTTATTTGATCGGGATATATCGTGGGTCAATATTCAAGTGTGGCTCGCGATGTCCGGCGAGATTCCACACATAACAGAATGCGTCCAAGCGAATACGTCTAGATTTACTTGGAGAAATTCGACCAATTCCTGTTGTGCTTGTGGGTTCAGCTGAGACCCAATTTTTAACATTTTTGAATCATCATTATCATTAATTGGAACATCAATCGTCAGCTCGGCTGGGGAAGCTTGACTTTCTTTAGATTCATCATTATCTTCAGTGTCTCTGGGGTCAAGATCCCTCTGGAATTGGTCGTGGTGCCCGAGCCGAGGCCCAGGCGCTAATTGTCAATCGTCGGCGAAACGGACGCAGAGAGATTCCTCCACACCCTTTCCTTTTTCCTTTCGCTGCGCTTCTCGCAGCTTGGCAACATAGAAGGCTCTCCCAGCAGCCTGATCAGCCTGAATGACTCCAATCCCACGATCAGTGGGGAATTTCAAAGTTAAGCACCATGGGGCAATCGCTGCCCTGAATTCGGCAAGGGCCGGTCGGCCCAAAAAAGCATTGTACGGAGAATGGATATCGAAGACAACAAAATGTAACATTCGAACTCTTCGGCGTTCTCCGACTCCTAACTCCATTGGAAACTCCACCACTCCAGTGGGTATATTAGCACTTCCGTCGAAGCCATGGATTCTAGATTGACAAGGCTTTAAATCTTTGGCTTCCATCTTCATTTGATCATATGCTCTCTTAAACAAGATGTTTACTGAACTCCCACTGTCCACTAGGAAACTCTTCATCCAAGCAGGACCAACCTGGGCAGATATGACTATTGGGTTTATAGTTGGGGCTTCGACCTTATCAGCATCTCGGTTTCTAAATATGATGTCATCTTCCATCGTTCTCTGTTGTTTGGCCGGGGACCCTTCATCAAGCATACTAAAACTCTCGAAATCCACATGCCGGATCGAATTGGCGTATGATTCCTTTTCCCTCCAGCTTCGATCTGCTGGATGAGGACCACCACTAACTGTATTAATGACTAATCTCCCGCCTGTGCGAGCGGGCTTCTCCTGTCTCTCTTAGTTTTGTGCACGGTTTTGATTTGACGGGCCCACACCACCAGCTTGTGGCGCCCGCACGAATTGATCTAACTTCCTTTCTCTGATCAATTTTTCAATGAGGTCTTGAAAATGTCTACAATCATTGGTATCATGTCCGTAACTCTCGTGGAATCTACAGAACTTTCCTGTTTGAATCTGTCTCTCCGACGATGGCTTCGGAGTAGGCTTTTTATACTACATCGCATTACAAGTCTGTAGATACACATTTTCCAACGACGTGTTCAGTGGTGTATAGCTTTCAAACATTTGTGTCCTACGCCGCGGGCCACGATTCTGATCTTGCTTCTTATCTCTATTATCACCGTTCCTTGGCTGGGTTTACTTGTTTTGAATATTCAGTTGGACTTTTCCAGAGCTCTCCCCTGACCGTTTAACTGCCACATTGCTTTGAATTCCTTCATTGCTGGTTCTCGCATCGTCCTGCTTCCTAGATTGTTTCGCATTCTCACGCCTTAAGAATTGAGCGGCTTTGGAGTAGAAACGATCCAACGATGCGGGAGGCTTCCCAGCTAGCCAATTTCCAAATTCAGAGTCGGGGTCAATCCCCTTGGTCACGGCCATCAAGATTGAATTATCATTGGGGTTAGGAATCTCCGCACAAGCAGCATTGAATCTTTCCAAATATCGCCTAAGTGTCTCTCCTGGAGCTTGAGTGACACTAGATAAAGTATTTACGTCTTTAGGCCTGGCAATATGCATACGAAATTGTTCAACAAATTTAGTAGCCAATTGGTCAAATGAAGAGATGGATCGTGGTGGTAATCGTGTAAACCACATCGTCGCAATTCCCCCTAAAGAAATGGGAAAACTACGACATTTCACTGCATCATCATCTCTTGAAGGAGTCATCGACCATTCGTATTTCAGAATATGCTGATTAGGGTCAGAACTTCCTTCATACATGGGCAGACTCGGCATCCTGAATCGCCGAAGAGGTTCAGCATATAATATGTCATCAGTGAACGGAGTATGACTTCGGGAGATTCCCCAATCGTCATTTGTTAAGCCCTAACTTTCGCGAATCATTTGGCGTACCATAGCTGAGAGGTCAGGTGTTGCTATATTCGGAGGGTGGTGAGCCAAAGTGTGGTCGGGTTCCACAGTGCGAGGTGAGATAGGGCGCTGTCGACGATCCGTATCTCGCCTCCTTGGCTCGATTCTTCTGGGACATATGGTTCTGGAGCATGTTCCTGCTGGTGGTAGTTCTGATTGGAGTGATTTCGGGTATCAACTCCAATGTCAACTACAGTGGCGGTGGCATGGTTATCAGTGGTATGTTGTGGAACAGTGCCTCCTCGGGAGGAGGGTCCTCTATGAAAACTGGGAGAAGGGCCAACTCTTATCTGCACAACAGTTAATGCCTGCTGGTGACCAGCAGCATGTGCATTACTTCCGTCTATTCTGGGACGAGTAGATCTACCGCTGTAATCAGACGAGGCAGAGCTTTCAGTGGAAGAATGAGGGGCATGATCCCTTCTGGATCTTCTATGCCTTTGGCGGTTTAGTTGATTAGTCAACTCAGCATTGGCGCGCAACTGTTCAGTCAGCTGTTGCCGACTTTGGGTTAGTTCCTGGAGTAATGTCTGGAACTCTTGTCGAGTGACCGGACCTGATGGATCTGAATGTCCGGTATCATCTTGATTAGGTGGAGGTAGTTGCACGGGATTCTGTCTATCCCGGCCTTCTTGACCAGCGGCGGTAGAAGTGGTTCTTGTGCTAACCATCTTGAGGTGTAGAATCCTTTCCTAGATTTTGGCAAATCTGAATAGTACGGAAGGAGTCTGAAATTGAAGTCTGGACCTCTCTCTTAGATTTATTCAATCCGGTATCGATGATAGATCCAACGAGCAGGAGAAAATCTGGGTTCTCTTAGTGAAAGCACCAAAGTGTTTGCACCAAAATTGGGCAACACTCTTCGAAAGTTTTTGAAGAGATAATAAATGAAGAAATCAAATTGAAAATGAGGATTATCTAACAAAAACTCCAAGTCACAGAAAAGTAAATTACACGGAAGACAATAATTTAGAGTGGTTCGGCGATTTGCCTACGTCCACTATGAAGTTTTATCACTTTATTGCTTGATACTTGAAGATTACAAGTGTTCTAGAGCGAAGTACAACAGATAATAAGCTTAAATTCGAAATCAATAGCAGTGATGATGATATGGAGTGATTCTGGAAGCGTCCGGGCGTGCTTTATCTCTAAAGATTCTCCGATCCCCTTTCTGAATGACCAGGGGCTCTATTTATAGGCGTAGGATGTTGATATTTCGCTGAAAATTTGAAAGACCACTTCTGGCACGTGAGGGGGCCCACAAGCCCAATTTTAGGAAATTTGAGCCCACTTTGGGATCGATTCGAAGTACGTACGAATCGATCAGAAAATCGTCCAATCGAGGTGAAACTTGGTGTGGACATTCTTCAACATGCAAGCAAGCTTCTGTGAAAATTTCATGGCATTTGGACCAGTAGATTGCAAGATATGGTCGATTCAAATTGCTGTTCCTTGGCAAGCTGCTTGCTTCGACTCGATCTCGTTCGAATCGATGTGTTCGTCTCGATGGCTTCACGCGCTTTCGTGATGACGTGGTGCGCATTTCCTGGGTCGATCCACTTTTCACTCCGAGTCGACCGGGTCGACTCCATGATTTTCGCCACTTTGATTTAGTGGATCCGAGGGCTTTCTCCACATAGGGATTCGAATAGAGGCCTGTGCGTACCGATCGTGGTGAGCTCTGGCCGATCGATACGAAGCTGCTGTAGTGGGATGGATACGAACTCATATGCTCTGATGGAGGCGAAGTAACGTATGCCGATGGATACGAACTCATATGCTCTGATGGAGGCGAAGTAACGTATGCCGATGGATACGAACTCATATGCTCTGATGGAAGCGAAGTAACGTATGCCGATGGATACGAACTTATATGCTCGGATGGAGGCAAAGTGGAGCGACTTCATGGACTCGAAGGACTTCAACTTGATGGATACGAAGTGGAGTGATCCCATGGATTCGAAGGACTTCAACTTGATGGATACGAAATGGAGTGATCCCATGGATTCGAAGTAGGAGGAACTCGATGGATTCGAACACATGCTCTTCTGATGGATTCGAACTTAGTGTTATTTCCTCCAACTTGCATCGATGATAGCTTGAGCATACGAACTTGGATTGACTTAAAATTTGAGATGCTGACTTCTATGATCTTTCTTGTCATATCCTATCAATTGTAGCTCAATCTGGACTTGGACAAAATTCATCGATATCCATAGTGAAGCGAAGTACGACCAATCTCTGAGAGGACCGTCATCTGTCTTCGATCGATCTTTTGGTATCACGGCTTTGCCAAAAAGCGGGATAACAGGGGCTATATGGGTAACCCTTCAACGCTAATTAAAAGTAAGTTTATTTCACTGTAGATACTATTATAATAGCGCAATATTACTACATAGCATATAGTTTAATGAATCCTTAGAGGATGGGCGGTGTTCTACAGTTCATAAGTATTTATGTCCTGACTCGGGTGTTTTATGTTTTACTTTGCGCTCGAGTCAGACTGAGTGATTCAGCATTCAAGACTCACCTTCGGAGTTGGAGCTTTGCTTCAAGATCTAGCCATCTATTTGCTTTCAGTATCCAGTGATTCCAGTGATGTATTCTGATTTGTACCTGATGTATCTTGTTACTCTTCTGTTGTATCTTGTTTAACTCTGATGTATCTTATATATATGTAGTAGTTTCATGAACTACTATCTCTTTTACTTCCCCTGCATTATTAAATACTCTGTGTCTGTAATCTGTGATTATTTATTTACTGTACATTCTGAGATTTGTCAAATTTTATTTACAATGTGGTAATTTGAGCAATTCAAGTCCGACATGTGCGGATGCGAATGGTTGAAAATATCGGGTTCTTACATGTGGTATCAGAGCTTTGGTGGCTCTACGCAAAACTTAGCATATATGGTAAATGTATTTACAGAATCACTTTCATTCAAGTTTGAATCTCTTCCTTTTTGACTCGATTCCTTTGAATTTTGGAACGTTCCCTGCGGTTCCAAAATCCATTCGTGTCCCTCACTATTCGTCTTCTTTTTATTTTGGAGTATCCCATAACTCCACTTCGAATGATCTTTACAATGAGTCGGCGGTCCTGCCAATCTCAATTTGATTAGTAAAGGGGTGAAACTCCTTTACAACAGCATCGATTCACCAAAGATTTTATATCCTCGGTTTAGATGCTAGTATCTCTTACTATTCCAAACTCTATCTCTTGAGACCGAATGTGGATTTACCCTAGAAAATCCACATCGATCTTATCCTTTAATTCACGGTTGACTCGGTTAAGGTTGCCCACGATTTATATAAGTTTATCCATCTTCCTATTCTGTTATTTAATCATCTCATCTTTGTTTCCAACTTATCTTCAAATCATTCTTGAAGTGTATTTATAAACTAATATTTAAAATGTTTTATATATTGTGTTGTTTGAGTTGTTGATGTTGATATGGGTCTTTGATCGATTCGTCCGATCAATGCTATCGATAAGATTTCCAAAACACTTGAACAGAGCAAACTAACACAATATGTTTTTTCAAATTTAGTAATGAAATAAATTTTGTAACTATATTATAAAAATTTTCTGGATTTTATTGAATTGGTTGTTAAGAAATAATATCTGATTTTATATATCATTATCTCTTGTTTCATATATAAATAATTGAACTATAAACATGGTTATAAATTTATTTGAAAATTTAAAATGAATTTAAACAAGAATTTGAGAATTTAATTTCCGATGGATTTTAAACCTTGTGTTTAAATTTTAAAAGGATATATTATTTAAAGTATTTTCGAATAGAAATATGTTTCCAAAGAATTTTAAAGTTTAAAAATTAGTGCTCTTCTCTTTGTCGCTGGAAAATAACTCCGGTGATGACTGCAGCATCATCGACATTCATTTTCGAGTTTCGAGGTGAAGAGACCGTTCTGTAGTCTTGCTACAGTTTTGTTTTGGGTAATTTAATTGATTTGAATTTCTAAAATAAGACTGGATTTATAACATATGCTGATATATGATTTAAATTTGAATGGATATATATATATATATAGTATATGCGCATTTATTTATCTCTAAATAATTTGGAATTTATCGGAAATTTAATTCCTAAATTTACCTTGAAGGATAATTTCAAGTATAATTTCAAGATTTGGATAGATATTCAAGCTTGAAATGATTTAATTAGAAAGTTTTATTTGTATAATACACAATTTCATTCCAATATAACTTACCTAAATTATACAAAAGTTGAACATGTAATTGGATAATAAGATAATCAATCTAGAAATAGTTAGGATTGATTTATCTTGTGAAATCAAATGGAATAAAATCAATTATTGAATACTAATTTATATAAAATTTAAACTTATATGGTTTTAAATTAATTATTCTTTTGTATTTCAAATCTATTTTCTTTCTGGTTGTTTCTATTCTCCTACCTCCTTCCTTTTCGGGGACGAAAAGCTTTGAGTGGGGGAGAGTGTAACAACCTGTAAATTTTAGTGGTTTTATTTATTGAATTTTTCTGAAATTTAAATAATAAAATTTTGTAATAAAAATTTAATATTTGGAATACGTCTATTTAAACACAGCCACTGGTAAATTTTCTTCAGAAAATATGGAAGTTTATTTTTCTAGTGTTATTTTATTTAAATCTATATCAGTTTATATTTGACGGTAAATAAATGTTTTCCAAAGCTGAATATTTTTCAATAGAAAAATTATAAATCATCTTTCGAGCAAGACATCACATTTCGTTTCTCAAAATTTTGACTATTATTGCTCCATCGATCTTATTTACGATGAAATAACAGTTGAATTTAAAAGTTTTCTGAAACCTAAATATGTCAACATGAGAAAATTTATGTAGAACACTTTGAATCACACTACAAAATTTGTTTCGTAAAATTTGGATGTTTCTAGCTCCATTTGGATTTTTCCGTACGGAATAGCAGCATTTTCGGTACCGATTATCGACTTTTGATTGGATGATTGTATCACTAATATTTGTTTACCGTTTTGATCGTCTCATCGTGTTGATCTCTACCGTATATTCTCTTCTGTGTTTCGAAGTCTGGTACACTACGGAATCCGCGAAACGCGATATAATATCAGTTTTATTTTTGAGTTTTTGCATTTCGGGTGACCACTCACTATCCACCGGGTTGAGCTTGATAACCTCTAGCCTATTATTCCAGAATTTATTATTTAACGTTTGCCATTCCACCCTTTTATAGTGGCTGGTTTCAATATAAATTTTGTTGGTTTACATATGTCGGTTCACATGTTAAAACCTGCTCATCTTCTACATTTAATAAAAGCCTGCGTTTGCCTCTTCATTTCTTGCTTGAGATTAATGTTATGTTCATCCACCAATCTTCCTCGTTCCACATTGGCTTCGCTGTTTTCTTTTTTTCTTTTTTCTTTTTCTTCCCACCTCCGCTGAAGCTCTCTCCACCTCACCGATTTCCTCTTCTATGTCGTGCATGTGTGCGAGCATAGTCCCCCCCGAGACACCAAATGCCCAGACCCGCTCTTCCCTTTTGCCTGCCATTCTTCCCACCTTGCTTCGCCGATCACCATGCTTCTATCACCGTCACGCGCTAGAGCTTCCACTTGCCGACCCTTATAGCCACCTCCTCTAGCTCAAGCATGCAACCCATTCTTTTCTCACTGGCCATTGCATTGATCTACTTCCTTTCCCCTCTCGGCCACATCTCTGCATCTTGGTGTTTGGCCGAAGCCTTCATCTAGCGCAGCTATAAATATAAGGTGATATTTATATCTATTGTGTCCTATGTCTCTGTTTGCTTGGGAAGCTTTAAATCCACATATATATGTTACAGTTGGGTTTGAATATATTTCAATTTGCTAGTTGTATGTATATTATATCATATTTTATCATATTTCACTTTATTATATTATAGTTTCCAGATTTTTGTTTGCATATAAGTTTTAAATATGGTTTCTAAAGTTTGTTATATTTGAATTTGTATGTTTAATAATATGTATGTCTACTCAATTTTAATATAGCAATACATACATGAATAAGGTTAGTGTATATATTATTTGTCTGGTACAGCAATAAGAAGGGTTAGTCTAAATTTTTTTTAATATACATAATATATATGCTATCTCAAATTCGCTTGAAAATATAAATGTATATATATACTTTGAAGTCCGCCATATATATATACAATGATTTCAATAAGAAAAAATATAAAATAAAATAAAAGATATATATATATATATGTATGTATGTATATATGTAAGTCCTATTTTATATTTCATATGCATGTTGTCAGATGTTATTTGTTATAGTTTATAATAAAGGTATTATTTGTTTATTTAAGTATTGATTTCTAAATGGTATATATAAATATATATATATATATATATATATATATATATATATATTTGTGTGTGTGTGTGTTTAACTGAACATTTGTTACATATTAACACAAGTTATATGTAACCAGGTCTGGAATTTTATACCAGAGAATGATATATATGAATCTTAAAGTCTAATATGTTGGTTTATAGAAGTTTTAAAAATATTGATTTTAAGAAAACAAAATATATAGTTGTAATAATATATATGTTTTCCATGAATTTCAAACTAATTCGTTTTGTTCATTGATCCTTCTATCAGCATTGTTGTCAAATTTGTGCCAATCTTGCCTTGTTTTGGGATTTGTGCCCAGATTCGTAACTCATCTCGTTCTCGTCATCTCTAGCTTTTAAAAGGTGAGTCCTTCTCACTCTGACATTGTTGCTTATGAAATAGTAAATTGATGACAAGTGTTTAGTAATTAAAAATGTTATGCAAGTAAATGATGATTATATGATATGCTATGTCATGTTATTACCTTGTTAACTCTGTTATTTATCACCTGACATATGATACATGACAGTTATTGTGACATTGACATGTTAGTATAATTGTTTATATTGTTTATGCATATATTCACACTACAAGTTCCGTGTCAGAATAGAATCATTATGGGTTGAAATGATACATACCCAAATGGACATTAGAATAGGGAAAAATCATTATGAGCTGAAATGATAGGTTTAAGTGATTTTTATTGTATTTTATTAGACTTGGGATTGCGGGTTTGAAATGATAGAACCCAGGTTTTCTTTTTTAAATTGCGGATTGAAATGATACATATCTGTATCACTTGACCTAGGTTAGAAAATTATATACAAACCCCGTGGTATATTTTTAAATGATTTTTCATAAAATATGTATTTTTAAAAGTATGAAATTTTGATTTAAATGTATATATTTTATGGTTTTGAGAAAGCTAAATATTAAGTTTTGAATTTGTGAATTTAAGTATGTAAATTTGAAGTGAATGTGATTTTTGACTTTAAATTTTATTTTAAAATATAAGTAAATAATGGAAGTTAAATTTAAAGTTTGAAATGATATTTGATATAAAATGTTAAATTTTTGGTTAAATTAATAGGTTAAGAAAATAGTGAAATTTTGACTTAACAAATGAATTGAGTTTTAAATTGGATATTTGATTTTAGGATTTTATTATGATAAAACACATGTTAAAATGATTTACATGAGAATTTTGAAGTCTAGAAATTTGATTTATAAATTTAAATTAGAAAATTTTGGAGTTTTAATGTTTCTAAAGTTATAATAAAATCTTGAATTTTATTATTAGCATTTTTAAGTGTTGTTGTTCTGAATTTAACTATGTTTGAAATAACTAAATATCTATTACGGCATTTTATAAATGCCGTTGTTCCTGAACTAAACTATTTTGGAAACTATAAGCTACAATAGCACTTTATAATGCTGTCATTGCTATAATTTGACAATGTTTTGAAATATTATATATTTTAACACTATTTGAGTTATATTTTAAAGTGTTAGATGATTTAACTTTTGGAATTGATTATTTGTGAAATATAAGGAGTTTTAAACATATTTTAATATTTAAATTTGAATTTTAAGGAATTTAAAATGAATTTGAATTTAAATAAGGTTTACTTGGTTATGTGTTAATTTGAATGAAATGAAATGAGATAAATGAATTTTGAATGAAATTTTGAAATGTGTTTTGAAATGATATTTAAATGATATCTCTGATTTTAAAATTATATTTAAAATTGAATATTTGAATTTAAGAATGATAACGAATTTATAAACGATTTGAAAGGAAGTGATTTTGAAATGGCTTTGAATGATATGATCTTTATGTAATGATATTTGATTTTGATCTATTTGACAAATGAATATTTGTAGTTTATATTAGTATAAAAGGATATTTGGTACTTGTAATTTGAGTTTATTTAAATGATATTTGATTTACGAAATAAATATTTCAAAACTAAGTAATAATGAAGTAAAATTTTAGATATATGAAATTATAAAATTTGGTTTTGAAATGTGGATATTAAAGCTTGGAAATATACTAAAAATTAATAGTTTATTTTGTGGATCAATCTATATTTGAAATTGATAAGATTTGAAATGATTTGTTGGGAAACTAAATCGAATTGAAACTGATGGTTTGAATTGAGTTAAATTGGAAACTTGTTTCGAAATGTTATGATTTCAAAGTGTAATGATTTCAAGCATTTTAGTTTCGAGAGAGTTATAATTTTGAAAGTATTATGATTTTTGAAAGATGAATATATGTTTGAAATGGAAATAATATCGTATTCATTTGAATATAGTTTTGAAATAAAAATGGTTTTGGTTTTGAAGTATAAACTATTTTGAAAGGAATATGGTTTGGAAATGAAATGATTTGATTTTGAAGTATGAACTATTTTGAAATGACCACAGCGTTATAATAACATTGGTTGTTAAAAAGACTGGGATCGGAAGTTTTCATACTCTCTTCCAACTTCAAAAACCACTTTAACAACTGCGTACGCGGTGGAGATTCCAGAATGAAGTAGGATGGTGGCGACGTTCTTGAGGTATATTACATGGACCCAACTCCCGTGAGTTGGCATAAGATGGCTAAAACAGGAGCAATCTCGGGCCAAGTTAGGTCATTCCTTCTATCGGACCTATTTCTTCGATACTATACTCTTACTTGTGGTTGATTTAATGGCCATCCTTCGATTTTGATTGGGAGTGTGTTTCGAGGTGGGCATAGTGGCTGATACGCTACCACCAGCCTGTGTGCACAATTGGCATATCTACCCTAGCATTGCCTTGTGTGTCATGTCACCTACCATAGCGAGCCTTACTACGAGTTTGTTTTTCTCCCGTAGCCCATGGAGTATTTAGGGTAGCCTCCCGATCTGGAGGTACGCTGATACTGGATGGACTACTGGGACTATTATGTGTTGGGGGCTATATGGGTAACCCTTCAACGCTATTTAAAAGTAAGTTTATTTCACTGTAGACACTATTATAATAGCATAATATTACTACATAGTAAATAGTTTAACGGATCCTTAGAGGATGGGCGGTCCCAAGCATCCTTTAAGTTACTGATGCATTTTTGTTACCCTTCACTTGAGTTGATTTACAGTTCATAAGTATTTATGTCCGGACTCGAGTGTTTTGTGTTTTGCTTTACGCTCGAGTTAGACGGAGTGTCTCAGCATTCAAGACTCAACTTCGAAGTTGGAACTTTGCTTGAAGATCCAGCCATTTATTTGCTTTCAGTATTCCAGTGATGTATTCTGATTTGTACCTGATGTATCTTGTTACTCTTCTGTTGTATCTTGTTTAACTCTGACGTATCTTATATATGTAGCAGTTTCATGTACTACTATCTCTTTTACTTCCGTTGCATTATTAAATACTCTATGTCTGTGATCTGTGATTATTTATTTACTGTATATGCTGAGATTTGCCTAATTTTATTTACAACGCGGTATTTTGAGCAATTCAAGTCCGACATGTGCGGATGCGAATGGTTTAAAATATCGGGTTGTTACATTACCTTTCTATTATGTTAAATTAGAAGCACTTTCAATTATATTTGAGTTCATAACACTAGAGCATGAAATTCTTATTTATTAAAGAATTTCATTGAATTCTTTCATTACCTCAAGTTTTACTTGTACAGTATCCATTACATTTTCTTATAAGCATTAGAACTTTTAATATTTGGTAAGTTATATATATGTGTGTGCTTTTTAAGAATGCAATTGAAATTTATACAAGTTTATTACATTTCTTTTAATTAATTGAATGTTCGATAATCATATCTTTTGTTTGATAGGTTACAATTTCAGCTTTCTTTTAATTTCATTTATAACTTAGCATTAAATCTCTTATTTCCTTTAGAGGTTTCAATTGTTAGTTGATTTCACTTCACTACACTAATTGAAACTATTAATTAACGGAAACTTAAGAATTAAATATCAGGTTAAATTTCAAATCATTTATAATAATAGATAGGTGTATATGCTTACAATTTATATATCCAATTATATTTAAAACAATTAAGATTTATATTTGTTTATCAAAATAAATCTACAGTAAAACTACTACAATGGCCTTCCCACTTAGAAACTCGAAAATGAATGTCGATGACGCGTGCACTCATCACCGAAATTATTTTCCAACGACAGAGAGGGGAGTACAGAACTTATTTCTTCCAAAATTTCTTTAAAACAATTCTTTCTAGTCATATTGAAATATTTATACCAGAAAATACTTATAAACAATATTATTATATTCCATAAATCCTTTGAAAGCAGTTTTCAAAATCCCGAAACTTAGGTTCTAAATTTCCAATTTTCATTCATTTATTTATTTTTAAATCTTATTTCCAACTACTACCTAACAACCAAATATATTACAACCAAATATACCATTTATAAAATATCTTATTTTATATAAAAATATACAGTAGGCAAAATTATTTCATTTACCTATATTTCAAAAGAAATATTGTGTTGTTCTGTCCTATTAAATGTTTAGAAATCTCTATTGATGTTATAACGTCCTATGCACCAACCAGAATTTACAAATACAAAACGGAACAAATTAACACAATATTAAAACTTTTATAACACTAACAAATACGCTCTCTTATGTATATATACGCTCAGCGACACATCATAGGGTATTACTGCCCTATTAGTAAAGTGTCAGACCCCACAAAGCTAAGGTTTCGCTAAACCAAAGCTCTGATACCAACTGTAATAACCCGCCTTTTATATGTTATAAATCGACGATAAACCACACACGTCAGACTCAAACCATACAAAAGGGTGGATTGTTATTGGGGTAAATAAGAAAAAGGGAGAAGGAAAGGAAACAAAACAGAATCTTGCAGCGGAATGACAAAATATAATAATCAAATAACAGTTCGTGAAGCTGTTTGCAAAATATTTGATTATACTAATACAATATAGAATCAGAGTTACACATACCAGAGAATAATAAATAACAATGCAGTAGAACAGTTGAACGTAGTGGAATAACATAATATATAATAGTACTACAATCTTCGTCTTTATCCTCCAGAAATAAAGCCTTCAAATCCTGAAATGCTCAGGCTGACCCGATCGAATTGAAAAGACAAAAAACTCGAGTCAGAACTAAAAGGTCTTATGTAAGTTAAATCAACGGTAAGTAAATATGAGTGTAAACGGCGTCGGAGATGTTTACGGGATTTGACATCTCCTATCCAGTGTCTAACGTGAGTGTAGTAACTTAAGAGATGCTCGGGATTCACATCTCCTAAGGATCCGTTAAACTATTTACTATGTAGTAATATACGCTATTATAATAGTTTCTATAGTGAAATAAACTTAATTTATATAGCGTTAAGGCTTTACATTTTCCACCTTAGCAAGTAATAGTCCGAGTAGTCCATCCAGTATCATGGTCCTTCCTGATCGGGAAGCCACCAGAGAATACTCCACGGGCTACGTGAGAAAACCAATCTCGTACAAGGCGCGCTAGGGTAGGTGACACGGCACACAAGGCAATGCCAGGGTAGATATACCAATTACGCATCCAGACTGATGGTGAAGCATAGCGCGCAGCTACCGCCCACCTCGAGCCACACCTCCAAAAAAATCAAAGGGCCCCAATCAATCACAAAATAATAGAATGGTATCGAAGGAGTGTCTCCGATAATAGGGTCTACCTCACTGGCCCGTAAGCGCTCCTATTTTAGCCATCTTATGCCAACTCACGGGAGTCGAGTCCACGTATATATCTCAAAGGAAACGTCGCCGCCATCCTACTTTATTCTAGAATCTCCACCGCGTACACGGTTTTAAAGTGGTTTTCGGAGTTGGCAGAGAGTATGACAACTTCCGATCCCGGTCTCTTTAACAACCAAACGTTATTATAACAACGCGGTCATTTTCAAAATAGTTTATACTTTAAAACCAAATATCATTGCCCTTTCAAACCCAAATCAATACGATATCATTTTCATTTCAAATATATCATTTTCTAAGATCATAACACTTTCAAAGTTATAACATTTCGAAATCAAAAAACTTGAATATAACACTTTCAAATTTTAATACCATGAAACTCATAACTTTCAAACATAACTTCCACCACTTAAATGGTTTAAATATTAAATTACTTTATATAATTGAATAGCTTCTTCAATTTCACAAATCAATTCCAAAACAACACGAGTTTCTATATTTTGTTTTTAACCAAATCCCAAATCATAAATTTCTATTCAATTCAGTTTCCAAATGAACCATTCCAAATTATATTGATATTAAAAATAGATTTGCTCTACAAAGTAAACCATTTCAAATTCAGTATATTTCAAACCTTAAGTATTCAACCATTTCAAAACTAAGTTCGATAATTTCATACATATATCAGATTCAATTTTCTATTATTTAGTTTCGAAACATTTACTTAATAAGTCCATTATCTTTTAAATAACACCCAAATTACAAATAACTAAATGTTCCCGTCGATTTATTTATACTTGCATTATTTAATTCACCTTAAACCAAAATCAAGTTATGAATCATATCTTTTAAAATCCCAATTTCCATAAGTTCCAAATCGGTTTCATTAAATAAATTTCTACATTAAATTCAATTTCAAATCTAACTTCTCACCCTTAGTTTTATTAAAAATCATTATAAACTCTATAGAAAATAAAATTTATACAAAAACTTAACCATATTACATTTTTAATAAAATCAATCTTTATTTTTAAACTTGTTTTATACCAAACAAATTTATACATTGCTAAAAATCAAGAATTTAACTATATATATAAAGTAACATTTATATTATATCTGAAATCAATATTTCTATAAAATCATATATTTCTGTACAAAACCATAGAAATCATTTCAAAATATTTTTATATACAGACCACGGTGTCTATATATAATTTTCAATGCAATGGTCAAGTGATACGGATATTTATCATTTCAATCCGCAAATTTAAAATAAAAATACAGTTATATATCATTTCAAGCTGCAATCCCGAATGATCCATACAACTTGTAGTTTATAACAATATAAAATACAACATCCATTCATCTAATATCAATCATCAATTATCACAGTCATCGTCCAATTCAAACAATAACCTCAATATAGAGCAGCTAATAAATAACAGGTATTTGCTGGCAGTTTATATTCAATAATAAATTAAATAAAAATTTAACTGGCAGTTTATATGCAATAATAAATTAAATAACCATTTAGTTCAACAAATTCAATTTAACTGGGATGATGGTTAAAAATATGTCAAACAGTCATAAATACATTTCTAATCATAACATAAATCAATTTAACAAACATTAGAAATTTTACAAGTTGTGAGTGGGTTAAAACACTCACCTTTTGAATTTAAATTGAATTTAAATCCAATTTAAACCCAAAATTCAAACAGTCTCAGAATCCATTCAACCGAGTGTCAAAATGTCTAAAATTTCGATACGAACCCAACGCAGAAAACCGTACGTCAATTGGACCTTGTGTGTGAAAGTTACGCAATTTAGAACACTTGAATTTGAGACTTAAATAAAACAAATAAAAATAATTGGTTACCACTCAAGGGTTGTGTGACGCCCCACTTCTATACCCACGCTAACCAAGGACACTACGGTGTAATGGCGTCAACTAGCACGGAGAATAAGGCTGTTGAGGAGCGACCATCCGTGTAATTGTTTGTGCGAGCACCGATATGTCAGATAGAATAACATGCAATGCATTTCGAGAGGAAATCCGGCATACCGATACAAACTCAAAGCTACTACACAGTGGCTATAATATCTTCGGAAACAAATATAGAAATAAACATAACATAAATCAGTCACAGACAATTCATATCACAAAGGCGGAAATAGATATGAATATTACACATATAAGTGTATATAAGAGTAGTGGTCAAGCAAGACCCACACTATCACAAAAGAATAGTTACAAGAACTACACAAAAGAATAAGTATACATCATAGAGTCTATATCTCAAATGTGTACACCAAAATAAACTACTAATCTAAGTAGTTAGCCAAAAGTCAGAGAAATCAATCCCAAGTGAGAAGTCAAGCTGAAGCACCTGTAACATCTCGGTCTGACCCGAGTATTATTTAATAAGAAAATAATAAACGGATCAGTCTAACTATATATATCGGATGAAACGATATAGAATAAGAGGTATGACTAAACGAATAATAATCACAATGTCAAGCTGTGATAAATAAGTAATTGAAAATCAACAAGAGATTAATCAATTTCACAAAAAAATCTTCTCAAGAATCAAAAGGAATGTCATACTCTTTATTTCATTCACCAAACCATAAATATTGACGATTATATCAATATCACAAAAATCTTCACAAAGATCCAAAAGGGGTTTCATACCCAAAACTTGTCTTCACAACAAGTCAGTGACACACGAATTCACCAATGCACAAAAATTGACAAATCATATCAATGAAAATCACTAAAATTGGTGAAGCATAAATTCCAGAATTCAACACACGAAATCCAGAAATCACAAAAAGAGGGGAGGCCTATCACACGAACGGGAGCATAAAAACTCACCAACATATGTATCACACAAACGAGACGCTATCTCATGGTAGCTAGCCATTAATTTTTGACACACGAATGGCCCGAAGACCATGGGGAGCTACCCCAAAAAGAAATGAGACAAAGCTCAATAGAATGAGTTACAGTCCTCCACGTGGACAAAGAGACATCGCACAATTGCTAGTCTAAATCACAAAAATGATCGTCATGATCATCAAGAAGTGTCAATTACAGTAAGCTAGCAAATGTATGAGCTTAGCTTCATGTCCCATAACCACTAGCTTAACTTAAATATTTACGAACAAATTGTAGATCTCCACTAGAAAATTGTCACAAGAGTTTCAATCGAACAAGTCCAAGAATTAACCGACGAAGTAAACGTAAGCGTTTCATACCACTTGTTTTACTAAGCCTTTTAATTAGATTTCTCATACGAGTGAGGTAAAGGTTTGTATATACTAATAGATTGAAAATCGGTTTGATAAAACGAGCTTTGTAATAAAATAGTGTTGAAATCATTTGAAGAAAGAGTTTTGATATTTACTACTAATATAGAAAACCTTTATATTTTTAAAGCGACAAATCACAAAGATGATTGTAAGAACAATCAATCACTAAAATTCACATACAAAGATGTGAATAAAATCCAAAGAAATCGATACCGAATCCATCAAAATGGATATTCCCAAAAATCACGAAGAAAATGTCACCAAAGTCGATAATAAGTGATAATAACAAAAGGGAATCAACACGAATCGATTAACGTTGGAAATTCAATCCAAAAAGGCAAAATGGACTGAAACAGCAGGTTCAGTCGACTGAACAGAGTTTTCAGTCGACTGACCCTGTACCTGGAAATTTTCCAGGTTCAGGAAACTTTCTGTTTCCAGGTTCAGTCGACTGAACAGAGGATTCAGTCGACTGAATCATGCCTGGAAACTTTCGGGTTCCAGGTTCAGTCGACTGAACAGACTTTTCAGTCGACTGAATCTTGCCTGGGCTGTTTTTCAGCCTATACAAATGAAGAGAAAACTCTTCCAAAATGCAACCGGACGAACATTGGCTCTAAGGGTTTATGCCAATAGGTAACCCGGCCCTATATGCTCGTCGATGCATCACCAAAACATGATCAAACATCCATAAAAGGATTTTCACACAAATTTGACTTAAAAACCCAAAAATTGGAATATTCACAAAACCAATCCAAATCAAAAGCAAATGCACATGAAGAAGTGTTAGGAATTCATACCCAACAACCAAAGATAATTATAGTCATAGATGTGAGATAAAAATCTCACCTTTGAACCCAAACGAATGAAGATGAAGCTTGAAAGCAAAGGAGAATCAACCACTCCTCAAATCCAACTCAAGAAGCTTGATTCTAAGCTTAAAAGAAGAACATTCCCAAAATAGGTTTAGGAATTTCTGAAATTGATTAAGAGAATGAGTTGGAGAAGATGAAGAGAAACTTACCAATGGGTTCCCTTGAATTTGGAGCTAGAAGTTGGATTTGCTAAGGAAGACTAGGGTTTTGGAGTTTTAATTTCCCATCTCTCCCACCATTGATGCTTTTAGAACTGAAAAGGGGAGGAAGTGAGAGTGAATGGGGGGGAAGTGGTTCAGATTTGAGTATAAGTTAAACATAGGGCTGAACCCAAACCCAAACCCAAAGTGAAAAAGTAGCAAAAATCAACTTACTCCAAACATATCGAAACTTATACTCAAAAAGGTCGCAAACGACATTTTAAACTCAATGGGAGTGGTCCCGAGTCCTAATTCGACTGTTTGCAAAAAGTGACTTTTTGGACTAAAATCCAAGTATCGATAAAATATTTGAATAAAATATTTAAATATAAAAAAAATCGATAAATATGCGGGTTGTTACAGACTCCCCTCCTTAAAGAAATTGCGTCCTCGCAATATTTAACAAGAAAATATAGAGTAACAACCATAATAGCATATTCAACACAAAAGAAATTTGAAATAAAAGGTTTACCTTAAAGTGCACGGGAAAGTAAGTCCGGATGTGATCGCTCGATGAACTCTCTAGATTCCCAAGAACAATCCTTAGGATTTGAAGACCATTGAACTTTCACAAGCGGAACATCCTTATTTCGAAGTCGTTTGACTTCCGAAGCAATAATACGAACAGGATGCTGCTCATAAGTTAAATTAGGCGAAACTTCAATCTCTTCCACAACACCGGCTCAAGAATAGAATCGGAATCTCGAAGACATTTTCGTAATTGAGAAACATGAAACACGTCATGCATAGCAGAAAACTGAGCCGGTAATAAGAGCCGATAAGCCATGGAACCAATGCGTTCAGCGATGGGAATGGACCAATATATCGAGGCGCTAATTTTCCCGATCGTCTGAAACGCACAACACCCTTCATAGGTGAAACACGAATAAACACCAAATCTCCCACAGAAAATTCTAATTTCCTTCTTCGGTTATCAGCATAGGATTTTTGTCTACTCTGGGCTTCTTTCATCCTATGACGAATAAGGTCAATCTTTTCTGTGGAATCACGAATAAAATCTGGACCTAAAACCAGCTTCTCACCGGCCTCAAGCCAACAAGAAGGAGATCGACATGGCCTTCCATAGAGTACCTCAAAAGGTGCCATGCCAATACTTGATTGGAAGCTATTATTATAGGAAAATTCAACAAGAGGAATATGATCTTCCTAGCTTCCACCGAAATCAAGCACACAAGCACGAAGAAGATCTTCAAGAGTTTGATTCGCACGCTCTGTTTGTCCATCGGACTGTGGGTGATAAGCGGTGCTAAAATTAAGCTTCGTTCCCAAAGCTTTTTGAAGACTCTTCCAAAATCCACTAGTAAACAATGGATCACGATCGCTAACAATAGAAGTAGGATCTCCATGTAATTTAACAATCTCTTTAACAAAGAGTTTGGCCAAAAGTGGTACGGTCCGATTGGGCCGAACGGGAATAAAATGGGCGGATTTAGTAAGTCTATCAACTATCACCCATAAGCTATCATGACCCGAACGAGAACGGGGAAGGCCGTCTATAAAATCCATGGAAATTTGGTCCCACTTCCAAGTTGGAAGTTCTAAAGGTTGCAATAACCCACTGGGCCTTTGATGTTCGGCCTTAACGAGTTGGCAAGTCATGCAACGCTTAACAGAGTTAGCGATGTCAAGTTTCATTCCCTCGCAATAATAAAGTCGCTTCATATCCGCATACATTTTACTACTACCGGGATGAATGGTAAATTTAGAACGATGGGAATCTTCTAAAATATCTTTTCGAAGATCACTAATATTTGGCACGATAAGTCTACCAAATCTCCGAATGCCGTCACGAGAATCAATATCAAAGTCTTTCAAACCTTCAATATCAATTTTATCCTTAATATTTTGCCCAAGAAGAGCCAAGTCGGGATCTAGCCTTTGAGCTTCAAGAATGCGGTCTAAAAGAGAAGGATGAGCCTCAAGGCTACATAAAACAAAAGATGAACATAAATCGGAAACACGGTCTCGAATTTCGCAAGTGGATAAAATCTCGAGATCATTCCATTCGGATATCATCATGGAAACCACTGCTTGTTGCTTGCGGCTAAGTGCATCGGCAACACGATTTCCCTTTCCGGGAGTAATAAGGATATCAAGATCATAAGGTGCAAGGAACTCGAGCCAACGTTGTTCACGCAAATTAAGTTCCTTTTGAGAGAATAAATACTTCAATGACTTATGATCGGTATAAAGAACAAATTTCTCTCCTAAAAGAGCCGCGAGTTCTAAATCATGTGTGGCATATCTAGTCTCGGCCGGCTTTAATTGCCTTGAAGCATAAGCAATAACACGTTCTTTTTGCATAAGAGCGGCACCCAAACCAACGCGACTAGCATCGGTATAAACAACGAAATCTTGATTCCCCTCAAGAATCACAAGAATAGGAGCATCGGAAAGGAGTTCTTTTAATTTCTGAAAAGAAGCTTCACATTTGTCCGACCAAATGTATTTAACTCCCTTCTTAGTCAAGCCAGTGAGTGGCACGACAATCTTAGAAAAGTCTTTGATAAAACGGCGGTAATAACCTGCCAATCCAAGAAAACTACGAATCTCCGTCACACTCTCCGGTCTTTTTCAATCTTGAATCGCTTCAATCTTTGAAGGATCCACGGAAATTCCGGATTCGAAAATAATATGACCGAGAAACTTCACACGAGGTTGCCAAAAGTGGCATTTAGAAAACTTTGCTTTTAAATGATTACTCCTAAGAGTTTTCAACACAATCCGAAGATGCTTCTCATGTTCCTCCTCGGTTTTTGAATACATAAGAATATCATCAATAAAGATGAGAACAAATCGGTCGAGGAAGTCTTTAAAAATTCGATTCATTAAGTCAACAAAATAAGCCGGGGCATTCGTTAACCCAAATGGCATAACAAGCCATTCATAAGATCCATACCGAGTACAGAACGATGTCAAAGTAATGCTATCCTCTGCAATACGAAGCTGATGAAAACCGGTAGCCAAGTCCAATTGTGAAAAGACTCTAGCACAACTAAGTTGGTCAAATAAATCATCAATCCGAGGTAAAGGATATTTATTCTTGATAGTAAGATCATTAAGCTTGCGGTAGTCAACGCAAAGCCTAAGTGTACCATCGGATTTCTTCAGAAAAATAGCTGAAGCTCCCCAAGGCGAGGAACTAGAGCGAATAAATTGCTCCGTCTCCAATTCGGATAATTGTTTACGCATCTCCTCATTTTCTTTATTGGACATACGATAAGGAGGACGAGTGATAGGTTGAGCTCCAGGAATGAGATTAATTCTGAACTCAATTGCTGTCTTAGGTGGTAATCCTAAAACGGGCTCAAATATGTCGAAAAATTCATGAACAACGTGAATAAGAGAAATAATATCTTCCTCATCATCATTATCGTCATCATGAGGATTTAAAGAGTATAAAGATGCAACCAAACTGGAATCCGAATCTTTAAGGTTAATAGAAATCTGCTTAACAGATTGAGGATGTCGAAGATGAATAGTCCGCTCAGGACATAGGATTTGAGCTTCATAACGGTTAAGCCAATCCATACCCAAAATCATTCCGAAGCCTAAATAACGCATGACATGCAAATCGGCTAGGAAAGAAAAATCACATAAAATAATCTCGACATCTTTACACAATAAACTGAGCGTTGCGGATCCACCAACCGGATTCGCAATTCTCAAAGAAGTCATTAAGCACATAACATCCAAAAAAAAAGTATCAACAAGTTCTTTTGAAATAAAAGAATGGGATGCACCCGTATCAAAAAGAACACGAATAGGATGATCACGAAATATAATAATACCATCAAGGATAGAATGAGAAATACCTTGACCACAAGATGTGTTGCCAGGGGCTTGAGCAACATTAAGCTTTCCCTCCTTCCTATTTTGAAGTTTGGGACAAGAAGATAAATAATGATCCGGGCTTTTGCAATAGCGACAAGTACGAGGCTTTGAACACTTGTTTGAATAATGGTCCTTTGAACCGCAATTATAGCATTCTCCACGACTAAAGGTAGGAGTCTTTGCTGCCGTAGATGCTTGCTTACCCTTTTTGTTGGGATGAGGGCCTTTGAATTTGTTAGGCCTTTTCTTGTTGTTGATGTTTGATTTGGAAGCCACAACTTCAACATCACTTTCCCTATCAGCCTCTTCAAGACGAAGAGCAATATCAATGAGTTGGTCGAAAGGAACCTCTAATTTTAGAAGTAATGGCTTCTTGAGATTTTTGTTTAAGCCATAGACGAACCTCTGGTTCTTCTTCAATGGGGTGTTGATGTATTCAACCCCATATTTGGAAAGCGACTCGAAGGAGGCGACATAATCAGTCACGGAGGACTCACCTTGAACAAGGTCTATAAATCGTCGAGCCAATGTCACTTTCTCTGCTTCTGGTACAAATTTCAACTCGAAGCGTTCCCGGAATTGCTCCCAGTTGAGATCCGCTTCATTAATCTCGGAAATAAGAAGTTCATACCAGTCCAATGCTCTCACTTGGAGCATACTGGAGGCCACCTGAACTCGGTGAAGATCAACAAGGTTCATACGAGAAAAGATTTGATCGCATGTCCTTAACCAAGCCTGGACCTCGATAATAGTTTCAGAACCTTTGAATGGCTTCCCACCCAAATTAGTGTAGTCGTGGCACAGGCGTGCAAATCCAGATTTAGGGTGAGTAGGCTCTGGAATAGGTCCAGCCGCTTGAGCATTCTTCACAAGATCAAGAAGTTGTTGGGAAGACATAAATACTCCATCCTGGGGAGTAGCACTAGATTGACCGGCGCTGTTGCGGCTGGTCTAACCATTTCTCTTCTTTAAGAAAAAAATAAAGAAGAAGAAAAAGGTTATTCACCAAATGAATATCAAGCAATCTTGATAGATAAAGCAAGGAATCATAAAGAAAATAGGATGAATCGGTACGAAGACTCGAATTAAATCCTAAGGCACGACTCCTAAGAAGGACTTAGGACGATGATCCTTGTTAAATTATTCTACATTGTTTTGAAGTTTGGCCCTGATACCATGCTATGACGCCCCACCTCTATACCCATGCTAACCAAGGACACTACGGTGTAATGCCGTCAACTAGCACGGAGAATAAGGCTGTTGAGGAGCGACCATCCGTGTAATTGCTTTGTGCGAGCACCGATATGTCAGATAGAATAACATGCAATTCATTTCGAGAGGAAATCCGACATACCGATACAAACTCAAAGCTACTACACAGTGTCTATAATATCTTCGGAAACAAATATAGAAATAAACATAGCATAAATCAGTCACAGACAATTCATATCACAAAGGCGGAAATAGATATGAATATTACACATATAAGTGTATATTAGAGTAGTGGTCAAGCAAGACCCACACTATCACAAAAGAATAATTACAAGAACTACACAAAAGAATAAGTATACATCATAGAGTCTATATCTCAAATGTGTACACCAAATAAACTACTAATCTAAGTAGTTAGCCAAAAGTCAGAGATATCAATCCCAAGTGAGAAGTCAAGCTGAAGCACCTGTAACATCTCGGTCTGACCTGAGTGTTATTTAATAAGAAAATAATAAACGGATCAGTCTAACTATATATATCAGATGAAACGATATAGAATAAGAGGTATGACTAAACGCATAATAATCACAATGTCAAGCTGTGATAAATAAGTAATTGAATATCAATAAGAGATTAATCAATTTCACAAAAAAATCTTCTCAAGGATCAAAAGTAATGTCATACTCTTTATTTCATTCACCAAACCATAAATATTGACGATTATATCAATATCACAAAAATCTTCACAAAGATCCAAAAAGGGTTTCATACCCAAAACTTGTCTTCACAACAAGTCAGTGACACACGAATTCACCAATGCACAAAAATTGACAAATCATATCAATGAAAATCACTAAAATTGGTGAAGCATAAATTCCAGAATTCAACACACGAAATCCAGAAATCACAAAAAGGGGGGAGGCCTATCACACAAACGGGGGCATAAAAACTCACCAACATATGTATCACACGAACGAGACGCTATCTCATGGTAGCTAGCCATTAATTTTTGACACACGAATGGCCCAAAGACCATGGGGAGCTACCCCACAAAGAAATGAAACGAAGCTCAATAGAATGAGTTACAGTCCTCCACGTGGACAAAGAGACATCGCACAATTACTAGTCTAAATCACAAAAATGATCGTCATGATCATCAAGAAGTGTCAATTACAGTAAGCTAGTAAATATATGAGCTTAGCTTCATGTCCCATAACCACTAGCTTAACTTAAATATTTACAAACAAATTGTAGATCTCCACTAGAAAATTGTCACAAGAGTTTCAATCGAACAAGTCTAAGACTTAACCGACGAAGTAAACGCAAGCGTTTCATACCACTTGTTTTACTAAGCCGTTTAATTAGATTTCTCATACGAGTGAGGTAAAGGTTTGTATATACTAATAGATTGAAAATCGGTTTGAGAAAATGAGCTTTGTATTAAAATAGTGTTGAAATCATTTGAAGAAAGAGTTTTGATATTTACTACTAGTATAGAAAACCTTTATATTTTTAAAGCGACAAATCACAAAGATGATTGTAAGAACATCAATCACTAAAATTCACATACAAAGATGTGAATAAAATCCAAAGAAATCGATATCGAATCCATCAAAATGGATATTCCCAAACATCATGAAGAAAATGTCATCAAAGTCGATAATAAGTGATAATAACAAAAGGGAATCAACACGAATCGATTAACGTTGGAAATTCAATCCAAAAAGGCAAAATGGACTGAAACAGCAGGTTCAGTCGACTGAACAGAGTTTTCAGTCGACTGACCCTGTACCTGGAAATTTTTCAGGTTCAGGAAACTTTCTGTTTCCAGGTTCAGTCGACTGAACAGAGGATTCAGTCGACTGAATCATGCCTGAAAACTTTCGGGTTCCAGGTTCAGTCGACTGAACAGACTTTTCAATCGACTGAATCTTGCCTGGGCTATTTTTCAGCCTATACAAATGAAGAGCAAACTCTTCCAAAAGCAACCGGAAGAACATTGGCTCTAAGGGTTTATGCCAATAGGTAACCCGCCCCTATATGCTCGTCGATGCATCACCAAAACATGATCAAACATCCATAAAAGGATTTTCACACAAATTTGACTTAAAAACCCAAAAATTGGAATATTCACAAAACCAATCCAAATCAAAAGCAAATGCACATGAAGAAGTGTTAGGAATTCATACCCAACAACCAAAGATAATTATAGTCATAGATGTGAGATAAAAATCTCACCTTTGAACCCAAACGAATGAAGATGAAGCTTGAAAGCAAAGGAGAATCAACCACTCTTCAAATCCAACTCAAGAAGCTTGATTCTAAGCTTAAAAGAAGAACATTCCCAAAATAGGTTTAGGAATTTCTGAAATTGATTAAGAGAATGAGTTGTAGAAGATGAAGAGAAACTTACCAATGGGTTCCCTTGAATTTGGAGCTAGAAGTTGGATTTGCTAAGGAAGACTAGGGTTTTGGAGTTTTAATTTCCCATATCTCCCACCATTGATGCTTTTAGAACTGAAAAGGGAAGGAAGTGAGAGTGAATGGGGGGAAGTGGTTCAGATTTGAGTATAAGTTAAACATAGGGCTGAACCCAAACCCAAACCCACAGTGAAAAAGTAGCAAAAATCAACTTACTCCAAACATATCGAAGCTTATACTCAAAAAGGTCGCGAACGGCATTTTAAACTCAATGGGAGTGGTCCCGAGTCCTAATTCGACTGTTTGGAAAAAGTGACTTTTTGGACTAAAATCCGAGTATCGATAAAATATTTAAATATAAAAAAAATCGATAAATATGCGGGTTGTTACAGGTTGCTACGTCACCCTTCGCTTGCACGCACCGAAACCCTAGCAGCAGACCAACTTCTTATGAAACCTAGCGTAGCCACCACCGCATTTTCCAATATTATCGTCGCTACTCCGTGCTATGACAAGATCAGGAGCCTTCATCGACGCTGTTAGGTAGGGCCGACCCAAACCCCTACTCAGGCAACACGCAGCGCTGGCTGGTGGGGGCCGTCATCGCCACCAAAACATGCCGTTCGAAGCAATTTCAGACCGCTTCAGGTCGAACGAGGACCACCGATCATGACTGCACCACCTCCTCTTCGATCCCATGCCCTCCGATCGTCACCCAAGCGAAGATCCACCGTTAATCCTCCGCTATAACGCATGAACGGCCGTAAATGTTCCTCGATTTCCAAGCACCCAGAAACCCAAATCGAAAAACGGATCAGGGATTTGACTTGCGCTCGAGAGCTTTCCAACGATATAAAATATGATATAGTTTGAAGAGTTTTAAATTTTGAAGTTGAAATTTGAATTGGAATTGAAGAGGAGTTTTAGGATTTTCATTCATTTGAAAGAGGAGGAATAGATATTTTTGTACGTACAGAAATGAGAAATAGAAAGGCTGCTAGGGTTTATAACAGGATATATATTGGTAGAGCTGAGAAATAGAGGAACGGATACGATTGGTTTGGACCGTTGAACGATAAATGGTCCGAAGAGCCCGTTCGGACTCCGGAACGAAATTGGGTCAACCCATATATCAAAATAGATGGTTTAAAATATTTTAAATTCAATGGAATAGGTTTCAAGTCCAAATTCCATCATATGAAAAAGTTATGCCAAAACCAAGTTATTTCAAATCAATTTTAATTGATTTCAATTTAAGTTATTTCTGGGCGTTTCGAGTCCGTTCGATCAAACAACAAGTCCGATCGTTACAGAACTTGAAATCCTACAATAATTCACCATTACGGATCCGATGAAATAGGTTTCGTCGAAATCTGAGTCAGTGGCCGAAATGGCTATTATGCTATTAATTAAATAAATTAATAATTGATTAATTAAATCAAGTTTTCAATTTCAACTCTATAATTAACAAATTTCATCATTTTTAAATTTCTTAATCACTTACACTAATTTATACAAATTTAGATGTCAATTTAGAGTTGATTAGTGTTGGCCTTAATTTCATTAAATTTCTTTTAATTGCAATTGATCCAATTATTAAGTTTAAATTCCAATAAATTAATAAATTTTGATATTCATTATTTTCATTCAACCAATTATCACATTAAGAATAGAAATAACATTATCCAATTATTTCCTTAATTTACACTAACATAACATTGAATTGAGATTCATTGCAATTGATTACAAATTTTGATTTAATTGACTAGATAAATGATTAACTTGTAATAATTGTTACCATTAACTCTCAATCACATTTTTATAAGTTTATCATTCCCAAACCAATGTTATAATTTATTACTAAACATTGATTTTATTCAATTACCATTCAATATATATTAATTCAATAATTAATTCAATATTTACGTTTGTTTTCTTATATTCGATTTATAGCCTAGTATAACATTTATTTTAATTCCATTAATTGTAACTTCATTCAAATAGTTAATATTTAACTTAGATTAGCATTATTACATCTCATTTAAGTTATTAATTCATTAATGAATCACAAATTTCTGTTTTTCCAATATTAGATAACAAACATTTAATAAAATTAACAACTAAATTATTGAAAATTTTACGGGTCGTTACATGTTATTAGGGGCTTGAACAAAATTTAGCTTTCCCTCGTTCTTGCTTTGATATTTGGGACAAGAAGATAAAAGATGACCCGAACTTTTGCAAAAACGACAAAAGAGAGGTTTCAGACATATATTAGCAAAATGGTCCTTAGAACCACATTTGTAGCATTGCCCATGACTAGAGGTAGAAATCTTTACTATCGGAGTTGCTTGTTTCCCTTTCTTGTTGGGATTAGGACCTTTGAACTTAATAGGTCTTTTCTTGTGTTGTTGAAGTTTGGTTTGGGATCCACAACTTCAACATCATCTTCTTTATCGGCCTCTTCGAGTCGAAAAGCGATATCAACAAGTTGGTTGAAAGAAACTTCCAATTTCAGAAGTAAAGGCTTTTTGAGATTCTTATCAAGCCATAGATAAAGCTCTGATTTTTCTTCAATGGTGTTAACCCGCCTTTTTACCAGGCCGTGGACAGGCGGGTTTAACTTAATCGACTGCATGTTCGTCGAGGTTGGTGTACGATGGATTCAGTCGACTGGATGGATGGATGACACAATGTGCTTGGGTGATGGAAATATGATTGGATAAAGATGGATCAACTATAATTTGGGTCTAGGAAACATGGTTTTGCATTAAACATGGTTCGGCATTAAACATGGTTCGGCATGGTGGAGGTTCGGCACAAATGGTTCGTCTGGCATTCACGTCCGAATAGCATTCAAGAGTACTCGGCATACACAGAGCGTCCGGCATACTTGAGTGGTTCAGCATTCCAGGAGCACTCGGCATTCAGTAGCGCTCGGCATTAGAGATCGTTCGGCATTAAGGGTCGTTCCGCATTGGAAGGAGCGCTCGACATCAGGGAGCGTTCGGCATTGGATGGATCGTCCAGCATCAGGGGGCGTTCGGCATTGGATGGGTCGCTCGGCATCAATGGTCATTCGGCATACCTCACCTCACTCGGCATTGCACCCCAGCACCTCCATGTGTCTTGTATATCTCATCAAGTGATCTGTTGGATCGGCCTTGCTATTGTACATTTCCACGTTAGGTAGCTTGAAATCTGGCGGATTCCGAGCTATCCTGATTTCACGATTAAACAGACTCTTATTTAATCCTTCCAGATCCCTAATCGTCAAACCCCCGTGCATGCTTCCTCTGATAATCTCAGCTAATCTAGCATTGTCCGTCAAGAGATGTCCCCTAGTTCTCGAGGGAATTCTGATACATACTCTTCATCTCTTGCTCTTACATTCCTGCCAGCATCTTGTTGCGTGGTGTTAGCTGGAACCCCTCCTTGAACTGGTTCGGCATTATCTAATGGTGCGCCCCCAAGTCCAGGTCCATCCGGATTGTTAGTTGTCTGTTGATTGGGGGTTGCCCCCGGCTGAACCATTCCCTCTGCTTGTTGGTTGAGCGCTTCTGATCTGGCTCCATGGATCTGAGCCCCCGCATTTCCTGCTTGCGTAAATTGTCTGAGAAGAGCCTGCATCATCTCCTCTTGTCTTTTCATCATGACTTCCATTTCCTCTCTAGTGATGTATGTTAACCCGCCTTTTTACCAAGCCGTGGACGGGCGGGTTTAACTTAATCGATTGCACGTTCGTCGAGGCTGGTGTACGATGGATTCAGTCGACTGGATGGATGGATGACGCAATGTGCTTGGGAGATGGAAATATGATTGGATAAAGATGGATCAACTATAATTTGGGTCTAGGAAATATGGTTCGGCATTAAACATGGTTCGTCATTAAACATGGTTCGGCATGGTGGAGGTTCGGCACAAACGGTTCGTCTGGCATTCAAGTCCGAATCGCATTCAAGAGTACTCGGCATACACAGAGCATCCGGCATACTTGAGTGGTTCGGCATTCAAGGAGCACTCGGCATTCAGTTGCGCTCGGCATTAGAGATCGTTCGGCATTAAGGGTCGTTCGACATTGGATGGAGCGCTCGGCATCAGGGGCGTTCGGCATTGGATGGGTCGTTCGGCATCAGGGGTCGTTCGGCATACCTCACCTCACTCGGCATTGCACCTCGCACCTCCATACCTCGGTAGATCCATACCTCCACACCTCGGTAGATCCATACCTCCACACCTCGGTAGATCCATACCTCATACCTCCACACCTCGGTAGATCCATACCTCCACACCTCGGTAGATCCATACCTCCATACCTCGGTAGCTCCATACCTCGATACCTCGATACCTCGGTACTCTTGATGAGCCCAAACTACTCAAGAGGCCCAACAACCTGGTTTTGCCTATAAATACAGCATGTGGGTCTCCAGATAGGGGATCTTCTTCTTCCTCTTCTTCTTCTCTTCTGCTTTCTGACATTTTTATTAAGGCTAGCATACCGCTTTGTAACGGTAACTGATTCTTACATCAATAAAAAGAAAACTTCTGGAGTGGACGTAGGCCGGAGTTAGCCGAACCTCCACCATGCCGAACCATGTTATGGATACTTACAATGTAGATGGATACTTGACCTGCTTCTGCTCCAGAGGAAGCCTCTTGACTTCCCTCCTGATTCCTCCTTTCTATCACTTGCTTTCTTGTTGATGGCCTAGCCATTGCTTTCTAGAGTCCAAGTTCCTAGCTCTAAAATCCCTGAGTGCTTGCCTTCTCAGTGTAAGCACCAAAATGTTAGCGCCAAAATTGGTCACTAACACCCAAATCCAGACGAAAGCACCAACTAACAGTCACCGATAACAGATAGAGTGTGTGTAGAGAGTAATAATATGAAGAACAGTTAAAATTAAAATGAAAGCATTAAAGAATAATAGATTTTATAGTGGTTCGTCTAACTCCGGCCTACGTCCACTCCAGAAGTTTTCTTTTTATTGAAGTAAGAATCAGTTGCCGTTACAAAGCGGTATGCTAGCCTTAATAAAAATGTCAGAGAGCAGAAGAGAAGAAGAAGATCCCCCATCTGGAGACCCACATGCTGTATTTATAGGCAAAACTAGGTTGTTGGGCCTCCTGAGTAGTTTGGGCCCATCAAGGGTACCGAGGTATCGAGGTGTCGAGGTATGGAGCTACCGAGGTATGGAGGTATGGATCTACCGAGGTGTGGAGGTATGGATCTACCGAGGTGTGGAGGTATGGGTCTACCGAGGTATGGAGGTGCGAGGTGCAATGCCGAGCAAGGTGAGGTATGTCGAACGACCCCTGATACCGAACGACCCATCCAATGCCGAACGCCCCCTGATGCCGAACGATCCATCCAACGCCAAACGCTCCCTGATGCCGAGCGCTCCATCCAATGCCGAACGACCCTTAATGCCGAACGATCTCTAATGTCGAGCGCTACTGAATGCCAAGTGCTCTTAGAATGCCGAACCACTCAAGTATGCCGGACGCTCTGTGTATGCCGAGTACTCTTGAATGCTATTCAGACGTGAATGTTAGACGAACCATTTGTGCCAAACCTCCACCATGCCGAACCATGTTTAATGCCGAACCATGTTTCCTAGACCCAAATTATAGTTGATCCATCTTTATCCAATCATATTTCCATCTCCCAAGCACATTGCGTCATCCATCCATTTAGTCGACTGAATCTATCGTACACCAGCCTCGACGAACGTACAGTCGATTAAGTTAAACCCGCCTATCCACGGCCTGGTAAAAAGGCGGGTTAACATTTGCCCCCCAAAACTTGCCTTGCTGTTGGAAGGTGTGTTTTGAATAGCCTCGAATCCGATATCCAAAGTCCATGTTTCATCCATATCCAATAACCAATAACCGAGTTTAGGACCTCTCCGGGTCAATATCCAAATCATCTGCCGTTCATGGCCGATATTCATATCTCGGGTTCTTGTCAAGCATAATCCACACTTGACGACCGTACTCCAATGTTCCTGAATGTTGAGTAATGCATGGCTTAAGTCCTAAGCTGAATCCTGGCCGCTCCGGACCCTTGCCGAGCATTGTCCATACTCGACGACCTGAAATAGTAACCAGTAATATGGGGCCTAAGTCCTAGGCCGAATCCTGGTCTCTCCGGACCCTTTCCGAGCATAGTCCATACATGACGACCTGAAATAGTAACCGATAATATGGGGCCTAAGTCCTCGGCCGAATCCTGGTCTCTCCGGACCCTTGCCGAGCATAGTCCATACTCGACGACTTGAATAAGTCGATTTGCCGTGCTTGGACAAAGCGACCTACCCCTTGCCAGGTATAATCCATACCTGACGACCATTTATCAAAAGCCAAAGAAAAAATCCAATCGAAAGCCAATCCAAAATCCAGATCAAATCAAAAAACAAAAATCCATATCAAAAATCCAAACCAGAAAACAATCATCCAAATATAAGTCCAAACCAAGAAATAAACAAAACCGGAAATTCAAACCACATTAGAAAAAGCAAACGTCCAAGCCAAAAAAGTGAAAGCAGATTTCACAAATTAGAGCATCGCGGTTCATCATCATCTCAGAGCATGCCTAAGGGCTATCTCCGTCCCCATACATGAGTAAGTGACTTGGCCGTTTGCCCGTAGTTTGCTACTTATTTCATAATATCCCAATCAATTGATGACTAATCGACCATCATTCCTGTGCCTCATACCATCACTGTGTGAGGCAGACAGTGGTTGCTCCTGCCCTACCGCTGCATTCCGAGCTTCGACGTATTGTTGCAACTGTCCATTCCTTACATGCTCCTCAATTATGTCCTTTAAGTGCCTGCAGCTATTGGTATCGTACCCGTCCATATCGTGGAAGAGGCAGTGTTTTCCTGATGCCCTCTCATGTTCGAGGGTTCTCTCCTAGTTGGCCTTCGGTAGGGAAGGCGATTCCGAGTCTCCAAATAAATCCGTTCCAGCGTCTCGTTCAATCCTGTGTAGGTGGAGAATTTTCTCTCTCTCCCCCGCTTCCTAGCCTTTCCTAACTCGTCATCCAGCTTCCTATTTCCTTTTTCCAAGCCTCCGCTGGATGGCCCTCCATCCTCAGCCGCGTTCACCTCCTTTAACTTCATATCTGAGCATGCATCTTCCTGCCGAAGGAATTTCTCAGCTTCGTGAAAGAATTCCCCGAGATCCATCGGAGGGTCCCGTATCAGTGACACTTTGAAATCTGAATTTTCTCTAACTCCTGACACTGCCGCCATGAAAAACATCGATGGATCCGGCCGATCCACCGAAGCAACCTCCGCATTGAACCGAGTTAAGAAAGCTCTGAGTGATTCGTCTATCCTCTGTTTACCGATGTCAGCGTCATTACATTCTTTGGCCTTTTGATATGTACCTGAAATTGCTTCAGAAACCTGTCTACCAGCTCTGTCAATGTCCCTACAGATCCTTCTCCCAGCTGCCTGAACCACATAGCGGCTATGTCCGTTAAGAATAAAGGGAAACATCGAGCCATAACCTCTTCCGATGCCCAGAATAGCTCAGTTGACTAGAGCACCCGTTTGGTAAGCGGGAGGTCCTGAGTTCAATTCTCGGTGAAAGCACCAAAAAGTTAGCGCCAAAATTGGTCACTAACACCCAAATCCAGATGAAAGCACCAACTAACAGTCACCGATAACAGATAGAGTGTGTGTAGTAATAATATGAAGAACAGTTAAAATTAAAATGAAAGCAGTAAAGAACAACAGATTTTATAGTGGTTCGGCTAACTCCAGCCCACGTCCCCTCTAGAGGAAGCCTCTTGACTTCCCTCCTGATTGCTCCTTTCTATCACTTGCTTTCTTTTTGATGGCCTAGCCATTGCTTTCTAGAGTCTAAATTCCTAGCTCCAAAATCCCTGAGTGCTTGCCTTCTTAGTGAAAGCACCAAAATGTTAGCGCCAAAATTGGTCACTAACACCCAAATCCAGATGAAAGCACCAACTAACAGTCACCGATAACAGATAGAGTGTGTGTAGAGAGTAATAATATGAAAAGCAGTTAAAATTAAAATGAAAGCAGTAAAGAACAACAGATTTTATAGTGGTTCGGCTAACTCCAGCCTACGTCCATTCCAGAAGTTTCCTTTTTATTAATGTAATAATCAGTTACCTTTACAAAGCGGTATGCTAGCCTTAATAAAAATGTCAGAGAGCAGAAGAGAAGAAGAAGAGGAAAAAGAAGATCCCCCATCTGGAGACACACATGCTGTATTTATAGGCAAAACCAAGTTGTTGGGCCTCCTGAGTAGTTTGGGCCCATCAAGGGTACCGAGGTATCGAGGTGTCGAGGTATGGAGCTACGGAGGTATGGAGGTATGGATCTACCGAGGTATGGAGGTATGGATCTACCGAGGTGTGGAGGTATGGATCTAAGGTATGCCGAACGACCCCTGATGCCGAACGACCCATCCAATGCCGAACGCCCCCTGATGCCGAACGATCCATCCAATGTCGAACGCTCCCTGATGCCGAGCGCTCCATCCAATGCCAAACGACCCTTAATGCTGAACGATCTCTAATGCCGAGCGCTACTGAATGTCGAGTGCTCCTGGAATGTCGAACCACTCAAGTATGCTGGACGTTCTGTGTATGCCGAGTACTCTTGAATGATATTCGGACGTGAATGCCAGACGAACCATTTGTGCCGAACCTCCACCATGCCGAACCATGTTTAATGCCGAACCATGTTTAATGTTGAACCATGTTTCCTAGACCCAAATTATAGTTGATCCATCTTCATCCAATCATATTTCCATCTCCCAAGCACATTGCGTCATTCATCCATCAAGTCGACTGAATCCATCGTACGCCAGCCTCGACGAACGTGCAATCGATTAAGTTAAACCCGCCTGTCCACGACCTGGTAAAAAGGCGGGTTAACAAATGGGGTATTAATGTACTCGACCCCATATTTAGAGAGGGATTCAAAAGATGCAACGTAATCCATCACAGAAGATTCACCTTGCATAAGGTCATTAAAGCGCCGAGCTAAAGTTACCTTTTTAGCTTTCGACACAAACTTCAATTCAAAACTTTCCCAGAATTGCTCCCAAGTAAGATTCACTTCAATAATTTCAGAAATCAGTAGCTCATAACAATCTAATGCTCTTTCTTGGAGCATACTAGAAGCCACTTGGACATGATGCAAATAAATAAGATTCATGCATGAAAAGATGTGATCGCATGTTCTAAACCAAGCTTGGACTTCTATAACGCTTTCGGAACCCTTGAATGGCTTTCCACCCAAATTGGTATAATCACTGCACAAGCGTGCAAACCCATATTTAGGGTGAGTAGGCTCTGGAATAGGTCCGACAACTTGAGCAATCTTTACAAGATATAGAAGCTATTGGGCAGACATAAATACTCCATCCGGAGGAGTCGTACTGGATTGGCCGACGTTGGGACGGCCTGGTCTAACAATTTCTCTTCTTTATGAAAGAAAGAAAGAAAGAAAGAAGAAGAAAAAGGTTATTCACAAAATGAATATCAAACAATCATGATTGATTAAACAAGGCATCATAAAAGATAATAGGATAGAATGGGTCCTAAGACTCGAATAAAATCCTAAGGCACGATTCCTCAAAAGGACTTAGGACAATGATCCTTGCTAGATTATTCAACATTGTTCCAAAGTTTGGCTCTGATACCTAGCTGTGACGCACCAACTAGCATGAAGAATAAGGCTGTTGAGGAGCGACCATCCATGTAATTGCTTTGTGCGAGTACCAATATGTCAGATGGTATGTCACGCATTTCATTTCAAGAGGAAATCCAACATATGAAATAAAAACTCAAAGCTACTACACAGTGGCTATGTAGTCTTCGAAAACAAATATAGAAATAAGCACAACACAAATCAGGCACAGATATCCATATCACAAAGGCGCAAACAGATATGAATATGTCACTTAAAAGTGTGCATCGAAGTAGTGGTCATTCAAGATCCACTACATCACAAAAGAATATGTACAAGTGCTACATAAAAGAATATGTATACATCAAGGAGTCTCTATTTCGAATGTATAACGACAAAAACTGCTAAACTAAGTAGTTAGACAAAAGTGAGATGATGGTCCCAAGTAAGGAGTCAAGCAGAAGCACCTGTAACATCTCGGTCTGACCCGAGTATTATTTAATAAGAAAATAATAAACAGATCAGTCTAGCTATAAATATCATATAAAAATGAGATAGGATAAGAGATATAACAAAAATGTATGATAACAATAGTGCCATACTATGAAAAGTATACATTTAACAACAACAACTATCATACAATATCTCAAGAATCTCAGAGATAAAAAAGAACGTCATATTCTTTATTTTATTCACCAAACCAGAAATATCGACACATATATCAATGCCAATCGTAAAATTAGTGAAACAAAAATTGTGATGCCCCACCCCAAGACACACATTAACAAATAGAATTACTGGGTCATTCTGTCTGCTGATGCAGAGAATAGAGCTGGTTAGGAGCGACCATCTATAATCTTGTCTTCAACATCTACTGCATACATCGATAAATGCTCTATATTTTTTTCTATTTCAAGTGGATCGACATATCCAATAAATGCTTAATACAAAACTATAGGTGGCTAATGGATCTATCGGAATAAAATACAATAACAGAATGCATATTACATCACAGAACAGTAATAGTCATATATATAAATACATATACACTGATACATTTCAGTACAATACAAAAGGATATACAAAAGTGGCTCAGAGACCACACTATATACATCAAATCAAAAATCAGAGCCAAGCGGAAAGAAATGTATACTACATAAAAATGCTAGACTGATATCCAAGCAGATGCATTAAAGCTATATCCTGAAACTGATAGCTAACCTGAAACAACTCGGTCTGACCCAAGTATAAAATACACGGGTCAGTCTTGCTAAAAATTCAGTTAGTAAGGATAGATGATAATATGAAGCATATGATATAAGCTGATAATTCTTCTCAAATGAGAAGAGGCAATAGAAAGAACACATACTCATGACTTAAGTGAAACAATGGCACATAAGTGTACAAAGGCCTCAAAAGAGGTAAATTTAACAATACAATCAAATAATATAAACATTCGCCGATGATGATCTCCAAATCAAAACTTATGAAACTCAATAAGAGTTTATACTTCCCATATCGAAATCACCATAAAACAACATATATATTTATAAATAAGCCTTTCCATAACTCAAGGCTATAAGTAAATTCACAATCTCAAAACTAGTGAAATCGAAATCAAAAACACATAAAAATTCTCCGGATTGGCTAAATCCCATTTGCATGTCGAAGCGATGTTGCACGTGCCATTCTCAAACGGCCGGAGCCTCTGACAAGGTTGCTAACACCTCCCAAAGCACTTCGTCCTCATGACAAGGTCGCTAACACCTCTCTAAGCCTTTTTGTCAGCCCTAACAAGTACGCCAACACCTCCTAAAGAAGTTCGCCCTCATGACTAGGTCGCTAACACCTCTCAAAGCAGTTCTGTTAGGCAAACATCATGAATGCGTCAAAAACTCATGGATAGGAACTCGAAAAGTGTTAATGTGTGTCCCATATCACACGTTCACACTTAGCGATTTACTAACCGCTAGTCGATGCAACACTAGGAACATCATGAAACTTAGAAAATCATATCTCACCTCGTCTCATTGGCAAGTAATAAAGAGACACCATACTCGTCCCATCTCATCGACAAGTATTAAATGGCATCGTAACTTGTCTCATCTCATCGACAAGTGAAAACATCGTGATAGTTACTCATAAACCATAAATTTCAAAGTAGAAATCTCAAACCATAAAACTCGCCAAATATTGGCCTTCCCAGATAATTCCTAAATATAGGAATTATAATCTCAAAAACCCGACATAAATTGGCTGAATAACTCAGAAATCATAACCCGAATAGTTTCGATCGTACAAGTCCAGAATCAATCGAAATAGTAAACGCACATGTCCCTTACCACGTGTTTTACTAAATCGTTTAATTCTCTTTCTCATACGTTCGAATAGTGCAAAAGTGTGTGTTTTATATTTAAAATAGTTTACTAGAGAAAACAAGCTTTTAAAACCTTTTCCCGAAAAGATCAATAAATCCAATATTTGAAATTCCTTTATTATAGGAAATAAATAGATTTTATATTAGAAGAATAATTTTAAAATATATATAATAATAATTTGAAATTTCCATTTATTTCAAAAAAAAATCACTTCAAAATGGTTTAGTGAAAACCATGCTCGAAAACAATGAAAAACAAGAAAGATAACTCAAGACCGATAACTTGAATTTAATACGAATTCAATTCAAATTTAACCCAAAATCAATTCAAATTCTATTTATATTTGAATTTAAAATTATCCAAATATAACTAGTCTATTGGTAGGAATCATAGCTCTCAAGACATCTCAAAAAAAACATCAAAATTGAACAAAAATGAGAAAGCTAATACAATCCTCAGGTCAATGATTGTTATTGCTGTCGTTTTGCTCTTAGTTCACCAACAAACAAACATATTTTTGACCAAGCTAGCTTCGAAATTTTAGAAAACTCAAAACATGAAACTTTAAGCACAAAGTGTATGCTTTCCGAAACATCTAAAATGATTGAATTTGAATTAGAAACGTGAAAGAAATGGTCGATATAATTCTCAGATTTTAAATTCACCGTCGCTGTCATTTATTCATAGCGCAACAATAAAAAATAATGTTTCGACTATCTTAACCTCAAAATTTTGCAAAATTTAAAAGAAGAAAATTTTAGAAAATAGTCTAATCTTTCTAAAACATCAAGAATTATCTAAATCCGACTAGAAACACAAAAGATACACTTAATTTACTAACTGTATTCAGTTTAGATAGTGTAATTATCAAAGTGACAGAGCTAGGAGTTTATGATAGAATTTCAATCAACCTGTGCTCAAAATTTGCAAGTATGTTCACCATGAAAGTTGTCATATTTAAAGTAAGCATTCTAGAAAATTAAAAATTATCAAATTCTGATAAAAATGAAAAAGTTATGACTAAAACAATTTTCAGATTTGAAGTTCAGCTCTGTTGTCGTTTTAGTCTCGGGACAGCGTCACTAGAAGTAATTTTCGACCATTCAAACCTCAAAATTTAATAAAATCCAAAACATGAAGGTTATGGAAGACAATCTAATATTTTTGGAATATTAAGAATTGTTAAATTTGGACATCAAATGAGAAAGATATGCTCAAATTATCAACGATATTAAGCAAAGAAATTGACGGTTTTACAATGACAGGACAGTGAGTTTATATTGGGGTTTTTGACACTCTATGCTCAAAATATTCGAAAGTGTTTAATACGAAAAGTTACCACACTTTCTTCAAGCTTTTCGGAACTTCAAACAAAATCAAATTTCGATTTAAAACGAAAAGGATATGCCTAATTTACTGACAGCGATTCATAAATGAACATGCAATAAACATAAAATTGAGATTTCTAACCTTGAAATCTCAATCTATGTTAGAAAATGTGAGTTTTAAACTCACCTTGAATTAGAGATGATCGAATATCAGATTTGTGCTGAAAGAAGCAAGTTTTGAGGAGAATAAACTTCCGACAACATGTAGAAAATTTGAACAGCGCATGCAAAAGGAAATATAAAAAGAATCAGAAAACCCTCTTCTCAAATAAGAATTTTGATGAAATAGCAATGTTTTGGAATGAGGTTACCTTTTGATTCTCTTTAGATTTGATAAGGACAACAATTTATTGAAGAGTATTTGGAGATTTAAAAGCCTATGTTTGAAAAATGGAGAAATTTGTTTACTGCTTCTATTTTCAGGTGAGGAGGAAGAAAGAATGAGATGTAGATTGTACGTGCCAGTTAATTTCCTATTTTTGATTTTAGGCTAATGGGCTTCTGGACCCAAAGATTAAAAGAAATCAAATAAGCCTACGTTTTAATTCATACTTAAACTAAAATACATATATTCACCCATACGTAATTAATAAAGACCATTTTCTTTCAAATTTTCATACAAATAAAACTATAAACTTACACAAACATGAAATAAATTATTTTACATTATAAAAAGATTAATTTTTTAAATAATTACTATTATTAAAATCCTTTATTTCACAATAATACACAGTTTTCACCAGATAAATGTAAAAGTCTACATTTTTAACTTCTAAAATTCAACAAAAATCTTTTTCTTACCTAGAAAAATATTTACAACCATATCCAAACCTTATTTATAGCCAAAACTCACTTTTAAACCAATTTCCATCATTTTACTTAATTAAACACCCTTTAAAAAAAATTAAATACTTAATTTAAAAATTATTAAAAGAAGTAATTGATAATAATTACGGTAATTGTTGCATTTACACAAAATAAAATCATACTTCATTTATTATTCTCACAAATAAACATAATAAGTTACCAAAACTTTATTTTCGCATTTTATTTCCAAAATTTATTGTTTATTCCAAATAAATAATATAAAACTTCCAATTTTATTTAATTTACAATATTAAATTATAATTACCGTTATAATTTAATATTAACAAGTAATCTCCAATACCAGGGTTGTTACAGACTTTCCCCTTATCAAAATTGCGTCCTCGCAAATTCTAGGGAAGATCTTGTATCCAACACAATTATTTCATCTATCAAAGAAGGATAGAGAAGCATGATATCAAAATTCCTCATTTCAACTCAAGATGAAAGAAGACCAAGATAAGATTGCTCAATTAATTCAATGGTTTTTAAAGTGAAAATATAGAATTAGCGAACCATTGAATTTTCCAATCAGCACACAAGGTTTCGAAGGCGTCTCACCTTCGAATAAGAGCACAACAAGATGCTACAAAAAGGATCAATCAAATGAGATTGATTTCTCATAAGCTCCTCAAGTAGAGTCGGGATTTAGCACAACTTCAACCCAAACTCTAATCAACAAGTTGATTATCGATATGATCTTTCCATATGACACTACGGAAGAAACAACACCGATACAAGATAGACACAATAGAGGCAAGATAATCCAAACAAAAGGTGGTTTCAAACTCGAACGACCGCAAAAATGCACGTCATTAGAAAATAGCACAAGAGTAAGATAATCGCAAGGAACTAAAATATATGTATATATTCTCAATCAAAAATTCTTAGAGTTCCAAAAATTCAATATCTTTATAGTTATAACCATAATTTTCAACTCTTGAATTTTTTCTTCTTCAAAACTTCTTACTTAGATTATAAATTTAAATTTATTACTCTTCATTAGAGTAAATAAAGTTTAAGTTGTTTATTCTCTAATTCTTCCATAGGTATACTCTAGTTTGCAACATATTATTTTTTAATTTGTTTCTCAAATTTTCTAAGTGTTAGAAATTTGCGGAAAAATAGGCAGAGTCTCCTTTGTATGGAGGTCTATATACAATATTACAAAAATGATTTATATAATATACATCGACCATTAGGTCAGAAACACAATATATATCATCATTTAACACTTTAAAATTAATCCAAATACGTACCTTCCTTTTTAGCAAGTTTGCACAAACTTATATATATTATTTTTGCTCAAAATATAGTCCAACTATCCTCTTTTCACCTGTATTTAACTCGAACAGATGATATTAGTTCATGTTCATAAATAAGAAGTGCTACATTTAATTACAAAGGGAAATAGAACAATTTTATTTCAGATCTGCTGTCAAAAAGACATGTTTTGACCAAGTAAACAACAAAATTATTAAATAAAATTGTTTTACTAATTCTAAGCTTTCCAAAAATATAAAGATCATCAAAATCGGATTTACGGTTTGAAAGTTATGTTAATTTTACTTTCAGCTTAATCTTAGAGAATTTTGTAATAGGGTAGAACTGCCTATCCACTTTCAAACCTATTTTAGACTCAGTAAAGGGCAAAAAAAATTAAAGTAGTAAAAATAAACTTTATAGAACACGGAAGGATCTTTAATTTGCAAAAGGGTTGAGCTTATTTGGGGTTATAAATCACAAGTTATCACTATTCTAGTACAGCACTTTTCTAAATGAAATTTCAGCCTTTAAAATCAATTTAAAATTTGAAATTCTCCCAAACCATTTTAATTTCAAAATACAAATTCAAACTAGCTTTTTGCTAAATCATTTATTAAACAATTTTCCTTTTCCCTAGAAAGTTAAGACATATAAAATTATGATCAACCTTATGTAATCATCATCAAACGTTTTATTAAGTGGTAATATTTTCATTACTTTCCTAAATCTAGCTTTAAAAACAATTAATTATGAAAGCTCATTTTGGAAGAGATAACAAATTTCATCCATTATCAAGACATGATTATTAATTATCATCAAAATAAATTTTTGTAGTCATCATTAATTACTTGTACAAAATATTCAATTAATATTTTAATCTTCAAACCAAAGTATTCTTTTACCTTAAATACATCATTTTATTAATCAAAGCATCAAATGATATTTTCTTCTAATTAAGACATCACCTTAATTAGAATTTTTCACTTTACTTACCTAAATTACCGTATTCAATTTCTCATATTTCAAATAATATAAGGGTATTGCCTCGTCATAGTTTATAGTGAATGACCTCATCGATTGGCTGCAGAGTTTTTCAAATGATCAAAACTACCTCGCCACTCCTCCAATACTCACTATGGTTCAATGTTTCATTATACATTTAAAATAAGATTAATACTCTATCATATTAATTATTTTCAAACTTTACTTTTTAAAGCTCAATTTACCGTGTTAGACTGTCTCATCATAGCATTTAGGAAATTCCTATCGATAACGTTGGCCAAACACATCGACCATAATTCTTAAAGCACTAGACGGACAACCCAACACAAAAATTCATTTTCTTTAAAAAGAAATACCTCATATATAATACACAAAATATTCTTTGTTTTTTCCAAAAAAATCCAATTTCTCTTAGAAATATATCTTCAATTTTTGAAAAATTTGAAAACAATTTTTTTACTTATTCTCAAAATCAAGGAACACAAATAGAGCTCATCGAGACATTCCTTGAATACTCGATCCTCAAGATTGATAGAATAGACTAGAGTGTTCATTATTCCGAACGGTATAACAAACAACTCACAAGACTCGTAATGAATGCGAAATGCGGTAAGAGCAACGCTATCCTCCGCGACTCATAGCTCATGAAAAATCGATGTAGGGTCAAGCTGAGGAATGACCCTAGCACAATTTAATGGATTAAAAAGAGATCAACGAGATTTAAGGGTAAGGTTAAGATACCTTCTCGAACGAGAAGAAAAACACTAACAACATATCATTATTTCGAGTGAAGTAATTTCACAAGTATATCTACAATTGAGTGCCCTAAAAGGATTATCTCAACAAGGAGTAAGAATGGAAAAAACAAAAATTCAACGAATCACCTCATTCCCTAGTGGACACCTTCGTGGAAGGATGACCTAAAGGCTAAGAATAGGAAAGGAGATTGTCCGATTGGGCGTGGTACCTAAACGGACTCATAGAAATCAATAAAGTCAAAATGACTGGAATTCAAGATATATCATCAACATCTCGAAACTCAAGAGTGAATACAAATACTTCAGAATCATCTTTAACATTCCGAAGAACAAGAAACAATAAATCAAGAAAAATTAGGATACCTAAATATAGGATCCTTCGAATCATAAATTGCGGCTTAATAATAGGCAAGCCACTTCAAATCAACACTCCAAACTCTAGATAGAAAATGGCATGCTAATTTTCACAAAAAGAAAAGCTATAAGAAACAATCCCAAATCCTCATACATCATGCTAAATATTGTGGATCCACTCAATAGGATTTGCAATCCTCACAAAATAACAAGACAAGGACATCCAAAAGCATCAACAAACTCCTCCGATACGGATGGGTATCAAGCACCCGTATTGAAGAGGACTCGAATAAAACAATCACGATTTGGATTACTTCAAAGAAAAAATATCATCAATTAAATTTAGGATTATTACGGAATAAAATATATTCCTAGACATATCCCAAATTATCTACACCAAAATACATGATAAGGTAAAGGACACGATGATTAAGGGATTCATCATACTTTGTTCTAAATTCAGCTCTGATACCAAGCTGTAACGCCCCACCCGAGACCCACATTAACAAAGAGAATTACTGGGTAATTCTGTCTGCTGATGCGGAGAATATGGCTGGTTAGGAGCGACCATCTATAATATGGTCTTAAACATGTACTGCATACATCGATAAACGCTCTATGTTTCTTTTCTATTTCAAGTGGATTAACATATCCAATAAATGCTTAATACAAAACTATAGGTGGCTAATCGATCTATCAGAACAAAATACAATAATAGAATGCATATTACGTCACAGAACAGTAATAGTCATATATATGAATACATATACACTAATACATCTCGGTACAATACAAAACATTATACAAAAGTTGTTCAGAGACCACATTATATACATCGAATCAAAAATCAGAGCCAAGCGGAAAGAAATGTATACTACACAAGAATGCTAGGCTGATATCCAAGCAGATGCATCAAAGCTATGTCCTGAAACTAATAGCCAACCTGAAACAACTCGGTCTGACCCGAGTATAAAATACACGGGTCAGTCTAGCTAAAACATTCAGTTAGTAAGGATAGACGATAATATGAATCATATGATATAAGGTGATAATTCTTCTCAAATGAGAAGAGGCAATAAAAAGAACATATACTCATAACTTAAGTGAAACAATGCCACTTAAGTATAAAAAGGCCTCAAAAGAGGTAAATTCAACAATACACTGAAATAATATAAACAATCGCCGATGAGGATCTCCAAGTCAAAACTTATGAAACTCAATAAGAGTTTATATTTCCCATATCGAAATCACCATAAAACAACATATATATTTATAAATGAACGTTTCTCTAACTCAAGGCTATGAGTAAATTCATCATCTCAAAATTGGTGAAATCGAAATCAAAAACACATAAAAATTCTCCGGATTGGCTAAATCCCATTTGCATACCGAAGCGATGCTGCACGTGCCATTCTCAGACGGCCGAAGCCTTTGACAAGGTCGCTAACACCTTCCAAATCACTTCATCCTCATGACTAGGTCGCTAACACCTCTCCAAGCCGTTTTGTCAGCCCTAACAAGGACACTAACACCTTCCAAAGCAGTTCGTCCTCATGACTAGGTTGCTAACACCTCTCAAAGCAGTCTTGTTAGGCAAACATCATGAATGTGTCACAAACTCACGGATAGGAACCCAAAAAGTGCTAACGTGTGTCCCATACCACACGTTCGCACTCAGCGATTTACTAACCGCTAGTCGATACCACACTAGGAAAATCATGAAACTTAGAAAATCATATCTCGCCGTGACTCATTGGCGAGTAATAAAGCGACACCATACTCGTCTCATCTCATCGACGAGTATTAAATGACATCGTAACTCGTCTCATCTCATCAACAAGTGAAAACATCGTGATGGTTCCTCATAAACCATAAATCTCAAAGTAGAAATCTCAAATCATAAAACTCGCCAAATATTGGCCTTCCCGGATAATTCCTAAATATAGGAATTATAATCTCAAAACCCGCCATAAATTGTGACGCCCCACCCCGAGGTGCACATTAGCAAAGAGAATTACTGGGTAATTCGGTTTGTTGATACGGAGAATAGGGCTTGTTAGTAGCGACCATCTATAATCTTGTCTTAAACATCTACTGCATACATCGATAAATGCTCTATATTTTTTTCTATTTCCAGTGGATCGACATATCCAATAAATTCTTAATACAAAACTATAGGTGGCTAATGGATCTATCAGAATAAAATACAATAACAGTATGCATATTACATCACAGAACAGTAATAGTCATATATATAAATACATATACGCTGGTACATTTCAATACAATACAAAACGATATACAAAAGTGGTTCAGAGACCACACTATATACATCGATTCAAAAATCAGAGCTAAGCGGAAAGAAATGTATACTACACAAAAATGCTAGGCTGATATCCAGACAGATGCATCAAAGTTATGTCCTGAAACTGATAGCTAACCTGTAACAACTCGGTCTGACCCGAGTATAAAATACACGGGTCATTCTTGCTAAAAATTCAGTTAGTAAGGATAGATGATAATATGAAGCATATGACATAAGGTGATAATTCTTCTCAAATGAGAAGAGGCAATAGAAAGAACACATGCTCATGACTTAAGTGAAACAATGCCACTTAAGTATACAAAGGCCTCAAAAGAGGTAAATTCAACAATACACTCAAATAATATAAACAATCGCCGATGACGATCTCCAAATCAAAACTTATGAAAGTCAATAAGAGTTTATAATTCCCATATCGAAATCACCATAAAACAACATATATATTTATAAATGAATCTTTCTCTAACTCAAGGCTATAAGTAAATTCATCATCTCAAAATTGGTGAAATCGAAATCAAAAACACATAAAAATTCTCCGGATTGGCTAAATCCCATTTGCATACCGAAGCGATGCTGCACGTGCCATTCTCAGACGACCGAAGCCTTTGACAAGGTCGCTAACACCTCCCAAAGCACTTCGTCCTCATGACAAGGTCGCTAACACCTCTCCAAGCCGTTTTGTCAGCCCTAACAAAGGACGCTAACACCTCTCAAAGCAGTTCGTCCTCATGACTAGGTCGCTAACACCTCTCAAAGCAGTTCTGTTAGGTAAACATCATGAATGCGTCACAAACTCTTGGATAGGAACCCCGAAAAGTGTTAACGTGTGTCCCATATCACACGTTCGGACTTAGCGATTTATTAACCGCTAGTCGATGCAACACTAGGAACATCATGAAACTTAGAAAATCATATCTCACCTCGTCTCAATGGCGAGTAATAAAGAGACACCATACTTGTCTCATCTCATCGACAAGTATTAAATGGCATCGTAACTCGTCTCATCTCATCAACAAGTGAAAACATCGTGATGGTTCCTCATAAACCATAAATCTCAAAGTAGAGATCTCAAACCATAAAACTCGCCAAATATTGGCCTTTCCAGATAATTCCTAAATATAGGAATTATAATCTCAAAAACTCGCCATAAATTGGCTAAATAACTCAGAAATCATAACCCGGATAGTTTCGATCGTACAAGTCCGGAATCAATCGAAATGGTAAACGCACATGTCCCATACCACTTGTTTTACTAAATCGTTTAATTCTCTTTCTCATACGTTCGAATAGTGCAAAAGTGTGTGTTTTATATTTAAAACAGTTTACTAGAGAAAATAAGCTTTTAAAACTTTTCCCCAAAAGATTAATAAATCAAATATTTGAAATTCCTTTATTATAGGAAATAAATAAATTTTATATTAGAAAAATAATTTTAAAATACTATATAACAATAATTTTAAATTTCCATTTATTTCAAAAAAAACACTTCAAAATGGTTTAGTGAAAAATGTGCTCGAAAAAAATGAAAAACAAGAAAGATAACTCAAGACCAATAACTTGGATTCAATACGAATTCAATTCAAATTCTATTTATATTTGAATTTAAAATTCTTCAAATATAACTAGCCTATTGGTAGGCATCATAGCTCTCAAAGCATCTCAAAAACAACATCAAAATTGAACAAGAATGAGAATAAAAATAAGCTAATACAATCCTCAGGTCAATGATTATTATTCTGTCGTTTTGCTCACGGGACACCAACAAACAAACGTAGATTTGACCAAGCTAACTTCGAAATTTTCGAAAATTCAAAACATGAAACTTTAAGCACAAAGTTTATGCTTTCCAAGACATCTAAAATTATTGAATTTGGATTAGAAAAGAAATGGTCAATATAATTTTCAGATTTTAAATTCACTATTGCTATCATTTATTCACAGGACAGCAGCAAAGAAATAATGTTTCGACTATCTTACGTCAAAATTTTGCAAAACTCAAAACAAAAAAGTTTTAGAAAATAATCTAAGCTTTCCAAAACATAAAGAATTGTCTAAATCCGACTAGAAACATGAAAGATACACTTAATTTACTCTCTGTATTCAGTTTAGATAGTGTAATTATCAAAGTGATAGAGCTGGGAGTTTGATAGAATTTCAATCAAACTATGCTCAAAATTTGCAAATATGTTCAACAAGAAAGTTGTCATATTTAAAGTAAGATTTCCAGAACATACAAAATTATCGAATTCTGATAAACAATGAAAAAGTTACAAGAAAAACAATTTTCAGATTTGAAGTTCACCTCTGCTGTCATTTTAGTCCGGGGACAGCGTCACTAGAAGTAATTTTTGACCATACAAACCTCAAAATTTAATAAAACCCAAAACATGAAAGTTATGGAAGACAATATAAGCTTTTCGGAACATTATGAATTGTTAAATTTAGACATTAAATGAGAAAGATATGCTCAAATTATCAACGATATTAAGCACAGAAATTGACGGTTTTATAATGACAAGAAAACAAGTTTATATTGGGGTTTTCGACACTTTATGCTCAAAATTTTCGAAAGCGTTTAATATGAAAGTTATCACACTTTCTTCAAGAATTCCAGGACTTCAAAAAAAATCAAATTCCATTTTAAATTGAAAATGATATGCCTAATTTACTGACAGTGATTCATAAATGAACATGCAATAAAAATAAAATTGAGATTTATAACCTTGAAATCTCAATCTATGCTGGAAAATGTGAGTTTTTAAGTCATCTTGAATTAGAGATGATCAAATCTTGGATTTGTGCTGAATGAAGCAAGTTTTGAGGAGAATAAACTTCCGACAACCTGTAGAAAATTTGAACAGCACATGCAAAATGAAATATAAAAAGAATCAGAAAACCCTCTTCTCAAATAAGAATTTTGATGAAATAACAATGTTTTGGAATGAGGTTACCTTTTAGTTCTCTTTAGATTTGATAAGAACAACAATTTATTAAAGAGTATTTGGAGATTTAAAAGCCTACGTTTGAAAAATGGAGAAATTTATTTACTGCTTCTATTTTCAGGTGAGGAGGAAGAAAGAATGAGATGTAGATTGTACGTACCAGTTAATTTCTCATTTATTTCCTATTTTTGGTTTTAGGCTAATGGGCTTTTGGACCCAAAGATTAAAAGAAATCAAATAAGCCTAAGTTTTAATTCATACTTAAACTAAAATACATATATTCACCCATATGTAATTAACAAAGGCCATTTTCTTTCAAATTTTCATACAAATAAAATTGTAAACTTACACAAACATGAAATAAATTATTTTACATTATAAAAAGATTTTTTTTTTAAATAATTACTATTAAAAATACTTTGTTTCACAATAATACATAATTTTCACCAAATAGATGTAAAAGTCTAAATTTTTGACTTCTAAAATTCAACAAAAATCATTTTCTTACCTAGAAAAATATTTCCAACCATATCCAAACTTCATTTATAGCCAAAACTCATTTTAAAACCAATTTCCATCATTTTACTTAATTAAACACCCTTTAAAAAAATTAAATACTTCATTTAAAAATTATTAAAAGAAGTAATTGACAATAATTACAGTATTTGTTGCATTTATACAAAATAAAATCATACTTCATTTATTATTCTCACACTACTACAAAACATGCCATTTGCATCAGTTGTTTACCCCCCTTTTGCATCAGTTCAACAACCGATGCATATGCAACCGATGCAACAGGTTTAACACTTTTGCATCAGTTCTGAAACCGATGCAAAAAGGTCCTTTTTGCATCGGTTGTTACTAACAACTGATGCAAAATATCATGATTGGTTGCTTGGACACAGCCCCCATGTTGTATCGGTTGTAATGAAAACCGATGCAACTAATCTCTCTATTGCATCGGTTTTTTATAACAACCGATGCAAACTAATCCCTCTATTGCATCAGCTATTTATACCTGATGCAAAAAAACCATTCTCAGATACCATTATTACAGTACTCAAATAGACTATATATATTATTAATTATAACAAACAATTATTGCATGCAATATTACTATCATTCAAAATTAAATTTGATGGCATAACATAACTTACAAACTATCCAACATGGGGGCTTACAAACTTACAAACTTACAAACTCCCTTCATCTTCCTCCTACCCACTATCCAACATAATAGTTCTGTTACATAACATAACTTACAAACTCCCCTTCATCCAAAACAACATACACCAAATCTTCCTCCTCCAATAAAGCAACCACCACAGCATACCCCGCCTTCTCATCTGATATACCTCATCACCACCTCAACATCGAGCCACCACCACTTCCAACTGCTACACATCTGCACATAGCAACACAGCACATCACTTCCCTGCCAAATCACCCCATTTCACTGCATAATCCTCTTCAACAAACTTAAACAACTTCAACACATCCAACAACAATTGTCCCTCCTCCTTTCTACCATTCTACATCATCCATCTGAACAACTATTACCACTCATCAGTAGTGTTTCATCTCTGTACCACTGTCACCGCACTACTTCACTACCACCAAAACAACCTTCCACTGCCTACCTTCACCTACATGCAACCAAAACTCACTGCCCCTCTGCCTTCTTCTTTATCGCCTTTCTGTGCACACTTCTGTGCACTGCTATACTTCACACTTCAACTGCTTCACCATACAATCCTCACAACAAAACCATATATCACCTTTCTACCTTCAACCTCGCCTTCAAGTGCTCCACATCAATACCAAACTACCCATCATCATCCTCTTCCACCACCCATCATTCACATCAAACACCTCTCTCATTCAACATTACCGCTGCTTTGCAGTCATTAAAAATCCATCAGTCTCCCTGTCAGCACCCTTCTTTGCTCATGCAACACCGCCTCCTTCAGCTTCCATTATCAGAAAACAACTTTACAACCAACTCTATTGACCACTTCCCCACATCTTCCTTCGGCTATCACAATCAACCCACTATCTAACCAAAGCATATCTGCATATACTTTAAACCCTCTGCCACGCTGCTGCTTGCCTCCAACATCCATCTGCTAATACTTCCACATTCACTATACTGTATTTCCGAAAACCTCCCTCTCTCAACATTGCTCCTTACTGCCACAAATCTTCAACAACAAACCCTTACCACTTGCCTCTCAAAATCCACTGCAACTCCTTCTAACTTACTGCTTATTTCTCCTCACCATTTCACTACATCAACTACCTACTGCTGTGCAACAAGTTCAAAAAACAAAAAAATGCAACTTGCCTCAACTACTCACTGTTCTGACCACCATATCATCACCCTATTCATTCAACTCCAAATCCAACCCAAAACGTCAAACAACCATCATAGCAACATACAACACTACCGTCCTTCATCAACACCATTGTAATCGCACCATTCACAAATCTAGAGTAATAGATACCATGTTGAGAAGATAAGCTCAACTGGACTTAAAGCTGTCTTTGTGCCAAATCAAGAGAGGCAGTCGGCTCTCTGTGGAGCACCTAACTCTTCACTATCAGGTTGGTCACCTTGAAACATTTGAAAAAAGTGAACTACATAAGCTTTAGCAATTGAAAGATGAATAGGGTGAACAACAAGCAGTGATGAAAAGAAGTTTAAAACATTGAAGAGGGCAATTGAAAGAGAAATATTACAGTGCGCTAGTGTTATTTGCTGCCTGTGTGTTGGTGCTAGCGATCCTCGTCTTGCAAATTTCCATTTTCGTCAAGTTCCTATTGATGAGTACACTCAGGCAACAGAGCCTGAATGTCTTATTCCTCTGGTACTTGGTGTCAAACAGGTTATACTTATTGGAGATCATTGCCAACTGATGTCTAACAGAGCTTGAATCTCTTTTTGAGCGCCCTGTAATAATATGGTTTGAAAAGCTAATGAAATTCTGAAGTGCAACACAGATTGTAAGCTAATAAAATACACATAAGGAAGAAGACAATATACATTTCAATAAAAGAATGCATAGCAAAAAAAACTAAACAGCAGCAGCAGGTATGAATATTCATAATCAACACACACCCATGTTAACGTACATGCATAACCACCTGCAAACACCTAAGTCTGCAGACACATGCCTACCCAATAATGCATGAATTCATAACGGAATTGGTTAAAGTACACAGTTGCACACATAGAGATTAAATAGGAAAACACACAGCAAAACATAAAAATGAAGTACTCACAATACCCAACAATAAGACAGTAAAAAAATGAATATGCATACACAAACTTGCACGGTAAGGTACCAAACACATCACAACAAATATCGATGGGATTCAAGTACTAACTGAGGGAATTAAGGACTAAACATAGGATTTGTGAGTGCTAAAACTCACCTCAAACTCTGTATGTATATACAAAATCATATTATAACAAGAAGTTCAGAAAAAATACAAAAAATGTACTAGAAGGCTAGTGTATAAAAAAGAGATTTGACCATTGAAATCAGTTAGTTGACAAAATGCACCTTTAGCTAAAGCAAGTTTAACAACCCATTGTTCCTGCTCAAATATGCTAGAGCTTCCATGCCAGTTAAATTAAATAGAGTATTGCCAGATTGTAGCAGGAAACGGTCAGGTGAGCATAAAGAAGTAGCAACCTGAATAGAGGAAGAGGACTAGGAATTAGCTTTGATTCCATACCATGCAATGTTTTAAATAGATTTCGAATATGTAACTTGTGTATTTCTTAAGACTATAATATGACAAGACAGAGAAAAGAATGAAAAGAAAAATTAAGAAGAAGCCATGTTCAGTTTTGCTTTACTAACCAGCATAACAACTAGTGACTAATAACTATATAAGCATTCCCTTTTGAATTTTATCCACTATCTGAACCATGTTAAAGCATGCACAGATAAAAATACTATATATCCTAGTACTAGTAATAAAGATACCTTCAACTCCAACGGTGAACAAAACAAACAGTCAAAACTACTCTTTGACATGAAACCTTGCAACTGTTCTCTTCTTCAATGCTCCTCCAGATACGCTTCTGCCAATTATGCTTGCTTCACGTGAGGGAGTGAGTAACATTGGTGATAAGATGAGGCTTGCAATATCAAGATACATATAGGATATGTATTGACTCATGTTGTATTAGTTGTGTCACTTATATTAGTTATGTAGTGATATCATGTTGTATCAGTTATGTATTTATACAAGAAAATGACAACAATGCCGGCTTTGGGAGGATACCCAACCAAAGCCTACCTAAGGCTAGCGGTGTGTTTCCCAGTAAGAAAATTGCTGTCCTATTTTCCGAATAGCAGTATCTAAACAAAGTTGAACCAAATTCTAACAGATCCACCAATAAATATAGATGAACAGTGGCACTGAAATACAGTGATAAGAAGAAAAGCTGTTAGTCATAATCTCACCGCATCAATTTGAAGTACTTTATTATTGTGGGCTGATACACCAGAGGTGCGACGTCAAAGCTATATGTGTCATCATTTAATTTTTTTGCTACAAGGAACTACTTATAACCTGAGCTAAGGCGGTCTTGTAGATAAGTGAATCAAAAAGACTTTTGTTAGCATGATTAAATGGAAACCAGATAGGTTTCACATCTTATCTAATATTTGCACATTTGTTAGGTCATGTCAAAAATTAAACAGTTAGGAAATACCTTCAAAACAACCATGGGTTGGAAAAGTGCTACAAGTTGAGGGGGGCACTTTGCCTTGGTAAATGCGACCCTGCAGTAGATGTATTGTGAAATTTAGTCTTATGAAATACTCATGAATATGAGCAAATAAATTAAATGTGAGTATATACCAGAACAGGCCCCCCTTTCAGAGAATTGCACATTTGTATTTGCTATTCGAGTAGCCGTTATTTGATCATTCTAGAAAATAACTTGATACTTGAACAAATGGCCTGCTTATAAAATGCAGAATTATTAAAACGAGTTCATTTTTTCAATCCAGGTTTTTGGTCAAAGGAAAAGTGAATTGGATAATATTTAGGATACATCAGATAATTTGAACAGAAAGGAATTCCTCTAGAAACACCGGCAGATTAGATAATTACCCGCAAGGAAAGAATTTTGTGGAGCAACTCTTACAAGAAAAAGGAAAGTACGATGGATTATTTGAAATGAAACATGTCACATTATTGCAAGACTGATTCAAATTTGGTATATCAAACTTTTAACGATGGGCATCAAGAGTAACACATGTATAAGGTGCCAACTAAGAAATGGTGGTGACAGTGGTAGCCTAAACAGAAAATATGTACTAAGAAATGGTGGTGACATGTTTGCAATATAGGACTACTTCACTTTCAACCCCTCTCTTATTTTTAAAGCATGTGTGTGAGACAACTCCAAACATTCTCCAACTAATCCGTTTCCATGATGTATTGCTTCAGATAAAAATAAAATTCAATTTTTCTTAGCATGTGAATAATAACTTCATTTACATATTGTTCAGATGACATAACTAAACTAACATTGTTTGCTAAAACTTATCTAATTCAAGAAAAGTAAGACTACAAAATGTGTGCTGAAATTCTGAAAAATACCCAAATTTATTTTTCGAACTATAGGTTAAAGTCGCAGTACAGTTTACACCAAATACAAGGATCAGTCATAAGACTGCATTGAAAAATATGACCCAAGAGTATAGTAGAAAGGACAAGATTTACAGCAGATAGTAACTACGATTTATTGATGCAAAATAGCAGTAAATTAGTTTCGAACAGGGCAAATAAAACTACAAAACCAATATAAGAAAAAGGAGCAAGAGATTTGTGAAACGTACAACAATCGTTGCATGGCATGAGCTGAAGTACTAATATGCTAGTCATGGACCACTTTTCATATGCCTCTGCAATTATTATTTTAATGCACTTCAACTAATTATCCATATTAAAACACGTTTTAATTAAATAAACTACAGAAATTCTATCTTGAGCCAGCTAATATATCATGTTGTTCTTCACTTTATCTATCTTCCCCACTTCTAGCAACAAGCCTATTCAATTATGTAAAATGATTCACCACGCAAAAATGATGTAATGATTTATAATCCCTTACTTGCAACTTATTTGTAGATTTCCTAAGCAAAATAATTGCACTAAACAGAGATTCATTATTTAAAATTCTCACGACATCAAAACTGAATTTTGAAAATTAATTACATATGTTAGATGTATTTCTACTGTAAAAACATTAATCATATCTTATGAAAAGAATCAGTTGTATCTGAGCACATTAAACGCTCTTATAATTTATCTAAATCAACACAGTAGGCCCAAGATAGGAAGCAAACCGCAAACCCATCAGCTTTAATTCTTGTCTTCATTTTAATCGGTATTGGAAATCAAAATTTTGAACATATAACAACTTACAAATCCGTCAGCTTCGTATGTTGGATTGAAAGAAGAGTTGCCTCCTTTCTTGGACTGGTCTTTAGGTACCGAGGAATTGATTACTGGTGTTAGTTTTGCTTCTGCTGGGTCAGGATTTGATCCTTTCACAGCTCAAATTGGGGGAATTTGCTTCATTTTTGATTACTGGCCGAACTTCAATCGAGACTTACGAAACCGCTTCCAATTCGATTTTTATTTGTTTAAGATGCCCGGCCGGGGATTTCTTACTGAAATCGATTTCGAGATTGCTGCCATCTTCGCCATTAAAATTTTCAAAAGCTTCGTTGTAATTTTTTCTTCTTTTGTTCGATGTTGAAAATGAAAAGAAGGGAAGGGCACGGTATTATTAATATATTTTTTTGGGAGTGGTTTACAGAGGAGGGAGGAGTACATTTCAACAAAGTAAAATTTGGAGCCAATTTTTCATTATTTCCCACCTAAATTTTATATTGCTATCAATATGTAGTTGCAACGGTTGACTTTAAAACCGGTGCGACTAAAACTATTTGCATCGGTTGTTGGTGAGAACTGATGCAAATTTGATTTTTTATATTACCTATTGATTTCCACGTACCAATTGCATCAGTTATTAAGATAGAACTGATGCAAATAGTCCTATTTGCATCAGTTTTTACTTCAACCGATGCAAATGAGGCGAAGCAATATGCACTTTTTGTACTAGTGTCACAAATAAACATAATAAAGTTACCAAAACTTTACTTTCACATTTTATTTCCAAATAAACAATATAAAACTTCCAATTTTATTTAATTTATAATATTAAATTATAACTACCGTTATGATTTAATATTAACATGTAATCTCCAAAAGCAGGGTTGTTACACAAATTCTAGAAATCATCAATTAGAAATCCAAAAATCCCAAAGGGGGGCCTATCACAAATGAGAGCATGAAAACTCACCACACCTACATCACAAACGGGTCGCTAACCCATGGTTGCTAACCATAGAGCCGGTGCAACGACGTAGTACAATAACAGTACGCTCGAGGAACCTGAAACTCAAATAATTCAGAACAACGATGTAGTACAACGGTATGCCCGATGAACCTAATAAGATGGTACAACGACGTAGTACAATAGTACGCCGATGAACCGAACTCCATAAAAGAACATGGGTCGCAAGCCCACAAAAATGAGTCGAAACTCCAAAGAACTCATAGGTCGTTAGCCTATATAGGAAATGAGACGAAACTCAATAAAACGAGATACAGTCCCCCACTGAACAAAGAGACATATCATATCACTAGTCTAGATCACAAAATGATCATCATTGATCAATAAAAAGTGTGAATTACACTAAGCTAGTAAATAAATGAGTTTAGCATCATGTCCCATAACCATTGGTTTAACTTAAATATTTACGATCGAATTGTAGATCTCCACTCGAAAATTGTCACCAGAGTTTCAATCGAACAAGTCCAAAAATTAATCGATGAAGTAAATGCAAGCATTTCATACCACTTGTTTTGCTAATCCGTTTAGTTAGATTTTCTCATACGAACGAGGTAAAGGTTTGTATATACTAATAGGTTGGAAAACGGTTTTAATAAACGAGCTTTGTATTAAAATAGTGTTGAAATCATTTTGATGAAAGATTATTATATTACTACTAGTATTAAAATGGATATCCCCCAAATCCCCAAAAAGAAGTTATCAATGTCAACAAATATGATAACAACAAATCGGATCCACTAGAATCGATTAAAAATTGGAAATCCACACAAAAGGCAGCATTGACTGAGACAGCAGATTCAGTTGACTAAACCAGGGTGGTCAGTCGACTGAACTACGCCTGGTAACTTTCGGTTTCTAGGTTCAGTCGACTGGACCATAATGTTAGTCGACTGATACCGACTCAGGAAATTTCCTGAGTTCTGATCAGTCGACTGACTTCCAAGTTCATTCGATTGAACTGGAATTTCCAGTATTTTCAGCCTAGCTCCAATGAAGGGCGAAAACCAAATGGAGGCGATCAAACGAGCAATGTCGACTAGGGATTTATGCCACGCGACAACCCAGCATTATAGGCTCTTCGACACACCCCAAAAACATGTCCAAACATCTATAGGAGGATTTTCATAAATTGGACAACAAGAATCAAAAATTGGAAAATTCACCAAATCTATTTAAATCAAAAGAAAATGAACATGAATAGATGTTAGGAATCATACCTAACAACAATGAAATCTATAGACATAGATGTGAGTTCAAAAACTCACCTTTTTCTCAAAAACACAGATGAGAAGCTATAAGGCAAGACCAGAACAACCACTCTTCAATTTTAACCCAAGAAGCTTCAATCTAAGCTCATAAGAAAGACATTTCCTAAGTTAGGGTATAGAAATTTCTGAAATTGAAGAGGAATAAAGATGGAGAAGATGAAGAGAATGCTTACCAAAGCTTCTCCTTGATTTCTAGCTTGAAGTTGATAATTCCTAAGAAAAGTAGGGTTAGGAATTCCTAATTTCTTTTCTCTTCCACTATTTTTACTAAAGCTTGAGTATTATGAGATATTATGAAGGAATAAAGAGGAGTGGAGTGGAGTTGGGTTGATATGTTGGGTTAATAGGGTGAAACCCAAACCCAAAGCCCTAAATGAAAACATCAAAATTCCAATCAACTCCAAACATACCAATGTTTATACTCATAAGAGTCGCAAACGCCATTTTGAACTCAACGGAATTGGTCTCGGGTCCAAATTTGACTGTTTGCAAAAAGTAGCATTTTGGACTTAAATCCGACCAACAATGCTATATTTAAATAAAATATTTAAATATACAATCGTAAAATATGCGGGTTGTTACAGTCCATCTTATATAAGAATTAGATTTTCGCAAAATCAATTTCGTTGTATGAAGAGCCATATGGGATTGAACATCTTTGCTGTATAAAAGGTTTTGAATTTGGAACAGTTTTGTATATATAGAATAGTTTGTAAATAAAATAGTTTGTAAAATAGTTTGTAAATAAAATAGTTTGTAAATAAAATAGTTTGCAAAATAGTTTTGTATATAAAATAGAATAAACTAGTTTGTATAAGAAAAAAAATAAAAGAAAATGGTTTTGTAAAATGGTTTTAAATTAATAGTAGTTTTGCATAAAAGAAAATTTCCAATTTAAATTACTAAGAATATCCAACCAAACAACTTTCAATTTCAACGTCAAAGCATATCAATATTATTGGAACATAAGATGTACACATGTCATCATTTCGCAAAATCACATTCGATCGCTCGCTCGATCGCCCAAGTTCGCATTCAAACTAGTATTGTTCATTCGACATCCCTAATTCGAATGTTGATAAGGTTTTTTGACAAGAAACCATCATTCTCCTTGCATAGACATACACTATGATAGAGAATTTTAGAATCAAATCAAAAATCCATATCAAATATTTTCCATCAAGAATCGAATGAAAAATCCTAATACGAAATAGTGTAATTCACCTTGAACTTGTGTAATCAAATCCGGATCAAATTATTTATATGAATAAAACAATATACGTACCACTTACGTACTTATTCCAATTTGTTTCATCAGCATTACATTTTGATTGAAATTCATTATTAATCTCATTGATTAAGACAAATATCACTCCATACTTTAATATTTGTTTTACAGAATTTCTCCATTTAATATAAAACATTAATATATTCATTCTCATAACATTGCTTGTATTTTTCTTCATTTTTAAATTAAATTCAATTTCGCAAGTAATATTCTTCATTTAATACTACATTTATTGAAACATCCATTTATTTCATAAATAATTTACAAGTCGTGACTTTATTTAAAATTATTTCACTTTTAGTTCATATTCGTTTATACAATTAGTTTTCACTTACTTTGCAAATTTATTTATGCCACATTTCATAAATTTAATTAAGTTCATAACACTTTTTTTGAAATCTCATTTACAGCTTTTCCTTAATCATAATTTCGATTTATACATGCCAAGGCTTGAAATTCGCACTTGTATATTATTACATTACATGCTAATAATGTATGCAACAATTCTATTCATTTACTAACACAGATATAACAAATTTAACCTTGTTTCACTTGCTTTCAATTTAAGATTACCAAATTCAACTACATAATTCAATAAAATTTCTACATTTCGACTCCTATATTAATTCAGAAGTTTCGACTATCCAAAATATCCAGATATTCCATTTTTTTCAATAGTTGAAACTACCAATCAACAAAAAACAATATTCATAACCAAACATTTCAATTTCATAACCAAATATTCTAATTATTCATTTTATTCTCTTTAATATACCATTGCTAAACTAGTGTTTAGTCCATAAATTAAATCAACAATAATTAGCCAATGCTTAAAACTGACTAAATATAACAAATCAACATTAAATGATAACAATTAAATATTACCATTTCATAAATCAAACATTTACAAATAACTATAATAGTAAAACATTATTCCTTTATATATAACATATAATATTAAGAAAAATTATTTCATTTCAAAACTTAGATAAACATTTTATAACACTAACAATACAAATACGCGCTCTTGTATATACATTCAGATAACTCATTCTAGGATATTACTACCCTATCTCTAATGAGTTAACCCCAACTGGCTAAGTTATGTCTAAACTCGCTTTGATACCAACTATAACGACCCACCTTTTTGGACAGTTCAAATTGATAATGAACCAAACATGTCAGACTCAAACCATTCAAAAGGAAAGATTGTTGATGGGGTAAATAAGAAAAAAAAACAAAACACAGAATCCCGCAGCGGAACGATAATATATAATAATCAAATAAACATTTCATGAAGCTGTTTTACAATAACATTTTATTACACTTTTACAATTCAAATCAGAGTTATACATACATCATAAATAAACAAATAATGCATCGTAACACAGAATGCAGTGGAATAATAAATAGCAATAATATATCGAATCTTTGTCTTCGTCCTCTTGAAAATAGTCTTCAATGCACTGAAAAAGCTTAGACTAACCCGACCGTAATGAAAAGAAAAAACTCTCGAGTGAGAACTAAAAGATCTTATGTAAGTCAGATCAAAATAAGAAAAATAGAAATATTAATGCAATGATTTTGTAAATGTTGTGGGATTTTCATCTCCTATCAAGTGTACAATGTGAATATGATTATTTAAAGGGTTTCAAATAATTCAAAATATCAATCTTAATCATCTGTTTAAAACAAATTCGAACATTGAATTAACTTAAACCCTTTAAATAATTCAATTCCAAATAAAATCCAAATTATAAAAATTATATGGGTATATGTCATTTCGACCAGTATCAAAAATCAACATTTCCAAATCAATGAAAACCTCTCGGGTTTATCATTTCAATCCATGATGATTTTCCCATAATCCATAAGATCGTTCGGGTATGTATCATTTCAACCCATAGGGATAATAGAGATATGGATATAAATAACATCCAATCATCCAATATGTCTACCAATAACATTCATCCAATCACCCAAATATCAATAATTGAACATACAACACAATCATCATTGGAAGCAACTAATTACTACCAACAATTTACTAGTTATCATTAATAGGTATTTAATTGGCAATTTAAATTTCAATATTAAATTAAATGGCAATTAAATTCAATAAAAGTCCGATTTAACTGGAATGAAAATTTAAAATATATTAAACCGCAACCAATCAATTGCTAATCACATCATAAATTCAATTTAACTAACATAAGAAAATCTAGTAGTTGCGAGTGTTTGCTCACCTTTCGTGGCTATGAAGATGATGATAAAAATGGAGCAATATAGAGATTCCTAGCAAAGATCCAAATGTAAAGCAAATCCAACGAAGTTAGACACGAACAGGAAACAATGAACAAGTTTTAACTACTTTCAACTTCCAAACAACCCAAGATCCAAATTACGGACAAACATGAAACTAGGTCATCTTTAGGAAATATTTGGACCAAAATATTACTGAATCTGTAAAAGTGACTAACTAGAACTTTGTTACAAATTCTTTTCTCTCTATGTTCAATAAATGAATCACTCAAGAAGCTTTTGTCTTGAGGAAATTATGGTCAAAACAAACAGATGTGTTTTCTGAGTTGAAAATCTAAGTTCAAAAATACTTCAAAAAATTTGAGTTTTTGGCATAGCAAATTAAGGAATTTGAAGAACTGATCTATAAGAAATTTTAAGCCACTGGAAAAATAAATGATTTTAAAAAAATAATCACATAATTTGGTTCAATCCTGAAGGAGATATGATTGATACAATATGAGGTATTTTCGGCCAAAATTGGATCCGACAGATGACTTGAAAAATGGAGTTTTTGATACAGAAATATTCGAAATGGGAAGAGAGTTTCAATAACAAAGTTGTTGCCATTGAAATTATAAACTGTTTCAAAAAAACCTATTTGATTGGGAGTATATTAGAATATAGAAACATGGAAATAAGGGGAAGAAAGAGGGAAAATGTGGAAGGGGAAAAGAAGGGAAAAAGGAGAAAGAAGAGGAGAGGGAAGGTGGAAGGAGATGGCCTTGGAGATGGTGGAGAGAGCGGCGGCTATAGAGGAGGAGGAAGGGTTGAAGGAGAGGAGGAAAGGAGTTTTGATTTGTGAGGTTTTTGGAGGTTTCGATCTAGAGTTCTCTGTAGATTTTGAGGAGAATGAAGGATTGTGCAGAGAAAGTTTATTAGGAGAAAATTATGTACGTAGATGTTATCAGATAAGAAACATAAGGTCGTAGGAAAGGGAATGGTCCCATGACTGAGTAGAGTCACTTGGTTAACCAAGGCCAATTAGACCAATCATATCCAATATGCCTTAGCCAAATAAAACACAACTAAGTACTACCAATTCATATTAATTTTTCATAGTAATTCAAACTTTTAGAGCAATAGAAATTTGATTTTGATGAAATGAAAAGTGGAGGGTAGATCAAAATTCGGTCTAGTATCATATAAAGAGAAAAAAAATTAAAATTAAAATTATTCAACCAAAAGTCAATCTTTGACTAAGTTTGACCAAAATTTGAAATTTCACAAAAATATTATTCTATTAAATTTGGTCAAATAAAACACTCGACATCAAAAATTAATTTTTTTTAATTTAATTTTTATTAAATTCAAAATATTACCATTTTAAAATTGTTAAATGTTACGGATAGACACTTTATCTTAATTAAAAGATGTATATCAATTAATGCAGTATTAATTTGTTTCCTCTTATCATATTTAAAAGGTTAAATGCCATTAACTACGCATCCAATTCTCATCCAATTTCATTTGAAACTATGTTATCATTATTATTACTCAATCAACAATACCTTATGAATTATATTAACATAACTTTACATTTTATTACATTCATTATTTTACCATTAACATCTTTTACCACATTAACTACAATAATTAATTACATAAACTTTCATTGATTTCCAAATTAATTCCAAACATATTAGATAATAAGATGAAAATTGACAATTGTTACCTTTAATTCATTTAATCATATTTATAAGTTTATTATATACAAAAAATGTTATGACTACTTACACATCACTGATTATATTCAATTTCAATTAATGACATATAATTCCAACATTCAATTGCCTTAATTCCATTAATTGCCCATTTAATTTTTAGACGGACAAATTAATGAGAAGATTACAACCATCGTTTATAATAATAGTTCAGATCCATTATCTTATCATTTACGACCAAGGGTTATAGCAAATGATTTTATATTCTATGTTAACCTATTCTAATCAATTATATATAATCTCATAATTAAACGCATCATTTAATTAATTTCATTATTTACAATTATAACCAATAACCTTACAATTATATCCATTGACTAAAATTGGATTGAAATGGTTATCAATTACATTGAATCAACACTATTATATTCTATATTAACCTATTCTAATCAATTATATATAATCTCATAATTAAATGCATCATTTAATTAATTTCATTATTTACAATTATAACCAATAACCTTACAATTATGTCCATCGATTGAAATTGGATTGAAATGGTTATCAATTACATTAAATCAACATTACTATATTACATTCTAATTGCTTTATCATTACAGATCGTAAATTTCAATTTCTTACAATATTAATATTTCAAAATATTATTAAATTTAATGTTTTAGTTACTGAAAAATACAGGTCGTTATAATAAAGATAACATCTAATCATCCAAAATATCAACAAATAAAAATTCATCACAATCAGCATCTAAATCGGTCGATAAATCATAATAATTAATAGGTTAGCAATATTAGGCATTTGACTAACAATTTAAATTCAATGTTAATTTAAATAGGAAATCAATTCAATGTAAATTCAAATTAAATTTAAATTACCAAACAACAATCAATAAATTTCTTATCATATCATAAACTTAATTCAACTAACATAAAAAGGTTTGGTATTTCTTGAGTGGGTTATATCATCCACCTTTAATTTCTAGTCCATTTAAAATTCAAATAAAGCCTAAAATTTGTACAATCTCTAAAACCAACAAAACTAGTTCCATGTTGTCCAGAATTTCAATACGATCCCAGCGGAAGAAACCACGTCCAAATCCGAGTCAGTATACAAAAGTAGACGTTAGAAGGTTTGGAATTTAAAATTAAATTTAAAACAAACAAGAAGGGAAAATACGCAAAAATATTTCAACCTACTCAAATTCCATTGTATATAGAAGTTAGCTTTCAAAATCAAATTATATTCATTTAAATTCTATTAATTTATTTCTACACGTTTCAAGCTCGCACGATCAAACAATAAGTCTGATCGCTACAAAACTTGAAATCCTATAATAATTCACTGTTATGGATAAGATGAAACTGGTTTCGTCGAAATCCGAGAAAATGACCAAAATGGTTAATTTTCTCGTTAATTAAATAAATTATTATTAAATTGAATTAATCACTTTCAAATCCAAATTTGAAAATTAATAATTTTATCATTCTTGATTACATAGAAATTTATAATCTTAAAAATACAATTTTCCATATTAAATCCGAGATTTAAATATTAAACAAATTTCAACGTTCAATTACAACTGTAATTAAACGACAATTAATTATATTTTAATTTCAATCAATTTTTTTATTTCGATTTACACTCTTATTATTGAATCAACTATTACCTTATGAATGTAATTGACACTAGTTTATATTTTATTCCATTCATATTCTACAGTCATAATTTTAACTCATATTAACTGAAATATTAATTACATTAAATTTTATTGATTTTCAAATTAATTCAACGGATTAAATAATAAGGTGATAAGTAAAATAATTGTCATATATTAGTTATCTAACCATATTTCTAAATTTATTGTTTATAAACAAAAGCTAATAAATTTATGTACTAATTAATTTATTTCATATTCCATAATAAACCTTTTTCGATTTATTACATATACTTCCAATATTGAATCCAACATTTAATTTATTCCTTATTTACAATTATAACCACATTAACTTTACAATTATTTCAATTGATTGAAATTACATTAAAATAGTTGTCAATAACATTCAAACAACACTAGTAAATCATACTCTAATTGTTTTCTCGTTAATAAATCATAAATTTTAATTTCTCATAATATTAAATTACAAAATCTTTTTAAATTTAATATTTTTAATTATCAAAAATACGGGTCGTTACACTCTCCCCCACTCAATACTTTTCATCCTCGAAAACGAACAGGAAGGTGTCAAGAGGTTTGATATAATTTATTCAAAATAATCAATTTATAACAATTTAACTAACATATTTAAGTTTAACAAAACTTGAAAATAACTCAACTTTTACAAAAAAAAAATTGAGTCTTAAATTTACGAAAAATTTCTACAGAATCTCTTTTGTACGGATAGGTCTGAAATAATAATAATTATTATAATTTCAACATATATATCATATTTCAATAATAAAATACCTAACCCATGGGAAAAACAACTAAATATCATTTTCAAAACCGTAGTCCGAAAACGTACATATTTGTCGGGCAAACAACTTTATTTTTGAAACCCAAAGGCAGTAGTCATTGCTTCCGTAACCCTGTATCTCACTTAAATAATCCAAAGAGTTAAAATGATGTGAAAAAAATAATATTTTAGTAGCTTTAGATCAATAGAACAAGCAACATACAATATATAATAATCATATACGAACAAAAGCAGTACAATCCTCGATTCCTTATAAGCAGGTCACAGGTTTGATTCTCATCTGCCCTACTTCCATTTTCAAGGGGCGGAGGTGGGTCCCCATAAAACTGCATAACATTGTTGGGGGAATCAAATCTCTGTGCTGGGCCAGCTGAAAACCCTCCTGTCAGTAGTCGGACTAGGCTAGGGGGAGCTCATCTTATCCTTTCAATTTCGTCAGGGCTACGGGTTGAGTTTTTTTTTAAAAAAAGCAGTACAACCATTATATGCAACAAAAGAATCCATCACCCACTTATAGCAGCCTAAACTAATGGTTTATCCAGGTTCAGACACTTTTCATCATACAAGGATGATAAATAAACTACCAAGTGTATCTTGCACTCGCCAGCTTTAAATAACTACTTAATAGATTATTCATAAACAATTTGAAGTATCATTTCCAAATTTCCCATCTGCCAAAACAATAAAGAATTTAAATATTATTCAAATTTTCACAATGTACATAAATCTTTTATACACAATATCAATTCTAATCACTTGCTTGAATACACCCATTCCACTTTCGAACTAGTATTGTTGACCCGACAACTATAGTGCGGACTCTAATCCGATTTCTTGATTTAAAATTTCCATTTTCCTTGCATATCCATAAACCATGATAGAAAACTTCAAATTCATATCAATTGTTCGTCGTTAAGAATCGAGCGAAAACTCCCAATTCGAACTGGCGTGAATTACTACAAATCTTATATTCAAATCTAAATCAGAACTGTTGTGCGAATAAAATGATTTACGCACAATTTACATATTTTATTCTATTGGTTTTTTTTCACATCTTTATTTATTTTTCATTCGTTTAATTCATTCATACAATAATTATCTTCTATTAATTTTCCTTCATTACTTACACAATTTATTTGCCATTCAATATCTGAAAGAATACATTACTAAAGTATTGTGTACACTTCTGTTAACCCGCCTTTTGGCAAGGTCGTGGATAGGTAGATTTAGCTAAATCGACTACTCGTTGGTCGATACTGGAATACTATGGGTTTGAGTCAACTGGATGGATAGACGATCAATCACGGATGATAAATATGATTACGAAGCTGTGGTTCGGCACAATATGGTTCAGTAATCGGAGTTCTGCTAAGTGGTTCGGTCAGGATGGTGTGGTTCGGTCTCAGTGGCATTACTCAGTCATACATGGCTCGGTGTTGGAGTATGGTCCGGTCAAGGTAGGTCGGCTTAAGTCGGTCAGCATCTTGTTCGAGATTCGGTAAGCATCTAGAGACAGGGTTGGCAGTTTGGTTTTGGATCGGTCATGGGTGTTCGGTCGAGGTGGTTCGGCATTTCTAGATCGGTCGTGTTAGATTCGATCAGTAGGAAGGCTAGGAAACGATGGGGAGTGGCTCGATATTAGTGGATTGGCCAAGGTAGTTAGGCTGATGTGGCTTGATATTTGGATGGGTCGGTGAATTGATCTTGGAACGGTGAACTTGGGATCGGCATAGGGTTGTACTTGGTTCATGATGTCCTAATACCTTAATGGGATCGGCAGACATGCCAGCTCCGGGTCGGTGTAGGATGAAGCTCGGGTCGGCCATGGTAGTTCAGCATAGGGCCAGCATTGGAAGGAGTGAAGTTTACTTCGGGTCAGCAGCTATTCTACTCGAGTCAGGGATGGATTTTCTTCGAGTCACTCCCAGGATGAGATTAGGTCGGCTTGCTCAGAGTTTAGGTTCGGTCACAATGATGATTTTGGTTCGGCTATGGTGTTGATGGGCCCGGACCACTCAGAAAGCCCAGTAGCTCGGGTTTTGCCTACAAATGCAGCATGCGGGACATCAGAAAAGGGATCTTTATTCTATTTCCCTTCATCTTTTATACTAAGGCTGCTCTGCCATTGTTGTTCCAAAAACTCTAGATTTTAACCATAATTGGTTCTAAATCAATAATAAGGAAATTTCTAGAGTGGACGTAGGCCACAGTCAGCCGAACCACTATAAATCCTCAGTTCTTACTGCTTTCTTTTTGATTTTTACTGTTCTTCGTATTTATACTCTCAAAATATATTCTATCTATTTTCTGTGACTATGATTCACTACTTTCGTCTGGATTTGGGTGTTAGTGACCAATTTTGGCGCTAACGTTTTGCTGCTTTCGTTGAGAAAGCTTGCACTCAGGGATCTAGGCTTGGATTTTTGATTTAAAGGCTTTGGAACTTGGATTCTGAAGACTATGGCGAAGCAATCAACTAGGAGACAGTGGATGAAAAGAAGTCAGCAGGAGGGAAGTCAAGAGGCTTCCTATGGAGCTAATATACCCTCCGTCTACATCACTAGGGATGAGATGCAACTCATGATAATTCCATGCAGGAACAGATGAAAAGGCAAGAGGAAATGATGAGGCTCTTTTCAAACAATTTGGACAAGCAGGAACTGCAGGAGCTCAGATCCATGGAGCTGGATAAGAAGGACTCAACAGGCTTGTAGATGGAGTGGTTTAGTAGGGGGTAGTCTCTGATCGACAAAAACCTGTCAATCTAGGTGGACCTGGACTCTGGGGCATGCCGCTAGGTAAAGCTGGACCAACCCATGAAGGGATACCAAATGACACTGCATAGCCTGGCGCCAACAGGAATGCGGGAGTGCATGACGAGGAGTATGTACCGGAATTCCCTCAAGGACTTGGAGGGAGCTTAGGAAGTGTAGATGAGGGGAAACCCTTGGTGGGTAATCCTAGATTGCCCGACATCATCAGGAAAACTATTTATGAAGGTGTGACAAATAGAGATTTGGAGGGAGTAAGCAGAAGTCCGTTTACCCGTAACATTAGGATGGTTAGGAATCCACCCGATTTCAAGCTACCCATTCTGGAAGTATACAGCAGTAAGACGGATCCCACTGACCACTTGATGAGGTACACAAGGCATATGGAAGTGATGGGGGTCGTTAGAGGAGGTTATGGCTCGATATCTTCCCTTGTACTTGACCGATATAGCTGCTATGTGGTTCAGACAGCTAGAGGATCGATCTATTGGAACATGGACAGAACCAATGGATAAGTTCTGGAGACACTTTTGAGTTCACATAAAAAGATCGAAGAATGTGATGACACTGACATCAGTTAAGCAGAGGACAGATGAATCGCTCAGGACTTTCTTAACTCGGTTTAACGCAGCAGTTGCCTCAATGGATCGGCCGGATCTATCAATGGTTCTGATGGCGCTGGTGTGAAGAGTCAGGGATAATTCAAATTTCAAAGTATCGTTGACACGGGACCCACCAAGGGATCTCATTGAATTCTTTCATGAAGCTGAGAGGTTTCTAGGACAAGTGGATGCATGTTTGGATATGAGGTCAAAGGAAGTAAACAGGGTTAAGGATGGAGAACCGTCCGACGAGGGCTCAGGTATAGATATGGATAAAGGGAAGAGGAAGCATTGGGGAGAACTAAAATTCTCCACTTACACAGGATTGAATGCAACACTGAAGCGGATATTCTTGGATACTCGGGATCTCCTTCCTTATCGAAGGATGACAAAAAGGGAACCATCAGAATGCGAAAGGGCATCGGGAAGGCACTGTCTCTTTCATGACCTAGACGGGCATGATACTAACAGCTGCAGGTATCTAAAGGATATAATCGAGGAACATGCAAGGAATGGTCAGTTGCGGAAATATGTCGGAACACGAAATGCGGCGGTGGAACAGGAGCAGCCACCGCCTACCTTGAACGACGAAGGCGCGAGGCCCAGGAATGGTAGCCGATTGGTCATCAACTAATCGTGATGGTTTGGAATAAGTAACAAACTTAAGGAAAACGACTAAATCATTTACTCATGTACGGGGTCGGAGATAACTCTTAGGCATGCTCTAAGATGATGGTTTATCGAGATGCTCCGATTTGTAAAATCTGTTTTTTCCTTTTGGCTTGGAAATTTCCTTTTTTCTGCTTTTGTTTTGGAGTTCAGTTTGAACTCTCGGTTTTTTTGGTTTCTTAGTTTGGATTTTGGTTTGGATGCTTGATTTTCGATTTGGATTTTGATTTGGACTTTTGATATGGATTTTTGGTTTTTTGGCTTGAATCAGGGTCTCAGATTTAATTTTGTTGACTTTTATCTATTTTTTTGGCTAAAAGGTCGTCGAGTATGGAATATGCTCGACAAGGGTCTAGAGAGACCAGGATTTGGCCTAGGACTTAGGTCACATATCACTTATCGGTTGCTATCACAGGTCGTCAAGTATGGACTATACTCGACAAGGGTCCGGAGCGACCAGAATTCGACTTAGAACATAAGCATTGACATTAGTCAACATTCAGGGGCATTGATCCAGGAAAACTATGGCATTACTTGACATAGGTCGTCATGTGTAGGTTGCACTTGGCAAGAACCCAAAGAGGTTATGGATTTGGATATTGGCTATGAACAGCTAAGGATTTGGGCGTGGACTCGGAGCAGACCTAGAGTTGGATATCAACCCGGAAAGGTCGTGGATGTGGTTATTGGATAGAGATAGATTAGAGCTCGGTCATTGGGTTTGGATGGATGTGGAAGTGGATAAGGATTTGGTTATTGGATAGGAATCAGATATCGAATCGGAGCAGTCGTACATTTGGATAAGAGTACGGCAATGACACTTGGGTAAACTGGATTGGATTATGAGTCGGAAAGTATGGCTATGGATAACAAATGAACTTCAGATATCGGATTTAAGGCAATTCAAAATGCACCTTCCAATAGCAAAGCATTTTTTGAGGGGCAAATGTTTACTCGCCTTTTGGCAAGGCCGTGGACATGGGGATTTAACTAAATCGACTGCTCGTTGGTCGAGACTGGAATACTATGGGTTTGAGTCAACAAGATGGATAGACGATCAATCATGGATGATAAATATGATTACGAAGTTGCGTTTCGGCATAGCAGGGATCGATCATCGCAGTTGTGACGACTCGGCATTTTTAGATATTTAAAATTGGGACATCTAATTGATTTTAAATTTTTGAACGTTAGTTTAACGTGAATTTCAAATATCATTATTTATTTGGATACCTAAATTATTCGATTTAATAATCGAAAGTTGGGTAAAATATTAAATATAGAGTTTTAAGCTTGTTAAAAATAGTTTAAAAACTTATAAAATATGTACTAACAATACTGAAGGTAATAGAACTTCTAAAATCGAATTTAAAAGCAGTTTTTTCAGTTTTAAAAGTATGTCATTCAAATTGGTATTTAAAAATAGCCTTCCGAGGCACAGTTTAGGAATTTGATGAAACCAGTCCCATTGGATCCGTAATAGTGTATTATTATCGAATTTCAAATTCCATAGTGTTTGGACTTATCATGATGGCGTACGGTAAGTAAACGCTGAAATTTAAATCGAAAATTCAGTATAATAATAAGGTCCAAAAAGCTATCTTCTCCATACGATCGAGTTAGGACTCGAAACTTTTTCCATTGCGCTCGTAATAGGGTATAATATTAGAAATGCCTAGCGGCATGCCTCGATAGGAGCTCGAGATTGTGAATTGCGAAAATCAAGACAATTTGAATTTAAATTTAAATATAAATAATATAATTTCGTTGAACCACTGTAGTAAATACAAACACGTAGAGAAATCTAGAACACATGTTTCCTACCTTCTCAATCCCGTACCAGATGTCCATTTCGATAGAAAAGAAAATAAAATCTATTTCCTTTCCTCTTTCTAAATCATTCGTTCGAAAGAAAATACATGGCATGGTAAAATTCTTTTCACGTATTAGATTCGAATCAAAGAAAACATAAACATGAGTCCCCTTCTTTTTTTGGGTCCTCCTCGTTTTTATGAAATCAATTCCCAAATCAAAATATGATGGCATCCCTTCTTGTTTTTTTCAAATCCAATCATAAACTCCGCTCGTTTTCGAGAGGAACAAGCGGTGAGGCGAGCGATATAGAGGCGCATCGCGGATAGCGAGCGGCTACACGAGATGGTGGGTGGCATTCTTGGTTTGCGTTCTCGATTTGGGTCAGTGAGGGAGGAAGGATAGCCGGAATCACGTGCTCTGTCATACTCGAGCTATGGAGGAGGGGTCGCTAATGACTCGGGGAGGTTGATGGTGAATCGATTTGGGAGGCTGTGGTGAGGTGGTTCTGGCATTCGAGAAGGGCGGGTCTGTCCATGGTAAAGATGACTGGTACCAATGTGAGTGGGGAGCGATCCTAGAGTGGTGGGTTCATCTCTGGCGATGGGGTGTTTCGATCGGCATTTGGGGCAGCAAGGAGGTGGTTGCGTCTTTAAGGTATTGGATGTTTTAATTTTTTTAAATTTAATTTAATATATATGTGCAGATATAAAAATGACTAGAGAAATATAAAATAATGTTGTTTTTAATATATATATATATATAAATTCATATACATATTTGATTTAAATCAGTAAATATATATAGAGAGAGATAAGGTTTGAAAATAGAAATTTTGATGGTAAAATATATTCTTATTTTGGTGTATATTTATATAGATTTGGTCTCTATGTAGACTATATTTATAAGGATATGTGTTCTGGAAAAAAATATACATATACCTACTTGCAATTTTCTAGTTTATTTTAAAACAACGGATTTGGTAATTAAACTGTTAAATTAACTTATTTGATTTATTATAGTTGCTAAAAGATTTTTAAAGGGGAAATTATTAGTTTTATTAAATTAAATTTGTTAAATGGTAATAAATTGTATGGTTAATTCAAATGTTAATAAATCGTGAATTGTTTATACAATGTCAAAATGGTGAAGAAACCAAGCCGATTGGATTGAGTTTGCAAACTATAGGGTAAAGGTGAGTTAATCTCACTCACCTTGGATTTCTGGTTAATTTAAATAGTTAGTTTTAATTATTGGTTGATTTATTGAATTGATTGGATGTGGTATATTATATATAGTAGTATATATGTTGGAGTGATTGATATCCCGTATTATATAGCGGATGAGACCCAATGCGCCCCATATAATAGCAGACGACCATTTATACCGCGTTATCCTGCCTTGAAGCGGAATTAGTACTTTAAGTTATTGTGCTAACATCTGTGGATGCAGAAAAACAAGTTGGGGGGATCCGTCTGGATTCCTCAAAATGTTGAATTTATTTTTCAATAATGAGATTTATGTGATAATCTATGATGATTATATTGATTATATCAGGAATTGAAATTATTGAATGTTATGGCTTAGTTGAACATATATTGGTATTTGAGAAAAATGAAATATATATATATATATATAAAGTTGGATTTTTTTTAAAGGAAATTAAAAGGGAAATCTCTAAGTAAATTAATTATAGTGAATCCAAACAATTTAACGAGATGAATTTGGAAAAGGGATAAAGGATTGATTTTAAATCCCAAATTCAAGGATGGGAAAATAAGGATTTTGAATAAATGGAAAAAGGATTTTGTCTAAAATAAGGACTTAAGCAATATTACTTTGTAAGTACGATATTTGTAAAATTTAAGATTTGAAATGAGTTTGGAAAAAATAAAAGGGAATTTGAAATAAAGTATGGAATTGGTATTTTCGATTTAAATAAGAATTTAAATCATAAATAAGGGTGTTAATATGGTACAAATGGGTTTTGAAATAAATTGAGTAAGTAAAGGAATTTATTTTTAAAGATGGAGTGAATTTGGAAATCGATTTGAAAATTGATTAAATGTTGAAACTGTGTTTTTAAAGGAGGATGAGATTATGGAATTTATAAACTGGGTTTATAAGTGAAATAAGATATCAGTGCATATTTGGAAGTATAAATTCACGGTGGGAATTTATAAAGGAATGGGTAATTGGTTTTAAAAATAAATAGTGGTTTATTTTTAAAGGTGTGGAAAGGAAATTGTATTTCCCTGAAAATCCAAGTATATTTTCAAAGTAAGATTTTCAAGTAAGTTTAGGTTTTAAAGTTGGTCTAAAGGAATGTTTTTAAAGAAGTTATTATTTAGTTGTTTTAAAAAAAATTTAAAAAAGTAAGTATTTATTAAGTTAATTATATAAGTAAATTATTTTAAATATTTTAACTATTATTATTAATTAAAGATAATTACTTAATATTTGTACCTTATAGAATAACTTTTATTTTAAAAATTAGTCTTGGGCTTAAGTTTTACATAAGAAGTTATTATAAAGTTTCATAACTAGTATTTTAAATAAAGTGTTTAAGTAGTTTTTATGTATAATGTTTTAAAGTATATATTTTGGATAAAGTGATTTAAATTATTTTAAAATATAAGTATTAAGACTTGGTGAATTTCAACGGAAATAAACAATGTTTGGAAATTTATTCCGTGGGAGAAAAAGTAATTTGAAAACTATTTTCAAATAATTGAAGTGTAGAAGATGTCTTGTGAAGATATTTTGAAATAAATAATTTGGAAAATTATTAAGGCCTGATGGCTGTTTGTGGCTGTTATATGATAGTTAAATAACCGACTATCAATATTGGCCAATGCGCTATTCGTTTAGAAGTGACTAGGATCGGGATTAATTTTCTGAAAACCACGAGGAAGACAAGAGCTTGGAGTCAAAGATAGAGCAGTGAAGTACAAGGGCTAATCACTACTAATCCTTAGGGTGATTCCAAAATGGATGTAGTGGGAGTAGTGCCTTCGGTTCCGTTTGGACAGGAAACGGACTTGTATGGATGAATTCTTTCAGAACATCGTCAGGAGGACGATGAACATTCTAAGTGAATGTGTGCTAAAAAGGTAATGCATAGCCTCGAGCCTCATCAACCGGGAATGGATAAAACAGGGAGGTGCATGCAAGGCCAAGTGGCTAGCAACCAATTAGGATAAGGTCATCCCTGTCTAGATGTCCCTTTATTTCGGCTGTGTGGACGGTTGTTGATCCTAACCGCGGGGTGATCTTATTCGAACTATCCAGTAAGGGGTAGCTTCGGTCTTGTGTTGTAGGGGATCAGGGTAGATCCTCGGTATGGTGATCTAGACCACGTACTGTTACGGGCGGTACCCCAGTAGCCCTGCCATTGTATGGAATCCAATCTCCAATAAGCACCTATGCGGTTTTGATTGTGCCCAACTATTGCTGAAACGTGAGATGCAAGCATTTCAGCGATTCTATTTTACTTTCTATAGACACTACCATAATATCAAACAAATTTGATAAAAATGTTTTGGTTATCGTAAGGTAAAACCCTGGCATGTTTATTTATGGCGTGGTCTTACGAGATACCTTTGATTTCAAAAGATTTTAGAAACTTTAATAATCTAATTGAGTGTGTTTCCCACGCTGGTTTTTCCAACTGACTCGGGTATTATTTTATTATAATGCTCGGGTCAGACCGAGTACTATATAATACATGATAGGATGCTGTGGAACTCAGGAGGGCGAGCTGGATGACGAGGCGTATTTCCGTAGATTTATATTTCACTGTGCAGTGTAAGTTGTATATTCAGCTTGGGAGTACAAACTATTATAACTGTCCTGAATTGTATTGTTGATTTTTTGTACTTTGATGATGTAATGTATATAACAGATATAGTTCTTTTGTATAAAGATTCAGTCATTTATCTACTATATATTGTTCTGCTGCGTTTATGAGGTTCTGATGTTGTTTTCTATTTCTTCTTCTACCTCCTTCTTTAACCCTAATTGTTCGGCTTTCAAACATTCGATTGTTCGACATTTGATACAGTGGACGTATTGATGTCGATTTTCGGGCGTCGAAATATCGGGTTGTTGCATTTTGGTATCAAAGCGAAGGTTAAGCGAGAACCTTGGCTCTGGTGGGGATTACTCATAAAATAGAGACTGTAGTACTGTAGGATGAGTTTGAGAGTATTAATAGATATGAGTGCATATTTGTTAGTGAATATAATTTTTTTTCTTATGTTGATTTATCGGTTGAGTGTTTATGGATTGTGGTCGATATGTGGGATGCCATGTCATCGATAGGGGTTTCTAAACTCTTAAACAAGATAAACCGACATAGTATTGTTTTAAAATAGGGTAAATGAAATAATTTTATCCAAGTTATTTTTGTATATAAAAGAAATAATTTTCTGTAAATTATTATAGTATATGGTTGCCTGGTTGTTAGGAAGTGATAATATTAAATTATTATCATTGAAGTGTAAAAATTGAACTAGGATTAAAATTATAACCAAAGGTTAAGGAATAAACTTATATAACCAAAATGGGATTTGTAAATGTGAATTATAAATGTGATCTATAACTGAAAATGAAATAAAATTTCCAGAGTAATATTTGAATATGAATTGAAAGGATTTAGAATTCGAAATTTTGGAAATGATTTTCAAGGTTTTTAAAGGAATAATGGTGATATTATTTGAGAAATATTTTTTGAATTGGATTTGAAATCTGGTGAGATTTAGAATTTAAAAATATTTGAGGGGGTTTTAAAGAGATAAAGCACCGAACTCCTTTCGATCGCTGGAAAATAACTTCGATGATGACTGAAGCATCACCGATGTTCATTTTCGAGATTCCAAAGGAGGAATTGCTACCTGAATGTTTTGAATGGTATTCGTTTGCAAAATTGGGTTTGATTTTGGAATGCAAGGAATAATTTTGGTTTGGGTATATATGATTTCAAAAATGTTTTGAATGTTTAAGTAATTATTTAAACTCTGGAAGTTTAATTAAAGTGTTTATGGAATATAACGGGTTTGATAACCTAAAAAATTTGAAATCCGTTGAAATAAAATTTAACTTAAAGAAGAATTGAATTAAACTAGTATGGAAACGAAATAGTCAGAAATGTAAGCCAATTAAATATAGTAAATTAAAGAGATTAGTAAGTAGAATGTAAACAAGTAGAGAACTTATAGAGGTTTAAAAAAAAATTAAATTGAATTAGAATATAACTGAATTAGCTTAAAGGGAATAAATCTAAGTAAGCCAAATGGAATAGTTTTTGAAATAAAATTTAATAAATTGGAGATAAATTTGTGAATAAGAAAATATTTGGTTATAACTAAAGGGAATTGGGACTAAACATTTGAATAATGTTTAAATTTGGATTATGTCAAAAAAATGAATGAGTAAAATAAAATTAGTAAGTAGACTAATTTATTTAAGTGGGTAAGAAATTGGAATTGAAGTTGAATGTTGGAATGATACCTAATTTAAATTGTGCAAAGTAAAGTGAAGTTGAAAAAAATTAAGTCCAAGTAGACTAAAAATAATTAAAGTTTGGAAATAAAATCCATTAGGATTTAAAATAAATTAGTGAGTGAAACTAATTAAAGAAATGACTAATTAAATATGGTTTGGGATGAGATGAATTGAATTCAATATTTATAATGAAAGGTAAATTGAATTCAGAGTGGAATTGAAAACTTGAGTCAAATAAAATAATGATATGGATTAGATATGAATGAAAGATAGTTGATTAAAAATTCAGTATTTCGAATTTTAAGATAAACTGAATTCAATTAGAATTGAAATTGTAATTGAATAAAAATGGATATAAAGCTTAAGTGATAAAGAGGGAATCCAAATAAGAAGTGTTTAAAATATTGAACTTAAGAAGAAATGGTGAAATTATTAAGAAAAATTTGGTGTTGGGAGAATATTCTAAGTTAATACTGAATAAAGGTTAAGTAAAGTTGTGAAATAGTGATTGTGAATAAGTGAATAGAAATCAAGTGTGCATAAAAAAAGTTGATATAGCTAAATTAATTGAGATAAAAACGTAGGATGTACGTGTATTATTTTATTCGCATAACGATTCGATCCAGATTCGAGCACAGAATTTCGAGATAGTTATATCGATCCGAGTTAGGGTTTTTCACTCGACTTTCGACGGTGAACCTTGAATATGGATTTTTGATTGGTTCTGAAATTCTCTATCATTGTTTAGGACTATGCAAGGAGAATGACGATTTCTGATCAACAAACCAGATCTGAGTCCGCACTAGAAAGTTGGGTGGACGATACTAGTTCGAAAGTGAAATAGTTTGATCGAGTGAGCAATCGAATTTGGTATTACGTACGGAAGATATATGGACATCGTTTGGGCTTGAATGGAATAGATATGAATTCTTTTGAAAAGGAATTAAATAAAATGATTTTGAATGCTGTGATTGGACATTACTGGTAAGCAGGAAACATGTACTTAAAGGCAAAAAGAAATTCATATTTTTGATTTCAGAAGATGAATTTGAATTACCCGACAAAGGTATGTATTTAAATTTCTATATGAAATTTGATGGTTTTCTGATCTAGCCACTTGGCTTTTATTTTCTTTTTGAATCTGGGGGCCCGTAGAGGCATTTTGTAGTTGTACCTAGCTGGCTGCGCAAAGGAGACGCTGGTGAAATTTTTCGAAAATTTAGAGAGTTAGAAAATTTTTGATAATTTAAAGTTTCGATTTAAATTTAAATTTGAAATGGTTAAGTAAGTAATGTTGTTTGGAAACTATGGAAAATTTTGGGAAGTTAGCAAGAATGATAATGGATCTTTTATAAAAAAATATGGTTGGTAAGTTGTTGAACTATTTGGATTAGGAAATAGTTAATGAGTTATGGACCATTCCTCTTAACTAATAATTTCGAGGACGAAATTATTTTAACGGGGGAGGAATGTGACGACCGGGATTTTTAGATATCTGAAATTGGTATATTTCATTGATTTTAAATATTTGAACGTTAGTTTAACATGAATTTCAAATATCACTATTTATTTGGATAATTAAATTATTGGATTTAATAATCAAAAGTTAGGTAAAATATTAAATCTGGAATTTTAAGCTTGTTAAAAATAGTTTAAAGACTTATAAAATTTGTATTAACAATATTGAAGGTAATAGAACTTTTAAAATTGAATTTAAAAGTAATTTGTCCAGTTTTAAAAATATATCGTTTAAATTGATATTTAAAAATAGCCTTCCAAGGCACAGTCTCAGAATTCGACGAAACAAGTCCCACTGTATCCGTAATAGTGTATTATTATTGAATTTCAAATTTCATAGTGTTTGGAGTTATCATGAGGGCGTATGGTAAGTAAACGCACTGAAATTTGAATCGAAAAATCAGTATAATGATAAGGTCCAAAAAGCTATCTTCTCCATACGATCGAGTTAGGACTCGAAACCTTTTCTATGCGCTCGTAATAGGGGTATAACATTATAAACGCCTAGCGGCACACCTCGATAGGAGCTCGAGATTGTGAGTTGCGAAAATCAAGACGATTTAAATTTGAATTTAAATTCAAATATAAATAATATAATTTCATCGAACCACTGTAGCTAACACAGACACGTAGAGAAATCTAGAACACGTGTCTCCTACCTTCTCAAACACATACCAGATGTCCACTTCGATAGAAAATAAAATAAAATCAATTTCCTTTCCTCTTTCTAAATCATTCGTTCGAAAGAAAATCCATGGCTGAGTAAAATTCTTTTCTCATTCGAACGAAAACTTGCCGGTGAAGTTCGTTCTTCCTCCTCGTTAATTTTCACGTATTAGATTCAAATCAAAGGAAACATAAACGTGAGTCCCCTTCTTTTTTTTTGATCCTCCTCATTTTTACGAAATCAATTCCTAAATCAAAATAAAATGGCAGCCCTTCTTTTTTTTCAAATCCAATCATAAACTCTGCTCATTTTCGGGTGGAACAAGCAGTGAGGCGAGCGAAGTAGAGGCGCATGGCGAGTATCGAGCAGCTACACGAGATGGTGGGTGGCATTCTCGGTTCACGATCTCGATTTGGGTTAGTGAGGGAGGAAAGGTAGGTAGAATCGCGTGCTCTGCCGTACTCGAGCTATGGAGGAGGGGTTGCTAATGACTTATGGAGGTTGATGGAGAATCGATTTGGGAGGCAGTGGTGAGGTGGTTCTGGCATTCAAGAAGGGCGGGTCGGTCCATGGCCAAGGTGACAAGTATCGACGTGAGTGGGGAGCGATCCTGGAGGGGTGGGTTCGTCTCTGGCGATGGGGTGTTTCGATTGGCATTTGGGGCAGTAAGGAGGTTGTTGCGTCTGTAAGGTATTGGCTGTTTTAATTTAATTTAGTATATATGTGCAGATATAAAATGACTAGAGAAGTATAAAATAATGTTGTTTTTAATAAATATATATATATATATATATATATATATATATTCATACACATATTTGATTTAAATAAGTAAATATATATATAAGGTTTGAAAATAGAAATTTTTATGGTTTTATAGATTATTGTTTTGGTATATATTTATATAGATTTAGTATCTATGTAGACTACATTTATAAGGATATGTGTTTTCAAAATATACACACACACACACATACATATACCTACTTGAAATTTGCTAGTTTATTTTAAAACAATGGATTTGGTAATTAAACTGTTAAATTAACTTAGTTGATTTATTATAGTTACCAAAAAGATTTTTAAAGGGGAAATTATTAGTTTAAATTAAATTATTAGTAAATTAAATTTTTTAAATGGTAATAAATTGTGTGGTTAATTCAATGTTAATAAATTATGAATTGTTTATACAAGGTCAAAATGGTGAAGAAACCAAGCCGATTAGATTGAATTTGCAAACTATAGGGCAAAGGTGAGTTAATCTCACTCAACTTGGATTTTTGGTTAATTTAAATAGTTAATTTCAATTATTGGTTGATTTATTGAATTGATTGGATGTGATATATTATATATAGTAGTATATATATATTGGAGTGATTGATTTCCTGCATTATATAATGGATGAGACCCTATGCACCCCAAATAATTGCGGTTGACCCTTTATACCGCGATATCCCTCCTTGAAGCGGGATGGTATTTTAAATTATTGTACTAACATATATGGATGCAGAGAAACAGGTTGGAGGGATCCAACTGGATTCCTCAAAATGTTGAATTTATTTTTCAACAATGAGATTTATGTGATAATCTGTGATGATTATATTGATTATATTGGGAATTGAAATTATTAAATGCTATGGCTTGGTTGAATATATATTGGTATTTGAGAAAAATGAAATATGTATAAAGTTGGATTTTTTTTAAAGGAAATTAAAAGGGAAATTTCTAAGTAAATTAATTATAGTGAATCCAAATAATTTAAAGAAATGAATTTGAAAAAGGGATAAAGGTTTTATTTTAAATCCTAAATTCAAGGATGGGAATATAGGGATTTCGAATAAATGGAAAAAGGATTTTAATTAAAAGAAGGACTTAAGCAATATTACTTTGTTGTAAAACTTAAGATTCGAAACGAGTTAGAGAAAAACAAAAGGGAATTTGAAATAAAGTATGGAATTGGTATTTCCGATTTAAATAAGATTTAAAATCATAAATAAAGGTGTGAATATAGGATAAATGGGTTTTGAAATAAATTGAGTAAGTAAAGGAATTTATTTCTAAATATGGAGTGGATTTGGAAATCGATTTGAAAATTGATTAAATGTTGAAACTGTGTTTCTAAAGGAGGATGAGATTATGGAATTTATAAGCTGGATTTATAAGTGAAATAAGATATCAGTGGATATTTGGAAGTATAAATTCACGGTGGGAAGTTATAAAGGAATGGGAAATTTGTTTTAAAAATAAATAATGGTTTATTTTTAAAGTTGTGGAAAGGAAAGTGTATTTCCCTAAAAAGCCAAGTATATTTTCAAAGTAAGATTTTCAAGTATAAGTTAGGGGTTTAAAGTTGTTTTAAAGGAATGTTTTTAAAGAAATTATTATTTAGTTTTATTTAAAAAAAGTAAATATTTATTAAGTTAATTATATAAGTAAATTATTTTAAAGATTTTAACCAGTGTTATTAATTAAAGATAATTACTTAATATTTATACCTTATAGAATAACTTTTATTTTAAAAATTAGTTTTGGGTTTAAGTTTTACATAATAATTATAAAGTTTCATAACTAGTATTTTAAATAAAGTGTTAAAGTAGTTTTGTATTAAATGTTTTAAAGTAAATATTTTGGATAAGGTAATTTAAATTATTTTAAAATCTAAGTATTAAGACTTGGTGAATTTCAGTGGAAATAAACAATGTTTGTAAATTTATTCCGCGAGAGAAAAAGTAATTAGAAAACTATTTTCAAAGGATTAAAGTGTAGAAAATATCTTGTGAAGATAATTTGAAATAAATAATTTGGGAAATTATTAAGGCCTGATGGTTGTTTGTGGATGTTATATGATTGTCAAATAACCGACTATCAATATTGGCCAATGCACTGATCGTTTCAAAGTGACCGGGGTCAGGATTAATTTCTCGAAAACCACTTTAATCCGATTTGAACGTTTTCATGAGGAAGACAAGGGCATGGAGTCGAAGATGGAGCAGTGAAGTGCAAGGGCTAATCGCTACTAATCCTAAGGGTGACTCCAAAATGGATGTAGTAGGAGTAGTGCCTTCGGTTCCATTTGGACGGGGAACAGACTTGTATGGATGAATGCTTTCAGAATATTGTTAGGAGGGCGATGAGCATTCTAAGTGAATGTGTGCTCAAAAAGGTAACGCATAGCCTCGAGCCTCATCAACCGGGATTGGCTAAAATAGGTAGATGCACGCAAGGTAAGTGGCTAGCAACCAATTAGGGTAAGGTCATCCTTGTCTAGATGTCCCTTTATTTCGGCTGTGTGGACGGTTGCTAATCCCAACCGCGGGGTGATCTTATTCGGACTATCCAGTAAGGGGTAGCTCTAGTCTTGTGTTGTAAGGGATCAGGGTGGAACCTCGGTACGGTGATCTAGACAACGTACTATGACGGGCGGTACCCCAGTAGCCCTGCCATTGTATGGAATCCAACCTCAATTAAACGCCTGTGCGGTTTTGATTATGCCAACCTATTGCTGAAACGTGAGACGTAAGCATTTCCTCTAGATTCAATTTTACTTTCTATAGACACAATTATAATATAAGATGAATTGATAAAAATGTTTTGGTTATCATAAGGTAAAAACCCGGCATGTTTATTTGTGGCGTGGTCTTACGAGATACCTTTGATTTCAAAAAAATTTGGAAACTTTAGTAATCCAATTAAGTGTGTTTCTCACGCTGGTTTTCCAGACTGACTCGGATATTGTGTTATTATAATGCTCGGGTCAGACCGAGTATTATAGAATACAAGATAGGATGTTGTGGAACTTAGGAGGACGAGCTGGATGACAAGGCGTATTTCCGTAGATTTGTATTCTGCTGTGTAGTGTAAGCTGTATATTCAGCTTAGGAGGACAAGTTATTATAACTGTCCTGAATTGTGTTGTTGATTTTTTTGTACTATGATGATATAATGTATATAACAGATAAAGTTCTTTTGTAGAAAGATTCAGTCATTTATCTATTTTATATTGTTCCGCTGCGTTTGTGAGATTCAGATGTTGTTTTCTATTTCTTTTTCTACCTCCTTCTTCTTTAACCCTAATGGTTTGATTTTCCGGCATTCGATTGTTCGGCATTTGATACAGTGGACATATTGATGTCGATTTTCGGGAATCAGAAAATTGGGTTGTTACAGGAGTTTTGTCAGGTGGTTCGGTCTCAGTGGCATGGCTCGGTCGTACATGGCTCTGTGTTGGAATATGGTCCGGTCAAGGTAGGCCGGCCTAAGTTGATCAGCATCTTGTTCTGGGTTCGGCAAGCATTTGGGGACAGGGTCGGTGGTTTGGTTTTGGATCGGTCATGAGCGTTTGGTCGAGGTGGTTTGATATTTTTGGATCGGTTGTGTTGAGTTGATCTGTAGGAAGGCTAGGAGATGATAGGGAGTGATTCGGTATTAGTGGATCAGCCATGTGTGGATCGACCAAGGTAGTTAGGCTGATGTGGCTCGGCATTTGGATGGGTCGGTGAATTGGTCTTGGAACGGTGAACTTAGGATTGGCTTAGCGTTGTACTTGGGTCGGCATGTCCTAATACCTCAATGGGATCGGCAGACATGCCAGCTCCGGGTCGGTATAGGACGAAGCTCGGGTCGGCCATGGTAGTTCAGCATGGGGCCGGCATTGGCAGGAATGAAGCTTACTTCGAACCAGCCGCTATTCTACTTCGAGTCAAAGATGGATTTTCTTCGATTCGCTCCAGGGATGAGATTGGATCGGCTTGCTCAAAGTTTAGGTTTGGTCATAATGATGATTTTGGTTCGGCTATGGTGCCGATGGCCCGGACTACTCAGGAAGCCCAGTAACTCAAGTTTGGCCTATAAACACAGCACGCGAGGCTTTTGAAGAGATCTTCATTATGTTTTCCATCATCTTCTATACAATCTGCTCTGCTATTGTTGTTCCAAAAACTCTGGATTGTAACTGTAATTGATTCTAACATCAATAAAAAGAAATTTTCTACGGTGGACGTAGGCTGGAGTCATCCGAATCACTATAAATCCTTTATTCTTACTGCTTTCTTTTTTATTTTTACTGTTCTTCATATTTATTCTCTAAATGCATTCTATCTGTGTTCTGTGACTGTGATTTGTTGCTTTCATCTGGATTTGGGTGTTAGCGACCATTTTTGGCGCTAACAATTTCATTAAAGTTTAATTCACATTCATTATTTACTTATAACCTTGATATCCATTTTAATATTAATATTCATCAACGAATTATTTCAATCATTTTCTTGAGTTTTACTTATATAAAATTCTATTACATATTCATATTAACATTTCAACTTTTTAACATTTCTGGTAATTTTTATATATGTTTTTAGAGTGTAATTTAGTGTTATATAAATTTATCTTATTCATTTTGGCTAACAAAAATGTTCAATAGTTTACATCTTATAAATTTTCATTATCTTTTAATTTACAAGTGACAAATCTCCAATTTCTTTACAATTTCATTAAACACTTAGCTTCTAATTTCTTATTTTTCATTTTGTAAGTTTCCAACTATTAAAATTTCACTTTATTTCTACAACTAAAAATCATTAACTTAACAGGAACTTAAGAAGTAAATACGGGTTCATTTCAAATCATTTAAAATTAATATATATATATATATATATATATATATATTCATGTCTTTTATATACATCAAATCATAATTAGAAAATTTAAAATTAAGATTTGGTTGTCAAAACAAATGTGTAGCAAAATTACTAGAGCGGCCTTTCCACTTTGAACTCGAAAATGAACATCGATGATGTCGTGATCATAACTGAAATTATTTTCCAGCGACAAAAGAAGTATGGAACTTATTTCCTTTTAAAATTCCTTTAAAATATTTCTTTCAAATAAATATTTCTATCAAAATACTTCCAAATAATACTAATATTTTATTCGAAAATCATTTGAAAACAAATTTCAAAACCCTGAAACTTAAGTTCTCAAATTTCTAATTCATATTCACTTTATTTGTAAATCCTATTTTGCAACCAATATTTATAAAATTTCACTTCCTAACAAACAAACATATCACATACAACTATATCCATTAACAAAAATTATTCTTTTATATACAAAATATAATACTAAGTAAAATTATTTCATTTACCTATACTTTAAAAACAATATTGTGTCGGTCTGCCCTATTAAGTGTTTAGAAATCCCTACCGATGTCATAGCGTCCTATGTACCTACCAGAATTCATCAATACTCAATAGAATAAATTAACACAATATAAAATATTTTTATGTCACTAACAATTACCCTCTCTCTCATATACATACTCTCTAACTCACTCTAGGGTATTAATAACCTTATCTCTAATGAGTCAACCCCACAAAGCTAAGGTTGTCGCTAAGCTAAAGCTTCGATACCAACTATAACGACCCACCTTTTTGGACGGTTTAAATCGATAATAAACTACACATGTCAACTCAAACCATTTAAAGGGTAGGATTGCCAATGGGATAAATAAGAAAATAAGAGAAAAGACGGAAAAGCAAAATACATATCTTATAGCGGAATGACAAAACATAATACTCAAATAAACAGTTCATGAAGCTGTTTTACAAATAACATTTGATTACACTTTTACAAGACAATCAGAGTTATACATACAATGGGTTAAATAGGGTAATGCAGCAGAACAACATGAAATATATATATATATATATATTCAAAAATCTTCGTACTTCAGAAATAAAGTTTTCAACATTGAAATGCTCAAGCTGACCCGAGCATAATGACAAACAGAAAAGTCGAGTCAGAACTAAAAGATCTTATATAAGTTAGATCAACAATGAATAAATATGAGTGTAATAGCCTCAGAGATGTTTATCGAATTTCCCATCGCTATCCAGTGTATAACGTGCATGCAATAACTTAAGAGATGTTTCGGGATTTTCCATCTTCTAAGGATCCGTTAAACTATCTATATGTAGCAAAATACGCTATATATATGTAGTGTATATCAATAAAATATTAAAATAGCGTTAGGGCGTTACCATAACCCCCTTAACACATTTTATATAAGCATCGTAGTCTATACAGTGCTATAAACTCCACCGTAAACTGGTGCGCTATCAGGGAGAACTTCATAGGTACGACACAAATCAAAATCGTAGTGGGCTCGATAAGGCATATGATAGGGCACACGAGGCTATACCCACGGTAGGATTCTACTGGATTGTGGAACCAGGCTGGTGGTACCACATAGCCGCAGCTACCGCTCACCTTGAACAACACTCCCATAATCAAATCGAGTGTGGACACAAATCAATCATGAAGCAACAGATATGGCATTAAAGAAGCGTGTTCGATCGGAGGAGCGACCTCACTTGGCCTGGTTATGGTTTTTATTTTGGTCATATCAAGCTGACTCGAAGGTCAGGCATGTGTTCTTACCTCATACTAGTAGCGTTCGCCAAACCATCCTACTTCATTCTGGATTCTCCACAATGTACACTATTATTAAAGTGGTTTTGGAATTAGCAGAGAGTATGACAATATCCGACCCCGATCTCTTTAACAACCAAACTCTTATTTCACAACATGGTCATTTTATAAAACATTTTTAATAAATCTAGAAAATAGTTTATACCTTCATATCAAAATATCCATATACTTATTCCAAAAGTAAAAATATATTCATAAATACCAAGGAAGATTTTCTTTCAATAAATTTCGAAAATAATTTATAAATCTCTCTTAAACCGTTTATAAACTACTTATATGCTTTAGAATCCTTTATAAAGCTATTTATAAATTCCAAAACAGTTTACAACTCTTCCCTTTTTTAATAAACTTATATGCAAATTACTTTAACCTTTATAACTCCCTTATAAAATCATTATAAAATCCTTTATACGATCCTTTAATAAAATCCATTATAAAATTTTATTACAAAAAGCTAAAATCTTTTACAAAAATCTTTATATATTAAAGTTATTTTAAAAGCCTATGTTTATTATCTTAAATCAAAACTATATTATTATAATATATTAAATTTAATATTATTAAAACTATATTAAATATTTTATTAAATGAAATATTTTACTATTTTAATTATATATTTGAAACTAAATAAAATTATCAGTTAAAAACTTAAAATTACATTTAAGACCATATATTAACTTATAATTTGAAAATTTAAAACATATAAAATAAATTATTTTCCAATTTTTTTTTTATAAAATCATTAAATTAAATTTAAAAAATAAATTTATAAACCAAATAACTTTACCATTTGGAAAATAATCTAAAATGACCAACGGTGTCCGTATATAATTTTCTACCCGATGGTCAAGTGATAGGGTATGTGTCATTTCAACCCAAAATAGTTAAATTTCTCAGTTTTATATCATTTCAACCAATATACCAAACCAATAATTTTCAAATCAATAAAATCACTCAGGTATGCATCATTTCAATCCATAACGATTTGTCCTAATCTATAAGATCGTTCGGGTATGTACCATTTCAAACCATAGTGAGTTTCCTAACAACAAACTAAGGGAACTTGCAGTGTGATAACAACGTATATAATAAACATAACATCCAATCATCCAAAATGTCAACAAATAAATATCCATCACAATCAACATCCAGATCGATCGATAAATCATATTAATCAACAGGTTATCAATATCAGGTATTTAACTAAAAATTTGAATTCAGTATTAATTTAAATGGAAAATTAATTCAATATAAATTCAAATTAAATTTAAATGACAATTAAAATTACCAAACAACAATCAATAAATTTCTTATCACATCATAAACTTAAATCAACTAACATAGGAAGGTCTAGTATTTCTTGAGTGGGTCACTAGTCGATTTAAAATCCAAATAAAACCTCAAATTTGAACGGTCTGCAAAACCAACCAAACCATTATTTTGTCATCTCGGATTTCGATACGATCCCAACAAAAGAAACCGCATCCAATCCGAGTCCTCATCCAAAAGTTATAGATGTTAGAAGGTTTGAAATTTAAAATTAAATTTAAAATATACAATAGGTGCTAATATATAAATATTTCAATCTACCCAAACTCTACAGGCTCGAGCAGAGCACGAACACGCCTATCTCTAGTCCAGCCGCCACCTTCACACTCTAAAACGCCATGGCTACGGCCATCTCTGCCCAGATTCACGTCTATCCATACACTCCTCATCTCCAGCCTTTCACAGACCCACACCTCGAAAGCTCCGCCGCCGTCAAACGCCTATGGCCATGACCGATTTTTGGCTATTGATCGTCAATTTCAAGCTAACTCCAGCATCCTTAAGATGAACGAAGACCATGGATCGCCACTGCTCATCATCCTCTTCCAGACGCCACTCCTCGATCGTGAATCCCTAGCAACGGAAGGCAGAGAAAGATCGTCAAATTTTAGCCAAACCGTGATTCGATTGCAAAAAAACTACAAACGTAGATTGCGTTCGTTGAGAACTTCGTAACGATATATTATTCGATAGGTTTAGAGGAGTTTGAATTTTTGATTTGATTTTGAATTTGGGAATTAGGGTTTTGATATTCTAGCACTGAGAAGGAGGAAAAGATGAGAAATAGAATTGTATATACAGGAAAAGAATAAAGGTTGCTCGGGTTTCAGAAGAAATCTATATATATATGGACAAGTATGGATGAGAACGAATGGACAGATCGAATTAGATCGAAACGATAATAATGACCTAAAAAGCCAGTTTCGTCCCCGAAATTAAAATAGGTCATCCAATATATCGTAATATAGGTTTTCGACATTGTTAAACTCAATGGAACTAGTTTTAGACTCAAATCCCATTATAGAAGTTAGCTTTCAAAATCAAATTATATTCATTTAAATTCTATTAATTGATTTTTACACGTTACAGGCTCGCATGATCAAACGATAAGTCTGATCGCTACAAAACTTTAAATACTATAATAATTCACTGTTATGGATCCGATGAAACTTGTTTCTTCAAAATTCAAGACAGTGGCCAAAATGGCTAATTTTCTCGCTAATTAAATAATTTATTACTAAATTGATTTAATCACTTTCAAATTCATTTTTAAAAATTAACAATTTTTTCATTCTTGATTACATAAAAATTTATAATCTTTAAAATATAATTTTCCATATTAAATCCATAATTTTAATATTACACAAATTTCAGCGTTCAATTACAACTATAATAAAACCCTAGTTAATTATATTTTAATTTCAATCAAATTCTTTTATTTCGATTTATACTCTTATTATTGAATCAACATTACATTATGAATATAATTAATATTAATTTACCTTTTATTACATTCATATTCTACAGTCATCATCTTAACTTGTATCGAATATGATATTTAATTACATCAAATTTCATTGATTTCCAAATTAATTCAAAGGATTAAATAATAAGGTGATAAATAAAACAATTGTCATATATTAGTTATCTAAACACATTTCTAAATTTATTGTTTACAAACAGAAGCTAATAAATTTATGTACTAATTAATTTATTTCATATTCTATAATAAACCTATTCCAATTTATAACTTATAATTTCAATATTAAATCTAACATTTAATTTATTCCTTAAATAATTGTAACCAAATTAACTTTACAATTATTTCAATTGATTGAAATTACATTAAAATAGTTGTCAGTAATATTCGAACAACACTATTAAATCATATACTAATTATTTTCACATTAATAAATCATAAATTATAATTCTCACAATATTAAATTCCAAAATCTTATTAAATTTAATATTTTTAATTATCAAAAATATTTGTTGTTACATGTTCTCGAAAGCAAGTTCAAGGCATAAACATGGTATAGTCAGATGCTCAAAGGCATGATAGATATTATACATATATAAGATAAGATATGGATATCAAACTAACAGAGTCGTAACATAAATAAATAAATATACATAGGCCCCACACACGGAGTACTAATAAATACATCAAGTATAGTACATAGTCTTATACTTGAATAAAATATATGATACATGTAATCGTACATGGGCTAAATAGGTGTAAATAAGCAATGCCCCCTTGTCTCCCAAAAGTCTAGCTATCCAACTAGCTCTTCCCAAAATAAATCTAACACTTAGACTAAGCATAAGAGTAGACCAAAGTTTCCTATACAGGAATAAATGAAGAAAATGAGGGTTAAACGAAAAAATCTAGGGAAGGAAACTAACATCGTAAAATTTTCGTTAATTATCAGTATTCATGAATTCGAGTGAAATGACTCCTTTATTTATGTTATCTCTTTGTCCTAGCATGATGCGTTGGGTTTTTAGAAAGATTTGTTGCATTAGTGTCATCATTGTATATTGGTGAGTTAGTAAAATTTAGACTAAAATATTTTAAAGTTTTTTGTATATAGATAACTTGTGAATATGCTAATGTGGCAGAGATATATTCTTCTTCAGTTATAGATAGAGATACTAGATTTTTCTTTTTTCTAAATCAGGAAACAAAAGAATGTCCTGAAAAGTGACAAGTTCCACTTGTACTTTTTCCAATCTGATTTGCATCCAGCATAGTCAGCATCGCTATGAGAAACTAAATTGAAGAAATCTTCTTTTGGATAAAAGAGTCCATAATCCAGTGTGTTGTTTACATATCTTAGATTTTTTTTTTACAGATTTCAGATGAGTTGCCTTAGGTTGAGATTGATATCTTTCACAAAGGCAAATATTACGCATCATATCACACTTATATAGAGTAGGAAGCGATCATACCTCTATAATATTTTTGATCTACATCTTTTGAGTTTTCTTCCTTATTTAATTTCTCATTAGTTGCCATAGGAGTTGGCTTACCACTAGTATTTGACATACCAGATTTCTTAACTAGATCCTTAGCATATTTTTCTTGGCTTATAAAAATACTGTTATTTAATTGTACTATTTGTAATTCTAAAAAGAAAGTTAGTTCTTTTATATGACTCATTTCAAATTCTTTGGTCAGAAAATTCATTTCAAACATTACTATCTATATTTTATATGATTGTATATGGTTGTTGCCATCAAAATCAGTAACTAGGATATTAACAGGAAGGTCCCTGAACCTAGATAGTACATGACTCCCTAGTCAGGCCTGGATAGCCTAATAATTATGAGTTCCCGTATGATTATGGATTGATCGTGTAAAGTATGTCTAGATAAGGGTAAAGTAAGAACCCATATATTGTAGATATCATAAAGCAGTTGGTTATTTGAGGGATGGTGTGAAGTATAGTCACTCCAACTTAATAGCCAGATTTCTAATATTCGAAATAAGTCGGCAAGTTGAAGAGCAGAATTTCTGGAGAAAGAACAAATAGAAATCCACTTTGATTCCAGCCCAATAAAAAAATAGTTTTAAAAGTTGATATATATATATATAATTAATATGTTTGAAAAGTAAGAAAATATTGGATTTTAAAATGTATACATAAATAAAAATATTTTGTTAAATTGAATTTTTTTCATAAATGGGTTTTACAAAGGCCAATTATTGAAAAATTATAGAGCATTAATAGCTTGCTAGTTTCGTTGTAGAGAAAGAAAAGTGTAACTATAAAGTTCTAGTAGAAATTAAAATTTATTAAAATCCGAAGTTTTTTGTATATGAAATTTTTTAAAAAGATATTTCTTTTGAAATAAAAAAAGGTAGAGCAACAGAAGAAGGCTGATTAGCCTTAATCACATCTGTACCTATTACTCTCTAAGAAATCTTATAGAAGTGCACATTAAAACCATCAGGGACTGGATAGCTAGTAGAGTTCATTACAAAAATGCTGTCTTTAATCTCTTCATTAGTTATTTCCTGAATGAGGTAGTTATAAGAATAATCCTAGATAGGTAGATGAATGCTATTGAATAACTGCCTACGAATATGTGGACTGTTGGAGCAAGCCAAAATTTCATGAAAAAAAATTTAGAAACCCATCTTGAATATGTTTAGGAGATGAACAGAGACTACCATTCATATCATGAATGTTGTTAATATCAGTAGATGACTATCTGATCTTAAGAGAATTATGGAAAATAGCAGAATTTTTGTCTCCGTGAATAGACCACTGAACCTTTGCCTTTTGTTTAGCCATCCTATTTTCTTCCATCAATGCTTTAGTCAATTGTTTGGTAAGAGACAATTCTTGAGACACCCTGCTGACAAGGACAGAATTATCCCTACATGCTTGAATATCCTTGGCTTTGCTTACGAAATATACATGGGATTACCATAAACAGTTAGAATCCAACAATTTGTAACAATATTCAAAAAATCATTGTGATTAGCCCAGTTATTAAAAAATGAAAATATCATTGTCATTATAGACCCGTTTCTTGCTGCGATGTGGTCTATAAGTGTATATCCAAAATTTTGGCAGCTAGAACGAAGTCAGTGCTTGCCAATATAATTTCATCCAATCAGAGCGCTTTCTTGCATTCTCAAGATATCACGGATAATGTTCTATTAACATCTGAGTTGTTGAAAGGATATAGTAGGCAGAATGTGTCATAGAGGCATGTTTTGAAGCTTGATATTCAAAAAGCTTACGACATTGTGCAATGGAAATCTGTTATACATGTTCTTCATAAGATGAATTTCCCCATCCCTTTCTTATCATGGATATATACTTGTATATCAACAGTCAAATACTCCTTAAACTTCAATGGTAATTCATTTGGTTATTTCCATGCAATGAGGGGTATAAGGCAAGGTGACCCTATTTCACCTTACCTTTTTGTTTGCATTATGGAGTTATTCACCTCTCTCACGTCAAAATATTTGTCCATGAATCTTCTGGAATACCATCCACTGTGCAAGACCTCTAGAATTTCAACACTTCTATTTGCTGATGATCTACCTCTCTTTAACAAGCCTACTTCTAAATCAATTAATGATGTGTTGGATATTCTGGATCAATTTAAGGAGCTGATTGGTATTTCTATTAACAAGAATAAATCCAAGATTAGGATTTTTGATATTTCTGACTCTCAAAAATCTATAATCCAAGCTTTGCCTAGCCTTAATCTTATTGATCTTAATGAAGACTATCTTGGTGCCCCCATGTTTTCCCCTAAAGTCAAGACCGCTCAGTGTCTTAAGCTGTATGAAAAGATAATTGCTAAAATATCATCCTGGCCAATTTCTAAATGTTCAATTGCAGGTAGGCTTATCATAGTCAAATCCATTGCTATTTACATGTGCCAATATTATGCTAGAATATTCATTTTTCCTTACAAGCTTGTCTCCATGATCAATTGGTCTCATAACCACTTCCTTTGGCATGGTAATCTATTTTCAAGGAAACTCATTCCTATTGTTATTAAAAAGCTCTGCTGCCCTTATAAATATGGAGGTCTTGGGATTATGAATATTAGGAAATGGAACCAGGCTGCTATCTCTTCTTGAATAGATAAACTTTAAAAATTTGACAATAATTTATGGGTTTTATGGACCAGGAAAAATTTAATTAAAGACAAGCATTTTTGGACTATGGATATTCCAGCTGATTGCAGCTGGTCTTGGAGAAACATGCTTCAATCCAAGAAAGACATCATTCAAATTTTCCAGACTGGGCTTCAATTTATGAATCATATTTCATTTTGGTTTGATCCTTTATCTGATAAGGGTGTCATTTTGGTAGATATTATTGGTTACAACCTTGGAGCGATGACTAGTATAGGTGAACATGCCACTGTTAATGCTTTTTGGTCTAAAGGAATTTTGATCCTTCCTGTCTCAAGCTCTTCATCTGTTCATGACTGCTAGAGTAAAATTCTTGAGCAACCATTAAATGCATTTAACATTCAACCATTAAAAGCATTTAACATTCACCAGATAGCTTTTATCTATAATAGTATGGCTGATTTATCTCAGTGCGCTATGTGTCCTTGGCACTATAGGATATGGAACTCAGGTTCTATTCCGAAAGAAAATCTACTTCTCTGGAAGATCGTTAAAAATGGTCTGCATACCCGTGACAAGTTGATGGAAAAGGGTATTATACATTCTAACAAATGTATCGTCGGTCACAAGTTTAAGGAGTCTACTTCTCATTTATTTTTTGATTGTGGATTCTCCTTTTCTATTTAGGACAGTATCTTGAAGTTGTTGCATTTACATAGTCCTATTATAAACTCTGCAATGGAATGGTTTACCATTTTCAAAGCCACAAGATGGAAGACGACAATGAGTTTCTTGTTACTTTGGGCTCTAAAAAAGAATCATTAAGCTATTTGGATGAAAGGAACAATAGGGTGCTTGGAAGCGTTTTGACTTCTAAATCTGTATTGGTCCGTACTATCTAACATTGTTTCAATACATGATTATTTATCTATGTATTTTTTGTTATAAATTTTTTTGTATGTTCTGATGGTATGCCATCGGTATTTGTAATTCATTTTTTCTAATATATGGTAGGGGTCCATTTAACCCCGCTGGCTTTGCCAGGAAATAAATAGTAGAGCAACATAGCTTGTGGGTTTCTACGTAATAAAAAATTTTAAGCTATAAAAAAGAATTTTAGGGGTGGACAATAGAAAGTGGTATAAGTGTGAAATAGGATAAATAACATGGGAAAGAAGGTTTAAAATTCTAAACCGAAGTTGTAGACGAACACATTACAATGGTTCAATTAAGAAGACGGTAAATTGAGAGAAGATAAATTAAAATAAAGAGTAATTAGGTAAATGAAAGGTGAAGAGTATATTACAAAATATAAAAATAATATTAGGAATTTATATAAAGTAATTTGGCAATTACAAATAATGTTAGGAGATTATATTAAAAAAGATAATACTAGCAATCTATTATAGGAAAGTCAAAAGAAAAAATTGGATAGTTTTCGTAGTAAGTTCAATAATGGCACATATTTTTTAGAAGTTCCCCTAATATGCTAGTAGAACCTCCATTAGGGTTAAAAGTAGAGATAGCGAGAATGATAGGAAAATATTGGAACAAGAGTTGTCCTTGTCTACTCCAGTTTGTTGTTAAAATTTATAAAAAGATGTTTTAAAACATCTTAAAGTATATTTTTGAAAAAAATGGTTTGGTGTAACAAATAATTTTTTGAATGGAAAACTAAATAAATAGTTTGAGTTAAAATTTCCAATTTTTAAGAAGTAAAAGTTGAAACAGTCTTTTAAAGGTTGATTTGGTAGGAGAAGTAATATATATACACACCGATTTCTCAAAATAAAAACAATATATCATATAAGCATCAGTCATAGATCACAGTGGAATAATAATCTCATATACATATACAAATTGTGAGTCTATAAAATAAAACACTAAAACAAGGTTTACAATTCTCTAATCTCAATTATACATTTAATATATAATGGCCAAATTCCTAAATGGAATAAACTAAAAGTCCAAATGTTTATCTCCTTGCTAGCATAACCATTCAAAGGTCGACCTATCCTGTAACTTAAAAAGTTTCGGCCTGACCCGAGCAAAATAACACCTGGCTCAAACTATCTATAAATATCCAATAGGATGAGAAAAAGATATAACACAAGAACAAACAACATATAAGTATACAAAAATGTACGTGAAATAACGAGTCAGGGGAATTAATTTAACTTAGAGTCATCATAAGGCACATAGTTATAGATTTAAATCACAAACACATATTATTAAATAAGCATAGAATAACAGGATTAACTTAACATCCATCACAAGACATAAGAACATATATTTATTTTACTAACACAAGACACAAGAATATATATTTACTTCACAATATAAAATAGTCACAGAATCCAAATATCCAATATCCAAGAGATCCTAATCCAAACCGATCATAAAAATCATCCAAAACAATTGCAATGATTGTACTCGAAACCCGTGGCAACCAAATAAACAAAGTGGTATCACTCGAACTGATCCGATGCTAAGGATCGTACTCAGACCAGGAACACAAAATCATAGAATGATCTCAAGGATAGTGCATACCGATCAAGGTGATCTTAGAAACCATGACTCGATAAATCTACATTTATTTAATATTATTAAGTTTGAAAATAAATCCAAGAGTAAATTCTTAAGGATCTAGTAGCCACTTGCCGCACACCAAAAGAGAGTAAACTCTAAAGTTCCAAATACTATCACCTTCTGTAATCACTAGAATTTAACCAGTACGTCTCATACCATATGGTGAAATTCAAGTATTTACGAAAAGCTAGTAAATATAACCTATTATGGATACCACTGGAAAACCTGAAATACATTCTCTTAAGGATCTAGCAACCACTTGTCGCACAACAGAAAAGAATACAACTCTAAAGTGTTAAGTACTTTCCCAATTCGATCACAAGAATTTAATCCAAGCATCCCATACTACCAGTGAAATTCATTTATTCACTAACGAGTTAGTAAATTCCACTTAAACATTCTATTCAATGAGTTATACCATAATTAATAAAGTGTTATTCGAAAGCATTTAAACCAATCGACAACACTCTATCGATTATTAGTACTTCCTAAATTATAGAATTAAGGTTCTCAAAACATTTATTTAATTTGTCTCTTATTCAAAATTTTCCATTGTTCCAAATTGTTTCAATTGTATTTATTTTGTGAACTAATATTTTCCATTTTCCAAAACCATAATGATACTTAAATCTCAATAAATTTGTATTATTCACGAATCATATTTTTAAAACCATATATAAATATTTAATTAATCATTTATTCTCTAAAAACCAATTTATTACTCTTAGAAATGTCCAAATTAGTATTACTACACTAGTATAAAAAAATTATGTTTATACTTTAAAATCATGTTTCTAAATCTCATAACATTTTATTTAATAAACTAAATTTATATTTCAAAAAAAACATATTTTTAAATCCATAACTATTTATACCAGTAATACTTAATATATATATATATATATATATATTTGATAAAACTATTAATAAAAGAGATTAGGCAATTTATAAAACAAGTTTAATATTTATAACTTTATTAAACTCTCCTTATTAAATTATTGGTGTTTATAACTATATATATATATATATATATATATATCTTTATTTAAGTCCAAAGCTTTGAATCAAATGATTCAAAATCCATAAACACATTAGAATTCATTATAGCTAAACATTAGATTATCACAAGATTTTAGTCAGGAGCTAACACCGTAGAGTTCTAACCCTTAAGTATATACCAAATCAAACTTATATATAAATTTATTATTGTAAATATATATTTATATATAACCAACTATCAAAATAATTACTCCAACATTTGGGCACAAAATTACAAACACAATAACACTCAAACGGGTTCAAGCAATGGGTCTGGAATGCACCGGTCATTTCAACCGCTTCACCAATTACAACTCAATCACAAGTTTCATTTTTAAAATGCATTTCGACCCTTTAAATCACATAATTATAGAAAACTTACAACATGAAAATTGTAGCACAAAGTTAAAGCATTCTAGCATATTAGATATTATCAAAATTCGATAAGAAATGAGAAAGTTATGCTTAAATTACTAATAATGTTTAGCACAGAAATTTGACAACGCTAAATTTAATTTCCCAAATCACAATATTAAATTTATTGTCCATAATTAAAATTAATCAATTAGCTGTTAAAGACTTCCCTCTTAAAAAAATTGCGTCCCCGCAATTCCCTTAGTGGAAGAAATCCATGACATAAATTCCTCTTAAAATAATTATTTGTTAACTGGTTTCAAGTTTCATTTCCAAAATCACTCAATGAATATTACTTCAAACTATAACACTATGTAACGACCCGTAAATTTTCGTCAGTTAATTTTGTCATTTTAATAAGATTAGATAATTTAACTTTAGAAAGAAGTAAAGATTTATAATTTATAATGAAGCATATGTTGAAAAGGAAATGAAACCATAGGAATTTAAGCTAAGTATTATCGGTTGATATAAAATGACGAATAAATTGAAATGATGTAAATGGTTATACTAGGCTAAGAAGAGAATATAGGAAAACAAAGGGTAAGTTGTGAATTTATTTAATGGATTAATAATATTAGATAGTACATTGAATTAAATCAATGTCCTGTAGAGGTTGGAGTATGGTTAGTAATAAAAGCTTTTAAAGGAAAAACCTTCAATTTATAAATGAAAATTAATGCATTAAATTAGGTGTAACTGAATGCATGTAAATAATTTTGTAAGAATAAGTTAATAAACAATTTATTTGTGCATACCCGATTTAATTGAAATAACAGAAAAGACAAGAACTTGATTTGCCTAGGTATATATATATTGATAAACTATAACTAAATAGAAAGTTTGGTAGTAAATAGGATATAAGAAGACAAAGGCAACTAGTAAATTAATAAATGAATTCATAATAATAAGTAGTAATTAATGCATATATATTTGGTATTAGTGATAATTACAAAAATTTACCCATTTATCTAATTTATTTAATTAAATCTAAATCTATGGCAACATTGTTGTAATGATGGTTGTAAGTGAATTTGAATGTAAAAGGGTAACAATTATTTAGGTTAACCATTTTGAGTATGTTAAGTTAAGAATGGCAATGGATTGAAATAAATCTAAATTAATTATTTTGTTTTGGTTAATGTGTTCTAGTTAATAAAGGGGAGTTTATAAGAAATGAAGCATGCACTAATGACATGTGTTATAATTCAAATGTTATTTATACCCATAAAATGTCTATTTACTGAATAGAAAGATTTTAAATCAATAAGCGAATTTATTGAGGTTCCAATTTATAATTTAGAACATTTAATGTAGAATCAATTACAATTAATTGACTTAAATCGTGCAGTTAGCGTAGATTTGTTTTGTAATTGGAGTAGTTAATCCTATAAGATGAAGTTAATGCTAATTCTATTTATAATTGGACCATTTGTTGATATAGATTATAGAAAGCAAGATGTATAAATTTAATTAAAGTATCAACATTCAACAATTGTAATTATTGAAAATTAAAATGGAATTTGAGGATAATAAGGTGAAATCATGAACAAATGTTAATGCATCCTTATTACTAGTAAAAGATGAGTATATAAAAGTTTGAAAATCAAAAATAGGTTTTTGAAAACTTAATTTATAATTTCTAAATATAAGGAAGTGGAGAAATTAACACTGCAATGGATAGACTTATCAGCTTTTAATTTACATCTAAATTTGTTTAGATCAATTTGGAAATTTATAAAATTGTGGATATATTTTGAAACGTAAACGAAACGTCTAGATTTACATTTGTAAATACGTTTAAAATAAAATGTAAATGATAAGGAATTTATTTATTTCCTAAATCCGTAACGTGTGTAATTAATATTATTTATCTTTTGGGACCACTTCCGTTTGCACGTTAAAATTCGTGCACACCTATTCTTTTGCGATCTATCTATAAATAGACGATCAAAAACCCTAGCCTCCATCTTCTATCATTTGTCTGTACGTTCTTTTCTTCAACTCCTTCTCCTCCTAAAATGGATGCAAACCTAGATCTATTTCTATTCAAATTTCAAATGAAAATTCAAACATCTCAGAAAAATTCCAAAAAAAATATATGTTGTAGATCTCATCCATACGAATCTACGCGCAGTCTCTGTTTTCGAAATCGATACTCGAGTCAGCGGCAAATCGCGGTCAAAATCAGGAAATTCGAAACCTAAGTCAATTTGGGCGTTTTGATTTGGAGCGACTATTTGCAAATTGGTTTCTGGGTATTGGAGAGCTCGGCTAGGGAAGTCGTAATGGTGGAGGCGCGTCACCATCTGGTGGCCTGGGGCGGTCTAAAGGCACGGTCAAAGATGGAGAGGGCGTGCGTTGAAATGGGTTCATTCCCTGGACGAGCATACGTGAGTTGAGAAGAAGCTTTATGACGTGGCAAGCTTTAATTAGGTTGTTGTTTAATTTTGTTTTATTTAATTTTTGTTTCAACTCATTAAAATTGAACAACTTTTTCATACGTTACCCGTTTCGCGCGATATTTCTTTTGTTAGGATCGTAATTAAATTCCGGATCTGATGACGCTGGTTTGGACGGATTTGGAGATCGTTGGAATTTTGGGTTTAAATCGGATTTAAATTCGATTTAAATTCAAAAGGTGAGTGTTTTAACCCACTCACAACTTCTAAAACTTCTTATGTCTGTTAAATTAATTTTAGATATGAGTAGAAATTTATTTATGACTGTTTGGCATGTTTTATTCATTATCTCTGTTAAATTGCATTTATTTAATTTAACTGTTAATTTATTTTATTTATTGCATAAATTTGACAGTTAGAATTTATTTATTTGCATAGTAACTGTCAGTTATAGTTATGTTAAATTTTTATTTCATATCAACTGACAGTTAAATTTGAATTTATTTTTGCATATAAATTGCTAGTAACAGTTATTAAATTTATTATTGAATATAAACTGTTAGTTAATACATGTTATTTATTACCTGTATAATTTATATGTTCTATATTGATGTTGTTTAAATTGGATGATGATTGTAATAAATGGTTGATGATTGATATTTGGATGAATGGATGCTGTATTTTATATCGTATAAATTGCAAGTTATCGTGCATTTCATTCATTCGGGATTGCGGTTTGAAATGATATACAACCGCATTTTTTAAATTGCGGATTGAAATGATAAACATCCGTATCACTTGACCATAGGGTAGAAAATTTTATACAGGCACCGCGGTATATATATAAAATATATTTTGAAATGTTTTGGTTTTGTAAAGCTATATATATATATGGTTTATGGATATTGATTTGGTTATTTATATATATATATATATAGAAATTTTCAGATTTTAAGCTTTTTATAAATTTGATTTGAAGTATAAAATAAAGTTTGATTTTCGAGATCAAATACGATTAAGAATTTATTTAAAATTTAATTTCTGGAGTTTTAATGACTTAAAAGAGAACAAGGTTGGAAGATGAATATTAAGTTAAATTGAAATTTAATGAAAAGTTAGAATTTTAAAAGGATATGATTTTATAACTTGATTTTGTGTAGAGTGATTTAAATGAATACCAGGTTGATTTAAATGAATATAAAATAAACTAAAAGATTTTCCAGTCATGTGAAGTTAAAAGTTTCTTAAAATTATATTGAATTCATTAAGTAAAGATTTCAAGTAAAAAAATAAAATAAATAAGTAATTGAATTTAATATATATGGATTTGTCAAATGAGTTGTTTTTGAAATGGTGAAATATTTAAAGCTTTGAAACATAAGAATTGAAATGGTATTTGGAAGTTTAAATCAATTTTTGAAATTGACTTGTGAAATCTAAAGAAGCTATTTGGTTTATAAAGGTAATTTAATATTTAACCATTTAAGAAATGGAAACTTGTTTCAAAGTTATGATTTTCAAGGTAGTATAATTTGAAAATATTATATTCAAGAGTTTTGATTTTTAAATATTTTACTTTGAAAATCCTATGATTTTGGAAAAGAATATATTAGAAAATAAAGATGATATCATATTGTTTTGTGTTTTAAAAGGAAATGATATCATATTTATATGGTTTTGAAATGGATATTTTATTCTGGTTTTAAAGTATAAACTATTTTGAAAAGACCGCGGTGTTATAATAACGATTGGTTGGCAAAGAGACCGGGATCGGATATGGACATACTCTCTGTCGATACCGAAAACCACTTTGACTAACCGTGTACGCGGTGGAGATTCCAGAATGAAGTAGGTTGGTGGCGGCGTTTCCTTTAAAGGTAAATACGAGGACCCAACTCCCGTGAGTTGACATAAGGTGGCTAAAACAGGAGCGATCGACGGGTTAATGAGGTAGCACCTCTGATCGGACACTTCCCTTCGATACTATACTCAGACTTTGGATTTTCGGTGGCCACCTTCACTTTTGATTTCTTTGATGTGGGGAGTTTGTCCGAGGTGAGCGGCAGCTGCGTGCTGCGCGTTTCCATCGGCCCGGAAGCGTAATTGGTATATCTACCCTGGCATTGCCTAGTTGTGCCGTGTCACCTACCCTAGCGCGCCTTATACGATTTTGGGTTTGTACCATACCTATGGAGTGCCCTCTGACGACGCCCAGTACGGGGGAGATTACGGTACTGTATAGACTATGGGAATATATAACTGTGTTAAGGTGGAAAATGTAAAGCCTTAAGGCTATTTAAAAGTAAGTTTATTTTACAAATAGACACTATTATAATAGCACAATATACTACATAGTAAATAGTTTAACGGATCCTTAGGAGATGTAAATCCCGAGCATCTCTTGAGTTACTGCACTCATATTTATTTCTATTAATTTAACTCACATAAGATCTTTTAGTTCTGACTCGAGTGTTTTTTCTTTTCAATTCGCTCGGGTCAGTCCGAGCGTTTCAGGGTTTGAAGTTTAGCTCTGGAGGACGAAGACGAAGATTTGTAGTATTACTATTATTATTTATCTAGTGCACTACACACTCTTCCGCTGCATTGTTATTGGTACGTGTAACTCTGATATGTATTATATAAATGTTTGTAAACAGTTTTATAAACTGTATATTTTATTATTATATTTTATCCTTCCGCTGTGAGATTCTATTTTGTTTATTTCTTCTCTGTTTTTCTTATTTACCCCATAACAATCCGCCCTTCCGTATGGTTTGAATCGGCATATGTGTCGATTTGAAGCGTGCGAAAAGGCGGGACGTTACAGCTGGTATCAGAGCGAGGTTTAGCGATAAACCTTAGCTTTGTGGGGTTTGACTCTTTACTAACAGGGTAGTAATACCCTATGGGAGTCGCTGACTGTATATATATGAGAGAGCGTATTTGTTAGTGTTATAATTTTTTTTTATATTGTGTTACTCTGTTCCGTTTTGTATTTATAAATTCTGGTTGATGCATGGGACGCTGTGACATCAATAGGGATTTCTAAACACTTAATAGGACAGACCGCCATAATATTTTTTTTATATATGTGAATGAAATAACTTTGCCTATTATATTTTCTATATATAAAAATATTTTATAAAGATATATATATTTGGTTGCTATAGATTGGTTGTTAGGCAATAAAGTGTAAATAATAGGTAAAATAATATTGAAATTAAAATCAATGAAATTTGGAAATTTTAGAACTTGAGTCCGGGATTTTGAAAATTTGCTTTCAAAGGATTTATGAAATATAATAATTTCGTTATAAGTATTTTCTTATATAAATATTTAGTATAATTCGGAAGAAATATTTTAAAGAAGATTTTGGAGAAAATAAATTTCGTACTTTCCTCTCTGTCGCTGGAAAATAATTTCGGTGATGGCGGCCGCATCATCGACTTTCATTTTCGAGTTTCGAAGGGGAAAGGCCACTGTAGTAAATTCTACTACAGATTTATTTTGAAATATCTAAATTTTAATTGTTTAAATATAATTAGAGGTATATAAGTTATAAGAATATACTTATCTATTGAAATTTAACCCGGTATCTAATTCTTAATGTAACGAGACGGATTTTGCCCGCTCAAAAATCGACATCCATACTTCAAATCGTACTCGAATGTCATAGATTTGACCGTTCAAATCCGATTCGCCGGAGCTTATAACAATCATTAAGTAAACAACACAGCGGAATAAAAGAATAATACATTGATATACAGCTTTGATACAATATCTGATACAACAGATGATCCAATAGATATCAATATACATCAGAGATATGATACAATAAAATAGCAGCGGAAAAGAAAATAGATAACATCTAGCATACGGAACAATATAACTCTAAAATAGTCTTCAAAAGAGAACTCCGAGAACTGCAACTCCATTTCCAAGAATCAATCCAGCAATAGCTCGAACTCCCAATAACATATCACCAAGCTCAGCAAGACTGGTGCGATCCAAAGACTGAACTAACTCCAGATAATCTACTAAACCTGACTATCTGTAAAACCCAACTCTAGACTGCTCGTGTAGAAAATAATGAGCACCCAGAGTTTAGGAAAGAAACAATAAACTCCGGATCAGTCGTGGGACTGGTGTGAGCAACAAAAACAGTTTATCTCTTAATACATTCAACAAAAGATTTTCAAAGTCAATTCGCAATGCTTTTGAAAAATGAGACTACCATAAGGCCTCCCGCACACACACACAATGCAAACGCAGAATCGGAGGAGATTTCTCCTTATGATAGTCAAAGATGCTTGATACGCATTAAAAAGAAACACTTGATATTATTACTAGTGCATAGTGTAGGAAAAATTCATTTCGAAAGTAGAATATAAATCTTAGCCAACATACGACCATTATCGTATGCCTACTATAGCTACCATCCAAACAGTGTTGCGACACCATAAGTGAATGATAGGTTCTACAACTAATACCGTACAAGTTTCGTATTGTTTCTTTGGATTTCCAACAAATGGTCAGGCCAAGGAACTTCCCATTGCCACATGAGAATGCCTCTGGATGGGCATCCCCGAGAACCAAACCGGAACTCTGCCAACACAAGGCCAGGTTACCCCTAACTGGGTAACTACTGACACGAGCACGCCATTCCCCGATCGTAAACGACCTTTCTCACGGGATCCCGATAACCAACAACCACAAAGTAATAAATTCGTAGTAACCACATAGGTTAAATATCTGGGCTCCATACCATGATACCACCTCTATCCAGAAGGAAATGTACATACCCTAAAGGGTGCTACCCCTCATAACCTTGCCGCATCTTTCCTGTTTTGACCATTTCCGGGGTGTGAGGCTCGACGAAGTCACGTCCACAAAAACATACTTTATACAAAAGCCATGCTTTGGGTCAACAAATGATCAACACAATGATCACCAAGATAGACGATCAAATAAACGATCCTATCACAATAATCAACACAATGATCATTTCAGCAACACTCAACATGTCACATTACCAAATTGGGAATATATCGCTGATAACTTCAACTATATAACCTCTGAGCTCGTACGTCTCAGAGAAGGGTGTTAAGCTAAAAGAATAAATTCTCCGCCACCGCAGAAATATATTTGAAAGAAATCGGCTTTACATCTCAACTTGTAATGTCAGACACACAATCCATACAAGTCTGTTCTGGGTTCGAACAGAACCGAAGGCACTTACAAAGAAGTCCTTGCAACCCGGATATTCACAATCCCGATCGGATTTTCCCATCACTTAGGGAGTTTCTATACCGGCGCGACTCGGTGCAGAAACAATCGATAGGTCATCCTATCGCTTTCACAAATACCCGGTCTTCATCACCGGTCTTCAAATGCTATCCATAACGACGTATCACATATTCGGAATGGGTTATACGACACAAAGGTCCTTTCCCGGTTAAACCGAATAGTGAGCGAAACATTTAAACATATGGATATGAGATTTCGATTAAGTCACAACTTAATAATTCAAACTTTCTTTCAAATGGTTTAACAAATTACCATTTTCAATCTTTAAACAAAAAGATTCATTTTTCACAACCTTTAACGGTTTAAACAATTTTCACATTTAAATCTTTTAAACAAAAGATTCATTCACATATTTTCCAAATCAATTTTCATTTCAATTTGATTTAACTCGTTAAATCTTTAAATCAAAGATTTAACTTATAGCCTTCAAAACAATTTCATTTCAATTTGATTTAAACAAATCATCAATTTAAATCTGTTGAAAATAAACAGATTTAATTCATAGCTTTCAAAAAGAATTCATTCATAACTTAGGAAAATCATTTCTCTATTCAATCTTGAAATTCCCCTAATTAACTGGAATCTCAGTTCTTATCTAAAAGTGTTTATTATTTGAAAACAACAGTTTTCATTTTGGAAATCTGATTCATTTATATGAGTTGAAATCCTTGAGTTTAAATTCAAATTCCCAAAAATAATACTTTAAAAATGGTTTAACTCATAATGACTAGTATAATATCATTAATCCCTAATTTCAAATTACAGAATTCAATTTCAAGTATTGAATTTAAATTTAAATCAAATTATTTAAATTCCAAAACTTAATCAAGTAATTTAAAAATAAATTTTTATTTTGAAATACATTCCAAAAGCTTTTCACATTTATTCCGATTCCATTTCCAAAACATTTGAATTTAAAAATTCAAATTTAACTATTTCAAAAATCTGCGACTTAATCGATTTCCTCGTGAAATCCATATTTGTGTGTGTATGGTGTGGTTCAGGGGTTTAACTCAATAGTGCAACATCATACAATTATTACAGATCAGAATACAGAAATATAGTTGATAAGCGATATAAAACTTATAACGCTCATCGTCTATTCACAGATTCACAGATAATATACAAATGCAAATAAATATACACTGCTTAATCTACAGAACAAAATATCACAAATCAGATAGGATAATCAATTCAAGGCATTTCATACAATATAAACATTCATAAGCAAGGTCAAGTATTCAATAGTCATTTATAAGCAGGATTTATAAATTACTTATCCTAATTAATTCAATTTATTTCCAATAAATTACTTATGAGTTAATTTACCAATTCTGATTTATTAATCACTCGATATCAATTAATTTATCAAATACTTTAATAAATTAAATTATCCTTAATTAATCATATTCATTAATCTAATCTTTAAACCAATTGCATAATTAATTAACCCTTTAATTCATTATTTTAAGAAATTAAAATTTTAATTTCTTACCATTAAGAAATCATCCCGTAACCCTAAATCGTTAATTTCAAATTAATCTTTATCATTTAAATAAATTTACTTTAATAAATCTTTAATTAATATTAATAAATCTCATTTATTAATTAATCCTTAACTAACCTCTATTTGATTTATTATCCATAGTTAATCATCTTCATTAACTAATAACATTTCTTAATTACTTTTAATTAATCTCTAATTATAAATAAATCTAAATCATAAATTTATAAATTAAATCAATGAGTCTTTAATTAATTATCATATAAATTGCATCACTTAATGCTTTAATTGTTTCTAATATAAAATCAATTCCTTAATTAATTAACTATTAATTATTTATTAATTAACTTAAGTAGTTAATTACAATTTACTTATCACTTAATCATTAATTAATTTCAAATTACAATTTACCTTACTAAACCTATAGATTAATATTAATCTAACTGACTAATTACCAACTTAGTTATAAAATGCTAAACCAAAATTAGGCTGTAATGTGAACCAGGGACAACTCCCCTTTTCACTTGTGACTGTCACGAGTTTCCCCCCCACTCTTCCCGTGTCTCTCCCGTGCGTCTCTCTCTCTCTCACTTTCCCTTCTTCTTCCCAGTTTATACCTTCTTCTTATTTTTTTTTATTTTTTTTTTCTATTTAAACATTTGTTAAGAGCCAATTGCAGAAACACACACACACGAGCAAGCCTGAAGACACGGTCGAAGCAACCCTCGAATTACTCGAGTACGCGCACGCGACCGCCCAGAAAATTCACCAGTCACCTCGTCACCACCGTGCACGTGCATGGTGGCTTGCTTCGCCTCCGGCGACCCACGACAATGTCTACAAACCCCAAATCATCCATTCAAACGAAATCGAAGCCCAAACTTCAATTAAAAGCCGAAATAAAAATTATGACCTGCAGTTCGAACAAGGCAAACAAACCCCCACTGACAAATCAATCACGCGGCCACCTCACCTCACCGTAGGCGTTGAATCTCCTCCAATACGTCACTCACACCCCCCTCCAACTCCTCCTGAAGTCGCGTGTCACTCGGTTGACATGTGGTGTCGAAATCTTAAATTTACAGAGCACTGAAAGAATACGAGCTTAAACCCTACTCTAGATTCAAACTCAAAACATATGCATTTGAAAAATCAATTGACATTTTTCTAGAATCAATTAGATTTCAATCTTGCTTCCTGTTGATTTTCAGAAGTTATAATTAACTCAATCTCCCTAAATTGACAAAAATACAATTTCGATTCAAATTAAAACTGCTCGTTTTCTCTTTGCTTAAAAATCAAGATTTTTCTGTTAAAAATCATAATTAGGTATATGAAAACTAATTATGCTATTGGATTTACAAATTTCAACATTTGAATTTTTAAACCTTAATTTCCTTTTAAACCTGTAGTTTGAATACAGAGTTGATATCATACTGTTTAACTCTAAACATATTTTGCAGGCTTTGTTTTCATATAAACCATCTTGAATTTACACAATACAAAATTTAAATAGTTATATGAATAAGATTTGTAAATTTATTTACTTTACTTTGTAAAAAAAAAACTTGAAGTATTGATCAAGAACGGCTATGAAAGTTTCCAGTTCAAACAAACATACACAAAACAGTAGGTTAAACTATATAAAGCACATATCATTAATAAGCAAATATATAACTAAAGTTGAAATTAAATCGTTTACTCACAGATTCTCAAGCAGGGATTCAAAGAAATGGTTTTTAAACAAAAATTAAAGTTGCTCACCTTGTTTCCAGAAAAGAACAGAGGCCTCTTGTCTTGTTGATGATAATTGTTTTCTAGTTGTAGCTTTCCCTTTCTTTCTTTTTATAGACTAGGATGTTTACATTCTTTTTTTTTTTCTCTTCTGGTTTATGATTTACACTTGCTTTATTGTCTCAGGATGCATACTTTTTGTTTTGAGTTTCAATCACCAGGTTTTGTTCTTGAAGAGGAAATGAATGAGCCTAGTTTCTTTCTATTTTGCTTTCTCTGCTTTGCTTCTTAAGTTTTGAAATATTAGTTTTCGAATTAAAATGAAAGGGCAGAGATATATGGCAAAGATTCGCAGACAGGTTGATAATATTTTATACAAAATAGTGATAATACTTTACTTCTTTTTGTACAAACCAGACAGAAATCTCTTTGGGTATGGAGGCTGATGTTAGCCCTTTTGTTTCGGCTGAGAGATTTAGTCAGGAGCTAGAGAATATTTGCATTAAATGCCTGTGCTATTGGGTTTACTTTTATACTATTTTTCTCTGGCTTTGCTTTGTGTATGTGTGCTCATATGTACTTGTAAACAAATTGTTTTATTACTACTTATCTTGCCTTCCCAGGTTCGAACCCGCTTCTGCTTTTTATATGTATGTAGTATGTACTTCTCTGTTTTTTTTTGTAGCAGATATTTCTTTTGTTATAACTTATACTTTCTAATTATGTTTTGCACAGTTCTTTGTTTGTTTATGCATTTATTATATTTGACTTCTTTTGCATTTGAATATGAAGTTTTGTTTGTTTGTATTTTTATTTTGTACTTCATTAGCTTGTTTCATACCCTACATGTTTACTCAATCTGCACATTTACCTTCTTTTGTTTGTTCATAGATATAAAGTTGAATATTACTTTGTTTATATTTTCACTTGCCTGCATTTTTATTTTTCAAGTTTAGACTTTGTTATTTCATTACTTTGCTTTGAGTACTTTGTTTGTTATTTAGCAATACTTTTTCTTTTGTTTATTTTGCATGTTTATGATAATAGGTTTAGCTAATGTATTGTTATGTATGTACAGTTTATTATTTTAGTTATGTTTTGTTTGTACTTAATTTTGTATTTTACTTTATTTATGTTTGATAGATTTCTATTTTATTTTACTTCATGTACATATTATAATAGTAGTTCTAATGATGTTTGTTTCTTAACTAATTCGTTTACATACTTATATTTCAGTTTTGAACATATTTATACTGCATTTGTTTTCATATTTTAAAGTTGTTATATTTATTTCTATTCATTTCTAAAACCATTTATTCGAGATTTTATTTCAAATCCAATATATACATATATATTCACATATATACAAATATATGCAAATTTTCAAATCAATTTGACTTAATATATTTTATATTTGAATCGGGGAAACTCGCATCATTAAAAATCAATTTTACAATTTTTAATTCAAAAATTCATTTAAATTATCAATTTAAATTCATAAAAATCTGGGGTCGTTACACTTAATTTCCATTAATTAATTGTTTCAATTATGGTAGTGAAACAGAAAAAAAATTAATAATTGAAACCCTAAATAAAATAAGAGACTAAAATACTAAGCTATAAAGGAAGTTAAATTTTTAACTTATAAGGGAAAATTTAAGATTTATTGAACATTAAATTAATTAAAAGATGAGATAAAACTTGTATAAGTTCTTTTGCATTTTCTTTAACATAAATAACTTACCAAATATGAAAAGTTGAAATGTTAAATAAGAGATTGGAATAGAATATTATACAAATAGAAATTTTGGGGATAATGAAGTATTCAATGAATTGCTATTATAAATAAGAAGTTAATGGTATAAACTTAAGTTATAATTGGAATTTTACTAAAATTAAAGGTAAGTATTATTAATAGGTGATTTTAAGCTTAAGTAAATAAAATGAAATTCTTTAATAAATAAGGATTGATGTGTAGGATTTTAAACTTAAGAATGATTTAATGCTACTAGTTTAATATAATAAAAGTAGGTAATATAAATAGATGACTGCAAACCCTTGGTAATGAGTTAATAAAATCCTTTATTTATAAGAATGGATGTTATAAGGTTAAGAATTTAAGTGAAATTAAAAAGGGTTACTATAATTATATATAACAGAAATGTAAGCATTAAATAAATGATTGAAATTGAGGAGTGCATTAAATATAATACAAATAAAAGAAACTTTCATGACCTAAATAAATGAAAATGAATAATTGGAAGTAATAAGTGAAAATAAATGAAGCAAACATTTAATGAGTAAATAAAATTAAAAGTTGTTGGAAATAAATGTAAATTATAAAAGGATAATTTAAAGAAATAAATGAAAATAAAAGATAAACTGTTATATGAATGAAAAGATCAAACTGTTAATGTATGAAATATAAATTTATAATAAGTTAAATTGATTTGTTGGTTTAAATCGATATTGTTTGCTTTATGGTTGGCTGGGTAAGGAAATTTGAAGTTGTTGGATGAATAAATAATCTAATTCTGTCCCATCTAAGACTGTTGAGTAAATGATGCACTGGATGGTTATTTTTCATTCCGTACCATTTCAAGTTTTGAACCCGAACAACTATTTGCTTGTTTGACTGAATGGTTGTTTTGTTTGTTGTGTATGCTGTTTGTTGAAATCGATGATTGTGTATTGATTATTGTTAGTAGTTGAAACTATGAAAATATTGCACTTTAATATAAATAGTTAACCTTTTAGATTATATAAGGGAAATGCAGGTATGGAATCAATTGCTACTGATTTTGGTTCCATAAATTAAGCGTAATTTGCCCGACAAATAGGTACGTTTCCGGATTACGTTTTGTAGCGATATTTTTATATATTTCCCATGTTGGGATATACTATTTTGAATATTCTATATGATACTTTGTTATATTTTGGTATTATATTTTTTCCCGAGCCTCCCCGTACAAACGAGACTCTGCCAAAAATTTTCCGTAAATTTTGGACTTAGAAAAACTTTGAAAATGTTTTACAGACTTTAATAATTTAAGTATCAGAAGATATAATGATTATAAAACGGAAATATTTTATTTAAGGCAATAAATTTAGTAAATTATTGTTTATAAGTTAATTTTTGAAATAAGATGTACTGTTATTAAATTCTTCCTTCTCTTTTCTTTTTCCTTTTCGGGGACGAAAAGTTTTGAGTGGGGGAGAGTGTAACGACCCGTAAATTTTCGTCAGTTAATTTTGTCATTTTAATAAGATTAGATAATTTAACTTTAGAAAGAAGTAAAGATTTATAATTTATAATGAAGCATATGTTGAAAAGGAAATGAAACCATAGGAATTTAAGCTAAGTATTGTCGGTTGATATAAAATGACGAATAAATTGAAATGATGTAAATGGTTATACTAGGCTAAGAAGAGAATATAGGAAAACAAAGGGTAAGTTGTGAATTTATTTAATGGATTAATAATATTAGATAGTACATTGAATTAAATCAATGTCCTGTAGAGGTTGGAGTATGGTTAGTAATAAAAGCTTTTAAAGGAAAAACCTTTAATTTATAAATGAAAATCAATGCATTAAATTAGGTGTAATTGAATGCATGTAAATAATTTTGTAAGAGTAAGTTAATAAACAATTTATTTGTGCATACCCGATTTAATTGAAATAACAGAAAAGACAAGAACTTGATTTGCCTAGGTATATATATATTGATAAACTATAACTAAATAGAAAGTTTGGTAGTAAATAGGATATAAGAAGACAAAGACAACTAGTAAATTAATAAATGAATTCATAATAATAAGTAGTAATTAATGCATATATATTTGGCATTAGTGATAATTACAAAACTTTACCCATTTATCTAATTTATTTAATTAAATCTAAATCTATGGCAACATTGTTGTAATGATGGTTGTAAGTGAATTTGAATGTAAAAGGGTAAAAATTATTTAGGTTAACCATTTTGAGTATGTTAAGTTAAGAATGGCAATCGATTGAAATAAATCTAAATTAATTATTTTGTTTTGGTTAATGTGTTCTAGTTAATAAAGGGGAGTTTATAAGAAATGAAGCATGCACTAATGACATGTGTTATAATTCAAATGTTATTTATACCCATAAAATGTCTATTTACTGAATAGAAAGATTTTAAATCAATAAGAGAATTTATTGAGGTTCCAATTTATAATTTATAACATTTAATGTAGACTCAGTTACAATTAATTCACTTAAATCATGCAGTTAGCGTAGATTTGTTTTGTAATTGGAGTAGTTAATCCTATAAGATGAAGTTAATGCTAATTCTATTTATAATTGGACCATTTGTTGATATAGATTATAGAAAGCAAGATGTATAAATTTAATTAAAATATCAACATTCAACAATTGTAATTATTGAAAATTAAAATGGAATTTGAGGATAATAAGGTGAAACCATGAACAAATGTTAATGCATCCTTATTACTAGTAAAAGATGAGTATATAAAAGTTTGAAAATCAAAAATAGGTTTTTGAAAACTTAATTTATAATTTATAAATATAAGGAAGTGGAGAAATTAACACTGCAATGGATAGACTTATCAGCTTTTAATTTACATCTAAATTTGTTTAGATCAATTTGGAAATTTATAAAATTATGGATATATTTTGAAACGTAAACGAAACGTCTAGATTTACATTTGTAAATACGTTTAAAATAAAATGTAAATGATAAGGAATTTATTTATTTCCTAAATCCGTAACGTGTGTAATTAATATTATTTATCTTTTGGGACCACTTCCGTTTGCACGTTAAAATTCGTGCACACCTATTCTTTTGCGATCTATCTATAAATAGACGATCAAAAACCCTAGCCTCCATCTTCTATCATTTGTCTGTACGTTCTTTTCTTCAACTCCTTCTCCTCCTAAAATGAATGCAAACCTAGATCTATTTCTATTCAAATTTCAAATGAAAATTCAAACATCTCAGAAAAATTCCAAAAAAAATTATATGTCGTAGATTTCATCCATACGAATCTACGCGCAGTCTCTGTTTTCGAAATCGATACTCGAGTCAGCGGCAAATCGCGGTCAAAATCAGGAAATTCGAAACCTAAGTCAATTTGGGCGTTTTGATTTGGAGCGACTATTTGCAAATTGGTTTCTGGGTATTGGAGAGCTCGGCTAGGGAAGTCGTAATGGTGGAGGCGCGTCACCATCTGGTGGCCTGGGGCGGTCTAAAGGCACGGTCAAAGATGGGGAGGGCGTGCGTTGAAATGGGTTCATTCCCTGGACGAGCATACGTGAGTTGAGAAGAAGCTTTATGACGTGGCAAGCTATAATTAGGTTGTTGTTTAATTTTGTTTTATTTAATTTTTGTTTCAACTCATTAAAATTGAACAACTTTTTCATACGTTACCCGTTTCGCGCGAAATTTCTTTTGTTAGGATCGTAATTAAATTCCGGATCTGATGACGCTGGTTTGGACGGATTTGGAGATCGTTGGAATTTTGGGTTTAAATCGGATTTAAATTCGATTTAAATTCAAAAGGTGAGTGTTTTAACCCACTCACAACTTCTAAAACTTCTTATGTCTGTTAAATTAATTTTAGATATGAGTAGAAATTTGTATGACTGTTTGGCATGTTTTATTCATTATCTCTGTTAAATTGCATTTATTTAATTTAACTGTTAATTTATTTTGTTTATTGCATAAATTTGACAGTTAGAATTTATTTATTTGCATAGTAACTGTCAGTTATAGTTATGTTAAATTTTTATTTCATATCAACTGACAGTTAAATTTGAATTTATTTTTGCATATAAATTGCTAGTAACAGTTATTAAATTTATTATTGAATATAAACTGTTAGTTAATACATGTTATTTATTACCTGTATAATTTATATGTTCTATATTGATGTTGTTTAAATTGGATGATGATTGTAATAAATGGTTGATGATTGATATTTGGATGAATGGATGCTGTATTTTATATCGTATAAATTGCAAGTTATCGTGCATTTCATTCATTCGGGATTGCGGTTTGAAATGATATACAACCGCATTTTTATTTTAAATTGCGGATTGAAATGATAAACATCCGTATCACTTGACCATAGGGTAGAAAATTTTATACAGGCACCGCGGTATATATATAAAATATATTTTGAAATGTTTTGGTTTTGTAAAGCTATATATATATGATTTATGGATATTGATTTGGTTATTTATATATATATATAGAAATTTTCAGGTTTTAAGCTTTGTATAAATTTGATTTGAAGTATAAAATAAAGTTTGATTTTCGAGATCAAATACGATTAAGAATTTATTTAAAATTTAATTTCTGGAGTTTTAATGACTTAAAAAAGAACAAGGTTGGAAGATGAATATTAAGTTAAATTGAAATTTAATGAAAAGTTAGAATTTTAAAAGGATATGATTTTATAACTTGATTTTGTGTAGAGTGATTTAAATGAATATCAAGTTGATTTAAATGAATATAAAATAAACTAAAAGATTTTCCAGTCATGTGAAGTTAAAAGTTTCTTAAAATTATATTGAATTCATTAAGTAAAGATTTCAAGTAAAAAAATAAAATAAATAAGTAATTGAATTTAATATATATGGATTTGTCAAATGAGTTGTTTTTGAAATGGTGAAATATTTAAAGCTTTGAAACATAAGAATTGAAATGGTATTTAAATCGATATTTGAAATTGACTTGTGAAATCTAAAGAAGCTATTTGGTTTATAAAGGTAATTTAATATTTAACCATTTAAGAAATGGAAACTTATTTCAAAGTTATGATTTTCAAGGTAGTATAATTTGAAAATATTATATTCAAGAGTTTTGATTTCTAAATATTTTACTTTGAAAATCCTATGATTTTGGAAAAGAATATATTGGAAAATAAAGATGATATCATATTGTTTTGTGTTTTAAAAGGAAATGATATCATATTTATATGGTTTTGAAATGGATATTTTATTCTGGTTTTAAAGTATAAACTATTTTGAAAAGACCACGGTGTTATAATAACGATTGGTTGGCAAAGAGACCGGGATCGGATATGGACATACTCTCTGTCGATACCGAAAACCACTTTGACTAACCGTGTACGCGGTGGAGATTCCAGAATGAAGTAGGTTGGTGGCGGCGTTTCCTTTAAAGGTAAATACGAGGACCCAACTCCCGTGAGTTGGCATAAGGTGGCTAAAACAGGAGCGATCGACGGGTTAATGAGGTAGCACCTCTGATCGGACACTTCCCTTCGATACTATACTCAGACTTTGGATTTTCGGTGGCCACCTTCACTTTTGATTTCTTTGATGTGGGGAGATTGTCCGAGGTGGGCGGCAGCTGCGCGCTGCGCGTTTCCATCGGCCCGGAAGCGTAATTGGTATATCTACCATGGCATTGCCTAGTTATGCCGTGTCACCTACCCTAGCCCGCCTTATACGATTTTGGGTTTGTACCATACCTATAGAGTGCCCTCTGACGACGCCCAGTACGGGGGAGATTACGGTACTGTATAGACTATGGGAATATATAACTGTGTTAAGGTGGAAAATGTAAAGCCTTAACGCTATTTAAAAGTAAGTTTATTTTACAAATAGACACTATTATAATAGCGCAATATACTACATAGTAAATAGTTTAACGGATCCTTAGGAGATGTAAATCCCGAGCATCTCTTGAGTTACTGCACTCATATTTATTTCTGTTAATTTAACTCACATAAGATCTTTTAGTTCTGACTCGAGTGTTTTGTCTTTTCAATTCGCTCGGGTCAGTCCGAGCGTTTCAGGATTTGAAGTTTAGCTCTGGAGGACGAAGACGAAGATTTGTAGTATTACTATTATTATTTATCTAGTGCACTACACACTCTTCCGCTGCATTGTTATTGGTATGTGTAACTCTGATATGTATTATATAAATGTTTGTAAACAGTTTTATAAACTGTATATTTTATTATTATATTTTATCCTTCCGCTGTGAGATTCTATTTTGTTTATTTCTTCTCTGTTTTTCTTATTTATCCCAAAACAATCCGCCCTTCCGTATGGTTTGAATCGGCATGTGTGTCGATTTGAAGCGTGCGAAAAAGCGGGACGTTACACACTAAACCCAAGTTTTTTAGTTATCAAAATTTATCAGAATTCTCAAAAATATTCTAACGCCTTAATTTACAGAAATTTTTTCCAACATCTCCTTTGCGCGGCTAGCATTTCAAAAATTTACAATATGAATATAATTACATAATATACATCTCATCTCAATGATGAGGCATCCCGTAGGAAAAAAACATAAAAATGCGATATGTAATCCGAGATACATACCTTATATTTGAAATATTAGTGAGTCCGCTAATATTCCTTAAGCAGAAAATTTATAATCTTTTAAAGGATATCTATTTAACTTCGGACCTATCTCAAAAATTCATAGTAGTATTTAATATCAAATTCATTTCATATAGGATATATTAAAAATTCATGATTACACTTTAATTAGATCAGCATCATAATATTCAATAATGAAATAAATCCGCACTTAATTTCCTAAATTTTAATAGTTACTTATATCAAAATGTTTCGTTCGATGTTTAGGAACCTCTATCGATAACATGTCGACCCATATATCGATTGAAATCCTTAAACAATGTTTGGATAAGTTAATACAATAGATAATCATAAGTTTAGATGCATTTGTTTTATTACAACTAACATCCATGCATCCAATTTTAAATAAGTGCAACCAAATAATTAATTCGTCGCAATCAAGCAACCAACCAATCAAAACATATATAATCACTTACAGTGACACAATTTAATGTCTGAAATTCTACCGCATAACTCCGATTAATTCTAGACCATTTAACTCTTAAACTTATTTACTCAAATTTCTCTAATTCTTTTATATAAAGGTAAAATTGTTTACTTTAAAATTAATTCATTCCAGTTTAATTCCAAAAATTTCTAAACTCTAAATGATTTTACTCACTAATTTCCAAAAGTTTTAATGCCATAAATTCCAATTTATCAATTTATCAATTTAAAAATTTTAAATTAATTATGCCCTAAATGATTATCCCAATAATCATTTTATATTCCTATTGCTAGTAAGATAATTAATATAACTATCTACCACACACCCTAGGGGACACAGCTTTAAGTCATCTAGGTCTCGGATCCATAATATTATATGCTATAATGTTCTGACACAGCTCTGATACCAACTGTAACAACCCCACCGCGATACCTATATTAGCAAAGAACATTACAAATAATATCGTTTGCTAACTAGGAGAATACGGTTTTTAAGGGTGATCGAATGTGAATATATCTTTATACTAACACTGACACATCATTTATACCCTTTTTCTTAATATTTGAATTGAAATTTGATGTGTACAATATTAATACAAAGTAGTTGACACACCGATTTCTCAAAATCAGAAAAATATATCATATAAGCATCAGTCACAGGTCACAGCAGAATAATAATCTCATATACATATACAAATTGTGAGTCTATAAAATAAAACACTAAACTCACATAACATATAAGTTTTACAATTCTATAATCTTAATTTTACGTTTTACATAAAGGTCAAATTCCTAAATGGGATAAACTAAAAGTCCAAATGTTTATTTCCTTGCTAGCATAACCATTCAAAGGTCAATCTGTCTTGTAATCCAAAAAGTCTCAGCTTCACCCGAGCAAAATAACCCCCGGGTCAGACTATCTCTAAATATCCAATAGGGCGAGAACAACATATAACACAAGAACAAACATGTAATGACCCAAAATTTTAGTCATTTGAAATTCATATATTTAATTGATTTTAAATATTTAAAAGTAAATTTTATAAGCTGTATAACTTATATTTTAAATATAGTGATTTAATTAGATAATTAAATCGTTAATTTATTATTTGAAATTGCTGAAATAATTGGAATTTTGATTAAGAATGAATGAAAATGATTTATAAAGTTGAATTAAATTCTATTTGAATTAGAATGATGTTAATGAACTTTTAAAATTGAAGTAAAAGTTAAACTGTAAGAAAATGAATATTTTAATATTTAATTAACGAGTGAAAATAGTCATTTTTCATGCAGTCTTATATTTCAACGAAGCATTTACATTGGATCCGTAATGTTTTATTATTGTAAGATTTCAAATTTCGTGTCAATCGGATTTACGGTTTGTCCGGAGCAAGCTTAAACGCGTAGAAATCTGTTTAAGTGAATTTTAAATTTAAATAAGTCGATTCGAAAACCTATCTTTCAAACATGATCGAATTGGATTCCGATATATATTTCATTGTGTTCGGAATAGGGGTTAAACATTATAAATGCCAGGCGGCACGCTTCTATTGGAGTTCGGGAAATTTTCGAGTGAATAGTGTCGCGATATTTTCTATATAAGGCCTCGTTATTTTCACCTTTTCATCCAAAACCCTAGCCTTCCGAAACCCTAGCCACCAGTTTAATTTTCAACGTCTGAAATCATTCAATCTTCTTTCTCTAATATCTCCTAATCCATTAACATTTAGAAAAATCTTCCAACTATAAAAATTGGAGAGCACATCGAGTATATCGAATCCATACGGTCAAGATCTAAATCAAAGCTTCATAGTGGCCATAATCTAGCTGAGTATGCTCGGCATTCGAGAACGTTTTTGCAAGTGTTGGAGAGGCCGAGCTTGACCGGTTCTCCGGCATTGATAGAGTCGGCGATGGCGCACATCATGATGGTAGTTGATCATCTCATCGATAATCGATGAAGGCTCAATAATTCAATTTATAAAAGTGGCCGATGGATTTCTAAACCCTGGAAGTTGCGTGATGAAGATGATGGAGGGAGGAATGTGGATCTTCTTCGATCAAAATCAATGTCCCGATTTATTTAAAAGGTTTTAAAATAAAAAATGTGTAAATTATATAATATAATTCATATAAACTTCTAAACAACATAACTTCTTCGTACGAGGTCCGTTTTTGACAAAAAAATTGCTTTCGGTCTGTATTAACGAGCACTACAGTGTAGAGATCATTTGGAGTTGATTAGAGCTAGTGTAAATTTTGGATAAAATTAGATGCTCGTTTAATTTTATTCTAAATAAAACATTGCAACTGCTATTGGAACCAAAGTTAGTACAACTCACTCTTTCCGACTCATTGATATTTTTATATAAGTGAGAATAAATTTATTTTATGATGATTAAGATTGTATAGATGATATATTATATATATATATATATATATATATTGATATTTGGATATATTCCTCCCTATTGGAGCAGATGAGACCCTATACGTTCCCGTGTATGAGTGGACGACCCTTTGTACACGCATCTGCCTCGAAGCGGATATTGTACATATTTTCTAATATGTATATTCGTTGTAGGTGACAGGTTGGACGGATCCAACTTGATTCCTCACCAGTATTGGTTTTATTTACAGATATTGTGATATATGCTGTTGTCATATGATATATGATGTTTTGGTTGCCGTGTTTGATGTATTTAGTGCTATTGCAGCATTGGGCCTATTTTTTGGCAATTTAAAATTGTTAAAGTAGTGGTTTTCAAATTAAAAAGGATTTTCAAGTGAATTTGGAAATATACATTTTATTCATTTTTGAATTGTTAAAAGAAATGGATTTATCTTAAATAAATAAATAGTTATAATTTTTATGTTATAAAAATTATGATTTTTGGGAAATATAATTGAAATGTGATTTTTGAAATATGAAATTTATTATTTTGTAAAATAATTTAAATTAGGATTTTTGACTTATTATAAGTGGCTTTTATATAAGATTTATAAAATTGAATTTTTATAAATCAGAGTAATGGAATTTTAATGGAGTTTTTATAAATGTTAAAATGGAGCTATAAATGGATTTTATAAGTAAATAAGATTTATAGATTTGTGAATTTGTGAAGTTATAAAATGAATGAATTTGTAACTAAAAGAATTGTAAGTAAATTAACTTATAATTTGGATTTGGCATGTAAATGAGATGTTAATGAAATTTGTTAATAAAGGGAATTTATAAATGGAAGTTTTATAAAATATAAATGGAATTTATAAACATTGTTTTATAAATCCGAAAACAATTAAATTTGATAAGTTAAGTATGGAAGTTTATTAAAGGGATTTCATTCACGATTTTGGACAGTGGACAATCCTTTAATAAATATGTAGAGTTAATGAATTTGGTAAAAGGAGCTATATCCATGATTTTTGACAGTGGATTATCCTTTAATAAATGTGTAGGAATATTGGATTTGTTAAATGAATTATATTCGCGATTTTGGACAGTGAATAATATATTTAAATAAAATAAATGTTTTGGGAAGTGATATTTTAAATGGGGTAAAATGGTTTGAAGATGTTTTAAAAATGTGTTAAGTATTGAAACCATAAATTTCAACATTCATCGTTGAAATAGATGTTTTCAAGAAATAAGGAAATGATCGACTATAACACTGTTGTTACCGTAAATGATTTTTGAACGAAAATGTTTTGTTTAGAATATGGAATTTATATATCTATCTAATTTTAAAATCCCTATACTAGTGATTTTGGGTTATCGTAACGATGTTTTACGCAACATTCGTTTTGACCCAAATAAATGTGTTTAAAGAGAATGTTTTCCTTAAAGAATAAAATATATACTTAATCGTGATTTAAGTATATGAGATATTTTCTAAGTGTTGAAAATAAATTGATTTGTGAATTACTTATTATTAAATAAGTATATGGAAATGTTTTCCAATGTAGAAATTGAAATGGTTTGAGATTATATCTTTTTAAAGATAATTTGAAGTGTATTTGGCAAATGAACTAATTAATGAAAGATTAATTAAAATGGCCTAGTGATTGTTATGGTGCTGAATATTTGTTTGTTTGTTTTGATAGTTAAATAACCTACTATCAAAATTGGCCATTTTAGTTCCTCAGCTTGATGTGGGAACTATTCAGTCATACAATTAATATTTAGCCTTTTGTGTAGGCTTGATTATCATTTGTATTGAGAATGTTGATTCGTGTAGTGCGGAGTATTATTCCAATCTATCAAGCTTCCTTCTTGGCCCGAAGGATAGCAAGTTGAAAGTCGGAGACGTGATAAGTCTATGAGACTTAGTTTCTATGTGAGGTTGAGAAAGTCTTTTGCGTTGTTGATGCGAAGTGACCGGGATTTGTTTATTCAAAAACCACTTCGGACCAACGTATATGTGATGATTGTGCAGGTTGGTTATGATGATATTGATATTCCAGATGTTCATAGTGGGGGACTTCTTGTTGATCGTTTGGGGTTAAAATCCCAATATACATATAGTAGCAGTTGTCTCTTCATTATAAAATATCCAATGCAAGGACTATTCGCTACTAATCCTAGGGATTTCCCGAAAGGATGTAGTAGGAAAGTACATTCGGTTTGTCCTATTCCTGGACAATTTGTATGGATGTTTGTCTGACATTGCATTTTAACAGATTACGTACATTGGTTTTAATAAACATACATCAGTGGTGGCGGAGAAGGCAACTTCTCTTAGCTTAACACCCTCCTTGAAACGTATGAGCTTAAGGGTTGTATTTTTGTGAAAGGTAATTAGTAGTTAATGGAAATGGCCGTGTGGCATTCAAAGTGATGTGATTGTGACTTGTGAAAGGTAATCTTTAGCTCAGGCCTTATCAATCGGAAATGACCAAAACAGGGTTGGATACAACAGGGCTAAGTGGGTCATTCCCAAGTAGGATATGATCATCCTTATCTATACATATCTTTACATGCTATGACGTCATGTATCTGATTATTATGGTTGTATGCTTATAGGGCACTCGGTAAAGGTCGGTAACAACTGGAGGATGATATATTCGGTACCATTTAGTTATAGAGGTGGGCCGATCTTGTGTTGATAGAGGATCCTTTATGATGGTCCTCGGTACGTTCTCCTAAAGATGTACTGCCGGAAGGTAGTCCCTTCACCTGGTCATTCGTATGGAAATCCAAACTCCACTACGTACCATCCATTTTATTTGTAGAGCCTAGTATGCTGGAATTGAATAATTTGTAATAATTTCGCCTATTTTGAATATTATTAGTATACTAGACACTACTATAATATCAGATGATTTGATATGAAATGTTTTAGTTATCGTAAGGTAAAAACAGGTCCGTGTTTATGTGTGGACTTGTCTTACGACATACTTTTTTTTAATAAAGGAAAAGTTAGGTAATTTAATAAATTCAGTTGAGTGTGTTTCTCATGCTGGTTTACCAGACCGATCTTGGCGTTCATCCCTTTTAATGGTCGGGTCAGACCGAGTATATTTATAGGTTCAGATTTGGTGCTTTTGGAGCTTCAGCAGGAGAGCTGGAGATCTTCATTTCGTATATGCGAATCGATTTTGATTATTGATTATCTGTTGCGCTTAGTTGTTGTATATTATCGGCAATTGTAAGGATATGTTATTATAGCTGTCCAGGCTGATGATTATTGATTGATTGTTGAATTCTTATTGATGTATGTATATACTGTTTCTGTATTGTAAAGATCATTGATATGATATTATATTTTTTCCGCTGCGATAGCAGATTTTGTATTGTTCTATTCGATTCTATCTTCTCTCTTTCTTCTCTTCTCTTCGTCTCTCTTCTTTTCTTTCTCCTGACTTTCCGTCAATCTGTGCTTTTTGGGTCGGACATGTGTGGTTTATTGTCGATTCAAAGGGTACGGATTTGCAGTTCGTCACAAAACAACATATATGTATACAAAAGTGTCCATGAAATATGGGTCAGGGGAATTTATCTAACTTAGAGTCATCATAAGGCACATAGTTATACATTTAAGTAACAAACCATATTATTCACTAAACATAGAATAACAGAATTAACTTAACATCCATCACATGACATAAGAACATACATTTATTTTACTAACACAAGACACAAGAATATATATTTATTTCACGAATGTAAAATAGTCACATAATCAAAATATCCAAATTCCAAGAGATCCTAATCCAAACCGATCATAATGATCATCCAAAACAATTGCAATGATTGTACTCAAAACCAATGGCAACCAAACAAACAAATTGGTACCACTCAAACCGATCTGATACCAAGGATCGTAATCACACTAAGAACACAAAATAACAGAATGATCTCAAAGATAGTCTATACCAATCAAGGTGATCATAGAAACCATGACTCGATAAATCTACATTTATTTAATATTATTATATTATTATGTTTGAAAAGAAATCCAAGAGTAACTTCTTAAGAATCTAACAGCCACTTGCTGCACATCAAAAGAGAGTAAATTCTAAAGTTCCAAATACTATCACCTCCAGTAATCACCAGAATTTAACCAGTACGTCCCATACCATATAGTGAAATTCAAGTATTTACTAAAAGCTAGTAAATATAACTTATTACGGATACCAATGGAAAACCTTAATTACATTCTTTTAGCAACCACTTGTCGCGCATCAGAAGTGAATACAACTCTAATTTGTTAAGTGCTTTCCACATTTGATCACAAGAATTTAATCCAAGTATCCCATATTACCCGGTGAAATTCATGCATTCGCTAATGAGTTAGTAAATTCCATTCAAACATTCTATTCAATGAGTTATAACAAAATCAATGAAGTGTTATTCAAAAGCATTTAAACCAATCTACAATAATATATCGATTATTAGTACTACCTAAATTATAAAATTAAGGTGATCAAAACATTTATTTAATTTGTCACTTATTAAAATTTTCCAGTATTCCAAATTGTTCCAATTGTATTTATTTTCTGGCCTAAGATTTTCCGCTTTCCTAAACCATAATGATACTTAAATTTCCATAAAGTTGTGTTATTCGTGAATCATGTTTTCAAAACCATATATAAATATTCAATTAATCACTTATTCCCTAAAACCATATTTATTACACTTAGAAATGTCCAAATTAGTATTCCTACACTAATATAAAACAACTTATGTTTATACTTCAAAACCATGTTCCTAAATCTCATAACATTTTATTTAATAAATTAAATTTATATTTCAAAAGAAAACATATTTTTAAATCCATAACTATTTATACCAGTAATACTCAGTATAAATGTTTGATAAAACTATTAATAAAAGAGATTAAGCCAATTTATAAAACAAGTTTAATATTTATAACTTTAATAAACTCTCCTTACCAAATTATTGGTGTTTATAACTATATATATATATATATATATATATATATATATATATATCTTTATTTAAGTACAAAGCTTTCAATCAAGTGATATTGAATCCATAAACACATTAGAATTCGTTATAAATATTAGGTTATTACAAGATTTTAGTGAGAAGCTAACACCGTAGAGTTCTAACTCTTAACTATACACTAAATCAAACTTATAATATAAATTAATTATTGTAAATATATATTTATATATAACCAACTAACAAAATAATCACTCAAACATATGGACACAACATTAAAAACACAATAACACTCAAACGTGTTCAAGCAATGGGTCGGAAATGCACCGGTCATTTCAACCGCTTCACCAATTATAACTCAGTCACTAGTTTCGGTATTAAAATGCAATTTCGACCCTTTAAATCACATAATTTTAGAAAACTTACAACATCAAAGTCGTATTAAAAAGTTTAGGATTTCCAGAACTATAAATATTATCAAAGTCCGATAAAATGTGAGAAAGTTATACTTAAATAACTAACAATGTTTAGCACTGAAATTTGACAGGGCAGAGACTATCACTCTATTATAAACCTGATTTTTGGCCAAAAAATCTTCGAAATATGAGAAGTAATTAAAACAAAAGTTCTTCCTTAGGAAATTATCTTTCTACTGCAAAAGGATTAAACACAATTGGATTTATAAATCAAATGTTATGTCCATTTTACTCTCAGGCATTAACTCAATTTTTTTTTACATGGATGTCCTATAACATTAGTTTCAAACTCAATTTCAATCTATTAAACAGCAAAATTTTGAAACATAATTAAAAGACAAATTGTAGCTAATTGAATGAAATTTATACCACAAAATGATTGAGTCAATTTGGATTATTCTACCATGAATTATCACTCTTTTTTTGCAGTGATTTTTTTTCACCAAATTTTCAGCAAATGAAAACATAATAAGCACAAAAGTTTTCAACCAATGTAACGACCCATAAATTTCGATAATTAAATTGGTTAGTATAATAAGATTTTTTTAATAAAATTTAGAAAGAAATAAAAAACTTTATAATTTATAATGAAGTGAATGTTAAAAATGAAATGCAACAATGGTAATTAAAACTAATCATCGACAATTGGAGTGAAACCCTAATAATGAAATAGTGTAACTTGTTGCACATAGTTATAAAATGGAAAATTAGTAAATAAGGGAAAGTGTTGTATAAATAAATGAACTAATATAATTTATGGTAATTGGATGAATTCAGTATTATGTAAGTAATTATGATAATTAGTTGAATATAAAATAAACTTAAGTGTAAATTAAAGGTTATGATAATAATTATTATAAATTACCTAAATTAATTTGTCAATAAAATTTATTGGAAATCAATTTCATTTAAGTGTTAAGTAAATGAAAGGTAAACAATAGGAACTAGGTTTATAGAGTAATAATGGACTTAATATAAAGATTGAAATTGAATCAAATCAAATTTATTTGGAATTTATTATAATTAATTGGAATTCAAATTTTAATAACTGAATTTATTGTAAATGAAATTAAATATTACGTTAATTGAAAATTAAGATGAAATTTGAGAATACTAATGTAATAGATCATGAATCCAATGTTAATTTCATCTATTTGACAACAATGGATTGAATAATAGAATGAAAAGTCAATTAAATGGAATTATTGGAAATTAAATTTATAATTTCTGAATTTAATAAAATTGAGATCAACACTGAAATTGATAAATTAATCAACTCTAAATTGACATCTAAATTTGTTAAATTATTGTAAATGATTAAATAATTTAAAATGATAAAAATTATCAATTATAGAAGTGGACTGAAAATTTGACGTAATTAATTAATTATTAAATTATTTAATAATGTGAAATATAGCCATTTTGGCCACTGACTCAGATTTCGACGAAACTAGTTTTATCAGATCTGTAACGGTGAATTATTGTAGGATTTCAAGTTTCATAACGATCAGATTTGTCATTTGATCGTACGGGCTTGAAACGCCTAGAAATAAATTAAAATGAAACCAATTGAAATCAATTTGAAATAACTTGATTTTTTTCATAACTTCTTCATATGATGGAATTTGGACTTGAAACCTATTCCATTGCGTTTAAAATATTTAAAAACATCTATTTTGATATATATGTTGACCTATTTTCGTTCCGAAGGCAGAGCGGGCTTTTCGGGCCATTATCATTCAAATTTCCAAGCCAATTGAGCCCATTCAATTATATTTTGTTCAGCCTATATATATATCGTTATAAACCCGTGCAGCCTTTTATTTCTTATTTCTGTATGTACAGAAACTTCTCTTCCTCAATGGCTGAAAACCCTATTTCCAATTTAATTCCAATTCAAATCCAACAACAAAAATTCGAACTCCTCAAATAATATCAAATTTTATATCGATCTGAAGCTTTCAATGAGCGCTTCTCAGACATATGATTCATTTTTCGATTGGAGTCATTGTTTGTCCAGGAATCCATGGATTATGTCGGCCGCTCATTGTGGTCGGGGTGATTCAACGGTAGATCTACGTCCTTAGTCGATCAAGGGGCATGGATGCGTAGAGGGCGTAGAGCAGGTCACATCGGAACCACTGGTTCATCTTCAGGTGACCGGAAATTGCCACGAACAGCGAACATAGGCGATGGCGCCTGCCCTATAGGAGACCGGAGCTCACCAAAATTGTGGCATAGGGGCAGCTCGTCGTGGTCGAGAAGGTGGCGTGGTCTGATCACATCGAAGATGAGGATAGTGGTCGGCGTTTTGGGTTGATGGTGGCGGCTGAAACGATGTTGAACGAGATGTAGGGTTCGAATGGCTTCAGTGTGCATGCGTATCTCTGGATGATGATGTGAGCTTTGGAAGGTGACGTGGCCTTGCGTGGACGTGAGTTGTTTTTGTTTTTATTTTTATTTTATTTAAATTTGAATTCAAGTGTTCTGATAGCAATAACTTTTACATATGAGGTCCAATTTATGTGCGGTTTTCTCCGCTAAGATCGTATCTGAATTCTGGGTATTTTGGCTCTGGTTTGGACGGATTCTAAGATTGTTCAGTTTTTGGGTTTAAATTGAATTTGAATTCAATTTAAATTCAAACGGTGAGTGTTTTAACACACTCACAACTTCTAAAATTTCTTATGTTTGTTAAATTGATTTATGATGTGATTAGAAAAAATTTATGACTGTTTGGGATATTTTGAATCATCATCTCAGTTTATTTGAATTTATTTGGATAAAATAGTTATTTAATTTATTATTGAATATCAACTGCCAGTAAATACATGTTATTTATTATTTATTCTATATTGATGTTATTGTTTGAATTGGATGATGATTGTGATAAATGTTTGATGATTGATATCGGATGAATGGATGTTGTATTTATATTGTTATAAACTGCAAGTTTGTTATGGATTTTTATTTCATTCGAGATTGTGGTTTGAAATGATATATAACCATATTTATATTTTAAATTGTGGATTGAAATGATAAATATCGGTATCACTTAACTATAGGACAAAGAATTATATACAGACATCGCGGTCTATCTATAAAAATATTTTGAAATGATTTCTATTATTTTGTAAAGAAATATATGGTTTTATAGAAATATTGATTTCAGATATTATATAAATGTTACTTTATATAAATAGTTAAATTCTTGATTTTTGGCTATGTATAAATTTGTTTGGTAAAAACAAGTTTAAAAATAAAGATTGATTTTTATTAAAAATGCAATATGGTTAAGTATTTATATAAATTATATTTTTATATAGAGTTTATAATGATTTTTAATAAAATTAAGGCTGAGAAGATAGATTTTGAAATTGTATTTAATGTAGAAATTTATTAGATGAAACCAATTTGGAACTTATGGAATTTGAGATTTGTAAAGGATATGATTTATAACTTGATCTTATTTAAGGTGAATTAAATAAATATTTCAAGTATAAATAAATTGAAGGAAACATTTAGTTATTTGTAATTTGGGTTTTATTTAAATAATAATGGATTTATTTAGTAAATATTTTGAAACTAAATAATAGAAAATTTAATTTGATATATATACGAAATTATCGAGCTTAGTTTTGAAAGTGTTGAATACTTAAAGTTTGATATATATTGAATTTGAATTGGTTTATTTTGTGGATCAAATCTGTTTTGAAATCAATATAATTTGGAATAGTTTATTGGAAAATGAATTGAATTGAAGTTTATGTTTTGGGATTTGGTTAAATATAAAATGTAAAAATTCGAATTGTTTTGGAATTGATTTGGGAAATTGAAGAAGCTAATTTATTATATAAAGTATTTTAATATTTAAACCATTTAAGTGGTGGAAGTTATGTTTCAAAACTATGAATTTCAAAGTATTATGATTTGAAAGTAATATATTTCAAGTGGTTTGATTTCGAAGTGTTGTAACTTTGAAAGTACTATGATTTTGGACAAGGGTATATTTGAAGTGAAATTGATATCGTATTGATTTTGTTTGGAAAAGGCAATGATATTTTGGTTTTAAAGTACAAACTATTTTGAAAATGACCGCGGTGTTATAATAACGATTGATTGTTGAAGAGACCGGGATCAGATATGGGCATACTCTCTGTCGATACCGAAAACCACTTTAACAACCGTGTAAGCGGTGGAGATTCCATAATGAAGTAGGATGGTGGCGACGTTCTATTAAGGTATATATGTGGAAACGACTCCCGTGTGTTGGCATAAGGTGGCTAAAATGGAACGATCTCGGGCCAAGGAGGTAGCCCCTCTTATCGGACACACTCCTTCGATATTATATTATTATTTTGAGATTGATTTAGTGGCCACTTTTGATTTTTGATTTGTGGGTGTGGCTCGATGTGGGCAGTAGTAGCTGCTATGCGTTACCACCAGCCCGTGTGCGTAATTGGTATATCTACCCTGGCATTGCCTTGTGTTCCTTGTCACCTACCTTAGCAAGCCTTGTACGAGTTTGGTTTTCTTCCATAGGCCGTGTGGTATCCTCTAGTGGCTTCCTGACCAGTAGGGACCATGATACTGGATGGACTACTAAGACTATTACGTGTTAAGGTGGAAAATGTAAAGCCTTAACTATATTTAAAAGTTAGTTTATTTTACTATAGACATTATTATAATAGCAAAATATTACTACATCGTAAATTGTTTAACGGATCCTCAGGAAATGTGAATCCCGAACATCACTTAAGTTACTGCACTCACGTTTAACATTGGATAGGAGATGTCAAATCCCATAAACATCTCTGACGTCGTTCCACTCATATTTATTTTGTTGATTTAACTCACATAAGATCTTTTAGTACTGACTCGAGTGTTTTGTCTTTTTAATTCGCTTGGGTCAATCTGAGCATTTCATGATTCGAAGACCTTATTTCTAGAGGACGAAGACGAAGATTGTATTATTACTATTATTTACTATTGTTCCACTGCATCACATTGTTCCGCTGCATTTTCGTTTATTAGATTTTGGTATGTGTAGCTCTGATTCTACGATGGTATAAGTATAATCAAAAGTTTTACAAAACAGCTTCATGAACTGTTTATTTGATTATTATATTTTATCGTTTCGTTGCAAGATTCTATTTTGTTTTCTTTCTCTGCTTTTTCTTATTCACCCCAATAACAATCCGCCCTTTTGTATGGTTTGAGTCGGCATGTGTGTCTACTTAAGCGTACAAAAAGGCGGATGTTGCAATTGGCATCAGAGCTTTGGTTTAGCTATAAACCTTAGCTTTATGGGGTCTGACTCTTTATTAATAGAGTAGTAATACCCTATGATGAGTCACTAAGTGTATATATATGAGAGAGCGTATTTGTTAGTGTTATAAAAAGGTTTTGATATTGTGTTGATTTATTCCGTTTTGCATTTATAATACCGGTTGGTGCATAGGGCGCTATGACATCAACAGGGATTTCTAAACGCTTAATAGGACAGACCGACATAATATTTGTTTGGAATATAGGTGAATGAAATAATTTTTCCTATTATATTTTCTATATATAAAATAATTTTTTATAAAAGCTATATTTGGCTGTAATATATTGGTTGTTGGTAGTGAAATTTATAAATATTGATTGGAAGCAAATTTGAAGAAAATTAAAATAAATGAGAATAAACTAGAAATTTAGAACTTAAGTTCTGGGTTTTTGAAAATTTCTTTCGAATGATTTTGAAATGTAATAATGATATTATTTGGAAGTATTTTCTGGTATAAATATTTCAATAAGATTTGAAAGAATTATTTTCAAAAAAAATTTGGAAGGAAATAAGTTCTGTACTCCCTCTATGTCGTTGGGAAATAATTTCGATAATGAGTGCACACATCATCGACATTTATTTTCGAGTTTCTAAGTGGGAAGGCCACTGTAGTAGTTTTACTGCAGTTTTATTTTGATAAACAAAGATAAACTTTAAATTGTTTTAAATATAATTGGATATATAAGTTGTAAGTATATATATAGCTATTATTTTAAAATGATTTGAAATTAAACCCGGTATTTAGTTCTTAAGTTTCCGTAAATTAATAGTTTCAATTATTATAGTGAAATGGAATGTAACTAATTAATAATTGGAACCTCTAATTAAAATGAGAGATTAATTGCTAGGTTATAAATGAAATAACAAGAAAGTTGAAATTTATGATCTATAAAAGCAAATGATACGATTATTAAACATTAAATTAATTTAAAAAATGAGAAAACTTGTATAACTTCAAGTTGCATTCTTAAAGCATATATATAACTTACCAAATAGTAAAAGTTGTAATGTTTAATAAGAAAATGTAATAGGATATTATACGAGAAAAATTTGAAATAATGAAGTATTCAATGAAACTCTTTAATAAAAAAGTATTAATGTTATAGAGTTATAAACTTAAGTTACAATTGAAATGTTACTATAATAAAATTGATATGCCAACTAACTGAATTGAACATGAATACTATGGATAAATGAATGAAAATAAATGAAATTGAGAAATGAATGAATGTAACACAATGAAAAGAAAATTTATATGATATGAATAAATAAAATGAATTTACGTAAGTATAAGTGCAAATAAGTGAAATAAACACTGAATCAATGGATGGAAATGAAAATTTGCAAGAAATAAATGTAAATTTAAAAAGATAAGTCATTATATGGATGAAAAATAAATCAAACAACAAATCTATGAAATGAAATTAATAATAATGAACTTGATCTATTGTTTGAAATTGTTGTTTGTTTGGTTTATGGTTGTTTGGGCAAGGATACTTCAAATTGTTTGGATGTATGAATAATCTATTTAGTTTCATCTAAGACTATTGAGTAAATGGTGCGCTTGGTAGTTTATTTCCATTATGTGCAATTTAAAGTTTTTGAACCTGAACAATATTTTTTCTGTTTGATATGAATGGCTAATTGATTGTGTTGATTTTTCATGATGATTTTATATTGTTGCAAGTGATTGTTGTTTATATTGATTTGTTTGTTAGTGGTTGAAACAACTTTAAATATTTCATTTTATATAATTATTAACTCTTTTTGAATTATATAAGTGAAATACAGGTTATGGAAGCAATTGCTACTGCTTTTGGTTTCATAATTAAACGTTGTTTGCCCAACAAATAGGTATGTTCTGGGATTACGGTTTTCAAGCGATATTATATTATTTTTTCCGTTGTTGCGATATATTATTTTGAGCTATTGTGATATATATTAATATATTTGATATTATATTTTCTCTCGAGCCTCTCCGTACAAAGGAGACTCTACCGAAATTTTTCGTAAATTTCAGACTTAGAAATTTTTTGAAAATGTTTTCCAAACTTTATTAATTTGAGTACAAAAAGATTTAATGGTTATAAATTGGTATATTTTAATTAAATTATTTAATTTTGTAAATTTATTTGTTTATAAGTCAAAATTTTAAATAAGATGTATTGCTTACTTAATTCTTTCTTCTTCCTTCTTTTTCCTTTTCGGGGACGAAAAGTATTGAGTGGGAGAGAGTGTAACGACCCGTAAATTTCGATAATTAAATTGGTTAGTTTAATAAGATTTTTGAAATAAAATTTAGAATTAAATAAAAAAACTTTAAAATTTATAACGAAGTGAATGTTAAAAATGAAAGGCAGCAATGGTAATTAAAACTAATCATTGACAATTGGAGTGAAACCCTAATAATGAAATAGTGTAACTTGTTACACTTAGTTATAAAATTGAAAATAAGTAATAAGGGGAAGTGTTGTATAAATAAATGAATAAGTATAATTTATGGTAATTGGATGATTCAGTGTTATGTAAGTAATTATGATAATTAACTGAATATAAAATAAACTTAAGTGTAAACTAAAGGTTGTGATAACAATTATTATAAATTACCTAAATTAATTTATCAATTAAATTTATTGGAAATCAATTTCATTTAAGTGTTAAGTAAATGAAACGTAAACAATAGGAACTAGGTTTATAGAGTAATAATGGACTAAATATAAAGATTGAAATTGAACCAAATCAAATTTATTTAGAATTTATTATAATTAATTGGAATTGAAATTTTATTAAATGAATTTATTGTAAATGAAATTAAATATTACGTTAATTGAAAATTAAGATGAAATTTGAGAATACTAATGTAATTGATCATGAGTCCAATGTTAATTTCATCCATTTGACAACAATGGATTGAATAATAGAATGAAAAGTCAATTAAATGGAAATATTGGAAATTAAATTTATAATTTTTGAATTTAATGAAATTGAGATTAACACCGAAATTGATAAATTAATCAACTCTAAATTGACATCTAAATTTGTTAAATTAGTGTAAATGATTAAGAAATTTAAAATGATAAAAATTGTCAATTATAGAAGTGGATTGAAAATCTGATGTAATTAATTAATTATTAAATTATTTAATAATGTGAAATATAGCCATTTTGGCCATTAACTCGGATTTCGAGAAAACCAGTTTTATCGGATCCATAACGGTGAAATATTATGCGATTTCAAGTTTCGTAACGATCGAACTTGTCGTTTGATCGTACGGGGTTGAAACGCCTAGAAATAAATTAAATTGAAATCAATTGAAATTAATTTGAAATAACTTGATTTTTTTTATAACTTCTTCATACGATGGAATTTGGACTTGAAAGCTGTTCCATTGCATTTAAAATATTTAAAAACATCTATTATGATATATGGGTTGACCCATTTTCATTCCGGAGGCAGAGCGGGATTTTCGGGCCATTATCGTTCAAATTTCCAAGCCAATTGAGCCCATTCAGTTCTATTTTTTCAGCCTATATATATGTCTTTATAAACCCTATCAGTCTTTTTATTTCTTATTTATGTACGTACAGAAACTTTTGTTGCTCCTCTTCCTCAATGGATGAAAACCCTAAATGTTCCAATTCAATTCCAATTTAAATCCAACAATAAAAATTCAAACTCCTCAAATAATATCAAATTTTATATCGATCTGAAGCTTTCAACGAGCCATCTCAGATATGTGATTCGTTTATCGATTGGAGTCATTGTTTGTCCAAGAATCCATGGATTTGTGTCGGTAGTTCATTGTGGTTGGGGTGATTCAACAGTGAATTTACGTCCTTAGGTTGATCGAGGAGCATGGATGCATAGAAGGCGTAGAGCAAGTCACATCGGCACCACTGGTTCATCGTCAAGTGATCGGAAATCACCACGAACGGCGAACATAGACGGCGGCAGCGGCGCATGGCATAGGGGCAGCTCGGCATGGCCGAGAAGGTGGCCTGGTCTGATCACGTCGAACATGAGCATGGTGGTCGGCGTTTTGGTTTGAGGGTGGCTGCTGAAACAATGTCGAACGAGATGCAGGGTTCGAATGGCTTTAGTGTGCATGCGTTTCTCCACGTGATGACGTGGGCTTCAGAAGGTAACGTGGCCCTGCGTGGATGTGAGTTGTTTTTTTTTTACTTTTATTTTATTTAAATTTGAATTCAAGTGTTCTGGTAGCAATAACTTTTAGATATGAGGTCCAATTTACGTGTGGTTTTCTCCACTAGGATCGTATCTGAATTTCGGACATTTCGGCTCTGGACGTATTCTGAGACAGTTCAATTTTTCGGTTTAAATTGGATTTGAATTCAATTTAAATTCAAAAGGTGAGTGTTTTAACCCACTCACAACTTCTAAAATTTCTTATGTTTGTTAAATTGATTTATGATGTGATTTGAAATTTATTTATGACTATTTGGCATATTTGAATCATCATCTCAGTTTATTTGAATTTATTTGGATAAAATAGTTATTTAATTTATTATTGAATATAAACTACCAGTAAATACCTGTTATTTGTTATCTGTTCTATATTGATGTTATTGTTTGAATTGAATGATGATTGTGATAAATGTTTGATGATTGATATCGGATGAATGGATGTTGTATTTATATTATTATAAACTACAAGTTTGTTGTGGATTTTTATTTCATTTGAGATTGCGATTTGAAATGATATATGACCATATTTATATTTTAAATTGTGGATTGAAATGATAAATATCCGTAACACTTGACCATAAGATAGAGAATTATATACAGACACCAAGGTCTATATATACAAATATGTTGAAATGATTTCTATGGTTTTATAAAGAAGTATATGGTTTTATAGAAATATTGATTTCATATATTATATAAATATTACTTTATATAATTAATTTCTTGATTTTTGGCTATGTATAAATTTTTTTGGTATAAAACAAGATTAAAAATAAAGATTGATTTTTATTAAAAATGCAATATGGTTAAGTATTTATATAAATTATATTTTTATATAGAGTTTATAATGATTTTTAATAAAATTAAGGCCAAGAAGATAGATTCGAAGTCGGTTTGAAATTGTATTTAATGTAGAAATTTATTAGATGAAACCGGTTTGGAACTTATGGAATTTGAGATTTGTAAAGGATATGATTTATAACTTGGTCTTATTTAAGGTGAATTATATAAATAAATTGAAGGAAACATTTAGTATTTGTAATTTGGGTATTATTTAAATGATAATGGATTTATTAAGTAAATATTTCGAAACTAAATAATTGAAAATTTAATTTGATATATATATATATATACACACACAAAATTATCAAACTTAGTTTTGAAAGTGTTGAATACTTAAAGTGTGAAATACATTGAATTTGAAATGGTTTATTTTATGGATCAAATTTGTTTTGAAATCGATATAATTTGGAATAGTTTATTGGGAAATGAATTGAATTGAAGTTTATGATTTGGGATTTGGTTAAATATAAAATGTAGAAATTCAAATTGTTTTGGAATTGATTTGGGAAATTAGAGAAGCTATTTTATTATATAAAGTATTTAATATTTAAACCATTTAAGTGGTGGAATTTATGTTTCAAAGTTATGAGTTTCAAAGTATTATGATTTGAAAGTATTATATTTCAAGTGGTTTGATTTCGAAGTGTTGTAACTTTGAAAGTGCTATGATTTTGGAAAAGGATATATTTGAAGTGAAATTGATATCGTATTGATTTGGTTTTCAAAATGCAATGATATTTTGGTTTTAAAGTATAAACTATTTTGAAAATGACCGCGGTGTTATAATAACGATTGGTTGTTGAAGAGACCGAGATCGGATATGGGCATACGCTCATCGATACCACCAGCTCGTATAAAGAATGAAGAATCGGATAGGGTTTGCTCGTATGAAGAATCAAGGGTAAAGAAAGTAAATACCAAGATTTGAGAATATCATCAAACGATTTGGATTAAGAGAAGATACCAACGGAAAGTGGAAATAAGATGGAAAACACATATAGAAGACATTGGTAAAATAAAAGTTAAGGAAGGTAAGGTAAAAGGTGGAAAAGTTATTCTACCAAACCAATTTGCCAATGAGTTATTTAAGATTTATGGCTTGCAAAACGATGGCACGTTGAAAAGGTCCATTCAAGTCAGAAGTGATAGAGGCACAACATCATTAGTGTTAGTTGATGTTGAAGGACAGCTTTCAGCAGTTGTTTTTTGTAGTTCAGATGTAAGCATTGGTTGTCTTTATTGGGATGTTAAAGTGCGTACCGTATTATAGAAAATGTTCATTTTTATGAATTTTCAGTGTGGACCGCAATGTTGTGAGAAAATACCAAGATAAGGAAATTTTTGGAAAGATAAGCAACTAGTGCAAAGAAAATAAAATAGTAGAGAATGGAAGTTAAGAAATAAATTAACAAAATTTATTTATTTGACTACTGAGAACATAAATAAAATAAGATTATAAGTCATGAAAATTTTGAGAAATAAACCTCAATAAGCGGAGGAAATGGAAAGAATGTTGCATAGCTACAGGTTAATGTCCTTGTACCTTAAAGGATGAAATTTATGATTGAACTTGTGTGTTGGTTTCTATTATAAATAAAAGTAAGTTTTGGAATTTAAAGTTTACGGCGTGAATAGGTGAAGTCCACTATAAACGTTAGATTATTAACTAAACCTCGATTTCATGAGGTGTGGCATAGATCATTTTGTATAAAATATGTAATATGCATACTTTTGAAAAAATTTGTTCAAATTCTTGGTTTTAGAAAATAAAATATTTCTGTAAGACGTTTTGGAAATTTTTGGATGAAAAATTTTAAAGTCTAGAAGTTTTACTGAATTTTTGAAAAGTAATATAATAAAATTGGGTAGAAAAGAAGAAATTTAATTTTGGAAATGATATATACTTGACATAGGGGAATAGTTGATTAGTTAGCTAGTATGGATTTTACTATGTAGCAGCAGTAGTAGTAAAATAAAATACGGTCAGTAATAAAGAAGCTGTTTTAGCTATGCAATCTTTTCTTATATACCTTGTCGATAGGTGAACAAAAGTTGAATTTTGAATAAAACCTATTTTAAAACTTTAAGATAGAAAATGGCTATGTAAATGTAACGACCCAATTTTTTCGACTTTCAAAAGTCGACATCAATACGTCCACTGTATCAAATGCCACACAATCGAATGCTGAAAAACTGAACTGTTAGAGTTAAAGAAGAAGAAGATAGAAGAAGAAACAAAAAAAAACATAATCTCACATTTCGCAACGGAACAATATATAATAGACAAATGAATAATCTTTAAAACAAAGAACTATATCGGTTTATACATCACATATCAGAGCTTTGTAACGACACAATACAAACACTGGCAGTATTTTAACCTGCTTACATAGAAATTTTTGACATGCACCACCACAACGAAACGGACACTGCATAGTATAAGTGATACGTCTCGTCATTCATCTTTACCCCCGATCTCTACAGCAACTTCTTGATTTGCTCCCGAATAACTAATAACTTGACTCTAGGCTGTCCGTGTGGAAAATTATGGGCACCCAGAGTTTAGAAAGGGAACAATAAACTCCAGGTCAGTCGTGAGACTGGTGTGAAATCTTAAAAATAGTTATTTTCACAAGGAAAATAAAAAGAAATCCACTATGCTTTTGGAAAATGAAACTACCATAAGGCTTCCCAGCACACACACAATGCAATCGCAAACTTGGGGGAGATTTCTTCTTATGATAGTCATACATGCTTGATATGCAAAATTCTTTTAAATATTATCATTAGTGCATAGTGGAAAACATTTGCAAGTATAATATTAATCTAAGCAAGTATACGTACCATTATAGTATACCTACTATAGCTAACATGTTAAATGGCAGGTTCTACCACTAAAGCCATACAAGGCGCGTATTGGAGATTGGATTTCCAACAAATGGTCAGGCTAAGGAACTTCCTGGGCCACATGGGTACGCCTCTGGAGGGATGCCCCGAGAACCTAACCGGATCTCTGCCAACACAAGGCCGGGTTTCCTCTGTAACTAGGTAACTACTACACGAGCATGCCATCCTCCGGTCGTTTGCGACCTTTATTCGAGGATCCCCAACCACAAAGCAACAACCATAAAGTATAATAAATTTGCAACATCAACATAGGTAAAATATCTGGGATCCATACCATGATACTACCCTTTTCCAAAAGGAAATGACATACCCTCAGGGGGCTCTACCTCCAAATCACCTTGCCGCATCCTTCCTGTTTCAACCATTTTCGGGGTGTGAGTCCGACGAAGTCTCGTCCACAAAGCTACACTTTTCCTAAAGTAATGATTCGATCAACAAATGATCAGCAGCACTTCGTATGCCACGTTACCATTCTGGGAATATATCACTAGTAACCATCAACTACATAACCTCTGAGCTCGTACGTCTCAGAGAAGGGTGTTAAGCTAAGAGAATAAATTCTCAGCCACCAACAGAAATGTATTTGATAGAAATCATCTTTACATCTTAAAGTGTAACGTCAGATACACATCCATACAAGTCCGTTCCGAGATCGAACGGAACCGAAGGCACTTCAACGAAGCCCTTGCAACCCGGATATTCACAAATCACGTCCATAATCCCCATCACAAAGGGTGATAAAATTTCTATACCGGAGCAACCCGGTGTAGAGACATTCGACAGGTAATCCTTTCGCTTTCAAAAATACCCAGTTTCAACACCGTCTTCAAATGCAATCCCATTTCATCGTATCATTATTCAGAATGAGTTTTATGGCACAAGATCCTCTCCCGGCTGATTCTAATAACGAGAGCTTATTTTAAAAATAAGTGTTACATTCAGATTTCAATAAATCACAACAATTTCCATTTTGATCTTTTAAATAAAAGATCCATCACAATAACAAAGGTTCGATGTGGTTTACGAATATCTATTTGGAATCCGACCCCCGGTCGAATCGAAATTCAAATGCCATTAAAAAGGCTAATATTGATAGTCGGTTATTTAATTATCAATCACCATTCACAACAATCACTGGATTTAAAAAAAAATTCCCCCAATTATTATTTTCAAAATATCTTTGCAAGATATAATTTTAACACTTCAATCATTTGAAAACAAATTTCAAATCACTTTTCACCTTTCAATGTTTTGAAAACAAATTTCAAATCACCATCCTCACTGGAAATAAATTTCCAAATATTTATTTAATTCCACTAAAAATTTTCCGTGTTCAAATATTTTAAAATATAAATTACTTATCCAAACATATATACTTGGAAATATTTAAAATAAAATTATTCTGAAACACTTTCTTAAATATTAATTATGAAAATATTATACTAATACCTCATATGATACTTCAAGTCCAAACTAATTTTAAAATAAAATTAGTAGATAGAGTATAAATATTTAAATAAATATTTTCAAAATCAAATATCAGTTTAATCTTTAAAATAATCCCTTCTATAATTATTTAAATACATCTTTACTTCAAAGATTTAAAACGATTCCCAAAAATAATTCCTCTAACAATATCCTTCCAAATCAATTTGTAGTTCAAAAGCTACTTTAGAAATATACTCGGCTTTCCGAGGAAGAATGCTCTTTCCATTTATATCAATTAATAAATCTTCTCGATTTATTTTAATTTACATTCAATCTGTAAATTTCTTTTCACACCTTTAAAAATCAACCAACATTTATTTTTGAAACAAAATTCCCTTTATAAAATTCCCACTGTGAATTTTAAATTTTCAAATATCCACTGATATACGATTTTCAAATCGTTTTTCAAATATCCACTTTCAACACCAAATCAATTTTCAAATCGATTTCCAAATTTATTTCAAATACCAAATCAAATTTCAAATTGATTTTCCAAAGATTCATTTTCAATCACAAAATTAAATTCCAAATTTGATAAATAAATTCCTTTTAAAATAAACTCCTTTATCTCTTCCAATCTATTTAAAATCCGAATATTAAATAAAATCTTCAACTATTAAACAATATTATTTAAAACCCATTTATTAAATTCTCTTCTACAATGTGGAATTTATTTAATAGGTTTTCAAAAATAAACCTTATCCTTTTAAAATTCCTTCTTTTAAATTTATCCAATTCAAAAATAAATTTTTACTATAAACTTTCAACTTGAATTTCAAAAATCCAATTTTATTTATTTCCGTTATCCCATGATACTAAAAATATATTCGGCTAAATTATAGCCTTCAACGATTTTAATCACAAATATAATCACGCAGAGATTATAAATAATCAACACACAACATATGGAACAAATTCAATATTTGAGGAATTCGGTTGGATCCCTCCAACCTGTTTCTCTGCATCCACAGACGTTAGCACAACAATTAAATACCAATTCCACTTCGAGGTGGAATATCGTAGTGTATGGGATTTATATAATGTCATCCGCTATTATGCGGCGCATAGGGTCTCATCCGCCATAGAATGAGGGAAATCAATCACTCCAAATACATATATAATACCAATTCCACTTCGAGGTGGAATATCGCGGTATATGGGTTTAATATAATATCATCCGCTATTATACGGCGCATATGGTCTAATTCAATACATCTGCTATTATCGCAGTATATGGGTATAATAAATTATCATCCAAGCACACAATCAATAATTTTGAATTTAACTATTTAAAATTAAATCATGATTAAGTGGGAAGATCTCACCTTTATTATGCATGCAATCCATTTTCCATTCTGGCTTGTTTCTTCACAGTTATTTGACCTTGTATAAATAATTTATACAATTTATTAATATTCGCATAATCTTGAACAATAAATATAATTTAAACTAAATTTTTTAATTTAAACTAATAATTTAAATTTAACCCAATTCTTTTTATAAATTACTTTACGCAACTAAAATAATTGGATAAGCAAATCAAACAAGTAAATCACCTAAATACATTAATTTAAAATTAAACTGGTAAGTTTAAAATGTGCATGTGCATATTTATTTTTATTTTTATTTTTGAAAAAATATATACTTATATAAAAAAAGTAGGTATATATATAAATTTAAAAATCTGCATTGATATTTCAAATTATATGCGACGACCCAGAATTTTTAGTATTTGAATTTGAAAATATTTAAGTGATTTTAAATGTTTGGAGGTTAGTTTAACTTGAATTTCGAATATAAATGTGAATTTGGAAATTAAATTATTGAATTTGATTTATTAACGATGGGTAAAAAAATTTGAATTTCGAATTTTTAGCTTGTTAAAAATAATTTGATGGCTTAGAAAATTTATGTTGATAATACTGAAGATAATGGAAGCTTTAGAATTTAATTTGGAAATGTTTTGTTTAGTTTTGAAATTTTATCGTCCAAATCGATATTTTAAAAAAATAGCCTTCCGAGACATAGTCTCAGAATTCGACGAAACTAGTTCCGTTGGATCCGTTATATTTTTTATTATCCGATTTCAATTATCGTAATGTTTGGAGTTGTCGTTTGGCTGTACGATAAGCAAACGCGCTAAAAATTATATCGAAATTTAATTTAATAACTGGTTCAAAAAGCTATCTTCTTCATATAATCGAATTAGCCTCCAAAACACGTTCCATTGTGTTCGGAATGCAGATGAAACCTTATATACGCTTGACAGCATACTTTAATAGGGGTTCGGAATTTTGAGATATGTTAAACGAGATACTTTGGAATTAAATAATATTATCAATTCCTAAGTCAAACCCTACTACATCCCATCAGCCAACCTAGCCGACCACGCATCTTCTTTCCTTCAGCATTCTCAAATCAACGAAAAGAAAAAAAATGGCCTACAATTCAATATGAATCCCTCTTCCCTTCAGTCCTCAATCGAATTTTGTTTGATTCAAATTATGGCCGATGCTTCAAATCGATGTCGCGAGTCTTTCCCTCCCTTCTTTCCCCAAATCGAACGAACGAAAACCCTTCGTTTATTAAAAAAGTGGGTCGCGCGCGCTCATGGGAGGAGCACGAGGCATGGCATGACGACAACAGCAACCTGGTAGCTCGAGGTGGTTGAGTTTGAATGCTCGAAGGCTCGTGGTCGACGATGGTGGAAAGCCGATAGAGTGGATACGCGAATCAAAGCCGTCGACGTATTCATCGCAATCGAATTCGATCGAGTCAGGAGCACGATCGGTTTTGATGACTGCGACTCTAGCTGCGATCGATGGCGAGATCTAGGAGTCCAAGGCTTAAGGGATGCTTGTGTTCTATCGTGGGAGAAGTTGTTGTTAGGGTTTTTGGGTCGGGTTTGAGGAGCAGGTATGGGTCTATTCCTAAGTTTTATTAACTTAATGTAAATTTATATTTCAAATTTAAAAAGAAACGAATTTGCTGTGTTGAACTAGTATGAAACAGAAAAGGATATTTTATAGTAAAATAATTTTGCTTTAATATATGTACTTTCGAAAGGAAATAAATATTCATTTTAAACTTACCGGTTTATATTTTAAAAATAATGAAATGTGTAATTAACCCGTTAATTAACTTATTTAACTATTTTAGTTGCTAAAATATTTTTTTAAGGAAATCAATTTAAAATTTGAATTCGTGGTTAAAATAAAATTATTAGTAATTAAATTTACAAACGGGAATTTTATAAAGAAAAAAAGAGAAAATTAGTTTAAAAATTTAGATTTATTTGGTTAAATTAAATGATTAGTTAAATTTTAAACTATTAAACAATGGTTAATTATTTGATTAAATTGAATATTGATAAATTGTATAAATATTTATACAAGGTCTAAAACTGTGAAGAAACAAGTCGTGATGGAAAATGGATTGCAAAATAAAAGCAAAGGTGAGATCTTCTCACTCAAGCAATATTGTTCTGATTTAAATTTTGAATAGTTAGATTTAAAATTGACTGACTGTGTGCTTGGATGATTGATTTATAATAATTTATTCACTGGATGATATTGTATATATAGTAGTATATAGTATATTGGAGTGGTTGATTTCCTGCATTATATAGCGGATGAGACCCCATGCGCCGCATAATAGCGGATGATATTTTATAAATCCCATATATCGCGATATTCCACCTCGAAGTGGAATTGGTATTTAATTGTTGTGCTAACGTCTTTGGATGCAGGGAAAACAGGTTGGAGGGATCCAACTGGATTCCTCAAATATTTGAATTAGTTTCAATATTGTGTGTTGGTTATTTGTAATCTGTGTGTGACTATTTGTGGTTGAAACTGTTGAAGGCTATAATTTAGCCAAATATATTTTTGGTATCGTTGGATCCCAGAAATAAATAAAATTTGATTTTTGAGATTTAGTAGAAAATTTATAGTAAATTTATTTTAGAAAATTAAATAAATTCAAAGGAAGGAATTTGTTTCAAAAGATAATAAATTTGGTGTTTGAAATAAATTTGAGAATCAATTTGAAATTTGATTTGGTGTTTTGAAATAAATTAGAAAATCAATTCGATATTGATTTGGTAAAAATAATAACTATTTGGGAATCGATTTAAAAATCGTATATCTGTGGGTATTTGAAAATTTAAAGATTCACAATGGGAATTTTATAAAAGAAAGGAAAATTTATGTTAAAAATAAATATTGTTTTATTTTTTTAAAGGTGTGAAAAGAAATTTACAGATTTAGAATGTAAATGAAAATAAATCGAGAAGATTTATTAATTTATATAAATGGAAAGAGAATTCTTCCTTGGAAAGCCGAGCATATTTTAAAGTAGCTTTTGAAGTATAAATTTAAAAGTTATAGAAATTAATTTGGAAGAATATTATTGGAGAAATTAATTTTAGGATTGTTTTAAACCTCTAAAGTAAAGATTTATGTAATTAATTATAGAAGGGGTTATTTTAAAGACTAAATTGATATTTGATTTAGAAAATGGATATTTAAGTAGTTATACCCTATCTATTAATTTTATTTAAAAATTAGTTGGGACTTAAAATCTTATATGTGATAATTAGTATAATGTTTTCATAACCAATATTTTAAGTAAGTATTTAAGATGGTTTTATTTTAAATGTTCCAAGAATATTTTGGATAAGTGGTTTGTATTATTTTAACTCGGCATATTTCCAGTGGAAATGAATAAATATTTGGAAATGTATTCCACATAAGGAAAAGTGATTTGAAATTTGTTTTCAAAGTATTGAAATGTGGTAAGTAGTTTGATATTTGTTTTCAAATGGTTGAAGTGTGAAATATATCTTGCGAAGATATTTTGAAATAAATAATTGAGGAAAATTATTTAAATCTTGGTAATTGTTGTGAACGTTGATTGATAGTTAAATAACCGACTATCAATATTTTCCTTTAAATGGCATTTGAATTTCAATGCGACCAGGGGTCGGATTCCAAGTGGATATTCGAAAATCACATCGAACCTTTGTGATTGTGATAGATCTTTGGTTTAAATGATCAAAGTGAAAATTGTTGTAATTTGTTGAAATCTGAATATAACACTTATTTTTTTAAATAAGCGCTCGTTATTCGGATTAGTCGGGAGAGGGCCTTGTGTCATAAAACCCATTCCGAATACCGATACGACGAAATGGGATTGCATTTAAAGATGGTGTTGAAGACTGGGTATTTTCGAAAATGAAAGGATTACTTGTCGAATGTCTCCGCACCGGGTTGCTTCGGTATAGAGATTTTATCACACTTTGTGATGGGGATTCCAGACATGATTAGTGAATATCCGGATTTGCAAGGGCTTCTTTTGAAGTGCCTTCGGTTCCGTTCGATCCCGAAACGGACTTGTATGGATGTGTGTCTGACATTACACTTTGAGATGTAAAGATGGTTTCTATCAAATGCATTTCTGTTGGTGGCGGAGAATTTATTCTCTTAGCTTAACACCCTTCTCTGAGACGTACGAGCTCAGAGGTTATGTAGTTGATGGTTATTAGTGATGTATTCCCAATTTGGTAATGTGACATACGAAGTGCTGCTGATCATTTGTTGATCAAAGCAGGACTTTTTGAAAAGTGTAGCATTATGGACGAGACTTCGTCGGGCCTCACAACCCGGAAATGGTCAAAACAGGAAGGATGCGGCAAGGTTATTTGGGGGTAGATCCCCCTGAGGGTATGTCATTTCCTTCTGGAAAAGGGTGGTATAAGGTATGGAGCCCCGATATTTAACCTATGTGGTTACTGCAAATACTTTTCTTTGTGGTTGTTGGTGTAAAGGATCCTCGGATAAAGGTCGCAAACGACCGAGGGATGACATACTCGTGTAATAGTTACCTGGTTATAGAGATAACCCGGCCTTGTGTTGGCAGAGATCTGGTTAGGTTCTCGGGGCGTCCCTCCAGTGGCGTACCCATGTGGCATAGGAAGTTCCTTAGCCTGACCATTTGTTGGAAATCCAAAGAAACAATACGAGCCCTTTACGATTGCAATTGTATAATCTGCCTCCTCAGGAGGTAGCTATAGCTGGCATAATATAATGGTACATATGCTCGCTAAGATTAATATTATACTTTCGAAATGTTTTCCAAACTATGCACTAATGATAATATTAAAAAGGATTTTTGTGCATTAAGCATGTTTGACTATCATAAGGAGAAATCTCCCCCAAGTTTGCGATTGCATTGTATGTGTGCCGAGAGGCCTTATGGTAGTTTCATTTTTCAAAAAGCATAGCGAATTTCTTTTTATTTTCTTTGTGAAAAGTAACAGTTTTTAAGATCTTACACCAGTCCCACGACTGACCTGGAGTTTATTGTTCCCTTTCTAAACTCTGGGTGCCCATAATTTTCAACACGAGCAGCCTAGAGTCAGGTTATCAGTCATTCGGGAGCGAAGTCAAGAAGTTGCGATGGAGATCTGGAGGCATGTTGGATGGCGAGACGTACCACTTATACTATGTAGTATCCGTTGCGTCTGGGTTAGTGCAAGTCAAATTTTATTGTACATAAGTTACTATAACTGCCGGTGTTTGTATTGAGTTGTTGTAAACTCTGATAATGTAATGTGATGTAATGTAACAACTGATATAGTTCTTTGTTTTAAAGATATTCATTTATCTATTATATTTGTTCCACTGTGAAATGTGAGATTCTGTTATTGTTTCTGTTTCTTCTTCTATCTTCTTCTTCTTAAACCCCAATGGTTTGGTTTTTCCGGCATTCGATTGTTCGACATTCGATACAGTGGACGCGTCGATGTTGACTTTTGGGCGTCGTAAAATTGGACCGTTACAATGTGGTATCAGTGCATTTGGTTAAGCAACAACACTAGCTCTGTTGGGTGGTACTCATTAGATATAGAGTCAGTAGTACTTTAGAATGAGTTTAAGTGTAATAATAGATATGAGCGCGTATTTGTTAGTGAATATAAAATTATTTTATATAGTGATGATTGGTTTGTTGAGTGGTATACGGATTCTGGTCGGCATAGTCCGTACAACTCTATCGATAGGAATCTCTAAACACTCGTACAGAACAATTCGACACGATATTTTTTAAAAAATAGGGTGAATGAAATAATTTTACCCAAAATTATTTTCGTAGATAAAGGAAATAATCTTTGTAAATTATTATAGTATATGGTTGCTTAATTGTTAGAAAGTGATAATATTATTATCATTTGAATAGAAAATTGAAATTGTAACTCCAAAATTAAGAAATAAATTCACATATAAATGGAATTTGAGAATATAAATTGTAAATGTGATTTGTAATTTGAAACGGAATTCCAGAGAAGTATTTGGAAATGTTTTGAAAAGAATTTGAAAATTTTGGAGATTTGGAAAGTTTAAATCCCTTTTGATTTGAAAATAATTTTCAAAGGTTTTGGAAAAGTGTTTTGATGGGATAAAAAGCTCTAAACTCTTTTCGGTCGCTGGAAAATAACTTCAGTGATGACTACAGCATCATCGATGTTCATTTTAGAGTTTCCAAGAGAGGAATTGCTGCCAAATTGTTTTAAATGGAAGTTGTTTGCAAACTGGCTTTGATTTTAGAAATTTAAAGAGATAATTTGAATTGATTTCAAAAATGATTATGAAAGGTTGAAAATACTTTGGAATGGTATATAAAAATATTTATGGAATATCATTAAGTTTGATAACTTGTAAGTTTGAAGTTAAAATAAAAAATCTGACTTAAAGAGAAGTTAGACAAAAGTAAATATGGAAAATAAAATTGTGAATGAATGAATAAATTTACAATTGCAATTAAATGAAAGTGAAATTGAATGTTGAAATTCATTTTGAATTTATAAGTACATAGAAATGGAATTGGAATTGAATTTGATTTGTGATAAACAAAATGAAACATTCAAATAAAATCAGTAAGTGAAACCAATTGAAGGAATAACCAAATAAATATGGTTTGGAATGAATTGAATTCGATAATTATAAATAAAAGATAAATTAAATTCATATGGAATTGGAAATCCAGTTTGATATAAGTAAATATAAACCAAAGTGATGAATTACAAAATAAATATAAGAAGTATATAAAATATTTGCATTTAACTAAAGAAATGAAGTGTGAAATTCTTAAGTAAATTTTGTATTGGGAATATACCAGGTTAATAATTAAGTGAAGGTTAAATTGAAATTCGTGAAATGGTAATTGTGAATAAGAGAATGAAATGGTAGTTGTGAATAAGAGAATGAACAAAAGAATAAAACTGGGAATTGAAACTGCATATTGAAAACCAATTTGAATTGTGTGAAATAAAATAAAGTTGTAAAATTAGTTCGAAGTGAACTAAAGGTAATAAATGTGGAAATAAAAAAAGGCTAGAGATAAAATGAATTGGAATTTGTAATGGATTAGTAAATGAAACTAATTTAAAATAGTGATATGAATCAATTGTGAATGAAAGATAATTGATAAATTTAATATTCGGAAGGAAAAATTGAATCCAAATAGAATTGAAGTGTAAATTGAATTCAAATGAAATTAAAAATGTAAGATTGAAATAAAATGGATGTGTAACTTCAATAGTGAAGTAAAGATGGTATAAGAAGTATATATTGAAAATTTTGTAAAGCAATGTGCATAATAAATTTGAATGTTGTAATTGGATATTATGCCTAGCAGGATATACAGGTGTGTTAAAGACAAAGGATAAATTGGATTTTGATTTCGAAGATAAAATTGAATTGCTTGACAAAAAGGTATGTATTTAAATTTCTATATGAAATTTGATGATTTTCTTGTCTAGCCACTTGGCTTTTCGTTTTCTTTTGGAATCTGAGGGCCTGTGTTGCCATTTTGTATTCGTACCGAGTTAGCTGCGCAAAAGAGACGCTGACAAAAAATTTCGAAAATTTAGGGAGCTAGAAAAATTTTGAGAAAATTTTGAAAATTTGAATTTGAATTTAAATTTGAATTGTGAAGTAAACAATGTTGATTGGAAACTATGGAAAACTATCGAAAATTATTGAAGTGAATGAATCTCGAATGAAAAGATTTATTTTGGCAAATAGATAAAATTGTTTGGTTGTGGGAAAATCGTAACGGGTTAAGGATCATTCTTCTTAACTAGAAATTTCGGGACGAAATTCTTTTAAGGGGGAAAGGATGTGACGACCCAAAATTTTTGGTATTTGAATTTGAAAATATTTAAGTGATTTTAAATGTTTGTAAGGTTAGTTTAACTTGAATTTCGAATATAAATGTGAATTTGGCAATTAAATTATCAAATTTGATTTATTAATGATAGGTAAAAAAAATTGAATTTTCAATTTTTAGCTTGTAAAAATTAATTTGATGGCTTAGAAAATTTATATTGATAATACTGAAGATAATCGAAGCTTCAGAATTTAATTTGGAAATGTTTTGTTTAGTTTTGAAATTTTATCGTCCAAATCGATATTTAAAAAAAATAGCCTTCCGAGGAGCAGTCTCGGAATTCGACAAAACTATTTCCGTTGGATCCATAATATTGTTTTATTATCGGATTTCAATTTTCGTAATGTTTGGAGTTGACGTTTGGCCGTACGATAAGCAAACGCGTTGAAAATTATATCGAAATTTAATTTAATAACTGGTTCAAAAAGCTATCTTCTTCATATGATCGAATTAGCCTCCGAAACACATTCCATTGTGTTCGGAATGCGGATAAAACCTTATAAACGCTTGACAGCATACCTCAATAAGGGTTCGGAATTTTGAGATATGTTAAACGAGATATTTTGGAATTAAATAATATTATCAATTCCTAAGTCAAACCCTATTACATCCCATCAGCCAACCTAGTCGACCATGCATCTTCTTTCCTTCAGCATTCTCAATTCAAAGAAAAGAAAAAAATAGCCTATAATTCAATATGAACCCCTCTTCCCTTCAGTCCTCAATCGAATTTCGTTCGATTCAAATTATGGCCGATGCTTCAAATCAATGTCGCGAGTCCTTCTCTCCCTTCTTTCACCAAATCGAACGAACGAAAACCCTTCATTTATTCAAAAAGTGGGTCGCGCGCATTCGCGAGAGGAGCTCGAGGCTTGGCATGACGACAACAACAACCTGGTAGCTCGAGGTGGTTGAGTTTGAATGCTCGAAGGCTCGCGGTCGACGATGGTGGGACGCCGATATAGTTGATTCGCGAATCGAAGTCGTCGACGTATTCATCGCAATCGAAGTCGATCGAGTCCGGAGCACGATCGGTTTTGATGACTGCGACTCTGGCTGCGATCGGTGGCGAGATCTGGGAGTCAAAGGCTAAGGGAAACTTGTGTTCTATCGTGGAAGAAGCTGTTGTTAGGGTTTTTGGGTCGGGTTTGAGGAGCAGTTATGGGTCTCTTCCTAAGTTTTATTAATTTAAATTGAATTTATATTTCAAATTTAAAAAAAAACGAATTTGCTGTGATGAACTAGTATGAAACAGAAAAGGATATTTTATAGTAAAATAATTTTGCTCTAATATATGTAGTTTCAGAAGGAAATAAATATACATTTTAAACTTACCGGTTTATATTCTAAAAATAATGAAATATGTAATTAACCCGTTAATTAACATATTTAACTATTTTAGTTGCTAAAATATTTTTTTTTAGGGAAATCAGTTTAAAATTTGAATTCTAGGTTAAAATAAAATTATTGCTAATTAAATTTACAAATGGGAATTTTATAAAAAAAAGAGAAAATTAGTTTAAAATTTTAGATTTATTTGGTTAAATTAAATCATTAGTTAAAAGTTAAACTATTAAACAGTGGTTAATTGTTTGATTAAATTGAATATTGATAAATTGTATAAATATTTATACAAGGTCTAAAACTGTGAAGAAACAAGTTGTGATGGAAAATGGATTAGAAAATAAAAGAAAAGGTGAGATCTTCTCACTCAAGCAATATTGTTCTGATTTAAATTTTGAATAGTTAGATTTAAAATTGATTGACTGTGTTCTTGGATGATTGATTTATAATAATTTATTCACTAGATGATATTATATATATAGTAGTATATAGTATACTGGAGTGACTGATTTCCCGCATTATATAGCTGATGAGACCCTATGCACCGCATAATAGCGGATGATATTTTATAAATCCCATATACCGCGATATTCCACCTCGAAGTGGAATTGTTATTTAATTGTTGTGCTAACGTCTGTGGATGCAGGAAAAACATATTAGTAGAAACTGTTGAAGGCTATAATTTAGCCAAATATATTTTTGGTATCGTAGGATACCAGAAATAAATAAAATTTGATTTTTGAGATTTAGTAGAAAATTTATAGTAAATTTATTTTGGAAAATTAAATAAATTCAAAGGAAGGAATTTGTTTCAAAAGATAGTAAATTTGTGTTTGAAATAAATTTGAGAATCAATTTGAAATTTGATTTTGTGTTTTAAAATAAATTAGAAAATTAATTTGATATTGATTTGGTAAAAATAATAACTATTTGGGAATCGATTTAAAAATCGTATATCTGTGGGTATTTGAAAATTTAAAGATTCACAATGGGAATTTTATAAATGAAAGGGAAATTTGTGTTAAAAAATAAATATTGTTTTATTTTTTTAAAGGTGTGAAAAGAAATTTACAGATTTGGAATGTAAATGAAAATAAATCAAGAAGATTTATTAATTGATATAAATGGAAAGAGAATTCTTCCTTGGAAAGCCGAGTATATTCTAAAGTAGCTTTTGAAGTATAAATTTAAAAGTTCTAGAAATTGATTTGGAAGAATATTATTGGAGAAATTATTTTTGGGATTGTTTTAAACCTCTAAAGTAAAGATTTATGTAATTAACTATAAAAGGGATTATTTTAAAAACTAAATTGATATTTGATTTATAAAATGGATATTTAAGTTGTAATACCCTATCTATTAATTTTATTTAAAAATTAGTTGGGACATAAAATCTTATATGTGATAATTAGTATAATGTTTTCATAACCAATATTTTAAGTAAATATTTAAGATGGTTTTATTTTAAATGTTCCAAGAATATTTTGGATAAGTGGTTTGAATTATTTTAACTCGGCAAATTTCCAGTGGAAATGAATAAATATTTGGAAATGTATTCCGCGTAAGGAAAAGTGATTTGAAATTTGTTTTCAAAGTATTGAAATGTGGTAAGTAATTTGAAATTTGTTTTCAAATGGTTGAAGTGTGAAATATATCTTGCGAAGATATTTTGAAATAAATAATTAGGGAAAATTATTTAAATCTTGGTAATTGTTGTGAATGTTATTTGATAGTTAAATAACCAACTATCAATATTTGCCTTTAAATGGCATTTGAATTTCGATGCGACCAGTGGTCGGATTCCAAGTGGATGTTCGAAAACCACATCGAACCTTTGTGATTGTGATAAATCTTTGGTTTAAATGATCAAAGTGAAAATTGTTGTAATTTGTTGAAATCTGAATATAACACTTATTTTTTTAAATAAGCGCTCGTTATTCGGATTAGCCGGGAGAGGACTTGTGTCATAAAACCCATTCAGAATAATGATACGATGAAATGGGATTACATTTGAAGATGGTGTTGAAGATCGGGTATCTTCAAAAATGAAAGGATTACCTGTCGAATGTCTCCGCACCGGGTTGCTCCGGTATAGAGATTTTATCACACTTTGTGATGGGGATTTCGGACGTGATTAGTGAATATCCGGATTTGCAAGGACTTCTTTTGAAGTGCCTTCGATTCCGTTCGATCCCGAAACGGACTTGTATGGATGTGTGTATGACATTACACTTTGAGATGTAAAGCTGGTTTCTATCAAATACATTTCTGTTGGTGGTGGAGAATTTATTCTCTTAGCTTAACACCCTTCTCTAAGACGTACGAGCTCAGAGGTTATCTAGTTGATGGTTATTAGTGATATATTCCCAATTTGGTAATGTGACATACGAAGTGCTGCTGATCATTTGTTGATCAAAGCATGACTTTGTGAAAAATGTAGCTTTGTGGACGAGACTTCATCGGGCCTCACAACCCGGAAATGGCCAAAACAGGAAGGATGCGGCAAGGTTATTTGGGGGTAGCTCCCCTTGAGGGTATGTCATTTCCTTCTGGAAAAGGGTAGTATCAGGTATGGAGCCCTGATATTTAACCTATGTGGTTACTGCAAATACCTTTCTTTGTGGTTGTTGGTGTAGAGGATCCTCGGATAAAGGTCGCAAACGACCAGGGGATGACATACTCGTGTAGTAGTTACCTAGTTACAGAGGTAACCCGGCCTTGTGTTGGCAGAGATCTGGTTAGGATCTCGAGGCGTCCCTCCAGAGGCGTACCCATGGGGCATAGGAAGTTCCTTAGCCTGACCATTTGTTGGAAATCCAAAGAAACAATACGAGCCCTTTACGATTGCAATTGTATAACCTGCTTCCTCAGGAGGTAGCTATAGCTGGCATAATATAATGGTACCTATGCTGGCTAAGATTAATATTATACTTTCGAAATGTTTTCCACACTATGCACTAATGATAATATTAAAAAGGATTTTTGCGTATCAAGCATGTTTGACCATCATAAGGAGAAATCTCCCCCAAGTTTGCGATTGCATTGTGTGTGTGCCGGGAGGCCTTATGGTAGTTTCATTTTCCAAAAAGCATAGCGAATTTTTTTTATTTTTTTTGTGAAAAATAACTGTTTTTAAGATCTCATGTAATGACTCGATATTTTCAACCATTCGCATCCATTATAAGTGTATAGGTAGACACTCATGCCGGAATTGAATTGCTCAAAATACCGCGTTGCAAATAAAAATTTGGCAAATCTCAGAATATACGATAAATAAAATCACAGATCATATAAACAGAGTAATAATAATGCAGCGAAAGTAAGGAAATAGTAGTTCAAGAAGCTACTATATAAAAATATCAGAGTTACATAAAATACAACATAAGAAATAGAGTACAAAGGAAGTCTCACTACATAGAAGTCTACTAATACAAGAGCTGAAAGGAACAACAGACTGCAAAAGATAAAACTTGACAAGTAGATAATGTCCAGCGATTCCAATCTTCAGAAAGTGGAAATCCAAATCTATGAATAACTCAGGCTGACCCGAGCGTAAATAAAAATACAAACACTCGAGTCAGGACATACATACTTATATAATGTAAACCAACTCAAGTGAACTGTAGCAAAGGTACAAGTAACTTAGAGAATGCTTGGGACCGCCCATCCTCTAAGGATCTGGTAAACTATATACTATGTAGTATATTACGCTATATACAACAGTGTCTAATCAGTAAAGTATAATCATATAGAAAATAGCGTTAAGGGGATGGTGAACCTTAACGCGGTCGGAACTTTAAAACCAAAATCGTAGTGGGCTCGCTATAAGGAGATGACACGGCACGCGAGGCAATGCCAGGGTGGATACACCGTTTGCACTCCCGGACCCGTGGTGACGGCAAGCCAGCAGCTTCCGCCCACCTCGAACAATACCCCCGAATCAAAGTGGCGCCACATATCGAATCACAAAAGTAATAGAATGGTTTCCGATGGAGCATGCTCGATGAAAGGGTGCGACCCTTTGTGTAGCTCGGTATAGCTCCTGTTTTAGTCATTTATGCCAACTCACGGGAGTTGGGTCCACGTAATATACCTCGAGAACGTCGCCACCATCCTACTTCATTCTGGAATCTCCACCGCGTACACAGTTGTTAAAGTGGTTTTCGGTATTGGCCGGCTATAAGACAATATCTGATCCCGGTCTCTTTAACAATCAATCGTTATTATAACCCGTAGTTATAACTTTAAAACAATATTTTATACTTCAAAATAAAATATCATTTCAACCCAAATCTTTATCAAAATAAAGATTAAATCATTTCCAAACCATTTCAATATATCATCATACCATATCTTTCAATTCAAATATTTATCAAAATAAATATCAAGTCATTTCTAACCATTTCAATATATTAAATTATCATATCCTTTCAAAACTTCCTTTCAAATCATTTTAATATATCAAAATATCATAACCTTTCAAAGCTTCATTTCCAAAATATCATATCTTTCACAACTTCTTTTCAAATCATTTTAATATCAAAATGTCATATCTTTCAAAACTCCATTTCCAAATCATTATTCATTTTATTCAATTTAAAATACCATTCCAATTCACATTTCAAAACAGTTTATATTCAAAAAAAATCATTTTTAATCATTAAAATGAAGTTATTATGTTCAATAAGTAAATTATTAAATTTCCAAAATTTTCAACTTCCAAAGTTCATTTATTCACTTAAGTTTATCAAAACAGTGAAAATTCACTTTTCGTGGCATTTAGAAAACGCTACGGAAAGATAGATTCAAAACAGTTCAATTTAACAAAAGACAACATTTTAAAATGTTGTAATAGGGTTTACTTAAATCTCAAATAAACTTAGTTAATTCAAAAATTATAGCACTTACAAAAATTGCTATGATAGCTTTTAATTCAATTTAGCTTTTCAGTTCAATATCATCAACTACAGCATTTACAAATGCTGTAATATCATTTACATTGTAATTAATAGCATTTCAAAAATGCAGTCAATTAACTTCAAGTATTCAATATAATTTCTCAACCAATTATATTTTTATTTAAAACATTTTTAACTCATAAAATCATACATTTTCACATTTATAAACATCATTTAATTTTCCTCAAGTTCATGATTTTATAAAGTTAAATTTCCATTCAAAAATCAAGATTTAATAATAATTCACTTATTAAATTGCAATGTTCAATTTTAAATTCATTGCATTAAATTTCAACTTAACACTTAAGTTCAAATTCTCGAATATATAATTAAGTTTTATTTTTATTTGCTTAACTAAAAGTTCACTTTTAAGTCAATTTCATAAATTTCCAATTTTAGTTATATTTCAAAATTTCAACTTAAATATTCATTCGTTTCACATTCAACTTTATCAAAAATCATTAATATGATATAAAATCACTTTAAATTCATTTAAATTCAAATTATCATAAATTTATCACAATTTCATATTCAATTTAATTTCCAATTATAATTAAATCAAATTTTCCAAAATAACTTACGTTCAAAATTTTCTAATGTTTCATTAATTCATTTTACTTACAATTATTCAGAAATCAATAATATTTTACAAAAATCCTTTTTAATTAGATTTAAATCAAAATTTTTTAATATTTACATTTCTAAAATAATTTTAAAATTTTAAGAAAACATATATTAACTACGGGTCTGTATATAATTTTCTACACTAGGAAAAGTGATACGGGTAATATATCATTTCAACCCGTAATTTACAAAGAAAATCCGGGTTTTATCATTTCAAACCCGCAGTCCCAAGTAAATGAAATAAATTGAAAAACATTCAGGCCTATCATTTCAGCCCATAACAATTTTCCCTTATTCTAAAGTCCGTTCGGGTATTTATCATTTCAACCCATAGTGATTTCTAATTTACAGGGAACTTGCAGTGTGATAAACTGATAAAATATACAGAATAGCATGAAATAACAGTAACACATGATACAACAGGTGTGAACATCATATGATAATAATATAAGCAGTTATAACATGTTAATATAGTTCTACAGATTCACAGGGTGTCAATTTACTACTTATATAAGTACATAATGTTTGGTGAGAAATACTCACATTTTTATGCTGGAGATATTAATTTGAATGACACAACGGATCCAGAAGGCACGACCTTCGATTTTGAGTTGAGAGAAATAGCCAAGATATCATCTTGTAAACAACCCCAAAACAAGACAATATAACTTATGAATATTCAACCAAAATATATTGAAATAAATTGAAATTGAAAGGCAACAAAGACAAGATAACTTGACCTTGCTACAATCATTCAAAAGCTCGACTAAGGGGTTCGTTTTCTCAGCGATGATGATGATATGAGTGTGGAAGAGACAAGGCTAATAGCCTTGCAAACATTCAAACAAAACAAACAAATAACATAAGTTTTCAAACCCAAATTCAATAAAACAATGTTAGAATTAAATGCATAAAAGAAAGCCAAAGTTTTTGCACTTGCTTTCTACCGCCTATACTTCAGCTATAGATCTGAAATACATGTCTAAGAAGTGGGTTAGGATCAGGTCTTGGGCTCATAAGGGTCAGCCATAGCTAGGAAGTAATGGTGCAAAGGTGGATGGACATAGGTGCAACAAAACAACAACTACAAGGCAAAATTCATCACTTCCATGCTATAAATGGGTTCGGCCATAGGCTCTAAGGGCATGGCCAGTGGGTCCAGGTGGTGGTGGGTGATGTGGCAGAGGGTGGAGGCCAGGTCAGAGGTGGTGGTGGTGGTGGTGGAAGTGGCGGCAAAAGGTGGATGAAGGTGATGGTACCAAAACTTGGTCAGCTTGAGTGCATAGGTGATGGATTTGTGGATTTTGGTGGTGGTGTTTGCCTTGGGGTTGCTTGGCCTGCCATGGTGGTGATCTAGGGTGGATGATGATCAGAGAATAAAGTGGTGGAGGTTGGCCTAGATCTGGTTGAGGAGGAGTGGAGCCATGAAGTTGAGAACAAGTTGCAAAATCACATAGAAAAACTAGAAAACAAGAGAAGAGAAGAAGATTTTACCAAATTTTTGCAAGATGGAGGCCATGATTATTTTTTTTAGGGTTGAGAAGCTTTAAAAATACGTGAAAAAAATGAGAGAATGCAGCTGAAAAGAATAGAGAAAGGTACGGCCAAAATAAATGGTGTATTGATTGAAAAAGAAACGGTAAAAGAAACGGTGAAACGACTTTACGTTTCTTAGCTTTTAAAACCTTCCATACTTCCTTTTCTTTTAAATCAAGTAAAACAAAATAAACTTCAGCAAGTACATCTAAAACCGAAACAAAGTGAAAAAAATAAAAATATATAGTTAAATTTAAAGAAAATATAAAAAGAATTAAGGAAATTGCTTAAAAATTGAAAACAGGGTTCAAAAATTACAATTAAAACATCAATGGCTTTGGAAAAATATCTACTTTATTTTAAAAATATTCTAAATCAAAATTTTGAAATAAAATAATTTATTTATCATTTCTAAAATAAAATAAATAATTAAATTGGAGAAAAATAGAAAAGAACTAAAGAAAATGTTTAAAAAATTGAAAACAGGGCATGGAAATTACAAGAAAAATTCCTACCTCATTTCAAAAATATTAAAAGACAAAAACATACATAAAATAACATATCAATACATATTACAATAAAATACGAAAAATTTATACTATTTAAAATAACAAAATTGCAGAATAAACAAATTGCACTCAATATTGAAATATACATAACTTTCACAATTTACATCCGTTTCCAACGAAACAAAAAGCAGTGTTCTTAAAATTTTATGTACTTTCATAATAAAAGATAAAATTTAAATTTTCAAACTTTTAAAAATTTAAAGTAAAAGTCAAAGTTTGACTATTTTGACCAAAAATTCACTTTTTGGAAAATATTCTTTTTAGTCATGCTTTGGAATGATAATTCATATCAAAACTAAAGTTTATCATTCAAAATAAATAAAATAAGTTTTTAAATCAAAAATTCAATTAAAATAATTAAAATATACAAAAAAATAAATCACAAAATATAGGGTTGTTACACTCTCCCCCACTCAAAACTTTTCGTCCCCGAAAAGGAATGAGGTACGGGAAAGCACAGAAAAAGATAGAGTGAAACAAGATTAGGACAAGGTGACAAGGAGAAGGAAATTATACATGATAACTATTGTGATAGATAAGTTTAACAAGGTGGAGATGATCTTTCCAAGATCCTCCGAAATCAAGAACACAAGCACGAAAAGGTGGATTCAAAATGAGTACCAAAAATTATCAAAGATTATAGAAGATTTCTAAACAGAAAGATTATAGAAAGATGCCTATACCAGTCTATAGCAAGATGAGGATGATAAGGACAACCAAAAGATAGTTTGAAAAACAAAATAAGAAAATAAATTTAAAAGCATGGAAATTTCAACTTAAATAGAGAATAAATCTTTTACACAAGTTAAATAAATCTTAACTATCTCAAATTTCATTATCTTATTATCCAATCATCTAAAATTAACAATTTTTAAAACCATGGGTTTGAAAAATAATCATTTATTACACTCACAATGTACTTAATAAATTTTATTCTTCTTTATTCCTAATTAAAATTAAAATTATTCCTCCCAATATATTTATCACCTATGTTAAACATACTTACACTTATTATAACTGCTTTCTTTTATTCTTAGTTCTTTTAACATTATTTTATTGTAAGTTATTCAATTACCCTTTTATTCTATTTACCTCTGTTAATCATTTTATAATTAAAAATTAAGTGTATAAAATTTATTATAACCACTCAAATTTTATTTATAAAATCTTTTTATATTGTATATTATCCAATTACATTGTTAACTTCTAAAATTAAGGTAAGTTATATTGGAATGAAATTGAGTATTATACAAATAAAACTTTCCGATTCAATCATTTCAAGCTTAAATCATTTATTCAAAAATTTTGATTTTTTTTTATAATCGAAATTATTCTTTAAAAAAAATTAAGAATTAAATTTCCGATTTCTTCAACCCATTTAGAGATAAATAAATGTATGTACATAACTTATCGAATCAAATTTTTAAATCATATATCTATATTATATATTATAAATCAAGTCATATTTTAGAAAATTCAAATCAAATTTATTTCCAAAACAAAGCTGTAGCAAGACTACAGAGCGGTCTCTTCACTTCGAAACTCGAAAATGAATGTCGATGATGCTGCAGTCATTACCGAAATTATTTCCCAGCGACAAAGAGAAGAGAACTAATTTTTAAACTTTGAAAATCCTTTGGAAACATATTCTTATTCGAAAATACTTTAAATAATATACTTTAAAACTTAAACACAAGGTTTGAAACCATCGGAAATTAAATTTCTCAAATTTCTTGTTTTAACTTCATTTCAGTTCCCAAATCAATTTATAAACAACTATCTATAAATTCATTTATAGAACAATAAAGGATAAATCAAGTATTATCATTTCAAATGATCAATTTTAAATTAATTTATTAAGTTCCATAAATTTACTTATATATCAAAATTTATTTCATTAACCAAGTTTTAAAATAATATTGTGTCAGTTTGTTCTGTCAAAGTGTTTAGAAATCTTATCAATAGCGTTGATCAAACGAATCGATCGAAAACCCAAATCAACATCAACAACTCAAACAACACAATATATAAAACAAAACATAGATATACAAGTACAATTCAAAATGTTTGGAAGAATAGATTGGAACAAAAGACAAGATGATTAAATAACAGAGCAGGGAGGTGGATAAGCTTAAATAAATCGTGGGCAACCTTAGCTGGGTCAACCGTGACTTAAAGAATAAGATCAATGTGGATTTTTCTGGGGTAAATCTACATTCGATCTCAATAGATAAAGTTTGGAATAACAAAAGATATTAGCATCTAAACCAAGGATAGATATAAATCTCTGGTGAATCGATGCTAATTGTAAAGGAGTTTTCCCCCTTTTTTTCAATTTAATTTGAAATTGGCGTGACCGCCGACTCACTAAAAGATCATTCGAAGCGGAGTTATGGAATACTCCAGAGTCAAAAGAAGATGAATAGTGAGGGATACGAATGGATTTTGGAACCGTAGGGAATGTTCCAAAATTCAAAGGAATTGAGTCAAAAAGGAAGAGATTCAAACTCGAATGAAAGAGATTCTGTAAATACATTCACTCCATATGCTGAGTTTTTCCTAGAGCTACCAAAGCTCTGATACCAACTGTAGCGACCCGATATTTTCAACCATTCGCATCCATTATAAGTGTATAGGTAGACACTCATGCCGGAAATGAATTGCTCAAAATACCGCGTTGTAAATAAAAATTTGGCAAATCTCAGAATATACAGTAAATAAAATCAGAGATCACAGACACAGAGTAATAATAATGCAGCGGAAGTAAGGAAATAGTAGTTCAAGAAGCTACTATACAAAAATATCAGAGTTACATAAAATACAACAGAAGAAATAAAGTACAAAGGAAGTCTCATTACATAGAAGTCTACTAATACAAGAGCTGAAAGGAACAACAGACTGCAAAAGATAAAACTTGACAAGTAGATAATCTCCAGCGATTCCAATCTCCAGAAAGTGGAAATCCAAATCTGTGAATAACTCAGGCTGACCCGAGCGTAAATAAAAATACAAACATTCGAGTCAGGACATACATACTTATACAATGTAAACCAACTCAAGTGAACTGTAGCAAAGGTACAAGTAACTTAGAGAATGCTTGGGACCGCCCATCCTCTAAGGATCCGGTAAACTATTTACTATGTAGTATATTGCGCTATATACAGTAGTGTCTAATCAGTAAAGTATAATCATATAGAAAATAGCGTTAAGGGGATGGTGAACCTTAACGCGGTCGGATCTTTAAAACCAAAATCGTAGTGGGCTCGCTATAAGGAGATGACACGGCACGCGAGGCAATGCCAGGGTGGATACACCGTTTGCACTCCCGGACCGGTGGTGACGGCAAGCCAGCAGCTTCCGCCCACCTCGAACAATACCCCCGAATCAAAGTGGCGCCACATATCGAATCACAAAAGTAATAGAATGGTTTCCGATGGAGCATGCTCGATGAAAGGGTGCGACCCTTTGTGTAGCCCGGTATAGTTCCTGTTTTAGTCATTTATGCCAACTCACGGGAGTTGGGTCCACGTAATATACCTCGAGAACGTCGCCACCATCCTACATCATTCTGGAATCTCCATCGCATACACAGTTGTTAAAGTGGTTTTCGGTATTGGCCGGCTATAAGACAATATCGGATCCCGGTCTCTTTAACAACCAATCGTTATTATAACCCGTAGTTATAACTTTAAAACAATATTTTATACTTCAAAATAAAATATCATTTCAACCCAAATCTTTATCAAAATAAAGATTAAATCATTTCCAAACCATTTCAATATATCATCATACCATATCTTTCAATTCAAATATTTATCAAAATAAATATCAAGTCATTTCTAACCATTTCAATATATTAAATTATTATATCCTTTCAAAACTTCCTTTCAAATCATTTTAATATATCAAAATATCATAACCTTTCGAAGCTTCATTTCCAAAATATCATATCTTTCAGAACTTCTTTTCAAATCATTTTAATATCAAAATGTCATATCTTTCAAAACTCCATTTTCAAATCATTATTCATTTTATTCAATTTAAAATACCATTTCAATTCACATTTCAAAACATCTTATATTCAAAAAAAATCGTTTTTAATCATTAAAATGAAGTTATTATGTTCAATAATTAAATTATTAAATTTCCAAAATTTTCAACTTCCAAAATTCATTTATTCACTTAAGTTTATCAAAACAGTGAAAATTCACTTTTCGTGGCATTTAGAAAACGCTACGGAAAGATACATTCAAAACAGTTCAATTTAACAAAAGACAACATTTTAAAATGTTGTAATAGGGCTTACTTAAATTTCAAATAAACTTAGTTAAATTCAAAAATTATAGCACTTACAAAAATTGCTATAATAGCTTTTAATTCAATTTAGCTTTTTAGTTCATTATCATCAACTACAGCATTTACAAATGCTATAATATCATTTACATTGTAATTAATAGCATTTCAAAAATGCAGTCAATTAACTTCAAATATTCAATATAATTTCTCAACCAATTATATTTTTATTTAAAACATTTTTAACTCATAAAATCATACATTTTCACATTTATAAACATCATTTAATTTTCCTCAAGTTCATGATTTAATAAAGTTAAATTTCCATTCACAAATCAAGGTTTAATAATAATTCACTTATTAAATTGCAATGTTCAATTTTAAATTCATTGCATTAAATTTCAACTTAACACTTAAGTTCAAATTCTCAAATATAACTTAGTTTTATTTTATTTGCTTAACTAAAAGTTCACTTTTAAGTCAATTTCATAAATTTCCAATTTTAGTTATATTTCAAAATTTCAACTTAAATATTCATTCGTTTCACATTCAACTTTATCAAAAATCATTAATATGATATAAAATCACTTTAAATTCATTTAAATTCAAATTATCATAAATTTATCGTAATTTCATATTCAATTTAATTTCCAATTATAATTAAATCAAATTTTCCAAAATAACTTACGTTCAAAATTTTCTAACTTTTCATTAATTCATTTTACTTACAATTATTCAGAAATCAATAATATTTTACAAAAATCCTTTTTAATTATATTTAAATCAAAATGTTTTAATATTTACATTTCTAAAATAATTTTAAAATTTTAGAAAACATATATTAACTATGGGTCTGTATATAATTTTCTACACTAGGAAAAGTGATATGGGTAATATATCAATTCAACCCGTAATTTACAAAGAAAATCCGGGTTTTATCATTTCAAACCCGCAGTCCCAAGTAAATGAAATAAATTGAAAATCATTCAGGCCTATCATTTCAGCCCTTAATAATTTTCCCTTATTCTAAAGTCCGTTCGGGTATGTATCATTTCAACGCATAGTGATTTCTAATTTACAGGGAACTTGCAGTGTGATAAACTGATAAAATATACAGAATAGCATGAAATAATAGTAACATATGATATAACAGGTGTAATAAAAGGTGTGAACATCATATGATAATAATATAAGCAGTTATAACATGTTAATATAGTTCTACAGATTCACAGGGTGTCAATTTACTACTTATATAAGTACATAATGTCTGGTGAGAAATACTCACATTTTTATGCTGGAGATATTAATTTGAATGACACAATGGATCCAGAAGGCACGACCTTTGATTTTGAGTGGACAGAAATAGCCAAGATATCATCTTGTAAACAACCCCAAAACAAGACAATATAACTTATGAATATTCAATCAAAATATATTGAAATAAATTGAAATTGAAAGGCAACAAAGACAGGATAACTTGACCTTGCTACAACCATTCAAAAGCTTGACTAAGGGGTTCTTTTTCTCAGCCATGATGATGATATGAGTGTGGGAGAGACAAAGCTAATAGCCTTGCAAACATTCAAAAAAAACAAACAAATAACATAAGTTTTCAAACCCAAATTCAATAAAACAATGTTAGAATTAAATGCATAAAACAAAGCCAAAGTTTTTGCACTTGCTTTCTACCTCCTATGCTTCAGCTATAGATCTAAAATACATGTCTAAGGAGTGGGTTAGGATCAGGTCTTGGGCTCATAAGGGTCAGCCATAGCTTGGAAGTAATGGTGCAAAGGTGGATGGACATAGGTGCAACAAAACAACAACTACAAGGCAAAATTCATCACTTCCATGCTATAAATGGGTTCGGCCATAGGCTCTAAGGGCATGGTCAGTGGGTCCAGGTGGTGGTGGGTAATGTGGCAGAGGGTGGAGGCCAGGTCGGTGGTGGTGGTGGTGGTGGTGGCGGCAAAAGGTGGATGAAGGTGATGGTACCAAAACTTGGTCAGCTTGAGTGCATAGGTGATGGATTTGTGGATTTTGATGGTGGTGTTTGCCTTAGGGTTGCTTGGCCTGCCATGGTGGTGATCTCAGGTGGATGATGATCAGAGAATAAAGTGGTGGAGGTTGGCCTAGATCTGGTTGAGGAGGAGTGGAGCCATGAAGTTGAGAACAAGTTGCAAAATCACATAGAAAAACTAGAAAACAAGAGAAGAGAAGAAGATTTTACCAAATTTTTGCAAGATGGAGGCCATGATTATTTTTTTTAGGGTTGAGAAGCTTTGAAAATATGTGAAAAAGATGAGAGAATGCAGCTGAAAATAATAGAGAAAGGTATGGCCAAAATAAATGGTGTATTGATTGAAAAAGAAACGGTAAAAGAAACAGTGAAACGACTTTACGTTTCTTAGCTTTTAAAACCTTCCATACTTCCTTTTCTTTTAAATCAAGTAAAACAAAATAAACTTTAGCAAGTACATCTAAAACCGAAAAAAAGTGAAAAAAATAAAAATATATAATTAAATTTAAAGAAAATATAAAAAGAATTAAGGAAATTGCTTAAAAATTGAAAACAGGGTTCAAAAATTACAATTAAAACATCAATGGCTTTGGAAAAATATCTACTTCATTTTAAAAATATTATAAAGAAAAATTTTGAAATAAAATAATTTATTTATCATTTCTAAAATAAAATAAATAATTAAATTGGAGAAAAATAGAAAAGAACTAAAGAAAATGTTTAAAATATTGAAAACAGGGCATGGAAATTACAAGAAAAATACTACTAGCTCTAGAAAAATTCCTACCTCATTTCAAAAATATTAAAAGACATAAACATACATAAAATAACATATCAATACATATTACAATAAAATACGAAAAATTTATACTATTTATAATAACAAAATTGCAGAATAAACAAATTGCACTCAATATTGAAATATACCTAACTTTCACAATTTACATCCGTTTCCAACGAAACAAAAAGCAGTGTTCTTAAAATTTTATGTACTTTCATAATAAAAGATAAAATTTAAATTTTCAAACTTTTAAAAATTTAAATTAAAAGTCAAAGTTTGACTATTTTGACCAAAAATTCACTTTTTGGAAAATATTCTTTTTAGTCATGCTTTGGGATGATAATTCATAACAAAACTAAAGTTTATCATTCAAAATAAATAAAATAAGTTTCTAAATCAAAAATTCAATTAAAATAATTAAAATATACAAAAAAATAAAACACAAAATACATGGTTGTTACATCTCACACCAGTCCCACGACTGACCTGGAGTTTATTGTTCCCTTTCTAAACTCTGGGTGCCCATAATTTTCCACACGGGCAGCCTAGAGTCAGGTTATCAGTCATTCGAGAGCGAAGTCAAGAAGTTGCGATGGAGATCTAGAGGCAAACTGGATGGCGAGACGTACCACTTATACTATGTGGTGTCCGTTGCGTCTGGGTTAGTGCAAGTCAAATTTTATTGTACACAAGTTACTATAACTGCCAGTGTTTGTATTGAGATGTTGTAAACTCTAATAATATAATGTGATGTAATGTAACAACTGATAAAGTTCTTTGTTTTAAAGATATTCATTTATCTATTATGTTTGTTCCGCTGCGAAATGTGAGATTCTGTTTTTTTTTGTTTCTTCTTCTATCTTCTTCTTCTTAAACCCTAATGGTTCGGTTTTTTCGGCATTCGATTGTTCGGCATTCGATATAGTGGACGTATCGATGTTGACTTTCGGCCGTCGTAAAATTGGACCATTACATTATATATATATATATATATATATATATATATATATATATATATATATATTAGAATGTGTGTACATATACATATATACGAATTTATAAATTTAAGAAAATAAATTTCTTTACAAAACTTTACTATTCTTTCTTCTTTCTGTTTTTTTAAACTTCATATTTATTTTCTCAATCTGTGAATCTCTATTATATATACATTAAAAAAAACAAATAGCTCACTGCTCGAGATTTCAGATCGAAGACTTGCCGAACCTAATAATCGAACGTAGCAGTCGCGTCGATCACTACCCTTGATTTCATCGTGCCTCCATATGTACGCGACCCACTCGCGAAACCACTCGCCGATACCCATCTCCACCGTCGCAGATGTGAACGGCACTGGCATTGATGATAGCCCCTAACGTTGCATCGTCGCTTCGCTCCTCCTTTGATGAAGCTGCGCCCAACTTCCCCTCACTGCCGCTCCGACCTGGCCCACCGCCGTGGCCTCCCCCAACCCAACGCCTCGTTGCCGAAACTTTCGCCCCTAACGCGATCTCGATTTGTAATCGCGAAACTTTCTCCCTCGCTCCCTGACGTTCGATCGAGCCACTCGATCTCGATCCCAATTTTTTTTTATATAAACTTGGAAAACGATTTTTTATTTATTTTTAGAGTGAGGAGGGAACGAGAAAAATAATAATTATCGCCAAATAATTGATTTCGAGATCCAGATGAATGCGGCCATTTTGTTTTGAACGTTGATTTTGATTTTATTTGAGGAACGAAGATGATGGGCATTAATAAAAAAAATCTCTCGTTCGTTCTGTTTTGAAAAGGAAGAAACGAAGACGAACGTTCGATTCTATTTTTTCTTTTCCTTTGTATACGCGTGTAAACATTTCTTTGCCATGTGTTGCTATTGTGTAGAGAAAAGGGAATACGTGTTTTAACTACTACACGTGTATGAAAAGTTTTGAAATAGCCTTCTAAGGCAACAATATTAATTATATTTGAATTTAAATTTAAATTCAAATTGCTTCGACAACTGCAACTCAAAATCTCGATCTCCAATCGAGGCATGCCGCTTAGCGTTTACAATGTTATACACATATTTCGAACGCAATGGAAAAGGTTCCGAGTCCAAATTCGATCGTATGGAGAAGATACCTTTTTGGGTCCAGTTATTAAATTAAATTTCGATATAAATTTCAACGCGTTTGCTTATCGTACGGCCAAACGATCACTCCAAACGTCACGAAAATTGAAATCCGATAATAATACAATATTACGAATCCAATGGATCTGGTTACGTTGAAATCCGAGATTGTGCCTCGGAAGACTATTTTTGAATATCGATTTAAACGATTTAAATTCAAAACTGAACAAATCATTTTCAAATTCAATTTTGGAGCTTCCTTTATCTTCAGTATCATCAATATAGATTTCCTAAGCCTTTAAAATATTTTATCAAGCTTAAAAATCAAGATTCAACATTTTACCCAACTTCAATAAATTAAATTCAATAATTTAATTGCCAAATTTATTCTGATATTTGAAATTCAAGTTAAAATAACTTTCAAACATTTAAAATCAATTAAATATTTCAATTTCTGATGTTCAAAATTCTGGGTCGTCACATCCTTCCCCTCTTAAAAGAATTTCGTTCTAAAATTACTAGTTAAGAAGAATGATCCATAACCCATTTATCATATTCCCAAAAGCAAACAGTTTCAACTTTCTAAACAAATCTTTTTATTTAAGGACCCTTATCACTTTAACTAACTTTGCAAATCCTTCACAGTTTCCAAACAACTTTATTTGCTTCACAATTCAAATTTAAATTCATATTTGATTGGAATTTTCAAAATTTCTTAAAATTTTTCCAACTCCCTAAATTTTTTGAAAAAAATCGCCAATGTCTCCTTTGCGCGGCTAGCTCGGTATGACTACAAAATGGCACCACGGGCCCCTAGATTCAAAAAGAAAACGAAAAGCCAAGTGGTTGGACAATAAATCATCAAATTTCATACTGAAATTTAAATTACGTACCTTTTTCGAGCAATTCAAATTTATCTTCGAAATCAATTCCCAATTTATGTTTTACCATTAACACATCTGTATATCCTGCTTATCATTTTGCATATTTCTTTACAAAATTTTCAATATATACTTCTTATACCATTTTTACTTCACTATTGAAGTTATATATCCATTTTCATTCAATCTTGCATTTTCAATTTCATTTGAATTCAATTTACATTTCCAATTCTATTTGGATTCAATTTACCTTCTGAATATTGAATATATCAACTATCTTTCATTCACAACTGATTCATATCACTATTTTAAATTAGTTTCATTTACTAATTTATTACATGTTCCAATTCATTTTATCTCAAACCATTTTTTACTTCCACCTTTATTATCTTTAGTTCACTTCGAACTAATTTTATAACTTCACTTTATTTCACACAATTCAAATTGGTTTTCAATATTCAATTCCAGTTCCAGTTTTATTCTTCTGTTCAATCCTCAATTTATTTTCTCCTTCACCTTATTTAACATAATTCAAATTAAATTTTAAACTTCCATAAGTTTTCTCACTTATTTTCATTTCATTTAATAAATTTACTTTCCCAACTTATTTTGTTTCCATATTCACTTTAATTTAACTCAATTCTTTAAGTTAAATTCATTCTATCAAAATTCAAATTATACAAGTTATCAACTCATAAACACTTTTAATAAATCTTCTAGAGTTTTAAACAATTTCTCAGTATTTCAAAATCACCTTTGAAATTGATTATTTCCAAAATCAAACTATTTCAAAATCAAGCTCAATTTTGCAAATATTCCCAATTCAAAATATTTGGGTAGCAATTCCTCCCTTGGAAACTCGAAAACGAACATCGATGATGCTGCAGTCATCACCGAAGTTATTTTCCAGGGACCGAAAAGAGTTTAGAGCTTTTATCCCTCCAAAAACCTTTTTTCCAAACCTTTGAAAACCGTTTTCAAACTCAAAAGGGATTTAAACCTTTCCAAATCTCCAAAATTTTCAAAATCATATTCTTCTGGAATTCTATTTCAAATTATAAATTACATTTACAATTTATATTTGCAAATCCCATTTGCTTATGGATTTTATTTCTCAGCTTTAAGTTATAATTTCAACTTCTTATTCAATAATCAATGATAATAATTTAATATTATCACTTCCTAACAACCAAGCTACCATATGTATACTATAATAATTTATGGAAATCATTTCCTTTTATATACAAAAATAATTTGGGTAGTATTATTTCATTTACCAATTTTAAAACAATATCGCATCGAATTGTTCTGTACGAGTGTTTAGAGATCCCTATTGATAGAGTTGTGCAGACTATACTGACCAGAATCCATATACCACTCAATAAACCAATCATCACAATATAAAACAATTTTATATTCACTAACAAATAAGTGCTCATATCTATTATTACACTCAACTCATTCTAGAGTACTATTGACTCTGTCTCTTATGAGTAATCCCACCAAAGCCAAGATTGTCGCTTAACCAAATGCTCTGATACCACATTTGTAACGACACAATTTTTTTGACTTTCAAAAGTCGACATCAATACGTCCACTGTATCAAATGCCGCATAATCGAATGCCGAAAAACTAAACCGTTAGGGTTAAAGAAGAAGAAGATAGAAGAAGAAACAGAAACAAAAATAGAATCTCACATTTCGCAGCGGAACAATATATAATAGACAAATGAATAATCTTTAAAACAAAGAACTATATTGGTTTATACATCACATTATCAGAGCTTTGCAACGACACAATACAAACACTAGCAGTATTTTAACCTGCTTACATAGAAATTTTTGACTTGCACGACCAAAACGAAACGGACACTGCATAGTATAAGTGTGACGCCCCACCTCTATACCCACGCTAGCCAAGAACACTACGGAGTAATGCTGTCAACTAGCATGGAGAATAAGGCTGTTGAGGAGTGACCATCTGTATAATTGCTTTGTGCGAGCACCGATATGCCAGATAGTATAACATGCATTTTATTTCAAGAGGAAATCCGACATACCGACACAAACTCAAAGCTACTACACAGTAGCAATAAAGGTCTTCGGAAACAAATATAGAAATAAACATAACGCAAATCAGTCACAGATAATTCATATCACAAAGGCGGAAGAAGATATGAATATATAACTAACGCATGAAAGTGTATATCAGAGTAGTGGTCAAATAAGATCCACGACATCACAAAAGAATAGATACAAGTGCTAGAAAAAAGAATACATCTATGAGTCTATATATAGAGGTGGGGCGTCACAATAGGGGATACGTCTCGCCATCCAGCTTTACCCCCGATCTCCACATCAACTTCTTAACTTTGCTCTCGAATAACTAATAACCTGACTCTAGGTTGCCCGTGTGGAAAATTATGGGAACCTAGAGTTTAGAAAGGGAACAATAAACTCTAGGTAAGTCATGGGACTGGTGTGAGATCTTAAAAATAGTTATTTTCACAAAGAAAATAAAAATAAATCCGCTATACTTTTGGAAAATGAAACTACCATAAGGCCTCCCGGCACACACACAATGCAATTGCAAACTTGGGGGGATTTCTCCTTATGATAGTCAAACATGCTTGATACGCAAAATTCTTTTTAATATTATCATTAGTGCGTAGTGGAAAACATTCGCAAGTATAATATTAATCTTAGCTAGCATACATACCATTATAGTATGCCTACTATAGCTACCATGTTAAATGGAAGGTTCTACAACTAAAAGCGTACAAGGCGCGTATTGGAGATTGGATTTCCAACAAATGGTCAGGCCAAGGAACTTCCTAGGCCACATAGGTATTCCTCTGGAGGGGCGCCCCGAGAACCTAACCGGATCTCTGCCAACACAAGGCCGATTTACCTCTGTAACTAGGTAGCTACTACACGAGTATGCCATCCCCCGGTCGTTTGTGTCCTTTATTCGAGGATCCTCAACCACAAAGCAACAACCAAAAATATAATAAATTTGCAGCAATAACATAGGTAAAATATCTAGGCTCCATACCATGATACTACCCTTTTTCAGAAGGAAATTACATACTCTCAAGGGGCGGTACCCCCAAATAACTTTGTCGCATCCTTCCTGTTTCGACCATTTGCGGGGTGTGAGGTCCGACAAAGTCTCATCCACAAAGCTACACATTTCACAAAGTCATGCTTCGATCGACAAATGTACAGCAACACTTCATATGCCACGTTACCAATCTGGGAATATATCACTTGCAACCATCAACTACATAACCTCTGAGCTTATACGTCTTAGAGAAGGGGGTTAAGCTAAGAGAAATAATTCTCTGCCACCAACGGAAATGTATTTGATAGAAACCAGCTTTACATCTCAAAGTGTAACGTCAGACACACATCCATATAAGTCCGTTTCGGGATCGAACGGAACCGAAGGAACTTCAAAGAAGCCCTTGCAATCTGGATATTCACTACTCACGTCCGGAATCCCCATCACAAAGGGTGATAAAATCTCTATACCGGAGCAACCTGGTGTAGAGGCATTCGATAGGTAATACTTTCGCTTTTGAAAATACCCAGTCTTCAACACTGTCTTCAAATGCAATCCCATTTCGTCGTATCATTATTCGAAATGGGTTTTATGACACAAAGTCCTCTCCCGACTAATCCGAATAACGAGCGCTTAATTTAAAAATAAGTGTTACATTAAGATTTCAACAAATCACAACAATTTCCACTTTGATCTTTTAAACAAAAGATCCATCACAATCATAAAGGTTCGATGTGGTTTCGAACATCCATTTGGAATCCGACCCTGGTCACATTGAAATTCAAAAGCCATTAAAAAGGCCAATATTGATAGTCGGATATTTAACGATCAATCATCATTCACAACAATCACTGGATTTCAATTAATTTTCCCTCAATTATTATTTTCAAAATATCTTTACAAGATATAATTTTAACACTTCAACCATTTGAAAACAAATTTCAAATCACTTTTCACCTTTCAATCTTTTGAAAATAAATTTCAAATCACCCTCCTTACGTGGAAATAAATTTCCAAATATTTATTTAATTCCACTGAAAATTTGCCAAGTTCAAATATTTTAAAATCATTTAAATTACTTATCCAAACATATACACTTGGAAATATTTAAAATAAAACTATTTTGTGTCACGACCCGAATTTCAGCGTTCGAAAATTGACATCCGTACTTCACTTGTACTCGAATGCCACAGATTCAACCATTGAAATTCGATTCATGCCAGAGCTTATAACACATTAAGTATAACAACATAGTGGAAGAAAAAGAGTAATATATCATTGATACACAATAGATACAATATCTGGTACAATATGATACAACAGTATATCAATACAAATCAGAGCTAAAAGATTAAAACAGCGGAAAACGACACAAGAAGATGGTCTAGACTTTACAACCATCGATAGCGGAAAGATAACTCCAATAGGATAATATCTTCAGAACTCAACAAGATAGATACTCCAAAACATAGCGATTCCATTGCAAAGCTCCAAAGCTAGAAAGACTCCGAACCAGAAAGCGAGAACTACCATCAATACTGAACTTGTAGCAAATACTACCCAAACATCGATTGCCAAACCAAAGACTTCAAAAACTATCGAATCTATACCTACTATTTGATTATCTGAAAAACCTAACTCTAGACTGCCCGTGTGGAGAATTGTGGGCACCCAGAGTTTAGGAAGGGAATAATAAACTCCAGGTCAGTCATGGGACTGGTGTGAGCAAACAATAAGAGTTTATCTTTAAAACAAACAATAAAAGATTTTAAAATTGGAATTCACAATGCTTTTTAGAAAATGAAACTACCATAAGGCCTCCCAGCGCACACACACAATGCAATCGCACACTTGGGGGAGATTTCTATTTATGATAGTCAAATATGCTTACTATGCAAAATCCTTTTGATATTATTATTACTTCATAGTGCAGACAACCTTTCAAAAGTATAATATTCATCTTAGCCAGCATATATACCATTATAGTATGCCTACTATAGCTACCATATTAGATGGCAGGTTCTACAATTACAACCGTACTGGACGTGTATTGGTGATTCGATTTCCAACAAACGGTCAGGTAAAGGAACTTCCTGGGCCACATGGGTATACCTCTGGAGGGACGCACCGAGAACCTAACTGGATCTCTGCCAACACAAGGTCGGGTTATCTCTGTAATTATGTAACTACTACACGAGTATGCCACTCCTCGGTCGTAACCAACCTTTATCCCGGGATTCACCAACAACCATAAGGTAATAAATTTGCAGCCACCACATAGGTTTAGTATCTGGGCTCCAAACCATGATACCACCTCTATCCAGAAGGAAATGAACATACCCTCAAGGGGCGCTACCCCCAAATAACCATGCTGCATTCTTCCTATTTCGACCATTCCAGGTTGTGAGGTTCGACGAAGTCTCATCCATAAAGCTACGCTTTTCACAAAAGCCATGCTTCGATCAACAAATATCAGCATCACTCAGCATGCCACATTACCAAATTGAGAATGTATCACTAGTAACCATCAACTACATAACCTCTGAGCTCGTACGTCTCAGAGAAGGGTGTTAAGCTAAGAGAATAAATTCTCCGCCACCAAACAGAAATGTATTTGATAGAAACCAGCTTTACATCTCAAAGTGTAATGTCAAACACACATCCATACAAGTCTGTTCCAGGTTCGAACAGAACATAAGGCACTTTCAAAGAAGCCCTTGCAATCTGGATAATCCCTAATCACGTCCAGACTCCCCATCACAAAGGGTGACCAAATCTCTATACTGGGGACCAGTCGGTGCAGAGACATTCGATGGGTTATCCTTTCGTTTTCGAAAATATCTGGTCTTCACCACCGGTCTTCAAATGCTATCCATAACGTCATATCATTATTCGGAATGGGTTATATGACACAAAGGTCCTCTTCCGGATAAACCGAATAATGAGTGCAATATTTAAAACCATATGGATAATGGGGTCTCAATTAAGTCACAACTTATTACCCAAAACCTTTCTTTCAAATGGTTTAAACAAATTACCATTTTCAAATCTTTTAAACAAAGACATTCACTTCACAAACTTCACCCATCTTTCACAAAGATTCATTCATAGCTTTTCAAAACAATTTCCCTTTCAAATTGGATTAACCCATCCAAACTTTAAATTAAAGACTTAATTCATAGCTTTCAAAATCGGTTCCAAAGATTCATTTATAACTTGGAAAACCATTTGCATTTCAAACTGAAATCCCTTCAACACAAATTGGAAATTCTTTCCTTATATGAAAGCTATTATTACTTAAAAACAAATGGTTTTCGTATCAAAAAAATCCGATTACATTTGCATGAGTTAAAATCTTTCAACTTAAGATTAAATTCAAATTCTCAAAATAATACTTTTAACATGTTTTAAAACCCATGTCAACGCATTTATAACTTGTATAACCTTTTTAAACCATAATTTCCAATCATAGAATTCAATTTCAAATCTTGAATTCAAATTCAAATCGAATTTTTTAAATTTCAAAACTTTATCAAGTTATTGAAAATAACTTATATCTTTAAAACTCCTTTTCAAAATTTTTCATATTAAACCCAATTTCATTTCTAAACCATTTGATTTCAAAATTCAACTTTAAAACCATTTCAAAAATCTGTGACTTAACCAATTTCCTAGTGCAATCCATATTTGTGTGTGTATAGAGTAGTCCAGGGGTTTTACACAATAGTGCAACATCAACAATTATTACAGATTCAAACATATCAATATCGATAAGCGGTATAATCCAATAATGCTTATCTCCATTCACAGATTCATAGATAAATAATGTAAATTTATCACAGAAAATAAATTACATCATCACAGATCACACCAAAACAATTCATAGCACAAAGCATAACATATCAGGGATATCAAACAATTCAACAATCAATAGAATTCAAAACATCCATAAGTAAGTTTGATAAATTCTTAATTAATTTAATTAATCTCTAATTAAATTACTTGGATTAACTTAATTCTGCTTACTTAACATCAATTAATTACAAATTAATTAAAAATTTATCTCTAATTATGTACCTTAACAAATCTTCCTTGATTAATTATTTTTTAATTACATTTAAGTAACTATCCCTTAATTATTTATTCAATTAATTATTATTTAATTAATCACATTCATTAATCCTTGATTAATCACATTTAGTAATTAATTACCCTTAATTAATTACATTACTTAATTAACTTCTAAATAAATTTTAATAATTAATTCTTAAATTAATTACACTAAGTAATTAATTCTTAATTACTTCAGTAAGTAATTATTCTTCTTTATTAATTACACAAAGTAATTAAACCCAAAACTACTTTTATTAATTATCCTTTAATTAATTACATCTAGTAATTACCCGCTAATTACTTCACTAAGTAATTATTCTTTATAAATTACACTAAGTAATTATACTTAACCCATTATCCAATGATTATTTTAAATCAATTAAACTAATTATTAACTTAAACTAATCACATTAATTTAATTAATTACACTGATTAATTAATCCCTTTAATTACTTTCATTAAGTAATTATACTTAAACAATTCCACAAATGATTATTTTTAATTAATATAATTAATTATTAAAATTAATCACATTAATAAATTATTTAATAATCCCTAGTTAATAACCTTCATTAACTATTAACAATTTCTTTAATTACTCCTCTTAACTATTAAGTAATTTCTCCTTCATTAACTATTAAGTAATTAATATTTAATTAATTATTTAATTACTCCTTCATTAACTATTAAGTAATTAATCACATTAATTAATTATTTAATAATCCCTACTTAATTAATCAGATTAATTAATTTCTAATCATTAATTAATAATCCACACTTATCTAATTAATGATTCTTAATTACAAATTAATTAATCCTTAATTAATTAACTTAAACCTTAATCACTTAACTAATTAATCTTTAATTATCTAATTTTAAACCCTTCATTACTTAATTAATTAATGCTAAATCCTTAATTAATTAAACTAATTAATTACCCCTTAATTTCACTATTAATTTAACGAATTACAAATCGTTAAATCTTAATTATCCTTAAGATAAAAACATTATTCTTATTAATGAATTAATTACCATTTACAAAAGCCTTTGGAAACTTTTACTTTTAAGTTTACCTTTAAATTTCATTTCAAATTAAAGATTTAAAATAATTACAAATTTAACTTTAACAAAATTTAAAAACAATTTAAAAACTCTTTAAATCAAAGGTAAAAGAAACACTTATCTTATAAAAGAAATTTATGAGAGTTTTAAACAAAATTCATTTAAATTCAAATCATTTTAAAATATACTTTAACATTTAAAGTTGTTTTATACATTTTAAATTTTATAAAACTTATTTATTTCAAAACTAGGATACAAAATTAAATTTGAATCCATACTTTAAATAGGATTTAAAACTTGGTTTAAATCTTGCTTTCAAATTTTAAAATCATTTTAAATTTCTAAAAATAGATAGGTTTTTAAAAACTTGTAACTAAAATATTTGACCCGAGCCCATACCCTAAAGTCTTCGAGCCAAATCCAAAAAATCTTCGAGCAACTCATGAAACGACTCGAGTAAAAACTCGAGTAATCATTCCTGCTCCAAACTCAAATTTCACCAGGCACAAAAATGCACCATGCATATGCACGGTGGCTTCGATCATCTATGGTCATCCACGATGACTTACTCAAGTCGAAGATCGACTCCACCCAAAATTTCGACCATCCAAACTTCCATAACAACTCGACATCGAAATCGAGCCTTCAAACACAATCCTGGAACAAAAGCAAAACCTAGAAATCTCCTCGAATACCCAATGCCAATCACCAGAGTGTCAGAGCCTCCGGTCACACCCTCTCCAATACCCCCGCTACCATTTCCCAAAGGCTGGTGGCACTCGATTCACTAGAGAAGTCGTGGTGGATCATTTTCCAACCATGATCAAAACTTGGTTTACAGACCAAAATCAATCACCGCCACCTTTCTAATGATTTGATCACCTATCTGGCAATTTTCCCAAACTTCCTGATCACTCCACTACCACCAGTGGAAACCCTATCCTCTCCGATCACGGAGATCACCAGAAGCCACCCAAATTCCATTTTCTGATCAAACCAGAACTGCTCCAATATTCCACTACTAAAAATCATGATTTAAGTTTTAAAAATCAAGTTTTATTTTAAGTATTCAATTTATATTCCTGAATCAATGAATCAGGATATTTGAGTTTTGACTTATATTAAGTTTGCTCTGTTTTTTTTGATTTCCAGAGACAAAACAAAATTATTTTAACTTGAATAAACTTTTAAACTTTAATCTATGATACAACAAATATATTTTGTTTGAAACTTAAACCCTAACGTAGTTAGATCATGAGAAAATGATTTTTGATTTAAAACTTAAGCCTGGAAACTAAAAACAGTAAAACGCTGATACACAGCAGCATGCACACACCTATATATACATTCATATTCACAAAAAAAAGCCTAGAAAATCCACATATACACAAACACATTTTATTTTAGAAAATAGCACGCAACCTGATTTGTTCAAATACTTAAGTTTTTTTTAAAAAGTGATGTTACTCACCTCTTAAGAATGGACAGAGCCTTATTGTTTTGAAATAGCTTTTGAATCTGAGATGCTGAAGAATGCATGTTACTAGAACTTGCAAAAGAACTTGAAAACTGAATTTCCAGAAGAAAAATGCATTGCTGAAAATGTTTTAGCTTAAAAACAGAGATGAACTGCCTGATTTCTTCTCACGTTTGCTTTCTTTTGAAAATCTCAAATTTGAAGACAAGTTCAGGCTTTGATCTTTGTACTTGCTTTTGAAAATGCTTAACAGGTTTCTAGTTTTTATTTTGCAAATGGATTGTAGGGTATTGAATAAATTTTCTGGTTTGAAGAGGTACATATTATCAGATTTGACACATCTCAGATTTTGAAGAAAATTTGCTTGCAGGCTTATGGATTTTTATTAAAAGTTGTTGAATTGATTTGTTTTCTGGTTTGAGGAAGGATTGACTACAGATTAGTTGAATTTTGATTTGGTTAGAGGGGGGTACTGATTATAGATTTGTTTTTTAGGGGATTTGGTTTTAATTTCTTCTTGGCTTTGAGTAAAAAGAAAGAAAAGAAATGAAGATGAGAAAACAATGTGATTATAAAAATGAAAATGTGGTTTATTGTAAATAAAGAAAATTAAAATTTTAAATGACACTTGTTAATACTTCAACATTTCTCATATAACCTAGTTTAATACTTAACACTTGTTAGAATTAAGCTTTATATACATACACTTGTCATTTAAGTAATTTTATTTGTTTTAAATGTAAAAAAAGCTTTAAATTAATTTTCCTAATAATAAATACCTTTGTAAATTAATAAATGCTTTCTTAATTTTATATAAATAAAACCTTTAAAGAAAATAGAATATAAACCAATTACAATTTAAATAAAATCATATATAATAAATAAACAAATATCTTGTTTTATTTGGAAAAAAATAAAATAAATTCACAATTAAACCCAAAAATTATATTAATTACTAATTTAATTCAAATTTATCGCCAAAGATTTAAATAAATTTCCAATTCAAATTTAACTCAAAACCGAGGTTGAAACACTTGATTAAATATTAATTATGAAAATATTATACCAATACCTCATATGATACTTCAAGTCCAAACTAATTTTTAAATAAAATTAGCAGACAGAGTATAAATATTTAAATAACTATTTTCTAAATCAAATATCAATTTAATCTTTAAAATAACCCCTTCTATAATTATTTAAATACATCTTTAATTCAAAGGTTTAAAATGATTCCCAAAAATAATTCCTCTAACAATATCCTTCCAAATCAATTTATACTTCGAAAGCTACTCTAAAAATATACTCGGCTTTCCAAGGAAGAATTCTCTTTCCATTTATATCAATTAATAAATCTTCTCTATTTATTTTAATTTACATTCCAAATCTGTAAATTCCTTTTCACACCTTTAAAAATAAACCAACAATTATTTTTGAAACAAAATTCCCTTCCTTTATATAATTCCTATTATGAATTTTAAATTTTCAAATATCCACTGATATATGATTTTCAAATCGTTTTCCAAATATTCACTTTCAACACCAAATCGATTTTCAAATCAATTTCCAAATTTATTTCAAATACCAAATCAAATTTCAAATTGATTTCCCAAAGATTCATTTTCAATCACCAAATTAAATTCCAAATTTGATAAATAAATTCCTTTTAAAATAAATTCCTTTATCTCTTCCAATCTATTTAAAATCCGAATATCAAATAAAATTTTCAACTATTAAACAATATTATTTAAAACCCATTTAATAAATTATTTTCTACAATATGGAATTTATTTAATAGGTTTTCAAAAATAAACCTTGTCCTTTTGATATTTCTTCTTTTAAATTAATCCAATGTGGGATTTACAATATGGAATATCGTGGTATATGGGATTTATATAATATCATCCGCTATTATGCGGCGCATAGGGTCTCATCCGCTATATAATGCGGGAAATCATTCACTCCAAATACATATATAATACCAATTCCACTTTGAGGTGTAATATCGCATTATACGGGTTTAATATAATATCATCCACTATTATGCGGCGCATAGGGTCTAATTCAATATAATTTATAATCAATTATCATCCAAACACACAATCAACAGTTTTAAATTTAACTATTTAAAAATAAATCGGAAAATTCTGATTGAGTGAGAAGATCTCACCTTTATTATGCATGCAATCCATTTTCTATTCCGGCTTGTTTCTTCACGGTAATTTGACCTTGTATAAATAATTTATACAATTTATTAATATTCGCACAATCTTGAACAATTAATCTAATTTAAACAAAAAAAATCTTTTAAACTAAATATTTAAATTTAACCAAATTCTTTTTATAAATTACTTTAAGTAACTAAAATAATTGGATAAGCAAATTAAACAAGTAAATCACCTTAATACATTAATTTAAAATCAAACTGGTAAGTTTAAAATGTGCATGTGCATATTTATTTTTATTTTTATTTTTGAAAACACATATACTTATATAAAAAATAGTAGGTATATATATAAATTTAAAACTCTGCATAGATATTTCAGATTATATATATATATATATATATATATTAGAATGTGTGCATATATACATATATACGAATTTATAAATTTAAGAAAATAAATTTCTTTATAAAATTTTACTGTTCTTTCTTCTTTCTATTTTTTTAAACTTCATATTTATTTCCTCAATTTGTAAATCTCTATTATATATACATTAAAAAAATAAATACCTCGCTACTCGAGATTCTAGATCGAAGACTAGCGGAACCTGATAATCGAACGAAGCAGTCGCGTCGATCACAACCCTTGATTTCATCGTGCCTCCATACGAACGCGACCCAACCCGCTAAACTACTCGCCGAAACCCATCTCCATCGTCGCCGATGTGAACGGCACTGGCATTGACGATAGCCTATAACATCGCGTCGCCGCTTCCCCCTTCGTTGATGAAGACGTGGTCTCCCCCAACCCAACGCCACGTCACCGAAACTTTCGCCCCAAGCATGATCTTGATTTGTAATCGTGAAACTTTCCCCTTCCCTCCATGTCGCTCGATCGAGCCACTCTGATGCAGCCCAGCCCACAAGTTCAACAATGGAGTTAAGTTGTTCCAGATCCTTAGGTCATGAATGACCTATGGAAGGCGAGTTACGACTTATCAAAGTCCTTAAGGCACCACAGCAAGTTAATGAAGGTCATGAAAGTTGCGAACGACCTAACGAAATGGACGAGTTACGACCTAACAGCCTATCTCCTTATACCGCTATGAAGTTAGGTCGCTGCCTTTAAGTCGCTACAACGAGTTACGACCTAGATAGGTCGCGTGAAGAGGTGCAGAAGCTTTTCTCTTAAGTCGCTGAGGGTTTAAGTCGTGTTATTTTCTTTTAAGTCGTTGACATTCTGTGCGTTGTATCTGTTAAGTCGTGGATATGTTAAGTCGCGTGTATTTGGGTCGATGATTGATAAGTCGTCTGTGTTGAGTATATGTGTTGTATTGAGTTGTAAACGGTGTTAAGAATGTCGTGTATTCGTTAAGTCGTGTACTATCTTAAGTCGTTGTTGTTGTTGAGTCGTCATACTGTTATGTCGCTTGTGTTTGTAACCCGTAAGTCGACAAGGAGTTAAGTCGGTCATGTGTGTGTGGTGATGTAATAAGTTGAGTCGCTGAAGGCTTAGGTCGTGAGCGACCTTGGCTAAGTCGTAAGTCGTGGGGCGTTAGGTCGGAAACGACTTAAGGGTTTGGGTTGTAAACGCTATAAATAGCGGTTGTGTTGGTCATTTGTAACTTGGTTATTGTTGAATAAAATTCTTTTTATTAGCTTTGTGCTTTCATAAAATTGGTAGTTGAGTGTGATCTCCTATCTCCACTTACGGTATTCGAGTGCGCTCGAATCAACGTTCGATGAAGCCAATTCGCGGAATCAAGTGCGCTTGATCAACGCTCGAAGAATTGTAGATATCTCTTCACGGTATCGTATGCGATCAACGTGTTAGAGATAGCTAGAATTCGGTATCTTTGGATCAACAAATTTGGGCATTTCAGTATCATTCAATCCACCGATGGCTACTTTCACCGTTTCATCTAATTTTTCGTATTTCCGCTGCATCATTTGGTATCAGAGCCAGACTTAGCCAATCATAGCTAAGCCGAAACTTGGAGCCGAGTTTGAAGTTTGAAATTGAAGTGTTTGAGCCGTGATTTGTTTGAGTTGAGTCGAGCTAAGCCTTAGGTTGTTCCATTCTTATGCGAACTAAGTGCAAGGCCGAGAGTTGAAGTTTATTTTGAAGTTTTTGAAGTTGTGTTTGATTGTTTGATTTGACAATGCCTCCGAGAAGAGCTAACCGCCATCAGAATGTTGAAGCGTTGTATAGAAGAGAAGAAGCCGAGAAAATGGAACAACGTATCAATGAAAAATTTGATGAAGGTATTGGAAAGCTAGAGAAGTTGATGATGGATATGAATCAAACTCAAAGGAGGAGATCGCCAATCTCGAACCATGGAGGAAACCGAGTTTCGCCATCGGTTACGGAAGAGAGAAGAGAAACATCAATTTCATCGAGGAGAGATCACCATGACTATGGACATGAAGAGAGAAGAACTCCACGTGAGTTTGAAGATGAGCCATATCGAGATGAAGAGAGACATAGTAGAAGAGACATGCGTGATCGAAGGGATGTTGATGGTCGAGATCGATATAGACATACATTTGATTATGATGAAGATGGTGATAGAGCTAGCATTCATTATCGAGATCGAGACCAAGTACGAAATGTATATCGGGATGTTGAAGATGATCGACGTTGGGAGTCGGGTATGAAGACGGAAATTTCGGAATTCAAGGGTGGAATGGTTGTAGAAGAATTCTTGGATTGGTTGTCTAATGTTGAAGAGATCTTTGATTTCAAAGAGGTTCCGGAGAATGGTCGAGTGAAGATGGTTGCTACTAGGTTAAGGGGGAGAGCTATGGCGTGGTGGCAGCAAACCAAACTTACACGAGAACGGATGGGGAAGTCGAAGATTGAGTCATGGGAGAAGATGAAGAAGTTAATGAAGGCTACATTCTTGCCTTACAATTTTCAATCACTTATGTACCAGAGGTTGCAGAATCTGAGGCAAGGGACAAAGACTGTTAGTGATTATGCTGATGAATTTTATCAACTGATTGCTCGAAATGACATTATGGAGACAGAGGAACAGCTGACTGCTAGGTTTATTGGAGGGTTGAGGATGCAGATTCAAGATATGGTGAATATGTTTGATCCAAGATCTGTAGCAGAAGCACATCAGAAAGCGTTGGCTTGGGAGAAGCAGGGAAGACGAGGTGGTGGTGTGTTTACAAGTTCCAATATTCTGAACAAAGGTGTTAGTGGGAGTTCCAATGTTTCTAAAACTGTCAATAAACCAGTTGTGAATGAAGTTGCAAAGGCGAAGGTCAACAACAATTTCAAGTGTTATAATTGCCAGGAAGTGGGTCACAAGAGTAATGAATGTCCGAAGCCAAAGAAACGAACTATGATTGCTGAAGTTGAAGGTGAGGATGTTGGTGAAGGTTATTCTAGTCCAATTGAGGAGGATGGACAGGATATCGCGCCAGGAGATGAAGGATGTAATCTAATGATGAGGAGGTCTTGTTTAATACCGAAGCAGGAAGAAGAGGCTAGTTGGTTGAGGAGTAACATCTTTCAGTCAACGTGCACTATACTGGGAAAGGTGTGTAAATTTGTGATTGACGCAGGAAGTTGTGAAAATATTATTTCTACCGAAGCTGTGAGGAAGTTGAAGCTAAAAACGGAGAAACATCCAAATCCATACAAGTTAGCGTGGTTGAGAAAAGGAGGAGAGGTGAAGGTGGACAGGCGAGTTCGAGTTCCATTTTCCATTGGGAAGAAGTATAAAGACGAGATCTGGCGTGATGTTGTGGTGATGGATGTTTGTCACTTGCTTTTGGGAAGACCATGGCAGTATGATCGAGCAGTGCAACATGACGGTCGAACCAATAGCTACAGCTTTATGTTTGAAGGTGTTAAGATCATTTTGGTCCCAAAGAAGAGACAACAAGGAGAAAGCAAGTTAGAAGAGATTGAGGAGCTGAAGACTTTATTGACTTTGAAGGAGTTTACTGAAGAAGTGGAGGAGAGTCCAGAGGTGTTCTTGTTGATTGGACATGAAGCTACTGAATATGTTGAAGTCCCAGAGGAAGTAAAGCCGGTATTGGAAGAATTCAGAGATGTGTTTCCTGAAAAGTTGCCAACGGAGTTACCACCGTTGAGGGATATTCAACATCAGATTGATCTTGTGCCAGGGGCAGTGTTACGACACAGGCCACATTACAGGATGAGTCCCAAAGAGCATGAGGAATTGAGGAGGCAAGTGGAAGAGTTGTTAGAACAGGGGCGTGTTCAGGAGAGCTTAAGTCCTTGTGCAGTGCCAGCTTTATTGGTGCCCAAGAAGGATGGTTCGTGGAGGATGTGTACGGATAGTCGGGCTCTAAACAAGATCACTGTGAGATACAGGTTTCCTATGCCAAGGTTTGATGATTTGATTGATCAGCTGAGTGGGGCTGTTGTGTTTTCAAAGATTGACTTGAAGAGTGGATACCATCAAATTCGTATTAGACCGGGCGATGAATGGAAGACTGCTTTTAAAACCAGGGAAGGTCTATACGAATGGTTGGTTATGCCGTTTGGTTTATCGAATGCACCGAGTACTTTTATGAGAGTGATGAACCAGATTTTCAGACCATACATTGGGAAGTTTGTGGTAGTTTACTTTGATGATATTTTGATTTACAGTGGAAATATGGAAAAGCATGTCCAGCATTTGCGTGAAGTACTGTTGATTCTACGACAGGAGAAATTTTATGCTGCAACGAAGAAGTGTGTGTTCATGACGCACAGTGTTTTGTTTCTGGGATACGTTCTATCGAAAGAAGGAATTCAAGTGGATGAAAGTAAAGTAGAAGCTGTTAGGAGTTGGCCACAGCCAAAGACAATTACTGAAGTGAGGAGTTTTCATGGATTGGTATCTTTCTATCGAAGATTCATTCCACATTTTAGTAGTGTGATGGCACCTCTAACCGATTGCATGAAGGGAAAGAAGTTTGAGTGGTCAGAGGAAGCAGGGGTTGCTTTTGAGAAGATTAAGACACTATTGACGACAGCATCAATTCTAGTTTTACCGGATTTTCAGTTGTTGTTTGAATTACATACTGATGCATCGAAGGTTGGGGTTGGTGGAGTTTTGAGTCAGAAAGGAAGACCAGTTGCTTATTTCAGTGAGAAGTTGTCTGGAGCTAAGTCGAGATATAGCACTTATGATGTTGAGTTTTACGCAATTGTTCAAGCTATGAAGCACTGGAGACATTATCTGTTTCAGAAGGAGTTTGTTCTCTATACGGATCATGAAGCTTTGAAGCATTTGCAAGGGCAGGACAAAATTTCAGCTAGACACGCTTCATGGGTCGCGTATCTTCAGCAGTTTACTTTTGTTGTTAAACAAAAATCAGGGGTGACGAATCGTGTAGCTGATGTATTGAGCAGGAGGAACCATTTGTTGACAACGATGAAGGTTGAAGTGATAGGATTTGAGCTATTGCCAGAATTGGTTGAAGAGGATCCTTACTTTGCAAAGTTTGTTGAGAAAGTTAAGGATGGGAGTACTGATGAGTTTGTGTTGGTAGACGGATTTTTATTCAAGGGAAATCGATTATGCATACCAGATGGCAGTTTAAGAATGAAGATTATCAAATAGTTACATAAAAAGGCTATATGGGTAGAGATCGAACATTGCAGTTGGTTTCTCAGTCCTATTATTGGCCGTCAATGAGAAGGGAAGTTGAAAGGTTTGTGCGTAGATGTCATGTTTGTCAGGTTTCGAAAGGGACAGCTACCAATGCGGGATTATATATGTCGTTACCTGTACCGACTAAACCTTGGGTTGATGTGAGTATGGATTTTGTTTTGGGGTTGCCTAGAACTCAAAGGGGGAACGATTCCATTTATGTGGTGGTTGATCGATTTTCGAAAATGGCACATTTTATTGCTTGTAAGAAGACGGCAGATGCTGTTCGTGTTGCTCAGTTATATTTCAAAGAGATCTATCGACTTCATGGGTTGCCAGAGTCTATTGTTTCAGATAGAGATACTCGCTTTCTGAGTCATTTTTGGCTAAGCTTGTGGAAGATGGTGGGAACAAAGTTGAACTTCAGTAGCGCTTACCATCCGCAGACAGATGGACAGACTGAGGTTGTGAACAGATCGCTGGGAAATTTGTTGCGATGTCTTGTGAAGGATAATTTGAAAAGTTGGGATATGAAGTTATGTCAAGCGGAGTTTGCTCATAATCATGCTATCAACCGTAGTACGGGTTTCAGTCCATTTCAGATTGTATATTCGAGCTTGCCAAAGGGGCCGTTGGATTTAGTGATAGTGTCACAACCGAAGGGGACAGTTAAGCAGGCTGTTGATTTTGTTGAAGGTTTGACGGAATGTCATAGAATCGTTCAGGAACGATTGGAGAAGTCGAATGCGAAATATAAGCGATTGATAGATTTGAAGCGACGAAGTGTTGAATTTAACAAGGGTGATTTGGTCTACGCAGTGTTGACAAAAGATCGTTTTCCGGTGGGAACGTACAATAAATTGAAGGCGCGGAAAATTGGTCCAGTTGAAATTTTGAAGAAAATTAATGAGAATTCGTATCAATTGAAATTACCAGATGATGTTCATACTGCTGATGTTTGCAATGTTAAATACTTAATTCCGTATCATGGAAGTGAACTTGTTGTGGAAGAAGAAGATGTAAATTCGAGGTCGAATTTCAATAAACCCGGGGAGGATGATGCAGCCCAGCCCACAAGTTCAACAATGGAGTTAAGTCGTTCCAGATCCTTAGGCCGTGAACGACCTAAGGAAGGCGAGTTACGACTTATCAAAGTCCTTAAGGCACCACAGCAAGTTAATGAAGGTCATGAAAGTTGCGAAAGACCTAATGAAATGGACGAGTTACGACCTAACAGCCTATCTCCTTATACCGCTATAAAGTTAGGTCGCTGCCTTTAAGTCGCTACAACGAGTTACGACCTAGATAGGTCGCGTGAAGCGGTGAAGAAGCTTTTCTCTTGAGTCGCTAAGGGTTTAAGTCGTGTCATTTTCTTTTAAGTCGTTGACATTCTGTGCGTTGTATCTGTTAAGCCGTGGATATGTTAAGTCGCGTGTATTTGGGTCGTTGATTGATAAGTCGTCCGTGTTGAGTATATGTGTTGTTTTGAGTTGTAAACGGTGTTAAGTCGTATGTCGTGTATTCGTTAAGTCGTGTACTATCTTAAGTCGTCGTCGTTGTTGAGTCATCATACTGTTATGTCGCTTGTGTTTGTAACCCGTAAGTCGGCAAGGAGTTAAGTCAGTCATGTTTGTGTGGTGATGTAATAAGTTGAGTCGCTGAAGGCTTAGGTCGTGAGCGACCTTGGCTAAGTCGTAAGTCATGGGGCGTTAGGTCGGAAACGACTTAAGGGTCTGGGTTGTAAACGCTATAAATAGCGGTTGTGTTGGTCATTTGTAACTTGGTTATTGTTGAATAAAATTCTTTTTGTTAGCTTTGTGCTTTCATAAAATTGGTAGTTGAGTGTGATCTCCTATCTCCACTTACGGTATTCGAGTGCGCACGAATCAACGTTCGATGAAGCCAATTCGCGGAATCAAGTGCGCTTGATCAACGCTCGAAGAATTGTAGATCTCTCTTCACGGTATCGTGCGCGATCAACGTGTCAGAGATAGCTAGAATTCGGTATCTTTGGATCAACGAATTTGGGCATTTCAGTATCATTCAATCCACCGATGGCTACTTTCACCATTTCATCTAATTTTTCGTATTTCCGCTGCATCACACTCGATCTTGATCCCAAATATATATATATATATATATATATATATATATATATATATAACAGGGCAAATGATTTTTTTATTTTTAGAGTGAGGAGGTGTAACGTCCCGCCTTTTCGCACGCTTTAAATCGACACACGTGCCAATTCAAACCATACGGAAGGGCGGATTGTTATGGGGTAAATAAGAAAAATAGAGAAGAGAAAAACTAAACAGAATCTCACAGCGGAAGGATAAAATATAATAATAAATATACAGTTCATAAAACTGTTTACAAAACCTTTCTCTCTTCTTTATACAATAATTATCAGAGTTGACATACCAATAAATATCAATGCAGCGGAATTAAATAGTGTAGTGGAATATAATAAATAATAATAGAAATGAAATCTTCGTCTTCTTCCTCCAGAAAATCTTCAAATCCTGAAACGCTCGGACTGACCCGAGCGAATTGAAAAGACAAAACACTCAAGTCAGAACTAAAAGATCTTATGTAAGTTAAATAAACAGAAATGAATATGAGTGCAGTAACTCAAGAGATGCTCGGGATTTGCATCTCCTAAGGATCCGTTAAACTATTTACGATGTAGTATATTTCGCTATTATAATAGTGTCTAATTGTAAAATAAACTTACTTTTAAATAGCGTTAAGGCTTTACATTTTCCACTTTAACACATAATATATTCCCATAGTCTATACAGTACCGTAATCTCCCTTGCACTGGGCGTCGTCAGAGGGCATTACATAGGTATGGTACAAAACCAAAATCGTATAAGGTGCGATAGGGTAGGTGACACGGCACAACTAGGCAATGCCAGGGTAGATATACCAATTACGCATCCGGGTTGGTGGTAACGCCTAGCCGCAGCTACCGCCTACCGCGAACAAACTCCCCCTAAAATCAAAAGTAAAGGTGGCCACCGAATCAATCGAAAGTCAGAATATAGTATCGAAGAGGAGTGTCCGATAAAGGACGCTAACCCCCTTGGCCCGAGAATCGCTCCTGTTTTAGCCACCTTATGCCAACTCCCGGGAGTCGGGTCCATGTATTTACCTTAAAGGAAACGCCGTCACAAACCTACTTCATTCTGGAATCTCCACCGCGTACATGGTTGTTAAAGTGGTTTTCGGAGTTGGCAGAGAGTATGACAACTTCCGATCCCGGTCTCTTCAACAACCAAACATTATTATAACACCGCGGTCATTTAAAAATAATTATACTTTCAAAACCAGAATATAATTATCCATTTCAAAACCCATAAATACGATATCATTTCCTTTTAAAACCCAAATAAATATGATATCATCTTATTTCAAATATATTTCTTTTCCAAAATCATGCCACTTTTAAGATTTATAATACCTCGAAACCAAATATTTGAAATTTAACTTTCAACATAATACTTCGAAATCCATAGTTTTAAAACCATAACTTTCAAAACTTAAATGGTTTGGATATTCAACATTATATAAAATAAAATAGTTGAATCATAATTTCTTTAAAAGTAAATAATTTCCACGCCTTCACAATTTTTATTCATTTTGAATTCAGTCTAATCCATAACTTTTAGATTCACTTTCAGTTTGAATAAAACACTTCGATTTCAATATTTTCAAACTTTGAGTATTTAATGAATTTAAAAACTAAGGTTGGGAATTTCTATTCAACAATTCATTTTCCTATTTTTTTTAGTTTTGAAAGATTTACATGATATATCCCTAACCATTTAAAATAAAACTCAATTTATTAACACTAAATATTTCCTTCCATTTATTTATACTAGAATTATTCATTAAATCCAGTTATAAATATCATTCCTTTAAAATTTCCAATTTGAATAAGTTAACATCAACTTATGGAGTTAAATTTTTAAATAAGCTCAATTCCAATTAATTTCCAATTTATCTTCCAATCTTAATTGATTTGAATCATTTATTTGAATCATTTAAAACTCTATATATGTACAAGATCTTAAACCTATACTTAATCATATAATATAAATTATCAAATTCCATTTTTCAACTTATTCATTTTTATTTAACAGATTTATGCATAGCTTAAATTCAACAATTTAACTATATATGTATATATATATTTATATCATATCCAAATTTAATATTTATCAAACCGTATCATATCCAAACCATAAAAATCATTTCAAAAATAATTTTATATATATACCGCGGTGCCTGTATATAATTTTCTATCCGATGGTCAAGTGATACGGATATTTATCATTTCAATCCGCAATTTAAAAATAAAAATGCGGTTGTATATCATTTGAAACCGCAATCCCGAATGAAATGAAAATGCATAATAACTTGCAGTTTATAGAAGATAGAACACATCATCCATTCACCCAATATCAATCATCAACCAATTTATTCCAATCATCATCAATTTAAACAAACATCAACATATAGCGTATAAAAATAATAGATATCAATGAACAGTTTATATTCAATAGTAAATTAATAACTGTTAAATTGGAAGTTTATATGCAAAATAAATAAATTTAACTGTCAAATTATATGCAATAATAAAATTAAATAACTATTTAATTTAAATAAATGCAATCTAAATGAGATGATGAATAAAATATGCCTAACAGTCATAAATGAATTTCTACTCATATCATAAATCAATTTAACAAACATAAGAAAATTTAGAAGTTGTGAGTGGGTTAAAACACTCACCTTTTGAATTTAAATTCAATTTAAACCCAAAAAATTGACAGTCTCCAAATCCGTCCAAACTAGCGTCACAAGATCTGGAATTTTATTACGATCCTAACAAAAAAAATCTCGCGTGAAACCGAGTTCGTAGGAGAAAGTTATACGCATTAATGGTGATTGAAATTTCAAAAAAAAAGAATAGAAATAAAAGAACACCTTCAAGCGCCACGTCATCTCCCTTTCTTTCCCTTTCTCCCTCATGCATTTTGCTTCCAGATTTTTCTGAGGAGTTTGAATTTTTAGCTTTGGATTTGGTTTGGAATTTTTATTTGGATCTAAAATTTGTTTATCTGTCATTGAGGAGGAGAAAGTTGAGATGTACATACAGAACAAATGAGAATTAGGGAGGCTAGGGTTTATAGCAGGATATTTATAGAAAAATTTGAAAAGAAAGAAGGAAGTTTGAACTAGAATAAAATTTGAAGAAGAAGAATATTTTAAGAGGAAGGAAAAATTAAAATGAGAGATAATAAGGAGATTTGAAGAATAAATTAAGGTTGCAGGAATGAAGATAGAAATAAATGAAAAGCTAACAAAGTATATATAAACCAAGTAAGAATTGAAATATAAGTAAAAATATGAATGGCCTTAGAAAACGGTAGTGTTGAAAGAGGTAAAGTAAAGGAATAAGTATATAAATGAAGATAAAATAAATCTTCTGTTTTTAAATATGAAGCTTCAGGAGAATGAATTGCCAATAAAAGAAAGCTACAAGAACTTATAATGTGTAAACAAAATGAAGTTTAGAAATAAGAATATTAAATGCTAATGATGTGGCATGAATAGTAATTTGGATGTCAAAAAAAAACTTCAGGAAAACTACTTGTAATGGAGCAAACAAAAAGGAAACAAATGAAAAGAATGAGGCAGTTATTAATTTGAAATCAATCATACGAGGTTACTATAAATTAATAAGAATGAGTAGTTTTAACAAATGGATGCTCAAGTGGAACCTACATGGATGACTTGGAACAAAAGAAAAAAAATGCGGATATGATAATAAATATTAAGCAAATGAAGGGCCACTTATATACTATAAACAAACCGTTAGGGTCCAAATTTTGAATCTTACTTCGGTTAATTCATTCCCATAAATCCAAATATGCGCATATTTATATCATTAAATTCTTTATTAACACATTCATTTTATGGTAATATATGCATCCTCCATTAACGCAATTAATTAAACAATCAATTAAAAAATCAATTAATGATATTACTCAATCGATAAAAAAAGTCAGTCAATTATACAATCAATCAATCAATTACCAAACCAATCTACCTATATTTTTATTTATATTACTCAAACCAATTTTATTAATTTATGAATATATATATATATATATGCACTATAAAAATTATTTACTTTACTTTTTTTTATCACTGTAACCGTGATATTAATGAAACCAAATTTACACGTTTTAACCATATATAAAGTGTAAAAATAAATATAAACATGTATAATTAATGTACAATTTTTAATACAAGGTAATTTCTAATTGATTCCATAACATTTACACAACCATGAACCCTATGATATATTTTTAAAATATGAATACTAATAAGTGCGTTTGTATACATTATTCGAAAATTCAATTTTTCCGTTATATAAAATTATACTTATTCAAAATGAAAATTTTTCTTTATACATCTCAAAATAGGCAATTATTTTAGTTGAAATGTTCATTCCGTTTTGACAAAAAAAATGCAAGTTCTTATATTAACTCATTGATTACAATTAAATTTATGTTTCCTTCAAATTGAAACATTTAAATTAATCTAATTCCAGTTCATTTCATTACTAATTTCAACGAATTCTAATTATATAACACTGTTTTCTTTTCATTTATACCAATTCAAACATATTTTATAGAATTTCATATACGACAAAATTTATACAATATTTACAATGTAAATGTTTTATCTTATTGAATTTAACATTTTTCACTTATCAAGTTATTCCACGTTAACTGCAATAATTTAGCGAATTGATTGAAATTGATTACAAATTAACTTAACAACCTAATAAAATAAGTAACGTACAATAAATATCGTCATTAACTCTTAATTACACTTTTAGAGGTTCATTATTTACACCCCAATATTGTAATTACTTACATAACACTGGTTTTACTCAATTAACATTTATTACAAACTATTCCAAAATTTATTCAATATTTATTAGTTCTCTTATGTTATATTTATAACCAAGTGTAACTTTTAGCTTGAATTGGTTGGATTTCCTTTCAAGTTATTAAAAATTAACTTATACTAACATATTCCTTAATTTATTCCAATTACCGTTTATTGAAATCCACATTAATTAATTTATTAAATGCTTACATTTATTTCTCTATATCCAATTTGTTCCAACTTTATTTATATTAATGTTGTTCCCTTATTTGGTTATTATTTATCAACTTGTTCTAACTTTATTACCTAAATTTCCATTATTGTAAACCTTTATATTTTTCATTTACATCAAATTTTAAATTCCAATTCAATCAACCATTACAACATGCAACTTATAATAACTGCTTACAAGTATGAATGGAATTGTCATTTATTCTAATATTTTCTAACTTTACATTAACATATTAAATAAATTCCCTTTAAATGAATTTTATATACAGGTATATTTCTTACCCCATTTCATTCATTGAAATTTATTCAAATTTCTAGTAAATAGGTTTTAAGTCACCTTTTATATATTTTATTTTAACGTTCATTTCAATATTAGTTTATAAAGTTTTCATTTCTACTAAATTTAATTACAAAAACTCATAAATTCACCCAAATTAAATCAACCAAAATTTACGGGTCGTTACACTCTCCCCCACTCAAAACTTTTCGTCCCCGAAAAGGAAAAAGAAGGGAGAAGGAAGAATTAAATAAACAATACATCTTATTCAAAATATTAACTTATAAACAATAATTTAAAATTTTCATTACTTTAAATAAAATATACCCATTTTATAATCATTATATCTTTTTATACTTAAATAAATAAAGTTTGGAAAAACATTTTCAAAATAATTTCTAAGTCCAAAAATTTACGAATTTTTTTGACAGAGTCTCCCTTGTACGGAGAGGCTCGGGAAAAATATAATATCAATATTTAATAATTATATTACATATATTATCCAAAATATAATATCCCAACCCGGGAAAATATAAAAAAAACAGCTCTATAAACCGAAATCCGAAACGTACCAATTTGTCGGGCAAATTTACGCTTAATTTATGGAACCAAAAGCAGTAGCAATTGCTTCCATAACCTGCATTTCCCTTATAAAATCTAAAAGGGTTAGCAATTTTATAAATGAAATATTTAAGTGGTTTCAATCACTAACAACAAATCAATACAACAACCATCAATTTCAACAAATAGCATACACAACAAATACAAAACAACCATTCAATCAAACAAACAACTAGTTGTTCGGGTTCAAAACTTTTTAAATTGTACGGAATGAAGAATAAACTACTAGCGCATCATTTACTGAACAGCCTTAGATAAACTAAATAGATTATTCATTCACCCAAATCCAAATTTTAAAGTATCCTTGCCCCAAACAACCATATCCTAATCAAACAACCAACAATTTCAGAAAATAGGTCAAATTCATTCTTATTTATTTCATTTCATATTATTTGTTGTTTGATTTATTTTCTTTCAAATAGTGATTTATCTTTCTTTTTTTTTCTTTTTTTTCTTTTCTCACTTATTCATATCAAGAATTTTCCTTTTATTATTCTACGTTCATTTATTCACTGCTTAACTTTATTTATTTATAGTATTCATCTTTCTGTTTGTTAAAATAATTAACTTTAACATTTACTTAAGTTTATAATCATCTATTTATGATACTTACCTTTAATTATATTTAAATATAGTAAAATTCCAATTGTAACTTAAGTTTGCAACAATTACAACATCAAATCCTTGTGTATTAAAGAATTTCATTAATTACTTTCATTACCTCAAGTTTATTTCTTGTATAATATCTATTACATTTTCTTATTAACATTTCAACTTTTAATATTTGGTAAGTTATATATATGCTTTTAAAGAATGTAATTGAATGTTATACAAGTTTTCTCATTTTTTTTAATTAATTCATTGTTCAATAAATTTTTACCTTTCCTTATAAGTTACAATTTCAACTTCCTTTTTATTTCCTTTATAACTTAGCCTTAAATCTCTTACCTAAATTAGAGGTTTCAATTATTAATTACTTACCTTTCATTCCACTACAATAATTTAAAACAATTAATTAATGGAAATTTAAGAATTTAATACCGGGTTAAATTTTCAATTTATTTTAAAACAATAGATAAATATATTCTTAATATTTAAAACAATTCAAAATTTATATATTTTTCCAAAAATGAATCTGCAGTAAAACTACTACAGTGGCCTTCCCCTTCGAAACTCGAAAATGAAAGTCGATGATGCGGTCGCCATCACCGAAATTATTTTCCAGCGACAGAGAGGAAACTACAAAACTTATTTTCTCCAAAATCTTCTTTAAAACAATTCTTCCAAATTATAATAAATATTTATATCGGAAAGTACTTATAAACAATATTATTATATTCCAAAATTTATTCGAAAGAAATTTCAAAACCCCGGATCTTAAGTTCTAAATTTCCCAAATTTCATTTATTTTATTTTTCAATCTTATTTCTATTATTATTTATACACTTTATTACCTAACAACCAATCTATTGCAGCCAAATATAGATATCATTTGAAAAAATTTATTTTATACATAGAAAATATAATAGGCAAAATTATTTCATTCACCTATATTAAAACAAATATTATGTCGGTCTGTCCTATTAAGTGTTTAGAAATCCCTATTGATGTCATAGCGTCCCATGCACCAACCAGGATTTATAAATACAAAACGGAACAGATTAACAGAATATTAAAACCTTTTTATAACACTAACAAGTACGCTCTCTCATATATACACACTCAGCGACTCCTATAGGGTATTACTACCCTATTAGTAAAGAGTCAAACCCCACAAAGCTAAGGTTCATCGCTAAACCAAAGCTCTGATACCACATTGTAATGTCCCGCCTTTTCGTACGCTTTAAATCGACACACGTGCCAATTCAAACCATACGGAAGGGCGGTTTGTTATGGGGTAAATAAGAAAAGCAGAGAAGAGAAAAACTAAACAGAATCTCACAGTGGAAGGATAAAATATAATAATAAATATAAAGTTCATAAAACTGTTTACAAAACCTTTCTCTCTTCTTTATACGATAATTATCAGAGTTCACATACCAATAAATATCAATGCAGCGGAATTAAATAGTGTAGCGGAATATAATATATAATAATAATAGAAATGAAATCTACGTCTTCTTCCTCCAGAAAATCTTCAAATCCTAAAACGCTCGGACTGACCCGAGCGAATTGAAAAGACAAAACACTCGAGTCAGAACTAAAAGATCTTATGTAAGTTAAATTAACAGAATTGAATATGAGTGCAGTAACTCAAGAGATGCTCGGGATTTACATCTCCTAAGGATCCGTTAAACTATTTACTATGTAGTATATTTCGCTATAATAGTGTCTAATTGTAAAATAAACTTACTTTTAAATAGCGTTAAGGCTTTACATTTTCCACCTTAACACATAATATATTTCCATAGTCTATACAGTACCGTAATCTCCCCCGCACTGGACGTCGTCAGAGGGCATTCCATAGGTATGGTACAAAACCAAAATCGTATAAGGCGCGATAGGGTAGGTGACACGGCACAACTAGGCAATGCCAGGGTAGATATACCAATTACGCATTCGGGCTGGTGGTAACGCCTAGCCGCAGCTACCGCCCACCTCGAACAAACTCCCCCTAAAATCAAAAGTAAAGGTGGCCACCGAATCAATCCAAAGTCAGAGTATAGTATCGAAGAGGAGTGTCCGATAAAGGGCGCTAACCCCCTTGGCCCGAGAATCGCTCCTGTTTTAGCCACCTTATGCCAACTCCTGAGAGTCGGGCCACGTATTTACCTTAAAGGAAACGCCGCCACCAACCTACTTTATTCTGAAATCTCCACCGCGTGCACGGTTGTTAAAGTGGTTTTCGGAGTTGGCGGAGAGTATGACAACTTCCGATCCCGGTCTCTTCAACAACCAAACGTTATTATAACACCGCGGTCATTTAAAAATAATTATACTTTCAAAACCAGAATATAATTATCCATTTCAAAACCCATAAATACGATATCATTTCCTTTTAAAACCTAAATAAATATGATATCATCTTATTTCAAATATATTTCTTTCCAAAATCATGCCACTTTTAAGATTTATAATACCTCGAAACCAAATATTTGAAATTTAACTTTCAACATAATACTTCGAAATCCATAGTTTTAAAACCATAACTTTCAAAACTTAAATGGTTTGGATATTCAACAGTATATAAAATAAAACAGTTGAATCAAAATTTCTTTAAAAGTAAATAATTTCCACGCCTTCACAATTTTTATTCATTTTGAATTCAGTCTAATCCATAACTTTTAGATTCACTTTCAGTTTGAATAAAACACTTCGATTTCAATATTTTCAAACTTTGAGTATTTAATGAATTACAAAACTAAGGTTAGGAATTTCTATTCAACAATTCATTTTCCTATTTTTTTAGTTTTGAAAGGTTTGCATGATATATCTCTAACCATTTAAAATAAAACTCAATTTATTAACACTAAATATTTCCATCCATTTATTTATACTAGAATTATTCATTAAATCCAGTTATAAACATCGTTCCTTTAAAATTTCCAATTTTAATAAGTTAACATCAACTTATGGAGTTAAATTTTTAAATAAGCTCAATTCCAATTAATTTCCAATTTATCTTCCAATCTTAATTGATTTGAATCATTTAAAACTCTATATATATACAAGATCTTAAACCTGTACTTAATCATATAATATAAATTATCAAATTCCATTTTTCAACTTATTCATTTTTATTTAACAAATTTATGCATAGCTTAAATTCAACAATTTAACTATATATGTATATACAAAATATATTTATATCATATCCAAATTTAATATTTATTAAACCGTATCATATCCAAACCATAAAAATCATTTCAAAAATAATTTTATATATATACCGCGGTGCCTGTATATAATTTTCTATCCTATGGTCAAGTAATACAGATATTTATCATTTCAATCCGCAATTTAAAAATAAAAATGCGGTTGTATATCATTTCAAACTGCAATACCGAATGAAATGAAAATGCATAATAACTTGCAGTTTATACAAGATAGAACATATCATCCATTCACCCAATATCAATCATCAACCAATTTATTTCAATCATCATCAATTTAAACAAACATCAATATATAGCATATAAAAATAACAGATATCAATGAATAGTTTATATTCAATAGTAAACTAATAACTGTTAAATTGGAAGTTTATATGAAAAATAAATAAATTTAACTGTCAAATTATATGCAATAATAAAATTAAATAACAATTTAATTTAAATAAATGCAATCTAAATGAGATGATGAACAAAATATGCCAAACAGTCATAAATGAATTTCTACTCATATCATAAATCAATTTAACAAATATAAGAAAATTTAGAAGTTGTGAGTGGGTTAAAACACTCACCTTTTGAATTTAAATTGAATTTATATTCAATTTAAACCCAAAAAATTGACAGTCTCTAAATCCTTCCAAACCAGCGTCAAAAGATCTGGAATTTTATTACGATCCTAACAAAAAAAATCTCGCATGAAACGGAGTTCGTAGGAGAAAGTTATACGCATTAATGGTGATTGAAATTTCAAAAAAAAAAGAATAGAAATAAAAGAACACCTTCAAGCGCCACATCATCCCCCTTTCTTTCCCTCTCTCCCTCATGCATTTTGCTTCCAGATTTTTCGGAGGAGTTTGAATTTTTAGCTTTGGATTTGGTTTGGAATTTTTATTTGGATCTAAGATTTGTTTGTCTGCCATTAAGGAGGAGAAAGTTGAGATGTACGTATAGAACAAATGAGAATTAGGGAGGCTAGGGTATATAGTAGGATATTTATAGAGAATGTTGAAAAGAAAGAAGGAAGTTTGAACTAGATTAAAATTTAAAGAAGAAGAATATTTTAAGAGGAAGGAAAAATTAAAATGAGAGATAATAAGGAGATTTGAAGAATAAATTAAGGCTGCAGGAATGAAGATAGAAATAAATGAAAAGCTAACAAAGTATATATAAACCAAGTAAGAATTGAAATATAAGTAAAAATATGAACGGCCTAGAAAACGGTAGTGTTGAAAGAGGTAAGTAAAGGAATAAGTATATAAATGAAGAAAAAATAAATCTTCCGTTTTTAAATATGAAGCTTCAGGAGAATGAATTGCCAATAAAAGAAAGCTATAAGAACTTATAATGTGTAAACAAAATGAAGTTTAGAAATAAAGAATATTAAATGCTAATAACTTGGCATGAATAGTAATTTGGATGTCAAAAAAAAAACTTCAGGAAAGCTACTTGTAATGGAGCAAACAAAAAAGAAACAAATGAAAAGAATGAGGCAGTTATTAATTTGAAATCAATCATACGAGGTTACTATAAATTAATAAGAATGAGTAGTTTAACAAATGGATGCTCAAGTGGAACCTACATGGATGACTTGGAACAAAAGAAAAAAAATGCGGATATGATAATAAATATTAAGCAAATGAAGGGCCACTTATATACTATAAACAAACCTTTGGGGTCCAAATTTTGAATCTTACTTCGGTTAATTCATTCCCATAAATCCAAACATGCACATATTTATATCAATAAATTCTTTATTAACACATTCATTTTATGGTAATATATGCATCCTCCATTAACGCAATCAATTAAACAATCAATTAAAAAATCAATTAATGATATTACTCAATCGATAAAAAAAGTCAATCAATTATACAATCAATCAATCAATTACCAAACCAATCTACCTATATTTTTATTTATATTACTCAAACCAATTTTATTAATTTATGAATATATATATATATGTGCACTATAAAAATTATTTACTTTACTTTTTTGATCACTGTAACTGTGATATTAATGCAACCAAATTTACACATTTTAACCGTATATAAAGTGTAAAAATAAATATAAACATGTATAATTAATGTACAACTTTTAATACAAGGTAATTTCTAATTGATTCCATAACATTTACACAACCATGAACCCTATGATATATTTTTAAAATATGAATACTAATAAGTGCGTTTGTATACATTATTCGAAAATTCAATTTTATCGTTATATAAAATTGTACTTATTCAAAATGAAATTTTTTCTTTATACATCTCAAAATAAGCAATTATTTTAATTGAAATGTTCATTCCATTTTAACAAAAAAATGCAAGTTCTTATATTAACTCATTGATTACAATTAAATTTATGTTTCCTTCAAATTGAAACATTTAAATTAATCTAATTCCAATTCATTTCATTACTAATTTCAACGAATTCTAATTACATAACATTGTTTTCTTTTCATTTATACCAATTCAAACATATTTTATAGTATTTCATATACGACAAAATTTATACAATATTTACAATGTAATGTTTTATCTTATTGAATTCAACATTTTTCACTTATCAATTTATTCCACGTTAACTGCAATAATTTAGCGAATTGATTGAAATTGATTACAAATTAACTTAACAACCTAATAAAATAAGTAACGTACAATAAATATCGTCATTAACTCTTAATTACACTTTTAGAGGTTTATTATTTACACCCCAATATTGTAATTAATTACATAACACTGGTTTTACTCAATTAACATTTATTACAAACTATTCCAAAATTTATTCAATATTTATTAGTTCTCTTATGTTATATTTATAACCAAGTGTAATTTTTAACTTGAATTGGTTGGATTTCCTTTCAAGTTATTAAAAATTAACTTAAACTAACATATTCCTTAATTTATTCCAATTTCCGTTTATTGAAATCCACATTAATTAATTTATTAAATGCTTACATTTATTTCTCTATATCCAATTTGTTCCAACTTTATTTATATTAATGTTATTCCCTTATTTGGTTATTATTTATCAACTTGTTCTAACTTTATTACCTAAATTTCCGTTATTGTAAACCTTTATATTTTTCATTTACATCAAATTTTAAATTACAATTCAATCAACCATTACAACATTCAACTTATAATAACTGCTTACAAGTATGAATGGAATTGTCATTTATTCTAATATTTTCTAACTTTACATTAACATATTAAATAAATTCCCTTTAAATGAATTTTATATACAGGTATATTTCTTACCCCATTTCATTCATTGAAATTTATTCAAATTTCTAGTAAATAGGTTTTAAGTCACCTTTTATATATTTTATTTTAGCGTTCATTTCAATATTAGTTTATAAAGTTTTCATTTCTACTAAATTTAATTACAAAAACTCATAAATTCACCCAAATTAAATCAACGAAATTTACGGGTCGTTACAGGAGGGAACGAGAAAAAAAATAATTATCGGCCATTTTGTTTTGAACGTTGATTTTGATTTTATTTGAGGAACGAAGACGATCGGCATTAATAATTTTTTTTCTTTCGTTCGTTCTGTTTTGAAAAGGAAGAAACGAAGACAAACGTTTGACTCTAATTTTTTTCTTTTCCTTGTATACGCGTGTAAACATTTCTTTGCGAAGTGTTGCAATTATGCAGAGAAAAGGGAATATGTGTTTTAAATCCTATACGTGTACGAAAAGTTTTGACATAATCTTCTAAGGCAACAATATTAATTATATTTGAATTTAAATTTAAATTCAAATTCAAATTGCTTCGACAACCGCAACTCAAAATCTCAATCTCCAATCGAGGTGTGCCGCCAAGCGTTTATAATGTTATACACCTATTCCGAACGCAATGGAAAAGGTTCCGAGTCCAAATTCGATCGTATGGAGAAGATAGCTTTTTGGGTCCGGTTATTAAATTAAATTTCAATATAAATTTCAGCGCGTTTGTTTATCGTACGATCAAATGATCACTCCAAACGTCATAAAAATTGAAATTCAATAATAATACAATATTATGGATCCAATGGAACTGATTTCATTGAAATCCGAGATTGTGCCTCGGAAGGCTATTTTTAAATATCGATTTAAAGATATAAATTCAAAAATGAACAAATCATTTTCAAATTCAATTCTGAAGCTTCCATTATCTTCAGTATCATCAATATAGATTTTCTAAGCCTTTAAAATATTTTTAACAAGCTTAAAAATAAAGATTCAACATTTTACCCAACTTCAATAAATTGAATTCAATAATTTAATTGCCAAATTTATAATGATATTTGAAGTTCAATTTAAAATAACTTTCAAACATTTAAAATCAATTAAATATTACAATTTCTAATGTTCAAAATTCTAGGTCATCATACTAAATTATACTTAGAGAAGGTGGAAATAATTGAGGGTAAAAAGAAGGTTCTAAAGTAAAGTGGAAAGTTGGTACCTAAGAGAAAATGAATGGAAATATTGAATTTTCCATCTAAACCCTTTTTTCGGCATACTTTTGAAATTAGTTCTAGTCATGTGTATATACAATTAGAGAAGTGTTGAAGATGATGGAATAGGGGAATGTGGTGAAATCAAATCGTCAAAGACGATGTAAAACTGTAAATTGAATTTATAAATCAATCCAAATTTCTCTCTTTTAATCTAGATTTCTAATAGATCTGTATGTGCTTGCAACATCTATCAAAATATGATGAAAAAGGGAGTCAAACATGAATATCAGGGGTTAGAACCAAAGATTTGGGATGCTTAAAATGGCGAGTGAGATTAATTATATACTTTGGTATAATATTAGATTTATATCGTGGTATCTCTATTCCAGTATGCTTGAAATGTAAATTGGAATTGCAGGATAAACCTAACACATGCAACGAAATTATAAAATTTACATGTATATTATGTAATTGTTAATTTGATATATCTATATGTTATATGAATGTAAGTCTGGAAAATATTTAGGTATTAGAAATCCCTAAATTTATTATTGAATAATAGTAGATCATGAATGTATAAATGATGTAATATTCTAGATTTATTATTTAAATGGTTGAAAAGTTAGAATGCAAAACAAAGAAATCAAAATAAGATTTTAAGGGATAAGTGGTATTTTAATTTGTTGGAGTATAGGATGTCAAAGTGTGAATTCTATATATTATCAATTTTAAAACAAATGAAATTCATTGTTTGAAATGACAAGGAATACACCCCAAAAAAAGAGATGTGCAAAATAGGGGATATTTATCGTATTTTGTACTGTCTATTTCAAATAATAACAAGATACCTTTTTGTAATCGCAAACACCACAAAAATTCCTCTTTTTGGGTAAGGCGTAGAAATTTGTAGTGTTAACATTAAAAATGGCAAATTCCAAATTGTTAAATAGAGAGATATGAACGTGATAAGAACATTCTAAGATGATACGATGTGTAATAACACTAAAAGTGGAATGTAAAATAAAAGAAATTTGAAGTATAAGCAAGAGTAAATAAAAAGAGTAAAATGTGATCAGAGACAGAAAATGGAAAGTAGATTAAAAAATGAAAAATGATATTTTGAACATATAAAGAGGAAAGCGATAAATAATCTTAAAGTAAGAAATGTACAAACGCATAATGAAATAAAGACTTTGGGTCGACAGTGAAATGTAGAGGCAAGGTACTTTAGTAAAAATGAATCAATATAAATATAAGATACACACACATATGTAGCATAAGTATGCATTTATGATGATATGGACTATTATAGTTAAAGTATGATTAAATGAATATATGACATTTTTCATTAGACTAATGTGGAATACGAGTTCAGTAGTGTTACACAATAGAAGTCTGCCCACCGTAAGTGGCTACCGGCAATTGCATAACATTATACAGATGTGGGACATGTCCCAATAGAAAAGGTAGGTTGCTATAATAGAAAAGGAAAGGGGGTATTTCCTTCATTGCAATAGCCAATCTAAATCGAATGATGAGCGAAGAATGGCACTATGACAGCATGTCAGTAGAATTAGTACCAAATAAAGGAATAGAGTTGTGCATAGGTCGAGAACATCATCAATCCTTAGCGATCGATGGCAAAAACAGAGGTTAGACCTAATGATCATACACTGCCTACTAGTGTATGGACCACGTCGGGTCATGCATCACCACATTGTTTGCCAATTTGTTTGTTAGAAGGCAAGGCTAGTTAACCCTATCAAAGAGATATTTCAAATCATGTGGGTAGTCCATGGTGCTAAGTCCATAGTCGGTGGAGCTGAATTCACCATATTTATAGTTCATAGAGCTAAGTTTACAATCGAGAAGCAGATAAGAAAATCCCTAAAAATGTGACATAGAGTACGACTAAATTATTCTAAAGTATTTATTAGGAACTACTAGAGTTCCTCGGTACGTGCAGCGATACGAGATCATGATACGGCGACGGTGATGGATCTTGATGAGGTGCTGCTATAGAGATGCTAGTGAAGATAGTATTAGGTCTTATGGAGAACCATGTTACTTATTTTTATATATGTACATAGTTATAATATACTATGGGTAAATGGGATGTATCATATGCGTATGTTGTAATAACCCTACCGTTATACCCATATTGTAAAAGAATGTTATAAATAATGTCGTCTAACAATATAAAGAATATGGCTTGTTAAATACGAACAAATGTGAATATCACTTTAAATAAGCCGTGACACGTCATACTTACCATTTTACTAAATCTTTGAAATAAAATTTGACGTCTTCATTCTCGGTTCAAAATAATAAACACATCGGTTTCTCAGAATCAAAATAATATATTAGATAAACAATAGTCACAGATCACAAAGGAATAATAAACCTCGTATACATATACAAAACTGAGAGCCTATCAAATATAACACTAGACTCACATAATATACATCCAGTACAAATCTCTAACTCAAATATACATCTCATATATAGACACAAAATCCTACATGAGATGAACCAAAGGTCCAAACAGTTTATCTCTCTGCTTGGCCAACCATTCCAAGGTCTACTTGTCTTATAACCTGAAAAATCTCGGCCTGACCCTAGTATTATAAAATAAACAGGCCAGACTATCTCTAAATATCCAAAAGGGTTAGAACAAGATATAACACAAGAATATATGGCATAAGTTGATCCAGAAGTCCAAGATATAACAAGTTACAGAATTAATTTAACTCACAATCTATCACAAGGAACAAGAATATATTTATTTATTTCACGAACACAGAATAGTCATAGAATCCAACTTTCCAAAATCCAAGAGATCTTACTCTGTACTGATCATAATGATTGTCCATGCCAATCGCAATGCTTGTTCTTATACTATGGAAAATAGCTAAACAAAGGTATCACTCATACCATTCCGATATCAAAGATCGTACTCATATTGGGAACACAGAATCACAACTGATCACAAGGATAATCCATATCGTAGCAACCATGACTCAAAGACTCTAGATTATTCATCACTGTTATATATTTTTAATTGTGAAGAAATCCATAAGTATACCTTTAAGGAACAATTGGTACCACCAACACCAAAAGATAGTGAACTCCTAAGTGTCATATACTATCACTTTTAGTAATAATGAGAATTAATCAAAGCATCCCATACCATCTGGTAGAATTCAAGTATTTACTAGAAGCTTGTAAATCTCACTTATTATGGATATACCGGAAAACTTAAACTATATTCCCTTAAGGATCTATCGGTCCCTCTAAACACTGAAAGAGAATACAACCCTAAAGTGTTAAATACCTTCTAATAGCAATCACAAGAATTTAAAGAAGGCTTCACATACTACCCAATGAAATTTGAGTATTCACTAATGTACTGGTAAGTACCACTCAAACATTATATACAATGAGTTGTATGATATTCGACAAAGCGTTACTCAAGAGCATTTAAACCAATTGGTAAAACTAAGTCGATTACTAATGTTTCCCAAATTATAGAACTAATGGTCACAAAAAATTCATTCACTATAAGAAAATATACTTTTAGTTGCATTTATTAGCAGCGTTTTGAAGGCAAGTGCAACTATTATTGTTTTACGCTCTATTTTCACCAAAGCCAATAGTTGCCGCCCACCCCGTCTACACATTTTTCTTCACTTTCGCCAAAATTTGCCGCCAAACTTTTACTTGTTAATTTTTTCTTTTAAGTTTTGGTGTTTCATTTTTCTTCACTTCCAAAAATTTACATGTCACTATTCTCATCATCCACTTCATTTTTCCTCCATCGCCATCATCACACTTCTCCTCTGTAATGCGCTACTTCTCTTCATAGTCAATCGAATCCTCTCTGACATGCTACTCCTCTTCACACTTGATTGAATATGTGCTAATCCTCTCCATCGATTGACGATTTCATCATGTTACTCGTCATCAGTATGGATTTCTCCAAATTCGCTTCATTTTATATTGTTCGATACCAAGTTTATATATGGATTCACACTGACCCTAGTTCGCTACTCGTCTTCGTCATTTTTCCAAACCCTAGTTTTTGCATAAAACCTAATTTGGAACAAGTTATGATGCAATTATTATTTCCCAAAATATTTGTTTTGTTCCTGGAATGACAAGCTAGAGCTGGTGTAAGGGAAGTGCAGTTTACTCCATTCAATCCTGTTGATAAACTAACTACCTTGACATATATTCGGTCTGATGGAAGTTGGTTGTGCAAGTAAGGGTGTTTTTGAGCAAATATTCAAAATTTCGTAGCTTTATTCTAAAAAATAAAAAATGAAACTACTTGTATCAATTTTTATTCTTACAATGGTTATCATTTGGGAAAAGTTCCTGGCTCCAAGAATCTACAAAGAAGATGTTAGAAACAAGTTTCAGGTAATTTATACTGTGTTTCATCATTTTAAATAGTTTTTGTAGGATCTAGATTAACCCTAGAGGGGGGGTGAATAGGGTTATAGCAAATTTTCTCGAATTAAACGCAAAAACAAACTGCAGAAAAGTAAATATGCTAAAAAGTAAATCACACACAAAATTTACCCAGCTTCGGCAACCCCTGCCTACTGCTGCATTCCCAGATTTCTATTAGAATTAAACAGTCTCCCGCTCACAAACACTCTAATAGACTCGCAAACCCTGCTACCGCCTATAGAGTTTTGCAAACTCGCAAATTCTTCTTAGTGAACTAATCCTAACTAGACAATCTGACACAACCTAAATCCTAGGTGGTGATTTACCAAGATTTGATTCGAAAAGCATAGACTTCAAAAATAAAAATAAGAGCAAAAATAAATAAAAACTTAGAGTACAAATTTTTGCCCTTAAACAACCCGACCCAAAAACAAAACACGGCCACTTCCCTCTTGATGCAATTTAGGGTTCTGAAATGGTGGCTTTCGTTCCTCTTTGCAACTGAAATTAGGGCTTCTGATAATTCGACGATGCCGATTGATTTTGTCGCTCTGTCGATTGATTTTCTCCTCTAATGATCGGCTGCTTGCCTCGAGATGATTGATTGCGAATCTACTTTGGTACGTTGTTCGTTCCTTTTTCTTTTCAGGATTCGATTACTTGAATTTTCGATTGTTCTTTCTCACTCCAGCCGATGATGATTTTGGGTGTATATATATCAATTCGACACTTTCCTAATTCTTGCTTTCCTGATATCTTTACGACTTGATGCGCACGACTTTGATTATGCAGCGTTTGATTTTTCTTGAGTCCTACGGCAATAATCTTTCCTCTTTTGATTTTCTTTGACTATTTCAAAGATACGCACTTGAATTTTTATACAGTATACGTTCACGAATTCGATTTCGCTGGCATCAACTTCATTACACCTGGACTTTGGCACTTGACTTTTTAAACATGAATTTTATCATTTGACCTCAAGTTTGTTTAACATTTTGATCTCGATCAATTATTGTTTTCGTGAATTTCCTTGTTGACTTCTGTATGCTTCCATGATTTCGACTATAGCTTGTTTATTGCTTTCGACTTCACTGTGAATTATGACTTTGATTTTCTGGACCCTGTGAGCTTCGTCTCTGGACATCTTCTCTGGTTGGTTTAACCTGAACTCCACTTGAGCATTGCATTCGTGAATTTTGATGTTGTCTGGTTGTTCACTATTTGCATCACTGTCTGGTTCATCTTGTATCATACTGTATTTGTTTTGAACCATGCTTGCTTTCAGGTTTAATCACTGAGGCTTTGTCATGTTCCAGTTTCATCATTGTTTCATATAGTTATTTATTCCAAATATTGTTGATACTGGGTTGTATTGAGCTCGTCATGCTTCATGTTGCCTTCATGTGCTGTTGACATGTGCATTTGTCTTTGTGGTCTGCACTTGCACACTGCTGCTTGTTGCACTTGTGTACTTCATATACATGTGTGTATGTGCTTGTTGTAGTTCGGTTACTTGTGTACATACTTTGTCGAATTCATTTGCATTGTGTTGTTTTGGTAGTTGTGCATGTCACTGTTGCATTACTGACTTCAGATTTGGTTATCTACTTTGGCTTTGATCTATTGGAGTTGCAGTATTGTTTTGCTACGCTTGTTGTCATTGATGCATCCTTTATTGTTACTTTGAGACTTTATACATCATATTGAAAAACTGGATGCTTTGTCTTACACTTGTATACATGTTGCAGTGACATTTGTTCTGGTTTGAGCTTCTGTTTCACTAGTATTAGTGATGTTGCAACTGGTTTGGGCCTGATTTTGTTTTACATACTTGGTGGTCATTTTGTACTTCTGGTCTTTGTTTGGTTCTTGATCATTTCATGTTGATTTTTGAAATTTCACTTGAGTTGAATTCAGTCTCAAAACTCGGGTTTGACCTTGTGCTCGTGTCGTGATTTTATTTATATTGCACCTGAGTTGAACCCGTCCTTTTATTTTGGGTTTGACCTTGTGCTCACCTGTCCCTGTAACATTATCAAGTGTATATCGGTGTGCACGGCCTTGTGGCATGTACAGTGATACACAGTGCATGTCACATTGTTCGTGTATGATGAATTCAAATGTAAATGATGACGAACAACCCAAATAACTGAGGCAAAGAATATTTTCAAAATCCATATTTTATTTTATATTGCAAAAATATTTCTTTTTCAATTTTACTGCGTTAGTTAATATTTTTGCAGATTGCTCAGATGCTGGATTCTAACTGGAATGAAGTTGAAGATAAACTACGAGTGTGAGTTATATGTAGTGAGGAATTTATGTAAATTGAATTAGAATCAAAATTGTATATGTATAATGAGAGCTTGAATTTGTACTATTCAAAATTGTAATAAATATTTGTTTGAATAAAATTTCTGTTTGAATTCAAATTCTGTGTAATTTATTTTATTCAACAAATATTTATTTAATCTATGAAAAATAAAATAGTACATTAACAAATACATTTAAATGAATATATATATATATATGTTTATTATCATCAAACAAAAATCATATAAGCGCATATTCGACAATCTCCCCCTTTTGATGATAACAAACATATATTTAAGATTTTGACTGTGTTAAATGTATTTGATCAATGATATACTCTAATTGCTCCCTGTTTAATTCTTCCTCTCTACACGATGCTCCCCTACATATATGCATACAAATAGAAATATACAAATGAGCCTAGATGCAAATGGAAAATTATTTGACCTTTGCTTGATTTTATTTGACAAAATCTTAACTTTTCTCTCCCCCTTTTGTTATCAGCAAAAGAATAATAGTGTTAGAGAAAATAGAGATAAAGTGATCGATATTAATCCAACATTAAAACTCAATTTGAATATAAATATTAATCTTCAATAAAAATCAAACAAAAATCATAACTACCCTTGTTAGGCGCATATTCCACTTTTAGAATGATGTCATCATATAAAACCATATAGTTGTATCTACTTGTGGTACATTTATATCAGGAATTTGAATATCTACTAATCATGCATAATCGTTAGGATTTTTAAATGAGATTAGTAGTATTCCAATTTAATTTTAAAAATGAATTCAAGTATCTTCTAACCACGCATGACCGTGAGGATTTTTAAATGGGATTAGAATCAACTTGTTTATTTAATAAATCAATTTTGATATGCGTTCCATACATGCATAACCGTAAGGACTTTTAAATGAGCATGGAAGCACATAACAAATTCCAAGTAATTCACCCATGCATAACCGCGAGGACTTTTAAATGAGAGTGAATACTTTGGTATTTATTTATTTTTACTAAAATGTAAAATGAAAAACAAATGATCCCTGATTATAGTACCACATATTGACAAACTATATTAAATTTTAGATAAACAATGGTCGATAGAAATATGATAGATATAGAAATGGTCATGGAATCTTTACCCAACAAAAAGTTTTTATAACTCTTGTTTGAATTCCTAAAGAAATTTTCCAAATATACCGCCTTGAGTAATGTATTATAAATATCAACACTTATCACCTTTTCAATCACTATTTATCTTTTTGATAATTAGTAGGGAGTCGGATTAGTCAAAATTTGTCATTTAAAATCAAATAATTTTTTCAACGTGACTAATCTGAAAATATGGTCAAAAATGATTTTCTCGAAGGGGTTATATGAGAAAAAAATTTCTGCTATTTGAAAATTATTTGTAATGAAAAATATGCAGATATTTTCTTTGAAAAACGATGCAGTTACTAAATGTCTCACCATAAATCACGTTCAACTAGTAAGTTTTCTGTCAACTAAATTACCAGTATGATCTGCATCTGAAATTCTCTTTCACTTCAAAACGTCACTAATTAAATTTGATAAACCAGACCATGAAGTGTGCATAAAAACTCAAACTCAATTTTTAACAGCATTCTTGAATTTGAATTGAAGTCGTGTAAATAATCAGAAACTGTGAATATAGAGTTAGTCGTATTATAACCTAATGTATTATCATCCGACAAAACACTATGTTTAATCCAAACGTATATGTATGAAGTAATTCAAAGAATAGTGTTTTTGGCATAAATATAATTGGCCAACTATGTTGAACAAGTCAGAATCAAAAAATCATCATCTCTTTATCATCACATTATTGGCTGATTTAATTCAGAATACGGTGCAGATTATCACATTTAATATATCGATCAAATAAATATACCTTCACCTGTTTTACCTTTACGATAATTTTTCGTGGTTGCCCATTGTGATTCTATCACCTTTGTACTAGGCTAAGGAACTTTGCTTTGTTGCCCGTTGTGTTTCTGGAACAGCCAAAATCCAGAGAACACTGTTATTGTTCCTTAGCCTGCCACCATACCTACACGATGAAAGATTTTTGTGACCTATTTGTTTTATAGGTCCATGATTGTTAGTGGCAGAATATTTTGAAAGATAATTTTGAGGAGACCCAAAACTATTTATATATGTTCCTTTCGGCACCCAGATTTGTTTTGTTCTTTCATTCTTGTTCCAATAGACATGAAATTTGTTTGTAGAATTCTTAGGAGCCCAAACTTGTATAAATTTTGTGTTCTTGCTCCTTTGACTACAATTTTCAACACGATGTCCAATTATTTCACATCTAGCAAAGACACTCTTACCTTTTGCATTATCATCAGCTTGTGTTTTCCCAAAGCCTAGTCCTTTTCTGTTGTTAGCAAAAATTTGATTTCCCAATAACATGTTGAATGATTTTTCTCCTCTTGAAAATTTATTCAGAGATTTCTCAAGATTTTGGACTTTGGTTTTAGTGTTGTGTTTTCAGTTACAAGTGAGGTGCATCTATTTATAAAATCCTTTTTCCTAGTGTCGATGGTTTCCTTAAAACTCAAGTTTTCTTTTTCAAGATTCTCTAAGCTATTCTTAAGTCTTGATAATTCTGAATCTAAAATTTTACATTTTTTACAGTCTAGATTTTGAATATTTTCAAGTTTCGGTTTCCAACCTAGAATTTTCATGGACAAGTTCTCTCCTATCAGATTTCAGTTTTTCAATTTTAGATTCAGGAGTATCAATTGTTTTGGTAAGATCACTACACATCAAAACAAGTTCTTTATAAGAATAGTCACCTACCTCACTAGATTCCTCTGAGCTTGCTTCTGAATCTAATTTTGCCATAAGACACAAGTTAGCCTCCTCTGAGCTATTATTCGAAACTTCCTCTCCTTCTTCATCATCCCAAGTCGCTGCAAAGGCCTTCTTCTTCTTTTTCTTTCCTTTGTTGTTTTTGAGAAGTGGGCATTTTTGTTTGAAGTGGCCAGGCTTCTTGCAGTTAAAGCACGTCAATTCATTATCGGAATTGTCAGAATCTTTTGACCTATTACCACTTGTTTTCTTCTTGCGTGGCCTGAATCTTGACCATTTTCTAAGATTATTGACAGCCATTGTAAGCTCTTCAATTGGATCTTCTTCATCGCTTTCTTCTTTGCTCTTTAAGGCAATCATCTTCTTCTTTGATTCGGAGTTGTTGCGTTCCTCCTTTGCTTTTAGCTCAAGCGCATATGTCATCAAGTTGTCGATCAACTCCTCCATGCTTAGTTTACTCAGATCTTTCGATTCTTGTATTGCCGTGACTTTTGCCTCAAAGCTCATCGGTAAGACTCGTAGCACCTTCCTCACAAGCTCTACCTCAGTGAATACCTTCCCAAACGCTCTAGCATTGTACACCAAAGTTGAAAAGCGTCCAAACATGTCCTTTATGCTCTCGCCTTTGTCCATCACAAAGTTCTCGTATTCATTGTTGAATAGGGCTAGACGAGATTCCTTGACTTGAGAAGTTCCTTCATGTGTCACCTCCAAGGTATGCCAAATTTCCTGTGCAATTTTACAATGAGAAATTCTATTAAATTCAGTCTTAACAAGAGCACAGATCAAAGCATTCATTGCTTTAGCATTTGTAGTTTTTAATTTCTTATCGTTAGCATCCCACCTATCCTTAGGTTTAGGAATCTCAGTATCACCAACAGTTATAGTGGGAGATTTATAGCCAGTTTCAGTAATGTCCCAAACATCATAATCAACAGAACTAAGATAAATACCCATCCTAACTTTCTAATAAGCATAATCATTCCCATTAAACATGGGTGGCCTAGCAATAGATTGCCCCTCAGAAAAAGCATTATTTGGTGGATTCATGACTATAGAGTTAAAGAAAAATACCGTGCTCTGATACCACTTGTAGGATCTAGATTAATCCTCGAGGGGGGGTGAATAGGGTTATAGCAAATTTTCTTGAATTAAACACAAAAACAAACTGCAGAAAAGTAAATATGCTGAAAAGTAAATCACACACAAAATATACCCAGCTTCGGCAACCCCTGCCTACTGCTGCATTCCCAGATTTCTATTAGAATTAAACAGTCTCCCACTTACAAACACTCTAACAGACTCACAAACCCTGCTACCAACTATAGAGTTTTGCAAACTCGCAAATCCTGCTTACTGAACTAATCCTAACTAGACAATCTGACATAACCTAAATCCTAGGTGGTGATTTACCAAGATTTGATTCGAAAAGTACAGACTTCAAAAATAAAAATAAGATCAAAAATAAATAAAAACTTAGAGTACAAATTTTTGCCCTTAAACAACCCGGCCCAAAAACAAAACACGGCCACTTCCCTCTTGATGCAATTTAGAGTTCTGAAAATGGCGGCTTTCGTTCCTCTTTGCAACTGAAATTAGGGCTTCTGATAATTCGACGATGCCGATTGATTTTGTCGCTCTGTCGATTGATTTGCTCCTCTAATGATCGGCTGCTTGCCTCGAGATGATTGATTGCGAATCAACTTTGGTACGTTGTTCGTTCCTTTTTCTTTTCAGGATTCGATTACTTGAATTTTCGATTGTTCTTTCTCACTCCAGCCGATGACGATTTTGGGTGTATATATATCAATTCGACACTTTCCTAATTCTTGCTTTCCTGATATCTTTACGACTTGATGCGCACGGCTTTGATTATGCAGCGTTTGATTTTTCTTGAGTCCTACGGCAACAATCTTTCCTCTTTTGATTTGCTTTGACTATTTCAAAGATACGCACTTGAATTTTTATACAGTATACGTTTACGAATTCGATTTCTCTGGCATCAACTTCATTACACCTGGACTTTGGCACTTGACTTTTTAAACATGAATTTTATCACTTGACCTCAAGTTTGTTTAACATTTTGATCTCGATCAATTATTGTTTTCGTGAATTTCCTTGTTGACTTCTGTATGCTTCCATGATTTCGACTATAGCTTGTTTATTGCTTTCGACTTCACTGTGAATTATGGCTTTGATTTTCTGGCCCCTGTGAGCTTCGTCTCTGGCCATCTTCTCTGGTTGGTTTAACCTTAACTCCACTTGAGCATTGCATTCGTGAATTTTGATGTTGTCAGGTTGTTCACTATTTGCATCACTGTCTGGTTCATCTTGTATCATACAGTATTTGTTTTGAACCATGCTTGCTTTCAGGTTTAATCACTAAGGCTTTGTCATGTTCCAGTTTCATCACTGTTTCATATAGTTATTCATTCCAAATATTGTTGATACTGGGTTGTATTGAGCTCGTCATGCTTCGTGTTGCCTTCATGTGCTGTTGACATGTGCATTTGTCTTTGTGGTCTGCACTTGCACACTGCTGCTTGTTGCACTAGTGTACTTCATATACATGTGTGTCTGTGCTTGTTGTAGTTCGGTTACTTGTGTACATACTTTGTCGAATTCATTTGCATTGTGTTGTTTTGGTAGTTGTGCATGTCACTGTTGCATTACTGACTTCAGATTTGGTTATCTACTTTGGCTTTGATCTATTGGAGTTGCAGTATTGTTTTGCTGCTCTTGTTGTCATTGATGCATCCTTTATTGTTACTTTGAGACTTTATACATCATATTGAAAAACTGGATGCTTTGTCCTACACTTGTATTCATGTTGCAGTGACATTTGTTCTGGTTTGAGCTTCTGTTTCACTAGTATTATTGATGTTGCAACTGGTTTGGGCTTGATTTTGTTTTATCATACTTGGTGGTCATTTTGTACTTCTGGTCTTTGTTTGGTTCTTGATCATTTCATGTTGATTTTTGAAATTTCACTTGAGTTGAATCCAGTCTCAAAACTCGGGTTTGACCTTGTGCTCGTGTCGTGATTTTATTTATATTGCACCTGAGTTGAACCTGTCCTTTTATTTTGGGTTTGACCTTGTGCTCACCTGTCCCTGTAACATTATCAAGTGTATATCGGTGTGCACGGCCTTGTGGCATGTACAGTGATACACTGTTCATGTCACATTGTTCGTGTATGATTAATTCAAATGTAAATGATGACGAACAACCCAAATAACTGAGGCAAATAATATTTTCAAAATCCATATTTTATTTTACATTGCAAAAATATTTCTTTTTCAATTTTACTGCGTTAGTGAATATTTTTGCAGATTGCTCAGATGCTGGATTCTAACTGGAATGAAGTTGAAGATAAACTACGAGTGTGAGTTATATGTAGTGAGGAATTTACGTAAATTGAATTAGAATCAAAATTGTATATGTATAGTGAGAGCTTGAATTTGTACTATTCAAAATTGTAATAAATATTTGTTTGAATAAAATTTCTGTTTGAATTCAAATTCTGTGTAATTTATTTTATTCAACAAATATTTATTTAATCTATGAAAAATAAAATAGTACATTAACAAATACATTTAAATGAATATATATATATATATATGTTCATTATCATCGAACAAAAATCATATAAGCGCATATTCAACAGTTTTATCATATATTTATGATCAAAAGAAGATGTTAAAAGCAATTACAAATAGTTTTATCAATTTAAGCTATGTATACACATTAGCGGCAAGTGTTTACCACAATTAGTTAGTTTTCAATAAGAAATTTTGATTTTCTGGTTCAGATAATAAATAAACATGGCCGTAATTAATTATTTTATAAACTAATAACATGTGTTCATCATGGATTGAATAGATAGATCTTCTACGATAATAAACTAACTATAATGGAATGACATTCTCTGGACCCTTGATATTATTTCTATGGGAAGTAAATAGTTCTTTGTTTTGCAGCTTGCATTGTATTCTTGTATATGTGTGTTTGCCTCTATCAAGCCACTTTTGTTATCTGCTCTTTTTCTTTTTAATAGTTGCATAATAATTAATAAATTGAATTTGTTTATCATTACATGATAATAATTGAATTTTGTTCATCGTTCAGCCCTTCGATTCATTACATAATGATCGTGAACCAATAGCTTTCCTTCATGTAAGTGACGAAGCTAAGAAATTTCCATTCTTTCTAATACTAATTTTGAATTTTGGCGTTTGACTATGGTTTTAGGTCTTCAGGAAGAGGACAATGAGCTATTTCAAGAGAAAAGTTTGAATTTCCTACACTCAAGAGGTATAGTGTTTGTATTTGCTTCCTTGGTGCTAACAAAAACTTAACAGTATAGAATGTAGACCAAATTCTAGGTTCATATTTTTTTACAACTGCACACGAGGTGTTCGATAGAAATGTAGATCTATTATGGGTGCTGCGGTAAAACAAGATGCAGTATGCAAAAAAAAAAGCTACTTAATTATGTTGTTCAACTTAAACACAACTTATCGGTATATTTATGCTATCAGTGCAATTAAGTATCCTATTAAAATGTCAATTTGATGTACATTTGCTGCATTTTTTATAGTACTTTGATTAACATCCACATTGAACACTGACATATTTTTTAATCTAGATTTATTGCAATTTGTAATCCTGAAATTGTTCAGTGCTTCCCACAGACAAGACTTATCAAACAGGTTATAGGGAATCGATGCTTACCATTGACAAACTGCAATTGCACCATATGGAGCTTCAACAGGTACAGCTACCAACCACATCATAATTTTCTTCAACTGTGCTACACTATTACCAGATATACCTACATACACGATACATTCACTATTTTCCCTAGCACCACAACATGAAATAAGCACTCAGTTTCACTTCATTCGCATTACCCACCCCTAACTTTTTCATTACAGGTTGCAAACTATAGGACAAAAACTAGAAGGAAAAAGTATCTACATCTATGGCCCAGTAAGTGCATTTCTATATTCAATAAAATACTCCTTAACTGAATACATGATTTGCAGTGCACCACATGAACTATAATTTTGGCTTATAGGTGGACGACTATATTGAACATGCGGCGGCAAGTCTGTTACAACAAGATGTTATACACCAAAGTAGTATTTCAGTTAGTTGGACAAGATGCACCAAACAAGGACGGAGTTTCTACAGCTACTAGTCTATAAGAGAAGAACCAATGTATTTATAGTCACTTCCCTTTACTGCAAATTTACAAATAAATTGTTTCTGCGTTATAGGTGATATATATTATTGCTTACTTACCTTCACATAGCTATGGTAACACGGTCTTCCGCTATAATATAAGCAGACAAATTGGTGCCATAGAAAACTACATCCCATGCTGGGGTGACAAAGAAAAAACGGTATGCTGAAATATTTTAACTGTCAACATATTACTTGATGTGCAGCCACAAATATAGCTGAAAAGTGGAAAATACCCATCCTGACCACCTATTATCCTCATCCATAAGCAACCATCAGTTCAGACCTGCACGGACAATGGATCTAGAAAGCTAGATGATATACTCTGACAAAATAGTGATACAAAGTCTATATTCTGGATTAAAATAGATACAAAGCGATTACATGGATTTTAAGTATAATTCTGCAAAAGTAAAACAAAGGTGAGATACACGGACTGGAGACCTGCGAAAAACAATTTTATATTTAATGATGCATTACACTATCCAGTCCTACAACAGTATCAAACCAATAATATTTGATTTCTATTTTAGATATACTGAAGATTAATATAATTAGAAAAACAGGAGATGCTGATCCAGCAATAACTTGCGCGCTTAAACTTATGGATCAGATGAACACAATGAGACGAAGGGTACACTAACTAAGATAAAAACAGAGGCATAAAAAGAGAGCTCATATTTCTGCAATCTACAAGCACAAAAAGATAACCAAAATCATATCACAATCTTATTCGTCGAAATTAATAAGGTGTGAAAAATTATTTGAAGCTCGATACTTAAAAAACAGAAACATACCAAAAAAAGGAAAGCAAAATAATCATTCCACATGTATAAAAAAAGGTGATTCAAGGAAGCATAAATGAAAAAGATAAATATAGTCAATATTGTGAGTAAATCATCATGAACAATTAAATCACAATCCTGCTCTTTGAAATGGATTAATATATTTTTCTGTGGAAATTCTTTTCTTTCTAACTTGACGTCAAAAAAACCTAGTTGCAGCTAGAAGCTTAGAACCAACTTCCCAACTAGTAGATCAATAACTTTGTGAATGAATTTTTTAAATACACATTATAGATACAAGTAATCTATATATATACAAGTAACAAATTATTCAACTGATTGTATAAAACTTTCAAAATTTTCCTACCTATAATATATATACAAGTAAATGTTCTATAGTTAAATAAAGGCATCTTTTACGCTGTGTTAATAATCGGTATTGTAACTAACTCAATCAAGGATGCTATTGGCCGACCACGACCAAATTTCTTCTATCGATGCTTCCCTGATGGAATTGTGGCAAGTAAAAACAAAAAAGTAAATTTTACTTGATAATTACTGATAGTTGAAAAAATCAATGTATGCAATTTCTTTAGGTTTTTGATATTACAAAATAAGGAGATGTCTTTTGTGGTGGAGACCTGCAGAGATTAAGGATATAAATGCTTCCCTGGTGGCCATTCATCATGTCATTTTCATCATCGAGAAACAAATTTTTTCCATCTTCTGTTATATTTCTCTTTGTATATGGGGTCATTTGTTTGGTTAGGTCTTCTTTCATGGTACATAACAGGGAAAATCGGGTTTTCGATCAAAGAGGACACATTGCAAAACTTTGCTTAACATTGCTTCCTCCATTGGTTGCTGCCCTTCATGCCATTTCCAGGGTCGATGACTACTTGCACCACTGGCAATATGTTTTTGCAGGCGGATTTCTTGGTATGTATGTTTTCATCTTTAGTTGTTGTCTTAATGTAAAAACTTTGTTTTTACAGTATATTGCATACAAGATACTTATTTTTCTTATGTAGGACTGGTTGTTGCATTCTTTACTCACTTGCAATTCTTTCCATTCCCTTCTGGTAAGCAAGGTATGTGTTCCTAGGAAGTTGGTAAACTGTTAGTTATGTATTATGATTAATCATATCAACCATTGTATGCAAATATTTGCAATACATGTTTCAATATATATATATATATATATAATATAAATAATGGTCATAGAAAACTTATAGTTAGCTTGTTAGGTACAAAAAGCTATGGAGATTGAAGATTATGATGAGCTCATTAACAGAAGGCTAGGAGATATATACAACCATGAGGAAATGGCACGGATGGTTGCATGTGCTGCATATTGTGTATGCTACTCTTCACAACGCAGTCCAAAGCTAAGTTAGGTATTTGTACTTCTTTCTTTTTGCCTTGTTCACACCTATTATGCTTTGTGTTGATTTAGCTGAAGCTAGAAAAATCATGCTTAAGTTGATTCATAAGGAGTTGTTTGCTTAGAGTTAGTTCACCCACTCTAGTGCAAAACCCATGAAAGGTTATCTAAAACTAAGATATAGAATTACTGCCTATCATATTTAAGTTGGGTCCTGAATATTATGTAATTGTTGGTTGTATATATCACAAACTCTGATATTGAAATTTATGTTTACCTTCTTTCTCTCAAATTTTCTACAGTGATATTGCCTCTACTATGGCATATAAATACATAGTGATCGTTTCCCTTATGACGATGATAGTTAATATTACTATTGGTCTTCCACTAAATGAAGAAATTTTAGCATGGATCATGTTGTAGGTGATAATAAAGGATGATGATCAATTGGCATTGACTATGATGCTTGGGTTCAAAACCAACAATTCCATGTTGGTAACAAATTAAGTAAGTTAACATATATCATTACCTTCTAATTAGTTATGAAATTTATTTAATATCTTAAAGGACCTATGAGTCTTGTAAAATGTAATCGTATGAGTGAACACATTAGAAAATGGTTCAGATGTGCTTCACCCTAAAGTTTACTATTCAACTCACTGGCTTATATCCAAATTTAGGAATTGTCGCTTCATGGCTATTCTGAATATGATGTAACAGAACTGAGAGTACATAACGGTCATAATGTTTCATGCACTAGGAACAGATACGATATATATATATATATACATACACGTACACATACATATACACGTATATACACACACATACATATACACACATATATATATACATATGCGTATACACACACACATGCATATATGTATATATATGTGTATATATATGTCGGTGCCTTATTAGTAATTATAAAAGAAAAGGAACTAATGATTCACCAACTTAAATTATGTGCAGTTTACAATATTCTCATATTTTATACAATTATAAATGTAGTATTACTATTATATTAAATTAAGTTTGTGAATATTAATTAAGTTTATAATAATCATAATACAAATAATAAATTATAAAATATTAACCAAGTTTGATCAGTTTTATAAAAATTAACTAAGTTCACACACACACATATAAATTAACTATAAGATTTATAAAAATTAACTAAATTTCTAATAGTAGTACTAACAATAATGGTAATAACTTTTACAATATTAATCAAGTTAACTAAATTTTATAAAACTTAAATAAATTTATATAATATTAATATTATTAATCAAAATAAATTAACTAAGATTATAAAACTAACTTCGTTACTTAAGTTTTATAAAAATTTAAAAAGTATAAAACTTAATTTAGTTGATGATGATAATAATAATAATAATTTAACCAATGTTTGTGAAAATTAACCATGTTTATAATAATAATAATAATAATACAGTCTGAGGCCTTGGCGTAGTGGTAAAGCGCCAAGCTGTTGACGACAAGCTCACCAATTCAATCCCTGCCTTTGGCATATTAAAAACTATGAGTTTACCAGTAGTCTTATAAACTTGTGTGTCACCTAATTTGTAAATATAAGTACCCTCTTTCAAAAAAAATACTAATACTAATAATGACAACAATAATCATAATAATAATAAATAAACTAAGTTTCATAACAATTAACCAAGTTTGGAATAATACTAATACTAACTCTAATACTTATAAATTATAAAATTTTAACCAAGTTAACTAAGTTATAATAAAGTTAATACTAATAGTAATAAAATAATAATGATAATAACTTATACAATATTAATCAAGTTGACTAAATTTTATAAATATTAAATAAATTTGTAGTTCAACCTAAACTTAAAAAATTAATATTAATTCCTCAAATTTTATTTCAAGAAATTTTAAAATTAAGCGTACACAAATAGCTTCAGAATTTTTATTGCAAAATTGAGCATGGGAAATTTTAATGATCAAATAAACAAATATTGAAAAATAATTTGCTAACCGAAGTAAAGAATTGAATGTTTAAATAATACAACCATTCTTTAAGTTCTAAAAACCTATAAGATAATATCAGACTTCCACAACAAACGTCAGCTTAGTCAAATTATGTATTGCAGTAACTAAAAAATTTGATATACAGACTATAAACGGAATGAAATTAAAGTAAATAAACGACGCTGGACTCAGATGGCATGTACTCAAACTATAATTCATTATGTGACCATTAACTTTATCTCCACTTAAATCAATGACGGGAAATACACTATAAAAGGAAACTATTTGAAACTAGAACTCAAATACAGTTTAAATAAATTATGTTCCAGCACCCTTTGATTGATAAGTATGCTTTAGTCTTTGAATGATTAACTTAGCATTCAGTTTTGGTTCGTAATTCTTATTATTGATTGTTAAACTCGTTTGCAGGTAATTAGCTATTTCGAAGTGAAGATTGCCGGCAAAAAAGAATTATTGGTAACCAAGCAATGAACATGACTTTAATTGTTATATATGTTATCATGTTTTATTAGTACTATTTTTGTAAGATTGTTTATGAATGCTTGTAGTATGTGACTTATTTTGTTGAAAAACTGCTATCATATGATTGATTGATTGTTTGTTTCTATATGCTAGTTATGTGATTTAATTGTTAGTTTGAATATGAAAATTATGTGATTGATTGAATGTTTTAATATGAATATTATATAAGCGGTTGCTGGAAATGGTACAAGCCATCAATCGCAAATAACAACATTTAAGATATGCTGCCAAACAACCAATAACTTTTAATAGTGTTTTAGAAATGCTACAAAAACAAATGTAAACTATTAAAAAATATTATATACTTGCATTTTAAAAACGCTACAGAAAATCAAAAAAGTATATAAACAAAATTGTTCATTTTGGTAGCGTTTTGTAAACCCTACAGAAAAACCTATAGTTGAATTTCAAAAAAGTAACAATATGGTGATTTTTGGTAGCGTTTCCTACAACGCAACAAAAAGTTTCAGACTTCTAGTTGCATGTCGTATCGCATCGTTCTCTAAAACGCTAATACAAGTTATGGTAGCGTTTTCTCGACGCTACCAAAAGTCTTTTCTGATGTAGTGATGTGATATAAAATGTTCCATTAATCCGAATTGTTTCATTAAAATATTTATTTATCATAGGGTAAATAAACCATACTTCCAATTTAACACCCAAATACTTATTTTATGAAACTAAGATTTTATGTTTTCCAAAACCATATTAATGCTTAAAATTCCATGAAATTACATTATTCACAAATTATGTACCAAAGGCCATATATATGTATATAAATAACCATATAATTTACATTGTTCACAAATTACTCCAGACTCAAATTAGTGTTTATACATTTCTTTAAAACAACTTATTTTTAAATTTCTAAAACCATATTTCATAGTTTTATCCATTTATACTAATAATACCTAATATAAAATAACTACTTGTTGAAATCATTTATAAACGGAATTAGGTTGAATTAGAAATAAATTTGAGGTCAATAAACATAAATAAACTCACTTTTGTAAAATTACTTATATGCGAAATCTTATCCATTTTTATACTTAAAAAATAGATAGATGTAAGTTTATAAGTTTCCAACCCTTCAAATCAAGATGATTCCATGTCCATAACACAAGAGAATACACTACTATACATCACAAGATCATAATTACAAATTGGTCTATAGGGTTCGACTTCAATATCATCTTCTAAAACATTTAATATATTATCAAACCAATTGAAATGAATGCCAAAAGAGTTGCAACAGAGCACATAAGATATAGGAAACAATGGCAAAAAATAGGACAATGAACAGGACGACAAGGGGACAAATCGGAGGCCTTTACCTGGAGCTCAAATAGCTCTAGAAGACTGCCACCAGTGCACTGGTGGCACCTAATTTGTCCACCGATGGGGACGAAACCTAGAGCTATTTTAGCTCCAGGAAGTCCTCCAACGGATCCCAATAATGGTGGCTTTGGTTCTAGTTTCGTGCAGTTGTTTTGAGGTGTATATGCAACCATTTCAAGTCATGCAAAGCATCATAACATCAATTTAGTTATCAAGTTTGCTAATTATACGTGGTCATAACTTTCAGCAAACAACAAACAAATAATCACCAACTACACAATGATTCATCATAAAAATCTAGTACATGCAAATTAGAAATTTAGAGACAGCTTGTGTGAGGATTAACTCACCTTTTTACTCCTTACAACAACTTGCTAACTTCAATTTATTCACTGCTTTGAATTATACATCAAACCCTAGAATTTTGCCTCAATCAAAATGGGGAACAAATACAAATCAAACATAATACAAACTGAAATGAAATGGAATAATGGGTGAATTAGAGCTAGAAAATTTTAATTTGATTTTACTGGATTTTCTAGCAATTTATTTCCATTTTGAATTAATGAATTTTCTCTTAGGGTTAAAGAGAAAGTTTAATTTCCATAGTTTTCTGTTTACTAAGTTTAGAAAAATGAACGTAGTGAATACTGGAGAAGACAATTTTCTCCTAACTAATAATTAGAATGGGCTTGGGTATGAAATTAAAACCAATAAGAAAATAATAAATTTTCTATCTTCTTTCTCAACACTTATACTTTATTTTGGGCCTTATGAATTAATTCACAACTTAATAAGATTTAATACCTCCTTTTATTTAATTTCTCAATAATATCGCTATGAATCAAAAAGTCTAATTCTTCAAACCATAGCCCAACCGAATAAAATAACTTCTTAATTGGATTTTAAAGATGAAATGACTTGTTTTTTAAAGGAAATCTGAAAACCCCGATTTCTAAATTATTTAAAATTAGTCAGTCTAAAAAAAACCATCTTTTATAAAAAGAATATAAACACAAACTAATGATTTAAATCCTCCAATTTAAATCATTATATATTTATATAACCAAACCAAAAATTCGAGTTGTTACATATGTGGAGTCGAAGTGACTAAGTAAAACTAAAGACATAACATGAAATGAAAGTTAGTTGGCATAAACTAGTGTTATGTATAAAGTGTATAATTTACTAGTCACCAAAACGTTGTTCGGACCCACTAGGGTGTGGGTTGTTACAATTATCAAGTCAAGAGAATGGTGTAAATTTGTCAATGATAGAGTTACGAATATCCCCTAGGGGCAATTATGTAATTTGTTACATATATCTAACTCGATAACCAATCTTGTTTGAAATAAAATGTGTTTTCTTTCTATTATATACTTATATATAATGTGTTGTATTAATTAGTTGATTTAATTGAAAGTTTATTTAATAGAAAATCCGTAAATGGTTGTTTGATGATAGTAGTTATAAAATGTTGTAACCATGAGTAATTTATCATAGTGAAAACAAATATACCATTTTTAACGTTCCTATTCAAGTTGCATCGAGATTGGACATCGAGATTGGACATCGATGTATCCTTAAGACTAGAGCACATAACACTTTTCAAATGTTGGGCACTGTATTACCCATGACTATTAGGGGCATCTAGGAGTTAATTACTGATGGTTATTGGATAATTATGGAATGACCCACTCGATAGTGTTCTGTTGATTAATATAACTAATGTAACGACCTAGTAATCTCTACGATTTAAATAACGTAATTAACTAAAATTTTCTTGAAAATAAACAATGAAAAATTGATATTTGGAATACGTCTCTTTAAACGTAGCAAGTGTCAGATTTTCATCAGAAAATATGAAAGTTAGTTCTTTTGTGTAATTTTCAATTTAAATATTAGTTAATTTGATGAAAATAAAATATTTTCAAAATCTGAATATTTTATATAATAAAAATGTAAATCATTTTCTGAGTGAGACGTCATATTTCGTTTCACCAAATTTGAAGTGATATAGCCCCGTTTATCTTATTTTCGGCATTTTAGCAGCACTTTCGGCAGCGAAAAAATCGAGTTTTGACAGCTTAGTTGTATCACAGATATCTAAGTACCATTCTGTTTGTTTCGTCATGCTGATTTCCGCAGTATAGTCATTCCCGTAATTTGACATCCGATACGCGGTGAAATCGACATAACGATTTATCGTATCGGTTCCATATTTATCCTTTTGATTTTCTTGTCCTTTCAATTTCCGCCGTGTAAACAAATAGCACTCGCTTTTAATTTTTACTTGAAATTCACGTTTCTCCTTTTCTATCCCTTTCAGTATGATATATATTGCATGTCCTTTCTTTCTCTTCTCCATTCGGAAAATAAAACATAGCAAAGTACGGTTCCATCTTGCTTCGAGGTTGCTTGTTTTCACTCTAGGCCACCTTCCACTTTGCTTCGAGAACATTCTTCATAATATAAGTTTCTTTATAATCTCTGTGTTTTTCCTCGCTCAAAGGGAACCCATTCATTTTTTTGTTTTACCCGTAGCCTACCCGTTCATTCCATGATTGGCCTGAAGCTTGGCTTTCTTTTTCTCGAACCCATCACTTTCCATCGACTGCAGCCATCCACCACTTCCCTTGCCTCTTCGATTGAAGCCTGCTAACCCGCCATAGTTCACCCATGCTACAGCCATCTCCGTCTCACCTCCTTGAACTCGATCTACTCCCCTGAACCCAATCTCCCATGACAGCCTCACGTCTGTGAAAAACCAATGTCATCCCACCCTTGCTCCCTGCCATGTCAGCTGTCACAAATACCATTTCCCCGCTACCATCCTTTCCCTTTTCCTCCATGCCTTCGCTTCCTGCCGAACCACCTCACCCATTCCACAACCCAAACTGCACATAGTGGAACCATCATACGAACAGCCACCCACACAGTCAGCCGCAATCACCACGCCCACTGCTTCGAACCCCCAAGCCACGCCTTTGCTCCTTCGTCCCTCTGCACCTTCCTTCATAGCCGTACTGAGCCCTTGCCTACCGAGCCTCGGTAACTCCAAGCCTTCTCCTTTTTTGGTTATATATGTGTGTGTGTGTGAGAGAGAGAGAGAGAGAATTTTATGTATTACTTGAATTTATATATGTGCATCTATTTGAGATGCTATTGCTCGTATTCATAATACTAGTATCTATGTTTCATACTTTAAGATATTATTGCTAGTATATATTGCTAACTACGTCTCTTTGCATCTATGTTGCATATGTATAATTGTCCGTAGAAAAGTTATATATGTCACACACACATATATATGTATGTATGTGTGTGTATATATATATTATTTCATTCAAATCCAAGTTAATATATAAGTTTACTTATATATTTTTTCTCATCGAATTCTCGAGCTAAGTATACTTTTGTGCTTATCACGGATCTTTGACTTGTTGTCCCCCGAATTCGTGTCCATGTCCGTTGCATCGTTCTTCGCGTCATTGTTTCCACAGCCTCGAAAGGTGAGCGATCACTCAAGATTAACATTCTTATTTTTAGTAAATTTATATTCATATTAAATGACGATTGAAATATGTTGTTAAGTTTAATTGGTTAGAAATTTAATTGTTAAATATGTTATGTTATTATTTAAAATTATTAGCTGATGTTAGTTGACAATATTGACACCAATAACCAGTTGTGTGTGTATTGTATTTAAATTGTTAACTATGATATATGCTCGTCAATGATATGTACGTCATTTTATGCTATTGTTCTCACACTACATGTTCCCTGTTAGTTTAGAAATCCCTATGGGTTAAAATGATATATACCCAAACGATTTTATAGATTAGGAAAAATTGTTATGGGTTGAAATGATAAACCCAAGTGATTTTATTGATTTTGAAATTCTGGGATTGTGGGTTGAAATGATATATACCCGTAATATTAAATTATTGCGGATTGAAATGATAAATATCTGTATCACTTGACTATAGGATAAAAAAAATTAAACGGACGCCATTGGTCTATTTTTGAAAAATGATTTCCAAAGGTTGAAAGGAAATATATGGGTTTTATTAATAAATATTGATTTTTAAATATAATATAATGATTTTATTTTAATATATGTGTAAAATTTAGATTTTTAAATTATATGTTTGGAAATTTTAGAATTTATAAGTTAAGTTTGGAAAAGGAAAATTTAAGATTTTACTTAAAATTTTATTATTTTTAAATATGTAAAATAAGATTTAAAATACATTTAATAATAAGGTTCAATTTAAATTAATTTAATAAAATTTAGTTTATTAATATATATATATAATATGTTTAAGTATTTATTTAAAATGATATTAATGTTTTAAAAATTGATTTTGTAATAACTTAAATAAATAAAAGTGGGAAGGTAAATTAAAGTTAATTGGTAATTTGATTTGTTTAAGTATTGAATTTAAATAAGTTTTGATTTGACTTATAAATTTTGAGATTTTAAAGATATGAGTTTATAGCTTGATAACTAGATTTTTGATTAAAGGTGATTAAATGAATATTTTAAAATTTAAGTAAAATTGAATATTTAATTTTGATTTAAATTTCTAATTTGAGACTTTATTTAAATACTTATAAAAATTAATTAGGTGAATATTTTAGAATTAAATGTAATTGAATGTAGATATTTAATTATTGATTTTGATTTAAATTTGTAATTTGAGAATTTATTCAAATGTTATTAAAATGATTAAGTGAATAATTTCCAAGTTAAATAAAAGTTGAATTTTGAGATATGCATGAAATTTATCAAATTGAGTTATTGTAAATATTGAATATTTAAACTTTGAATCCTATTGAATTGGAAGTGGTTTAAATTTGTAGTTCAAACCTTGATTTGAAATCGATATAAATTAAATGATTTTTAATGAGAATTTGAATGGAATCTTTAACCCTTTAGTTGAAATTGTGGACCAGTGATTGATTTAAATTGAATTTTGGAAGTAAGGTCGGTTTGAATTGATTTGTGAAATTGAAAGAAACAATTCAAATTTGAAACTATTTTAATATATATTATTTTAAATTTATAAGCCATTTTAAATATATAGTTCAATATATAAACTATTTTAGTCTATAACCTATTTTTATATAAACTATTTTTAATATACAAAGTATTTTTAATATAGACTATTTTAATCTATAACATGTTATTCTATATAAACTATTTTTAATGTATAACTATTTCAATATATATAAACTATTTTCCATATTTAAACTATTTAAGTTAGGACTACTATGATTTAGATTTAATGGATTTAAATGCGAATATTTTGATTTGATGGTTTAAACTATTTTGTGGTTATGATTTTGGAAGTGAATATGAATTCGAAAGTGATATAATTTCGAAAGTGAATATGATTTGAAAGTGATATGATTTTGAAATAAATTTGATATTTTGATATAAAGTATGAGCTGTTTAAAATATAAATGACCACGGTGTGAAGTAAGCGTTTGGTTGTTAAAAAGACTGAGATCGGATATTGTCATACGCTCTGCCAATACCGAAGACCACTTTAACAACTGTGCACATGGTGGAGATTCCAGAATGAAGTAGTATGCTTTGGCAATGATTCTGTATGAGGTATTAACACTGCCCTGACTCCCGTGAGTCAACTTGTTGTGGCTAAAATAGGGGCTATGCCAAGCCAAGTGGGGTCACTCCCCCTACCGGGCACATTTCGTCGATACATTCTATTACTTCGTGATTTAATTGGATGCACCTTTGATTTGGGAGTGTGTTTCAAGGTGGACGGTAGTAGCTACTATGCGTTACCACCAGTCCGGGAGTGAAAACGGTAGAATCCTACCCTGGCATTGTCTTGTGTGCCTTATCACATGCCTAATCGTGCCTACTATGGGTTTGGATTGTGTCGTACCTATGGAGTTCTCCCTGATAGCGGTTTGGTGGAGCTTACAGTACTGTATAGACTAAGACATTTATATAAAAAAGTGTTAAGGGGGATATGGGTAATGCCTTAACATTATTTTAACAGTTTACTTTACTGTAGACGTTATCTATGTAGCGCATTGTACTATGTATGTAGATAGTTTCGCGGATCCTTAGAAAATGGGAATCCCAAACATCGTTTAAGTTATATTGTGTTTCACTTGATTTGATTTACTTGCATAAGAATGTTAATCCTGACTCGAGTGTTTTGTGTTTTGCTTTATGCTTGGGTCAGACTGGGTGTCACAACATTTGAGACTTACCTTTGGATCTTGAAGCTTTGCTTGAAGATCTGTCTTTTGTCTATTCATCTTTCAGTTATTTCCAATTTTATGTTTAGACTTATCATTTGCTTTTGTATTGAGATTTTTATGTGTTGGATTTTCTGTTGTATTTATTTCAGACTCTGATGTCAGTAGTAACTTCATGAACTACTATTTATTTATTCCACTGCTTATTGTTTAAACTCTATATCTATGATATTATGATTGATTTTATTTACTATATATGCTAATGCTAAGTTTTACCAAATATAAATTATCAATATGTTGTTTTGAGCAATTCAAGTCTGACATGAGTGGATGATTGTCAATTTGAATGGTTTAAAATGTGGGATTGTTACAATTGGTATCAGAGCTTTGGTTTAAGAAAAACTTAGCATATGGAGTAAACTCACTAGAGATAGGTGGTAATACCCAAGAATGAGTAAAAATTAATTATAGAATCATTTTCGTTTGAGCTTGAAATTCTTTGTTAGAATCCTCCTGGATTAGGATTTCATTGAATTTTGGATCTTTAACTTTGTTCTAAATGTATCCTTGTCTTTTTCTATTCGTTTTATTCTTGATATCGGAGCATCCCATAGATATATTTTTATTGATCTCTGTAATAAATTTGAGCCCATCTTACAACCTCAATTGGCAACTTCATCGTTTTATGTGACTAATCTCATCGGCGTTCTCTCCAATCTTAGTATGATTTGTAAAGTGGTGAAACTCCTTTAGGACGGGCGTCGATTCATCGGAGATTTCTATGTCCTTGGTTTTGATGCTGTTATCTCTTGCAAAATCCGAACCGTTTCTCTAGTAGACGACTTGGGTAAGAATGCCATAAGATTATGTAGGCAGTTCTATCTTTTCGCTTGATTCTCAACCTGGTGATATTGACTCCACCCTGATAGTCAGGGATTATCCTAATGTTTTGGTGAAGTCACTTCTCTTTTCCCTAAGCGAGAAATTGGATTCCGCATCGATCTTATTCCTGGAGCTCAATCTTGCTACCAGTTTTCACTAGCTTCGTGTAGCCGAGGAGAGCATTCCCATGACAGCTTTTCGAAAGGAGAATGGATTCTATGGATGGTTAGTCATACTCTTTTGGATTAACCAATGCTCCTAGCTTCCTCATCGATCTCATGAATCGTGTTTTCCACGATGTTCTCAATGAGTTTGTGCTAGTTTTCATTGATGATATTCTTGTCTTTTCTAAGTCAGAGAAGGAGTACGAGTCTCATTTGATCTATGTTCTCCAAACACTTAAGAGTCATCAGTTGGAAGTCAATTTTCTAAATGACATTTCTAGAGATGAAGTCCGATTTCGTGGGCACGTTATTTTTGAAAATGGAGTCTCGGTTTACCCGGATAAGGTTGTCACGATTAATATAAGTCTATCCATCTTTCTTCTTTTGTAATTTAATTATCTTATCTTCCATTCGAGCCTATCTTCTTAGTTAGAATTCTCTTTGATTAGGGTCCTTCTATATTTGAATCTCTATCCTTGTTCTAAAATCCGTTCTTGAATCATCCTATGAGGAAGCGTATTTATACTTGATATAATATGTCTTATATTGTGTTGTTTGAATTTTGGGTTTCTATCGACTCGTCTAGCCAACTCTATCGATAGGAATTCCAAAACACTTAAATAGTGCAAACTGACACAATACTTTTTTTGACATCGATAAACGAAATAATTTTATGTATAATTATATATTATATAATTTTCTGAAATTAGATAGTTAAATGAATTGGCTGTGAAATGGTAGTACCAAGTTATCATTTATTATTTGTCAATATTCTTAAACCATTAACTATTGTTGTATGTTATAAAGTGATGAAATTTTAAAACATGGTTTATAAATTTGATTACAAATGAAATAAATTTAAATTAAGGATTCGAGAGTTTAATTTCTGGTGATTTTCAAATTTTATTTTCAAAATTTTGAAAAATATATAATTTAAAAGTATTTTTGAATGGAAATTGTTTCTAAGGAATTTTAAAATAAGCAAGCCAGTATTTCTCCTCTTATGCGCTGAAAAATAATTTCGGTGATGACTGCAGTATCGTTGGCATTCATTTTCGAGTCTCAAAATAGATTGACCACTTAGTAGCTTTGCTACACGTTTGTTTTGGAAAATGGGTTTGATTTGAATTTATTGAGTATGATTTGATTTATAAAATATATATATGTATATATTTATTTCAAAATGGTTTGAAGAGAAACCGATAATTGACTCTTAAGTTTTAAGTTTAGTGATGATTTTCAACTATTGAAATGAAGCAAATTTTTTGAATAATTTGAGTGTCTAAGTTGAGAAATAGAATAGAAACACCTTGAAACAACTGAACTAGGACAAAATTTATTTGTATAATACTCAATTGCATTCCAAATCATATATATCTTGCTTAAAATATTCAAAAGTTAAAATACTGATATGAATATGTAATTGAAGGTTATAAAAGAGAAAATTTAAGTAATAAAAGTGTTCAAACTAAATTTTTCTTAATAAAAAAATGTTGTAAATAAAAGGTAAATTTGTATAGTGCTTAATTACACTTTAAAACTTTAATAAAACTTACCTGGAAAAAGGGTTTGAATATAATGAGAACATGAAATTGAATAGCATATAATATAGAATGTAAATAATAAGAGTCCAAAAATGAAATTTTGTTAAGGGAATTTATAAAAGAAATTTAGTGGTTATAATGAATGTTTATGCACTTAATCTATTATGCAAATGTTAAGCGAAATATATTGAATGAAAATACATTGAATCGGAGCCAACCAGATGTGAATACGGTGAATATTTATTGATTAAATAAATGGATTGAAATCAATTAGTTGAATATAAATCACTTTAAAAACTAATGAAATCTATATGGTTTCAAATTAATTGTTGTATCTAGTACTGTTTATTTCGAATCTATCTTTCTTTCAGCTTATTTCTATTATCCTATCTCGTTCCTTTTTGGGGACGAAAAGTTTTGAGTGGGGGAGAGTGTAACGATCCAGTATGTTTTATGAATTAAATAACATAATCAACTAAAATTTTCTTGAAAATAAGCAATAATAATTTTGAAATGAAAATTTGATATTTGGAATACGTCTATTTAAACGTAGCAAGTGTCAGATTTTTATCAGAAAATATGAAAGTTAGTCATGTTGTGTAATTTTCAATTTCAATTTAAATATCAGTTAATTTGATGAAAATTAAACATTTTCAAATCCGAATATTTTTATATAATAAAATTGTAAATCATTTTCTGAGTGAGACATAATATTTCGTTTTGTCAAATTTGAACTGTTATAGCCTCGTTTATCTAATTTTCATCATTTTAGCAGCATTTTCAGTAGCAAAAAAATTGAGTTTTGACTGCTTGATCATATTGCTAATACATGTGTACTATTCTATTTGTCTCGTTGTGCAAATCTCCACGGTATATTCATTCTGTAATTTGACATCCAATACGCGACGAAATCGGCATAACGATTTGCCGTATCGATTCCGTATTTGGCCTTTTGATTTCCTTATCCTTTCATTTTTCATCATGTAACTAAACAGCACTTGCTTTCAATTTTTACCTGAATTCACGTTTGTCCTTCTCTATTCCTTTTATTTTGATATATATTGTATGACCTTTCATTCTCTCTTCTCCATTCTGAAAATAAAACATAGCACTGTACGGTTTAATCTTGCTTCGAGGTCTGCTTGTTTTCTCTCCAGGTCACCTTCCACTTTTCTTCGAAAACATTTTTCATAGTATAAGTTTCATTATAATCTTTGTGGTTTTCCTGGCTCAAAGGGAACCCGCTCTTTTTTTTGTTCTGCCCAAAGCCTGGCTCTTTATTCCATGATTTGCCTGAACCTTGCCTTTCTTTTTCTCGAACCCATCACTTTCCATCGACCGCAGCCATCCACCGCTTCCCTTGCCTCACCACCAAAAGCCTGCTGACCCACCACAGTTCACCCATGCTACATCCATCTCCACCTCACCTCCCTAAAACCGATCTACTCCCTTTAACCCAATCTCCCCTGACAGCCTCACATCTGTGAAAAACCAATGCCATCCCACCCTTGTTCCCTGCAACATCAGCTGTCACCAATTATCTTTCCTCGCCACTAGCCTCGTCCTTTTCCTCCACTCCTTCATTCTTGTCGAACCACCTTGCCCATTCCACAACCCAGACCACACATAGCGCCACCATACGAACAGCCACCCACACAGTCAGCCGCAAGCACCACGCACACTGAATAAAACGCCTAAGCCACGCCTTTTCTCCTCCATCCCTCCGCACCTTGCTGCATAGCCGTGTCGAGCCCTTGCCTGCCGAGCCTCCCTAATTCTGAGCCTTCTCCTTTTCTAGTTATATATATATAATATATTGCTCGAATTCATATATGTGCATCTATTTGAGATGTTATTGCTCGTATTCATACTGCTAGTATCTATGTTGCATACTTTGCTAGTATATATTGCTAAGTACATATCTCTGTTGCATATATGTTGCATATGTATAATTATCGGCTGAAAAGATATATATCTCTCACACACATAGACTTATATATATTTTTTGTTTCCTTCAAATCCAAGTTAATATATAAGTTTACTTATATATTTGTTCTCATCGAATTCTCAAGCTAAGTCTACTTTTGTGTTCGTGTCCCGATTTTGTATCCGTTGCATCATTCTTCATCGTCATTGTTTCCATAGCCTCGAAAGGTGAACGATCACTCACGATTGACATTCTTATGTTTAGTAAATTTATATTCAAATGAAATGACGATTGAAATATGTTGTCAAATTTGATTATTAAATATGATATGTTATTATTTAATATTGTTAACCAATGTTAATTGACAATATTGACACCAATAACCAGTTGTGTGTGTATATGTGTGTGTGTGTATATATATGTTGTATTTAAATTGTTAATTATGATATATTCTCATCATTGATAAGTACAACATTTTACGCTATTGTTCTTACACCGCAAGTTTCCTATATGTTTAGAAATTCCCTATGAGTCGAAATGATATATACCCGAACAATATTATAGATTAGGGAAAATTATTATGCCTAGAAATGATAAACCCAAGCGATTTTTATTGATTTTAAAATTTAGGGATTATCGGTTGAAATGATATATACCCGTAAATATTAAATTATTGCGGATTGAAAGGATATATATCCATATCACTTGACCATAGGATAGAAATGTATATACTGACACCATTCATCTATTTTTGAAAAATGACTACCAAAGTTCAAAAGGAAATATATTGATTTTAATAAATATTGATTTTTAAATTAATATAAAGATTTTTTTAATATATGTGAAAATTTTAGATTTTTAAATTATTTGTTTGGAAATTTTAAAGGTTATAAGTTAAGTTTTGAAAAGGAAATTCTTAAGATTTTACTTATAATTTTATTATTTTTAAATATGTAAAATAAGATTTAAAATAAATTTAATAATAAGGTTTGATTTATCTTAGTTAATAAATTTAATTTAATCAATATATATAATATGTTTAAGTATTTATTTAAAATGATATTAAAATTTTAAAATTATATTTTGTAATAACTTAAATAAATAAAAGCAGGAAAATAAATTAAAGTTGATTGGTAATTTGATTTGTTTAAGTATTGAATTTAAATAAGTGTTGATTTTGAGCTTATAAATTTTGAGATTTTAAAGATATGATTCTATAACTTGATAACTAGATTTTTGATTAAAGGTGATTAAATGAATATTTTAAAATTTAAATGAAAATGAATATTTAATTTTGATTTAAATTTGTAATTTGAGATTTTATTTAAATACTTATAAAAAGTGATTAGGTGAATAATTTAGGACTAAATGTAATTGAAGTTAGATATTTAATTATTGATTTTGAGTTAAATTTGTAATTTGAGATTTTATTTAAATGTTATTCAAATGATAAAGTGAATGATTTCTAATTTAAATAAAAGTTAAATTTTGAGATATAAATGAAATTCATCATATTGAGTTATTGTAAATACTTGAATATTTAAACTTTGAAACCTATTGAATTAGAAGTCGTTTAAATTTGTAGTTCAAACTTAGATTTGAAATCGATATAAATAATATGATTTTTAAGGAGAATTTGAATCAAACATTTAACTCTTTAGTTGAAATTATGGAACTAGAATTGATTTAAATTGAATTTTAGAACCGAGGTCGATTTGAAATGGTTTGTAAAATTGGAAGAAACAACTCTAGTTTGAAACTTTTTTTGTTATGTATAAAACTATTTTAAAAAATATTATTTTAAATTAGGAGTAATTATATATATATGTATATGTATATTAATATATAAACTATTTTAGTCTAAATCCTATTTTTATATAAACTATTTTTAACATATAAACTATTTTTAATATAAACTATTTTAATCTATAACCTATTTTTTATATAAACAATTTTCAATGTATAACTATTTCATATATATATAAACTATTTTCCATGTTTAAACCGTTTAAGTTGGTAGTGTTATGATTTAGATTTGATGGATTTAAATGCGAATATTTTGATCTAACGTTTTAACTATTTTGTGGGTATGAATTTGGAAGTGAATATGATTTCAAAAGTGATATGATTTCGAAAGTTAATGTGATTTGGAAGTGATACAATTTTCAAACGAATATGATATTTTGATATGAAGTATGAATTATTTAAAATATAAATGACTACGGTGTGAAATAAGGATTTGGTTTTTAAAGTGACCAGAATCGGATATTGTCATACTCTCTGCCAGTACCGAAAATTACTTTAATAACTGTGCATGTGGTGGAGATTCCAGAACGAAGTAGACGATTTTGTATGAGGTATTAATGCAACCTTGATTCCTGTGAGTCGGCTTGATGTGGCTAAAATAGGAGCTATACTGGGCCAAGTGGGGTCGCTCCCCCTATCGGGCAAATTTCTTCGATACCATACTATTACTTTGTGATTTGATTGGGTGCATCTTTGATTTGGGACTCTGTCTTGAGGTGGCTGATAGTTGCTGCTATGTGTTATCACCGGTGCGGGAGCGCAAACGGTAGAATCTTATCCTGGCATTGCCCCTCGTGCCTTGTCACATGCCTTATCGCGCCCACCATGGGTTTAGTTTGTGTCGTACCTATAGAGTGCTCCCTGGTAGCCCACCAGTTTGGTGGAGTTTATAGTACTGTACAGACTGAGGCATTTATATAAAAATGTGTTAAGGGGATATGGGTAACGCCTTAACATGTTCTATTATGTATGTAGATAGTCTCACAGATCCTTAAAGGATGAGAATCTCAAACATCCTTTAAGTTATATTGCATTTCACTTGGATGTTTCACTTAAGTTGATTTACTTGCATAAGAATGTTAATCCAGACTCGAGTGTTTTGTGTTTTGCTTTATGCTTGAGTTAGACTGAGTGTCACAACATTTGGGACTCACCGTTGGACCTTGAAGTTTTGCTTGAAGATCTATCTTATATCTATTTAGCTTTTAGTTATTTTCAGTTTTATGTTCAGACTTGTCATTTGCTTTTGTATTGATATTTCTATGTATTGGATATTCTGTTGTATTTATTTTGGACTCCGATGTTCTGTAGTATTTTCATGAACTACTATTTAGTTATTTCGCTGCTTATTGTTGTAAACTCCATGTATTTGATATTGTGATTGATTTTATTTATATTATATGCTAAGTTTTGCCAAATATAAATTAACAATCTATAGTTTTAAGAAATTCAAGTCTGATATATGTGGACGATTGTCGGTTTGAATGGTTTGAAATGGTGGGTCGTTATAACTAAGATCAAAGAGAAAATATCAATATGACTAATTTACACTGTTCTCTTGACTTGAGAATACTATCAATCTTCAATATGGAAGCTCTGCTTTGATTATGGTTAGATCCTGTCAGAGCATCCATCGAGTGACTATAGTTGGGTTGTGTGGAAGTATTGGAAATGAAGCACTATTCAATAGAGGATTTGTCTCCTCAGTTGTATGGATTTAGTATCACGTCAACTCAAGTCAACTCAAATTCACAGTCTTTGGCCAGAGCATTTTGTTTAATAATAATTGTTATTATTAAACCAAGAACTTTCTGTTTGGACCATAGACTTGAATATGAGTGATTTTGGAATTTTGACCACTACCAAATTCTTTAAGTTTAAAGTGATATAATTTTGACAAAGAGAATTGGTGTAAATAAAAGTCATAACTGGGTAATGCTTAACAAAGTGAAATTGGATTTTACCAAAACCAAGTGAGCCATAAATTTGGCCAAAAATCACCCACCTGCTAAGTGACATGTGAATGCTAATATTCGAATAGTTCAATATTAATCGTTGAGTGATTTTTTACCTGACGAGTCATACAAACGAAATGATGAATTTGCCATTAACCAAACGATTTAATTATTTTATAATCATTATAAATTAATTAATATTTATGAAATATAAATGATAAAATTTGATTATTTGAGGAATAAATATTATTAAATATATTTATGTAACTTACAAATATATCAATCGATATACGATATTGATAAGCAATTAAACTAGATTTAATTAAATAATATATATTTTTTGGGCTTAAATGGGATCTTAGCCCATCATGATTATTTTCGGCTGAAATAGGGAGATAAAGAGTGGCTTAATTAGGGTAGAGTTGTTGGTTTTTGGATGGATCAGACCGAGGGAGAACCGGTACGAGAAGTGATCCACTATTTCCTCTCTTCTATCGATTATTTAAACACCTCTAACCCTAATTGAAAGGAACCTTTTTGCTGCTACTCCTTCCTTCCATTGTTGGTCGAATCCATTCCTTAGGTGCTCTATCATATCAAGCTCAAATCAATTCAAATTCGATTACTATCAGATAGTCAAATGTCAATGTTTCAAGGAATAATAGTCAGTCAAATCAAAAAGATTTCAAATGAGTGAAAGTTCATCATCACAAGGCGTGCTTCAAGGCATGGTATTAGGTACGTGTAATGATCGAGAATTTGACCACTCTTAAAAATGACATTTAAGATTATTTTAAATATAAACTATGTAAGATTATATGATTGAAACAATATTAGATAGGATGTGGAAAGATAAGTATATACAAAAATAATAACATTTGCCTATATAGGTAAAAGTGACAAAATGCTGATTTCAGAAAAGTAAGTTTCAATGGTTAAATAAATTATTTTAATTAATTTATGAGTGTTTATATTTTTATATAGCAATATACAAATTTATTTTCAAATTTGGTTTACATAAATAAATATTTAACCAAAACATCAAAATGTGATCGTAGAACATTTTATCGAAAATCAACGTTTTATCGATTAAAAGTTGTCGCAATGTTGTCGCACCTTTATTTTGTAATATAGGAACATATATTCAAACAGTATAAGTACTAATTAAGTTACTAATCAAGTTTACTTTTACAAAATATATTTAAAAAATTCGAGAAAATAATTAACAAAAAGTAAACATAGAAGGAAAAAACATGTCATTTTAAAGCAAAAGGTAAAAATCAAATCAAGTAAAACATTATTATTGTATTCCTTACTTGCTTCTTAAGTGAAATGAACATAAAGTTGCGAAGTGACATTTGATGTTAAGTGTTACTTTGCTTGAAATGTAAGTAAGGGTATTTTGGTCATTTTACATAATAATATTTTATTCCAAACTTTTTCCCATAAATTGTCATGCATACCTCTTTCATTCTCACACGAACCATTATCTTCTCTTCTTCTTCTTCCTTAAAGCTTTAATGGCTTCTTCTCTTCCAGTTCCTTACTAACATTTTCAAAACCATATCAAACAAAGTTGAAACTCCACCAAACTTTGCCAAAGATCTTAGAATATCACAGAACATGGTTTAGAATCTAAAAAGTTGAAGAATGATAGAGGATGGTGGAGAACCTATTGTTGTCGAACCTTATGGACGTTTGGAGGTGGTGGCCCGAGCACTTTGAAGCACGGTGGAAGAGTTTAGGTGGTGGTTTGGTAAAGTTAAGATGATTTAGTGAAGTGTTGGATTAAATGAATGTTAGTAGGAAGTTAAATGATTTGGTTAAAGGTGGGTACTCAAAATCTTATTTTATTTAAATAAAAAACCTAAGTTGATAATATACATGTTAAATTAGAAATTAATATGTTGAATATTGGTTGATGTTGAATGATAACTTGGTTGATATTATGGTTGTGAAATGGTTGATGACTTCGCATGATAAATGGTAAGACAAATGATTAGTAATTAAACATATTTAATTAAATGGTAATTAAATCAATAATAATATGTGTATAGAGTGATTTAGCCTCTAAATAATTCTAAAAAGAAAGATTAAAAGGATATTTTAATAATTTAATATTATAATATGAAATAATGATGAATGAGTTTGAAATATAAAAATATGGTTTAAAATGATTTAGAAATGTTTTATAAACATTTAAAAGTGTTTCCATGAATTTTGAAAAGAAATTGAAAAACAAGTCAAAGATAGACGCGTCACGTAACAATAGTTCGCGATTTCGCATCGTAAAAGTTAAATACGTACACAAGTTGAAATATAGCTTGGAATCCTTCGAGATAAGATTTTTTCGGTCTATTATATCCATAATTTTCAAATGAAGAAATAAAATCAAGATTTCATTAAGTAGATTTTGAAATATGCCCAAAACAATTTTCTAAAAACATCGCGGTTTTACAGTTCGGAATCCAAAAAAGGATTTCTTTATAAATGATATATTTAAATGATTAAAAATATGAAATAAATTTGATAAATCTATTAAAATGGTTCAAAAGATATTTCAATTAGAAAATAAGAATAATCAAACATTAAAAATTGATTTAATCAAATAAGAAATTTTAAGCACTTTCCGTAGTACTTTTCTGCTGCAATTTCTATGACTTTTGAAATAAAGATTTAAACTTAATGATTCTTTATAGAATCATTTATAAATATTTTTAAATAAATAATTATGTGTTTTAAAGGTAAACTGAAGGTTTTATAATTCTTTTAGAAAATTTTAAAATAAATGGCTAAGTAAAAATTGTTTATAACATTTAAACAATATAATGGAAATCATTTCCTTGAATACAATAACAAGCTGAGTATGCAAAAACGACTAATACATTTGTCCCACTTGTAAGATCTAAATGGTAAAATAAGAAGTATAACCAAGGTTAGGAATGGAGCAACCAGTACGCAGAACTTACCTGGCCTTCATTTCATCTTTTAGACGAGGGGGAATAGATCGAAAGGGAAGTCCGGATGATCTAATAGATCATATTTAAGTTTTTACAAGATAAAAAGAAACAAATTTCAGAATATTAATTAACTAATTAACATCTTTTTATCAATGATTAGTATGAAGGAACCAGGATCGGATCTGGTTAGCAAGGCTCGTGTATGATAGGGGGTTCTCGCTTTGTGAACAGTGACGAAGCTTAGACTCTTACCCCTACATATCCCTGAGATCGAGTATCGAGGAGTTGGTTGATAGCTAGGAGGCTTGTCGTAAAAGCAGATCTGAGGTACCACATGCAATCACCTCTATGTTGAAAAGCAGGAGTGCCGTCATTTTGAAAAGCAAAAGGGTAGCAGGATGGTTGAAAAGCCTACCGAAACGGGTCTAAAAAACCCGTTCGTTACATTTGGTATCAGAGCTTAGGTTGAGTGAACATCTAAGCTTTGTTGGGGTAAGACTCATTAGAGATAGGGTTAATAATACCCTAGGATTAATAACTCATTAGAGATATGGTTAGTAACACTCTAGAATGAGTTTGAGTGAATTATATATGAGTGCATATTTGTTAGTGGCTATTAAATTATTTTGTGTTGATTTATCTGTTGAGTGATTTACGGATTCTAATTGATGCGCTCGATCACCGTTATCGATGAGGGATCCTAAACATTTAAACAAGGCGAACCGACACATTGATTTTGAAAAATTAGTAAATGAAATTATTTTACCTAGGATTATATTTTGAATATAAAGCGTATATTTTGAAAAGTTATATAGTTAGGTATCAGGTTAGAGAAATTTAAATATGAACATCTTATGATTAGAATTTCACAGTTTGACTATAAGATGTTTTAAGATAATTAAGATCTTAATATCTTTTCCAAAATAATAAAGAATGATAATGTTAAGTTATTATCATAAATTGATAAATGGTTTGACTTTAAGTCAAATACAAATACCTTATGAATTAAATTTCACGATTTGGCTATAAGGTGTTTGATAATAAGATTTGTTTAAGGAATGAATATATAAGATTAAAAAGTACTTAAATAATAGAAAATAATTATGTAAAAGGAAAAAAAATAAAAGGAATGAAGATTTAAATTCGAATAATTCAAAAGAATTATGCTAATTTAAATGAAGTTAATTAATATAAGATAAGTTTATAAAAAGAAATAAAATAGGTTTTATAAAGTAATCTTTAAAGGATTTTGAAAATGGTATTATTTCCAAGAAAAAAAGATATTTTATGATAATTAATTTTATTGGCTCAAAAAAAAAACTAAAAATGGGAAGGAGATGTGTTCGAATGGTAAAGAGTTCTCTTAAGTATTACTTTTCTTGTTAAGAGGATATATGATACTATTGGTGTACCCAATTCCTTGGCATTATTTTAAAGTTACTCGATCTACATAATTTTCTTAGTTAAAAAGATAATGTGAACCATTAATTAATAAATTGATTAGTAATAAAGAAGCGGCTTTATAAAAGTGCTTAAATCAAAGACAAATTGGGATCACTAATTGATAAAATAAAGCGGAATTTATGATGATATTGGATAGCCGAAAATTTTCAAATCATACATAACTCAGAGCTAAGAAATTTATGAAAACTTTTGGTAAAAGATTGTGAAATATTTTGAGTAAATAAAATAAGATAAGGATAATTTATAAATCTGATTTATAAAGAAAAAAAGATTTAAGTGTTTGAGGATTTAAATACGGATGGTTTGAAAATAAGTTTCAAAGCTAGAAAATTAACAATAGTATGAAATAAGAAACAAGTTTTATAACTTATGAATTGAGATAATAGAAAATTACAACAAAGTTTAAATCTTTTAAATGGCTTGATTTAAGTAAAACCAATTTGAAATTTGGGATTTGTATATATACTCTTAGGATGTAAATGTGTATTATCTACATATGAATTTAAGTCATGAACGATTTATACACTTAAGTAAAATAATGACTCTTTAGAACGGTAATTATATACCTTGGAAAATGTTTTATAAATTAAGGATTTGGACTTAAGTCCTTAAAAGTGATTGATTTGCATAAATTGTAAGATGTAATAAACTTAAGTAAGAGTTTTACGACATGACTAGTAAATAATATTGTTATTAAAGAAAATGTACTAAGTAAAAATAATTGGAAATAAGGGAAAAAAGAATTTGGTATAGTTCAGAAGAGAAAAAGATTTTAAGAAAATTTTATTATAATATAAATAAATTATCTTTTGAGTGAAAAATGGTTTCTTTGGAATATTTTCCTTCAATAAAAAAATATATGGAAATAAAAAAATTAAAGGGATTATATAAAGAAGCACCTTTATAAAATGGTTGAACTTAAGATAAAAGGTTTTATGAAAAGTTGTTTTGAAATTAATAAATAAATATGTTATATGTAGATCATTTCATCATATAATTTTGATCTAAGATTCGAGTATAGAACTTTAAGGTATTTACACCGGTCCGAAAAAGGATTTATCACTCAATTATTGACAACGAACATTGATAATGATTTGTGGTTATATACTTGAGTTTTCTATCATAGTTGAGCACCATGTAAGGAAAGCAAAGTTTTCTAATCCAGAAGCCTAATCAAAGTCCACACTAGAAGATCGAGAGATCGATACTAGTTCAAAAGAAAAGTTGTGTATTCGAATAGGAGATCAAATAATAAATTTCATACAGATGATCCGTGTATAATATATGGAAATAAGTTTGTAAAATAATTTTTTGGGCAAACTCTATTGAGTTTTAGGTTCGGAGTAATTTCGAGAACGAAATTATTTTAAACAAGGGATAATGTAACGACCCAGAATTTTACCACTCTTAAAAATGACATTGAAGATAATTTTAAATATAAAAACGTAAGGTTATATGATTGAAACAATATTAGATAGGATTTGGAAAGATAAGTATATACAAATTAGTAACATTTTCCTATATCAACAAAATTGCAAAATACTGATTTCAGAAAAGTAAATTTCAATGGTGAAATAAATTATTTTAATTAATTTATGAGTGTTTATATTTTTAAATAGAAATATATAAATTTATTTTCAAATTTGGTTTACATAAATAAATATTTTAACTAAAATGTAAAAATGTGACTATAAACCATTTCACGAAAATCAACATTTTGTCGATCAAAAGTTGTCACACCTTTATTTTCATATATAGGAACATATATTCAAATAGTATAAGCATTAATTAAGTTACTAACCAAGTTTACTTTTACTAAACATATTTATAAAATTCAAGAAAACTATTAACAAAAAGTAAACATAGAAGGAAAAAACATTTCGTTTCAAAGGAAAAGGTAAAAATCAAATCAAGTGAAACATAATCATTATATTCCTTACTTAATTCTTAAATGAAATGGACATAAAGTTGTGAAGTGACATTTGATGTTAAGTATTACTTTGCGTAAAATGTGAGTAAGGGTATTTTGGTCATTTTATATAATAATATTTTATTCCAAACTTTTTCTATAAAAAGCCATGCATACCTCTTCCATTCTCACACAAACCATTATCTTCTCTTCTTCTTCTTCCTTAGAGCTTTAATGGATTCTCCTCTTCCATTTTCTTACTAACTTTTTTAAAACCATATCAAACAATGTAACAATTGTAAATTTTGACAATTAAATTTTTTAATTTAATAAAGATTTTGGTAATTAAATCTGGAATAAATAAAAATTTGAAATTTGTTATGGAATTAATAACGGGAATGAAATGTAAGAATGTTAAGGAAAGATGATAAATAACTAATTTAGTGCAAACCCAATTAATTGAAACAATTGCAAGGTCATAATTGATTGTAATTAGTAAATTTGAAAATAAAATTCAAAGTTATATTAATTGATGAAATAATATGTAATAAGCGGTAATTTGGAAAAATCAATATTTGATAATTAATTGTAATGATTGCTGGTTAATAATAAAGTATGAATAAGATAATGATTGATTGAATAAAAAGAATGGGAATCAAGGTTTATTAATTTAAATTTAATAAATTGGATTAATTAAAAATTAAATGAAATTTAATATTTAAATTATTACGTAAATGGGAATTAAGATGAAATTGGAAAATATTAATGTACCAAGATATAAACCAATGTTAATTATATTCTTATTGTAATAAAGGACTTGAATAACAAAGTTTAAAATTTTATAAATGGATTTTTTGGAATTTTAAATTCATAAATATTTCTAAATATAAGGAAATTTAAACTTAACGCTGAAATTGATGGATTAATCAATTTTAACTGACATCTAAATTTTTTTAAATTACTGTAATTGTTTAAGAAATCAAAAATGATATGATTTGTTAATTTTGGAATTGAAATTGAAAAGGTGATTTAATTAATTAATTATTAATTTATTTAATTAACTAGAAAATAGCCATTTTGGCCACTATCTCGGATTTCGAGGAAACTAGTTTCATCAGATCCGTAACGGTGAATTATTGTAGGGTTTCAAATTTCGTAGCGATCGAGCTTGTCGTTTGATCGTACGGACTCAAAACGCCTAGAAATCAATTTAATTGAAATCAATTTAAAATAATTTGATTTTATCATGACTTCTTCATATGATGAAATTTGGACTTGAAACCTATTCCATTGATTTTAAAATATCCAAAAACATCTTTTTTGATATATGGGTTGACCCAATTTTGTTCCGGAGTCAGAACGGGCTTTTCGGACCATTTATCGTTCAGCGTGTGAACCAATCCTGTCTGTTCATCTCTATTTCTAACCTACCTATATATACCTTGTTATAAACCCTAATTGTTCCTCATTGTCATTTGTATGTATGTACAATTCCAGTTGCTCCTCCTCATTCCAATGGCAGACAAAAATCAAAATTCCCATTTGCAATTTCAAATAAAATTCAAAGCCAAAAATTCAAATTCCTCAATACATATCGAATTATATATGGATTTGACGCTCTTGACGAGCGCATCTCGATTCTGTGATTCATTTTTTAGTTCGATTCACCATTCACCCAGAAATCGATGAAGCAGTGTCAGCCGTTCGTTTGTGAAAGTCGAAGTGTGTGGTGGATCGTCGATGGTATGACGATCAGGGTATGCCGATGGGAAGAGGGTAGAGGTTCTGGTCGATCGGCACAGCTCGTTCGTGCTGTAGGTCAAAAAATTCGTCGATTTTGGCATTTGAGAATACGGCGGCGGCGGCGGCCAAGGAGCATCGGACGACAGCGCGTGGAGTCATGAAGCACGCCTTGGCCTGGCGATGATGTCGACGACATCAGATCTTGACGTGGGCGTTATGGTAGCAGTGAATTCGTGGATGTATGGCGGCCAGTGTTCGAGTGTGTCTCTAGTAGCCTAGGGTTTCGATGTCAAAAGAGAGCGAGGTGACGTGTATTTATTATATTATTTTAATGTATTTAAAAAAAATTATGTGATGTTCTAATGTCGATAACTTTCACATACGAGGTCATTTTGGGTGCGGTTTCTTGCATTAGGATCGTATTGAGATTTCGGACATTATGGCACTGGTTTGGACGGATTATGAGACTGTTTGAATTTGGGTTTAAATTGGATTTATATTCAATTTAAATTCAAAAGGTGAGTGTTTTAACCCACTCACAACTTCTAAAATTTCTTAGGTTTCTTAAATTGATTTTTGATGTGGTTAGAAATTTATTTATGATTGTTTGGCATATTTTGAATCATCATCTTAATTTATTTGAATTTATTGGGATAAAATAGTTATTTAATTTATTATTGAATATAAATTGCAAGTAAATACCTAAAATTTATTATCTGTTCTATATAGATGTTATTGCTTGAATTGGATGATGATTATGATAAATGGTTGATGATTGATATTGGATGAATGGATGTTGTATTTATATTGGTATAAACTACAAGTTGTTATAGATTTTATTTCATTTGGGATTGCGGTTTGAAATGATATATAACCGTATTTATATTTTAAATTGCGGACTGAAATGATAAATATTCGTATCACTTGACCATATGATAGAAAATTATATACAGACACCGTGGTCTATATATATAAAAAAATATTTTGAAATGAATTTCTATGGTTTTGTAAAGAATATATGGTTTTGGTTCAATATTGATTTAGATACTATATAAATGTTATTATATTGTTGATTTTAGCTATGTATAAATTTGTTTTGAAATATAAAATAAGTTGAACAATAAAGTTTGATTGTTTTATATAATATGGTTAAGTATCTGTTTAAGTTATATTGTATATAGAGTTTATAATGGCTTAAATAAAATTAAGTTTGGAAGACAAATATGAAATTGATTTGAATTAAATTATTTATGAATTATACTTGAATAAATTGATTTGAAATTTAAATAAAATTGAGATTTCAAAGGATATGATTTTTATAACTTGATTTTGGTTTAGAATGATTTAAATGAATATCAAGTTGATTTAAATGAGTACATCAAGTTAAATAAATTGAAGAAATATCCAGTTACTTGAAGTTGAAAAGTTTTACTTAAATGATATTGGATTTATGGTGTAAACATTTCAAATCTAAATAAAAGTAATTGAATTTGATATATATGGAATTATCAAAGAATTAGTTTTGAAATGGTGGAATATTTAAAGCTTTGAAATATATGGAAATTGAAATGGTTTATTTGGGGGTTCAAATCTGTATTTGGAATTGATTTGTGAAATTGAAGAAATTATTTTATTATATAAAGTAATTTAATATTTAAGCCATTTAAGTGGTGTATTTATGTTTCAAAGTTATGAAATTCAAAGTATTATGTTTTGAAAGGTTATATTTCAAGCGTTCGGTTTCGAAATATTATAACTTTGAAAGTCTTACGGTTTTAGAAAAGGATATATTTGAAATAAAAATGTGTAACGACCCGGAATTTCCGATCCTGAGAATTCCATATAATTAGGAAAAGAAGATAAGAGATAGAGGAAGAAAACTGAAATAAGACACAGAATCTCACATTCACAGCGGCTTAAAATATAATATCATATAATAATATTTATACAAAGAAGCTATATCAGTTAAATTACATACAATACATCGGAGTTTCAACATTTCACAATCACTGGGTAGTTAAAATAACTTGTCCCGGATAAATAACAATATATCACAGCGGAAAACACTCCATACGTTCCTGCCATCCAACTCGCCTTCTGAGCTTCAGAACGTCCTTATCTGAAAATTTGTAATATTCGGTCTGACCCGAGCATTACATCAAGTAACACCCGAGTCAGGCTGGAAACCAGCGTGAGTAAACCCATCTAACATGGAATACAAAAGCATAAAACTTAAACAAAACCTGGGTAACTCTTATCAATTTACAAATTCACAATTTGATATAGACATCACTTATTTCATACATCAATTTCTAAGTACCAAAACTTAGATTAAATTGTCCAATTCACTTAAATCATTCCATTCCAGCCTATTGATTTCACATATTAATCTATAAAAAATCGAAGTGATTTCGGGTATTTACTAACATCTGACTCCGGTCTCTTTGAATCCAATGTCATCTTAACCCAAGTTATTCAAGTGAATACAATTATATTTTAAATGCTGGATGTCACTCTAACACAGCATTACATCATAGATAACCACATTATCACTGTTCAACCCAAAATATCATATTACAAAAACATTTCATATCACATAGCATCACAATCACATACCAGGGATAACAAATAATCCAAAGCATTCAAATATCATTGAATCATCCATAAGCAAGATAAATTAGCCATACCATTTCTAGTTAATTTAATTAACTACCAATGAATTAAATCAATTACTTAATAAATCTTGCTTATTTAACATTAATTAATTGTATTCAATTAACTAATCATCCCTTAATTATTCATCTTGATTGATCATCCTTGATTATTCATTCTTTAATTACATTAAGTAATTTCCCTTTAATTAATTACACAAATTGATTATTCCCAAACCCATCACATTAATTAACCTTTAATTACCATCTTGATTAATTACCCAAATTAATTATCGGACAATCACTTACATTGATTAATCATCCTTTAATTAATTCACACTCATTAATTAACTAATCCTTAATTAATTTCCTTAATTAATCAATTCTTTAATTAATTATACTAAGTAATTAATCCTTATTTACTTCCTTAAGTAATTATCATTAAATAAATCACATTTAGTAATTACTCCTTTAATTATTCTCCTTCATTAATGATATTAGGTATTTACTTCCATAATTATCACTAATAAATTTCATTAAGTGATTAATCTTAAATTAATTAACCATCTTTTAAATTGATTATCTTAATTAATTAATCACAATAATAAATCAATTCTTTAAATTGATTACACAAATTAATTAATCTTTATGAATTATCTTAATAATTAGATTAATTATTGATTTAACTGATTACATTAATCAATTTAACCATCCCTTAATAAATTAAATAATGATTACTTAACTAAATTTCATCATTTGATTTACTTTTGAAGACATATAAGATTTAACCCATTGTAAATTATCTAATTTCAATAATTTTAAAACATTTTAAAACTTGGAAACTCATTTTAAATCTTGCTAATACTTTGTCTTAAAACTTAATTTACATTTCCTTTGAAATTACATAATTTAGATAAGCTTTAAAACTTGCTAACAACAACATACAAAAACCTGGGCCGAACCTTAAAATTCCCCCAGTCAAACTAGCAGATAACCCGAGCAACACTCAAACTACTGCCTTCTTCGAGTTAGCCCGCAAGCGTCCCCGATATCTACCCGTGCAAAACATCATCTTCCCAAACAAAAACAAAAACAAAAACCCAGCTCAACACAGCCATTAAAGTGCACGTGTATACGTGCATGCAGTATCCTCGCCCTTCGACCAACCCACTGGTCATCCTCCAAGTCGACGACGATCACATAAACACGAGCGACTCACCAAAATCTTGATTCCCCGTGAAAATAAAAAATCGAACCACTTGCACCCAAATCAGGTAGAAACATGATAGTCAATACCTCACACCCTCCATCACCGCCCACCGGAGTCCACGGCCTTGTGCCTGCACCACTGCCTATGTTCCTCGCTCCTTTCCCCACAACTCTGATTCCACTCGATGCAACAACGATGACACAAATGCCCAGAAACCAAACACGTTCAAAACCCCACTTTAAACCCTTGTTTGGCCTTGCCGCGCCACCATGTCAATCAGTACTCCCTCTGACCAATTTTCCCTTGATCCTCGATCAATAATCCATCTTTGGCCTCAGTCCCGATATTCCCAAGCTTCGAGATCGTCGAAATCGAATTTAAACCCAATGTCGATCATCTCCTAATCCCTCACTAACCACAAACTTAAAATTTATGATAAAGTTATCAAAATTAGTGAATTTTCAACACAAATCAGATTATATATTCAATACAAGAAATTTAGACATCTAAATTTTCTGATTTAAAGAATTTTACTGCTATCTCTTATTTTCACATTATTTACTTAATATTCGCTTCTGAATTTCTTTTTAAATTGAAATTACAATTCCATGATCAATTCCCTTTTAAAAATCCAAGCTTAATATTGTCTGTATAAAGAGAAATTAAGTTTTTAAAACTAAATTTATAAACCTGTATCAAAGATTGAGGTTTTTAAGCATGTGTACAAACATATCTATTCAACAACTGCATATTTTTCAATATATAAACATATTTCCATCATGCAAACAAATTTCCACAAGCTATTTTAATGATTTATCTCAGGCATCATTTTAAACAGATTTAAGCATTTAATAAGAGTAGCAGTTTTCTCACAGTTTTATGAAAACAGAGAAGAAGCTGGGTTTTGAAATTTGAAATCTACTTTGATCTTGATCCTGGATTTAAAAACTTGATGTTGATCTTGATACTTTGGTTACTAAGTTGAATCTGGAGCTTTATTATTGAAGAAGTTGAATTTGCCTTGCTTTGATTTTCTTCATCTTTTTTTATCCTTTATGAACAGGATTTTTCCTCTCTGTTTTTTAATTTATTTTTGAGAGCGAAGATTAAAAGAGAATGAGAGGGAGAGGGAATAGAAATTATATGACCTGATTTTTAAATTATTTTATTTTATTTTAAAACAAATGACACTTGTTAAAATTCGTTACACTTGTTGATTTGTTAATCCTTTTAAGTTACACTTGTTATTTTGTATTTCCTTATTTAACAAATGTTATTTGTGAGAATTTTATTTTTAAATCCTCCTTTTAAATAATTTTATAAATCTTGTTTTAAGCCCTCTTTAACTTATGTTTATATAATTATGTAATATGACATATGTTTTAATATTATATCTATATATTTCCTTTAACACATTTTCTCCCTACTATATTTATAAAATCTTTCAAGGAAAATAATATGGAACTTCCAATATACTAATAAAAATCGAACATACATTATTTTTTTATCCAAATTACTTTAAGATATTTATCTTTTGATTTCAATCTCAAATTCAAATTAAATTTAAATTGACTCATATATATATTTAAACAAACACACATTACATTTGTTTGAAAATAACAATTTTGCAAATTTAAAAAAAAAATTATACTAGAAGATTATCGAATAAATATTTATCCAATATAAATATTTATCATTAGATTTATTTATTCAATCTATAAATCAATATTCTATTAATTAACCCAGTTTGTTAATCAATTACATATGTCCAAAAATCCGGGTTATCACAAAATGATATCATATTGATTTGATTTTTAAAGGGGAAATGATATCGTATTTATATGATTTTGAAATGGATAGTATATTCTGGTTTTGAAGTACAATTATTTTGAAATGACTGCAGTGTTATAATAACATTTGGTTTGTTAAAGAGACCGGGATCGGAAGTTGTCATACTCTCTGCCAACTAAGAAAACCACTTTAACAACCGTGTATGCGGTGGAGATTTCAGAATGAAGTAGGATGGTGGCGACGTTTCCTTTGAGGTATATACGTGGACCCGACTCCCGTGAGTTAGCATAAGGTGGCTAAAACAGAAGCGATCGACATGCTAAGAAGGTAGCACCTTTTATCGGACACTCCCCTTCGATACCATTATATTACTTTGTGATCGATTGGGGACCTTTTTTATTTTGAGGGTGTGGCTCGAGGTGGGCAGTAGTAGTTGCTACGCGCTACCATCGGTCCGGAAGCGTAATTTGTATATCTACCCTGACATTGCCTAATTGTGCCATGTCACTACCCCAGCGTGCCTCGTACGAGTTTGGTTTTCTCCCGTAGCTCATGGAGTATTTAGGATAGTCAACCGATCTGGAGATGCGCTGATACTGGATGGACTACTGGGAATATATTTTGTTAAGGGGGAGAATGGGTAACTCCTTAAAGCTATTTAAAAGTAAGTTTATTTTACTATTAGACACTATTATAATAGGGAAATATTACTACATAGTAAATAGTTTAACGGATCCTTAGGAGATGTGAATCCCCAGCATCTCTTAAGTTACTGCACTCACGTTTGACACTGGATAGGAGATGTCAAATCCCGTAAACATCTCTGATGTCGTTCCACTCATATTATTTGTATTGATTTAACTTACGTAGGATCTTTTAGTTCTGACTCGAGTGTTTTGTCTTTTCAATTCGCTCGGGTCAGTCTGAGCATTTCAGGATTCGAAGACTTTATTTCTGGAGGACGAAGACGAAGATTGTATTATTATTATTAATTACTACTGTTCCGCTGCATTATTTTTATTATTCTCTGGTATGTGTAACTTTGATATGTATTGTATAAGTATAATCAAATGTTTTGTACACAGCTTCATGAACTGTTTATTTGATTATAATATTTTATCGTTCCGCTGCAAGATTCTATTTTGTTTTTCTTTCTTTGCTTTTTCTTATTTACCCCATAACAATCCGCTGTTCTGTATGGTTTAAGTCCGACATGTGTGGTTTATCGTCGATTTAAAGCATACAAAAAGGCGGGATGTTACAATCTGGTATCAGAGTTTTAGTTTAGCAATAAACCTTAGCTTTGTGGGGTCTGACTCTTTACTAATAGGGTAGTAATACCCTATGATAAGTCGTTGAGTGTGTGTGTGTGTGTGTGTGTGTGTATGAGAGAGTGTATTTGTTAGTGTTATAAAAGGGTTTTTATATTGTGTTAATTTGCTCTGTTTTGTATTTACAAATTCCAGTTGGTGCATAGGACGCTATGACATCAATAGGGATTTCTAAACACTTAATAGGACAGACTGACACAATATTTGTTTTGAATATAGGTGAATGAATAATTTTGCCTATTATATTTTCTATATATAAAATAAATTTTATAAAGGTAACATTTGGTTATAATATATTGGTTGTTAGGTAGTGAAATTTATAAATATTGATTGGAAATTTTAGAACATAAGTTCCGGGGTTTTGAAAATTTCTTTCGAATGATTTTGGAATATAGTAATAATATTATTAGAAATATTTTTTGATATAAATATTTCAATATAAATTGAAAGAATTATTTTAAAAAAATTTGGAAAAAATAAGTTATGTACTCCCCTCTCTGTCGTTGAAAAATAATTTCGGTGACGCATTATCGACGTTCTTTTTCGAGTTTCGAAGTGGGAAGGCCACTGTAGTAGTTTTACAACAGATTTATTTTGATAAACAAATGTAAATTTCAAATTGTTTTAAATATAATTGGATATATAAATTGTAAGTATACACATCTATCTATTTTTTTTAAATTATTTGAAACTTAACCCAATATTTAGTTCTTAAGTTTCCGTTAATTAATAGTTTCAACTATTGTAGTGAAATGGAATGTAATTAATTAATAATTGGAACTTTTAATTAAAATAAGAGATTAGATGCTAGGTTATAAATGAAATAACAAGAAAGTTGAAATTTCTAATCTATAAAGAGCAAAGGACGTGATTGTTGAACATTAAATTAATTTAAAAGAAATGAGAAAACTTGTATAACTTTCAATTACATTCTTAAAGCATATATATATATAACTTACCAAATATTAAAAGTTGTATTGTTAATAAGAAAATGTAATGGATATGATACAAGTAATAAACTTGAGGTAATGAAAGTAATTAATGAAATTCTTTTATAAATAAGAATTTGATATTGTAATTGTTGTGAACTTAAGTTATAATTGAAACGTTATGGTAATAAAGGAAATAAGAAGTAAATATTGTAAGTATAAGGTTATAAACTTAAGTGAATGAATTAATATGCAAATAAATTGAATTAAACATGGATACTATAAAAAATGAAACCGAATATTTGTAAGTAATAAATGAAAATAAATGAAATAACATTGAATCAATGAATAAAAGTAAAAGCTTGTAAGAAGTAGATGAAGATATAAAGGATGAATCATTTTATAAATAAAAAGGGAATGAAATAATAAATGTTATGAGATGAAACTAATAAAAATGAACTTAATTTATTGTTTGAAATTGTTGTTTGTTTGGTTTATGGTTGTTTGGGCAAGGATACTTTAAAATTGTTTGAATGTATGAATAATCTATTTAGTTTCATCCAAGACTGTTGAGTAAATGGTGCACTTAATAGTCTATTTTCCATTCTGTACAATTTAAAGTTTTGAACCCGAACAACTATTTGTTTTGTTTGATATGAATGGATAATTGAATTGTGTTGATTCTGTATGATGAGTGTATGCTGTGGTTGCAAGTGATTGTTGTTGTTTGACATTGATTTGTTTGCTAGTGGATGAAACAAAATTAATATTTCATTCTATATAATTATTAACACTTTTTGGATTATATAGGTGAAATGCAGGTTATGGAAGCAATTGCTACTGCATTTTGTTTCATAAAATAAGCGCAAATTGCTCGACAGATAGGTACGTTCTCGGATTACGGTTTTATAGCGTTATTATATTGTTTTCCCGTATTTGGATATATTATTTTGGAAAATAATTGTTATATATGTTATATTTGATATTGTATTTTCTCCCGAGCCTCTTCGTACAAAGGAAACTCTGCCGAATTTTTCCGTAAATTTTGGACTTAGAAAATTTTTGAAAATATTTTCCAAACTTTATTTATTTGAGTATAAAAAGATTTAATGGCTATAAGTTAGTATCTTTTATTTAAATTATGAAATTTTGTAAATTTATTTGTTTATAAAATTTGATATCTTAAGTAAGATATATTGATTTCTTAATTCTTCTTTTCCCTTCTTTTCCTTTTCGGGGACGAAAAGTTTTGAGTGAGGGAGAGTGTAACGACCCGTAAATTTTGATAATTAAATTTGTTAATTTGAAAAAGATTTTGGTAATTAAATCTAAAATAAATAAAAATTTGAAATTTGTTAAGGAATTAATAATGGGAATGAAACGTAAGAATGTTAAGGCAAGTTGATAAATAACTAATTTAGTGCAAACCCAATTAATTGAAACAATTGCAAGGTCATAATTGATTGTAATTAGTAAATTTGAAAATAAAATTCAAAGTTATATTAATTGATGAAATAATATGTAATAAGCAGTAATTTGGAAAAATCAATATTTGATAATCAATTGTAATGATTGTTAGTTGATAATAAAGTATGAATAAGATAATGATTGATTGAATAAAAAGAATGGGAATCAAGGTTTATTAATTTAAATTTAATAAATTGGATTAATTAAAAATTAAATGAAGTTTTATATTTAAATTATTACATATATGGGAATTAAGATGAAATTGGGAAATATTAATGTACCAACATATAAACCAATGTTAATTATATTCTTATTGTAATAAAGGACTTGAATAACAAGGTTTAAAATTTTATAAATGGATTTTTTGGAATTTTAAATTCATAAATTTCTTAATATAAGGAAATTTAAACTTAACACTGAAATTGATGGATTAATCAATTTTAATTGACATCTAAATTTTTTTAAATTACTATAATTGTTTAAGAAATCAAAAGTTATAAGATATATTAATTTTGGAATTGAAATTGAAACATGGTTTAATTAATTATTAATTTATTTAATTAACTAGAAAATAGCCATTTTGGCCACTGACCCGGATTTCGACGAAACTAGATTTATTGGATCCGTAACGATGAATTATTGTAGGGCTTCAAGTTTCGCAGTGATCGGGCTTGTCGTTTGATCGTACGGACTCGAAACGCCTAGAAATCAATTTAATTTAAATCAATTGAAAGATTTGATTTAGCATAACTTCTTCATACGATAGAATTGGACTTGAAACCTGTTCCATTGATTTTAAAATATCCAAAAACATCTATTTTGGTATATGGGTTGACCCAATTTCGCTCCAGAGTCGGAACGGGATTTTCGGGCCATTTGTCGTTCAGCGTGTGAACCAATCGTGTCCGTTCATCTCCATGTCTGACCTACCTATATATACCTTGTTATAAACCCTAATTGTTCCTTATTGTTATTTGTCCGTACGTATAATTCCAGTTGCTCCTCCTTATTCCAATGGCAGACAAAAACCAAAATTCCCATTTGCAATTTCAAATAAAATTCAAAGCCAAAAATTCAAACTCCTCAATACATATCGAATTATATATGGATTTGAAGCTCTCAACGAGCGCATCTCGATTTTGTGATTCGTTTTTCAGTTCGGTGCACCGTCAACCCAAAAATCGATGAAGCGGTGTCAGCCGTTCGTTTGTGAAAGTCGAAGTGTGTGGTGGATCGTCGATTGTATGATGATTGGGGTACACCGATGGGTAAAGGGGAGAGTTTCCGGTCGATCGGCCGACTCATTCATGCTACAGGTCAAAAAATTCGCCGATTTTGGCATTGGAGACTGCGGCGGCGGCGTTGGCCAGGGAGCATCGAACGGCGGCGCGTGGAGGCTTAAAGCATGCCTTGGCCTGGCGATGATGTCGACGACGTCAGATCTTGACGTTGGCGGTGGTGGTAGCAGTGAATTCATGGATGTATGGCGGCCGTGTTCGAGCATATCCCTGGTAGCCTAGGGTTTCGATGTGAAAAGGGAGCGAGGTGACGTGTATTTATTATATTATTTCAAAAAATTGTGTGATGTTCTAATGTCGATAACTTTCACATATGAGGTCCGTTTTGGATGCGGTTTCTTACGTTAGGATCGTATTGGGATTTCGAACATTAAGGCATGGGTTTGGATGGATTCTGAGACTGATGGATTTAAATTCAATTTAAATTCAAAAGGTGAGTGTTTTAACCCACTCACAACTTCTAAAAAATTTTATGTTTGTTAAATTGATTTTTGATGTGATTAGAAATTTATTTATGACTGTTTGACATATTTTTAATTATCATCTCAGTTTATTTGAATTTATTGGGATAAAATAGTTATTTAATTTATTATTGAATATAAACTGCCAGTAAATACCTGTAATTTATCATATGTTCTATATAGATGTTATTGATTGAATTGGATGATGATTGTGATAAATGTTTAATGATTGATATTAGATGAATGGATGTTGTATTTATATTGGTATAAACTACAAGTTGTTATGGATTTTATTTCATTCGGGATTACGGTTTGAAATGATATATAATCGTATTTATATTTTAAATTGCAGATTGAAATGATAAATATCTGTATCACTTGACCATAGGATAGAAAGTTATATACAGACACCGTGGTCTATTTATATAAAAATATTTTGAAATGAATTTCTATGGTTTTGTAAAGAAATATATGATTTTACATCAATATTGATTTAGATACTATATAAATGTTATTTTATTATTGATTTTTAGCTATGTATAAATTTGTTTTGAAATATAAAATAAGTTGAATAATAAAGTTTGATTGTTTTATATAATATGGTTAAGTATCTGTTTAAATTATATTGTATATAGAGTTTATAATGACTTAAATAAAATTAAGGTTGGAAGATAAGTATGAAATTGATTTGGATTAAATTATTTAAGAATTATACTCGAATAAATTGATTTGAAATTTAAATAAAATTGAGATTTCAAAGGGTATGATTTTTATAACTTGATTTTGGTTTAGAGTGATTTAAATGAATATCAAGTTGATTTAAATGAATATATCAAGTTAAATAAATTGAAGGAATATCCAGTTACTTGAAGTTGAAAAGTTTTACTTGAATGATATTAGATTTATGGTGTAAACATTTCAATCTAAATAATAGTAATTGAATTTGATATATATGGAATTATCAAAGAATTAATTTTGAAATGGTGGAATATTTAAAGCTTTGAAATATATGGAAATTGAAATGGTTTATTTGGGGGTTCAAATTTTTATTTGGAGTTGATTTGTGAAATTGAAGAAACTATTTTATTATATAAAGTAATTTAATATTTAAGCTATTTAAGTGGTGTAATTATGTTTCAAAGTTATGAAATTTAAAGTATTATGTTTTGAAAGGTTATATTTCAAGCGTTTAGCTTCGAAATATTATAACTTTGAAAGTGTTATGGTTTTAGAAAAGGATATATTTAAAATAAAAATGATATCATATTGATTTGGTTTTTAGAGGGGAAATGATATCATATTTATATGGTTTTGAAATGGATAGTATATTCTGATTTTGAAGTATAATTATTTTGAAATGACCGCGGTGTTATAATAACGTTTGGTTGTTAAAGAGACCGGGATCGGAAGTTGTCATACTCTCTGCCAATTCCAAAACCACTTTAACAACCGTGTACGCGGTGCAGATTTCTGAATGAAGTAGGATGGTGGCGGCGTTTCCTTTGAGGTATATACTTGGACCCAACTCCCGTGAGTTAGCATAAGGTGGCTAAAACAGGAGCAATCGACAGGCTAAGAAGGTAGCACCTTTTATCGGGCACACTCCTTCGATACCATTCTATTACTTTATGATCGATTGGGGCCCTTTCTGATTTTGGGGGTGTGGCTCGAGGTGGGTGGTAGTAGCTACTACGCGCTATCACCGGTCCGGAAGCGTAATTGGTATATCTACCCTGGCCTTGCCTAGTTGTGCCGTGTCACATACCCCAGCGCGCCTTGTACGAGTTTGGTTTTCTTCCGTAGCCCGTGGAGTATTTAGGGTAGTCTCCCGATTTGGAGGTGCACTGATACTGGATGGACTACTGGGACTATTATTGTGTTAAAGGGGAGATTGGGTAACTCCTTAACGCTATTTAAAAATAAGTTTATTTTACTATTAGACATTATTATAATAGCGAAATATAGTAAATAGTTTAACGGATCCTTAGGAGATGTAAATCCGGAGCATCTCTTAAGTTACTGCACTCACGTTTAACACTGGATAGGAGATGTCAAATCCCGTAAACATCTCTGACGCTGTTCCACTCGTATTATCTATATTGATTTAACTTACATAAGATCTTTTAGTTCTGACTCGAGTGTTTTGTCTTTTCAATTCGCTCGGTTCAGTCTAAGCATTTCCTGATTCGAAGACTTTATTTCTAGAGGACGAAGATGAAGATTGTATTATTACTATTAATTACTACTGTTTCGCTGGATTATTTTATTATTCTCTGGTATGTGTAACTCTGATATGTATTGTATAAGTATAATCAAATGTTTTGTAAACAGCTTCATGAACTGTTTATTTGGTTATTATATTTTATCGTTCTGCTGCAAGATTCTATTTTGCTTTTCTTTCTCTGCTTTTTCTTATTTACCCCATAACAATCCGCCCTTCTATATGGTTTAAGTCTGACGTTTGTGGTTTATCGTCGATTTAAAGCATACAAAAAGGCGAGATGTTATAAAACAAAGTCAAAACTCCACCAAACCTTGCCAGAGACCTTAGAGTATCACCAAAACATGGTTTAGAATACAAAAGGTTGAAGAATAATGGAGGATGGTGGAAAATCTATTGTGGCCGAGCCTTGTGGTTGTTTGGAGGTGGTGGCCAAGCAATTTGAAGCATGGTGGAAGAGTTTAGATGATGCTTTGGCGAAGTTAAGATGATTTAGTGAAGTATTGGATTAAATGAATGTTGGTATGAAGTTAAACGATTTGGTTTAAGGTGAGTACTCAAAATTTTAGTTTATTTAAATAAAAAATTTAAGTTGATAATATACATGTTAAATTAGAAATTAATCTGCTGAATATTGGTTGATATTGGATGATAACTTGGTAGATATTAGGGTTGAGAAATGGTTGGTGACTTAGTCTGATAAATGATAAGAGAAAAGGTTAGTAATTAACCGTATTTAATTTAATGGAAATTAAATCAATAATAATATGTGTAACAACCCATAATTTTAACAATTTGAAAATGGAATATTCAATTATTTAACTATTCAAATGTAGAATTTTCAAATTTAAACAATCATGTTTTATATGATAAATAAGAATGGTAAACTTATTTTTGATATTGAGTAAAAAAAAATTGGACTTTCATTGTATGATTGGCAAAAGTCGAATTTCGATAAAGTAGCATAAATGTTCGAGAAATTTGTTTAAAGGATAAATAGTTCCTTTTAAGTATATATAATCGAATCAAACTCATTTGATAATAATAGTAATTTAATTTATAATGATTCGATAAATATATAAAACTTATTTTATAAATTTGACAAATTTCGTCGCATATCGATAAACCGATGTCGTATATTATAGGAAGATTTGGATATTGTTTTATATTATATTATGAGTCAAATATGATTTTTTTTAATTATTTAAAGATAATAAAAATTTATTTTGAAGTTTGTTTTACATGAATACAAAGTTTAACAAAAATGTCAAAATTTGATCGGAAAACGTTTTGTCGAAAATCGACGTTTCATTCAAAATAATTTGCCGCAACATTATTGCACCTTTGTTAACATCTTTTAACATATATATTACACATTTTATTAACCAAACATGTTTACTTTTACTAAATAGGATTAGAAAACTTCTAGAAGTTATTAGTAAAAGTTAGTAAGAATTGACAAAAGTAAAAAAAGTAAACATCAAATCACATCAAATCAAAATTCAACAAAATAATTACTTTTCTTTACTTAATCTTTAAGTAACTAACACATAAAGTAAGAAGTGAAAGGATTATGTTAATTATTGAAAAAGTGGATGTGGCTTAGGTTGAAGTAAGGATAGTTTGGTAATTTGGTAGGAGGTTATTTTGGTAAATTTACCACTTCTTTCTTTTTCTATAAATACCCACCTAATTCTTCACTTTCACTCATATTTTTATTCTTCTTTTCTCAAGCTTCTTCACCTTCTTCTTCTCTTCTTTAATGGATTCAAAGCTATAGAAAAAAATTAGAAAGAAATAATGTCAAAATATTTACAAATATTCAAAAGAAATCTACGTTCATTCTCATCAAATCAATCTCCTCATTTCTTCGTATTTTGCCTCTTTTCTCTCTGCCATAACTTCTTCAAAACAGATCTAAAATACAAAATATTTTTTTTCAAATCATTTATTTTTTCATTGGATACAACTTTCATGTTGTCCACTTTGTCTCATTCTTAAATTAACCATATCTAAAATCCACTTTTTTCCAGTGCATTCTCTGGCCCAGTTTTTAAGACAGAGAATAAATCATTTTGTTTGATCATAAATTGATAATAGATGATCCAAATTAAGAAGAATTTTTTTTTAAACCATATGAAATTCGAGTGGCTACAACTTTTATGTTGATCACTTTTCTAGTTTTGAGCTCTGCTATACCTGAAATTCAAATCTTTGAAGTACATTTTCGGTCTTTATATTTATAAATCTTAGAACAGCTCTTTTTATTTTAACCATATCTTTCTCAACTAATCAAAATGAAGTGATACTTTTTTTAAATCAAAAGGAAAGAATTTGCAACAACTTTTTGTTTAACAATTTTTCAAATTTTAAGAGTTAGAAAGTCAAAAACAAGAGAGAAGATGACCTATTATTCGGGTCTAATTTTGAGAATTCAAGTTCAAAGCTCTATCACTTCTTCCCTATACTTTCGGCCAATCTCCATTTCAACCCTTGGCCAAGCATTAGGAAGGAGGAATTCATGCTTATTTTCATTTAGTTCCAAAGCATGGTAGGAAGTATGCGTTAGATCTTAAGATCCTTGCCTTAAAGTTTGACGGAGTGGAATCCAAAGTAAGTTTTTTCTTATTTTAAGTTCATTAAAATCATTGCTAAGTCGAAAGAACTTTAAGTGTCAGGTGTTGTTTGAAAACCCTTATTGAATGCTTGTTTAGTTTTTTTTCTAAAACAAAGGTTTGATTTCCTTGCTCGATATTATGTTTGGATAGTTAGTTAAGTAATTTAAAATTTACAAGTTAAATACTTACTGGGTATGCGGAAACGTCTAATGCATGTGTTTCGTCTGTGAGACCAAGGATGCTTCAAAATAAATATCAAACCGTTTTAACCCAAGATAAAATAAAGTGTTATAAATATTTGATAGAATGAAGCGTTAATTTATCATTTAGTGTTGTGTTTATTTTGTTAATTGATTTTTTGGTTGTTTGGATTGCGCTCGACCATTTTATGAGCCCCGATTATTATTTATTTATTGTTGACTTTGCTCGACCAGTTTATGAGCAATTAATTATCCATATGCATGGACTGGGTAGAAATAATTGTAGGCTAACAACTTATGATTTATTTCACCTGACTATAAGGTGTTTAGCAGTAATATTTGGTTCACTTTAATTTAATGAATTGTTTTGAAAATTGGTTTTCAAGTTGAAATGTTATGAAATGTTTTATCTTTAAAAGAAATAGAAATGTTCGGTAATGAATATTTTGAAGTTTTATTATATAAAAGTGATTTATATAAGAATGGTTTTATAAAAATGTTTTATAAAACGGAAAGGATTTCGAGGACTAAACCCGATGATTTTAAGATGATTTTTGAACGGATTTGGGAAATGAAAATTATAATAGATTTGAAAGTACTTGTGAATATTAGTGTGAAATGATTTATCGCTTGCGGATATAAAATGATTTGTTATGTTACCGATGATTCGGGTAACTCATAACTAAAAAGTGGGAATATATTTTTGGTGTAGTCCGCTCTTTGAATAGATGGATGTACTTATTTATCGATTGTATGAAGACTGGAACCCAGTAGCCTTGTTATTGGGAGAAACCTCCTTATCTGGTTGCATATGATTTGATATGTTTTTATTGTAGAATTTGGGATTTTCAAATAAGCTTTTCAAAATTGATTTGATTTAAGATGCCGAGGTAAAGTATAATTTGAATATTATATATATATATATATATATATATATATATATATATATATATATATATATATATATATATATTTCAAAACTTTTGAAATAAGAATTCGAGAATAAAGTCCAAAGAGATAATTTCCGTAAAGGTGATTAGATTTGAAAATCTAAAATTGAAGATGAAGCCTAAGTAGGTAGTTGGGAATTGCATATTGTTTGTTGCATCCTCGGCACCATGAGTCATATTTGTGATAGGAGAGCTACATTGGCTTCATCCTGTATCTAATTGGATACTCAATCAGATAGGGGTACTTAGGTAGTCATAAGTGGTAATGATGCTGCCTCTAAAATAATATAACCCTTTCATGTTTATCTGTTATTGGTTGTTGTTTATCTTGTGTTATTGTATCTTTCCTACTTATTATTTTATTCCACATTTATATTGGTTATTGAGTTCGAAGGTAAGGATAGTGTTGTCTCTCTCATCAGAGTTGTGCAATGGTAGATTTTTAGTCATTATATTTGGTATGTATTAAAGCATAGTTTGTAGGATTAATAAATTAATTAATTACTCTGATAAGTTGTATAATTGAAATTGTATCCTATACATTTAGTAATATTGAATATTTATCAAATATGTTATATTAAGTTGGTAGTTTTCATTAGTAGTTTTAGAATGGACGAATTTTCCGGCAATTTTAACTGGTCCAAAAATTCAGGTCATCATACGTGGTATCAAAGCTTATGTTAGGTGCCTAAGTAAAATACATCTAGGGTTAGTGTATCAACCAAGGAATTTTAAAAATAAAACTAACTTAATTTGATAAATAAAATGGATAAGATAACGCACCATACCTACGACCGGGGTTATCAGTAATATTACTATTTTTGATGTGCTTGGCTATTCGTTAATTGTTTGTTTTTGTTATATTTTTCCACACTGTAATTTCGAGGAAGAAAATCTTTTAAATAGGGGAGAATGTAATGATCCGTAATTTTAACACTTTGAAAATGGGATATTCAATTATTTCAAATATTCAAATGTAGAATTTTCAAACTTAAACAATCATGTTTTATATGATAAATAAGAATGGTAAACTTATTTTTGACATTGAATAAAGATTTTGGATTTCCATTGTAAAATTGACAAAAGTCGGATTTCGATAAAGTAGTATAAATGTTCGAGAAATTTGTTTAAAGGATAAGCAATTCCTTTTATATACATAATTGATACCAAACACATTTGATAATAATAGTAATTTAAATTGTAATGGTTCGATAAATATATAAAACTTGTTTTATAAAATTGACAAATTTCGTCGCATATCGATAAATCGATGTCGTATTTTTATAAGAAGATTTGGATATTGTTTTATATTATTTTATAAGTCAGATATGCTTGTTTTAATTATTTAAAGATAATAAGAAATATATTTTAAGTTTGGTTTACATGAATAAATAGTTTAACAAAAACGTAAAAATGTGACCGAAAAACATTTTGTCGAAAATCAACGTTTTATTGAAAATAAGTTGCCGCAACATTATCGCACCTTTGTTAACATGTTTTAACATATATATTACACATTTTAGTAACAATTTTTTTTTCACTTTTACTAAATAGGATTAGAAAATTTCTAGAAGTCATTAGTAAAAGTAAGTAAGAATTAACAAAAGTAAGAAAAGTAAACATTAAATCACATCAAATCAAAATCCAACAAAATAATTACTTTTCTTTACTTAATCTTTAAGTAACTAAGACATAAATTTAGAAGTGAAAGGATGATGTTAATTATTGAAAAAGTGGATGTTACTTTAGGTTAAAGAAAGGATAGTAAGGTAATTTGGTAAGAGGTTATTTTGGAAAATTTACCACTTCTTTCTTTTTCTATAAATACACACCTCCTTCTTCACTTTCATTCACATTTTTTATTCTTCTTTTCTCAAGCTTCTTCAACTTCTTCCTCTCTTCTTCAATGGCTTCCAAGCCATAGAAAAAATTAGAAAGAAATAATGTCAAAATATTTACAAAATATTCAAAAGAAATCAATGTTCATTCTCTTCAAATCAAACTCCTCTTTTCTCCATATTTTACCTCTTGTTCTCTCGGCCATAACTTTTTCAAACCGAAACTAAAATAAAAAATTATTTTTTCAAATCATGTATTTTTCCAGTGGCTACAACTTTATTGTTGACCACTTTATCTCACTCTAAAATTAACTATGTCAAAAATCCACTTTTTTCCAGTGCATTCTCTAGCCCATTTTCTAAGGCAGAGAATAGGCCATTTTATTTGATCATAAATCAATAATAGCATATCCAAATCAAGAAATTCTTTTTTATAAACCTATGGAATTCTAGTGGTTCTTTTATGTTGATCACCTTTTCCTGTTTTGATCCTTGCTATAACTGAAACTCAATTCTTTGAAGTACATTTTCGGGCTTTATGTTAGCAAATGCAAGAATAGCTCTTTTTCTTTTAACCATATCTTTCACAAAGTAATCGAAATCAAGTGATTCCTTTTATTTTAAATCGAGAGAAAAGAATTTGTAACAACTATTCAGTTAACAATTTTTTCAAATTTTGAGAGTAGGAGAGTCAAAAACAAGAGAGAAGATGACATATTTTTCAGGTCTAATTTTGAGAATTCAAGTTCAAAGATCTACTACTTCTTCTCTATACTTTCTGCCAATTGCCATTTCAAATGTTGGCCAATCATTAGGAAAGAGGAATTTGGGCTTATTTTCATTTGGTTCCAAAGCATGGTAGGAAGTATGCGTTAGATCTTAAGTTCATTGCCTTAAAGTTTGACGGAGTGGAATCCAAAGTAAGTTATTTCTTATTTTAAGTTCATTAAAACCATTGCTAAGTTGAAAAAACTTTAAGTGTTAAGTGTTGTTTAGAAACCCTTGTTGAATGCTTGTTTACTTTGTTTTCTAAAACAATTGTTTGATTTCCTTGCTCGATACTATGTTTGGATGGTTAATTAAGTAATTTAAAAATTAGAAGTTAAATACTTAATGGGGTATGCGGAAATGACTAGTACATGTGTTTCGTCTATGAGATCCAAGGAGATTTGGGTGAAGGACGGAACATGTCGAAAGGAACGTCAGGATGCACCAAAATAAATATCAAACCATTTTAACCCAAGATAAAATAAAATGTTATAAATATTTGATAGAATGAAGCATTGATTTATCATTTATTATTGTGTTTATTTTGTAAATCGATTGTTTGATTGTTTGGATTGCGCTCGACCAGTTTATGAGCGCTGATTATTATTTATTGATTACTGACTTTGCTCGAGCGGTTTATGAGCAATTAATTATCCATATGCATGGGCTGTGTAGAAATAATTGTATGCTAACACCTTGTGATTTATTTCATAATTTGACTATAAGGTGTTTAGCGGTAATATTTGGTTTACTTCAATTTAATAAATTGTTTTAAAATTGGTTTTCAAGTTGAAATGTTATGAAATGTTTTCCCTTTAAAAGAAATAGAAATGTTTAGTAATGAATATTTTGAAGTTATAGTATATAAAAATGATTTGTAAAAGAATGGTTTTATAAAAATATTTTATAAAACGGAAAGAATTTCGAGGACTAAAGTCGATGGTTTTAAGATGATTTTTAATGGATTTGGAAAATAAAACTTATTATAGATTTGAAAGTACTAGTGAATATTAGTGTGAAATGATTTATTGCTTCGGGATATAAAATTACTTTTTATGTTACGGATGATTCAGGTAACCCGTAACTAAAAAGTTGGCATATGTTTTTGGTATAGCCCGCTCTTGGAACATAGGGATGTACTTATTTATCGATTGCATGAAGATTGGGACCAAGTTGTCTTATTATTGGGAGAAACCTACCGATTTGGTTGCATATGGTTTGATATGTTTTTGTTACGGTATTTGGGATTTCCAAATAAACTTTTCAAAATTGATTTGATTTAAAATCCAGAAGTAAATTATAATTTGAATATATATATATATATATATACATATATATATTTTAGAAGTTTTGAAATAAGAATTCGAGAATAAAGTTCAAAGAGATAATTTTCATAAAGATGATTAGATTTGAAAATCTAAAATTGAAGATTAAGCCTAAGTGGGTAGTTTTGAGAATTGCATATTGTCTATTGCATCCAAGGCTCCATGAGTCCTATTTGCGGTAGGAGAGCTATGTTGGCTTGATCCAGTATCTAATTTGGTACCCAATTAGACAGGGGTACGTAGGCAGTCACAAGTAGCAGTGATGTTGCCCCAAAAATAATATAACCCTTTCATGTTTATCTGTTATTGGTTGTTGTTTAACTTATGTTATTGTAGCTTTCCTGCTTACTATTTTATTTTGCATTTACATTGGTTATTGAGTTCGCAAGTAAGGATAGTGTTGTCTCTCTCATCAGAGTTGTGCAGTGGTAGATTTATAGTCATTGTATTTGGTATGTATTCCAGCACACTTTATAGGATTAATAAATAAATTAATTACTTTGATAAGTTGTATAATTGAAATTATATCCTATACATTTAGTAATATTGAATATTTATCAAATATGGTGTTTTGAGTTGGCAATTTTCATTAGTAGTTTTAGAATAAATGGATTTTTTGGCCCTTTTAACAGGTTCAAAAATCCAGGTCGTCACAATATGTGTATGAAGTGATTTAGCCTCTAAAAGATTCTAAAATGAAAGCTGAAAATGATATTATAATAATATAATATTATAATATGAAATAAAATGAAAAATAAGTTTGAGATATAAAATATGGTTTAAAATGATTTAGAAATGTTTTATAAACATTTAATAGTGTTTGCATGAAGTTTGAAAAGAAATTGAAAAACAAGTCAAAAATTGGTGCGTCGCGTAACGGTAGTTCGCGATTTCACGCGGTAAAAGTAATATAAGTATACAAATTGGAATATAGCTCGGAGTTCTTCGAGATAAGATTTTTTTTCGGACCATTATATCCATAGTTTTCCATTGAAGAAGGAAAATCAAGATTTCATTAAGCATATTTTGAAATATGTCCGAAAAAATTCTAAAAACATCGTGGTTTTGCAGTTCGAAATCCAAAAAAGGATTTCTTTGTAAATGATATTTTTAAATGATTAAAAATATGAAATAAATTTTATAAATCTATTAAAATGGTTTAAAAGAGATTTTAATTAGAAAATAATAATTTTCAATCATTAAAAAGTGGATTTAATCAAATAAGCTCTTTTAAGCACTTTCCGCGGCACTTTTCTGCTGCAATTTCTATAACTTTTGAAATAAAGATTTAACTTAACTATTCCTTCTATAATCATTTATAAATGTTTTCAAATAAGTAACTAAGTGTTTTTAAGGTAAATTGAAGGTTTTATAATTCTTTTCGATTTTTTTTAAATAAATGGCTAAGTAAAATTATTTATTACACTTAAACAATATAATGGAAATCATTTCCTTGAATGCAATAAAAAACTGAGTATGTGGAATGACTAGTACATTTGTTCCTCTTGTGAGATCTAAATGATGAAACAAGGTGTATAAATAAGGTTCGGAATGGAGCAATCAGTGCCTTAAACTTACATGACCTTCACTTTACCTTTTTGACGAGGGGTGGAACAGATTAAAAGGGAAGCTCGGATGCTCTAAAAGATCATATTTAAGATTTTCCAAGATAAAAAGAAACAAATTTTAGAATATCAGTTAACTAATTAACATCTTTTTATCGATATTTCGTACGAAGGAACTGGGATTGGATTTAGGAGATTCCTATTGAAATACGGGGATCGAATTTGGGTGATTCCTATCCGTAAACCCCTTCAAAATAAAATTCAAAATAAAACATATTGAAGAAAAAAATCATTGAAGATGAACATCTTCATGATGTAGGACTACTTCCCACTGTCCTTGGAGGTGAAATTTACCATATTTAAAGTGCCAGTAGCGCTCTGTTATGAAAATATTCGATTTGCAAGAATATGATTTGAAGTTAATAAAGAAATCTATGATTAAGATTTAATGTATTATTTGGGAATATTTTCCCTAAGTTAAAGTTATAACTTGAATATAAGAAATCTTTGATTAATATTTAATGAATGATTTGGAACGGTTTTTCTAAGTAAAAGAGAAAATGATTGGAATTACTTAATAAATCAAATAATTAAATAAATGAGACTTAATGATTCCATATACTCATGAAAATAAAATGAAAAAAATTGAAAAAAATATATCTAAAAGGTGAAGTAATTGACTGATGATTCATATCCACATATGAACTTAACATCCTTTTATCGATAAATAACTCCGAAGGAACCGGGGTTGGATTTGGATAACTCCTATCTGAAAAACCACTTCGAACTAATGTATACGTTTAGAAATGAAGACGTGTTGAAGATGATGATTGAAGACCGGGATCTTCGAAATGAAGGGATTACTGTCATGAGTCCCAGTGGTTTACCCTACATTATATTCGACAGTGGTATCTGCATTCTGAAATCTTCATTGTATTAAAGACTGGAGATCTTCAATAATTGAAGGACTACTTGTTGACATTCTCTGGATATATCCCAATATAGAGATATTTATTATAGTAGCGGTCCTATCATATTTTTATATCCTTGGATTACAAGGACTAATCGTTATTGGTCTTAGGGGCGATTCCCAAAAAGGATGTGGTAGGTGGAGTGCCTTCGGTTTCGTTTAGTTCCAGAACGAACTTGTATGGATGATTGTTTAGCAATGCATTTCCGATCATATTAATTTATTTCTATCAACGTATTATTGACTTGGTGGCGAGAAGGCAACTTCTCTTAACTTAACACCCTTTCCTAAGACATATGAGCTCAAGAGTTATGTGTTTGTAAAAATCAATTGTGTAATTAAGGAATGACAATGTGGCATTCTTAGTGGAATAAGCTTTGTGAAACAATAAAGCGTGGCTTTATGAAAATAAAAAGCGTGGTTTTGAAGAAATTAAGCGTAGCCTCACATCTCGAAATATGATATTGGATACTATGTGGTCTGACATACATAAATTTGGGATAAGTTAGTATGTTTGGTGGTGTCCAATACGTTGGGCCCGTTGAGGGAAAACATCCCCTAAGGCAATTATTTTCCCATTTTGATAAAGTGGTTATCTTGAGAAAAGCAGGGAACTACCGATTACCAGTAGTAGTATAGAAATTATAGTCCAAGTAGAAAGCTTGAGAAAAGCATAAAGGTTGCCTAAGACTGTGGTTGTTATGCGTGGGTCGAAGAAAAAAGGTCACTAGTTCCCTATCATGTTAGAAATTTAATTCCAATACGAGATTTACTGTTTTGATTGTAGTCCCAAAATAGTTGTAATGCTTTGCAAATATTTTAGCTACCCCTTTTGGTATCATATAATCCATCCGGTATATTTCGTTGACTTAGTCCGGATATATTCCCTTAGACCTAGTCCGAGTATTGATACATTATTTGAATAAGTTTATTTGAAAGTTTAGTATCAAATTATTTTGGTATAAAAGTGTTTTGGTTATCATAAGGTAAAAACCCATCCATATTTATGTGTAGGCATGGTCTTATGAGATACTCTTCTTTTTAAAGGTCTTTATAACATCGCCATGATCTATACATTAAAATTCTCGAGTATCTCATGCTAGTTTATCAAGCCTGATCCGGGTATTTTTAATACTCGGGTCAGATTCGAGTTGTTTCAGGATTAGCTGACGACACTTGGAGTTTCTAGAGGAGAGCTGGAGATCTTCATCTATGTATGGACGTATTCTATTATCCGTTGCATTATTGCATTTGTTTTTTTGTTTGTCGGCATTTGTAAAGGCAGGTGTCATAATTGTCCAGGCTGAATCTAGATTAGACTCTGGTATTGTATTTAAAATTTTCCGCTGTAAAGATTATTTATTGAAATAATATATATTATTCCATTCGTGTGAGATTCTATTTTGTCTTTATTTTCTTTTTCACCCCTTAAAGATCCATCATTTCATTCAATTTGGGCTAGACATGTGTGGTTTATTGTTGACTCAAAGGGTACAAAAATTCGGGCCTTTATAGTACGTTTTTCACAGATTTATAGTTTATATTTTTTTAATGAAATTTCATTATATACATATATTATTATACCATTAGTTATGTGATAATTCTTATATGCATTGATATTGTCATAAGCTAGACTGATTATTGTGTGTATTCACATAAGATCTGGAATTATTTAAAAAAATATTTTGTTAATATATATATATATATATGAAGATATTATAAATATGTTTACAATTAAATATATTTATACACATAATTTTATAAAAATAATAATTATTTTGTTGATTTAGATATATGTATATATTTTGTCTATAATTTTTTATACATTTGTACTTATATATTATTTTTATATTTATTATAATAATATGCATATATTTATATTTTATTATTATTATTTTATATTATATAAATCATACATATATATATATATATATTCAGTTACATAAAATTATTTAAACCAAATTAGCACACACACATATATATAAAACAGGAAAATAGGCACAAGGACAAACTCAGAAAAAAATTAGGCTGAATGACAACAAGTTTGTTTTTTAGGCTCAAGGACAATACTAGTTATAATTAGCACTTTGTATAGTGTAAAACAAAAATAATGCTAGATATAACTAACATTTTGTATAGTTTAAAATTTGAATATAATGCTAATTATAACTAGCATTTGTCCTTCAGCCTAAAAATGAAATTTTGTGCCCTTCGGCCTAAATTTTTTTCAAAGTTTGTCGTTTTCTCTAATTCCCTCTAAATAATATTTATATAAGTAACAAGTTTAATACATACATGTATCTAGAGAACATATAATCCATATCGAATGAGCTAACGTATCGATTACAATGTAAATCCCAACATCTATACATGTACATGTTATATCTTGCACGGCTATCATGTTACACATGCACACACACACACATATATATGTATATAATACATATGTGTATATTTATATGTATTAATATATAAATTAAATATAACTATATAATTTAAAATTTAAAATAAAATAAGAAATTTTATTTAAATAAAATTTAGAAGTGTTCTAAATAATTAGATGTCATAGGCCCAACAAACATCCAATAAGGTAAAAAATTAAATTCACCCATAACTTCCGCTACGGGCTGGCCTAGTCCCAACGGTCACGTCGATATTTTCTGTTTGACCTTAGTCATATTAACTAATAGAAAACTATCAAGTGAGTCATTCTAGATTTATACACTAACTATTAGTACGTTACTTCTAGGTGCCCCTAATAGTCATGAGTAATACACTACCCAATATTTGAAGAGCGTTACGTACTCTAGTCTCAATGGATACATCTAATCTAATCTTGATACATCGGAATAGAAATATTTAAAATGATGTGTTTTAATATATTACTATGATAAAATTACAGCAATTGTAACTACTATAACAAACACAACATTTATGGATTTTCTGTCAAATATACTTAATTTAAATAACTAATTATAACATATTATAACAAGTACATAAAAGAAAGCAAAACATCTTTTATTTCGAATGAGATTTTATTATAGTGTTAATTATTTGCAATAAATTATATAAATGCCTCAGGGTTATACCCCTAACTCTATCAAGAATGATTGTCAAATACTAATGTTGCAGTGGCTTTTCACCTATTAGGGTTTCAACATCTTACCTTAGGTAGTGGCACAATTGATTGAAGCGGACATAGCGAACCTTAATTAGCTCATCCTTGCGAACTAAAGCAAATGGAAGTGGCGATGTAGCATCTGATGGCCTAGGCTTGATGAATCGAACAGGAAAGGTAACCAAAATGGATATGAAATTTACACTTAACCCCTTAATAATTTATTATTTGATTGAATAATCTTATATCCTGTAACCCTTATAACTCTCATTACAAATTTGGTTTTAAGCACAAGTTAGGTCATCAAGTTCATATTTAAACTTTGAGCATATTGACATTATTTAATAGTGATATTTTGCTTATATTTGATGTAGAAAATTTGACTTTAGAACATTAGTTTGTTACTAATGACCGCCCCAATACAAAGATGCATACACACACATACACATACATACATACATACATACATACATATATATATATGTAATATTCGTTACATTCGAATATTAGTTACTCGAGTTTAGTAAGTTATCAGTCTTATCCATTACACGTTTTTACAATGCATGTGTATATATGTAGTAGCACCTCGAGAGGGGGTGGGGACAACTTCAAAACTCGAATGGGTCATTTATTTCCTAAGGCCCTAGTCCTTCGGAGGTGAAATGGGCTATTTTGTCTGTATCTATATCGTGCCATACCAGAATCTCGACCTGTGAATCTTAGGGAAGGAACTCAAATAAATTGAGTTTTGTCTTCCCCGTTATGGTCACTATCTCAGATTCCCCTCAAGATATCTTGGGTAAGCTGAGATTTGGATATCCTTGATTGACCTGTGCACCTACAACATTCTCAACTGCTTTGTTACCGTGTTCACCTTGACCATCTTGATTGTCGTCAATGTCTAAGGTATTTTTGTTGCCTAGTTCATTAGTTATAGCAAGGTTTATGAAAAGGACCGTTGTTTGGCACGTTCTCCAGTCACTATCTTGAACATAGACTCAATTTAGTTGTTATCCTAGGATTCCACAGAGCAGAGACTTGAGTGGAGTTTGTGGAATAACCCTTTTTTGGCATTGGAAAAGGTTCCTTAAGAGTTTATGAAAATAAAAATCTTTGAGAAAACTTGTTTAATTCGTGGACTTTTTGAAGATAGGATTTAAAGAAATGAACGTGTATATTTTTTAAACAAAGGGACCAATTTCTATAAGATTGAAAATAGAGCAAAAGTAATTTTTTTTTTACAAAGTAAAATCAAAAGGAAGATTTTTCCCAAAAAAAGACTTTTTGATATATTGAAAAGGGAGAGGATCCGAGTTCTTGGTGAAAGCACCAATCTGCATGCATCAAAATTGGCGTAAATTTCATGTAAATTAATAGATATTTTTTTATTAAATAGTTATAAAGAAGATCCAAGCAAAATTATATAAAAAAAGAATAAAAGAAACAATCAAAGGAAAAAAGAAAAAAATTGTAAAATAAAAATGATATCGAGAATAATTATAGAGGTTCATCTATTGATGAAGGTTATATCCAATTCTTCTTTCCATTAATTGCTTCATTACAAAGAGTATCCATCATCTTTCTTTCTTTTATTTGTTTATTTGTTTACAATGAACGTATTTGAAATTTGGAACTCAAGAGTCTTCATGGTGAAATAATGATGGAGTTGTGGAGTAGAAGGACCTGATATATATTTTGTTAAATAGAAATTACACCTCTTCTTTTGTTCTAAGGTCGGTTACTTATGGTTGAGAGCTGTTGATCGGAAGCAGATCTCTTTTCTTTATGGAAGCGTGTGATATTGAGGATTATAGCATTCCTTTTCTTTTTCCTCCTTTTATCCTTTTACTTTTCCTTTCTTTCTTGTAAGAAGTGAAGCGTAGGCGCTCCATTAGGAGCACTTGCTCTCAAATGGAGCACAACCCTCCATTAGGAGCTCACGTACATAGTGCTTCGCTCCAATCGAGCATAGCATTGCATTATGGAGCATAGCACTACAATATTAGAATGTTTGCACTCCGATCGAAGAATTATGCTTCAATGTCGAAGCGCATGTACGTCGTTTTATACTTTTTGATTTTTTTTGGGCTTTCGGGCTTTTCTAGGATTTTTCGGCCAAATTCCAGATGTTTTCTAAGTAAATTGTTTACCCTTCTCCACATATTTGAGTTTTTTCCTATTTTGAAAATTTGCTCAATCCATGCATTGTTTTGGATTTTGACCTCGGGTTAACTTCAGGTCTTGTTTGTAATGCTTTTCTAAATATAAGCTCCTCTTTTTTTAATAATCCCAACTACCATTTCTTTAGTTCTACATTTTTGAATATCGCTTCTAAAATGAGTCTTTCAGATGTTTCTAGAATACCGGTGTAATAATATATAGACTAATATTACAAGCATTCATGATAAGTTATAATTACATGATATTTCAGTATTTCATACTGTTGACTATGTTTTCATATGCTATTTAGTTTTATATTTATATCAATGAGACGTCATTTAAAGTGTTTTTGCTATATTCATAAATAATCTTTATTATGACGATGATATATTATTTCACTTTAAGTTATGCCAAAATTTGTATTTCAGTTATAATGTTGATACGAATAATTGACGTAAAAAATGAAAAACATTTAATTGTTCAGAAATTAAACTATAATTTCTCTAAGTGATAGTTGATTGATCATGGCACTACAAATAATAAAGAGGCGTAAGGATCAATTTTCAATGACAATAATAAATTCATTTATAACAACCCAATGTGTGAGAATTCTAGGGCACATGCTCATGAGTTTACAAACTATCTGGTTTAATTGGGTCCTAAAAAAGATACTCAATGTTTATTATTCAAGTATAATTCTCGCATCATATTATGCTATATGTATTAGAAAATATCGTGCTTCAGTTACTGAAATATTTTTCTAATTTGATCAGTATTAGAAAGCGTCAAAAAGTGTGCTACTACATGTTAGTGTAGCTCGCATTGTAAATGGAATGAGTGTGTGGATTGAATGGGTTCACATCGTAGGAAATTTGGAATAATCGTGATGTATATATGGAATTGGTGGCATGTAACATTGGGGATTTCTTTTGTTACAAGATGTGTTGCCGAGACCAGATTATATGTCCAATGGAATGCGATGAAGGGAAGTTCAATCGGGATGTCGACATAGGAGACTTAGACCGTTGACTCCGGCTAGATACAGTGAAGCATACACATACAGAATGTGGGAATCCCGAAACTTAACATGGTATTAGAGCTCCATGGTTTGAGGAACCAGTATGATGCAGTGTGACCGCAGCATGGCTCCAAAGCGGCTTGAGCATGGGATGCTCGTCAAGGTGGAGATATGGTTAAGCAGCCCGGCTTCCCTGGCTTATGAGAAAGCCTTATCCCACTGTGAAGAGGACTCGGTATAACTCCAAAGGTGACTTGAGCAATGCTCGCCAAGGTGGGAGATTGTTAGGTGTGGGCCATATCGTAAGTGGAGTGGATGCATAGATTGAATGGATTAAAGTCTCATATTGTAGCATATTTTGAATAATCGTGGTATATATATGCGATTGGTGACATATAACATTGGGGATTTCTTTTGTTACAACGTGTTGCCAAGACCATATTATATTCCCGATGGGAGGCAATAAAGGGACGTTCAATGGGGACATCGACATAGAAGACTACAACCGTTAAGTTAACCCACACACGGTGAAGCAAACGCGTACGAAACGCGGGAATGATGAAACTTGACTTGGTATTGGAGCTCCATGGTTCGAAGGACCGGTACGATGCAGCATGATCGATGCATGGCTCTAGAGGGGCTTGAGCATGGGATGCTCGTCAAGGTAAAGATATGCTTAAGCAGCATGCTTGGTGCTTATGAGAACTCGGAGTAACAGCGCGACACCATTGCGAAGAGGACTCGATATAACTCCAAGATGACTTAAGCAATACTCACCAAGGTGGAGATTTTAGATGTGCCTCGCATTGTAAAGGTAGTGAGTGTGCGGATTGAATGTGTTAAAGTCTCACATCGCAGGAAATTTGAAATATGTATATATATAATTGGTGGCATGTAATATTGGAGATTCCTTTTGTTACACGATGTGATGCCTATACAATATTATATGTCCAATGGGATGCGATAAATGGAAGTTCAATCGGGACGTCGACATAGGAGACTTCGACCGTTGACTCAGGCTAGACACGGTGAAACGTACGCATACGGAACGCAGGAATGCCGAAACCTAACACTATAAATATTGAAATATTATTTATTTCAACCAATTTTGAAACACTTTTACTCTGAACAATATTATTATCATATCAAATGGGTACATATTTGAATTATATGTTATGTGAAATGAGCTCATATTGCATTTACGCATCGCTTAATTTGATAGCAATGCTCATTAACATAGTGCTTACAAACTAGGGATTCATTGTAGTTGACACTAGTGTTTTTGTACAAAACCATTATTTTCTAAAAATATTTGTTAAGCTTTATGTGCTTCAAGATCACTTAAGCGTGTTTATAAACAAATGTTTTTCAGTAATATTAAAGAAAAGACCAATATGAATAAATTGCAATATACAAAATTGCAGACATACATTTTCATCTTTGTATTGTTGAAAAATGTATAAAAACACACCGCTAAATAAATTAAGTGGCATCTGCCTGGTGGTACATATTAGGATTGTTAATTTACTTAAATAGTTCTTTTTAAATCCATATGTTCAATTTCGTGCAACTATAAAATATGCCTTTAAAATAGGCATTTTTATATTTTTGTATAAACTAATGGCTAACATATATTTTCAGCATACGTCTTAACCATGCCCTTGTAAATTAATAGATTAATGACAACGTCTATTCATACACCAAAAATCGTCTAACATACACCATTAGTTATTCTAAAATAATTTGTTATTAAAATACCCTTTTCTTAATTGCAATGTTTTTTACCATTCTCTTATAATCCATCGTATAAATTTTGTAAAATTAATGAAATTTAGTCAAATTTATTAATTTTGATGAAGAAGTTAATGAATTTTATTATCATGAAACCTAAAATATCAATTATAAAAACTTTCACAAATATTTGCTTTAATTTAATAGTATCTAGCCTTTTATAAAATGATAGTTAATTCTGTTGAAATAGAGAAATTTTTAAAAATTAACAAAGTTATAATATTAATATCAAAAATTAAAGCCCACTCCGTTGAATTGTAACCTAATTTAGTGTTAAAAGTTTCTAATTCTCTGTAAAAGAATTTAAACTTGAAAGGAGGAATATAAGAAAGATGAAAATAAAGTTAATTTTGTAAAAAGAATGATGTGTGTGTATATATTATATATATATATATATATATATATATATATATATATATATATATATATATATATATATATATATATATAAAGCTTTTTGTGTCCTGCTTTATTGCATTATTTGGCGCATGTGAAGTAACTGTTGCTGGGTAAATATAATTAGCCTAAATTAACACAATAGATTGATTCATTCAATGCACCAATACGCAAGACTAATTTAACAGCAGTACCATAGCGCGTGGCATCCGATTCCAGACTATTCCTTTGTGCACCGTCTTTAAAACTTTATTGTCTTGAAGCTCAAGCCACGGCAGTTGTAACAAAAGCCATATAAACCCCAAATAACTTCTCATCTGTTCCAAATTAGCAAATACACGATTTCTCTCAAATTATACTTTATTATTTTCTTCAAGCAGGAATCACAAGCTACGTTAACTGATTGACCTTGGTAATTCTTCTCTCAATCCACCTTATTATTGTTGTTTACAGAGGCATGTTGATAGGTTATTTTAACATTGGCAGCTGTGTTTGCGATTTTGATTTTGATTATCTAATCGTATTCAAATTTTGATTATCTAATCGTATTCAAATTTTCGTTATCGTATTCAAATTTTATTGCGTTTTGGCAGCTTAGATTTTGATTATCTAATCGTATTCAAATTTTCGTTTTGGCAGCTGTGTTTGCGATTAACGAATTGAGCTTCATTGTAGGTTATGGTATGCTCTTCTTTCTTAATTTTATTGCGTTTTGAATTACTTTCTGTGTTCATTTATTTTTGCTGAATGCTACAGTCATATCTGTTACTTAATAATATACATTGGGCTTCCATATGATGTTTTTGCTTTAGCAAGTTTAGTTTTTCTTCTTTGTAGTTCTTTGCAAGTTGTTTTTTTTTTTGGGTTAAATTCCAGTTAACAAAATCATAGCGTTATGTCTGATTAGTGATGACTTAATCTAATTAGAATCAAACATGCACCTCCCTTTGTTTATATATAACTAGCCAAAGTTTCTTGCTTGATTATTCAAAAGGAAAATTGTTACCAAAGTAATTCTTCTATTATTATTATTTTTCTATTATTATTATTTTGAAAATACATTTCCCGTGTTAATTGCATTGAAACAATAATTATAAATTGCAGCTATTTACATTGTGACATATACAAATTTCTACTGTGAAAATGAAACAGATAGCGTTTCACATTTTTACTGACTTTTTAAGGGTTTCAAATCAAATGTGTATGTGTTACCACTGCAATAGAGTCTTCTTTTGTTCCAAATATCATGATGTTGATTATTGCTGAAATTTGTAGCTCTTTTCAAAAACCTCTTAATTATGTTCCACAAATTGTCTAGAACAAATGTGTGCATAATTGGCATTTTCAATACACCATGACAATTGTGCGTAGTATCAACCACAAACTTCTCTTGTAGCATGTCACTATGTTGTGGTGTTCTATATTTGATACTTCTTTTTTCTAAATTCAAATTATGGAACTACAGACAACTCCTGTAGTAGCTACCTTTTCAGTCGCAGCAGCTGCATTGGCTGGTAGATTTGCTCTTCAAGCATGGCAGGCATTTAAAGCCAGACCTGTTGTTCCACGAGTTAGACGATTCTATAATGGAGGATTTGAGCAGACAATGACCAGACGAGAAGCAGCATTAATTCTTGGTGTTAGGTACACTCTAATGCTTTTATGTTCATGATGCTTTGTTTCATCTCGATTTCATATATTGGTTGCTGCATGTGTTGGACCTCTTTATGCGAGTTAGTCCTCTTACTGATAATGTTTATGGAACACATGATCATACCTGCGCAAGTTAATAATGTAACTTTAAATCGAAATCGGTGCTACAATAGGCAGTAAGGTAACATACCTTATGTGATTCATTTTTTTTTAACAGAGAACATGCTGCTGTGGACAGGATAAGAGAGGCTCACAGAAGGGTAATGGTCGCTAACCACCCTGACAGTGGTGGTAGTCACTTTCTTGCTTTGAAAATCAACGAGGCAAAGGAGACTTTACTTGGAAAGGGCAAGGGCGGTTCATCTGCCTTTTAGAAGCCATTTGCTTCAATGGGACAGGACTATCCATGATTGAATCTTTACTACTAGTGAAATATTTCGTAGTTGTGGAGTATTCAACTTCGTGACCATATTTGATATAGAAAACTACATCTCTAACTATTATTTTTCATGGAGAATGTTGAAAGGTATACAATGCAAATAATTTAGCTAGTGCTTGGTGAATGCAGCAAATGTTCTGATTTTTTTGTAAGTTAAGACCGTAGTTATTCAGCGGTTTATTTATGTTTTCTCATCTGAGATCTGATTGTTGTACAGAAATCTTGATATAATGAGCTCATGATATGAGAATGTGTGTAGTAACAACATTTTGATGATTTACTGTTCAAATTGGATGGCGTTAATCAAACTGTAAGATGAGATCTGTCTTCTACCGTTTCGGCAAGCATCATGTGCTATGTTATGTTGTGCATCTGCATTGATTTAACGGCAGATCTAAAGGGTGTGTTCTGATACAGATGTTATAGTTTTTGAGGCTTCTTTGATATTGTAAGATGATAATATACAAGTTCAGATATGATACGAGAGTAATGATGCACATCATAATTTGGATAACATTCGGGATGCTCCTTTGGATACGAATCTCAGTGAACGATCCAGTAAATATTGGTTCTTGAACACCATAAGCTTAAGTTAAATAATTATTTATTGTTCTATACATGCTTTTCGTTCATCTTTTGTAAATTCACCGTATTGCCAACCGGCATCGTGAGATATCCATTGGTTCTTTTGTTGATCATCTTTGATCGACCTAAGGTCTTGTTAGTAAATTGTAATACTATGGCGTTCCTGATGATTTTGAAAGAGGAGCAGACCTAACTATAAGTTCATAAATAGCTTACCAACATGATTGCAATTCAAATACATGCTTTCCTTTTTAGAAAACCTACCCACCAGAGTAGTTTAGCTCCCTGGAAGATTATAGTTGATTAGGGTTTTTGAGGCACGTTAAACCACAGGCAATCTGTTCCTTTTGGCGTTAGACTATATGGCTGCTTTTGTTTGGAGAATAAAAGCTGAATGCTTAATTAAATAAGTCTTAAGTAGGTCTGTCAATGAATACTTTCGAATGTGGATGGTGCCATATCCGCATCCACTTTCGAAATCATTTTCGGATGTCGGATATCCATATCAGCGTATACAGACGGATATCGGGTAATTATCCTATCCTTTACGATTGATAAATCAAGGAATATAAGTGGAAAATTTAAGTTTAACATAAACCTTCTCGATCCCATTAATTATTAAAATGTTAAAAATATATAAATATAATGATAATAAATAGTTTTGAGCAGTGAATATGCATTTAGTACGTATATTATAAACTTGTGATTTAATAAAACCATAAATAAATATTTTTCATTGTACTAAAATACACTTAATTTAGACTATAATCTTGAAAAATACCGAATGGATAATCTTCGGATGCGGATGTCTTCATATCCGCATCCTTTTTCGGATATCGGATATTTGTCCGCTTTTCGGATGCGGAAGCGGACGTTTTTCGTTATTTCGAGTATCCATTGACAACTCTAGTCTTAAGAGGTGGGTAACATGTTTGTTTTTAAATAAGTGTTTTAATTAAGCTTTTTGATTCGCTTAAACGAGTAAGCAAAATTTTAGTACTTATTGATAGCACCAATCATTTATTGCACTTTATATTTCAATTACACCCACGTGTAATGCAAATGATTGTTTTATGAAGTTTTTATTATCATATCAAACAATTACAAAAGTACAAACATAACATCACTTTTGTCTTCACTTCTACATTCTTCTATAATTGAGGTAATTTTTCCATTTTGATTTTGTTTTAATATCATATTGTAATTTTCAATCACTAGGAATGTATATGCTAAAACTAATGAAGAAAATAAATTTGATGGTAACCTACCGTGATGTTTGAATACGATTTTAAGTTAAATATGGTAAGTTATAAATTGGTTAATTGGAATGGAAATGGAACATAAAATATATTTTTGATTCAAAAATAAATAAATTGGAATATGTTATGCGGGTGAGAAAAAATTATAAAGAAATAATTTCTACACGTTGAACAATACTGATTCATCTTTAGTTAAAATTAAAACTGAAACAAAATCTACAATACATATGTGGAAATTCAACATATTAAAATTCGTAAAAAGTTAGACAAAGTCGTGTGATGTTTTTACGATAACTTATTTCAATACGTTAATATATATTAATAATGTAGAAACCGTTAATTGATAAGCAAACGTATCACAAGCTTCGATTATTCTAACGAAATATTTTCTTCTCGGCCAAACCTTTATAAAAATATATTTACGTTATCGAATTTACTATTTTTGATGTGTTTTATAAATCTAATATTATTTGAACACGTGACAGTTTGTTTTTTTTAATAAAATATAAGACATTAAATACAATGATTAAATGTGTTTCATACGACATTTGCACGGAAGAATAATTAATTTAGAATTTGAAGGGTAATATTGTCAACATCATCATTTATGTTCACAGAATAAATTTCTAATCAAAATGCAAACAAATAATATTTTAAGTATTTAACATTCAACAATCATCAATCAACATCCATCATTTAGTATTCAGCATTAAGTATTTTAACTAAACGATATCTAATCCCTTCCGCCCTAAACTCTTAGATCATCACTGTATATCTAAATCTATAATTAATTGATAATTGATTAAATATCACACTTTGAGCAACATTGTCCTTTAGACATTTGGACTCTGGCATAGAATTTTGAAGTTGGAAGTGGTTGGAAATTGCGATCAAAGAAGAATTAATTAAATTGGGTGTCAGTTGGGATTTATTTTAATCGGTGAGATGATACGTGACAATATTGGTCGGTGGGATCATCTTGAAGAGAGGAGTTCGTTCGATGTGATCAAAATTTGATATGTCAATGTTAGATATGGTTGGAATTCGAGTTAGTAGGAAGTAGGACAAGTTTGCCTGGGGACGATTTAGGCGATTGAACACTTGCAGGGAAGAACAACTTTGCTTGGTGGGCACCATGGCGGTGGTTGACATCGATGCACAAGGAGGTGGCAGCAAACGATAGTCAAATATTGATCTAGAGCTTGGTTCGAATCAACTAAAGCGGGAAAGAGATCATTTAATTGATTAGTGCATGATTTACTTTTTATTCCAAATATACCCTTATAAGTTTTAGTGTCCATAGCTTTCGCATATATCATCAGATCACACATAATTTACGATGTTGGGATCATGGAGAGATTGCAGACGTTTGCATATTAGCATGTGGTTTACTAACTTTTATACATGCTATGAAAGTGCTACTTTTTGCTACATATGTTGCGCGTGCATGTGTTTTACTATATATATATATATATATATATATATATATATATATATATATATTCTTGTACGCGGGAGTATACATCTTGGTTTACTTCGGTTGGATGATTATATTGGTTGAGTAATATGTTGTCGAACTACAATGTTTGTGTTTGTTAAGATGTAATTATTCTCATATCATTGTGTACTTGTTTATAGATTTCTATGCTCATGAATTAGCTATATTATGGTGAATTAGATCCGGTATCAGTATTGAGTAGTAGATTAGTGAAAATAAGAGACATATCCCTAAAATCAAACAATACACAAAACATCATCCAGAAAAAATATATAAATTACATTCATATTTTCAAATACTGCAATTTTCTTCCCTAAAATACCCCCTCTGCTCCATGGTGTGAACGTTGGTTTTTCATATGTGCATGTTATTCTCACGTGCATAATTAAAATTTACACCCCATTAATTATTAATCTTTAAAACGCAATAACTTTTTGTAGAAACGACGGACTAACAAACCGTTTTCACTATTATGTCACAAATTTCATTATCTTTCTAATGAGTGGCATTATGCGTATGTAAAAATAACGACACACCAAGTTATAAATTGATGTTTTTCAAATTTTCTGTAGTTATATGGTATAATTATATGCAATTATACGAAATAATTGCTGAAATTTGAAGAAAAATCGATGATTATTTCACATAACTGCAGAAAATGGCAAATTTACGAAATAATTGCAGAAAAGTCTGTAATTAAACGGAATAATAGCATAGAAGTCTGCAGTTATTCCATATAATTGCAAAAAGTTCTGCGGTTATTCCACATAATTGCATTAAAGTCTGTAATTACGTGGAATAATTGTTGACATTTGAAGAAAAATTGATGTTTTTCAAAAATTGTAGAATTCTATGCAAATATATGGAATAGTTGCAGCCTTACTGCAAATATGGTTTTTTGGTATCAACAATAGATCTCATTTTAAAGATTGTAAAATTTATGATTTTTTGGTAAAAACGGTATGCTGATCCGATGTTTCTACCGAAAGTTGTGCGCGTTTGAAATGCTAAAACGTAAAGGGTATTTGTGTCTTTTGGCGCAGACAGATTTGAAAATAGAGACTAGAAACGTAAGTTTATTTTGGAAAGATGTTTTCTCTATTTTGAAACTTAACAGGGATGTGAGCCAAACTATTCCAATAAATTATTAATACAACAAACGCATGCTATGCACACAAAGTTTCACAAATTGATATAAAGTGTTATGTGCACTATTACTTATTGTAGGATTACATGTCATATAAATATAATGGTCAAAAATCAAAATAAAATATAAATATAAATACTCAAGCCATATGACTTGATATCAATTGGTATTTCTAAAAACACTTTCATAAATCTATGAATTGATCTCAAAACCAAAAATTCAAAGTCATCATCTCATCTTGTTGTTTTATCAAGCTCTTGAGAATACAAGATAATTTACATTAAATTTAATAATATAATCTTATATTTTTAAACATATGAATTTAATGTTCAAGTGTAATAATAAAATCATAAATTTTAAATATTATACACTCTAGATAAAACAACACAAACTAAATTTAGTAATTTGCTATAATATTTCACAAGTGGGGGAATAAAGAAGGTGAGGCATCTCTTCAATAAAGAAAGTGCTAAGAAAATAACAACCACAAAACTATGTGAAAAGAATAATATAATGGTCAGTGTTTCTGCTGAGTGTAAAGGCCCGTAAATCCGTACCCTTTGCGTCGACCATAATTTACATCGGTTCAACTCAAATTTAACGGAAAATACGAATCTTTGGGGTAAAGAAGAAGAAAGAGATAAAAGAAAATAGAACAACAAGCACAGAATCCCACAATCGTAGCAGAAAAAAATATAATATATATATATATATATATACCCAACAAATTTTAGTACAAAAGAATCTGTAACAGTTTTATACTTACAATCATCAGAGTACAAAAATGAATACATCAATCTGGACTGCTGTAATCACTTATCCTCACACAACGGGAATATAAATCAAGTACGGATATACGTTCGAATTTCTCCAGCTCATCTCCTGAGCTCCGTAGCATTGTAACCTGAAACTACAATACTCGGTCTGACCCGAATATTATAATAAAATAACCCCCGAGTCAGTCTGAAAAATCAGCGTGAGAAAAACACACTCCATTTGAATTATTAGCTTTCTCAAAATCCTTTGAAAAACAAAAGTATCTCTTAAGACCACGTCACACATAAACACGATGGGTTTTTACCTTATGATAACCAAAACGATTTTTATCAAAATCTTCTGATATTATAATAGTATATATACCAAGTAAATAGAAAATAGTTGAAATGCATGCATCTCATGTTTTAACATAATTGGGCACAATCAATACCGTATGATGCTTATCGGAGAATGGATTCCATCTAATGACTGGGCCATTAGGGGACCGCCCATCACAATACATCTCTAGAACAATGTAGCGAGGACCACGCCGGGATCCCCTGTTACACAAGACCGACCTACCCCTGATCTTTGTAGACCGATTATGTTATCACCCCAGGAGTTTCCACCTTTACCATCGAGTGCTCCTTTTTTCATCCACAACCATATCCATAATATATAGGTTTCCAAGGACATCTATAAAAGTGATAACATAACTTACTTGGGTGCGACCCACTTAGCCTAGATGCATCTCTCCTATTTTAGTCATTCCCGCTTGATGAGGCTCGAGGCTAAGTATTACATTTCAAGAAATAATTCTTCTTAGAATGCTCATCGTCATAACGATGTTTTGATAGCATTCGTCCATACAAGTTGTCACCGGACAAACCGAATCACCGTCTTCATCATCTTAATGGTATTCGTCCGTAACATTCAAACTGAATCGAAGTGGTTTTTGGATAATTAAATCTGATCCAGGTCTCTTCGAAACGATTAACGAAATCAGCCAATATTGATAGTCGGGTATTTAACTATCAATAAAACATCCATAAGCAATCATCTCGCTATTATAATGTAACATCCCGTCTTTTTAGACGCTTTAAGCAGACACACGTGCCGACTCAAACCATACAGAAGGGAGGATTGTTATTGGGGTGAAAAAGAAAAAGAGAAAAAAATAAAACAAAATAGAATCTCACAGCGGAATGAAAAAATATAATAATCAAATAATAGTTCATGAAGCTGTATATAAAACATTTGATTATGCTAATACAATGCAGAATCAGAGTTACACATGCCAGAGAATAATAAATAATAATGCAGCGGAATAGTTGAAGCAGGGGAAAATATAGTAAATAATAATAATACAATCTTCGTCTTCATCCTGCAGAAATAAGGGCTTCCAAGATTTTAAATCTCGGATATCGGTCATATCTCGTCTCGAAGAATTTAGAGAGCTTATCTCGATCGGGTGAGATCTCGAACGAGATGAGTGCATATCAGTCGTCCATCTCTGATTTACATCTCGGTTTCTAAAATTCATTTCGAAGTTATCTCGGAGTATATGTCATGTCGAAAATTAGTTTTCATACACCTAAATTTATAATACTAGTCACCAAATTAAGGAAAACACTATGCACTTACCTTGAATATATCACACGCTTATCATTAGTAATTTAGTATGGAAACATATCACTTGTATCATGTAAAATAAACAAATAACTAGATATCATGATTACTGTTCAATATAATATCATATGAGATAAAGTACATAAGAAACAAACCATAACATATGCACCTTTACTTTAATTGATCATTCACTTAACATTCCTACATAATATAATGTCTCATTTCTACCTTTTATGATTTATAGTGCTGCAAGGGAAATATTAATTTTATAACTTCAAATACAAAAGTCTACAAGTAGAATTAAGATATTCTATGTCTGATTATAGTATTTAATTATTACAAACAAAATCTCATCAAGCAACTAATAACATATATATTTCAAACAAACATAGAAAATAGCATACATAGTACAATTTTTTTTCAAACATTTAGTAATATTATAAGAAAAGCAAAACAATGATGTACGAATGAACATGTAATCATCAAATGAAATTAATAGATGAAAGAGAATTCCTTTATTGCTTAAAAATAAGCCTTGGGGAAAAAAATTATAGCAGCAAAGACTAAATGAAATCAAATTGGGAATCCATTTGAAACATAAAGTTAAATAAGTGAAGCCCAAAATTTATAGCCGCAAAAAATAGGATAGGAAAAAAACTCAAGAAAGTGTTGAAAAAATAAAAATGAAATCGGATGTAAATTAATCTGGATCAGAAACCTAAATGAAAATCATAAAGTGAAATACTTACCATAATCGATGCAGATTTTATCATCATCTTACACTCGCCACTGCCGTAAAATAAGAGACAAAGATTAAATGAGATTTATATAAGAAATAAGGGTTAAGAAAAGTACAATTAAGAAGGCTTAAATTAAGGTAAAGGATGAGCTAGCCCAATACGAAAAAAGAGTTGATTTTTTCCAAAATTCAACAATTCGGCCGATATCTCGCTGTTAAATCTCGTCCGAGATACCGGACGAGATACTGAAATCTCGTCCGAGATTCGGGTTAGACGAGATTCAAACAAAATTGTCTGTTTCGAATCGCCCAGGCTTGAAAACGAGATCTCGACCGAGATCTCGGCCGAGATGAGCGAGATTTGAAACCTTGAGGTCTTCAAATCCTGAAATGCTCACGCTGACCTGAGCGAATTGAAAAGACAAAACACTTGAGTCAGAATTAAAAGATCTTATGTAAGTTAAATCAATGGTAAATAAATATGAGTGGAACAACGTCAAAGATATTTATGGGGTTTGACATCTCCTATCCACTGTCTGACGTGAGTGCAGTAACTTAAGAGATACCCGGGATTCACATCTCCTAAGGATCCGTTAAACTATTGGCTATGTAGTAAAATACGCTATTATAATATGTCGACAGTAAAGTAAACGTATTAAAATAGCGTTAAGGCTTTACCGTTTCCATCTTAACATATTTTATTATGTCAACAGTCTATACAGTACCGTAACTCCCCGTAAACTGGAGCCGCCAAACGATACCCCATATGTACGACATAAAACAAACTCGTAGAAGGCACGCTAGGGTAGGTAACATGGCACAACTAGGCAATGCCAGGTTAGATATACCAATTACACTTCCGGACTATTGGTAACGCATAGCCGCAACTACCACCCAACTTGAAACACACTCCCGAGTAAAAATCGAAGGGTGGCCACCAAATAAATAAAAAGTTAGAATATAATATCGATGGAGTGTGTCCGATCGAATGAGCTACCTTACTTGGCCCGTCAATTGCTCATGTTTTAGCCACCTTAAGCCAACTCACGGGAGTCGGGTCCACGTATATACCTCATATAGGATCGTCGCCATCATTCTACTTCATTCTCGAATCTCCACCGTGTACATAATTGTCAAAGTGGTTTTCGATATTGGTAGAGAGTATGGCAACATCTGATCCTGGTCTCTATGACAACCCATCGCTTATTACTCATCGGATGGTTCTTTTACATTTCAAAAGTAAATTCACAATTTATATCGAAGTATCATTTTCTCAAATCATAATACTTTCGAAATCATATTCAATTTGAAATCATATTCACTTTCAAATCATAATTTCTTCCAAAATCATATTTCCAAAATAGGTTAAATCCTTATTTGAAAATCATCATTTTCAATTTGTTATACATTTAGATCCCAACTTAGGTCATTTCATCATTTCATCATATTTGCTTTTAAACCAATGAATTTTGAATATAAACACTTTCTTTTACTTGGTATGAAATTTTAAAAAATAGTTTAAATGGTTATAAATAGTTAAAATATTTATAAATAGTTTGAATAAATTTTCAATAGTCAAAATACTCTAGAATAGTAAATATAGATTTAAAATAGTTAAAATAGATTTAAAGTAGATTAAATAAAATTAAAATAGATTAGCGTTAAAATAGATTAATTAGATTTAATATAAGTTAAAATGGTTTAATTTATTTTAAAATAATTTAGATGGTTTAAAATAGGTTAAATTGATTTAATATCTAAAATATTAAAATTTAGAATCTTGAAATAATATAGTTTAAAACAGTTTATATTTGAAAACATGAATTGGAATTTATATCAATTTAAAACTATTTATTTCATTCCAACAAAATCAGACCATTTGAATTTAATTTCTTAAAACAATTCCATTAAGCCAATTCACATTTCAACACAAAACTTGATTTTCCAAGAATACTTCAATTTATGCATATCAAATTTTTCTTCAAAATATCATTTAATTCCATTTAAAAATTAAGGATTTTAAAATCGTTAAATTTAACCAATCTGGTGTCCGTATATAATTCTCTACTCTAGGGTCAAGTGATGCAGATATTTATCACTTCAAACCCCAATTTAAAATTTTACGATCATATATCATTTCAAACCGCAATCCTGAATTAAATAACATCCACAAAATCGATCGAGTCTATCATTTCAAACCATAATGATTTTTTTCTTATTCTATAGATCATTCAGGTATGTATCATTTCAACCCATGGTGAACATGCAGTTTATAACGATACAAAATACAACATCCATTCATCTAATATCAACAACCAACATCCATCACAATCATCATCCAAATCAATCAATAAATATCAACATAGAACTGATAATCAGTAATAGGTATTTAACTGGCAATTTATATTCAATAATAAATTAAATAACGGTTTAATTCAAATAAATTCAAATTAGCTGAAATGATGATTTAAAATATGTCAAATAGTCATAAATAAATTTCTAATCACATTATAAGTTAAATTTAATAAACATAAGAAATTTTAGAAGTTGTGAGTGGGTTAAAACACTCACCTTTGAATTTAAATTCAATTTAAGCCCAAAGTTAAAAAAGTCTAGAAATTCATCCAAGCCTGCGTTAAAATGATTGGAATTCCAATACGATCCCAATGCAAAAAAATGCGCCTGAATTGGACCTTGTATGTAAAAGTTACGTACATTAAAATGATTGAAAGAAAATAATAATAATTAGAACAGAATAAAATAAAAACATATCACACGTGAGCAACACGTCCCCAACCCAATTCCCTTCTACAGAGCATCGCGACATCTAGATGTCGCGCCGGCTCATCCTTCACTGCCACTTCAGACGATGGCTCGTGCTCCGACACAAGGTACGAAGTTACGAACTCGCCTCCCTTCGTACAACACACCACGGCCACCCGCGACAGCCACAGGTGCCATCAACGCCCTAACATCTATCGGCAGCCGCCGTCTCTCTAAATCTAGGTCGAATTATTGACATTGATCCAACCATCCATTTGATAAACTACCGGCACCGATGAGCTACGTGCGATGGTCTCTACAGCCCAGTAACCTTAAATTGACAATCAGTCGATGTCGATCGTACCATAACGAATGGCCATGGGGTTCTCCTTGAATTTTGGTCACACATAAATCCAAGTAGAAAACCGAATAGCAAAATTGACTTGCACACGTTGAGAGCTTTGAATTGATATATGATTCGATATAGTTTGAGGACTTGAATTTTGGAATCGAATTTGAAATTGAAATTGAATTTGAAATTTTGGGAATTAGGTTTTGTCTGCCATTGGAATGAGGAGTTGAGAAGGAGATGTAGGTACAAACAAATGAGAATAAGGAGTGGCTATCGTTTATAACGAGGTATTTATAGGTAGGTCAAAAATAGGATGAATGGACAAGATTAATTGAACGATAAACTACCCGAAAAGCCCGTTTCGACTTCGGAACGAAAATGGGTCAACCCATATATCAAAATAGATGTTTTCAAATATTTTAAACTCAATGGAACAGTTTTGAAGTCCTAATTCCGTCGTATGAAGAATTTATGTTAAAATTAGCTTAATTCAAATTGATTTCAATTAAATTGATTTTTAGGCATTTTGAGTCCATACGATCAAACGACAAGTCCGATCGATACGAAACTTGAAATCCTACAATAATTCACCGTTACGGATCCGATGAAACTGGTTTTCATCGAAATCAAAGACAGTTGCCAAAATGTCTATATTTCACATTAATTAAATAAGTTATAATTAAATTAAATTAAATCAAAATTTCAATTTCAATTTCAATTCCATAATCAAGAAATTTGATCATTTTTGATTTCTTAAACAATTACAATACTTCGAATAATTGAGACAATAATTCAAAGTTAATTAATTTACCAATTACAGTGTTTAACTTCAATTGTAATTAAATCCAATTATCTATAATTAATTCTGATACACTGATTTTATTCAATTTCAATCCTTCTATTAAATTCATAATTACTCTATAAACATAGTTAACACTTGTTTTACATTTCATTACATTAATGTACTCTCATTTCCATTTTTTATTTGTATTAACAATTATATTTCCATCTTAGTAAATTTTGGTCAATTTGACTCATTAATATAATTAAAGTCTCAATTGATTTATTTATCTCGATTTCATTCTTTCGTTAAGTCAATCATTACCTTATTAATAAAATTAACATTTCTATTCCTTTGATTACGTTCACACTACAATTATGGTTTTATTCCACATTAATGTAACATTTTATTAACATTTATTTATAATTGATTAGTTAAGTTGGTAACAACACAAATTATCGCCATTATACATTTTTATAACATTTGTAAGTTTATTCTTTACAAACAATTATTACAACAACTCTCATTATACTGCATTGATTCTATTTCCAACCATGACACATTATTTTATCAACGAGTAAACATTTAAATTATTAATTACCTTTTATATCCCACTATAAATCAATGCACACATTAGTACAACAAATATTATAATTCCTTACATATTACTGATCTTATTCAATTACCATATATCATATATTATCTTTTTACTTGTTTACTATTTACATTTGTTTTCTTATATTCAATTTATAACCAAGTTATAACATTTACACTATTTCAATTAATTGGAATTCCATTCAAGTTATTAAAAATTAACTTACATTTATATTGTTACAATTCATTCTAATTATTATTTCCATTAACAATTAACTAATTTTTATTTTCTTCAATATTAAATTAACAAAATCTTATTAAATTTACAAATTTAATTATTGAAAATTTACAAGTCGTTACACTCTCCCCTACTCAAAACTTTTCGTCCTCGAAAAGGGAAAAGAAGGGAAAAGAAAGGAATTTAGAAATCAGCATATCGTATTCAAAATATTAGACTTATAAACAATAAATTTACAAAATTTAATAATTTAAACAAAATATATAAATTTATAAATAATTAAATATTTTATTTTTTCAAGTTAACAAAAGTTTGGAAAACATTTCAGAAAAATTTCTAAGTCCAAGATTCATGAAAAATTTCGGCAGAGTCTCCTTTGTACAGAGAGGCTCAGGAGAAATTATAATATAAATAAAACAATATATATCAAAAAATTTCAAAATAATATATCCCAACAGCGGAAAAAACAATATAATATCGCTAGAAAACCATAATCCGAGAACGTACCTATTTGTCGGGGAAATAACGCTTATTTTATGAAACCAAAAGCAGTAGCAATTGCTTCTATAAACCTGTATTTCATTTATATAATCTAAAAGAATTAATAATTATATAAAATGAAATATTTATAGTTGTTTCAACCACCAATAACAAAATCAATATAAACAACAATCACTTGCAACCGCAGCATACAATCATCACATGGAGCCAAAACGAATCAATTGTTCATCTATATCAACCAACACAAATTGTTTGTTCGGGTTAAGACGCTTTTAAATTGCATAGAATGACAGATAAATTACTAAGTATACCATTTTCTCAACAGTCTTAGATAAAACTCAACAGATTATTCATACATCCAAACAATTAGAAGTATCCTTGCCCAAACAACCCATAGACCAAAACAACGACAAATTCCAAACATTGTTTAGGTTTATGTTAACCTATTTCTTTTCATATCATTTATAAAATGACTCATTTCTTAAATTTACATTTATTTCTTAATTTTACATATATTGCTTACAAAAGTTAAATTCCCAATCATTCATTACTTAATTCCATTTATCTCCATTCATTTATTTATAGTATTCATGTTCAGTTCAATTACTTAACATTTTAATTCACTAACTTAATTTTATAATTATTTTCTTACCATATTTACTTTCTATTACATTTTATTATAGTAAGATTTCAATTATAACTTAAGTTTATAACAACTATAACATCAAATTCTTATTTATAAAAGTAATTCATTGAACATTTCCATTACGTAAGTTTTACTTGTAAAAATTTTCATTACACAATCTTTTAAAATTTCAACTTTTATAACCGGTAAGTTATATATATTTGTCTTTAAGAATGCAATTGAAAATTACATACGTTTATCTTATTTCATTTTAGTAAATAAATGTTCAGTGGTTACCATTTCTTATATTTCATATCCCTTTTTATTTACAGGTCACCAGTTTCAAATTTCTTATATATTTCAATTATAACATAGCATTTAAATTTCTTATTTTCCACTTTAGAAGTTTCAATTATTAAATAGTTAAAATTTTATTCCATTATAATAATTGAAATCTCTAATTTATAGAAATTTAAGAACTAAATGCCGGGTTCCATTTCAAATTATTTAAAATAATATATATAACCATATCTTTATATCTATCAAATCATATATAAAAAATTAAAATCAAGATTTATTTATCAAATAATTATGTAGTTACTACTGCAGCAGTCTTTCCATTTTGAAACTCGAAAATGAATGTCGATGATGCATGCACTCATCACCGAAATTATTTTCCAACGACAAAGAGGGGAGTACTGAACTTATTTCTTTTCAAAATTCCTTTAAAACAGTTCTTTCAAATTATGTTGAAATATTTATATCAGAAAACACTTTTAAATAATATTATTATTATATTCCAAAATCATTCGAAAGAAATTTCCAAAATTCCAGAACTTAAGTCCTAAAATTTCCAATTTATTCTCGTTATATTTGTAAATTTTATTTTACAATCAATATTTATAAATTTCACTATCTAACAAAAAATATATATTACAACCAAATATTGTTAGAAACTGAGATGTTGGTTCTGATGACAACAATCTTTTTAACTATCTTATTATAAAATATATACTAACACTATAATCTAGATAGATATGTATATGCATGATATATAGATATGCAGGTATTAATTACTAAAGACTGATCGGTATAAAGACTCAAGACTCAAGATTGAAGACTCTAGAGTATCAAGATCAAGATTTCAAGATATGTGTCTAGTTTTTGTTAAAACTTCATAATAGCATGGAAATCTTCATTCCGAATTTCATTTGGGATGGAACCCATTTCTACCTTCTTAGTAGCTTACGAACCCATGACAAGTAGCTTACAAACCTACGACAAGTGGCTTACAAACCCACAAACATCCTGTATTACAAGTTCTCGAGTCCTGATGCGATGAGATATTCTGCAGGAAGAAGCTTGCAAAACTACTTCAAAATGGTTTTTCAAAACAATTTTCAAAACTGCTTTTCAAAATATTTTAGCCTTAAAATTATCTTTTCAAATGATTTTCAAAAAGATGTTTTAGCCTTAAAATATTTTTTATTTTTGTGTTTTAGAACATAGTAAAATAATTTATTTTACTCTAGAATCATTTCATCTTGTTTTCATTTCAATACCGTTTTCAAAACAAATTTTACATTATTTTTAACAAAGGGATGTCGACATCATGGGATACCCCATGTCGACATGGTGGCTGTCGATTTCAAAAGTTTCAATTTTCAAAAGAAGTGTCTATTCGTTTAAATTTCTTCACAAATGGTTATAACAGTTGGTACTCTATAAATAGCCTTCTCAAACAAATTTTTGACATACAATTCTCATATTTTCTTCTTCTTCTTCTCCATAAATCCATGTTCTATAATTATCATATTTTTAAGATCGTGCCGAATTCTGCCAAATTCTCAAGTGAATCAAAATAGAATTTCATTCTTTTTTGATTCTCAGTTCTCTCTCGAAGATCAAAGTGCTATTCAGAGTTATAGGATCAATTTCTAATCAAAAGTTATTCGAGTCTCTTTATAAGGTGTGCTTGTGCTAGGAAATCAACTGGGTAATCTTGTGGCCGTAAATCAAAAGACTTTGCTCCAGACTCGTGAGACATGAGGGTACCTCAAGGCCTTTATAAATTGAGGAGTGTAATCTCGACACTAGTTTAATAAAAATCTGTATGAGGTGGTTTGCCTTGGTACAGGACTGGATGTAGGGTAACTTCGAACCATATAAAATCCGGTGTGTTCTTTCTAATGCTTTTTATTTACTTTCTGCATTTGTGTTTGATTCTATGATTGTTCTGTGATTAAGTTCTGCATTTGTTTGTGTAATAATTTCAATTTAGTTCATATAAGTCTTAAGAATTCATCGAACACTATTAACACCCCCCTCTAGTGTTAAATTAGCCTTAAGATCATTAATCCGCTGTCCCTTCAAATATATCATTTATAAAATTATCACTTTATATATAAAAATATATAATAGGAAAAATTATTTCATTTACCTATATTTCAAAACAAATATTGTGTCGGTCTGTCCTGTTAAGTGTTTAGAAATCCCTATCGATGTTATAACATCCTATGCACCATCCAAAATTTGTAAATACAAAACAGAACAAATTAACACAATATAAAACTTTTTATAACACTAACAAATACGCTCTCTCATATATATACGCTCAACGACTCATTCTAGGGTATTACTACCCTATTAATAAAGAGTTAGACCCTACAAAGTTAAGCTGTTCGCTAAACCTCGCTCTGTTACCAACTGTATCCCGCCTTTTTGGACGCTTTAAGTAGGCACACGTACCGACTCAAACCATATAGAAAGGTGGATTGTTATTGGGGAGAACAAGAAAAGAGAAAGAAATAAAACAGAATCTCACAACGGAATGACAAAATATAATAATCAAAAAAAGTTCATGAAGCTGTTTACAAAACATTTGATTATGCTAATACAATGCAGAATCAAAGTTACACATACCAGAGAATAGTAAATAATAATGCGGCAAAATAGAGTGATGCAGTGGAAATGTAAGGACCCGTAAATTTTGATAAATAAATTGGTTAATTTAATTAGATCTTTGTAATTAAATTTAGAAAGAAATAAGAATTTTATAATTTATAATGAAGCAAATGTTAAAAATGAAATGTAGCAATGGTAACTAAAATTAATTATTGACGATTGGAGTGATATCCCAATAAAGAAATAGTGTTAATTATTGCACTTGGGTATAAAATTTAAAATAAGTAAATAAAAGTAAGCATTTAATTGACCAATGCAATAATATATTGATTAATAGTAACTGAATGTAAATTAAGGTAGTAATGTTAATGCCAGTTGATAAATAACTAATTTAGTGCAATCCCAATTTAATTGAAACAATGGTAAGGTTATAATTGATTGTATTTAGTAAATTGGAAATAAATTTCAATAAATATAATTAAATAGTATGTTAATGATGATTAAATGAAATTTGTGTGATGTAAACAATTGTAACAATTGTTTGGGAATAATAACCCACAAGGGTGATTGAAAGTAAATGGTAATAAATATTTTATGTTACCTATTTATTTAGCCTGTTAATTTAAATGAGGTAAAAATTTCAATAAATCTAAATTAAATATTTTGTTAATGCGAATTTAGTTAATAATGGGAATAACATTTACTTTATTCATAATATGACAATTGGTTGAATAAAAGGGATGGAAATTCAGGATTTATAAATTTATTGGAATTTAAATTTAATAATTGAATTAATTGCAAATAAATGGAATTTAAAATTTTACCGTGAAATCAATTGTAGTTAATTGACTTAATTTGTGCAGTTAGGGTAGATTTGATTTGTCACAGAAGATTGTTAATTCAATAAGAAGTAACCAACGTAAACTCTATCCATAATATGGTAATTGGTTGAATGAAAACAATTGAAATTCATGTTTGATTAATTTATTGCATTTTGAGCTGTAATAAATGGATTATTGAAATTAAATGAAATAAAATATTATGTTAATGGGAATTAATATGAAATGAAACATACATTAATGAAATGTAATAGAAATAAATGTTAGTTATGCCCATAAGATGTCAATTTATTGAATAACAAGATTTTAAATCAAATCAAGGGATTTATTGGAATTTCAATTAATAATTAATGAATTTATTAAAACTGAAATTAATTTCGGTAATGGGTAAATCAATTAACGTTGAATTGATATCTAAGCTGTCTAAATTAGTATAAATTATTAAGAAATTTAAAAATGATTAAAATTGTCAATTATAGAAATGAAATTGAAAATTTGATTTAATTAATTAATTAATTTAATCAATGTAAAAATAGCCATCTTGGCCACTGACTCGGATTTCGACGAAACTAGTTTATCGGATCTGTAACGGTGAATTAATGTAGGATTTCTAGTTTCGTAGCGATCGGACTTGTCGTTTGATCGTATGGATTCGAAACGTCTAGAAATCGATTTAATTGAAATCAATTTGAAATAAATTGATTTTGGCATAACTTCTTCATATGTTGGAATTTGGACTTGAAACCTATTCATTGTGTTTAAAATATTTTAAAACATTTATTTTGATATATGGGTTGACCCAATTTCGTTCCGGAGTCGAAATGGGCTTTTCGGGCCATTTTATCGTTCAACTAGTATATCAATCGTGTCCATTCATCTCTATTTCTGACCTACCTATATGTACCTTGTTATAAACCCTAGCATGTTTCTTATGTTCATTATTATGTACGTACAATTCTATTTGCTTCTCCTCTTTCAATGGCAGACAGAACCCTAAATCCCAAACTGCAAATTCAAATCAAAAATCAAATTGAAAATTCAATCTTCTCAAACAATATCTAATTTTATATGGATTTGAAGCTATCGAAGAGCGCATGTCAATTCTGCTGTCCATTTTTCCATCTGGATTTTCGTGTGGCCGGAATTCGAGGAGCAAATCTCCGCCGTTCGTTGATCGTCGATGAACTTTAATGGATCGCCAAATCGAGGATATGGTCGCGTAGAGGAGGATGAGTGGAGGTCATCGGCGTCATTCATTCGATCGGTTAATGGTCGGATTGGGTTGCAAAATTCAACTAGGGTTTTATTAGGGTGGCGGCGCCAGCTTTGTGGTGGTCGCGGAGGTCGTCCAGGGGGTTGCGGCATGGCTTCGTGGGTGATGGGGTCGCGCTTCCTGCCGGCGGCGTGCGTGCGCGTGCGTTCGGGATGGAGCGACGCTAGGGTTTCGCAATAAAACCTGGAAGCTTCGTTCGTTCGTTACCGCGAGGAAGAAGAACGCGTGATGATGACGTGTAACCTATTTTCATTTTATTTTATTTCACTTAAATTTAATTTTCATTTGTTCTAAATGCCATAACTTTTACATATGAGGTCCTTTTTCACGTGCAGTTTTCTCCGCTACGATCATAGCAAAATTCCAAACATTTTGACGCTAGTTTTGGATGGATTCAGAGACTGTTCAAATTTTGGGTTTAAATTGGATTTAAATTCAATTTAAATTCAAAAGGTGAGTGTTTTAACCCACTCACAACTTCTAAAATTGCTTATGTGTGTTAAATTAAATTTTAATGTGATTAGAAATTTATTTATGACTGTTTGGCATATTTTTAATCATCATCTCGGTTAAATTGAATTTATTGGGTTAAATTATTATTTAATTTATTATTGCATATTAACTGCCAGTTAAATTGTTATTTATTTATTTATTGAATATAAATTGCCAGTAAATACCTGTTATTTATTATCTGTTCTATATTAATGTTATTTTTTGAATTGGATGATGATTGGTTGATGATTGATATTGGATGAATGGATGTTGTATTTTATATTGTTATAGACTGCAAGTTGTTATGCATTTTTATTACATTCGGGATTGCGGTTTGAAATGATATATAACCATATTTTTATTTTAAATTACGGATTGAAATGATAAATATCCGTATCACTTGACCATAGGGTAGAAAATTTTATACAGACACCGTGTTCTATATCTAAAATATTTTGAAAATGATTTCTATGGTTTTGGAAAGAAATATATGGCTTAATGAATACTGATTTTGATAGTATACAAATATTATTTTTATATATAGTTAAATGCTTGAATTTAAGCTATGTATAAGTTCGTTAAATAAAAATTAAGTTTAATAATAGAGTTTGATTTTTATTAAAATAAATGTGAGTAAGTATTTAAATTTTATTTTAATATAGAGTGTATAATGATTTAAATATATTATAGGAGATAAATTAGAGATTTATTTGAAATTAATTTATTTAAGAATTAAACTCAAAAAGGTTGATGTGAAATTTATTAAATTTGAAAATTTAAAGGGATAATTATTATAACTTGATTTTGGGGTCAAGGTGAATTAAATGATTATTTCAAGTATAAATGTATTGAAGGAAATATTTAGCTATTTATAATTTGAGTTTTATTTAAATGATAAGGGATTTATTATGTAAATTATTTCAAAACTAAATAATAGAAAACTAAATTGTTGAATCAAATTTATCAAATTTAGTTCTGAAATTTTGGAATAGTTGAAGCCTTGAAATATATCGAAATTGAAATGTTTTATCGAAATTGGAATGTTTCGAAGTTATGAATTTCAAAGCATTATGTTTTAAAAGTGTTAAAATTTCAGATGTTGGTTTCGAAGTGTATAAATTTGAAAGTGCTATGATTTGGAAAAGGGATATATTTGAAATAAAAATGATATTATATTGAATTGGGATTTAATAAAAATGATATCATATCGATTAGGTTTTTGAAGTGGAAATTATATTGTATTTATATGGTTTTGAATGGATATTATATTCTGGTTTTGAAGTATAATTATTTTAAAATGACCGCGGTGTTATAATAACGTTTGGTTGTTAAAGAGACCAGGATCGGAAGTTGTCATACTCTCTGCCAACTCTAAAAACCACTTAACAACCGTGTACGCGGTGGAGATTCTAGAATGAAGTAGGTTGGTGGCGACGTTCCTTTGAGGTATATACATGGACCCGACTCCCGTGAGTTGGCATAAGGTGGCTAAAATAGGAGCAATTCCGGGCTAGTGAGATATCCCCTCTTATTCGGCACACTCATTCGATATTATATTATGACTTTGAGATTTATTTGGTGGCCACTTTTGATTTTTTGGGGGTGTTGCTCGAGGTGGGCGGTAGCTGCGCGCTATGCGTCACCACTAGTCCGGATAGTAATTGGTATATCTACCCTGGCATTGCCTAGTTGTGTCATGTCACCTACCCTAGCGCGCCTTGTACAAGTTTGGTTTTCTCCCGTAGCCCATGTGGTATCCTCTAGTGGCTTCCCGATTAGGAGGGACTATGATATTTGATGGACTACCGGGACTATTACGTGTTAAGGGGAATATTGGCTCACTCCTTAACGCTATTTAAAAGTAAGTTTATTTTACTATAGACATTATTATAATAGCGAAATATTACTACATAGTAAATAGTTTAACGGATCCTTAGGTGATGTGAATCCCGAGCATCTCTTAAGATACTGCACTAACGTTAGACACTGGATAGGTGATGTCAAATCCCGTAAACATCTTTGACGCCGTTCCACTCATATTTTACCGTTGATTTAACTTACATAAGATCTTTTAGTTCTGACTCGAGTGTTTTGTCTTTTCAATTCGCTCGGGTCAGCCTGAGCATTTCAGGATTGAAGATTCTATTACTGAAGGACGAAGACGAAGATTTTATTATTATTATGTACTATATTATTCCACTGCATCACATTATTCCGCTGCTTTATTTACTATTATCTGGTATGTGTAACTCTGATATGTGTGGTATAAGTAAAATCAAATATTTTGTAAAACAGCTTCATGAACTGTACATTTGATTATTATATTTTATCGTTTTGCTGCAACATTCTATTTTTTTCTTCCTCTGCTTTTTCTTATTTACCCCGTAACAATCCGCCCTTCTGTATGGTTTAAGTCTGGCGTGTGTGGTTTATCATCGATTTAAAGCGTATAAAAAGGCAGGATGTTATAGGAAAAATATAGTAAATAATAATAATACAATCTTCGTCTTCGTCCTCCAGAAATAAGGTCTTCAAATCCTGAAATGCTCAGGCTGACACGAGCGAATTAAAAAGACAAAACACTCGAGCCGAAACTAAAAGATCTTATGTAAGTTAAATCAACGGTAAATAAATATGAATGGAACGGCGTCATAGATTTTTACGGGGTTTGACATCTTCTATTCAGTGTCTAACGTGAGTGCAGTAACTTAAGAGATGCTTCGGATTCAGATCTCCTAAGGATCTGTTAAATTATCTACTATGTAGTAAAATACGCTATTATAACATGTCTACGGTAAAGTAAAAGCATTAAAATAGCGTTAAGACGTTATATTTTCCACCTTAACACATTTTATAATGTCAATAGTCCATATAGTACGGCAACTCCCCGTAAACTTGAGCCGCCAGAGGATACCCCATAGGTACGACATAAAACAAACTCGTAGAAGGTGTGCTAGGGTAGGTGACACGGCACAACTAGGCAATGCGAGGGTAGATATACCAATTACACTTCCATACTATTGGTAATGCATAGCCGCAACTACCGCCCAACTCGAACTTCTGAGTAAAAATCGAAGGGTGGTCACCAAATAAATCAAAAGTCAGAATATAGCATCGATGGAGTGTGTCTGATCGGAGGACCTACCTCACTTGGCCCGTCAACTGCTCCTGTTTTAACCACCTTAAGCCAACTTACAGGAGTCGGGTCCACGTATATATCTCATGTAGGATCATCGCCACCATCCTACTTCATTCTGGCATCTCCACCATGTATATAGTTGTCAAAGTGGTTTTCGGTATTGGCAAAGAGTATGATAACATCTGATCCTGGTCTCCTTGACAAGCCATCGCTTATTACACACCGGATGGTTCTTTTACATTTCAAAAGTAAATTCACAATTTATATCAAAGTATCATCTTCTCAAAATCATAATACTTTCGAAATCATATTCACTTTGAAATCATATTCACTCTCAAATCATAATTTCTTCCAAAACCATATTCTCAAAATAGGTTAAATCCTTACTTCAAAATTATCATTTTCAATTTATTATACATTTAAATCCCAACTTAGGACATTTCATCATTTCATCATATTTGCTTTTAAACCAATGAATTTTGAATGTAAACACTTCCTTTTTACTTGGTCTGAAATTTTAGAAAATAGTTTAAATGGTTATAAATAGTTAAAATAGTTATAAATAGTTTAAATAAATTTTCAATAGTCAAAATGCACTAGAATAGTAAATATAGATTTAAAATAGTTTAAATAGATTTAAAATAGATTAAATAAAATTAAAATAGATTAAATAGCTTTAAAATAGATTAATTAAATTTAATATAAGTTAAAATGGTTTAATTTGTTTTAAAATAATTTAAATGGTTTAAAATAGGTTAAATTGATTTATATCTGAAAATCTTAAAATTTAGAATCTTAAAATAATATAATTTAAAACAGTTTATATTTGAAAACATGAATTTTAAACTATTTATTTCATTCCAACAAAATCAGACCATTTGAATTTAATTTCTTAAAACAATTCCTTTAAGCCAATTCACATTTCAACACAAACTTGATTTTCCAAGAATACTTCGAGTTATACTATTCAAATTTTTCTTCAAAATATAGCTAATTCCATTCAAAAATTAAGGATTTTAAAATTGTTAAATTTAACCAATCTGGTGTCCGTATATAATTCTCTACCCTACGGTCAAGTGATACAGATATTTATCATTTTAATCTGCAAATTAAAATTTTACGGTTATTTATCATTTCAAACCTCAATCCCAAATTAAATAATATCCACAAAATCGCTCGAGTCTATCATTTCAACTCATAACGATTTTTCCCTATTCTACAGATCATTCGGGTATGTATCATTTTAATTCATAGTGAACTTGCAGTTTGTAATGATATAAAATATAACATCCATTCATCCAATATCAACAATCAACGTCCATCACAATCATCATCCAAATCAATCAATAAATATCAATATAGAACTGACAATAATGGGTATTTAACTGGCAATTAACATCCATCACAATCACCTCCTTCCATACGACACATTACGACTACCGGTGTCAACCACTGGTACCATTGAGGCCCTAAAATCTATCGGCAGCCACCGTCTCTCTAACCCTAGGTCAAATTACTGACATCGATCCAATCGTCTATTCGATAAACTACTAGCACCGATGAGCTGCGTGAGACAGTCCCCATAGCCCAGTAACCTTAAGTTGAAGATCGGTCGATGTCGACCGTACCACAATGAATGACCGAGGATTCCTCCTTGAATTCCGGTCACATAGAAATTCAAATAGAAAAACGAATAACAAAATTGACTTGCGCTCGTCGAGAGCATTGAATCGATATATGATTCGATATAGTTTAGGGGTTTGAATTTTGGAATCGAGTTTGAAATTGAATTTGAAATTTTGGTAATTAGGTTTTGTCTGCCATTTGAATGAGGAGTTGAGAAGGAGATGTACATATAGACAAATGAGAATAAGGAGTGGCTAGGGTTTATAACGAGGTATTTATAAGTAGGTCAAAAATAGGATGAATGGCAAGATTGATTGAACGATAAACGACCCGAAAAGCCCGTTTCGATTCTGGAACGAAAATGGGTCAACATATATATCAAATTCGATGTTTTCAAATATTTTAAACCTAATGGAACAGGTTCTAAGTCCTAATTCCATCGTATGAAGAAGTTATGTTAAAATCAGCTTAAATCAAATTGATTTCAATTAAATTGATTTCTAGGCGTTTCGAGTCCGTACGATCAAACGAAGTCCAATAGATACGAAACTTGAAATCGTACAATAATTTACCGTTACAGATCCGATGAAATTGGTTTCATCGAAATCAAAGACAGTTGCCGAAATGGCTATTTTTCACATTAATTAAATAAATTATTATTAAACTAAATTAAATCAAATTTTCAATTTCAATTTCAATTCCATAATTAACAAATTTGATCATTTTTTATTTCTTAAACAATTACAATAGTTTGAACAGTTGAGATAACAATTCAATGTTAATTAATTTACCAATTATAGTGTTTAACTTCAATTGTAATTAAATCCAATTATCTATAATTAATTCTGATACATTGATTTAATTCAATTTCAATCCTTCTATTAAATCCATTATCACTCTATAAACATAGTTAACACTTATTTTACATTTCATTACATTAATGCACTCCAATTTCCATCTTTTATCTGTATTAACAATTATATTTACATCTTATTAAATTTTGGTTAATTTCACACATTAATTATAATAAAAGCCTCAATTAATTTATTTATCTCGATTTCATTCTTTTGTTTAGTCAATTACTACCTTATTAATAAAATTAACATTTCCATTCCTTTGATTACGTTCACGCTACAGTTATGGTCTTATTCCACATTAATGTAACATTTTGTTGACATTTATTTATAATTGATTAGTTAAATTGGTAACAACACAAATTGTCACCATTATACATTTTTATAGCATTTGTAAGTTTATTCTTTACAAAAAATTATTACAACAACTCTCATTATACTGCATTTATTCCATTTCCAACCATGACACTTTATTTTATTAATGAGTCAACATTTAATTTATTAATTACCTTTTATATCCCATTATAAATCAATGTACACATTAATACAAAAAATATTGTAATTCCTTACATATTACCGATCTTATTCAATTACAATAAATCGTATATTATCTCATTAATTCTTTCACTATTACATTTGTTTTATATATTCAATTTATAATCAAGTTATAGCATGTACACAATTTCAATTAATTGGAATTCCATTCAAGTTATTAACAATTAACTTATGTTTATATTGCTACAATTCATTCTAGTTATTATTTCCGTGAACAATTCACTAATTTTTATTTTCTTTAATATTAAATTACCAAAATCTTATTAAATTAACAAATTTAATTATTGAAAATTTAGAGGTCGTTACATATAATTTTCCAAATATTCTCAAAATATCTTTATAAGATATATTTTCAAAACCCTTCTAATATTTCCATAGTGGAAATCAAACTTAAATTCTATATCCTTAACGGGATGTTTTCAAGTCATTTCAATACTTAAAATACTTTTTTTTGCTTCCAATTATAATTCATTCTTTTGAAAAATATTTCTATATTTAAAATATCGGAGTTAACTATTTTCAAATCCTATCCATCCAATACTTAGGAATAATTATGAGTATATTTCCTAAGATCTTTCTATCCTAACATTCAGGAAAGTAGTCCAGTTATTTCCTATTTCTCAAAACTCTTTACAGATTCATTTGTAAGTTCCTTAACGGATTCTATAAGTTCCGAAATTCGTTAATCAATTTTCCTTTAATATTCTCAAGTCCAATACACTTGTCTATATTTCCAAATAACATTTCTAACTTCTTTTAGTAATTCTAATTCATTCTTCTGAAGTTTCAATATTTTAACACTTTGGAAATTTCTTAATTTCCCAAAATCCCACTATAAGATTTTCTTCTAAAATCCTACTCGTTTAATAACTTCGCTTCTAATCTCTAGAGGGTTTGTAAATAGATTTCAATCCTTTAAAATTATATATATATAAAATAAGTATTTTTAAAGAATAATAGATTATTTGTAAATATATGTAAGTAAATCTGAAATATCAAAACATTTTAAATAACATCAATAAATCATTTCCAAATCATTTTTTACACTTATTAATTTACAAAGCTGATTAATAAAATTAGAATTTATTTCAATAAATATTAAATATTATAATAAATAACCTTTTGGAATATTCTAATCTTAATAATAGTTTAAACTATATTTCCAAATTGGAATTTTTTTTGCGTCCGCGCACATGGCGCAGTTGGCAAGAGCAATGGCCTCCCTCGTATGAGGTGAGGAGTTCGATTCCTGGCAACTGCTTCAAGTTTACCGAAAGGTCTGGTCTAAATGAGGGCACGGTTGTGGGGGGCCAGTTGTGTTTTCCCCAGGTTTACTGTTCAGGAGTCGCAATGTCGGCGGTGATAGAACAGGTTTCCCTGGTTGCCCCAAAAAAAAAAAATCCTATTTTTACAAATTTTTAATTTTTTGCCAAAAATCTATTCTAAAAATCCAATATTCCCCAACCCTGTTTATAAATCCCTCTTGATTCGTATCATAACGATTTTATCCCAGTTTTACCCCTACTCTCATATTCTAAAATAGACTCCACTATTTCTTCACCAAAAACGATTCCCATAACTCAATATAAATTCACATCGTAAACTTATATTTTCAATTTATCAATTAACCATGATTTTCCTTATTTACAAACATCGTTCATAAATTAATAAACTCCTTTGAGTTTCACTTCTTTATAAAACCAATTTTTATTTATAAAATTTCATTTTATAAATCCCTTACTTAATAAATTCCATTTTATTCCAAACCTATTTTTAATATCGATTTCAACTCCTTCCCGATACTTTCAAAATATCATTTTCAAATTCTTTTACATAATTTTAGTTAAAAATCTCCATTTAAACAAATTTACGATTAGTTAAGTATAACCCAAATCAAATTATACATAATTTTCTATTCCACTTAATTTCCTTTAACATAATCCAAATTTATATTCAAAATCTCCTTTCTAATTCCTTAAGTTTCAAAAATAACCATTTATGATATTTAGAATACCAAATTTAAGGTCCGTGCTATTATAACATTTAATAAATCAATATTATAGCAATAATCTATAGCACATTATTCACACAAATTATACATCACTACGTATGAAAATTAATCCACATTTTTTAGGAATCCAGCTAGATCCCTCCAACCCGTTTTCCCGCATCCACAGATGTTAATAAAGCATAAGATAATACCAATCCCACTTTGAGAGGGATATCGCGGTATATAGGGTAATACGCTATTATGCGGGGAGTGCAGCGTAATGACCCGTAATTTTCGATAATTAAATTTGTTTATTTAATAAAATTTTGGTAATTTAATATTGAGAGAAATGAAAAATTGTAATTTAATAATGAAATAATAATAAAATAAAGATGAAACAATGTTAATTCAAGTAAATTGTTAACAATCTTAATTAAATTCCAATTCATTGTAACTTAAATGCTATGCTTGGTTATAAATTTAATATAAGAAAATAAAAGTGAATATTGAATCAACCAATGAAATAATACTGTGATTAATAGTAATTTAATGAAATTTGTGTTATGAAACCAATGGTAACATTTGTTGTAAGCAATAAAATTATAATTGTAATCAGAAGTAAATAGTGATAATTATTATAAGTTACCTATTTATTTAGTTAGTTGAATTGAAGTTGGAAATCAACTATAATTAAATGAAATTAAATATTACGTTATTTGAAATTAAGATAAAATTGGAGGATATTAACGTGCTAAGATATAAATCAATGTTAATTGTACCTATGAGATGGCAAGATTGAATAACAAGAATTAAAATCAAATAAATGGATTTATTGAAATTTCAATTGATAATTAATGAATTTACTGAAATTGAAATTTAATGCTATAATTGGTAGATTAGTTAACTTTAAGTTGATATCTAAATTGTTTAAAGTATTGTTTATGTTTAAGAAATAAAAAAAGTGATAAAATTTGTCAATTATAGAATTTGAAGGTGAAAATATGATTTAATTAATTTAATTATTACTTAATTTAATTAATTGAAACATAGCCATTTTGGCTACTGACTCGGATTATGACGAAACCAGTTTCATCGGATCCATAATAGTGAATTATTGTATAATTTAAAGTTTCATAATGATTGGACTTGTCATCTGATTGTACCAGCTCGAAATGCCTAAAAATCAATTTAATTGAAATAAATTTGAAGTAAGCTGATTTATCATAACTTCTTCATATGATGGAATTAGGACTTGAAACCTATGCCATTGAGTTTAAAATATTTGAAAACATCTATTTTGATATATCGGTTGATCCATTTTCGTTCCAGAGACAGAATGGGCTTTTCGGGCTGTTTACCGTTCAATTTTCCAAATCAATCTAGCTCATTCTCTCTATTTTTTTTTGCCTATATATGTGTCGTTATAAACCCTAGGTCATTTTTTATTCCTTATTTATGTATGTACAATACAATTTCTCCTTATCTTACCAATGGCGGACAAACCGTAATTCCTAATTGCAAATTCAAATCCAAAAATTCAAACTCCTCAAATAACATCAAATTATATACCAATCTAAACCTCTTGACGAGCGTAACCCAGATTTACAACTTGTTTCTCGAATCGGATTATCGTTGATCTAGGAACTAACGAATTTTTTATGTCCGTTCATTGGATAGCTTTTCGTTCAACATCGGATTCTCGTCGATGAGACGATCGAGAGTTTGTGTTGAGCAAAGGGGGACCAGAGCTTCACATCCATATGGTCCATTCCCGTTAGATGTCGTCGTATTCACCAGAAATGAGCAAAAACGAACGACGATGGCAGGGCTTGGATGTACGGTCGGAGGTGGCTCGTTGGCAGCCGTGAGGATGCCGATGGATGCGCTACATCGTGGAGGGGTTCGGATCGTGCCAAATAACGATGGACGTGGCCGCATAGATTGATGAAGTGTCAGCTGAGTTTGGTGCAGGCGTTCGAGCTATTATAGGGTTTGGAGCATAGTGAATGATGATGACGTTTCCGTCTTATTTATTTAATTCATGTTTCAAATCGTTAATGTTCTAATGATCATAACTTTTACATACGAGGTCTGATTCATGCGCGGTTTCCTCCACTATGATCGTATTGAAATTTCGAACATTCTGACACTACGTTGGATGGATTCTGAGACTGTTTGAATTTTGAATTTAAATTGAATTTAAATCCGATTTAAATTCAAAGGTGAGTGTTGACCCACTTACAACTTCTAAAATTTCTTATGTTTGTTAAATTTAAGTTATGATGTGATTTTGAATTTATGTATGACTGTTTGATGTAGTTTAAATCATTATCTCAATTAATTTGGATTTATTTTAATAAATTGTTATTTAATTTATTATTGAATATAAACTGCCAGTTCTATATTGATATTTATTGATTGTTTTGGATGTTGATTGTTGATGTTGGTTGAATGGATGTTGTATTTTATATCATTATAAACTGCAAGTTCGTTATGGATTTTTATTTAACTTGGGATTACAGTTTGAAATCATATATAACCGTAAATGCGGATTGAAATGATAAATATCCGTATCACTTGACCCTAGGGTAGAAAATTATATACGAACACCGGCGTTGTTAAATTAAATGATTTTAAAATCCTCAATTTTTGGAATTTAATAAAATGATATTTTGAAATGAAATTTTTTGATTTATATAAATTTAATATTATTGGAAGACCAGGGTTTACGTTGAATTGTGAATTGATTTAAAAAGGAATTATTTAAGATTTAAATGGGAAGTTTAAAATTTTAACTTTTTAGTAAATGAAATCCTATCGAAAATGAGTTATTAAATTTGTTTGAAAATAACTTTGAAATATTTTGAGATTGGAGTAATCCGTATTGATATTTTGAGCATGGATATAACGATATGGAATTCGATAGTTATTGAAATTTGGTTTGTCGATTTGGAAATTTGAAATGGTCCAAATATGTTGAAATGAAATGAACAGTTTAATTTGGTATTAATTTCAAACTCATATTTTAAGTAAACTATTTTAAAATATATTATTTTAAATTTTCTAATTATCAATATTTTCAAATTTATTAAACTATTTAACCAATATTAACTATATATATTATTTTAAACTAATTAAACCATTTTAATTTATTTTAAATATAATTAATCTATTTTACAGCTATTTAATCTATTTTAATTATATTTAAATCAATCTATTTTACTATCTTAAATAAATTTTAAAGTATTTTTTTACCTATAATTAAACTATATTAGAACATTTGACTATTTATAACTATTTAAAACTAATTTATAAATTTCCAAACTAAGTACGTAGAAGAGTTTATATTCATTTCAATTGGTTTAAAAAGAAAATAATGTTAAATGATAACCAAAGTTGGAATTTAATTGTTATGATAAATTGAAATGATGATTTTAAGCAAGGAATTAACCTGTTTTGGAAATATGAATTTTGGAAGAAATTATGATTTTGGAAACGATATGATTTGAAAGTGGTATAATTTTGAGAATATGACATTTCGATATAAATTGTGAATTTAACTTTGAAAAGAAATATAATTATCGAACTATGATTTCAAATATGATATGATTTCAAAGGTGAATATGATTTCGAAAGCAAGCAATGATTTAGAGAGTGATATGGTTTGAATTGAATATGATATTTTGATATCAATTATGAAATGATTTTGAAAATGTAAAAGAACCATCTAGTGTGTAATAAGCGATTGGTTGACAAAGAGACCGGGATCAGATGTTGTCATACTCTCTGCCAATACCGAAAACCACTTTGACAACTGTGTACATGGTGGTGAATTCAGAATGAAGTAGGATGGTGGCGACGATCCTATATGAGGTATATACGTGGACCCGACTCTCGTGAATTGGCATAAGGTGGCTAAAACAGGAGATATTGGCGGGCCAAGTGAGGTCATTCCTCCGATCGGGCACACTTCATTGATCTATATTTTGACTTTGTGATTTATTCGGTGACCTCCCTTTGATTTTTGTTTGGGAATGTGTTTCGAGTTGGGCGGTAGTTGCAGCTATGCGTTACCAACATTCAGAAGTGTAGTTGTTATATCTACCCTAGCATTGCCTAGTTGTGCCGTGTCACCTACCCTAACGCGCCTTCTATGAGTTTGTTTTGTACCATACCTATGGAGTGCCCTCTGACGATGTCCAGTACGGGCGAGATTATGGCACTGTATAGACTATGGAAATATATAAAATATGTTATGGGGAATATGGGTAACGCTTCAACGCTATTTTAATAGTTTACTTTACTATAGACATTATTATAATAACATATATGTAATGACCCGTAAAATTTGATAATTAAAATTTGTTAAATTTATGAGATTTTTGAAATTTAATATTGAAGAAAATAAAAATGTGTGAATTATTAATAAAATTTGTGACGGTATAATGAAAATTTACATAAAGGAAACATAACAAGGATAATTAAAGTTAATAATTAATGAACTTGAATGAAATTCCAATTAAAAATAATTTAAATGGAATAACTTGGTTATAAGTTGAATGTAAGTAACAAATATAAATGTTGATTTACTAATATAAATCTGTGTAATAAATAGGAATCGAATAGGATTAGTGTGATATGAGTTGGTATAATCATTGGCGACCAATAATGAACATTTCTTTAATGACAATTAATATAATAACGGAAAGTGTGAATGTTAAAGAAACGTAATGTATGTATAAAGTAATAAACCGGTAAAAAAATGGAATTAAAGTAAATTCATTAATTGGTTTTAAACCTTAATTAATGTGTACAATTGATAGAAGTACACATTTAGAAATGTAATATTTATTCAAATTAAGATGTAAATAGGCGTATATTAGTGTAATGGGATAAAACTAATGTAATTAGGTATGAATGTAAGTGTTGTATAAATAAAAGAAATTTGTAGTTTGTTAATGAATTTATAACGAGAATGAAATGTAAATAAAATGATGTAAGCTAATAAATAATCAATTCAATGCAATCCCAATTAAGTGAAACAATTGCAGGTTTATAATTGATTGTAAATAGTAATATTTGGTAATAAAATTAATATAAGAAAAACAAAGGTAAATATTGAATTAAACAATGAATTAATGCTAATAAATTGAAATTGAATAAAATCAATGTTTTGTAGTAATTGTTTGGAAATGATAACTATATAAATGTGATTAAGAGTTAGTAGCCACAATTATTATAAAGTAATCATTTATTTAGTCCATTAAATCAAAATTTGTAGTCAAATGCAATGAATCTTAATTTAATGTTATATTAGTATAAATTAAGGAGATAATTGGAAATAATATCAATCTCATTTATAATATGGCAATTGGTTGATTTAAAGAATAAAATCGAGATTTATTAACTTATTGAAATTTAAATTATAATAATTGGATTAATTGCAATAAAATAACAGTAAACACTGTATTTGGTAAGTTGATTTACTTTGAAATTTACATTTAAACTTGTTTAAATTTTGTCAAAAATGATAAGATTTGTTAATTTTGGAATTGAAATTTGAAAAAGTGATTTAACTAATTATTAATTTATTTAATTAACTGTAAAAATAGCCATTTTGGCCACTGACTCGGATTTCCACGAAACAAGTTTCATCGGATCTGTAACGGTGAATTATTATAGGATTTCAAGTTTCGTAGCGATCAGACTTGTCGTTTGATCGTACGGGCTCGAAACGCCTAGAAATCAATGAAATTGAAATCAATTTGAAATAATTTGATTTAGTCATAACTTCTTTATACGATGGAATTTGGACCTGACACCCGTTCCATTGAATTTAAAATATTTTAAAACAACTATTTTGATATAAGGGTTGACCCAATTTCGTTCCGGAGTTAGAACGGGCTTTTCGGGCCACTTTATCGTTGAACGCGTATATCAAATCGTTCCGATCCATTCTAATTTTAACTTGCCTATTTATACCTTGTTATAAACCCTAGCCTACCTCTATTTCTCATTTGTCTGTGTATACAATTCCTCTTCACCTCCTTATTTCAATGGCAGACAATTCCAAATCCAATTGCAATTCAAAAATCAAACTGAAATTTCAATCTCCTCAAAGAAATTCAGAAAAATTATATATCGAAGCTCTCGATGTAGGCATCTCAGATCTGCAGCTCGTTTTTGGTTTTGAATCATCGTTTGACCAGAAATCGAGAGTGAACATTGGTCATTCGTTTTAGGGTTTTGATGATCCAACGGTGGATCGTCGCCCTATCGTCGATCAGGAGGTGGCGTTGGGAAGAGCTCATCGTGCAGGTCTGAATGGTGCCATTCGTTTGTGTTAGAGGGGCTTGGGGGCGCCTCGATTGACGTGTTTTGCCAGCGGCAGCCGTGTGATGTTGGGTGCGTTATAGGTGGTCGCGCCACCTTGGCTGGAGGCGGTGTGGGCTAGGGAGGCGGCACAAGCGTGGGATCGAGGTGGCATGGTCTATGGGGCCAACGTCGAGCAGTTAAAGTGGCGACGTACTCGATTGTTCTTCGCGATCGAATTTGACTGGAACGAGCTAGGGCTTGTGCAATCTAGCTGACGTGTCGCAAGTTTGCTTAGTTTTCTGTTTTATTTTATTTTATTTTTAATTCCGAATTCAATCGTTCGAATCCTCATAACTTTTACATGCAATATCTGATTTATGCACGATCTTCTTTGTTAGGATCGTAGTGAAATTCCAGACATTTTGGTGCTAGTTTGGACGAATTCTGAGACTATTCAAATTTTGGGTTTAAATTGGATTTAAATTCAATTTAAATTCAAAAGATGAGTGTTTTAACCCACTCACAATTTCTAAAATTTCTTATGTGTGTTAAATTAATTTCTGATGTGATTAGAAATTTATTTATTGCTGTTTGGTACATTTCTATCATCATTCCAGTTAAATTTAATTTATTGAATAAAATTGTTATTCAATTTATTATTGCAAATATACTGCCAGTTAAATTAATTTATTATTGTATATAAACTGCCAGTAATTACATGTTATTTATTATCTGTTCTATATTAATGTTATTGTTTGAATTGGATGATGATTGTGATAAAGGTTTGATGATTGATATTGGATGAATGGATGTTTTATTTATATTGTTATAAACTGCAAGTATTATCAAATTTTTATTTCATTCGGTATTATGGTTTGAAATGATATAACCATATTTTTATTTTAAATTACGAATTGAAATGATAAATATCTGTATCACTTGACTATAGGATAGAAAAGTATATACAGACAACGTGGTCTATATATATATAAATATTTTGAAATGATTTCTATGGTTTGATAAAGAAATATATGGTTTTATGAGATATTGATTTGGATATTTTATAAACGTCATTTTTATATATAGTTAAATTTTTGGTTTTAAGCTATGTATAAAATTGGTTAAAGAATAAAATATGTTAAATAATAAGGTTTGATTTTATTAAGATAATATGGTTATGTAGCTATTTTAAATTTTATTGTGTATGTAGTTATAATGTCTTAAATAAAACTAAGGTTGGAAGATTAATATGAAATTGATGTGAATTAAATTATTCAAGAATTTTACTCGAATAAATTTGATTTGAAATTGAGATAAATTTAAGGTTATATGAAATTGAATTTATTTAAGAATTAAACCAAAAGGGTTGATGGGAAATTTATTAAATTGGAAATTTTAAAAGGTATAATTATTATAATTTGATTTTTGGGTCTAGGTGAATTAAATGATTATTTCAAGAATAATGAATTGAAGGCAATATCTAGTTATTTGTAATTTGATTCTTATTTAAATGATAAGGGGTTTATTATGGAAAATATTTCAAACTAAATAATAGAAAATTTAATTGTTGAATCGATATTATCAAATTTTGGAATATTTAAAGCCTTGAAATATATCGAAATTGAAATGTTTATAGAAATTGAAATGTTTCGAAGTTATGAATTTCAAAGCATTATGTTTTAAAGGTGTTAAAATTTCAAATGTTTAATTTTGAAGTACATAATTTGGAAGTGCTATGATTTTGAAAAAGGTATATATTTGAAACAAAATGATATTATATTGATTTGAAATAAAAAGGATATCATATTGATTTGGTTTTAAATTGGAAATGATATCGTATTTATATGGTTTTGAAATGGATATTATATTCTGGTTTTAAAAGTATAAACTATTTTGAAAAGACCGCGATGTTATAATAACGTTTGGTTGTTAAAGAGACTGGACCGGAAGTTGTCATACTCTCTGCCAACTCCGAAAACCACTTTAACAACCGTGTACGTGGTGGAGATTATAGAATGAAGTAGGATGGTGGTGACGTTCTATTAAGGTATATACGTTGACCGTACTTCCGTGAGTTGACATAAGGTGACTAAAACAGGAGCGCTCTCGGGCCAAGGAGGTAGCCCCTCTTATCGGACACATCCCTTCGTTATTATACTCTGACTTTTGGATTGATTCGGTGGCCACTTTTGATTTTTTATTTGGGGGTGTGGCTCGAGGTGGGTGGTAGCTGCGTGCTACGCCTTACCACCAGCCTGTGTGCGTAATTGGTGTATCTACCCTGGCATTGCCTTGTGTGCCATGTCACCTACCCTACCGCGCCTTGTACGAGCTTGGTTTTCTCCCGTAGCCCGTGTGGTATCCTGTGGTGGCTTCCTGATCTGGAGGGACTATGATATTGGATGGACTACTGGGACTATTACGTGTTATATGCTATATGGGTAACCCCTTAATGCTATGAAAAAAGTAAGTTTATTTTACTATAGACATTATTATAATAGCGAAATATTACTACATAGTAATAGTTTAACGGATCCTAAGGAGATGTGAATCCCGAGCATCTCTTAAGTTACTGCACTCACGTTAGACACTGGATAGGAGATGTCAAATCGCATAAACAACTCTGACGCTGTTCCGCTCATATTTTACCCTTGATTTAACTTACATATGATCTTTTAGTTCTGACTCGAGTGTTTTGTCTTTTCAATTCGCTCGGGTCAGCCTGAGCATTTCAGGACTTGAAGACCCTATTACTGGAGGACGAAGACGAAGATTTTATTATTACTATTATATACTATATTGTTCCGCTGCATCATATTTTCCGCTGCATTCGTTATTATTCTCTGGTATGTGTAACTCTGATATGTATTGGATAAATATAATTGAATATTTTGTGAAACAGCTCCATGAACCGTTTATTTGATTATTATATTTTGTCATTCCGCTGCAAGATTTTGTTTTGTTCTTTTTTTCTTTCTCTACTTTTTTCTTATTTACCCCAAAGCAATCCGCCCTTCTGTATGGTTTAAGTCTGACATGTGTGATTTATCGTCGATTTTAAGCATACAAAAACGTGGACGTTACATCTGGTATCAGAGCTTTGATTTAGTGAAACCTTATCTTTGTGTGGTCTGACTCTTTATTAATAGGGTAGTAATACCCTATGAGGAGACGTTGAGTGTATACATATGAGAGAGCATATTTGTTAGTGTTATAAAAAGGTTTTGATATTGTGTTAATTTGTTCCGTTTTGTATTTATAAATTCTGGTTGATGCATGGGACGCTATGACATCAATAGAGATTTCTAAACACTTAATAGGACAAACAACATAATATTTGTTTTGAATATAGGTGAATGAAATAATTTTGCCTATTATATTTTCTATTTGTAAATAATTTTTTTAAAATGGTATATTTGATTGTAATATATTTGTTTGCTAGGTAGTGAAATTTTAAATATTAGCTGAAAATAAGATTTGAAATAAAATAAACGAAAGATTGAAAACTTAGAACTTAAGTTCAGGGATTTTGGAAAATTCCTTTTGAATGATATGGAATATAGTAATATTATTTAGAAGTATTTCCTGATATAAATATTCCAATAAAATTTGAAAGAATTAATTTTAAAGAAGTTTTTGGAAAGAAATAAGTTCTGTACTTCCCTCTCTGTCGCTGGAAAATAATTTTGGTGATGAGTGCATGCATCATCGACATTCATTTTCGAGTTTCGAAGTGGGAAGGCCACTGTAGTAGTTTTACTGCAGATTTGTTTTGATAAAAAAAATGTAAATTTCAAATTTTTTTAAATATAATTTGATATATAAATTGTAAGTATATATTTATCTGTTATTTTAAAAATGATTTGAAATTTAACCCGGTATCTAGTTCTTAAGTTTCCGTTAATTGATAGTTTCAATTAATGTAGTGAAATGGAATTTAACTAATAATTGAAACCCTAAATGAAATAAGAGATTAAATGTTGAGTTATAAATGAAACTATAAGTAAGTTGAATTTGTAACTTATAAACCAAAAGTTATAATTATTGAATATTAGATCAAATTAAAAGAAATGAGGCAAAACTTGTGTAAGTTTCATTTGCAATCTTTAACATATATATAACTTACCAACTATAAAAAGGTTAAAATGTTAAAAGAAATGTAATGGGAAATTTTACAAGTAAAACTTGAAGTAATGAAAGTATTCAATGAATTTGCTTTTATAAATAAGAATCTAAGGTTATAATTGTTATAAACTTAAGCCTGACTGAAGGGCCACTAATTAAATATAATAGAAAGGTTATAAAGAAATGATAATAAACTGGAGTAAATGTTGTAAGTAAGTAATTATAGACTTAAGTAAATGTTGAAGTTATTTATTTTGAAAATAAGCAGAAAGATGAATACTGAAAATAAATGAAATTGAGTAGTGAATATATGAATGTAATACAATAAAAAGAAAACTATTTGATATGAATAAATAAAAAAATAAAAATTTTCAAGAAATAAATGTTAATTAAAAAGATAAATCATTATATGAATCAAAAGGAAATCAAACAACAAATGTATGAAAATGAGTTTAAAATAAATTAACTTGATCCATTGTTTGAAATTGTTGTTTGTTTGGTTTATGGTTGTTTGGGCAAGGATGCTTTAAAAATTGTTTGGATGAATGAATAATCTATTTAGCTTCATCTAAGAGTGTTGAGTAAAAGATGCACTAAGTAGTTTATTTACCATTCTGTGCAATTTAAAGTTGAACCCAAACAACTATTTGTTTTGATTGATATGAATGAATTATTGATTTGTGATGACTCTATGTGATGGTTGTATGCCTTGTTGCAAGTGGTTGATGTTTGTATTGATTTGTTTGTTTATGGTTGAAACCACTTTAAATATTTCATTTTATATAATTATTAACTCCTTTTAGATTATATAAGTGAAATACAGGTTATGGAAGCAATTGCTAATGCTTTTGGTTTCATAATTAAACGTTAATTGTCCGACAAATAGGTACGTTTTCGGATTAGGTTTATATCGTTATTATATTATTTTTCCCGTGTTGGGATATATTATTTTGGAAAATATATGTTATATATTGTTATATTTGATATTATATTTTCTCCCGAGCCTCTCCGTACAAAGGAAACTCTGCCGAAATCTTCTGTAAATTTTGGACTTAGAAATTTTTTGAAAAATGGTTTCCAAACTTTATTAATTTGAGTGTAAAAAGATTTAATGTTTATAAATTGGTATATTTTACTTCAATTAATTAATTTTGTAAATTATTGTTTATAAAGTTAATATTTTGAATAAGTTATATTGTTTACTTAATTCTTTCTTTTCCCTTCTTTTCCTTTTCGGGGACGAAAAGTTTTGAGTAGGGGGGAGTGTAACGACCCGTAAAATTCGATAATTAAAAGTTGTTAAATTTATGAGATTTTTGAAATTTAATATTGAAGAAAATAAAAATGTGTGAATTATTAATAAAATTTGTGATGGTATAATGAAAATTTACAAAAAGGAAACATAACAAGGTTAATTAAAGTTAATAATTAATGAACTTGAATGAAATTACAATTAAAAATAATTTGAATGGTATAACTTGGTTATAAGTTGAATGTAAGTAACAAATGTAAATGTTGATTTACTAATATAAATCTGTGTAATAAATGGGAATTGAATAGGATTAATGTGATATGAGTTGGTATAATCATTGGCGACCAATAACGAACATTTCTTTAATGACAATTATTAATATAATAATGGAAATGTGAATGTATAAGAAACGTAATGTATGTATGAAGTAATAAACTAGTATAAAAATGGAATTAAGGTAAATTCATTAATTGGTTTTAAACCTTAATTAATGTATACAATTGATAGAAGTACACATTTAGAAATGTAATATTTATTCAAATTAAGATGTAAATAGGCATATATTAGTGTAATGGGATAAAACTAATGTAATTAGGTATGAATGTAAGTGTTGTATAAATAAAAGAAATTTGTAGTTTGTTAATGAATTTATAACGGGAATGAAATGTAAGAATGTTGATGTAAGCTAATAATTAATTCAATGCAATCCCAATTAATTGAAACAATTGCAGGGTTATAATTGATTGTAAATAGTATTATTTGGTAATAAATTTAATACAAGAAAAAAGGTAAATATTGAATTAAACAATGAATTAATGATAATAAATAGAAATTGAATAAAATCAACGTTCTGTAGTAATTGTTTGGAAATGATAACTTATATAAATATGATTAAGAGTTAGTAGCCACAATTATTATAAAGTAATTATTTATTTAGTCCATTAAATCAAAATTTGTAATCAATTGTAATGAATCTTAATTTACTGCTATATTAGTATAAATTAAGGAAATAATTGAAAATAATATTAATTCCATTTATAATATGACAATAGGTTGATTTAAAGAATGTAAATCGAGATATATTAACTTATTGAAATTTAAATTATAATAATTGGATTAATTGCAATAAAATAAAAGTAAACATTGTATTTGGTGAATTGATTTACTTTGAAATTTTCATCTGAACTTGTTTAAATTTTGTAATTGTCTAAGAAGTCTAAAATGATAGGATTTGTTAATTTTGGAATTGAAATTTGAAAAAGTGATTTAATTAATTAATTATTAATTTATTTAATCAACTGTAATAATAGCCATTTTGGTCACTAACTCAGATTTCGACAAAACTAGTTTCATCGGATCCGTAACGGTGAATTATTGTAGGATTTCAAGTTTCGTAGCCATCGGACTTGTCGTTTGATCGTACGGGCTTGAAACGCCTAGAAATCAATGAAATTGAAATCAATTTGAAATAATTTTATTTTGTCATAACTTCTTCATACGATGGAGCTTGGAGCTAAAACTTGTTCCATTGAATTTAAAATATTTTAAAACATCTATTTTGATATATGGGTTGACCCAATTTCGTTCCGGAGTTAGAACGGGCTTTTCGGGCCACTTTATCGTTGAACACGTATATCCAATCGTTCCGATCCATTCTAATTTCAGCTTGCCTATTTATACCTTGTTATAAACCCTAGCCTACCTCTATTTTTCATTTGTCTGTGCATACAATTCCTCTTCACCTCCTCATTTCAATGGCAGACAATTCCAAAGCCATTTGCAATTCAAAAATCAAATTGAAATTTCAAACTCCTCAAAAAAATTCAGAAAATTATATATCGAAGCTCTCGATGTACGCATCTCAGATCTGCAGTTCGTTTTTGGTTTTGAATCATCGTTTACCCAAAAATCGAGAGTGAACATCGGCCGTTCGTTTTAGGGTTTTGACGATCCGACGGTGGATCGTCGCCCGATCGTCGATCAGGAGGAGGCATTGGTAAGAGCTCATCGTGCAGGTTTGAATGGTGCCATTCGTTTGTGTCAGATAGGCTTGGGGGTGCCTCGATTGGTGTGTTTTGCCAGCGGCGTTCGTGTGATGTTGGGTACGTTATAGGTGGTCGCGCCACCTTGGCTGGAGGCGATGTGGGCTAGGGAGGAGGCGCAAGCGTGGGATCGAGGTGGCATGGTCTGTGGCACGGCGTTGAGCAGTTAAAGTGGCTGCATGATCGATTGTTCTTCACGATCGAATTTGACTAGAATGAGCTATGGCTCGTGCAATCTAGCTGATGTGCCACATATTTGCTTAGTTCTCTGTTTTATTTTGTTTTATTTTTAATTCTGAATTCAATCGTTCGAATCCCCATAACTTTTACATGCGATATCCGATTTACGCACGATTTTCTTTATTAGGATCGTAGTGAAATCTGGACATTTTGGCGCTAGTTTGGACTAATTCTAAGACTTTTCAAATTTTGGATTTAAATTGGATTTAAATTGGATTTAAATTCAATTTAAATTCAGAAAGTGAGTGTTTTAATCCACTCACAATTTCTAAAATTTCTTAAGTGTGTTAAATTAATTTTTTATGTGATTAGAATTTTATTTATTGCTATTTGGTATATTTTTATCATCATTCCAATTAAATTTGATTTATTGGATTAAATTGTTATTCAATTTATTATTGCAAATAAACTGCCAGTTAAATTAATTTATTATTGTATATAAACTACCAGTAATTACCTGTTATTTATTATCTGTTCTATATTAATGTTATTGTTTGAATTGGATGATGATTGTGATAACGATTGATGATTGATATTGGATGAATGGATGTTTTATTTATGTTGTTACAAACTACAAGTGTTATCAAATTTTTATTTCATTCGGGACTGCGGTTTGAAATGATATAACCATATTTTTATTTTAAATTACGGATTGAAATGACAAATATTCGTATCACTTGACCATAGGATAGAAAATTATATATAGACATCTGGTCTATATATATATATATATATATATATATATATATATATATTGAAATGATTTCTATGGTTTGATAAAGAAATATATGCTTTTATGAGATATTTATTGGGATATTTTATAAATGTTATTTTTATATATAGTTAAATTTTTGGTTTTAAGCTATGTATAAAATTGGTTAAAGAATAAAATAAGTTAAATAATAAGGTTTAATTTTATTAAGATAATATGGTTAAGTAGCTGATTTAAATTTTATTGTGTATATAGTTATAATGGCTTAAATAAAACTGAGGTTGGAAGATAAATATGAAATTGATGTGAATTAAATTATTTAGGAATTTTACTTGAATAAATTTGATTTGAAATTGAGATAAATTTGAGATTATATGAAATTGAATTTATTTAAGAATTAAACCAAAAGGGTTGATGGGAAATTTATTAAATTGGAATTTTAGAAGGTATAATTATTATAACTTGATTTTTGGGTCTAGATGAATTAAATGATTACTTCAAGAATAATGAATTGAAGGCAATATCTAGTTATTTGTAATTTGAGTCTTATTTAAATGATAAGGGGTTTATTATGTAAAATATTTCAAACTAAACAATAGAAAATTTAATTGTTGAATCGAAATTATCAAATTTAGTTTTGAGATTTTGGAATATTTAAAGCCTTGAAATATATCGAAATTGAAATGTTTATAGAAATTGAAATGTTTCGAAGTTATGAATTTCAAAGCATTATGTTTTAATGGTGCTAAAATTTCAAACGTTTGATTTTGAAGTATATAATTTGGAAGTGCTACGATTTTGGAAAATGGATATATTTGAAACAAAATGATATTATATTGATTTGAAATAAAAAGGATATCATATTGATTTGGTTTTAAATTGGAAATGATACTGTATTTATATAGTTTTGAAATGGATATTATATTCTGGTTTTAAAAGTATAAACTATTTTGAAAAGACCGCGGTGTTATAATAACGTTTGGTTGTTAAAGAGACCGGGATCGAAAGTTGTCATACTCTCTGCCAACTTCGAAAACCACTTTAACAACCGTGTACGCGGTGGACATTCCAGAATGAAGTAGGATGGTGGCGACGTTCTATCAAGGTATATACATGGACCCGACTTCTGTGAGTTGGCATAAGGTGGCTAAAATAGGAGCGATCTCGGGTCAAGGATGTAGCCCCTCTTATCGGACACATCCCTTCGATATTATACTCTGACTTTTGGATTGATTCGGTGGCCACTTTTGATTTGGGGGTGTGCCTTGAGGTGGGGCTAGCAGCGCGCTACGCGTTACCACCAGCCCGTGTGCGTAATTGGTATATCTATCCTGGCATTGCCTTGTGTGCCGTGTCACCTACTCTATCGCGCCTTGTACGAGTTTGTTTTATTCCGTAGCCTGTGTTGTATCCTCTGGTGGCTTCCTGATCAGGAGGGACTATGATATTGGATGGACTAGTGGGATTATTACGTGTTAAGGGCCATGCGGGTAACCCCTTAATGCTATGAAAAAAGTAAGTTTATTTTACTATAGACATTATTATAATAGCGAAATATTACTACATAGTAAATAGTTTAACGGATCCTTAGGAGATGTGAATCCCGAGCATCTCTTAAGTTACTGCACTCAAGTTAGACACTGGATAGGAGATGTCAAACCCCGTAAACATCTCTGACGCCGTTCCACTTATATTTTACCATTGATTTAACTTACATAAGATTTTTAGTTCTGACTCGAGTGTTTTGTCTTTTCAATTCGTTCGGGTCAGCCTGAGCATTTCAGGATTTGAAGACCCTATTACTGAAGGACGAAGACGAAGATTTTATTATTACTATTATATACTATATTGTTCCACTGCATCATATTTTTCGTTGCATTCATTAGTATTCTCTGGTATGTGTAACTCTAATATGTATTGGATAAATATCATCGAATATTTCGTGAAACAGCTTCATGAACTGTTTATTTGATTATTATATTTTATCGTTCCGTTGCAAGATTCTGTTTTGTTCCTTTTTTCTTTCTCTGCTTTTTTCTTATTTACTCCATAACAATCCGCCCTTCTGTATGGTTTATGTTTGACGTGTGTGTTTATCGTCGATTTTAAGCGTACAAAAAGGTGGATGTTATATTATATTGCTACATAGTAGATAGTTTAACAAATCCTTCGGAGGTGTGAATCTCAAGCATATCTTAAGTTACTGCACTCACCTTAGACACTGGATAGGAGATGTTAAACCCCATAAACATCTCTGACACCGTTCCACTCATATTTATTTCCGTTGACTTTACATAAGATCTTTTAATTCTGACTCAAGTGTTTTGTCTTTCAATTCGCTCGAGTTAGCCTGAGCATTTCAGGATTTGAAGAACCTTATTTCTGGAGGGCGAAGACAAAGATTTTATTATTATTATTTAATATATATATTATTCCACTGCATCGCACTGTTCCGCTGCATTGTTATTTATTTATCTCTGTTATGTTTAACTCTGATTCTGTGTTGTATAAGTATAATCAAATGTTTTGTTAATGGCTTCATGAGCTATTATTTGATTATTATATTTTGTCGTTCCGCTTCAAGATTCTGTTTTATTTTATTTCTCTCTCTGTTTTCTTATTTACCACAATAACAATCCGCCTTCTATATGGTTTATCGTCGATTTAAACTGTCCAAAATGGCGTGATGTTAGATAAAGGGTCTCTGTAACATTCCTGAAAATTAACCAAGTATAATTTGGCAATTAATTTAATTTTGGAATTAAATTGTGGAATTATTTGTGAATTAATTAGAAAATTTCCAGAATAAATAAAAATTTTAGATTATAAATAGAATTTTGGTTTAAAAGTTAAAGGTAAGTATTTTATAAATATAAATTAGATATATATATATGTATATATATGTATACACATATATTGGAGATAAATTGGATTTGGAATTTCATTTTTAAATTGATAAGAATTTGTTTCTAATTTTACTTAATATGCATTTTGATTTGAAAATGATATTTTGAATTTGATATAATAGATTTTTCAAAGGCCAATTAAGAATAAAATTATTTATTCATGTGAAATTAAATTTTTAACACCATCTTTTGCTTTAAAAGGTTATATAAATGATTAATAAAGAAATGTATTTATTTAAATAATTATGATATAAAGTAATATTCAAAATATTATTTGTAATGTTTAAAATATAGTAAAAGTTTGAAAGTTGTTTGAAAAGATAAATTCCATAATATACACTTGTGTGTTATTTATTGAAGAATAATTTGTTTTGAAATTCAATTGTTCTTAAGATTTTATAAAGAAGAATGTATTTATTGAATAATAGAAGTTTTATATATGAAAAACATTTGTTATAACAAGTGTAAATAAAATAAAACACATATGTTGCGATATGAAAATATAAATGCATAAAGGGTTAAAATAAAATTTATAAAATAATTTAAATAAAGGATTTAAACACAATTTTAATTATATGTAACAAGTGTAAAACATCAAGATGAGTAATTGTACAAGTGTAATTAAATGGACAAATGGCACAAATTTTGTTTGAAATGAATTAAATTTTGTATTGAAAGATGGAAACTAAAATACATTCATCTTTTTCTCATATTTTCAACACCAAAGAAAAACTGGAATCAAAGAAAAAAAGAGAAAACAAAATCATCTCAATATTAAAATAAAACAAAGATAAAAAACCTGTAATCAAGCAAAGAATCAAGTCTGGAATCAAACGACCTAGATCTGGAAACAGAAGATCAAGCTTCAGATCTTAAACAACAACATCAAACAGTAAAAAGATCAGAGCAATAAAAAAAAACAAAAGTAGGGTCAAATTTAAATAGCAAGTTCAAGCATGCGATTCAAAATCAGGTAGCAAATGCAAATTGAAAGCCTAGAAATAAGCCTGTAACCAAGTACAAGGTCAAGTTTCAACTTAAATACAACTTCAAGTCCTCTGTCTTCAATCCAAGGTGAGCAAACCATTTGAAGCCTCTAGTGTTTGATCTGTGGTTTGAATATGTGCTTAAGATTTGTTTGAATGAGTGCAGATATGTGTATGAATGTATAAATATCCATTGTGCATGTTGGTGAACATGGATATCTGTAACATTTCGGATTTTCGTTGCCGAAAAACTGAATAGTTATGGGGTTTTAAAAAGAATTTAAGAAAAGAAAGAAGAGAGAAAAAGGTAGAAGATAGAGGGAAAAGAGAAATTTGAAAACAGAAAATTTTAAAATAGAAAAAGAGAATTTGAAAATAGAACGGACAGAAAGGAAACAAAAAGAACAACATCAGAATCTCACAATTCGCAGCGGAACAACATATAATAATAAATGAATAATCTTTAAACAAAGAACTATATCAGTTATTACATTACATTTCATTTCATTACATCATATCATCAGAGTGTACAACATCATACAACAACAAACAGTGCAGCGGAAAAAGAAATACTATATAAACTAGTAATACGCCATGCCATCCAGCTTGCCTCCAGCAACTCCAGAATATCCAGAATATCCTGATAAACCTAACTCTTAACTGCCCGTGTGGAAATTGGTGGGCACCCAGAGTTTAGGAAGGAAAACAATAAACTCCGAGTCAGTCATGTGACTGGTGTGAGAACTCAAAACAGTTTATTTAACTTTAAAATCAAATAGAGGAATATTTTTAAACTCAATTCGCAATGCTTTTAAAAATGAGACTACCATAAGGCCTCCCGCACACACACACATGCAAATGCAGAATCGGAGGAGATTTCTCCTTGTGATAGTCAAAGATGCTTGATACGCATTTAAAATAATATTTGATATTATTATTAGTGCATAGTGTAGAGGAAAATCATTTCGAAAATAAAGATATAAATCTTAGCCAACATACGACCATTATCGTATGCCTACTATAGCTACTATCCAAACAGTGGTGACCACCATAAGTGAATAGCAGGTTCTACAACTAATACCGTAAAAGTTTCGTATTGGGAATTGGATTTCCAACAAATGGTCAGGCCAAGGAACTTCCCATTGCCACATGAGAATGCCTCTGGATGGACATCCCTGAGAACCAAACCGGATCTCTACCAACACAAGGCCGGGTTACTCCTAACTGAGTAACAACTGACCGAATATGCCATCCCCCGGTCCTTTGGGACCTTTATCCGAGAGCGCTCTCTAATCAATTCACACAATCATAAAAACAAAGTGTTTCAACATGAGTAAGTATCTGGGCTCCATACCATGATACCACCCTTTTCCAGAAGGAAATGCACATATCCTAAAGGGCGCTACCCCTCATAACCTTGCTGCTTCTTTCCTGTTTTGACCATTTCCGGGATGTGAGGCTCGACGCATTCACGTCCACAAAAACATACTTTATACAAAAGCCATGCTTTGGGTCAACAAATGATCAACACAATGATCACAAGGATAGACGATCAAATAAACGATCCTATCACAAATAATCAACACAATGATCATTTCAGCATCACTCAGTATATCACATTACCAAATTGGGAATATATCGCCGATAACTTCAACTATATAACCTTTGAGCACATACGTCTCAAAGAAGGGTGTTAAGCAAAGAATAAATTCTCCGCCACCAACAGAAATATATTTGAAAGAAATCGGCTTTATATCTCAAATTGTAATGTCAGACATACAATCCATACAAGTCTGTTCCGGGCTCGAACAGAACCGAAGGCACTTACAAAGAAGTCCTTGCAATCCGGATATTCACAATCCTGATCGGATTCACCATCACATATGGAGAACTCAATACCGTAGCTACTCGGTGCAGAGTCAATCGATAGTTCATCCTATCACTCTCGCAAATACCGGTCTTCAACACCGATCTTCAAATGCGATTCACAACGACGTATCACATATTCGGAGTGGGTTATACGACCCCATGGTCCTTTCCCGGTTAACCCGAATAGTGAGCGCTTATTCAAAAATAAGTGTGCATTCAAATTCAATCCATTCACATCAAATACCCATTCAAAGGGAAATACTGATAGTCGGTTATTGAACTATCAATTGATATGCACACATCACCAGATTCCAAATAATTTTCCAAATTATTTATTTCCCAAAATATCTTTACAAGATATATAATTTCAACACTTCAAAAATAAATCAATATTTATTTTTAACAAGTTTCACTTTCACATATAAATTCCTTAGTGAATTTATATTCCAAAATATTCATGCATATACGATTTCAATTATCCATTTCAATTTATCTTCAAAAAAATAAATTCTAATTATTCACTTCATATTGGAAAACATTTCCATACTTATTATTCATAAGTAATTCACAAAACTTTTTATTTTCAACCTTGGAAAATATTCAATATACTTAAATCGAATTAAGTATATAATTCATTCTTTAAGGAAATCATTCCCTTAAACATATTTATTTGGGCCAAAACGAATGTTGCGTAAAACATCGTTACGACAACCCAAAATCACTAGTATAGGGATTCGAAATTAAAATAGATATATAAATCCCAATACTATTCAAAACATTTCCTTTCGGAAATCATTTACTATAACAACAGTGTTATAGTCCACTATTTCCTTTTATTTCTCGAAAACGTCTATTTCAACAATAAATGTTGAAATCTATGGTTTCGAATCTCAACACATTTAAAACATGTTAGATCGTTTTAATTCAATTTAAAACATCAAATCTAAACCATTTTCTTTAACGTGTTATTCACTATTCAAAAACGTGAATAAACTTCGTTAACAAATCTCATTCTTTTATTCATTTTAATTCAAAGGATTTTTCACTATTCAAAAATGTGAATATAACTCCATTAATAGGTTTCAACAATTTTCTTATCAATATAAGTCGTTTGTGAATTTATAAAACAACGTTTATAAATTCCATTTTATTTATTTTATAACAACTTCCTTTTATAAATTCCTTTATTAACCTATTCCAGTTTATAACTTAATCATAAACTAAAAGTTCATATTATAAGTTAAATCCTTATAAAACGATTATTTTACAAAATCGTTCCTTTAAAAGCTTTCCAAATCATAAATCTTATAACTTATAAGATTCCTATTTAACCAATCTATTCTTCAAATAATTTCACCAAATTTATAAATCTTACTATTTATAAATTTCTTTTATAACTTCACAGTTTATAATTCCTTAAATTTCATTTATTTATGAAATTCATTTTCACTTCATTCAAACACTTATAAAAACTCGTTTTATAATGTCAATATTTCAATTTATAAATATCCATTTATAAATCTCTTAATATAAATCAATTTATATTATTCTTTTAAAACGTCTTTAAATTCCTTTATAATTTCACCATTTTGATTTATAAAATAATCAAATTTTATAAATCCTATATTTAAACTTTTGATAATAAATTCAAAAATCCAGTTTAAACTATTTTATAAAGTCATTAATTCCTATTTCTCAAAAATCAGCTTTTAACCGTATTTCTCAAAAATTATAATTTTTATAACTTTAAGAATTATAACGTTCATTTATTTAAAATGGATCAATTCCAAAATATTTTATCTTTTCAAAAATTACTTTAAAAACATTTTTAAAATACCAGAAATTTGGTCCAATGATGCTACACACCAAATAGTCAATCACGACTACAACGATCCATCATATATCGTATATGATAATCAATCAAATATCAAAATATCTGAAATTAAATAAAAACTGTTGAGGAATCCTGTTGGATCCCTCCAACCTGTTTCCTGCATCCAAAAACATTAGCACAATACCAATTTCGTTCCAGTACGAAATTATCGCGGTATATGTTTTTAATAAATATTATCCGCTTACTAACGGCGTAATAGGGTCTCATCCGCTAAACAAAAAATGCGGGAAATCAATCAACTCCAATATATACATATGCCAATATATATATATTGCTATTATATATAATACCAATTTCACTGTTTATGAAATATTCGCGGTATATGTTTATATTAAATAACATCCGCTTACTAACGGCGTATAATGTCTATTTTAACAATCAATAGATATTATCATCATTCATACATGCATTCAAATATTTTAAATCTAACTATTTAAAATAAAATCGAAACCTATTCGATTGAGTGAGAAGTTCTCACCTTGATTTTAATTTCGTTTCAGCTTTTATTTCGAATAAAATTAAACGCGCGTTTAATTTTACCCGAAATTCTCACTAACTCCAAACGACTCCAAACCAACTCCATCGCGTAGTGCTCGTCCATACGATTCCAACGCAACTGAGTTTGCATTTTTTCGACCTCGTATGAAAAAGTTATGAATTTTACAAGATTACACGATTTAAACTATATTTAAAACAACATTTTCTTTATAATTTAAACCTACACCAATTCCTAGCCCTTGGATCCAAATCCTATGCCTCTCCTTCATCTTCCCAAATCACGTAACCATCTCCAGGCAATTAGAATAGAGGCCGAACCCATATAGATCAACTAGGGTTACAAATTCCAACACCAATACTCGACGATAATTCGATCAGCTCGTGCCATTGCGAAGGCCTCCTCGAACACCACCCACGCCCTGAACACCTTCAAGCTCGGCCACCTATAGATGAGTGCGCACGGTGGTTGCACGGCCCACGCACGCGGCCTGTAGCTCCCTCCACACGACTCCATATTCGATCACCACCGTTCACATTATAGCTCTCTTCATGATCTTCGTTTTGTTAGTTGAAAGAATTTGCAATCGATGCACGGATTTGGAGTAATTGGAGGTGGAACGTCTTGCGTTTCTGGCCATTGATACCTAGGGTGGCGGCCACGAACGTTTAGGGTTTTAATTTCTTTTTTTTTTATTTTAGATTTAAGGTGATATTTATAGGAAAAGCAAGCGTAAACACTATTCATCCCGGGAATTCCGAACTCCGATTTACGCGCCGTAACCAGCGTACCTAGGGTTTATCCCGCGTTCCGGACACAATGGAACAGGTTTCGGAAGCTAATTCGGAAGTATGTGCGAGTTATGGCTGTAAACGCTCATTTTGAATTAAACCGATTTAAACCGATTTCTAGGCGTTTTAATTTGTACCGGACAAACGGTAAATCCAAACGACTTGAAATTTGAAACCTTACAATAATATCACATTACGGATCCGATGAAACTGGTTTCGTCAAAATTTGAGACTTTTTGAAAAATGGCTATTTTGACTCGCCAAATTTAAATTAAAAATAATTCGATGCGTTTCGAGCTGTCACGATCAAACGATAGCTCCGATTGACACGAAAATTGAAATCCGGTAATAACTAACTATTACGGATCCAATGGAACTGGTTTCGTTCAATTCTGAGACTGTTCAAAAATTGACTATTTTACAGTCGATTATTAAATATTAAAATATTCAATTTTCACAAATTAACATTTAATTCGATTTTAAAAGTTCTAAAATATCGTTCTAACTTCAACATGATAAAATAAAATTTTACAAATCATTTTCTATCATATTTAACTCAATTTTCAATTATTTCCATAATTTAACATATTAAATTATCGATTTAATAATTCAATTAAATCCAATAAATCAAAATAAAATTTATTTGACTTATAAATTCACTTATTAATATTTAAAATTAATTAAATATCCAAATTTTAATTTATAAAAATTCTGGGTCGTTACAATCTTTCCCCCTTAAAAGAATTTCGTCCTCGAAATTACAAGTAAGAAAGGTTACAAAATCTATTAATTTTCCCAAAATTTATAATTAAACTTCTTTCAAATCTTTACTAAGTTTTCAAATCATACTTAGTTATCTTTTCAAAAACAACTACTATGTTTAACTTTCAATTCCAAAATCAAAGTTTAAAATTTTCAAAATTTTCCCATTTTCTCAAATTTTTTCTAACGTCTTAAATTTCCGGAAAAATTCGCCATAGTCTCCTTTGCGCGGCTCGATCCGAAAAAAAAATGACAGTATATATATCACAAATATACATCTCATCAAGTAATGAGGCAACCCGAAGGGAAAAAAGTGTAAAAGTACGATATTTAATCCGAGATATGTACCTTATATTTTATTAGCAAGCATATACGGCTAATATAGCGCGAAAGCGAACTCCAAATGCGAAGCAAACGCGATCCGCACCTACTAAACTCAACAAACAACATGAGAAACATGCATATATGACAATAGTATCGATATACAACATATAGCAACATAACAACTATATATGTCACATAGCAAATGCAACAATAGCAATATATATTCAACCATCAACCATTCATAATCATAAATATTCATTCATATTCTCATTAATATTTTATGAATTGGTTTTCAATATAAATCACATTTGATTCATTAACAGTGAATGTTCTTACTAACATTCATTTTCAATTCAATTAGTTTACATTACTAATTAAATCCAATTCACTTTCAATTCTATTCAAATTTATTTACTTCTAATTTGAATTTCAATTTCATAGCTTTAAATTTCATTAACACTTAATGAATTATATACAATCAATCAACTAACAATCATATAACAACCAAAGTATATTCATTACAACCAAATTCCTTTACTTATTCATTCATCTGGTTTAACACCATCACTTTCAATTGGTTTAATTAAACTGATTTAAACCGATTTCTAGGCGTTTTAATTTGTACCGGACAAACGGTAAATCCAAACGACTTGAAATTTGAAACCTTACAATAATATCACATTACGGATCCGATGAAACTGGTTTCGTCAAAATCTGAGACTTTTTGAAAAATGGCTATTTTGACTCGCCAAATTTAAATTAAAAATAATTCGATGCGTTTCGAGCTGTCACGATCAAACGATAGCTCCGATTGACACGAAAATTGAAATCCGGTAATAACTAACTATTACGGATCCAATGGAACTGGTTTCGTTCAATTCTGAGACTGTTCAAAAATTGACTATTTTACAGTCGATTATTAAATATTAAAATATTCAATTTTCACAAATTAACATTTAATTCGATTTTAAAAGTTCTAAAATATCGTTCTAACTTCAACATGATAAAATAAAATTTTACAAATCATTTTCTATCATATTTAACTCAATTTTCAATTATTTCCATAATTTAACATATTAAATTATCGATTTAATAATTCAATTAAATCCAATAAATCAAAATAAAATTTATTTGACTTATAAATTCACTTATTAATATTTAAAATTAATTAAATATCCAAATTTTAATTTATAAAAATTCTGGGTCGTTACAATATCTATCCCTGTTTGCAACTTCCAGGTTTCCAAAAATGTATCCAAAAAATTCCAAAGCTCTGATTCTAGTTGTTATTAGATTAGAATGTTAAAAAGAAATATGTTTAAATTCCTAAAAACTTAATTTTAAAAATAATTCCTAAAACAATCATCAAGTGCATGTTGTCTGGAACAAGGAGAATGCTGTAAGCTCAATCTATGATAAAAAATTCGATTTCTTAAATTAACTGATTTGATTATATAACCTAAAACTCTTAGGAAATGTTGATTTTTAAAATTAAAAATAAGATTTTAAATAGTGTGTAGAGTAAGAAAATTGGGGATGAACAAAATACATTTTTGAGTAACTCTGATCAACGGCGAAACTTTGGAAGTCGCGGCCGGTTCTAGGAAAGGCTGGGGCATCGGGGAATCGAGGAAAAATGTTCGCACATTTTTCAGATGACCGGAGTGATCGAGGAATGGTGATATAGGGTTTTAAGTCTCGTTTGGATCAAGATCGGAAATCAAGCTATTACGGTGCTTTTGGTGGTTCGAGTGCCATCGGACTAGGGGGAATCAAGTCGTTATATGTAGGGGAAGCTTCTAGTTTAATGGGGTGATATATGATGGTCGGAAGTAGGAGTTTGAGGTAATCTTTGGTGATCACAGTGGTTCCAGAGTTGGCTCGAACAGCTGAAATTTGAATTCAATGGTGTTTCACTGTTTTGGATATTGGGGATGGTCAGAGAGATCACCAGCGACTTGTAGGATGTATCGACGTTGATCTGAAGTTCAATGATCATCGGTGCTCGTAGATGCATGCACCTATGCATTTTTGTTTATTTGGGTGGTTATAGGTTAGGGAAGAAGGCGAATGTCTCGGGGTTAAGCATGTGAAAATGATGGGTTTACTCGAAGCGAGTAAAGGCGTGGTTTTTCCCCAAGTCAAGCTCGTGGAAAACAAGCATTTGCTCGGGTTATTTGGTTTGGGGCGTAAACAGTTGCAAATTTAAAAGAAAATCAAGTTTGCATTGGAACAATTTTGTTAAAACAGATTTTTTGTAAATAATGAATGTTAACCCAGTTTAAATTAGTTAAGAAAGTTTTTAAATAAAATTGTTTTAATTAACTAAGTTTTAAAATTATTTAAAATATACATGACCTTTATTTCTAAAGTTTATTTTAAATAAACTTAATAATATTACAAATGTTTTAATTGTTAAATTAACTTTTAAAGTCTAAGTTAATTTATTTATTAAAGGAAATTAATTATTCGAAGATAATTACTTAATAAAAGTAATTAAGACAAATTAATTAATAATTTAGGTTTTATTAATCAAGCAATAAGAGAAAAATTAATTAAAAGTTAATTAATTTACAATTAAGGATTAATTAATTTTATGTAATTGATTAAGGATGAATAATTACTGATTAAAGATTAATTAATCAAGTATTTAAAGGTTAATTAATTTAAAGAATAATTAATTAATGTGATTAATCAATTAAGGTAATTTATTTGAGAATAATTAATTAATTAAAGGTTAATTAATTAATGAAAGTAATTAAGGGATGATTGTTAATTAAGGATTAATTAATTAATTATTGTAATTAATTAAGGATAATTAATCAACGGATTAATTATTAATTAAAGGTTAATTAATGATTAATTAAAGGATAATTAATTAAATGTTTTGTAATTAGTTAATATTAATTAACCAGGATTTGTAGTTTATTCATAAGTAATTAATCTAATTTAAACTAACTAGATAATTAATTAATCTTACTTATGGATGATCGTATTCTATTGAATGCTGTGAATTGTTTTGTCATCTCTGCTGTGTGATGCTTTATGATTTGAATTATTTTAATCCAAGCTGTGATGAATGTAATTTATTTATCTATAGTGCATTTATATTATCTATTTGTGATTCTGTGTGTATAGATAAGCATTATAAGATTATACCACTTATCGATATTGCTGAGGTTGTATCTGTAATGATTAATGATGTTGCACTATTGGTTAAGTTACAGATTTTTTGAAATAGTTTTAAAATTGAATTTTTGAATCCAAATGGTTTTGGAAATGGATCGGGTTTAAAGCGAAAAAGCTTTTGAAAAGGAATTTCAAAGATAAAAGTTACTTTTGAATAACTTGATTTAATTTTGAAATTTGATTTAAATTTGAATTCAAAAATTTAAAGTTGAATTCTATGTTGAGAATTTATGATTTTAAAAAGGTTATACAAGTTTATATGGGTTTTAAACCGTTTTTAAAGTATTGTTTTGGGAATTTGAATTTAACCCAAAATTTTTAACTTGTATAAATGAAATTGGAATTTTTCGAAATGAAAACTATTTGTTTTCAAATAATAAAAGCTTTCATATAAGGAAGGAATTTCCAATTTGTATTAAAGGGATTTCAAATTCGAAATGAAATGGGTTTCGAAGTTATTAACGAATCTTTGGAAACGGTTTTGAAAGCTATGTATTAAATCTTTGATTTAAAGATTGGATGGGTTAATCCAAGTTGAAGTGGAAAATTGTTTTGAAATCCGTGAATGGATCTTTGTGAAAGATGGGCGTACTCTGTGAAATGAATCTTTTTGTTTAAAGATTTGAAATGGTAATTGGTTTAAACCATTTGATAAGGAAAGTTTTGATTTTAAAGTTATGACTTAACTGAAATCCTATATCCATATGTTTTTAAATGTTGCACTCATTATTCGTTTTAGCCGGAAGAGGACCTTGTGTCATATAACCCATTCCGAATAATGATACGACATTATGGATAGCATTTGAAGACCGGTGGCTTACGAGAACGATAGGATAACCTATCGAATGACTTTGCACTGAGTAGCTATGGTACAGAGATCTACATATGTGATGGGGAGTCCGATCGGGATTGTGAATACTTGGATAGCAAGGGCTTTTTCGAAAGTGCCTTCGGTTCTGTTCGAACCCGGACCAGACTTGTTTATGTTTCAACATGCTAAGGGGATCTCGCTTCGCGTTTGGTGACGAACGGGAGACTCTTACCCCTACATGCCCAGGGTAGGTGTTGGCTAACCGGTTAGGTTGAATGTCAAAAGGCTGGCAGTAAAAACAAGTTTGGGGTACCAATGTGAGCCACAGCGGGGCTGGGATGGTTGAAAAGCCTACCAGTCAAGATTGGCCATTGTCGATGGTTGAAAAGCCTAGACCGTCATAGTTGGTATCAGAGCTAAAGGTTGAGTAAGAACTTTAGCTATGGAGTTTAATACATTAGATGGCTCATTAGAGATAGGGTGAAGTATACCCTAGAATGAGTACAATCTGTGAATCGAAAAACCCAAAATACTCAGTCTATTTCCTTTAACTGTTGTTATTCCCTAAGATATCGTGTCCAAATGCCTAAATCGGTTCTCTTACTATTTACAGATAGTAAGAATGAGTGGAAGAAGAGGACGAGGTAGGCAACAGGGGAGTACCACTTCAGCTGGTCAAAGCCCTGCAACAACAGCTATTCCCATGCAACCTCAACCGAATCTGGCTAATCTGTATCGAAGCCTTTCTAGACTTGGTGGAAAGCCATTCACAGGCAAGGAAACCATTATCGAAGCACAAGCCTGGATCCGATCGTGCGAAAGGATTTTCAAAGGATTAAAATTGGAAGATGATTAGATGCGATTGATAGCTTCTTGGCAACTCCAGGAAGAGGCTTTAGCTTGGTGGGAAACAGTTACTATGGATGAGCCGGCGGATGAATTCACTTGGAGTCGTTTCAAGGAAGTGTTCGAGCAACGATATATGTCTTCTGGTGGTATCTTTAGAATGTACCAGGAGTTTACGGATTTGAAGAAAGGAAGCTTATCATTTGAGGAATACTTGAACAAATTTAATGAATTATCTCGGTTTGGTTCGAAATTGGTGATTACACCGTTAAAGAAGAATGAAAAGTTTATTCGGGGAATGAATAAGAAGTTTCAAGAGAGGAGGATGGAAATACAAGCAATCTAAATTGGAGGAAAAGGAAGTTCGGCGAAAAGAAACCGTGGAAAGGCAAAGAAAAGAAGAAAAAGGTGAAAGATGTTACTTGTCTCAATTGCTTGGAGAAAGGTCATTACTCATACAAATGTAATAACCCCTGGAAGCAAGGAAAGAGAGAGCCATTTATGAAGCCAGAATAGGAATCTACGGAATGCTATTATTGCTACAAACCGGGACATAGGATTATGGATTGCCCAGAAAAGAAGCAAGCTCTAGTAGCGAGGGTGTATGCAATCAAAGATGATTCTTCAACCTCAAAGGCTGATAAAGGAAAAGAAATTTTATAAGGTAACCTTCTTTTTTACGATATTTTTTTTTTGAGTTTGTTCGACACAGAGCTATACATAGTTTTATTTCTCAGTAAATCGTAAATAAGTTAAATCTTGAATCTAAGATCGTAGTCGAATCTATTTTTGTCTGTTTCATTGTGTTTCGATAAAATCAACGAATGGTTAGTTATTCCTTTGAACTAACCAATACCCTTGTATACTTCGTAGATTCGAATAACCCGAGTATCTTCATGAAATATTGTATGAGTTTGTTCTCATATATATTGTTGATATTCTGATTTGGTAAACCAAATTAAGAACAGATATCCAATTTGATCTGAAAAGATATTTCTCTATCTTTTATCTGTCCTTGGTTGTCTCCCTGGGGAATTTTGGGGATGAAATTTTCTTAAGGGGGGAATCTGCAACATTCTTGAAAATTAACCAAGTTGAATTTGGCAATTAATTTAATTTTCGAACTAAAATGTGGAATTATTTGTGAATTAATTAGAAAATTTCCAAAATAAATAAAAATTTAGATTATAAATATAATTTTGGGGAAAGTTAAAGATAAGTATGGATTTAAATATATACATATATATATATATATATATATATATATATATTAGAGATAAATTAGGTTTGGAATTTCATTTTTAAGTTGATAAGAATTTGTTTGTAACATTCCTGAAAATTAATTACGTTTAATTTGATAATTAATTTAATTTTGAAATTAAATTTTGAAATTAAATTGTAAATTTATTTGTGAATAAATCAGCAAATTTCTAGAATAAATAAATAATTTAGATTTCAAGTAGCAATTTGATTTGAAATAATAAGAATGAGTATTTTATAAACAAATATTGAATTTAAAAATAAATGTATTGGAAATAAATAGAATTTAAAAGCTTTAAAAAGTCAATGATAGTTTGTTTCTAAATATTTTTAACTATATTAATATGTTTGGAAGGTGTATTGATTTTCAAAGAAGTAATGTACTAATTTTCAAAATATTATTTTTAAGATATAATCCTCTTATATATATACTTATATAAATTAAAGTGATCATTTGTTAATATGAAATAAAAATATTTAAATCATTCTTTTCTTTTTATAAAGCTGTACAAAAACAAATAATAAAGAATGTATGAATGTAGAATGTATAAAAATATACGTATATAAATATGTTGAACTAAATTGAAGTTTGAATGTGAAAAAAACAATGGAGATAAAAAAAATTATTTGTGTAAAGATGAATATAAAAGAAGATATAAACAATTTTGAAATGGAGGCATATGATACATATGGAATTACATTTACATAAAGGTTTAAAACAAAAATTTACAAAACAATTTGAATTAAGGGCATAAACACAATTTTCACTTCATGTAACAAGGGTAAATAAAAAAAACAAAATAATAAACAAAAGAAAAATCATAGAAGCTTCTCCTATAAGCCTCATAGATTTCTGAAAGGAAAATAAAGTGATCTTGAACATCCCAAAAAATCGACAACAAAGGAGAACAGAAAAAAAAGCTGGAAAACAAATTCTGAAGCCAAAACAAGTTCGATTCAAATCAAAGGAATTATTTAAATCAAAATATCAAAGCAAGGAGCAAGCATAACTTCAACAAAACAAGCAGGTTCAGGAAAAAAAATCAGGTTTTCAAAGCATTTACAGTTCTCTATTCAAAGTTGCAGGTGAGCAACTCTCTTTGAAAACCCAATCTTCTATCTTGATTGTGCTCAGCGATGATGAATGAGATGAATAATGTTGTAACTTGTTTGTATGTATGCATATGTGTACATATGTGTACAGATTTGATGATGCATGACTGTAACTAGGTATGTATATACCTCTGTAAAACCTACAGGCTCTAAAATAACTTCAAAAAAATAAATTCTCATTCCTTTGATTCTTGTTAGGTCCAAGGATTTAAACAAAATATACTTGTAAAATCAAGATTCAAGTAGGAAAAATATTTGTAAGTAAAATAAGTTAAATTATTTTCTGGAATTTAGAAAATACAGTGGGTTTTTAAGAATATCAAAAATTTGAATATCTTAATTTTAAGATCTGATAATGCAACCAAGTTTGTATTGTGAAATGATGATTTTGATTTGAGTCTCATGATTTTTAAGCAAGTAGGTATAGTGAAATCGCGAGATGAACGGAAAATTCTTTTCTGTCAATTGCCGTCGATCGAGGTCAAACTGGGATTTATTTCAGAGGAAGCTTATAGATCGAGGATGATGGGAAAAATATAATTGAATTTATCAACAATCATGGTGGAGGAACGACAAGGTTATAGGGTTTAGTGAGTGTTTTGTACGAGATTGTAACCTTGGCTGTTGCGGCATCTGTGGGATATTGGGTTCCATCGCACGCAGGGAAATGGAAAGGTGGAGCTTCGGCGAAGTTGAGATCAGAGATCCATAATCTCTGGTTGTTGGGTTCGTTGTGGCGAGAAGGATATTGGTTGGGATTTGATGCTCCAAATTCGAACATGTAACTCGATTTTGATTTCGAGTTCAATTCAACGTTCTGGGCGATTGTGGTGATCGAGTGGATGGTTGTTGGCATGTGGAAGGTGACGGCGTCGATCACCGTTGCTCCGGTGACTTGTAGATGTGCACGCGCGTATCAATGTATCAGGTGGATTGCGTTTTTGGGGAAGAAAGGTGAAACTCGAAGCACGTCTCGGGGAATTTACGTATTAACTCGAGTTCTTGTTGGAGCGTTCTATGCGTTTTACTGGATAGGGACTTAAACAAAATTTTAAGGTTTAAAACGAAGTTTTTGGGGAGGCACTCGGGTTATTGGGGGAAAAACTCGAAGTAGGGCTCGAGTTCTTTAGTGTTTAGCTCGGGTTTGATTGGGTTTTTCTGTTTCCATTTTTAAAAACTTTAACAAATTAGTTAAATAAATTTCTAAAATTATTTCTTTTTATAAATGATGATTTTATTATTAAATTAGAAGGTATAAATTAAAGGTTTTGAAATAAAGGATCTTTAAAACAATTAAGTTTTAAACTTATATTTTTAGCAAGTTATTTTAAGTAAAACTTAATAAAGTGATTTAGGAATAAATCAAAAGTTTTAAATTTGTAACTTGAAAGTAAGTTAATTTATATTGTTAATGAAAATGAAGTAATTAGTAATTTATAATTAAGATTAATTTATTAATAATTAAGAATAATTAATTAAAGGATAATTAATTATAATTAAGATTTGATTAATTAATAGTTAAGGGTTTATTAATTAAAGTAATTAATTAAGGAATAATTAATTTTGATTTAATTAATTACAATTAAGGATAAATCAATTTAGATAATTAATTAAGAAATGATTAATTAATGAAGGTGATTAAGACTTAATCAATTGAAATTTATGATAATAAAACGTTGATTAAAGATCACTAATGAAAGTAACTATGTGGTTGATAAATTAAAAACCACACAATTTATTCATCTTAATTGAAGATCTTGATTGTTACTGAATGCTGCGTGATGGATTGATGTATTTGATATGTGATGTGATGCTATGTAATGCTTTGTGCTGAGCTATTATATCTGTGATGAATATATTGTTGTATGAATATGAAAACCCCTTGGCTCATAAAACGACATTTGAATTTCGATGCGACAGGAGTCAGATTCCAGTTGGTTATCCGAAACCCACATCGAATCGTAATAATGAATCTTTGTGATTGATAAATTTATTTTATCTACGAATCTGTGAATGAAGATAAGCGTTATGGGTTATACCACTTATCGATATTGATATGATTGAATCTGTGATGGTTGATGTTGTGCACTATTGTGTTAAACCCATGGACTACACTATACACACATAAATAAGGATTGCACGTAGAAATTGGTTAAGTCATGGGCTTTTGAAATAATTTTAAAATTTAATTTTTGAATCCAAATGGTTTTGGAAATAGATCAGATTTAAAGTGGATAAACTTTTGAAAAGGAATTTCAAAGATAAAAGTTATTTTTGAATAACTTAAGTTAGTTTTGAATTTGATTTAAATTTGAATTAAAAATTTGAACTCTACGTCTAGAACTTATAATTAAAAAAAAGTTATAAAAGTTTATATGGGTTTTAAACCATTTTAGAAAGTGTTGCTTTGGGAATTTGAATTAACCCAAGGTTTCAACTTGTATAAATGAAATCGGATTCTTCCGAAATAAAAACTATTTGTTTTTAAATAATAAAGACTTTCAAATAAGAAAAATGAATTTCCAATTTGTATTAAAGGAATCTCAAGTTTAAATTGAAAACGGTTTTTCAGTTATGAATGAATCTTTGGAAACGGTTTTGGAAGCTATAAATTAAATCTTTGATCTAAAGATTAAATGAGTTAATCCAATTGAATTGGAAATTGTTTTGAAATCCGTGAATGGATCTTTGTGAAACTAGGTGAACTTTGTGAAATGAATCTTTTTTTAAAAGATTTAAAATGGTAATTTATTTAAACCATTTAAAAGAAAGTTTGAATTTTAAAGTTGTGACTTGACTGAAATCCCATATGCATATGTTTTTAAATTTTACGCTCATTATTCGGTTAAGCCGAGAGAGGACCTTTGTGTCATATAACCCATTCCGAATAATGATACGACGTTATGGATAGCATTTGAAGACCGGGTATTTGCGAGAATGATAGGATAACCTATCGATTATCTCTGCACTGAGTAGCTACGGTATGGATATTTCCTAAGTGATGGGAAGTCCGATCGGGATTGTGAATACCCGGATTGCAAGGGCTTCTTCGAAAGTGCCTTTGGTTCTATTCGAACCCTTCGAACAGACTTGTATGGATGTATGTCTGACGTTACACTTTGAGATGTAAAGCTGGTTTCTATCAAATACATTTCTGTTTGGTGGCGAAGATTTATTCTCTTAGCTTAACACCCTTCTTTGAGACGTACGAGCTCAGAGATTATGTAAATTGATGGTTACTAGTGATACATTCCCAATTTGGTAATGTGGCATACGAAGTGTTACTGATCATTGGTTGATCAAAGCATGGCTCTGTGGACGAAACCTCATCAAGCCTCACAAACTGGTAATGGTCGAAACAGGAAAGATGCGGCAAGGTTTTAGGGGTAGCTCGCCGAGGGTATGTCCATTCCTTCTGGAAAAGGGTAGTATCATGGTATGGAGCCCAGATACTTACTCATGTGGACACTGTAGTATATTTATTACCGTGTGATGTTGTTGGTGTAGAGGATCCTCGGATAAAGGTCGCAAACGACCAGGGGTGGCATATCTTAGGTTCTACTTCCCGGGAAGGGGGTAACCGGCCTTGTGTTGGCAGAGAGCCGGGTAGGTTCTCGGGGCGTCCCTCCAGAGGCGTTCCCATGTGGAAATAGGAAGTTCCTTAGCCTGACCATTTGTTGGAAATCCAATCATCCAATACGAGCCTTTACGATTACAGTTGTATTACCTACCACCTCAGGTGATAGCTATAGTAGGCATAGTATAATGGTACCTATGCCGGTTAAGATTAATATTATACTTTCGAAATGTTTTCAACATGCACTAATAATAATTTCAAAAAGGATTTTTGCGTAGTAAGCATGTTTGACTATCAAAGGGGAAATCTTCCCCAAGTGTGCGATTGCATGGTATGTGTGCCGGGAGGCCTTTTGGTAGTTTAATTTTCCAAAAAGCAGTGTGAATTTAAAAATTTAATCCTTTTGTTTGTTTTTAAAGACCAAATGTTTTTGTTTGCTCACACTAGTCCCATGACTGACTCGGAGTTTGTTGTTCCGTTCCTAAACTCTGGGTGCCCATAATTTTCCACACGGGCAGTCTAGAGTTTGTTTTTTTTCCAGATAGTCAGGTAGTAAATATCGTTTGGTAGCCTTCAGCTTTCTGTTTCATACATTTTGGAGTCTTTGGAGTCCACGACGGCACTTGCTTAGCTTTGTGCAACCTTGGTGGAGATTCAAGCTTGAAGTTTTGGAGCTCTTGCTTTGGAGTTTTGGATTGGAGTTGCAGTATTTGATTCTGTTGAAGACTCATCTTATATTGTGTCATATTCCGCTGTATTTTGTGTTGTATATCCTCTGATGTTGATGATTATCATTATATCAAATTGATGTATTGGATATTGTATTCATGTTGTATCAATGATATCATCTTTTGTTTCCGCTGTGTTATTTATCATCTAATATTGTTGCAAGCTCCGACGATACGAATTTGATGTTGTTTGTCGAACATCGAGTTCGGGTCGTCACATTTGGTATTAGAGCTAATGGTTGAGTAAGAACTTTAGCTACGGATTGTAACACATTAGATGGCTCATTAGAGATAGGATGAAGTATACGCTAGAATGAGTACAACCAGTGAAACCAAAACCCAAATTTCTTTGACCATTCTCTTTATCTGTTGTTATTCTCTTAGATATTTCGTCTGAATGCCTAAATCGGTTTTCTTACTATTACAGATAGTAAGAATGAGTGGAAGAAGAAGATGAGATAGGGGACAGAGAAGTACCACTTCAACTGGTCAAAGCCCTGCAACGACAGATATTCCCACTCGATCTCAATCAAATCTGGCTGATTTATATCGAAGCTTTTCTAGACTTGGTGGAAAGCCATTCACTGGCAAAGAATCTGTTATTGAAGCACAATCCTGGATTCGATCATGCGAAAGGATTTTCAAAGGGCTAAAATTGGAAGATGATCAGATGTGATTGATAGCTTCCTGGCAAGTCCAGGAAGAGGCTTTAGCTTGGTGGGAAACAGTTACATTGGATGAGCCTGCGGATGAATTTACTTGGAGTCGTTTCATAGAAGTGTTCGAGCAGCGATATATGCCGTCTGCTGGTATCTCTAGAATGTACCAGGAGTTCATAGCTTTGAAGCAAGGAAGCTTATCATTCGAGGAATACTTGAACAAATTCAATGAATTATCTCGGTTTGGTCCAGAATTGGTGAATACACCGTTAAAGAAGAATGAAAAGTTTATTCATGGAAGGAACAAGGAGTTCCAAGAGAGGATGACTACTCACGTTAAGGAATCATTTTCTGAATTAATTGATATGGGTTATAGATACGATACTCTAGATAAGCAGGAAGTTCCAGACGAGGATGGAAATACAAGTAATCTGAATTGGAGAAAAAGGAAGTTTGGTGGAAAGAAATCGAGGAGAGGCAAAGGAAAGAAGAATATACATAAGAAAAAGGTGAAAGATGTTACTTGCCTCAATTGCTTGGAGAAAGGTCATTACTCGGATAAATGCAAGAACCCTTGGAAGCCAAGAATGAGAGAGCCATTTATGAGGCCAGATCAGGAATCTACGGGATGTTATTACTGCCGTAAGCCGGGACATAGGATCGAGGACTGTCCAACTCAGAAGCAAGCTCTAGTAACGAAAGTGTATGAAATCAAAGATGATTCTTCAACTTCAAAGGCTGATAAAGGAAAGGAAATTTTATAAGGTAACTTTCTCGTTTACGATTAAATTTTTCAAGTTTGTTCGACATGAGAACTACCCATAGTTTTATCTCTCAACAATTCGTAAATAAGTTAAATCTTGAATCTGAGATTGTAGTCGAATCTATTTTTGTCCGTTTCATTGGGTTTCGATGTATTCTTCGAACGGTTTAGTTATCCCTTCGAACTAACCAATACTCCTGTATATTTCATAGAGCAGATAACCTAATTGTTTCGTAATTGAATGAGTTGATTCTCATATTTGTTGATATTCTGATTTGGTAAACCAAATGCTGAATAAATATTTCAATCTGATCTGATAAATCATTTCGTTATCTATCATCTATTTTTCTCGTCCCCTTAGCAAATTTCGGGGACGAAATTTTTTTTAAGGGGGGAATCTGTAACATTCCTTAAAATTAATTACGTTTAATTTGATAATTAATTTAATTTTGGAATTAAATTGTGAATTTATTTATGAATTAATCAGAAAATTTCTAGAATAAATAATAAAAAATTTAGATTACATGTAGAAAATTGATTTGAAATAATAAGAATGAGTATTTTATAAACAAATATTAAATTTAAAAATAAATGTATTGGAAATAAATAGAATTTAAAAGCTTTAAAAAGTCAATGATAGTTTGTTTCTTAATATTTTTAACTATATTAATATATTTGGAAGGTGTATTGATTTTCAAAGAACTAATGTACTAATTTTCAAAATATTATTTTTAAGATTTAATCTTCTTATATATATACTTATATAAACTAAAGTGATCATTTTTTAATATGAAATCAAAATATTTAAATCATTCTTTTCTTTTTATAAAGTTGTACAAAAATAAATAATAAAGAATGTATGAATGTAGAATGTATAGAAATATATGTAAATAAATATGCTGAACTAAATTAAAGTTTGAATGTGAAAAAAAACAATAGAGATAAAAAAAAGTTATTTGTGTTAAGATGAATATAAAAGAAGATATAAACAATTTTGAAATGGAGTCATATGATACATATGGAATTACATTTACATAAAGGTTTAAAACAAAAATTTACAAAACAGTTTGAATTAAGGTATAAACAAATTTTCACTTCATGTAACAAGGGTAAAAAAAATAAACAAAAGAAAAATCATAGAAGTTTCTCCAAAAAGCCTCATAGATTTCTGAAAGGAAAATAAAGTGATCTTGAACATCATAAAAAATCAACAACAAAGGAGAACAGAAAAAAAGAAAAAGCTGGAAAACAAATTCTGAAGCCAAAATAAGTTCGATTAAAATCAAAGGAAGGATTCAACTCAAAATATCAAAGCAAGGAGCAAGTATAACTTCTACAAAACCAAGCAGGTTAAGGAAAAGAAATAGGTTTTCAAAGCATTTACAGTTCTCTGTTCAAAGTTTCAGGTGAGCAACTCTCTTTAAAAACCCAATCTTTTATCTTGATTGTGCTCAGTGATGATGAATGAGATGAATAATATTGTAACTTGTTTGTACGTATGCATACGTATACAGATGTGTACAGATTTGATGATGCATGACTATAAGTAGTTATGTATATACCTCTGTTAAAACCTCAGGCTCTAAAATAACTTCAAAAAAATAAATTTTCATTCCTCTGATTCTTGTTAGGTCCAAGGATCTAAACAAAATATACTTGTAAAATCAAGATTCAAGTAGGAAAAATATTTGTAAGTAAAATAAGTTAAATTATTTTCTGGAATTTAGAAAATACGGTGGGTTTTTAAGAATACCAAAAATTTGAATATCTTAATTTTAAGATCTGATTATACAACCAAGTTTGTATTACGAAATGTTGATTTTTGACATGAGTCTCGTGATTTTTAAGCAAGTAGGCATAGTGAAATCGCGAGATGAACGGGAAATGCTTTTCTATCAATTGCCGTCGATCGAGGTCGGATTGGGGATTGGGATTTATTTCAGAGGAAGTTCATAGATCGAGGATGATGGAAAAAATACTAATTGAATTTATCAACAATCATGGTGGAGGAACGACGAGGTTATAGGGTTTAGTGAGCATTTTGTACGAGATTGTAACCTTGGCTGTTGCGGCATCTATGGGGTATCAGGTTCCATCGCAGGCAGGGGAATGGAAAGGTGGAGCTTCGGAGAAGTTGAGGTCAGAGATCCATGATCTCTGGTGGTTGGGTTCGTGGTGGCAAGAAGGGTATTGGTCGGGCTTTGATGCTCCAAATTCGATCATGTAACTCGATTTTGATTTTGAGTTCAATTGGACGTTCTGGGCGATTGTGGTGATCGAGGGGATGGTTGTTGGCGTGTGGAAGGTGAAGGCATCAATCGCCGTTGCTCCGATGACTTGTAGATGTGCACGCGCGTATCAATGTATCAGGTGGATTGCGTGTTTGGGGAAGAAAGGTGAAACTCAAAGCATGTCTCGGGAAATTTACGTATTAACTCGAGTTCTTGTTCGAGCATTCTATGCGTTTTAATGGATAGGAACTTAAACAAATTTTTAAGGTTTAAAAAGAAGTTTTGGATAGGCACTCGGGTTATTGGGGGAAAAGCTTGAAGTAGGGCTCGAGTTCTTCAGTGTTTAGCTCGGGTTTGACTGGGTTTTTCTGTTTCCAGTTTTAAAAAATTTAACAAATTAGTTAAATAAATTTCACTATGCCATAAATGGCCTTCTGCAACACAAAAAAATGTTGGCTCAGGCCCGAAAAATGTTGTCATAGGTCTATGGCAACACTTTTAGCGTGATGCAATTTTTGTCGTTGCCTTAGACCTCATAGGCAACATTTTGACTATCTAAAGTAACATAAGTAATATTGTTGCAATAGAACCCTATTTGGGTCTATGGCAACGCCCATAGGTATCTGTAGCAACATTCCAAAAATGTTGCTATACATATTAACTTTCTGAAGTTGTGGGTCCCACATTTTGTAGGGCCCACAATGTGGGGCCCACGACCCAACTGAGTCCATCCCTATGGCAACACGAACTACGATGGTTCATAATAGTTTAGGACAATAAATATAATAATAACATAGATAATAAAAAAGCGGAACACAGATAAAATAAAAAGTCTCATATATATAATAACTGGTGTCAGTTACAATACATGTGATACAGTACATATGATACAACTACAACTGTCGACACTGGAAGTTATATATACAAGTACATTATTGACAATAATATACATGAATACATATCATCCTAGATCAGATACACTGACTACTAAAAATGACAAAGACTACTCCAAAAGATATGAAAAGACTTCATAGCTCTAGCAGCAACCCAAAGCAGGATATCTACAACCTGTAATAACTCGGTCTGACCCGAGTATTAAATTCAAAAGAAAATAATACACGGGTCAGTCTAATTCAAACTCAGTTATTAATGCACGGAAGCAATAATAATTAAATAACGAATAGACGGCAGTCAAATACATCTCGTCTATCTAATCCTTTAACAAGAAATCGGATAACGGTAAATATAACACGTAACAGTGTTAAACAACAAATCAACAAATACATAATTTAGAAAAACGACAGAATTGCCTAGACGGCAATTAACAACAAAATCTAATTATTAAATAAACAATTAGAAACTCATAATCTAATTATCAAATAGATAATTAGACAACAACAAAAAAGGATCAAATCAAAACAAATCAAATTACAATTTCAAAATATTGAATTGGACACACAAAACAATTCAAGTAATTGAAATATCGATCCAAAACGTCAATACTGTGTAGCTGCAATACACGCTCGCGTGTACTGCCTCGCCACTACAATATATAATGTCATCATGACTCCAAATATTAATAGAAAATCGAAACTGCAGAGGTCAAGTCACTGCTATCGTGACTCAACACAACTGCAAACAAAATGAAATTAATAGTGCAACAGGCTAGAGGTTCAAGTGCAAAACCACTATCAGAAATGTAGACTGCAATTAAACAGACCCAATTGCTCAAAGCAACTAGAAACCAGAGAGGCAAACAAGTGGTGGATATGTAAGCAAATGCAGCAACATAGACCAAAGACGCCGAACTAAAATATACACAGTGCAGTAGGACCAAAAGGAATGTTACTGCTTCAATAGTTCTAATGCAACAAAAACCACAACTGCATAATCAAAACATGGAGTCGAACAATTAAAATATCAATTAAAACGCCAATTCTGATTTGGCTGCAGTACACGCTCGCGTGTACTGCCTCGCCAAAATCAGATATACACCTGAGAACAGGGACTACACCTCAAAGCAAAGCTCTAACCAGCAAAAACAGGTACAACCGAATGCACCAGTAAAACAAAATGAAGCAACATCAATATGCACAGCTGCACATCATGGCACAAGAACCCAATACAGTGTAAACAACTAAAATCAGATGTACTGCAGCCACCACAAGAACACAAGGGCAAACTGCAACAAAAATGCAGCCACCACAAGGTCACAAGGGCCAGACTCGAGACGGCATAGCCAAGTCAATAACAAAATGCAAAGAGTCAAGTCCAGTGAACTGCAAGTATCAAAAGGAAGCAAGAAACAACTGCACAATAAAACTGCAGTTGAAACAAGCGATTAACCAGGAAACTAAACAGTCAAGCAACGACAACTCAAGTGCCGAACTCAACTGGACAGCACAACCTGGTCAAGGTACATAAAACAGTGGCATACCAAATAAGAACAAAGTAGCTCATGCTTGAAGCCATCAAGTGACAAAGTACAAACTCAAATGAGTGAGTGTACCATAGGTATAGCAACACAGAACAAAGGCCAGGCAACACGCATTCATGAAACAAAAGTGCTAACTGACTCAAATATCACAATGCATCAGATTCAAGGATGCAAGTTAAACAATGTACAAGCCGAATGCACTAGCCAAAACAAGTAAAATTGCAAAACAACTCACTCTATAAGGTACAGGTAAAGTGCAATCGTGGACAGAATCCACCAATTACCACATATAAAACAGTGAACACCACAAGCATGTTGATGATAAAGTACTGCAAACCAACAAAGACTCAAATGACCAAGGGCACCCAAGATCAAACTACAGCACGACGATAATGCAACTGATCAGAGGTGGTGACTTGGAGCATCAGACCAAACAGAAGCATGAAACAGTTCAACACCCAAGCAACAATAGAAAGAAATGAACCAACTCATGTGCCAGTGGAACAAAGTAATATCAACTCAAATTAACAACACAGTGGGTGCTGCAACTACACGCAGAAGCCTCAAGTTAAGGCCGAAGTAAAATACCATCACAAAACCAAAGTGACCGAGGTCAACAGAAATACAAAGAGATCATTAAAGATCAAGGCACAGCCGAGATGAACAATCATAGTACAAACTCATGTTCAGGGTATATATACTTGAAGCCAGAAACAAATACAAGTGTAGAAATCATGATATTCGAGCTGCAGGTCAATGATACAATGACCGATGTCATAAGGCAGTAAGTAAACTCGAACAAAGACGAAAGTGCTACCAGAAGAACATGCATCTTAAGAACCATGGAACAAACCAACTTTAATCAGAAACCAGACAAAACAATGGAGCAACATTACGTATGAAATACAATGGCCAGACAATCTAAAGCACAAAACAAAACAAGTCGATACAACATGATCAAACTCAATTCGCAACCAAAGACAGTAAATGCCGAAGTCATAGAAAAATTTACCAACATCGAGCAAAATCGAACCAAGTCAGAAAAGTCACCAATCACCACATATAAAACAAAAATCGAATTGCAGAAGCGCCATATTAGAGATAAACTAGATGTGAGTAAATAGAATTACTCACCATATATTGACGAGCACGAAATCGACGAATTGAGCGAAGCCCAAAAAGACGAACCCTAGCAACCGCAACCATCTCAGAGACGAGCAATCCCTCAAGCAAGGAAATCGAGTTCGATCGAACATTTAAAGTCGACGTCTTCGAATTTGCGAAACCCTAGTTATTGAAGGAGGAGGAACAAATAACAGAGAGCGGCCATTATTTCTTTCTTTTTTTTCGTTTAGGTTTAGGGTTGTGAAAGGAGTGGTGTTCTGATTGATGAGGTGTCACGTTCCCCAGCGTAGGATTTGCCTTGGTAGATTGGCGCGGATCGGTGCGAAAGATATGCAAAGGTCTGCTATAGCAACACTATAAAAAATATTGCATCAATTACACTTGTTTAGCTAGAGCAACACATTTTTATGGCTAAGGCAACACCAAAAATTCAACATTGCAGTAGGACCAAAATTGTATAGCTATTGCAACATTTTACCTGGCAACACCTTGCAAAAATGTTGCAGAAGGTCATCTATGGCGTAGTGTTTCTAAAATTATTTCTTTTTATAAATGATAATTTCTAAAATTATTTCTTTTTATAAATGATGATTTTATAAACTTTGAGATGTAAACCTGGTTTCTATCAAATACATTTCTGTTTGGTGGCGGAGATTTATTCTCTTAGCTGAACACCATTCTCTAAGATGTACGAGCTCAAAGGTTATGTAGTTGATGGTTACGAGTGATACTTTCCCAATTTGGTAATGTGGCATACGAAGTGCTGCTGATCATTGGTTGATCAAAGCATGGCTTTGTGAAAAAGCGTATCTTTGTGGACGAAACCTCATCGAGCCTCACAAACCGGTAATTGTCGAAACAGAAAAGATGCGGTAAGGTTTCAAGGGTAGCTCCCTTAAGGTATGTCCATTCGTTCTGGAAAAGGGTAGTATCATGGTATGGAGCCCAGATACTTACTCATATGGACACTGTAGTATTTTATTACTGTGTGATGTTGTTGGTGTAGAGGATCCTCGGATAAAGGTCGCAAACGACCGGGGGTGGCATATCTTAGGTTCTACTTCCCGGGAGGGGGTAACCGGCCTTGTGTTGACAGAGAGCCGGGTAGGTTCTCGGGGCGTCCCTCTAGAGGCGTTCCCATGTGGCAATAGGAAGTTCCATAGCCTGACCATTTGTTGGAAATCCAATCTTCCAATACGAGCCTTTACGATTGCAGTTGTATTACCTGCCACCTCAAGTGGTAGCTATAGTAGGCATAGTATAATGGACCTATGCTGGCTAAGATTAATATTATACTTTCGAAATGTTTTCCACTATGCACTAATAATAATATCAAAATAGATTTTTGCGTAGTAAGCATGTTTGACTATCATAAGGGGAAATCTTCCCCAAGTGTGCGAGTGCATGGTGTGTGCGCCAGGAGGCCTTATGGTAGTTTCATTTTCCAAAAAGCATTACGGATTTCAAAATTTAATCCTTTTGTTTGTTTTTAAAGGCCAAATGTTTTTGTTTGCTCACACCAGTCCCATGACTGACTCGGAGTTTATTGTTCCGTTCCTAAACTCTGGGTGCCCATAATTTTTCACATGGGCAGTCTAGAGTTTGTTTTTTTTCCAGATATTCAGGTAGTAGATATCGTTTGGTAGCCTTCAGCTTTCTGTTTGATACATTTTGGAGTCTTTGGAGTCCACGACGGCACTTGCTTAGCTTTGTGCAACCTTGATGGAGATTCGAGCTTGAAGTTTTGGAGCTCTAGCTTTGGAGTTTTGGATTGGAGTTGCAGTATTTGATACTGTTGAATACTCATCTTATATTGCGTCGTATCCTGTTGTATTTTGTGTTGTATCTCCTCTGATGTTGATGATTATCATTGTATTAAATCGATGTATTGGAAATTGTATTCATGTTGTATCAATGATATCATCTTTTGTTTCCGCTGTGTTATTTATCATCTAATGTTGTTGCAAGCTCCGGCGATACGAATTTGATATTGTTTGTTGGACATCGAGATCGGGTCGTCACATTGTTTCTAATTTTACTTAAATATGCATTTTGATTTGAAAATGATATTTTGAATTTGATATAATAGATTTTTCAAAGGCCAATTAAGAATAAAATTATTTATTCATGTGAAATTAAATTTTTAAAACCATCTTTTGCTTTAAAAGATTATATAAATGATTGATAAAGAAATGTATTTATTTAAATAAATATGATATAAAGTTATATTCAAAATTTTATTTGTAATGTTAAAATATAGTAAAAGTTTGAAAGTTGTTTGAAAAGCTAAATTCTATAATATACACATGTGTGTTATTTATTGAAGAATAATTTTTTTGAAATTCAATTTTTCTTAAAATTTTATAAAGAAGAATGTATTTATTGAATAATAGAAATTTTATATATGAAATACATTTGTTATAACAAGTGTAAATAAAATAAAACACATATGTTGAGATATGAAAATATAAATGCATAAAGGGTTAAAATAAAATTTATAAAATAATTTAAATAAAGGATGTAAACACAATTTTAATTACATGTAACAAGTGTAAAACATCAAGATGTGTAATTGTACAAGTGTAGTTAAATGGACAAATGGCACAAATTTTGTTTAAAATGAATTAAATTTTGTATTGAAAGATGGGAACTAATATACATTCATCTTTTTCTCATATTTTCAACACCAAAGAAAAACTGAAATCAGAGAACAAAAGAGAAAACAAAATCTTCTCAATACTAAAATAAAACAAAGATAAAAATGCTGTAATCAAGCAAAGAATCAAGTCTGGAATCAAACAATGCAGATTTGGAAACAGAAGAACAAGCTTCAGATCTTAAACAACATCAAACAGTAAAAAGATCAAAGCATCAAAAAAAAACAAAAGTAGGGTCAAATTTAAATAGCAAGTTCAAGCATGCGATTCAAAATCAGGTTGCAAATGCAAATTGAAAGCCTGGAAATAAGCCTGTAACCAAGTACAAGGTCAAGTTTCAATTTAAATACAACTTCCAGTCCTCTATCTTCAATCCAAGGTGAGCAAACCTTTTGAACCCTCTAGTGTGTGATCTGTGGTTTGAATGTGTGCTTAAGATCTATTTGAATGAGTGCAGATATGTGTATGAATGTATAAATATCCATTGTGCATGTTGATGAACAGGGATATATATCCATGTTTGCAACTTCCAGATTTCCAGAAACCTGTCAAAAAATTTCAAAGCTCTGCTTTTAGTTGTTATTAGATTAGAATATTAAAAAGAAATGTGTTTAAATTCATAAAAACTTAATTTTAAAAATAATTCCAAAAACAATCATCAAGGGCATGTTGTCTGGAACAAGGAGAATGCTGTAAGCTCAATCTATGATAAAAAATTCGATTTCTTAAATTAATTGATTTGATTATATAACCTAAAACGTCTTAGAAAATGTTGATTTTGAAAATTAAAATTTTGAATAGTGTATAGAGTAAGAAAATTGGGGATGAACATAAAATACCTTTTTGAGTAACTCTGATTAACGGTGAAACTTTGGAAGTCGCGGCCGGTTTTGGGAAAGGCTGGGGGCATCAGGTAATTGAGGTAAAATGTTCGCACATTTTTCAGACGACCGGAGTGATCGAGGAATGGTGATATAGGGTTTTAAGTCTCGTTTGAGTCAAGATCGGAAATTGAGCTACTATGGCGCTTCTGGTGGTTCGAGTGCCACCGGACCATGGGGAATCAAGTCGCTGTATGTAGGGGAAGCTTCTAGTGCAATGGCGTGATATATGATGGTCGGAGGTAGGAGTTTGAGGTGATCTTTGGTGATCACAGTGGTTCCAGAGTTAGGTCGAATAGCTGAAATTTGAATTCGACGGCGTTTCACTGTTTTGGATATTGGGGATGGTCAGAGAGATCACCGGTGACTTATAGGAAATATCGACGTTGGTCTGAAGGTAACCGATCATCGGTGCGCGTGGACGCGTGCACCTGTGCATTTTTGTTTATCTAGGTGGTTATAGGTTGGGAAAGAAGGTGAACGTCACGGGGTTAAGCACATGAAAATGATGGGTTTACTCGAAGCGAGTGAAGGCGTGGTTTTGCCCGGAGTCAAGCTCGTGTAAAACAAGCATTTGCTCGGGTTATTTGGTTTGGGGCGAAAATAGTTGCAAATTTTATAAGAAAATCAAGTTTACTTTGAAATAATTTTGTTAAAACAGATTTTTTATAAATAATAAATGTTAACCCAGTTTAAATTGGTTAAGAAAGTTTTTAAATAAAATTGTTTTAATTAACCAAGTTTTAAAATGTTTTAAAATATATATGACCTTTATTTCTAAAGTTTATTTTAAATAAACATAATAATATTACAAATGTTTTAATTGTTAAATTAACTTTTAAAGTCTAAGTTAATTTATTTATTAAAGGAAATTAATTATTTGAAGATAATTACTTAATAAAAATAATTAAGATAAATTAACTAATAATTTAGGTTGATTAATCAATTAATTAAAGAAAAATTAATTAAAAGTTAATTAATTTATAATTAGGGATTAATTAATTTTATGTAACTGATTAAGGATGAGTAATTAATGATTAAAGATTGATTAATCAAGTATTTAAAGGTTAATTAATTTAAAGAATAATTAATTATTGTGATTAATTATTCAAAATAAATTATTTGAGAATAATTAATTAATTAAAGGTTAACTAACTAATGAAAGTAATTAAGGGATGATTATTAATTAAGGATTAATTAATTAATTATTGTAATTAATTAAGGATAATTAATCAAAGGATTAATTATTATTAAAGGTTAATTAATGATTAATTAATTAAATGTTTTGTAATTAATTAATATTAATTAACCAGGATTTGTAGTTATTCATAAGCAATTAATCTGATTTAAACTAACCAGATAATTAGTCTTACTTATGGATTATTGTATTCTATTGAATGCTGTGAATTGTTTTGTCATCTCTGCTGTGTGATGCTTTGTAATTTGAATTATTTTAATCCAAGTTGTGATGAATGTAATTTATTTATCCATAATGCATTTATATTATCTATCTGTGATTCTATGTATATAGATAAGCGTTATAGGATTATACCGCTTATCGATATTGCTGTGTCGTATAATGATTGATGATGTTACACTATTGGGTAAAACCTCTGGACTACACTATACACACACAAATATGGATTGCACGTGGAAATTGGTTAAGTCACAGATTTTTTGAAATAGTTTTAAAATTGAATTTTTGAATCCAAATGGTTTTGGAAATGGATTTGGTTTAAAGTAAAAAGCTTTTGAAAAGGAATTTCAAAGATAGAAGTTATTTTTGAATAACTTGATTTAGTTTTGAAATTTGATTTACATTTGAATTCAAAATTTTGAAATTGAATTCTATGTTGAGAATTTATGATTTAAAAAGGTTATACAAGTTTATATGGGTTTTATACCATTTTTAAAGTGTTGTTTTGGAAATTTGAATTTAACCCAAAGATTTTAACTTGTATAAATGAAATCGGATTTTTTCGAAATGAAAACTATTTGTTTTCAAATAATAAAAACTTTCATATAAGGAAGGAATTTCCAATTTGTATTGTAGGGATTTCAATTTTGAAATAAAATGGTTTTCGAAGTTATGAATGAATCTTTAGAAACAGTTTTAAAAGCTATGAATTAAATCGTTGATTAAAAGTTTGGATAGGTTAGTCCAAGTTGAAGTGGAAAATTGTTTTGAAATCCGTGGATGGATCTTTGTGAAAGATGGGTGAACTTTGTGAAATGAATCTGTTTGTTTAAAGATTTGAAATGGTAATTGGTTTAAACCATTTGATAAGGAAAGTTTTGGATTTTAAAGTTGCGACTTAACTGAAATCCCATATCCATATGTTTTTAAATATTGCGTTCATTATTCGGTTTAGCCGAGAGAGGACCTTGTGTTATATAACCCATTTCGAATAATTATACGACGTTATGGATAGCATTTGAAGACCGGTGGTGAAGACTGGGTATTTACAAGAATGATATGATAACCTATCGAATGACTCTGCACTGAGAGCTACGATATAGAGATCTCCATATGTGATGGGGAGTCCGATCGAGATTGTAAATATCCGGATTGCAAGGGCTTCTTCGGAAGTGCCTTCCGTTCTGTTCGAACCCGGAACAGACTTGTATGGATGTGTGTCTGACATTATACTTTGAGATGTAAAACCAGTTTCTATCAAATACATTCTGTTTGGTGGCAGAGATTTATTCTATTAGCTAACACCCTTCTCTGAGACGTGCGAGCTCAAAGGTTATGTAGTTAATGGTTACTAGTGATACATTCCTAATTTGGTAATGTGGCATACGAAGTGATGCTGATAATTTGTTGATCAAAGCACGGCTTTGTGAAAAAGCATAGCTTTATGGACGAGACTTCATCAGGACCTCACAAACCGGAAATGGTCGAAACATAAAACTGCAAGGTTGCAGGGGTCACACCCCTAGGGTATGTCCATTCCTTCTGGAAAAGAGTGGTATCATGGTATGGAGCCCGGATACTTAACTCATGTGGACACTGTATATTTATTACTGTGTGATGTTGCTTTGTGGTTGAGGACCCTCGGATAAAGGTCGCAAACGACCGAGGGTGGCATATCTTAGGTTTTACCCCTGGGAAGGGAGTAAACCAGCGTTGTGTTGGCAGAGAGCTGGGTAAGTTCTCGGGGCGTCCCTCCAGAGGCGTACCCATGTAGCAATGGAAAGTTCCTTGGCCTGACCGTTTGTTGGAAAATCCAATCTCCAATACGTGTCTTGTACGGTTTTAGTTGTATAACCTGCCATCTACTTATGGTGGCGCCCCACAGTTTGGGTGGTAGCTATAGTAGGCATAATTCGAAATGTCTATGCTGGCTAAGATTAATATTACACTTTCGAAATGTTTTCCACTATGCATTAATAATAATATCAAAAGAATTTTGTGTAGTAAGCATTTTTGACTATCATAAGGAGAAATCTCCTTCAATTCTACGTTTGCATGGTGTGTGTAGCTGGAGGCCTTATGGTAGTTTCATTTTCCAAAAAGCATTGCGGATTTCAAATTTAAATTCTTTTTGTTGTTTGTTTTAAAGAAAACTATTTTTGTTTGCTCATACCAGTCCCATGACTGATCCTGAGTTTATTGTTCCCTTCCTAAACTCTGGGTGCCCACCATTTTTCATACGGGCAGTCTAGAGTTGGGCTTTCAAATAATCCATAAATAGGTGTAGATTCGTGTAACAACCCTGTATTTTCTGATTATCGTAATTGTATATTTTAATTTAAATTCCTAATTTAAAAACTTTATTTTATTTATTAAAATGAATATATTTTGTTAATTGAAATATAAATGTTGATTTTGATGTGGATTAGAATTTCAATCATGCATAAATTGAATATTTCCAGAAAAGTGAATTTTGGTCAATCTGGTCAAACTTTGACTTTTAAATTTAAATTTTAAAAGTTTTAAAATTTTAATTTTACCTTTTGTTATGAAAGTAAATAAAATTTCAAGAACAATGCTTTTCGTTTCGTTGAAATCCGAATAATACTGTGAAAGTTATGCTTTTACAAAATTGGGTGTAAATTGTTTTATTTAACAATATTGTTTATTTTAAATTATATAAATAATTTTTATTTGTCATATCTTATTCTAAATTGTATTATATGTTATGTTACATATATTTTTACCTTTTTAATATTTTTAAAGTGGTGTTTGAATTTTTCCAAAGCTCATTGAATTTATTATCTATTTTTAAAGGTTAGTTTCCATTTTTCTGTTATTTTCTTTATTTAAATTATATTTAATTAAAATTTATTTATTCATTTTTATGTATGCATTTTATTTTTATGTTTTTATCTTTATTTATAAATATGTTTCATGTACATACAATTTTTCCAAAGTTCATTTCATTTATTTTCAAATTTTCAAGCCTAGTTTACATTTTCTTTGCAATTTTCTTAATTTAATTATATTTAATTAATATTTATTTATTTATTTTTGTTTATTTACTATATTTTCGTGTTTTATCTGTATTTATGCATATTTTACATGTATTTAAAATTTTAAAAGAAATTAGAAATTCAAAGAGACTAGACCTTTCATTTTCTAGTCTTTTCATCTCCTTGTCTCTTCATTTTCTTTTGGCTTTTACTCTCCTTTCTTTTGGTCGTACACTACTTACCTATAGCCATGTATTTTCTCCAGAAATTCACGTGAAAAATATTCTTCCCACTATCAAAAACTCACGGCATTTCAATTTGAGAAAAAAATGGCAAGTTCATGGTCTTCTTCTTCTACTTTTCCTTCTTCTTTTCATTGTTTTGCCTAGATCTCTACCTAACTTTGCTTGGCCTCTACCACCCACCATCACCACCATACTCTCCACCATCACCAGCAGTAGCAACCACCACCTATCCCCTCCTCCAGATCAGGCCGTGACCATTGGATGAAGCCATAACCACAAAACTCCACAAAACATTGCAACACTCCGTGAAAACATTGCCTAGCCAAGCCTATCTTCATTATCTCCTCCATATCTTGCCTTGGCCACCCCTACATCCACCACCACCTGCCTACATCACCTCTGACCATCAGCCACTCCACTGACCTGACCTGAAACAATGCATGGCCGAGCCAAATATTGACATAGGTCGAGTCTATGTTGCTCCAAAACCTTCCATCCATTGACCCTTTGCTTACCTTTGCCTCTCCATGCCTTTGCCTTCCATTTTCATGTACATAACCATATCTGATGACTCATGGCTGAGCACACATGACCTAGGCCGAGCCTAGGTGTGATGAGATCAATCCCTTTTGCATTTAGGCCAAGCCTATGTGTCTTGTGCAAGTCTGTTGCTTCTAAGGTTCGATTATCTTTCATGTTTTGCCATTGTTTTGCAAACTTAAGTTGTTGATTATATTTGTATGTAAAATATTTATATTTTGCATTTATGTATGTTATATTTTGTGTATTGTTTACAAGGCTCTCCATCCATTCAAATAAAATCGTGCTTTTCGTGCCTTTGGAATCGCTCTTGTATGTGTTGTTTGTCTCTAGCTTCGTAAAAGGTGAGTTTTTCTCACTCTGACATTTATACTTATGAAATAGTGAATTGATGACAAGTGTTTAGTAATATAAAATGTTATGCAAGTTAATGTTGATCGTATGATATGCTATACCATGTTATTACCATGTTAAAACTGTTAATTATCACCTGACATCTGATATATGACATTATATTGTGACATTGACATTGTTTATATTGTTTATGCATATATTCACACTGCAAGTTCCCTGTTAGAATAGAATCACTATGGGTTGAAATGATACATACCCGAACGGACTTTAGAATCGTTGTGGGCTGAAATGATAGGCCTGAGCGATTTTTATTGTATTTTTATTTGACTTGGGATTGCGGGTTTGAAATGATAGAACCCGGGTTTTCTTTGTAAACTGCGGATTGAAATGATATATATCCGTATCACTTGACTTAGGTTAGAAAATTATATACAGACCCCGTGGTATATTTTTAAATGATTTTTATTAAAAATATGTATTTTAAAAAGTATGAAATTTTGATTTAAAAATATATATATTATGGTTTTGAGAAAGTTAAATATTAAATCTTGAAATTGTGAATTTAAGTGAATTCAAGTATGTAAATTTAGAGTAAATGTGATTTTTGACTTTAAATTTTATTTTAAAATGTAAATAAATAATGGAAATTAAATTTAAAGTTTTGAAATTGTATTTGAAGTAAAATTTTAAGTTTTATTTAATTTATATGTTAATAAACAGTAAATTTTGACTTAATAAATGAATGGAGTTTTTAAATTTAATATTTGATCTTAAAATTTTATTGTGTTAAATCATATGTTAAAATGATTTTAAATGTGAAATTTTGAAGTCTAGAAATATGATTTTTAAGTTGTAATAATAAAAATTTGGAGTTTTATTATTATTTTTGAAAAGCTAAAATGAAACCTGGAATTTTATAGCATTTTCAAAAATGCTTTAGTCTTTTGACAGCATTTTAATGCTATTGTTTTGAATCTAACAATGTTTGAAATAACTAAATATCTATTACGACATTTTATAAATGTCTCTATTTTTGAAATAAACCATTTTGGAAAATATAAGCTACGATAGCACTTTATAAATGCTGTCGTTGCTATAATTTGACAATGTTTTGAAATGTTATAGATTTTAACACTGTTTGGGCTATATTTTAAAGTGTTAAATAATTTAACTTTTGAAATGGATTATCTGTGAAATTTTAGAAGTTTTGAATATTTAAATTTGAATTTTTAAGGAATTTAAATTGAATTTGAATTTAAATAAAGTTTACTTGGTTATATATTAAACGGAATGAAATGCAATATAATAAATGAATTTTTGAATGGAATTTTGGAATGTATTTTTGGTAATGATGTTTGAAATAATAAATGAATGACATATTTGATTTTTAAATGACATTTAACTTTGAATATTTGAATTTGAATTCAAATAATGATTTGATTATGAAGTTTTGAAAGGATGTAATATTTTAATGATTTTGAAATGGTTTGGAAATGATTTGATCTTTATTTTAATAAAGAATGTGAATGTTGAATGATATTTGATTTTTCTTTATTTGATAAAGGAATATTTGAAGTTTATATTTGTATGAAAAGATATTTAGTTTAATTGTAATTTAAGTTTATTTTAATAATATTGGATTTATGAAATGAATATTTCAAAACTACATAATAATGAAATTAGATTTGAGATATGAATATATGGAATCATAAAGTTTAGTTTTGAAATGTGGGATATTAAAGTTTGGAAACATATTAAAATTGGATAGCTTATTTTGTAGATCAAATCTATATTTGAAATTTATAAGATTTGAAATACTTTGTTAGAAAACTGAATTGAATTGAAATTGATGGTTTGATTTGAATTAAATTGGAAATTTGAAATTTTGAATTAAATTGGAAATAAATTTGTAAAATTTAAAGAATTAAATGAATGTTTCATGATTTCAAATGTATGATTTCAGAATGTTATGATTTTCAAAGTGTAATGATTTCAAGTATTTTGGTTTCGAAAGAGTTATAACTTTGAAAGTATTATGATTTTTGGAAGTGAATATAGGTTTGAGATGGAAATGATAAAGTGTAAACTATTTTGATTTGAATATAGTTTTGAAATAAAAATGATTTTGGTTTCAAAGTATAAACTATTTTGATTGAATAAATAGTTTTGAAATAAAAATGGTTTTGGTTTCGAGGCGTAAACTATTTTGAAAGGAATATAGTTTGAAATGAAATGATTTGATCCTTTTGAAATATAAACTATTTTGAAATGACCACGGCGTTATAATAACGTTTGGTTGTTGAAGAGACCGGGATCGGAAGTTGTCATACTCTCTGCCAACTCCGAAAACCACTTTAACAACCGTGTACGCGGTGGAGATTCCAGAATGAAGTAGGATGGTGGCGACGTTCTTGAGGTATATTACGTGGACCCAACTCCCGTGAGTTGGCATAAGGTGGCTAAAACAGGAGCGATCTCGGGCCAAAGGAGGTAGCACCTCTGGTCGGACACATTCCTTCGATACTATACTCTTGCTGGTGATTGATTAGATGGCCATCCTCCGATTTTGATTGGGAGTGTGTTCCGAGGTGGGCGTATGTGGCTGCTGCGTTACCACCAGCCCGTGTGCATAATTGGTATATCTACCCTGGCGTTGCCTTGTGTGCCGTGTCACCTACCATACCGAGCCTTTACTACGAGTTTGTTTTTCTCCCGTAGCCCATGTGGTATCCTCTGACAGTCACCCGGAGTGGAGATGGCATGATATTGGATGGACTACTGGGACTATTATGTGTGAAGGGTGATATGGGTAGCCCGGAACGCTATTTAAAAGTATGTTTATTTTACTGTAGACATTATTATAATAGCGCAATATTACTACATAGTAAATAGTTTAACGGATCCTTAAAGGATGGGCGATCCCAAGAATCCTTTAAGTTACTGATGCATTTTTGTTACTGTTCACTTGAGTTTATTTACAGTTCATAAGTATTTATGTCCTGACTCGAGTGTTTTGTATTTTGCTTTACGCTCGAGTCAGATTGAGTGAGTTAGCATTCAAGATTCACCTTCGGAGTTGGAGCTTTCCTTGAAGATCCAGCCATCTATTTTGCTTTCTGTATCCAGTGATTTCAGTGATGTATTCTGATTTGTACCTGATGTATCTTGTTACTTTTTGTTGTATCATGTTTAACTCTGATGTATCTTATTTTTATATAGTAGCTTCATGAACTACTATTTCTTTTAAATTCCGCTGCATTATTATATACTCTGTGTCTGTGATCTGTGATTATGTATTTACTGTATATTCTGAGATTTGCCAAATTTTATTTACAACGCGGTATTTTGAGCAATTCAAGTCCGACATGTGCGGATGCGAATGGTTGAAAAATCGGGTTGTTACAGTTGGTATCAGAGCTTTGGTAGCTCTAGGCAAAACTCAGTATATAGGGTAAATGTATTTACAGAATCACTTTCATTCGAGTTTAAACCTCTTCCTTTTTGACTCGATTCCTTTGAATTTTGGAACATTCCTTGTGGTTCCAAAATCCATTCGTATCCCTCACTATTTATCTTCTTTCGTTTCTGGAGTATCCCATAACTCCACTTCAAAAGATCTTCATAATGAGTCGGCAGTCTCGCCAACCTCAAATTTATTTGTAAAGGGGGAAAACTCCTTTACAACAGCATCGATTCACCAGAGATTCTATATCCTCGGTTTAGATGCTAGTATCTCTTATAATTTCGAACTCTACATCTTGAGATCGAATGTTGATTTACCCAAGAAATCCACATCGGTCTTATTCTTTAAGTCACGGTTGACCCGGTTAAGGTTGCCCGTGATTTATATAAACTCATCCATCTCCCTATTCTGTTATTTAATCATCTCATCTTTGTTTCCAACTTATCTTCAAATTATTCTTGAAGTGTATTTGTAAACTAATATTTAAAATGTTTTATATATTGTGTTGTTTGAGTTGTTGATGTTGATTTGGGTTTCTAATCGATTCGTCTGAAAAATGCTATCGATAAGATTTCCAAAACACTTGAACAGAGCAAACTGACACAATATGTTTTTAAAATTTAGTAATGAAATAAATTTTGTGAAATAAATTTTGTAACTATATTATAAATCTTTATCTGGATTTTATTTGAATTGGTTGTTAAGAAATAATATTTGATTTTATATATCATTTTCTATTGTTTCATATATCTAACTGAACTATAAAACATGGTTATAAATTTATTTGGAAATTTAAAATGAATGTAAAACAAGAATTTTAGAATTTAATTTCCGATGGATTTCAAACTTTGTGTTTAAAGTTTTAAAGGATATATTATTTAAAGTATTTTCGAATAGAAATTTTTTTCCAAAGAATTTTAAATTTAAATTTAGTGCTCTTCTCTTTGTCGCTGGAATATAATTTCGGTGATGACTGCAGCATCATCGACATTCATTTTCGAGTTTCAAGTGAAGAGACCATTCTGTAGTCTTGCTACAGTTTTGTTTGGGAAAATTTAACTGATTTTAATTTCTAAAATAAGACTGGATTTATAACATATGCTGATATATGATTTAAATTTGAATGGATATATATATATATATATAGTATATAAGCATTTATTTATCTCTAAATAGTTTGGAATTTATCGGAAATTTAATTCCTAAATTTTATCTTCAAAGATAATTTCTAGGTATAATTTCAACATTTGGATAAATATTCAAGCTTGAAATAATTGAATTAGAAAGTTTTATTTGTATAATACACAATTTCATTCCAATATAACTTACCTTAATTTTCAGAAGTTGAATATGTAATTGGATAATGTACAATATAAAAGAATATATTTTATAAATAAAATTTGAGTGGTTATTTTAAACGTTATATACTTAAATTTTAGTTATAAAAGGATTAACAGAGGTAAATAAAGAAAAAGTGTAATGGAATAATTTACAATATAAAATGATGTTAAAGAAACTGAGAATAAATTAAAGCAGTTATAATTAGTATAAAAATATTTAACATGGGTGATAAGATATATTGAGAGAAATAAAATTAATTTTAATTAGAAATGAAGAAGAATTAAATTTTATTTGGTACATTTTGAGTATAATAAAAGATTTTTCAAATACATGATTTTAGGGATTTGTTAATTTAAGATAATTGAATGATAAGATAATGAAATTAGAGATGCTTAAGATTTATTTGACTTATGTAAAATTAATTTTCAGTTTAAGTTGAAATTTTATGGTTTCAAATTTATTATTTTATTTTGTTTTTCAAACTATCTTTTGGTTGTCCTAATTTCCCTTATCTTACTACAGAATGGGAGGCTATTGCATATACCAGTCTGTTTAGAAATCTTTCTATAATCTTTAATAATCTTTGGTACTCATCTTTGAATCTAAGCACTGCTTGCCATCCACAGACCGTCGGTCAAACGGGAAGGGTGAATCAGATTCTAAAAGATTTTTTCCATGCTTGTGTTCTTGAATTCTGGAAGATCTTAGAAAGATCATCTCCACATTGTTAAACTTACCTATAGCAATAGTTATCAGGTATGATTTTAATCTTCTTGTCATCTTGTCTTAATACTATTTCATTCTATCTTTTTCTGTGCTTTCCCGTACCTCATTCCTTTTCGGGGACGAAAAGTTTTGAGTGGGGGTGAGTGTAACAACCCTGTATTTTCTGATTATTGTAATTGTATATTTTAATTTAAATTCCTAATTTAAAAACTTTATTTTATTTATTAAAATGAATATATTTTGTTAATTGAAATATAAATGTTGATTTTGATGTGGATTAGAATTTCAATCATGCATAAATTGAATATTTCCAGAAAAGTGAATTTTGGTCAATCTGGTCAAACTTTGACTTTTAAATTTAAATTTTAAAAGTTTTAAAATTTTAATTTTACCTTTTGTTATGAAAGTAAATAAAATTTCAAGAACAATGCTTTTCGTTTCGTTGAAATCCGAAAAATACTGTGAAAGTTATGCTTTTACAAAATTGGATGTAAATTGTTTTATTTAACAATATTGTTTATTTTAAATTATATAAATAATTTTTATTTTTCATATCTTATTCTAAATTGTATTATATGTTATGTTACATATATTTTTACCTTTTTAATATTTTTAAAGTGGTGTTTGAATTTTTCCAAAGCTCATTGAATTTATTATCTATTTTTAAAGGTTAGTTTCCATTTTTCTGTTATTTTCTGTATTTAAATTATATTTAATTAAAATTTATTTATTCATTTTTATGTATGCATTTTATTTTATGTTTTAATCTTTATTTATAAATATTTTTCATGTACATACAATTTTTTCAAAGTTCATTTCATTTATTTTCAATTTTTCAAGCCTAGTTTACATTTTGTTTGCAATTTTCTTAATTTAATTATATTTAATTAATATTTATTTATTTATTTTTGGTTATTTACTATATTTTCGTGTTTTATCTGTATTTATACATATTTTACATGTATTTAAAATTTTAAAAGAAATTAGAAATTCAAAGAGACTAGACCTTTCATTTTCTAGTCTTTTCATCTCCTTGTCTCTTCATTTTCTTTTGGCTTTTACTCTCCTTTCTTTTGGTCGTACACTACTTACCTATAGCCATGTATTTTCTCCAGAAATTCACCTAAAAATATTCTTCCCACCATCAAAAACTCACGGCATTTCAATTTGAGAAAAAAATGGCAAGTTCATGGTCTTCTTCTTCTACTTTTCCTTCTTCTTTTCATTGTTTTGCCTAGATCTCTACCTAACTTTGCTTGGCCTCTACCACCCACCATCACCACCATACTCTCCACCATCACCAGCAGCAGCAACCACCACCTATCCCCTCCTCCAGATCAGGCCGTGACCATTGGATGAAGCCATAACCACAAAACTCCACAAAACATTGCAACACTCCTTGAAAACATTGCCTAGCCAAGCCTATCTTCATTATCTCCTCCATATCTTGCCTTGGCCACCCCTACATTGTAACGCCCCACCTCTATACCCACGCTAGCCAAGAACACTACGGTGTAGTGCTGTCAACTAGCACGGAGAATAAGGCTGTTGAGGAGCGACCATCCGTGTAATTGCTTTGTGCGAGCACCGATATGTCAGATAGTAAAAACATGCTTTTAATTTCAGGAGAGAATCCAACATGCCGATGCAAACTCAAAGCTACTACACAGTGGCTATAATAGTCTAGGACAAAATATAAACTAATAACACAGATAAATATAAAAGCGGAACACTGATAAAACAGAAAATCTCATATATATAATAACTGATGTCAGTTACAATACATTTGACACGGTACATGTGATACAACTACAACAGTCGATTCAGGAAGTTACATATACAAGTACATTAACGTACATAATATACATGAATACATATCTTCCTATACAATAATACAGGCTACTACAAATGACGACTACTCCAAAAGATATGAAAGAACTTCATAGCTCTAGCAGCAACCCAAAGCAGAATATCTACAACCTGAAATACTCGGTCTGACCCGAGTATTAGATTCAAAAGAAAATAATACTCAGGTCAGTCTAATTCAAACTCAGTTATTAGTGCACAGAAGCAATAATAATGAAATAATGAACAGACAACAGTAATTAAACCAAATCAGAATGCAATTCAGAATATTGAATTGAATAAACAAAACAGTTCAAACCATTGAAATATCGATTAAAATATTAATTCAAGTAGGGCTGCAGTTCACGCACGCGTGCACTGCCTCGCCACTACGGAATATGGAATACGCAAAAAGATCCATAAGTCGAAACAAAATAGAATATCATACACGCCAAACCGTGTGGCTGCAGTTCACGCTTGCGTGCACTGCCTTGCCACTATAGTGATGTCGTGCCCAAAAACTCAATACCGTGTGGCTGCAGTTCACGCTTGCGTGCACTGCCTTGCCACTATAGTGATGATGGACACAAAAGATCAACGAACCAAAATCAATGAAATACCAATAAAATTAATACGGTGTGGCTGCAGTACACGCACGCGTGCACTGCCTCGCCACAACATACCATCACAACTCCAATTATTAACAGCAATCGAAACTACAGAGGTCAAGTCACGACTTTCGTGACTCAACACTACTACAAACAAAATGAATCATAAATTACAACCCAAAGGTTAACAATTCAAAGAAATGCATATAATCATGCATTAGTGAAACCAAAACAGTGCAGTGGTGCCAAAAGAACATGAATACTTATATACCAGCAGTGTAAATGTTACCATGAATTGGCAATGTTACACTACAAGCTAGAACAGTGCACATAGGAGTGCAAGGGCAATCAATATCCATCAAAGACAACTGACAACAACATGTATTGCATCAGTGAACAACTAAAGACATGCATATACAAGAATGCAAACTATACAAAGTGCATGCAACAAAAAGATCCAGACTGCCATGATAAAAAAAAAAGTCTACAATGAAACCAGAGAGGGTATCAACATTAGAGACTTAGCATATATTCCAGAATATATGCATACACACATACATATGTATGTATGCACATATATATAGTCTCGAATAAACAGGAGTAATGTGCAACAAAATGGATCAGTGGAGTACATAGGTACACGAAGTCCATCAACAAATGAATCATCACCAATGAAAAGTGCAAACTGAATCAGAAGGAACAAACTAGCATCAAAATACAACGAAATAACAGTGACAACAATTGTATAGCAAGTTCATGCGAGCCTACAAGATGATATGCACATGTAAAAATCAAAGTCGTGCACAGGTCAGAGACCAAAGATTGGCCAGAGACAAGACCCAAAGAAACAATGCTCAACGAGTACCCGATTGAATCAAGTACACTTCAAGTCCAGATAAATAAAACGAAGCCAAAGTCATCACATAAACCAACATCACAAGCCGAAGCCAACAAGGCACAATGAAATAGGAATCACAATAAACATAAATACGCACATACACATCTGTACATATATATATGTATGGCGATTAAATGGGCGAACTTAGCAATTACCCAATGCACCAAGCCCATAAAGGTCAAAACCAAAACAAGCTTCAAAATTTCAGAACGAAACAACATGCTCGCATGAACAGGATCAAATTAAACCAGATCCTATAAATCAACACTCTCAAATATACACATGAACACTTGATTCATCACTGAGACATGAATGCATAGAGTAAAGGCATCAGTCGACAATGAAACATCTAAAATATTTTCACAAATCGAGTTTTCAAAACTTTCAGAAATAATTAACTGAATGCATTGCGGTTGTTACAAAAATCCAAAAATGAAAACCGCAAACCAAACAAGGCCTTATACTTTCCTGAAAATACTTTCTGGCCCACGTCAATGGTGTGGTAGTTTGGAAACCTGCTGAATAGCAGGTACCAAGTGCAGCCATTGAATAACTATAACTGCGAGGCAGCTGGTGGAAATTCCCAAGGAAGCATGAAAGAGAGAGGAAGAAGAATAAGAAAAGGAAAGAAATAATTGTGTCGAAAGCAGGTTCAACAAGTAGGATTGTCTGACAACCATTTATTGTTGATGGCAAATTTTGTTGAGAGATCAGAAATTACTCTGCTTACACCAAAAATCTCAACAAATCAAAATTCCCCAAGTTTTACTTTACAACACACCAAAAATTAAACAGTGTCGTGATAATCAAACTACCGAAAACACGAAATCAAACTAAGTCAGATCTTAATACCGAGTCAAAAATCAACGGTATCGAGACGAGAAAGTCGAACGACTGAAGAATGAAATAGATGTGAGTGTTACTCACCTTGTCGACGAATTGAAGCAGTCGAGCATCACAGAGACGCGCGACGCTAGAGCAACCGAGGGAGGACGAGCGAACAACGAGATGATGCCGCCATTAATCTTCTTTCGTTCGATTCTTAACCTAGGGCTTGAAAATAATAAAGGGGGGCGGGATTAATTTTAATCACGGCATCAAACAAATGGGCCGAACGATTTTTAAAGCCCAATAAAGAAATGGACCACTATTATTTTCAAAGCCCGTCAAACTTTTATAACAATTTATAAAAGAATTTTAATTCAAATTTAAAAACTTCAAATGGAAATTTGTGACAATATTAATCGTTTTATGTCGATTATAAATCGATGCGAAATACCGGGTTGTTACGTACATCCACCACCACCTGCCTACATCACCTCTGACCATCAGCCACTCCACTGACCTGACCTGAAACAAAGCATAGCCGAGCCAAATATTGACATAGGTCGAGTCTATGTTGCTCCAAAACCTCTCCATGCCTTTGCCTACCTTTGCCTCTCCATGCCTTTGCCTTCCATTTTCATGTACATAACAATATCTGATGACTCATGGCTGAGCACACATGACCTAGGCCGAGCCTAGGTGTGATGAGATCAAGCCCTTTTGCATTTAGGCCAAGCCTATGTGTCTTGTGCAAGTCTGTTGCTTCTAAGGTTCGATTATCTTTCATGTTTTGCCATTGTTTTGCAAACTTTAGTTGTTGATTATATTTGTATGTAAAATATTTATATTTTGCATTTATGTATGTTATATTTTGTGTATTGTTTACAAGGCTCTCCATCCATTCAAATGAAATCGTGCTTTTCGTGCCTTTGGAATCGCTCTTGTGTGTGTTGTTTGTCTCTAGCTTCGTAAAAGGTGAGTTTTTCTCACTCTGACATTTATACTTATGAAATAGTGAATTGATGACAAGTGTTTAGTAGTATAAAATGTTATGCAAGTTAATGTTGATCATATGATATGCTATACCATGTTATTACCATGTTAAAACTGTTAATTATCACCTGACATCTGATATATGACATTATATTGTGACATTGACATTGTTTATATTGTTTATGCATATATTCACACTGCAAGTTCCCTGTTAGAATAGAATCACTATGGGTTGAAATGATACATACCCGAACGGACTTTAGAATAGGGAAAAATCGTTATGGGCTGAAATGATAGGCCTGAGCGATTTTTATTGTATTTTTATTTGACTTGGGATTGCGGGTTTGAAATGATAGAACCCTGGTTTTCTTTGTAAACTGCGGATTGAAATGATATATATCTGTATCACTTGACTTAGGTTAGAAAATTATATACAGACCCCGTGGCATATTTTTAAATGATTTTTATTAAAAATATGTATTTTAAAAAGTATGAAATTTTGATTTAAAAATATATATATTATGGTTTTAAGAAAGTTAAATATTAAATCTTGAAATTGTGAATATAAGTGAATTCAAGTATGTAAATTTGGAGTAAATGTGATTTTTGACTTTAAATTTTATTTTAAAATGTAAATAAATAATGGAAATTAAATTTAAAGTTTTTAAATTGTATTTGAAGTAAAATTTTAAGTTTTATTTAATTTATATGTTAATAAACAGTAAATTTTGACTTAATAAATGAATGGAGTTTTTAAATTTAATATTTGATCTTAAAATTTTATTGTGTTAAATCATATGTTAAAATGATTTTAAATGTGAAATCTTGAAGTCTAGAAATATGATTTTTAAGTTGTAATAATAAAAAAATTGGAGTTTTATTATTATTTTTGAAAAGCTAAAATGAAACCTGGAATTTTATAGCATTTTCAAAAATGCTTTAGTCTTTTGACAGCATTTTAATGCTATTGTTTTGAATCTAACAATGTTTGAAATAACTAAATATCTATTACGACATTTTATAAATGTCTCTATTCTTGAAATAAACCATTTTGGAAAATATAAGCTACGATAGCACTTTATAAATGCTGTCGTTGCTATAATTTGACAATGTTTTGAAATGTTATAGATTTTAACACTATTTGGGCTATATTTTAAAGTGTTAAATAATTTAACTTTTGAAATGGATTATCTGTGAAATTTTAAAAGTTTTGAATATTTAAATTTGAATTTTTAAAGAATTTAAATTGAATTTGAATTTAAATAAAGTTTACTTGGTTATATATTAAACGGAATGAAATGTAATATAATAAATGAATTTTTGAATGGAATTTTGGAATGTATTTTTGGTAATGATGTTTGAAATAATAAATGAATGACATATTTTATTTTTAAATGATATTTAACTTTGAATATTTGGATTTGAATTCAAATAATGATTTGATTATGAAGTTTTGAAAGGATGTAATATTTTAATGATTTTGAAATGGTTTGGAAATGATTCGATCTTTATTTTAATAAAGAATGTGAATGTTGAATGATATTTGATTTTTCTTTATTTGATAAAGCAATATTTGAAGTTTATATTTGTATGAAAAGATATTTGGTTTAATTGTAATTTAAGTTTATTTTAATAATATTGGATTTATGTAATGAATATTTCAAAACTACAAAATAATGAAATTAGATTTGAGATATGAATATATGGAATCATAAAGTTTAGTTTTGAAATGTGGGATATTAAAGTTTGGAAACATATTAAAATTGGATAGCTTATTTTGTAGATCAAATCTATACTTGAAATTTATAAGATTTGAAATGTTTTGTTAGAAAACTGAATTGAATTGAAATTGATGGTTTGATTTGAATTAAATTGGAAATTTGAAATTTTGAATTAAATTGGAAATTTGAAATTTTGAATTAAATTGGAAATCTGAAATTTTGAATTAAATTGGAAATAAATTTGTAAAATTTAAATAATTAAATGAATGTTTCATGATTTCAAATGTATGATTTCAGAATGTTATGATTTTCAAAGTGTAATGATTTCAAGTATTTTGGTTTCGAAAGAGTTATAACTTTGAAAGTATTATGATTTTTGGAAGTGAATATAGGTTTGAGATGGAAATGATAAAGTATAAACTATTTTGATTTGAATATAGTTTTGAAATAAAAATGATTTTGGTTTCAAAGTATAAACTATTTTGATTGAATAAATAGTTTTGAAATAAAAATGGTTTTGGTTTCGAGGCGTAAACTATTTTGAAAGGAATATAGTTTGAAATGAAATGATTTGATCCTTTTGAAATATAAACTATTTTGAAATGACCACGGCGTTATAATAACGTTTGGTTGTTGAAGAGACCGGGATCGGAAGTTGTCATACTCTCTGCCAACTCCGAAAACCACTTTAACAACCGTGTACGCGGTGGAGATTCCAGAATGAAGTAGGATGGTGGCGACGTTCTTGAGGTATATTACGTGGACCCAACTCCCGTGAGTTGGCATAAGGTGGCTAAAACAGGAGCGATCTCGGGCCAAAGGAGGTAGCACCTCTGGTCGGACACATTCCTTCGATACTATACTCTTGCTGGTGATTGATTAGATGGCCATCCTCCGATTTTGATTGGGAGTGTGTTTCGAGGTGGGCGTATGTGGCTGCTGCGTTACCACTAGCCCGTGTGCGTAATTGGTATATCTACCCTGGCATTGCCTTGTGTGCCGTGTCACCTACCACACCGAGCCTTTACTACGAGTTTTTTTTCTTCCGTAGCCCATGTGGTATCCTCTGACAGTCACCCGGAGTGGAGATGGCATGATATTGGATGGACTACTGGGACTATTATGCGTGAAGGGTGATATGGGTAGCCCGGAACGCTATTTAAAAGTATGTTTATTTTACTGTAGACATTATTATAATAGCGCAATATTACTACATAGTAAATAGTTTAACGGATCCTTAAAGGATGGGCGATCCCAAGCATCCTTTAAGTTACTGATGCATTTTTGTTACTGTTCACTTGAGTTTATTTACAGTTCATAAGTATTTATGTCCTGACTCGAGTGTTTTGTATTTTTCTTTACGCTCGAGTCAGATTGAGTGAGTTAGCATTCAAGATTCACCTTCGGAGTTGGAGCTTTCCTTGAAGATCCATCCATCTATTTTGCTTTCTGTATCCAGTGATTTCAGTGATGTATTCTGATTTGTACCTGATGTATCTTGTTACTTTTTGTTGTATCATGTTTAACTCTGATGTATCTTATTTTTATATAGTAGCTTCATGAACTACTATTTCTTTTAAATTCCGCTGCATTATTAAATACTCTGTGTCTGTGATCTGTGATTATGTATTTACTGTATATTTTGAGATTTGCCAAATTTTATTTACAACGCGGTATTTTGAGCAATTCAAGTCCGACATGTGCGGATGCGAATGGTTGAAATATCGGGTTGTTACAATTCGATAGCTTTCGAAGTCTTTGGTTCGGTAGCATTTGGAGATCTTCTTCATCTTTTGGATCTTTAAAGTTTTGGGTTGGCAATAGCGTTCGGGATCGCATTGCTACAAATCCAATTTGATGGTGGCTCGAGGTTGAAGTTCAGAGTTTGGTTTGGAGTTGCAGTTTTGGATTCTTTGCTTATGTCGATATGTTCCGCTGTGGTGTTGTGTTGTATACATTCTCTGATGGTGTTTGGTTGTTGTATCATGATGTATATCTCATTGTACCTATATTGTATATCGATGTATCATCTTTTGTTTAATGTTGTTGCAAGCTCCGGCAATACGGATTCGATGTCGTTTGTCAGGCATCGAGTTCGGTTCATCACCGTCTCATCCGCTATATATGCGAGAATATCACTCCAAATACTAATATACATACTACTATATATATAATATCATTATCATTCGATAGATAAGAATTTCTAATTCCAACCAAGTAACCAAGAATTAATTTTAAACTGAAATTAAATTTGGCATCCAAATTAGCGAGAATTTTATCACCTCGATTTTATTTGCAATCGATTCCAATTTTAAATTTAATTGAACATCGCCTAATTATAAAAATTGCGCTTGCCTCCAAAATCTCCAACAAATCACATTCCGTAAACTTCACAGCTACGAGCCAAATCCCTCGTATGCATAAATTATAAAAAAATTAACATTCAAATTTAAATAAAATTACTCATTTTTTTAACAAAAAAAAAAACATTACACTAAATACCTTCTTCCTCAACCCAATTTGCCACTTCCAGAGATTCTTCACGCAACAGATTCCATATGCAAGTGCCTACATGTCATTGCTGCTCGACTCCGCCTGCCCTCCGATCAAGGAAAATTGATCTCCGCTGTCATGTACGTGTTTCTCGAGTCAAAATCGACCTGCTCGCGACCCTCGAATCATCGCATTTGCCACTCCTCCACCATGCCTCTCTATGTATGCGAATCGTCACCAGATTAAGTCGCCACCTCCACAACAGTGCCGCCGCAGCCCCACGCTTGTTCGCGATAACCACTTCCCTATCTAGCATCAACTCCCAGGTCGCCTCCATCATACGCGTGATTTCATCGCGGGCCTCTTTTTTTCTAATGATTTCGATTGAGGATAAGGGAGAAATGTTCGTTACAGTTTATACCCGGGCGATTTCGATTTTGAAGAAGATAAATGGATCGCAATTTTATATCGAGAAGATGATTTTCGGTTTTGTACGAGATAAGGAATGGTCAAATACAAGATTTAAACGAGAATAGATGTGGGTACAGTGTGTTGGAGAAGGTATAGTGACTGAGTGAAGAGACAACCTGTCCAATTAAGGGAAATAAATTATTTAAATTTTTCAAAATATCTCAATTCGTCTCGATTTACGCAACTCAAAATTTCGAATCCCTATCGAGGCAGGCCATTAGGCATTTACAATATTATACCCCTTTTTGAACGCACTAGAAAAGGTTTCGAATCCTAATTCGATCGTGTGGAGAAGATAACTTTTTGGATCAAATTATTATATTAAATTTCGATATTAATATCAATGCTTTTCTATCCCGTACGATCAAACGATAACTCCAAACACCATGAAATTTAAAATCCGATAATAATACACTATTACGGATCCAATGGAACTGGTTTCATCGAATTCCGAAACTGTTCCTCGGATTGCTATTTCAACTCGTCGATTAAATCGATAGTTTCAAAGATTAACGAAATTACTTGAAATTTCCAGTTCTAAAATCTTATTAAATAAATTATAATTCAAAATCCAATATTTAAACCATTTAAATATTCAAAATTGAACGATGAAAAATTCGGGTCGTTACACTGAGATAGGAAAGTGGTTATTACATCGTTAACGTTGATCGAGATTGAAAAAACCAAAAGAAATACTTTTTTTGAAAGATATCAAAATTTTTATTATGATATCAAGAAGATTGGATGACATTATGATAATTGCTAGATCATATTAAATATTTTATTCATATAAATACTTTGTTGGATACATAATAATAAAGCAAGTTTAAAATTTAGAGAAGTAAAAAAAATTATATGCTCCATGAATCCTATGCTATAAAAAAAGCTCTTGAATACATAACTGTTAGTGACATTTATTTGATACAATACATAAACCTATTAAAAAGTACATGTTAAAACTTTTAGATTAGAAATTACGTTGTAGTGTAGTGGTGATATAGTGTTTATAGATGATATAGAAGTATTGATTCATTTTCTTTAATGCCTACATTCTCTTAATTTTAGTTAAGAAACACCATAATACTTAAGGAACATAGATGACATAACTACAAAAATGTACAAGACTCTATAATATAATAACTTATAGGATTGTAGTAACTATAGAATAGAGTAGAAGACTTGGTTGTTGTAAGAATGAAGTGAATAGATAAATGTATCTTATAATATAAAAGGTAAATCACATAAAAAAAACAAAGCATATAACAATCTGGATGTAGCTTTATTATATTTGTTTATGAAATAGATAAAATATTTAATGCTTGAAACAAAATTAGATGAAAAGTATGCATATATTTTAAGGCTAAAATCCTAATATTACAAATTTTTAATAGTTAACGTGAAATAGTATACCATTCAAAAAATTTGGCCTGAGTTGAGGGAATTGGCACAACAAAAGAGCCAATATTTGCAACATGAGGTGTCCTATTATATTATTTTGTCGGATTAACTCCATTTTCTTTTCTATCTCTCTTTTGAGCTTTAATATGTTCATCCATTTTAGTAGTATTGATCTTAAAACGAGCTACTTGATAACAAAATGACAGTTTAGAGAAAATGACGGTTCTTATTTCATGTATGTTATATGTATGAAATATATTATTTCTACAAACCCACATATCTTACTTTCAATTCATGGTTGAAATGATGCATATAAGTAAGAAGTAGTGCAAACTTACTTATTTTTTATTATTGCTTGCTATATCGATTTTGAGCAAGACATATGGAGCAATTTGTGGTATAGAGTAAGAAACTTAAGCTCATAAATATAAGGTATGGGTTGGCATTGTTGGAATGATTTTTTACGCAAATAATAATGTCATAGGAGATTATGAAGTAAATTTGAATCCTGGATCAAAACAAGAATAGCATGAATTTAAAACTACCATATTTTATACTTTTTGATCTGTTTAGATGCTTAAGGTAATCTCATTATTTCTAAACAATTTGTTGTGTTTAGGATTATTAAATAAGATGCATGGTAAATATTATTTGTATTTACTTTACTTACTTTTGAAGTAAACTGTAAAACCAAATGAAAATCAATCACTTAATCCTTTGAATTACCGATTTCATTAACTCAGACTAAAACCTACAACAATTTAAATAGAAACAAAAAAGTCAAAATTATATTACTTTAGGATATATGGAATTTGGTATCGGTCAAAATTCCAATATTATCCACACTTAACTTGTTCTGTCCAAAACCAAAGTTTTGGTTCAAAAATAACACTTATTATTAACCATTCTATTCCAGCCATAGATTTTATCTTTAAGTTGACTATAGTTGCCGTACTTATAACCTCATACAACTAAGTATACAAATTCTATAATGAATAGTGCTTTACTTCCATCGCTTCAATTCAAGCCCAACTATAGTCACTTGATGGATCGTCATACCATGATTTAATTACAATCAAAGGGTAATATTCACATTAAAGTTTCATAGTATTCTCAAGTCAATGAAACTATGTAGCATCATCACACTGAGATTTCCTGTTTGACTTAGTTTTTACCAACTAACAGGAAACTCTCGGACAATCATTCTATAGTTATCCAACAAGTACAAGCACACAACAAATTAGTTTCCCCAGCATATATGTGTAATACACTGGCAAACATTTAGGAAGCATTACACATTCTTGTCTCAATAGATATATCAATATATTTCCTTGAAAGATCTTAACCATGGATATTTAAAATAAAATGTTATTTTATTTTGTAATTAATTACTCATGATTGTATCTATTTGCAACTACAGTCACATAAGATTTTATTTAAGGATTTTCTTATTAATATACCTTAAATTAATTATTTAATTAATTGTATGATAATATAACAAAGTATATAAAAGAAAACAAACACTGTCGATGGTAATATTGACTATAAAGTTAGATATATCTATCAAAATACATAATTGCTCCTAGGGTATACCATTAATTCTTTCATTCTCTCACTTTCACCTAGTTTAATTATGGAATCTTAGTCATATTCCTCCTATTAATTCAAAAATGATCTAGATATTCCCTTAGTGAATGGATCTGCTACATTATATTACTATCTACTTTGTCAGCCAATATTTCTACGTCGTTGACAAACTACCTTTAACATGTGGAACTTTCATAGTATATTTCTAGACAACGCATGAGCCTTATTCTTTAACGGTCTGTATCATGACGTTTATCCCCAAAACAATGTCATTATTGGATTCTTAACATTTGGAATCATCCTCATCTTAGTTATAAACTTGTGCATTTATTTACACTACTTTTATTGCAGCGCTATTTAAGGTGATGTACTCAGTCTTTCGGTTGAATCTATAGCAACTTCTTATTTGCAACATTTCCAACTTATAGCTCTTTAACAAAGGTAGAACCTGAATTTGGATTGACATACTATATTCATTATGAAGTTAGAGTTCAAAGTCCCTTTTACAGGGAGTCCATTGTTTGCGTACAATTCTCTAGTATTTCGCAAACACTTCATAATACTGTTAACTACAATTTAATTATATTAAATCGAATTCAATATTCGCCAAGTGCATCAAATATGTAAGACAAATACGATATCATAGAATCATAGCATATATGATAATTTCTATTGCCAATGCATAAGGAATCCATCTCATATGCTCCATTTTGAACATTTTAATATGATATCTGAATATATCATTTGGGAGAATACCAACATCCTTTTAGTCTAGTCATAAAGGATGTCATTTCCAAATCCTATAATGACATCAAAACTAAAAGTGATTTTAAAATGAGTACATCATTAACAATTACTTGTTCGTTGTCTTACTTGTAGTTCAAAAATATCTTGGTACTCTTGATGTTCGTTTTTATAGACATACGCTTCCTCTGCATTTTTGACCGAAAATCTAACAATTTGGTTTCTTTGTCAAAATATTTACTCAATCTAGCGCTTGTCAAATGATATAATCATATTAGTTCTTGGATCTTATCTAATACTTACAATTTAAGTCATTGCTCTCACTGGCATCGTGACATTCTGGTCACAATGTGCAAATAGTCTATTCTCAACTTTATTTGGAATTTCTATTCCATCCATGATGTATCAAAATTTAAAGTCATATCGGGTGACAGTTTTGCGACTAAAATTTGAATTAACTAAATACATTGACTGACAAATTTGTTAAGCTGTAACGTTGAGTTGCTTACTAAATTACATCTGCTTCAGTCTTCCTTCCGAAAGCAAACCCATAGTTGATGGATCATATCCCGTTGGGTACAACTATCAAATCATGTCTTGATAATGTACTTGGAGTTTATTCATATTTAAGCATCCTTTTATATTCTAAAGTCTGTACTCTTTACGACTTATCTGCAACTGAGGAAATTGTTAGAACTAACAATTTCATTTTTCAATATTAGTATAAAAGTCAAATTTCTCTTTGATGTTGAAGAATTTGTATTAGATATTCCAATGAGTTTTATCCATTTTATGCTAGGTTAATCTCTTTTCATCTTATATAATTATATTCCATGTTAAAGTGTTGAATCATATCCAATACTGACATAAAACCGATTTAATTATGAGTTTATTAAACTTATGTTCATAACATAAATTAACTCCTCATATCTTAAACTATCTTAAGGTTGGGTTTTTTATCATTTCATATCTTATATGAATATGATCCCATAAATGATGCTTTGGATGAAATTAAACGTATGTACTTACTCTTAATTACACATTTATACAGAATGAAGTTAACTCAACTTTGCTTATATTTGGTCGCAATGTCCAATAAAGTCTAATTACTCTTATCGATATGTCGTTACGTATCACAAGGAGTGACTTTGAGATTGAATTTTATTCGTTTTTAGATATTTTTAAGTCTTTCCAATATATGCACCTATTCGATCAAACTGAATTAATTTATTTCCTTTACTGTTATGTTTACTATTTTCGTTTAAATTCTATGAATTTATCAGAGGTATACTACTTAATTGCCTTTTTAACTTAATTAACAGTAATTAAAACATCTTAATTAATAAATTATTAATTTACTTAGTTACTACTAATTACTTGACTTAATTACTAATTAATAAACAAATAATTATCCTTGATTAATAAATAACTATTATCAAACATTCTTAATTAAGTAATAATTAACTTTTTGACTTACTTAGAAAGTTTGAAAATGATTTTTCAAAATAATTAGAAGAATCATTTTAAAACTTGAAAATCGTTTAAATTTTCGAACTCCATCCATAGCGACTTTCGCTATGGATGCAATAACTTAGAATTACTTTTCTAAGTTATCACCCAAAACTTCATCTTTTCACTTTTACTTCCCTTTAAACACAAAAGAAAGGATTTTGATATCTTAAACCAAAGTTAGAAACTAAAAAACGTTTTATAAACTAAACTAGTAAACCATTTGATTTTTTTTAATGGATCTCAAACCCTTTTAACATCTCAAGTTCCTAACTCTAAACCATTTAACCATAATTCAAGAATATTTGTATATACCAAATCACAACATTATTATATCACATCAAAATCACAACTTTAAAGCCAAATATATTGCTTAAACCATTATTTTCAAATATAATGCCATACTACATATTAGCAACATGCATATCATCCAAATAATACCATAATCCAACCAATAACATTATATATATTTATATAAAAATATAACCAACATATATATAGAAGAATGTTCTTTCCTAAAAAGTTCAAAAATTACTCACCAGAATATGCAAAACTCTTTTGAAAACTTTAAATAGTTTATAACTTGCAAAGCTTGGAAAACCAAAAATCAACTTAAAAATAGGTCATCTTCTCCTTAGTTTTCGGCCATGTCACTCTCGGAATTTTGAAAAGTGGTCAAATAAAAGTTCTTTGGCATTATTTTCTCTACAATTTTATAAAATGAGTCACTCAATTCAATTTAATTTGAGGTAGATATGGCCAAAAGAAGGAGTGCTAGTTTCGGGCTTGAGAATATAGGTCCGTAAATGAGTCGGGAAGAAATGTATTATTGACCCTCAAATACTCAAAATTTGAAAATGTGGTATAAATAAAAATTGTAGCCATCTTAGTACTCTTAAATATAAAGAATTTTTTTTCTTGATTTGGTATGGTTTAGAGGAAATTAAGGTTGGATGAAGTGTGAGTAAAAACGATGGAAGTGGAGCTGATGAAACAATGTTCTTAAGAGTTTTAAAGTGAAAAACAATATTTTAAATTTTTAGAAAAATTAAAATGGAAGCTATTAAAGTTTTAAGAAGGAGATAGAGGAATTTTAGAGAGAAAGAATGAAAGAGAAAAATGAAGAAGAAAATAATGGAAATTGATTTTATATGAAATAGAAAGATTGAATTACCAAAACATCTTTAGTCCTTTATCCTCATTAACCCTTTTTGCCACTTCACCATACAATGACATCTTGCCCTCCCCTCCATGGAAATCATGACCCTATATGATTTCCCCCATTTTCTTCCATGCAAACCTGTTTGAACATGTTTGTACTTGAGTGTAAATACATGTTTTCTCCATAATGTCACATTATGTCCCCTTAAGTATCTTATATTATATTTTAACTTTGTATACTTAAGTATATTACATATATACATACACTAGCGCACACACATTTGTGCCAACTTATCTATAAATATGGACACTTATGTTAAAGTGTTCATAACATTTCCGACAACCTTTATCTGACGAAAAGTCGAAAATTAGAAAAACGAATTCCGGTAACATTTTCAATTTTTCTTCAAACTCGATATTTTTGCGAACCAAATTTGAAAATAATTGATCGTCATTATTTATTATTTAAAAGATTTTTATTTTAATTATAAAACCTATATATTGAATATTTAAAACTAAATAAATATTCGTAAATCAAAGCAGTGAAATTCCTGGTCGTTACAAATTATTAGTGGATGCATCTAGATATGTGTATTGACCTGGAATTTCACCGTTTTGATTTGGGAATATTTAATTAATTTTAAATATTCAATCAATATTTTTATAATTAAAATAAAACTCTTTTAAATAATGATGATGGAATAATTTTCAAATTTGTTTACAAAAATAGTTAGTTTGAAGTAAAATCGAAAATGTAACAGGAATTTGTTTCTCAAATTTTCAACTTTCGTCAACTAAAAGTTATAAGAAATGTTGTAAACTCTTTGGTGTAGATATACACAATTGTAAATAAGTTAGGTATACACACACATATTTGTATATATACATATGTATTTATACTTAGGTATATAAGGTTTAAAAATATAATTTAGTAAAAAAAAAATGTGTCACATAACAGGCAGACATAAATATGATTCAGTACAAAAACATGTTTAAACATGTTGGAGCTCTGGAAAAAGAAGGTGAACATGTAATTTTTGAAATTAAAAGGGGAGGCAGACATGTTTTGTGATATGGCATTCGTGTAGTGTAAGGTAAGTACCCTAGTGGCATTTTAGTAATTCAACTTTTGCATTAATATATATATGCCAAATTCCTAATTTTATTATCATTATTTTCTCATTCATTTTCAATTCATAAAACCGTTTCCAAACTTCATAAAATGTTTCCATGGTTTCCATAATAAATTTTAAAGTTGAAACCTAAAGCTTTTTTTACTTTTAAAACTCCAAAACCATGTTTAATCACCTTATTTCCTTCCTACCTCCCTCCTTCTTCCAAAAGAAAGCTCATACACCCTACATTCCATTAGCCGAGCTTAGACCCTTCATGGTCGAACCTAGACTCCCTTCCAAGGCCCAAGATCAAGTTTTTACAATAGGAGCTAGGATCAGGTCACACTCTAAAGATAGTAAAATTAAATTTTGTGTGGATAGATTTTAGTGAGAAATTAACTTCTTTTATTTAAAGTTTCTACCTTTAAATTATGTTGTGTATTTTGGTTACTAAATCATAGCTTTGTTGGTTGATTATGATGTTGGATTGTATGTGTTTATATGTGCTTGGATGTATGTTGGTTATGACTTGGTTAAGTATGAAACTATATAATGGATGTGATGTAATTTTAACTTGAAGCTATGAGTTAAATGTTAGTAAGGTGAAAACTAGAATCTTGACTTGTTGGATGTTGTGATAACATGTATATAAGTTTGTAATCTTGCTTAGGATGCGCTAAGCTAAGGAAGTTAGTGTTTTAAGTGGTTAGTCGCAACTTCAAAATCATTTGGCAACTTACTTTTTAGAACTATTTTAAATAAAGTTTTAGATCTTATATTTACTTTTTAAAATATTATATTAAGATATAAAAGTATGTGAAAGCTAAGAAGTTTAAAATCAATTGTTATATTAAACAAGTTTGGAAATTACAGGTCGTATTGCGATAGCCACTATAAATGCAGTTCATGAAAGATGAATGCTTTTTGAATTTAAAATGTTTTAACTTGAGTATCTTTTTGAAAAGTGTTTTCAAACATATTTTAAATATTTAAAAGAAACTATTAATTAATTACTTTTATTTAATAATTATTTAATTAATAAATTAATTAAGGTAATTAATACTTAATCTTCAATTAGGTTAGGGTAATTAGTACATAATTAAATTTTTTAGTAAGGTAATTATAATATGTAATTAATAAAGAGTTAATTATTATTTGATTGATTATTTAGAGATTAATTATTATTTAATTAAGATTAATTAAATTATTTATTTAAAAAGAGGTTTAATTATTAATTAATTATTAATCAAGTTAAATTTAAGTTAAGATTTAATTAAAACTTAATTATGATTTAATTATCCTAAATAGGGAATATCTATTTAGACACAAAATATAGACACAATTGGTGACACAAAGAATTTTCACCATTGGACTGCCCCTTGAATTCCACCTTCCCCATAAAGACAAAAAATCCAACGGTCCAAATCTTTTGTGTCGCCATTTTGTGTTTAATTTTGTGTTCAAATAGCCGGATCCTTTTAAATAAAGGTTTAATTTATTATTTAATTTTTAATTAAAGATTGTTTAAATAATTAATTAAGATTAATTATTATTTAATTATTATTTAAAGGTTTAAATCATAAGTAAAGATTAATTATGGTTTAGTTATTTATTTAATAGTTAATTATTGTTTAATTATTCATTAAAGGTTTAAATATTAAATAAATATTTAAATATTATTTAATTATTAAATAAAAGTTTTAAGGTTTTAAACCACTTTATTTCTAAAGATCGGTTTTGTTTTCAAAACAACCCTCTTTTAAAAAATATTTTATATCTAAGGGATTTCTTTGTCAATTACATTTAAGTAACCCCAGTTGAATATGAAACCTTATGACATATGTTTAGCAGAATAAATAATTGCTTTGTTAATTAACTGGTATTTGACATTTGTTTAGCAGAATAAATCACCGTTCTGCTATCTTGGTACTTGGATATTTACTTATATGATTGATTGTTATTAACTGATTCCCTTATACATATTTGTTTACTATGCAAATACTCATGTTATAATTTGAAAAGTAAATTCAGTTAAATGAGAAACATTGTGACCACTAAGCTTCTTTTTGATTTTTAAGGTCAACCATACTTTTAATAATGGTTTCAAGTTAAGTAGTGATTTTAATAAAGGTGTTTTAAATAATCATTTTGTTTATCAAAAGGATTTATTAAATGAGTTTTTAAAGGAATTTTGTTTTAAATAAGAAATATTTATAAGAAAGTATTATGAATGATTTTGAATATTTATAAAGGAAGTTTTATAAATAATTTTGATGTTTATAAAAGAGTTCTGTAAATTTAACTTGGTGATTTATAAATAGTTTTGTATAAAGGAGATACATAAATAAAAGAGGTTTGTTAAGAGGATTTATAGAAGGAAATTTATAAAAGGATTTGAGATTGGATTTCCTTTAATAGATCTTCTTAATTCTGGTGGTATGGACATTCGTTTCATACTTAATACCGAAGGAATATTGTTTGAGGTTATCTTTATCTTCGATTTAAATAATATTTTGTTTTCGTCCTTTGATATGATTTGGAAATGAGAAATATTTCAAAAATGTTTTGTGAATATACTTATGTCAATGAGATAAGTATATGAATGCTTTGATAAACACTTTTGAAAGAGTTTTAATAAATGAAAATTTTAGTTTGAGGCTTAGTGATTGCTATGGGTAATTAAATCTCTGAATTTGTTGTTGTTTTATTATTTGATAGTTAAATAACCAACTATTAATTTGAACCAAAATATTGCTTCAGAAATATCTAGGAGAAACACGTGAGCTATATGGTATAGTCATCTTCGATGATGCTATATTATGCGTATAAATCTCGTTTCATTCTTCTAAGACAAATGATATCGAGATCCATACACTTAAACGGTTAGGGGCGATCCCTACTCCTATGTATTATCTAATTATTTTCAAAAGAACCGAAATTGAGTTTACTAGAAATTATCATCGTTAGTTCGAAGAGACCGGATCAGGTATATTATCTGAAAACCACTTCGAACCAACATATGCGTTTGAACTGAAGACATCTCGAAGATGATTGAAGATAGAGCTTTTGATGTGAAAGGGTTATTTGCTGCTAATCTTGAGAGTGATTCCAAAACAGACGTAGTATAGGCCTTCAGTTTCATTCAGACCCAAAATGAACTTGTGTGGATGAATGATGGCGCTGCATTACTGCTTGGAAGGTAGTGTTAGCATCCTAAATGGGTTTGCTATATATAAAAAAGTAATCATAACCTCAAGCATTATCATCCGGACAAATGACTAAAGCAGGGTCATGCAGCAGGGCTATGTGGGTCACTCCCATTAGGGTATGATTATCCAAGATCTAGTGTCGATATCTTTATGTATGCTTTGGGGTCCATTTTGGTTGCTCGATTGCAACCAAGAGGTGATCATATTCTGTGCTAACCAGTAAGGTGTAGGGCCGGTCCTTAGTTGTAGCGATGTCATGCGTTATCCCTCCTGTACATTTATCTAGAGATGTACGAATACGATGGGTTGACCCTTACCCTTCCAAAGTTGGAATCTATTCTCCTATAAGTGTCTTCGTACTTGATTGTTTACCTATTATGCTAGAATTTAATAATATAACAATTTCGGCTATGATTAATATTTATTTGTACCTTAGACATTATAATAATATCACTAGATTTTCTACATAAATGTTTGGTAATCATAAGGTAAAAACTCGTCCGTATTTATGCGCGGCGTAGTCTTACGTGATACCTTTGATTTTAAAGGATTTTGCAAGTTATAATAAATAAAATTCCTTATGATTTGAGTTTCTCACATTGGTTTTTTTAGACTAATCCAAGCGTTATTTTTTATAATGTCCAGGTCAGCCCGAGTATATTTTCCTGATTTAGCTGGACATTTTAGAGCCTTCGTATGACGAACCGGTTCTCCAAGATGTATTCACGTATCTTACATTCTTTTACTGTTCTGTTTGTTTTGTTCTTGTCTGTATTTATCAGCACTTGTAAGGATAGACCATTTTAACTGTCCATTTCGATAATAAGTTAATGTACTCTAACTTTGTGTATAATAAAGATGATTTCTTTTGTAAAGACTTTGTATATATTGTATATTGCTCGTCATGATGTGAGATTCTATTCTTCCTTTTTCTTTCTTTTACTCCAAATGACCTATCTTTCTAACACTTAAACGATTGGCACATTAATACCGAGGATACATTAAGTGCCATCTTTAGGTATAAGAAAGGCAGATCGTTACAATATGAAAGATTTCTTTCATATGTAAACATCAAATATTATTTATGAAATAATAACTATTTTTTGGTATTGACCAATAATAAGTATAGTTTTATTTTGTTATGAATATTTTTAATATCCATTATAGAATAAATCTATAATGGTATTTGTTCTTATAACATTAATGATGCATTAGCAATAGAAAATATTGAAGTATATGCAATTTTAACAATTATTTTGGAATTATAGACTATCATATCTTTGAGAAATAGTTCTTTATGCATATGATTATCAATTAAATAGCATTGGTGAATTGTATCTCAAGTAATTAAGGGCAAAGCCTCATTCAGTGGTTGATAAAAGATTTGATGAACTCTTCAGAATAATGCATATATATGTATTCAATCTAAGGTCTATTAACACAAAAATGGATCCACTTACTTTTTTAAATTCACCAATGAATTATTATAGACATAAACATGTGTATTTGATACATCCTTCATGGTTAACTTCATTAGGTGGTAGGAAAAATTTGAGAAGTCTTGAACGAATCTTATGTAATACCCTGCCATACCCAAGAATATACGAACTTCTTTAGGAGTTTGTGGCTGCTTCCAATTTAAATCAGCTGCAACCTTTACAGGATCTACTGAAATCCTATCGTTTGACACTACATGTCCAAGGAATCTTACCTCTTTTTTTTCAGAAATGGCATTTTGAGAATTTTGCTTTAAGCACATTATTTCTCAATATCTCCGACACAATTTTTAGATGCCTTTCATGTTTTTGTTCTGTCTTAGAATAGATACGAATATCATCGATAAAGACTAACATGATTTTGTTGAGTACATCTCTAAATACTCTATTCATAAGGTCTACAAAATAAGCGGGTGCACTGGTCAACCCAAAAGGCATAACCAACCACTCGAAGAAAGTGTTTGGACCCTTAAATGCAGTTAAATGGATGCAATCTTCTACGATCCTCAGCTGGTGGAATCTTATAGCTAGATCCATTCTTAAGAATATCCGAGCACCATGTAACTGATCAAACAAGTCACCTATTCGAGGTAGAGGATACTTATTCTTAATCATTTTCAAGTTTAATTATTTTATTATTATTTAATTAGGGTTAATTATTTAATTTATTTAAAGGTTAATTATTTCCTTAATTATTACTTAATTAAAGTTAATTAGAGATAAATGTTATTTAATTAAAGTTTAATTATTAATTTATAATAGAGTTAATTAAGATTAATTATGATTTACATAAGAGTTTACTTGTAATTAATTATTTTTAAAAGAAGTTCAAAATTTTAAACCTTTATTTTCCAAGAATAAAAGTGGTTAAAGAGAACATCTTTTCAAAGATGCATGTGCGTAGGAGTAACTGGTATTAAAACCATCATTCGTAAGCTTTCTTGGATATTACGACATGAATTTGAAGTATATGAAATATTGCATATATTCATGTATATATGTACGTACATGTGTATGTATTCACAAATCGTTGAAACATTAAAGAGATTAAGTTATTTTAGGAAAGGGAAAGTCTACTTGAACACAATTTGGTGACACAATTGTGACACAAGAGATCTCTACCATTATATTGCCCTCTAAATTCCACCTTCCATGTAAAGACAAAAAGATCTGATGGTCCAAATCTTTTATGTTCCCATTTGTGTCATCAATTTTTGTTCAAATAGCCGACCTCTTTAGAAAATAATAAAATAGGGCAAAGAAAGTAAATAACTGCACACATAGGTATATTTGTAGGGATGGGATGGTTCGTAATAAATATAATATAGAAATGAGTACATGCATGGGTGAAGGTATTGAGGTTGTTGATTTAGTGCAATGGTGTTTCTCTCGTGTGCGCTCTCACACACACATCCACATCTCAGTTTTTTCGTATTCTCGAATCATGCTTGGTTTGAATTTTGGTATTTACGATCTTCAGATTTTAATAAATTCTTATGATCATGTTATACTTATCATAAAATTCATCTCTGTTAAAAAAATATTTTACTCTAATAATTATATGCCATTAAAATATTATGCAATATATTATGTTTTGTAAATATTTATTATGGCTATCGATTTGAAAATAATAATTTATAATGGTGAATGATATCGGAATGAGTTAATTTTTTGCAAAGATGATACTTATGATATTTAGATCATAGCTCAAAAAATTACCAAATTTCGATAATCGTGGGTACTTGAATACAACTGGCATAAACAGAGATTATATAAAAGGTGTATATACAACTAACCAAATAACTACGTCTATGAAAATTCGTCCATAAATTTTTCATTCATATTCAGGCAACCCAATAAGACTTCAGTTCACCACATCAAGAAGTAGCCCGGTGTCTTTGAAGGACAAAAACAATAATCAGATTTTGTGCTTTGGCTCCTCTTGCTATGGCATCCTAATCTGAATGGAGTCAATTGCACAATCCACAACCCTCATAGTATAAACTATATAACATCAATTATAAAAAAATTATTGCATATCTATGCATCAATACATGAACTGTGCCTGCATTTATATTCATTAAGTTATGAACCTAGTAGTAAAGCTAAAAATATATAGCATTGTATGTCCTTTGGATAATAGGACTGTTAGTTTAAGCATATAAAGAACCACAAGACTTTGATAAGATGTTTGTGCCACTTATCAAGTATATCAGTATTGTTTATGCAATAATATGTATAAAATGAACAAAATAGAAAACTATTCTCATGTTCCATGGGTATTTAGTTATAGGAGTGTAACGAATAATAAAGAATTTGGAATAATTGTAATAATTTATAAAAAACTAGAAATAGACAGTTCTTCTCTAACAAAAATGTACATGAAAATATTATCATGGCCGAATGCCCAAAATAAGGCATTTTACAAAATAATTTTAAATTGAAACACAATCACTGATTCATAGGAAAGGTAAATTTGATTTGTCTGGCAAACACATAATTCAGGCACTTGCTATAGAGTCTTCAGTTTCAAAGTTCGAACTCGTGATCTTTGGTTTCGCGGTACGGACCATCAAGTAACTACAAACCCTAATAGCTAAAAAATTTTTTTGAAATACATGATGAAGTATTTTGCAAATAATATCAAACAACATTCAATAATTGTAGACTTTCAATATAACATTAGCTAAAATTAACCAAACCAATCTTATGTTTCCATAATCTCAGCAACACGAAACTTTATCGGTGTAAGTTATCAAGTGAAGTTTATAGAATTTTAATTTCCCATAGAACATTCACTTAGGCTGATATATTTTTAATCTTTTAACATATATGTTACTGCTAAAAGAGTGCTTAACGATTCTATATAGCCTTCTTGCTAGAAAAAATTAAAAATCTGTTGGTTGCAATGGACATTACAAACAACTTGGTTGATTGAAAATTATTAAGTTTATATATATTCATTTGTAATCAACTTTCATTCGCATACTGCAATGTAAAAAATCCAAAAATGTGACATGAAATTTCATTCTAAAATTTGCAACATGATTGCTATTTTGAAAAAACAACTAAAAAGTACTAAAAACAACTGAATAGAAGTCTCATCTAAGCCAATTGTACTGAAGTTTAGAAAAACATAATAATAATTTCATAAGACATAATATTGGTATATATTCTGATAAGTTCAGCATTAGGATTTTTCTTTCTTTCATATCATTGCTATATGGACCTTATAATTAGGTAAACTATAAATCACTTTATCTTGTTCAAGTTGATCATATATGACCTGGTATGTTGTTTAGTAAAACTTATCAACAGTAGCTAAAACAATTGTAAAGTGACTTTGTCTGTATTTACACAAATCTTCAGGTAATGTTCAAGGGTAATACATGATCTGCGAAAGCTCAACTTCGGATTCCACTCAAATTCAGTACATTTTACAATTTGCTTTACAAAACTTTAAAAATAGACTTTCTTTATCCAATAGTAATACATATGATTTAACTCTTACATGGTGATTTTACATTTAGGTAATCTCACCTGATGTAGACATTTTCATCAATAATCTTTAAAATTTAATACTGAATATACTTTACCATCCATGAGCTTCCACTTTTGCATGTATTATAATAGAACTATTATAATCTATTGACCAATATGCCATATATAGACACACACATGAATATACATTCAACTGCACATACATGTAGGAAAATGTGTGTATATGCATTAATACACATATATAAATATATGCATTTTTGGCCTAAAAATTGATCGGATTTAGTAAACAAATAAGGGGAAGTAGATTAATGAACGTAAATAAATCGAAGTTAGAAAGTTAGATAATAACCAAAAAATGAGCAAGATAAAAAATTAAAACATCTGCACCACTATCATGATAAAAACATCATTATCAGACAATTACAAGACTGTTCACACAAAACTATGTTGAAATGGAAGAACATATATGTTGTAATTTATTACTGTAGTAGGTAGTATTAAGATCATAGTTGATACCACGGATAACTTAGGCATGAAAACACTGTAAAACAGATGATTTAATTATTTTTAACATAACCCACTAATAGTTGACAAAGGTGATTCTAAAGCAGTTTGATTACCAAATAATGAATAAACAGGTTATTAGGAAACAAATTGCATTCATCCACTCTCACCAAAAACACAATTATCAGGTAAAATGACTAAAATGTACATAAACCATTACTTAATGGCTTAAAGGTAAGTATATAAATGCTTTGCAAGTGTTTTAAAGAGATCTTTTGATCAGTTTTACAAAGCATTTTAATTAATGGAAGAATGATTAATAAAGGCTTAGTACATCCCATATGAAATCAAATCAATGTTGAATGATTGTTTATTTGATCATTAAATAACCAAATATCAAATTTGGACCAAAACGTAACTTTGCAAAAATCTAGAGGAAACACATGAGCTATATAGAACAGTCATCCCCAATGATGTTATACCATGTATATAAATCTCGTTTTGTTCTTCTAAGAAGATGATAAGGTAATCCATCCATAAACGGTTAGGAGGTGAACTATGCTCTTATCTTTTATCTGCTTATTTCCTAAAGAACCACTATTGAGTTTACCAGAACTATCGACAACTGTTTTGAAGAGACCGGGATCAGATATGTTATCAAAAACCACTTCGATCCAACTCAAGCCTTTCGAACTGAAGACATCTTAAAGAATATGCAATCGTAGATGGAGCATTGAAGTGCAATGGCTGCTTGTTACTAATCCCGATAGTGACTCCAAAATGAATGCAATAGAAGTAGTGCCTTGAGTATGTCCTTATCCTGGATAACTTGTATAGATGAATGTCAGCACTACATTACTACCTGGAGGGTAGTGTTAGCATTCCAAGTGAGATTGCTGTTCAAAATGGTAAAACGTAGCCTCAAGCCTCATCAATCGAGAATGATTAAAAGAGGGGAGATGCTATCAGGCCAAGTGGATCGCTCACATTAGGGTGTGTCATCACCTTTCGAGATACATCTACATATTTATGGATTGGTTGTGCATGAGACCCCAATAAAAAGAGTTGCAAAGCAGTTGAGATGATGACAATATTCAATACTATCCAGTAAATGGTAGGCCGGTCTTGTGTTGGCAGGAATCTTGGAGAGGTTCTCGGTACATTTTCTAGATGTTTATCATGATAGGTGGTACGCTGGTGCCTTGTTATGTTATGCAATCCATTCTCTAATAAGCGTTGTACGGTTTTGATTGTGTCCAACTATATTGAAATGTGAGATGTAAGCATTTCCGTTATTTTCATATTTTCATTTGCCCTTTAGACTTTATTAGAATATCACCGGATTTTCTATAAAAAGTGTTGGTTATCATAAGGTAGAAACCTGTCTGTATTTATATGCGGCATGGTCTTACGAGATACCTTTGATTTTAAAAGGGTTTAAACATAATAATTTAGCTGTTTGAGTTTACTTGCATCAGACCCATGGAATTTTATTTTCATTCCAGAATACTCATGTGTGCTTAAATTTTTATGGGCAGCCAAGTAGTTCAGGTTTCGCACAGATACATTTGGAGGAGCTTGGAGCAGGAGGCTGCATCGATAGCTAGTTATTATCCTATTTCCACTGTGTTATATGTATGTTGTATCAGTTAGGCAGGGACATGCTGTTATAATTGTCCAAAATAGAATTTTATTAGCATGAAATCTGATGTATCATTTTTGAAACAAATTTGTAAAGTATTATGTTGATTAGTATATGTTATTCCATTGCATTGTGAGACTCTGTGATTGTTTTTGTTTCTTTTATCTTCTATCTTCTTCTTTCACCCCCCATAACGATCGGTTTTTCTAGCACTTGGATGCTCGACACGCAATACAGTGAATGTATTAGTGTCGATTTTCAAGGATCCAAAACCCGTTTGTTATATAAGTATTATATAGTAAGCTCCCATTATTTGTGCCATTACTATAACAATGCATAAAATATGAAGTGTAACGACCCATAAATTTTCGATAATTTAAATTTTTAATTCAATTAAATTTTGTTATTTAATATTAGAAAAAATAAAATTTTCTAATTTAATACTGAGATAATATATTGTTAATGATGATTGAATGAAATTTGTGTTATGTAAACAATTGTAACAATTGTTTGGGAATAATAACTTATAAGTGTGATTGAAAGTAAATGCTAACAAATATTTTATGTTACCTATTTATTTAGCCTGTTAAATTAAATTTGGCAAAAATTGCAATAAATCTAAATTAAATATTTTGTTAATGTGAATTTAGTTAATAATGGGAAATAACATTTACTTTATTCATAATATGACAATTGGTGGAATAAAAGGAATGGAAATAAAGATTTATTAATTTAAAACTTAATAAATGGATAAATTGTAATTAAATGAAATTTAATATTTAATTATTACGTTAATAGGAATTTAGACGAAATCTAAGAATATTAATGTAATGGATCATGAACCAATTGTAAATTTCATCCATTTGATAATAATTTATTAAACACGGAATTTAAAATCAAATAAATGATTTATTGGAATTTCAATTGATAATTAATGAATTTATAACAATTTGAAATTTAATTACGGTAATGGGCAAATCAATTAATTTTGAATTGATATCTGAGTTGTTTAAATTATTGTACTTGACTAAGAAATCAAAAATGATGAAATTTGTCCATTACCGGATTGAAATTGAAAAATAGACTTAATTAATTAACTATTGATTTATTTAATTAATGAAAATAGCCACTTTGGCCACTGACTCGGATTTTGGCGAAACCAGTTTCATCGGATTTGTAACGGTGAATAATTGTAAGGTTTCAATTTTCGTAACGATCGGACTGGTCGTTTGGTCGTACGGACCTGAAACGCCTTGAAATCAATTTAATTGAAATCAATTTGAAATAACTGGATTTCAGCTTAACTTCTTCATACGATGGAATTTGGACTTACAACCTGTTCCATTACGTTTAAAATATTTTTAAACGTCTATTTTGATATATGGGTTGACCCACTTTCGTTCCAGAGTCGAAACGGGCTTTTTGGGCCGTGGAGCGTTCAACTTTCAAACCGATTCGATCCAATTATTTCTGTTTTCTGATCCACCTATAAATATGTCATCATAAATACAAGCTAACTCCTTATTCCTCATTTCTATACGTTCAGTTCCTTTAGCTCCTCCTCTTTCCAATTGCTGCAAACTCTAATTCTAAATTGCAATTTCAAATCAATTTCAAAGCCAAAATTCAAACTCTTCAAACTATATCATATTTTATATCGGTGAAAAGCTATCGACAAGCGTAATCTTCGGGTACTGTTCGTTTTTTAATTGGATGCATCATTTGTCTTGGAATCCGTGAATTTGTCTCGGCTGTTCATTTGGGAAGTTATGGATTAACGACGGATCTTCAACGTTGGCTGATCGGAAGGCATGGGGGCATCGAGGGTGGCTAGCAGGTTCGATCGGTACGGTCACTTCGTGTCAGAGGTCGTCGTTTTCGCAGCAATTGGCCGTACTTTCATACATCGGCCATGGACGCTAGAGCGAGCCGAAGGGTCGCGCTCAGGGAGGAGGCAGGCGTCGTGGCCTAGCCGTCACCATAGTGGCCTCTGATCACTGCATCAGTGGTCGTGGCGGTAGGGGAAATTGGGAAAAATGGGTGGCGGCTTCATGATTCAGACGACCCGACTTCCTATCTCTAGGAAGACGCATCACTAATGAAGAAAGAAAAGGATAGAAGAAGAAAAGAAAGAGAAAGAAGAAAGACAACAACATCAGAGAACTCACAGCAGAACGAATGAAATATAATATATCACATAAAATATTACACAGTATCATATTACATCAGAGTAAACAGCTTATACAACACATATTGGACGGTTATAATCATCTGTCTAACTATACAACTCAAGTACACAAGATACAGAAGTCAAACAAACACAGCGGAACCATAATATATCTACACATAGAAGCCTCCTGCTCCATATCTCCTCCAAAATTCATCAAGCTAACCTGAATCACTTGACTACTCATACATAATTTGAGTACCCAAGAGTTTAATAAAACAGCAAATAAACACTCGGGTCAGAAGGGGTCTGGTGTGACTAAACGGTTGAAAATTGCTTAACTTTGGAAAAAAACTTTGAAAAGAAAAGGTATCACGTAAGACTTCTCCCACATAAGCATGGAAAAGTTTTTACCTTACGCTAACCAAATCATTTGATAGGAAATCCAGTGATATTATAATAGTGTCTAGGGTTTTCAAGTAAATATGAAATAGCCGAAATTGTTACATTATTAAATTCCATCTACTAGCTACAAAAGTGGGTAATACAAACAAAGCAGTTGTCCGGATCAACCGCCCCATACAGCCAAATAAAAAGGGACTTCTAGACAGAGGAAAATCTTGTCTTGAAATGGGCGCTACCCACCTAGCCTTGCTACACCTCCCTGTTTTAGCCATTCCCGGTTGATGAGGCTTGAGGCTACGATTACCTTTAGAGAACACATCTCTTAGAATGCTCATCGTCCACTTGACGATGTTCTGAAAGCATTCAATACAGACAAGTTCGTTCCGGGATCGAATGAAACCGAAGGCACTATCTCGTTGCACTCATTTTGGAATCACCCTCAGAGTCAATGATCATAGCCCTTGCACTCTAAAACACCATCTCGAACCTATAAGTACTATTCTGTCAAACTCATTACGGAATCACCCACAGAGTTATATTGACGTATAGTCCTTACACCTTGAGTCTTCACAAAGCTCCACTTGGATTCACGACCTAACGTTTAATTGGAATCGATGTGGTTTTCGGATATCCAAATATGGAACCCGATCCCGGTCTCACCGAAACCAAACGCCATTTTAATATCCAAGTTGTACTTAAGGGTTTAAACAATTAACTTATATTCAGGATGATATAAACAGATAGATCCTCACATTATCACAATAGATAATTCATAACAAATATTCATCTCACAAAGCAGCATATCACATATCAGAGATATCCAAAAACATCCAGTATCAACCAAACACCCAATATCACTCATCCAATATCAATTGATCATCCAATTGATCATCCAGTATCAATCACCAAATATTAATTAATCACCCAATAGCAGAATTGATTTACTCCAAATCAATTAGATTAACCTTAAATCCTTCTTCATTTATTTATCCCAAATAAATAAATTAATCATTCTCAATGATCTTCCTGAATTAATCTTCCTTGATTAATTATACTTTAATTACATTCAAGTAATTATCCTTGACCATATCCAGTAATTAACCTTTAATTACAATCATTAGTTACAATAATTATTGATTCTTTATTTGCTTCCATTAATTAATCAATTGTAATTAATTACATTAAACCTTAATTAATTATAATTAATTAACCACACTTAAATTAATTACTTCTATTAATCAACCTTGATTAATTAGCTAATTATCCTTATTAATTAATAATTCTTAAATTAATTAAATAATTAACTTTTAATTAATCACCTCATTAATCGTAAACAGTAATTAACAATTTGTAATTACTTATCTAAATTAATTAACTTCTTAATTAATTATATTAACCCTTTAATGAATTAATCTAATTAATTAATCTTTAGTTACTTAATTAAGTAATTATTAATCAATTTAAATTAACAATTAATCATTAATTAATTACTTTATTAACTATTTACATTTTAATTAATTACACTTAGTAATTAATCTTAAATTAATCACATTCTTTAATTAATTAATTACATTAATTAATTAACTAAATTAATTAATTAATTAACTCTTAATTACTTACATAAGTAATTATCTTCTAATTACTTTTATTAATAAATTTTGATCTCCCTCTTAATTAATTATTTAACAAATAATCAATTCCATCATTAAACAATCCTTAATACTTTAATTAATTAATTTCTCCATAATTAATTAACTTCATGCAATTATATTAGTCAATTCCTAAATTGATAACAACATGTGATTAAACATTAATCATTTCCATTAATTACTTCCATGAGTAAATTCTACTAATTACTTCCACAAGTAATTATCATTCAATTACATTCAATAATTCATCATTAATTACTTCATTAAGTAATTATAATTAATTAATCCATTATTAAGTGATTATTTAAAATTAAATAAACAATTAACTAATTATTTAAAATTAATTAAATAATCAATTAATTAACTTCTTATATTTCAAAATCCTTAATAAATTAAGAAAACATTATTCTTAATTAACTCTTACTTATTAATGAATCATATTACTTAAGTATCCTTAAGTTCAAACAATTTAATCTTAATTATCATCACAATTTAATCATTTGTATTAACAAAATTTTAATAACTTTAAAGACAAATTATTTTATTTGGTTTTCAAAATTATAATATTAACCTTTATTTGAAAATAAGGCATTTCGAAACAAATTTCAAAATTTAAAACACATTAATTATCTAAGTTAAACTTTTTCATTCAAAATGAGATTTGAAACTTTAGTTTTAAAATCATTACTTAAAATTTCTTTAAACTTTGATTTAATATTTGAATTCAAGACATTTTTTTTAAATTGAACTTTAAAATCTAATTAGATAATTACTTATAAAGAAATCATCTTTAAACAATTAAATTTGAAACAAATTCAATTTATACTTTTAAAGGTTTGATTAACATTTTTTTCCAAGAATAAGTCTTTAACTTGCAAACAAATTTTCCTTTATAAAAACTTGAATTCGATTTTATTCATCAGCAGGTTTTAAGTTTGCACTTCAATATTTAACAACACATAGCAAACGAGCAAACAACCCAACACTCGAGTAAAACATTTCAACAACTCGAGTTTCCCTGAAGCAAAATCCTGACTCCACCACTTCGAGATGAACACGAGATCCAACTCGAGCTTCTAACGAAACTTCACCTCACAGAAACAACGTGCACACGGTGCACTTGCACAATCGCCGCCGACCTCCGGCTAACGTCGCGACTACCATCGATGGTCTCACAAACGCTCATGAGCACGAAACTAAACCCAGAATCAACCAAAAGAAATCGAATCGAAAATTCGACCTTCAGTTCAAAAAACACTACAGCAAGTCTCGACCTCATACCCCCAACGCCGACCATTCTCGACACCGTCGAACTCCACCGCCCCCATCATCTAACACCACGGCCACGAGTTCCAACATCCCCAAACGCGATTGAACTCGATCTACTAACCGAGCTGCAATTGCATTCATAGCCAAGCCGTAAACAAAAACAACTAAAACCCTAGTTCGAACAAATTCTAATGATTCACTCATTATAAAATTTATTGAACAATTTTCCCAACATCTACAACTTATAATCATGCTTCGGTCAAAATTTCAACTCGAATCATCAAGTAGTTCATCGGCAAATCACAAAAAACACCCCAAACGAACAAACCCCAAATTCTCAACGAATACTCAACTAAAAATCAAAAATTTCATATCAAAATTCATGATTCTCTACCAAGATTACATGCATGTAGTTCAATTCAGAATTTAAGATAGTTAATTTTTAACAAATATCCTAGTTTCACTGTTAATCTTTGATTTATGCTTATCTGTTACTTTAAAAATTATGAAACTAATTGTAATATTACTATCAAACTATAACATACATTGTTCATTTACATATAAAATTCGAATAAGGCTTATATTTGCAAGATTTTTGGAATTTTTCTAAAGAAGAATAACTCCAGTAAAAAAAACAGAGGCAAACTCTCTTTATACATACAGGCTCATCCAAATATTCAAACATGCATTTACTTTTAGCACATATTCAAACAATATTATCACACCCAATTCAATCATATGCATTAAATTTTAAATCTCAGGTTTAAGCTGTTTTTAGAGAATGTATGTTTACTCGCCTTATTTAAAATATGCAGAGCAGAATTTCTGTATTATTCCAGGCTTTGAACATAATCTAAAAAAGGTGCTTTGATGCTTTTGATTGCTGATGAACTTGATCCTTTTAGTTGCAGGTTGAATTGATGTAAAGAACTTCATGAATTGCAGGTTGATTTAGAACTTTGAAATGCAATTTGAAGTTGGAATGAACTGATCTTTGCAGATTGAATTGTTGTTGCAGGTTGATTTGTTTTTTTCTTCAGATTTCATTGTTGAAGAACTTGCTTGATTTAGGTTTGATTTGTTTTTTTAGTTTAATTTCAGGTTGATGAAAAGTATTCTGGTTTGCCATTAATTAAAAGAGGAAACAAATTTCTTCTTACAACATTTATTAAAAATTAGAATGAATATGTTAGCCACATGTTGACTAATTGAACAAGTGTCTCAAACATATTTTAAAAAGTCACAACTGTTAAAATGTTTTATCTTTGTTTTACAAGTGTCCAATTTTCTTAAATAAAGCCACTTAATTCATTTAATTACTTTACATGTGTTTATGAGAGGATTAACATGTTTACACATGTTTTAGCATTTTTAATTATTTTTTTAATTTAAAAGATAATATAACTTACATATTTAATTTACAAAATTACTAAATACTTATTTATGTAAATATAAACTTACTTTTTAAAGAGAATATTCTTAAAACTAATTATAATGTAAATGAATCTCTTATGTATGTATTTTTTTTTTAAATCTAAAACTTTTATTTTTTAGTGTTGAAGAAATAATTTTTAAGAGAAAGTTTATTGATAACTTTATACATATATTTATAACCATTTCAAATTTTAAACATTTTAAAACAAAACAAAACTTTGTTTAAATCTTTTTAAACTATCATATTTAAAATAAATAACAATCTTATATTTTTAAAAACAAACAATTATCTTAAAATTGAAAACAATTTGATTAATCTAAATTAGCTTTTGAAAATATAAATTAAAACAAAGCTTTAAATCACAATTCATATATAAATAAATTATCAATAGATTAAATTAAATTTCAAAACAACATCAAATTATAACATATACTTACATATACATTACAATTTGAAGATTTATCTTTATTTGAAACAAAAGATATTCTATTCACAATATATATCAAATATATATTGCTATAAACAGAATAAAATTTCATTAGCTTTGAAAAAATAATTATTATCAATTTTAAATTGATAGAAAGATATTGATCAAAATTACCAGATTAAATATTTGTTATCCTTTAAAAGATTTAAATTTACCAATTTAAATTAAAATTACAAAGAAAAATTACCAAATCAATTTAATTATTAATACAGATTATTAAATTGATATTGCCCAAAATTCCGGGTTGTTACAATCCTCCCCCTTAAAATAATTTCGTCTCCGAAATTTAAAAGCAAAGGTAATTATATAATCCAGCAAATATTTTAATTTCAATCTGCAAAGCATACTTATCAATCAGTTACTAACAACCATAGCAATCAATAAAACAAACAAACAAACAAACCTAACTATTTATCCTGACACATGTTAGAATAAGACTCTAATACTATCTCGAGTTTCCCAAGTAAAAATCACCAGGAGACTCGCTCTACAGAAGCTAACAAACTACACCACCAAAATCCAAAGCTCCTCTCATCTCTAGATCCATCAATCTGAACAGAACATCAGACTATACTCAAGTCTAGCACAACTTCCAAATCCAACTGGACTGCAGATTCAACAACCAACGATGAATCGTACACGTACTCCCTCAGAGATACGAGAAATTCAATGGATTCCAGCTACCCAAACTGGCAATTCAATCTTATCCTATCAAAACACAGATAAGAAATCCCAAATGCCTCAGAACAGCCATCCCATCTTACTCAATTACATATCTCTTAACCAGAGAAATCTTAACAACAATGAAGTCTCTAACTTCGAATTCTAAACTCCTTATCTCATATCTACATAACTCAACAGACAATCCTGGGCTGCCAATCTCTTCTTAATCAGCTCAACCTATGCTGATTCTCCCAGAAACAACTAAACCAAGCAAACCAGTTTCTGGATCCTATTCAACAGAAAAATCTTCATAATCCGTCGAAATCCAGAATACAAGCTCTACTTCCCAAGCAATAGCAAACTGAACTTGCTTCCTTCCTTACACAGCTGCTACCTTGCTTCCGCTCCACAACTCTGATTCTGAAATAGATAAGAATACTGTTGATGAACACGAATACAAACTTATCCAATATATATCAAAGAAACTTTGTTCATCAAATCCATAATATCTGAGTGACTCATCTGACTCGGTCACACAACCTTACTACAAAATCCAATTAAAAAACTAGATCTGACCAATCAAACTCCAAAAATTTCTGAGCTGCTATGCCAAATCTTCCTACTAGGCTGACTACCAAAATCGCTTTTGGAACCAAAATAATATGGAACTCAACTCCAGATGCAGACAAACTTCTGATTACATCAGTAGCTCCTACTTCCATATGAGAATCCTCGGTCTCAATTTTTCCAAACTCAAAAACTAGATCTGACCAAGAAAAATTCCCTAACTAATCGCAAGTCACTTTTGCGATCCAACCTAATTCGGATTGCAAAGAAACCGTCCTCTCTTTACCAATTAGAACAGCTTTAAGCTTCTCCAAACAAGGTTAACCCTTCTATAAAACTTCACCAACTGCCTGGACTGCTGATCGAAGAACCACAAAGATTCCCAAACTATTGGAGAAATGGTCACACTGCTGCTTCCAAACTCTACTTCGATGATAATGCGAAGCCAAAAGACCTTCTTGTCAGCACACCGAACACTTCGAGTTGCACTGCTACTACAACTAACCAAAAATTCTAATCCAAAGGCTTCTCGAACACCAAAACTATCAACAAACCACACAACGGACCTCCGAGATGGCAGACAACATCCTCTCAAGAGATTCGGGCTCCAAACCATGCATCAACAACTCGCTCTCCTTAAGGAATGACAAATGCCGAAGCAAAACAACTCATAGACCTTAGTCTCAAATTCCAAACAGACAATCTCCTTGCAAAAGATCCAGACAACTTCTATACAGACGAATCTTCCCTGCGTTAGACAAAAACTGCTCCTCAACTACTTCTAAAACTGTTTCAAGAGAAAACATCTTCTGAAAATATCCATAGATACTGCATCTCATCATGCACTTATCAAGATACCATTACTTACTTTTGCACTTCCGGCCGATCCAAATTTACACTTCAAAGATAAACTCCGAACCTTTTAAAAAAATTTCCTTCGGATATCAGAGAAATCCTTACTCCAAACTATAAATCTTATTCGAAACGGTACTAGGTCTACAGTTTCAACAAATACTTCTAACCTCAACATATGGACCTCTTCCATCAGTGGTAGTCGTGTTACACACGCACATCACTACTCCATCTGCCTCTAAAACTTATGTTGGAAAATCCGAACAGATAACCCAACAGATTAGGTAGATATAGATATATATATATAGTTATATATAAAAATTACAAGTACGCTCTCTCAAGAAAGACACCACTCCACAGCCTAGGTATTCACTCAACCCAATGCTCTGATACCAACTGAGACGACCCGACTTCTTATCTCTAGGAAGACACATCGCTAATGAAGAAAGAAAGGGATAGAAGAAGAAAAGAAAGAGAAAGAAGAAAGACAACAACATCAGAGAACTCATAGCGGAACGAATGAAATATAATATATCACATAAAATATTACACAGTATCATATTACATCAGAGTAAACAACTTATACAATACATATTAGATAGTTATAATCATCTGTCTAACTATACAACTCAAGTACACAAGATACAGATGTCAAACAAACACAGCGGAACCATAATATACCTATACGTGGAAGCCTCCTGCTCTATATCTCCTCCAAAATTCGTCAAGCTAACCTGAATCACTTGACTACTCATACATAATATGAGTACCCAAGAGTTTAATAAAACAGAAAATAAACACTCGGGTCAGACAGAGGTCTGTGTGAGTAAACGTTTTAAAATTGCTTAACTTTGGGAAAAAACTTTGAAAAGAAAAGGTATCACGTAAGACTTCCCACACATAAACATGGAAAAGTTTTTACCTTATGCTAACCAAAACATTTGATAGGAAATCCAGTGATATTATAATAGTGTCTAGGTTTTTCAAGTAAATATGAAATAGCCGAAATTGTTACATTATTAAATTCCAGCTACTAGCCACCAAAGTGTGTAATACAAACAAAACTGTAGGATCTCGTAGGAAGAATGGGTTTCCATCAATGGCAGGGCAATTGGGGTACCGTCCGTCACGGTACGTGGCCTAGATCAACGTACCGAGGAGCCACCCTAACTCCCCTGCAACACAAGGCCGGGACTGTTCCTTACTGAACAGTCCCGAACAAGACAACCCCAGCAGTTGTCCGGATCAACCGCCCCATACAGCCGAATAAAAAGGGACTTCTAGACAGAGGAAAATCTTGTCCTGAAATGGGCGCTACCCACCTAGCCTTGCTGCACCTCCCCTGTTTTAGCCATTCCCGGTTGATGAGGCTTGAGGCTACGATTACCTTTAGAGAACACATCTCTTAGAATGCTCATCGTCCACTTGACGATGTTCTGAAAGCATTCAATCCATACAAGTTCGTTCCGGGTTCAAACGAAACTGAAGGCACTATCTCGTTGCACTCATTTTGGAATCACCCTCAGAGTCAACGATCAAAGCCCTTGCACTCTAAAACACCATCTTGAACCTATAAATACTATTTTGTCAAATTCATTATGGAATCACCCATAGAGTTATATTGACGTATAGTCCTTACACGTCGAGTCTTCACAAAGCTCCACTTGGATTCACGACCTAACGTTTAATTGGAATCGATGTGGTTTTCAGATATCCAAATATGGAACCCGATCCCGGTCTCACCGAAACCAAACGCCACTTTAATGTCCAAGTTGTACTTAAGGGTTTAAACAATTAACTTGTATTCAGGATGATATAAACAGATAGATGAATCACATTATCACAATAGATAATTCATAACAAATATTCATCTCACAAAGCAGCATATCACATATTAGAGATATCTAAAAACATCTAGTATCAACCAAACACCCAATATCAATAATCCAATACCAATTGATCATCCAATATTAATTGATCATCCAATATCAATCACCAAATATCAATTAATCATCCAATAGGTGAATTGATTTACTCAAAATTGGTTGGATTAACCTTAAATCCTTCTTCATTTATTTATCCCAAATAAATAAATTAATCATTCTCAATGATCTTCCTTAATTAATCTTCCTTGATTAATTATACTTTAATTACATTCAAGTAATTATCCTTATCCATATCCAGCAATTAACCTTTAATTACTATCATTAATTACAATAATTAATGATCCTTTATTTGCTTCCATTAATTAATCAATTATAATTAATTACATTAAACCTTAATCGTCAATTAAATAATCACACTTAAATTAATTACTTCTATTAATCAACCTTGATTAATTAGCTAATTATCCTTATTAATTAATAATTCTTAAATTAATTAAATAATTAACTTGTAATTAATCACCTCATTAATCGTAAACAGTAATTAACAATTTGTAATTACTTATCTAAATTAATTAACTTCTTAATTAATTATATTAACCCTTTAATTAATTAATCTAATTAATTAATCTTTAATTACTTCATTAAGTAATTATTAATCAATTTAAATTAACAATTAATCATTAATTAATTACTTTATTAATTAATTACATTTTAATTAGTTACACTTAGTAATTAATCTTAAATTAATCACATTCTTTAATTAATTAATCACATTAATTAATTAACTAAATTAATTAAGTAATTAACTCTTAATTACTTACATAATTAATTATCTTCTAATTACTTTTATTAATAAATCTTGATTTCCCTCTTAATTGATTATTTAACAAATAATCAATTCCATCATTAAACAATCCTTAATACTTTAATTAATTAATTTCTCCATAATTAATTAACTTCATACAATTATATTAGTCAATTCCTTAATCGATAACAACATGTGATTATCCATTAATCATTTCCATTAATTACTCCCATGAGTAAATTTTACTAATTACTTCCACAAGTAATTATCATTCAATTACATTCAATAATTCATCATTAGTTACTTCATTAAGTAATTACAATTAATTAATCCATAATTAAGTGATTATTGAAAATTAAATAAACAATTAACTAATTATTTAAAATTAATTAAATAATCAATTAATTAACTTCTTATATTTCAAAATCCTTAATAAATAAAGAAAACATTATTCTTAATTAACTCTTACTTATTAATGAATCATATTACTTAAGTATCCTTAAGTTCAAACAATTTAATTTTAATTATCATCACAATTTAATCATTTGTATTAACTAAATTTTAATAACTTTAAAGACAAATTATTTTATTTGGTTTTCAAAATTATAATATTAACCTTTATTTGAAAATAAGGCATTTCGAAACAAATTTCAAAATTTAAAACACATTAATTATCTAAGTTAAACTTATTCATTCAAAATGAGATTTGAAACTTTAGTTTTAAAATCATTACTTAAAAATTTCTTTAACCTTTGATTTAATATTTGAATTCAAGACATTTTTTTGAAATTGAACTTCAAAATCTAATTAGATAATTACTTATAAAGAAATCATCTTTAAACAATTAAATTTGAAATAAATTCAATTTATACTTTTAAAAGGTTTGATTAACACTTTTTTTTCCAAAAACAAGTCTTTAACTTGCAAACAAATTTTCCTTTATAAAAACTTGAACTCGATTTTATTCATCCGCAGGTTTTAATTTTGCACTTCATTATTTAACAACACATAGCAAACGAGCAAACAACCCAACACTCGAGTAAAACATTTCAACAACTCGAGTTTCCTTGAAGCAAAATCCCGATGCCACCACTTCGAGACGAACATGGGATGAACACGAGAGCCAACCCGAGCTTCTAACGAAACTTCACCTCACAGAAACGACGTGCACATGGTGCATTGCACAATCGCCGCCGACCTCCGGCGAACGTAGCGACTACCAACGATGGTCTCACAAACGCTCACGAGCGCGAAACTAAACCCAGAATCAACCAAAAGAAATCGAATCGAAAATTCGACCTTCAGTTCAAAAAAAACTACAGCAAGTCCCGACCTCAAACCCCCAATGCCGACCATTCTCGACACCGTCGAACTCCGCCGTCCCCATCATCTAACACCACGGCCACGAGTTCCAACGTCCCTAAACGCGATTGAACTCGATCTACTAACCGAGCCGCAATTGCCTTCACAGCCAAGCCGTAAACAAAAACAACTAAAACCCTAGTTCGAACAAATTTGAATGATTCACTCGTTACAAAATTTATTGAACAATTTTCCCAACATCTACAACTTATAATCATGCTTCGGTCAAAATTTCAACTAGAATCATCAAGTAGTTCATCGGCAAATCACAAAAACCCCCCTAAACGAACAAACCCCAAATTCTCAACGAATACTCAACTAAAAGTCACAAATTTCATATCAAAATTCATGATTCTCTACCAAGATTACATGCATGTAATTCAATTCAGAATTTAAGATAGTTAATTTTTAACAAATGTCTTAGTTTTCACTGTTAATCTTTGATTTATGCTTATCTGTTACTTTAAAAATTATGAAACTAATTTTAATATTACTATCAAACTATAACATACATTGTTCATGTACATATCAAATTCAAATAAGGCTTAGATTTGCAAGATTTTTGAAATTTTTCTAAAGAAGAATAACTCCAGTAAAAAAAAGAGGCAAACTCTTTTTATACATACAGGCTCATCCAAATATTCAAACATGCATTTACTTCTAGCACATGTTCAGACAATATTATCACACCCAATTCAATCATATGCATTAAATTTTAAATCTCAGGTTTAAGCTGTTTTTAGAGAATGTATGTTTACTCACCTTATTTAAAATATGCAGAGCAGAATTTTTGTATTCTTCCAGGCTTTGAACATTATCTGAAAAAGGTGCTTTAATGCTTTTGATTGCTGATGAACTTGATCCTTTTAGTTGCAGGTTGAATTGATGTGAAGAACTTCATGAATTGCAGGTTGATTTAGAACTTTGAAATGTAATTTGAAGTTGAAAAGAACAGATCTTTGCAGATTGAATTGTTGTTGCAGGTTGATTTGTTTTTTTTCAGATTTCATTGTTGAAGAACTTGCTTGATTCAGGTTTGATTTGTTTTTTTTTTAGTTTAATTTCAGGTTGATGAAAAGTTTTCTGGTTTTCCATTAATTGAAAGAGGAAACAAATTTCTTCTTACAACATTTACTAAAAATTAGAATGAATATGTTAGCCACATGTTGATTAATTAAACAAGTGTCTCAAACATATTTTAAAAAGTCACAAGTGTTAAAATGTTTTATCTTTGTTTTACTAGTGTCCAATTTTCTTAAATAAAGTCATTTAATTCATTTAGTTACTTTACATGTGTTTATGAGAGGATTAACATGTTTACACATGTTTTAGCATTTTTAATTAATTTTTTTAATTTAAAAGATAATATAACCTACATATTTAATTTACTAAATTACTAAATACTTATTTATGTAAATATAAACTTACTTTTTAAAGAGAATATTCTTAAAACTAATTATAATATAAATGAATTTCTTATGTATGTATTTTTTTTTAAATCTAAAACTTTTATTTTTAGTGTTGAAGAAATAATTTTTAAGAGAAAGTTTATTGATAACTTTATACATATATTTATAACCATTTCAAATTTTAAACATTTTAAAACAAAACAAAACTTTGTTTAAATCTTTTTAAACTATCATATTTAAAATAAATAACAATCTTATATTTTTAGAAACAAACAATTATCTTAAAATTGAAAACAATTCGATTAATCTAAATTAACTTTTGAAAATATAAATTAAAACAAAGCTTTAGATCACAATTCATATATAAATAAATTATCAATAGATTAAATTAAATTTCAAAACAACATCAAATTATAACATATACTTACATATACATTACAATTTGAAGATTTATCTTTATTTAAAACAAAAGATATTCTATTCACAATATATATCAAATATATTTTGTTATAAACAGAATAAAATTTTATTAGCTTTGAAAAACTAATTCTTATCAATTTTAAATTGATAGAAAGATATTGATCAAAATTACCAGATTAAATATTTGTTATCCGTTAAATGATTTAAATTTACCAATTTAAATTAAATTACAAAGAAAAATTACCAAATCAATTTAATTATTAATACAGATTATTAAATTGATATTTTCCGAAATTCCAGATCGTTACAGTGATGTTCTGGTATGAGCTGGTAGGGTTTCGGTGATGAAGGTGCGACGTGGCCGTTTCTTATTGGTTGATGATTTCATATTTTTATTTTATTTTAAAATTTTAATCGTATATTTTGAATAACTTTTGCATACGGATTCAGATTCATGAGCGGTTTTCTCCGCTAGGATCACATTAGGATTTTGAATATTTTGGCGCTTGTTTGGACCAATTATGAGACAGTTTAAAATTTGGGTTTAAATTGGATTTAAATTCAATTTAAATTCAAAATGTGAGTGTTTTAACCCACTCACGACTTCTAAAATTTCTTATGTGTGTTATATTAATTTCTGATATGATTAGAAATTTATTTATGACTGTTTGGCATATTTTTATCATCATTCCAGTTAAATTGAATTTGTTGAATTAATTTTTTTTAATTGATTATTGCATATAAACTGCCAGTTAAATTGTTATTTAATTCATTATTGAATATAAATTGCTAGTAAATACCTGTTATTTATTATCTGTTATATATTGATGTTACTGTTTGAATGGGATGATGATTGTGATAAATGGTGGATGGTTGATATTGGATGAATGGATGTTGTATTTTATATTGTTATAAACTGCAAGTTGTTATGCATTTTATTTCAATCGAGATTGTGGTTTGAAATGATAAATAATTGTATTTTTATTTTAAATTATGGACTGAAATGGTAAATATCCATGTCACTTGACCATAGGGTAGAAAACTTTATATACAGACACTGTGGTCTATATATAAAAGTATTTTGAAATGATTTCTATGGTTTTGTAAAGAAATAAATGGGTTATATAAATATTGATTTTAGATGTTATATAAATGTTATTTTATTATTGATCTTTCAGCTATGTATAAATTTGTTTTGAAATATAAAATAAGTTAAATAATAACGTTTGATTGTTTCTATATAATATCTGTTTAAATTTTATTGTATATAGAGTTTATAATAACTTAAATAAAATTAAGGTTGGAAGATAAATATGAAATTGATTTGAATAAAATTATTTAAGAATTACACTCGAATAAATTTGATTTGAAATTTAAATAAAATTGAGATTTAAATGGTATGATTTTTATAACTTGATTTTGGTTTAGAGTGATTTAAATGAATATCAAGTTGATTTAAATGAATATATCTTAAATAAATTGAAAGAATATCCAGTTATTTGAAGTATAAAGTTTTACTTACATGATATTGGATTTATTAAGTAAACATGTCAAATCTAAATAGTAGAAATTGAATTTGATATATATGGAATTATCAAAGAATTAGTTTTGAAATGATGGAACATATAAAGCTTTGAAATATATGGAAATTGAAATGGTTTATTTGGGGGTTCAAATCTTTATTTGGAATTGATTTGTGAAACTGAAGGAGCTATTTTATTATTACATAAAGTAATATAATATTTAAGCCATTTAAGTGGTGGAAGTTGTGGTTTAGAAGCTATGAAATCCAAAGTGTTATGTTTTGAAAAGTTATATTTCAAGCGTTTGGTTTCGAAATATTATAACTTTGGAAGTGTTATGGTTTTAGAAAAGGATATATTTGAAATGAAAATGATATTGTATTTATTTGGTTTTGAAAGGGCAATGATATTTGGTTTTAAAGAATAAATTATTTTGAAACTGACAGCGGTGTTATAATAACGTTTGGTTGTTGAAGAGACCGGGATCGAAAGTTGTCATACTCTCTGCCAACTCCAAAAACTACTTTAACAACAGTGTATGCGGTGGAGATTCCAGAATGAAGTAGGATGGTGGAGGCGTACCTTTGAGGTATATACGTGGACCCGACTCCCGTGAGTTGGCATAAGGTGGCTGAAAAAAGATCAATTGACGGGCTAACGAGGTCATTCCTCTGATCATACACACTCCTTCGATATTATATTCTGACTTTGAGAATGATTCGGTGGCCACTTTTGATTCTTTTGATTTGGGGTTGTGGCTCGAAGTGGGCGATAGTAGCTGCTACGCGATACCACCGGCTCGGAAATGTAATTGGTATAATTGCCCTGGCATTGCCTAGTTGTGTCGTGTCATCTACCATAGCGCGCCTCGTACGAGTTTGGTTTTCTCCCGTAGCCTGTGGAGTATTTAGGGTAGTCTCCCGATCTGGAGATGCGCTAATACTGGATGGACTACTGGGACTATTATTATGTTAAGGGGGAGATTGGGTAGCTCCTTAATGCTATTTAAAAGTAAGTTTATTTTACTATAGATATTATTATAATAGAGAAATATTACTACATAGTAAATATTTTAATGGATCCTTAGGAGATGTGAATCCCGAACATCTATTAAGTTACTGCACTCACGTTAGACACTGGATAGGAGATGTCAAACCCGTAAACATCTTTGACACCGTTCCACTCATATTATTTACAGTTGATTTAACTTACATAAGATCTTTAGTTCTAACTTGAGTGTTTTGTCTTTTCAATTCGCTCGAGCCAGTCTGAGCATTTCAGGATTCGAAGACTTTATCTTTGGAGGACGAAGAGGAAGATTTGTATTACTATTATTTATTATATTCCACTGCATCACATTGTTCCGCTGTATTGTGATTGATTATTCTCTGGTGTGTGTAACTCTGATATGTATTGTATAAGTATAATAAAATGTTTTTGTAAAACAGCTTCATGAACTGTTTATTTGATTATTATATTTTATCGTTCCGCTGCAAGATTCTATTTTGTTTTTTTTCTTTCTTCTTTCCCTACTTTTTCTTATTTACCCCAAAAAAATCCATCCTTCTGTATGGTTTAAGTCTGACGTGTGTGGTTTATCGTCGATTTAAAGTGTACAAAAAGGAGGGATGTTACATCTGGTATCAGAGCTTTGGTTTAGCGATAAACCTTAGCTTTGTGGGGTCTGACTCTTTATCAATAGGGTAGTAATACCCTATGATGAGTCACTGGGTGTATATATATGAGAGCGTATTTGTTAGTGTTATAAAAAGATTTTAATATTGTGGTAATTCATTCTGTTTTGTATTTATAAATTCTGGTTGGTGCATGGGATGCTATGACATCAATAGGGATTTCTAAAAACTTAGTAGAGCAGGCCGACACAATATTTGTTTTGAATATAGGTGAATGAAATAATTTTTCCCACTATATTTTTTATATATAATTTTTTTTATAAAGGTTATATTTGGTTGTAATATATTGGTTGTTAGGTAGTGTAATCTATAAATATTAGTAAAGTAGGATTTAAATAAATGAAATCGGAAATTTAGGACCAAAGTTTCGGGATTTTTGAAAATCTCTTTTAAAGGATTTTGGAATATAATAATATTATTTAGAAGTATTTTCTGATACAAATATTCCAATAAGATTTGAAAGAATTACTTTTAAAGAAAATTTTGAAAAGAAATAAGTTCTGTACTCCCCTTTCTGTCGCTAGAAAATAATTTCGATGATGAGTGCACGCATCATCGACATTCATTTTCGAGTTTCAAAGTGGAAAGACCACTGTAGTAATTTTACTGCAGATTCGTTTTAATAAACAAATATAAATTTTAAATTGTTTAAATTATAATTAGATATATATATATATATATATAAGATGTAACTGTATACATCTATCTATTATTTTCAAATGATTTGAAATTTAACCCGGTATTTAGTTCTTAAATTTTCGTTAATCAATAGTTTCGATTATTGTAGTGAAATGGAATGTAACTAATTAATAATTGGAACCTTTAATAAAAATAAGAGAGTAAATGCTAGATTATAAATGGAATCACCAGAAAGTTGAAATTTGTAACCTATAGAACAAAGGATATTATTATTGAGCATTGAGTTAATTAAAAGAAGTACAATAAACTTGTGTAACTTTCAATTACATCCTTAAAAAGCGCATATATATATAACTTACCAAATATTAAAAGTTCTAATGCTTATAGGAAAATGTAATGGATATTATACAAGTAATAAACTTGAGGTAATGAAAGTATGTAATGAAATTCTTTTATAAATAAGAATTTAATGTTATAATTGTTGTAAACTTAAGTATGCCTGAAAGGCCACTAATTAAATATAACAGAAAAGTTATAAAGAAATGACAATAAACTTAAGTAAATGTTAAAGTTATTTATAATAAAAATAAGTAGAAAGATGGATACTGTAAATAAATGAAATTAATGAATGAATGAATGAATGTCATGCAATAAAAGAAATTGACATGGTAGGGATAAATGAAAATGAAATTTTGTAAGAAATGAATGAAATAAACGCTGAATGTATGAATGAAAAGGAAATCAAACAACAAATATATGAAATGAAATTAATAAGAATGAACTTGATCAATTATTTGGAATTGTTGTTTGTTTGGTTTATGGTTGTTTGGGCAAGGATACTTTAAAAGTTGTTTGGATGTATGAATAATCTATCTAGTTTCATCTAAGACTGTTGAGTAAATGGTGCACTCAGTAGTTTATTTTTCATTCTGTACAATTTAAAGTTTTTGAACCCGAACAACTATTTGTTTTTTTGATATGAATGGATAATTGATTGTGTTGATTTTGATTGTATATTGGTTGCAAGTGATTGTTATTTCTATTAGTTTGTTTTTTAATGGATGAAACAACTTTAAATATTTCATTTTATATAATTATTAACTCTTTTGGATTATATAAGTGAAACACAGGTTATGGAAGCAATTACTACTGCTTTTGGTTTCATAAAGTAAGTGTTAATTGCCCGAAAAATAGGTACATTTTCGGATTACGGTTTATAGCGTTATTATATTGTTTTTCTCGTGTTGGGATATATTATTTTGGGATATTGTGATATATATTGTTATACTTGATATTATATTTTCTTTCGAGCCTCCCGATACAAAGGAGACTCTGCCAAAATTTTCAGTAAATTTCGGACTTAGAAATTTTTTGGAAATTGTTTTCCAAACTTTATTAATATGAGTATAAAAAGATTTAATGGCTATAAATTGGTATATTTTATTCAAACTAATTAATTCTGTAAATTAATTTGTTTATAAAGTTAATATTTTTGAATAAGATGTATTGTTTACTTAATTCTTTCTTTTCCCTTCTTTTTTCTTTTAGGGGACGAAAAGTTTTGAGTGGAGGAGAGTGTAACGATCCGTAAATTTTCGATAATTTAGATTTTTAATTCAATTAAATTTGTTATTTAATATTGGAAAAAACAAAAATTTATAATTTAATAATGAGATAATATATTGTTAATGATGATTGAATGAAATTTGTGTTATGTAAATAATTGTAACAATTGTTTGGGAATAATAACTTATAAGTTTGACTGAAAGTAAATGGTAACAAATATTTTATGTTACCTATTTATTTAGCCTGTTAAATTAAATTTTGTAAAAATTGCAATAAATCTAAATTAAATATTTTGTTAATATGAATTTAGTTAATAAAGGGAAATAACATTTACTTTATTCATAATATGACGATTGGTGGAATAAAAGGTACGAAAATAAAGATTTATTAATTTAAAAACTAATAAATGGATAAATTTTAATTAAATGAAATTTAATATTTAGTTATTACATTAATAGGAATTTAGATGCAATCTGAGAATATTAATATGTGGATCATGAACCAATTGTAAATTTCATCCATTCGATAATAATTTATTAAATACAGAATTTAAAATCAAATAAATGATTCATTGGAATTTTAATTGATAATTAATGAATTTTTTAAAATTTAAAATTTAATTACGGTAATGGGCAAATCAATTAATTTTGAATTGATATCTAAGTTGTTTAAATTATTGTAATTTATTAAGAAATCAAAAATGATGAAATTTGTCCATTATCAGATTGAATTGAAAAATTGACTTAATTAATTAATTATTAATTTATTTAATTAATGTGAAAATAGCCACTTTGGGAACTGACTCGGATTTCAACGAAATCAGTTTCATTGGATCCGTAATGGTGAATTATAGTAGGGTTTCAAGTTTCGTAATGATTGGACTGGTCGTTTGGTCGTACGGACCTGAAACGCCTTGAAATCAATTTAATCGAAATCAATTGAAATCAATTTGAAATAACTTGATTTCAGCATAACTTCTTCATATGATGGAATTTGGACTTGAAACCTATTCCACTGCGTTTAAAATGTTTTTAAATGTCTATTTTGATATATGGGTTGACCCACTTTCGCTCCAGAGTCGAAATGGGCTTTTTAGGCCGTGGAGCGTTCAACTTTCAAACCGATACGATCCAATTGTTTCTATTTTCTAATTCACCTATAAATATATCGTTATAAATCCTAGCATACTCCTTTATTCCTCATTTTTGTATGTTAAGTTCCATTAGCTCCTCTCTCTCTTTCCAATGGCTGCAAACCCTAATTCCTAATTGCAATTTCAAATCAAATTCAAAGCCAAAATTCAAACTCTTCAAACTATATCATATTTAATATCGACGGAAAGCTCTCGACGAGCGTAATCTTCGGGTACTGTTCATTTTTCGATTAGATGCATCATTTGTCTTGGAATTAGTGAATTTTTCTTGGACGTTCGTTTGGGAAGTTATGGATTTACGACGGATCTTCGACGTTGGCTCGATCGAAAGGCATAGGGGCGTCGAGGGTGGCTAGCAGCTTCGATCGGTACGGCCACTTCGTGTCAGAGGTCGTCGTTTTTTTCGCGATTAGCCGTACTTTCGAATGTCGGCCATGGTCGCTATGGCGAGCCAAAGGGTCGCGCTCGTGGAGCAGGCAGGCGTCTGGGCCTAGCCGTCACCATGGTGGCCTCTGATTGCTGCATCAGTGGTCGTGGCGGTGGGGTAAATTGGCAAAAAGGGGCGGCGGCTTCGCGATGTTCTAGGCCGAGCTGGTTAGGGTTTCGGTGATGAAGGTGCGACGTGGCTGTTTCTTATTGGTTGATGATTTCATATTTTTATTTTATTTTGTTTTAAAATGTTAATCGTATATTCTGATACGGATTCAGATCCACGTGCGGTTTTCTCAGCTAGGATCGTATCAGGATTTCGGACATTTTGACGCTAGTTTGGACCAATTCTGAGACTGTTTAAATTTTAGGTTTAAATTGGGTTTAAATTCAATTTAAATTCAAAAGGTGAGTGTTTTAGCCCACTCACAACTTCTAAAATTTCTTATGTGTGTTAAATTAATTTCTCATGTAATTAGAAATTTATTTGTGACTGTTTGGCATATTTTTATCATCATTCCAGTTAGATTGAATTTATTGAATTAAATTATTATTTAATTTATTATTGCATATAAACTGCCAGTTAAATTGTTATTTAATTTATTATTGAATATAAACTGCCAGTAAATACCTATTATCTATTATCTGTTCTATATTGATGTTATTGTTTGAATTGGATGATGATTGTGATAAATGGTGGATAGTTGATATTGGATGAATAGATATTGTATTTTATATTGTTATAAATAGTAAGTTGTTATGCATTTTATTTCATTCGGGATTGCGGTTTGAAATGATGTATAACCGTATTTTTATTTTAAATTACGGATTGAAATGATAAAAAACCGACCATAGGGTAGAAAATTTTATATACAGACACCATGATCTATATATAAAAATATTTCGAAATGATTTCTATGGTTTTATAAGGAAATATATGGGTATAAATATCAATTTTAGATGTTATATAAATGTTATTTTATTATTGATTTTTTAGCTATGTATAAATTTGTTTTGAAATATAAAATAAGTTAAATAATAAGTTTGATTGTTTTTATATAACATATGTTTAAATTTTATTGTATATAGAGTTTATAATGACTTAAATAAAATTAAGGTTGGAAGATAAATATGAAATTGATTTGAATTAAATTATTTAAGAATTATACTTGAACAAATTTGATTTGAAAATTAAATAAAATTGAGATTTTAAAGGGTATGATTTTTATAACTTGATTTTGGTTTAGAGTGATTTAAATGAATATCAAGTTGATTTAAATGAATATATCAAGTTAAATAAATTGAAAGAATATCCAGTTATTTAAAGTATAAAGTTTTGCTTAAATGATATTTGATTTATTAAGTAAACATTTCAAATCTAAATAGTAGAGATTGAATTTGATATATGTGGAATTATCAAAGAATTAGTTTTGAAATGATGGAACATATAAAGCTTTGAAATATATGGAAATTGAAATGGTTTATTTGGGGGTTCAAGTCTGTATTTGGAATTGATTTGTGAAATTGAAGAAGATATTTTATTATATAAAGTAATGTAACATTTAAGCCGTTTAAGTGGTGGAAGTTATGGTTTAGAAGCTATGAAATTCAAAGTATTATGTTTTGAAAAGTTATATTTCAAGCGTTTGGTTTCGAAATATTATAACTTTGGAAGTGTTATGGTTTTAGAAAAGGATATATTCGAAATGAAAATGATATCATATTTATTTGGTTTTGAAAGGGCAATGATATTTGGTATTGAAAGGGCAATGATATTTGGTTTTAAAGAATAAACTATTTTGAAACTGACCGCGGTGTTATAATAACGTTTGGTTGTTGAAGAGACCGAGATCGGAAGTTGTCATACTTTCTGCCAACTCCGAAAACTACTTTAACAACAGTGTATGCGGTGGAGATTCCAGAATGAAGTAGGATGGCGGCGGCGTTCCTTTGAGGTATACGTGGACCCGGCTCCCATGAGTTGGCATAAGGTAGCTAAAACAGGAGCAATTGACTGGCTAATGAGGTCATTCCTCCGATCGAGTATTATATTCTGACTTGAGATTGATTCGGTGACCACTTTTGATTCTTTTGATTTGGAGATGTGGCTCGAAGTGGGCGATAGTTGCTGCTACGCGTTACCATCGGCCCGAAAGTGTAATTGGTATATCTACCCTGGCATTGCCTAGTTGTGCTGTGTCACCTACCATAGCGTGCCTCGTACGAGTTTGGTTTTCTCCCGTAGCCCGTGGAGTATTTAGGGCAGTCTCCTGATCTGGAGATGCGCTGATACTGGATGGACTACTGAGACTATTATTGTGTTAAGGGGGAAATTGGGTAACTCCTTAACGCTATTTAAAAGTAAGTTTATTTTGCTATAGACATTTTATAATAGCAAAATATTACTACATAGTAAATAGTTTAACGGATCCTTAGGAGATATGAATCTCGAACATCTCTTAAGTTACTACACTCACATCAGACACAGGATAGGAGATGTCAAACCCTGTAAATATCTCTGACGCCGTTCCACTCATATTATTTACAGTTGATTTAACTTACATAAGATCTTTTAAATCTGACTCGAGTGTTTTGTCTTTTCAATTCGCTCGGGTCAGTCTGAGCATTTCAGTATTCGAAGACTTTATCTTTGGAGGACGAAGACGAAGATTTGTATTACTATTATTTATTATATTCCACTACATCATATTGTTATGCTACATTGTTATTGATTATTCTCTGGTATGTTAACTCTGATATGTATTGTATAAGTATAATCAAATGTTTTTATAAAACAGCTTCATGAACTGTTTATTTGATTATTATATTTTATCGTTCCGCTACAAGATTCTACTTTGTTTTTTCTTTCTTCTTTCTCTGCTTTTTCTTATTTATCCCATAACAATCCGCCCTTCTGTATGGTTTAAGTCTGACAAGTGTGGTTTATCGTCGATTTAAAGCGTACAAAATTGCGGGATGTTACATGAAGCTCCATCAACCGCTTATTGGGAGGTATTTTTTTCATCCACTATAACTAGTTTACAGTCGAAATTTTTAGATCAAATACCTCGAACTCATGGAAATATATTTTATGGAAATAAATTTCTATAATAAAATACATTAGGATAGAAACAACTTTCTCATTCCATGTTAAGTATCTTACAATTTATACAATTCTTGCATCTATTATCTCTTCATGAAGTAGAAGTGATGATTCAATCTCTTCATCACAACCATTCCTATTTACACCTACTCTCGAACATTCGCTTTTATTTAAAATGGTATAACCTTCCAAAGGAAATTTTATCATAAGACCACACCGAATTCTTTACAAAAGTTCTTTCATACATCCTTACGTTCAAAGAAATTGAATAAATTGCTCTTAAGTAAAGTGATATAAACTAACATTTTAGTGATCGAATTCTTAAGTTTTTCTTTGGTTTTTCATTATGTCTACGCAACAAGACTCTCATTATATTTAATCACATCGAAAACATGACCTTGTATTATGGATTTTTTGCTAATTTTCAAATAAAACAATTTCATTGAGATTTCGTATATTACGAACACGATTGATCGCCATAAATTTTTGCATGTGATCTAATATGGATCAAAAATCCATAATCTCATATTGCTTTAGATTTAAAAACTCATAGAAGAAAATTCGTAATCTTAGGCATATAATATTTAAGTGACCATGGTACGAATATATTTAGCAGTTGTGTTGTTTGGCTCTTACATGGGTCCTAACATGAGAACATGCCAAACAATTTATTGGTAACTATATCTTATATTTCATTATAAAGCCTTATCTATTTCATTAGTATATTTTAAAAAATTTATTAATTAGATTAGTCGCACAAATTTGTTGCAGTAGATAGTCTTACTTTGTATAACATATGTTCTTACAATATTAGAAAGGTTAAATGTATTCATTTTAATTTTCTAATAAGACTCCCACTAGATTTTCATATTTCTTAAAACCTAAAGACAAATATAGAAATCGATTCCTCTAATGTGTGTTTAGACTAGTTAGTCTTGGGATTTTGACCTTGAATTGGCTCAAGAAATTGGCATGTAAGCAAGGATAACTCTTTATTGGTTGTGTCACACAAAACTCCTAACCGTGGTCTTTGTCCTAATCTTGATCTCGACATTGAGTTTTCTCAACAAATCGAAAGAGATTATTCACTTGTACCTATTATTTCATAAAGACCTAAATGTTGGATCTGGGCCAGCCCATAGCTGAAGAAATGACTGATTTTTTTACTATTTTGGATCTTTATTAGGCCTATGAACTCTAATTCATTTAGAACTTTTTTAAATTTCTTTTAAATAAAATCATTATTTTATTTAATTTTCTAAATAAAGTTTTACTTCGTATCGTTTTGTATTATGCTTGAATTTGTGTATCATTTACACATGTGTGTACGTACACGTGCAACATAATAAAATGTACATGGTTAGACATGCCCCTGTATAGGTTTTCAGATTACACTACAATGGACATGTTAGCGCTTCTAGTATTCTGTATGCCATCTAATTGAATATGTATATACACATACACACACGTGCATCAAATGTTATATACATATAAAGTTATACATATGTAAAATATAACCATATATACATAAATATATATATATATATGGAAATAATAATTGTAATAATTTATATAAAATATTTAAGGTGTATTTACTCAAATGTTCATTTATATTAAATGACAAAAACATTTAACAATTAATATGAAATAACATTTTTTAATATTCTTGCAAACCCGAGAACAAAATTAATTTTTTATATTTATTTAATTATAAATATTTATAAGTATATAAATACATATGCACATGTGCATGCACGTGCATAGAGATACACACACACATATATTATAAAATTGGTGCAAACCGACTTTGAGTTCATGATATAATTTTTTTATGGATTTATAGATAATTTTTAAATAAACAATAATCAAATAATTTAAAAAATACAAAATTAATTATTAAAATTATTAAATAATATTTATGAAATCTGAAAATAATATAAAGTTATTACGTAAAATTTATATTTAGCTTCAAATTTTATTAAATAAATATATATAATCAATTTCTAGCTAAATAAATAGTTCTCTTAATATTTAAATATATAATAAATATAAATACACATATTAAAATAAAGTAATCTTTGTTGTCAAATTATTATTGGAAACAAAATTTTATAAATTTTAAAAGTTATTTAATTACTAAATTTTTTATTTTTTAGGACGTTTGTTTAATACCACCAAGCATACAAAGTAACTTTTTTGTCATATATATATATATATATATATGCACCAATATTTTCGACTACCTAATATGTGACAGAACATCTATATACTAGATTTATAATATATTTTACAATCTATAATATATTTTACAATCTATAATATAATACATTAATTGATTATAATATTAAATGAATCAATTGAAAAGGTGAATACCTTTTACCAAAGATGAGGGTTCACACATTGAGATGTTGAAATGATCTTGAATCTTACCATACTCTAGAAGGTGCTAGTTTTGAATTACTGATTACTGACTACCGTATTGCTTTGATTTTATTTGATTTGATGCTTGAAATTTTGAAGGAAGGATGGGTCTGGTTTCAGCCAGCAAAATGTAAGAATGGAGGCTCTAAAAACTAATTTTAGAATGAAGGTTATGATCCTTATATAAAGGAGAGACTATAGAAAAAAATGTAGGATCCAGATTCTTATTTTTCTCTTACTCATTCTCTATCTTTTGACAAATCAAAACTCTATCCCTTAAGACCATCATATGGTCGGCCATACCATGGTCTAATCATGGCCGAATATCTCAAGCTTCATATGGGCTTCTAATCAATTTTAAGTCCAAACAATATTTATTTCATTTAAATCCAATTTAAATAAGTATCGATATCGTATGTCGATTAATATATTTATAGCTATTATAAACATAAATTTTAATATTGCTTAACATAACAAATAAAAAATTTATATTCAATATTTTATAAATATTAATTAATTCAATAATGTATGACAATTATAAATTATTTAAATCATCTAGTCGAAAGAGCATTCAATGTTTCGGTCGTGTGACACTTAGGCGTAAATTTAGTCAGCAATTAATATCAAACAATCCAAATATTAATGTTTACACGTTACTTAGCAGGTGGTCTGACATTTTAGCTAAATTTATCGCTTACTTGGTTTAGGTAAAATCTAATTTTACTTTGTTAAGTGTTATCTAGTAGTGATAATTATTAACACCAATTCTCTTCGTCAAAATTATATCACTTTGAACTTATGGAATTTAGTAATTGTAAAAATTTCAATATCATTCATATTAAACTCTATACTCTAAATACAATGTCCATGGTTTAATAATAACAATTATTATTAACCGAACTACTATAGCTAGTGATTTTATTTTAAGTTGGCTTCAGTTGACCGTGATACCAACCCATATAAATAGGGAGTGAGTCCTTTATTGAATAATGTTTAACTTTCAATACTTCCACTTGACCTATGTATAGTTATTCGATGGACGATGTGCCATGATATGACCATAATCAAAGCAGAGCTTATATTAAAGATCGACAATATTCTCAAGTCAAGATAACCATGTAATTATTCATATCGATATTTTCTATTTAACCTTTGTTATATTAACCAACAAAAATTTATGGAGTGAGTCATTCCACGGTTATCCAATGACTATCAGTACATAGCTTCTTAGTGCCTCCAGCAGTCATGAGTAATATACAGTCTAACATTTGGAGAGCATTACGTACTCTAGCCTTAACTAATGCATCGGTATCCAGTCTCGATGCACCTTGAATATGAATATTTGAAATGATGTGCTTATTATAAATTGTTATGCAATATTTATGATTACAACCATTTGTAATTACTATCACAACCACACCATTTATGGACTTTGTATTAACTATATTTTAGTTAAACATTTAAATATTTATAACATATTATAAAAAAAATAGAAAGAAAACACCTTTATTATGAACAAGAACTGATTACATAGTTAATTAATTTATAATAAATTACAAAGTTGCCCTTAGGCCATACCCCTAAATCTATCAATCTCCCACTTGCACTTGAGGCCAATTATGGAATCTCAGTCACATCTCTTCAATCAACTTCTCGAGAGCTGATCAAGTCAGACCATTGGTGAATGGATCAGCTATGTTGTCCTTGGTAGCTATCCTTTATATCACAACCTCTTTCTTCTCAACAAATTATCTAGTATGGTGGAACTTTCGAAGAATATGCCCAGATATCGTGTGTGCTATGGGCTCCAAAGCTGCGACGACCCATAATTCCGCACCCTTTGAGCCGACAAAAAACCATACATGTCAGACCCAAATTATACGAAATTATGGGTCGTCATATTTGGTATCAAAGATGATGGTTAAGCGGGAACCTTGGCTTTGATGCGATAAAGAATCATCAGAGATAGGATTAGTAATATCCTTGGATGAGTAACTCACTAGAGATAGGGTTAGTAACACCCTAAAATGGGTTTTGCGAATATTATATATGAGCGAGTATTTGTTAATTTTCTAAAAATTATTTTTGTTTTGATAAAGTTGGTAATGAAATAATTTTACCTAGGTTTATATTTTGAAAATAAAAAGGAATATTTTTTAAAATAAATATTAAGTTAGAAAAAAATGGTTTTTTGAAATATAAACTAAGCAACTTGAATTGATTAAAAATAAGCTAATGAAATATATATTAAGATTAGAATTGCACGATTTGACTATAAGACATTCCATATAGAATCAATTAGTTGAAATCTAGAATTTAGAACTTTAATCATATACCCCAAGACATTTAGCTTTAAGAAGTAATAATGGTTTGGTAAATTTTAGAATGGGTTAATTTAAAAAGTTTAAAAACAAATACCGAATTAAGTTTCACGGTTTGACTATAAGGTATTCAATGATAATGTATAGAAAAATAAATCCTTTCTAGGAACGACCAAACCCACTAAACTTTGCTTCACTATGTTGCGAATTTGAGATCTTAAGTCAAAGGAAGTTTTTAGGATCAGAATCAACCATGGAAATTAAGGATTGGTTAAGCAAGTGTGACAAGTTCTAGCATAGCATGGTAAGCTACATCCATGAATTATTCAGGGAGATAGTAAGAATGCCCTGAAATTTGAAGATGTCGTTCCACAACCAACTACTGAAGTACGTGCCAAGAAAACAAGGCATAGGAAGAACAAGGATTATTGTTTCAAATGTAGACAAAAAAGTCACATTGCAAAGGAATGCAAAACAGGAGTGGAGGCCTAGACTTTTAAGAAAACTACCTTAAGAGTTTGTTATTTCTGCCACGTGATGTGTCATGTTGCCAAAACTGTTCAATGCTCAAGATGGCAGAACTGCTTAGACCTGTTACCCTTACTCGACCACCTACTGCCGTAGAGAAGGGAAAAGGAATTATGGAAGAATAAGTTAGTTTAATCATGTATTAGAAAATATCATTTAAGTATTTCCTAGAAGTCACTTAGTATGGATGTATCAGTTGGAGTATATATATATCTGTGTGTGTTGTATGTGTGCACACATATGTGTATATATATGTGTGTGTATATGTGTGTGTATATATATGTGTGTGTGTATATATATATGTATGTATATATGTGTTTGTGTGTGTGTATATGTATATATATGTGTGTGTATGTGTGTATATATATGGACTATCATTTTGTTCCTTTGTCAAATACCAAGTTTTATTAGAATCTAATCCTCTTAGAAAACTAAGATTTAATTAAAAGGTATTGAAATAAAATAATAAGGTAAGAATCACTTAATGAAATGAGATAAAAATAAATAAAGTTAAGGTAGAACCTTTGATAATAAGAAATGATAACCGATTCTAAGTTCTCATATAAATTGTAGACAATAACCAAGGCAGATAGGCTAGCGATAAGAGAAAAATTAAAGGAAGCTTTATCTAAGTACGAAGACTTAGAGGTATTGGATACCCCGATTTCTAGTGACGACGATGATGTTCAAGTATGGGATCCCTATGGAGTAGCACCAGGATCATTGGAGGATCCAATATATATCTTGGAGGACGAGGATTTGATAGTCATTTCGGATGTGATACCCATGGAAGCAGATATTGAAGTGGGAGCTGAGGCTAACATAGAGGCTGATGATTGGATGGTAGACCGGTTGAGCGAAGGTGAGGAGCCCAATGATGTGCTTAAGGAAGAGGAGCCCTAAGAGGAGCTTGAGGAGATCGAGCCCATGATAGAGCAACCCGTAGTGGTAGAGTCAGAGGACTCAGGAATATATGATGCATAGTTGTATGATGGTGTTTCGAATAGTGATAAGGAGGTCATCTGGGAGATGGGTAATCCTATTCAGGAGATAAGATCTCATGTTCCATAGCCGGTCGAGGATCTCGGTTTAGAGGAGATTGGGGTTTAAGTTTCGGTTGAGCATTTTTCATGGATTCCAGAGGGACCATAGTGGCAGCTGCCTGTTTGGGATTTAGCTCCAGAGATGGTAATTGATGATGAGGATTCAGAGGAGGATAGAGAGGTAGTGGATCGGCCAGTTGAGATAGAACTTGAGGCGCACCAGAGGGTTTGTCCAATGAGTAGTGTTATGCAGCTAGTGATATTTTTGGACACTTTGGATTGTGTTATATCAGTCGTTGTTATTATCTTAAGCATGTAGTATGCACTAAGATATGAGGTTAGTTTTCTAGTATGATATTTTGGATATATGACGATTGCTTGATGTTGATAGATGACTCATGATTATGTATTTACCTCAAGTGTAGTACGCACTCATGTTAGGGTTATGGGATCAATGTCTGCATGTACATATTGATGTTATGATATGCATTATCAATTTTTAGCAGAATTTCCTTTACATATATTTTTTGACCTTTATAGTTTAGTATCTTTGATTTCATTTCGAGGACGAAATGCATTTAAGTAGGGAAGAATGTAATGACTTGTAATTTCGCTACTTCGAAAATGAGAGATTTTATTTATTTTAAAACTTAAAAAGGTTTAAAAGTAAAATAAATAAGTTATATATAATAAATAATAATAGAGAACTTATTTATTCTTATAATTAATAATTAAAAATATAAATTTGAATTCTAGAACAAATCAGCAAAAGTTAAGTTTTGTTAAAAATATATAAATACTTAGTGAAATAGATTTAAATATTTATTTGAAAAGTTAAGTCTTGTTAAAAACACTTAATAAAGATAATAGACTTATATTAAAGAATTTAAAAATATGTTTATAATCGTTTTACAAAAATATCCAAATTTTATTGTATTTTGTCAGTTTTTCATACATTCTAAAAATGAAAATTTTGATATTATTTAAATGCGGTTTTAAAATATGAATAGACGTGTTTAAATTTTATTAAGGAAGTAAGAAGTTCATTTTTTTTAAGTTGGTTTACTTTAATATATATCTTAACAGAAACGTTAGATTTTAACTGTAAAATATGTCAACAAAAAACACCGTTTTCAACCAAAACAAGTTGTCCCCATATTGTTGCAACATGATACATTTCCTAACATATATATATATATATATATATATATGTGCAAAAATATGACTTTACAAACTTTAAACACTTAAACATTTAACATATAAGACAAAAAGTCAAATTAGGAAAGTTTATATATATATATATAAATTAAAAGGACATGATTTAACTAACTAAATTTTAATTTAAATCGTTATAAAACAACATCATTACTTATATATCACATCTCATTTATAGGATGTTATGTGTATGCATGGGAAAGGATCAAATGCATATTTTAAAATATTTATAAGCCTTAAAATGGTGACACCTCTTTTATCTCTTACATACTCTTCCTAATCATCATGCCATATATTAAATGCATTTTATATCAATGCTAATCAAAATCCAAAAGTAGGCAAGGGTATTTATGACATTAACCACTCAAACTCCACCTATAAATGCAATACCAAACACCATCATTCTTTACTTCATTTTCATTCTACAAAATCCCAAACTCCATTCTCTTCCCCCATTATCCTTCCACCTCCAAGCTATTCACCTTCTACCACATATACTTCTCCTCCACGCCACCAAAACACCTTCCACCATCGGCCAAACCACCCTACTCACCTTTACCCGACACGAACCCCCTCCTATCCACCTACCCGAGCCCCCACACACCCTATAGCCCATGCACACACCCATGCCCACCACCACCCTACCCCCCACCAAAAGTTACACACCCCACCTACCCGCCTACGCAAAGCCCCACACACACGATAGCCAAGGACATACCCTCCATACCCCCTCCCAATTTCATGCACACAAAAAAAGGAAAAAAAAGAAAGGAAAGAAAATCGGGAAATTCGAGACATTCGGGATAAGAAAGCGTGTTAGTATGTGAAGCATGTTAGCTTACAAAAAAAGATTGATAGAGTGGATATGAAGGTGAAAACTTCTCATCGCTATTTGATTTATATCGATTATCAAGTTTAATTTTTATGTTAAATAATCACAGTTTGATGATATGGATGTTTGATTGATTGTTTGAATATGTTGGATAATCCACTTTGATGTTATAATGCTTGTTGTATTACACCCATTAGTTTACATGTTAATGTCATGTGATTGGTTGTATGGTTGCTATGTTAATATAGACATCAATCACTATCATTATTGGTTAAGTAACCCCTTTTGTTAAATAAGACCCAATTTTGGTGATATGAGATACTTTGGAAAAATAAGTGTCTTTTTAATTGAAATTAAAGTTAAAATAGAATAGAATTTGAAATTAGAAATGAAATTGGATTTGAAATGGAAAGTTAAACTGAAATTGAAATTGAGATGGATAGTAAAATTGAAATCAATTTTGAAAATTGAAATTAATCTTTAGAATTGAAATTGAGATTAAGGTTGAAGTTTAAATTAGAATTGAAATTAGATTTGAGATCTAAGTTTTAATAGAGTTTAATTTGAAGTTAGAATTGAAATTAAATTGAATTTGGATTTAAAAAATTAATATTAAAATAATAGGAATAAAACAATATTGTAATCTGCAAATAGTGAAAATATATTTTAAATGCTTTAATAAGTAAAAATATTGATTTAAAATTATTTTTAGTTATTTTTATAAGCAATAAAGTTCAATTGGAATAATTATTTAAAGTATTGAAAAATAAGTTAAAACTAGACGCGTCGCGCAATGTTAGTTCACGATTTCACACCGAAAAGTTCAAGTGAGTGTATAGAGTGGAATGTTGCTCGAAGTTCTTCGAGATAAGAAAATTACGGACTATTATATCAATATCTTCTAAAATAAGAACGAAAATCTAGATTTTTTCTTGTGGATTTTGAATCATACCCAAAACAATTTTCTAAAAAAATGCGCTAGTGCAGTTAAGTGACCATAATGGGAAATCTGTTTAATGGACATTTTTAATTATGGAAAAATATGAAAGAAATTTGCTAAATTAATTTAAAAAGTTTAAAAGTGATTTTAGTTGGAAAATATTAATTTTCAAACATTAAAAAGTTGTTTAAACCAAATAAGTCATATATATCACTTTCCGCGACACTTTTATGCTGCGAATTCTATAACATTTGAAATATGAGTTTAAACTTGACGATTTTTCCTATAATCAATTATGAATGTTTTTAAAAGTAAAATTAAACATTTAAAAGATAATTATAATCTTTACAATCAATTCCAAAATAAAGCTAATAACTGAGCATACGGAAACGACTATTACATTTGTTCCACTTGTGAGATCTTGGAAGATAAAATAAGGTGTTTAACTAATGTTAGGAATGGGCAATCAATGCCCTGAACATACCTGGACTATGTTTTCTCTTCTTAGGGAAGGGATGGAATAGATCGAAATGAAAGCCTGAATGCTCTAAAAAGTTATATTAAGTGTTTCCAAAATAAAGGAGATTTTCTAAAAGTTAAGCAATTCAAGTATAAAAGGATTAATCTCCAAAATGTATAAATTACAATTTTTTAGATTGCATAGAGATAACCTTCTTATACTTGGTATTAAATTACGAAGAGGGAACTTGTCCTATTCGTGGAATTTAAAAGGTGATCTCACCGTTATTCTTCCCATAACACTGGTTGAATACAGAAATTGATATTGAGTAAAATTGAATGACTTCTATGATCCTATTTACTCAATAATTTTTGCTAAGATTGATTTTTGGTTTTACAGTAAACGACGTCTTAAATAACATTGTTTTTGACCCAATTAAAAGTTAAAAAATTCTGGATCAATGATAAGTAAGATAATAAGAAACGTTTTCCCAAATTTATAAGTGAATGAACTTAGAATTACTCTAAGATTAAAAAGGGATTTAATAAAAGAATTAAATTAAAAGAGGCTTAATAAATCATATATACTCATATTCACTTTTTATCGATAATTGGATTTCAAAGGAACTGGGGTCGGATTTGGGTGATTTCCTATTCGAAAACCACTTCGAACCAATTTACATGTTCGAAAAATAAAACCGTTTGAAGACAGAGATATTGAGACGAATAATAACGAGAGACTATTTCTTGATTAATTGGGATAAACTCCCAATTGACTTATTGTAGTAGTGGTCTCTTTGTTATGAAAAATCTCAGAACCACAAGGGCTTCTTGCCTAGTAATGGCCAAGGAAAGTGCCTTCGGTTTTATCCGGTCTCATAACGAACTTGTATGGACGAGTATCTGACCATACATTCTAAATCACAATGAGTGATCTCTAGAAATGTATATCATTCGGTGGCGGTGAAGACACCTTCCCTTAGCTTAACACCCTTTCCCGAGACATACGAGCTCAGGTAGTTATACGTTTGTAGAAATCAGTCGTGTGAATTTGTAATGGCAATGTGGTATTCAAAGTGAAATAAGATGTGCTATGTGAATAGGGTTAGACGCAGCAAGGCTAAGTGGGTCATTCCCAATTAGGGTATGATCATCCCCTTCTAGATATATTTCTTCCCGCTGTGACGTTCGGGATGTAAACTAATGTGGTTTGTATGCTAGGACGTGCCCGGATAAATGTCGGTAACGACCTGTTGATGACATATTCGGTACTATCTAGTTATAGAGATTGCTCGGTCTTGTGTTGGTTGAGGAGCTTTGTGATGTTTCCTCGGGACATCCATCTAGAGGTGCACCCATCGGAAGGTAATCCCTTCACCTCGTCATTTGTAGGGAAATCCATTCTTTGATAAGGGCCTTTAGACTTGATTGTAAAGCTAATATGTTGGAATTTAATCAATGCAACAATTTCGGCTAAGATTAATAAGGTTATTTTCAAATGTTTTCAAAGAATGTCATTAGAAACAATATCAAAAGTTTTGATATAAAACTATTTTAGTTATCATAAGGTAAAAACTCGTTTGTGTTTATGTGTGGGCGTGGTCTTATGAGATATTCTTTCTTTTCAAAGGATGATATATGACACTGTCATTTATTATTGAGTTTTTCTCATACTGGTTTATCAAGCTTGATGCGGGTATTTTCAATACTTGGGTCAGATCCAAGTTGCTTCAGGTTTAGTTGAAGACGGTTGGTTTTTCTAGAGGAGAGCTGTAGATATTCATCTACATATGGACTTATTCTATTATTCGCTGTTGTTTGGTTGTTTTTGTTTGATGTTTGTCAGCAATTGTAAGGACGGATATTTATAACTATCCAAGCTGAATTTAAGTTAGACTCTGACATATGTATTTTAAAAGTTTTCCACTACAAAGGTTACTGTTCAATGTTATATATCATTCCATTCGTGTGAGATTCTATTCTACCTTATTTTTCTTATTACCCCTGATAATCCATGCTTTCGTACAATTTGGGTCTAATATGTGTGGTTTATTATCAGCTCAAAGGGTATAGAATTGTGGGTCATTACAATAGCGATCTGTATCATTGCATTGTTATCGCAAAACATTTCCATAGGATTCTTAGTACATTAATCACTGTATGCTCCCTTATAAACTTGTGCATCTAGGCTGCCTCTTTAACTGCTTCATTTAGGGCAATGTACTCAGCCTCCATCGAATCAGATATTATTTCTTATTTGGAACTTTTTCAACTGACAACTCCATCGTTTAGTATAAAGACATAAATAGACACTAGCTTTCGATTATCAATATCACTCTAAAAGCTCGTATCTGCGTATCCCTTCATAATTATGTCTCTATTCCCATAAATGAGAAATAAGTCATTAGTATTCCTTAAATAATTATTATCCAATTGATACAAGAAATTATAAAACCTGTTTTATTTCTCAAGGAATCTCAAACTTGGTTGTAACAATGTTTATTTTCAAAACATAAAACATTTTCTAATTATACAACCATACAATCAATTCATAAAACAATCAAGTTATATACATAAGTATATCTCTTATTAGAAAGCTTTTCCATTCACATTGATGCTTTCTTTCCCAAAAATTCTTTTAGTAATTTTACTTCTTTAAAATGCATCCATGAAATTCCTAAACATTAAATTTTTATTTCATTTTAACCTTTGGATAAATACCACTAATGGATTAAATTTCATTTTCAAAATTTATTCTTTCTAATAATTCTTGCGGTAGCTACAACTTTAAGATACCGCAAGTTCTTATCATTTGCATTAAGTAGGTTTTTCAGTATACATTTACGACTATCTAATGCTTTTATCCTGGATTAGAGTAGTATCTTCAACAATCCGTACCTCCATATGCCTAAATTTTTTTTAAAAAAAATTGAAACCCAAGTCCATCAAAGAACATATCGTTGACTTTATTACATGCAAATAAGTGAGCATTATCAGAGATTTGTAGAAGTCCAAAATCCCATCGAAAACAGTAATCGATTCTACGACGTCTATGCCTATGATGGTCATATGATAAAGTTGACCTTTCCAATAGAGAATAGGGATTTGGCTCCCTCCTAGTTTGCCCATATTGTTGATCCCTGGGTTGATTGATTGGATCGATATTGGATAGAATTTGCTGGTTCAATTGTCAGAGGCTATACATGAGCTCTCTCATCAGCTTCTGGAAATCAGCTCTTGTGATGAAATCTACCGAATTCTGGAGATCAACTGGATTTGCAGCATTGGCATCCACTAGTAGATTATTCTAGCCTCCTTGCTAGATGCCAACGTTCTCGTTTTCTTCTATGCTTTGAGAGGTAGATATGGTGTTCCTAACCATTGTTGATAGTTTCCCTTAGACTTTTGCAAATTTGAATAGAAAGACAAACTATTTGAGGATAGTTCTTGATCTCTTTCTTGGATTTGTGCAATCCAACAGCAGTAAAGGGATCCAAATGAAGCTGAGAATCTTGGTTCTCAGTGAATGAACTAAATTATTTACATCAAAATTGGCATAACCACCCAAGGAGTAAAGGATTAAGTGAAGAATATTAATTGTAAATAGAGAGATTACGACAATAAAGTAATAAGAAACAAAAAAATAGAGACACAATAGTTTATAGTGGTCCGGCGTTGTTTACCTACATCCATTTTAAAGAGATAGCTTTATTAAACACTTTGTAAATTGAGTACAAGAGGATCAGATGAAAATCCTTAGTTATAAAAGAATACAAAGCAATCGACAATGTCCAAAATATCTCAAAAATGAACAATAAAGTCTATATTTATGGTGGAAGACGGTGAAATATCTCTCTGAAAATTCGGCAGAAGGATCTCTAGAGCCATAGAGGCCCATAGGAGGGATTGCACGGCCTAAATCACAAGAAATAGGAATTGGGGCTGATCCTATGATTGGTGATTTTGGGCATGCGATCCTTACGGGGGCTTTCTCTGTGTTGTATTATGCTTGGCCTCCAAGTTTCATATGTATCCGACTTCTAGATTTTGAGATATCTATTATTTTCTATTGAGTTGAGCTGTTTAACTAAAGTAATTTAATCCCTCTGGTAGAGAGGATCATACCCGATCCCTTTTTTGGATTAGATTATATTCCGTACTTAGAACGTTATATATAGCATATCCCTTGATTATGTTCGATCATGGTTTTACATTATCATCTGTACTCGATTGTTAGATCCTACAATCATCACTCTATGTTTCTGGTTTTGATGACAGTCGAGTCCAACTTGGCCATTCAGTTCAGATATAGCTGGGACAAAACTTCGCATAAAAGTATCCGATTACAAAAATGTGAAAAAGTAAGCGAGGAAGCAGAAAGTCCCTATAAATGAGCTTCCTCTCTATTTATAGATGTAGACCACCGGAGCACACTCTCTTATGTTCTCCATCATTTCTCCTATGTTCTAGCATCAACTCTCTACTAACAAACATGACCACACCATCAGCTGCTATGGATCGGTACCGATCCATAGGCATAGATCGGTACCGATCCATAAGACTTGCTTATGGATTGGTTTAAACTCTTTGTGATGAAGTGACTTTTTGTTTATTTCGTTTTTCTCATCTTGTTTGTAGTGGTTGAAGCATGTTTCTTGGTCAAAGTGATGGATCGATGGTGGAATGAAGTTGCTAGTTTCAGATATTGAGGAGATCGATAACAAACTGCATGAGATCGATTGGTCTAAAGCTTGAAGAGGGCTATTAGTATCATGATTGACAAGCATGGAAAGTGAGGTGATTTGGCTAAGATCCTATGGATCGGTACTTGGTTCCTTCCTCGTTAACTTTCAAGTTATCCTGGTTGTACTTGGTTTCTAGGCTTTGTAACCATCTCTTTGGGCTTTCTGCCTCGATAGCTTTGATGTTAGATTCATTAAATTCGTCCTTATACTGCGTATTCAAATGGTCAGATAACACTTACCCCCTAAAGCATACATTATTTCAACCAAGCGTGCTTTGAATTAAGAACAAATTATGAAGTTGATAAAACATTAGTAGTTGAATTTTTTGGTTATTAGGCAATCAAGCTATTACGAATCATCCCGTACCTTTGGATTCGCTTGTAAATCAAAGGTCGTTTCAGACCATGATAGCTAAGGACTTGAGTCCTTGCTTGAGTGTCAATCGTAGGTAATCATTCCATATTCCTATGGAATTGTTATCTAATTCAATATACCATAAATCAAAATCATCCCATGTTCATCTAGGAGTTAGCAACTATATGTTGAAATTTCTATCTCTTTGGATCGTTAGTGAAATCCTTGGCCCCTCCAGACTGATAATCAAACCCGTAATCTCTTCGAATCATTAATCAAATCTGTAATCATTTAGAGCCAATAGTGAAATCCAAGATCTCTCTGGATCATTAATTGAATTCATGGCCATTCAGGGCTGATGGTTAATTCTATGATCTCACCAGACTGTTAATTGAATTTGTGGTCATTCAAGACCGATAATCAAATCTATGGTCTCTTTTGATCGTTAATCAAATAGATGGCTATTTGGGGTCGATAACTAAATCCATGGTCTCTTTAGACTCTTGATGAGCATAATCTGCTCAGTCTCCAATGGAAGGGCTCAATGATAGGCAAGCCTATCCGTTCACTCTCTGGTGAGAGGACTTACAGCTTGCACTCCGGTCCCGACTCTTTGTCGGGCCTTAACGTGATTAATATTGTACAAGTCCATCCGCTTGCTCTCTAAAGAGGGGACATATACCCTGCACTCCGGTCCTGTCTCTCTAGGCAGAACTTAAAGTAGCCAATAGTAGTTATCGCATTCAGTATGGATTTTAATAATCAGGGATTCATCTAATGGAATCAAATTCAAATATTAAGAAAATATAAAACCTAATATTAAGATAACCACCTTGCTGGGCATTACAGCCTAACATCCAACTTAGAGCATGCCTAGGGACTGATCATGATCCCAAACATGAGTAAGCGGCTCGACTGTAATACTACATCATTTATTGAAAGCAAGGATTAAGTGCAAGAACCGAACCTAATTTCCGGCCATCAAGATCAAAAGAAGACTATCTTCGACCTCGATCCAAGGTCAATCCCATTCATTGCAGATGATGGCTGCTCCTGTTCCATCACCACAATTCGACTTGTCACATATTATTGTAATTGGTTTTTTCTAACCTATTCTTCGATTAGATCACACAAATGTCTGAAGTCATTTGTGTTATGCCCATCTAGCCTATGGAATATACAATATTTTTCGGACGTCTTCTCATGGCCTGTGGGCTCTCTCTTTGTTGGCTTTCAGTAGGGGATCTGTCCTCTGGTATCCAAGTAAATCCACTCCGAGGTTTCATTCAAATATATGTAAGAAGAGAATTTTGGTTCCCTTCTTTGCCACTTTGATCCTTCAAAGCCATCATCCATCTTTTGTTTTCCTTTATCCCTACTGGATCCTTCTAGGGGCGGTCCTACGCTATCCATAGCATTAACTTCTTCCTCTTCAACTTCAGCATCCTTCTGATCCATATACCTTTTAGTTTCATTATAAAACTCTGCAAGGTCCATTGGTGGGTCTTTCTCAAAAGCAACCTTAAAATATGTCTTACTAGCCACTTTTGAAATATTCGTGATCAAACCCACCAATAGGTCTGGCCTACCTTCTCCAATAGCCACTTCATTAAATCTCACCATAAAACTCCTGAGTGACTCTTCATCCCTCTGCTTCACACTCAACAACATCATTATGTTCTTGGGTCATGAGATATAAACCCGAAGCTATCTCATAAATCTATCCACTAACTCGGTCCGTGTGCTTATGGAACTGTTTTTATGTTGTCTAAACCATAATATCATTAAATCCCTTAGATGCAAAGAGAAACACATCCCATTACTTATTTAGACGCACCCATCACCTCCATGTGCCAGATGTGCCCCATCAAGTGAACTGTTGGATATGTCTTTCCATCGTATGTTTTCGATGTTGGTATCTTGAAACCGAGCAGATTCATAGTGTATCGGATGTTTGGAGTGAATGGACTCATGATTACATCTTTCAGGCTCCAATTAAGCAACCTGCTCCTCATTTCATATCACACTATCTCTGCAAGTCTCTCATCATCATTCAAAGGAATTCTTAGGTTCACATTCTCAGTTTGCCCCTCGATTCCATGAGGGAACTCTGGCACGTGCTCCTCTAGGCATGCATTATCGTTCTGATTCACATTCACATGCATAACATTGTTCCCTAGATGTGCACCATTTCTTCCTAAGCCAATTTGGGGCATGCCCCCAAGTTCTTAGGGATCAGTAATGGTTCTTGAGGATCGACGCTGAACTATACAACTCCTTTGAGGGTTGTCCCTAATTGTTCCACTCTATTTCCATGTGCCTAGGCTATGGCTTTATTTATTCGATTCTAGTTTGCAGTAACTCTGGTTGTTCCTTTTTGTCCTATCCTTCTGAAGAAATTTTCCATTATCTCTTTCTGCTGAGAATTCAACTTTTCTTGCATCCTATTGATCATGGTCTCCATCTCATCCTTGGTTATATAGATGGAAGAGGGTGTTCTCCTAATGATGCCTCCTGGTTATCCCCTTATTGATTCGTCTAGTGGTAGCCATTCTAGCAGATTTACTTGCCATCTTGAATCTTTCCAAGTATCATATCAACGAGTTCAAATAAGTTCTCAATGAATGTGGTTAAATGTTTGCATCAAAAATGGAATAAACAACCAATAGATTTGGTATAGAATAGAAAATGATGAAAAGTAAATAAAAATGAGTGAATAAAATACACAAAAGATTTATAGTGGTTTGGCCGATCGATGTTTACATCCACTTAGATTTTTATTGATTTTATTGATGATATAGTTGTTTTACAGCTACTGTTCTTATGCTACGAAACAACTGCATAGCTGATTACAAGAAATGTGAAAAAGTATGCAAGGAAGCAAAATGTCCCTAAAAAAATGAGCCCCTGCCCCTCTATATATAGTTGTAGTCCACCAAAATACGCTATCCCACGACCTCCATCATTTCTCCCATGTTCCATCATCAGCTTCCCACTAAAAGTGTGGCCACATCATCAGCTGCTATGGTTCGGTACTGATCCATAGGCATGGATCGGTACCAATCCATAAGAATTGCTTGTGGATTGGTTTGAACTCTTTGTAATGAAGTGACTTGTTGTTTGTTTAGTATTTCTCATCTTTTTTGTAATGCTTAAAGCTTATTTCTTTGTCATAGTGATGGAATGAAGTTACTAGTTTCAGGTATCGAGGGATTGATAACAAACTATATGAGATCGATGGTCCAAGGCTTGAAGAGAGCTATTGGTACCATGATTGACAAGCATGGAATGTCTTAAGTGATTTGGCCAGGATCTTATTGATCGATACCATTCCATCACTTTGATGGATCTTGGTCCACGATTTCTTGAGGTGACTATTTTCACTTTATTATCCTGTTTGTACTTGGTTCCTAGGCTTTGTAACCATCTCTTCGAGCTTCCTACCTCGACAACTCTCAATTAAGATTCATCAAGTTTGTTCGTATACCGCCTTGTCAAAAGTTCGGATAACAACGAGTGATTGAAAACTATATACATTTTATATAGCTTATTTTCAAGAATAACACCTTATAATAAATTTGTATTTAATGGCATAAAAAGTTTAAAACCCAAATTGAAAATCAGGTGTTTGAATATATTTTATAAATAGCTGTTCAAATCCTTAGGAATCAGATTCGTTTGGAAATCATACACCTAAGTATATAATACTTCTATTAAATTATAAGTTGAAAACTCCACATGGATATGGCGCAATAAATCCACTGAAATCACAGTAAACAACCACAGTGAAGGAGAACATGAAAAATCAACAACCAAACCGAAAAATGAGCAAATTAAGAGGAGATTATCTGGAGCCAAGCTAGCTCTAGGTACCACCCATTGGTCCACCATTGAAGCACCGCGTATTGACTGATGGTGACATTTCCTAAAGCTAATTCAGCTTCAGGATGCTAGCATGGTCCATGTTTGGTCGATCTTCGATGATGGTACATTGTCCCAGACACTTAAAAGGCCTATTTACATAAATGCATGAGCTTATAACAATACTAATACATAGTGATTCACCATATTAAATATGATTATTTGTCTCCTACTTATATGGAGAGTCATTTAGTAAACAATGTAATATAAACATAGCAATTCGATCTCATTTATTTTTGAAGTCATCATTTTAATCCAACTAAACTAACATGAAATCAACGAGGTGATATTAGTTACTAAACCTGCATTTTTGATAGTGTCCTAAATTCGAAAGAACTTCGATTCAATTATAGACAGTACTTGGAAAACCCCGTAATTTGACTTTAGTTATTTAATTAGTTTGTTAATTAATTAGGCTCCAAAAATAGAAATTGTTCAAACGGTAGAATTTGACCATGAAACTTTGAGCATTACATTTATGGTGAAATTTTGAGGAACTTTCATATTTGGAGTTTTTTGATCGGAGTCTAGATGAAGAAGTTATGGACGAAAACCGAATTCAAAACGGAAAAAATTCAAGTAGGAAAATTAATGTTTAATATTAATTACCCAGGCCCATAGATCAACGTGCCACTATGAGCGGTCGACCATGGGTGGTCACCCCTAGGTATGGGCGGTCTACCGCTCCTTGTGTAGTGGCGAGGGTTTCCTAGGCCCAACAGCCCAGGTTTAACATATTTCGATTTGATGGTGGAGGTTGATTCTTGCATCCATAAATTTTCAGGCCCAACCCACCCTTTTCTTCCATATTATTCCCGACACAGTAGAGAAGGTTTGTCATTTTTTCTTCATCACTTTCTTTTTAAAATATAAAAATAAGATATTTATATCTATATATATACAAATTGAAGGCAAATAGAAATCTAATAAAAAGGAGAAGAGAATCAACTATATGCGTATTTGAGATAATTTATATATTTGTATCTATTTTCTCTCCTGATCCCAAATCTCTTCTTAGATATGTACTTGTATTATATGTTTATACCCTTTTTATACATATTTCTTGGATTGAAAAGGATTTGGAGATGAATTTAAGATTCTACTTTAGATCTGGCGATTTGAATCGCTTTTAAAAGGTGAGTGGGAAATTTTATTTATTGTTTATGATGTTAAATGTATTCCGTTGGATATGTTTGAATTTTATGCCTAAATCAATCTTATTTATGAATTGTAGGCTTATAGTAGTATATAAAACTATTACCTACATATTCTTGTTTTAGGTCTAATTTGAAATATGTTAACACCTAGATTTGGAAATCAGTCCCAAAGATTTTAGAATTTGAATGCTGTATATTTTTATTCCATCTCTATACTTGGTTGTCAAATAATATTTTAGATTATTGCTCAATTTGTGATATGTTGTAGATTTATCATAGTTTAATTTGTGAGAAGAACATCCTTTTGGCTTCTACAAATTTGTTTACTTTTTCAAATTTTCATTCAAAACGGTGATGTTTAACTTAATAAGGAATACCCAAAAAAGGGAAAAGACGTGTAAAGAACAGATTTATTCTTCGTAGTTAACACTATTTGTACCAAATAAAAAGAAATTACCCATTTCTTGTAATTTCAAATGGAGTCAATCTTTCCTTTCTTGTGTTAACTAATTTATGGAAATCATAGCAGAAAATCTTTCTAAGGAATCTAATTCTAGCACGTTAAATATGGAAAGCATATTCTAATTAAATATTTATGACCAAAATATATGTGGATACGAATGAGTAGTTTTATTAGGTTGTTTATGCATAGTTGTTGCATTAATAAATAAGAACATTGTTTATTTGGGCATTATTTATGCGTAACGTTCGTTAGTTATTATTATATGCAGGGAAGTGAATAGGTAGATTTGGGAAATGTAGTTATTCTTATTAATGGGCAATAAATTACGAATGGTCAATAATTAATAAGAAATAAAAGATTGTAACCCCAATTAATGGGCAATTAATGGAAATGAGTTAAGAGTTACAATTAATAGGGACAAGTGGATTAATAGCACTAATAAAAATTGAATAAATATATAAAGGTTACTAATTTGAAATTAGTACCGCTGGGATTTTATGGACAAATTGATATTTATGAGCATTAAAAGAAAATTTATGGGTAGATAAGTATTTGAGGTAAACCTTATCGCCTTTAATAAAAAGGGAATTAGCAAGCTAAGTCCAATGTCAACCTAAGATGGTATAAGTAAATACTTAGGATGGCTAATTGGACTTTGTATGTTAGTGATGCGAAGTCAGTAGAGTCAATCGATGGAATATTACCCTTCACTTTGAGGCTACCAACGGTCGGGTGCACTTACTACTATTGTGATATATCATTAATCATAGGACCCATGACTTTGCGAGAGATAGGATCTGCTTTAGAGTTTGATGTATTAAGTGGTTGTTTGAGGGCCCGCCTCTTTACCAATTATAAAGTATTAAATGGTCCAAATTTTGAATTAGGAGCTCTGAGGGATACTTTCATAGGGGATCGTTTTTGGTTTGAGGTTCTAAGTGGCCGTAGGATCTGCTGCTCACCTAAAAGGAGGTATTAATTAACCTAGCGAGATTCTAAATAAATAAGGATGTCTCTAAGAAGGTTTACTTCTGTCAAGGTATTAAGTGGCTATCATAAGTCCGCCTACCTATCGAAAGAAGTAACTTAATGAGATTCCATTTTGTAATTAAAGATCATTATAGATATCTCAGGAAGGGTTTGCTTTAGGTTTGAGGTACTAAGTGACTGATCTAAGGTTCGCCTCTCTCCTATAAAAGAAGTACCAAGCAACCCAATGAGATTTCCAAGCAATGTCAGTTAGATTGTACCAGTAGGGAGTCCGCTTGTGGGTTGGGTATTAAATGGCAAAGGCCTACCTATAAATATGTGTTAAATGGTCAGATGCCTATGTATTCCTCATTAATAAGGTAATAATTGGCTTGGGTATAGTCTCTCGCATTACTAAGACTTTAATAACGATGTATGCGTTAGTAGTAGGGCCATAGATAGTGGTCAAAGGTCTCTGTAGCTTGGGCCAATAGACCAATAATAATAACGCTAGAAGTCCACATTGGGAATAGGCCTTAAATGATAGGGTCTACCTCAGTTATGGTCTTAAATGCTAGAGTTTGCCTGTTTCTCATTTAAAAGTATTATGCGGCAATAGTAGAATCCCGCTTCATATTTAGAATTATTAAGTGGCAAACGAGTATGGATGTATTAGGTGGTTGATAAGGCTTCGTCGTTATTTTGTACCTTGGGAATGTGTAGGTAAGTAATTGTGTGCAATGCAAGATTGGATTAAAATATCCAACCTTAATAGACGCAACAATTAAATTGAAACCAACCGGTATAAATTTATGTTATGAATAGTTTATAGATTTTTCAATCACCAGATCTTGTTGGTATGTTTATGCTTACGTGGCAAGGGCTTCTCGCATTGTGAACGGTAGCGAAGCTTTTCCTCTTGCCCCTACATGTCCCAAATGGGTTAATAGGCTAGTAGCTTAGGCAGTCGAGAGGCTGGCCATAAAGCAAGGATGTATGGGGTTACCATTTGTAGCCATGCCCTTTAAGGGTTGACCATTTGGGTTATTAAATTTGGTATTAGATTATACGTTAGTAGATTATGGGAATTAGGATATAGAGAACATATTCATACTTTCCTACCTTGTACTATTTTATTTTTATGCCAGATTCTAAGAATTCTAATGATAAAGTAGTTATAGTTCAACTCCGAATGAATGGGCAAAGCAACCATGGGCTGGAAATATCTTAGAGTTAAGATTTTCACGCCGACTCCAAAGTACACCATGGGACCAAAGAGTATGAGTATGACATATGGCAGAATCCCGTAAACTAGAGTTGTTCAACTTGATGGTTGAGATTCTATCTACCTTGTTATTTTGGATTTTAATGATGAGTTCCAGTCCGAGACACATTTATTCCAGATGGGTGGGAAATTAGAGTCTCTATGTCGTAATTGTCTGGAGGCAATTTTTGCTAGGGTGCATTCATTGATCACCTCTTTGATGGTAAATCAGAGTTTAATTGAATAATTAGTATATGTTCCTTAGTTTAGAACCCATGAGAGAATTTTTATGAAGTACATTTTGGAAATACCTTAGATTTTGGATAAAGGGTTTTCAAAGGACTTCTTTTCCAAAGGATTTATTTTGGAAATTTTGTTTTGGGAAAATTTTGGAATTTTAAATTTCAAAAAAACACGTATACCACTATTTGATCATTTAAAGAATTTTTTTTGCAAAGGAGTAAATTTTAAAGTGCTTAAATACTTATATGTATATTTATCAATAAAGGCTTGATTTAGATTTTCGAAAAGGAAATAGTTTTCCAATTTGGGAAATTTGTGTTTTTTAAAGGCTTTTAGAAATCTTGAAATATGTATACATACGTTCGATATTAAGGGAAATTTTGATATGAAATAGTTTCTATTATTTAAAAACAAGTGTGATGGAGCATATATTTAGCTCAGTGATTTTACAATTCTAAAAATTAAGGTTTTTAAAATATTCTCTCTTTAAGGTAAAGACAAAATAGGAATGACATTCAATTTTATTGAGGTATGTAGTTTCAAATGTTGCTGTACCACCAGCTATTAGAAGAAATATCTCCAGTGAAGTAGGCAGGAAATAGCAGCTGGAATGTTTTCAGTTTTTTTTTGAAGTATTGTTGGATACAGTAGTTTTGTTGGGACTACCGTGAATTGTTGAAGCATGTTCGAGACTAGGTGGTAGTCTTTGACACCGCCGTGATGAGGACAGGAATTTTTCGGATTTTGTTGAATATAAGGAGACGACGCGAAACGATTATTATTATTTAATCCGACCCCAATTGGGTCTAGGTTCACTTAACGCTCAAAGCCCGTCTAGCGGCCGACCACCTAATGGTAAACCTGGAGTGGTCTACTAGTTAACGAGTTTTGAAAGAACTTGAATCTGGAATGGGACTATAAAAGTAGTATCCGAATTCCCCTAGTTGCTTTCATTCGTTCTTCATTCCACAACAAGTCGAACCTAATATCCACCCTCCTCCTCCTCCAAGTAGTAGCCTCTCTCTTCCATTCCACCCATTGGCGATGCCATTTTTCCCTAGGAGCAGCTCCTTCGCTTCCCCTCATGCTGGTTTTGCACGTTAGATCTCGCCCCGCCATCACTCTAAACCTAGACACTATTTTCTCTCTCTGAACTTCTTAGCCTAAGAAACCATTCCGCATTGTCAGTTTTTTCTCACACCATAATGGTCTCAACCTTCAAGAGGCCACTTGGTTGGAACAGAATGAGCATAAGGTTTATCCGCTTTTGGTCTGGAAGAACTATTCAACACGGTAGGATTTGCACTGATCCTCTACTTCGAGATCTTTTAGTGGAAATATTACCCATGCTGCATTTGCCTTTTCGGTGTCATGTTGGCATACAATTTCAATGGAGGCAATGTTTAATTTGTTTGGAGGTGAAGTGTGTCTTGATTGAGCTGACTAACAATGATCTCACTAAGATTTCAATGTCCTCCATGAAGGATGCGGACTTGGATGATTTTGAAGTGATTGACTCAAAGATTTTATAGTAGATCTTTTTCCAGGATGTCGTTGTTTGGAAGACGGATAATCTACGTTTGACTGCCCGTTTGTTGTGCGCATCATTCATAACATTATCCCTAAGACGGGAAGTTACGATCGGATTTATCCCATGGTGCGAAAGATCGCCAATGCTTGTATTGGCGCCATCGCCGTCAATTGGACCCGCAACCTTTTAATTCAAATTTTCAATCAAGGATTAGCACTCCATAGAGTTATTTTCCATATTTTCACCTATCCACTCTCGTATTTTGGTAATACAGTGAACCTTTATGGAGGGGCAGTTTAGTAGAAGGTTTCTTCTGCCATCATTAGATCCTCCCTTAGGAAGATGGAAATTTCGAAGCCGTCAGCAACACCGGCAGTACCAGCGGCATGAGATTTGGTATATAGTGCCATACTATGACCATTCAAGGGTCGCAACAGTAGATCGAGCTTCAGCCACGGAGTAAGGCATCTTATAGTTTGTATGCATTATTTTAGGAGTTATGCTGTTTTTGTCTTTTCCCTTCCAGCATATATTCTTTTCTTTTAGCTTGTTCGGTTTGTAACTGTTAGTTGTCCCTTTTAAAAGGCATGTAGGATATTATGAATTCCTATTTATTTACTGTGTTATTGTTTCTGGACATACAGATGAGTGCCAGTGAAGGACATGATAAAGTTGTTTTGGTATTACGGGTCATTGCCCATGTTCCTTACAAGATAATTTTTTTGAATAATAGACGTGTTGACATTTTTCTTTATGTAAAATGTTAAGTTTTGTAGGTTAAGGCTAGTTGTGGGATTTTAGAATTTGGTTTATGCATTCATTGCATAACTGACTTTCGACTACGTTGAAATTGTGACTTAATTTATTAAAATATTTGAAAATAAAATATTTCAAAGGCTTCTCATTTGAAAAAAAGTTGTGTTTTAGTTATTTTTGGCTCTTAAATTATTTTTAGAATATTTGTCCAAAAATTTGATTTCAAGGGAAAATGTGCATCTATACATTTTATGATTTTATTTTTCAAATGATGTACAAATTTGAAAAGCAAGAAATATTTTTGTGAAATATTTGATTTTAAAGAAACGTGTCCAGCGTAGAGAAGGCAAATAGAATTAGAATTTGCGGATTTAGCGGCGCATTAGGATCGATGATATGATAAATACAAGCAGTGACAAGGGAAAATCTATTTTTGCCTTGGAATTTCTATTTTCATACCCTGTCGATGACACGTGCGAGTCTATTTTTAGACGTAATTGAGTTTTAGAGCTTGAAAATAAGCCTCCTTGTGCGTTTCGCGCAAGGAAAATTTAGAGTGAATCCGGGAAGACAAGGAAATTTCCACTGTACTACGGGAATAAGAAGATATAGAGTTGTAAGAATGTTAAATTTGCATCTAAATTCCTTTTTTTGACATAGGAGTAAATTTGATGAAGTGATTTTTTTGATGCATCAGATTATTGGATGGTAGGGAGTGGATGCAAAAAATTAGTTGCTTCACACTTCTGCTCGTAGGAGTATGATGGTTTTGATTAAATTTTTTTCAAAAAGCTACATACATGTAGAACTACCAGTATATATATATATATATATAGGTTGTTTGCCTCATATTATTTAAAATTGTTTTCGAGTAAATGCACTCATATAGCAAGATCAGGTTTACAATTATTCTGCATGTATATTTTTTGCGTGGTGATACAGTAACACACTATGCACTTATGCACATTTGGTTGTAAAATTGGATATACACTCATTGGTTGTGTGATTTAGGATAATCATGAGCCAAAACCATGACTTAGTGATTAGCAAAATTTTAGGGATGAAATTCTTTTTAAGAAGGGAAGAACATAACTTCTCATAATTTGGCATTAGTTATTTAGTTAGTTAGCGCTCAAAAGTTATGAATCGATTGGAAAGTCCAATACCAATATCTTGATTTCAAATGGCAAAGCAGCGTGTGTGTGTGTATCATCCTCTAATACATGACCAAGTAGGGTTTGGACAAATTTTTTTTCTGTCACCCCATTTCGATTAATTGGTTAGTTAGGCTCCGAAAATGAAATTTTTACAAATGATAGAATTTGACCACAAACTTGCACCATTGCATTCGTGGAGAAATTCTAAGAAACTTTTTTATTTGGAGTTTTGCGATCGGAGCCCAAACGAAGAAGTTAAAGAGAAAAATGAATTCGGAATGGAAATAATTCGAGTGGGAAAATAATCGTTTTATATTAATTAACCCGGTCCTACAAGTCGACCCGCCACTATGAGCGATCTACCAAAGGCGATTGACCGTTAGATAGGGGCGGTCGACGGCTCCCTGTATGGTGGCTAGGGTTAGCCTAGGCCCATCGGTCCAAATTTAATATATTTCGATCTGGCAGTTTAGGTTGCTTCTTGCGCCTATAAATTTAGGCATACCCTCCCTTCTTTTCTCATATTATTCTAGAGGCAGTAGCAATGCTCTATCATTTCTTCTTCTCCACCTTCTTTCTAAATTGTAAAAATAAAATACTTGTATCTATATTCATACAAATTGGAGAAGAATAGAAATTTAATAAAAAGGAGAAGAGAAGAGAATCAACTATACATGTATTTGAGGTAATTTATATATTTGTATCTATTTTCTCTCCCAATTCCAAATTTCTTCCTAGACCAGTAATTCTAATATGTGTATACACACTTTTTATACATATTTCTTGGATTAAAAATGATTTGAAGATGAATTTAAAGTTCTACTTCAAGACTGGAGATTTGGATAGCTTTTAAAAGGTGAGTGATACATTTTATATTGTTTATGATTTTAAATCTATTCCGTCAGCATACGTTTGATTTTTATGCCTAAATCAACCTTATTTGAGAATTGTAGGCTTAAATTAGTGTTAAAAGATATTGCCTACGTATTCTTGTTTTAGTTCTAATTTGAAATATGTTTACACTTAGATCTGGAAACCAATCCCATAGATTTTAGAATTTGAATGTTATATTTTTTATTTCAAACTTTTATTTGGATGAAAAATAAGATTTTTGGATTGTTTCTTAATTTATGCTATGTTATAGATTTTCTATTGTTTAATTTTTGGGAAGAACATCAGTTTGGTTTTTATAAATTTGTTTACATTTTTCACTTTTTATTCAAAAGAGCAAAGTTTGATTTAACAAGGAATACCCATAAACAAAAGAGAAGAGATGTGTAAAGTTCAATTTATTCTCCGTAGTTTACACTGTTTATTGCAAATAAAAAGAAATTATTCATTCCTTATAATTTCAAATGGATTCAACCTTTCCTTTTTGTGTTAAACTAATTTATGGAAATCTTAGCTGAAAATCTTCCTAAGGAATCTAATTCCAGCATATTAAATATGGAAAGCATATTCTAGATAAATATTTTTGACTAGAATATATTTGGAGAGGAATAAGTAGTTTTATTAGGTAGTTTATACATATTTATTGCGTTATTAAATAACAACAGCATTTATTCGTGCATTATTTATATGCAATGTTCGTTAGTTGTTATTATATTTAGAGAAGTGAATAGGTATAATTAGGAAATGTAGTAATTCCTATTAATGTGCAATAATTAGTAATTGTCAGTAATTAATGGGAAATAAAAGATTATAACCACAATTAATGGGAAATTAGTAAAAATAATGGATAGAATTAGATAAGAGGTTACAATTGGTTAGTTAAGAATTTTATCTTCAATTAATGAGCAACTAAAGGAAATGAGTTAGGATTTACAAGACAAGTGAATTAATGGGTCCGATAAAACTAGAATAGATATAAAAAGGTTACTAATTTGAAATTAGTAATTATACATAAATGTCTTAGGAAATGCCCATTTGGATTTTATGGACAAAGTGACATTTATGAGCATTAAAAGGGGATTTATGGTTCAATAAGTATTTAAGGTAAATCTTGTTGCCTGAAATAAAAAGGAAATTAGCAAGTTAAGTCCAATGTTAACCTAAGATGGTATAAGTAAAGACTTAGGATGGTTAATTGGACTTAGTAGGTTAGTGACATGAGGTCATTAGACCACTCAAAGGAAGATAACCCTTCACTTTAAGGCTATCAACAACCGGGGGAACTTACTACTGATGCGAGATATCACTAATCCTAGGACCTGAACTTTGCAAGAGATAGGAACTGCTTTATGGTCAAAGATATTGGTGGTTTTTTTAGGGTCCGCCTCTTTCCCAATTAAAAAGTATTAAATGGTCCAAAATTTGGAATTAGGAGCGGTAAGTGATATCTCCATAGGGGTGCGCTTCTAGTTTGAGGTATTAAGTGGTTGTATGTCCCGCCTCTCTCCTAAAAAGAGGTATTACATAACTTCGTGAGATTCCAAATAAATAAGGATCTCTAGAAAGGGTTTACTTCAGTATTGAGGTATTAAGTGGCTATCTTAGAGTCCGTCTTCCAATCGAAAGAAGTAACCTAATGAGATTTCATATTTATAATTAAGAGTGATGATGGATCTCTTGAGAAGGGTTCGTTTCAGGTTTGAAGTACTAAGTGACTGATCTAAAGTTTTCGACTCTTCTATAAAGAAGCACTAAGTAGCCAAATGAAATTTCAAATCAATATTAGTTGGATAGTATCAACGAGGAGTCCACCTTGGGGTTAGGTATTAAATGTCAAAGGCTTGCCTATAATAGGCTTTAAATGGTTAGAGGCGTACCTAGTCCTTGTTAATGAGGTATTAAGTGTGTCAACGTCCGTTTTTCCATACCCTTTGAATCATCAATAAACCACACATGTCCAACTCAAATTGCATAAAAATACGGAACATGAAAGGTAATAAAGAAAAATATAAACGAATGAATCTCACATGAATGGAATAACATATAATATTGAACAAATATTTTTACAGCGGAAAACTTTTAAATACATATATCAGAGTCTAGCCTAAATTCAGCTTGGAAAGTTATAAAAATCTATCCTTACAATTGCTGACAAACATCAACTAAAACAACTAAGTACATCGGATAATAGAATATGTCCATACATAGATGAATATCTCCAGCACTCATCTAGAAACTTCAATCGTCTTCGGCTAACCTGAAACTACTCGGATCTGATCCGAATATTAAAAATACCCGGATCAGGCTTGATAAACCAGCATGAAAAAAACTCGATAATAAATGACAGTGTCATATATCATCCTTTGGGTAAAATCCTTTGAAAATAAAGAGTATCTCATAAGACCATGTCTACACAAAAACACAGAAGGATTTTTACCTTATGCTAACTAAAACACTTTTATATCAAAACGTTTGATATTATTTCTAATGACATTCTTTGAAAACATTTGCAAATAAAATTATTAATCTTATCCGAAATCGTTACCCATATAGCATTTCGAGGCTATTCATTACACCAAACAAACAAAACCGCAGGTTCTTATTGGCGAACGGATTTCCTTACAAATGACCAGGTGAAGGATCTACCTTCCAAAATGGATACACTTCTAGAAGGATGTCTCGAGGCATAAAAAATCTACCCTTTACCAACACAAGACCGGCTTACCTCTGTAACTAGATAGTACCGTATATGTCATCCCCCGGTCGTTACCGACCTTTAACCGAGAACTCGTTTTCCATACACCACATTAATTAACATCCCGAATATCATAGCGGGAAGAAATATATCTAGGAGGGGATGATCATAACCTAACTGAGAATGACCCACTTAGCCTTGCTGCATCTAATCATGTTTGATCAATTCCGGTTTGTTGAGGCTTGAGGCAACGATTACCTTTTCACATAGCACATATCGCATCTTTGAATGCCACATTGTTATTTCCGTTAACTACTAATTGCCTTCTATAAAAATACAACCCTTAAGCTCGTACGTCTCAAGGAGGATGTTAAGCTAAGAGAAGTTGCCTTCTCCGTCACCAATCACGTACGTTTGCAAAAATCAATGTACGTAATATTTAGAAATGCAATGTCAGACAAACATCCATACAAGTTGTCTGGGAACAGGACAAACCGAAGGCACTCTCCTACCACCACTAGTAGCGAGTATCCGTTGCAATCCGAAAAATCTCCATCACTAGGAGACTGCTACTATAAATAACTCTACAAAGGGGGCCAACTAGAGCATGTTCAACAAGCACTCTCCATGCTATGAAGATACACAGTCTTCAATAATCATCATCTTCAACAGTCTTCACGTTCGAACGAATACATTGGTTCGATGTGGTTTTCGGATAATAATCACCCAAATTCGACCCCGGTTCCTTCAAAATCCAATTATCGATAAAAAGTGAATATGAGTATACAGGATTTATTAAGTCTCTTTTCACTTTAATTCTTTTTGGATGATTTCAAAATCTCTTTATTTTGACTTAGGATAATTTTAAGTAATTCATTCTTTTTCTTTAGAAAATATCTCAAATTTTCTCACTTAATTCTCGATCCAAATTTCTTAACTTTTAGGCGGGTCAAAAACAATGTTATTTAAGACATCATTTACGATAAACCCCTGATCAATCTTAGCAAAATTTTTGAGTAAATAGAAAGCATTCATTTAGGAGATTGCTTAAATTTTGGATAATGCTAATCTTCTTTTATTTTGGAAAACTTAACAGAATCTTTTTATTTAAGAGCATCCGGGCTTTCCTTTCGATCTGTTCCACCCCTCGCCTAAGAAAAGAAAACATATGCCAGGTAAATTTAGAGCACTGGTTGCTCCATCCTTAACCTTAGCTAAACACCTTGTTTTATCTTCCTAAATCTCGTAAGTGGTACAAATGTACCAGTCGTTTCCGCATACTCGGATTGTCAACTTTAATTTGGAACTACTTATAAATATTTCAAATTATCTTTCAAAACGCTTGATTATCCTTTTTGAAACACTCATAATTGATTTTGAGAAAAGTCTTATATTTGAACTCATATTTCATAAGTTACAGAATTCGGAGAAGCAAAATGCTCCGAAAAGTGCTATATAAGCTTATTTGATTTAAACGACATTTAATTATTTGAAAATTCATTTTTTCCAATCCCATTCTCTTTTAGACCATTTGAATAGATTTATCAATTTTATTCCATATTTTTCATAATTAAAAACATTCATTTAAACAGATTTCTTTTTATGGTCACTTAACTGCACTAGCGCGATTTTTCTAGAAAATAGATTTGTACTTAATTCAAAATATACTCAACGAAATTTTGATTTTCTTTCTTCATTTCGAAGATATGGATATAATAGTCCAAAATTTTCTTATCTCGAAGAATTCCGAGCTATATTTCACTTTATACACTCATTTGAACTTTTCAGCACGAAATTGCGAACTACCGTTGCACGACACACCGAGTTTTAACTTATTTTTCAATATTTGAAATAATTCATTTAAATTGGATTTTATCACTCATAAAATCATTACAAATCATTTTAAATCAATATTTTCACTTTTTAAAGTATTTAAAATGAATTTTCACCATTACCAAATTATAATATTATTTTATTTCCATTATTTTAATATTAAATTTTTAATTCCAATTTCAATTCTAACTTCAAATTAAACGCATTTAAAACTTAGATTTCAAATTTAATTTCAATTTAAACTTCAATTCAACCTTAATGTCAACTTCAATTTTCCAAAATCGATTTCAATTTCAATCTCACTATTCATCTCAATTTCAATTCCACTTTAACTATCCTTTTTAAATCCGTTTCACTTCAAATTTCAAATTCTCTATTATTTTTACTTTAGTTTCACTTTTAATTGAAAAGATACTTGTTTTCCCAAAACATCTCATATCACTAAAATACGGTCATATTAATAAAGGTGATTACTTAATCAAAATGAACATAACCAATATTCATCTTTATCACTAACAAAACATCCATTCAATCACATAACATATGATTTCAAATTCAACATTCACTATTTATACCATCACGAAATACATTATCACAATTCAATTATCTAACCAACAATCAAATCATCCATATTAACAATCAAATAAACATTTATATGTCATAAAGGTACAAATATGATTGTTTTAACATAACCAAAATATATATTAAAAAGCGATGAGAATTTTTCACCTTCATATCCACTCCGTCAATCTTTAACGTGAGATTTGCGTTTCTTGTGCTAACGTGCTATTTCCAACGTCTTTCAATTCGCTGCTTTCTTTTCCGTTTTTTTCCTTTTCTTTTCTTTTCTGTTCCTTTTCTTCTCTTTTTTTATTGGAGAGGAGGGTTTATGGCTCGACTATGGGGTGTGTGGCATAGGGAGGAGGGTACGGCCTTGGTAGTGGAGTGTAAGGGCTTGGGTAGGTGGTATGGTCGAGGGTAGGGGGTCTAAGGGCTCGGGTTTGTAATGAGGAGGGTGGGTACGGCTTGGGGTGGTGGTTTTTGGCTCGGTTTTGGTATGAATCCGAGGGTAGGTGAGTGTAGGAGGTGGGTAGGTGGAAGCTAGGCTTGGTTTTGGTGGTGTAGAGGTGATAGCTTGAAAGTGGAAGAGAAATGGAGGAAGTAAAGAAGTATTTTGGAAATTTAGTGAAATGAAAGTGAAGTGGAAATGAAGGGGTTTGAAGTTGTATTTATAAGTGAAGATTTTGGTGGTAAATGATATTAATACCCTCTTCATTTTAAAATTTAAATATACATTTTCTTTTATGTGAAAGGAGAGATTTGATATGTATTAATGGTGATGATAAAGATAGAAATGATTACTTCCATTTTCTTTCTTAAATTTAGTATTGTAAAGAGAAGACTTTTACATTGATTTGATTTGCATTAATGGTTAGCATATGTATCATTATTTCCTTTAGTTAGTTATCTTTTCACTTTCCATTCGCCTGAATTCAAGGTGTATTAGTTCACATCATGTATAAGAGAAAAGAAAGATATGTAATGATGTTGTTTTATAAAAGTTTTAATTAAATTTAAATTTGTCAAATCATAACTTTTACATTTTTTTATATGTAAACTTTTTCAAAAGTAACTCTTTTTGTCTTTTCTACTAATTGTAAAGTGTTAAATAGTTTGTAAACTTTTATTTATGTGTTAGAAAATTTATCATGTTGCAAAAACTAGTCAACAACTTGTTTCGGTTGAAAACAGTGTTTTTGTCGACAAATTTACAGTCAAAATTTGACCTTTTTGTTAAGCTATATATTATTGTAAACCAAACTTTAAAATAAAATTTTTACTTCTTTAAATAAATTAAAACATGTCTCTTTATATTTTATAATTATATTTAATTAATATCAAAAAATTTAATTTTACAGTGGATATGAAACTGATAAAATGCAAGAAAATTTGGTTATTTTGTAAAACGATTGTTAACGTATTTTTAAATATTTTAATATATTTTTATTATATTTATTAGAAGTTTTAAATAAATTTAAATTATCAAATTAATATTTAAATCCATTTATTTAAGCCTTTATTCATCATTAACAGAACTTAACTTTTGTCTATTTGTTCTAAAATCCAATTTTATACGTTTTAATTTATTAACTTAAGAATAAATAATTTCTTCATTATTATCTATTATGTATAATATTTTTATCTAAGATTTAAATTCCTTTTAAATTTAAAATGAACGAAATCTCTTATTCCCGAAGTAGCGAAATTATGGGTCGTTGCATTCTCCACTACTTAAAAGCATTTCGTCCTCGAAATGAAATTAAAGATACAGAACTATAAAGGTCAACAATATGTGTCAAAGAAAATACCACTACTAAACACTGATCATGAAATACAATCATTGATCCAAGTCCCAACCTGAGTGCATATCGCACACTTGAGGTAAATACATAGTCATAAGTCAACTATCTACATAAGTCAGCCAAAATATCATACTAGATCCCATATCTTAGCGCGCACTACGTGCTTAAAATAATAACAACTGCTATAATACAAACCTCAAAATATTCCAAAATATCCCTAAGTGAAACACTACTCATCGGATGAACCTTCTGATGGTGCCTCTAAATGATCTCTTTTGGTTCCTCTACTTCTTATCCATCCTTAATCGACTCCTCATCATCTATCATATCTGAGGCTTTGTCCCAACTTAGCGACTGGCACTACTGGCCTCCCGGAATCCGAGGCTTATGCTTCTTCATCTCAATATCCTCCAAACCGAGATCCTTCGCTATCTCTGGAATGGGAGATCCTATCTCCTGAATGGGTGTACCCATCTCCCAAATAATCCGCTCATCACTCTTTGAATCCTCATATAACCATGCATCATAAATCCCCGAATCTTCCGTCTCTATTGCCATGGGCTCCTGATTAGTGGCTCGATCTCCATTGGTACTTCCATGGACTCCTCTATAGGTTCCTCTTCCTCAGGCTTCTCGTCCTCACTCAAAGGACCCAACATCCAATCATCTGCCTCATCGTCGGCTTCTGCTCCTGCATCAATATCTACACCTACTGGCAACACATCTTCCTCGTCTGAAATAACCATCAACACCTCATCGTCTGAGATATCTGTCGGATGGTCGAATGATCTGTATTAACCCCAAGGGCTCCCTACTTGAATATCCTCCTCATCACTCATGATCGGTGTATCCAAAACTTCCAAGTCTCGGTATTTAGGGAAGGCTTCCCTAAATCTCTTTCTAATGGCTATTCTTTCGGCTTTGGTTGATTTCTACAATTTTATATAAAAACTTAAAATCAGTTTTCATTTCTTATCCAAGATCCTTTCTCACTTTATTGATTTTATCTCATTTTATTAAGTGCTCATTACTTAATTATTATCGTTTTCCTTTTCATTCTTTTCAAATGGGATTTGATCTTTTTTTTATAACTTTTCAAATGAGTTCTAATAGCATTTGGTATTGACAAAGAGCAAAATGATAGCCCATATATACTGATTCCTAAAATACATTCATACTAAGTGACTTCTAAGAAGTACACTCAAAAAGTTTTACAAAAGTCATACGGTTAAAATACTTTGATGGTGTTTACTACTACATGCTTTACTAACTTATGCTTCCATTATCCCTTTTCCTTTTTATGCAGCAGTAGGTGGGAAAGTAAGGGTAACAAAAGGCCTCGGCTGGTCTGCCTCTTGAGCATTGGATAGTCTTTGGCGATATGTCCTATAATATGGCTGTAATAACGACTTCTAGGGATAGTTTTCTTAAAGGTATTGATGTTTTCTCCTAACCTAAACTCTTTTGCAAGGTGACCACTTTGTCCACATTTGAAACAACAAACTTTGTTCTTCTTATGCCTTTTCTTCTTGGCTGATACCTCAGTAGTCGGTAATAGAACAACATCTTCGAATTTCAGGGCATTGCTTATCATCTTCCTAAATGATCCATGCCATAATGGAGCTCATCACACTTGCTTAACAAATCCCTAACTTCTATGATCTTTTCCAATCCCAAAAACTTTATTTGGCTTAAGAACTCGAATTTCCGACAAAGTGAAGTAAAGTTCAGCGGGTTTGGTCTTTCCTGAAAAGAATATTATTTTTCTACATATTATCATCAAATACCTCATGGTCAAATTGTGAAACTTAATTCACAAGGTATTTATTCTTAGTCTTTTTAAACTAACCCATTTTTAAACTTATCAAATTATTATTTCTTAAGGCTGAATGTCTAGGGATATACGATGAAAGTTCAAAATTCTAGCTTCCAACTAATTAATTCTATATGGAATATATTATAGTCAAATTGTGCGAATCTAATCACAAAATATTTATATTTTAGTTTAACTAAGCTCAATTTCAAACAATTTTAATTTTAACCAGAAGATAATAATATCCCCTTTAATATTTATAATATAAACCCAAGGTAAAATTATTTCATTTACCAATTTCTTTAAAAGAAAATCACTTTTATATTATTATTGACAAATACGCACTCACATATATAATACTCTCATAACTCATTCTAGGGTGTTGCTAACCCTATCTCTAACGAGTTACACATCCTAGGATATTACTAATCTATCTCTGATGAGACTTTACCCAAAACAAAGCCAAGGTTCTTGCTTAACCTTCAGCTCTGATACCAAATGTCAAGACCTATTTTTCCGTACATTTTGATTCGACAATAAACCACACATGTCCAACTCAAATTGAACGAAAATACGAAACATGAAGGGTAACAAAGAAAAATAGACAGAATAGAATCTCACACGAATGGAATACCATATAATATTGAAAAATATTTTTACAGCGGAAAACTTTTAAATACCTATATCAGAGTCTAACCTAAATTCAGCTTGGACAGTTATAAACATCTGTCCTTACAATTGTTGACAAACATCAACTAAAACAACTAAGTACAGTGGATAATAGAGTATGTCCATACGTAGATGAATATCTCCAAGTCTCCTTTAGAAACTTCAACCGTCTTCGACTAACTTGAAACTACTCGGATTTGACCCGAGTATTGAAAATACCCAGATCAGGCTTGATAAACTAGCACGAGAAAAACTCAATAATAAATGACAGTGTCATATGTCAGCCTTTGGATAAAATCCTTTGAAAATAAAGAGTATCTCATAAGACCACGCCCACACATAGACACAGATGGGTTTTTACCTTATGATGACTATAACACTTTTATATCAAAATGTTTGATATTATTTTTAATGGCATTCTTTGAAAACATTTGCAAATAAACTTATTAATTTTATTTGAAATGGTTGCCCATATAGCATTTCGAGGCTATTCATTACGCCAAACAAACAAAACTGTAGGTTCTTATTAGTGAATGTATTTTGATACAAATGATCAGGTGAAGGATCTACCTTTGGAAATGGGTAGATCTCTAGATGGATGTCCCGAGGCACAGAACATCTGCCCTCCACCAACATAAGACCGGCCTACCTCTGTGACTAGATAGTACCGAATATGTCATCCCTCGATCGTTACCGACCTTTAACCGAGCACTCGTTTTCCATACACCACATTAATTTACATCCTGAATGTCATAGCGGGAAGAAATATATCTAGAACGGGATGATCATACCCCAATTGGGAATGACTCACTTAGCCTTGCTGCATCTAATCCTGTTTCGGTCATTTCCCATTTGATGAGGCTTGAGGTAACGATTACCTTTTCACATAGCACATATCACATCTTTGAATGCCACACTGCCATTTCCATTAACTACTAATTATCTTCCACAAAAATACAACCCTTGAGCTCGTACGTCTCAAGGAAGGTATTAAGCTAAGAGAAGTTGCCTTCTCCGCAACCACTGATGTACGTTTGTAAAAACCAATGTACGTAATCTTTAGAAATGAAATGTCAGATAAACGTCCGTAAAAGTTGTCCAGAAACAGGAAGAACCGAAGGCACTCTCCTACTACCACTAGTAGCGAGTAGCCCTTGCAATCCAAAAAATCTCCATCACGAGGAGACCACTACTATAATAACTCTATAAAGGGGGCCAACCAGAGCATGTTCAACAAGCAGTCTCCATGCTATGAAGATCCATGATCTTCAATAATCATCATCTTCAACATGTCTTCATGTTTGAACGAATACATTGCTTCGATATGGTTTTCGGATTGGAATCAGCCAAACTCGACTCCGGTTCCTTCGAAATCCAATTGTCGATAAAATGTGAATATGAGTAGACATGATTTATTAAGTCTCTTTTCACTTTAATTCTTTTCGATGATTTCAAAATCTCTTTATTTTGACTTGGGATAATTCTAAGCAATTCATTCTTTTGCTTTGGAAAATATCTCAAATTTTCTCTCTTAACTCTCGATCCAAATTTTTTAACTTTTAGGCGGGTCAAAAACAATGTTATTTAAGACATCATTAACGATAAACCCTGAATTAATCTTAGCTACATTTTTGAGTAAATAGAACTCATTCGTTCAGGAGATTGCTTAAATTTTGGATAATTTTCTTTTATTTTTTCAAAACTTAATAGAATCTTTTTATTTAAGAGCATTTGGGTTTTCCTTTCGATCTGTTCCATCCCTCGCCTAAGAAAAGAAGGCTAGGTAAGTTCAGGACATTGGTTGCTCCATCCTTAACCTTAGCTAAACACCTTGTTTTATCTTCCCAGATCTCTTAGGCGGGACAAATGTACTAGTCGTTTCCGCAACTTGGATTTTCAACTTTATTTTGGAACTACTTATAAATATTCTAAATTATCTTTCAAAAAGCTTGATTATCCTTTTTAAAACACTCACAATTGATTTTGAGAAAAGTCGTTTCATTTAAACTCTTATTCCAAAAGTTATATAATTCGGAGTAGAAAAGTGCTCAGAAAGTGCTATATAAGCTTATTTGATTTAAATGACTTTTAAATATTTGAAAATTCATATTTTACAATTCAAATCTCTTTTAAATCATTTAAATAGATTTATCAAATTTATTCCATATTTATCCATAATTAAAAACGTTCATTTAAACAGATTTCTTGTTATGGTCACTTAACTGCACTAGCGCGATTTTTCTTGACAATTGATTTGTACTTAGTACAAAATATACTCAATGAAATTTTGATGTTCTTTCTTAGTTTTGAAGATATGGATATAATAGTCCATAATTTTCTTATCTTCAAGAATTCCGAGCTATATTTCACTCTATACACTCATTTGAACTTTTTGGCGCGAAATCGCGAACTACAGTTGCACAACACACCTAGTTTAACTTATTTTTCAATATTTGAAATAACTTATTGAAATTGGTTTTTATCACTTATAAAATCATTACAAATAATTTTAAATCAATATTTTCACTTTTTAAAGTATTTAAAATGAATTTTCACTATTATCATATTATAATATTATTTTATTCCCATTATTTTAATATTAAATTTTAAATTCCAATATCAATTCAATTTCAATTCTAACTTCAAATTAAACGCATTTAAAACTTAGATTTAAAATCTAATTTCAATTTAAACTTCAATTGAACCTTAATCTCAACTTCAATTTTCCAAAATCGATTTCAATTTCAATCTCACTATTCATCTCAATTTCAATTCCACTTTAACTAACCTTTTTAAATTCGTTTCACTTTAAATTTCAAATTCTCTTTTATTTTTACTTTAATTTCACTTCTAATTGAAAAGAGACTTATTTTTTCAAAACATCTCATATCACTAAAAATTAATAAAGGTGATTACTTAATCAAAATGAACATAACCAGTATCTGTTTCTATCAATAACACAACATCCATTCAATCAATCATATAACATATGATTTCAAATTCAACGTTCACTATTTATACCATAACAAAATACATTATCATAATTCAATTATCTAACCAATAATCAAATCATCCATATCAACAATCAAATAAACATTCATATGTCATAAGGGTACAAATATGATTGTTTTAACATAACCAAAATATAAACTAAAAAGCAATGAGAAATTCTCTCCTTCATATCCACTCCGCAATCTTTAACGTGGGATTTGCGTTTCTCGAGCTAACGTGCTCTTTCCAACGTCTTTGAATACACCGCTTTCTTTTCCCTTTTTTTCTTTTCTTTTCCTTTTCTTTTCTTTTCTTTTTTTTGATGGAGAGGAGGGTTTATGGCTCGGCTATGGGGTGTGTGGTCTAGGGAGAAGGTTACAGCCTTGGTAGTGGGGGTGTAAGGGCTTGGGTAGGTGGTACGGCCGAGGGTAGCGGGTCTAAGGGCTCGGTTTGTGGTGTAGGAGGGTGGGTATGGCTTGGGGTGGTGGGTTTTGGCTCGGGTTTTGGTGTGAAGCCGAGGGTAGGTGGGTGTAGGAGGTGGGTATGTGGAAGCTAGGCTTGGTTTTGGTGGTGTAGAGGTGATAGCATGAAGGTGGAAGAGAAATGGAGGAAGTGGAGAAGGATTTTGGAAATTTAGCGAAAAGAAAGTGAAGTGGAAATGAAGGGGTTTGAGGTTGTATTTATAAGTGAAGATTTGATGGTAAATGACATTAATACCCTCTTCAATTTTAAATTTAAATACATTTTCTTTCATGTAAAAGGAGAGATTTTATACGTATTAATGGTGATGGTAAAGATAGAAATGATTACTTCCATTTTCTTTCTTAAATTTTTAATTTTAAAGAGAAGGCTTTTGTATTGATTTGATTTGCATTAATGGTAAGCATACGTGTCATTAATTCCTTTAGTTAGTTATCTTTTCACTTTTCATTTACTTGAATTCCAGGTGTATTAGTTCATATCATGTATAAGAGAAAAGAAAAATATGTAGTGATGTTGTCTTATAAAAGCTTTAATTAAATTTAAATTTGTCAAATCATAACTTTAACATTTTTTTATTTATGTAAACTTTTTCAAAAGTATACTCTTTTTGTCTTTAGTGCTAAATGTAAAATGTTTAAATAGTTTGCAAACTTGTATTTATGTGTTTGAAAATTTATCAAGTTGCAACAACTTATCTACAACTTGTTTCGGTTCAAAACCATGTTTTTGTCGACAAATTTTTCAGTCAAAATTTGACTTTTTGTTAAGCTATATATTGTTGTAAACCAAACTTTAAAATAAACATTTTACTTCTTTAAATAAATTTAATATGTCTTTTTATATTTTAAAATTATATTTAATTAATATCAAAATCTCTAATTTTACAATGTATGTAAAAACTAACAAAATACGACAAAATTTGGTTATTTTTATAAAACGATTATTAACATATTTTTAAATCTTTTAATATAGTTTTGTTATCTTTATTAGAAGTTTTAAATAAGATTTAACTTATCAAATAAATATTTAAATCCATTTATTTAAGCCTTTATTTATTATTAACAAAACTTAACTTTTGTCGATTTGTTCTAAAATCCAATTTTATACTTTTTCATTTATTAACTATAAGAATAAATGATTTCTTCATTATTATCTATTATATATAACATTTTTATCTATGATTTAAATTCCTTTTAAATTTAAAATGAATGAAATCTCTTATCTCCGAAGTAGCGAAATTACGGGTCGTGCCAAAGTGGCTTGCGTACAGTCTCTCACATTGCTTAGACTTTAATAACGATGTATGCACTACTAGTATGTCTATTATAAATTATAAGACCACAGATAGTGGTCAAAGGTCTCTGTAGCTAGGACCAATAGACCAATAATGATGACGCTAGAAGTCCACCTTGGGAATTGGTCTTAAATGACTGGGTCTACCTAGATTGAGGTCTTGAACAGCAGAGTTAACCTATTTCTCTTTAAGAAGTATTATGGGGAAATACTAGATGCCCGCTTCATATTTGAACGTATTAATTGGCAAATAGGTATGGAAGTATTCGGTTGTTGATAAGGCTTCATCAGTATTTTGTACATTGGTATATGTAGGTATGTAATTGTGTGTGCAATGCAAGGTTAGATTAGAATTGCTAAACTTAATAGACATAACAATTAAATGGAAACCAATTGATATAAAATTTATGTTATGGACATTTATAGATTTTCCAATCACTAGAGCGTTGTTATGGCCCTTCCTCATTACAACCCATAGGATCCGTTTAGAAGAATATGTCACTAGGGTTGGACGTGTTTAGTTGTTGCAAAATCCTTTTTCTCTCTCATGCTCGATGTTGATATGACAATCTGCTATCCAAGGAATACCATTATTTAAGGTAGTAGTCATAATCAGTATTCTTATCCTATTAGTGTTTCCATTTTGAATTTAGATTCCTATCAATCTTTGAAAATGCACATGCTTATTTACAGGTACCAAATTAAATGATCTGTGCTTTGATGGACGTGGATTTTTATTTTTGTCGAAATTTAGGCCCATTAAAGTGTGGGTTGTTACAGTACTCTACCTTAAACCATCACATTTTGACCCAAATTCAGTCATACAACATGAAGTCCATAATTTCAAATATAAATGTAAGGGTTTCCAACCTTATTTTCTTTGATTCTAAACCAAAACAACCCAAAATTACAGCAGCCTTCACAAAATCAACCAGGCCCTAAAAATCAATTTACAGCCAAACAATACAAAAGATTCAAACATAGTGAAATATGAAATTGATGGGTCAAATAGATAAAATAGGGTAAGAAAACATTACCTTGGATTTTATTAGAATTTCTGGGAATTTTTTTGATTTGATTTTGAAGTTTCTAGCTTGGTTTTGAAAGAGCTTATGCTATTTTCTTCCTTTTTTTACCTTCTATTACTGCTTTCAGAATGTACATACAGTCTAGAGAAGAGTAGAATTTTTCTCCTTACTGAAAATCTTAAATGGGCTTGAGTTATAACTAAACCTAATGAAAAAAGAAAATGTTTGATTTTACCTTTTTAATAAAAAGATCTCTTATTTCTTTTTTAAACTTTTCAATGAATTTGAGAATAAATCCTACATAACTCAATTCAAAATGAACACTTTTTATTTAGAAACCATTTTGAATACTAATCATATTTTTATATTTATCATTATGGAAAATAAAATTCAAATAGTAATTTAAAAGAGATTTCTACACTTAAACAAATTATACGGTACTTTATAAATGGTATTACAACCGAAAATCTACACTTTCCTTATAAAAATAAATTCATTTAAGAAGATGTAAAAATAATATTTTCACTTTCTTCAGAAATTTAGAATTAATCACTCGAATACAAAATATCTTCTTTTTAATAACACCAAAATCTTCAATTTTCCTTATTTTTAGTAATTATAAATCTTAAATTCCCATAGTTAGTCCTAGAATAATTATTATGAAATTCTAATATAGGTAACTAATAAATCAGGCTGTTAGCCTATAATACCAAAGATAACTATCATTTATATTGTTAGAATAATTATTCCTAGAACGCACATCGTTAGTATTGATCACATAAATTCCATTCACAAGAACACCATCGCAGACGTTATTTCCATTCAAACTTATATTCATTAAATTACTCGCATAGGGAAACATATATCTTGTCTCAAGCAATCAAGAAACAGAAATAATCCCATAAATAAAGTATTTTACATAATAGCAATTATTAAATATCATTACTACTCCACTAGCCTAACATAAATGATAATCTCCTACCATCATTGCATCTGTGGTACATCCATCAACAACTTGGATCCTCATCTCTTCTTTTTCCATGCGGTGCCAGTTCCTAAGCCCATATAACGAATTACATATCTGAGTTTCAAATCCATCATCTAAAACGCCAGACATTTTATTGATTACAAACAATTTTTGAACCATAAATGTACTAACAGAGCTATAGAACTGTTCTGCTCTCTTCCTCTAAGTAACTAGGATAATTCATTTTTCAGTTACTTTTCTTGTGGCAATGGTGACTTTCACCTTTGTCATCGGTCTTCTTACGTTTCTTGTTCTTGTTATATTTCTTGTTCTTCTTACCTTCTCTTTCTATAACAGCCCGCACCTCACTTAACGCAGATATTGTCCCCAATTTAGTCACCTCCGCCTCACGGGCCAAGCCAAGGTATGGGGTTTTGTTCCTAAAAAAGCCTTGACGTTATTATGAGATGATGGTTTTGGTATATAAGCAACCACTTCATAGTGTTTTTCCACGATGTGGGACTATTATTCCCATTTTGAAGGGGTGTTACAATTTTCCCCCTTTAGAGTCCCACGCCCTCATTGGCTCATGAACACAGCACCACGCAGGCATCATGGCTGAAATACGTACAGACCACAATTCCGACTGGGTATGGATCTAATACCATTGTAACAGCCTGCACTTCACTTAACGCAGATATTGTCCCCAATTTAGTCATCTCTGCCTCACTAGCCATACCAAGGTATGAGGTTTTGTTCCTCAAAAGGCCTTGACGTTATTATGAGATGAAGGCTTTGGTGTATAAGCACTCACTTCATGGTGTTTTTTGCAAGGTGGGACTATTATTCTCATTTTGAAGGGGTGTTGCACTTTCCACTTCTTTAAACCTTTCGAAGAAGGTGCACCCCCTTTACAACAACCACAGCCCCTTGATCCTTGCATGCAGACTCGGTTGACTTCATATATTAAGGAGCTCCACGAGATTCATGTTTAACTGGTTCATATTATAATTCGGTATGAATGGTTCATACCGAGCTGTAAGGGAACCAAAGATCAAATCAACTTGCAATGACCCACACTTCGGAAGGTTTAAATCAACAATAATCCACACATGTCCAACTTAAACAATCCGGAATATAGATAGTCAATGGGGTTAATTAAGAAAAATAAAGAAAGAAGAAGAAACGACATAGAATCTCGCAGCAGAATGACAAAATATAATAATCAAATAAACTTTTCATGAAGCTGTTTACTACACTTTTGATTATAATTTATACAACATTTATCAGAGTTATATATATGCAACAGAACAAATAAAATAATGCAGCGAAACAAACAATGATGGAATAATACTAGTAATAATATACCAAAGTTTTGTCTTTGTCCTCGAGAATAAATCTTCAATAAGCTGAAAAACTCAAGACTGACCCGAGCGTAATGAAAAAAACAAAACTTTCGAGTCTGGACTAAAATACTTTTATGTGAATCAATTCTACATCGCATATAACATGAGTGTGATAACTTCAGAGACGTTTACGGGATTTCACATCTTCTATCTAGCGTGTAACATGCATGCAATAACTCAAGAGATGTTACAGGATTTTCCATCTCTTAGGGATCCGTCAAAGTATTTATATGTAGTAGAATACGCTACATATATAATGTCTAATCGATAAAATAAATATTTTTCTTAGCGTTAAGGATTTATATTAATCCCCCTTAATGCATTTTTAAGTATTGTCGTACAGTTTGCATATAAAACACTAGTAAACCATCGGTGGATAGGGATGCGTCGTGACATGACAATACTTAATGAAAATCGTAAGGATAAAAGTATGACAGGGAATGTTAGGCAATACCCAATGTAGGATACTACCATTTAACCCTTCCTGATTGGTGGTAATGCATCATAGCCATGATCGTCCACCGCGTTCAACGCTCCCAAAATCCAAGGGCAATCACAGTGTAAATGATGGTAATACGAAGAGGTGTGTCCGCTCAGGGTAGCTAGCCCACTTGACCAGTACGACTCCTGTTTTAGTCATTTCAAATCGGCACAAGTGTCGGGCTAATCCATCAACGCTCCCTTTCTTCAAATCTAGCAAACGGATGCCAAATCCAACCACTTCATTCTGGATCATCACTCCACATACACAGTTGTTAATGTGGTTCCGGTATCGATAGACAGTATGCCCATATCCAACCCCGGTCTCTTTAACAATCAAACGTCCTTTTTCAAACGAGTTGGTACTTTAACATTTCGAAAACAGTTCATACTTGATATCAAATATCATATTCACTTCAAAATCAAATCCATTTTGAAATTATCATATTTACTCAACATATACATTTCATTTCAAAAATCATTTTCCCCTTAATATTTCGATTTCGCTTCCAAAATTGTTTCGAATTTCAGTTTAGACTATAACTTCATTTTAACCTAATTTGTATTTAATCCAAGATTTAAATATAAACATTTCACCCCTTGATCAGTTGGAATTTTTGAAAATGGTTTGAATAGTTTTAAAATAGTTTAAATAGTTTAAAGGTTAAAATAGTAAGAAAAATAGTTTAAATGGTTAAAATAGTTTAAGTATTAAAATGGTTTATATAGCAAGATAGTTTGGAAAATACAAAATAATTTGAATATTTAAAAAGATATATTTAAATAGTTTATATCAAAATAATTTAGTTGAAAATAGTTTCAACGTCAAACTAATTCAATTTTCAAATTTTCCAACTCAAATCGCTTTTAAATTTCCATTTCGATTTAGTCGATTTAGTTTCGATTTCAAGTCGAATTTTACTTCAATTACAAATTAATTTCACTTCCAATTCCAAAATAATTTGAACTCAATTTCAAATTTAAACCATTTCGATTTATTTCACTTTCAAGTTTGATTTTCAAAATATCGATTCAAAACATTTAAATCAAATTTATCTTCAATACCCAACCCAAAATTTAAAGTATAATTCAATTCCAAGCCCAATTTCGAAATATAATTTTATATCACTCTTTCTTCGTAATATTAAAAGTTTAAAATAAAGTACAATCTTTTAAAAACAAATGAATTTCTAAATTTGAAATAATTTTTCGATTATAACTTAAAAATCTCAATTCATTTATTTTAAACATTTCGTTTACCAAATTTAAATTTCAACATTTCGAGCTCAAGTTCGACAATAATTTGATTTCCATAAATTCGATTCTCATTTTCTTCAAATCAAATCATTTAAATAAGTTTCGAATCAAAATTTTCAAAATCATTTAATTTAACCAATCGAGTGTCCGCATATAATTTTCTACCCTATGGCCAAGTGAATAGTTATTTCGATTTAATTTTAGGAATTGGCATATATCATTTCAATCCAAAATAAATGCCATAGGTATATATCATTTTAACCTATTTCTTAATTTATTCGAAATAATTCAATTTACAGTTTTATATACTATAAATAATATGCAGGATAATAGCAGGCTATATCAAAATAAATAAACATCCAAATCATCCAAAATGTCAATCAATGGCATCCATTACAATCAACATCCAAATCAATCAATAAATCGCATCAATTAACCAATTATCAATAATGGGAATTTTACTAGCGGTTTACTTCCTATTTGATTTAACCGTCGATTTAAATTCCTACCAGTTAATTCAGATGTCCATTTCAATGTCAATTAAAATTATCAAGCAACAATCAACCAATTTAAATCACTTCAAAATTTTAAATTTAACTAACATAAAAATATTCTAGTATATCGTAAGCAATATAAAATACACACTTTGAGTTTTGAATTTTCAATCAAATCGAACGATGTTTGATTTAACCTAAAATTTTAGTTAACTCCGATCAACTCCAGATCAGACCCTAAACGCAGTACTCGTTGGTCCAATTCCATCACCGTTTGTTTCGTCCAATTCTGACCTCGTATGTGACACCTATGCAATTTATAAGATTTGTGGTTTAATATATAATTAAATTTACAATTTTTTTAACCTTGGAAAATAATATGGGTCGTATCTTTCCTGCAGATGAAATCTAGGCCGCAACATTCATCTTCCTTCATGTTTGTTCCTCCCAACATATTAACGAACAAGAGAACCCATTGCCGCCGATAAACCCTCCATCGCCGCTCCTCCTTCAAGCCATTAGAAGGCGATCAAGCTCCACCACGATGCGCGCCTCCCTCGACTTCTCCTACGGCTGAAGTCTCGATGAAATCGGTTTCACTATAGCCTCACAAAACGTGTTCGAATGCATGAGCTTCACCATCAATTTACCGCTGATGTGCTCCACCATCGCCGATCTTAATCGTTGGATTTGTAGTATTCGACAAGTTCTACAATATTGTAGTTGAGGATTTTTTTTTATATTAGTTCATGGATTTAGAGAATTTGAGGTGGAAGGAATCAAGTTTTCAGGCATTGGAGAAAACTAGCAGTGGCAAGAATGTTAGGGCTAGGTTTTGACTGTGTATATGAGTATATATACGTGTATGCGCATTATATTATTATTATTTTCACCATTCAGGTGCTTTTTCGAACGAACTCCAAATAAAGCGTGTCGTCTGCTGTTTATAATGTTATACCATATTATGAATGCAATGGATCTAGTTTTGAAACCTAATTCGATCATATGTGTGACAGCCCTGACTCGACTTTCAAAAATCAGCACCGAACACGACACTCGTATTCAAATGCTGTAGATCCAAACATCGAATCTGGTTCGTCGGAGCTTATAACAACATCATATGAATATAAAACAGCGGAACAAGATGAATATCATGCATACGTCACAGATACAACATCATAATATCCATTACTACATCAGAGTATTTTTAATACATACACCACAACTCCTGATAAACATCATAATAATACAACAGTGATCGTATATCCAAAAAAATCTTCAAAGGAATGAAGTGATAACGAACTCCCAAAAACTAACACCTGAGATCCCAAAAGCTTCTAAAATACCCCCAAGGCAAAAGCTCTAAAATACGGCTATACCAGAACACGTAAACCTACTACTGGGCTGCCCGTGTGGAAAGTATGGGCACCCAGAGTTTAGAAAAGAAACAATAAACTCCGGGTCAGTCATGGCACTGGTATGAGTAAACAAAAATAGTTGCTTTTAAATAAACTAGATTTATAAAGGAAAAATCATTATGCTTTTGGAAAATGAAACTACCATAAGACCTCCCGCCACACACACAATGCAATCGCAGAATTGGAGGAGATTTCTTCTTGTGATAGTCAAATATGCTTGATACGAGAAAAATTCTTTGATTTTTATTACTAGCGCATAGTGTGAAAAACGTTTCGAAAGTAGAATATTAATCTTAGCCAGCATACCACATTTCGTCGTATGCCTACTATAGCTACCATGTTTTGTGGCAGGTTACCGCCACGCTGCATGGCAGGTTTTACAACTAAAGCCGTACATGGTTCGTATTGTTTCTTTGGATTTTCCAACAAACGGTCAGGCTAAGGAACTTCCTACTGCCACATGGGTACGCCTCTGGCGGGACGTCCCGAGAACTTAACCAGCTCTCTGCCAACACAAGGCCGGGTTACCTCTGTAACTAGGTAACTACTACTCGAGTATGCCATTCCCCGGTCCTTTGGGACCTTTATCCGAGGGCCCTCTATCACAAAGCAACAACCACACAGTAAATGAGATTGGAGCTACCACACAGGTAAATATCTGTGCTTCATACCATGACATCACCTTTTTCTAGAAGGAAATGACATACCCTAAAGGGCGCGACCCTCATAACCTTGCCGTATCTTTCCTGTTTCGACCATTTCTGGGTTGTGAGGTCCGATGAGGTCTCGTCCACAAATTTACGCTTTACACGAAAGCCATGCTTTGATCACAAATGATCATCAACACACAACAGCACTTAGCATGCCACACTACCAAATTGAGAGTATATCGCTGGTAACCTTCAATTACATAACCTCTGAGCTCGTACGTCTCAGAGAAGGGTATTAAGCTAAGAGAATAAATTCTTCGCCACCAACAGATACGTATTTGAAAGAAATCTGCTTTATATCTCAAAGTATAGTGTCAGACATACGACCATACAAGTCTGTTTCGGGTTCGAACAGAACCGAACACGCTTTGTCCAATAAAGAAAGAAGCCCTTGCAAATCCGGGTATCCACGATCTCGATCGGACTTCCTATCACTTAGGGAATCTCTATACCGGAGCAACTCAGTGCAGAGACAATTGATAAGTTATCCTATCATTTCTGAAGATACCCGGTCTTCACCACCAATCTTCAAATGCTATCCATTTCGATGTATCACTATTCGGAATGGGTTATATGACACTTAGGTCCTCTCCCGGCTAAACCGAATAGTAAGCGTTTAATTTTAAAACACGTGGATATATAAATCACAAAGATTCACATTCAGGGTTCGATGTGGGTTTCAGATAACTAACTGAAATCCGACTCCCTGTCGCATCGAAGTTTGGATGTCGTTTTATGGGCAAAGGGGTTTTCACATCAATACAGAACAAATCACATATCGCAGTGCAGTACAAAGAAATCTACATCACATAGAATCACAAGCAGAACAGAAATATCAATCTAGTGCACAGCAGTAGTTAATTATTTTCAATCAATGTGAGTGTGATTTAATAGATTAACCACATAATTATTTTTATTGATTATTTAAAATCAATGATTAATTTGCGTAAATTAATTAAATCTTAATTAACTTGATTAACTGTTTCTTAATTTAATTATTTTAATTAACTGCCAATTAATCAACTTAGTTTATCTAATTAACAAATTCTTAATTTTCAAATAAATTTAAACACTTAATTGTTTATCAATTTTAATTGCAAATTATAAATCATTCTTAATTTCGTTTCAAAAACATTAATTTATAAAAAATTATTCACCTTAATTACCATTTAAAAATCATCTTTATACTTAAAAAATCAATTTATTGTTACATTAAAAGTTTTAATGTTAATTTACTTCAATTCTTATCTTTAAATTTAATTATTTAAAGCATTAATTAGATTATTAAGTATCCACTTAGTTAATTAAAATTTGTAATAAGCCTTTAACTCAATATAGTCAATATTAATTGTTTCATAAAACTATAATCTGTTAACAGTAAAACTTAAATTTTATTTGGGCCAAACCTATATTTAAAGTAACCCGAGCAAACCAGGTTTTTCACTCGAGTCAAACTCGAGTTCCTCTCGTCCTCTCCTCGAGTTCTTTCTCTCTTCCTCTCGTGCCTATTTCTTCTTCTTCCTCTTTTTTTTCCAGTTGAAGTTTACATTAAGCTTAAACTAAATAACAGGTAAATATACTCGCGCACACGAGTTCCATATCGAAGCCACGCGTGCATTTCCTCGAGTGTTGACTCGAGTCATTCACCATTTCACCTAACGCTGACACCATTCTCTATCGTGTACGTGCACGGCATGTCGCCATTGCTCTGGCGAACACCAACATCTACGGCGAGTCGCAAATCCTTTCTATGCTCGAAATCAAGGCTCAATTCGACACAAAAAAACTTAGAATCGAAATTCACCCATTCGTTCGAACTGTAACTCGAACACACCCAGGCTAAAACGCCCCGTCACCCTCACACCGACCACCAAAGCCGCCGAGCCTTTGGCCTCACCATGTCAACCCCTTGCACTACGCTTCCCTAGAGTTTCGAGAAACTCGGTCAAGCAGAGGTGATGAATTCACCTCATTTCCAAACACCTCAAAACTCGATCACGAACCCTAATTACGCCTCGTCCCCACAATTCATACAATGAAAAATTTATTCAACAATTTTCCCATTACTAGTAACTACCAATCTTGCTTCAAACCAAATCTTAGCATTCAATGTTGATTCGATCATCAGAAAATGATCAAAATGCATATTTTGTTCAAACCTGAACTACATTTGAATTACTTAACTAAAACTCATCACTGTTGTTTTAAAAATCCTATTTTTAGCTGTTAGTTCAAGTTATATAACCGAATCAATGTTTTAAAATATTTAAATTTATCATATATTTGTCTTCTTACACTAAAACTAGATTTACAGAGCCCTTTCTTCATTATTAAACTTAAAACAAAATTCAGTTCATAGATGATGTTTAAACTAACTTATTTGTTAAAGTTTAAACCTATCAGAGATTAGGGAAGTGAATTTTAATTTTTTTTCTCTACTTGCTTGGACTTTGTATTTTTTAAACAAAACACAGAGACTGCAAACATTTATGCACAGACAAACATAAATATAGAAATATTCATCTGTATGTAACCATATAGCATAACATTTTCCATAGATCATCTACCCAGTTTAATTATGCTTAAATCTTTTTAAAAAAAATGTTCACTCGCCTGAATTTTTCCCGGAAACAAAGAACTTCCCTTGTTTTGAACCCTGCAGATATTGTTCTTTTAATTTTTTTTTTCTGTTTTGTTTTGTTATGTAAACTGAGTTTGAATTTGTAAAATGATGTTTGTTTTTATTTTCTCTTTCAGGCTTTGCTATGTTTTTGTTTGAATGGAATAAAGAAAATATGCATGTGTATATATAAGGGAGATAGTTTGTACTAGGGGGAGGTTTTACTGGTGCAAGTGTTTCTCTTTGATCAGATTTTTTTCTTTATTGACTAAGAAAAATTTATTTCGGCTGATATGATTTTTGATTTAGGCTAAAGAAGAAAGCATTTAATGCATGTTTCCATCCTTGTTAACACACAATCTTATTTGATTTTCTGTAAGTACAAAATTTGTTTTATTTTTGCAGATTTTTATAATCTAATGTTTGTTTTATGTTGTAGATTTTTTATCTTATTGTATAAGCCTTGTTTCCTTGTTCATATTTTTTTTGTTTACAACCTACTTATCTGATTGTTTTGTTTTTGCATACAACTCTATATTTTTTCTTCTTGTTTCCTGGTTTAGATAGCTCTCATGCAAACTTATATGAATTTCTATGTCATTTTATAACTATAAAATCTTATTACAACATACATTCCAAATTTTATCTCTATTCAAAGTTTAACTATCAACATTTAATTGATACATATATTTATTTTATGGTTCAACATCAATTCTTGCTCGTTATATTTTCTTTTCTTTATTTATCATTATTATTTATATAAAACTTAAATTACCCAATATTTATTTATCCGTATATCTTTGTAATATGAATATTAATGATATTTTGTTCCTTTTGAAATTTCTCAAATTTATTCAAAAAACTAAATAAGTTACCGAATTTAAAATTCAAAATTTTGGGATGTTACAATATGCAGAAGACAGCTTTTCGAATCGAATTAAAATATTTAATTTTCGATATTTAATTCAATGTGTTTCTATCCCGTACGACCAAACGGTAACTCTAATTGCTGTGAAATTTGAAATCCTATAATAGTTCACCGTTACAGATTCGATGGAACTAGTTTCATCGAAATCCGAGACAGTGGCCAAAATGGCTATTTTTACTCGTCAATTAAAACATAAAATTTCCAAATTTTAAATAAATTACTTAAATTAAATTTTTAATTGTTGACAATCTTATTTTATATTTCAATAACATCTAAGTCAACTTTGAAATCATTTTCATTCATATTTAATTCAGAATTCAATTATTCAAACAATTTCCAATATTAAATTTAAATAATTTAATTATCCTATAAATTAATATAAATAAATCATTAAGTTCAAAATAAATTTTAGTTATCAACATCATTTTATTTCTATCTAAATAATTTACAATTATTATTCAATTTTGGTTATTGATTATAAACCCAGTTAATATATATAATTTCATTTCAATACTCGTTATCGCCAAATCTTCAAAATTAGTTTATTTCAAAATTTATTCAAGTTCGTATTCAATAACTTACATTAATAAATCATCAAAATTTTATTTTTAACTATTTTTATTCAATAATTACACTAAATTTAATAATTTAAAATAGTTAAAAATATGGGTCGTTACATTCTCCACCACTCAAAACTTTTCGACCTCGAAAAGGAACTACGTACATAATTTAATACTTGTTATATTTTCTTAAAATAATTAACTTATAAAACATAAAATCCAGTAGAGAACTTTTACAGTGTTTCTACTATGCTACTCCGATTGGCTTATGGAATTTGCAATTAATTGAAGAAAACAAGTTATAAAAATTTTAAAACCTCAAAAATTTTCTAGCTTTTGGATTTACGAAAAATTTCAGTAGAGTCCTCTTTGCGTGGCTCGATTGGAAATTTTTTACAATATAATATATAACCCAAATATAACAAATAAATGTCAAATATACATCTCATCTCAATGATGAGGCATCCCATAGGAAAAATATAAAAGCGTAGTATGTAATCTGAGATATGTACCTTATTACTAATAATACGAGGGAGTTCGCTCGTATTAAGCAAGCAAAAGCAAAATATAATCCACGTGTATGTCCAAACGGTCTTCGTATGCACCTATCTCAACTCAAGTTAGAATATTAGTCATTTATATAAGATATAGAACATGTATGAGTTTTATAGAAGCATATAACATGAATTTTAAATCCAAACCATAACATAAGCATTAATATACGACAAACAACAATCATATACAATAAAATAGTTATAACATCATTTATAACAAAAGGAACCATTCAATTATTAGTATGCATCCAATTAATTCATAATCATATGGATTTACATCATCCAATGCCAATATTTAATTTATGCACTTCAATTCTTATTAACATTCAATTTTTTATTAGCATTTAATTGGTTTACTTCCAATGTATTCAAATCTACTTCATTTGCATTCAATTTGTTAAATTTCAATTTTTTCACTTTACGTTTAGCAACATCTCATACCAACTAATTTATTCACATTCATTCTACACTTAAGTTCATTTTCATTTCAAATCAATGTTATTTCATTTACTCATTTTATTCATACAATTCACTAACTTCTTCCGTTTATTCGTTTCGGTTAGCTTTTCATAAGTTGAAGTTCCTTTCATAATTCAATATTATCTTCCTTTCTTTAACATCCATATTCAATTAATTTAACATCTTGTTTAACTAACACTTATTAAAGTTATAAACTATAAACTTTACTTTACATTTTCGCAAAACATTTGAATTATAATGTTCGCATCTCCATTTTTAACATCAACATCATTAATGAATTATTTCTTATATCCTTACTAAAGTTTCTTTTAAACTTAATTCACATTAATTTTCCCAATTTCATTTAAGAACAAATTTAATTCCAAAACATTTTATTAATCATCACATTAGTTTACAATCATTCTATGAAAGTCCAACTTCTTACATTTGACTTTGTCTAAGTATATAATTATCTCAAAGGTTACAAATTCAATTTCAAAATTTCTTTGCAAATTTATATTTAATTCTATAACCAATTTACAAAGATATTATTTAGTTCATTTGTCTACTTTCTTAAGTTCCACCTACTTATTCCATTTAGTCATTAATCATTTCATAATATACCAATTAAGTTTATAACTATTATTATTACAACTGAATTTCCATTTATATAAATTTTAATTACTTTTAAGTTTTGTTTACTTGTATAATATCCTATTACATATCCAAATCATCATTTTAACTTTCACATTTAATAAGTCTTATTATATGCTATTAGAATGCAATTTGATATTATATAAATTAATCTGATTCATTTTACTTAATTAGAGTGTTCATTTTTTTAACTTGTTTAAATTTCTTTACTTTCAATCTAAGAATTGCAAACTTCAACTCTAAATTTTATCAAAACATTTAGCTTACATTTCTTAACTCTCTTATTTTATCAGTTCTGATTATTCTATTTCATTCAAATAATTTTAAGATCATTAATTAACAGAACTTAAACATTTTAAATACCATGTTGTTTTCAAATCATTTGAAATAAGTATATATACTTATATCCTTTGTATATCAAATCATACTTTTGTAGTTTAAACCAAAATCCGTTTATCAAACAATTTCGTAGTAAAGCTTCTTAGAAGTCTTCCCCTCTTTGAGACTTGAAAATGAACGTCGATGATGCTGTGTAGTCATCATCGAATTATTTTCCAACGACAATAGTGGTGAGTACTGAATTCGTTCCTTTTAAAATTTGTTTGAAAACAATTTGTATTTGTATATACTTTTAAATAATACTCATATTATTTTCCAAACCTTGAAAACATTTTCAAAAGCACCGGAATGTAAATATCTCGAATTCTCGATTTTGCATTCAATTTACTTGCAAATTATATTTTATAAATCATATTTATACAGTTTCATTTTCTTCATATAATGGCTAATAGTTTAGGAATATAGACTAATTAAACAATAAACGATAGTAATCAATATTATCATTTCTAACAACCAATTCACACTATATATACCATAATAATTTCTGAAAATTATTCATTTATATACAAATTATAATCAAGGTAAATTTATTTCGTTTACCCAATTTCAAAAAAAAACTATGTCGAATTGTTCTGTTCAAGTGTTTAGAGATCCCTATCGTTAATTACTTGTACTGACTAGAATCCATAAGCCACTCAACAAATTAACCAACACAATATAAAACAATTTTTATATTCACTAACAAATATGCGCTCGTATCTATTAATACACTCAAACTCATTCTAGGATGCTACTGACCCTATCGGGTAACCCTCAAAGCCAAGGTTATCGCTAAACCAAAGCTCTAATGCCAGCTGTGACGACCCACATTTCGAAAGGTTTAAATCGACAATAATCCACACATGTCCAACTTAAACAACTCGAAATATTGATAATCAATGGGGTTAATTAAGAAAAATAAGGAAAGAAGAAGAAAACAACATAGAATCTCACAGCGGAATGACAAAATATAGTAATCAAGTAAATAGTTCATGAAGCTGTTTACTATGCCTTTGATTATAATTCATACAATATTTATCAAAGTTATATATACACAACAAAATAAATAAAATAACGCAGCGGAACAAATAATGATGGAATAACACTAGTAATAATATACCAAATCTTCGTCTTCGTCCTCTAGAATAAATCTTCAACAAGCTGAAAAACTAAGGGCTGACCCGAGCGTAATGAAAAACACAAAACACTCGAGTTAGGACTAAAATGTTCTTATGTGAGTCAAATCAATATCGCATATAACATGAGTGTGATAGCATTAAAGATGTCTATGGGATTTCACCACTCCTATCCAGTGTATAACGTGTGTGCAATAACTCAAATTTCCATCTCTTAAGGTTTAATCAAAGTATTTATATGTAGTAGAATACGCTACATATATAATGTATAATCAATAAAATAAATATTTTTCTTAGCGTTAAGGCTTTACATTAATCCCCCTTAACATGTTTTGCATTGTCGTATGCATATAAAACACTAGCAAACCATCGGTGGATAGGGATGCGCCATGATACGACAACATTAAACCAAAATCGTATGGGTCTCGCGTTAGGATAAAATTATAACATGGCGCATTAGGCAATGTCCAAGGTAGGATACTACCAGTTTACCCTATCCGGCTGGTGGTAACGCATCATAGCCTTGATCGACCACCGCGTCCAACACTTCCAAAATCTGTGGGTATGCACCAATCAATCACAATGAAAATGATGGTTATAAGAAGAAGTGTGTCTGCTTGGGGTAGCTAGCCCACTTGACCAGTAAGGCACCATTTTTAGTCATTTCAAATTGGCACAAGTGCCAGGCTAATCCATTATCGGTCTCTTTCTTCAAATCCAACAAACATACACCAATTCCAACCACGCATTCTGGATCATCACTCCATGCACATAGTTGTTGAAGTGGTTCCAGTATCGACAGAGAGTGTGCCCACATCTGGTCCCGGTCTCCTTAACAACTAAATGTTGTTTTACACACCGGTTGGTACTTTTACATTTCGAAAATAGTCCATAATTGATATCAAAATATTATATTCCCTTCAAAATCAAATCCATTTCGAAATCATCATATTTACTCAAAATATAACATTTCACTTCAAAAATCATTTTTGCCTCAAATATGTCAATTTTGCTTCCAAAATCGTTTCAAATTTCAATTTAGGTTATAACTTTATTTTAACACAATTCGTACTTAAATCCAAGATTTAAATATAAATATTTCACCCCTTGACCAGTTTAAATTTTTGAAACATAGTTTGAATAGTTTAAATAATTAAAATAGTTAAAAATAGTTTAAATGGTTAAGATAGTAAAAAATAGTTTAAATGGTTAAAATAGTTTAATTATTAAAATGGTTTATATAGCAAGATAGTTCGGAAAATCCATAATAATTTGAATATTTAAAAAGGTAGATTTAAATAGTTTATGTTAACATAATTTATTTGAGAAAAGTTTCAAAGTCAAAATGATTCAATTTCCAAATTTTCCAATTCAAATCACTTTTATATTTCCAATTCGATTTAATTGATTCAGTTTCGATCTCAAGTTGAATTTTACTTCGATTCCAAATTAATTTCACTTCCAATTCCAAAATAATTTCAATTCAATTTCAAATTTAAACCATTTCGATTTATATCAATTCCATGTTCGATTTTAAAATATGGATTCAAAACACCTAAATCAAATTTACCTTCAATACAAATTTTAAACCCAAATTTTCAAATATAATTCAATTTCGAGCCCAATTTCGAAATATCATTTCATACCACTCTTTCTTAGTAATATTAAAAATTCAAAATAAAGTCTAATCTTTTAAAATCAAATCAATTTCTGAATTTCAAATCATATTTCGATTATAACTTAAAAATCACAGTTCAATTATTTAAATCATTTCGTTTACCAAATTTAAATTTCAATATCTCGAGCCCAAGTTCAAATATAATTTGATTTCCATAAATTCGTTTTTCATTTTATTAAAATCAAATTATTTAAATAAATTTCAAATCAAAAAATTTAAATCGTTTAATTTAACCAATCTGGTATCGGTATATAATTTTCTACCTTATGGTCAAGTGAATAGTTATTTCGATCTAATTTCAAGGATGGGCATATATCATTCAATCCAAAAGAAATGCCATAGGTATATATCATTTCAACATATTTCTTAATCTATTCAAAACAATTTAGTTTACAGTTTTATATACTGTAAATAGAGGATGATAGCAGGCTATAACAAAATAAATAAACATCTAAGTCATCCAAAACATCAACCAATAGCATCCATCACAATCAACTTCCAAATCAGTCAGTAAATCACATCAATTAACCAATTATCAATAATCATAGATTTTACTAGCAGTTTACTTCCCATTCAATTTAACCGTCAATTTAAATCTCTATCAATTAATTAGGGTGTCCGTTTAAATATCAATTAAAATTATCAAGCAATAATCAATGAAATTAAGTCACTTCATAATTTTAAATTTAACTAACATAAAAATATGCTAGTACCTCGTGAGCGTTATAAAACACTCACATTCTGATATCACTTTTAAATCAAATCGAATGACGTTAGATTTGACAAAAAATTTTATTTAGCTCCAATCCACTCCAGATCAAACCCTGAACGTAGTACTCGTCGTCATGAATCAGTAGCCATTTGTTTCGTCCAATTCCGACCTCGTATGTGATAGATATGCAATTTAAAAGATTCGCGATTTAATATACAATTAAATTTAAAAAATAAAATTTAACCTAGGAAAATAATCAGTGCCATTGCTTTCCTAGAGATGAAATCTAGCCGCAACTTTTATCTTCCTTCATGTTTTTTGCTTCCAGTATGTTCACGTACAGGAGAACCCATCGTCGTCGGTAGACCATCCATTGCCGCCGATAGACCCTTCAAGCCACTAGAAGGCGATCAATGTAACATACTGATATTTTCAACCATTTGCATCCATACATTCCGGATTTGAATTGCTCAAAATACCAAATTGTTAATTTATATTTGGCAAAACTTAGCATATACAGTAAATAAAATAATCACAGAATCACAGATATAGAGTAATATAACAATAAGCAGTGGAAACAAATGAATAGTGGTTCATGAAGCTACTATATATAAATAGATTTAAACATGATACAACAGAAGTCTCGAATACAATACTCAAATACAAAAATCTGAATACATCACTGGAATCAACTGAATAACTGCAAACTGAATAGACAGATTGGATCTCCAAGCGAAGCTCCAACTCCAAAGGTGAGTCTTAATGCTGTATCACTCAGTCTGACCAAGTGTAAAGCAAAACACAAAACACTCAAGTAAGGATTAACGTTGTTATATAAATAAATCCAACACAAGTGAAATAACAACTGAAATACAAGAAACTCAAAGAATGTTTGGGATAACCATCCTCTAAGGATCCGTTAAACTATCTACTATGTACTAATATACGCTATTATAATAATGTCTATAGTAAGGTAAACTATTAAAATAAGGTTAAGGAATTACCCATATCCTCCTTAACACATTTTATAGTGCCAATAGTCTATACAGTACCGCAATCCCTCCAGATCGGGAGGCTACTAGAGGATACTCCATAGGTACAATACAAATCAAACTCGTATAAGGTGCGCTAGGGTAGATGACACGACACAAGTAGTCAATGCCAATATAGATATACCAATTACACTTTCGGGCTGGTGGTAACGCATAGCAGCCACTACTGCCCACCTCGAGACACACTCCAAAAAATCAAAAATCAAAGGTGCACACCAAATCAATCACAAAGTAATAGAATGGCATATGAAGGAGCGTATCTGATCGGAGGAGCTACCTAACTTGGCCCGTCAATTGCTCCTGTTTTAACCACCTTATGCCAACTCACGGGATTCGGGTCCAAGTATATACCTCATATAGGATCGTTGCCACCATCCTACTTCATTCTAGAATCTCCACCACGTACACAGTTGTTAAAGTGGTTTTCGGTATTGGTAGAGAGTATAACAATATCCGATCCCAGTCTCTTTAACAACCAACCGTTATTATAATACCGCAGTCATTTCAAAATAGTTTATACTTCAAAACCAATATATCATTGCCATTCAAAACCATATCAATATGATATCATTTCCATTTCAAAATCATATCAATACAATATCATTTCCAAAATCATAGCACTTTCAAAGTTGTAACACTTTCGAAACCAAACTCTTGAAATTATAACCCTTTGGAAATCATAAAACCTTCCTTTAACCAGTTTAGATATTAATAATAGTATGTATAATAAAATAGTTTATAAAATAAATAGTTTATATAAAACAGTTATAAGTTAAAAATAGTTTATATTAAAATAGTTTATATTAAAATAGTTAGTATATTAAAATAGTTTGTATTAAAAATAGTTTACGTTAAAAAGATTTATATTAAAATAGTTTATATGAAATAATTTATAAAGTAAAATATATATAGTTTTAAATATAAAATTGAAAATACTTTATATAAGAACATAATTTCCTCAAACTTCACAAATTGGTTCAAATTAACTCGATTCCCAAAATTCAATTTATATCACATCTCAATTCATCAATTTCAACTCAATCCAGTTTCTTAATAAACCATTTCACATTATATCGATTTCAAATACAGATTTGAACCATAAATAAATCAATTCAATTTCAATATATGCGACGCCCCACCTCTATACCCACGCTAGCCAATGACATTAAGGGGTAATGCCATCAACTAGCACGGAGAATAAGGCTGTTGAGGAGCGACCATCCGTGTAATTGCTTTGTGCGAGCATCGATATGCCAGATAAAATATAACATGCATTACATCTCAAGAGGAAATCCGACATACCGACACAAACTCAAAGCTACTACACAGTGGCTATATATAATCTTCGAAAACAAATATAGAAATAAACATAACATAAATCAGTCACAGATAATTCATATCACAAAGGCGGAGATAGATATGAATATAACACATGAAAGTGTACATCAGAGTAGTGGTCAAACAAGATCCACAATATCACAAAAGAATAGATACAAGTGTTAGACAAAAGAGTATGTATACATCAAGGAGTCTATATCTCAAATGTATACAACAAAAAACTACTAGACTAAAGTAGTTAAGCAAAAGTCAGAAGATGGTTCCAGATAGGAAGTCATGAGGAAGCATCTGTAATATCTCAGTCTGACCCGAGTATTATTTAATAAGAAAATAATAAACGGATCAGTCTAGTTATAATTATCACATAAAATGAAATATAAGAAGAGATATAATAAAAAGACGTATGATAACCAAAAATTCATACTACGACAAGTACACATTAGAAAATCCACAGAAGTCATACAATATCTCATGAATCTCATAGCATCAAAAGAATGTCATATTCTTTATTTCATTCACCATGCCACAATAAAATGACATACATATCAATGCCAATTGTAAAAGTTGGTGAAACATAAATTCCAGAAATCATCAACTAGAAATCCAGAAATCACAAGAAAAGGATGGCCAATCCCAAATGGAACGTTATTCCATAACCGAACATAGACGCACCTAAATAGAGACGCCCCATGCACAGTCAAACATCGACGCACATAGAAAGGTACGACCCATGCAAAGACAAACATAGACGCACCTAAATAGATACGCCCCAAGTAATGTCTAGCGTCGATGCACCTAGAAAGATACACCCCATGCATAAATAAGCATCGACATACCTAGAAAGATAAGCCCCATGCATAAATCAACATCAACGTATCTAGAAAGATACGTCCCATGTATAAATAAGCATCGACGTACCTAGAAAGATACGCCCCATGCATAAATCAACATCGACGTATCTAGAAAGATACGCCCCATGTATAAATAAGCATCGACATACCTAGAAAGATACGCCCCATGCACAAATCAACATCAACGTATCTAGAAAGATACGCCCCATGTAATGTCTAACATCGATGCACCTAGAACGATACACCCCATGCAAAGTCGAACATCGACGCACCTAAATAGGTACGACCCATGTGTAAATAAACATCGACGCACCTAAATAAGTATGGCCCATGCGAGAAATGAGACGAAGCTTAATAAAATGAAGTACAGTTCTCCATATGGATAACGAGACATCGCACATTGCTAGTCTAAACCATAAAATAATCATCATCGATCATCAAGAAGTGTCAATTACAGTAAGCTAGTAAATATATGAGCTTAGCCACATGTCCCATAACCACTAGCTTAACTTAAATATTTACGAACAAATTGTAGATCTCCATTAGAAAGTTTGTCACAAAAGATTCAATCAAACAAGTCCAAAAATTAACCGATGAAGTAAACGCAAGCATTTCATACCACTTGTTTTATTAAGTCATTTAATTGGATTTCTCATACGAGTGAGGTAAAGGTTTGTATATACTAGTAGATTGGAAAATGGTTTGAGAAAACGAGCTTTGTAATAAAATAGTGTTGAAATCATTTTGAAGAAAGAGTTTGATATTTACTACTAGTATTAAAACCTTTATATTTCTAAAGCGACAAATCACAAAAATGATTGTAGAACAATCAATCACCAAAATTCACATCCAAAGACGAGAATAAAATCCAAAGAAATCGATACTGAATCCATCAAAATGGATATTCCCAAAAATCCCAAAGAAAATGTCATCAAAGACGATAATAAATGATTGCAACAAATCGGAATCAACACGGATCGATTAAAGTTGGAAATTCAAGTTAAATAAGCAAATAGGCAAAAGACTGCAGATTCAGATGTCTGAAATATAGATTCAGACGTTTGAATCTGGAAAATAAAATATTTTTTAGAACATAATTCAGACGTCTAAAATACAGATTCAGACGTCTGAAATAGGCATTTTTTAGCCTATTTCCTTTCTGGTTCAAAACGAATCAATTCAGACGTCTGAAATATAGATTCAGATGTCTAAATCTGAGAATAAAAATCTTCCAGAATAATATTCAGATGTCTGAATCTAACGTTTCAGACGTCTGAAACTGGGGTTTAGGGCATTCCTTGAACCTAGACCAAAAATGGCCAAAATAAATACCGGAAGCGATCGGACGAGCAACGACGACTAAGGATTTACGCCAAGCGACAACCCAGCCTTAAAGGCTCTTCGATACGCCTCAAATATCAATGTCCAAATATCCATAAAAGGATTTTCATAGATTTTGATTTCAAAACACCAAAAATTGGAATATACACCAAATCAATCCAAACCAAAATCAATTGCATAAGAATAAGTGTTAGGAATTCATACCTAACAATCAAAGATAATTATAGACTAAGATGTGAGATAAAAATCTCACTTTTTCACAAAAACAAGGAAGGAGAAGCTTTAAAACTAAGGAGGATCAACCACCCTTCAACACAACCCAAATGAACTTGAATCTAAGCTCAAAAGAGGAACATTACCTAGTTAGGTTTTGGAAATTTCTGAAATTGAAAGGAGAATGAATTGGAGAAGAAGAAGGAGATGCTTACCAATGGCTTCTCTTAGAATTTTGAGCTAGATCTTGGATTTTGCAAATGAACTAGGGCTTGGAGTTTTAATTTCCCATTCCTCTCTCCTTTTTTGATGAAGCTTGAGTGTTAGGAAATGAAAGTGAAGTAATGAAGACAAGAGGGGAGGGGTTGGGTTGATATAACCAGAATTGGGCAAATGGGCTGAACCCAAACCCAAAGCCCTATAGAAAAAGTAGCAAAAATCAACTTACTCCAAACATATCGAAGCTTATACTCAAAAAGGTTGCAAATGGCATTTTGAACTCAATGGAAGGGGTCTCGAGTCCCAATATGACTGTTTGCAAAAAGTAGGTTGTCGGACTAAAATCCGACGAATGGTGAAATATTTAAAAAAAATATTTGAATATACAATCGATAAATATGCAGGTTGTTACAATATATTTCAAAGCTTTAAGTATCCATAATTTCGAAACTAAATTTGATAATTTCATATGTATCTTAATTCAATTTACTATTATTTAATTTTGAAATATTTACTAAATAAATTCAATATATTTTAAATAAAACTCAACTTGAAATATTCATTTAAATTACTTTAACCAAAATCAAGTTATAAGTCATATCATTTAAAAATCTCAAATTCAATAAGCTTCAAATCGATTTAATTAAATAAAATTCTTAACTAAACACAATTTCAAATTAATCCAAATTTATCCTCCCAAACTTAGTTTATAAAATTATTATCTACTCTATATTTGAAAACATAATTTATATAAATACTTAAACATATTATATATAAATCAAATCAAACTTTATCAAATTAAATCTTTTACCAAACTTATTTTATAATAAAATACTTTATACATATTTTAAAATAGTAAAATTTATAAGTAAATTCTTAAAATTTAAAATTCCAAAACTAACTTAAAATTTTGAAATTTCAAAACATAAGATTTAAAACTCAAGGATTTGAACTTTATAAAATACAATTATATGTAATATCTTAAAATTAATATTTATTAACCATAAATTTCCATTCCAAAACCATAGAAATCATTTTCAAAATATTTATATATAGACCAACGGTGTCTGTGTATAATTTTCTATCATGTGTTCAAGTGATAAGGATATTTATCATTTCAATCCGCAATTTAAATACATATATATATATATATATATATATATATGGGTATATATCATTTCAACCCGCAATCCCAAATTCATTTCAAACGAAAATCACTTGGGTTTATCATTTTAACCCATAATGATTTTCTCCTATTCTAGAGATCATTCGGGTATGTATCATTTCAACCCATAGAGAATTCTATACTAGCAGGGAACTTACAGAGTGGTAACATATATGATAATAATGTAATAGGCATATATCACTAATATAAATAATAGACAATGGTGTCAGACGTCACAAGTAAACAGATACATATAATAACATATATATAGCAAGTAAATAGCTAACAACAACATATTTCAATTGTCGTTTCAATTGAAATCAAATTTTATAAATATAAGAACATCAATTGTAAGTGATTGCCCACCTTTCGAGGTTAGAGGATAGATAATGAAGTTGAAATGCAAGCATGAATCCCGGAGCAAAGCTGGATTGGCACGAATTGACAACAAAGCTGATATATAAGAATCAATGTGAACAAGACATTAGTTTTGATATAAACTGAAAATATACATTATCATATACATATGTATAGTTTCCTAAACTTTTAAATTAGACAAATACTAAATAGTATAAAATTTCAAAATCATCATTAATTTTTTTGCTAAAACTCGAATACAAAAAATCAAAGATATATATATATATATATATATATATGTATATATATATATTATACTTATCTTCATAACCCATATATATAAGATCAAGACATATATAAAGTACATTTTAAACAAATACGTATAACTGATATTTTATAACCAACATATAAACAACTATGTACCGTATAAAATTGTCAGTAACTAAAACAATAACTTTACTACATACATACCTATTTATATGTATAACTAAAATATTATACTTTATAAATAAACAAATGTATATAACATGTAACATTAAATATAACCACCCATTTGTTTAAAAACTAATATAACATCAGAATAGAACAATAAGCCAGACTTTATATAAATTATACTATATATATACTTACAATATATTATAAAATACATATAACAAGTATATATATAACTAGTATATAGCTAGTATACTACAGTATTACCTGCAGGTTACTAACATATAAACATATATGAAACATATACTTCTATATATAACATAGAATATATATACTATAAAAATATAAACTAATGATTTTATTTCACTTTTAAATACCTTTATATATATAAACACTTTGCTGTGAAATTTTAGAAATCTAAACACAACACATATAACTATAAACTATACTTTATAAAATTCAAATATACATATAACTTGAAATCAACAGACAAAGGACTGCATACTATATATAAATTTATATGTATATGTTCGAAAATCCAACAGCAAAATATATATATCTCATATAACTTACTAAATCAAAAATACATGTATATAGTACTATATCATAAAGATACTAACAAAAAAATCCACCTACTATACATACAGCTAGTGTGTGTGTATATATATATGTAATATACGTTTAAATATATTCATTTTAGTGTCCAAATTCATATACAAATCTAACATGTTATAACAAAAAAACATAGAAGCCATCACATATATAAGCAACAGCAAAATAGCTTATATATATATTCAACAGCAACAAACGAAATATATAAAACATTTATAAAACTTTATATATTTTTTAATTTACATATTTACCTCAGCAACAAAGAGAAACTGCACGCAGCTATGGATGGTAAATGATGAGGCGTTGGAGTCACGGCTTGCGTGCAAGGAGGAATGAGTGGAGGTTGTACGGCCTTGTGGAGCTTATGATGATTAGGCAAAGCAAAAGGTGGTTCGTCCATTGGAATTTTGGTGAGGAGGAGACTATGCGTAATGGGTAGGTGGTTCAACCTGAACTCGAAAAGAGGAGGGAAGAGATGGTGGAAGATGAAGCGTGGAGTCATGGCCATGGGGAAGAGAGAAGGTCGAGAGTGGAAAGGTTTGATGGGTTTCATGCATGCTTGGGTTTAGGCATGCAAGGGAAGGAGAACACGTCTGTTCCTTTGCACTTTTTTCATATATAGAGAAGGAGATAAAAGAATGCAAAGTTCATGAATGAAATAAATGATGTAACTATAGGAATACTAATCATTTCTGGAAATATGAAATGTAAATGGCTATTGGTCTTCATAGTTGAGAAATGAATGGTTACCAGAAGTTTTAAAAGCTAAAATTTTGGAACCGATACGATTGACCGTTTCACAGTTTTCGCTGTGTACCAGACCTCAAAACACAGAATTAAACATACCTCAGAGATCAGCACGATGAGACAATCAAACGGTATACAGAAATTAGTGGTCCGATCTTCTGATCAAAAGTCGATATAGGTACCGAAATGCTGCTAAAATGCCGAAAATAAGAGCAATAGCAGTCCAAATTTGGAGAAACAGAACATGATGTCTCACTCAGAAGATGATTTTCAAATTTATTGTATAAAAATATTCGGGTTTGGAAAACATTTTTTTACCATCAATTTTTAACTGATTTGAATTGAAATAAAATTACACAATAAAATAAACTTCCATATTATTAATTGAAAATTTACCATTTATTATGGTTTTTAAATATGCATTCCAAATATTAAATTTTCATTTCAAAATTTTATTATTTAAAATTTCATAAAAATTCAATTAATAAAACCACTAAAATTTACGGGTCGTTACATTCAAGCTCCACTGCTATGCGCGCCTCCCTCGACTCCCCCTATGGTCGAAGCCCCGACAAACTCGGTTGCCCTATAGCCTCGCAAATCACATTCGAATGCATGAGCTTCACCATCGTTTTGTCGCTGACATGCTCCACCATCGCCTAAAATATTCTTATGTGAGTCAAATCAATATCGCATATAACATGAGTGTATAGGTTTATGGGATTACACATCTCCTATCCAGTGTATAACGTGCGTGCAATAACTCAAGAGATGTTACGGGAATTTCCATATCTTAAGGTTCAATCAAAGTATTTATATGTAGTAGAATACGCTACATATATAATGTCTAATCAATAAAATAAATATTTTTCTTATCGTTAAGGCTTTACATTAATCCCTCTCAACGCGTTTTTAAGCATTGTCGTACAGTTTGCATATATAACACTAGTAAACCGTCAGTGGATAGGGATGCGCCATGATACGACAACGTTAAACCAAAATCGTATGGGTCTCACTTTAGGACAAAAGTATGACAAGGCACGTTAGGCAATCCCCAAGGCAGGATACTACTAGGTTCCCCTTCCCGGCTGGTGGTAACGCATCATAGCCTTGATAGCCAACCGCGTCCAACACTTTCAAAATCCAAGGGTGCACACCAATCAATCAACAATGAAAATGTTGGTAATAAGAAGAAGTGTGTCTGCTCGGGGTAGCTAGTCCACTTGACCGGTATGGCTCCAGTTTTAGTCATTTCAAATTGTCACAAGTGCCAGGCTAACCCATTATCCGTCTCTTTATTCAAATCCAACAAACATACATCAATTCCAACCACTTCATGCTGGATCATCACCCTATGTACATAGTTGTTAAAGAGCTTCCTGTATCGACAACGAGTGTTCACACATCCGGCTCCGGTTTCCTTAAAAACCAAACGTCGATTTACACACCGGTTGGTACTTTTACATTTCAAAAACAATTCATACTTGATATAAAAATATCATATTCGCTCCAAAATCAAATCCATTTCGAAATCATCATATTTACTCCAAATATAACATTTCACTTCAAAAATCATTTTTGCCTCAATATGTCAATTTTGCTTCCAAAATCGTTTCGAATTTCAATTTAGGTTATAACTTCATTTAAACACAATTCGTATTTAAATCCAACATTTAAATATAAATATTTCTGTAACGACCTAATTTTACGACTCCTGAAAGTCGACATTTATACGTCCACGGTATCAAATGTCGCACAGTCGAATGCTGGAAAACCGAACCGTTAAGGTTTAAAGAAGAAGAAGATAAAAGAAGAACAGAAACAATAACAGAATCTCACATTCAACAACGGAACAAATATATAATAGATAAATGAATAAGTCTTTAAAACGAAGAATCATCTCAGTTGATACAATACAACATCAGAGTTTACAACGACATCATACATCACTGGCAGTTATTATGACTTGACTATATGAAAACTGATTTGCACAACCATACACAACGGATACTACATAGTAAGATATACGTCTCGCCATCCAGCTTCAACTCCTGATCTCCACAGCGACTCCTGAATTTCCAGAATGACCTGATAACCTAACTCTAGGCTGCTCGTGTGGAAAATTATAGGAACCCAGAGTTTAGGAAGGGAACAATAAACTCCAGGTCAGTCATGAGACTGGTGTGAGATCTTCAAAACAGTTATACTATTACCAAAGGAAAACAAAAGATTTTAAAAGAAATCCGCAATACTTTTTAGAAAATGAAACTACCATAAGGCCTCCCGCCATACACACAATGCAAACGCAGAATTGGGGAAGATTTCTCCTTATGATAGTCAAACATGCTTAATACGCAAAATCTTTTTAATATTATCATTAGTGCATAGTGCAGAAACATTGGCAAGTATAATATTAATCTTAGCCAGCATACGTACCATTATAGTATGCGTACTATAGCTACCATATTAGATGGCAGGTTCTACAACTAAAACCGTACAAGTCGCGTATTGGTAATTGGATTTCCAATAAATGGTCAGGCTAAGGAACTTCCTATTGCCACATGGGTACGCCTCTGGATGGACGCCCCGAGAACCTAACCGGATCTCTGCCAACACAAGGTTGGGTTACCTCTGCAAAATAGGTAACTACTAAACGAATATTCCATGCCCCGGTTGTAAACAACCTTTATCCGAGGATCCTCAACAACAACAATCACAAAGTAATATATATTTGGACATTCACATAAGTTAAGTATCTGGGCTCCATACCATGATACCACTTCTATCCAGAAGGAAATGTACATACCCTAAGGGGCGCTGCCCCCTATAACCTTGTCGCATCCTTCCTGTTTTGACCATTTCGGGGTGTGAGATTCGACGAAGTCTCGTCCACAAAGCTACGCTTTTCACAAAAGCCATGCTTCGATCAACAAACGATCGGCAGCACTTCGTATGCCACATTACCAAATTGGGAATGTATCACTAGTGATCATCAACTACATAACCTCTGAGCTCATACGTCTCAGAGAACGGTGTTAAGCTAAGAAAATGAATTCTCCGCCACCAACCGAAATGTATTTGATAGAAACCAGCTTTACATCTCAAAGTGTAACATCAGACACACATCCATACAAGTCCGTTCCGGGATCGAATGAAACCAAAGGCACTTCCAAAGAAGCCCTTGCAATCCGGATATTCACTAATCACGTCCGGAATCCCCATCACAAGGGGTGATAAAATCTCTATACCGAAGCAACCCGTGTAGAGACATTCGACAGGTACCCTTTCACTTTCGAAAATATCCGGTCTTCAACACCATCTTCAAATGCAATCCCATTTCGTCGTATCGTTATTCGGAATGGGTTTTATGACACAAGGTCCTCTCCCGGCCAATCCGAATAACGAGCGCTTATTTTAGAAATAAGTGTTACATTCAGATTTAAACAAATCACAACAATTTCACTTTGATCTTTTAAACGAAAGATCCATCATAATCACAAATGTTCGATGTGGGTTTCGAATATCCATTTCGAATTCGACTCCGGGTCGCAACGAAATTCAAATGCCGATTAAGGCCAATATTGATAGTCGGTTTGTGACGACCGCCCATGACTCCCGCACTAAACAAGGGAATGGTGCGCTGAAAGGTGTGCCAGACAGCCATGGATGATAGTCAGGGATAAAGTAAACAGAATAGTCTATCGTATTACTCACAGCGCATGGATAAAATACAATAGAAAGTATACATAGTGAAGCTCCATAGAACAGAATCTCATCATATAAACTCGTAATAGTTTGGTACAACAATCTGAAAAGTCAATACAGCAAGCCTCACTACATATCACTCAGAGAATCACACAACAGCGGAACATCCAGTACATATAGTAAGAAAACAATATGCAAAAGCCTCTAGCTCGTCTTCGTTATCAACGGCGTTGGTCGCTAAGAACAGCACCTGTCACCTGCTACCTAGTCTGCCCATCCCAACACGGATGAACAGCCCAAGGTAATAAGAGTTGAACATAAAACCTTGAGTCAGACAAAAGTCCTAGTGAGCAGTAAATCAACTATCAAACATACCAAAAGAGCATAAAGGGGTAAAAAGGAATAGGAACCCAACCATCCCACTCCACCTCTTTCTACAGTGATAGCCCCCAGACCCATTAAGCAGAAACAACCATAACAAAGCAGACAATTAAAATAAATCAATCATAACTCGAGTCAAGGTCGATGTTTTCCAAGTACAAACCCCCAAGGCCTAAACCAAGATCAGATAAGCACCCACAAAACATCGCTCTTGAGACCGAATGACGATACAACCAAAGCATCCAAGCATCCATGACTCTGGCTATCACTGTTATCATTGCCTCGATATCACCGTTAATTGAATGACCGGCACATTCTTTCAACCGTAAGTCAACGACTAATGGTAACCCCGGTTCTAGACATAACTCCGCACGCCGTCGCAGCCCGTGCCTAGGACTATCGAATCTGCCCAGAGTACTCGACCACCTACCTGTAGTCTTTTGGGTGTCCCGACCACCTACCTGTAGTCGTTTGGGCGCCCCATGTACTTTTGCTTTGAGTTTGCTAGAACCTTCAATAACGATGAAATCCAAGCCTTCTAGTCATCCTCCTCGACGACTATTCTCAAACTTGCTCAAGCTACCTCTCGAGCCAACCATTATCAACGAACTCGAACCATATCACCGAGTTATCAACATGCTTGGGATGATCCCGTCTGGAGTAAACCAAGGCTATCTCACATCATGCTTTGCTTCTTCGTATCATAGCAAAGTCCCATCTCAATATCATGCTTCGCTTCATCACATCATAGCAAAGTATCGTCTCAACATCATCATCAAATCTATCCATATGAGCTTTCTCATCCGCTTCATATGCCACAAGCAGCTTTCCTTATTCAAGAGCCTTTCCACTTAGCTTTTGAATCATCTTCGACCAACTTGTCCAAATCAAATCATCAATTAACTAATTTATAGCAATCAATCAAATCAATCATTAATCCAAGTAATCAATCATTCAAACAAGATCTAAATAAACAGTTATAACCATAATGGCAATTCCATAAATAAAGAGTCCAAATCTAACAAGCATGAATTCTAAGTAATATCTTGATGAATGAACTAGCATAGGTTAACATGTAGTAAAATGGATATCAAAACTTTATGAATGATGGATCTACATGCAGACTTAAGGAAAATGCATGAAATCACTATCTTTAACCCACAAACAAGCCACCGACCCAATATACTCCTTTGGGTCCGTGTGAGAGATAACCACCACTCACCGAATCACCTAAACACTTCAAAAGCTACTAACTCCAGATCTGGACAGCAAAGGATCTAGCTTGATCCGACAAGATTCCGCTTCAAACGGTGAAATCTCTCTTCGAAGAATGTAGATCTTCAACTTTGGCTCTTAGATCTTTGATCTTGATCTTGATCTTCGATCTTGGATGGATGGAAGCACTAGATTAGAGTGGAGAAAAGAAGTGAAGAAGTGTCATACACGAGCTCTCCAAATGACAGCACTTCGTCGCTTCGAAATCCCGATCCTAAAAAGTGAACCAAACCCCTCTATTTATAGGCAGATTTTTAAGTCGTCCGCCCCCCCTTAAGTCGTCGCCGACCATACGACTTACGACCTAACACTCAGGCCTTCAACGCGACCTAAAACACATGCCGACCTAACTACCTAACATACCTAACGATCTAACCCTATGGCCGACCTAACACCTAGCCGACCTAATGACTTACCTATACTGCCGACCCAACGATGTATCCGACCTAACACTATACACATGGTCTCAACGACCTACGACCTATACCATAACCCGTCCACGACCTAACTGTACTCACCCTATAACCATAAGTCGCTTACGACTTAAGCCTGCAGGTCATTAACTTCTATAGGTCGGTCTACTTTTAGATCGGTCAATATCTTAAGTCGGCAACTACCACTAACTCGCTTATCCCGTTAGGCCGCTAACTACCTTAAGTCGGTCACTCTCTTAACTCGCTCCCCCGACCCAAACCACAACACGACCTAAGCTCCCACACGAGCTAACTCTGGTTGGCTCAAACAATGCATACGACCTAATGGCAACTATTTTACGATTTGTCGACACGTAAAATACGGGTCGTTACATACTCTCCTCCTTAGGAATTTCGCCCCCGAAATTCCAAACAAACAAGAACAATCAAAACTATTTTGTATGCCTACCATCCATAGCAATCAACAAACCATGCATCCAATTACTAGCCTAGCATGCAGAATTCTAAAACTAGAACCAGTTACAAATTCATGAGATGTCATGACACCTTAGGGCCATACCTTGAAGAGTTTAGGATGAGCTGCCTTCATCCTCTCTTCCTCCTCCCATGTACAGTCGTTAACATCATCACTCCATTGTATCTTGAGCAACTTGACTACCTTCCTCCTAAGCTGTTTCGTGTCAGTCTCTACAACACGAAGCGGCTTACGAGGTCTCTTAACTACTGGATCAACCTCCAAACCTTCATAGCTATTAGCAGAAATCACTGTATTCGAGTCATGCACATACTTCCGTAGATACGATATATGAAAAACATTGTGCACACTCGACATCTTTTCCAGTAACTCCAATTTATAGGCGAGCTTTCCAATTCGCTCGATGATCGGGAATGGTCCAACAAATCTCGGAGTCAATTTTCCTTTCTTCCCGAATCGAATAACATTCTTCAGTGGAGAAATCCTCACAAAAACCATATCTCCTACGTCGAATTCCAAATCCTTACGACGCTTATCGGCATAACTTTTCTGACGGTCTTGGGCTGCCTTCATTCGTCGCCGAATGATCTCTATACAATCCGTAGTCTATCGAATCATTTCTGGCCCAAGTATCAACTTTTCTCCTATTTCCAACCAACATGTCGGAGAGTTACACGGTCCTCCATACAATGCCTCATATGGTGCCATACCAATGCTTGACTGGTAACTGTTATTATATGAAAATTCCACCAAATGAAGGTGATCTTCCCATGATCTTCCGAAGTCCAAAACACATGCTCTGAGGAGATCTTCCAAAACTCGGTTGACTCTCTCGGTCTGACCATCTGTTTGGGGATGATAAGCTATACCCAAACACAACTCGGTTCCCAAAACTTGCTGGAAGCTCTTCCAAAATCCACTAGTGAACAATGGGTCTCGATCGCTCACTATACTCTTCGGAATACCATGGAATCAAACTATCCACTTAACATACAACTCAGCCAACTTCGATGCAATCCTGGTTGATCGAACATGAATGAATCTTGCACTCTTAGTCAATCGATCTACGATGACCCAAATCCCTTCATTCCCTGCTCTGGTTCTAGGTAGTCCATCGATAAAATCCATCGATATTTGATCCCACTTCCATGTAGGAACTTCTAACGGCTGAAGCAATCCACTTGGCTTCTTCTGTTCGGCTTTTATCAACTGGCAGTTCATACATTTGGAAATAAAGTTTTCAACATCCTTCTTCATACCTTCCCAGTAATAGGTTCTCTTCATATCCCGATACATCTTATTTCCACCTGGATGAATTGTCAACTTCGAGTGATGACTTTCCTTCAAAACTTCATTCCTCAATTCATCTATATCGGGAACAACCAGTCGTCCTTGTTTCCGAAGCCAACCCTCCCGATCGACCTCGAATCCTTTATCCTTCTCTGGATCCAATCCAGATTCCAAATCACGGATAATCTTCACAAGATTATCGTCTCGCTTTTGGCTCTTGCCAATTCTTTTCACAAGAGAAGGTCTTATCGATAAGTTTGCCAACATTTCAGGTTCCAATTGACATCTAGGCCTGAAGTCAAATCCAGCCAAAAACTCAAGACTCTTCCATTCTGAAAACATGGCTCCCAATCTTGCATGTCTTCGACTTAACGCATCTGCCACTGCGTTACCCTTTCCCGGAGTATAGGCTATACCAAAATCATATGATGCTAAAAACTCTAGCCATCGTTGCTGCTGAAGATTCAAATCCTTTTGGAAGAAAAGATACTTCAATGACTTATGATCTGTAAACAACTCAAATCGGACTCCCAATAGGTAATGTCTCCACATCTTCAGAGCAAATATAATCGCCGCTAACTCCAAATCATGAGTCGGATAATTCCTTTCATGCGGCTTCAGTTGTCGACTTGCATACGCAACAACTTTATCCTTTTGCATCAGCACTGCTCCAAGTCCAGTACCACATGCATCGGTGTAAACCACCATCTCATCATTCCCACTTGGAATAGTCAAAACAGGAGCACTTGTCAATCGCTCTTTCAGGATTACAAAAGCTTGCTCACACTTAGCATCCCATCTGAACACTTGGTTCTTTTTCGTCAATCCTATTAATGGTGCAGCTATCTTGGAAAAGTCTTTGATAAACCGACGATAGTATCCTGCTAATCCAAGAAAGCTTCTCACATCAGATGCATTCTAAGGTCTAACCCAATTCTGGATTGCTGCCACCTTGGCGGGATCAACCGCTATTCCATTTCCAGAGATAATATGACCTAAGAACCTCACTTCACTCTTCCAGAAGTGACACTTCGAAAACTTAGCCTTCAGCTGATGTTTTCGTAGAGTTTCCAAAACAATACGCAAGTGCGTCTTGTGCTCTTCTTCAGTTCTGGAATAAATCAAAATATCATCCACGAACACAAGTACGAACTTGTTCAACTGATCTCTGAACACTCTATTCATAAGATCCACAAAATACGCTTGTGCATTAGTCAATCCAAACGGCATTACCAGACATTCATAGAAACCGGATGGTGTCTTGAAAGCAGTCTTCGGCACACTATCCCTAGCCACTCTTAACTGGTGAAATCCCGTTGCTAAATCCATCTGAGAAAACACCTTAGCTTCGTGAAGCTGATCAAACAAGTCATCTATTCTCGGCAATGGATACTTGTTCTTCTTAGTCACTTTATTCAGCTCACGATAATCCACACACAACCTCAACGATCCATCCGCTTTGGTTGCAAACACAACTGGTGCACCCCATTCGGACACACTACGCCGAATGAATCCTTTTTGTAAAAGGTCATCAACTTGCACCTTCAACTCTTGCTATTCCCTAGGCGTCATCCGCCTAAGTGGCATCACAACAGGTCTGGCTCCCTCAACTAGATCGATGCGAAACTCGATCTCTCTATGCGGCGGTAACCCTTTGACCTCGTCAAAGACATCCTCAAATCCATTCACAATAGGCACCGATGACAGTCCATCCCGTGGAACAACTAGCGAATACATGAAGCTCATGAAGACACCTTCCTCATGCTTACATCGTATCACAACCTTTCGCCCCTCCACATTCTCGACTGTCACCTCCAGCCTCTCACAATCAACCCTTGCCACATACTTCCTAAGCCAGTCCATACCCAAAATAATTCCGAACCCCGCAAAGTTCAGAACAAAACAATCACAAACAAAAGAGCAATCATGACTCGATACAACTAGACCACGGCATACCATACACAAACAAGACGAACCCCCAATTGGATTAGTCACCACTAATGGTCTATCCACAATATCCGGTTCCAAACCCAACCGACCTACAAGTTCACTACAAACAAAGGAGTGCGACGCCCCAGTATCAAATAACACTCTAACTGGAACACCACAAATGGAAAGAGTACCTTGAACCACCACACTCTTTCCTTTCTCTTCGGCAGTAGGAGCTCTCAAAGACGATGGCACAGCCCCCAAAGCATAAGCCTGCACAATCTGCTTGTCCTTCCTCGGTTCTGGACAATTCTTCTTGATATGCCTCGGCTTATCACAGTTGTAGCACTTCCCTGGGACCTTAGAATTCTTGAAATCTTTGTAGAGATGACCCTTCTACTGACAATTGTAGCAGGTCACATCACCCTTCAGCTTCTTTTTCCGACCATCCTTACCATGTTGCTGTTTCCTCTTCTTGTTTCTACCTTGCTGTGGTTTAGACTCTTCCTTTGTTACAGCAACAACGGATTCTCCTTTAGGAAACAAACTCTCGTGCCTGAGAGCTTTCTCCACAAGCTTCTCAAATGGATCATCCAGATGATCCACTAACTGCCTCCCAAGATAAGTGTCTAAGCCTGTCACAAACTTCTCATTTTTCTGATATGGAGATTCAATATACGACCGAGCATACTTGGACAAGGCTTCAAACTCAGAAACATACTCAAGAACTGGTCTCCCACCTTGCTTGAGCTCTACAAACTTCTTGAACAAAACAGACTTCTAAGCTGTAGAAATGAACTTAGCTTCAAATCTGACTTGGAATTGCTCCCAAGTAATCTCTTCCTCTGGAGTATCAATGGTGATAGAATTCCACCAATCAGAAGCTCTTCCTTGAAGCTGTCTTGATGCCAGCTTTCTCTTAGTTGCATCCTCAATTCCCAAATCACCAAAAATCCTTCTACAAGCATCAATCTATCTCTGAACTTCAATGGTTGATTCAGTTTCCAAGAAAACCTTTCCTCCAAGAGCAGTATAGTCCTTACACAACTTAGCAAAATCCACTGGTCTTGGGGCTTGAACTTGAACTCCAACATCTACCGATGGCCTCGGAGCTGGCATCCTTCTCATGATCGAAGTCATCATAGCCTCGAACATAGAAGCATAATCAGCAGCCCCCTCAGCAGCACGGCCTCCCCTAGCAGTTGGTCTCCCTCTTCGACTCATTCCTAATATCTCAAAGAAATGATTAATATACCCTGAGAAACAACTACATAAGGAGTTCAAATCCTTCTAAGCTACTATATTATATATAGTAATCATCCATAAAAATACAATTACGTCTCTCATACGTAGTTACGTCAGCGAGCGTTGGCTAAAATCGATTAACCAAGGCTCTGATACCAAATGTGACGACCGCCCATGACTCCCGCACTAAACAAGGGAATGGTGCGCTGAAAGGTGTGCTAGACAGCCATGGACGATAGTCAGGGATAAAGTAAACAGAATAGTCTATCGTATTACTCACAGCGCATGGATAAAATACAATAGAAAGTATACATAGTGAAGCTCCATAGAATAGAATCTCATCATATAAACTCATAATAGTTTGGTACAACAATCTGAAAAGTCAATACAGCAAGCCTCACTACATATCACTAAGAGAATAATACAACAGCGGAACATCCAGTACATATAGTAAGAAAACAATATGCAAAAGCCTCCAGCTCGTCTTCGTCATCAACAGCGTTGGTCACTAAGAACAGCACCTGTCACCTGCTACCTAGTCTGCCCATCCCAACACGGATGAACAGCCCAAGGTAATAAGAGTTGAACATAAAACCTTGAGTCAGACAAAAGTCCTAGTGAGCAGTAAATCAACTATCAAACATACCAAAAGAGCATAAAGGGGTAAAAAGGAATAGGAACCCAACCATCCCACTCCACCTCTTTCTGCAGTGATAGCCCCCATACCCATTAAGCAGAAACAATCATAACAAAGCAGACAATTAAAATAAAGAAATCATCACTCGATTCAAGGTCGATGTTTTCCAAGTACAAACCCCCAAGGCCTAAACCAAGATCAGATAAGCACCCACAAAACATCGCTCTTGAGACCGAATGACGATACAACCAAAGCATCCAAGCATCCATGACTCTGGCTATCACTGTTATCATTGCCTCGATATCACCGTTAATTGAATGACCGGCACATTCTTTCAGCCGTAAGTCAAGGACTAATGGTAACCCCGGTTCTAGACATAACTCTGCGCGTCGTCGCAGCCCAGGCCTAGGACTATCGAATCTGCCCAGAGTACTCGACCACCTACCTGTATTCGTTTGGGCGCCCCATGTACTCTTGCTTTGAGTTTGCTAGAACCTTCAATAACGATGAAATCCAATACTTCTAGTCATCCTCCTCGACGACTATTCTCAAACTTGCCCAAGCTACCTCTCGAGCCAACCATTATCAACGAACTCGAACCATATCACCGAGTTATCAACATGCTTGGGATGATCCCGTCTGGATTAAACCAAGGCTATCTCACATCATGCTTCGCTTCTTCGTATCATAGCAAAGTCCCATCTCAACATCATCATCAAATCTATCCATATGAGCTTTCTCATCCGCTTCATATGCCACAAGCAGCTTTCCTTATTCAAGAGCCTTTCCACTTAGCTTTTGAATCATCTTCGACCAACTTGTCCAAATCAAATCATCAATTAACTAATTTATAGCAATCAATCAAATCAATCATCAATCCAAGTAATCAATCATTCAAACAAGATCTAAATAAACAGTTATAACCATAATGGCAATTTCGTAAATAAAGAGTCCAAATCTAACAAGCATGAATTCTAAGTAATATCTTGATGAATGAACTAGCATAGGTTAACATGCAGTAAAATGGATATCAAAACTTTATGAATGATGGATCTACATGCAGACTTAAGGAAAATGCATGAAATCACTATCTTTAACACACAAACAAGCCACCGATCCAATATACTCCTTTGGGTCCGTGTGAGAGATAACCACCACTCACCGAATCACCTAAACACTTCAAAAGCTACTAACTCCAGATCTGGACAGCAAAGGATCTAGCTTGATCCGACAAGATTCCGCTTCAAACGGTGAAATCTCTCTTCGAAGAATGTAGATCTTCAACTTTGGCTCTTAGATCTTTGATCTTGATCTTCGATCTTGGATGGATGGAAGCACTAGATTAGAGTGGAGAAAAGAAGTGAAGAAGTGTCGTACATGAGCTCTCAAAATGGCAGCACTTCGTCGCTTCGAAATCGCGATCCTAAAAAGTGAACCAAACCCCTCTATTTATAGGCAGATTTTTAAGTCGTCCGCCCCCCCTTAAGTCGTCGCCGACCTAACGACTTACGACCTAACACTCAGGCCTTCAACGCGACCTAAAACACATGCCGACCTAACTGCCTAACATACCTAATGATCTAACCCTATGGCCGACCTAACACCTAGCCGACCTAATGACTTACCTATACTGCCGACCCAACGATGTATCCGACCTAACACTATACACATGGTCTCAACGACCTATGACCTATACCATAACCCATCCACGACCTAACTGTACTCACCCTATCACCATAAGTCGCTTACGACTTAAGCCTGCAGGTCGTTAACTTCTATAGGTCGGTCTACTTTTAGATCGGTCAATATCTTAAGTCGGCAACTACCACTAACTCGCTTATCCCGTTAGGCCGCTAACTACCTTAAGTCGGTCACTCTCTTAACTCGCTCCACCGACCCAAACCACAACACGACCTAAGCTCCCACACGAGCTAACTCTGGTTGACTCAAACAATGCAAACGACCTAATGGCAACTATTTTACGATTTGTCGACACGTAAAATACGGGTCGTTACACTACATAGTAAGATATATGTCTCGCCATCTAGCTTCAACTTCTGATCTCCATAGCGACTCCTGAATTTCCAGAATGACCTGATAACCTAACTCTCAGCTGCCCGTGTGGAAAATTATGGGCACCCAGAGTTTAGAAAGGGAACAATAAACTCCAGGTCAGCCATGGGACTGGTGTGAGATCTTAAAAATAGTTATACTATTACCATAGGAAAACAAAAGATTTTAAAAGAAATCCGCAAAGCTTTTTAGAAAATGAAACAACCATAAGGCCTCCCGCCACACACACAATACAAATGCAGAATTGGGGAAGATTTCTCCTTATGATAGTCAAACATGCTTAATACGCAAAACCTTTTTAATATTATCATTAGTGCATAGTGCAGAAACATTGGCAAGTATAATATTGATCTTAGCCAGCATACGTACCATTATAGTATGCCTACTATAGCTACCATATTAGATGGCAGGTTCTACAACTAAAACCGTACAAGTCGCGTATTGGTAATTGGATTTCCAACAAATGGTCGGGCTAAGGAACTTCCTATTGCCACATGGGTACGCCTCTGGATGGACTCCCCGAGCACCTAACCGGATCTCTGCCAACACAAGGTCGGGTTACCTATGCAAATAGGTAACTACTACACGAATATGCCATCCCCCGGTTGTAAACAACCTTTATCCGAGGATCCTCAAGAACAACAATCACAAAGTAATATATATTTGTGACATTCACATAAGTTAAGTATCTGGGCTCCATACCATGATACCACTTCTATTCAGAAGGAAATGTACATACCCTAAGGGGTGCTACCCCATTTAACCTTGCCGCATCCTTCCTGTTTTGACAATTTCGGGGTGTGAGGTTCGACGAAGTCTCATCCACAAAGCTGCGCTTTTCACAAAAGCCATGCTTCGATCAATAAATGATCAGCAGCACTTCGTATGCCACATTACCAAATTGGGAACGTATCACTAGTGATCATCAACTACATAACCTCTGAGCTCATACGTCTCAGGGAAGGGTGTTAAGCTAAGAGAATAAATTCTCCGCCACCAAAAGAAATGTATTTGATAGAAACCAGCTTTACATCTCAAAGTGTAACATCAGACACACATCCATACAAGTCCGTTCCGGGATCGAACGAAATCGAAGGCGCATCCAAAGAAGCCCTTGTAATCCGGATATTCACTAATCACGTCAGGAATCCGCATCACAAAGGGTGATAAAATCTCTATACCTACGCAACCCGGTGCAGAGGCATTCGACAGGTATCCTTTCGCTTTCGAAAATACCCGGCCTTCAACACCATCTTCAAATGCAATCCCATTTCGTATCGTTATTCGGAATGGGCTTTATGACACAAGGTCCTCTCCCGGCTAATCCGAATAATGAGCGCTTATTTTTAAAATAAGTGTTACATTCAGATTCAAACAAATCACAACAATTTCACTTTGATCTTTTAAACAAAAGATCCATCACAATCACAATGGTTCGATGTGGGTTTCGAATATCCATTTGGAATTCGACTCCCGGTCGCGTCGGAATTCAAATGTTGATTAAGGCTAATATTGATAGTCGGTTATTTAACTATCAATCATCATTCACAAAATCGTTGAATTTCAAATAATTTTCCCCCAATTATTATTATTTTCAATATATCTTCGCAAGATAAAATTTCACTTTTCAACACTGTGAAAATAAATTCAAATCAATTTCCATATTTCAACTTTTTTTTCGAAAGCAAATTCAAATCACTCTGCTCATGCAGAATACATTTACAACATTTATTTATTTCCACTGAAAATCTGCCGATTTCAAATAATATAAAAATACTTATTCAAAAATACTTGGAGACATTTAAAATAAACTATTTTAGAATATTTGCTTAAATATTAGTTATGAAAATATTATACTAATATTTCATATAAAGATTCAGGTCCAAAACTAATTTTAAAATAAAAATTTGTAGATAGAATATAAATACTTAAATAACTATTTTATAAATCAAATATCAATTTAAATCTTTAAAATAATCCCTTATATAATTAATTAAATAAATTTTACTTTAAAATCATTTCCCAAAACTAATTTCTCCAATAATATTATTTTTAAACCAAATCTAAAACTTTTAAATTTTATTCAAAACTATTTTAAAATATACTCGGCTTTCCAGGGCAGAATTCTTTTTCCATTACAAAATGGTCCATTCCAATTAATTAATAAATCTTCTTGATTTATTTTTAATTTACATTCCAATTTGTAAATTTATTTCCATAATTTAAAAATAAACCATTATTTATTTTTAAACAATTCCCCTTTTCTTTACAAATTCCCGTTATGAATTTACATTTCCAAATATTAACGGATATAGGAATTTTAAATCGATTCCCAATATGATCTTCAACCCAATCAAATCCCAAATTAAATCCCAGTTTATTTCAAACACAAAGTCAATTTCCAATTTGATTTCCCCAAATTAATTTTCCAATATCAATCAATTTCAAATTGATTTCCCAAAATTATTTCCAACGCACCAAACCAAATTTCCTAATCGATTCCTAAGATTTATTCTAACTCCAAATTAATTCCCGAATCGATTTCTAAAACTAATTTCAACTCTAAATTAAATTCCAAATTTAATTTCTATATTTATTTCCTTTTGAAATAAATTCTTTTATCTCTTTCAAATATTTAAAATCCGTATCTTAAATAAATTCTTCAACTATTTAACAACATTACTCGAAATTCCTTTTTTTTTTTAAAAATATTTCCCATATCTTTAGAATTTATTCAATAAGTTTCCAAAGATAAAACTCTATCTATTTAAATTTCCTTCTTTTAAAGTTCACCCAATTCCTTTGAGTGAATTTATTAAAAGTTTTCTACCTAAATTTCAAAATTAATTTTTTCATTTATTTCTGGTATCCTACGATACCAAAAATATATACGGCTAAATTACAGCCTTCAACGGTTTCAGTCACAAATAATCATACACAGATTAAAATTAATTATAACACAACATACGGAACAAATTAAATATTTAAGGAATCCAGTTGGATCCCTCCAATCTGTTTCCCTACATCCACAGACGTTAGCACAACAATTAAATACTCATTCCACTTTAAGGTGGAATATCGCGGTATATGGAATTTAAAAAAATAAATAAATAATATTATCCGCTATTATGCGGCGCAATAGGGTCTCATCCGCTATATAATGCGGGAAATCAACAACTCCAAATACATATATAATACAAATTCCACTTCGAGGTGGAATATCGCGGCATATGGGTTTAATATAATAACCTCCGCTATTATGCGGCGCATAGGGTCTGAACTAATATAACTAATAATAAATAAATTATCCAAACACACAATTAATCAATTTTAATTTAACTATCATAATTCCACAACCAACCAATAACTGGAATTTCCAATTAAAATTTTGAGTGAGAAGATCTCACCTTTTATTGTGCATGTAATCCAATTTCTTTCCAGCTTGATTTCCACATAGTTTTAGACCTTGTATAAATAATTATATAAGATTTCATTAATACTCGAGCTAATCGAATAATTTATTTCCTTTTAAATAATTTTAATAAACTAACAATTTGATTTAAATCTAACTTCCCTTTTAATTTCTAAACACATCCCTTTTTACCATTTATTTAACAAAAAGTTAAATTTAAAAACTGAATTTCCCTTTTCTTTGAAAATATCTATATAAATTTAAATATCTATATTTATTTATTTTTCAAACTTTACTTATATAAAATATTTTATAGATTTTAAAAATCATATTTTTGTATAAATCCATACATTTAAATCCCTATATATTTTTTTAGTTGAAACTTGCATGTGCATTCTATCTATATACATAAATAGATATATATATATATATATATATCTATTATACATATCTATATGGATATTACAAATTTTAAATTTAAATGAAACAGCAGGAATATCTCGCTACTGGCTCGAAAACCAACCCACCAAACCACCGAGCTTCACGTCAGTTCGATCGAAGATGCGCCTCTCCAAAACCCTAAAATGATGAATTAATCTGCCCCAACCCTAGATGCATGCGAACGATTACCGCGAACGACGCTCTCGGTTGAAGTCGCCTTCGACTTGCTCGAATCAAATGGAATTGCGACCGTCGTCGCGCTATCCTCCTGTCGCGCTCGATCTTGCTATATGAACGAGATGCCACTCGATTTTCTTAAGGGTTTGTGGATCTTGATTTTGAGCCGATCGATTCCGATTCGAAATCGAATTTGATTTCGTAATTTCCCCTTTTAGTCAGGGCATTTGTTTTTGAAGCTGAGCATTTGAAATGGAGATAGAAAAGGGGAACGGGGGAAAAGAAATTGCTCGGCATTTTCTTTTTGAACGAAATGAACGAAACGAAAATGAATCTGATTTCTTTTGAACGAGATTGCTTATTATATTTTTTTATATTTTGAAATTGTTATGTGCCTTAAATCTTGTTACGCGGTTGACAGGTGTTAGAAAAGGCAACAACGTTTTGAATCCAAATGTTTTTGTTTGACTGGTCATAGTTACAAAATTTAAATTTGAATTTAAACGTCTCGAAATCGAGCGGAAAAATCTCGATCTCCTATCGAGGCGTGCCGCAAGGCGTTTATACGGTTATATGCCTATTTCGAACGCAATGGAAAAGGTTCCGGGTCCAAATTTGATCATATGGAGAAGATAACTTTTTGAACGAGTTGAAATATCGAATTTTCGATTTAATTTTCAGCGCGTTTATTTATCGTACGGACAAACGATCACTCCAAACACTATGAAAATTGAAATCAGATAATAACACAATATTACGGATCAAATGCAACTGGTTTCGTCGAATTCCGAGACTGTGCCTCGGAATGCTATTTCTAAATATCGATGTAAACGATATAAATTTCAATACCGAACAACACGGTTTCAAATTAAATTCTGAAGCTTCTATCATCTTCAGTATCGTCAATATAAATTTTCTGAGCCATCAATTTATTTTTTATAAGCTCAAATTTAAAGATTTACAATTTTACCCAAATTCTATAATTAAATTCAATAATTTAAATTGCCAAATTCATCCTCATATTTGAAATTCAAGTTAAACTATCATTCAACTATCAAAAATCAATTAAATTTTCAAATTTCAATTGTCCAAATTCACGGTCGTCGCAATTTCACCCCTTGACCAGTTTGAATTGTTGAAAAATAGTTTGAATAGTTTAAATTATCAAAAATATTAAAAATAGTTTAAATGGTTAAAATAGTTAAAAAATGTTTAAATGTTTAAATGGTTAAAATAGTTTAAGTATTAAAATGGTTTATATAGCAAGATAGTTCGGAAAATCCAAAATAATTTGAATATTTAAAAAGGTAGATTTAAATAGCTTATATCAACATAATTTATTCGAAAAAAGTTTCAAAGTCAAACTGATTCAATTTTCAAATTTTCATTTCAAATCACTTTTAGATTTCCAATTCGATTTAATCGATTCAGTTTCGATCTCAAGTTGAATTTTACTTCGATTCCAAATTAATTTCGCTTCCAATTCCAAAATAATTTCAACTCAATTTCAAATTTAAACCATTTCGATTTATATCAATTCCATGTTTGATTTCAAAATATCGATTCAAAACACTTAAATCAAATTTACCTTCAATACCAAATTGAAAACCTAAATTTTCAAATGTAATTCAATTCCGATCCTAATTTCTAAATATCATTTTATGCCACTCTTTCTTAGTAATATTATAAATTCAAAATAAAGTCTAATCTTTTAAATAAAATCAATTTCTGAATTTCAAATCATATTCGATTATAACTTAAAAATCAATATTCAATTATTTAAATCATTTCGTTTACCAAATTTAAATTTCAACATCTCGAGCCCAAGTTGAAATAAAATTTGATTTTCATTTTCTTAAATCAAAACATTTAAATACATTTCAAATCAAAAATTTTAAAATCATTTAATTTAACCAATCTGGTGTCCGTATATAATTTTCTACCTTATGGCCAAGTGGGTAATTATTTCGATTTAATTTCAAGGATGGACATATATCATTCAATCCAAAATAAATGCCATAAGTATTTATCATTTCAACCTATTTCTTAATTTATTCAAAATAATTCAATTCACAGTTTTATATACCGTAAATAAAGGATGATAGCAGGCTATATCAAAATAAATAAACATCTAAGTCGTCCAAAACATCAACTAATAGCATCCATCGCAATCAACTTCCAAATCAGTCAATAAATTGCATCAATTAACCAATTATCAATAATCGGGGATTTTACTAGCAGTTTACTTCTTGTTCAATTTAATAAATTTAAATTTCTATCAATTAATTAGGGTATCCGTTTAAATGTCAGTTAAAATTATCAAGCAACAATCAACGAAATTAAGTCACTTCATAATTTTAAATTTAACTAACATAAAAATATGCTAGTACGTTGTGAGCGTTACAAAACACTCACATTGAGTTTTCAATTTTAAATCAAATCAAACGACGTTAGATTTGACCTAAAATTTTAGTTAGCTCCAATCCACTCAAGATCAAACCCTGAACATAGTACTCGTCGCCATGAATCAGTCGCCGTTTGTTTCGTCTAATTCCGACCACGTATGTGATAGATACAATTTACAAGATTCGCGATTTAATATACAATTAAATTTTAAAAAAAATTGACCTAGGAAAATAATTTGGGCCATTGCTTTCCTGGAGATGAAATCTAGGCCGCAACTTTCATCTTCCTTCATGTTTTTTTTTCCAGTATATTCATGTACAGGGGAACCCATCGTCGTCGATAGACCCTCCATCGCCGCTGATAGACCTTTCAAGCCACTAGAAGGCGATCAATGTAACATCACGATATTTTCAACCATTCGCAGCCATACATGCCGGATTTGAATTGCTCAAAATACCAAATTGTTAATTTATATTTGGCAAAAATCAACATATACATAAAATAAAATAATCACAGAATCACAGACATAGAGTAATGTTACAATAAGCAGCGGAAATAAATGAATAGTAGTTCATGAAGCTACTATATAAACAGAGTTAAACAAGATACAACAGAAGTCTCGAATATAATATTTAAATACAAAAATCTGAATACATCACTGGAATCAACTGAATAACTGCAAACTGAATAGATAGATGGATCTCCAAGCGAAGCTCCAACTCCAAAGGTGAGTCTCAATGCTGTATTACTCGGTCTCACCCGAGCGCAAAGCAAAATACAAAACACTCAAGTCAGGATTAACATTCCTATATCAATAAATCCAAATCAAGTGAAATAACAACTAAAATACAAGCAACTCAAAGGATTTTTGGGATAACCATCCTTTAAGCATCCGTTAAACTATCTACTATATTGTAATATACGTTATTATAATAATATCTATAGTAAATAAACTATTAAAATAACATTGGGTGGCGTCATCCATATCCCCCTTAACAAATTTTATAGTGCCAATAGTCTATACAGTACCGTAATACCTCCAGATCAGGAGGCTGCCAGAGGATACTCCATAGGTACAACACAAATCAAACTCATACAAGGCGCACTAGGGTAGGTGACACGGCACAACTAGGCAATGCCGGTGTAGATATACCTATTACACTTCCGGGCTGATGGTAAGTCATGGCAGCCACTACCGCCCACCTCGAGACACACTCTTAAAAATCAATAATCAAAGGTGCGCACCAAATCAATCACAAAGTAATAGAATGACATATGAAGGAGTGTGTCCGATCGGAGGAGCTACCTCACTTGGCCCATCAATTGATCCTGTTTTAGCCACCTTATGCCAACTTAAGGGAGTCGGGTCCATGTATATACCTCATATCTTTGTCACCATCCTACTTCATTCTGGAATCTCCACCGCGTATACAGTTGTTAAAGTAGTTTTTGGTATTGGCATAGAGTATGACAATATCTGATCCCGGTCTCTTTAACAACCAATCGTTATTATAACACCGCGGTCACTTCAAAATAGTTTATACTTCAAAAACCAAAATATCATTGCCATTTAAAACCATATCAATATGATATCATTTCCATTACAAAATCATATCAATACAATATCATTTCCAAAATCATAACACTTTCAAAGTTGTAACACTTTCGAAACCAAACTCTTGAAATTATAACCCTTTGAAAATCATAAAACCTTCCTTTAACCAGTTTAGATATTAATAATAGTATGTATAATAAAATATTTTATAAAATAAACAATTTTATAAAATAGTTATAAGTTAAAAATAGTTTATATTAAAATAGTTAGTATATTAAAATATTTTATACTAAAAATAGTTTATGTTAAAATGATTTACATAGATGTAGTTTGTATGAAATTATTTATAAAGTAATTATATATATAGTTTTAAATATAAAATTGAAAATACTTTATATAATAAAATAATTTCCTCAAACTTCACAAATTGATTCAAATTAACTCGAATCCCAAAATTCAATTTATATCACATCTCAATTCACCAATTTCAACTCAATCAAGTTTCTTAATAAACCATTTCACATTATATCGATTTCAAATACAGATTTGAGCCACAAATAAATAATTTCAATTTCAATATGTTTCAAAGCTTTAAGTATTCCATAATTTCAAAACTAAATTTGATAATTTCATATATATCTTAATTCAATTTACTATTATTTAGTTTTGAAATATTTACTAAATAAATTCAATATCTTTTAAATAAAACTCAACTTGAAATATTCATTTAAATTACTTTAACCAAAATCAAGTTATAAGTCATATCCTTTAAAAATCTCAAATTCAATAAGTTTCAATTCGATTTAATTAAATAAAATTCTTAACTAAACACAATTTCAAATAAATCCAAATTTATCCTCCCAACCTTAGTTTGTAAAATTATTATAAACTCTATATTTGAAAATATAATTTATATAAATACTTAAACACATTATATATAAATTAAATCTTTTATCAAACTTATTTTATAATAAAATACTTTATACATATTTTAAAATAGTAAAATTTATATGTAAATTCTTAAAATTTAAAATTCCAAAACTAACTTAACTTTTGAAATTTCAAAACATAAGATTTAAAACCTAAGGATTTGAACTTTATAAAATACAATTATATGTAATATTTTAAAATCAATATTTATTAACGATAAATTTCCTTTCCAAAACCACATAAATCATTTTCAAAATATTTATATATAGACCAATGGTGTCTGTATATAATTTTCTATCCTGCGGTCAAGTGATACGGATATTTATCATTTCAATCCGCGGTTTAAATATATATATATATACAGGTATATATCATTTCAACCCGCAATCCCAAATTCAATTCAAATGAAAATCGCTTGGGTTTATCATTTCAACGCATAACGATTTTCTATTATTCTATAGATCGTTCGGGTATGTATCATTTCAACCCATAGAAAATCTATACTAACAGGGAACTTGCAGAGTGATAACATATATGATAATAATATAATAGGCATATATCACTGATATAAATAATAGATAATGACGTCAGATGTCACAAATGAACAGATACATATAATAACATATATATAGCAATTGAATAACTAACAGCAGCATATTTCAAATGTCATTTCGATTTAAATCAAATTTAATAAATATAAGAACGTTAATCGTAAGTGATTGCTCACCTTTCGAGGTTAGAGGATAGACAATGAAGTTGAAATGCAAGCACGAATCTCAGAGCAAAGCAAGATTGGCATAAATTGACAACAAAGCTGATATAAAAGAATCGATGTGAATAAGAAATTAGTTCTGATATAAACTGAAAATATACATTATTATTATATATATATAGATATATATATATATATATATAATTTCCTAAATTTATAAATTAGACAAGTACTAAAATAGTATAAAATTTCAAAATCATCATTCATTTTTTCCTAAAACTAAAATACTAAAAATCAAATATATATATATATATATATATATATATATATATATATATTATACTTATCTTTATAACCCATATATTTAAGATCAAAACATATATAAAGTACATTTAAATAAATATGTATAACTGATATTTTATAACCAACATATAAATAACCATGTAACGTATAAAATTATCAACAACTGAAACTGTAACTTTACTACATACATACCTATTTATACGTATAATTAAAATATTACACTTTATAAATAAACAAATGTATATAACATGTAACATTAAATATAACCGCCCATTTGTTTAAAAACTTATATAATATCAGAATAAAACAATAAGCTAAACTTTATATAAATTATACTATATATATATATATATATACTTACAATATATTATACAATACATATAACAAGTATATATATAACTAGTATACATCTAGTATACTACAGTATGTATAACTTACCTACAGGTTACTAACATATAAACATATATGAAACATATACTTATATATATAACATAGAATATATACACTATAAAAATATAAACTGACGATCTTATTTCACTTTTAAATACCTTTATATATATATATAGACACACACACACGCTTTACTGTGAAATTTCATAAATCTAAACACAACACATATAACTATAAACTATATTTTATAAAATTCAAACATATATATAACTTGAAATTAATAGACAAAGCACTGTATACTATACATAAATTTATATGTATATGTTCCTAATTCCAACAGCAAAATATATATATATATATATATATATATATATATATCTCATATAACTTACTAAATCAAATATACATGTATATATTACTATATTATAAAGATACTAATAAAAACATCCACCTACTATACATACAGCAAAACACTCTAGTATATATATATATACACATAATATACGTTCAAATATATTCATTTTAGTATTAAAATTCATATACAAATCTAACATATTACAACAAAAAAACATAGAAGCCATCACATATATAAGCAACAGCAAAATAGCTTATATATATTCAACAGCAATAAACGAAATATATAAAACATTTATAAAAATTTATATATTTACTCATTTACATATTTACCTTAGCAACAAAGAGAAACTGCACGCGGCTATGGATGGTAAATGATGAGGCATTGGAGTCACGGCTTGCGTGCCAGGAGGAATGAGTGGAGGTTGTTCGGCCTTGTGGAGTTGATGATGATTAGGCAAGGAAAAAGGTGGTTCAGCCATTGGAATTTTGGTGAGGAGGAGACTATGCGCAATGGGTAGGTGGTTCAACCTTAACTCGACAAGTAGAGGGAAGAGATGGTGGAAGATGAAGCGTGGAGTCATGACCATAGGGATGAGAGAAGGTCGAGAGTGGAAAGGTTGATGGGTTTCATGCATGCTTGGGTTCAGAGCATGCAAGGGAAGAAGAACACGTTTGTTCCTTTGCACTTTTTTTATATATAGAGAAGGAGATCAAAGAATGCAAAGTTCACAAACAAAATAAATGATGTAACTATAGGAATATTAATCATTTCTGGAAATATGAAATGTAAATGGCTATTGGTCTTCATAGTTGAGAAATGAATGGTTACCAAAAGTTTTAAAAGCTAAAATTTTGGAACCGATACGATTGACCGTTTCATGGTTTTCGCTGTGTACCAGACCTCAAAACACAGAATTGAACATACCTCAGGGATCAGCACGACGAGACGATCAAAACGGTATACAGATACCAGTGGTAGGATCATCTGATCAAAAGTCGATATCGGTATCGAAATGCTGCTAAAATGCCAAAAATAAGATAGATGGAGCAATAGCAATCCAAATTTGGAGAAACAAAATATGAGTCTCACTCAGAAATGATTTTCAAATTTATTGTATAAAAATATTCAGGTTTGGAAAACATTTTATTACCATCAATTTTTAACCGATTTGAATTGAAATAAAATTACACAATAAAATAAACTTCCATATTATTAATTGAAAATTTACCATTTGCTATGTTTTTAAATAAGCATTCCGAATATTAAATTTTCGTTTCAAAATTTTATTATTTAAAATTTCACAAAAATTCAATTAATAAAACCACTAAAATTTACTAGTCGTTACCCTACAGCCTCGCAAATCACATTCAAATGCACGAGCTTCACCATCATTTTGTCGCTGACATGCTCCACCATCGACAATCTTAACTGTAGGATTTGTAATATTCGACATGCTCTACAATATTGTAGTTAAGGATTTTTGATAATAGTTCATGGATTATAGAAATTTATGGTAGAAGGATGCATAATTTTGGCCATTGGAGAAAATTGGCGGCGATAAGAATGCTAGGGCTAGGTTTGACTGTGTATATGAGTATATATACGTGTATGCGCATTATATTATTATTATTATCACCATTCACATGCTTTTCCGGACGAACTCCAAACAAAGTGTGCCACCTAGCATTCATAATGTTATACCGCTATTTCGAACGCAATGGAACTAGTTTCGAAGCCTACTTCAATCATATGCAGAAGGTAGCTTTTCGAATCGCATTAAAATATTAATTTTCGATATTTAATTCAACGCACTTCCATCCTGTACGACCAACGGAAACTCCAATTTCTATGAAACTTGAAATCCTATAATAGTTCACCGTTACGGATCAGATGAAACTAGTTTCGTTGAAATCCAAGACAGTGGCCAAAATGGCAATTTTTTACTCGTCAATTAAAATATAAAATTTCCAAATTTTATATTAATCACTTAAATTCAATTTTTAAGTGTTGATAATCTTCATTCATATTTAAAAAACATCTAAATCAACCTTTAAAATCATTTTCATTCATATTTAATTCAGAATTCAATTATTCAAATAATTTCCAATATTAAATTTAAACAATTTAATTATCCTATAAATCAATATAAATAAATCATTAAGTTCAAAATAAATTTGAGTTATCAACATCATTTTATTTCTCTCTAAATAGTTCACAATTATTATTCTATTTTAGTTATTAATTATAAACCCAATCAATATATATAATTTCATTTCAATACTCGTTATTGCCAAATCTTCGAAATTAGTTTATTTCAAAATTTATTCATGCTCATATTCAATAACTTACGTTAATAAATCATCAAAATTTTATTTTTAACCATTTTTTCAATAATTACACTAAATTTAATAATTTAAGATAGATAAAAATACGGGTTGTTACACAACTTGTAATGTATTACTTTTATATGCGTCCAATTTCGAAAGCCTAACAATATAGCCCTTCATCATCAGTGCGTAATCTGTAATGAACGGGGTTTTCGGTCCTCGAAAATCGATATTTTTACACCCGCTGTATAAAATGCCAAGCAGTTGAGTGCCAAAAATATTAGTTCATTAGGGGTGAAGAAGAAAAATGGTAGAAGAAAAATAGAAATAATAACACAGAAACTTACAATCGCAGCGGAAAAAATATAGTATACAATAAAAGATTTTTAATGCAAGAACTGTACTGTTTATATACATACCATTGTCATAGTAAAACAATTCAATACATTAAATGGACAGTTATAATAACTTGTCCTCACACAGCGGAAGTATAACCAAGTACCAAGGTACGTCTTTGTCATCCAGATCGTCTCTTGAGCTCCATAGCATTCTAATCAGAATCTGTAATACTTGGTCTGATTCGCGTATTATAATAAAATAACACCCGAGTTAGTCTGGAGAACCAGCATAAGAAACACTCTCAATTTGAATTATTAACTTTTCTCAAAATCCTTTGAAAACAAAGGTATCTTGTAAGACCATGTCACTCATAAACACTATGGGTTTTTACCTTACGATAAAAAAAACAATTTTTCTCTAAATCATCTGATATCATAATAGTGTCTATAGAAAGTAAATAGAAAATAGTTGAAATGTTTGCGTCTCACGTTCCAACATAGTTGGGCATAATCAAAACTGTACGGTGCTCATTGGAAAATGGATTCCATACAATAACTGGGCCACTGGGTTACCGCCGATCACAGTATACCTCTAGAACAATGTAGCGAGTACCTCGCCAAGATCCCCTGCTGCGCAACACCGACCTACCCCTAACCTGGTAGACCGAATATGTTATCACTCCAGGCGTTCCCACCCTTACCATCGAGCACTCCATCTTTCATTCACAACCATATCCATAACAAATAAGTTTCCAAGGACATCTTGAAAGGTGATAACATATCCTAATTGGGTGCGACCCACTTAGCCTTGCTGCATCTTTCCAGTTTTAGTCATTCCCGGTTGATGAGGCTCGAGGCTAAGCGTTACCTTTCAAGAACACAATTCTACTTAAAATGCTCATCGTCCTCCAATGATGATGTTCTGATAGCATTTGTCTATACAAGTTGTCCTGGATCAGGACAAACCGAATCACCATCTTCATCATCTTCACGGTAATCATTCGTAACGTTCAAATCGAATCGAAGTGGTTTTTGGATAATTAAATCTGATCTCGGTCTCTTCGAAACAGTTAACGAATTTGGCCAATATTTGATAGTTGGTTATTTAACTATCAAATAACATCCAAAAGAAAACACTGGGCCTTATTTTACATATCTCCAAAATATTTATTTCAAAAAATCTTCACCAAGATATATATTCAATCTCTTTCAATATTTCTATATTTGAAACAATTTCAACACTTGGATCCATAAAGGATATTTCACCATTTTCAATACTTAGAAATATTTTCAACTTACATTTTTATAACACTAAGAAAATATTTCTATTCCAAATCATTTTCCATTAAAAATATTTCCAAAACCTTCCTTCCAGTACTTAGGAAAATATTGATATGTATAATTTCCAAATCATTTTAATATTAAACTTGGAAATATACCATAAATTATCTCATAAGTCTTTGGAATTTTAATAAATTCTTCCTACAATTTCTAAACCGAATATACTTATTTATAATCCCAACCAACCATTTATTACTTTTTAAATGAATTAAAACTCTTTTCGAAATTATTGCATCCAAATGTTGGAAATTTTCTTAAGTCTCTAGAATTCAATTTATAAGATTTCTCTTATAAAATCTCATACTTAAAATAAAACATGCCTACACATTTCGAGAGAATTTTGTAAATAAATTTTCAATCATTTCAAAACTATATATATATATATATAATGAGCATTTTTAAAGAATAGTAAATTTAAAAAAATATATGTTTTAAGTTATTATTTAAAATATTAAACACTTTAATAAACCATCAATAACTCATTTAAAATAAAGCAAATCAATTTACAAAGCTGATTAAAAAATTAAAATTTTGTTTCAACAAATATTAGATATTTGGAAATCCATTTTTTGAAGTATTTCAATACGGACTAGTTTTAAATTTCATAGTTTAAATAATAAAGTTTTCCCTTTGAAAAACCAACATAACTTCTCAAAAATAAAAATATATTTTAAAATCTCAATAACCAATTTAATTCATAACATTTAAGACTTGATTTTGATTCATCACACGAAGCTACCACTACAACATACAAATTTGACGACTGTTATGACGAAAAGGAAATATACACTACATGGAGACAAGACATCAAAATCGGTGCATCAATTTTTATTATCTTGTTTTGAGTCTCAAGTCAATTTTGTTAAGATCTCTCCTCGTTTAATGTATATATTAGCTTATATATAATCTTCCTATTTTCAAATGATTTATATATATATAAGCATATAATATATATATATATATGTATATGTATATTATCAAAAAAATTCCTTTAAATCATATAATATATATATAAAAAAAACTTGAGAAAACTATGCAGATTGCACAGAAATCACCAATTCAGTTGACTGGCCTGGTAGGTCAGTCGACTTACCCGTCAATTTCTGTCCAACATGCACAGGTGCACAAATAAATAGATGTATACAATTGAATATCCAGTCGACTGACCCAGAGGTTCAGCTGATTGAATTTCTACAACAGCTATTTTTTGAAAAGACACGACTATTTGTGAAGAGTTACGATTATGGACACAACACTTCAACCGGAACTCTTCGTCAATAGTCGCTGCTTTCTAACATCTATAAATACAAACTCTAACTTGATTCCAAACAACCAAATTTTCTTATCTTTCTTATCTAACTCTCTTGAATCTAGTTGCAACTATACTTTCAAATATTCTGCATTAAAGCAATATTATACCTTTCTATTCTTCATATACTTCAAATATATATATATATATATATATATATATATATATATATATATATATATATATACTCGAGGAGAAGATCACAGGAAGGGTGTACTATAAATAGACTTACCCGTGTTATCAGAACACAAAAAGTCAAACAATATTTTGTAATTGTTGAAGTCATGTTCTGCTGCTCAGGCGTGTGAAGTCATCTTTGGCTGCTGAGGCAAAATCCTGTTCCGCTGCTCAGGTCCTTGTTCAGCTGCTCAAGGGTTGTATAGACTTGTTCTTCCAGGTTAAGTGAGGGTTGTTGTTTTAGTGAAATTTCAGAAGGAGTCTGGGACTGGACGTAGGATGGAGCTCCGAACCAGTATAAAAATCTCTAGTGTTATTTTTATTATACTGCGTTTATGTTCCGCACTATTTACTATATAGCTATCATCACCATACTCTGTTTTATCGTATATACATATTACACGATCCATAGCACACTTTCATTTAGTATCAGAGCAAGTCATCATATAGCCATAACACGGTTATCTAATAATCTAATAATATGGAAACTAACACTAGCACCAGCATTAACACTTGCTTCATTGAAGGACAATCCACTGCACACCCACCACTATTTAATGGCATGAATTATAACTATTGGGCCACACAAATGAGAATATGTATGCACATGATTTTGATTCATGGAATATAACTCAGACAGAATATATTATTCCTACCAAAGAGTATTCTTCTTGGACAAATACACAAAAACTAGATGCCACAGTAAATGCAAAAGCCATGAATATGTTGTTTTGTGCCTTTGATAAAAATGAGTTTAACCCTGTTAGGATGTGCAATACTGCATATGAAATATGGCACACACTCAAAATTACACACGAAGGAACTTACAAGGTCAAACAAAGCAAAATATCCTTGCTCAAAAGTCAGTTTCAAAACTTTAAGGTGAAAGAAAATGAATCTATAAATGATATGTATTCAAGAGGATATCTACCATTTATTAGTAGGACTGGGAGAAAAATATTTAGATATTGATATTCTGTCCAAAATTTTAACTCTCTTTAATGGAAGAATGGGAAAGAAAAGTTCTCGCTATTGAAGAAGTGAACGGTATTTCCAAAATAACTCTGGAAGAGCTAATAGGAAATCTAATGTCCTATGTAGTGAATTTGCAGGCTAAACGAGTTCAAGCTCAAGATAAAAAGAATGTAGCATTCCATGCAGAACAAGAAGAATCAGACTCAGACAAAGACGACCTAGCCTTTATTGCCAAAAACTCTAAGAAATTATTGAAGTATAGGAAAGGAAACATAAATAATGGAAAGAGAAGCTCAAACAGCAATAAATCACCGTCTTCATCGGTTTTGGAGTGCTTTAATTGTCACAAAAAGGGACATATACAGAAGGACTGTCAGGATCAAAAGAAAGAATATCACAATAAAAGGAAGGACAAATTCGGAAGGAAAGCTTTCCTAGTTACATGGGATGATTTAGACTCTTCTTCTTCTTTTGAAAGTGAGAGTGATAGCGATAATGAACAAGACAACGTATACTTTATGGCCAAAGATAATGAGGTTAGTTGTTTAACTTTTAATGATATGATAGAAATAAACTCAGAATTGTTATATACTTCAAAAAGTCTCAAAAGAAAATATAAAGAGGCTATTTAAAATCAGAACAAGGCTGAATTCGAAAGAGATATGCTTAAAAACGAGAAGAAAATATTGGAAGAAGAACTTGAGAAAACTCAAGAATCGCTTTCAAATGTTAATTTCAACTAATATTATCAAGTCAAGAATTGAGACTCGAAAAGAAAAGAATGATGTTCATGTTTCTGAAAATCATGATTTAAAAACTAATACTAAAATGGTAGAACTAGAAAATTCAAGTCTAAAGACCAAATTAGAAGGAATCATTAAAAATCTTTCAAATTTTAATAAAGGAAGAGAAAATTTATCTAGAATTATTGAAAATTCACAACCTGTTAACAACAAAAATAGTTTAGGTTATAAGAAGAAAGTCAAGAATTCACGATCTAGTAATTTAAACAATGTTAAGTCTAATAAAACACCCATATCTTCAAAAATACTAGTTTCTAAAACTATAAATATGTGGGTTCCTAAAACTAATAACAAGTTAATAAGGAATAAGTATATTAGATCATTCATAGAAAACGTTTACGATAATAAGAATTATATCTATAAAAAAGGATACTAAACCCATTTGGGTTTGGTTTCCTAAGATCTAACCCTTAGGACCCTATTAAAAAGGTGGACATCAACGTTATCTCATATTTTTTGCGGTCCTACTCAAGAAGAAAGGAAAATGGATACTCGACAGTGATTTCTCAAAACACATGACAGGAAACAAAGATATGCTGACAAACATTACATACTCAAACGGAGGTTCTGTCATGTTTGGAGATAATTCCAAGGGTTATATCATCGGCAATGGCGATGTGAGCAATTACGGTACATCTAATTTACCCCTTATTACAAATGTTTTATTAGTTAAGAATCTAAAACATAATCTATTAGGTATAATTCAATTATGCGATAAAGTTTTTAAAATATCTTTCTCTGAAAATTAATGTAGTATCTTCGATCAAAATTAGAATCTTATTTTCGAAGGAAATAGAGATAAAAACATTTACGTTTTGAATATGAAAGTTAATCATAACTCAGACATGTGTTTAATAGCCAAAGAAAATGATCTCTAGATATGGCACAAACGATTCTATCATATCAATTCAAAACTATAAATAAATTTTCTACAAATAATCTCATAAAATGATTACCAAAGATGAATTTTAAAGGTAATAATATATGACGCGTGTAAATTAGGTAAATTAACTAAATCTTCGTTTAAATCTAAGAAATTCATTTCGACATTAGAACCACTTGAATTATTTCATATGGATTTATTTGGACCTACCCAAATTCAATCCATAAATCACAATAAATACGTATTTGTAATAGTTGATGATTTTTCTAGATATACATGGACTATCTTTATGAAAAATAAAAGTGATACTTTTGAAAATTTCAAACATTTGTTAAACGAATTCAAAATTTAAAAGGTACTAAAATTAAAAATATCAGAAGTGATCACGGTGGTGAATTTGAAAACGAACTGTTTGATAACTATTGTAAAAAGAAAGGAATATTTCATAACTCTTCATTTCCTAGAACTCCACAACAAAATGGAGTTGTAGAACGAAAGAATCAGACTCTACAAGAATGTGCATGAACCTTACCAAACGAAAGCACATTACCAAAACATTTCTGGGCATAAGCTGTTGTAACTGCCTGTTATGTATTGAATCGTGTTTCTATTAGACCCCTCACTAAGAATACACCTTACGAACTTTTTAACGGTAGAAAACCAAACATATCTTATTTTAAAATATTTAGATCAAATGTTTTGTATTAAATACCAAAGGTCAGCTTGGAAAATTCGATTCAAAATGTGATGAAGGTATATTTCTTGGATATTTGAATCAAAGCAAAGCTTATCGGATTTTCAATAAACGAACTAAGAATATTAAAGGGACACTCCATATATCTTTTGATGAAAACTTTAAACTTATTTCGAAAACTACTGATGACATACTTGATAAAAGCGTGAATATAGAAATAAATAATTTAAGAGAAGATGAAGATATTGTTTATAATTCTAGAGAAGATGAAAACATTGTTAATAATATAAAAAATAGAAATATTACTAATACAATAAGATCTCCTCGAAGAATCTTACGAAATCATCCTACAGAAAATATAATCGGAGAAATAAATTCAAATGTTCAAACTAGAAATCAACTAAATTTAATAGGTCACGTAGCTTTCCCTTCCACTATAGAACCTAAGAATACTAAGGAAGCATCATCCGATGAAAATTGGATTATTTCTACGCAAGAAGAATTAAATTCGTTTGAATGAAATGAAGTATGGGAACTAGTACGCAGACCGACCGATCAGACTGTTGTAGGAACTAAATGGGTTTATAAAAATAAAGCAGATGAATTAGGAAATATAACTAGAAATAAAGCAAGGTTAGTAGCACAAGGATATAACCAAGAATAAGGAATAGGCTACGAAGAAATGTTTGCTCCAGTCGCTAGACTAGAAGCAATACGAATCTTATTTTGCTTACGCATGTTTTAATAACTTTAAACTCTATCAAATGGATGTTAAAAGTGCATTTTTAAATGGTTATATTAAAGAAAATGTTTCTATTGAACAACCCCCTTTATTTATTCATGAAAAAAATCCAGATCATGTCTATAAACTTAAGAAAGCTTTATGTGGTTTAAAACAAGCACCACGTGCTTAGTATAAACGCCTTAAAAGCGATTTAATTGAATCAGGATTCGAATAGGAAAAGTAGATCAGACTTTATTTATAAAACATTCTAAAAATGATATTTTAACAATTCAAATATATGTAGACGACATTATATTTGGTTCAACTAATAATAAATTATGTAAAGAATTTTATAAAATAATGACTAGAGAATTCGAAATGTCCCATATGGGAGAATTATTCTATTTTCTAGGTTTTCAAATAAAACAAGTTTCAAATGGAATATTTATAAATCAAGAAAAATACTGTAATAGTCTTATCAAGAGATTCGGAATGGAAAACACTTCTGCCAAACCAGCACCTATGAGTATAACATCACATCTTGATAGGATCGCTACTACACCTAATAGCGAGTCGACCAGATATAATGATGAGTGTATGTTTATGTGCAAGATTTCAAGATGACCCAAAAGAATCACATTTGCGTGCCGTAAAATGAATTCTACATTATCTTAATTATTCTAATGATTTTGGACTTTTCTATCCAAAAATTGTTTGTTCGAGTTAATGTCATATAGCTATGCTGATTTCGGAGTATCACTAACGGATAGAAAAAGTACAAGGAGTACATGTCACTTCACTGGTAAATCATTAATATCATGGTTTAGCAAGAAACAAAATTGTATCTCACTATCAACTTGTGAAGCAGAATATATTTCTGCAGCATTAGCTTGTGCATAAGTAATCTATATGCAACAGAAACTTAAAGATTTCGGATTCAATTTATCAAAATCAACAATTTACTGTGATAATTCCAGTATAATAAATCTATCCAAAAATCCAGTAAATCACTCTAGAACTAAACACGTAGATATTAGACATCACTTTCTATGCTACAATATAGAAAAAGATGTGATAAATTTACATTACGTTCCATCTGAAAATCAATTAGCTGATATTTTTACTAAACCGTTATTAGAGAACACTTTTATAAAACTACGTTGAGAACTCGGTATAATGTCAAATAAAGATATGCAAATGTTAAAATACGAAATTTTGACTAAAAACTCAAAAATAAAAATTTTGACAAAAATTCATTTTTCTGACCATGCTGGGACTCAAACTTATAACTTATTATGAATAGCCTAGATGTCTTAACCAAATGAGCTATATATTATTTTCATTACAGTCCAAGTCGGGGATTCTATTATATGGTGACAACTATACACTAAATTATGTATAACACTTACCTTTTAAAAATTTATTTTCTGCATATTACATTTACATAGATAAATCACAATAACAGAAAACCAACGAAATATCAACTAACATTCCTAACTAACAACCTTTTTATAGCTAAATTCAATACAAACCATTCATTTCATCCTTTTTACTCTCAACATTAGTCTATAAATAGGTGTACTTATTCTATGTTATTCATACAAACTAACAAAAATACAAACTATCATTATGCCAACTTCCTCACAATCAACTCATTTAATAGAAATACTAGCCTCTTTCAGATCACCAAAAACATTTGTCCATCATACTAAACCACCTTCTACCTCTCATGATCACATCGCATATACTTCGGAGAAAAAGAAAGGGAAGAAGATGATGTTTGATGTCTCTCCAAACACTAAAAAAAAAATAAGTGATTTGCATCACTATAAACAAGAGTCGTTGATGCTTCAGTGTGAAATACATTACAAGCAAAAGATAAACTCGAGAAGTCTAGGAATTATAGAACACATTGCTATGAAATTTTGCGGTGCTTCATCCCATCCAATAGACGAACACGCCGTTTTGCCTATTCGACGACCTTTTATTTCATCCCCGCCACAACCACCGATCTCACCAAACTCATGGGATCAAAATGAAGCATTAAATGTTCGTCACAAATAGCTACAGGGCTACAAAACTCCTAGCCCTTCAAAATAAGAGTAGTTGTTATTATTTGTTATTTTTCGAATAATTTGACTAAAGTATGTACAATTTTATTTAATGGAATAATTCATTTCTTCTCCTTCATATTATCAATACATATACTAGTTCTAATATTTAAAAAATAAATTTACAAGGTTCATAAGTATGAAAATATATAAAATATTACTCAAAACAAAGTTGATTGGGAAAATTCACACAGGTCAGTCGACTGAACCAGTGTATCAGTCGACTGACACTAATACAATTTTTTTTCAAACCAGCCTCAGTCGACTGTCATAGTGGATCAGTCTACTGGACCAGAAGACAAAATCCAACTGACCCAGATTCAGTCAACTGAGTCAGGCCTTCAGTTGTCTGAACCGGAAGTTCGAAAATTTTGAATTTCAGGTTCAGTCGACTGATTCGTGGATCTGAGCAAAATTACTTCTTCTACCCATCCATCTTTGACCTTTTAACCTTCAATTTCCCCTTTACTCTTCACTCTCATTTCAGATTTTCAACTCTTCTAAAATCATAGATTTTCAAAAACCCAATTTTTAGCTCCGAATTATCAAATTAAATGGCTCCAAAAAAAAATGACAAGCATCTTTATCCTCCCAACCTCCTTCCAATAAGCAAATCCAACAATGGCTCTTCAATGATACAATAGTTAGAAGATGGAGAAGAATGCAAGATTCCCGAATTTTTGAAGGTTCGTTTGTAAAATTTGGCAACTTTTCTTCATATCATATACAAGAATTGGCTCATAGAAGCAATTTGAAATCTTTGTTCAATATTGATGAAAATAAGCATAAAATAAACCAAATTATGATCAAGCTCTTCTATGCTAATCTAAATTTAGGTCACCAAAACATTCAAAATTAAGAAGTTTGTGTATGGAGTTTAGTTTGTGGAAAACCAGTATTTTTCTCCTTAGATCGCATGGCTCACATTTTAAGATCTGAAAATTATGGTATTGAATTAAGCAATGTTGATTGTGATATGGTCGTTCGTGACCATATACGTCATTTATTTATAGAAGACGATATGCACCAACTCAAGTCTATGTCTCTAAGGCCAAAAGCTAGAATTATACACCGTGCATTAATGAAAACCATAACTCCACGAACCGAAAGTTATGAACTTGTTTATGAACACAACTTCAAAGCCTTATAAGCCATTTTCAGAAATATCAAAGTTAATTGGCTTCGATTAATTCTTGATGAGTTCTTAAGCTTCAACAATGGTCGAATGAATGTCATCTACTATGGTGAGTATATTATGTGCTTATTAAAAGAATGTGAGATTTCGAAACCCGACTCGCCGGCTTCTACCGTCGGGTACTTAAACTCTCGTACTTTAGCAATAATGAGGCTACCGATTGCTAGACCTCCTCCTATCATTATTTTTGAAGAGTGGACTCAACGCCAATTACCTCAAGATCAACCACAAAAATAACAACAAGGCGAATCATCTCACTGTCTAACTCGCCAAAGATCAACTATTTGTCAACATGACGAAATTTTGATTCCTAATCCAGGCCTTCCTCCACATGAGTCTATTTTCATGATATGCCATAAACAACAAATACTTCAATCCTATATCACTAAAGTTGACAAAAAGCTTGATAAAGTTAAAGGATTTTTCACAAAGTTATGGCAAGCTATCTCACGTTTGTCCGGCACTTCCACGGTTGCACTAGGTGATCCGGGTAAGCAACCCGTCTTCACTTTGTCTTCCTCTTCTGATGATCAAGCAAGTAGTAGTAACAACGGTGGAAATGAAGGCGATAGTGGTGGTCAAAGATCGCACGATGATAGGGGTAAACATATAATGGAGTAAGTTGTTATTTTTCTTATTGTAAAGGCCCGTAAATCCGTACCCCTTTGAACTAACAAAACTCCACCACAGTTCAGTTCAAACTGGCACAAATTTACGAGTCTTCGGGTAAAAGAAGAAAGAGGTAGAAGAAGGAAAAGCAAAAAAAACAACATCAGAATCTCACATCGCAGCGGAATAAAATATAATATATAGAATACAGTTTTAAATACAAGAAATTTGTACTGTATACATATATATATATATATATATACCATCATCAGAGTACATCAATCAGTCATACATGTCCATACACAGCGGAAATAATAGACAACTGCGGAAATACGCTCTGACATCCAGCTCGTCTCCTGAGCTCCAGCAGATAACCTGAAACTGTTTAACTCGGTCTGACCCGAGAATCATATAAAACAACACCCGAGTCAGTCTGGAAAACCAGCGTGAGAAAATCACACTCAATTGGATTATTAAAGTTTCAAAAATCCTTTGAAAATAAAATCATCTCGTAAGACCACGCCACAAATAAACATGTCGGGTTTTTACCTTACGATAGCTAAAACATTTTTATTAAAGTTCTCTGATATTATTATAGTGTCTATAGAAAGTAAAATAGAATCTAGCTGAAATGCTTGCATCTCACGTTTCAGCAATAGTTGGTCACAATCAAAACCGTACAGGCGCTTATTGGAGATTGGATCCCACACAATGGCAGGGCTACTGGGGTACCGCCCGTCACAGTACCTGGTCTAGATCAGAGTACCGAGGAGCCACCCTAACTCCCCTACAACACAAGACCGGAACCATTCCTTACTGAACAGTCCCAAGCAAGATCACCCCGCAGTTGGCGCGACCAACCGCCCACTAAGCCGAAATAAAAGGGACATCTAGATAGGGGAAACCTCACTCTCCAGTGGGGGCTACCCACGAAGTCTTGCTGCACCTCCCCTGTTTACCCATTCCCGGTTGATGAGGCTTGAGGTTAAGCGTTACCTTTCAAGAACGCGTCCCACTTAGAATGCTCATCGTCCACCTGACGATGTTCTGAAAGCATTCATTCCATATAAGTTGCCCTGGGTCTGGACAAACCGAATCACCGTCTTCAACTCTTCACGGTCTTCATTCGTAATCGTTCAAACCGGATCGAAGTGGTTTTCGGATAATTAAATCTGATCCCGGACTCTTCGAAACAATCAGCGCATTGTCCAATATTGATAGTCGGTTATTTAACTATCAATTAATCATTCACAAGCAACCATCAAATAATTTCCTTAAATTATTTATTTCAATATCATTCAGATATTATTTCCATTCTAACCTATTTGAAATAGATTCGAAGTCCTTTATTTCCATGAAATCACCTAACTGATTTCTCATACACACTCAATTTGATTTTACCTTTGAAAATATTTATTACTTTCTCATCCCTTACTCACAAATCAATTTATACTTCTGCTTATAAATTTTCAAACTCAATTTCTCCACTTTATAAGATTTCTCCTAAATCTTATCTCATGTAAATTAATTTGCTTACCATCACAAGAGGATTTTAATTGGATTTTAAAACATTTTGAAAACATGTAGATTTATAAAAAAGTAATATTAAATATTAAAATTTATGTCTAGTTATTTATAAGTTTCAAAGCTGGTTTTAGAAAACTTAGAGTTCATTATAATTAATTGCTAAGCCTTCAAAAATAACTAATTTGAAATATTTTAAATTCAAAAATGATTTATAAAACCTATATAGTATAGTAATTTAAAAATATTCCTTTTAAAATAACTTTATAATTTTAGGAAATCCAATATCCATCTATAATGTCCCCTTGTCCAAATTCACACTTCTTACTGTCGGAAACACTCTACTATTTCCGTTTCAAACAAATTTATAACTCCATATAAGTTCTCCTTGACTTATCCCTTCCCATATTTACCGGTTTCTTTCCTTCCCATTTATAAACTTCGTTATAAATTCTATAACTTCACTGAGTTGTCCTTTTATTTTTAAAAACAACTTTTATTTATAATCTTACTTTTAAAATTTATTCTTCAATAAGATTCATATTGTTTCTTAAAAAAAATTCTTTTTATTCCTTACTAAATTTTCTTTTCATTTCCTTACTAGAACTTCATTTCTATTTCAATTCCATTTATCGATTCACAATATTCCTTCGAGTTGTCAATATATAAGTTAACTTTAACTTCAACCAATTAAAATATAAATAACTTTTATTTAATTTTCTTAAATTTTCAAGTATAAGTAAATCCAAACTTCTTAATTAAATATTTCTCTTCCAGTTCCATTTAACTACCTCTAATTAAATTAATTATAGCATTTTATCCAAATTTTAACTTCCAATGTAATTTACAGTTAATAATTCAATTCATATATAAATCCATATCAATCTGTCCAACCTTTCATATAACAACATATATATAATAAATAAATATTTTGAGGAATCCTGTTGGATCCCTCCAGCCTGTTTCCCTATATCCACAGATGTTAGCACAAATAAAATATCAATTCCACTTCAATGTGGAATATTGCAATATATGGGTTTCATATATCACCATCCGCTATTATGCGGCATATAGGTCTATTTAATTTTTCACTAATTTCAACCAGCATTCAAGCAACTCAACCAATAAATTTAAATTCAACTATTTAAATTTAAAATCAACTGAGTGAGATTAATTGATTTTTTATTTTGCCAATCCAATCCAATCTTTACTCGATTCCATCCTTATGACCTTGTATAACAATTATGTGATTTAATTAATATCCAACAAATTGAACATTTCAATTACCATTTAATAATTTTATCCAATTTACTCATTTAATTTTAAACTAATCCCCTTCAAAAAAACAAAAAAAAAAACAAAAAAATTTAGCGACTAAAATAGTTAAATAAGTTTATTAAATAAATTAGTAATCATAATATTTTTTTTTTAACCACAGGCTTACTTATGAAATAATCTATAGACCAAGGCTAAATTCCTATTTCTAAATCCAATATGTATATATATAAGTAATATCCTTTAAACTACATATATACTAGAATAATACTCTATATGGATTTGGAAATTTTCAACATTAAAAATTCCTATATATATATTTCAAACCTACCTTAATATTTGTTACTGCTTAAACCTTATATGTATATAAAAATAAGTGTATTTATTTATTATATATATATATATATATATATATATGTATATTTTTGCAAAAATAAAGTCCTAGATTTAAAATTCTGTTCTTTGTATTTATATTCAAAATTATTATCGAATTCAGAACGGAAAAGAAAAACAAGAGAACCGCATACCTCTCTCGACCCAAACCAGGCCCAACCTCCGCCATCGAAACTGTTGCCTCACCGAAACCAAACTGCAGCTATCACCAAAGACGACAGCCTCACTGCCTTGCGATAACCACCCTCAGGCACACGCGAGCTCGTGGTCGTAGCCTCGCGATCCCACATCCATATCGAAGGCGTGCATACCCTACCACCAGCGACCGCATCGACGAGGAGCCATCGCCGCCTCACACAGCATGCGAGACAACCCAGGCTACAAAAAGCCCTAATTTACTTGCTCCGCCATCGACTGCCGTACGCAGCTCGCCAGGACGTCGCACAGACCGTCGCCTCGCTGTCGATCCCCAAGTCGACTTGAAGCTCGAACTCGATTCACCGATTCGCTAACCGATGGAAAGGCGTAGAGGAATGGCTTTCATGCGCATAGAAGAAAGGAGGAAAAGAACAAGGAAGCTCGGTCGTTCCTCACTGTCAAAGTCGAAGTTGATTACGATTCTAAAATTTATTTATTTTTTTACCTGTGGCCGAAAGAACCGGAGGCCATTTATTCGAATTTTTATTTATTTTGATCTACAATTGCTTTGAACGAACCTTAGTCTTCCTTTAATTTGAAGAGAAAGAGGCTTCCAAGAGAAGGCTCGGCTAGGGTTTTCTTCTATTTGGTTGCCTGGACCCTTCCTTTATTTTTATTATTATTTTATATACACATGATTATCTATCAACCTATCACAATTCAAAAAAAAAAAAATTATTTTCTAAGCGTTTGCATTCCGTACGATCACACGATGACTCCGAATGCTATGAAATTTGAAATCCGGCAATAATTAAATATTACGGATCCAACGGAACTGGTTTCGTCAAATTCCGAGACTGTGCCTCGGAAGGTTATTTTTAAATATTAATTTAAACGATGTAAATTTAAAATTGAACAAACAACAGTTAAATTCAATTCGAATCCATCTATTATCCTCAGTATTATCAATATGAAGTTTATAAGCAGTTGAAATATTTTTAACAAACTTATAATTCCAAATTTTATATTTTACCCAATATCCAATTACCACTTTAATAATTCAATTAATTCAATAGGTCGTTATATATTTCAAATTTGGAATCCTTTTATTAATAAAAACCCAACTTTTTATATTAAAATCAATTCACAACTCGGACCAGATATTTAAATCCATTTAAATATCTCAAATTAACCGTCCAAAAATCCGGGTTGTTACATTCCTCCCCCCTTAAAAGAATTTCGTCCCCGAAATTACTAGTTCATAAGAATGTCCTAACCCGCTAACTTTTTTTCTTCAAAACCAACCATTCAACATCCTACCAAACTATCTTTTTAATAAAAGACGCATTATCCTTCTTATTAACTTTCCAAACTTTTCCCTAGTTTCAAACTATACTATTTGTTTAACCATTCAAGTTTCAATTTAAAACTAAATTTTGAATTATCAAAAATTTTCTCAAAAATTTTCTATCTCCCTAAATTCCCGAAATTTTTTGTCAGCATCTCCTTTCGCAGCTAGCTCGGTACAACTACAAAATGGCTCTACGGCCTCTCAAAAACCCAAAAGAAAACAAAGAGCCAAGTGGCTTGATCAAAACCCCAGTCAATTTTCATATAGAAATTCAAACACATACCTTTTTGACGAGCATTTCTTATTTATCTTCTGAAATCAAAATCAATTCTCTTTCCCTTTATATTACCTGCATATCTTACACAGCAATATATCCAATCACAATATACAAAACATTTTATCGCCTTTCTTACAAATGTCAATATCCATTCATTCAAATATTATTTTAGATTATATTTGAAATATCAATTCCCGAATGAGAATGCATAATTCCTTACTTAAGTTAGTATAAGCATCTTATGTATTTCTTATATTTATTTTCTATCTTACTACTTTAGTTTGTATTTATTCCTATGCAAATTGATTCTTCCATTTCCATATGAATTCAATTTATCTTTAACTCTAAGCGTTTAAATTTTATTTATATCAAATTCATGTCATTATTTAAAATTAGTTTCATTCACTAACTTATTTCAATTTTCAATTTGAAACCGTTTGTCGTTAACAAAATTTTCAAAAACTTTCAAAAAATTTCTAACCCCCAAAATTTCTGAAAATTTTTGGCAGAGTCCCCTTTGTACGGAGGAGCTTTTGCAATTTGACAATAGATATAAATATATATACATCGACCCACACGGTCGGAAAAACCAAAAACAGTTCATATTTCCTAGTTTATATAGCGTAGGTGTACCTAATTTAGCATTTAAGCAAGCGGCGTATTTTATTTTAGCAATTACGTGCCCAAAATCCCGCTATACAGTCTTGTGGTACTTGCACTTACTCAATTTAAACATATAAGCAACTTATTTATGAAATTTATAACATTTCATTTATTTAAGCAACTACAACGCATCAATAACATCTGCAATGCAATATAAATAACTTCATAACAAATTTATATAGTTTCCAAACTAGTTCCATTTGTTTGTAACGGACACAAATACCGTTTGCATTCAACTTTAAGTGAGTTACACACATCCACTTAACTCCAATTCATAATCATGTCCAAACAAACCCATTTGCAATTTAATTGATTTCAAAATCAATTTCTGCTACTTCTATCAATTTATAATAACAACAGTGCCATCTTTATAAACAATATTCACAATTCAGTTTGTATAAACAATTGATAAGGTTCCAATTGAATCCAATTGCTTTTACTCAATTTATATCATCATATCCTATTCAGAATGATTTCCAATATCATTCTTTATATTCAATTTATTTTTAATTCAATCTATTTTATATTCATGGCAATTGGTGAAAACAAGTTTATTTACTTCTATCATTCCATAGATCAACAATTATTTCCATGCAAATTCGACAATATCCATTCAAACAACAGTTTCTTAAGTTTTATAACCATTTTAAAATTGATCCCCAATCAATTTATATTTAAATCCGTTCCATTCCAATTTCTTTACCATCCATATATTTGCATTTACTTTATTTTTACATTGAGTTTTATTTCAAACCCATTTATAAAGCTTGACAACTTCCATGCTTATGCTTAATAACCATTTCCCAAATTTATACAAGTCATGTTTCATTCAATTCTATATTTAAGTCAATTCACTTTAAATCATTTAAATGTCATAACTTAAGTCATTTCATTTGCCTAAAAATTCTTCTTTTTTTTAATTTAATTTGATTCTATTTAAATCCAATCTCTTTCCTTTACTACTTAGCTCATTTAATTTATTTACTCAATTCATTTAAAAATTTCAATTTCCATGTTCGATTCATTCTCGAACTTATTTAATTAATTTCAAGACCATCTCCACTTTATTTATATCATCTGGAATTTATTCGCACTTCAAGCCAGTTCATTTATAATCCAATTTCATTTTACTTGCTAACCAATCCAAGTTGAATTTTATATTTATAACTCAAGGTCTATTCCTCCCATTTACTTTAATTCACAATCCAATTTTACTAACTTCTATTTGTCCAATTCAAACTTCATTTTCATATTCAATTTTGGATTTCTTTTACATTTCTAAAGTTCAAAACAATTCTATCTTGGCTTATTTATTTCACTTCAAACTCCGGATCTTACCTGTATTAAGCAAGCATACATTTTATTTCAATCATTTAAATTATTTTGATAATCCACTGGAGTTTATTTATACAAATTAAATTTTATCCAACTATTTTTTTTATTCGAATAAAGATTTTATTTCATTCAACTTCAATTATACAAGCTTTTATTAAATAAACTTTCACTTTCCTCGAAGCTGCGCTTCTATAAAGTTTAATCTTAAGTTAATTTACTTATTTCAATTTCAAGCTTAAATTCATTTCCAATTTATTTGATACTCACCTAGATCAAATTCCATTTATTCTGTTAAGATTAAATCCAAGGTCATATTTATTCCATCCATACTTGAATTGGATTTTATTTGCAAATTCATATTATCTCTATGTTAATTCCATTCCACAACAACTTTGATTCATATTCAATTTACTTACACTTCCAATTGTACATTGGATTTTTATCTTCAAAAATCATCTTATTATTTTATATGTGTACAATTTTATTTTATAATTCAAGTTTGGATTTTTATTTCATTCTCCAAATACAAAACAATTTTATTTTAGCTTACTATTTTACTTCTCCATACCTTTCTTATAAGTCTCACATTCATATTTCACATTACTACCCATTTGAAGCTTGAATATACTCATTTTCAATGTGTTTCCAATTTACTTTATAAGCCTTCGGGATATATTCATTCAAATTCAATTTCATTTCGATTTACTTTTATTTATTTGAGTAAGAATTTAATTTAGTTCACATCATTTATAACTCAACTGAATTTTATTTCAATTCAATTTGTTTAACTTAACTTCCGATAAATCAAGCATCATACCATACTCTTTAATCTACCAATTCTCTTGGATTTAATTAAATAAGAACTTAATTTCATTTAATATCATCCATTCATTTCCTTTCAATTCGATTCCAACTCAATTCAAATACAACTGAATTTTATTCCAGATTAATTCAACTTACTTCCATTTACTTAGCTAAAATTAATCTCAATCCAATTTGAACTTTATCTACCAATTCACATTTTATTTCTATTTTACCATTTCAATCACATTCAAAATTTATTAATTTATTTCTATTAAATTTTCTTGATCCTACTCGCCTATATTCTAAATTTTCATTTACTTCACCAATTACTTATATTATTGTTTCCCATCACTAATTAAATTTCCAAAGTCAAATTTTCAACTTAATCCAAGTTAAATCCTTATTTTTGACTTCATTTTCAATTTTAACTTAAAAAATTTCAATCTCATACTTACCTTGGTTATATAAGCCATTTTAAATCCTTATAATCTTATTTGTCTAAATATTAGCATCCAACATCCAAGTTATATAATAATTCCATGAAATATTTCTTTTTATATCAAAATATAGTTTGGATGAAATTATTTCATTCACCCACTTCTGAAAACAATATTGTGTCGAATTGTTCTATTCAAGTGTTTAGAAACCCCTTCGGCACAGTTGTACAGACTCTGTTGACGAAGATTCATATGCCACGCAATAAATCAATCAACACAATATAAAACCATTTTATATTCACTAACAAATACGCGCTCATATCTATTAATACGCTCAAACTCATTCTAGAGTACTAATGACTCTATCTCTAATGAGTAATTCCCACCAGAGCCAAGGTTCTCGCTTAACCTTTCAGCTCTGATACCAAGTGTAAAGGCCTGCAAATCTGTACCCCTTTGAACTAACAAAAATCCACCACTGTTCAGTTCAAAGTGGCACAAATGTACGAGTCTTCGGGTAAAAGAAGAAAGAGGTAGAAGAAGAAAAACAGAAAAAACAACATCAGAATCTCACATCGCAGCGGAATAAAATATAATATATAGAATACAGTTTTAAATACAAGAAATTTGTACTGTATACATATATATATATATATATATACCATCATCAGAGTACATCAATCAGTCATACATGTCCATACACAGCGGAAATAATAGACAACTACGGAAATACGCTCTGACATCCAGCTCGTCTCCTGAGCACCAGCATATAACCTGAACCTGTTTAACTCGGTCTGACCCGAGCATCATATAAAACAACACCCGAGTCAGTCTGGAAAACCAGCGTGAGAAAATCACACTCAATTGGATTATTAAAGTTTCAAAAATCCTTTGAAAACAAAAGCATCTCGTAAGACCACGCCACAAATAAACATGTCGGGTTTTTACCTTACGATAGCTAAAACATTTTTATTAAAGTTCTTTGATATTATTATAGTGTCTATAGAAAGTAAAATAGAATCTAGCTGAAATGCTTGCATCTCACGTTTCAGCAATGGTTGGTCACAATCAAAACCGTACAGGCACTTATTGGAGATTGGATCCCATACAATGGCAGGGCTACTAGGGTACCGCCCATCACAGTACCTGGTCTAGATCAGAGTACCGAGGAGCCACCCTAACTCCCCTGCAACACAAGACCGGAACCATTCCTTACTGAACAGTCCCAAGCAAGATCACCCCGCAGTTGGCGCGACCAACCGCCCACTAAGCCGAAATAAAAGGGACATCTAGACAGGGGAAACCTCACTCTCCAGTGGGGGCTACCCATGAAGTCTTGCTGCACCTCCCCTGTTTTAGCCATTCCCTGTTGATGAGGCTTGAGGTTAAGCATTACCTTTCAAGAACGCGTCCCACTTAGAATGCTCATCGTCCACCTGACGATGTTCTGAAAGCATTCAATCCATACAAGTTGCCCTGGGTCTGGACAAACCGAATCACCGTCTTCAACTCTTTACGGTCTTCATTCGTAATCGTTCAAACCGGATCGAAGTGGTTTTCGGATAATTAAATCCGATCCCGGACTCTTCAAAACGATCAGCGCATTGTCCAATATTGATATTCGGTTATTTAACTATCAATTAATCATTCACAAGCAACCATCAAATAATTTCCTTAAATTATTTATTTCAAAATATCATTCAGATATTATTTCCATTCTAACCCATTTGAAATAGATTCGAAGTCCTTTATTTCCATGAAATCACCTAACTGATTTCTCATACACACTCAATTTGATTTTACCTTTGAAAATATTTCTTACTTTCTCATCCCTTACTCACAAATCAATTTATACTTCTGCTTATAAATTTTCAAACTCAATTTCTCCACTTTATAAGATTTCTCCTAAATCTTATCTCATGTAAATTAATTTGCTTACCATCACAAGAGGATTTTAATTGGATTTTAAAACATTTTGAAAACATATAGATTTATAAAATAAGTAATATTAAATATTAAAATTTATATCTAGTTATTTATAAGTTTCAAAGCTGGTTTTAGAAAACTTAGAGTTCATTATAATTAATTGCTAAGCCTTCAAAAATAACTAATTTGAAATATTTTAAATTCAAAAATGATTTATAAAACCTATATAGTATAGTAATTTAAAAATATTCCTTTTAAAATAACTTTATAATTTTAGGAAATTCAGTATCCATCTATAAATGCCCCTTGTCCAAATTCACACTTCTTACTGTCGGAAACACTCTACTATTTCCGTTTCAAACAAATTTATAACTCCATATAAGTTCTCCTTGACTTATCTCTTCCCATATTTACCGGTTTCTTTCCTTTCCATTTATAAACTTCGTTATAAATTCTATAACTTCCCTGAGTTGTCCTTTTATTTATAAAAACAACTTTTATTTATAATCTTACCTTTAAAATTTATTCTTCAATAAGATTCATATTGTTTCTTTAAAAAAAATTCTTTTTATTCCTTACTAAATTTTCTTTTCATTTCCTTAATAGAACTTCATTTCTATTTCAATTCCATTTATCGATTCACAATATTCCTTCGAGTTGTCAATATATAAGTTAACTTTAACATCTACCAATTAAAATATAAATAACTTTTATTTATTTTTCTTAAATTTTCAAGTATAAGTAAATCCAAACTTCTTAATTAAATATTTCTCTTCAAGTTCCATTTAACTACCTCTAATTAAATTAATTATAGCATTTTATCCAAATTTTAACTTCCAATGTAATTTACAGTTAATAATTCAATTCATATATAAATCCATATCAATCCGTCCAACCTGTCATATAACAACATATATATAATAAATAAATATTTTGAGGAATCCTGTTGGATCCCTCCAACCTGTTTCCCTACATCCACAGATGTTAGCACAAATAAAATATCAATTCCACTTCAATGTGGAATATTGCAGTATATAGGTTTCATATATTACCATCCGCTATTATGCGGCATATAGGTCTATTTAATTTTTCACTAATTTCAACCAGTATTCAAGCAATTCAACCAATAAATTTAAATTCAACTATTTAAATTTAAAATCAACTGAGTGAGATTAACTCACCTTTGATTTTTTATTTTGCCAATCCAATCCAATCTTTACTCGATTCCATCCTTATGACCTTGTATAACAATTATGTGATTTAATTAATATCCAACAAATTGAACATTTCAATTACCATTTAATAATTTTATCCAATTTACTCATTTAATTTTAAACTAATCCCCTTCAAAAAAACAAAAAAAACAAAAAAATTTAGCGACTGAAATAATTAAATAAGTTTACTAGATAAATTAGTAATCATAATATTATTTTTTTTGAAACCACAGGCTTACTTATGAAATAATCTATAGACCAAGACTAAATTCCTATTTCTAAATCCAATATGTATATATATAAGTAATATCCTTTAAACTACATATATACTAGAATAATACTCTATATGGATTTGGAAATTTTCAACACTAAAAATTCATATATATATATATATATATATATATATATATATATATATTTCAAACCTACCTTAATATTTGTTACTGCTTAAACCTTATATGTATATAAAAATAAGTGTATTTTTTTTTATATATATGTATATTTTTGCAAAAATAAAGTCCTAGATTTAACATTCTGTTCTTTGTATTTATATTCAAAATTATTATCGAATTCAGAACGGAAAAGAAAAACAAGAGAACCGCATACCTCTCTCGACCCGAACCAGGCCCAACCTCCGCCATCAAAACTGCTTCCTCACCGAAACCAAACTGCAGCTATCACCAAAGACGACAGCCTCATTGCCTTGCGATAACCACCCTCAGGCACACGCGAGCTCGTGGCCGTAGCCTCGCGATCCCACATCCATATCGAAGGCGTGCATACCCTACCACCCGCGACCACATCGACGAGGAGCCATCGCCGCCTCACACAGCACGCGAGACAACCCAGGCTACAAAAAGCCCTAATTTACTTGCTCCGCCATCGATTGCCGTACGCAGCTCGCCAGGACGTCGCACAGACCGTCGCCTCGCCGTCGATCCCCAAGTCGACTTGAAGCTCGAACTCGATTCACCGATTCGCTAACCGATGGAAAGGCATAGAGGAATGGCTTTCATACGCATAGAAGAAAGGAGGAAAAGAACAAGGAAGCTCGGTCGTTCCTCACTGTCAAAGTCGAAGTTGATTACGATTCTAAAATTTATTTATTTTTTTACTTGTGGCCGAAAGAACTAGAGGCCATTGATTCGAATTTTTATTTATTTTGATCTACAATTGCTTTGAACGAACCTTAGTCTTTCTTTAATTTGAAGAGAAAGAGGCTTCCAAGAGAAGGCTCGGCTAGGGTTTTCTTTTATTTGGTTGCCTGGACCCTTCCTTTATTTTTATTATTATTTTATATACACATGATTATCTATCAACCTATCACAATTCAAAAAAAAAAAAAAAAATTCTCAGCGTTTGCATTCCATACGATCACACGATGACTCCAAATGTTATGAAATTTGAAATCCGGCAATAATTCAATATTACGGATCCAAAGGAACTGGTTTCGTCAAATTCCGAGACTGTGCCTCGGAAGGTTATTTTTAAATATTAATTTAAACGATGTAAATTTAAAATTGAACAAACAACAGTTAAATTCAATTCGAATCCATCTATTATCCTCAGTATTATCAATATGAAGTTTATAAGCCGTTGAAATATTTTTAACAAACATATAATTCCAAATTTTATATTTTACCCAATATCCAATTACCACTTTAATAATTCAATTAATTCAATAGGTCGTTATATATTTCAAATTTGGAATCCTTTTATTAATAAAAACCCAACTTTTTATATTAAAATCAATTCACAACTCGGACCAGATATTTAAATCCATTTAAATATCTCAAATTAACCGTCCACAAATCCGAGTTGTTACACTTATATTATAAAATCATTAGTCTTTATTTCACAACATTATGGCTTGTATTAAATAGCTACTCTTTTCGTAATATTTCAAGACTCTTGTTTGTGATATTGTAATGTATGAATGTTCGATTCCTTCATAATATCTATCAACGCATCATACTTTTATATTATTTATTCCTTTTTGTCGATGACAAAGGGGGAGAAATTTTAATACTAACATTAAGAATGCAGGATATAGATCGTCAAAGATTCAGGGGAAGTAAGTATTTATATTATATATACAGTCCAAATCTATATCTATTTACAGGTTCTCATCAATAAAAAGGGGGGAGAATGCTGAAACTTGGTTTTGATACATGACACTAAGCTATCACTACAAACAGATTTGATGACTGTTACGATAAAAGAGAATATATACTACATGGAGATAAGACATCAAAATCGGTGCATTAATTTTTATTATCTTGTTTTGAGTCTTAAGTCAATTTTGTTAAGATCTCTCCTCGTTTAACGTATATATCAGCTTATATATAGTCTTCCTATATATAGTTTTCCTATTTTCAAATGATTTATATATATAAGCATATAATATATATATATATATAATCAAAAAATTTCCTTAAAATCAACCTGAGAAAACTATGCAGATTGCACAGAAATCACCAGGCCAATCGACTTACCTGTAAATTTTTGTGCAACATGCACAGGTGCACAAATAAACAGATATATATGTTTGTATATCCAGTCGACTGACCCAAAGGTTCAGTTGACTGAATTTCTACAACGGCTATTTTTTAAAAAGACGCGACTGTTTGTGAAGAGTTGCGAATCTCTACAAAAAATTTTGAACACAAATTCAACCGGAACTCTTCGGCAATAGTCGCTGCTTTCTATCATCTATAAACATATACTCTAACTTGATTCCAAACAACGGAATTTTATTATCTTTCTTATCTAACTCTCTTGAATCTATTAGCAACTATACTTTTAAATATTCTGCATTAAAGCAATATTATACCTTTCTATTCTTCATATACTTCAAATATATATTTATATTCAAGGAGAAGATCATAGGAAGGGTGTATTATAAACAGACTTATCTGTGTTATCATAACACAAAAAGTCAAACAATATTTTGTAATTGTTGAAGTCCTGTTTTGCTGCTCAGGCATGTGAAGTCCTCTTCGACTGCCGAGGTGAAATCTTGTTCCGCTGCTCAGGTCCTTGTTCGGCTGCTCAAGGGTTGTATAGACTTGTTCCTTCGGGTTAAGTGACGGTTGTTGTTTTAATGAAATTCCACAAGGAGTCTTAGACTGGACGTGGGACGGAGCTCCGAACCAGTATAAAAATCTCTGGTGTTATCTTTATTATACTGCTTTTATATTCTGCACTATTTACTGTATAGCTATCATCACTAAACTTTGTTTTATCATATTTCCATATTACACGATCCATACCACACTTTCAATAACTTCCTCTCGATTTCACAACATATCGATTTATTGTCGATTCCCTAACCCTTCTTATTTCAAAAATAGAATCTAATATTTTTCTCAACCCTGTTTCCACATTCTGATATAAACCCACCCTATGATTTATATTCCCAATTACCATCTGATATCGGATTCCTTCATTTATAAACATCATTTATAAATATTTATAATCCCTTTGGTTTTACCTGTTTATAAAACAAATCTTATTTATAAAATTCCGTTGTATAAATTCATTTCTTATAAATTCCATTTATACTTCCAATCTATTTTTAATGTTGACTTAACTCCTTTCCTATTTTAGAATACCATTTATAAACTCCTTCATATAATTAATTTTTAAAATCTCTATTTAAAATCATTTACAAATAATTAAGTACAATCCAAAATCTATATATATATATATATATATATATTATTCCTAATTCAATTTTCTTAAAAATAATCCAATTTCTCATATAAATATTTTTATATCAAAAATCTCCTTTTAAATTCCTTTAAACTAATAATAATAATTTATGGTATTTAAAATGCCAAATTTAAGGCCCGTGCTACCATAGCATCCATAAATTTAAATCATAGCTATAATCTATATCAAATTATTCATACAAATCACACATCGTTATGTATGAAAATAAATCAACATTTTTGAGGAATCCAGTTGGATCCCTCCAACCTGTTTTTTTGCATCCATAGATGTAAATAAAGCATAAAAATACCAAACCCACTTCGAGGGGGATATAGCGCTATATAGGGTTATTCGCTATTATGCGAGGCACATAGGGTCTCATCCGCTATATGTGCGGGAATATCACTCCGACTACTAATATATATACTACTATATATTATATAATATCCAACAGATAAATAAAATTATCAAATCATTCAATCAACCGATAATTTAAATTTAAATTAAACTGTGGCAGTCCACATGAGTGAGAAATTCTCTCTCGATTTTATTTTGTAATTTGATCCAAACCGACTTGTTTTCTTCACGATTTCAGACCTCGTATAAATGTTATATAGTTTATTAACGTTTGAAATAATCAAACAATTAATTACCATTTAATAAATTTAATTAACTAATTTTAAATAATAATTAAGCTAACCTAATTTACATTTATTAATAAAATTTAACTACAGTAATTAACTTAAGAGATAGCCATAACTTTGTCCTTAATCTCGTCGTCCTCACAAACTCAAACATCATCGCCTCCTACTAGAAATGCACCTTCGACCAAACCTTAATCATTCCCATCGCACGCATCACCTTAGTCCCCATCTCGCGACCTCCTATCTCGTACGCATGCGACTCCAGATTCCTAAGCTTAGCGGTGCGAGAACCAGAATCATGCTTCTTCCTCCACGCGGCAGTGATCTACTCACCTAGGCACAATGAACTCCAAGATTGCCTGCCCACGTATGTGACCTCCACTTCGCTCCCTTCCTTTATCGAATGCCCCCTTTGCGATGCCCTCCACCAATCGCCGCTACTTCCCTGCATGCACACGCAATTTGTATATTTTTTTAGTTCTGTTCGAACGAATTCGGTTCTTTTTTTCGAGATGATTTCTCATTCGAATAGGGAAGGCACGGTTTTTGATCTTGAGGCCACTAATTCGCTTGTGGAATTAGAGAAGGGAAAATCGAATAGGGGAAAGAGGGTGAGGGGAGAACGAAGAATCAAATTTTGGTTTACCTTATTTGATTACTATATTTTTTTTCGTCAATAGGTGTATAGTGATTTGAAAAGGAAGAATAACGGCCGACGTGAATTAAAAAGGTCAAGTCAATTATATATTTATTTAAATTTTCAAATTGTCTCGATTTCGTAACTTAAAATCTCGAACCATTAACGAGGTGTGTTGCTAGGCATTCATAATGTTATACCCCTATTCCAAACGCAATGGAAATGGTTCCAAGTCCTAATTCGATCGTATGGAGAAGATAGCTTTTTGGACCCAATTATTATATTGAATTTTCGATATTAATTTCAACGCTTTATATCTCTTACGACCAAACGATAACTCCAAACACTACAAAATTTAAAATCTGATAATAATACAATATTACGGATCCAATGGAACTAGTTTTGTCGAATTCTAAGGCTGTTCCTTGGATCGCTATTGTAACGCATCGATTAAATCGACGATTTCCAAAATTTACAAAATTGCTCAAAATTTCAGTTTTATACGCTTTTTACTTAATTACAAATTCCAGATCCAATATTTAACCTACTTAAATATTCAAAATTAAATGACAGAGAAATCTGGGTCGTTACATAATCGTCCGCCTTTTGTCCTTTAATCATTTTGGTATTGAATAGCTTCTTCATAAGCTTTGACTATTCACCAAACAGAGCCTTAAGACTATCAAATATTTCATGGACATACATATTTTTGTGCTGCCTCTACAATAATTGTATAACGTAGACAACATAAAAACTTAGGAGATCTGTTGCTACGAAACTTATTTCTCATAAGCAAGTCTAAGTTCAAGGTCTGCATTATCAATGGGTTGTTCTTTAGATTCGCATGTAATAGCCAACCAAGGACACTTATAAGTCAAACGCTATCTTAATTGCTCTTAGCCATTCGATATAGTTTGGTTCGATACGCTTGTCACTTTGAAAAATTAATTTTAGAGTTGACATTTTCTATAAGTTTTAATTGGTAGATTATTAGGACAATATCGTAGTAGATGTTTTATAATATTAGTAAGGTTAAACTTTATGTTTCTTTTTATGAATATGCTCCCAATATTCTTTTATGTTTCACCAAACTCTAAGTCAAAACATAGAAGTCTATCGACTTCACAAGTAGGTGTTAGGACTCGTCTATCTTAGAATTCCGACCTTGATTTTGCTTAACAAGTCATATCTCCACGGACGAGGGATAACTCCATATCAGTTTTACCATATACCACTCCTAATCCATGGTACCTTATCCTAATTTCGTTTTGACCTTGAATTTTCTCAATAAATCGAAATGAAATTATTCGTTCGTACCTACTATACCACAACAGCCTAAGTATAGTATATGTACCTTGAGTTTGCTCAACAAATACAAATAGTTATCTTACCTCCTCTATTCAATATATTAATAATACTACGCATAATATCCCTAGCTTCAGTTTTCTCAACAACCAAGGAGCAAGCAAGTAATTTATTAATATATGTATATATATCTGTGTGTGTATGTATATGGTAGAAGACAACATTATATTGAAGGTTCATAATCTTCAATGTACATTCACATATTTATTTATTCCTCATGTCTATTTGGGGTTTCTTATTGTTCAACCTTTAGTTTATACATTCAAGTTATATAAGTTTTATTATTACATAACTTTTATATTTTAATTAGCTTATATAATAACCTTATGTGTAACATTATATTAATTAAATATTATTTAATAAAATTTTAATAGTTAAATCTTTAATTAACTAATTATTATTCAACATTAACATATCATATTAAAAATTTCTATATATACTATAACCTTTATGGTGATACATATATATCATATATATATACACATTTAATATACTAGTTAACTTTTAATTCAACTATTTTAAATTTTATTAATTTCAAAAGATTATTTTATGTATACATACATGTATACTTATATTGTCTTAAATGTTTCAAGATATATAACATTTACAATATATACTATACATGCATATATGTTCATTATTTTGAGAGAAATGTGTGATCCTCTAAAATAGAGGAGAGCACACATGTGTGTATATACATAACACCGATAGTAAAGGAGCTGGAAACAAGCCTAGCAGGTAGCTAATGACCTCCCGTACAAAAAGAAAAATATTAATAAAACCCACCCAAAAGCCTATAAAACTGAAGACACTCCCTATACAAACTACACTAACAGAAACTAAAGCTTGAAACGACTCCAAGAAAAGAGAAGCCTTCTATAACAACTTCTAAAACCACACTCTCAACCACCAAACCTAATAGAAACTTCAAAAAAAAAATAAACCGCATTCGCTCAAACAATATACAATTTCCAAAACAATAATCACTCTAATAAAACCACCAAAAAACCTTCAGCCCTCATGCATAAGCCTTAGAAGCTTTAAGTTTCAATCGAGGACACCTTCAAATGCTTACTGTTGAAACGCTCCTACTAATTCTTTTACAAGCATTGGGTGTGTGAGTAGAAATACAAGCACGGATAGTAGATGGTGAAGATCTTCTTAAAGATGCAAGGCAATAATATAATATAAATTTAAAACCCCCAGTATAATAATAAACCGACCTTTCCACAAATATAACATTATCAAGTGACTTCTAACTCCCTTTTTCGATGAAGATAATAAGAAATCTTTGTTACCATTCAAGCAACCACTAACAAACACTGAATACAAACTTGCCTCATGCTGAAAAAAATCCTCCACGGCCTTACCTTCCACTGATTCACAATGTCTCTTAAAGTAAAAACTAGGACATAAATGCGTTGCAATATATATACTACTGATTCAATAACGCATTTCTTTCATCCACATCATCAAACCGAGGATAACCATCTAGAAAATTAACAATATCATATTGAAAAGCATGCTCAACAAAACATCCTTCTCTCCTTCTTTAAAACCAACACGAACACAAATCAAAACACCATTCTCAACTGACATAACAACTCCATCTAACAAAACATCCCATCAACATCTAACCACATCTCTATATCAAGCATAACACCAGATCTTGCTAACCCAATCACCTTTGCTCCATCTAGATCTGCAACCTCCCCTTAAAAACTATCATTAATATTGATCAATTCATAAGTGTAAATAACTTTAACCATGTGCATGTTCTTGTGCACATAAGCATCTTTGTGCATATCATCGCCGAACTCATTGGATCCTGCCAAACCATACACCTCTATTCCATCTAAATATCACACCTTCCCACAAAATATATCACCAATACTAATCAAGCTATAGGGTTAACATCTTTAAATGAGTGTATGAATCTCAAAGGAGCCTAGAGCACACAAGAAGTCATGATATATTTTTTGAAAGTTCCATATAAATAAAGAATTCATTAAGAAGAAAGAAAGAAGTCGTGATACAAAGGGTAGGACCAAGGACAACATAGCAGATCCACTCACGAAGGGACTAACTCGGTCGATTCTCGTCAAACTGATTGAAAGGATGAGATTGAGATTTCATTACTAGCCTCAAGTGCAAGTGGGAGATTGATAGAGTTAAGGATATGCACTGAGGGAAATTTTATAATTTGTTATAAATTATAAACTTTTTAGTAAAATCTCATTCGAAATAAAAGCTATTTTATTTGTTATATGCTTGTTACAACGTGTTATAGTTAATTAATTATTTGATTCAATTATATTTAATAGAAATCTATAAATGGTATGTTTTGTGATAGTAATCATAAGTATTTTATCACAATATAATAAACACATCATTTTAAATATTCCTAGTCAAGATGTAGGGAGACTGGATATTAATGCATCCGTCGAGACTAGAATATGTAACACTCTCTAAAGGTTGGGCAGATTAATGGAAGGCACCAAAAAGGTTACGTATTGATAGTTATTGGATAACCATGGAATGACTCACCCGATAGTTTTCTGTTGGTTAATATAATTTAGGTCAAACGGAACATATCAGTGTGAAAATATTACAAAATTCTCTTGACTTGAGAATACAGTTGATATTCAATACAGAAATTCTGCTTTGATTATAGTCAAGTCGGGCACGGCGTCTACCAAATGACTATTGTTGGGTCGAGTGGAAGCATTGGAAGTGAAACACTATTCAATAAAGGATACGTCTTCTTAATTATATGAGGTTGGTATCACGATCAACTAAAGTCAACTCAAAATCAAAAACTCTTATCGTAGTAGTTTGGTTGATAATAATTGTTATTATTGAACTAAGAACTTTGTTTTTGGACTATAAACTTAAATATGAACGATATTGTAATTTTGACCATTACGAAATCTAGTAAGATCCAATGTGATATAGTTTTGATAAAAAGAATTGGTGTAAATAATTGTCACTAACGGGTAACGCTTAAATAAGTAAACTTGGATTTTACAAAAGAAATGTAAGCAATAAAGTTGGCCATAACCTCACACCATTAGCTAAGGTGATGTATGAGCGCTAATATTCGAATTGTTCGATATTAATCGCTGACCGAATTTGCACCTAAAAGTCACACAACCGAAATGTTAAATACTCAAACTACCGCTCGATTTAATTAATTATATTATTGTAAATTAATTAAATTAATCAATATTTATGCAATATTAGTTATAAAATTTTATTTAATTTGTGTTGGTCATTCTTAAAATAGTGTGTATAAAAGTTATATACGCACGTATCGATATACGATATCGAAGTGTGTTCAAATTAGATTTAAATACAGATTTGATCGGGCTTGAAGTAGTTAGGAGACCCAAATATGGGCACATAATGGCCGATCATATGGGGTTAAAGTGGGGTTGAATAATGAATCAAAAGGTAGGAATATTAAAAGGAAAGTGTAGATTTGGATCCCCTTTTTTCTCCTGTGAATCTTCACTATTTAAACACCTTAAACCTCAACTTAGGATCTCTTAATTCTAGCCTCCATCTTCATCATTTATAGTCGGCCTCCTCTACTAGCCTCCTCCATTATTTCAAACATTTTAAAATACAAATTAAATACAAACAGTAGATAGATGGTTGCTGCTTTCAGTCTAATAGCTCATTTTGGAAGTTTGGATACTGATTCAAGGTGTTCTTTGATTCAATGTTTCAATATATCACAACTAGGTGTACACTTTGCAATTATTAAGACGAGCTATTGAAAGATTTATGCTACAGTTCTCTAATTGTTAAAAAATTACATTATTTCCATCAAGACTTTTTGGAAACTTGCATGTAAGTTTACCCTTCAAATCATTCAAGTTCCACTTAGCTGCTGGTGGCATTCCTTCTTTGTATGATTCCTTTCTTGAATTATCTCTATTTGATCACATATCCAATACTACATTAATTAAAATATTTGTATAGTTAGAAAGTGTGTACTATTCACAATGAATACTTATACGTAACATGAAAATTTTGAGAAACAGACAAATAAAAAAAAAACATGTTACTAAAACTAATGCGAAGGATGCACTCATAGGAATTGTACAAGAGTTGTACACATAGAGAAAATTAAAGAAAAATAAATAACATACAAGAAATCTTTAAAAGCAAAATTTTTTGTACACTATGGCAACTGATATGTAGAAGAACTAACAAGTATAGATGTATGGAAGAATAGAGCCTTACAGTAACATCATATGATTCCAAACTGTCTTAAAATAATATATTGTTACTCTACTTTTTTTTAAATGCATAAGACTTTCGAAAGTTATTTACTTTGAAAGATTATATACAAATAGAAAGAAATGATCAGTTTTATGACAAATGAAGAATTATTCGATAATAAACATTAAAAGAATCTCTTTAAATATTCAATGTTGCCACTTGCAATGTATTGTAGTTAAAATAATATACATCTTGATTTCGTACTTTTGATATGGGTACATAACAAAAAAATTAATTTATGATGACAAACGGCTTTAACAGAATCGCTAACTTAAATCTGACAAGCATGATAGCCTGGTTAATATGCATTGTAAACAATATAAATGTGTATTCTACTAGTACAGAAATCTAGAAATAATACACTGGTTAAAACTTCAATATTTTTGCTAAACTAAATTATAACATCAATTTAAAGATGTTACAGTGATACAAAAGTAAAATTACTAAGAATACTTGTGTAGTTCAACAGGAATGGACATGTGGTATCGGCCAATTTGTCATGGTGGCATATATTGTATGCAATGAACACTGTCAATTTGTCAAATTCAACTATATTCATCTCATAAACAACTGTAATAGTATGCTTACAGTGCAATTCTATAATTCGAATAATCGTACATGTTAAACAGTCTTAGTAAGATATATAAAGTGTTTTATCGTGCTGCATGCATATATCATCCTACAAAATATGTACAACTTTCTAGCAATCTTCATCCCATGACGTTGACATATTATCTATATGTAAAAATGATTTTTACAACCTTTTAACTTCTGTAATTTCTACAGAGTTCATAGTTTACATCTAGGAAAAAAATAGTTATTCAATATAGTATAGTTGTACATATTTTACCTAAGTTTTATAGTATTGAACAAATGTAATTTAATTAAGTGGACTAATTTGTATGAATCTTCAAAAAAAAAATGAGACAAAATACGTCACTTACAAGCAATAACAGAGTAGCAAAACTTACCAACAAAATAGTAACGTATGAGCTGTTACTTCTCGGATTTGCCATATTTCTTTACAAATTTTCCTTCATCTTGTCCAAAATGGATTTCGCTCAGTTTGTTTTTCTCATTTGATCGAAATCTACCACATACGATAGATATGACCAATTCGGGTCAAAATTGCTACCTGTAAATTATATTAATATTAGCTAATATAATGTATAATCATTGAAATATAAGTAATTATATTATCCGAGAAGAAAAATGTGCAAAGGAGATACATTATAATAAATCTGACGGCATCTTTAGCAGCTTCTTAGTCATTCTGTTTTAGCGCTGTATATACATATCGTTCTACCATCTTTTTGTTTATCTTTTTATTTTCCAACAAATATTTCTTAATAAAATTTTGGCAAATTGATGGTAAATATTTCTTTTCTCTTTGAGGTAAAGTTGTTATTACCGTTCCTTCTACGGGAATATCAAATATCTCTTTCATTCCATGTATAATAGAGTGTGGTAACACAAAATAGGAATATCAACTTTACCTCAAACGAGCACAATGGTTCTTTTCTGCATAGTTCATCCATAAAAAAATAGAGTGTGGTAACACAAAATAGATGAGCTGTTTTGAGATACCAAAATAAGAGTTAGCTACATATTACTTGATTTTGGGATTTTGATAGTTATTTATTAATTCACAGTAGGTTTCATCTCATATGGTACGCTTCCATGGCCCATTTATGGATTAACTGCCACGTATCTAACTGCGTTAAGATAAACAGTGTAGTGGTGGTGCATTAATTTCACTTCAAGCAGGTCTCAAGAATAATTTTTCTCATATGTAACAGTAGTACTATGTCGGTATCAAGTGTGATTGTTATGTTTGTTAATTATAGTCATAACATGTAACATGGATAGTTTTACAATGTACATATTCTTAAAGTTTCTCATATTCATCGGTACAAATATTTTTATGAGTAATTATCTCTCAGTATATACACATTTCAGCCACATTACCAACCCAACTCACATCATTTGCATGGTATGACTTAAAGCTCAGACGATGGGTTCTGTGTGCTAAATTATCGGTGTCATTTCTCATTAATGTATAATGTTCCTGTGACAAGTCTTGAGCATATCCTTAATGCTTAACTTATAGATTTGGACCCTTTGCTTATTATTTTATGAATACGCATTTATTTTTTCTACTAAGTAAGATAAGTTGACTGATTCATGAGATGAGCTATTTGATATTTTTTTAAGTTTAGCATCCACATGTTCTTTAGTTCCTAAGACATGTAATATAATTATACAAAGAGTATTGTCAAACAATTTTTTGTCCGCGCAATTATTTTTAGAAGTCGTTAAAGAGACTACGAACATTATTTTCTTATAAATTAGGTATTATGCACTAGAGTGATTTTTTCCTTCCAAACAATGTGCGAGCTCAATTTCTTCTTTAACTCTCAGCTTTTCATGCCAATATTTCTAAGCAAATCACCGTTATAAATAGTTTGATCTCCGGACTAAGATGTTGAACGAGTGATAAGAACAGAAGTCTGCTAATCGTATCTATAGAATGGGTTTTAATAGCAGTTTCAGTGGACTTATATCACAGTTCATGCTACCTCAAGTTGATAATTAAATATACAATTTAAATGTAATTCTGTTTGCACTTCTTGCTCAAACTTATTTCAATTTTATATTTGCTTCGTGACCCTCAAAACTTTAGGCAATCTACCATTATGAAATATGAATATGAATTATAATATTGTCCTCAAATATTGCATAGAGAATTGGCATATGACTAGCACAATATGCAATATATTTGATGGATTTAGTTCTAGCAGTAGTTTATTTAGTATGAACGATGAAACATTATTTTGACATAGTTTAATCTATTCTATTACTTAAACAAGAAAACAAGAACTACAAATAGCTGACGTGTTAAATATGTAATAACGCATTTCAAAATGATGCTACCCTGTGCAAGACCAATTTTCCCCCCTCTAAATCGCCGCAGAAACCACTCTTTCCCTAAATGTACTACAACCATCTCCAACTTTAATTATTACAACCATCTCCGCATTTACTTTCCCTAAATTTTTTCCCTCCACCCTAATGGCCTAATCTCATACGTACTCAAACGATCTTATCTCAGCAATTTCAATTCCTTTGTTAATCTTCTCGCCTTCTTCCACATCTAATGAGTAATATCCTAAACCACTTTCGTTCTTTCAATGTTGGAGATCAATTTTAACACTTTATGGCTCGTCATTATTAATTTTTTGGGTCTTCTGATTAGAAGTTGGATCCGACAGCGATGTACAATTTTGTTCAATCGCTACCTTGGATCGTTGGTTACCGCAAGCAGAGGTTCGTCTCACCCAGGGAAAGAAAAATCTGAAATCGCAGGGGAGTTGCTGCTAATTCTAATTGCCATACGTTGGTGCTTATGTACAGTTGTTTCTGTTAGGAACTGGAGATAGTAGTTTTGATGACAACAACCTTTATAACTTATTTTATTATAACTTATATACTAACGCCATTATCTAGATATATATGAATATTATTATACATGATATATATACATATAAGGCATGTACTGATTATTGAAGACTGTACAAAGAAATTAAGTTTGAAGACTCACGAGTATCAATATCAAGATTTCAAGATATGTGTCTAGTTTTTTTGTTAAAACTTCATAATATCGTGGAAATCTTCATTCTGAATTTCATTTGGGATGGAACCCATTTCTACCTTCTTAGTGGCTTACAAACCCACGACAAGTAGCTTACAAAGTCCTGATGTGATGAGATATTTTGCAGAAAGAAGCTTGCAAAGCTACTTCAAAATGGTTTTTCAAAAATGATTTTTAAAACTACTTTTCAAAATATTTTAGTCTTAAAATTATCTTTTCAAAAGATTTTTCAAAAATATGTTTTAGTCTTAAAATATTATTTGTTTTTGTTTTAAAATAAACTCTTGTTTTAAACTTCATTTTCAAAAATAAATTTTACATTTTTTTACATAGGGATGTCGACATCATGGGACACCCCATGTCAACATGGTGGTCGTTGAATTCAAATGTTTTAATTTTAAAAAAAAGTGTCTATTTGTTTAAATATCTTCACGTATGGTTATGACCGTTGGTGCTTTATAAATAGGCTTCACAGACGAATTTTTTAATCATCTATTTTCATATTTTCTTCACTTCTTCTCTACACATCCATATTGTATAATTTTCATATTTTTAAGAACGTGTCGAAATTCTGTCGAATTCTTAAGTGAATCAAATTAGAATCTCGTTCTTGTTTGATTCTCTGCCCTCTCTCGAAGATCAAAGTGCTATTCGGAGTTGTAGGATCGATTTGTAATTAAAAGTTTATCGAGTCTCTCTATAAGGTGTGCTTGTGCCTGGAAATCAATTGGATAATCTTGTGGCCCGTAAATCAAGAGAGTTTTCCTCGGACTCGTGAGACAGAAGGGTACCTCAAGGCCTTTAGAAATTGAGGAATGTAATCTAGACATTGGTATAATAAAAATCTGTATGAGGTGGTTTGCCTTGGTACTGGACTGGATGTAGGGTAACTCCGAACCAGTATAAAATCCGGTGTGTTCTTTCCCTTTACTGCTTTTTATTTACTTTTTGTATCTGTGTTTGATTCTGTGATTAAGTTCTGTGTTTGTTTGTGTCATAATTTTAAATTAGTTCATATAAGTCTTAAAATCTATTAAACACTATTCAACCCCCCCTCCCCTTTCAGTGTTAAATTAGCCTTAAGATCCTTAATCTGTACTCCCTTTCAATTGGTATCAGAGCATAGGTTTCCATAGTTTTCGTAATCTGAAACTTGAAAAGTTAAAAATGGCATTTTAAGGAAATTTTGTTAATACTAGTTTGAATTTATGCATTTCATCAAAGTGTCATAAGTCTGCATATAGTTTTTATCAAAAATCAAGTTATCTACCGAATTGGTTTGTTATGCAGGAACAGACATGTTACATGGCTTTTGAAGAATCAACAACCAATGGACAAACTGTGCAAATTGAGAAAGATAAATGGATACTTGATAGTAGCTATTCAAGGCATATGACTGGAAATTCCAAGACTCAATGACATTATATATCAAAATGGTGGATTGGTCAACTTTGGAGATAACTCAAAAGGATATGTGTTTGGCATCGGCAATTCGGTAATTCTAGAACTCATTTTATTTCTGATATTTTCCTAGTTATGAATTTAAAACATAATTTGCTTAGTATAAGTCAACTATGTGATAAAGGATTTAAAATTAAATTTGAAAAAGATAAGTGTCACATCAAAGATAATAAGTCAAATATTATCTTTGAAGGAATTAGGAAGAAAAACATTTACATTCTCAGTATGAAAGTTTCAAATGATAACTTATGTCTTTTGGCTAATATAAATGACCCTTGGATTTGGCATAAAAGATTTGATCATTTAAATTTCAAACAGTTATGTAGGTTATCAAAACTTGACTTGGTTAGAGATCTTCCCCATGTTAAACTTTAAAGTATAAAGTATATGTGATGCTTGCCAATTAAGAAAAGTTTATTTAAACTAAAAGTTATGATTTCTACTTCTAAACCTCTAAAATTACTTCATTTAGATTTTTATTTGGTCTATCTCAAGTTCAATCAATTAATCACAATAAATATGCTTTTGTAATTGTAGATGATTATTCTAGATATACTTTGACAATTTTTCTTAAACTTAAAAGTGATGCTTTTGAATTATTTAAAAATTTTGCTAAAAGAATTCATAATCCACTTTTTTTAAAAATAAAAACCATTCGTAGTGATCACGGTGGAGAATTTGAAGATAAATTTTTTGAGAACTTCTGTAATCAAAAGAGAATTACTCATAATTTCTCTTTTCCAAGAACTCCACAACAAAACAGAGTGGTAGAATGTAAAAATAGAACGATTCAAGAGTGTGCTAGAACAACGTTTTCTGATAGTAACTTACCTAACAACTTTTGGGCTAAAGCAGTCGCTACAGCATGTTATATATTAAATAGGATTTTAATTGGACCATTAACTAATAAAACACCATATTAATTACTTTATAATAAGAAACCAATAGTAGGTTATTTTAAAGTTTTTGATAATAAGTGCTTTATTCTTAATATAAAAGATAATTTAGATAAATTTGAACCTAAATCCGACGAAGGTATCGAATATTCTAATAGAAATAAAGCATTTAGAGTTTATGATTTAAGAACTAACACTATTGAAGAAACAACGCATGTATCTTTTGATGAAAATTTTAAAGATACGGTACAAATAGAAGATGAATAAGATTTTGTAACTTTAAATAATGAAACCAATTGTGAAATCATTCAACCTAATAAAAGAATCATGCTATTAAAAGATCATCCTGTAGAAAATGTATTAGGAAATATTGAATCTATAGTTAAAACAAGAAATCGACTAAATGGTATGAGCAATATAGCTTTTATATCAACTATTGAACCTAAAAATCCAAAGGAAGCATCATCTGATGATTCATGGATTCTTCCTATGCAAGAAGAATTGAATCAGTTCCTTAGAAATGATGTTGAGAACTTGTTCCTAGACCTGAGGATAAAAGTATAATTGAAACAAAATGGGTTTATGAAAATAAAATGATTGAATTTGGTGAGGTCGTGAGAAATAAAGCTCATTTAGTCACGCAAGGTTATTGTCAAGAAGAAGGAATTGATTATGACAAAGCCTTTGCATCCTTAGCAAGACTAGAAGCTATCAGGATTCTACTTGCTTTCCCAAACTACAATAATTTTAAGTTATATTAGATGGATGTTAAAAGTGGTTTTCTAAATGGTTTTGTAAAAGATGATCTTTATGTTGAACAACATCTACTTTTTGAAGATAATAAATTTCCAAATCATGTATATAAATTAAAGAAAGCTTTATATGGTCTGAAACAAGCTCCTAGAGTCTGGTATGAAAGACTAAGATCTTATTTACTACAATTTGGTTTTGAAATTGGTAAAATAGATACAACTCTTTTTATTAAAAGAAACAAAAATGATATTCAACTAGTACAAATATATGTAGATGATATAATATTTGGATTAACTAATAACATAATGAATAAAGAATTTTCAGATATAATGACTAAAGAATTTGAAATGAGTCATACGGGAGAACTATGTTTCTTCTTAGGACTTCAAATCAAACAATTAGATAAAGAAATTTTCATTAGTCAAGAAAAATATGCTAAGAATTTAATTAATAAATTTTGATTGACCACTTTTCGTGGGAAATCAAATCCAATGACAACTAATGTAGCTTTAAGTAAAGAAGATAAATTAAAAGATGTTGATCAAAATTTATATAGGGGAAGGATTAGTTCGCTGCTTTATATAACAGCAAGTCGTCCTGACATCATGCATAGTGTCTGTCTCTGTGCAAGATACCAATCTCAATCTAAGGAAACTTACTTAAAAGCTGTTAAAAGAATTTTAAGATATGTAAAACATACTTTAGAATGGTTTATTTTACCTTAAAAATGATGTATTTGAATTAATTTCATATTGTGATGCTGATTACGCTGGTTGTAAATCAGACCGAAAAAGTATAAGTGGAACTTGTCACTTTCTAGGACATTCTTTGGTTTTCTGGTTTAGTAAGAAGCAAAATATTATCCTTGTCAACAACTGAAGCAGAATGTATATCTGCTGCTTTGGCTTATTCTCAAGTTATATATATGCAACAAACTTTATAAAAAATTGGATTAACTATAACTAAATCACTAATTTATTGTGATAATACTAGTGCGATAAACTTATATAAGAATCCAGCTCATCATGCTAGAACAAAACATATTGATATTAGCAATCATTTTCTTAGAGATAATGTAAGTAAATAAGTCGTAACTCTTGAATATATTAATACTGAAAAACAAATTGCTGATATATTAACCAAACCATTAAATGAACAAAAGTTTACTAAATTTAGAAGAGAATTAGGGATATGTTCATTAACTGAAATATAAGTTATAAATAATACAAGTATAATTAATAATTAATATGCATACAAATTTCTCAAAAAATTACACTAGGCATGTCGACATGATCCATCCCCCTATGTCGACGTACTAGCCGTGATTTTCAAATCTAAATTTCCCTCTAAAATTAGTTATTAAGATATATATTTATATATTTCGACTTTTACTCCTTTTCTCTGTTCTATTCTCTGTAACAAACTTCGAAAACAGTAAACTAATGGCTTCCTCTTCTAATAATGAACCTTCTTCACCCACTTCTCCTCATTCTAGTCCTTTTCAACGATTCACACACGTACGAGTCATCAAATTGCAAGAGAAGATGAAAGATTTGCTTCAAATGATGACGGAGATTCAAATTAGTCAACTGCGAATGGCAAGAGAACAAGATAGGCAAGGCCGAATTCTTAGGAATCTACAAAAATTCCTTATGGATAACCATGCAATCCCATTGTTATTGAAGAATCATCACAAGTCATGGATTCTGAAGAAGAAGAGCCTCTAGAAGAACCTCAAGAGGATCAAGAAGAAGAACATCCTCTGCTGAATCCGGATGTTCATATGGACGAAGATGGTGGCGTGATTTGCGTTGGAGAGGTCCTTTTTGACGTTAGTGGAAACTTGGTCGAACAACGTGGAAACTTTTGTCTCCACCCATCCAAATTGTTCGGTCCATAAATCACTAATAGTTAAGGGTCATCGTTAAGCGTTTTTCTTTTTTCTCTTTCTTGATTGTATACTAGTTTGTTAATTTGTATATAAGTATTATCTTAAGGTTCTTCTAAAAACAATTTTCGATATATAAAAATATGAATTCCAGTTAGGATGTTATATTATTATGTCATAGGTTTGTTTATCTCCTTTACCATTAAGTTTAAGGTTTATAGGTTATTTTCTGTTGACGAAAAAGGAGGAGAAAGTTATATAAAATAAAAGACTTGGAGTAAGGGGGAGTTGTTGGAGTAAGGGGGAGTTATTGTACGATCAAAGTGGTAAGTATATTTTATAAGGTTGTCATCATCAAAAATGGGAAGATTGTTAGGAACTGGAGATAGTAGTTTTGATGACAACAACGTTTGTAACTTATTTTATTATAACTTATATACTAACACTATTGTCTAGATATATATATATATGAATATTATTATGTAGGAAATATATATAAGACAGGTATTGATTATTGAAGACTGTACAGTATCAAGATCAATAATGAAGAAATCAAGTTTGAAGACTCATGAGTATCAAGATCAAGATTTCAAGATATGTGTCTAGTTTTTTTTGTTAAAACTTCATAATAGCATGGAAATCTTCATTTCTAATTTCATTTGGGATGAAACTCATTTCTACCTTCTTAGTGGCTTACAAACCCACGACAAGTAGCTCAATTTTTATGAAATTTTGAATCAGATCATACGAACCCACGACAAGTAGCTTACAAACCTACGACAAGTGGCTTACAAACCCACGAACATCATGGTTTTGTACAAGTTCTCGAGTCCTGATGTGATGTGGTATTCTGTAGGAAGAAGCTTGCAAAACTACTTCAAAATAGTTTTTCAAAAATGATTTTCAAAACTGCTATTCAAAATATTTTAGCCTTAAAATTATCTTTTCAAAAGATTTTTCAAAAAGATGTTTTAGCCTTAAAATATTATTTGTTTTTGTTTTAAAATAAACTCTTATTTTAAACTTCATTTTCAAAAACAAATTTTACATTGTTTTATATAGGGATGTCGACATCATGGGATACCCCATGTCGACATGGTGGCCGTTGAATTCAAAAGTTTCAATTTTCAAAAGAAGTGTCTATTCATTTAAATCTCTTCATGAATGGTTATGACCGTTGGTGCTTTATAAATAGACTTCACAAACGAATTTTTTAATCATATATTTTCATATTTTCTTCACTTCTTCTTCTACACAAATCCATATTCTATAATTTTCATATTTTTAAGATCGTGTCGAAATTCTGCCGAATTCTTAAGTGAATCAAATTAGAATCTCATTCTTGTTTGATTCTCTGTCCTCTCTCGAAAATCAAAGTGCTATTCAGAGTTATATGATCAATTTGTAATCAAAAGTTTATCGAGTCTCTCTATGAAGTGTAGTTGTGTTTGGAAATCAATTGGATAATCTTATGGCCCGTAAATCAAGAGAGTTTGCCCTGGACTCATGAGACAGGAGGGTACCTCAAGGCCTTTAGAAATTGAGGAATGTAATCTCGACATTGGTATAATAAAAATCTGTATGAGGTGGTTTTTCTTGGTACAGGACTGGATGTAGGTTAACTCCGAACCAATGTAAAATCCGGTGTGTCATTTACCTTTACTGTTTTTTATTTACTTTCTGCATCTGTGTTTGATTCTGTGATTATTCTGTGATTAATTTCTGCATTTGTTTGTGTCATAATTTTAAATTACTTCATATAAGTCTTAGAATCCATTAAACACTATTCACGTCCCCTCTAGTGTTAAATTAGCCTTAAGATCCTTAATCCGCACTCCCTTTCAGTTTCTTTATTTTAGTTTTTAATTATTCAACCGTTAATATTACTAGTTATTCTGATTGTTTTGTTATATATCAGTTGGATATGTTATGTACTAGCAACAAACAACGTAAAATGACGATATTTTAAACATCCTTATCAAGTTCTTGGTGTATCTTTTTTTTACTTTATTCTTTAATAATACCATTTTCTTATTACTAACGCCAAATTTTATATCATATGTTATATTAACAAATGCAATTGTTAGCATATGCATGAACTTCAAAAACCTAATACATATATTTGTTTCTTCCATAAGTCATAGATACATCTAGTAACTTCTACTACCTAATTTTCAATTCAGATGCTTTAATACTTCAATTTTTTTGCCTCCATCTACTTAACACAGATAAGCTGAACTGCACACTTTAAAACAAACATATAGCAGTATCCATGTTTCTGACTAATTCATTAGTGGGATTTACCTATTTGTTAGAACTGTAGGATGTATTTGGTGTTATCAAACACTTTTTGGGTAAACATGAAGTTTTTAGTAATACACAATATGTAGGTCAATGTAATTAATATACTGATAAATAACGTGCACTCTATTTATATATAAGCATTACGTAGCATTGGTTGCTGATATTCTTTATAATGTTTTGTGTATTGAAGTGGGTTAAAATCTCATTACATACACACTCATTTTATAAGAGGAACTTGGTAATCATTTTTTTTGGGTACATACAGCCATCTACTTGGTAAAATGAAATGCAAAACTTAATTATTTTCATTTCTTTTATTCAGTAGGTAACTCCGGGAGTCTTTTGTGATAATGAACTACACTTAATATGGCCAAAGTGATGCTTCATCTTCTCCGGGCGACGTGCAGTTGATTGACAAAAATTATCGAGGGTGAGCTAGTAGGTATGACTTTTAAATAGAAAATGGGCTGTTACTTTTTATTTGATTCCCACCTCTAAATCGCAGCATCAACCTCGAATGATCATGAATTTGTTTTTTAAATACTATATAACTTTCAATTTGTATTTTGATTACTGTGGTGGTTCTAATCTAGATTTTATTTGTCCAACCGACCTCTACATATGCTCAGAAATCAAAATGAACTTCAATTTAGTTTTAGCTTTCTAGATAATTGCAAGGTTCGTTTTTTGTCATGTAAATTTGAGTAATTTATATAATACTTAAACCAATGTATTGTTGATTATTTTTATAATGATTATAGTACAAGTATGTGTTGTAACACGCTTGATTCTTAGGTTGGAGACTTGATTTCTATATAAGTTTTATCTTCCCTAGATCTAAAAGTTTTTGTACCAAATATATTTGATATTAGTTTCACCTAATGATTTATTCCAGACTGGCAAATTCTTAGTTATAAACATTATCTACGTCTTTTCTTATGACATTTTTTTTTTTTTTTTTTTTTTTTGGCATGGCCGACGGTTTTATAGTGGACCGACCACTTTTATTACGAAAGTAATAAAGTTGAAGTACAGGAGTAAGGCAAAGACACCTTAACTACAAAATGTAAAGACAAATACAGAACAGGAGCATGACAGATACGTCACATCTACTATAAATAAATATCACCGCTAGTTCTCCTCAGCTGAGGAAGAAACAGTCGCACCCTCATCTTCCTTGGAAGAAATCATAGGTCCACCATCCAGACGTCCAATAAAGGGGCGAAAAAGAACAGCAAGGGAAGGGTCATAACAGTCACTGCAAGAAGAGTAGACAAAAGATCGTTCCCAGTCAGGGTCAGCAAGAATCTCAGAATTCGACATAGCATATGCACCGTCCTCGTCTAGTACCAAGGAATCACCAGAAATGCAATAGAAAAGACATCGAAGATCCAGTAAATCATCAGATATATATCGAAAATATGTGTTATCCTCTGGATTGTATCTCATATCAGTACGACAATCAACCCAAGAGAGCTCAGACTTGGCCCAAACAACGAGAGACGGATAGAGGATCGGAGCCAAAGGGGGAGCGGGAGGAACAGTACCAAGATCCGGGGAAACAGGAGGCACTAAGGAAGGGGGAGAATCAGAGACAGCAGCTTCAAGAGAGGCCTTGGGAACCCATTTCCTAAGGGGAGGACGGGGCAGTGGAATTTTAGGAGCAGCAGCAGGAACCTCAGAGCGCACGCATACAGCATCAGTATGACCGAAGGAATGACAAGAGGAACAAATATCAGGGACCCATCCATAACGTACACGAACATTGGCCACATGACCAACAGCTAGCTGAACAGGTATAGAGGTGGGAAGAGGCTTGTCGGGAGTAATCTCAATCAAGGCTTTGGCGAAAACAAGCTTGTCACGCGCAACCGTATTAGTATCAAAGCATTTCAATTTTCCAATATTGCACGCAAGCCAATTCAAGCCAAGCAACGGCTGTAAAGCAGAGGGAATTTGGGAAAAATAAACCCAAACAGGGACCGAAAAAACTTGCTCACGAACACTTGCTATCGTCGGCGACCAGGGGGTAAGTATAAAAGGTTGGCCGTCAAAAAAGGAGGGTTCAGACTCTAGAACACGTCTACGATCCTCAGGGGAGGAGAACAAAAGATAGTACAAGGAATCGACCAACTTAACTCTAAGACCTCCTTGCAATCTCCAGGCCCTACGACAAACAGCAGCTACATCACGGAATCGATGCTTTGGGTCCAAAAAGAATCCTACAACGTATTCAGACCAAAAATCCATACCCGCTTGCATAACACAGTGGGGCGGGATCATAACTCCATCAACCTCAACAATCTCGAAGTCAACCGGTTCATATACGCCCGCATTTCGGGGCATGGATGTAAAGAGGGAAGACCACGATCTAGGAACCGAAGTGCTAGGGGCAGTAGTACGACATTCCTCACTAGAAACAATGTGCGATGCAGTTTTCACACAAGTTCCAGGCATGACATCATTGAGCACAGGTTCAAAACTAGTATTTGCATTTTGTCGAGCAGGTGGTATGCCAGAATCATTTCCATTAGCATTGAGTGATGGCCTAATCAGAGGAGCCTCAGGTCTGACATCAACAATTACACCAGAACTAACCAACGCGGAGTGTATTAATGTAGGACTGTTACTCAAGGGGAAGTCCAAACTAGCATTTTGTCGAGCATGAGGTGTGCCACAGCTAACCACAGAAATGTCGCAAGCCAACGAAGACAAAGATGGAACCGATAGTTCCACACTGCTCTTAGATCTAGTATCCTTAACACAAGAACCCAATACACAACCAATACTTCGGTTGACACACTCAGTAGTTCCAATCGGAGGGAGAATTAAGGGCTCACCTGGAGTTGACGAAGCAGATAACTTATCCGCTAAACCAAAAGCCTCCGCAGATGCGTCACACGTTACAGCTAGGGTGGATTGCGATACCAGCGATCCCGAGGCAAGAATACCCTTAAAGCGACTGGGATGAGATACGACATTCATAGCTGATGCTCGACAAAATGCTCGACATTTTTCCTTTTAAGCATAGTTATTGTTTGCAACCAAATTGGTCATAAACACCCAAAGAGTATATATATGTGGAGAAGTAAGTGAAGAAAGCAAAATTAAAACTGAGGAATAGAATAGACTAATCAAAAAAATAATCAAGAACACAAGAATTTATTATAGTTCGGCGTTGTATGCCTACGTCCACTTTGAAGATTATCTTATTTATTCACTAACAGTTTGATTACCGTAGTAAGAAGTAAGAAAAAACTTGACTACAGTAAAGGCTCAGGTAACCAGTAGCGTAAAGATCCTTAGAAAGACCCCCTAGGCTAGTATTTATAGGTGAGCGTGACCACCAATCTCTCTGAAACTTTGACTATAGGGCCTTCTAATGCATATGGGCCCACCAGAGGGGTTACTGGGCTCAAATCCTAATGAAGAGGGATTGTTACCGATCTCTTCATTGGTCACTTCTTGGGCAACGATCCCTATGGTGGCTTCTTCATGCTTATATATGTTGGCTCTTCAAATATCATGTTATTTGGGCTAGTAGAGCTCATGCTATTAATTGACCTTTGGTTCAACTCCACTTGTGAGCTGTTTTCTACTGAGATATGTCGATCCCCCAATCATTGGCCATTTGACATGCGATCCCTAGGGTAGTTCCATAGGGTCCATATACCTTGCTCTTCAAATTTAATCTGCCTTGGACTTTTAGATCACAAGTTATCGATCGTTGAATGCAAGAATGTACTTGATCTCTAATGTGTGCAGATCCCTCCTTGGTGGACTCATGCATGCCTATCCATCCATCTATGCCAAGTCATTTTATATGCTATGGCGATCCATCTTTCAGTTGCATTGTCGATCCATCTTTCAAAGGCTATGCCGATCCATCTTTCATAGGCTATGCCGACCCCTTTCTTGCCATGACCATGCTGATCCATCTGCTTTCACCTACGTCGATCCTTTTCTTAATTCGTCCATGCCAACCCCTTGTTTATCCGACCATATTGATCCCTATAATACTACCAACTATGTCAATCCCTTGCTTATCTATGCTAAACTCCATATTTCAATCATTCTGCATTGTTTATCCACCAATTCCATTCAATTTTGACTTCATATAATCATATATACTCTATTTCCGGGTCCTACAACCATTGCTCCATGATCTTCGTTCTTGATAACAGTCGAATTTATCTTGTGAAAATATAGCCGGATCAGGATACCGGGTAACACTAGCCTGCTAAAGTTTGTCTTGTGAGCACCATAGCGTGCTTTGAATTAAAACAAGTCTGAATTGTCGAAAAGTGGTTTATCTAGCTTCCTGAAGGATTGCTATTCCTTTATCAGATCGTTTTTCCAAGGCATTGAATTCTTTATTGATGCCATGACGCTTGGTCGATTTCTGTTGGGTGCATTTCCACCACCACCGAACCAAGAAGAAGGAAGATACCACCGAACCAACTCACCTCTAGGCACCGCCGAACCAACTCACCCCTAAGATACCACCGACCAACTCACCTTTAGGCACTGCCGAACCACTCACCACCGGACCAAGCTACGCCCTCACCACCGAACCAACTCCTTTCCCAAGCACTACCGGTGCAACCCACTTCCTGTACATAGCCGAATCAAACTCCAACCAACCATCACCAGATCACTCACCACTGGACCAAGTCCCACCGAATCAAGTCGTTTCGGACCAACTTTTCCAGGTCAGATTGCATCAGCCCAGGCTCACCAGCTGCTATATACATCCAGGACCACTGCCCTCAGCTTCACTCTATAAATAGAGGGGCAAGGGTACAATAATGGCTGACAAGTTTGAGAGCTCAGGAACGGATAGAACTTTCAAACAACTTTCAGATACTTGTAATCAAAGCTTTGTACTTGTAATCTGAACAGAAAAGGAGAATAACATATAAAGTGGACGTAGGCACATTCTGGCCGAACCACTATAAATCCGTGTGTCTTTTATAGTTTAGTCCATCTATTTTATATATTTGCATAAATCATCCAAATCATTAAGAACAACATATAATCAACTAAATCATACGACTTGGAGGTATTTGCCCATTTTTTGTGCAAACATTTTTGGTGCATTCACTGAGAACTCGAACTAGAAGCTTCAGCTTCTCCCACTCAACCTTCTTCCCAACAGCATCGCTCATTACTTGGAAAACATGCCTCCCAGGCAGAGGAAAGATGCTAGCAAAGGAAAGAACATCGCAACTAGCAGTATCCCAGATCCAGTGATCAGAGATCAAGAGAATCGTCCTGTTCCAACAGCAAATGGGAATCAGGCAAATCCGACAGCCCCTGCTACGGAACAACCAATTACTAGGGCAGATCTGGACAGGATTGTGGCTGAAGTAACTAACCGCTTCGCATCTCAACAAGAAGCCTTGGTGGACCAACTCATGTCACGCTTAAGGGATGCTAAATAATACAACCGCAACACCGAATCATGGGGTGAGTCCCAGTCTGGAGGATCTATGAGGCGACAAAGATCTTTCTTCTTCGAAGAGGCTAACAACAGAAACAACCATGGTAGGAGCCGAGCCCCGACCCAGCCCGAATTCCGACCCGAGGAAACACTTGGAACCGAACCCAACGGGGGAGGTACCAGGCAGGGGTCAGGTATGGCTGAGCCTGTCATGCTGCCTAACCATGGGAACACCAATGGACGGGGCCGAGCTGGAGTCCAGCCTGAAGTTGGACCCGAGGGAACGCTTAGAACAGAGCCCAGCGGGGGAAGATCGAGGCAAGGGCCAATGTGGCTGACCCCAGCATGCTCCCAGAGGACCGAAGACAGCCACCGGAAAATGTTAGGAGTAATAGACGATACCATCCCTACAGGTTATCTGGACGGAATCAATCCCGCAGAGAAGAACCAAACTCATTTCTATCCGCTCCAAGTTCTGATGAAAGGATGGCGTGATTGTTCAGAGAGTGCGTCCAACGGGACCAAAGGGATCGGGGGATAGGCGCTAGGGTAACCAGCCCCTTTACCCGCAATATCGAAACTGCCATCACCTCCCGGGAATGGAAAATGCCAACAATGGAACCTTACAAGGGAACCTTTGACCCCGTTGTACACTTGCAGAGATACACACAGCATATGCTCATGAGCGGAGCAACAGAGGGAGTGTTGTGTAAATGCTTCCCACTATTCTTGACAAATCTAGCTACCTCCTGGTTCTGCCACCTACCCCAAGGATCCATCAGCTCGCGGGAAATGTTGAAAGAAAAGTTCATCAGCCAGTTCCGCATTCATGTGGAACAACCCAATGACGCTTATTCCCTATCTAACATCAAACAGAAGCCCGGAGAGACAGTGCAACAATATCTAACTCGATTCAACGCGGCAGCGGCCGCAGTCCAAGATGCCGATGAGAAACTTATCCTAATGGCTCTTTGTAGTGGCGTACATCCGGAGACCAAGTTTGCTAGAAGATTAACGAAAGAAAAACCGGGTACCTTACCCGATTTCTTCCATGAAGCCGGAAAATATATGAGACTTGAAGACGCTGCCACCGAAAGACAGACAGGGCAACAAGCCAAGGCAGCTCATGGCAACGCACCCGCTACAGTAAAGGACGTCGGAAGAAATGACTCTCGAGACAATGCTGGGGGCAAGAAGGGAGAAGAAAAACGCCTATATCGTCCAGGACCAAGATTTGACGCTTACACTCCTTTGAATGAATCAGTCGAAAACATCTTCTTGGCCACCCAAGACGAGCTTAAATACAAACGCTCCCCGTACAAGAAGGAATCAGATCACGCAATCAAGTCTGGTAAGTTCTGCCGTTTCCACGAATCCTATGGGCATGATACCAATGAATGCCGTCATCTCCGGGACCTGATTGAAGAACACATCAGAAGGAAGAGATTGGAACACTATGTAAAGGGTCAGGACAGGACTCCAGCTCCTGCCAAGGAGAACCCATGGCAACTCCACCCAGAGACAGGCGGAAGAAATCACAACACCAGCGGTTCCAATCAAGAGAAGATAGTGGTCCATACAATATCGGGAGGACCACACATCGCCGATAGGAACTGGGCAGAAATGGAAAGATATGGAAAGTCACTTAGAAACAATGAAGACTGCATCAATTCCATCATGGAAGAACGCCGCCCGAAGCGGAAAGAGGATAATGACATCACATTCAGTAGGCGAGACCTAGAAGGGAGACAGTACCCTCACATGGATCCTATGGTCATCTCTGCCTGGTTCGGCCCAGCCGAAGTTTTTTGAATTCTGGTAGATACTGGAAGCTCCGTAAACATTTTATTCAAGCATGCTTTTGACAAAATGAAGCTGTCAATGAAGGATGTGTCTCCCTGCAACAAACCACTACACGGTTTCACTGGAGATGCGAAGATGCCCCTCGGGCAATTGGACCTTTTTGTTGAAATAGGAAGTCATCCCCGCTCCGTGGTGCGGAAACAAACATTTATGCTAATAGATAACCGCTCGGCCTACAACGCCTTTTTAGGAAGACCAGCCTTGTCTGGCTTCCAGATTGTCCTGGCCCCTTGGTGCCTGAAGATGAAATTTCCAACAGATAATGGGATAGGGGAAGTAGAAGGAAATCAAGACGCCGCTCGAGATTGCTATGTAACTGAACTTCACAATAACCGCAGAAAGGATAAAGCGAAGGATGCAGAGACTTCTCTCTGCAAGAAAAACTTGGAAGCATAGCAACTAAAGAAAGCCCCTCCTCTTCGATATACCAGAGATCCTTTCAATGAATTAGACCCCAGGGACAAAGAGGAGGAGGCCACCGCCGAGCCTGCAGAGGCTATGGAATTTGTATCTGTAGACAAACACGACCCAAGTAGACTGCTGAGAGTCGGGTCTCAGTTAAAAGCAGAGTTGAAGGATCAACTCGTCGATTTTCTTCGCCACAACTTGGATGTATTTGCATGGACGCACGCTAACATGACTGGAATCTCCCCAGACATAGCATGCCACGTACTGAACATCGATCCCACCAAGGTGCCAGTAAAGCAGAAAAAGAGAAGCATGGGGGCAGAACGATCAGCAGCCCTCGAGTAAAAAGTAAAGAACCTACTTACCAATAACTTCATACGAGAAGCCATCTACCCAGAATGGATCGCCAACCCGGTACTGGTAAAGAAGGCTAATGGAAGTGGCGAACATGCATTGACTTCTCCAACTTAAGTGACGCTTGCCCGAAGGATTGCTTCCCACTCCCCCGAATCGATCAACTCGTGTACAGCACAGCCGGGCACGAACTCTTATCTTTTATGGACGCATACTCAGGATATAACCAGATCTCTATGCACGCCCCCGATCAAGACCACACTAGTTTCATCACTGGCCGGGGATTGTACTGCTACAGAGTAATGCCTTTTGGACTTAAAAACATCGGGGCTACTTATCAGCGCCTCGTCAACAAGATGTTTGCAGAACTAATAGGACGAACTATGGAAGTTTATGTGGATGACATGCTGGTAAAGTCGAGGAAAGCCAACGATCATGTAAGCCACCTGGACGAGATGTTTCAAGTACTTCGCCAATATGGAATGAAGCTGAATCCTCTAAAGTGCTCGTTCGAAGTGTCATCAGGAAAGTTCTTGGGATTCATCGTCCATGCCAGGGAGATGGAAGGAAACCCCGAACAAGTCCGAGCCTTGAAAGATATCAGGATACCTTCCACTCGAAAAGAAATGCAAAGCCTGAATGGGAAGGTGGCCGCCCTAAGCAGATTCATCTCTAAAGCAATCAACAAATGCATGCCTTTCTTCGAAGCCCTAAAGAAAGACAAAGGAAAGTTCGAATGGACAGACGAATGCTCAACAGCCTTCCTTAACCTAATCGAACACCTCCAGAGACCACCAGTACTCTCAACTCCAAATAAAGGCGAAGAACTATACCTATACCTTGCTGTATCATCCCATGCTCTAAGCGCCGCTTTGGTGAGAGAAGACAACCGCGCGCAGCGGCCCGTATACTTTGTAAGCAAGAGATTTATGGGGGCAGAAGCCAGATGCCCTAAACTTGAGAAGCTAGCATACTGTTTGCTAATCACGTCACGGAAACTGCGACACTATTTCCAATCTCATTACATCAGATTTTTAACCGATCAACCGCTAAGGCAGGTACTCCATCGCCCCGACACTTTTGGGTGACTACTAAAATGGTGCATTGAACTGAGTCAATATGATATCACCTACCATCCTCGCACTGCCATCAAGGGACAAGCCATGGCCGATTTCATTGCCGAATTCACTACCAACGAAGGTAAGGAGCAATCTGAAATAGCAGAAGATATCAAGTGGAATCTCTTTGTATATGGAGCATCAAACGAACAAGGCTCGGGGGCAGGTATTGTGATAATCACCCCCAGGGGAAGGAAGCTGCACTATGCCCTAAAGTTGGAATTCGCTGCCACCAACAACGATGCATAATATGAAGCAGTAATAGCAAGATTAGAACTTGCCTTAGAAATTGGAGTCAGTTCTTTATGTCTTCATAGTGATTCTCAACTTACCGTAAACCAAGTACTAGGAGAGTTTCAGACTCGAGGAGAACGACTCACAGCATATCTAAAGAAAACCAAGCAGCCACTCGATCAGTTGGACCACTATTTAATCAAACACATTCCTCGAGAGGAGAACCGAGAGGCCGACGAGCTGGCAAAGTAAGCTAGCATGAAAAACAACACCATTTCCAGAACAGTAGCCATCTCAAAACAGCTAGCCCCAAGTTTCGAACAAGAGGATCTGATAGCTGCAGTCCAAGAAGAAACTTGGATGACTGCTATCCAGAAATACTTACAAGATGGCACACTACCCAACGAGCGTAACGAGGTCAGGAAAATCTTGAGGAAAGCTTCCCGCTACACAATACAAGAAGGCATCCTCTATCGACGCGGCTTCTCTAACCCCTTATTAAGGTGTGTTGCTGGAAGGGAAGCCAAGAAAATCTTATCCAACATCCATCAAGGGAGCTGCGGAGATCACACTGGTGGGCAGACTCTGGCAAAGAAGACGCTCCGATATGGATATTACTGGCCCACTTTGAACAAAGACGCCTTAGACTTCGTCAAAAGATATGACAGATGTCAGAAATTTGCTAAGATTCCTCGACTACCAACAAATGAGATTACTCAAATGACCAGTCCTTGGCCCTTTGCAGTATGGGGAATTGACTTGATTGGCAAAATGCCGATGGGCCGAGGCGGAGCCAAATATGCTATAGTGGCAGTCGACTATTTCACCAAATAGGTGGAAGCGGAACCTCTAAATAAAATATCTTCGGCAAAAGTTATTAACTTCCTGATCAAAAATGTTCTATGCAGGTACGAGGTTCCACTCAAAATCATATCGGACAATGGACTTCAGTTTGACAGCGAGGAGTTCGCCGACTGGTGCCAAGAGCACGAAATTCAGAAAAGCTTCTCATCTGTGGCTTATCCCCAGGCAAATGGACAAGTCGAAGCTGTCAACAAAATTCTTAAAACTCTAATCAAGAAGAAGCTTGAAAAGTCAAAAGGCGCTTGGGTGGATGAACTTCCTACGGCACTTTGGGCCTACCGCACGTCTTTCAGAACATCAACAGGGCATACTCCTTTCTCTTTGGCATATGGATCGGAGGCCATGCTCCCAGTTGAAACTGTAGTGCCATCCCACCATAGGATCCACTACAACCCAGAAGAGAACGAAGAACTCCTCCACATGTCTTTGGATCTAATCGAAGAAAGAAGAAATAATGCAGCACTCAAAGCAGCAGCTCACAAGCAAAAAGTGGCAGCACAATACAACTCCAAAGTCAAGCATCGCAGCTTACAAGAAGGAGATCTTGTCCTCAAGCGAATCTTCCCGTGCCCCGGAGCGCTAGATCCAATCTGGGATGGACCATATGTAATTCATAAAGATCTCCACAACGGAGCTTATATTTTGTCAACAGTGGACGGAGAGGTGTTCCAGAGGGCATGGAACATCCAACACCTTCGTCGATACTTTTCTTAACTTGTACTGCCCATATAAAGTGAATTAACAAAGAGAATCAGTGGACGTAGGCATTTTCGTGCCGAACCACTTTAAAAACTTATCTCTTTTTTAACTTGTTCCTTTATATCTTGGCTACTTGCTGAGCTTTATCCTTTTCTGTTGAACAAAATCCTGTGTAGACGGCATCTCCATTCAGGGCATCACATCACAACTTAACCTGGACAAAACCTAACAGGTATTATACGAATCTATGCCCTCGCCAATGAGACACTTTTGCTCCAGCATCCCTCTGTTGCGGGTTAACTCATTGTTCATGACGACCCTTAAAGCCAACTGTAATGAGCCGATTATAAGCCGCCGAGAAGGCCAGTCATGGCCTAGGCAGCTCATTACGGTGTTCGGCTCGCCGGCAATCGTGAATCGATTATAAGCCCCAACATAAGGTGTGGCCAGCCAGGGGCAGTTCACAGTTGACGATCGACACCCGCGCTAGCCGGCCACGGTAAACCGAATAATACCCACGATTACGGGCCATAATGGCCCGGGTAGTTATCGTGCGCGATCCCGGCTCCGATGTGTCTTAAGTACGGCTGTGGTAAAAAAGAAAACTCCCCGCGGAGGCGTAAGATGGGTGACAAATGTCTCCAAAACCCACGGCTAGGGAAAGTGACTACAAAGCCCGTTTGCCATGAACTTAAGCGCGTCGAAGGCCTTCCGTGATTGGAAGTTTTACTATTTCTTATATTTCCATTTTATTTATAAAAACTTTCCTTCTATCTTCTATAACGATCACTAAAGTACAGGACACAAAATAGGAAACACTCGCTAATGGGAATAAGAACTCACAGCTGGATGGCAGGTCATTCAGCTGCATTCCATATTCGATTACACAAGGCATTCAAAGCTACCGTCTATAGCTAAAACTTGAAGGGAGGTACTTTCTTCTCTTGTACATAAATATGTAACTATAATTTATTCGCACATCACACTAACATTGCAAGACATGAAATTATATTTTAAGCAAGAACTTAGCGTCAAACACAATTGAATCACTAACACATGCACAACTATATTTTATGCAACACATCAAAATAACGACGGCATTCAAACATGACAAAATCAGCTTATGTTATGAAGTTACATGCCACAAATCAAGTTGTTCCTTACATAATTACAGCCTGAAAATTACATTAATGTTTTAAGACTAACATAGACAGCAATGTCAAGTAAGTTGAAAAATGTCCAGATCAAGCCAAGGAGCCTACTGCATCGGGGCTTCGCCTCTATCCTGCTGGCCCTCCGAGGTCTACTTAATCGCCGGATCAGAGCTCGCAACATGCTGACCAGAGGTAGTTGGCGCTTCGGAGGTCCCGCCTATCCAATTCAGGAGAAGAATTCATTGAATAAACAATAAGCAAATAAGCTATGAAAAGGCTAAAAGGGAAGACTTACCAGCATCTGTTCCTTGATCATCATCCCCCAACTGCACACCTACCTCCTCAGCAACGAGCAGCCGCATGCCCTCCTTCACTGCCATTTTCTCCTCCTTAGTGAATTGGGCCGTAACCACATCCATTCTGAAGGTCATGCAACCCTCCTTATCCGCATCAGCCTTGGCCTCCTCCAGAGCCCGGAGATAAATCCTAGCCATGATCCGGGGGTAATCATCCATCCAAGATAAGTTGCCCTGCTTCCAAGTATGGAAATACATATCCTGAAGTATCTCATCCATCATCCCCTCATTCTCCTCAAACTCCCTCATTCGGACCTCAGAAGCCAACAGCTTTGCAACGGCAGCATCCCTCTCCGATCGGTATCGCGAGTGGTCAACCTGAAGGGATATCCTCATCGCCTCCATCTCCTCCTTCAGCTTGGCTTGAGCAAGCTCCGCGGCTTCAAGCTTCCCAGATAACTCCTCTACCCGCTCGAGATCCGCCTTCCGAACCTCATCCACCATTGCTATGGCCATATCGATCCTTTCCTTGCAGATGGCCTCCATTTTCCGCATCTCGGCTTTGCTAGCCTCTTCCATGGTTTTCTTTAGCCGTCTGGAGGCAGCCTCGTGCTGAGAGATCTGGATGGCCAGATCGGCGAGTTGCTTGGCCTGGTCGGCAACCACTAACCACAATCTTATGTTGGCACTCCCAATTTCCTCCCCGGCGTTGACCAGTCGGGCATGATGCCCCATCAACTTCCTAGTCTCCTTAACAACCCGGTCGATATTTGCCTTAGCTTCATCCCTCATAGTTACAATCCAAGTAGTAAGCAAATCAAGGTCCAGGGGTCATCAAGCACCCTTACCATAGGATTGCGAGGGAGAAGGTGCTCACCAGTAACCTCATCAAAGGAAATATCGTGATAACCCGGATCCAGATCTGGATGACCCGCAAATGGATTACGAGCCAAGCCGGGATGATCAATCTGAGTAACAGTAGGATTCTCAGACGGATGCGGAGAGGGTATGAACTCAGTATCCTCCCCCGTGATATCATGAATAGGTTGGGTTGGGGGCTGAGGACCAGATGAAGGTTCGAATAAGGAGCGCCTCCTCTTTTTCCTTTGAATATCCTCTTCAATAACTCCAAGAAGAGGACGGTAGCCGACTACGTCCCCGGAACGGTTGGTCGGAGGCTTTGGTTTAGCGGAAGCTTTGAGGAGTTTAAATTGTTCGAGACGGTGCCGAATGTCTGATGTCTTGGCCACCTTACCCGTTCCTGGAATAAAAACCAAGTGTTACAAGCATGCACGGGACTATAATCCAAGAAACATGTGGGTTAAAAGAGGAGTCAAAAATTCACCTTGAATCGCCGGAGTTGCCCTAGCTGAAATGATCTTGGAAGATGGATCAGCTCCAATCCCGGCCTTATCAGTTTTCTTTGGCTTCTCCACCAAGGACGATCCTTCCTCCAACCCCTCAAAAGCCTGGCGTAAAGCATCATCTGTCCACTCTTGGATCTCCCCTGCTTGCCCAGAAGACAAAACCCCGGCGCCATCACCGCTCTGTCCTTCGCCACCATCACCACCATCACCTTCTCCATCACCTCCACTCTCCTCCATGCCTCTTTCCTCCTCTACATTTTCCTCCTCCGGAACATCTGGACATGTGCTAGGGGAGGGTCCATCGGATTTCTTGAGCTTCTTCCCCCCGGTGACTGGAGGTATCGAGAAGGATTTTCTCTTGCTGCTCTTCGTCATGGCCCCTCCTTTAGCTTTGACAGCCCTCTCCTCAGCTGTGTCTCTCTGCTTGACCACAGACTGGCGTGGTAGAATCAAGTTGTGCTACAGAAGAGTAGCGTTCCTGATCAGGTAAGAAGCTGACCTCTCCCTTCCCGAAATGGCTTCTATCTCCGCAGCCATCTGAACCAGGCAATCGTTCTCCACGATCACAAAGCCACCTATCGCTAGTAAGAAATGAAAACACATAAGGAGAAGCATTGCAGTCAGAACGGAAATTATAAATAAGCTTCAACTTACAGCCGGAGGTGAAGCGACGGATAGAAACAGAGTCATCCTTGACGAAAAACCATTCTTTCTTGAACATGCTAAACTTCGAATATAAGTCCAGGACCGGCTTGAAGGACACGGCCAATTCCAAGCTGATGTATGGAGACCCCTTCTTATAGCCCCTCAAGTTGTACAAATACCGAATCTCCCGGTTGGAAGGGGGACGCCCGTATTTTCTTTGGAAAATGATGAATAGACTCACCAAGATAGCATAAGGATTGGGCTGAAGCTGGAAAGGGGCCACCTTCAAATAGGTAATGAAGCTGACTATCCAAGCATTGATCGGGGGAATGGCCCCGCACATGCAATGGTACCTACTATAAGCGAAATATCCTTCAGGGGGGTCATACGGCATAACTCCATTCCCTGGCAGCACCATGTGTGCTCTGTCAATCTCGAAAGAACGAGATATAACATCAAGCTGCTCCTCTTTAAGGGAGCTAGGAAAGCAGTCAGGTGGCGAGTTCATGAGCTCCTATGGGCCATACCCATCTACTAGTGATCTCGGGGGAGGTCCATGACGTCCCGATCCTGACTGAGCTGGGGGCACTGTGGAGGACTCTTCTCTGTCCGTAGATTTCTTCTTATCTGATCGAGTTTCTACTTTACGAGACATTTATCTGTAAACACAAAAAGTGCGTCGTTAGAACAAGGAGTATGGAAACATAAACAAACAAGTACATGCAGCCTGGAATCTCATTCGCAATTCAAAACATAAAAGACCGATCAGTAGTTTGAGACTAAAAGCCCATTCGGCCTCGTACTTCTTGAACTCATCCGGTAGTTCAAGGCACGAAGGTTCATTCGGCACACAAACTCCCGAGTTCATTCGGTAAATCAAATCCCCCCAAGTTCATTCGGTAAATCAAAGTCTTTGAGTTCATTCGGTAGTTCAATCATAAAAAATCGTTCGGCAGAAGAAAACTCACCTGGTCCGGCAGTCGAGTTGATTCGGTAGTTGATTGGATCGGCTATTTCAAGCAGTCGAGTTTAGTTCGGTGCTCAATTGATTCGGCTGTCTCAAACGGTGAAGGGTGAACAGAGACACGAAACCCATACTTATAGGCAAACATGGACGACTGAACCAACCGGTTCAACACTTGAAACCGAATGAGAATTCCCCCAGGCTAACTGACCTAAAATAAAGCGCGACATATGCTGGCATATGCCCCACTTTGGGGGGCAAATGTTGGGTGCATTTCCACCACCACCGAACCAAGAAGAAGGAAGATACCACCGAACCAACTCACCTCTAGGCACCGCCGAACCAACTCACCCCTAAGATACCACCGAGCCAACTCACCTTTAGGCACTGCCGAACCAACTCACCCCTAAGGCACTGCCGAACCAACTCACCTCCAGGCACTGCCGAACCACTCACCACCGGACCAAGCTACGCCCTCACCACCGAACCAACTCCTTTCCCAAGCACTACCGGTCCAACACACTTCCTGTACATAGTCGAATCAAACTCCAACCAACCATCACCGAATCACTCACCACCGGACCAAGTCCCACCGAATCAAGGCGTTTCGGACCAACTTTGCCAGGCCAGATTGCATCAGCCCAGGCCCACCAGCTGCTATATACATCCAGGACCCCTGCCCCCAGCCTCACTCTATAAATAGAGGGCCAGGGGTACAACAATGGCAGACAAGTTTGAGAGCTCAGGCACGGATAGAACTTTCAAACAACTTTCAGATACTTGTAATCAATGCTTTGTACTTGTAATCTGAACAAAAAAGGAGAATGACATATAAAGTGGACGTAGGCACATTCTGGCCGAACCACTATAAATCTGTGTGTCTTTTATAGTTTAGTCCATCTATTTTATATATTTGCATAAATCACCCAAATCATTAAGAACAACATATAATCAACTAAATCATACGACTTGGAGGTGTTTGCCCATTTTTTGTGCAAACAATTTCCAATAATAAAAATCCAGTGTCATATTCCGTCAATATATATAAATCCGGTTATGCGAGACTTACAAACTTTTTATTATCTGGTCCAGCCTCGAACTTAATGGTTTTAGGTTCGATTTTGGTTTCTGTTGATTTCGAAAAGTTGAAACTTTAAACCAGTCTCGTGCATACTCATATACACGTTTCTATTGTTGGCTCCCGGATGTGTTCGAACACTCACAGGTCGTTGCCAATTTCTATAATATTTCGTTCACGTTCACAACCAAACCTTCACAGTCATTTTTTCATTTTTTTTATCATCTATAGGGATCGACATTCATTATGTCGATCCATCTTTGTAGCCATCCAAACATGAAGCGGTAGGTTTCTATGCCGGCTCCTCTCCTATTATTACTCGTTCAATATCCTTGCCGTTGAACCCTCTCCCGTACATATGTATGCTTCCTCCCCCTTCGCTTTTCCCATTTACTCAACTTTGCAAAGAACTTTCTTGACGAACCTAAGCTCTCCAACCTTCGACCTTAAACCCATCCACGATTCCAACCATTCTACAAACTTGTCTTTCTCTCGTTTTCGATTTGATAATCTTAAAAAGCTCGTCTCTGCCTTAATTCGAACTTCCACGTTTTCATATAGGTATGAATTTGTAATACTTCTTTCAATTATACGATTAGTTTATTAGCCCCGAGTTGTTGATGTGGGTATAAGGTGGCGAACGATCTTGGAGTGATTAATGATTGCTGGAACAAAGGTTTGATTGGTTGAATTACGCATAGGAATAGGAGACGAGGAGATAAAACGAGGGTTCGACGATGGATTCCAAGGGAAGAAGAGTTAGGGGTAGAGAAATGAAGGGTTCGGTGGTGTTGGTGACGTTAGGTGAAGGGATCGGTAGGATGGTTTTTTAATGGAGGGATCGGTAGTTGAGTCAGGAGTTAAGAGAGGAGAAGGATAAGAAAAGTGAGGGTTTGGCGAGGGATCTTGATAGAAGAAAGGCCAAAATTAGAGAGATGTAGTGATCGATAAACTATGACATGGCAGTGATAAGGATCGGTTGTTTTAGTTGTGGAGAGAGATTGATGTTGGGTAGTGGTATTGGAATCGGCATTCCGTACTCTGAGTTAAGGATCGGTATAAAGACTTTGGATAGGGATCGACATTTCCTTTAGGATCAGCATGAGGTCAATGTTTGGATTTTTGAACTTGCATACTCATCTGACTTAGCTCATTCGAACAATCACTACTAGTTGCCTTGCTGAACTTGAACATATGATGACAAACGACAATCTAACATGCATACTTAAACTGTCGAACTTGAGATCGAACAATCAAATTTTCGAAACTTTCAATATGGACTAAGTGACAAACTTGCAAATGATCTTAAGTAACAAACTTCATACTTCGATATGTCATAGTCGATCCCCAAAGCTTTCATAGCCGATCAATTTTCTAACCAGTTGAGACGGTCGGCGATGACGGTCTCTGTTGGACAAAACTCCCAGTCTCGTCGTTTTATTTTGTTTTTCTGATTTCAAACTTTTTATACCTGTTATATATCACACTGCACTACACTAGTTCACGCTTAGCACGGGGGGAACATGTTAGTTTTTTAATCTTGATTATCTACTTTGTATAGCTGGTACAGATTCCAGATGCTCGAAGCGTTCAGCTCACATGTCTTCTAATTCGGCGATGCGACACATTCGTTCTGTAGCGAAGTCAAGTTTCGCAACTATATTTAGCAAGCTTTCTTCTAGTCATCATATAGAACAAACGAAGATTTTTAACCACAAGCCAATCTATTCTCAAACATTCCAATCCTTTTAATGGAAAACATAAGCCCAACTCCTGACACTGTAGATGACGCTATTCTTCTAGATAAACCATTGGATTCACAGGCTTCCCAAATTGGCGAGGCTGCTCTCCGTTGGCTATGTTCTATCCACATAATTCTGTTTGGGGATGTCTTAGTTCCTTCAAGACAGGATAGGCCTTACTTGCACCTAGTAGGGTACATAGTGTGCAATAAGTTTATGTGCTGGGCTGGATGCATACCTCCTTTCAATTCGTTTATTCGAGAAATGTTGAGATACCTTGGGATAGACCCCACTCAACTTCATCCCAATAATTATGCCTTTATGCATGAATCTTCTTGATGTTCATGAATGTTTTGTTTCATCTGCCTACTCCCAAAGATATAAGATTTATCTACAATTTCAAATGACGTTCGAGGAGCCATTCTTATGTCTTTCTCGAACCCTCACCAAACTGCCAAGTTCTGATGTACGCTAGGAACAAACTCTCATTGTTTAAGCACGAATGGTTTTACATTTGATGCCCTCCCGGATTTGCGAGATGATGGTTAAAAGGATGTAAGTATTACCTTCGCTTATTCTCAAATTCGTCAATCCAAATCATAATTTTTCCTTTAAATCTACTAATATCTGGAGTTCTTTCACGCATTCGTCCACGTCCTGAAGGCGCTGACTTTTTAAGAGCTGCCGCTGACATCCGCGCTACCCTTGTAGAGGGCAGGGACATCAAACTTCTTGTAACTGATGAGTTACTATCCTTGTTCGGGCTGTTGGAAGATGGCCGTAGCATTAGGCTTCCTGAAAGTGCGGCATTACCAAAGAATTTTGCTGAACAACGAAGGGATACCGTCAACCCCGTCGTGCCCCCTACCCGACTCGGGATGATACCGAGGAGGGTGAGATTAAGGATTCTCAAGCCGACAAGCCGGGAGATGTCGGTGCAGGCCTCGGGAATACGCCAATGGTTGAACCGTCGTAAGTCGCACAATCCCAAACACCCATAGAAGAAAGAAGAGGTTGGCATACAGGCTTCGTAGAAGAAAAAATGACGCGGATCCAGAGTTCGTTATTATTCCCGATGAAGAGGAATTGTCTTCTCAACGCTTGGAAAGTTCGTTAAAGGGATTTTCTAACCTTCAAATTCCTAATGACATCATATCCTATAAATTTTCGAACATTAACATTGAAAGGCTCAACTTTCCCACTAGAAGTGGTGAAGGCATCCGACCTTCTAATAAATGAGAGAAAACGCCGATGAGCAAGGCTACAGTCATCGGTCTATTGGGGAAATATTAGGACACTCACAACCACATGCACTTCACTATACACTTTTTATTAATCTTTCATGCCACAATTACTAACACGCTCATATTTGATCTTTATAGGTGAAATGTCTCAATCCGAAGCCTTCGATCGTCTCAAAAGTTCTTCATCATACCACCGCTCTAGTCGAGATTCAGAGTTTACATGATGCAGGGAGAAGGATGAGGGACGGGATAAGAATTATCACTAAGGGAAACTTCTTCCTCTTCCAAACTCAAATCCCAGTCCCAGACATCTCGTCATGGTGAAAAGTCTAACTTTCCTGCTCATGGTGAGGACCAGCCTTCCTATCTTTGCTCTCGTATCGCTGCATCTCACAAGCAACTTTCCGGCTCCTCGAGTTCTAGACAATCTCTTGAACGTCGATCATGCAAATATCCACTTGCTACCTCCGATCCGCCTTTGCAGGCTACCGCTCCCGACATTTCCACAACAGAGAAGTTGGCCGAGCTCGAGGCCACTTTTCTAAAAATTTGCTTTGATGGTCTTAATTCCTTCCATTCATATAATTTTGAGGCATGCCAAAGAAAGTTCTCACGCATGCGTAGTGATGTATTAGTGCAGCACGAATCGTTTATACACTTAGCAGAAAAAGTCTTTGAAGTATCTATTAAGCACCAACATGGGACAGATCACCTCAAGTTGGAAGCTATACACGACAAGGACATAATCAAGCATCAGGACGCTAAATTGTTAGAATTAATACCCAACTTGCTGGAGCGGAGAAAAACACTAAGGTAACAGTAGAGGCAATAATCCGTTTGGAATTTCTCACAAAAAGGTACTCGATGCGGCACTTTATTGTAGCAGGACACTTGCTTTAGAAATGGACTCCTTGAAAAAGGAAAAAAGACGCTTTGGCTCGCTGAGTCGAGGAACTTAAAGAACTTTTCAAGAAGGAAAGGGAGGAAAAAATCGAAGCTCAAGAGGAATCGTAGAAGTACTGCGAGAAAGTTGTTGAGGTCAGGAGCTTAAAGGCTAAACTCAACGAACAATTCGCTAAACTCGAAGCTCTTAAAAAAGAAGCTCGAGAAGAGGGCCAAAAAGATATGACCGAACAAGTTAACTCCCAAGTGGACACTGCGATGGAGTCTGGTAGGAACGAGATTAAGGACTTATTCGACTCGTTGATCATTGAATACAATGCCAAAGTCCTGATCCATTGCGACTTAAGTTTTCTCGGTGAGGGTTATCTCGAATCACTCATTGAAGCTTAGGATCACATTATCGAGACGAAGAAAAAAACTAGATCCGAGCTCAACAACAAACAATTAGTGAGGAAAATTCATCGTGGAAACGAGCCCTGGATCTGGCTGCCGCAACGCTTCGATTTTTCAATGCTTTTGCACCTACTGAAGGAAGAGTACATATTTCGGATCTTCAAAACTGATTCTAAGGGTCCTTCTCCGTCCCAATTAGCTGGAACATCAATCTCTCTCGATACGGAGTAGGATCTTAGCTACGATCCAGACAGGCCCGAATTCGAATCTAAGATGTTATCCTTCATTTTAGGAGGCACCCCGACAACTACGGAGAGTCAACCAGATGCTGATATCGTGCTTTACTCCTTAGTATATGAAAAATTTATTATCCTTCACACGCAATGGTTTTTAGCTATTCTCCCCATTTTAACAACTTTTGCAGGTCTTCCGGACCCTAGTCAGACTCCTAAAAGTGGTACTACTGCAGATCAACGGGAGAAACCAATTGAGGAACCGATGGCTATTGATGTACTAGGGCTCGATGCTCAAGTTATCGGGGCTCTTGATGAAGATAAGGCTAAAGAGCCGCTTCCAACTGGCGAGTCTAACAAAGTGATAATTACTGGCACCTCCAAACACACCGCTAAAGTTATCTTAAAAGAACAGATTGGAAAGGAGGAGTTGTTGAAAAGAAAAGTTAAAATTGAACCCGCCGAGGTGGACATTGATAATCCTCATCTTGTGCCAACTCAAATTATTCCACCGGGTCGGTCGATCCCTGATGAATTTCCTCCTACCTTCACAAGCTCTCCTACTAAAGGTGGCAAGTGGTCTCGAAAGAGAAGCGCAAGTGGCTTTACTTTCGAGAAATCCAAAAAAAAGAGGAAGTCGAAGAAATAGTTGTTGCTTTAGCTTAATGTACATAGTTTGCATAGTTGTTCCTTTCACTAGTTGTGGTTGTACGGGTATGAATCCTGATCTTTTTGGAATAACTTGTATTGAAATTTGGACACATGTTATGTAAATAAAAATTTTTGTTTTCTGTTAAGCTTCATGTGAATTGTTATTTAAGTAGTTGAATGGTTACTTTTCATTCAATGTACTTGTAATTCGTTGTTTGTAAATTCTAGCAACAATCCCCAACTCCATCCCAAGACCTCCAAGTGGTCTAGGCCTCAAGTCATATCAAACACTAGGCTCGGGCGATGGTGTTACGCTGTCAGATTCAGCGGTTTTTCGAGAAGTTGTACTCATGCCCTCGGTTTTGATTTAGCGAGGCTAGAAGTCGGACTGTCGAATTCCATCCTTAGCGAGTTTATAATCCTCCTGTCGATTTTAGGGCGGAGTTTTTGGAATAGAGAATGGTCGGGCTCCACTCATCTATTCATTCATGTCTGTATCCAAACTCTAGGGATAAGATTTAGTTGATGGGCGGTCTGTTCGCACCTAGTTTATGTTTTTACTCTAGTCCGCAATCTGGGGACTTAGAGTTATCTCGCAGGCGGTTGATTCGCTCCCGATTTATGTTTATACTCCAGTCCGTACTCTACGGACTTAGAGTTATTTTGCGGATGGTTGGGTCACACCCGATTTATATTTATATTCTAGTCTACACTTTAGGGACTTGAGTTATTTTGTGGGTGGTAGGTTCACACACGATTTATGTTTTTGCTGCAGTCCGCACTTTGGGGACTTAGAGTTATTTTGAGGAGTGGTCGATTGTATTCTTTTTGATTAATTAATCCCCCCAAGGATTTGGGGTTTGATTTAGCAAGCAATCGGTTGTATCTCGGTTGCTTTAATTTTGTTTCAGTTTCAAAGTTCGGGCAGGAGTTATTCAATCATCGGAATGTCGGCCATATTCATTCCTTGCTGTGTATCTCGTTCTTTGGGTTATGAATGAGAACCATTAAATGAACAAGTTGATTGAGCTCATCTTGTTTGATCCCATTGGGAGTTAGCACGATTGATTGATTCCAAACTCTGGGAGCTTGTTCACACGCATTGATATCAATCAGTTTCGCTATGTAATCAGCATATATGCAATAGCAAGCATAAATACAAAGGAAGCCTGAAACTTTATTCATTGGATGGAAAGGAACAATATAACTGTCTTACTACATAGTCAAAAAATTAAATGCTAAAGAAAAATCTGGAAATAAATACAACTAAAATGTAAAGGAAATAACTAAGTGAAATAGCATCGTAAATGTTCCATATTCCATGTTCTTGAAGAGTAATGTCACCGACAGTCGCTAGCTTGAAAGTTCCTTTTCCAAGCCTCTGTTCAATGACATATGGTCCTTTCCAAATCGAATTCATGTGTGACAGGGTAGGTAAAACCCATTTCAGAACGAGATCGCAAATTTCGAAGGTTCTCGGTTGAACTTTAGTGTTGTAATACTGGACGACTCGATGTCGGTGTGTAGCTGCCCTCAGATCGGCTTTGTGAAGCCCCACCCCAAGATCCATGCTAACAAAGAGTATTACTAGGTAATACTGTCTGCTAGTGCAGAGAATAGGGTTGGTTGGGAGCGACCATCCGTGAGTCTTGAATTAAATAAGTATAAGTACATCGATTTAGCGCTCATTTTTTACCTGATGTGGATTGACATACTTAATTCTTGCCTAATAAAATACTACGGTGGCAAGAGGATCAATCCAGAACAAAACATAATTATAAATGTAATACAGATCACAAAACAGCAAACACACGCTATATACGCAGATTCAAGTACAGTACAAAACATAGTCACATAAGAGTAAGTGGTTATACAAACGACATATGTGTGTGTGTGTGTATACACACACATATCGAGTTAAAAAGAATATAGTACATATCAGAGAGTACAAAATAGAACAACTACACTATTATACCAAAACATGCCTAAGCAATCAAAAAGTGATAGGTAGTCCATACGCGGAAGCTGGATAACTGGAATCTACATCAGTTGTTAACCTATAAAAACTCGGTCTGACCCGAGTATAAATACACGGGTCAGTCTAGTTAAACAGAGTAGTCAGGGTATAATAAGTGAAAGATAATATCTCACAAGATATAAGGGTTCCCATCGATAATAAATTGCTAGCACAAAAGCTAAGCTAATGGTAGTAATTATATAACACATGAATACAAGATTGAAACTATCACTGCACTAACATGTAACCTGTTCAAGAGTTCGGATTGAAGGAATAAAGTCACCATAATTAAACAGCACGATAGCGTTCAGGCTATATAAATAAACCAACATCGAAAACCATGGTGAAAACATTCATAAATCATCTAAATTCCAGAAATCAATGTAAAGAATAAGACCCAACAGTCCAAAAATTAGCCCAACGGCTATATATGTATAAAGGATCCAACAGTCCAATAAGTGGCCCAACAGCCTGCCAAGTACTATTTAAGGAGACCCAATAGTCCGTGATTAGCCCAACAGCTTTATATATTTATATCGGACCCAACAGTCCAATTACTGGCAATAACAACAACAGGATGTGTCACAGACTCCCAAACAGTAACCCAAATAGTGATAATGGTGTAGCTTCAATGGAACGAATCTGGAAGTAACTGATATAGCAAACGTATGTATCCCTTGCCACATGGTTTGTCATATCATTTAAATCGTTCCTTGTTCTCTTGAAGAGTGCAAAAATGTGTATTTTTATATAGAAAATACTTGCTTCGAGGAAACGATTTTGAAACCATTTGGATTTTGTTTCTTTGAAAATCTCTATATTTTGGAAAATATTGTATATTATATAGCTTTGAGATAATTATAGTTTTAAAAAAACTCATAAATTTTTTAATTCAAAGTAATAATTTATGTGTAGAAAACCTTTTAAAAATCAGTTCATAAAAACGTGCAGTGTAAACAAATTCACGAAATCATTCATGAAATCGGCATACAAAAATCACCTAACACCTCACTAATCCAAAATACGAGTAAGTGGTAATGTTGGCTCTTCCATCTTAGAATCAAGCCGATCAAAAACAACATTGAAATTTGCTTCAGAAATCCAAGTAAACAACTCAAAAAAATTTCACTAGAGCAAAACATGCTCCGATTCAAAATTTCGGGCTGGTATTCAACTAGTTACAAAGGTGTAAATGCCTTGAAATTTTACAGGCGTAGAGTTCAATCGAACAAGAAATTGGAGAGTTATAATGTCACGAAGTTGAACTCACAGTCAGATTATACTGTAAACAACTGGAGCAACATGCTCCAATTCAAAGTTCTGAGCACGTTTTCAACTAGTTACATAGGTCTAAAAGCCTTGAAATTTTACAGATATAGAGTTCCACAACTCTAATTTCAATAAAAAATAACAATGGATACAATCGTACAAAAAACGGAAGAGATATAATGTCACAAAGTTGAACTCACAGCCAGATTTTGTTGTAAACAACTGGAAAAAACATGCTCTGATTCAAAGTTCGACAGCAAGTTTCTATAAGCTACAGAGGTCGGAATCGTCTGAAATTTGATATCATAAAGTTAAACAACAATACTATCAAAGAAAAAAACCTGAGTCAAATCAGATAAGAAATGTGAGAGATACAAGCTCTCAAAGTTGGACTCACAGCCTATTTTCACTGTAAACAGCTGGAGCAAAACAGGCTCTGAATCAAAGTTCGACAGCAGATTCTATAAGCTACAGAGGTAGGAATGATCTCGAATTTGACATGCATAGATACCAGCAGCAATACTATCATTCAAAAAATAATTGGCATGATTTCGAACAGAATTGAGCAAGTTACAGCAGCTCAAAGATGGATTGAGATTTGTTATCGACTGTAAACAGAAATTTGAAGTTTTGTTTATAGTTTTCAGCAAATTCATCAAAACCAATTTAGATTTCAACATTATCACTGAAAAAATAGAATGTGTGGGTTATACTAAATTGTAAGAAGTTTGCAGCAACAAATTGCAAGAAATAGCAACCAAAATCAGAGCTTTAGGTCTTAGAGAAACTTCATAGACCGGGAGATGCAGAAAGAACAAACATGCAAATACAAAAAACAAAGTTACAATAGCTAATTTATCACAAAACAAAAGAGATAGATGAAATAGATTCATGATTAAGAAGTGATTACCTGATTGGAAACGATGAGCAATAAGTTTCTAGCTTTAATTTGGATTTACAAGAGTTTTTGGAGAGATTTTGAAAGACAGTTTTTTCTTTTTCTTTCGCAGTTTTTCTGATTTTTGTTTACAGGGAGGAGAACGAAGAGCTTGCCTGTATATACTCTTCCTTAGTCATCAGATGGATCTAATGGGTAGTGGGCTTAGTTTAGAGAGGTTAGGATCCAATAAGGTTAAGATTAATTAATTTATGCTATTATGTTACCACTAACCTAAATTAACACCTAATTAACACATATTTAAGCCATATTAACACCAATTGTTGATATTTAAGCATATTTCAACCTTATAAAATTAATGTAACATGTATATAATCATTTAAACCACTTTTAAACATTATTTTTAACACGAACATTTTAAATTTTACACTTTCAACTAAAATATGTAATTTTCACTTAATTGTTTAAAACTTACATTTTTAATAACTAAATTTGTACAAAACACATTATTTATACACAATAAATGTACAAACCTTATTAAAAGTATTTTAACACCTAAATATTGATTTTTAATCAATATTTTAGTTTTTAATTCATCATTTTCAACTTAATAAATTTTCAAAACAACCAGAATTTGCCAATATCTATAAATTATCCAATTGTCGTATTTTTAACATGTATAATTATTTAGAACATGTTTTTATCACCAATTACACATTATAAAATTCCAAAACTTTATTTTCTCCAAACTTAAATTTACTTAACCTAATAATATTTAACTGGGGTATTATATTTTTTTCAATTTAATATAACCCAAATCTCATTATTTAACCATTTCAAATGATTAAACTCTCTAAATTATATTTATTCTCTTAATTAACAAATTATAATCATTATTGTAATTTGTTTAGACAGGCAATCATAAAACTAGGGTTGTTGCAGGCTTCTTCTCGCTTCTCGTCTATAAAGTCCAAAGATTCCAAGAGGCGGTCTTTATTTGTTTTGGGATCGTAGTAAGTCACTTTATGAGAAGGGACTTCGAGCTCAATAGGAATAATGGCTTCTAAATAGTAAGCGAGGGCGAATGGAGTATGGCCAGTGGCGGACTTGTGAGTGGTTCTATAAGCCCAAACACTACAACAAAATACCCCTTTTACAACGGACAATACCGGTTGTAATAAGTGTTTCGCAACGAACCAGTGCTCATTGTCTTACGCGATGCTGTAATAGACCCAGATTATTTTACAACGGTTTAAAACCATTGTAATGGCCCGTCGTAGCAAACATTTTTACAATGGTGCAGGGTCGTTCCAATAAAATCTTTTACAGCGTTGCACAACCATTTGCAATAGAGTCTTTTACAACGGTTCAGGACCATTGCAATAAAGTCTTTTATAACGGTACAAGCCCGTTGCAATAGAGTCTTTTACAACAGTTAAAGCCTTTTGTAAATATGGGCCATTTCATTTTGTAGAACATTATATTACAACTGGTCCAGCTCATTGTAATAGATCTCAACTACAACATGCATCAGCCGTTGTAATAGAATCTTTTACAATGGTTAATGCCTCTTGTAATATGCCACAGCCACAACTAGCCAAGCCTATTGTAATAGGCCTTAACTACAGCAGGCATAAACTGTTGCTGTAAGCTCCATCCGCAACAAACATTGTCCGTTGTCTTTTCGTCTTTTGCAACTATTTTAAACCATTGCGAAATAGAGGCAAAAATAAAAACAATTTACACGAACTTTCATACTATACACTTGTAGCAATATGTAATAACTAAGAAATATTATCATAAAACAACCGAAATCACATATACAAAAAGACTAAATAAAGCCACATTCACAAAGTTCCAATACATTTCAAAAGAATATATAAGTTTACATTCATAGAGAGTTCTAACGTACTACGCACATAATACTTAAATATATACATAAGAGATAGTTCCAAAAAGCACTGTGAACATACAACTAATCAAAAAATACATATCAAGTTCTAAGTACTAACACATACCAAAATACACATACATACTAGGACAAGGAAATAATGTCTTTGTGCCAAGCAACGGTTGATCCAACGGTCTCTTTAATTGTGGAAATCTCCGACTTCGGCCTAAATAAAAAAAGCTTTTGGTTCCACCACCACATTCACATCCATACCTTCCAAGCATCTAGTCCAAGCTTTACAAAATGTACCGAAGCATTTGGATCAGTGCTTATTATCGTCCCTTCCGGAACTATGTTCTTTTGCCAAGTCAATAGCATGCACTTTCTTTTCTCCAAAACATCCCGAGTTTCCTGATTTTGGTGACATTGAGCTTGCATATTGTAACGACCCGTGATTTTCAACAATTAAATTTTGTTAATTTAATAAGTTTTGGTAATTTAATTCGGAAAGAAAATAAAATACTGTGATTTAATAATGAAATCACTAAAATAAAGGTAATAATGTTAATGCAAGTTAATAAATAACTAATTTAGTGCAATCCCAATTAATTGAAACCAATTGTAAGGTTATAATTGATTGTAATTAATAAATCGGGAGATGAGTTCAAAGTATATTAATTTATGAAATAATACGTAATAAATTATAATTCGATAGAACCAATATTAGATAATTAATTGTAATAATTGTTGGTTGATAATAAAGTATGAATAGGATAATGATTGATTGGACAAAAAGAATGAGAATCAAAATTTATTAATTTAAATTTAATAATTGGGTTAATTGCAAATAAATGAAATTAAATATTTAAATATTACGTAAATAGGGATTAAAATAAAATTGGGAAACATTAGTGTACCATGTTATAAACTAATGTTAATTATATCCTTATTGTAATAAAAGACTTGAATAACAAGGTTTAAAAGTTAACAAATGGATTTTGGAATTTTGAATTTATAAATTTTTGAATTTAATGAAATTGAAATTTACACTAAAATTGGTGAATTAATCAATTTTTAATCAAAAGCTAAATTTGTTTAAATTAATTGTGGATGGTTAAGAAATCAAAATGGATAGAAGTTGTAAATTATAAAAATTTAAATTGGAAAGTGATTAATTAATTTAATATTAGTTTATTTAATTAACTAGAAAATATCCATTTTGTCCACTGGAACGGATTTCGACGAAATCTATTTCATCGGATCCGCAGTAGTAAATTATTGTAGGATTTAAAGTTTCGTACTGATCGGACTTGTCGTTTGATCGTACGGGCTTGAAATGCCTAGAAATAAATTTAATTGAAATCAACTGAAATCAATTTGAAATATGTTGATTTTAACGTAACTTCTTCATACAATGGAATTTGGACCTGAAACCTGTTCCATTGATTTTAAAATATTTTAATACATTTATTTTGATATATGGGTCGACCCATTTTCGTTCCGGAGTCGAAACGGGCTTTTGGGGCTACGGAGCGTTCAACTTTCAAACCGATTTGAACCAACTGTTTCTCTTTCCTGATCCACCTATAAATATGTCGTTATAAACCTAGCCTACTTCTTATTCCTCATTCCTATACGTTCAATTTCATTAGCTCCTTCTCTTTCCAATGGCTGCAAACCCTAAATCCCAAAATGCAATTTTAGATCAAATTCAAAGTCAAAAATTAAAACACTCCAAACAATCTCAAATTTTGTATCGTCGGAAAGCTCTCGACGAGCGCATCTTAGATCTGCAATTCGTTTTTGAAATTGAATCATAATTCTTCCAAAAACCCCTAATTTATTTCTGGCCGTTCGTGTGTCATCGAGGAGGGTTAACAGTGGATCTTGATTCTGGCGTCGATCGAAAGGCAGGTACTCGTAGAGGTCGTCGAGTGGGGGAGATCTATGCGATTATTCTGGGTTGTAGGCGATGGAATTCGCCATGCTCGGCAGTAGAAGGCGACGACAGCGGACAGTTTGGGGAGAGCTGGAGATAGCCGCGTTCAGTGATGAGGGACGGCCTGAGGCGCGCGACCCTGTGGCGTGGCCGATCGTCGGCCAGGTGATCACAACAGCGGCAATTCGTGGTCAACGACTGCGTGATTTTGGCGACCATGAATTGTTTCGCGTACGAACCAGTGAGACAAGGGTTGCGCATTCTTTTTACTGACGTGTAAGGGTAATTATGTTCTAGTTATTATATTTATTTCATTTTAAATATGTCGATTTTTCTAACGTGTATAACTTTTACGTACGAGGTCGAAATTTCACGCGGTTTTCTCCGCTAGGTTCATATTGGAATTCTGGACATTTTGGAACTAGTTTGGATGAATTCTGAGACTGTTCAAATTATAGGTTTAAATTGGATTTAAGTTCAATTTAAATTCGAAAGGTGAGTGTTTTAACCCAGTCACAACTTCTAAATTTTTTTATGTTTGTTCAATTGATTTATCATGTGATTAGAAATTTTTTCATGACTGTTTGACATATTTTTAATCATCATCTCAGTTAAATTGAATTTATTTGAATTAAATTGTTATTTAAATTATTATTGCATATAAACTGTCAGTCAAATCGTTGTTTAATTTATTATTGAATATAAACTGCCCGTAAATACCTGTTATTTATTATCTGTACTATGTTGATGTTATTGTTTGAATTGGATGATGATTGTGATAGATGTTGATGATTGATATTGGATGAATGGATGTTGTATTTTGTATCGTTATAAAGTGCAAGCTGTTATGGATTTTATTTCATTCGAGATTGCGGTTTGAAATGATATATGACCGTATTTATATTTTAAATTACGGATTGAAATGATAAATATCTGTATCACTTGACCATAGGATATAAAATTATATATAAACATCGTGGTCTATATATATATATAATATTTTGAACTGATTTCTATGGTTTTGTAAAGAAATATATGGTTTAATATAAATATTGATTTTCGATATTATATAATGTTATTTTATTCTTGATTTTGAACTATGTATAATTTGTTTAATATAAAATAAGTTTAATAATAAGGTTTGATTTTGTGGAAGATAATATGGTTAAGTATTTAAATCATGTGTTAATATATAGAGTCTATAATGATTTAAATAAATAAAGGTTGGAAGATAAATTGGAAATTTAATTGAAATTGAATTTATTTTAGAATTAACCCAAATAAGTCGATGTGAAATTTATTAAATTGGAAATTTTAAAAAGGTATGATTATTATAACTTGATTTTTGAGTTAAGGTGAATTAAAGGAGTATTTCATGTGTAAATAAATTTAAGGAAATATTTAGTTATTTGTAATTTGAGATTTATTTAAATTATAATGGATTTATTAAGTAAAAATATTTCAAAACTAAATAATAGAAATTGAATTTGATATGTATATATGAAATTTCCAAATTCAGTTGTGAAATTGTTGAATATTTAAAGTTGGAAATATATTGAATTTGGAACGGTTTATTTTGTAGATCAAATCTGTTTAAAATCGATATAATTTGGAATAATTTATGTGGAAATGGGATTGAATTGAAGTTTATGATTTGGGAATTTATTTGGGAATTGAGGAGGCTATTTTATTATATAAAGTATTTTAAATACTTAAACCATTTAAGTGGTGGAAGTTATGTTCAAAGTTATGAGTTTTAAGGTAATATTCAAATGTTTTGATTTCAAAAGATTATAAATTTGAAAGTGTTATGATTTTAGAAAAGGATATATTTGAAATAAAATGATATCGTATTGATTTGGGTTTTGAAAAGGCAATGATATATTGGTTTTAAAGTATAAACTATTTTGAAAATGACCGCGGTGTTATAATAACGTTTGGTTGTTAAAGAGGCCGTGATCGGAAGTTGCCATACTCTCTGTCAACTCCGAAAACCACTTTAACAACCGTGTACGCGGTAGATATTCCAGAATGAAGTAGAATGGTGACGACATTCTATTAAGGTATATACGTGGACCCAACTCCAGTGAGTTGGTAAGTGGCTAAAACAGGAGCGATTCTCGGGCCAAGGAGGTATCCCCTCTTATCGGACACACTCCTTCGATATTATACTCTGACTTTTAGATTAATTTTGTGGCTACTTTTGATTTTTGATTTTGGAGGCGTGGCTCGAGGTGGGCGGTAGTAGCTTGTAACATCCCGCCTTTTTATACGGTTTAAATCGACACACGTTCCAATTCAAACCATACGGAAGGGTGGATTGTTATGGGGTAAATAAGAAAAACAGAGAAGAAAAAAATAAACAGAATCTCACATCGGAAGGATAAAATATAATAATCAATATACAGTTCATAAAACTGTTTACAAAACATTTGATTCTTCTTTATACAATAAATATCAGGGTTCACATACTAATAAATACCAATGCAGCAGAATACAGTGTGTGGTGGAACCATATAATATATAATAATAATAATGATGAAAACTTCGTCTTCGTCCTCCAGAAATAAAGTATTCGATCCTGAAATGCTCGAACTGACCCAAGCGAATTGAAAAAACAAAACACTCGACTCAGAACTAAAAGATCTTATGTAAGTTAAATTAACAGGAATAAATATGAGTGCAGTAACTTAAGAGATGCTCGGGATTCACATCTCCTAAAGATCCGTTAAACTATTTACTATGTAGTAATATTTCGCTATTATAATAATGTCTATTACTAAAATAAACTTACTTTTAAATAGCGTTAAGGCTTTACATTTTCCACCTTAACACGTAATAATGCAAATAGTCTATACAGTACCGTAATACCTCCTGATCGGGAGGCTACCAGAGGATACTCCATAGGTACGACACAAATAGAAACTCGTAGAAGGCGTGCTAGGGTAGGTGACACGGCACAACTAGGCAATGCCAGGGTAGATATACCAATTACGCATCCGGGCTGGTGGTAACGCGTAGCAGCTACTATCGCCCACCTCGAAGAACACCCCCAAAATCAAAAATCAAAAGTGGCCATCGTATCAATCCAAAAGTCAGAGTATAATATCGAAGGAGTGCGTCCGATCAGAGGAATGACCTCATTGGCCCGAGAATCACTCCTGTTTAGCCACCTTATGCCAACTCACAGGAGTCGGGTCCACGTATTTACCTTAAATGAAACGCCGCCACCATCCTACTTCATTCTGAAATCTCCACCGCGTACACGGTTGTTAAAGTGGTTTTCGGAGTTTGCAGAGAGTATGACAACTTCCGATTCCGGTCTCTTTAACAACCAAACGTTACTATAACACCGTGGTTATTTCAAAATATTTTATATTTTAAAACCAGAATAAAATATCCATTTCAAAACCATATAAATACGATATCATTTCTATTTTAAAAACCAAATTAATATGATATCATTTTAAAGAAATCCCAAATCGATATAATATCATTTTTATTTCAGAAATATCCTTTTCCCAAAATCATAGCACTTTCAAATCATAATACCTTGAAATTCATAGCTTTGAAACATAACTTCCAATACTTAAATGGTTTACTATTAAATTACTTTATATAATAAATTAGCTTCTTTAATTTCAAAATCAATTCCAATACAGATTTAAATCCTCAAATAAACCATTTCAAATTTCATATATTTCAAAGCTTTAATATTCAAAATTCCTAAATTAAATTTGATAATCTAGATTCAAAACTCAAATCTTCTATTATTTAGTTTTGAAATAATTTACATAATAAATCCATTTTATTAAAAAAAAACTCATATTTCAAATACTAAATATTTTCTTCAATTAATTTGTACTTGAAATAATCATTTTATTCACCTAGACCCCAAAATCCAGTTATAATAATTATAGCTTTTAAAATTTTCAATTTAATAAATTCCACATCAAACTTTTAGAGTTTAATTCTTAAATAAATTCAATTCCGAATAAATCTCCAATTTATCTCCCAACCTTAATTTATTTAAATCATCATACTCACTATATTAAAATAAAATTTAAATACTTACTCACATTTATTTTAATAAAAAATCAAACTCTATTATTAAACAAAATTTTTATTTAACAAACTTATACATAGCTTAAATTCAAGCATTTTAATAATATTTATATAATATCAAAAATCAATATTCATTAAAAATTATTATATAAAATAATCAAACTTAATTACTAGGCTTATTTTATATTTAAGCCTATTTATATATAGCTAAAATCAATAATAAATTTGACGTTTATATAACATCTAAAATCAATATTTATATAATCTGTATATTTCTTTAAAAACCATAGAAATCATTTGAACATATTTATATATATATATAGACCGTGGTGTCTGTATATAATATTCTACCCTATGGTCAGCTGATACGGATGTTTATCATTTCAATCCGTAAATAAAAAATAAAAATTACGGTTATATATCATTTCAAACCGTAATCCCGAATCAATAGAAATGCATAATAACTTGCAGTTTATAAAAATAAAATACAACATCCATTCATCCATCATAAATCATACATCCATCACAATCATCATCCAAAACAATCAATCAATATCAACAGATAACTGATAGTATATATAACAGGTATTTAACTGGCTGTTATATTCAAAAATAAATTAAATATCGATTTAATTTAATAAATGAAACTAACTGAGATGATGATTAAAAATATACAAAATAAATCATAAATAAATGCATAATCACAACCAAATTTAATTTAACAAACATAAGAAATTTTAGAAGTTGTGAGTGGGTTAAAACATTGGCCTTTGATTTTAACCCATAAAAATCCAAACAGAAGCGCAAAACTCAAAAATCTCCAAATTCAACTAAATCAATTTCATGTTGTTTGGAATATAGATTTGAATCCAACAGAAGAAATCGCGCGTGAATCAAAGTTTATATGCAAAAGATATTCATGTTACAAGAAATATTATTAAAATAAAAATTAGTACGCGTTAAAAATATATATAAATAAACAAATTTTAATACTTACTTTTTCTCAAGATGAGGCGTAAGGAAAAGATTGAAGAACAACTAAGATGAGAACAGGAAGTGTACGAAAAATGAAAAAAAGCATTTTTATAAAAGATTGCTTTTGTATTTGCAAGAATAAGAGCTTTTGAATATGAGGTGTTATGAGAAACAAAATGTGAAAGAAGAAATAAGATGTAGGTTATTTATAATTAGGAAATGAATGTGGAGGGATAAAAATAAATGTCACGTTTTATTAGTTTGATTCTAAATTAGTTAAGTGATAGATATATTAAAGTTTGAATACATCATATATATTCATACTTTAACTATGTGTCAAAATTGCTAAACATATATCAAGTACGATTAATTGGTGACAATATATAGGAATAAACAAGAATAAATGTAGATGCAATCACATAAGGATCTAATAGGAAAGGAGATAAAAGGTGACGACGTTGATTAATTGCACTTTTCCACTTTAGCCAATTTTATTAATACGACATTTAATTATCATGCAATTTTATTATGACTAGAAAACATAAACAACAAACAATAAATTAATATGTATATAGTATTACCTCACTTTTAAATTGTTTGATAATAAAAATAAAAATTAAATCATGCTTTAGCAATTTGAAATTAAAATATTAAATGTTTATATGTATACACATGCACACAAACACACATACATGTGTGTATAAAGATTAAACCAAAGCTTATTAATTAATTCAAAGCATACTTCCATACCACATTAAATTATCTAATGCATTTGTAAACATATGTATACTTGAAGTCAAAAATACATATATATACATATAAATTAAACCTTCTTACCTTAATGAAATTTATTCAATTTTTTAACAAAACAAAAGTGGAACATGACAAATTAAGCAATATAGTAACAAACCTTTAAGATCCTTAAATAAGGACATTTGAGATAATAAATTAGGTAACAAATTTAAATATTGTTGTAATCAAAATCAAAGCTTAGATTTGTCATCGAAAAATTGTTAAACATATGTAAAATTCTATTATAATTTATTAGATTAAGAACAAATAATTTATTCAACAAAGTATTCAAATTTCATGATATTTTCAATTCCAGATAAAGTGACAATATGTGTATACAATATTTCTATTTCAACACAAATGCAAATTATATGTATATAAACTTTCAGATTTAAAAAAAATGCAATTTGGTTTAAGAGTTTAAAACATGGATCTATAATTAAAACATTCTTTTAATATATATAAATAAATTTGTTTTGATTTATCAAATTAAAAGTCAAATTAATTCATTCAACAAAAAAATTCAAATAACATAACAATTTCAAAACAAATGAGGAAATAGCATATACATACAAACTATGATAATAACATTATACTTAATATAACATTTTAAAATAGAAGACACCTCTTAGATCTAGCCAAAATTCACTCCTTGATTTGTACTTTCTCCTCAGATCGTCAAGACCCACGCCCAACCCTTGCAAGAGTTGGATGAATCACCTTTATTTTTATTTAATTTGATGTTTGACATCAAATTGTTATTGGTTTATTTTGTTTAAATGAAGATGATGGCAGCCCTTTTTTTTGGAGAGGAGGAGGAAGGATTTTATAGAAAAGGAAAGAAAAATGAGGAGATTTTTTTTAATAGGGTAAAAGAATCTTTTTCTATTCTTCTTATTTAACTTTCTTATTTAATTCAATCAACATTTTCATTTTCTCCATGTGTTGGCTGATCTTAGCATGCATTCATAGTACATAAGGTTTCCAACAAAATAAACCATCAATGTAGTTATTTATTTAAAACCTTGTTTCAAAGGTGTGCCAATATTGAATATTGATATTTGCACAACTTTTTATACATGCATTCAAAAAATTAATAATAACATTCACATAATTTAATCATGATTAACATTTATTATTATAATCACCGTTATTAATTACATTCAAACAATGTCATTAAATACACCTGACGCATGTTATCATTTTTTTATCTTACTGTAATACATGTTATTAGTAGAAGTTCAAATTAAGATCATAAACATATCTCTTAACATATGTTAACAAAAATAAAATCATAAATTTTTATTATTCTACCACTTATATTCCTCAATTATATCCCTTATTACAATTAGCCTTTGGTATTCCTATCCATTAATTACACTAATAACATAGTTAATATTTATTTGTCTTCCACTACATTAATACTATCCAATTTTAGTCTTTTATTTATATTAATTACTATATTTCAATTTATATTGAATTTTTTTTTCAGTTTTACATATTAATAAAAATTAAAATCCCAATTAATTATTTTATCTTGGTTTCATTCTTTTATTACATCAATTGTTAACTTGTGAAATAAAATTAACATTTCTATTCATTTTGTTACATTCATAAATTTCAGTTATTGTCTAGATCTTATTAGTGTAACATTAAAGTTCATTTAATTGTAATCTTGGAAAAAAATTCATTTATAAATATCATATCTTTTAAAATTTCAAGTTTAATACATTTATATCAACTTATGGGTTAAATTCTTAAATACCTCTCAATTTTAATTTATTGCCATATAAATATTAAATTGTTAACATTTAATTATAGTTGCTTTATCAAATTTCTACATTCACTCCAATATAAACTTTAAGACTTTTATTTCTTTCTAAATTAAATTCGAAATCCTATTAAATTAACTCTTTTAAAATCATCAAATTTTACGGGTCGTTACATAGCTGCTACGCGTTACCACCAGTCCGGATGTGTAATTGGTATATCTACCCTGCCATTGTCTTGTTATGCCGTGTCACTTACCCTAGCGTGCCTTGTACGAGTTTGATTTGTGTCGTACCTATGGAGTATCCTCTGGTAGCCTCCCGATTAGGAGGTATTACGGTACTATATAGACTATTGGCACTATTACGTGTTAAGGTGGAAAATGTAAAGCCTTAACGCTATTTAAAAGTAAGTTTATTTTACTAATAGACATTATTGTAACAGCAAAATATTACTACATAGTAAATAGTATAACGGATCCTTAGGAGATGTGAATTCCGAGCATCTCTTAAGTTACTGCACTCACGTTAGGCACTGCATAGGAGATGTCAAATCCCGTAAACATCTCTGACGCTGTTCCACTCATATTATTTACTGTTGATTTAACTTACATAAGATCTTTTAGTTCTGACTCGAGTATTTTGTCTTTTCAAATTCGCTCGGGTCAGTCTGAGCATTACAGGTTTCGAAGAACTTATTTTTGAAGGACGAAGACGAAGATTGTATTATTACTATTATTTATTATATTATTCCACTGCATTCATACTATTTCGCTGCATTATTTATTATTCTCTGGTATGTATAACTCTGATATGTATTGTATAAGTAAAATCAAATGTTTTGTAAACAGCTTCATGAACTGTTTATTTGATTATTATATTTTACCGTTCCGTTGCAAGATTCTATTTTTTTTCTTTCTCTGCTTTTTCTTACTTACCCCATAAAAATCCGCATTTTTGTATGGGTTGAGTCTGAAGTGTGTGGTTTATCGTCGATTTAAAACGTACAAAAAGGTGGGATGTTACATCTGGTATCAGAGCTTTGGTTTAGCGATAAACCTTATCTTTTTGGGATCTGACTCTTTATTAATAGGGTAGCAATACCTTATGAAGAGTCGCTGAGTGTATATATGAGAGAGCGTATTTGTTAGTGTTATAAAAAGGTTTTAATATTGTGTTAATTTGTTCCATTTCGTATTTATAAATTCTGGTTGGCGCATAGGAGGGTATGACATCAATAGGGATTTCTAAACACTTAATAGGGTAGACTGACACAATATTTGTTTGAATATAGGTGAATGAAATAATTTTTCCTATTACATTTTCTATATATAAAATAAATTTTTATAAAGGTTATATTTGGTTGTTAGGTAGAGAAAATTTTAGATATTCGTTGAAAATAAGATTTCAATAAAATAAGTGAAAATTGGAAATTTAGAACTTAAGTTGTGGGATCTTGAAACTTTCTTTCGAATAATTTTGGTATATAATAGTAATATTGTTTATAAGTATTTTCTGATATAAATATTTTAATATAAATGGAAAGATTTGTTTCAAGGAAATTTTGAAAGGAAATAAGTTCTGTACTCCTCTCTCTGTCGCTGGAAAATAATTTCGGTGATGAGTGCACACTGCATGCATCATCGACATTCATTATCGAGTTTCGAAGTGGGAATGCCATTGTAGTAGTTTTATTACAGATTTATTTTGATAAACAAATATAAATTTTAAATTGTTTTAAACATAATTGGATATATAAATTATAAGCGTATACATCTATCTATTATTTTTCAATGATTTGAAATTTAACCTAGTATTTAGTTCTTAAATTTTTGTTAATTAATAATTTCAATTATTGTAGTGAAATGGAAGGTAACTAATTAATAATTGGAACCTCTAAAGGAAATAAGAGATTTAATGCTAAGTTATAAATGAAATTAAAAGAAAATTGAAATTTGTAACATATTAAACAAAGGATATTATTATTGAAAATTTAATTAATTAAAAGAAATGCGAAAAACTTATATAACTTTCAATTACATCCTTAAAGCATATATATAACTTACCGAACATTAAAAGTTCTAATGCTTATAGAAAAATGTAATGGATATTGTACAAGTAAAAATTTGAGGTAATGAAAGAATTCAATGAAATTCTTTAATAAATAAGAATTTGATGTTCTAGTGTTATGAAATTAATTATAATTGAAAATGCTTCTAATTTAATATAATAGAAAGGTAAATATTACAAATAAATGATTATTAACTTAAGTAGATGAATTGATATGCTAACAAATTTGAATTGAACATAATTACTATAACTAAATGAATGTCAATAAATGGAATTATGTAATGATGAATGGATGAATAAATATAATGCAATAAAGAAGAAACTGACATGACATTAATGAATGAAAACGAATATTTGTAAGTAATAAATGAAATTAAATGAAAACTGTAAGGAATAAAATGTAAATTAAAAGAGATAAATCATTGTATGAATGAAAAGTTAATGAAACAATAAATGTTATGAGATGAACTTAATAAGTGTGAACTTAATTTATTGTTTGAAATTGTTGTTCGTCTTGGTTTATGGTTGTTTGGGCAAGGATACTTTAAAATTGTTTGGATGAATGAATAATCTACATAGTTTCATCTAAGACTGTTGAGTAAATGATGCACTTAGTAGTTTATTCTTCATTCTGTACAATTTAAAATTTTGAACCCGAACAACTATTTGTTTTGTTGATATGAATGGATGATTGATATGTTTTGATTTCATATGATGACTGTATGTTGGTTGCAAATGATGGTTGTTTATATTGATTTGGTTGTTAGTGGTTGAAACAAGTTAAATATTTCATTTTATATAATTATTAACTCCTTTTGGATTATATAAGTGAAATACAGGTTATGGAAGCAATTGCTATTGCATTTGGTTTCATAATATAAGCATTGTTTGCCCGACAAAGAGGTATGTTTTCGGACTACAGTTTTATAGCGCTGTTATATTGTTTTTCCCTTGTTGGGATATATTATTTGGGAATTATATATTATATATTGTTACATTAGATATTATATTTTCTCCCAAGCCTTTCCGTACAAAAGAGACTCTGCCAAAATTTTCCGTAAATTTTGGGCTTAGAAAAATTTTGAAAACTGTTTTCAAACTCTATTAATTTGAGTATAAAAAGATTTAATGATTATAAATTGGTATATTTTATTTAAATTAATTAATTTTGTAGATTCAATCGTTTATAAAGTTATCATTTTTGAATAAGATATTGTTTGCTCAATTCTTTCTTTCCCTTCTTTTCCTTTTTGGGGACGAAAATTTTGAGTGCGGGATAGTGTAACGACCCGTAATTTTCAACAATTAAATTTTTTAATTTAATAAGTTTTGGTAATTTAATTCGGAAAGAAAATAAAAAAATCTGTATTTAATAATGAAATTGTGACGACCCAGAATTTTGAGCATATGAAATTAGAATATTTAATCGATTTTAAATATTTAAAAACTAATTTTTAACTTGAATTCAAATATAACTATTTATTTGATAATTAAATTTTTGAATTTAATAATTTGAAGTTGGGTAAAATGTTGAATCTGGAGTTATAAGCCTGCTAAAAATAATTTGAAGGCTTGTAAAATTTATATTGATAATACTGAAGATAGTAAAAGTGTTAAAATTGAATTTGGAAGTATTTTTTTCAGTTGTTAATTTATATCGTTTAAATTGAATTTAAAAATAGCCTTCCGAGGCACAGTCTCGGAATTCGATAAAACCAGTTCCATTGGATCCGTAATATTTTATTATTATTGGATTACAATTTTCGTAGTGTTTGGAGTTGTTGTGTGAGCGTACGACATGCAAACGCGCTTAAATCTATATCGGAAATTTAATATAGTGACTGAATTCAAAAAGCATGTGTTACCTTCTTTAATACGCTTCGTCGTTTGATAAAGAAAAAATTTCGTTCAGAAAAAAAAAGATGGCTTCGTTCGTAAGCTGTAGCGACCCATAATTTTCGATTATTAAAATATTAATTAAATAATATTTTATAATTTTATATTGAAATAAAACTAAAAAAAATTGATGTTACAAGGAGAAGAATAACTAGAATGTAATGTTAGTAATGTTAATATAAGGTAATTGCTAACTATTTTAATCTAATTTCCAATTAATTGAAGTGACTTTAAGGTTATAATTAGTTATAACTAAAAATAAGGAAATACATTGAACGTTGAAATTATATGTAATCAATTAGAATTGGCTAATATTGAATATGAAATCAGTGGTGTTGTCTGAACGCTACTGATAAATATTTATAGTAATTTCATACTAATTGAAATACATTGTAGGTTGACTTGGTTATGATTGTAAATAATGAAATAAATTAAATGATGTAGATGGTGAACTTGTATGTAGTTAATTGAAATAGGTTAATATTGAATATAAAACTTTTTGGGTAAGCAAATTATAAACCTTGGTTGCAAAGAATAAGATAAGGGGTATGAATTATTATTATAAACAATTGTATTAACTATTTTCTCATTAATTTATCGTTTTAATATTGAATGGGTAATTAATTGAATTAAGGCAATTGAATGTTGGGTTTAATGTTGGAATTGTATGTCAGTGATTAAAATAATTGTAACGTTATTTGATGATAAGTTGAAATAAGGAAATGAATTAAATGTTATATAAAAGGGGAAATTATATGAAATTAATGGAAAATTGAGTATAATCAGGATTGTGTAAGTAGTCATAGAATTTGTTGCTAATAATAATCTTGTAAATGCGATTAAGTAAGTAAAAGGTAACATTTGTCATTCATCACCTATTTATTTAATCCATTGAAATTAAATTGAAAATCAATTACAGTTAATCTAATTACCTACTATAGTTAATATGACCTAAAGTGATAAATATAGAAGATTGAGGTAATGAAATGGTAAACCAACGTTAAGTATATATATAATATGATAATTGATTGAATAAGATTAAAAAAAACAAAATAAGTATATGTTGGAATTTAAATTAATAAATGAATTTATTGCCATTAATTTGACTTGGAATCTTCTAATAAAAGGGAAAGAGAATTTATTTGAAATTAATGGCGTTTAATGAATGAAATGTACGTTTGTTATAATTCGTTATAAGTGTAATTTTGAAATTAATTACAATTATGTCAATTTGGGATCCTTCAATTTTAAAAAAAAAGAAACATTAATATTAATTTTTGGATTTAACTAAAGAAACATACATTATTGTAAAAAAATAAAAAGAACATTTTAATGAAAATAAAACGAACATTTTCATTTTTAAGGTAAAAATAATTCTATATAAAGAAAAAAATGAATTTTAAAACAATATTTTACATTCATTAAGTATACATTTGAGGTTGTATATAAGTGATTTTAACACTAATCTTGAAGTTTAAATTTAATTGACTTTTTAGGTTGTGCAATTCCCCTATGAGAAAAACATTATTTTGAAAGAAAAAAAAACTTGAATTTGAGTTCTAGATCATCTTTTATATTTTTTGTAACGTTACACTGGTTATTGTATTCAAATTTATTTACTATATGTTAATTATATGTAAACGAGTGTGAAAAAGGTTATATTCAGTGATAATATATTTAATTGAGTGGATCATGCAATTAACTAGATCCTAAGTGGTCCCTTCATTTCCTTATTATTCAATACACCTGCCACCATTTCCACATTTGATTTTATTGCAATTCTTTGATGTAATTGAAACGTGAATTTATATCCTTTCTTATTCTTCCGTTTTGTTTATTATTTCCCAAAGCATCTACTTAGATCATACAGTTTTGTTTTATTTGTCCCTTCCATACATATTTCATTTGTCACTTCCCTTTCTTCTTTTGTTTTATATCATATATCATTCTTTCCCCTAGAAATTTCTTATTTTTCAAACATCAGACCTCTATTTGTTTCCCTCAAAGTCTCAATGTCAACATAGCTTTATACCTCTACTTAATTGCTGCCAATTCATTTTACTGAAGCTATGTTTAGAAAAAGAAAAGAATAAAAAAGTGTGAGCATCCATTTCTTCCTTAACCACATCCGTACCTTTCCTCATCGCCTTGCCTTCTTTTGCAAGAAGCCTTCAAAAAAATTGAACAATGAGAATTAGCCTTAATGGTTTTGGCTTTCCACTTCTTGCCTTTGTTTTGGGTACATCAAATTTGAAAACGTGAGTTATTAAAGTTTCTTATTTTAAGAGTTAAATATGTATGTATTTTTATTTTATTTTATATCCTTATAACCTGAATATCTTCCTTATACGAGCTTTGATACATGCGTAGTTCTTCCCTTGGACTCGTATTGGAATTCCTAATAACATAAAATAGGTTTGGCTGAGTTTGGAGACTATTGGAAAAGGCGTCTTTGTTTGGATTTTTGCGTTCTAAATATCAAAGGTGAGTGTTTTGACCCACTCATGAATACTAGATTATCTTATGCTAGTTAAATTAAATTTATAATATGATTAGAAATTTATTAATTGCTTTTGGTATTATTAGATTGTCATTTAAGTTAAATTTGAATTTATATTGAATTGAATTTGCCATTTATTTAGTAATGAATATAAATTGCAAGTTATACACCTGATAATGATAATCAATTGATTGTTGTGATTTATTGGCTGATTTGGATGTTGGATTGTGATGGATGTTATTGGTTGTCATTTTGGATGATTGGATGTTTATTTATGTATATATCTTTGTTACCACTATGGATTGAAATGATAACTCGAGCGGTTTCCATTGATTTGGAAATTTTGATTTGGATACTGGTTGAAATGACATATTACCGTGTAATTTCTTTAATTTGGATTATTTATTAGAATTGAATTATTTGAAAATTTTAACTTTTAAATTTAAAATTCGGATCTATTTTAATTAAAATGATTAAGATTGGTATTTTTGAATCGTTTGAAATCTTTTAAAATAATTAAATCCACATTGTACACTTGATAGGAGATGAAATTCCTGTTATACATCTCTGAATCCATTATAGTAATATTTCTATTCTACTTATTTTGATTTGACTTACATAAGATCTTTTAGTCCTGACTCTAGTGTTTTGTCTTTTTATTACGCTCGGGTCAGTCTGAGCTTTTTTAGTGTATTGAAGACCATTATATTTTGAAGGATGAAGACGGAGACGAGTCTACTATTTATTATTAATTATTCCACTACATCATGTGTTCCGCTGCATTATTTATTTATTTCTACTGTATGTATAACTCTGATTTGTATTGTAAAGGTGTAATCAAATGTTATTTGTAAAACAGCTTCATGAACTTTTTATTTGATTTTTATATTTTGTCATTTCGCTGTGAGATTCTGTGTTTTATCTTTCCTTCTTTTCTATTATTTTCTTATTTACCCCATTAACAGTTTTACCTTTTGAATGATTTTAGTTGACATGTGTGGTTTATTGTCGATTTAAATCGTCCAAAAGGGTGGGATGTTACAGTTGGTATCAAAGCTTTGGTTTAGACATACCTTAGCCTGTTGGGGTTAACTCATTAGAGATAGGGTAGTAATACCCTAGAATGAGTTGTCTAAGTGTATATATGAGAGCGTGTATTTGTTAGTTTTATAAAAGTGTTTTATATAAGTTTTGAAATGAAATGGAAGATAAGTAGGCTTCCGTTTGAAATCTTAATGGCGCCTGATCCTTCTTCCTCCTCTTTCTCTCTTGATTCTGCCTCGTTTCCACCTCTAGTCTCTTCTCATCTTTCCGCTTCAACTTCTTCGTCTTCTGTTCCTTCTTCTTCTTCTACTCATGCTTCTGAGTCTGCTTTGAATTCATCTGTTCCTTTTGCTCCTCCTTCTTTGAATTCGAATTGGTCTTCGCTCTTCAAATCTTTACCTAGGAATGCTGGATCTTATAAACCGATTCATTTTGATATTTCTCGTGATAAGCCTAACACTGTTTTGCCTGATGTAGTTAAGGAGGAAGGTATTAAGTATTGGAATGATCACCTGGTTGGATTCTTTCTGGATGGTACTCTCTCTTTTTTAACTGTGGTCAATTTCTTGAAGAGATTCTGGAAACTCAAAGGTGATGTTGATTTTAAATCTGATGGTTATAATTTTTACTTTAAGTTTTCTAATCTTGAAGATAGAGATCTTGTTCTTGAGTCGGATCCAATTTTCATTAGAGGTAGAATGTTCATTATAACAAAATGGGATCCTTCGATAGGTTTAACGCAAGCTCAGATCAAGAAGGTACCTATTTGGATCCATTTTCACAGGATACCCATCATTCTTTGGACATTAGTAGGTATTAATTGGCTTGCATGTCACGTTGGTAGATTGATATGTTTTGATAGTTCCACTGAAAAATTACAAAGATTTAAGTACGCTAAAGCACTTGTGGAGATTTCTCCTGATTGTGATTTACCAAGTTCTATTAATATTCCGCAATTAGGAAGTAACTGTCCTGATGTACAACTGTCTTATGACTGGAAACCTAGTATCTGCACTCATTGTAAAGTCTTTGGGCACAATACTTTATCCTGTGAGTTTGTGAGCAAGCAGAGTGTTGGGAAGGTTGATTGTGTTACTGCTGATGATAATAATCATATGGTGGGTATGAAGGTAAATAATTATCAAGGTGGTATTAAGGATGGTAGTGCAGTTGATGTTAATTGGAGAATTGTTAATAAAAAGAATAAAGGAGTTTGGAAACAGAAGAAAGTGGTTTCAATGGATAGAAATAATTTTACTTATGATGCTGGCAATCAGTTGAAAAAAGGCAAAGAAGTTGAATCTGTAGTACTTCATAATAATAGTTCATGTTCTTCTGATAATAATAATTCCTTTGCTGTCTTGAATGATACTTCTCTTATTGCTAATAATAATAGTGCCTGTGAAGTTTTCTCTTCCAAATCTACTCTAATTCAATCCATTAGCTCTTCTGCTTCTGTTCTTAATAATCTTCCTGCTAATAATGATGTGTCATATGTCTCTGAACCATCTGCTTCCTTCATAATAAATGGAAAATCATCACCATCTGCTAGTTTATTAGTTTCTTCTGTTCCTCCAATCTCATCAACATCCACTTCAACTTCTAGTTCCTCTCAGTTTAGTGCTAAATCTTCCATCCTTAATCCTGATTCACCTTATCTTCATTTGTCCCCTCCAAATAATATTGTCTTACCACCACCCTCTGCTTCTATTGAGCTTTCTGATTCACAATCTGTGAAAAATATTGTAGGTAATTCTGATGATCTAAATAAAGGCAAAAATTTTAAGCCACATGAAGTCTTACCTTTATCCTCTTCCAAAAGCAATTCTCATCATAGACATACTAGGAAAAATCCTACCACTATATTTCCTCCTCTTCCTTCTAAATGATTAATATTGCTTTTTGGAATATTAGAGGGGCTAATTTATCCTCAAAGCAAGTTGACATTAGAAATCTTATTTTTAGAAACAATATACATATTATGTGTATATCTGAATCTAAGCTTGATACAAATGCCTCTATGAAGGCTAGGAATTTGATTGCTCAATCATGGTTATATGATGATAATTTTCTTGAAGCCAAACATGGAAGATTGCTTACTTTATGGAATCCAAATTTTTTCAAAGTTTCCAGATTAAATGCTTCTGATCAATTTATTCACTATCTTTGTTTGCACTTGCCTTCAAATGTTTCTTTTCATCTTACTTCTGTCTATGCTCACAACTCTTTATCTTTAAGACAAGATTTTCTTAATTTCCTTCCTTCTTTAAAATCAGATACTACTCCATGGCTGATTGGTGGTGATTTCAATTCCATGTATGCTAGTAATCAGAAACTTGGTGGCACCCCTTTATCTCTTAAAGACATTTCTCCATTAAACAGTGCACTAATTCAATCTAATCTTTTATCTGCAAAAAGCTTTGGTCCTGACTATACATGGTCTAATAATAGGAGTGGTAATCCTACTTTATGTAAGCTTGATCATATTTTCTTAAACTTTTCTCTTCTTCAACTATGGCCAAATTCCTTTTATAATATCTTAAATCCATCTTTGTCAGATCACTGCCCATTATTATTTCATTGTGGAATTGATGATATACATGGTACAAAACACTCTTTTAAATTTTTTAATTTCTGGACTAAGCAAGATGAATATTTTGTTATTTTGAAGCAGGTGTGGAACTTACAATTTGGAAGGGATCCTCTGTCGAATATTACTTTCAAATTGAAGGCTCTTAAATTTCATCTTAGGAAGTGGTCTGCTACCATTTTTGGTAAGGATTTTAATCTTTCCACTCAAATTAGAAATGAGCTTCATAGAATTCAAACTATGTTGTCCGAGAGACCATTTGATATTTCCTTAATTCATTTGGAATCACAATTAAAAAATTCTCTGGACAATGCTATTCAAAAGGAAGTCTCTTCACTTAGACAAAAGATTCACTTGAGAATGGAGAAGGAGGCTGATAGGAATACTAGGTACTATCATAATTTTATTAAAGTAAAAAGGAATCATGAATGTATTCATCAGATCAAGAATATGTTTGGTGACATGGTTAATACTTTTGAGGGAATCAATGAGGCTTTTGTTCAGTACTTTAAATCCATTCTGGCTCCATCCAATTTATTCACTCCTGATATTAATCCTCTATTTCATATTAATCTCCCTACAATTACTATTTCTCAATCAAATGATTTGATTACTGCAATTTCTCAAAATGAAATTGAATCTGCTGTTTTTAGCCTGGATTCTAATAGTTGTGGAGGACCTGATGGATTTAATGCTCATTTTGTTCAAAAAAGTTGGAATATAGTTGGATCTGATATTATTAAAGCCATTCAATATTTTTTCCTGCAAAACAAATTCCCTGATTGTCTTGCTGCAACAGCTATCACTCTGGTTCCCAAAAAAATTAATCCATCTGCTGTTTCAGATTTCAGGCCTATATCTTGTTGTAATATCATCTACAAAATAATCTCTAAAATTTTGTCAAATAGATTGCAAGCTGTTTTACCTTCTATAATCTCAAATAACCAAGCTGCTTATATATCTGGTAGATCAATAAGTGATAATATTCTTTTGACACAAGAATTGTTGTATGGATATGAGAGATCAAATATTTCTCCAAGATGCATGCTTAAACTTGACATTAAAAAAGCATTTGATTCCATTGCTTGGCCTTCTATTTTAGCTATTATGTCCAGAATGAATTTCCCCAAACCTTTTTTGGCATGGATTTACTCATGTATTTCATCACCTAGGTATTCTATTACTAGAGAGGGTGGTTTGTATGGTTATTTCAAAGGCAAACAAGGTGTAAGACAAGGTGATCCTATTTCAGCCTACTTGTTCATATTAGTCATGGAGCTTTTAAATTCTCTATTGAAAGATCTGGTTGTTAAAAATAAGTTACAACTACATCCCAAATGTAATAATCCATTAATCACTCATTTGCTTTTTGCTGATGACCTTATTATCTTCACAAAACCCACTTTCCAAAATATTCAATCTATTACTTCATCTCTTGATCTTTTCCATTCTATTACTGGATTACAAATAAATCTTCAGAAATCAAATATATACATTGCTGGCTTAAATTCATCTCAGAAGAAAGATATCATTGATTTTTCTGGATTGCTTGAATTACCAAAGAATTCCTTTTATTTGGGTTTACCAATATTGAGTTCAAGAATTACAAAGCATAATTGCTTACCTCTTTTTGAGAAGATCATTGAAAAGCTTACTGTTTGGCCCATTGACAAACTTTCTCAAGCAGGTAGATTAACAATTATTCAATCCATTGCTGTTGCCATGACCAACTACTGGACAAGGCATTACATTCTTCCTGTTAAACTGATAGAAATGATTTCTAGTGCTCTTAATAAATTTCTATGGCATGGAGACCCTTTTTCCAAGAAATTAATCCCAATCTCATTTTACAAACTGTTTGAAACTAAGAAGAATGGTGGTCTTGGTATAACTAACATCTTTCTTTGGAATAAGGCTGCAATATCAGTTTACTTCAACAAAATTTTTCAATCTGATAAAAGCTTATGGTCTCAATGGGTAAACCATCACTTGATTGGTCATAAGAATTTTTGGACTATGGAAATTCCACAGAACTGCAGTTGGAGTTGGAGAAGTATTCTTAAGCTTAGGCAAACATTTATCCCCTTTTTACAATGTAACTATACAAAAATTAAAGGACTCTCATTCTGGCATTCTCCTTGGGCTAGGAAAGGTTTAATTTTAAGTACTGTTGTGGATTATAATCTCAGAAGAAACTCTGGCATCTCTGATTCAGCTATAGTTGATGAGTTTATCCATGATGATAATATTGTTCTACCATACTCTAGTTCTTGTCTTCTCAGGAAGCTCTGGAATGTTATTACTAACAATCAAATTATCAACAATGATAATTTCCTTATTTGGTCTGATAAAGGAAAGCCACATTCTATTAAGCTTGTATACAAATCTCTATCTGGAGTTGGTTCATATTTTCCTTGGTATTCAAGAATTTGGAAATGTGGAGGAAGTGCTAAAGAGAATTTACTTTTATGGAAGGTGATGGCAAATGCATTGAATACTAAAGAAAAACTGTGTAGATTGGGTTTAATATCAGAAGATACCTGTGTTTTATGCAGAGCTGATAAGGAAACAAATACTCACCTGTTTTTTGAATGTTCTTTTGTATATCAAATTTGGTTTAAGCTTTTGTCTAATGGTGGATACTATAGACCTTCTACTGTTAGTACTATTGAATGGTTTAATATCTTCAAAGCTACTAGATGGAAAACAAGAAAGACTTTTATGCTCCTAAAGTTGCTCAAGAAGTTGATACATGCAGTGTGGTCTGAGAGAAATAATAGAGTTTTTGGAATTGATGTTAAAAATGCTTCTCAACTCTATAACTTGATACATGGCAGTATTCTTTATGAAATAAAATCAAGTTGTTACTGATGAAATGCCTACTCCCTGAATTCCATTTTAAAACCTCTGTTTGATGTGGAAGTTTGATGATTGCTGGTTTCCTGGCATGTGATAATATTGAAGTCTGTCTTCAGGTTGATGTTGTAACTGATTGTTGGTTCAGAGTTTTTCCTTCAAACTTTATAATCTTGTTTATGAATAAGGGTGGTGGTAATTGGTTGTCAGTTCTATAGTTATTATTGACAAAGTGGGTATTGTGGTGTATGTGTTTTTCTTTTGTTTCAGTGCCTGTAGGTTGTGTTGTATTGTGTTTCAGTGCCTGTAGTGTATGTGTTGTATTAGTGTTGTACCTTGGGTTTGTAAGTGTGAGTTGTAATTTGATATTAGTCAATAATATGAGCTTATAGCTCTTTGCTTTTCAAAAAAAAAAGTTTTGAAATGAATTTATTTTCCTAATATTATATGATATGCAGAGGATTAAATTTTTATAACTAATATAGTTATTTGTAATGTGTTTGATTTATGAAATGGTAATATTTAGTTACTATCATTTATTGTTGATTAGTTGCTTTTTATCAGTTTAAAAGCATTGGCTAATTATTGTTGTTGTGAATTTTATTGTTTTTGACCGTAGTTCAACTATTGAAAAACAAAATATTTGGATATTTTGGATAATCAAAACCTTCTGAATTAGTATGAATTTAATGTGAATTGATTATAAATAAAACCATGACTTGTAAATTGTTATGAAATAAATGGATGTTATAATAAATGGTTATAAATAAAGTTGTGATAACTTTAAACCTGAACAATGTCTTATAAAAAGGAATTATGTTTTTATAATTTGGTTATAAACTTAAGAAAATTCCTTATGAAATGATTTGGTAATAAATGTAATATTAAATGAGAAATATTACATGTGGAATGAATGTAATTTAAATTGAAGAGAAATATAAGCAATATTATGAGAATGAATAAATTAATGTTATATGTTAAATGGAGAAATTATGTGAAACAAATATTAAAGTATGAAATGATACTTTCGTTAATCAATGTGATTAATAATGAATTTAGTTGAAGTATAATTGTGATGAATCAAATTGAAATAAATACGTAAGTTGTGCGTATGTTATTTTATTCGCATAATTAATTTGATCCGGATTTGAGTACGTAAGTTTGAGGTGAATTACACCATTTCGCATTAGAATTTTTCATTCGATTTTTGATGGTGAATATTGATATGGATTTTTGGTTTGATTCTAGAGTTCTCTATCATAGTATATGGCTATGCAAGGAGAATGATGGTTTCTAGTCAAGAAACCATATCGAAGTCCGCATTAGGGAAGTTGAATGGACAATACTAGTTCGAAAGCGAACTTGTGTGATCGAGCGAACGATCGAATGTAATGTTGCGAAATGATGACATGTGTACATCTTATGTTCTAATATTATTGATATGCTTTGGCATTGAAATTGAAAGTTGTTGGGTTGGATATCTTTGTAATTTAAATTGGGATTTTCTTTTATGAAAAACTACTATTAATTTAAAACCATTTTTCAAACTACTTTCTTTTATTTTCCTTATACAAACTATTTTCTTTAATTTTTCTCATACAAACTATTTATTTTCAAACTATTTTACAAACTATTTTATTTACAAACTATTTTCCACAACCATTTTATATACCAAACTATTTCACAAAATGATTGTATATAAAAAAAAGAGCTATTCTAAATTCAAAACCTTTTGCAAAGCGAAAATGTTCAATTCCATATGGATCTTCATGCAGCGTAATTGATTTGTAAATTTTTTTATTCTTGCATAAGACAGACTTTATATAAGTATAAGGTGATTTTTAAAAATGTTGATTTTGGAAGGTTTTTGATCTGAAGAAATAAATCTTATATATAACGGAATTTATATAAGAATGATTTGATATATTTGAGACTATTGATTTTGGAAAATACTCTATCTGAAAATGAAATCTTATATATGATGGAATTTATATAATTGCGATATTTGAAGCTATGATTCTGAATGGTGACTATATATGGTATGATATATTTTGAAATAAATGATATGGGAAGTATGTGACGCCCCACCTCTATACCCACGCTAGCCAAGAACACTACAGTGTAGTGCTGTCAACTAGCGCGGAGAATAAGGCTGTTGAGGAGCGACCATCCATGTAATTTCTTATCACACGGTGGCTATAAAATAATCTTCGGAAATAAATATAGAAGTAAGCATAACATGCGAATCAATCACAGATATCCATATCACAAAGGCGGAAAGAGATATGAATATATATCACATAAAAGTGTACATCAGAGTAGTGGTCTAAAAAGATCCACGATAATACAAAAGAATAGCAACGCGTGCTATACAAAAGAATACAACTATGAGTCTATATCTCAAGTGTAAACAACAAAAGATGCTAATCTAAACAAGTAGCCAAAAGTCTGAGTAGTGAATCACTGGGGGAGGAGTCAAGCAGTAGCACCTGTAACATCTCGGTCTGACCCGAGTATTATTTATAAGAAAATAATAAACGGATCAGTCTAGCTATAAATATCAGATGACGTGATATAAAATAAAAGATATGGCATAAACATAAAATATCCATACAGACATACTACTATAAGTATGCAAATAATGATCAACAGGAGATCAACCGATAAGAGATAAATCAATATCACAAGAATCTTCTCAAAGATCCAAAGAGGGCATCATACCCTAAACTTGTACTCATGACAAGTCAAAGAGATAAATTCCAGAAATCAACACAAGAAATCCAGAAATCATAAAAAGGGAAAGAGGCCTATCACATGACGGTCCGAAGACCAAGGGGAGCTACCCCGCATGTGTGAATGGAATCACACAGATTGAGGTCAAGACTAACCAAAAAGCAGAAAGGTATGTGTGAATGGAATCACACAAGTGGTGTCTAGTCTAACCTTGCAATGAAAGAGACATCGCGCAATTGCTAGTCTAATTCATAAAGCGATCATCAAGATCAACGAGAAGTGTCAATTACACTAAGCTAGTAAATATAGAAGTTTAGCTTCATGTCCCATAACCACTTGCTTAACTTAAATATTTACGAACAAACTGTAAATCTTCACTAATAAAATTGTCACAAGAGGTTCAATCGAACAAGTCCAAGAATTAACCGACGAAGTGAACGCAAGCGTTTCATACCACTTGTTTTACTAAGTCGTTTAATTAGATTTCTCATCCGAGTGAGGTAAAGGCTTGTATATACTAATAGATTGGAAAACGGTTTAAGAAAAGAGCTTTGTTATTAAAAATAGAGTTGAAATTGTTTGTTAAAAGAGTTTTGATATTTACTACTAGTATTGAAACCTTTATATTATAAAGTGACAAAACACAGAAGCAATTGTAGAAACAATCAGTCGCAAAGATCGCATACGGAGATGCGAATAAAATCCAAGAAAATCAGCTCAATGTTTTTCAGATAAGATCCCCTACGGGGGGGGGGGGGGGGGGTGGCGGCAACCCCCCAAGGTGGGGGTGCGGGGGCAACGCCACCGCTTACGGGGTTCGACCTGCCCGGTCAGGTCGCGGGGGTCCAGAGGGCAGCGCCCCGTCCAAAATGGTACGACTTAGTGAAGACAAAATGAGGTCTAACGACCTAAAAGTTTAGGGTCCAATGACCTATAGGTTCACGCGACCTAGGTGGAATGCGACCTACGAGATAGGCAAGTGGAACGACCTAAGGATGAATGGGTCGAACGACCTAACGTGAGCACAGGTGAAGCGACCTATCGGTCCAACGACCTAAGGGGAAAAGGCAACCTAGGTCTAACGACCTAACTTCTCACGACCTAAGGGTCTAAAGGCCACGCGACCTAGAGGAAAATAAGGTTAAGCGACCTAAGTGGGTTCGCGACCTAACGACAAAAAGGGGCGAACGACCTAATAGGTGCGCGACTTAAAGCCATCGCGACCTAACGACCTAACAAGGTCATACGATCAAGTGGTTTCCAACGACCTAATGGTGCAACGACCTAAGGCCAAATGACTTAAGGGTTCCAGAGGAGAGCGACCTAAAGGAGGCGCGACCTAAAAGAGGCGCGACCTAAAGGAGACACGACCTAAAAGAGGCGCGAGCTAAAGGAGACGCGACCTAAAAGAGGCACGACCTAAAGGAGATGCGACCTAAAAGAGGCGCGACCTAACTCAAACAAGCATTTTGATGACCCAGAGTCATGCCGAGCGACCTAGACCCAAACGACCCACGACCTAGCGACCTTGCGACCTACGACCTAACTCCGAGGTGAAGATTCAAGGCAGTGCGACTTAGCGCGATAACAAGCGAACGACCTAAGGGTTAGGTCGCGAGCGACCTAACTCCGAACACCAAAAATGGCCAGAACGACCTAAGTGCAGAAAATTCACCAAAACGCTAAAAATTGGAGTTTTTCGCCAATCCAATCCAAACCACATGCTAATGTGCATGCAAAAGTGACAGGGAATCATTCTCAACAGTCCAATATAGTTATAGACTAGATTTGTGAGATAAAAATCTCACCTTTGCTCCAAAACCCAACGAAAATGAAGAACAAAGCTTGAAGGCAAATGGAGAAGCAACCACGAGCTTGAATCCGATGTCTTCTTCTTGAATTTGGAGTTGAATGTTGGAGTTGCAATAAAACAAAGACTTTGGAGTTTTAATTTATCATTACATTCACCATTTTTGTTGAAGCTTTAGTGTTAGGAAATGAAATGAAGCAATGAAGAAGAAGGGGGGTGGAACTTGGGCCTAATGGGCTAAAAGTCCAAACCAAAGGCTCGAGTGAAAAAGTGGTGAAATTCCACTAACCCCAAACATATCAATGTTTATACTTAGAAGATTGCAAACGACGTTTCGAACTCAATGGAAGTGGTCTCGAGTCCTAATTTGACCGTTTGCAAAAAGTAGCTTCGGACCAAAATCCGATTAACGATAAAATATTTAAATAAAATATTTAAATATAAAAATCGATAAATATGCGGGTTGTTACAGACTCCCCTCCTTAAAGAAATTGCGTCCTCGCAATATATAAGGTGGAAATAAGAAGTAACAACCATAAAAGCATATTAATACTAAAGAAATTTGATATTAGAAGTTCACCTCAAAGAGCAGGAGTAAACAAGTCCGGATGTGTTCGCTCGATGAATTCTCTGGATTCCCAAGAGCAATCCTTAGGATTTGTGGACCATTGAACCCTCACAAGCGGAACATCTTTATTTCGAAGCCGTTTACCCTCCGAAGAAATAACTCGAATAGGATGTTGCTCATAAGTTAAATTCGGCGAAACTTCAATTTCTTCCACAACAGCAGGCTCAAGAATGGAATCGGAATCCCGAAGGCATTTCCGTAATTGAGAAACGTGAAACATGTCGTGCTTAGCAGAAAACTGAGCCGGTAATGCAAGGCGACAAACCATGGAATCTATACGTACGGTGATAGGGAATGGCCCAATATATTGAGGCGCTAATCTTTCCCTATCAACGGGAACGTACAACACCTATCATAGGTGAAACACGAGTAAAATTCTGGACCTAAAACCAGCTTCTCACCGACCTTAAGCCAACAAGAAGGAGATTGGCATAGCATTCCCTAGAGTGCCTCGAAGAATGCCATACCAATACTAGATTGGAAGCTATGATTATAGGAAAATTCAACAAGAGAAATATGATTTTCCCAACTTCCACAAAAATCAAGCACACAACACGAAGAAGGTCTTCCAGAGTTTGGTTCACACGCTCTACTTGTCCATCGGACTGGGGTAATAAGCGGTGCTTAAATTAAGCTTCATTTCTAAAGCTTTTTGAAGACACTTCCAAAAATCCACTAGTAAACAATGGATCACTATCGCTATCGATAGAAGTAGGAACTCCATGTAATTTAACATCTCCTTTAACAAAGAGTTTGGGCTAAAAGAGGAACGGTTCGGTTAATCCGAACGGGGAATAAAATGGACGGATTTAGTAAGTCTATCTACTATAACCCATAAGTTATCATGACTCGAACGGGAACGGGGAAAGACATCTATAAAATCCATGGAGATTTGGTCTTACTTCCAAATTGGAATTTCTAAAGGTTGCATTAACCCACCAGGCCTTTAGTGTAGGGCCTTGACAAGATGGTGAGTCATACAACACTTAACAAAGTTAGCGATATCAGATTTCATTCACTCCAAATAATAAAGTCGCTTCATATCTACGTACACTTTACTACTTCTAGGATGAATGGTAATTTTGGAACGATGTGAATCTTCTAAAATATATTGAAGAAGATCACAAATATTTGGTACGATAAGTCTACTAAACTTTTAAATGTCGCCACGAAAATCAATATCGAAGTCTTTCTAACTTTCAATAATAATTTTATCCCTACAACATTGGCTAAGAAGAGCCAATTCAGAATCTAGCCCTTTGAGCTACAAGGATGTAGTCTAAAAAGAATAAGGAACCTCTAGACTACATAAAACAAGGGATGCATATAAATCGGATTTCGCGATCTCGAATCTCTCAAGTGCATAGAGTCTCAAGATCGTTCCATTCGGATATCACCATAGAAAACAACTACTTGTTGCTTACGACTAGTGCATTGGCAACAAGATTTCCCCTTTCAGGGAGTATATAGAATATCAAGATCATAAGATGCAAGAAATTCGAGCCAATATGGTTGACGCAACTTAATTATGAGAAATAGATATCCCAATGATTTATAATTGAGGTAGAGAACAAATTTCTCCACCAAAGACGATGATGCCAAATATTGAAAACAAAATCAATAGCCGCGAGTACCAGATCATAAGTGGCATTCCTAGTCTCGATCGGCCTTAAAGATTTAGAAGCAAAAGTGATTGCACATTCTCTTTCGCAAGAGAACGGCATCCAAACCCATACAATAAGCATTGGTACTAAGGTTAAAGTCTTGGTTCTCTTCGGGAATCACAAGAATAAGAATATTGAAAAGAAGGAATTTTGTCCTCTTTCCCAAAAAGCTTAAACTTTAAAAATCACAATTACCTTTATAGAAAAATTTATATTTTACAAGTCAATTTATTGTGTCTGATTGTCTCATCAAAGCGTTTAGGAAATCCCTATCGATAGCGTTGATCAAGTGCATCGACCAGAAATCTTAAAACACTAAATGGGCAATACAACACAAAATTACCTTTTTATAGGAATTTAAAATATCTTCTTAAAAGATTTGTAAAATTTTAAATTTCTATTTTCATCCAAAATTAATAAATACAAGATTGGAATTATTGAGATATCCATAGAATACTTGAGTATAAAATGGATGAAACAAACTGGATAAACTGAATGACACAATATGTCATTCATATAAATCATAATGAGTGCGGAATGCGGTATGTGGAAGGCTAACTTCCGCAACTCGTAGTGATTGAAATTCGGTGGCAAGGTCAAACTAGAAAGACCTTAACACCACTTAAAAGGTTGCTTAGGTAATGATCCTAAGACAAACTCAAAAATATCGGAGAATTCTCAACCGATATGAATGAGAGAGATATCTCTTTATTCAACATGTGAGCTTAAAGAATAAAATGATGCCATCGATTTGAAATCGAAATCACAAAGGAAAAATATGAATCTGCTTAACAGATTGAAAATGTCGAAAAAGGAATTGTCCATTCGGAATAATTGGATATGGGCTTCAAAGTGATTAAGCCAATCCTTTCACGCAAATCAATTCCGAAACCTAAGCAATGCACAATACGCAAATCGGTTTGGAAAGAAAAATCACATGTAATAATTTCGACATCAATAATAAGCAAATTGAGTGTTGCGAATCCTCTGATTCGGATTCACAATCCTCAAAGAAGTCATCAAGCCCAAAATATAAAAATAAAGAGAATCAACAAGTTCTTCTGATAAATAAAAATGATGAGGGAAACCCATATCAAAAAGAACTCGAATCGGATAATCGCAAACAAATGAAATCAAGGATTAAATAAGGAATACCTTGACCCAGAGAAGTTTCGTTAGAAGCTTTTAGCTTTCCTCCTCTCTTACTAGGTCGTGTGGGACATGTAGACAAGTAATGGCCCGAGCCCTTGCAATAGCGGCAATAGAGGGGTTCCGGGCACTTAGTTACATAATGGTCTGAGGAACCACAATTGTACCATCGTTTACGACTAGAGGTAGATGGCTTGGCTACTGAAGTTTCTGGTCCCACCTTCTTCTTACTTAGAAGTATGGGGCAGACAGAAATATGATGACTGGAATCTTTGCAGTAACGACAAAAGAGTGGTTCCGGACACTCCTTCGCATAGTCGTCCCTAGAACCACAGTTGTAGCATTTTCCACAATTAAGGATTGGAGTCTTTGCTCCAAAAATAGGTTGCTTCACCTTCTTATCGGGATGAGGGCTTTTGAATTTAATACGCCTCTTCTTGGAAATCCCAATATCACTATCAATCCCTCTATCAGCCTCTTTTTCTTGTAGCATGATATCTACAAGTTGGTCGAAAGGAACTTCTAGTTTCAGAGGTAAAACCATTTCGGGATCCTTATCCCAAGCACAGATAAACCTTTGATTCTGAGCAAGATCCAAAAGTTGTTGGGCAGACATGAATACGCCATCCAGAGAAGGACTACTGGATTGACCAGCGCTAGGACTGCCAGAACTAACCATCTCTTCTTCTTTTTTAAGAAAGAAAAGAAGAAGAAGGAAAAGATTATTCTTAGAATGAATATCAAGCAATCTTGGCTGATAAAACAAGGAATCATAAAGAAAACAGGATGAATTAGTTCGAAGACTCGAACCAAATCCTGAAGCACGACTCCTAAGGTGGACTTAGGACAATGATCCTTGTTAAGTTATTCTATATTGTTCCGAAGTTTGGCTCTGATACCAAGCTGTGACGCCCCACCTCTATACCCACGCTAGCCAAGAACACTACGGTGTAGTGCTGTCAACTAGCGCGGAGAATAAGGCTGTTGAGGAGCGACCATCCATGTAATTTCTTATCACACGGTGGCTATAAAATAATCTTCGGAAACAAATATAGAAGTAAGCATAACATGCGGATCAATCACAGATATCCATATCACAAAGGCGGAAAGAGATATGAATATATATCACATAAAAGTGTACATCAGAGTAGTGGTCTAAAAAGATCCACGATAATACAAAAGAATAGCAACGCGTGCTATACAAAAGAATACAACTATGAGTCTATATCTCAAGTGTAAACAACAAAAGCTGCTAATCTAAACAAGTAGCCAAAAGTCTGAGTAGTGAATCACTGGGGGAGGAGTCAAGCAGTAGCACCTGTAACATCTCGGTCTGACCCGAGTATTATTTATAAGAAAATAATAAATGGATCAGTCTAGCTATAAATATCAGATGACGTGATATAAAATAAAAGATATGGCATAAACATAAAATATCCATACTGACATACTACTATAAGTATGCAAATAATGATCAACAGGAGATCAACCGATAAGAGATAAATCAATATCACAAGAATCTTCTCAAAGATCCAAAGAGGGCATCATACCCTAAACTTGTACTCATGACAAGTCAAAGAGATAAATTCCAGAAATCAACACAAGAAATCCAGAAATCATAAAAAGGGAAAGAGGCCTATCACATGACGGTCCGAAGACCAAGGGGAGCTACCCCGCATGTGTGAATGGAATCACACAGATTGAGGTCAAGACTAACCAAAAAGCAGAAAGGTATGTGTGAATGGAATCACACAAGTGGTGTCTAGTCTAACCTTGCAATGAAAGAGACATCGCGCAATTGCTAGTCTAATTCATAAAGCGATCATCAAGATCAACGAGAAGTGTCAATTACACTAAGCTAGTAAATATAGAAGTTTAGCTTCATGTCCCATAACCACTTGCTTAACTTAAATATTTACGAACAAACTGTAAATCTTCACTAATAAAATTGTCACAAGAGGTTCAATCGAACAAGTCCAAGAATTAACCGAGGAAGTGAACGCAAGCGTTTCATACCACTTGTTTTACTAAGTCGTTTAATTAGATTTCTCATCCGAGTGAGGTAAAGGCTTGTATATACTAATAGATTGGAAAACGGTTTAAGAAAAGAGCTTTGTTATTAAAAATAGAGTTGAAATTGTTTGTTAAAAGAGTTTTGATATTTACTACTAGTATTGAAACCTTTATATTATAAAGTGACAAAACACAGAAGCAATTGTAGAAACAATCAGTCGCAAAGATCGCATACGGAGATGCGAATAAAATCCAAGAAAATCAGCTCAATGTTTTTCAGATAAGATCCCCTACGGGGGGGGTGGCAACCCCCCAAGGTGGGGGTGCGGGGGCAACGCCACCGCTTACGGGGTTCGACCTGCCCGGTCAGGTCGCGGGGGTCCAGGGGGCAGCGCCCCCGGCGGGGTGCGGGGCAGCGCCCCGTCCAAAACGGTACGACTTAGTGAAGACAAAATGAGGTCTAACGACCTAAAAGTTAAGGGTCCAATGACCTATAGGTTCACGCGACCTAGGTGGAATGCGACCTACGAGATAGGCAAGTGGAACGACCTAAGGATGAATGGGTCGAACGACCTAACGTGAGCACAGGTGAAGCGACCTATCGGTCCAACGACCTAAGGGGAAAAGGCAACCTAGGTCTAACGACCTAACTGCTCACGACCTAAGGGTCTAAAGGCCACGCGACCTAGAGGAAAATAAGGTTAAGCGACCTAAGTGGGTTCGCGACCTAACGACAAAAAGGGGCAAACGACCTAATAGGTGCGCGACTTAAAGCCATCGCGACCTAACGACCTAACAAGGTCATACGATCAAGTGGTTTCCAATGACCTAATGGTGCAACGACCTAAGGCCAAATGACTTAAGGGTTCCAGAGGAGAGCGACCTAAAGGAGGCGCGACCTAAAAGAGGCGCGACCTAAAGGAGACACGACCTAAAAGAGGCGCGAGCTAAAGGAGACGCGACCTAAAAGAGGCACGACCTAAAGGAGACGCGACCTAAAAGAGGCGCGACCTAACTCAAACAAGCATTTTGATGACCCAGAGTCATGCCGAGCGACCTAGACCCAAACGACCCACGACCTAGCGACCTTGCGACCTACGACCTAACTCCTAGGTGAAGATTCAAGGCAGTGCGACTTAGCGCTATAACATGCAAACGACCTAAGGGTTAGGTCGCGAGCGACCTAACTCCGAACACCAAAAATGGCCAGAACGACCTAAGTGCAGAAAATTCACCAAAACGCTAAAAATTGGAGTTTTTCGCCAATCCAATCCAAACCAAATGCTAATGTGCATGCAAAAGTGATAGGGAATCATTCCCAACAGTCCAATATAGTTATAGACTAGATTTGTGAGATAAAAATCTCACCTTTGCTCCAAAACCCAACGAAAATGAAGAACAAAGCTTGAAGGCAAATGGAGAAGCAACCACGAACTTGAATCCGATGTCTTCTTCTTGAATTTGGAGTTGAATGTTGGAGTTGCAATAAAACAAAGACTTTGGAGTTTTAATTTATCATTCCATTCACCATTTTTGTTGAAGCTTTAGTGTTAGGAAATGAAATGAAGCAATGAAGAAGAAGGGGGGTGGAACTTGGGCCTAATGGGCTAAAAGTCCAAACCAAAGGCTCGAGTGAAAAAGTGGTGAAATTCCACTAACCCCAAACATATCAATGTTTATACTTAGAAGATTGCAAACGACGTTTCGAACTCAATGGAAGTGGTCTCGAGTCCTAATTTGACAGTTTGCAAAAAGTAGCTTCGGACCAAAATCCGATTAACGATAAAATATTTAAATAAAATATTTAAATATAAAAATCGATAAATATGCGGGTTGTTACAAAGTACCTTCCATCGGACCCCTTTGGTGGGTCATTTGTTGGATCCCTTTGGTGGGTCATTTATCGGATTCCTTTGGTGGGTCATTATCGGATCCCTTTGGGTGGGTCATTATCGGATCCCTTTGGTGGGTCATTATCGGATCCCTTTGGTGGGTCACTTATTATATTCATTTGATATTATTGGATAGCGTAACTCGAGGGGTGAGATGCCTACAGCTACAATTGATTCCGCTGGGATAGCGGCATAACCATTGCGTAACTGCAATCCATGCGGGAACGTACTTTCCATATCTATTTTCAATGATTTTAAGTATTTTCATTGGGTGTTGAAACAGGTCTGCTAAGTACTTGGAGAATTCTAGCCATGCATCTGATCAACGCATGGCCAGAGTCTGCAAGAACAAGGATAAACCTGTTAAAACATCGAGTTATAAAAGTATTTTGATAAAGTATTATATAAAAGATATTTTGATCATTTTTCCTTTCTAAATACTTTAAAATGTTTAAATATTGTGTATTCATATACATCATGGTTTAGTAGTAAATTATTAGTGTTCTAAATATTGTCAGAAGTTATTAATTAAATAAAACATTTTGAAGTTAATGATTATTGATTTATTAATGATGTTTAAAGTATTTTAAGATTTAAAACTAATAAAATATAAACATAATGGATTTAAGGTTTTCAATAGCTTCTTTTTAAATATAAGTAATGATGTAAGTAATTGTTTTCAAATAATTTACATATATTTAAAAAGATGTTATTTAAAATTACTGAAATGGTATTAATAAATGAAGCAAGAAAATTTAGAGAATTTTTTTTGTAAAGTATTAAAACATTAAAGATGATTGATTTGAAAATGAAGTTTTCAAATGAATTTTTTTTTGAAATTTTTTTTATAAGTTTCTTTGAATGTATAATTTGAAGATATATTATATAAATGGAAAAAATGATTTGCGAAGTTTTAAATATACTTGGAAAATAAATTAGAATCTCAATTTTGGAAGTATGGTTTTAAATAATTACTTGATTTCGAAGTACTAGTAGTAAATTTATAGGTTTAGTTACTATTTGAATTTTGTATTAAACCATGATAAATGTTTTTCCCATGATTTGAATATTCATTTTAAACCAAGTGTGTAAAATTAATCATGAATCTATGAAAATTTATACTCTTATTTAGATATTTAGTGCAAGATTTGAGTATGCTATTAGTTTCACTTTAATAATCTAGAATTTATACTTATTTTGGAATATTGAGTCTAATAAATTATCAGATTTAAGGAACTTTATTTTAAAATCTTATCATAATGTTTTAATATAAATTGTTGATACAAATTTCTAACATTGTTTAAACTTTGGGAAAGTCCTTGCATAATGCTATAAAGATGTTTTAAATTTATCTTATATTCCTACTAAGTGAATGAGGTTAAATGTTTTAATTGAATTTTTAGATATATTGAAGTATTTCTTTTCTCTTCAAGGGCGAACACCAAAAACTTAAATTTTTATTCTATAACTAAATTAAGGTATAAAATTAAGTAAGGCTGTAGAAGCTTAAGTAATATTTTGTGAAATGATTCATTAATGGCTTAAATCTTTAATGGAAAACAAATTATGTAAGTGATTGGCCTTTATATAAATAATAATTAATTAAATAAATAAGAATGTAATTTTACGAATAAAATATATAAAAAATTAGAAATTTGTAACTTGTAAATCAAAAGATATAAAAATTTAGAATATGTAATCATTGAATATTTTGTTAACTAACATGAATAAAATAAACTTGTATAACACTCAATTACATTCTTAAAACACATATATTTACCAAAAATGTTTAATAAGTTGAAATGTTAATAGAATATGTAATAGAATATTATACAGGTAAAACTTAAGTAATGGAAGCGTTCAATGAAATTATTTCTAAATAAGAATTTTGATGAACAAGAAATGTTATGTATGTAAGTTAATATTGTGAAATAATTTATATATGTACACGTAAGAAAAAGAAAAGGACGTTATATGTAACGACTCGGTATTTTCAACCATTCGCATCCATTATAAGTTCATAGGCAGACACTCATGCCGGAATTGAATTGCTAAAATACCGTGTTGTAAATAAAATTTTGGCAAACCTCAGAATATACAGTAAATAAAAATCACAGATCACAGACACAGAGTATATAAAAATGCAGCGGAAGAAAAAGAGATAGTAGTTCATGAAGCTACTATATAAACGAGTAGTTTGACACGTGCAGCGCACGTGCGTAGAAGGAACTTGTGTTAAAAAACAATGTCTGTGAGGGTTGTTGAATGCGATAAATTGAGTGTGACATACACGTATTGTTGAATATTTTGGATATTGATATGCATAATGAATCCACATTCGATGGACATGGATGTAGAAAATTTGTATCGAACATGGAAAGAAGCGTTATATTAGACTGACATTGTGTGGACGAAAAGAAAAGTAGTAAACATATGGTATAATGAATTATTAAAGCATGTTCATGCAAAGCATAGAGAATAACTTTGATTTGTAACGGAAATAGAATATGTTCTTTGTTACATATAGTAGCTGTTTAGAAATAGATATGATTGCATTTTGTGAGGAGAGGGAAACAAAATGACTTATTGCAGCTAAAAAACTATTTGACAGTAAATTGTAGATAGTAAGTGTAGTTGTCATAATCGTTTTCTCTCCTCCTTGTTCCAGGCTTGACCGGATCGGCAGTAAGTTGATGGCGGAGTTAAAAACATTTTATAAGGGATTTTTTTATGTCAAATGAAAGTGAGTTGGAGTAGTAAAGGTGGAAATTTTTGTTAATCCAATTTTGTATTTTGTAAAAGTTGTAGCTGAATATACGACAAAAACCAATAAAATGGGAAGAAAGATTATAATAGCAGATATTACTCATTTATTGTCTTATAAAAAATCCCTTAATTATTTAAATAGAGTACTATGGCATGCGCTTCGCGCTTGCAATTAAGAATGGTTCGATAAAACATGTGCTTCTTGCATAACGGAATGAAAACAAAATATAATTAAATCTCAATACGAAACAAAATAGGAATTTAGAATATTAGTTTTAATGAATGTAAATTTAATAAAAAATATGAATAAATGAATAATGGGTATATTTTGAATAATTTTTGAATCAAAATTGGACGTTAATATGTTTCCTAGTAGTAAATGGTTCAGTTATTACATATTAGAGTAAGCATGGATTGAGTATTGAAAAAAATTCATTGAAGGTAAACATGAAGTCGCAGAGAGAGAAGCCTATATCACTTTTACCTATTTTATCTGTACTATGGTATGTAATATGACCATTATGCCCCTTGATTCCAATCATTATTCAGTCAACTCAACATTAATTTGGATAAAAAGTAACGTAATGGACCTGGCTCATATACCTACATACAATACGTACAAAAATATACACATACGTTCGTGGATAATGGATTATAAATGCTAATTGAGTTACATTTTGTAAGTGTCAGTACACAAATGCAAATGCATTTACTTATTATTATATAGATTTATAACTCCAAATCCTTAAATATATTTAGCTTATTGTTCCATAAATGGGTGATTAAGTATTTCCTTACTTGAATTTCACATTAACACTGTGGACATAAAAAGCTGAAACCCATTAACTAAGAGCAAAATTAAAGGAAAAAAAAGCCAACTCTATTAATTCATCTCCATAATTGACCATACGTTTAATACATTTAAGGTACATAAATAAAATTGTTTGACATCATTTGTTAGCAGAACCTAGTGATATGATAAAGTAATATTAATAAAATATATTATAAGAACCAATATTCATAAACATCAATAATCATAAACATGAGAATCCAATTTCTTTTAGCTATTCTCAATATCTCATGAGAGTCCAATTTCTTTCAGCTATTGTCAATATCTCATGGTAGTTATTTCTTCCTGAATAGCTTTGAAAAGTAATGCTTGAAAATGAAGCTGTTTCTTGTGTTATTACCAAATATTACTTTTAGGAAGATGTCCCAAAAGAGATGTTATCAGCATTTCATGTTCATTTAGCCATCAATTAAGTACATATCTTTTTTTTTAAATATTAGAAACCCCATGTGCACTATGCCACGTCATTTCATTTTTCGAAAAGGCATCTTCGTCCAAATTTTATGAAGCATGCTGATTGCCATTCCTCCCTTGCATGCAATGAAAACGATAAGTAGAAAAATACATAAAAGCGATACTAATGAAGCAAATGCATTATGTGGGTGCTTTCAAAATGCAACCATTTGAGTAGTATAAATTTATAAAAATTGTATTAAATCATTACATCTACTTGGAAGCACTAAACATATGTGGCCAATGGTTGTTTCCCTTTTTAAAAATATATATAAGCAGTGACAAAATTCTCTTAAAAAAATGAATTCAAATGCAAGAATTCCTAACAAACTTTTTTGTAAAGCTACCAGTACGCAATACATTCAAACAATCAAGAGGCTGCACTAAAGAGCCATAGCCATGACATCTATATTTATTTAACATATAGTTTAGGTCGTATCCTATATTAACATTTAACATGTAGTTCCCATGTAGTTCAGATATAAGATTAGCCACCAAACCTTAAAAGAGCATAAACAGACTAACAAAAGAAACATATAAAAAAAAGGAAAATAGTAAAAGAAATGATGTTTTGTTGACTTGCTAATCTATATGGAAAGTTAATCAACCGAATTTATTGTGTACCTTAAATAACCTGTAATTACATGTATTGTATTGGTAATGATGATTGCTTACAGTAGGTTAGAAAAAAAAACAATAATATCATATCCACTCAAAGCAAACATCATTGCCTTGGTATAAAATTTTGAAACATGAAAATGAAAATCTTAAAAGACAAAACATATAACCTTAATTTTGATCATCATCACATATACTAAATAAATAAAAAAGAAACTTACTTGTTGAAGTGCTAGCATTTTTCAGCACTCAAATGTCATGCTTTGAAAATTTAAGCACCATAATTAAGAAAGTACGAAAAATCAGGTTACTTGGAAGTATAAAAAAGCTCAACCAAGTATTTTGTTAAGGACGAATGACTTGAAGACCCATTCAACAACTCATGGTTGTTACTTGAATAATGTATCTAAAATTATACTAAAGCTAATATTTCCATATTGCCTAGTCAACTCAAATTAAATTACGTTATTTTAAATGATTTCAATTTGGAAAACTAAATTGATAAATATAAATTTAAACTAAAGTAAAATAAAAAATTAAATTTAGGTAGGCAAAATGTGAATATTAGCAAGGTTTGCTAAAAATAGATTACAACGATCATCTAACACCATCCCTTCTTATTTGGCCAAGCGAAGTTGGGAAACAAAATATAAAAAATCATTGCTCCAAGCGTTTTGGATTTGGAAACTCGTTACATACATGTTGACTTCAGCTATCCTGCTGTTAGGATCACCCAGTACCAAACAAAGTTAACAGCGTGGAAATTTTCTACCTATGCCAACATTTAATAACCAAATAAACTTCTGAATAAAAAATTAAAAAGGACAAATTAAAAAATTAACATAAATCACTATGATTAAGGTTGATTATATTATATATTGGTACTCTTTGTTTCTATCACTTTGCTAGTTACTCAAGCTAGGACAAACTCACCCTCATGTATGCTAAAAAAGACAGAGAATAACTTCTATCTGTCGTGAAACTATACATACACACATGCTAAATAGATGAATGTGGGTATGAATGCACTTAATATTTGATATATGAAGTTAATGTGAATTAATGGTTCACTACAAAAAATTATGCTTTTAGTTGCAATATATAGCAGCGTTTGAATGCTAATTGCTACTGTTTCTTAAACCCCACGGTAATGGCAGCGTTTTTAGCTTTGGGTAGGTTCTGGGCGGGATTTGTTTTTTCATTCCCGCTTGTCATTCCATCTAATTTTCGTTCTCTTTCATTTCGTTGCTGGCGCCAAAACAAAATAAAAACCTAAAATTTATCCAAGCCCGATTCTTCTTCTCAAATCTCTAAAACCTCCACTGTACAGAAATTGTCCCCACCACCAAATAAATTTGACCTTAAATCTTCTTTTATTATCACAGCTAAATTCAATCGTTCTTCATCTATTTTTCCCTTTTTCGTCTATTGTTTGCTTCAGGTGTGGGAGGAGGCCATGGCTTGTTGTGGTGATTTAGGGGTCAAGCTCTTGGATGGAGATTAGGAACCATGAAATCGGGTTGCGTTGAGATGTTTGGGAGTCGGTTGGCGATTTAGTGGTGGAGGGTGTGGTAGTGAATGGATCTAGGGTTGCGGGAGTTTAGGGATGTTGGCGTGGTGGGTGGTTGTCTGTTTGTCTGTGTGGTTGCTGTTTGGGTTTGAAGTGGCTGCCGATGTTGGGTACAGGGTAGCGATGTGGGTGGTTGAGACTGAAGGTGACGTCGCCGTTCTTTTTAACTATATGATCCAAACATTTACGTCTTACTTGATCATCAGTTCGTTGGCCACGACTTCTTGCAAGTGGGTATAGCAGTTTGTATTTCTTCAATAGCTGTCTCTTTTTCCCTTTATTTTTTTTCATTCATGGGAGAAAACTGATACTGTATTGCATTTTCTATATTGACTACTTCGCTCAACATGGACTCGGCATATCTTTAACTTATAATTGAATAACTAAAGCATTATATTTTAATTATTTCCATAACAGGCTCAAATATTTCAATGTGTCATAAAGTCGTAAATACATTAAAATTGTCTCAGTTGATAACAGTGATGGTAAGCATGTACATTTGTGGGCAACACAAAATTTTAGTTATAAGTATAACATGATCTGCATTAGATATGTAGTTACAGGGATCAATGGGTATGATTTTTTGCACATACAATGAGAACATAATTCTCACCCACCATTAGCGAGTGCTTAAACGCTGAAACGCTGGCTAACGATCCCGCTAAGAATTCATAAAAAATTTGTTGAAATTTGGTTCATTTAGAAATCTTTGCCAACAAATACACAACCCAAACAACCAAAACAAATCTCAGGCCCACATCTTGAATTTTGGAGGTGTATTTCTTACATAACTGGAGTATTGTTAGTCATACTCACTGCATTCCTGGTCTTGTAGTATTTTACTTTCTTCGGCTTTGCTTCATTGATCTCTTGTTCCATGATGTTGTTCACCACACTCTATTGCAGTCCCGTCCATGAATCTGTTTACTTCTATCAAATATATTTGAGCATCCAAACATCAAATTTTGACACATGTATTAATGTATGGTTGCATTGCAAGTATTAGTTGTATTGACAAAGTTTTTTTTTCATGTTGAAATAGGGTACAAGAAGATGTGTTGAGGAAGCAAGCATAGGTTTCATGATGTCCCCACTATACCATCCAGCGACTAAAATTGTCAGTCCTGTCAGGAAGCAGTTGAAAAATAAAGACTCTGTTTAATATTCTCGGTCCATTATTGAACCCTCCAAGAGTACCTTATGCTGTCATTGGTATCTACCATGAAAATATTGTAAGTCTTTTTCATGATTATTCATTCCCTTGTCTCTACCTAAGTGGGATTCATGAACAACACGTTAGCTCATTTGACCAAAAGCCTATACCCAGTTGTTCTGTCCGTCTCATATACACATTATTTTCAGTAGCAAATTAGTTATCTGGGATTTAAAATTACCAACTTGGAAATATAGGTAGAGAAGATGGCAAAAGCAATGCAGGGATTCGGGATGAAAAGAGCGTTGATAGTGCATTCAGAGGGATTAGATGAAATCAGTCCACTTGGTATGATTTTATTTCCATAGGAGCATCTTTTTGTAACAAGTGTACTTGTTTGTTTTATTCCTTTTTCACAATAATATAGTTGCCAATTGATTAACTTTTTATTATTTAAATCTACTTCATAGTGTTGAGTGTATTTTATTATTATTATTTTATTAATATTATATATAATAAAAGGGATGAAACGGGACCTGTGTATTATCTTGATGTAACTTCAACAACGATTGAGAAATTTCATTTTGATCCATGTAAGTACCCTTTAATTTGTCGTTACCTATGGGAAATTACTTTGACTGCTTAACGTGCATACCGTCATTCAGATCAAAAGTATTTGAAAATTGTCTGATTGCTAATTGCAAGCATGCAATGTATGCAGTGGACTTTAACATTCCTCGGTGCACCATTTCAGATCTTAGAGGTGAAGGTCTAGAATTCAATGCGTCAGCTCTCAGAAATGTACTTTCTGGTGAAAGGGGATCAGTTGCAGGTGCCATTGTAAGCTATATAAATAAAGTTGCAACAGTATAAAACATGCTTTCTTGGGAAAATTATTAGCTAGTTATTTTCTAAACAGTCTAACTGAAAAATATCAACCCATATCAGAAATGTTCATACTTTGCTCAATAGTCAGTGCCTTTTTTATATTGTTGTCTCCTTGTTATAACTAACACTAGCTTCGAACCTTCAGGTTCTAAATACTGTTGCAGCTCTTTTAGTAAGTGGCAAAGCAAGTAGCTTGGCTGAAGGAGTAGCAATAGCTCAAGAGACCCACCAATCTGGAAAAGTTATTCATACACTTGATTCTTGGATCCTCATCTCTAATGTAACATACCTTACTTCTGCCTTCAAATTTCAAGTAGAGTATCTGTACTTAACTTCATGTAATTTATATTTTACAGAAACTAAGGGAAGAAAACCATTGATGGAGGTGACTTTGCATAAGTTGTCGAGTATACAGATAATAATAAAATCCTGTAAGAAATTTAATGAATTTCTATTTTTTTCAGTATCATGGCTCCATATAGAGTACTGAGAAATTAGTTGCCTATAGTTAATAATACCTTTAATGTGTTCCATGAACCGTGGCCTGGTCATAATTCTTCTTAATAATGTGCAACCGCCAACCTCATTGTTATAAATGATATATAGCCTGATCAATTGTGATTGCAAATTAACATGACTTTGTTTGAATACTACTTGCCATTGCTTGTTTAACTAAAAAAGAAAAAGACAAGCTTGTCAATGGGTAAGGCTAGAAGCTATAAAATGGTTAGGGTTAGAATCAGGGATAATAATTGCAACTAATCTCAGATTAGCTCTCATGATTGGTGCAGTAAGTGAGGATCAAACCCTCCACCTTGCATTGATGGGAGCCGACCTCCTCAACCAACTGCACTACACATGATTAAAATATAATTAAATTGAGGAATATATCCATCGTTATTGAACATAGTTGTAAGTTTATTGTTATTTGGATTTAATATTTCCTTTTTGATTACTTACATGTATGAATGACAGTGGCAGTTAGAGGGGGTGTTTGCAGTAGCACGGTGTATTGAAGTGGATGGAATGTAGATGAGTGAAGTTGTAGGAGCAACAACGGTTTGTACTAGTGGAGTTGGTGACTGGTGGAACGACTACGGTAAGGATGACAGAGGAGTGGTTGGTGTAAGTATGGCATGGCGCTGCAATGAAAGTGGTAAAGTTGCTGTTGGATTGTAGAATCCAGGGTAGCAGTGGGTAGTAGTAAAATGGTGGAAGTGTTGCTGGTGGTTTGTGGCAGAGGAGTGGGTATGGTTGCACTGTGATTAATGAGTGAAGGTAGTTGTGACGTTTTAGAAATGAATGACTGAAATGATGAAACTGTATGCAGAGGTTATGAAGTATGGGCAGGGTGACAGTTTTGTTGAATGCAAAGTTGTGGTGGTATGCAGGTGAGAAGGGCAGTGTTGAGGCAAGTATTTGGTGTTTTGTGATAAGACAGAGGGCTGGTTGAAGTATTGGGTACGTTGAAATATGGTTGTGGTTAGGATTGTTGAAGTGTTTATATGTGAATGTTGCGATATTGGTTTGTGAATGGTGAAGTGGGTGATATGTTGGGGTTGAAACCAAAGTGCACAGTTGTGACAGGGAAGTGTGGGTAGTGAAATGGTACAGTTGTAGATGGTTGTGCAGTATGGGTGATGTGGTTGTAGGGAAATGGTTTGTATTGTCCGAAATATGTAATGGTAGTGGGTGTGACTGCCGGTAAACTATAGAAGTGAAAGACAGTTTGATGTTTCAGAAAAAAGTATGTTTCAGACAGAGGTAGGCAAGGTTGCACTGTTGGATGTATGTCAGTGATGAATGTATGGAGGAGTGCAGTTTGAGAAAACTGATATGTATTGCAGTTTGATGTATGTTGTATGGAGGTCAGGGATGAGTGTATTGCTGTGACAGTGAATGATATGCAGGCAAGGGGATCAGTTTTGATGAAGGACTGGTGAAATGGTGGTTGCGGTAGTGAGTAGCAGTATGTGGTCAGAGAATGGATGTTGGTTTTGGAGTGAGTTGTTATGCAAATGGCAGTCAAGTGGAGATAGTGATATGAATGGTATGTTGACGGCGACAAGATGGTGAAGCACTGGTTGTGGGTGAACTGCTACAGTGGTAAGTATGGCACTATGTGCAATGACGTTGAAGTTGTAGTAAAGTAGTTGTACAGTAGTGAGAAGTGGTGAAGGAAGGCACCGGTTGGTGGTTTAGTGCACTGAAGTGAAAGTGTTAGGCAGAAGGCAAATACAAGTATTTGTGGTTGAGTGCACTGAAGTGAAGTTGTTAGGCAGAAGGCAAATACAACTATTTGTGGTTGAAGCAGTGCACTATATTTGTGGTGCACTGTGTATGTTTTCTATGTTTGTCGAAGAGGGTTAGTGAACAGATATTTCCTGGTGAAGTGCTATAACAAGGGGATGGTTCAGTATGAAGGCAGTGACAGTAGGTTGATGGGTGGTGGTTGGCAGATGTGAAGGCTAATGGGTGGGTGGATATGGGTCGGCCTACATAGGTTTGAAGATGGGCAAAAGTGTGGTGATGTAAAACGACACAACAAGGCATACACACACACACATATACATACACACACACACATATATATACATATATACATATATATACATATATACATATATATACATATATACATATATATACATATATACATACATATATACATATATATACATACATACATACATATATATATATATATATATATATTGTTGATTGTTAAACTCGTTTGCAGGTAATTAGCCATTTCGAAGCGAAGACTGTCGACAACAAAGAACTATTGGTAATCAAGCAACGAACATGAATTTAATTGTTATATATGTTGTCATATTTTGTTAGTACCATTTGTGGAAACTTGTCTGTGAATGCTTGTATTATGTGACTTATTTTGTTGAAAAACTACTATCGAATTGATTGTGGATATTATATTTGATTGTGAGATTAACATGTTTTTGCAATTATTTGAATATGATGATCATATGATTGATTGTTTTTATATGCTAATTATGTGATTTGATTGTTTGTTTGAATATATGAAAATTATGCGATTGATCGTTCGTTTTAATATGAATAGTATATAAGCGATTGTTGGAAATGGTATAAACCATCAACCGTAAATAGTAGCATTTAAAATATGCTACCAAACAACCAATAACTTTTAGTAGCGTTTTAGAAATGATCCAGAAACAAATGTAAACTAATATAAAAATTATACAGTTGCATTTTAAAAACGCTACTGAAAATCAAAAAAAGCATATAAACAAAAAATGCAACCAAAAATTAAAGACTTATGGTAGCGTTTTTTAACCCTACAGAAAAAACCTATAGCTGCATTTAAAAGTGACTTTTGGTAGCGTTTTTTAAATCCTACAGAAAATACCTATAGTTGCATTTAAAAGTGACTTTTGGTAGCGTTTACTACAACGCAACAAAAATGTTTAGACTTTTAGTTGCATGTCGTATAGCAGCGTTCTCTAAAACGCTAGCATAAGTTATGGTAGCGTTTTTTCAACGCTACCAAAAGTCTTTTCTGGTGTAGTGGTTACACATCTGAAAATAATGTGGCCGTGATACATGAACAGTCACAGGAAGTAAATAAATGCATGTTTACTCGCCTTAAGATCTATGAAATAATTAATGCGCTAGCTTGAAAATGGTTGTTTTATTTCTATTAGAAACATGCCCATAAGTAACTTAAAAAAAATTATGGCAACAAATTCAGTAGCAATGTAACCGGTTAGGTTGAATGTCTTGAGTGTAATATAAACAAATGCAATCACAAAAGCGAAAATTCAAGTAGGCAATAAAAATATTAAAAATAGTTTTACCTTGTTTTGCATTAATTCAGACATAAATTGAAGGGTAACCTGAGTCACACTTCGGCAAAGCAACGTTGCTGCTATTTCGTTAATAGCCATGCTTTTGCTTTATGTGCTCATTTATTAACTTTTGGTTTACTGCAACATCACCACATCCAAACGTTTGATTAGTGGATAAAGTTGTATCTTTACTGCTACCCAAACAATAAGCATATTGTCAGAAGCTGTTTAGTAGAAAACATGTGGAAATGAATTGAGGCTAACTACGATATAGCAGAAAAGTAAAGAAGTTGCTGACAGTCTCCTCATAATTGCCATAGTTGTTGCTGCAACCAATCTTTTAGGTTATATCAATTTATAATTAAATGTCATATTTCAAAATATAACTCTAGTCACCAGCAGATTCGAATTAGGAAAATTATTAGAAATATATCAATGAAATTAGCTTTAAGTCTACCATACCTAAAAACGAAAAGCGACATGGGATAAGTCGACGACAACAGCATCCATTATGGCAACGGCTGTCGATTGATGACAACAACATCACTAAGCAGCAGTATTCGGATTAAGGATTAGGGATTAAGCAGTAGTATCTAGATTAGAGATTAGGTATTAGGGATTAAGGAAGTGATTGGTGATAGCAACAGGGTCGATCGATTTAGCAGTAAGAGGCGTCGATAATTTCTGATGAGGATGAGCGTTGAATCGCTCTGGCGATTAGGGTTAGGTAGAAAGCAGAATGAACCCATGCGAATAGAAAAGAAGACCCGAACAAAATTGCAAAGAAAAGGGCAGTTTTGGTACTTCAAAAAGATGCGGTTGAATCATGTTCAAAGAATTATTATTATTAGTAGTAAAGATATGAGATACATCAGAGTTAAATAAGATACATCACTGAACCACTGGATACTGAAACAAAATAGATAGCTGGATCTTCAAGGAAAGCTCCAACGCCGAAGGTGAATCTTGAATGCTAACTCAATCAATCTGACCCGAGCTTAAAGCAAAACACAAAACCCTCGAGTCAGGACATAAATACTTATAAACTGTAAATCAACTCAAGTGAACAGTAACAAAATGCATCAGTAACTTAAAGGATGCTTGGGACCGCCCATCCTCTAAGGATCCACTAAACTATTTACTATGTAGTAATATACGCTATATACGGTAGTGTCTAATCAGTAAAGTATAATCATATAGAAAATAGCGTTAAGGGGATGGTGAACCTTAACGCGGTCGGATCTTTAAAACCAAAATCGTAGTGGGCTTGATATAAGGATATGACACGGCACGCAAGGAAATGCCAGGGTGGATACACCGTTTGCACTCCCGGACCGGTGGTGACGGCAAGCCAGCAGCTTCCGCCCACCTCGAACAATACCCCCGAATCAAAGTGACACCACCGAATCGAATCACAAAAGTAATAGAATGATTTACGATGGAGCATGCTCGATGAAAGGGTGCGACCCTTTGTGTAGCCCAGTATAGCTCCTGTTTAAGTCATATATGCCAACTCACGGGAGTTGGGTCCACGTAATATACCTCGAGAACGTCGCCACCATCCTACTTCATTCTGGAATCTCCACCGCGTACACAGTTGTTAAAGTGGTTTTCGGTATTGGCCGGCTATAAGACAATATCCGATCCCGGTCTCTTTAACAACTAATCGTTATTATAACCCGTGGATATTTATTTCAAATAATTTATACTTTCAAGACCAAAATATCATACTCATTTCAAAACAATATCACAATTGTATCATTCCATTTCAAAAATAATTCAATATTATATCATTCAAATAAAACCCAAATTTTCAAATCATTGAATATTTCTTTAAATTTATTAAACTTGAAATATTCCTTTAAATTATCATAGCATTTTGGAAATGTTACCTTAAGGAATCATAACATTTTTGGAACATACTACTTTCCACTTTACATTGTATATAATCAAAGTATCGATAAGCTTAAAATTTTAACATGTCAATTTATCATAGCCTTATAGTTAAATAAACTTTCTTACTGTAATATACAATTTAAACCGAAATTCTTATGTTAAGTTAAAAGCACATTATTAACTTACATTATTATTACAATAAAGAAACTTTATTATTTTAATCATTTAAAGTATGCCATTCACATAAATTAAAACTTGCTTATCAAATGTACGTTATCAACTTACATTTTATTATTACAGTAAATAACATTTATCATTTTAATCAATTTAAAATACACCATTACATTGATTAAAATCTACGTGTCAAATGTACGTTTTAAATTTTATATTCCTATTACAATAATGAACATTTATTAATTAAATCAATACCACACTACTTAAAACTTTATATGTTTCTTTCTTAATTAAAACTTTACATGTTCTTGCATTAATTAAAACTTTCATGTTCTCTCATTAATTAGGACTTTACACGTTTCTTTCATTAATTTAAAACTATACGTTTCTTTCATAAATTAAAACCTATACGTTTCTTTCATTAATTAAAACCTATACGTTTCTTTCATAAATTAAAACCTATAAGTTTCTTTTATTAATTAAAACCTATACGTTTCTTTCATAAATTAAAACCTATACGTTTCTTTCATAAAATAAACCTATACGTTTCTTTCATAAATTAAAACCTATACGTTTCTTTCATAAATTAAAACCTATACGTTTCTTTCATAAATTAAAACCTATACGTTTCAGATTTATATTACCATTTCACAAATTTAACTAATCTTCTAGTTTATTTAATTAATTTTAACATCTTTAGTTAAAACTCAAATTTCACATTTTCAAGTCAAGTTATAATTTAAAATTTCATTTTCAACAGTCATTTATTCAACCACTTAAATTTATAGAAAATCAATAATTCTTTAATAAATCACTTAAATTCAAATATAAATCAATTTATCATATTTACCATTTTCCAAATAAAATTAAAGTCCATTTTATTCAGGTAACTTAAATATCATTTTTAGTCAAAATTCCAAATTTCAAACATAAGTTATATTTCAAAATCCAGTTAATCCATTCATAAATTACATTTTAACACATAGAAAAATCATAATTTATTTATTTTAAAACCTTTCAAAATCTATTTAAATCAAATTTCATAATTTTATATTTTTAAAATACTTAAAATATTCAAAGCACTTTATAGAATAACCACGGGTTTGTATATAGTTTTCTAACCTAGGTCAAGTGATACGGATATGTATCATTTCAATCCGCAGTTTAAAAGGTAAAATCCGGATTCTATCATTTCAAACCCGCAATCCCAAGTTTAAATAAATAAATAAAATAACTCAGGCCTATCATTTCAGCCCATAACATTTTTTCTAACAGGGAACTTGCAGTGTGATCATTTACAGAAATAATATAAACAAAGTCAATATTACAATATACAGTCATATATCAGATGTCAGGTGAAAATTAACAGTTTTAACATGATAATAACATGGCATAGCCTATCATATGATCATCATTAACTTGCATAAACATTTTACATTACTAAACACTTGTCATCAATCCACTTTTCATAAGTATATGTGTCAGAGTGAGAAAGACTCACATTTTTCAAAGCTAGAGACCAAAACAACATACAAGCACGACTCCAAAGGCACGACAAGCACAATTGCACGACTTTTGATTTGAGTTGAAAGATAGCCAAGATATGATTTTGTATCAACAACCCAAAACAAAACAAACAAGACAATATATAAACATTCAACATAAAATAACATTGAAACAATTTTGAAATACAAAGCAAAATGAACAAGATAGATTGGACCTTGCTTCAACCACTTCAATGCTTGGCCTAAGGGACACTTATGCTTGGCTATGATGATGCTTTGGCTCAAGTATGACATCATATATGTCAGGTTTAACATCATATAGGCAAGGCAACAAGTGGAGATGAAGGGAATGAGGCAACAATGGTCAAAAACATTGTTTTTAGGCATGTAGGTTGCAATTTGAAGGGTTTGGCCACCATAGATGGCTCGGCCATGGTCATGGTTGGTGGAGTAGATTGTGTTGGAGGCATGGAAGAGATGTAGGAGTTTGTGGCTGCGGCTATGGAGAAGAGGCCGATCCAAACTTAGAAGAGAAACAAGGCAAAATTGCATAGAAAAGTAAGAAAAGTAGAAAGAAGAGAGGGATTTACCTAATTTTTTTTTCTTCAAGGTGGAGGCCATGATTTTTAGGATTTTGGGGCTTCAAAAATTCATGAATGACAAGAGGAAGTCGGCTGCAAAGGATGGGGAAAGGAATGGCTAAGATGGTTTGATGTATTAATGACAGAAGAAACTGTAAAAGAAACGGATAAAACGTTTTTCCGTTTCTTAGCTCTTAACCCTTTCAGATTTCTCATATATATTTATATACATCCAAATAACTAAAAATAATTAAAATTTCAATTAAAATTCGAAAATATAACAGATAAACAAAATATTAAAAATTAAATATTAATTAGATATGATTAAATAAGAAAAATAGCACAGAAAAATGCAAACTAGACTTAAGAATTAGAAATAACTTCAATACACTTTGGAAAAATTTACTTTAATTTAAATACATGTAAAATGAATAAAATAAAGTAAAACACAGCAAATAAAAGTGAGTGCATAAAATAAATAAATAAATTTTAATTATATATAATTAAAATAAGAAAGTGGCTTAAAATTGTAGACTAGGCTTTAAAATTAGAAATAAATCCAAATGAACTTTAGAAAATCTTCATGGACTTGTAAAATATTTATAACAAATAAAATAAAAAAATAAAAGTGCATTCACAAAAAAAAAAATTATTAAATATAATTTATATGAAGAAAATGGCAGAAAATTAGAAAACAGCCTTTAAAAATAGGAAATAAATACAGCAAATTTTGGAAAAATTCTATTATCATTTAAAAATATTTAAAAGTCAAAATATACATAGTAAAAAATATTATCACATATTAAAATAAAATATAACCAAGAAGAAGTAATTTATACAATTTAAAATAGTCATTGTTAAATAACCCTATATACGCACAATATTGTAAAGGGTATAACTTTCACAATTTACATCCAATTTCAACGAAACGAAAAGTGGTGTTCTTAGAATTCTATGTACTTTCATAATAAAAGAAAAAGTTAAAATTTTAAACTTTTAAAATTTTAAGTTAAAAGTCACAGTTTGACTATTTTGACCAAAATCAGCATTTCAGGCAAATATCCAACTTACACAAGTTTGGAATTATAACTCATATAAAGATCAAGATTATATTTAAATAATAAGTTTAATCATTTCAAATAAGTAAAATAAGTTTTTAAATCAAAATCTTACATTAAAAATAATTAAAATATACAATAAAATAATTACAAAATACAGGGTTGTTACACTCTCCCACACTCAAAACTTTTCGTCCCCGAAAAGGAATGAGGTATGGAAGGGCACAGAAAAGATAGAGTGAAATAGGATTAAGAAAAGATGGCAAGGAGATTGAAGTTATACCTGATAACTGTTGTTATAGGTAATTTTTACAAGGTGGAGGTGGTCTTTCCAAGATTCTCCAAAATTAAGAACACAAGCACGAAAAGGTGGATTCAAAATGATTACCAAAGATCTATCAAAAATTATAGAAAGATGCACATACCAATCTATAGCAGGATAAGGATGATAAGGACAACCAAAAGATAGTTTGGAAAACAAAATAAGGAATTAGATTTGAAAGCATAGAAATTTCAACTTAAATAGAGAATAAATCTTTACACAAGTAAATAAATCTTAACTACACCAAATTTCATTATCTTATTATCCAATCATCTTAAATTAACAATTTTTAAAACCATGGGTTTGAAAAATAATCATTTATTACACTCACATTGTACTTAATAAGTTTAATTCTTCTTTATTCCTAATTAAACTTAAATTTATTCCTCTCAATATATTCATCACTGATGTTAAATATACTTACACTTATTATAACTGCTTTATTTTATTCTTAGTTCTTCTAACATTGTTTTATTGTATGTTATTCAATTACCCTTTATTATTCTTTAACTCTGTTAATCGTTTTATAACTTAAAATTTAAGTGTATAGCATTTATTATAACCACTCAAATTTTATTTATACATCTTTTTTTATATTGTATATTATCCAATTACATTTTTAACTTCTGAAATTTTGGTAAGTTATATTTGAATGCAATTGTATTATACAAATAAAATTTCTAATTCAATCATTTCATGCTTGATATTCATCCAAAATTTTGATTTTTTTTTTGGAATTATTCTTGAAAATAAAATTTAAGAATTAAAATTTCGATTTCTTCAAACCATTTAGAGATAAGTAATAATATATATACATATATAATATGTCAAATCAAATTTCAATCATATATATATATATTATAAATCAAGTCATATTTTAGAAATTCAAATCAATTTAATTTCCCAAAACAAAGCTGTAGCAAGACTACAGAACAGTCTCTTAACTTCGAAACTCGAAAATGAACGTCGATGATGTCGCGATCATCATCGAAGTTATTTTCCAGCGACAAAGAGAAGAGCACTAATTTTAAACCTTTAAAATTCTTTGAAAACAAATTCTATTCAAAATACTTTAAATAATATAACCTTTTAAAACTTTAAAACAAAGTTAGAAATAATCGGGATTTAAATCCTCAAATTCTTGTTTTAAATTCATTTCATTAAGTTCCATAAATTTACTTATATATCAAAATTTATTTCATTAACCAAATTTTAAAATAATATTGTGTCAGTTTGTTCTGTCAAAGTGTTTTAGAAATCCTATCGATAACGTTGATCAGACGAATCGATCAGAAACCCAAATCAACATCAACAACTCAAACAACACAATATATAAAACATTTTAATTTTAAATACTAGTTTACAAATACACTATACATGAATAGATTTTCAAAGAAGGATAGAGATTCAAATTTTTTGATTAACACAAATCAAAGGAGATTATGATTTAAAAATAAGTTGGAAACAAGGATGACATGATTAAATAACAGAATAGGAAGATGGATAAGCTTATATAAATCACGGGCAACCTTAACCGGGTCAACCGTGACTTAAAGAATAAGATCAATGTTGATTTTTCTAGGGTAAATCTACATTCGATCTCAAGAGTTAGAGTTTGAAATAACAAAAGGTATTAGCATCTAAACCAAGGATAGATAAGAATCTTGGTGAATCGATGCTAACTGCAAAGGAGTTTTCCCCCTTTTCAATTAAATTTGAAATTGGCGTGACCGCCGACTCACTAGAAAGATCATTCGAAGCGGAGTTATGGGTTACTCCAGAATCAAAAGAAGATGAATAGTGAGGGATACAAATGGATTTTGGAACCGTAGGGAATGTTCCAAAATTCAAAGGAATCGAGTCAAAAGGGAGAGATTCAAACTCGAATGAAAGTGATTCTGTAAATACATTCACTCCATATACTGAGTTTTGCCTAGAGCTACCAAAGCTCTGATACCAACTGTAACGACTCGGTATTTTCAACCATTTGCATCCATTATAAGTTCATAGGCAGACACTCATGCCGGAATTGAATTGCTCAAAATACCGTGTTGTAAATAAAATTTTGGCAAACCTCAGAATATACAGTAAATAAAAATCACAGATCACAGACACAGAGTATATAAAAATGCAGCGGAAGAAAAAGAGATAGTAGTTCATGAAGCTACTATATAAATATGAGATACATCAGAGTTAAATAAGATACATCACTGAACCACTGGATACTGAAACAAAATAGATGGCTGGATCTTCAAGAAAAGCTCCAACGCCGAAGGTGAATCTTGAATGCTAACTCAATCAATCTGACCCGAGCGTAAAGCAAAACACAAAACCCTCGAGTCAAGACATAAATACTTATAAACTGTAAATCAACTCAAGTGAACAGTAACAAAATGCATCAGTAACTTAAAGGATGCTTGGGACCGCCCATCCTCTAAGAATCCGTTAAACTATTTACTATGTAGTAATATACGCTATATACGGTAGTGTCTAATCAGTAAAGTATAATCATATAGAAAATAGCGTTAAGGGGATGGTGAACCTTAACACGGTCGGATCTTTAAAACCAAAATCGTAGTGGGCTAGATATAAGGATATGACACGGCACGCAAGGAAATGCCAGGGTGGATACACCATTTGCACTCCCGGACCGGTGGTGACGGCAAGCCAGCAGCTTCCACCCACCTCGAACAATACCCCCGAATCAAAGTGGCGCCACCGAATCGAATCACAAAAGTAATAGAATGGTTTACGATGGAGCATGCTCGATGAAAGGGTGCGACCCTTTGTGTAGCCCGGTATAGCTCCTGTTTAAGTCATATATGCCAACTCACGGGAGTTGGGTCCACGTAATATACCTCGAGAACGTCGCCACCATCCTACTTCATTCTGGAATCTCCACCGCGTACACAGTTGTTAAAGTGGTTTTCGGTATTGGCCGGCTATAAGACAATATCCGATCCCGGTCTCTTTAACAACCAATCGTTATTATAACCCATGGATATTTATTTCAAATAATTTATACTTTCAAGACCAAAATATCATACTCATTTCAAAACAATATCACAATTGTATCATTTCCATTTCAAAAATAATTCAATATTATATCATTCAAATAAAACCCAAATTTTCAAATCATTGAATATTTCTTTAAATTTATTAAACTTGAAATATTCCTTTAAATTATCATACCATTTTGGAAATGTTACCTTAAGGAATCATAGCATTTTTGGAACGTACTACTTTCCACTTTACATTGTATATAATCAAAGTATCGATAAGCTTAAAATTTTAACATGTCAATTTATCATAGCCTTATAGTTAAATAAACTTTCTTACTGTAATATACAATTTAAACCGAAATTCTTATGTTAAGTTAAAAGCACCTTATTAACTTACATTATTATTACAATAAAGAAACTTTATTATTTTAATCATTTAAAGTACGCCATTCACATAAATTAAAACTTGCTTATCAAACGTACGTTATCAACTTACATTTTATTATTACAGTAAGTAACATTTATCATTTTAATCAATTTAAAATACACCATTACATTGATTAAAATCTACGTGTCAAATGTACGTTTTAAATTTTATATTCATATTACAATAATGAACATTTATTAATTAAATCAATACCACACTACTTAAAACTTTACATGTTACTTTCTTAATTAAAACTTTACATGTTCTTGCATTAATTAAAACTTTCATGTTCTCTCATTAATTAGGACTTTACACGTTTCTTTCATTAATTAAAACTATACGTTTATTTCTGTGACGACCGTCCATGACTCCCGCACCAAAACAAGGAGATAGAGCGCTGAAAGGCGTGCCAGGCAACCATGGACGATAGTCAAGGTAAGATTAAACAGCGGAATCTATCGTATTACTCACAGCGCATTGACAAAATACAATAGAAAATATACATAGTGAAGCTCCATATAACAGAATCTCATCATATAAACTCTAATAGTTTGATACAACAATCAGCAAAGTCAATACATCAAGCCTCACTACATAACACTCAGAGTATCAAACAAACAGCGGAACATCCAGTACATATAGTAAGAAAACAATATGCAAAAGCCTCCAGCTCGTCTTCATCATCAACAGCGATGGTAGCCAAGAACAGCACCTGTCACCTGCTACCTAGTCTGCCCATCCCAACATGGATGAACAACCCAAGGTAATAAGAGTTAAACATAAAACCTTGAGTCAGACAACAGTCTTAGTGAGCAGTAAATCAACTATCAAACATACCAAAAGAGCATAAAGGGTAAAAGGAATAGGAACCCAACCATCCCACTCCACCTCTTTCTACAGTGATAGCCCCCAGACATACTAAGCAGAAATAAACATAGCAATTCAGACATTCAAAGCAAAATAATTATCGCTCGAGTCAAGGTCGGCGTTTTCCAAGTACAGACCCCCAAGGCCTAAACCAAGATCAGATAAGCACCCTGAAAACATCGCTCTTGACCCAAGTGATGATACAACCAAACATCCAAACATCCATGGCTCTGGCTATCACTGTTATCATTGCCTTGAATTTACCGTTAGTTGAATAACCGCCTGTCAAGGGCTAATGGTAACCCCGGTTCTAGACATAACTCCGCACGTCGTCGCAGCCCGTGCCTAGGAATTTTCACAACTACCCAGAGTACTAGCACGTCGTCGCAGCCCGTGCCTGGAACATCATCGTGACCCGTCCCAACGTACTCTTGCTTTGAGCATGCTAGAACCTTCAACAACGATGAAATCTCAGCCTTCTAGTCATCCTCCTCGACGACTATTCCCATACTAGCTCAAGCGCCTCTCAAGCTAACCATTATCCACAAACTCGGACCGCATCACCGAGTTATCAACATGCTTGGGATGATCCCGTCTGGATTAAACCAAGGCTTTCACACATCATGCTTTGCTTCATCGCATCATAGCAAAGTCTCATCTCAACATCATGGTTTGCCTCATCGCATCATGGCAAAGTCTCATCTCAACATCATCATCAAATCTATCCATATGAGCTTCAACATCCGCTTCATATGCCACAGGCAGCTTTCCTTATTCAAGAGCCTTTCCACTTAGCTTTTGAATCATCTTCGACCAACTTGTCCAAATCAAGTTATCAATCAACTAATCAATCAAATCAAACATTAATCCAAGTAATCAATCATTCAAACAAGATCTAAATAAACAATTACAACAATAATGGCAATTTCGTAAATAAAGAGTCCAAATCTAACATGCATTCTAACAAGCATGAATTATGAACAATATCTCTACAACTTGATGAATGAATTGCATAAGTAAACATGTACTAAAATGGATATCAAAAACTTCATAAATGATGGATCTACATGCAGACTTAGGGAAAATGCAAGAAATCACTCTCTTTAGCACATAAACAAACCACCGATCCAATATACTCCTTTGGGTCCGTGTGAGAGATAACCACCACTCACCAAAACACCTAAACACCTCAAAAACAACCAACTCCAGATCTGGACAGCAAAGAACTAAGCTTGATCCGGAAAAATCTCGCTTCAATCGATGAAATCTCTCTTTGTTGGATGAAGATCTTCAACTTTGGATCTTGGATCTTCAACCTTGATCTTCAATCTTGGATGGATGTTAGCACTAGATTAGAGTGGAGAAAAGAAGTGAAGAAGTGTTGTAGTCGAGCTCTCAAAATGGCAGCACTTCGTCGCTTCAAAATCCGGTGCCAAAAAGTGAGCCAAGCCCTTCTATTTATAGGCAGATCCATGAGTCGGCCACCCTTGAGTCGTTGCCGACCTAACCTTAGCCGACTCACGACCTACCGACTCATCTACCACACACACCTAAAACACACGCGCATCCACTCCAAGCCGACCTAACGACTCACGACCTAAAGCCCTAACCATGGCCGACCTAAAACCAACCACTCACGAGCCTATGCGCGACCTAACGATTGCCGACCTACGACCTAACCACACATGTCCTAGCGACCTAACTACACAAGGCCTAGCGACTTAACTAAACCCCCTCCTCAACCTAGGTCGTCTACGACCTAAATACACACAGCGACCTATCTTAGGTCGCTTCACGACCAAACTGCTAAATCCCTTAGGTCGCTACAACTATTAGGTCGCTTACTCTCCTAAGCCGCTCACCACTAGGTCGCTACCTTCTCTAACTCGCTAACCCGTAAGTCGTCAACTACCTTAGGTCGCTCCAAATCCTATAGGTCGGTCAATACCCTAACTCGCTCACCTCTTAGGTCGGTCACCCTTATGAGTCGGTCCAACCCACTAACTCGTCCCCTCTTAAGTCGGCCCAACTCCTTAAGTCGCTCACACGAGCTAACTTCCACACGACCTAAGCACTAAGTCGTTGACTCGCATAAGTCGTTCCACTATTCAAACTACAACACGACTTAAACTCTGGACGACTTATCAATACTAACGACTTAAATTTTCAACGACTTAACGGCACTAACAATCTAATTACAACAATTCTACGATCTTTCGATCCGTAAAAATACGGGTCGTTACATTCTCTCCCCCTTAGGAATTTCGCCCCCGAAATTCCAAACAAACAAGAGCAATCAAAACTATTCTGCATGCCTACCATCCATAGCAATCAACAAACCATGCATCCAATTACTAACCTAGCATGCAGAATTCTAAGATTAGAACAAGTTACAAATTCATGAGATGTCACGACACCTTAGGGCCATACCTCGAAGAGTTCAGGACGAGCTGCTTTCATCCTCTCTTCCTCCTCCCATATACAGTCGTTAACATCATCACTCCATTGTATCTTGAGCAACGTGACTACCTTCCTCCTAAGCTGTTTCGTGTCAGTTTCCACAACACGAAGTGGCTTACGAGGTCTTCTAACAACTGGATCAACCTCTAAATCTTCACAGCTATCAGCAGAAACCACTGTATTCGAGTCGTGCACATACTTCCATAGATAAGATACATGAAAAACATTATGCACACCCGCCAGCTTTTCTGGTAACTACAATTTATATGCGAGCTTTCCAATTCGCTCGATGATCGGGAATGGTCCAACAAATCTCGGAGTCAATTTTTCTTTCTTCCCGAATCGAATAACATTCTTCAGAGGAGAAATCTTCACAAAGACCACATCACCTACGTCGAATTCCAAATCCTTACGACGCTTATCTGCATAGCTTTTCTGACGATCTTGGGCTGCCTTCATTCTTTGCCGAATGATCTCTATACAATCCGAAGTCTGTCGAATCATTTCTGGCCCAAGTATCAGCTTTTCTCCAGTTTCCAACCAACATGTCGGAGAGTTACACGGTCTTCCATACAATGCCTCATATGGTGCCATACCAATACTAGACTGATAACTGTTATTATACGCAAATTCCACCAAATGAAGATGATCTTCCCATGATCCTCCGAAATCCAAAACACATGCTCTCAGGAGATCTTCCAAAACTCGGTTGACTCTCTCAGTCTGACCATCTGTTTGGGGATGATAAGCTGTACTCAAACACAACTCAGTTCCCAAAACTTCCTGGAAGCTCTTCCAAAATCCACTAGTGAACAATGGGTCTCGATCGCTCACTATACTCTTCGGAATACCATGGAATCGAACTATCCACTTAACATACAACTCAGCCAACTTCGATGCAGTCCTAGTTGATCGAACAGGAATAAACCTTGCACTCTTGGTCAATCGATCTACGATAACCCAAATCCCTTCATTTCCTGCTCTGGTTCTAGGTAACCCATCGATAAAATCCATCGATACTTGCTCCCACTTCCATGTAGGAACTTCTAACGGTTGAAGCAATCCACTTGGCTTCTTCTGTTCAGCTTTTACCAACTGGCAGTTCATACATTTGGAAACAAAATTTCCAACATCTTTCTTCATGCCTTCCCAGTAATAGGTCCTTTTCATATCTCGATACATCTTATTTCCACCTGGATGAATTGTCAACTTCGAGTGATGACTTTCCTTTAGAACTTCATCTCTCAATTCATCTATATCGGGAACAACCAGTCGTCCTTGTTTCTGAAGCCAACCCTCTCGATCGACCTCGAATCCTTTATCCTTTTCTGGGTCCAATCCAGATTCCAAATCACGGATAATCTTGACAAGCTTGTCGTCTCGCTTTTGGCTCTCGCCAATTCTTTCTCCTAGAGTAGGTCTTATCGATAAGTTTGCCAACATCTCAGGTTCCAATTCACATCTAGGCCTGAAGTCAAATCCAGCCAAATACTCAAGATTCTTCCATTCCGAAAACATGGCTCCCAATCCTGCATGTCTTCGACTTAACGCATCAGCCACTGCGTTACCTTTTCCCGGAGTATAGGCTATACCAAAATCATATGACGCTAAAAACTCTAGCCATCGTTGCTGTCGAAGATTCAAATCCTTTTGGGAGAACAGATACTTCAATGACTTATGATCTGTAAACAACTCGAATCGAACTCCCAATAGGTAATGTCTCCACATCTTCAAAGCAAATACAATTGCCGCTAACTCCAAATCATGAGTCGGATAATTCCTTTCATGCGGGTTCAGTTGTCGACTAGCATATGCAACAACTTTATCCTTTTGCATTAGCACTGCTCCAAGTCCAGTACCACATGCATCGGTGTAAACCACCATCTCATCATTCCCACTTGGAATAGTCAAAACAGGAGCACTTGTCAATTGCTCTTTCAGGATTTCGAAAGCTTGCTCACACTTATCATCCCATTTGAACACTTGGTTCTTTTCCGTCAATCCTGTTAACGGTGCAGCTATCTTGGAAAAGTCTTTGATAAACCGACGATAGTATCCTGCTAATCCAAGAAAACTTCTCACATCAGATGCATTCTTAGGTCTAACACAATCCTGGATTGCTGCCACCTTAGCGGGATCAACCGCTATTCCATTTCCAGAGATAACATAGCCTATGAATCTCACTTCACTCTTCCAGAAGTGACACTTCGAAAACTTAGCCCTCAGCTGATGTTTCCGCAAGATTTCCAAAACAATACGCAAGTGCGTCTTGTGCTCTTCTTCAGTCCTGGAATAAATCAGAATGTCATCCACGAACATAAGTACGAACTTGTTCAACTGATCTCTGAATACTCTATTCATAAGATCCACAAAATATGCTGGTGCATTGGTCAATCCAAACGGCATTACCAGCCACTCATAAAAACCGGATGGTGTCCTGAAAGCAGTCTTCGGCACACTATCCTTAGCCACTCTCAACTGGTGAAATCCCGTTGCCAAATCCATCTGAGAAAACACCTTAGCTTCGTGAAGCTGATCAAACAAGTCATCTATTCTCGGCAATGGATACTTGTTCTTCTTAGTCACCTTATTCAGCTCACGATAATCCACACACAACCTCAACGATCCATCCGCTTTGGTTGCGAACACAACTGGTGCACCCCATTCGGGTACGCTACGCCGAATGAATCCTTTCCGTAAAAGGTCATCAACTTGAACCTTCAACTCTTGCTGCTCCCTAGGCGCCATCCGCCTAAGAGGCATCACAACAGGTCTGGCTCCCTCAACTAGATCGATACGAAACTCGATCTCCCTATGCGGCGGTAACCCTTTGACCTCGTCAAAGACATCCTCAAATCCATTCACAATAGGCACCGATGACAGTCCATCCCGTGGAACAACCAGCGAATACATGAAGCTCATGAAGACGCCTTCCTCATGCTTACATCGTATCACAACCTTTCGCCCCTCCACATTCTCGACTGTCACCTCCAGCCTTTTGCAATCAACCCTTGCCGCATACTTCCTAAGCCAGTCCGTACCCAAAATAATCCCGAACCCCGCAAAGTTCAGAACAAAGCAATCACAAACAAAAGAGCAATCATGACTCGACACAACTAGACCACGGCATAACATACACAAACAAGACGAACCCCCAACTGGATTAGTCACAACCAATGGTCTATCAACAAAATCCGGTTCCAAACCCAACCGGCCTACAAGTTCACTACAAACAAAGGAATGCGACGCTCCAGTATCAAACAACACTCTAACTGGAACACCACAAATGGAAAGAGTACCTTGAACCACCACGCTGTTTCCTTTCTCATCAGCAGTAGGAGCTTTCAAAGATGATGGCACAGCCCCCAAAGCATAGGCTTGCACAATCTGCTTGTCCTTCTTCGGTTCCGGACAATCCCTCTTGAAATGCCCCGGTTTGTCACAGTTGTGACACTTTGCCGGCACTCTTGGTTTCTTGCAATCCCTGGAGAGATGACCCTTCTGCTGACAGTTGTAGCTGATCACTTCACCCTTTGGCTTCTTCTGGCCATCCTTACCCTTCTGCTGCAGCTGCTGCTTCCTCTTCTTGTTTCCATTTTGCTCCTTGGTCACAGCAACAACAGATCCTTCCTTAGGAAACAGATTCTCATGCCTGAGAGCTTTCTCCACAAGCTTCTCAAATGGATCGTCCAAATGATCCACTAACTGCCTCCCAAGATAAGTGTCCAAGCCTGTCACAAACTTCTCATTCTTCTGATAGGGAGATTCAATATACGACCGAGCATACTTGGACAAAGCTTCAAACTCAGAAACATACTCAAGAACTGGTCTCCCACCTTACTTGAGCTCCACAAACTTCTTAAACAGAACAGATTTCTGAGCTGTAGAAATGAACTTAGCTTCAAATCTAACTTGGAATTGCTCCCAAGTAATCTCTTCCTCTGGAGTATCAATGGTGATAGAATTCCACCAATCCGAAGCTCTCCCTTGAAGCTGTCTTGATGCAAGCTTCCTCTTAGTTGCATCCTCAATTCCCAAATCGCCAAAGATCCTTCTACAAGCATCAATCCATCTATGAACTTCTATAGTTGATTCTGTTCCCAAGAAAACCTTTCCTCCAAGAGCAGTATAGTCCTTGCACAACTTAGCAAAATCCACTGGTTTTGGAGCTTGAACATGAACTCCAACATCTACCGATGATCCTGAAGTTGGTATCCTTCTCATGATCGAAGTCATCATAGCTTCGAACATTGCAGCATAGTCAGTAGCTCCCCCAACAGCACGACTTTCACTAGCAGCTTGTCTCTAAATTCGACTCATCCTTAATATCTACAAAAAGGAATGATTTAGAACACCTTGAGAAACAACTACATAAGGAGTTCAAATCCTTCTAAGCTACTATATTATATATAGTAATCATCCATCAAAATACAATTACGTCTCTCTTACGTAGTTACGTCAGCGAGCGTTGGCTAAAATCGATCAACCAAAGCTCTGATACCAAATGTGACGACCGCCCATGACTCCCGCACCAAAACAAGGAGATAGAGCGCTGAAAGGCGTGCCAGGCAGCCATGGACGATAGTTAAGGTAAGATTAAACAGCGGAATCTATCGTATTACTCACAGCGTATGGACAAAATACAATAGAAAATATACATAGTGAAGCTCCATATAACAGAATCTCATCATATAAACTCTAATAGTTTGATACAACAATCAGCAAAGTCAATACATCAAGCCTCATTACATAACACTCAGAGTATCAAACAAACAGCGGAACATCCAGTACATATAGTAAGAAAACAATATGCAAAAGCCTCCAGCTCGTCTTCGTCATCAACAGCATTGGTAGCCAAGAACAGCACCTGTCACCTGCTACCTAGTCTGTCCATCCCAACATGGATGAACAGCCCAAGGTAATAAGAGTTAAACATAAAACCTTGAGTCAGACAACAGTCTTAGTGAGCAGTAAATCAACTATCAAACATACCAAAAGAGCATAAAGGGTAAAAGGAATAGGAACCCAACCATCCCACTCCACCTCTTTCTACAGTGATAGCCCCCAGACATACTAAGCAGAAATAAACATAGCAATTCAGACATTCAAAGCAAAATAATTATCGCTCGAGTCAAGGTCGGCGTTTTCCAAGTACAAACCCCCAAGGCCTAAACCAAGATCAGATAAGCACCCTGAAACATCGCTCTTGACCCAAGTGATGATACAACCAAACATCCAAACATCCATGACTCTGGCTATCACTGTTATCATTGCCTTGAATTTACCGTTAGTTGAATGACCGCCTGTCAAGGGATAATGGTAACCCCGGTTCTAGACATAACTCTGCACGTCGTCGCAGCCCGTGCCTAGGAATTTTCGCAACTACCCAGAGTACTAGCACGTCGTCGCAGCCCGTGCCTGGAACGTCATCGTGACCCGTCCCAACGTACTCTTGCTTTGAGCATGCTAGAACCTTCAACAACAATGAAATCTCAGGCTTCTAGTCATCCTCCTCGACGACTATTCCCATACTAGCTCAAGCGCCTCTCAAGCTAACCATTATCCACAAACTCGGACCGCATCACCGAGTTATCAACATGCTTGGGATGATCCCGTCTGGATTAAACCAAGGCTTTCACACATCATGCTTTGCTTCATCGCATCATAGCAAAGTCTCATCTCAACATCATGGTTTGCCTCATCGCATCATGGCAAAGTCCCATCTCAACATCATCATCAAATCTATCCATATGAGCTTCAACATCCGCTTCATATGCCACAAGCAGCTTTCCTTATTCAAGAGCCTTTCCACTTAGCTTTTGAATCATCTTCGACCAACTTGTCCAAATCAAGTTATCAATCAACTAATCAATCAAATCAAACATTAATCCAAGTAATCAATCATTCAAACAAGATCTAAATAAACAATTACAACAATAATGGCAATTTCGTAAATAAAGAGTCCAAACCTAACATGCATTCTAACAAGCATGAATTATGAACAATATCTCTACAACTTGATGAATGAACTTGCATAAGTAAACATGTACTAAAATGGATATCAAAAACTTCATAGATGATGGATCTACATGCAGACTTAGGGAAAATGCAAGAAATCACTCTCTTTAGCACATAAACAAACCACCGATCCAATATACTCCTTTGGGTCCGTGTGAGAGATAACCACCACTCACAAAAACACCTAAACACCTCAAAAACAACCAACTCAAGATCTGGACAGCAAAGAACTAAGCTTGATCCGGCAAAATCTCGCTTCAATCGATGAAATCTCTCTTTGTTGGATGAAGATCTTCAACTTTGGATCTTGGATCTTCAACCTTGATCTTCAATCTTGGATGGATGTTAGAACTAGATTAGAGTGGAGAAAAGAAGTGAAGAAGTGTTGTAGTCGAGCTCTCAAAATGGCAGCACTTCGTCGCTTCAAAATCTGGTGCCAAAAAGTGAGCCAAGCCCTTCTATTTATAGGCAGATCCATGAGTTGGCCACCCTTGAGTCGTTGCCGACCTAACCTTAGCCGACTCACGACCTACCGACTCATCTACCACACACACCTAAAACACACGCGCATCCACTCCAAGCCGACCTAACGACTCACGACCTAAAGCCCTAACCATGGCCGACCTAAAACCAACCACTCACGAGCCTATGCGCGACCTAACGATTGCCGACCTACGACCTAACCACACACGTCCTAGCGACCTAACTACACAAGGCCTAGCGACTTAACTAAACCCACGCCTCAACCTAGGTCGTCTACGACCTAGGTCGTCCATGACCTAAATACACACAACGACCTATCTTAGGTCGCTTCATGACCAAACTGCTAAATCCCTTAGGTCGCTACAACTATTAGGTCGCTCAATCTCCTAAGCCGCTCACCACTAGGTCGCTACCTTCTCTAACTCGCTAACCCGTAAGTCGTCAACTACCTTAGGTCGCTCCAAATCCTATAGGTCGGTCAATATCCTAACTCGCTTACCTCTTAGGTCGGTCACCCTATGAGTCGGTCCAACCCACTAACTCGTCCCCTCTTAAGTCGGCCCAACTCCTTAAGTCGCTCACACGAGCTAACTTCCACACGACCTAAGCACTAAGTCGTTGACTCCCATAAGTCGTTCCACTATTCAAACTACAACACGACTTAAACTCTGGACGACTTATCAACACTAACGACTTAAATTTTCAATGACTTAACGGCACTAACAATCTAATAACAACAATTCTACGATCTTTCGATCCGTAAAAATACGGGTCGTTACACTTTCATAAATTAAAACCTATACGTTTCTTTTATTAATTAAAACCTATACGTTTCTTTCATAAATTAAAACCTATACATTTCTTTCATAAATTAAAACCTATACGTTTCTTTCATAAATTAAACCTATACGTTTCTTTCATAAATTAAAACCTATACGTTTCTTTCATAAATTAAAACCTATACGTTTCTTTCATTAATTAAAACCTATACGTTTCAAGTTTATATTACCATTTCAAAAATTTAACTAAACTTCTAGTTTATTTAGTTAATTTTAACATCTTTAGTTAAAACTCAAATTTCACATTTTCAAGTCAAGTTATAATTTAAAATTTCATTTTCAACAGTCATTTATTCAACCACTTAAATTTATAGAAAATCAATAGTTCTTTAATAAATCACTTAAATTCAAATATAAATCAATTTATCATATTTACCATTTTTCAAATAAAATTAAAGTCCATTTTATTCAGGTAACTTAAATATCATTTTTAGTCAAAATTCCAAATTTCAAACATAAGTTATATTTCAAAATCCAGTTAATCCATTCATAAATTACATTTTAACACATAGAAAAATCATAATTTATTTATTTTAAATCCTTTCAAAATCTATTTAAATCAAATTTCATAATTTTATATTTTTAAAATACTTAAGATATTCAAAGCACTTTATAGAATAACCACGGGTCTGCATATAGTTTTCTAACCTAGGTCAAGTGATACAGATATGTATCATTTCAATCCGCAGTTTAAAAGGTAAAAATCCGGGTTCTATCATTTCAAACCCGCAATCCCAAGTTTAAATAAATAAATAAAATAACTCAGGCCTATCATTTCAGCCCATAACATTTTTTCTAACAGGGAACTTGCAGTGTGATCATTTACAGAAATAATATAAACAAAGTCAATATCACAATATACAGTCATATATCAGATGTCAAGTGAAAATTAACAGTTTTAACATGATAATAACATGGCATAGCCTATCATACGATCATCATTAACTTGCATAAACATTTTACATTACTAAACACTTGTCATCAATCCACTTTTCATAAGTATATATGTCAGAGTGAGAAAAACTCACATTTTTCAAAGCTAGAGACCAAAACAACATACAAGCACGACTCCAAAGGCACGACAAGCACAATTGCACGACTTTTGATTTGAGTTGAAATATAGCCAAGATATGATTTTGTATCAACAACCCAAAACAAAACAAACAAGACAATATATAAACATTCAACATAAAATAACACTGAAACAATTTTGAAATACAAAGCAAAATGAACAAGATAGATTGGACCTTGCTTCAACCACTTCAATGCTTGGCCTAAGGGACACTTATGCTTGGCAATGATGATGCTTTGGCTCAGGTATGACATCATATAGGTCAGGTTTAACATCATATAGGCAAGGCAACAAGTGGAGATGAAGGGAATGATGCAACAATGGTCAAAAACATTGTTTATAGGCATGTAGGTTGCAATTTGAAGGGTTTGGCCACCATAGATGGCTCGGCCATGGTCATGGTTGGTGGAGTAGATGGTGTTGGAGGCATGGAAGAGATGTAGGAGTTTGTGGTTGCGGCTATGGAGAAGAGGCCGATCCAAACTTAGAAGAGAAACAAGGCAAAATTGCATAGAAAAGTAAGAAAAGTAGAAAGAAGAGAGGGATTTACCTAATTTTTTTTCCTCAAGGTGGAGGCCATGATTTTTAGGATTTTGGGGCTTCGAAAATTCGTGAATGACAAGAGGAAGTCGGCTGCAAAGTATGGGGAAAGGAATGGCTAAGATGGATTGATGTATTAATGACAGAAGAAACTGCAAAAGAAACGGATAAAACGTTTTTCCGTTTCTTAGCTCTTAACCCTTTCAGATTTCTCATATATATTTATATACATCCAAATAACTGAAAATAATTAAAATATCAGTTAAAATCCAAAAATATAACAGATAAACAAAATATTAATTAGATATGATTAAATAAGAAAAATAGCACAGAAAAATGCAAACTAGACTTAAGAATTAGAAATAACTTCAATACACTTTGGAAAAATTTACTTTAATTTAAATACATGTAAAATGGATAAAATAAAGTAAAACACAGCAAATAAAAGTGAGTGCAGAAAATAAATAAATAAATTTTATTTATATATAATTAAAATAAGAAAGTGTCTTAAAATTGTAGACTAGGCTTTAAAATTAGAAATAAATCCAAATGAACTTTAGAAAATCTTCATGGACTTGTAAAATATTTATAAAAAATTAAATAACAAAAATTAAAAGTGCATTCACAAAAAAAAATTATTAAATATAATTTATATGAAGAAAATGGCAGAAAATTAGAAAACAGCCTTTAAAAATAGGAAATAAATACAGTAAATTTTGGAAAAATTCTATTATCATTTAAAAATATTTAAAAGTCAAAATATACATAGTAAAACATATTATCACATATTAAAATAAAATATAACCAAGAAGAAGTAATTTATACAATTTAAAATAGTCATTGTTAAATAACCCTATATACGCACAATATTGTAAAGGGTATAACTTTCACAATTTACATCCAATTTCAACGAAACGAAAAGTGGTGTTCTTAGAATTTTATGTACTTTCATAATAAAAGAAAAAGTTAAATTTTTAAACTTTTAAAATTTTAAGTTGAAAGTCACAGTTTGACTATTTTGACCAAAATCAGCATTTCAAGCAAATATTCAACTTACACAAGTTTGGAATTCTAACTCATATAAAGATCAAGATTATATTTAAATAATAAATTTAATCATTTCAAATAAGTAAAATAAGTTTTTAAATCAAAATATTACATTAAAAATAATTAAAATATACAATAAAATAATTACAAAATACAGGGTTGTTTATATGAGAAAAAAAAGAATAGTAATGATGCAAAAAAAAGAAACCAATTGAATAAACTTAAATATTGTGTTGAAATTATTGGTTATTTTGGCTTTTGAGATGATAGGAAAGGATACTTCTAACTCTATAAGGATGTATAGATAATATATCAAGTATTTATCTAAGGCTATTGAGCATAGGGTACACTTAATAGTCTATTTATCATCTTGTACGACTAAAAATGTCTAAACCTGAACAAATCATCAGTTTGGTTGCTATGGACATATGATTGATTCCTTTGTTACATATGATGGTCATGTTGTTTGTTTGCATGTGACTATTATTATATTGTGTTGATTTGTTTGTTATTAATTGAAGCAACTTAAATATATCCCTTTTCACGTATTATTAGCTTCTTTGGATTTTACAAGTGAAGTACAAGTTTATGGAAATAATAGCTACTGCTTTTGGTTTCATAAATTAAGTGTTCTTTTCCCGACTAATAGGTATATTTTTGGATTACAGGTTTCTAGCGATATTATATTGTTTCCCATGGTTTGGATGTTTATTTTTTTAATATGATATATATATATATATATATGATGATTATAGATATTATTATTTCTCCGCGACCTCTCCATACAAAGGAGACTCTGCCGAAATTTTTCGTAAATTTTAGACTTAGAAATTTTGTGAAAAGTGAAATATTTTCAAACTTTGGTAGACTTGAATACGAAGAATTACTTGTAATTAATTGTATATTCTATTTAAATTAATTAGTTATGAAAATTAATTGTTTATAAATTGAATACTTTGAATAAAATATAATGATTCCTTATTTTCTCCTTTTCCTAATTTCCTCCTTTTCCCTTTTCGAGGACGAAAAGTTTTGAGTAGGGGAGAGTGTAACGACCCATAATTTTCGATTATTAAAATATTAATTAAATAATATTTTATAATTTTATACTGAAATAAAACTAAAAAAAATTTGATGTTACAAGGAGAAGAATAACTAGAATGTAATGTTAGTAATGTTAATATAAGGTAATTGCTAACTATTTTAATCTAATTTCCAATTAATTGAAGTGACTTTAAGGTTATAATTAGTTATAACTAAAAATAAGGAAATACATTGAACGTTGAAATTATATGTAATTAATTAGAATTGGCTAATATTGAATATGAAATCAGTGGTGTTGTCTGAACGCTACTGATAAATATTTAAAGTAATTTCAAACTAATTGAAATACATTGTAGTTTGACTTGGTTATGATTGTAAATAATGAAATAAATTAAATGATGTAGATGGTGAACTTGTATGTAGTTAATTGAAATAGGTTAATATTGAATATAAAACCTTTTTGGGTAAGCAAATTATAACCCTTGGTTGTAAAGAATAAGATAAGGGGTATGAATTATATTATAAACGATTGTATTAACTATTTTCTCATTAATTTATCGTTTTAATATTGAATGGGTAATTAATTGAATTAAGGCAATTGAATGTTGGGTTTAATGTTGGAATTGTATGTTAGTGATTAAAATAATTGTAACGTTTTTTGATGATAAGTTGAAATAAGGAAATGAATTAAATGTTATATAAAAGGGGAAATTATATGAAATTAATGGAAAATTGAGTTTAATCAGGATTGTGTAAGTAGTCATAACATTTGTTGTTAATAATAATCTTGTAAATGCGATTAAGTAAGTAAAAGGTAACATTTGTCATTCTTCTTTTGTTTTATATCATATATCATTCTTTCCCCTAGAAATTTCTTATTTTTCAAACATCAGACCTCTATTTGTTTCCCTCAAAGTCTCAATGTCAACATAGCTTTATACCTCTACTTAATTGCTGCCAATTCATTTTACTGAAGCTATGTTTAGAAAAAGAAAAGAATAAAAAAGTGTGAGCATCCATTTCTTCCTTAACCACATCCGTACCTTTCCTCATCGCCTTGCCTTCTTTTGCAAGAAGCCTTCAAAAAAATTGAACAATGAGAATTAGCCTTAATGGTTTTGGCTTTCCACTTCTTGCCTTTGTTTTGGGTACATCAAATTTGAAAACGTGAGTTATTAAAGTTTCTTATTTTAAGAATTAAATATGTATGTATTTTTATTTTATTTTATATCCTTATAACCTGAATATCTTCCTCATACGAGCTTTGATACATGCGTAGTTCTTCCCTTGGACTCGTATTGGAATTCCTAATAACATAAAATAGGTTTGGCTGAGTTTGGAGACTATTGGAAAAGGCGTCTTTGTCTGGATTTTTGCGTTCTAAATATCGAAGGTAAGTGTTTTGACCCACTCACGAATACTAAATTATCTTATGCTAGTTAAATTAAATTTATAATATGATTAGAAATTTATTAATTTCTTTTGGTATCATTAGATTGTCATTTAAGTTAAATTTGAATTTGTATTGAATTGAATTTGCCATTTATTTAATAATGAATATAAATTGCAAGTTATACACCTAATAATGATAATCAATTGATTCTTGTGATTTATTGGCTGATTTGGATGTTGGATTGTGATGGATGTTATTGGTTGTCATTTTGGATGATTGGATGTTTATTTATGTATATATCTTTGTTACCACTATGGATTGAAATGATAACTCGAGCGGTTTCCATTGATTTGGAAATTTTGATTTGGATACTGGTTGAAATGACATATAACCGTGTAATTTCTTTAATTTGGATTATTTATTAGGATTGAATTATTCGAAAGAATTAAGTTTTAAATTTAAAATTCGGATCTATTTTAATTAAAATGATTAAGATTGGTATTTTTGAATCGTTTGAAATCTTTTAAAATAATTAAATCCACATTGTACACTTGATAGGAGATGAAATTCCTGTTATACATCTCTGAATCCATTATAGTAATATTTCTATTCTACTTATTTTGATTTGACTTACATAAGATCTTTTAGTCCTGACTCTAGTGTTTTGTCTTTTTATTATGCTCGGGTCAGTCTGAGCTTTTTAGTGTATTGAAGACCATTATATTTTGGAGGATGAAGACGGAGATGAGTCTACTATTTATTATTAATTATTCCACTACATCATGTGTTCCGCTGCATTATTTATTTATTTCTACTGTATATATAACTCTGATTTGTATTGTAAAGGTGTAATCAAATGTTATTTGTAAAACAGCTTCATGAACTGTTTATTTGATTTTATATTTTGTCATTCCGCTGTGAGATTCTGTGTTTTATCTTTCCTTCTTTTCTATTATTTTCTTATTTACCCTGTAACGAACCAGTATTTTCAACCATTCGCATCCGCACATGTCGGACTTAAATTGTTCAAAATACCGCGTTGTAAATAAAATTTGGCAAATCTCAAAATATACAGTAAATAATTAATCACAGAATCACAAACACAGAATCAGAATACTCGCAGCGGAATTTAAAATACTTAGTGGTTCATGAAGCCACTATAAATAGTCTCAACCAAATAAAAATTACATAGTCTTTAATCCAAATATAGTTTTAAATCATCAGTAGAACAATCCAAATGTCCATTAGTCTTGATTTCAAAAATTTAGATAAAGAACTGGGAAGGAAGTTTGCCAGCAGCTTGAAAGTGATCTACAGAAATCCTAGCTCTGGGATGAAACTGAACTGCAACTCAGGCTGACCCGAGCGTAACATAAAACATAAACACTCGAGTCAGGACATACATACTTATATAGTGTAAGCTAATTCAAGTGTACTGTAATATAGAGCAAGTAACTTAAAGGATGCTTGGGACCGCCCATCCTCTAAGGATCCGTTAAACTATTTACTATGTAGTAATACTTCGCTATTATAATAGTGTCTATTAGTAAAATAAACTTACTTTTAAATAGCGTTAAGGCTTTACATTTTCCACCTTAACACATAATATATTCCCATAGTCTATACAGTACCGTAATCTCCCCCGGAATGGGCGTCGTCAGAGGGCACTCCATAGGTATGGTACAAAACCAAAATCGTATAAGGCTCGCTATGGTAAGTGACACGGCACAACTAGGCAATGCCAGGGTAGATATACCAATTACGCATCCGGACCGATGGAAACGCGTAGCGCGCAGCTACCGCCCACCTCGAACAACACTCCCAAATCAAAGGTGCGCACCAAAACAATCACAAAAGTAATAGGATGGCATACGAAGAAGTGCGTCCGATCAGAGGTGCTACCTCATTAATCCGTCAATCGCTCCTGTTTTAGCCACCTTATGCCAACTCACGGGAGTCGGGTCCACGTATTTACCTCAAAGGAAACGTCACCACCATCCTACTTCATTCTGGAATCTCCACCGCGTACACGGTTGTTAAAGTGGTTTTCGGTATCGACAGAGAGTATGCCAGATATCCGATCCCGATCTCTTTAACAACCAAACGTTATTATAACCCGTGGTTACAACTTTTAGAAATGGTATTTAAAAATCAAAATAACTTTCAAATACATTTCAATACCATAATATCATTTCAACCATCATTTATTTAAACATCAGTCATTTTATTTAATATAAAATACCATTTAAATCTATTCAATTTATTTAGGAATTAATTTGCCTTTCAACTCACATTCAAAAGTTAAATTCTTCCATTTAAAACCATTTAAAGTCAATTCCTTATTTTTATTAATTACATATTAAATTCCAAAATTTAAGCCTTTTTCCCCAAAGATTATTTCCATTTATTTCAAAACAATCCGAAAATTCAGTTTCCGTAGCATTTATGAAATGCCACCAAAAGTCTGTAAGTCAAAACAGTTCATTTATAAAAGTGCTGTAATAAATTATTAACTTAACAATCAAATTTTAAATTCCCAAATATAACTTATTATCAATTATTTTCTTAACTAAAACTCACTTTTAACAAAATTTTAGAATTTCCCAAAATAAGTTATATTCCAAAAATTTTACTTAAACATTTATTTATTTAACATTTTGACTTATTCAAAAATCATTATAAATTTTATAAAAATCCTTTAAATACATTTGAACCAGAATATTATAAATTCCCATTTAAAATATTTTTAAACATTTCAGAAAAATATTATATAAACCACGGGTCTGTATATAGTTTTCTAGCCTAGGTCAAGTGATACGGATTTATATCATTTCAATCCGCAATTTACAAAATCCTGGGTTCTATCATTTCAAACCCGCAATCCCAAGTTAACAAATAAATAATTAAACAATTAAATAAATGAACAAATGATTATCGTTCAGGCCTATCATTTCAGCCTATAACGATCTCAAATTTACAGGGAACTTACAGTGATGATTTAATCAGTAAATAAGCATTACATAGTATAACTGCAATAATATTACAATAGATAAACAACTGATGTGGTGTCAATTTAAAATGGGGTTTAACATCATACGTTATATCACAGGCAGATAAAATTTAATAAATAATTTACAAATACACTTGTGATAAATCACGGATATATAGGTATGTTTGTCTGGTGAGAAATACTCACCTTAGAGCTGCAGAAAATTTGATTCAAACGATTGTATCACTTGATAAAGAAACGTACAAACGGCACGATTAGATTTCCGCGGATGCAACGTTTTGATTCAAATCTAGAACAAGATCCAAATAAAACCAAACACGCGACTTAAATTTACGGTCGAAGAAAAATTTAAATAAACGAAATTGAGACGGGATTATAAAAAGATAAATGGACCAACTTTGCTCGACTACTCCCCACACCCGACTTGTTTTTAACTAATAGGTGGCGTTCATTCAAATTTCTCAAGCACTCCTTTGTCCTTTCCCTTTTCAATCTCACGTACTAACTTCTATTTGTTTTTTTTTTCCTTTTCCTTTTTTTTTGTTTGGCACGACCGCTACTATCTTAACCCGAAAGCATGTACACCTACCCACTTACGTCCTGGCCCATGCATGCATACTTCCACTTTCTCTTTTTCACCTACTGACCCACCCACGCGTTTGTAATATATACCTAGACACACTCAAATATCAGTTAATCCTCTCTTCACTGAAATGAATCTAATCACTCAAACAAAACAACCTTCACCTATTGTCCAATATAATATCTAAAGCAAACTGAGTTATATTTTACTAGTCCGGAGACAAATATGATTGGTCTAAGCTGAATTTAAGTGTCACGGTCCTAGCCTACATAAGCTTGAATGGATGCTCTAATGATAATTACAAAACCGTGTGATTGCTTTGCACACAACAAATATATTACGAAACATTTCCAGGTTTTTTTTTCTATTTCACACTTGCTTTGCTAACATGACTCACGCATGAAGGTCCCATGGCCACAACTACAGGGACGCATGCATTTTTCTATAGAATGCAAAAGAAGGATACTAAGCTTGACTTCCTACAATAATCTGACATACATGGCAAAATAGATCCGAGGAGGAAAAAGAGATGTGGCAAGGACATGTGGTGGAGCAGCCGAGTATTTAGATTGATTAGATGAACATACGATAGAAAAGCAAAAAAAAAAAAAAGGAAGAAGAAAGAGAGTAAACATCCATTACCTGAAGGAGCTTGCAAGCAAGAAAAAGAAGGTTGAAGAGCTGATGCTATGCGTATGAATAATTGTATGGGCTTATATATATAGGCAGGGGGGTGCGTGATTTAAGGTGAACAATATAGGAAGGAAATAAATTTAGATTAACTTGCACGGTGGCTTGGATTTTCACAAAGAAACAGACAGGAATATTAGGCACATTTGTACACGTTTCTTTCCTCCTTAAAATTTTTTTTTTTGGAAATAATTACGTTGATTAAAGAGAAGAAACGGTAAAGTTTTTATTTGGCAAAGATTTTTATGACAAATTTAAACAGATATTGAATGCGTTGATAAATTTTTGGCAAAGATAAAATTTTGATTTGAACGTGTAAAAGAAGGAAGTTGCATGATTTTCCTTTGATTTTTCAGAAATCCCGTTCTACAGGTGAGGAAATAAATTTCTTTCATTGATTGCAAACGTTTCCAGTAGCAAGCGTTTTATTTTGTAAATGCATTCTTACGTGCACGAATTTAGGAAGAGGAAAAAAAAAATATCTAGGAAATATTTGCTCTTGCTTTAAATAAGAAGTAAATGTGACTGGGGTGGAGAAACAGCAAGAATTTATTGCTGAGAATGGTAAAAGGAAATCACAGATTATATACCTATTAACCAAATGAAGTTGTACGTGGATTTGAAATTTTTATAATCAGCATTGATTTATAAAGAAACGACAAAGTTTTACAAGACAAAGATTTATACTTAATTTAAAGCAAATTGAATGCGTTGATTTTTATTATTAATACGTTTTCCTATATACGTTATTTATACCATTAAATATCGTACCCTCTTAAATGCGAAATTATCAGTTTATTAATATGCTATAAATTCTTAACATTTATTGCTAAGTTAAAAAGATAAAACTTTGGTTACATCTCTCTCTGATTCTTATTACCATTAAAAGGCGATTTATTATCCAAATGGACCAAATATTATAAATTTTTAAAGCAAGTATATAATCCAATTTTTTTTTTTTTATTAAAATTCCAATTAGAGTTATCCTTAAACAAAGTGAAACGTTCATTTATTATTTAGCATTTTGGAAATGATTTGATCAAATTAAAATATATATAAATTGGGAAGTAAATTTTACTGGAAAGAGAAAAATAAACGTAAGAAATATGGGTAAAGAGAAAAACGCATATGAAATAGGCAAGCAGATAGGAGAATGGATACTGCGCATGACTGAGATTTAGGAGAAAATTATGTTTTGAAAAATGCAAGAAATAAATTTTGTTGAATGGAAAAAATCTATGGAAATCAAAATTTTAAAGCAATGCGTTGAATTTAGAGGCAACATACTTGATTTGAACGCTAAAATATTCCTTCCCTCTAAAACCACATGTCACTGATAAATTTACTCATTTACACTAAGGTCATATTTTTAAGAATGTGTACCATAGCCATAATATTTTATGCCCAAAATATACCGAAATAACAGATTAAAATTCTATACGTTTTCTTAAATATATATACGGTATTTATTCCCTAAATTTACGCGCCCTTTAAACGCGTAATTACCCAGTTCATTTATACACTGTAAAAATTTAAAATTTACTACTTAAATGGAATAAAATTTGTTTACATTTTTTTTTTCTTCTGATCTATTTACCATTGACAACGAAATGTATTATTCAAAATATTACTTAACTTTAAAAGGTAGATAATCCATTTTATAGTTAAGGTAAAAATTATTGTGTTGTTTTAACAGTCCAGAAAAATAGAAAATTGGCGAACGTTTATAAAATTTAACAAAGAAAAGTGTTGATTCTTAGAGTAAAGAAACGGAAAAGAATATTTGATTTGAACGTTATTGAAAAATCAATGGGTTTTATTTATTAAATACGTGGAGTCAACGGAAAGAAAATTTATTCCTTTCCCACTTAAAATGCATGTATACTGATTTATTTGATTATTTATATCCAAGGTAATAAATTTAGACGCGTGAAAAACCGATGCAAAACACGCGCCCAGTTTCATAATAAAAGTGACGCTTTTTAAATTTACGCGTTCTCTTATGTAGTAAATATACGTTAAAAATATTCCATCAATAACACGCATTTTAAACGCGTAATTAAATAGTTTATTTAGACACTAATTTTTTTTTTCAAATCTTATTTCTTAATTAAAACTTGATTTTGCTAGAAATTAAGTTTTTTACCATCTTCGACAAAAACCCAAATTTCCAATTAAAGTTAATTCTTAACCACGTCAAAATTTCAGAGATCTTATTATTTAATTAAAAATTTGGTCAATTGTTTTTTTTCACTTTAAAATTTAGATTTTTATATAATAAACCCCAAAGTTTTAAAAATACAAGTGAAAAAATACTTGTTAAAAATTTGGGCTGTTACACTCTCCCCCACTCAAAACTTTTCGTCCTCGCAAAGGAAGAAGGTAGGGGAATAGAAACAACCTGAAAGAAAACTAAATTGAAACTTAAATTAGAATCATTAATCTAAAAAATAAAAATTCAATTTTAAATTAATAATTGTTTTCATCTATTTATACTTAAAATTTTAACATTTATTTACATATTTACTTGTATAATATCCCTACACTTAAAAAATCTTTTTTTTTTAATCCAAAATTTACACAAGGTATTATAACATTCTAATTTAAAATGTTTAATTTTAATCCAAAATTGAAATGGTAATTTAACTTAATTGTTAAAGTAAATTTACCATTTCCCAAAATAAACTAAATTCCCCATTTAGTTTCTTCTTTATTCCAAACTATAATTAAATTTATTTCTCTCAATATATTTTTCTCATCTATGTCAAATATGTTTACACTTATTACAACTGTTTAAATTTATTCTTAGTTCCTTAACATCATTTAATATTGAAAATTATTCCATTACCCTTTTATTTTATTTACCTCTGTTAATCTTTTTATAACTAGAATTTAAGTGTATAACATTTATTTATAACCACTCAAATTTTATTTATAAATCTTTTTATATTGTATATTATCCAATTACATTGTTAACTTCTGAAAATCAAGGTAGGTTATATTGAAATGAAATTGAGTATTATACAAATAAAACTTTCAAATTCAATTATCTCAAGTTGGAATCATTTATTCAAAAATTTGATTTTTTTTTAATTGAAATTATTCCTCAAGATAAAATTTAAGAATTAAATTTCTAATTCCCTTCAACCCAAATAAATATATGTACATAATATGTCAAATCAAATTTAAATCATATATCTATATATTATAAATCAAGTCATATTTTAGAGATTAAAATCAATTAAATTCTCAAGGTAACACTGTAGCCAGACTACAGAATGGTCTTTTAACTTCGAAACTCGAAAATGAATGTCGATGATGTTGCTGTCATCATCGAAATTATTTCCTAGCGACAAGGAGAAGAGCACTGATTTTTAAACCTTTAAAATTCTTTGGAAACAAATTTTTATTCGAAAATAATTTAAATAATATCTCCCTTTAAAATTTTAAACACAAGGTTTGAAACCATCGAAAATTGAATTCTCAAGTTCTGGTTTTAAATTCATTTCTGTTTCCAAATTAATTTATAACCATTTGTTTATATTCAATTACTTATATTAGACAAAACACATGGTCTATAAAACCATAAATAAAATCAAAACTATTATCTCTTGACAACTAGTTAAATTAATTATAAAATTATGAAAATTATACTTATATATAATATTAGTTTTTTCCCAAATATAGGAATAAATTTTTCAAAACAAGGATAGAGATTCAAATTTGATGGATTCAAATCAAAGAGAATTTTGATTTAAAGATAAATTGGAATCAGAAGATCCGATGATTAAATAACAGAACAAGGAACTAGATAAGTTTAAATAAATCGCGGGCAACCTTAACCTGGTCAACCGTGACTTAAAGAGTCAGATCGAATGTAGATTTACCATTCGATCCGAAGAGATAGAGTTCGGAATAACCAAAGATACTAGCATCTAAACCGAGGTTAAATATAAATCTCTGGTGAATCAATGCTAATTGTAAAGGAGTTTCACCCTTTATTAGAATATTGGCGAGACCGCCAATTCACTATAAAGATCATCCGAAATGGAGTTATGGGATACTCTAGAAATCGAAAGAAGATGAATAGTGAGGGACACGAATGAACTTTGGAACCGCAGGGAACGTTCCAAAATTCAAAGGAAATCGAATCAAAAGGAAGAGATTCAAGCTCGAATGAAAGTGATTCTGTAAATCAAATTTACCATACATTCTAAGTTTTGCCTAGAGCCAAAGCTCTGATACCAAATGTAACGACCCAGTATTTTCAACCATTCGCATCCACACATGTCGGACTTGAATTGTTCAAAATACCGCGTTGTAAATAAAATTTGGCAAATCTCAAAATATACAGTAAATAATTAATCACAGAAGCACAGACACAGAATCAGAATACTCGCAGCGGAATTTAAAATACTTAGTGGTTCATGAAGCCACTATAAATAGTCTCAATCAAATAAAAATTACATAGTCTTTAATCCAAATATAGTTTTAAATCATCAGTAGAACAATCCAAATGTCCACTAGTCTTGATTTCAAAAATTTAGATAAAGAACTGGGAAGGAAGTTTGCCAGCAGCTTGAAAGTGATCTACAGAAATCCTAGCACCGGGATGAAACTGAACTGCAACTCAGGCTGACCCGAGCGTAACATAAAACATAAACGCTCGAGTCAGGACATACATACTTATATAGTGTAAGCTAATTCAAGTGTACTGTAATATAGAGCAAGTAACTTAAAGGATGCTTGGGACCGCCCATCCTCTAAGGATCCGTTAAACTATTTACTATGTAGTAATACTTCGCTATTATAATAGTGTCTATTAGTAAAATAAACTTACTTTTAAATAGCGTTAATGCTTTACATTTTCCACCTTAACACATAATATATTCCCATAGTCTATACAGTACCGTAATCTCCCCCGGAATGGGCGTTGTCAGAGGGCACTCCATAGGTATGGTACAAAATCAAAATCGTATAAGGCTCGCTATGGTAGGTGACACGGCACAACTAGACAATGCCAGGGTAGATATACCAAATACGCATCCAGACCGATGGAAACGCGTAGCGCGCAGCTACCGCCAACCTCGAACAACACTCCCAAATCAAAGGTGCGCACCAAAACAATCACAAAAGTAATAGGATGGCATACGAAGAAGTGCGTCCGATCAGAGGTGCTACCTCATTAATCCGTCAATCGCTCATGTTTTAGCCACCTTATGCCAACTCACGGGAGTCGGGTCCACGTATTTACCTCAAAGGAAACGTCACCACCATCCTACTTCATTCTGGAATCTCCACCGCGTACACGGTTGTTAAAGTGGTTCTCGGTATCGACAGAGAGTATGCCAGATATCCGATCCCGGTCTCTTTAACAACCAAACGTTATTATAACCCGTGGTTACAACTTTTAGAAATGGTATTTAAAAATCAAAATAAGTTTCAAATACATTTCAATACCATAATATCATTTCATCCATCATTTATTTAAACATCAGTCATTTTATTTAATATAAAATACCATTTAAATCTATTCAATTTATTTAGGAATTAATTTGCCTTTCAACTCACATTTAAAAGTTAAATTCTTCCATTTAAAACCATTTAAAGTAAATTCCTTATTTTTATTAATTACATATTAAATTCCAAAAATTAGCCTTTTTCCCCAAAGATTATTTCCATTTATTTTAAACAATCCGAAAATTCAGTTTCCGTAGCATTTATGAAATGCCACCTAAAGTCTGTAACTCAAAACAGTTCATTTATAAAAGACAGCATTTAAGTGCTGTAATAAATTATTAACTTAACAATCAAATTTTAAATTGCCAAATATAACTTATTATCAATTATTTTCTTAACTAAAACTCACTTTTAACAAAATTTTAGAATTTCCCAAAATAAGTTATATTCCAAAATTTTTACTTAAACATTTATTTATTTAACATTTTGACTTATTCAAAAATCATTATAAATTTTATAAAAATCCTTTAAATACATTTGAACCAGAATATTATAAATTCCCATTTAAAATATTTTTAAACATTTCAGAAAAATATTATATAAACCACGGGTCTGTATATAGTTTTCTAGCCTAGGTCAAGTGATACGGATTTATATCATTTCAATCCGCAATTTACAAAATCCCGGGTTCTATTATTTCAAACCCGCAATCCCAAGTTAACAAATAAATAATTAAACAATTAAATAAATGAACAAATGATTATCGTTCGGGCCTATCATTTCAGCCTATAACGATCTCAAATTTACAGGGAACTTACAGTGATGATTTAATCAGTAAATAAGCATTACATAGTATAACTGCAATAATATTACAATAGATAAACAACTGAGGAGGTGTCAATTTAAAATAGGGTTTAACATCATACGTTATATCACAGGCAGATAAAATTTAATAAATAATTTACAAATACACTTGTGATAAATCACGGATATATAGGTATGTTTGTCTGGTGAGAAATACTCACCTTAGAGCTGCAGAAAATTTGATTCAAACGATTGTATCACTTGATAAAGAAACGTACAAACGGCACGATTAGATTTCCGCGGATGCAACGTCTTGATTCAAATCTAGAACAAGATCCAAATAAAACCAAACGCGCGACTTAAATTTACGGTCAAAGAAAAATTTAAATAAACGAAATTGAGACGGGATTATAAAAAGATAAATGGACCAACTTTGCTCGACTACTCCCCACACCCGACTTGATTTTAACTAATAGGTGGCGTTCATTCAATTTTCTCAAGCACTCCTTCTTCCTTTCCCTTTTCAATCTCACGTACTAACTTCTATTTGTTTTTTTTTTCCTTTTCCTTTTTTTTTGTGTGGCACGACCGCTATTATCTTAACCCGAAAGCATGTACACCTACCCACTTACGTCCTGGCCCATGCATGCATACTTCCACTTTCTCTTTTTCACCTACTGACCCACCCACGCGTTTGTAATATATACCTAGACACACTCAAATATCAGTTAATCCTCTTTTCACTGAAATGAATCTAATCACTCAAACAAAACAACCTTCACCTATTGTCCAATATAATATCCAAAGCAAACTGAGTTATATTTTACTAGTCTGGAGACAAATATGATTGGTCTAAGCTGAATTAAAGTGTCACGGTCCTAGCCTACATAAGCTTGAATGGATGCTCTGATGATAATTACAAAACCGTGTGATTGCTTCGCACACAACAAATATATTACGAAACATTTCCAGTTTTTTTTCTTCTATTTCACACTTGCTTTGCTAACATGACTCACACATGAAGGTCCCATGGTCACAACTATAGGGACACATGCATTTTTCTATAGAATGCAAAAGAAGGATACTAAGCTTGACTTCCTACAACAATCTGACATACATGGCAAAATAGTTCCGAGGCGGAAAAAGAGATGTGGCAAGGACATGTGGTGGAGCAGCCGAGTATTTAGATTGATCAGATGAACATACGATAGAAAAGCAAAAAAATAAAATAAATAAATAAATAAATAAAAGGAAGAAGAAAGAGAGTAAACTTCCATTACCTGAAGGAGCTTGTAAGCAAGAAAAAGAAGGTTGAAGAGCTGATGCTATGCATATGAATAATTGTATGGGCTTATATATAAATAGGCAGGGGTGCGTGATTTAAGGTGAACAATATAGGAAGGAAATAAATTTAGATTAACTTGCACGGTGGCTTGGATTTACACAAAGAAACAGACAGGAATATTAGGCACATTTGTACACGTTTCTTTTCTCCTTAATTTTTTTTTTTGGAAATAATTACGTTGATTAAAGAGAAGAAACGGTAAAGTTTTTATTTGGCAAAGATTTTTATGACAAATTTAAATAGATATTGAATGCGTTGATAAATTTTTGGCAAAGATAAAATTTTGATTTGAACGTGTAAAAGAAGGAAGCTGCATGATTTTCCTTTGATTTTTCAGAAATCTTGTTCTACAGGTGAGGAAATAAATTTCTTTCATTGATTGCAAACGTTTCCAGTGGCAAGCGTTTTATTTTGTAAATGCATTCTTACGTGCATGAATTTAGGAAGAGGAAAAACAAAATATCTAGGAAATATTTGCTCTTGCTTTAAATAAGAAGTAAATGTGACTGGGGTGGAGAAACATCATGAATTTATTGCTGAGAATGGTAAAAGGAAATCACAGATTATATACCTATTAACCAAATGAAGTTGTACGTGGATTTGAAATTTTTATAATCAGCATTGATTTATAAAGAAACGACAAAGTTTTACTAGACAAAGATTTATACTTAATTTAAAGAAAATTGAATGCGTTGATTTTTATTATTAATACGTTTTCCTATATACGTTATTTATACCATTAAATATCGTACCCTCTTAAATGCGAAATTATCAGTTTATTAATATGCTATAAATTCTTAACATTTATTACTAAGTTAAAAATTTCAGAGATCTTATTATTTATTACTAAGTTAAATGCTATAACCACGTCAAAATTTCAGAGATCTTATTATTTAATTAAAAATTTGGTCAATTGTTTTTTTTTTCACTTTAAAATTTAGATTTTTATATAATAAACCCCAAAGTTTTAAAAATACAAGTGAAAAAATACTTGTTAAAAATTTGGGCTGTTACATACCCCTTTAACAGTTTTACCTTTTGAATGATTTTAGTTGACATGTGTGGTTTATTGTCGATTTAAATCGTCCAAAAGGGTGGGATGCTACAGTTGGTATCAGAGCTTTGGTTTAGACATACCTTAGCCTGTTGGGGTTAACTCATTAGAGATAGGGTAGTAATACCCTAGAATGAGTTGTCTAAGTGTATATATGAGAGCGTGTATTTGTTAGTTTTATAAAAGTGTTTTATATAAGTTTTGAAATGAATTTTTTCCTAATATTATATGATATGCAGAGGATTAAATTTTTATAACTAATATAGTTATTTGTAATGTGTTTGATTTATGAAATGGTAATATTTAGTTATTATCATTTATTGTTGATTAGTTGCGTTTTATCAGTTTAAAAGCATTGGCTAATTATTGTTGTTGTGAATTTTGTTGTTTTTGACCGTAGTTCAACTATTGAAAAACAAAATATTTGGATATTTTGGACAATCAAAACCTTCTGAATTAGTATGAATTTAATGTGAATTGATTATAAATAAAAACCATGACTTGTAAATTGTTATGAAATAAATGGATGTTATAATAAATGGTTTTAAATAAAGTTGTGATAACTTTAAACCTGAACAATGTCTTATAAAAAGGAATTATGTTTTTATAATTTGGTTATAAACTTAAGAAAATTCCTTATGAAATGATTTGGTAATAAATGTAATATTAAATGAGAAATATTACATGTGGAATGAATGTAATTTAAATTGAAGAGAAATATAAGCAATATTATGAGAATGAATAAAATAATGTTATATGTTAAATGGAGAAATTATGTGAAACAAATATTAAAGTATGAAATGATACTTTCATTAATCAATGTGATTAATAATGAATTTATTTGAAGTATAACTGTGATGAATCAAATTGAAATAAATACATAAGTTGTGCGTATATTATTTTATTCGCATAATTAATTTGATCCGGATTTGAGTACGTAAGTTTGAGGTGAATTACACCATTTCGCATTAGAATTTTTCATTCGATTCTTGATGGTGAATATTGATATGGATTTTTGGTTTGATTCTAGAGTTCTGTATCATAGTATATGGCTATGCTAGGAGAATGATGGTTTCTAGTCAAGAAACCATATCGAAGTCCGCATTAGGGAAGTTGAATGGACAATACTAGTTCGAAAGCGAACTTGTGTGATTGAGCGAACGATCGAATGTAATGTTGTGAAATGATGACATGTGTACATCTTATGTTCTAATATTATTGATATGCTTTGGCATTGAAATTGAAAGTTGTTGGGTTGGATATCTTTGTAATTTAAATTGGGATTTTCTTTTATGAAAAACTATTATTAATTTAAAACCATTTTTCAAACTACTTTCTTTTATTTTCCTTATACAAACTATTTTCTTTAATTTTTCTCATACAAACTATTTATTTTCAAACTATTTTACAAACTATTTTATTTACAAACTATTTTCCACAACCATTTTATATACCAAACTATTTCACAAAATGATTGTATATAAAAAAAGAACTATTCTAAATTCAAAAACTTTTGCAAAGCAAAAATGTTCAATTCCTTATGGATCTTCATGCAGCGTAATTGATTTGCAAATTTTTTTATTCTGGCATAAGACAGACTTTATATAAGTATAAGGTGATTTTTAAAAATGTTGATTTTGGAAGGTTTTTGATCTGAAGAGATAAATCTTATATATAACGGAATTTATATAAGAATGATTTGATATATTTGAGACTATTGATTTTAGAAAATACTCTATCTGAAAATGAAATCTTATATATGATGGAATTTATATAAGTGCGATATTTGAAGCTATGATTCTGAATGGTGACTATATATGGTATGATATATTTTGAAATAAATGATATGGGAAGTACCTTCCATCGGACCCCTTTGGTGGGTCATTTGTTGGAACCCTTTGGTGGGTCATTTATCGGATCCCTTTGGTGGGTCATTATCGGATCCCTTTGGTGGGTCACTTATTATATTCATTTGATATTATTGGATAGCGTAAATCGAGGGGTGAGATGCCTACAACTACAATTGATTCCGCTGGGATAGCGGCATAACCATTGCGTAACTGCAATCCATGGGGGAACGTACTTTCCATATCTATTTTCAATGATTTTAAGTATTTTCATTGGGTGTTGAAACAGGTCTGCTAAGTACTTGGAGAATTCTAGCCATGCGTCTGATCAACGCATGGCCAGAGTCTGCAAGAACAAGGATAAATGTAACGACCCAGAATTTTTGATAATTAAAATTTGAATATTTAATTAATTTTTAATGTTAATAAGTGAATTTATAAGTCGAATAAATTTTAATTCGAATAATTGGATTTAATTGGATAATTAAATCGATAGTTTAATATGTTAAATTATGGAAATAATTGAAAATTGGGTTAAATATGATTAAAAATGATTTGTAAATTTTATTTTATCATATTGAAGTTGGAATGATATTTTAGAACTTTTAAAATCGAATTAAAAGTTAATTTGTGAAAATTGAATATTTTGATATTTAATCGACTAGTGAAAATAGTCAATTTTTGAACAGTCTCAGAATTGGACAAAACTAGTTCCATTGGATCCGTAATAATTAGTTATTACCGGATTTCAATTTTCGTAGCAATCGGAGTTACCGGTTGATCGTGGCAGCTCGAAACGCATCGAAAATGTTTTAATATTAATTTGGCGAGTTAAAATAACCATTTTTCAAAAAGTCTCGGATTTCGACGAAACCAGTTTCATCGGATCCGTAATATGATATTATTGTAAGGTTTCAAATTTCGTGTCAATTGGATTTACCGTTTGTCCGGTAAAAGCTAAAACACTTAGAAAATCGTTTAAATCGGTTTAACTTAAATTGAACATTTATAGCCATAACTCGCACAGATGACCGAATTAGCTTCCGAAACCTGTTCCATTTGTCCGGAACGTGGGGTAAACCCTTGAAACGCTGGTTACGGCGCGTAAATCGGAGTTCCAAATTTTCGAAATGAATAGTGTTTCGTTCGTTTTCCTATAAATAGCCCACCTTCACACAAATAAAAAAAAAATAACTAAACCCTAGTTTCTATACGCAGCCGCCACCATCAATTCGACAGCCAGAAAATGTCGTTCCTTTCTCTCTCAATTTCTCTAAATCTGTAGACAATTAGGAGAAGTGTTCAACTAATGAAAGGAAGAGCATTGTGACGGCTTCCAATCTGTACGGCGATGATCGCCTGGATCGTGTTGTGGTGCCCTCAAATGGGCCGCGTTCGGCTGCAGTTGGGCACGCAAGTCGAGAGAAATGGTGAGGCCGAGTTGCATGGGTTTATGGCCGTGGGTAGAGCAGGAGTCGAGCTTGCTAATGGCAGTCTCTGATCGAAGTTTAGTTGAGCGTGGTGGTCGAATTTCTTAACCCTAAATTCAAAGCTATGGGTTTTGGTTACGTGTAGTTTACTGGAGCAAAGAAACGAAGGAGATGGGGAGGGTGCGTTCTACGGCCTGATGGTGGATGCAGGAAATCAACGGCAGTGATCGAGTATAGGTTTAATATAGTTAATTTTGTTGTAAATTATAATTATAAAAATTAGTATAAACTTGTAAAATCATAACTTTTTCATACGAGGTCGAAAACGCGCGAAACCAGTTGCGTTGGAATCGTATGGACGAGTACTACGCGATGGAATTGGATTGGAGTCGTTTGGAGTTAGTGAGAATTTCGGGTAAAATTAAACGTCCGTTTAATTTTATTCGAAATAAATCGCTAAAGCGAAATTGAAATCAAGGTGAGAACTTCTCACTCAATCGAATCAGTTTCGATTTTTATTTTAAATAGTTAGATTTGAAATATTTGAATGCATGTTTGAATGATGATTTTTATCTATTGATTGTTAAAATAGACATTATGCGCCGTTAGTAAGCGGATGTTATTTATTAAAAACATATACCGCGAATATTTCATAAACAGTGAAATTGATATTATATATAATAGCAATATATATATATTGGCATATGTATATATTGCAGTTATTGATTTCCCGCATTTGTATAGCGGATGAGACCCTATTGCGCCATCTATTAAGAGGATAATATTTTAAATCCCATATACCGTGATAATTTCGTACTGGAGCGGAATTGGTATTGTGCTAATGTTTGTGGATGCAGGAAAACAGGTTGGAGGGATCCAACTGGATTCCTCAACAGTTTTTATTTGAATTCAGATATTTTGATATTTGATGGATTATCATATCAATATATGATGTCGTTGTTGTCGTGATTGACTATTTGGTATGTAGCATCATTGGACCAAACTTTGGAATTTTAAAATGATTTTTAAAGTGATTTTTGAAAATACACTATATGTTTGGAAATTGATTCATTTTAAATAAATAAACGATATAATTTTTAATGTTATGAAAAAATTATTTTTTTGAGAAATATAGTTAAAAACTGATTTTTGAAAATATGGGGTTAATGATTTTATAAAATAGTTTAAATCGGGATTTTTGAAATTATTATAAAAAGTTGAAAATATAGGATTTATAAAATTTAATTATTTTATAAATCAAAATGGTGAAATTATAAAGGAGATTAAAGATGTTTTAAAATAATAGTATGAATTGATTTATATAAAAGAATTATAAGATGGATATTTATAAATTAGAATATTTGAATTATAAAACGAGTTTTTATAAGTGTTAGAATGAATTGTGAATGAATTTCATAAATGAATGAAATTTATAGAATTATAAACGGTGAAGTTATAAATAGAATTTTATAAGCAGTAGGTTTATAAAATTTATAAAGTTATTGAAAGAATAGATTTAGATAAATAATTGAATCTTATAAGTTATAAGATTTATAATTATGAAGTTTAAAGGAACGATTGTGCAAACAAATAAATTCTAAGTATTTAACTTATAACATGAACTTTTGTTTTATAATTGAGTTATAAATTGAATAGGTTAATAAAGGAATTTATAAAAGGAAGTTGTTATAAAATAAATAGAAATGGAGTTTATAAACGTTGTTTTATAAATTCACAAACGACTTAGTTTGATAAGTTAATTGTTATAACTTATTTATGGAGTTATATTCACGTTTTTGACTGTGAATAATCCTTTGAAATAAAATGAATAAAAGGATGAAATTTGTTAACGTAGTATATTCACGTTTTTGAATAGTGATAATATGTTAAAGAAAATGTTTAGGATGTGATATTGTAAATAGAATTAAAACGATCTAACGATGTTTTAAATGTGTTGAGATTCAAAACCATAGATTTCAACATTTATTGTTGAAATAGATGTTTTCGAGAAGTAGAAGGAAATGGTGGACTATAACACTGTTGTTATAGTAAATGATTTCCGAAAGGAAATGTTTTGTATAGTATTGGGATTTATATATCTATTTTAATTTCGAATTCCTATACCAGTGATTTTGGGTTGTCGTAACGATGTTTTACGCAACATTCGTTTTGGCCCAAATAAATATGGTTAAGAGAATGATTTCCTTAAAGAATGAAATATATACTTAATTTCGATTTAAGTATATTGAATATTTTCCAAGTGTTGAAAATAAATAAAATTTGTGAATTACTTATGAATAAATAAGTATGGAAATGTTTTCCAATATAAAGTGAATATTAGAGAATTTATCTTTTTGAAGATAAATTGAAATGAATAATTGAAATCGTATATTCATAGATATTTTGAAATATAAATTCACTATGGAATTTATAAAAGAAAGGGGAATTTGTTTAAAAATAAATATTGATTTATTTTTGAAGTGTGAAAATTATATATCTTGTAAAGATATTTTTGGGAAATAAATAATTTGGAAAATTATTTGGAATCTGGTGATGTGTGCATATCCATTGATAGTTCAATAACCGACTATCAATATTTACCTTTGAAAGGTATTTGTTGTGATTTGTTGAATTTGAATGCTACACTTATTTTTAAATTATTACGCTCGTTATTCGGATTACCCATTCCGAATAGTGATACGACGTAATGGATAGCATTGAAGATCGGTGTTGAAGACCCTGTATTTGCGAGAGCGATAGGATGACCTGTCGATTGACTCTGCACCGAGTTGCTTCGGTATAGAGTTCTCCATATGTGATGGTGAATCCGATCAGGATTGTGGATATCCGGATTGCAAGGACTTCTTTGTAAGTGCCTTCGGTTCTGTTCGATCCCGGAACAGACTTGTATGGATTGTATGTCTGACATTACAAATTGAGATATAAAGCAGATTTCTTTCAAATATATTTCTGTTGGTGGCGGAGAATTTATTCTTTTAGCTTAACACCCTTCTCTGAGACGTACGAGCTCAGAGGTTATGTAGTTGAAGGATATCAGCGATATATTCCCAATTTGGTAATGTGACATGCTGAGTGTTGCTGTGAAATGATCATTGTGTTGATTATTTGTGATAGGATCATTTATTTGATCGTCTATCTTAGTGATCATTTCTATGATCATTTGTTGACCCAAAGCATGGCTTTTGTAGAAAGTATGTTTTTGTGGACGTGACTTCGTCGAGCCTCACACCCCGGGAATGGTCAAAACAGGAAAGATACAGCAAGGTTATGAGGGGTAGCGCCCTTTAGGGTATGTGCATTTCCTTCTGGAAAAGGGTGGTATCATGGTATGGAGCCCAGATACTTACTCATGTTGAAAACACTTTATGATTGTGTGAATTGATTACGAGCGCTCGGTTAAAGGTCCCAAAGGACCGGGGGATGGCATACTCGGTTAGTTGTTACTCAGTTAGGGGTAACCCGGCCTTGTGTTGGTAGAGATCCGGTTTGGTTCTCGGGGATGTCCTTCCAGAGGCATTCTCATGTGGCAATGGGAAGTTCCTTGGCCTGATCATTCGTTGGAAATCCAAAGAAACAATACGATCCTTGTACGGTATTAGTTGTAGAACCTATCATTCACTTATGGTGGCGCCCCACTGTTTGGATGGTAGCTTTAGTAGGCATACGATAATGGTTGTATGTTGGCTAAGATTTATATTCTACTTTCGAAATGAATTTTTCTCTACACTATGCACTAGTAATAATATCAAATGTTCTTTTAAATGCGTATCAAGCATCTTTGACTATCATAAGGAGAAATCTCCTCCGATTCTGCGTTTGCATTGTGTGTGTGTGCGGGAGGCCTTATGGTAGTCTCATTTTTAAAAAGCATTGCGAATTGACTTTAAAAATATTCCTCTATTTTGATTTTAAAGATAAATAAACTGTTTTGAGTTCTCACACCAGTCTTGCTTATGCTAGGTGATATGTGATGGGGGGGTTCTCGCTTCGCGGTTTGGTGGCGGAGGGGAGACTCTTACCCCCACACGTCCTCTTTACGGGGTTGGTTAGGCGAAGCCGTGACATTCGAAAGGGTGGCCGTAAAAGCAAGTTTGGGGTATCACTGTGAGCCACGGTGGAGCTGGGATGGTTGAAAAGCCTACCGATCGCTGCTGGCGGAAATGAGGTCCTTTACATCTGGTATCGGAGCATATGGTTAAGCGATAACCATGGTTCTGTTGGGTATTACTCATTAGAGATAGAGTCAGTAGTACTCTAGAATGAGTTTGAGTGTAATAATAGATATGAGAGCGTATTTGTTAGTGAATATAAAATTGTTTTATATTGTGATGATTGGTTTATTGAGTGGCATATGAACTTTCGTCAGCACGGTCTTGACAACTATGCCGAAGGGGTTTCTAGACACTTGAATAGAACAATTCGACATAGTATTATTTTAAATTTGGTAAATGAAATAATTTTACCTTGATTATATTTTATATATAAAGGAATAATTTTTCAGAATTATTAAAGTGGATATAAGTTGATTGTTTAGTTGTTTGAATAATCTAAATAAAAGAATAATTGTATAAGCAAAAGAATTATAAGAATTGAATTATAATTAAAGTGATTACAATTGTGAAATAAACTTATATATATGAGAAGTGAAACTATATGAATATATTTATAAATATGAGTTGAAATAAAAATGAATTTAAAGTTAAATAGAAATTTACTTTAGAATTTGGAATCTGAATTGATTTATAAGTGGGAATTTAAGTTAAGTAAAAGAAAGTGATGTTTATAAAATGAAATATAACTTAAGAGTTGTCGAATGAAGTTGATATTGGTATCAAAGTAAATTAATAAAGTTAAGTGATAGATGTGAACTTGAGTTTTATAAATGAAATTCAACTTTAGAAATTTAATTGAATGAATGGATTAAATATGTAAATCAATTGAATGTAAATTAAGTTGATATGAAAAAATGAATGTAAGTGTAATTCATTAAAATGTAATGTTATTGGAAGTTGAATAGTTGAATGAAAATCAATTTAATTAAACCAATTGAAAGTGATGGTGTTGAAACCAAATTGAATGAATATAAGCAAAGGAATTTGGTTGTAATTAATATACATTGGTTGATATATGATTGTTAGTTGATTGTATATAATTCATTAAGTATTAATGAAATTGAATTAATGAAATTGGAAGCTAAAGTAATTGGAAATTCAATTGGAAGTTAAGTGAATTTTAAATAAAATTGAATTTGATTTGGAAGTGAACCAACTTGAATATGAATTAGTGAATGCAAACTAATTAAAATTGAAAATGAATGTTAGTAAGAGCATCCACTGTTAATGAATCAAATGTGATTTAAATTGAAAACCTATTTCATTGAATATTAATGAGAATATGAATGAATATTTATTGGTTATGAATGCTAGTTGGTTGATGGTTGAATATATTGCTTTTGTTTCAATTGCTATATTGACATATATAGTTATTATGTTGCTATATGTTGTATATTGATACTATTGTCTATATACATGGTTCTCATGTTGTTTGTTGAGTGTTTAGTAGGTGCGGATCGGGTTTGCTTCGCATTTGGGGCTCGCTTTCGCGCTATATTAGCCGTATATGCTTGCTAATAAAATATAAGGTACATATCTCGGATTAAATATCGCACTTTTACAATTTTTTCCCTTCGGGATGCCTCATTACTTGATGAGATGTATATTTGTGATATATATACTGTCATTTTTTTTTCGGATCGAGCCGCGCAAAGGAGACTATGGCGAATTTTTCCGAAAATTTAAGGCGCTAGAATATTTTTGGAAAAAAATGGGAAAATTTTGAAAACTTTAACTTTGATTTGGAATTGAAAGTTAAACAATAGTAGTTGTTTTTGAAAAGATAACTAAGTATGATTTGAAAACTTAGTAAAGTTATTGTAAGAAGTTTAACTATGGATTTTGGGAAAGTTGATAGATTCTGTAATTTTTCTTACTTGATAATTTCGAGGACGAAATTCTTTTAAGGGGGGAAGATTGTAACGACCCAGAATTTTTGATAATTAAAATTTCAATATTTAATTAATTTTAAATATTAATAAGTGAATTTATAAGTCGAATAAATTTTAATTCGAATAATTGGATTTAATTGGATAATTAAATCGATAGTTTAATATGTTAAATTATGGAAATAATTGAAAATTGGGTTAAATATGATTAAAAATGATTTGTAAAATTTTATTTTATCATATTGAAGTTAGAATGATATTTTAGAACTTTTAAAATCGAATTAAAAGTTAATTTGTGAAAATTGAATATTTTAATATTTAATCGATTAGTGAAAATAGTCAATTTTTGAACAGTCTTAGAATTAGACGAAACTAGTTCCATTGGATCCGTAATAATTAGTTATTACCGGATTTCAATTTTCGTAGCAATCAGAGTTACCGTTTGATCGTGGCAGCTCGAAACACATCGAAATTGTTTTAATATTAATTTGGCGAGTTAAAATAATCATTTTTCAAAAAGTCTCGGATTTCTACGAAACCAGTTTCATCGGATCCGTAATGTGATATTATTATAAGGTTTCAAATTTCGTGTCAATTGGATTTATCGTTTGTCCGGTACAAGCTAAAACGCCTAGAAAATCGTTTAAATCGGTTTAATTTAAATTGAACGTTTATAGCCATAACTCGCACAGATGACCGAATTAGCTTCCGAAACCTGTTCCATTGTGTCCAGAACGCGGGGTAAACCCTAAAAACGCTGGTTACGGCGCGTAAATCGGAGTTCGGAATTTCCGAAATGAATAGTGTTTCATTCGTTTTCCTATAAATAGCCCACCTTCACACAAATAAAAAAAATAACTAAACCCTAGTTTCTATACGCAGCCGCCACCATCAATTCGACGGCCAGAAAATGTCGTTCCTTTCTCTCTCAATTTCTCTAAATCCGTAGACAATTAGGAGAAGTGTTCAACTAATGAAAGGAAGAGCATTGTGAGGGCTTCCAATCTGTACGGCGATGATTGCCTGGATCGTGTTGTGGTGCCCTCAAATGGGCCGCGTTCGGCTGCAGTTGGGCACGCAAGTCGAGAGAAATGGTGAGGCCGAGTTGCATGGGTTTGTGGCTGTGGGTAGAGCAGGAGTCGAGCTTGTTAATGGCAGTCTCTGATCGAAGTTTAGTTGAGCGTGGTGGTCGAATTTCTTAACCCTAAATTCAAAGCTATGGGTTTTGGTTACGTGTAGTTTACTGGTGCAAAGAAACGAAGGAGATGGGGATGGTGCGTTCTACGGCCTAATGGTGGATGCAGGAAATCAACGGCAGTGATCGAGTATAGGTTTAATATAGTTAATTTTGTTGTAAATTATAATTATAAAAATTAGTATAAACTTGTAAAATCATAACTTTTTCATACGAGGTCGAAAACGCGCGAAACCAGTTGCGTTGGAATCGTATGGACGAGTACTACGCGATGGAATTGGATTGGAGTCGTTTGGAGTTAGTGAGAATTTCGGGTAAAATTAAACGTCCGTTTAATTTTATTCGAAATAAATCGCTAAAGCGAAATTGAAATCAAGGTGAGAACTTCTCACTCAATCGAATCAGTTTCGATTTTTATTTTAAATAGTTAGATTTAAAATTTTTGAATGCATGTTTGAATGATGATTTTTATCTATTGATTGTTAAAATAGACTTATGCGCCGTTAGTAAGCGGATGTTATTTATTAAAAACATATACCGCGAATATTTCATAAACAGTGAAATTTGTATTATATATAATAGAAATATATATATATTGGCATATGTATATATTGCAGTTATTGATTTCCCGCATTTGTATAGCGGATGAGACCCTATTGCGCCGTCTATTAAGCGGATAATATTTTAAATCCCATATACCGCGATAATTTCGTACTGGAGCGGAATTGGTATTGTGCTAATGTTTGTGGATGCAGGAAAACAGGTTGGAGGGATCCAACTGGCTTCCTCAACAGTTTTTATTTGAATTCAGATATTTTGATATTTGATGGATTATCATATCAATATATGATGTCGTTGTTGTCGTGATTGACTATTTGGTATGTAGCATCATTGGACCAAACTTTGGAATTTTAAAATGGTTTTTAAAGTAATTTTTGAAAATATACTATATGTTTGGAAATTGATTCATTTTAAATAAATAAACGATATAATTTTTAATGTTATAAAAAAATTATATTTTTGAGAAATATAGTTAAAAACTGATTTTTGAAAATATGGGGTTAATGATTTTATAAAATAGTTTAAATCGGGATTTTTGAAATTATTATAAAAAGTTGAAAATATAGGATTTATAAAATTTAATTATTTTATAAATCAAAATGGTGAAATTATAAAGGAGATTAAAGATGTTTTAAAATAATAGTATAAATTGATTTATATAAAAGAATTATAAGATAGATATTTATAAATTAGAATATTTGAATTATAAAACGAGTTTTTATAAGTGTTAGAATGAATTGTGAATGAATTTCATAAATGAATGAAATTTATAGAATTATAAACGGTGAAGTTATAAATAGAATTTTATAAGCAGTAGGTTTATAAAATTTATAAAGTTATTGAAAGAATAGATTTAGATAAATAATTGAATCTTATAAGTTATAAGATTTATAATTATGAAGTTTAAAGGAACGATTGTGCAAACAAATAAATTCTAAGTATTTAACTTATAACATGAACTTTTGTTTTATAATTGAGTTATAAATTGAATAGGTTAATAAAGGAATTTATAAAAGGAAGTTGTTATAAAATAAATAGAAATGGAGTTTATAAACGTTGTTTTATAAATTCACAAACGACTTAGTTTGATAAGTTAATTGTTATAACTTATTTATGGAGTTATATTCACGTTTTTGACTGTGAATAATCCTTTGAAATAAAATGAATAAAAGGATGAAATTTGTTAACGTAGTATATTCACGTTTTTGAATAGTGATAATATGTTAAAGAAAATGTTTAGGATGTGATATTGTAAATAGAATTAAAACGATCTAACGATGTTTTAAATGTGTTGAGATTCAAAACCATAGATTTCAACATTTATTGTTGAAATAGATGTTTTCGAGAAGTAGAAGGAAATGGTGGACTATAACACTGTTGTTATAGTAAATGATTTCCGAAAGGAAATGTTTTGTATAGTATTGGGATTTATATATCTATTTTAATTTCGAATTCCTATGCCAGTGATTTTGGGTTGTCGTAACGATGTTTTACGCAACATTCGTTTTGGCCCAAATAAATATGGTTAAGAGAATGATTTCCTTAAAGAATGAAATATATACTTAATTTCGATTTAAGTATATCGAATATTTTCCAAGTGTTGAAAATAAATAAAATTTGTGAATTACTTATGAATAAATAAGTATGGAAATGTTTTCCAATATAAAGTGAATATTAGAGAATTTATCTTTTTGAAGATAAATTGAAATGAATAATTGAAATCGTATATTCATAGATATTTTGAAATATAAATTGACTATGGAATTTATAAAAGAAAGGGGAATTTGTTTAAAAATAAATATTGATTTATTTTTGAAGTGTGAAAATTATATATCTTGTAAAGATATTTTTGGGAAATAAATATTTTCGAAAATTATTTGGAATCTGGTGATGTGTGCATATCCATTGATAGTTCAATAACCGACTATCAATATTTACCTTTGAAAGGTATTTGTTGTGATTTGTTGAATTTGAATGCTACACTTATTTTTAAATTATTGCGCTCGTTATTCGGATTACCCATTCCAAATAGTGATACGATGTAATGGATAGCATTGAAGATCGGTGTTGAAGACCCGGTATTTGCGAGAGCGATAGGATGACCTGTCGATTGACTCTGCACCGAGTTGCTCCGGTATAGTGTTCTCCATATGTGATGGTGAATCCGATCAGGATTGTGGATATCCGGATTGCAAGAACTTCTTTGTAAGTGCCTTCGGTTCTGTTCGATCCCGGAATAGACTTGTATGGTTTGTATGTCTGACATTACAAATTGAGATATAAAGCAGATTTCTTTCAAATATATTTCTGTTGGTGGCGGAGAATTTATTCTTTTAGCTTAACACCCTTCTCTGAGACGTACGAGCTCAGAGGTTATGTAGTTGAAGGTTATCAGCGATATATTCCCAATTTGGTAATGTGACATGCTGAGTGTTGCTGTGAAATGATCATTGTGTTGATTATTTGTGATAGGATCATTTATTTGATCGTCTATCTTAGTGATCATTTCTATGATCATTTGTTGACCCAAAGCATGGCTTTTGTATAAAGTATGTTTTTGTGGACGTGACTTCGTCGAGCCTCACACCCCGGGAATGGTCAAAACAGGAAAGATGCAGCAAGATTATGAGGGGTAGCGCCCTTTAGGGTATGTGCATTTCCTTCTGGAAAAGGGTGGTATCATGGTATGGAGCCCAGATACTTACTCATGTTGAAAACACTTTATGATTGTGTGAATTGATTACGAGCGCTCGGTTAAAGGTCCCAAAGGACCGGGGGATGGCATACTCGGTCAGTTGTTACTCAGTTAGGGATAACCCGGCCTTGTGTTGGTAGAGATCCGGTTTGGTTCTCGGGGATGTCCTTCCAGAGGCATTCTCATGTGGCAATGGGAAGTTCTTTGGCCTGATCATTCATTGGAAATCCAAAGAAACTATACGATCCTTGTACGGTATTAGTTGTAGAACCTATCATTCACTTATGGTGGCGCCCCACTGTTTGGATGGTAGCTATAGTAGGCATACGATAATGGTCGTATGTTGGCTAAGATTTATATTCTACTTTCGAAATGAATTTTTCTCCACACTATGCACTAGTAATAATATCAAATGTTCTTTTAAATGCGTATCAAGCATCTTTGACTATCATAAGGAGAAATCTCCTCCGATTATGCGTTTGCATTGTGTGTGTGCGCGGGAGGCCTTATGGTAGTCTCATTTTTAAAAAGCATTGCGAATTGACTTTAAAAATATTCCTCTATTTTGATTTTAAAGATAAATAAACTGTTTTGAGTTCTCACACCAGTCACATGACTGACTCGGAGTTTATTGTTTTCCTTCCTAAACTCTGGGTGCCCACCAATTTCCACACGGGCAGTCAAGAGTTAAGGTTTATCAGGATATTCTGGAGTTGCTGGATGCAAGATGGATGGCATGGCGTATTACTAGTATATAGTATTTCTTTTTCCGCTGCACTATTTGATGTTGTTTGTTGTTGTACACTCTGATGTAATGAAATGTAATGTATGAAATGTAATAACTAATATAGTTCTTTGTTTAAAGATTATTCATTTATTATTATATGTTGTTCTGCTGCCATTGTGAGATTCTGTTATTGTTCTGCTGTTTTCTTTCTGTTCCGTTCTATTTTCTTTTCTCTCTATTTTCTATCTTTTTCTCTCTTCTTCTTTAAACCCTCAGTGTTTGGTTTTCCGGCATCCGACTGATTGGCATTCGATACAGTGGACGTATTGATGTCGATATTCGGGAGTCGAAGAATCGGGTCCTGACAATAAACCTGTTAAAACATCGAGTTATAAAAGTATTTGGATAAAGTATTATATAAAAGATATTTTGATCATTTTTCCTTTATAATACTTTAAAATGTTTAAATATTGTTTATTTATGTACATCATGGTTTAGTAGTAAATTATTAGTGTTCTAAATATTGTCAGAAGTTATTAATTAAATAAAACATTTTAAAGTTAATGATTATTGATTTATTAATGATGTTTAAAAGTATTTTGAGATTTAAAACTAATAAAATTTAAACATAATGGATTTAAGGTTTTCAATAGCTTCTTTTTAAATATAAGTAATGATGTAAGTAATTGTTTTCAAATAATTTACATATATTTAAAAAGATGTTATTTAAAATTACTGAAATGGTATTAATAAATGAAGCAAGAAAATTTATAGATTTTTTTTTGTAAAGTATTAAAACATTAAAGATGATTGATTTGCAAATGAAGTTTTCAAATGAATTTTTTTTTGTAAATTTTTTTATAAGTTTCTTTGAATGTATAATTTGAAGATATATTATATAAATGGAAAAAATGATTTGCGAAGTTTTAAATATACTTGGAAAATAAATTAGAATCTCAATTTTGGAAGTATGGTTTTAAATAATTACTTGATTTCGAAGTACTAGTAGTAAATTTATAGGTTTAGTTACTATTTGAATTTTGTATTAAACCATGATAAATGTTTTTCCCATGATTTGAATCTTCATTTTAAACCAAGTGTGTAAAATTAATCATGAATCTATGAAAATTTATACTCTTATTTAGATATTTAGTGCAAGATTTGAGTATGCTATTAGTTTCACTTTAATAATCTAGAGTTTATACTTATTTTGGAATATTGAGTCTAATAAATTATCAGATTTAAGGAACTTTATTTTAAAATCTTATCATAATGTTTTAATATAAATTGTTGATACAAATTTCTAACATTGTTTAAACTTTGGGAAAGTCCTTGCATAATGCTATAAAGATGTTTTAAATTTATCTTATATTCCTACTAAGTGAATGAGGTTAAATGTTTTAATTGAATTTTTAGATATATTGAAGTATTTCTTTTCTCTTCAAGGGCGAACACCAAAAACTTAAATTTTTATTCTATAACTAAATTAAGGTATAAAATTAAGTAAGGCTGTAGAAGCTTAAGTAATATTTTGTGAAATGATTCATTAATGGCTTAAATCTTTAATGGAAAACAAATTATGTAAGTGATTGGCCTTTATATAAATAATAATTAAATAAATAAATAATAATGGAATTTTACAAATAAAATATATAAGAAATTAGAAATTTGTAACTTGTAAATCAAAAGATATAAAAATTTAGAATATGTAATCATTGAATATTTTGTTAACTAACATGAATACAATAAACTTGTATAACACTCAATTACATTCTTAAAACACATATATTTACCAAAAATGTTTAATAAGTTGAAATGTTAATAGAATATGTAATAGAATATTATACAGGTAAAACTTAAGTAATGGAAGCGTTCAATGAATTTATTTCTAAATAAGAATTTTGATGAACAAGAAATGTTATGTATGTAAGTTAATATGGTGAAATAATTTATATATGTACATGTAAGAAAAAGAAAAGGACGTTATATGAGGAAAAAAAGAATAGTAATGATGTAAAATTTATCATCTTGTACGACTAATAATGTCTGAACCTGAATAAATCATCAGTTTGGTTGCTATGGACATATGATTAATTCCTTTGTTACATATGATGGTCATGTTGTTTGTTTGCATGTGACTATTATTATATTGTGTTGATTTGTTTGTTATTAATTGAAGCAACTTAAATATATCTCTTTTCACGTATTATTAACTTCTTTGGATTTTACAAGTGAAGTACAAGTTTATGGAAATAATAGCTACTGCTTTTGGTTTCATAAATTAAGTGTTCTTTTCCCGACTAATAGGTATATTTTTGGATTACAGGTTTCTAGCGATATTATATTGTTTCCCATGGTTTGGATGTTTATTTTTTTAATATGATATATATATATATATATATGATGATTATAGATATTATTATTTCTCCGCGACCTCTCCATACAAAGGAGACTCTGCCGAAATTTTTCGTAAATTTTAGACTTAGAAATTTTGTGAAAAGTGAAATATTTTCAAACTTTGGTAGACTTGAATACGAAGAATTACTTGTAATTAATTGTATATTCTATTTAAATTAATTAGTTATGAAAATTAATTGTTTATAAATTGAATACTTTGAATAAAATATAATGATTCCTTATTTTCTCCTTTTCCTAATTTCCTCCTTTTCCCTTTTCGAGGACGAAAAGTTTTGAGTAGGGGAGAGTGTAACGACCCATAATTTTCGATTATTAAAATATTAATTAAATAATATTTTATAATTTTATACTGAAATAAAACTAAAAAAAATTTGATGTTACAAGGAGAAGAATAACTAGAATGTAATGTTAGTAATGTTAATATAAGGTAATTGCTAACTATTTTAATCTAATTTCCAATTAATTGAAGTGACTTTAAGGTTATAATTAGTTATAACTAAAAATAAGGAAATACATTGAACGTTGAAATTATATGTAATCAATTAGAATTGGCTAATATTGAATATGAAATCAGTGGTGTTGTCTGAACGATTACTGATAAATATTTAAAGTAATTTCAAACTAATTGAAATACATTGTAGGTTGACTTGGTTATGATTGTAAATAATGAAATAAATTAAATGATGTAGATGGTGAACTTGTATGTAGTTAATTGAAATAGGTTAATATTGAATATAAAACCTTTTTGGGTAAGCAAATTATAACCCTTGGTTGTAAAGAATAAGATAAGGGGTATGAATTATTATTATAAACGATTGTATTAACTATTTTCTCATTAATTTATCGTTTTAATATTGAATGGGTAATTAATTGAATTAAGGCAATTGAATGTTGGGTTTAATGTTGGAATTGTATGTTAGTGATTAAAATAATTGTAACGTTATTTGATGATAAGTTGAAATAAGGAAATGAATTAAATGTTATATAAAAGGGGAAATTATATGAAATTAATGGAAAATTGAGTATAATCAGGATTGTGTAAGTAGTCATAGCATTTGTTGTTAATAATAATCTTGTAAATGCAATTAAGTAAGTAAAAGGTAACATTTGTCATTCATCACCTATTTATTTAATCCATTGAAATTAAATTGAAAATCAATTGCAGTTAATCTAATTACATACTACAGTTAATATGTCCTAAAGTGATAAATATAGAAGATTGAGGTAATGAAATGGTAAACCAACGTTAAGTATATATATAATATGATAATTGATTGAATAATGAGATTTAAAAAAAACAAAATAAGTATATGTCGGAATTTAAATTAATAAATGAATTTATTGCCGTTAATTTGACTTGGAATCTTCTAATAAAAGGGAAAGAGAATTTATTTGAAATTAATGGCGTTTAATGAAAGAAATGTACGTTTGTTATAATCCGTTATAAGTGTAATTTTGAAATTAATTACAATTATGTCGATTTGGGATCTTTCAATTTTAAAAAAAAAGAAACATTAATATTAATTTTTGGATTTAACGAAAGAAACATACATTATTGTAAAAAAATAAAAAGAATGTTTTAATGAAAATAAAATGAACATTTTCATTTTTAAGGTAAAAATAATTCTATATAAAGAAGAAAAAAATGAATTTTAAAACAATATTTTACATTCATTAAGTATACATTTGAGGCTGTATATAAGTGATTTTAACACTAATCTTGAAGTTTAAATTTAATTGACTTTTTAGGTTGTGCAATTCCCCTATGAGAAAAACATTATTTTGAAAGAAAACAAAACTTGAATTTGAGTTCTAGATCATCTTTTATATTTTTTGTAATGTTACACTGGTTATTGTATTCAAATTTATTTACTATATGTTAATTATGTGTAAACGAGTGTGAAAAAGGGTATATTCAGTGATAATATATTTAATTGAGTGGATCATGAAATTAACTAGATCCTAAGTGGTCCCTTCATTTCCTTATTATTCAATACACCTGCCACCATTTCCGCATTTGGTTTTATTACAATTCTTTGATGTAATTGAAACGTGAATTTATATCCTTTCTTATTCTTCCATTTTGTTTATTTGTTTCTCAAAGCATCTACTTAGATCATACAGTTTTGTTTTATTTGTCCCTTCCATACATATTTCATTTGTCACTTCCCTTTCTTCCTTTGTTTTATATCATATATCATTCTTTCCCCTAGAAATTTCTTATTTTTCAAACATCAGACCTCTATTTGTTTCCCTCAAAGTCTCAATGTCAACATAGCTTTATACATCTACTTAATTGCTGCCAATTCATTTTATTGAAGCTATGTTTAGAAAAAGAAAAGAATAAAAAAGTGTGAGCATCCATTTCTTCCTTAACCACATCCGTACCTTTCCTCGTCGCCTTGCCATCTTTTGCAAGAAGCCTTCAAAAAAATTGAACAATGAGAATTAGCCTTAATGGTTTTGGCTTTCCACTTCTTGCCTTTGTTTTGGGTACATCAAATTTGAAAACGTGAGTTATTAAAGTTTCTTATTTTAAGAATTAAATATGTATGTATTTTTATTTTATTTTATATCCTTATAACCTGAATATCTTCCTCATACGAGCTTTGATACATGCGTTGTTCTTCCCTTGGACTCATATTGGATTCCTAATAACATAAAATAGGTTTGGCTGAGTTTGGAGACTATTGGAAAAGGCATCTTTGTTTGGATTTTTGCGTTCTAAATATCAAAGGTGAGTGTTTTGACCCACTCACGAATACTAGATTATCTTATGCTAGTTAAATTAAATTTATAATTGTAACATCCAGCCTTTTCGCACACTTTAAACCGACACACGTGCCAATTCAAAGCATACGCAAGGGCGGATTGTTATGGGTAAATAAGAAAAAAACAGAGAAGAAATAAAACAAAATAGAATCTCACAGCGGAAGGATAAAATATAATAATCAATATACAGTTCATGATAACTGTTTACAAAATATTTATTTTACTTATACAATGAATATCAGAGTTACACATACCAATACAATCAATGCAGCGGAAATTTAGAGGGGCGGTGCAATACTATAAATAATATAATACGGATTCTTCGTCTTCGTCCTCCAAAGCTAAAATCTTCGATCCTGAAATGCTCGGACTGACCCGAGCGAATTTGAGAAGACAAAAACACTCGAGTCAGAACTAAAAGATCTTATGTGAGTTAAATTAACAAAAATAAATATGAGTACAGTAACTCAAGAGATGCTCGGGATTTACATCTCCTAAGGATCCGTTAAACTATTTACTATGTAGTATATTGCGCTATTATAGTAGTGTCTATTTATAAAATAAACTTACTTTTAAATAGCGTTAAGGCTTTACATTTTCCACCTTAACACGTAAAATGCCAATAGTCTATACAGTACCGTAATACCTCCTGATCGGGAGGCTACCAGAGGATACTCCATAGGTACGACACAAATAGAAACTCGTAGTAAAGGCTCGGTATGGTAGGTGACACGGCACAACTAGGCAATGCCAGGGTAGATATACCAATTGCTATCCAGGCTGGTGGAAACGCGTAGCCGCAGTTATCGCCCACCTCGGACTAACTCCCCAAAATCAAAATATAGAAGTGGCCACTGAATCAATCCAAGTCAAAGTATAATATCGAAGAGGAGGGTCCGATCAGAGGAATGACCTCATTGGCCTGAGAATCGCTCCTGTTTTAGCCACCTTATGCCAACTCACGGGAGCCGGGTCCACATATTTACTTTACAGGAAACGTCGCCACCACCTACTTCATTTTGGAATCTCCACCGCGTACACGGTTAGTCAAAGTGGTTTTCGGTATCGACAGAGAGTATGTCCATATCCGATCCCGGTCTCTTTGCCAACCCATCGTTATTATAACACCACGGTCATTTAAAAATAGCTCATACTTTAAAACCAGAATAACATTTCCATTTTAAAATTATGAATATGATATCATTTTAAAACCCAAAACAATATGATATCCTTTATCCCAAATATAAACCTTTTCAAAAATCCAAATGCTTTAAAATTTATAACGTCTGAAAGCCAAATATCCTTCCAAAGCATAATATTTCAAAATTCATAATTTAAAACCATAACTTTTAAAACTTGAATGGTTTGGATATTCAACGGTATATGAATTAAAAGGTTTAACATAAATGTTACTTTGTAAAGAAAATAGTTCTCATGGCTTTACAAATACATTTCTTTATTAAAGTCTAACCCAAAATTTGTATTATCTCTCTCAAGTTCCAAAACCACTTCAATTTATATATATATAAATACGTATATCCATTTGGAGTATTAATATTTCAAACTAAAGTTGGATTTTATTCTTTCAACAAATCGAATGTTCTATTAATTAGTCTTGAATATTCACATAAAATCCATAAATAAATAAGAACTCCAATTTCTAGTAATAAAATATATTTTTTTTTCAATTCAAATTATACTAGAATATTCCTTTCAATTTATCTTGGGAAAAATCCAATTATAAATATCATATCTTAAAATTTCCAAACTTAACATTTAAACATATGATATAAATTATCAAACTCCATTTTCTTAATTTTTTTTTTCCATTTTTAATAAAGAGATTTATACACCTTTTAATTTCAAAATTTTCAACTTCATATGTATATATATGGAAGAATAATATTTATACAATATAAAATTTAAGATTATTATAAACCGTATTCCATCCAAACCATAGAAACCACATTAAAATAGTTATATATAGACCGCGGTGCCTGTATATAATTTTCTATCCTATGGTCAAGTGATACGGATATTTATCATTTCAATCCGCAATTTAAAAGATATAAAATTTTGCGGTTGTATATCATTTCAAACCACAATCCCGAATGAAAGGAAATATGCATGATAATTTGCAAATTAAATGATATACAATAAAACATCCATCAACATCACCCATCATCCAATCACAAGCATCAAGCAATATCAATCAATAACAATTTATATTTGATAATATATAACAGGTAATAACTGGCAATTTTATTCAGATTAAATTTAACAACTATTAATCTAACAGTTTATATTCAGTAATAATCTATATAACTGTTAACTAGCAGTTTATATACAAACAAATAAATTTTAACTGTAAATTTATACGCAATAAATTAATTAAATTAACAGTTAAATTAAATAAATGCAATTCAACAGATATGAATAAAATAAACATGCCAAATACTCATAAATAAATTTCTATTCATTTCTAAAATTAATTTAAACAAACATAAAAGCTTCTAGTAGTTGTGAGTGGGTTAAAACACTCACCTTTTGAATTTAAATCGAATTTAAATTCGATTTAAACCCAAAAATTCGCCCGTCTCGGAATTCGTCCAAACCAGCGTCATCAGATCCGGAATTTAATAACGATCCTAACGGAAAAAATTTCGCGTGAAAACGAGTTCGTATGAGAAAGTTATGACGAAAATTTGATTGAACATAAAATTTAAAATTTACAAAACCTACCTAATAAACTTGCCACGTCATCACCCCAAATCCATCTCTCCCCTTCACGCGTTGCTTCTTCCTCCAGGAACACGTTCTAACCGAATCCACTACAACACGTTGACCGCCACTTTGACCGCCAACCGCGCGCACCTCAGGCCACCTCGACGCTGCCGACCACCTCCATTCATCACGTTGCATCGCCCTCTACCCACGGCCCAAGTCCGGCCTCCTCTGGTGCCAGCCGCCGCCGCCTATCTCCCCTAGGGCCGAAACCCTAATAGAATTAATTCGCCCCATCCAGCCGTTAACTCGAGGCAATAACTACCCAGATGCGATCCCCTCGGCTAACTCCCCAATACCCAGAAATATTTTCCCGATCCGACGAAGTTTGTGACGACATGATGAACGGACGGAACTGTTTCAATTTATTCTGGGTAAATAGAGCATCGATTCGAAAAACGAATCGCACCATCAGATTACGTATCTCGAGAACATCGACATATATTTTTGTGGAATTTTTCTGGAGAGTTTGAATTTTCATTGAAATTTTGAATTGATTGGATCTAGGGTTTGCACCCATTGAGGAGGAGAAAGAAATGAAGAAATGAACATACAGCAAATGACAATAGGATGGAGCTAGGGTTTATAACTGTATATTTATAGGTAGGGTTGAGTTAGAGTAGATAGACTAGATAGATGAACGTACGGAACAAACTAAGGCCCAAAAAGCCCGTTTAGACTCCGGAACAAAATTCGTCAAACCCATATATCCAGATAGGTGTTTTAAAATATTCTGAACGCGATGGAAAAATTTTCGCGTCCAAATTCGATCGTATGAAGAAGTTATGCTGAAAACAAGATTTCCAAATTGATTCCAAATTGATTTTAATAAAATTGATTTCAAGGCGTTTCGCGTCCGTACGATCAAATGACAGGTCCGATCGATATGAAACTTGAAACCCTAAAAAATTCCACTGACACGGATCCGATGAAACTGGTTTCATCGAAATCCGAGTCCGTGACAAAAATGGCTATTTTTATATTCATTAATTAAATTAAAATAAATTACAAAAATCCAAATTTTATATTATATTCTAAAATTGTCCAAATTTTATTACTTATATAATTTAATCAATTTCAAATGATTTAACGGGCTTGGATGTGAATTAAAATTATAAGTATATAAATTTGCAGTGTTAATTTCTGCACTTTCCTATATTTAAGAATTATAAAATTAAATGCTCAAAACCCCATATATTGGATTTTTAACTTTTATATACTCATTCTTTATCCAAATAGGGATGCCACATACTTTGGTTCATGATTCAAAATATTATTCTTAAAGTCTAATTTAAATTTCAGTAACGTAGTATTCAACGTTAAATTTAATAAATCCTGTTATTTAATAATTATTGCTTAGAACCTGATTTTAATCTTCCCATTATGTATTTAATTCCTTCTAGAATCACAGCTAATATTTGTCATCCCTTCATTACCCAAATGTTCTTATCCCATCAAATTTTAAGTTATCGAAATATTAAATGTCAATTTCTTTTAATTGCACTAAATTTATCTATTAAAGGTTGCACTTAACCCAAATACATAAAACTTGCCCAATTTCTCCTTAAATCAATAACCTTCATATACAAATATGTTTATCATAAATTTTATCTACTCTTCCTTTTTAGGTAATGTCCTATATATTAGATTTCCATGTAATTTGCAATAAATCATACTCATAGTTATATCGCATTAAATGAATAAATAAGTGTTGACTCTATTCTTTTGATTCAACATTGGTTTACGTTATATTTCATTAATATTTCTACATACATCAGGATTTTTAAAAATGGTTGTAACGTGAAATCTCGTCTACTTCCCATTTTATATTTAAGGCTTCTAAAACCGATTCATATCATTTCTCTAGTCCAAATTTTATTAATATAACCTTAAATTTAATTTATTCCTATCGATGTAATGGTTAAACACAAATTTCACTTATTTGCAATAAATCCACAAATTGGATTTCAAATTTTCAAATAAATAAATAAATTTTAGTTTATCACTTCTTAAATACCCAAACGTCAATGCCTTAATTTAAACTGCATTTATTACATTTTATAAAAATCCTCCATCTAAAGTGACAAATCAAAACTACCCTAACTACACAATTTATGGTAATTAATTCCAATTGCTTTTCCATTAAACTACATAAATTGTCCAATTGCAACCTACGTAGAATGTTTATTTATTTACAATCCTACTGTTTAAATGAATTGATCCTTTACGGTCTAATTCACATTTGACTTGATTTCTCATTTATTTTGCAAAACAGTAAATTTCAATTGCTACCAACATTATATTTAATATTAGATTTCCAATTAATTCTATTGGAATCAATATATCTTTATATATATATACTTTACGTATAAATATCTAAATTACCAAATCAAGTACATTTATTAGAGACAACATTCAATAAAATTACTTATCACACTTATTGCATTGATTTGTTCCAACGGACACTTTTATATTAAATGAATTCCATTCTAGTAAATATTTTTATTAATATTCACTGATTCACATTTATATTGGTTTCTTATATTTAACTTATAACAAGGTGTGCAAATTTACATAGTTCAAATCTATTTCCATGTAACTATTAAATTGTTACATTAAATTCCGATTACTATAACAAATTACTACATTTTCTCAAATAAAATCTTAAGACCTTTATTTTATCCTAAATTAGATTAGAAACATATTAATTTAATTCATTTAATATTATTAATTCAACGGGTCGTTACAATCTCCCCCACTCAAAACTTTTCGTCCCCGAAAAGGAAAAAGAAGGGAAAAGGAAGAATAAAACAGTACATCTTATTTCAAATATTATTTATAAACAATAATTTACTAAATTTATTTTCTTAAATAAAATATACCTGTTTATAATCATTATATTCTTTTATACTTAGATTATTAAAGCTGGAAAACATTTTCACAAAATTCTAAGTCCAAAATTTACGGAAAATTTTCGCAGAGTCTCCTTTGTACGGAGAGACTCTGGTGAAAATATAATATCAAAATATACAAATATATTACATATATTATCAAAATATTATCCCAACACGGGAAAAATTATATAAAATAGCGCTAAAACGTAATCCGGAAACGTACCTATTTGTCGGGCAATTACGCTAATTATTGTGGAACCAAAAGTAGCAGTTGCTTCCATCACCTGTATTCACTTATATAATCTAAAAGGTTAAATACTTATTTTAAAGTGAACTATTCAAGTGGATTCAATCATTAATCAACCAAACAATTCAACAACCATCCACCTTACAACAGCATACATACACAAAGCAAAGCAACCATTTAATCCATCAAACAAATAGTTGTTTGGATTCAAACTTTGAAATTTGTATGAGATGAAATTAACTATCAAGTGCATCCTTTTCTCAACAGTCTTAGATGGAACATAGATAGATTATTTATTCATCCGACAAATTCAAATTCCTTACCCAACAACATAAATCAAACAATAACAATTCAACCCAACAACCAAATTACTTATCATACATTTTTTCATGCTTCAGTGGTTTGATTTTCTTTCTTTCATTTATGGAGTGATCCCTTTACTTCTTACAATTTTCATTTTCATTTATTACAAAATTCATTATATTCATATTCCAATTTATTGACTAAAATTTATATCATCTATCCATACTTCTTACCTTTCTTATATAGTAAAATTTCCAATTTAACTTAAGTTTATACAATTAATTCTCATTAATAACAGCAAATTTATTGAATACCTTTATTACCTTACTCTTCACTTGTAAGATTTCCCCTTACATTTTCCTACTAACATTGCAACTTTTTATTATATGGTAAGTTATGTATGTTTTAAGAATGTAAGTGAAAATTTACAAGTTTCTTTTCATTCCTTTAATTAATATATATTTGTTTTATAACCTACAATTTCAACTTACCTTTAATCTCATTTATTTATTTAATGTGGAAGTTTCCATTATATTTAATAGTAGTAACAGTTTAATTACCCACTTTCTATAATATTTAATTACAGTAACCCTTTTTAATTACACTTAAATTATTAACCCTTTAACCTTCATTCTTAAAAATAAGGAATTTTATTAATTAATTACTTAGGGTTTACAGTCATTTATATATTACTTACTTTCTATTATATTAGAATAGGGGGAATTAAAGCATACTTAAGTTAATAACCCTACAATCAAACTTTATAAATTAAGGAATTTCATTTTTTCTTTCTTAAGGTTAAAATCACCTATTAATAATACAACCTTTAATTTTAGTAAAATTCCAATCATCACTTAAGTTAATACCATTAAATTCTTATTTATAACAGTAATTTATTGAATACTTCATTTTTTCCAAAATTCTACTTGCATAATATTCTATTCCACTCTTAATTTACATTTCAACTTTTTATACTTGGTAAGTTATTTATGTTAAAGAAAAAGCAAAAGAACTTATGCAAGTTCAATCTCAACTCTTTTAATTCATTTATTACTTCTTTTATTTTTTTTATTTTTTTACAACTAATTAATGGAAATTCAAGAATTAATACCGGGTCAAATTCCAAAATTACTTTAAAATAATAGATAATTAATTTCTTACAACTTTTATATCTCTAATTACCTTTAAACAATTAAAATTTTAAATAATTTCAAAACAAATCTGCAGTAGAGTTTACTACAGTGGCCTTTCCCTTCGAAACTCGAAAATGAAAGTCGATGATGCGGCCGTCATCACCGAAATTATTTTCCAGCGACAGAGAGGAAAGTACAAACTTATTTTCTTCAAAATCCTCTTAAACCAATTCTTTCGAATTATACTAAATATTTATATAAGAAAATATTTATAAACCAAATCATTATATTTCACAAATCCTTTGAAAGCATATTTCAAAAATCCCGGACTTAAGTTCTAAAATCTCCAATTTGATTTATTAAAATTCAACTTAGCTTTAATTCATTACAAATATTTTTATTACCTAACACCCAACTATAGCAACCAAAATATATCTTTATAAAAATATTTTTATATATAGAAAATATAATAGGCAAAATTATTTCATTCACCTATATTAAAAACAAATATTATGTCGTTCTGTCCTATTAAGTGTTTAGAAATCCCTATTGATGACATAGCGTCCCATACATCAACCAGAATTTATAAATACAAAGCGGAACAGATTAACACAATATCAAAATCTTTTATTAATACTAACAAATACGCTCTCTCATATATATATACACTCAGCGACTCCCATAGGATATTACTACCCTATTAACAAAGAGTCAAACCCCACAAAGCTAAGGTTTATCGCTAAACCAAAGCTCTGATACCAACTGTAACATCCGGCCTTTTCGCACACTTTAAACCGACACACGTGCCAATTCAAAGAAATACGCAAGGGCGGATTGTTATGGGTAAATAAGAAAAAAACAGAGAAGAAATAAAACAAAATAGAATCTCACAGCGGAAGGATAAAATATAATAATCAATATACAGTTCATGATAACTGTTTACAAAATATTTATTTTACTTATACAATGAATATCAGAGTTACACATACCAATACAATCAATGCAGCGGAAATTTAGAGTGCGGTGCAATACTATAAATAATATAATACGGATTCTTCGTCTTCGTCCTCCAAAGCTAAAATCTTCGATCCTGAAATGCTCGGACTGACCCGAGCGAATTTGAAAAGACAAAAACACTCGAGTCAGAACTAAAAGATCTTATGTGAGTTAAATTAACAGAAATAAATATGAGTACAGTAACTCAAGAGATGCTCGGGATTTACATCTCCTAAGGATCCGTTAAACTATTTACTATGTAGTATATTGTGCTATTATAGTAGTGTCTATTTATAAAATAAACTTACTTTTAAATAGTGTTAAGGCTTTACATTTTCCACCTTAACACGTAAAATGCCAATAGTCTATACAGTACCGTAATACCTCCTGATCGGGAGGCTACCAGAGGATACTCCATAGGTACGACACAAATAGAAACTCGTAGTAAAGGCTCGGTATGGTAGGTGACACGGCACAACTAGGCAATGCCAGGGTAGATATACCAATTGCTATCCAGGCTGGTGGAAACGCGTAGCCGCAGTTACCGCCCACCTCGGACTAACTCCCCAAAATCAAATATAGAAGTGGCCACTGAATCAATCCAAGTCAAAGTATAATATCGAAGAGGAGGGTCCGATCAGAGGAATGACCTCATTGGCCTGAGAATCGCTCCTGTTTTAGCCACCTTATGCCAACTCACGGGAGTCGGGTCCACGTATTTACTTTACAGGAAACGTCGCCACCACCTACTTCATTTTGGAATCTCCACCGCGTACACGGTTAGTCAAAGTGGTTTTCGGTATCGACGGAGAGTATGTCCATATCCGATCCCGGTCTCTTTGCCAACCCATCGTTATTATAACACCGCGGTCATTTAAAAATAGCTCATACTTTAAAACCAGAATAACATTTCCATTTTAAAATTATGAATACGATATCATTTTAAAACCCAAAACAATATGATATCCTTTATCCCAAATATAAACCTTTTCAAAAATCCAAATGCTTTAAAATTTATAACGTCTGAAAGCCAAATATCCTTTCAAAGCATAATATTTCAAAATTCATAATTTAAAACAATAACTTTTAAAACTTGAATGGTTTGGATATTCAACGGTATATGAATTAAAAGGTTTAACTTAAATGTTACTTTGTAAAGAAAATAGTTCTCATGGCTTTACAAATACATTTCTTTATTAAAGTCTAACCCAAAATTTGTATTATCTCTCTCAAGTTCCAAAACCACTTCAATTTATATATATATATATATATGCGTATATCCATTTGGAGTATTAATATTTCAAACTAAAGTTGGATTTTATTCTTTCAACAAATCGAAAGTTCTATTAATTAGTCTTGAATATTCACATAAAATCCATAAATAAATAAGAACTCCAATTTCTAGTAATAAAATATATATATTTTTTCAATTCAAATTATACTAGAATATTCCTTTCAATTTATCTTGGGAAAAATCCAATTATAAATATCATATCTTAAAATTTCCAAACTTAACATTTAAACATATGATATAAATTATCAAACTCCATTTTCTTAATTTTTTTTTTCCATTTTTAATAAAGAGATTTATACACCTTTTAATTTCAAAATTTTCAACTTCATATGTATATATATGGAAGAATAATATTTATACAATATAAAATTTAAGATTATTATAAACCGTATTCCATCCAAACCATAGAAATCACATTAAAATAGTTATATATAGACCGCGGTGCCTGTATATAATTTTCTATCATATGGTCAAGTGATACGGATATTTATCATTTCAATCCGCAATTTAAAAGATATAAAATTTTGCGGTTGTATATCATTTCAAACCACAATCCCGAATGAAAGGAAATATGCATGATAATTTGCAAATTAAATGATATACAATAAAACATCCATCAACATCACCCATCATCCAATCACAATCATCAAGCAATATCAATCAATAACAATTTATATTTGATAATATATAACAGGTAATAACTGGCAATTTTATTCAGATTAAATTTAACAACTATTAATCTAACAGTTTATATTCAGTAATAATCTATATAACTGTTAACTAGCAGTTTATATACAAACAAATAAATTTTAACTGTAAATTTATACGCAATAAATTAATTAAATTAACAGTTAAATTAAATAAATGCAGTTCAACAGATATGAATAAAATAAACATGCCAAATACTCATAAATAAATTTCTATCCATTTCTAAAATTAATTTAAACAAACATAAAAGCTTCTAGTAGTTGTGAGTGGGTTAAAACACTCACCTTTTGAATTTAAATCGAATTTAAATTCGATTTAAACCCAAAAATTCACCCGTCTCGGAATTCGTCCAAACCTGCGTCATCAGATCCGGAATTTAATAACGATCCTAACGAAAAAAATTTCGCGTGAAAACGAGTTCGTATGAGAAAGTTATGACGAAAATTCGATTGAACATAAAATTTAAAATTTACAAAACCTACCTAATAAACTTGCCACGTCATCACCCCAAATCCATCTCTCCCCTTCACGCGTTGCTTCTTCCTCCAGGAACACGTTCGAACCGAACCCACTACAACACGTTGACCGCCACTTTGACCACTAACCGCGCGCACCTCAGGCCACCTCGACGCTGCCGACCACCTCCATTCATCACGTTGCATCGCCATCTACCCACGGCCCAAGTCCGGCCTCCTCTGGTGCCAGCCGCTGCCGCCTATCTCCCCTAGGGCCGAAACCCTAATCGAATTAATTCGCCCCATCCAGCCGTTAACTCGAGGCAATAACTACCCAGATGCGATCCCCTCGGCTAACTCCCCAATACCCAGAAATATTTTCCCGATCCGACGAAGTTTGTGACGACATAATGAACGGACTGAACTGTTTCAATTTATTCTGGGTAAACAGAGCATCGATTCGAAAAACGAATCGCACCATCAGATTACGTATCTCCAGAACATCGACATATATTTTTGTGGAATTTTTCTGGAGAGTTTGAATTTTCATTGAAATTTTGAATTGATTGGATCTAGGGTTTGCACCCATTGAGGTGGAGAAAGAAATAAAGAAATGAACATACAGCAAATGACAATAGGATGGAGCTAGGGTTTATAACTGTATATTTATAGGTAGGGTTGAGTTAGAGTAGATAGACTAGATAGATGAACGTACGGAACAAACTAAGGCCCAAAAAGCCCGTTTAGACTCCGGAACAAAATTCGTCAAACCCATATATCCAGATAGGTGTTTTAAAATATTCTGAACGCGATGGAAAAATTTTCGCGTCCAAATTCGATCGTATGAAGAAGTTATGCTGAAAACAAGATTTCCAAATTGATTTTAATAAAATTGATTTCAAGGCGTTTCGCGTCCGTACGATCAAATGACAGGTCCGATCGATACGAAACTTGAAACCCTAAAAAATTCCACTGATACGAATCCGATGAAACTGGTTTCATCGAAATCCGAGTCCGTGACAAAAATGGCTATTTTTATATTCATTAATTAAATTAAAATAAATTACAAAAATCCAAATTTTATATTATATTCTAAAATTGTCCAAATTTTATTACTTATATAATTTAATCAATTTCAAATGATTTAACAAGCTTGGATGTGAATTAAAATTATAAGTATATAAATTTGCAGTGTTAATTTCTGCACTTTCCTATATTTAAGAATTATAAAATTAAATGCTCAAAACCCCATATATTAGATTTTTATCTTTTATATACTCATTCTTTATCCAAATAGGGATGCCACATACTTTGGTTCATGATTCAAAATATTATTCTTAAAGTCTAATTTAAATTTCAGTAACGTAGTATTCAACGTTAAATTTAATAAATCCTGTTATTTAATAATTATTGCTTAGAACCTGATTTTAATCTTCCCATTATCTATTTAATTCCTTCTAGAATCACAGCTAATATTTGTCATCCCTTCATTACCCAAATGTTCTTATCCCATCAAATTTTAAGTTACCGAAATATTAAATGTCAATTTCTTTTAATTGCACTAAATTTATCTATTAAAGGTTGCACTTAACCCAAATACATAAAACTTGCCCAATTTCTCCTTAAATCAATAACCTTCATATACAAATATGTTTATCATAAATTTTATCTACTCTTCCTTTTTAGGTAATGTCCTATATATTAGATTTCCATGTAATTTGCAATAAATCATACTCATAGTTATATCGCATTAAATGAATAAATAAGTGTTGACTCTATTCTTTTGATTCAACATTGGTTTACGTTATATTTCATTAATATTTCTACATACATCAGGATTTTTAAAAATGGTTGTAATGTGAAATCTCGTCTACTTCCCATTTTATATTTAAGGCTTCTAAAACCGATTCATATCATTTCTCTAGTCCAAATTTTATTAATATAACCTTAAATTTAATTTATTCCTATCGATGTAATGGTTAAACACAAATTTCACTTATTTGCAATAAATCCACAAATTGGATTTCAAATTTTCAAATAAATAAATAAATTTTAGTTTATCACTTCTTAAATACCCAAACGTCAATGCCTTAATTTAAACTGCATTTATTACATTTTATAAAAATCCTCCAAAAGTGACAAATCAAAACTACCCTAACTACACAATTTATGGTAATTAATTCCAATTGCTTTTCCATTAAACTACATAAATTGTCCAATTGCAACCTACGTAGAATGTTTATTTATTTACAATCCTACTGTTTAAATGAATTGATCCTTTACGGTATAATTCACATTTGACTTGATTTCTCATTTATTTTGCAAAATAGTAAATTTCAATTGCTACCAACATTATATTTAATATTAGATTTCCAATTAATTCTATTGGAATCAATATATCTTTATATATATATATATATACACTTTACGTATAAATATCTAAATTACCAAATCAAGTACATTTATTAGAGACAACATTCAATAAAATTACTTATCACACTTATTGCATTGATTTATTCGAACGGACACTTTTATATTAAATGAATTCCATTCTAGTAAATATTTTTATTAATATTTACTGATTCACATTTATATTGGTTTCTTATATTTAACTTATAACAAGGTGTTCAAATTTACATAGTTCAAATCTATTTCCATGTAACTATTAAATTGTTACATCAAATTCCAATTACTATAACAAATTACTACATTTTCTCAAATAAAATCTTAAGACCTTTATTTTATCCTAAATTAGATTAGAAACATATTAATTTAATTCATTTAATATTATTAATTCAACGGGTCGTTACAATAATGTGATTAGAAATTTATTAATTTCTTTTGGTATTATTAGATTGTCATTTAAGTTAAATTTGAATTTATATTGAATTGAATTTGCCATTTATTTAATAATGAATATAAATTGCAAGTTATACACCTGATAATGATAATCAATTGATTATTGTGATTTATTGGCTGATTTGGATGTTGAATTGTGATGGATGTTATTGGTTGTCATTTTGGATGATTGGATGTTTATTTATGTATATATCTTTGTTACCACTATGAATTGAAATGATAACTCGAGCGGTTTCCATTGATTTGGAAATTTTGATTTGGATACTGGTTGAAATGACATATGACCGTGTAATTTCTTTAATTTGGATTATTTATTAGAATTGAATTATTTGAAAGATTTAAGTTTTAAATTTAAAATTCGGATCTATTTTAATTAAAATGATTAAGATTGGTATTTTTGAATCGTTTGAAATCTTTTAAAATAATTAAATCCACATTGTACACGTGATAGGAGATGACATTCCTGTTATACATCTCTGAATCCATTATAGTAATATTTCTATTCTACTTATTTTGATTTGACTTACATAAGATCTTTTAGTCCTGACTCTAGTGTTTTGTCTTTTTATTACGCTCGGGTCAGTCTGAGCTTTTTTAGTGTATTGAAGACCATTATATTTTGGAGGATGAAGACGGAGACGAGTCTACTATTTATTATTAATTATTCCACTACATCATGTGTTCCTCTGCATTATTTATTTATTTCTACTGTATATATAACTCTGTTTTGTATTGTAAAGGTGTAATCAAATGTTATTTGTAAAACAACTTCATGAACTGTTTATTTGATTTTTATATTTTGCCATTCCGCTGTGAGATTCTGTGTTTTATCTTTCCTTCTTTTCTATTATTTTCTTATTTACCCCATTAACAGTTTTACCTTTTGAATGATTTTAGTTGACATGTGTGGTTTATTGTCGATTTAAATCGTCCAAAAGGGTGGGATGTTACATAAGCTAAGCTAATGAATGAAAAGAAATAAGCGTGTTTCTCATCCTTCAGTTACTAGCCCTATCGTTTTACAAAAAGGAAAAATGTCCGAGCCCCTTTTGTCTCCAAAATTTGATCTCGTTCATTAATAAAAAAATATAGTTCATTGACCTAATTCCCAAATCGAGCTCAAAACAGGGGGGCTTTCCATCGAATCGTGAGTCGAGTATATCATGGGGCCGTAGGGATTGAGGCAAAATCGAGTCGTGACTTTCGCGACGAAGATCTCGAGCCGCGTCAAGGTGAAGCGATGTGCTTGTTGGATTTTTGGGCACGCGATGCGCTTGGTGGCGGCGATTCGAATTGCGCGAGGCCGGGGTTCATCGCGAGTCAGTCGCGACAGAGTGAGCAAGTGGGGTTAACGCGTGCATACGCATGGTCTTGAGCAAGTCGAAGGTCGGTGGTGTTTGCGTAAAGGCTAGGTGGCGCCAGGAAGGTCGAGCTGGGTTGGCGTTTAGGGGTAAGGTAATTTAATTTTAAACTTTAATTAGGTTTAAAACTATTAAATGATTTTTTGATTTTTTTATTCCTCTTATTGGTACTGATTAGTTTATTTTAAATAAATAATTATATATAGGTTGAAGAATATATTTGGATTTTGAATTTAAATAAGCTATTTTATAAGTATATATGTGATTCGGGAGAAAAGAAATATATATATATATATATATATATATATATATATATATATATATATTCACTTGTTGTTTAGTTTTAAAGAAAATATATATGTAAAGTGGTTAACGTATTTAATTAGCTTATTTAATTATTTCAGACATTAAAAATAATTTATTAAGGAAAAATTGGTTTAAAATCAATTTATTAGTTTGAAACCAAGTTATTAGTTTAAATTAAATTAATAAAGAGGAATTAAGGTGTTCGATAAATTCTAATAGTAATAACTCGTAAATTGTATGTTACAAGGTCAAAAGATCGTGATAAACACACTGGAATGACGTGGATTGCAAAATAAAATCAAAGGTGAGTCAATCTCACTCATCTGGTTATAATTTTAATTTAAATGGTTAAATTTAAATATTTGGTTGGTTGATTGTTTGGATTGGATGTGCAATATTATGTATAGTAGTATATAATATATCTTGGAATGATTGATTTCCCGCATTTTATAGCGGATGAGACCCTATGTGCCGCATAATAGCGGATGATTTTATATAAAAACCCATATACCGCGATATTCCACCTCGAAGTGGAATTGGTATTTTATATTGTGATAACGTCTATGGATGCAAGGAAAATAGGTTGGAGGGATCCAACTGGATTCCTCAAAATTATTTATATTGTTTAATATTCTCTGTTATGAATATTCGATATTCTGTAATGAATATTATTGGTTGTTGTAATATTGGATGCTAGGGTTTACTTGAATATATTTCGATGCACTGATTTATCAAAATATATAGAATTGGAATTTTGAAAATAAAAGGAAGAGAATTTGTAAGTGAAATAATTAAAGAAAATTTAAATAAATTAAAAATGAACTGGATAAGAATATTAGTGGTTTTAAAATTCTAATAAATAAATTCTGTATATGAAAAGGAAATTTTGAATAAACAGAAAGTTAATGAATTTTAAACTTCAGTGTTATTATTTAAAAGAACAAAGCATTTATTTTAAATTTAAGATTTAAATTTTGAAAAGAATAAAGAAGAATTGGGAAAATTTGAAATTTGTATATTTCAGTTAAAAGTTTTAAAATCAAACGGAAAATAATAATAATAATAATAAAGTCCATAATTAACGAATTTTGAAATGAATTGAGTAAGTAAAGAAATTTATTTCAAAATGGAGTAAATTGGAAATCAATTTGGAAAATTGATTTTAGTGATTGAAACTGGAAATTCTCCCTGGATAACCAAGTACGTTTTCAAAATAGATTTTTAAATATAAATTAAAAGTTTTAAAGTTGTTTTAAAAAGCAAATTTTGGAAAATTTATTATTTCTAAAATATTTAAATTCTAAAGTAAGTATTTTCTTTTAATCTATTATGGTAGTAATTATTTAAAGTGGCTTGGTATTTGTTTTAAAAGAGAAAATCTAGTTTATATTTTATAAAAGTAACCTCATTTTAAATATTCCTAAAGTGTATATTTTTAATAAAGTATTGAAGTAGTTCTCAATCTAAATGTTAAAATATATACTTTATTTATAAAGTGTTTTAAATTATTTTAAAAATCTAAAGCTTTGTACTTGGTGTTTTCAGTGGAAATAATTATTTGGAAATTCATTACATGAGAAGAGTATGGTTTGAAACTATTTTTCAAGGGTTGAAAAGTGGAAATATATCTTGTGAAATAATTTAAGTTTAATAAATAATTTGGTGAAATTATTTATGTTGGATGGTTGTTGTGAATGTTAATTGATAGTTAAATAACCGACTATCAATATTGGCCAAATGCGCTGATGGTTTCGAAGAGACCGGGATCGGGATTTATTTCTCGAAAACCACTTCGATCCGGTCTGTACATTTTCATGGAAAAACGAGTTTGGATTCGAAGATGGAGCAGTGAAGTGCAAGGGCTGGTCGCTACTAATCCTGAGGATATTTCCAAAATGGATGTAGTAGGAATAGTGCCTTCGGTTCCGTTCGATCCCGGGACGGACTTGTATGGATGAATGCTTTCAGAATGTAACGACCCGTAAAACTCGATGATTTTTAGATGAGTTAATTTAATAGGATTTCTAAGTTAATCTAGAAAGAAATAAAAGTCTTACAATTTATATTGGAGCGAATGTAGAAATTAGATGAAGCAATTGTAATTAAATGTTAACATTTTAATATTTATATGGCAATAAATTAAAATAATGTAAATTGACATACTTGGTTATAAGTTTAATATAAGAAACCAATAGAAACGTTGAATTTGTGAAATATTAATAAAAATATTAACTAGAATGGAATTCATTAATATAATATGAATAGTGACATTTGTTACATTTGGTTTAAAATAGAAAAGGAGTAAATAAAAGTAACTCTTGAATAAACCAATGCAATAATTGTAGATAAGTAATTATAATGTGTGTGTTGATAATGAACGTACTTAAATGGTAGTAAAATTGAATATAAGAAAACAAAGGCATTTAGTGAATTATTTAATGAATTCATGAAATAAAAATCAATGTCCTATAGGTAATTATAATATTATTTGGAAGTGAAAACGTACAAGTATGAAACCACGTAAGTAAATTAATTAAGAACATTTAATAGTAATTAATGTATATATTAGACAATGGACAATTTATGGATTTGTTAAGATTGCTAAGTATAATTGAGTGTAAATAGGAATATCTGGTAATTAATTAATATAAGAAAAAGTGTAAATGTTATAACTCGGTTACAAAATTTATATATTCGAAAGTGGATGTAAATATGAATTAATTAATGTGCTCATTAAGCTATAATGAGTTAAAACTTAAATCAATGTAATAAGGATGATGCAGGTTGATAAGTATTCATAATGTTGTTATTGATAATAAACGTTACTTTAATAATTATTAATATAGAAACGGAACTGTGAATGTAAATTTAATAGAAGCGTAAATTTATTTAAGTAGTAATTGGTGAATTGGGAAATAAGTTCAAATTATGTAAATTGAGAAATTAATACATAAAGTATTGTAAAGTAATTAATAGAATGCAAATTTAATGTTGTAAGTTTAATATAATGTAAAGTATTTAAAACCCTAAATTAATGTGTTCAATTTGATGGAAGTACACATTTTAAAACGTAATATTCATTCAAATATAAAATGTAAATAGGTGTAACGACCCGTATTTTACGTGTCGATAAATCGTAGAATAATTGTCATTAGGTCGTTGTTATTGTTTAAGTCAACCAGAGCTTACCTTGTCCAGGAGCTTAGGTCATGTGGAAGTTAGCTCGTGTGAGCGACTTAGTGGGTTGGAGCGACCTATAGATTCGACCGACCTATAGGAAGAGAGAAACCTAGTAGTTGCAGTGACTTAAGATATGGTCCGATCTAAGAGTTTAGCCGACCTAAGGGGTAACGGCTTAAGGTTTGGCCGACTTAAGGTGGTTAACGAGTTAGTGTTGGACCGACCTATAGAAGTAAGCGACCTAAGGGCTAGTGGTATAGGAGATAGGTCGGATTAAACGAGTTACCGACCTAAGGAGAGTAGGTCATTCGAGCGACCCAGGGAATAACTTAGTGTAAGGTTAGATCGCGAACGACTTAGTGATTAGGTCGTATGAGTGTTAGGTCGGCAGCAGTGTTGAGTCGTTAGGGAGTTAAGTCGGCGTAAGCTGTTGAGTCGCGTGGTACTTGAGTCGTTAGGTCAGCTAGGTGTTAGGACGGCCATAAGGTTAGGTAGTTGAGTCGTTGGGTCGGCATCTGGTTAAGCCGCTAGGTCGGCAATACTGTTGAGCCGCTTAGTTGTTGAGTCGTGTGTTGTGTTAGGTTGGTAGGTCGTAGGGTTCTTGAGTCGTTGGTCGTTAGGTCGGCAAGGGTTAGGTCGTGGCCGACCTAAGAGCGACCGACCTAAGTGCGAACGACCCAATTTCCAGCCTATAAATAGAGTGCCCATCTTCATTTTTGGGATCCGGATTTTGGAGCAACGAAGTGCTGCCATTTTGAGAGATCGACTACAACACTTCTTCACTTCTTTTCTCCACTCTAATCTAGTGCTTCCTTCCATCCAAGATTGAAGATCAAATCGAAGATGCAAGAGCCAAAGTTGAAGATCTCCATCCATCGAAGAGAGATTTCATCATTTGAAGGGAAACCTTGTCGGATCAAGCTAGATCCTTTGCTGTCCAGATCTGGAGTTTGTTGTTTTTGAGGTGTTTAGGTGATTCGGTGAGTGGTGGTTATCTCTCACACGGACCCAAAGGAGTATATTGGATCGGTGGTTTGTTTGTGTGTTAAAGATAGCGATTTCATGCATTTTCCTTAAGTCTGCATGTAGATCCATTGTTCATAAAGTTTTGATATCCATTTTACTATATGTTAACCTATGCTAGTTCATTCATCAAGATATTACTTAGAATTCATGCTTGTTAGATTCGGACCCTTTAATTATGAAATTTCCATTATTGTTATAACTATTTATTTAGATCTTATTTGAATGATTGATTACTTGGATGAATGATTGATTTGATTGATTAGTTGATTAGTGATTGAATTTGGACAAGTTGGTCTAAGATGATTCAAAAGCTAAGTGGAAAGGCTCTTGAATAAGGAAAGCTGCTCGTGGCATATGAAGCAGATGATAAAGCTCATATGGCTAGATTTGATCATGATGTTGAGATGGGACTTTGCTATGATGTGATGAGGCAAAGCATGATGTTGAGATGGGACTTTGCTATGATGCGATGAAGCAAAGTATGATATGAGAAAGCCTTGGTTTAATCCAGACGGGATCATTCTAAGCATGTTGATAACTCGGTGATGTGGTCCGAGTTTGTTGATAATGGTTGGCTCGAGAGGCGCTTGAGCTAGTGTGAGAATAGTCGTCAGGGAGGATGACTAGAAGGCCGAGATCTCGTCGTTATTGAAGGTTCTAGCATGCTCAAAGCAAGAGTATGTTGGGACGGGTCACGACGATGTCCTAGACACGGGTCACGATGACGTGTTAGTACTCTGGGCAGATTCGATAGTCCTTGGCATGGGTCACGACGACGTGCAGAGTTATGTCTAGAACCGGGGTTAACTTTAGCCCTTGGCGGACGGATGAAATAATGGGCCGGTCATTCAATTAACGGTGAAATCGAGGCAATGATAACAGTGATAGCCAGAGTCATGGATGTTTGGATGTTTTGGTTGTATCGTCACTTGGGCCAAGAGAGATGTTTTCGGGGTGCTTATCTGATCTTGGTTTAGGCCTTGGGGGTTTGTACTTGGAAAACATCGACCTTGACTCGAGTGATAATTGCCTTACTTTAATTGTCTGCTTTGCTATGTTTGTTTATTCTTAGTGTGTCTGGGGGGGCTATCACTGTAGAAAGAGGTGGAGTGGGATGGTTGAGTTCCTATTCCTTTTTAACCCTTTATGCTCTTTTGGTATGTTTGATAGTTGATTTACTGCTCACTAAGACTTTTGTCTGACTCAAGGTTTTATGTTTAACTCGTATTACCTTGGGCTGTTCATCCATGTTGGGATGGGAAGACTAGGTAGCAGGTGACAGGTGCTGTTCTTAGTGACCAACGCTGTTGATGACGAAGACGAGCTGGAGGCTTTTGCATATTATTTTCTTACTATATGTACTGGATGTTCCGCCGTTTGTATGATTCTCTGAGTGTTATGTAGTGAGGCTTGATGTATTGACTATTCAGATGTTTGTATCAATTGTTATGAGCTTATATGATGGGAATTCTGTTCTATAGAGCTTCACTATGTATACTTTCTATTGTATTTTATCCATGCGTTGTGAGTAATACGATAGACTATTCTGTGTTTACCTTACCCTGATAATCGTCCATGGCGGCCTGACACACTTTTCAGCGCATTATTTCCTTGTTGGGTGCAGGAGTCATGGGCGGTCGTCACAATAGGCGTATATTAATGCAATGAAAAAAATTAGCGTTCTATATTGAATTATGGTAGTTATATCACAATAAGTGGAAATAAAATAGTTAACATGGATAAAAGTGAAACGGAAAATATTAGTGTAATGGAACGTAACCAAATGGTAAATATGTTTGTTGAATAATAAGAATGAGAATCGGGTTTTAATTATTTGAATAAAAAAACTTAGGTAATTGGGTTTATTGCAATTTAATGTAATAAAATCTCTGATTTTTGCGTTAATTGAAATTAATATGGGATGTAAGAATAGTAAGGTAATAGTTTATAAATCCAATGTTTAATTTATCCTTTAATAATGATGAATTGAATAATAGAATGGAATAAATTAGGGTATATATGGAAAGTGCAATAATTGGATTAATTGTAAGTAAATTAAATTGGATATAGCTAAATAATACGTTATTTGAAGTGAAGATGAAATAGGAGAATATGTAATATTTTTGAATCCAATAGTAAACCCATCTATTTGACAATAATGAATGGAAAAAATTGATTGGTTAATTTAATTAAATGGAAATTTGGTAATTTTATTTATAATTTTACAATTTAATGAAATTGGAAGTTAACACTGAAATTTATAAATTTATCCACTTTACAGTTACATCTGAATTTGTTTAAAACATTGTAAATTTTTAAGAAATTAATAATGACAAGAATTGTCGGTTATAGATTGGAAATTTGAAAGTTGATTTAACTAATTATAATTTTCACTTATTTAATTAAGTGTAAAAATAGCCATTTTGGCCACTGACTCGGATTCGGATGAAACAAGTTTCATCGGATCCGTAACGGTGAATTATTGTAGGACTTCAAGTTTCGTAGCAATCGGACTTGTCCTTTTATCGTACGGATTCGAAACGCCTTGAAATAAATGCAATTGAAATCAACTGAAATCAATTTGAAAAATATTGTTTTTAGCATAACTTCTCCATACGATGGAATTTGGACTTGAAACCTTTTCCTGGGTTTACCCAATTTCGTTCCGGGGTCAGAACGGGCTTTTTTTGGGCCACTTTGTCGTTAGCGCGTATTCAACCCGATCCATTTATTCTATTTCAACTTTCTCTATAAATATCCTGCTATAAACCCTAGCCACTTCTTATTTTCATTTGTCTGTACGTACATCTCCTTCTCAACTCCTCATTCCAATGGCAGAAGAAAAAACCTAATTCCCAAATTTCAAAAAAAAAAATTAATTTCAGAAAAAAAAGTTTTTGCGGATCTGCAGCCACATCGAGTCACGCTTCGAGTTTCAGAGGCAAAACGCTGTATCTACCTCGGGTCAGGAAGAAAATGACTCGAGTCGCTCCGGATCGTTTTGGCAAAAACTCCAAGCAAGCACCGGGGATTGAGACGGCGCACCGAAGTCGACCCAGAACCAGAATTTTCCAATTTTCAAATTTTCATAACTTGTGCATACGAACTCGGATTCACGTGAGGTTTGTTTTGCTGTGATCGTAACGGAATTTCAGACATTTTGGCACTGGTTTGGACGAATTTGGAGATTGTCCAATTTTTGGGTTTAAATTGGATTTGAATTCAATTTAAATTCAAAAGGTGAGTGTTTTAACCCACTCACAACTTCTAAAAAAATTTATGTTTGTTAAATTGATTTATGATGTGTTTATAAATTTATTTATAGTTGTTTGGCATATATTTCATAATTATCTCAGTTAATTTGCATTCATTTAATTTACTTGTTATATAATTTATTATTGCATAATAAACTGTTAGTAAATACCTGTTAATTATTACCTGTTATATATTGATGTATTGTTGAATTTGATGATGATTTTGATAAATGGTTGATGGATGGTATTGGATGAATGGATGCTGTATTGCATATTGTATAAACTGCAAGTTGTTACGCATTTCATTTCATTCGGTATTGCGGTTTGAAATGATATATAACCGTAAATATTATTTTTAAATTGCAAATTGAAATGATAAATATCTGTATCACTTGACCATAGGATAGAAAATTATATACAGGCACCGCGGTCTATATGGAAAAAAATTTAAAATGATTTCTGTGGTTTTGTAATGAAATATAGGGTTATATAGATATTGATTTTAGATATTATATAAATGCTATTTTATTATTGAATTTAGCTATGTATTAATTTGTTTTGAATTACAAAATAATCTAAATCATGAAGTTTGATTTCTTTTATATAATATGGTTAAGTATCTACCTAAAATTCTATTATATATATGGTTTATAATAACTCAAATTAAAGTAAGGTTGAAGATAAATGTGAATATGATTTGAATTAAAGTATTTAAGAATTATCCTTGAAAATTTTGTTTGAAATGTAAATAAATTAAGATTTAAAGGGTATGATTTTATAACTTGATTTTGATTAGAGGATTTAAATGAATATCAAATTAATTTAAAGAATATTATCAAGTTTAATTTAATTAAAAGAATATCCTGTTATTGAAGTTTAAGGGTTTTACTTAAATAATATTTGTTGTATTAAGCAAACATTTCAAAATTTAACAAAATATAATTGGATATTGAGATATATTAAATTTTCAAAGAATCCATTTTGAAATAGTGGAATATTTAAAGATTGAAATATATGAACTATAAAATTTTAAGTTTTGAAATATGGAATATTTAAGCTTTGAAATATATGGGAATTAAAATAGTTTATTTGGAGGTTCAAACTGGTATTGGGAATTTATTGTGAAATTTAAAGAAGCTATTTTATTATATAAAGTAATATAGTATTTAAACCATTAAGTATTAAAGTTATGTTTCAAAGCTATGGTTTCAAGGTATATAGATTTGAAAATGCTATGATTTCTTGGAAAAGATATATTTGAAATAAAAATGATATCATATTGATTTGGGTTTTAAAAAAAACAAAATGATATCATATTTATATGGTTTTGAAATGAATAATTTGTTCTGCTTTTTAAAGTATAAACTATTTTGAAAAGACAGCGGTGTTATAATAACGTTTGGTTGTTGAAGAGACGGGGATCGGAAGTTGTCATACTCTCTGCCAACTCCGAAAACCACTTTAACAACCGTGTACGCGGTGGAGATTCCAGAATGAAGTAGGATGGTGGCGGCGTTTCCTTTGTGGTAAATACGTGGACCCGACTCCCGTGAGTTGGCATAAGGTGGCTAAAACAGGAGCGATTCTCGGGCCAAGGGGGTTAGCGCCCTTTATCGGACACTCCTCTTCGATACTATACTCTGACTTTGGATTGATTCGGTGACCACCTTTACTTTTGATTTTAGGGGGGAGTTTGTTCGAGGTGGGCGGTAGCTGCGGCTATGCGTTACCACCAGTCCGGATAGAAATTGGTATATCTACCCTGGCATTGCCTAGTTGTGCCTTGTCACCTACCCTATCGCGCCTTGTACGAGTTTCTATTTGTGTCGTACATATGGAGTGTCTTCCCGTAGTCTCCCGATCAGGAGATATGCAGGCACTGTATAGACTATTGGCATTATTTGTGTTAAGGGAAATATTGGGTCACTCCTTAACGCTATTTTAAAGTAAGTTTATTTTACAATTAGACACTATTATAATAGCAAAATATTACTACATAGTAAATAGTTTAACGGATCCTTAGGAGATGTAAATCCCGAGCATCTCTTGAGTTACTGCACTCATATTTACATCTGTTGATTTAACTTACATAAGATCTTTTAGTTCTGACTCGAGTGTTTTATCTTTTCAATTCGCTCGGGTCAGTCCGAGAGTTTCAGGATCGAAGACTTTAGCTCTGGAGGACGAAGACGGAGATTTCTATTATTATTATTTATTACATTCAACTACACTCATATTGTTCCGCTGCATTGTTATATGGTATGTGTAACTCTGATGTATGTTGTATAAGTATAATCGAATATTTTAAAACAGCTTTATAAACTGTATATTTGATTATTATATTTTATCCTTCCGCTGTGAGATTCTGTTTTGTTTTATTTCTTTCTCGTTTTTCTAATTTACCCCATAACAATCCACCCTTCCGAACGGTTTGAATTGGCACGTGTGTCGATTTAAAGCGTGCGAAAAGGCGGGATGTTACACGTGGTATCAGAGCTTTGGTCTAGTGAAAACCTTAGCTTTGTGGGGTCTGACTCTTTATTAATAGGGTAATAATACCCTACGGGATTCGCTGAGTGTATATATATGAGAGAGCGTATTTGTTAGTGTTATAAAAAGATTTTAATGTTGTGTTAATCTGTTTCGTTTTGTATTTATAAATTTTGGTTGGTGCACGGGACGCTGTGACATCAATACGAATTTCTAAACACTTAATAGGACAGACCGACATAATATTTGTTTTAATATAGGTGAATGAAATAATTTTGCCTATTATATTTTCTATATATAAAGTAAATTTTATAAAGGTTATATTTGGTTGCATTATATTGGTTGTTAGGTAATAAAATTTATAAATAACAGTGAAATATGATTGAAAATAAAATAAATCAAATTGGAAATTTTAGAACTTAAGTTCCGGGGTTTTGAAATTTCATTTGAATGATTTTGAAATATAATAATATTATTAAAAGAAGTATTTTCGGATATAAGTATTCCAATATAATATGAAAGAAATGTTTTTAAAAGAAATTTTGGAAAGATAAAGTTGTACTCCCCTCTCTGTCACTGGAAAATAATTTCGGTGATGAGTGCACGCATCATCGACATTCATTTTCGAGTTTCAAAGTGGGAAGGCCACTGTAGTAGTTTTACTGCAGATTTATCTGGATAAAAAAAATATAAACTTTAAATTGTTTAAATATAATTAAATATTTAAGTTATAAGAATATACCTTTATCTATTATTTTAAATGATTTTTAATAATAAAAACCCGGTATTTAGTTCTTAAGTTTCCGTTAATTAATAATTTCAATTATTATAGTGAAATTGAATGTAACTAATTTATAATTAGAACCTTTAATTAAAATAAGTAATTTAATGCTAGGTTATGAATGAAATTAAAGGTAAGTTGAAACTGTAATCTATGAAACAAAGAATAATATTATTGAATAATGAATTAATTAAAGAAAATGAGAAAATTTGTATAACTTTCAAATTACATCCTTAAAAACATATATATAACTTACCGAATATTAAAAGTTGAAATGTTTAATAAGAAAATGTAATGGAAGTGGTACAAGTAAAAGTATGTAATGAAGTGTTCAATAAAAATTTCTTTTATTCTTAAGAATTGACGTTGAAATTGTTATAAACCTAAGTATAATGGAAATCTTGCTATAATGAAATATGATAGAAGGTAAGTGTTGTAAATAAGTAATTATAGACTTAAGTAAATGTTGAAGTTAATTATTTTAATAAACAGAAAGATGAATACCGTAAATAAATGAAATTAAGCAGTAAATAAATGAAGTAATATGCAAAGGAATCGAATTAAAAATGAAAATTTACAAGTAATGATGTAAAATTAAAAAGATAAATCAGAATATGGATAAAAGGAAATCAAACAATAATAGTTTGAAATGAAATTAACAAAATTTAACTTGATTTATTGTTTGGAATTTGTTGTTATTTGGTCTATGGTTGTTTGGGTAAGGATACTTTAAAATTGTTGGATGAATGAATAATCTATTTAGTTTCACCTAAGACTGTTGAGTGAAGGAAACACTTAGTAGTTAATTTTTCATTCCGTACGATTTAAAGTTTTGAACCCGAACAACTACCTGTTTTGTTTGATATGAATGAATGATGGATGCGTATTGATTTATGTGATGGTTGTGTGCTTGTTGCAAGTGATGGTTGATTGACTTGTTTATGGTGATTAAAGCAACTTTAATATTTCATTTTATATAAATTATTAACCTTTTGGATTATATAAGAGAAATACAGGTTATGAAAGCAATTGCTGCTACTTTTGGTTTCATAATTAAGCGTAAATTGCCCGACAAATAGGTATGTTTTCGGATTACGGGTTATAGCGTTATTATATTTTTCCCGTGTTGGGATTTACATTATTTTGGAAAATATATGTTGTATATTGTTATATTTTGATATTATATTTTCTCCCGAGCCTCCCCGTACAAAGGAGACTCTGCCGAAATTTTCCGTAAATTTTGGACTTAGAAAATTTTTGAAAATATTTTCCAAACTTTATTGATTTAAGTATAAAAAGATATAATGATTGTAAATTTGTATATTTTATTGAAAGTAACTAATGGTGTAAATTTAATTGTTTATAAAATTAATATTTTAAATAAGATATATTGATTTCTTAATTCTTCTTTTCCCTTTTCGGGGACGAAAAGTTTTGAGTGGGGGAGTGTGTAACGACCCGTAAAACTCGATGATTTTTAAATGAGTTAATTTAATAGGATTTGTAAGTTAATCTAGAAAGAAATAAAAGTCTTAAAATTTATATTGGAGTGAATGTAGAAATTAGATGAAGCAATTGTAATTAAATGTTAACAATTTAATATTTATATGGCAATAAATTAAAATAATGTAAATTGGCATACTTGGTTATAAGTTTAATATAAGAAACTAATAGAAATGTTGAATTTGTGAAATATTAATAAAAATATTAACTAGAATGGAATTCATTAATATAATAATGAATAGTGAAATTTGTTACATTTGGTTTAAAATAGAAAAGGAGTAAATAAAAGTAACTGTTGAGTAAACCAATGCAAAAATTGTAGATAAGTAATTATAATGTGTGTGTTGATAATGAACGTACTTAAATGGTAATAAAATTGAATATAAGAAAACAAAGGCATCTAGTGAATTACCTAATGAATTCATGAAATAAAAATCAATGTCCTATAGGTAATTATAATATTGTTTGGAAGTGAAAACGTACAAGTATAAGACCAAGTAAGTAAATTAATTAAGAACATTTAATAGTAATTAACGTATATATTAGACAATGGACAATTTATGGATTTGTTAAGATTGCTAAGTATAATTGAGTGTAAATAGGAATATTTGGTAATTAATTAATATAAGAAAAAGTGTAAATGTTATAACTTGGTTACAAAATTTATATATTCCAAAGTGGATATAAATATGAATTAATTAATGTGCGCATTAAGGTATAATGAGATAAAACTTAAATTAATGTAATAAGGATGATGCAGGTTGATAAGTATTCATAATGTTGTTATTGATAACAAACGTTACTTTAATAATTATTAATATAGAAACGGAAGTGTGAATGTAAATTTAATAGAAGCGTAAATTTATTTAAGTAGTAATTGGTGAATTGGGAAATAAGTTCAAATTATGTAAATTGAGAAATTAATACGTAAAGTATTATAAAGTAATTAATAGAATGTAAATTTAATGTTTTAAGTTTAATAGAATGTAAAGTATTTAAAAACCTAAATTAATGTGTTCAATTTGATGGAAGTACACATTTTAAAACGTAATATTCATTCAAACATAAAATGTAAATAGGCGTATATTAATGCACTGAAAAAAATTAGCGTTATATATTGAATTACGGCAGTTATATCACAATAAGTGGAAATAAAATAGTTAATACGGATAAAAGTGAAACGGAAAATATCATTGTAATGGAACGTAACCAAATGGTAAATATGTTTGTTATATAATAAGAATGAGAATTGGTTTTATTTATTTGAATAAAAAAACTTAGGTAATTGGGTTTATTGCAATTTAATGTAATAAAATCTCTGATTTTTGCGTTAATTGAAATCAATATGGGATGTAAGAATAGTAAGGTAATAGTTTATAAATCCAATGTTTAATTTATCCTTTAATAATGATGAATTTAATAATAAAATGGAATAAATTAGGGTATATATGGAAAGTTCAATAATTGGATTAATTGTAAGTAAATGAAATTGGATATAGCTAAATAATACGTTATTTGAAGTGAAGACGAAATAGGAGAATATGTAATATTTTTGAATCCAATAGTAAACCCATCTATTTGACAATAATGAATGGAAAAAATTGATTGGTTAATTTAATTAAATGGAAATTTGGTAATTTTATTTATAATTTTAAAATTTAATGACATTGGAAGTTAACACTGAAATTTATAAATTTATCCACTTTACAGTTACATCTGAATTTGTTTAAAACATTGTAAATTTTTAAGAAATTAATAATGACAAGAATTGTCGATTATAGGATTGGAAATTTGAAAGTTGATTTAACTAATTAAATTTTTAACTTATTTAATTAAGTGTAAAAATAGTCATTTCGGCCACTGACTCGGATTTCGACGAAACAAGTTTCATCGGATCCGTAACGGTGAATTATTGTAGGAATTCAAGTTTCGTAGCGATCGGACTTGTCGTTTGATCGTACAGACTCGAAACGCCTTGAAATAAATGCAATTGAAATCAATTTAAAAATATTGTTTTTAGCATAACTTCTTCATACGATGGAATTTGGACTTGAAACCTTTTCCATTGCATTTAAAATATTTTAATACACCTATTTTGATATATGGGTTTACCCAATTTCGTTCCGGGGTCAGAACGGGCTTTTTTTGGGCCACTTTGTCGTTAGCGCGTATTCAACCCGACCCATTTATTCTATTTCAACTTTCTCTATAAATATCCTGCTATAAACCCTAGTCACTCTTTATTTTCATTTGTCTATACATACATCTCCTTCTCAACTCCTCATTCCAATGGTAGAAGAAAAAAAATCTAATTCCCGAATTTCAAAAAAAAAATCCAAAAAAAAAAATTGCAGATCCGCAGCCACTTCGAGTCACGCTTCGAGTTTCACAGGCAAAAACGCTGTATGTACTTTGGGTTAGGAAGAAAATGACTCGGGTCACTCCAGGTCGTTTTGGCAAAAACTCCAAGCAAGCACCGGGGATTTGAGGCGGCGCACTAAAGTCGAACGCGAAGTCGACCCAGGACCAGAATTTTCCAATTTTCAAATTTTCATAACTTTTGCATACGAGCTCGGATTCACGCGCGGTTTGTTTTGCTGGAATCGTATCGGAATTTCATACATTTTGGCGCTGGTTTGGACGAATTTGGAGACTGTCCAATTTTTGGGTTTAAATTGGATTTGAATTCAATTTAAATTCAAAAGGTGAGTGTTTTAACCCACTCACAACTTCTAAGATTTCTTATGTTTGTTAAATTGATTTATGATGTGTTTATAATTTATTTATAGCTGTTTGGCATATATTTCATCATTATCTCAGTTAATTTGCATTCATTTAATTTACTTGTTATTTAATTTATTATTGCATAATAAACTGTTGGTAAATACCGGTTATTTATTACCTGTTATATATTGATGTATTGTTGAATTTGATGATGATTTTGATAAATGGTTGATGGATGGTATTGGATGAATGGATGCTGTACTATATATTATATAAACTGCAAGTTGTTTTGCATTTCATTTCATTCGGGATTGCGGTTTGAAATGATATATAACTATAAATTTTATTTTTAAATTGCGGATTGAAATGATAAATATATGTATCACTTGACCATAGGATAGAAAATTATATACAGACACCGCAGTCTATATGTAAAAAGAATTTAAAATGATTTCTGTGGTTTTATAATGAAATATGGGGTTATATAGATATTGATTTTAGATATTATATAAATGCTATTTTATTATTGAATTTAGCTATGTATAAATTTGTTTTGAATTATAAAATAAGCTAAAGCATGAAGTTTGATTTCTTTTATATAATATGGTTAAGTATCTATCTAAAATTCCATTATATATATGGTTTATAATAACTCAAATTAAAGTAAGGTTAAAGATAAATGTGAATATGATTTGAATTAAAGTATTTAAGAATTAACCTCGAAAAATTTGTTTGAAATGTAAATAAATTAAGATTTAAAGGGTATGATTTTATAACTTGATTTTGATTTGAGGATTTAAATGAATATCAAATTGATTTAAAGATATTATCAAGTTAAATTTAATTAAAAGAATATCCTGTTATTGAAGTTCAAGGATTTCACTTAAATAATATTTGTTGTATTAAGTAAACATTTCGAAATTTATAAAAATAGAATTGGATATTGATATATATTAAATTTTCAAAGAATCCATTTCGAAATAGTGGAACATTTAAAGATTGAAATATATCAACTATAAAAATTTAAGTTTTGAAATGTGGAATATTTAAGCTTTGAAATATATGGGAATTAAAATGGTTTATTTGGAGGTTCAAACTGGTATTGGGAATTTATTGTGAAATTTAAAGAAGCTATTTTATTATATAAAGTAATATAGTATTTAAACCATTAAGTATTAAAGTTATGTTTCAAAGCTATAGTTTCAAGGTATATAGATTTGAAAATGCTATGATTTCTTGGAAAAGATATATTTGAAATAAAAATGGTATCATATTGATTTGGGTTTAAAAAAAAGAAAATGATATCGTATTTATATGGTTTTAAAATGAATAATTTGTACTGATTTTTAAAGTATAAACTATTTTGAAAAGACCGCAGTGTTATAATAACGTTTGGTTGTTGAAGAGACCGGGATCGGAAGTTGTCATACTCTGTACCAATTCCGAAATCCACTTTAACAACCGTGTACACGGTGGAGATTCTAGAATGAAGTAGGATGGTGACGGCGTTTCCTTTGTGGTAAATACGTGGACCCGACTCCCGTGAGTTGGCATAAGGTGGCTAAAACAGGAGCGATTCTCGGGCCAAGGGGGTTAGCGCCCTTTATCGGACACTCCTCTTCGATACTATACTCTGACTTTGGATTGATTCGGTGACCACCTTTACTTTTGATTTTAGGGGGGAGTTTGTTCGAGGTGGGCGGTAGCTGCGGCTATGCGTTACCACCAGTCCGGATAGCAATTGGTATAGTTGTGCCGTGTCACCTACCCTATCGCGCCTTGTACGAGTTTCTATTTATGTCGTACCTATGGAGTGTCTTCCCGTAGTCTCCCGATCAGGAGATATGCAGGCACTGTATAGACTATTGGCATTACTTGTGTTAAGGGGAATATTGGGTCACTTCTTAACGCTATTTTAAAGTAAGTTTATTTTACAATTACACACTATTATAATAGCAAAATATTACTACATAGTAAATAGTTTAACGGATCCTTAGGAGATGTAAATCCCGAGCATCTCTTGAGTTACTGCACTCATATTTACATCTGTTGATTTAACTTACATAAGATCTTTTAGTTCTGACTCGAGTGTTTTGTCTTTTCAATTCGCTTGGGTCAGTCCGAGCGTTTCAGGATCGAAGACTTTAGCTCTGGAGGACGAAGACGGAGATTTCTATTATTATTATTTATTACATTCAACTACACTCATATTGTTCTGCTGCATTGTTATATGGTATGTGTAACTCTGATGTATGTTGTATAAGTATAATCGAATATTTTAAAACAGCTTTACAAACTGTATATTTGATTATTATATTTTATCCTTCCTCTGTGATATTCTGTTTTGTTTTATTTCTTTCTCGTTTTTCTAATTTACCCCATAACAATCCACCCTTCCGAACGGTTTGAATTGGCACGTGTGTCGATTTAAAGCGTGCGAAAAGGCGGGATGTTACACGTGGTATCAGAGCTTTGGTCTAGTGAAAACCTTAGCTTTGTGGGGTCTGACTCTTTATTAATAGGGTAATAATACCCTACGGGATTCGCTGAGTGTATATATATGAGAGAGCGTATTTGTTAGTGTTATAAAAAGATTTTAATGTTGTGTTAATCTGTTTCGTTTTGTATTTATAAATTTTGGTTGGTGCACGGGACGCTGTGACATCAATACGAATTTCTAAACACTTAATAGGACAGACCGACATAATATTTGTTTTAATATAGGTGAATGAAATAATTTTGCCTATTATATTTTCTATATATAAAGTAAATTTTATAAAGGTTATATTTGGTTGCATTATATTGGTTGTTAGGTAATAAAATTTATAAATAACAGTGAAATATGATTGAAAATAAAATAAATCAAATTGGAAATTTTAGAACTTAAGTTCCGGGGTTTTGAAATTTCATTTGAATGATTTTGAAATATAATAATATTATTAAAAGAAGTATTTTCGGATATAAGTATTCCAATATAATATGAAAGAAATGTTTTTAAAAGAAATTTTGGAAAGATAAAGTTGTACTCCCCTCTCTGTCACTGGAAAATAATTTCGGTGATGAGTGCACGCATCATCGACATTCATTTTCGAGTTTCAAAGTGGGAAGGCCACTGTAGTAGTTTTACTGCAGATTTATCTGGATAAAAAAAATATAAACTTTAAATTGTTTAAATATAATTAAATATTTAAGTTATAAGAATATACCTTTATCTATTATTTTAAATGATTTTTAATAATAAAAACCCGGTATTTAGTTCTTAAGTTTCCGTTAATTAATAATTTCAATTATTATAGTGAAATTGAATGTAACTAATTTATAATTAGAACCTTTAATTAAAATAAGTAATTTAATGCTAGGTTATGAATGAAATTAAAGGTAAGTTGAAACTGTAATCTATGAAACAAAGAATAATATTATTGAATAATGAATTAATTAAAGAAAATGAGAAAATTTGTATAACTTTCAAATTACATCCTTAAAAACATATATATAACTTACCGAATATTAAAAGTTGAAATGTTTAATAAGAAAATGTAATGGAAGTGGTACAAGTAAAAGTATGTAATGAAGTGTTCAATAAAAATTTCTTTTATTCTTAAGAATTGACGTTGAAATTGTTATAAACCTAAGTATAATGGAAATCTTACTATAATGAAATATGATAGAAGGTAAGTGTTGTAAATAAGTAATTATAGACTTAAGTAAATGTTGAAGTTAATTATTTTAATAAACAGAAAGATGAATACCGTAAATAAATGAAATTAAGCAGTAAATAAATGAAGTAATATGCAAAGGAATCGAATTAAAAATGAAAATTTACAAGTAATGATGTAAAATTAAAAAGATAAATCAGAATATGGATAAAAGGAAATCAAACAATAATAGTTTGAAATGAAATTAACAAAATTTAACTTGATTTATTGTTTGGAATTTGTTGTTATTTGGTCTATGGTTGTTTGGGTAAGGATACTTTAAAATTGTTGGATGAATGAATAATCTATTTAGTTTCACCTAAGACTGTTGAGTGAAGGAAACACTTAGTAGTTAATTTTTCATTCCGTACGATTTAAAGTTTTGAACCCGAACAACTACCTGTTTTGTTTGATATGAATGAATGATGGATGCGTATTGATTTATGTGATGGTTGTGTGCTTGTTGCAAGTGATGGTTGATTGACTTGTTTATGGTGATTAAAGCAACTTTAATATTTCATTTTATATAAATTATTAACCTTTTGGATTATATAAGAGAAATACAGGTTATGAAAGCAATTGCTGCTACTTTTGGTTTCATAATTAAGCGTAAATTGCCCGACAAATAGGTATGTTTTCGGATTACGGGTTATAGCGTTATTATATTTTTCCCGTGTTGGGATTTACATTATTTTGGAAAATATATGTTGTATATTGTTATATTTTGATATTATATTTTCTCCCGAGCCTCCCCGTACAAAGGAGACTCTGCCGAAATTTTCCGTAAATTTTGGACTTAGAAAATTTTTGAAAATATTTTCCAAACTTTATTGATTTAAGTATAAAAAGATATAATGATTGTAAATTTGTATATTTTATTGAAAGTAACTAATGGTGTAAATTTAATTGTTTATAAAATTAATATTTTAAATAAGATATATTGATTTCTTAATTCTTCTTTTCCCTTTTCGGGGACGAAAAGTTTTGAGTGGGGGAGAGTGTAACGACCCGTAAAACTCGATGATTTTTAAATGAGTTAATTTAATAGGATTTGTAAGTTAATCTAGAAAGAAATAAAAGTCTTAAAATTTATATTGGAGTGAATGTAGAAATTAGATGAAGCAATTGTAATTAAATGTTAACAATTTAATATTTATATGGCAATAAATTAAAATAATGTAAATTGGCATACTTGGTTATAAGTTTAATATAAGAAACTAATAGAAATGTTGAATTTGTGAAATATTAATAAAAATATTAACTAGAATGGAATTCATTAATATAATAATGAATAGTGAAATTTGTTACATTTGGTTTAAAATAGAAAAGGAGTAAATAAAAGTAACTGTTGAGTAAACCAATGCAAAAATTGTAGATAAGTAATTATAATGTGTGTGTTGATAATGAACGTACTTAAATGGTAATAAAATTGAATATAAGAAAACAAAGGCATCTAGTGAATTACCTAATGAATTCATGAAATAAAAATCAATGTCCTATAGGTAATTATAATATTGTTTGGAAGTGAAAACGTACAAGTATAAGACCAAGTAAGTAAATTAATTAAGAACATTTAATAGTAATTAACGTATATATTAGACAATGGACAATTTATGGATTTGTTAAGATTGCTAAGTATAATTGAGTGTAAATAGGAATATTTGGTAATTAATTAATATAAGAAAAAGTGTAAATGTTATAACTTGGTTACAAAATTTATATATTCCAAAGTGGATATAAATATGAATTAATTAATGTGCGCATTAAGGTATAATGAGATAAAACTTAAATTAATGTAATAAGGATGATGCAGGTTGATAAGTATTCATAATGTTGTTATTGATAACAAACGTTACTTTAATAATTATTAATATAGAAACGGAAGTGTGAATGTAAATTTAATAGAAGCGTAAATTTATTTAAGTAGTAATTGGTGAATTGGGAAATAAGTTCAAATTATGTAAATTGAGAAATTAATACGTAAAGTATTATAAAGTAATTAATAGAATGTAAATTTAATGTTGTAAGTTTAATAGAATGTAAAGTATTTAAAAACCTAAATTAATGTGTTCAATTTGATGGAAGTACACATTTTAAAACGTAATATTCATTCAAACATAAAATGTAAATAGGCGTATATTAATGCAATGAAAAAAATTAGCGTTATATATTGAATTACGGAAGTTATATCACAATAAGTGGAAATAAAATAGTTAATACGGATAAAAGTGAAACGGAAAATATCATTGTAATGGAACGTAACCAAATGGTAAATATGTTTGTTATATAATAAGAATGAGAATTGGTTTTATTTATTTGAATAAAAAAACTTAGGTAATTGGGTTTATTGCAATTTAATGTAATAAAATCTCTGATTTTTGCGTTAATTGAAATCAATATGGGATGTAAGAATAGTAAGGTAATAGTTTATAAATCCAATGTTAATTTATCCTTTAATAATGATGAATTTAATAATAAAATGGAATAAATTAGGGTATATATGGAAAGTTCAATAATTGGATTAATTGTAAGTAAATGAAATTGGATATAGCTAAATAATACGTTATTTGAAGTGAAGACGAAATAGGAGAATATGTAATATTTTTGAATCCAATAGTAAACCCATCTATTTGACAATAATGAATGGAAAAAATTGATTGGTTAATTTAATTAAATGGAAATTTGGTAATTTTATTTATAATTTTAAAATTTAATGACATTGGAAGTTAACACTGAAATTTATAAATTTATCCACTTTACAGTTACATCTGAATTTGTTTAAAACATTGTAAATTTTTAAGAAATTAATAATGACAAGAATTGTCGATTATAGGATTGGAAATTTGAAAGTTGATTTAACTAATTAAATTTTTAACTTATTTAATTAAGTGTAAAAATAGTCATTTCGGCCACTGACTCGGATTTCGACGAAACAAGTTTCATCGGATCCGTAACGGTGAATTATTGTAGGAATTCAAGTTTCGTAGCGATCGGACTTGTCGTTTGATCGTACAGACTCGAAACGCCTTGAAATAAATGCAATTGAAATCAATTTAAAAATATTGTTTTTAGCATAACTTCTTCATACGATGGAATTTGGACTTGAAACCTTTTCCATTGCATTTAAAATATTTTAATACACCTATTTTGATATATGGGTTTACCCAATTTCGTTCCGGGGTCAGAACGGGCTTTTTTTGGGCCACTTTGTCGTTAGCGCGTATTCAACCCGACCCATTTATTCTATTTCAACTTTCTCTATAAATATCCTGCTATAAACCCTAGTCACTCTTTATTTTCATTTGTCTATACATACATCTCCTTCTCAACTCCTCATTCCAATGGTAGAAGAAAAAAATCTAATTCCCGAATTTCAAAAAAAAATCCAAAAAAAAAAATTGCAGATCCGCAGCCACTTCGAGTCACGCTTCGAGTTTCACAGGCAAAAACGCTGTATGTACTTTGGGTTAGGAAGAAAATGACTCGGGTCACTCCAGGTCGTTTTGGCAAAAACTCCAAGCAAGCACCGGGGATTTGAGGCGGCGCACTAAAGTCGAACGCGAAGTCGACCCAGGACCAGAATTTTCCAATTTTCAAATTTTCATAACTTTTGCATACGAGCTCGGATTCACGCGCGGTTTGTTTTGCTGGAATCGTATCGGAATTTCATACATTTTGGCGCTGGTTTGGAAGAATTTGGAGACTGTCCAATTTTTGGGTTTAAATTGGATTTGAATTCAATTTAAATTCAAAAGGTGAGTGTTTTAACCCACTCACAACTTCTAAGATTTCTTATGTTTGTTAAATTGATTTATGATGTGTTTATAATTTATTTATAGCTGTTTGGCATATATTTCATCATTATCTCAGTTAATTTGCATTCATTTAATTTACTTGTTATTTAATTTATTATTGCATAATAAACTGTTGGTAAATACCGGTTATTTATTACCTGTTATATATTGATGTATTGTTGAATTTGATGATGATTTTGATAAATGGTTGATGGATGGTATTGGATGAATGGATGCTGTACTATATATTATATAAACTGCAAGTTGTTTTGCATTTCATTTCATTCGGGATTGCGGTTTGAAATGATATATAACTATAAATTTTATTTTTAAATTGCGGATTGAAATGATAAATATCTGTATCACTTGACCATAGGATAGAAAATTATATACAGACACCGCAGTCTATATGTAAAAAGAATTTAAAATGATTTCTGTGGTTTTATAATGAAATATGGGGTTATATAGATATTGATTTTAGATATTATATAAATGCTATTTTATTATTGAATTTAGCTATGTATAAATTTGTTTTGAATTATAAAATAAGCTAAAGCATGAAGTTTGATTTCTTTTATATAATATGGTTAAGTATCTATCTAAAATTCCATTATATATATGGTTTATAATAACTCAAATTAAAGTAAGGTTAAAGATAAATGTGAATATGATTTGAATTAAAGTATTTAAGAATTAACCTCGAAAAATTTGTTTGAAATGTAAATAAATTAAGATTTAAAGGGTATGATTTTATAACTTGATTTTGATTTGAGGATTTAAATGAATATCAAATTGATTTAAAGATATTATCAAGTTAAATTTAATTAAAAGAATATCCTGTTATTGAAGTTCAAGGATTTCACTTAAATAATATTTGTTGTATTAAGTAAACATTTCGAAATTTATAAAAATAGAATTGGATATTGATATATATTAAATTTTCAAAGAATCCATTTCGAAATAGTGGAACATTTAAAGATTGAAATATATGAACTATAAAAATTTAAGTTTTGAAATGTGGAATATTTAAGCTTTGAAATATATGGGAATTAAAATGGTTTATTTGGAGGTTCAAACTGGTATTGGGAATTTATTGTGAAATTTAAAGAAGCTATTTTATTATATAAAGTAATATAGTATTTAAACCATTAAGTATTAAAGTTATGTTTCAAAGCTATAGTTTCAAGGTATATAGATTTGAAAATGCTATGATTTCTTGGAAAAGATATATTTGAAATAAAAATGGTATCATATTGATTTGGGTTTAAAAAAAAGAAAATGATATCGTATTTATATGGTTTTAAAATGAATAATTTGTACTGATTTTTAAAGTATAAACTATTTTGAAAAGACCGCAGTGTTATAATAACGTTTGGTTGTTGAAGAGACCGGGATCGGAAGTTGTCATACTCTGTACCAATTCCGAAATCCACTTTAACAACCGTGTACACGGTGGAGATTCTAGAATGAAGTAGGATGGTGACGACGTTTCCTTTGTGGTAAATACGTGGACCCGACTCCCGTGAGTTGGCATAAGGTGGCTAAAACAGGAGCGATTCTCGGGCCAAGGGGGTTAGCGCCCTTTATCGGACACTCCTCTTCGATACTATACTCTGACTTTGGATTGATTCGGTGACCACCTTTACTTTTGATTTTAGGGGGGAGTTTGTTCGAGGTGGGCGGTAGCTGCGGCTATGCGTTACCACCAGTCCGGATAGCAATTGGTATAGTTGTGCCGTGTCACCTACCCTATCGCGCCTTGTACGAGTTTCTATTTATGTCGTACCTATGGAGTGTCTTCCCGTAGTCTCCCGATCAGGAGATATGCAGGCACTGTATAGACTATTGGCATTACTTGTGTTAAGGGGAATATTGGGTCACTTCTTAACGCTATTTTAAAGTAAGTTTATTTTACAATTAGACACTATTATAATAGCAAAATATTACTACATAGTAAATAGTTTAACGGATCCTTAGGAGATGTAAATCCCGAGCATCTCTTGAGTTACTGCACTCATATTTACATCTGTTGATTTAACTTACATAAGATCTTTTAGTTCTGACTCGAGTGTTTTGTCTTTTCAATTCGCTTGGGTCAGTCCGAGCGTTTCAGGATCGAAGACTTTAGCTCTGGAGGACGAAGACGGAGATTTCTATTATTATTATTTATTACATTCAACTACACTCATATTGTTCTGCTGCATTGTTATATGGTATGTGTAACTCTGATGTATGTTGTATAAGTATAATCGAATATTTTAAAACAGCTTTACAAACTGTATATTTGATTATTATATTTTATCCTTCCTCTGTGATATTCTGTTTTGTTTTATTTCTTTCTCGTTTTTCTTATTTACCCTATAACACTCCACCCTTCCGAACGGTTTGAATTGGCACGTGTGTCGATTTAAAGCGTGCGAAAAGGCGGGATGTTACATGTGGTATCAGAGCTTTGGTTTAGTGAAAACCTTAGCTTTGTGGGTCTGACTCTTTATTAATAGGGTAATAATACCCTATGGGAGTCGCTGAGTGTATATATATAAGAGAGCGTATTTGTTAGTGTTATAAAAAGATTTTAATATTGTGTTAATCTGTTTCGTTTTGTATTTATAAATTCTGGTTGGTGCATGGGACGCTATGACATCAATAGGAATTTCTAAACACTTAATAGGAAAGACCGACATAATATTTGTTTTAATATAGGTGAATGAAATAATTTTGCCTATTATATTTTCTATATATGAAGTAAATTTTATAAAGGTTACATTTGTGTAAAGATCATTTATTATCTATTATATTTTATTCCGCTACGATGGTTAGATTCTGATGTTGTTTTCTATCTTCTTCTTCCACCTCTTCTTCTTAACCCTAATGTTTCGTATTTCTGTTCAACTTGAGTTGATTGTTGTAGTATAGTGTCGAATCAAGGGTTACGGATTTGCGGATCATTACAGTTGGTATCAGAGCTTAGGTTGGTGATAACCTTGGCTCTGGTGGGAATTACTCAAATAGAGTCAGTAATACTCTAGAATGACTTTGAGCGTATTAATAGATATGAGCGCGTATTTGTTGGTGAATATAAAAAATTTTAATATTGTGTTGGCTTATTGGTTGAGTGGAATATGAATTCTGATCGAGAAGGTTGGCTGCTATTCGAGAAGAGTTTATAAACACCTGACATGATTAATTGACACAGTATTGTTTTATATGCAGGTGAATGAAATAATTTTACCCAAAATATATTTTGATATAAAAGAAAAGTTTTCGTAAACTATTTTAGCTAATATATGGTTGCTTGGATGTTAGGAATGGTAATATTAAATTATTATCATTGTTGTGGGAAAATTTAATAGAAATTGAAAATATAACCAAAGGTTAAGGAAATAAATTTATTTATAAAATGAAATTTATAAATGCGAATTATAAATGTGATTTATAAATTGAAATATAAATCAAATGAACAAGTTGTATGAGCATAAATTATACAAATGAATTATAGTTAAAATTTGATTTAAGCCAGAATTCGGAAATTTAAAATCCCGGAGATTTTTGAAGTGTGTTTCGAAGTGTTTTGAAGATAAATAATAGCATTATTATTTTGGAGGTATTTCTGAAAGGAAATTGTTTCAAATAAATTTTTGGAAGGGATATAGCATTGAATTCACTTCAGTCGCTGGAAAATAACCTCGGTGATGACTGCAGCATCGTCGATGTTCATTTTCGAGTTTCTAAAGTGACGGATTGCTGCCAAATTAATTTGTTTAGAAAAACTAGTTTTATTTTTTAAATTTCAAAGGAAATTTGTTGGGGATAATGGTGATTTCAAAATGATTTGAGAACCAAAAGCCGGCTGTTTAAAAATCCTGAAATCCTTATTTAGATAATTTAGAGATCATTGGGAGATAAGTTATAAACTTATAAAGGGTGAATGATTTTGAAGAGAAATATGCGGATTAGATTTTATAATTAAAGGTCAAGGTGAAAAGGTTAAAAAAAATTAAGTTGGAATTGAATTGAAATTAACTTTAACTTAAAACAAATGAAATTGACTTGGAGTGGGATTAAAATGAAATAACATCTAGTTGAATAAAAATTGGAATAGAAGTGAAAATGTGTTTGATTGTTTGTTATGGTCAGGGAGTATGTGATCAAGTATGGGGATGACTGGTGTATGTGAATGGTCAGTAGGATGGCCAAAAATTGAAATGAACAGTTAATGAACAGGTATTGAAATGAAGTTGTAGTGTTCAGGTGATGTTAAGGTAATAAAAGTAAGTTGTAATTGCTTGGTGAAGTGTTGGGGCAGAGGTATACAATGTAAGGTGATGGACAGTTAGGGGTATTTGATGTATATGGTGAAAGAAGTGTTGATTGGTATGCAACAGTGATGAAGGCAGAAGGCAATGTGGTGATTTGTACACTAGTTATGAAGTGTAAGTATGGTATGAAGATCAGTAGCAGTAATTTAAGGGACAGTTTGATGACAGAAGTTTGAAGGAGGTGTATGTTGTTGTATGAATGTAATGTAGTGATTCAGTGGACAATATGGTTTGTTGGAGGAGAGTTAACAATATGACATATGGGTAACTGAAGTGAATGTCAGGGTGGTTGGATGTATAGATGGGAAGATGGTGAAATGACTGTTGTATAGTGTGCTGTGGTGGCAGTGATCTGTTGAAGGCAGTGTGCACAGTTGAAGGAAGTGCAGTGTACACGGTTGATAGTTAAGTGATAACTGAAGTTTTGGTGACAGTGCACTAAACTGGTGATCATGGGTGGTGGTATTGCTGGTGAGGTATATGACAGAGTAGGTGGTTTGGGTAGGACAGTGGTTTGCTGTGAAGTGTTGTAATAGAAAAGGTAATGGCATATGTTAGGCAGTAGTAGCGAACTGTGGTTGCACTGGATGCATTGGAGTAGCAATGAATGAAGTATGATAGTTGGCAGTGTTGTAATAGTGCCGAGGCAGTAGTAAGTGTTGAAGACCCGGCAATGTACTGGCAAAGGGGTAGTGTTGCAGTAGTGTGTAAATAGGAGTGTTGTAAATGCAGCAAAAGCAATGAGGCTGAAGTGGTGCTAAAATGTTAGCAGGATGCAATGTTTGTATGCAGGTTTGTTGAATGGAGATGGATGATGCATCGTTGTCTGTGCTGTTGTCTAGTGTAGCAGCAATTAAAATAACTGGAGATGCTGTAAAAATAAAATGGAATTGGATTATAATGGAAATGATTTGAGTTACAAATAAAATCCAATTCGAATATAATTGAGTTAAATATAAACTTGGATATTATTTTAACAAACTGAGAATGGGGTTAAAATTAAAATGGTTATTAATTTATAAGTATTGAATGTACCAAGCTTAATAAATTGTTTTTTTTTGAATGGAACAATTGTGGGAATGAAATGAAATGCAAGTGTATGGATTGTGGATAAATTGAAATGGAATAGAATTAAATATAAATTGAGTCGGAATCAATTTAAAATGGTTATAAAACTTAAGTGGTCATTTATTCACATGGATATCATCAAAATTGCATAGAATGAATTGTCGTTTGATGTAAACGAAGGTAATTAAAATTCTATGAATTGATAGAAGTGAAATAAAATTGATTTTGAAATTAATTGAATCGAATATGAGTTTGTTTGGATTAAAAACAAATTGAATGTAAGAATTTGAATTGTAAACCATTTAAATTGAATAAAGTTGTATACGAATTGGTTGTAAACAATTAAAATTAGTGTCGAAACCTTACATATGTGCTTATGAGAGTATATAACATGCATTGTTATTGAATCCATGTTTTAGCTATTTAAATATGTAAGTGAAATGCTATAAACTTCTTATATATAGTGCTTATATATTTAAATTGAGTAAGTACAAGTACCGGGAAGCCGTTTAGCTGGATTTGGACGTGCTAATTACTAAATAATAAACCGCTTGCTTAAAAATGCTAAATAGAGGTACGCCTACGCAATAAAAGTTATGAAATATGAATTGTTTTTGTTTTTCCTCCCGTGTGGGTCGATGTATATATATTTATATCTTTTGTCAAATTGCAAAAGCTCCTTCGTACAAAGAAGACTCCGCCAAAAAAATTCGTAAATTTTAGGAGTTAGAATTTTTTTGAAATTTTTGGGAAATTTTTTGTTAACGACAAAAAGATTTCGAATTGGAATTAAAATAAGGAATTTGGAAATGGAAATTGAAAATAATTTAAAATAATGATATGAATCAGTTATAAATGGAAGATAAAAATTCAATATTCAAAGTTGAAGATAAATTAAATTCATATGGAAATGGGAAAACTAATTTGAATAGAAATAGAAATAAACTAAAGTGGTGAAGTGAAAATAAATAAAGAAGCATATAAAATGCTTGTACTAGACTTAAGAAAGGAATGGTAAATTTTTAGTTGGAAATTGATATTACAAATATATTCTAAGTTAATATTGAATGAATAAATATTGACATGTTGTAAGAAAGTCGATAAAATGTTTTTGAATGTTGTGATTGGATATTATTGCTATGTAGGATATACAGGTATTATAAAGGAAAAGGGAAATTGGTTTGATTTCAGAAGATAAATTTGAATTGCTCGACTAAAAGGTATGTGTTTAAATTTCTGTATGAAATTTGGTTGGGTTTTTGATCTAGCCACTTGGCCTTTTGTTTTCTTTTGAAATTCGTGAGCCGTAGAGGCATTTTGTAGTTGTACCGAGCTAACCGCGCAAAGTAGACGCTGGCGAAATTTTTCGAAAATTTAGAGAGTTGGAAAATTTTTGAGAAAATTTTGATAGATTGAATTTGAATGGTTGAATAGGTAACGTTATTTGGAAACTATGGAAAAGTTTGGAAAGCTAGATGGATAGGGTGTCTTTAATAAAGATTGTTTGGTTATTATTAAAAACTGTTGGGTTTTGGAAAATAGTAAACGGGTATTGGACCAATCTTCCTATTAGTAATTTCGGGGACGAAATTTGTAACAACCCATAATTTTGTAAATATTTTAATTAAGTTTTACTTGAAAACGTTGTTTTTTTTAAAGTAAAATTTTCAATAATTAAATTTTTAAGTAAATAAGTTTTGGTAAAAAAAAAGAGGGAAAAAAAACTTATTGTATTTTAAATTTAAGCCTTAATTAATGTAATATTTCTGTTATTGATTCAAATAGAAAACATATGTAGTTTATTAATGTTTGCATGTGTTCATTATTTAAATCCAATCTTTTGTTTTTGCATACTTTTGTTAAAGTTAAAAAAAAGGGGGGGCTTCTTTATAAAAATGACTTGAATTTATTGCAAAATATCACGATTCCTTTTTCCTTATAAATTAACATTAGACCTTAATTTGTTGCTTAATATTAAAGAATTTACTAAGTTATAAATTTTAACATAAAGATGTTGTATTAAGTTTAAGACATTATTTACAATGATTTGTATATATACATATGTGTGTGCGTTAATTTGACTTAAGACTTATAAGATGGACTTGTATGCAAAGTCATAACTTCTTAATCTTTAAACCTTTTTAATCTGGAGATTAGGTTCAAAATTGTTGTCTTTAATTTTAGGCTCATAAAATAGTGAAACTTAATTTTAACACATTTATATGTATAAGTCTAATATATATATATATATATATATATATATATATATACATACACACACACGTATACGTATATGTTTTTAATAATACTATGACCAATAAAGATATATATGAAGGAAACATCATCATTGTACACAATCTAATATAATCGCTTGCCATTTTATGTTCTCCTTAATTACGAAACCAATGGCATAATTCTGTCACACAACAAGATTTCCTACCTATTGCTTATAATAGGAATAGAACTAAGTGGTAGTGTATAACAAGTAATAAATCTATGCTCAATCAACTCATGTCCCTTTTAAAATATCAATATTTTTCTTGCCTATAACTTCTCATCTCTCATGCAATTCTAGAAAGAAAAATTAATACATCAAATTATTCGTTTATACCCTCTTTCTTTCTTACCTTAGCCATCCACCTCATTCATAACTGTGTATTTCTTTTTGTCATTCAAATAAAAAGATTTATTTCCCACTTCTCATTTTTATTTTCCTAGTCTCTTTATTATTTTCCTATGTCTATCTCTTGACATTTATTTCTTTATTTATTTGTCCAGACCTTATTTTATCTATTAAATATTTCTTATGTATATCTTTTATTTAATAGCTTGAAAAAAAATTTTCAATTATACATACGTTACTTTGCTTTAATTACGCATACGCTAAATTGTTTATTTCTTACCTTTTTATTTACCTATCTATTTAATTATCATACTTTAGTTATGTATTACTCTTCCTAATCACTCCAAAATCTTCTCTTTATCTCATTCCTTTTTCATTTGCATATAAGATTAAATATATATGTTTCTTTTTCATTAACTCATGACCTTTTCAATTCTAGCCTCTTTATTTCTTGCCATTCTTATAGCCATTCATTTTCCCTTTTTCCTTTTTTGTCCTTTTCTAAATTTAGCTCGCCCAAGATTTTTATTTATAAGAAGACTCTAAAATGCATATTTTGGTTATAAATTAACGTTCATCGGAATCTTAATCTTTTTTAAATTCTAGTTTTCAAATCTTTTAGTTTAATTGAATAAATTCACAACAACTTTTATTTCACTTTTGTTCTTTAAAATAGATTGTATACCTTTTAAAAATAAAATAATTTATATCGTTACTTATATACCCTTTTGTAATAGATTCTGGGTAATTGATAAATGAATGAATAAAAAACCCAGTGTAAACAAAACATATCTTAATAAGTAATAAATTTCAAGATTCATAAAGAAACTGTTTAAGTATGCATTTAAAGGGCACGTTATCTGATGGAGTAAATAATGTATATAAGAAAAAGTATAAGAATTTAGACGTCATTTTGAGCGTAAAATTTTGAGTTAGTTATTGCGTCTATAGTGTGCATTCCAAATGTGTATACGTAACTAAAAATGGTTAAATAAATCAGTAAACGTACATTTTTGAGTAAGAGGGAAGCATATCCGTTTCAATTTTCCTTTAACCGTGACTAGCCATTTACCTTTTTAGGGACATTCCTTTTTTCTTTTGTTGCAACTATTTTATTTGGTATAAAATCTTTGATTTTTCTAACATTCATATCCTTAATTTGTGCGTTCCTTATTTTATCTATCAGTAAAACTTTCATCTTTTAAACTAAATCATCAATGCAAGTTTTTTGTCACGTAAGCAGTATATTTTTTTTCCTATCAGCTTGCCTCCCTTAACTTCATTTTGAAAGATTGCGAAGTAAAATTATTCCTGTAATAATAAAATATGTCAAACTTCATTTTCTATGTAGTATAACCAAATTTCAGTTAAATTTGCTTTATATTTGCAACTAAATGTAATTTAACCTACATGGCAGAAAATGATAAAAAACAATGCAATAACTTTAGATATCACATGCATAGACTGCTAATTTATTTCAGAAAGAAACGGATACCGTATATTACATATCTATTATTTCCTACCTGAAACTATTGGCAACGTTCGAAATTTCCTCTTCAGTCAAAGCAAAATATGTTTGATGTTTCTTCCTATAATCATGCAAACCCTTTTGGAAATACTCGGTCAGCAAAAAAAATGAAAGTAATTAATTTAAATTTTATTTCCCCTTTTATCTCAAACATCACGCATATTCAGGGGAATGACAGCACCCTTTCAATTCATGTTCACGTACTGTTCAAAAAAAAACAAATTTCTTTTGCCGTTCCTTTATCAAATCAATGTACGTTACTTTTGGATATGTGGTCCAAGATACCACTGCAAAAATTAACTATTTGATTTAAATATTCTTTGCCTTATAAACGCAATAATTCAACATCATATATCAAAGCAAAAATATTTGCTTGCCTTTTTGTTCCCATTTGATTTGCACACTTTACTTTTCCTTGCGTGCAAAGCTTCTGCCTATAAATACAAACCTCATATCACATTTCCTCACCTCAAAATTTTCTGCATCTCCATTTGCTTCTTTCTTTTTCGTGAGCGGGGAAATCAGTAATGGTTTTATTCGTTTTTTCCTTCCTTCTTCTTTTTGTTTGTTATATTTTGTCATCCACTTCATGCTCATCTACACCCTACCTTCCTCTCTCCATCTAGTGAAGTGGTCGAGTCAATATTTGATTCCATTCGTTCAGTTTATTTCGAAATTTTGTGTTAAATTTTACTTAGTTTTGATGTTGAATATATTCGTTTCCTTTTCAAGAATAAAAAAATCTTGTCGCAGCCTTCGCAACTATTTGATCGTGCTTCTGTGCATTCTCTTTTCAAAGTATTACCATCGTTCTTGAATCAAATCTTCGACGGCAATAAGATGAGTATTCCTCACCAGACAAACATACTTGTATATTTGTGGATTAATCACAAGTGTAATTGTAAACTTATTTTATTTAATTTTATCTGCCTGTGATATTAACTTATGATGTTAAACCCCATTTTTTAATTGACACATCATCAGTTGTATTATCTATTGTTATATTTTGCAGTTATACTACTTATTATTATTTACTGTTTGAATCACACTGCAAGTTCCCTGTAGAATAGAAATCGTTACAGGCTGAAATGATAGGCCTGAACGATAATTATTTATTCATTTATTTAATTATTTAATTATTTATTTTTTAACTTGGGATTACGGGTTTGAAATGATAGAACCCGGGTTTTCTTTGTAAATTACGGATTGAAATGATATATATCCGTATCACTTGACCTAGGCTAGAAAACTATATACAGACCCGTGGTTTATATAATATTTTTCTGAAATGTTTTAAAAATATTTTAAATGGAAAATTTATAATATTCTGGTTTAAAATGTATTTAAATGATTTTATAAAATTTATAATGATTTTTGAATGAGTCGAAATGTTAAATAAATGAATGTTTAAGTAAAATTTTAAAATATAACTTATTTTCGAAAATTCTGAATTTTTGTTAAAAGTGAGATTTTAGTTAAGAAAAATAATTGATAATAAGTTATATTTTGGGAATTTAAAACTTAATTGTTAAGTTAATAATTTAATTAAAGAAATGGGAATTTAATACGTGGATTTAAATAAGAAATTCATAATAAAATTTGATTTTTGTACGAAAATTTACTTATAAATTCATAAAAATATGAGTATTGAAATTATGACTTTATAATGTGAAAATATATGATTTATATGAAAAATTTACTTAGTTATGAAATCATAGTTAAACCTTGAAATTTTAAATATAAAGGATATTACAGCATTTGTAAATGTTGTAGTTAAATTTAAATGAAGTTAAAGGCTAATTTGAACTAAAAGCTATTATAGCACTTTGTAAGTGCTATAGTTGATAAAGATAACTAAAGTTTAGTTGGAAATAAAGAAATCTATTGCAGCACTTAAATGTTGTCTTTTGGAAATGAACTGTTTAACCTATAACTTTAGGTAGCATTTTATAAGTGCTACGGAGACTGAATTTTTAATTGTTTTAATAAAATTTAATAATCTTCGGGAAAAAGGCTTAAATTTTAGAATTTAATATGTAATTAATAAAAATAAGGAATTGACTTTAACTGGTTTTAAATGGAAGAATTTAACTTTTAAATATGAGTTGAAAGGCAGTTAATTACTAAATAAATTGAATAGATTTAAATGGCATTTTATATTAAATAAAATGACTGGTGTTTAAATAAATGATGTTTGAAATGATATTATGATATTGAAATTGAAAGTGTACCTGCAGTACTAAGGATCATGTAATATAGTATATAAATGCGGAAACCGATAATAGCAGTAAAATAAAAATTAATGTAAGCACACCAGGAATTTTTATACTGGTTCGAACTTCCCGTTCTACGTCCAGTCCCAGAATATCCTCTGGATTTAGACTAAACCCCTCACTTAACCCGGAGGAATAGGTATATCACACCTGAGCTGCCGAACAGGAATTTTTCCGCCTCAACAGCCGAAGAGGACTTTAACTTCAATACAAATAGTTTGTTGACGAATGTGTTCTGAATAACACTGATTGTCTTTTGATAGTACAACTTTCCTATAATCAAATCCTCAAGAGTATATATGTGTGTGAAGATTTAGAAGGAAGATAATCACGTAGAATCGAAGTTTATGATTTAAATCAAGGATTCTAGTGATATTAAATAAGAATGAATGTTTTTATTTGCAGAAATAAATAGAGAATAGATTTCAGAAATATAAACCAGAATCGATGATTGTAGAAGTGATTTGAACATGTTTATATAGTTGTAGAATAGTTACATTCTTTCATGAAGAGTTTCAATCAAAAGTTGTGTCCGTATCTCTTGGATCGAGGGACATTCCTCTTCATGAAACAATCGCAACTCTTCAGAAAACTAGCCGTTATGTTCAGGTCGGTCGACCGGAAAAACTGGTCGGTCAGCTGAGTTTGAAATCGTGTATAAAACAGAGAGTATTTGTGCACTGACTACAGGGTCAGTTGACCGAAGATCTTGGTCGGTCAGCCGACCTGTTGTTAAACAAAAACAGTAGTAGCTCATTTGGTTAGAGTATTTGCCTTCCAAACTAGTGGCCCGGGTTCGATCCCCGCTCCATGCATATTTTATAAACTTGATTTTGATTAAAATATGCAAGCAAGTTTATTTGAATGTGAATGATGATTCTTGAGGAAAGATTTTAACAAAGCGCTAAACTAGACTCTATATACATATTTGATGACTCTTGTTAAAATATATAACTATACAAAACCATATATTGAGCCGATGAGTCTGGATGTTATGTAGTCATAGAATCGTGAATTGTTGTGTATTGTCAGCAATCAAAACCTATGATCCAACATTCTCCCCCTTTTTGATGATGACAACTTCATTTGTTACGAACGAATCTTTGACAAGCTTTGTTGATCTTATCTCCCTCACTGAATATACTCCTGTAATTGTGCTTTAGATTTCTTCCCCTGAATCTATGCTATATATTCCTGTAAATAATTAATCTTTTCTCCCCCTTAATCTGTGCTTGCATGATTTATTCCTTCAAATAGTGTTAGAACAATATCTTTCTCCCCCTTTGTCATCGACAAAAAGGAGAGTTTATATGATGATATAAATTATATTTCACATAAGTGTTAACATAGAACAATATAAAACAAAATAACTACTACTTATAATGTAAGGTATCAAAAAAATTAACATTTAAAGCGTGCGATACCCAGGCTTCTTATAATTTCCTAATTTTTAGGAAACCATACCCATTTGGGTGTGGTTGAACCATTATAAATATAATTTTCATTATTAACTATCATATTAAAATAATTGTCAATGTATTTTTCTTTTCAAATTAACAGGAACCCAAATACTTAGATAATTTTTATTCATGTTTCCTGTTAATGATTTTGTACTTCTAGAGAAATTATCAACATTATAGGTCATAGTAGTATTTGAATTTCTATAAAGATTGGTTTTAGGCTTTACTCGAAATTTAGTATTAGCACCATCATTTTTACTATACATGAAAGCATATCTAGTGCTATTTCTACGATCAATTTTATTATATCCTAAACCAATTTTATCACTGTGAGCTTTTGAATTCTTAACATAACCTAATCCCTTTTTATTTGAAGCAGGTTGAGAATTTTCAATAATCCTAGATAAATTTTCTCTCCCTTTATTAAAATTGGAAATATTTTTAGTAATGTCATCAAGCTTAGTTTTGAGACTAGTGTTATCTAACTCAACAATTTTAATTTTTGTTTTTAACTCATGATTTTCAGAAGCTAGAGCATTATTCTTTTCTTTTTGAGCTTCTATTTCTTGACTTAATAGAGTGAGTTGAGAATGGTCAAAGAGTGAATTTTGAATTTTCTCAAGTTCTTCTTCTAATATTTTCTTCTCGTCTTTAAGCATATCTCTTTCGAATTCTGCTTTCTTCTGATTTTCTAGAGCTTCCTTATATTTTCTTTTGAGACTTTTTAAAGTGTCTAGAAGTTCTGAATTTATTTCTATCATATCATCAAAAGTTAGATCACTAACCTCATTATCTTTTGCCATGAAGCATTTGTTTGTTTGCTCCTTTAATTTTTCTTTATTGCTCTTCCTCTTCTTATTGCCTTGACTGGATCCTTTTATAGCCATTTATTTTAGGATGTTGTTACGATCTCTAGAATACCAGGCTCTGATACCAAATGAAAGTGTACGTGCAGTACTAAGGATCATGTAATATAGTATATAAATGCGGAAACCGATAATAGCAGTAAAATAAAAATTAAAGTAAGCACACCAGGAATTTTTATACTGGTTCGAACTTCCCGTTCTATGTCCAGTCCCAGAATATCCTCTGGATTTAGACTAAACCCCTCACTTAACCCGGAGGAATAGGTATATCACACCTGAGCAGCCGAACAGGAATTTTTCTGCCTCAACAGCCGAAGAGGACTTTAACTTCAATACAAATAGTTTGTTGACGAATGTGTTCTGAATAACACTGATTGTCTTTTGATAGTACAACTTTCCTATAATCAAATCCTCAAGAGTATATATGTGTAACGATCCCGATTTTTAAAGACGAATTTCATTTTATAATTTGATTGAATTTAGGATTAAATTATGGATTTATTCGAAAATTTTGAAATTTAATGAGAAATTTATATTTATTTGTTTTTGAATTTGATTTGAAACTCAAAGTGAATGAATGGAATCGAATTTATAAATTAAATGTTTAAAATAAAATTTTAGAGTAATAACAAAAGAAATAAAAATGAAAATCTAAGTACATATGAAATATAACGTAAGAAGAAAAAATTAGAATACAAAGCATAAAACAAATATGAAAATAAACCATACAAACATGTAAGCAAAATGTAAACAAATTTGCTATAAAGTAAACAACATATTAAATTGAAATGTAAAGTAACAAAAAAAAGAAAAAGAAAATAAATATACATAAGTATGTACAAATGGAAGAAAAAGAGACAAACAAATGCAAACATAAAGAAATAACATACAAATATAAATACATACATAAAAAAATACATAGCATAGGAGAGTAAAACAAAATACTTAGACATAAACAAAGCAAGTCTTGAAATCATATCATCCGAGTACAAAGCAAGTAAATTAATGAACTGTACAAGCATGTACAAAGCAAGCTTGTAAACAAGAAAGGACCATTGCATTTAATACCAAACACAAAACAATATCTTCTTAGCATATATACAAAATCACTAGCTGAGTACATGCATATCCAAAAACAAACCTGAAGACAAACTCAACAACTAAAAATGTAAAAAGAAAAGAAAAGATAAAAACAAGTTTGTACTCATAACAATAAAAAAAGGTTGCATGTTAACAAGGAAGGAAGGATGAGCATTTAATGCCCATCTCCTCAGTACAAATAATATCACCCCAGCCGAAATGAGATTTTTTTTTCATATCAAACTTGTACAAATATACATCACCCTGCCCACCTCCTTGTATACATGCATATTGCCTTTAGTTAGTTCAAACGATTTTCTGGAAAAAAAGAAAGAAAGGCAAAGCAAGTTCAACCTGGAAACAACAATATCATCAACTTCATATTCAAATTTAAAACCAAATTCTGAAGCAAAAGGAAAGCAAGATATCAAAACAAGTTTATTCCTCTGTTCTTCATATACTGGTGAGCAAACACTTGAACTAATATGATTGTCTTTTGGGTTTGCATCTGATGATTTGTAAATGAAAAATATAAAAGATGCTTGCATAAATATGAACTTCTGTATAGGTGTATATGCTTATGCCTGTCTGTAGCAAGTAAAGGTCTTTGTTCTAAGTTATTACAAGGTTTAATCCCTTTGAATATCGAGAACTCACCTTCTAAACCACTATGGATCTTAATGTTTGAAGGAATTCTGTTAGAATTTTCATGATCTCCTTTCTAAAAATATTTGGAGGCACTAAAGATAAATAGCTTTCTGGAAAATATACAAAATGCAGTAGAATCTCATTGTTTTGGAAAAAAAAATAATTGATTAAAATTTAATTTTTAAATGTATGATCTGGTTCACCTTTACAAACTATGATTTTTAAAAGCAAAATCTAGATTTTTAGTGCTATTTGGGATAAGAAATGGCGAAGTGAACTGATTTGACTTTTTGGGCAAACCACGGTGATCGGCGACATTTTTCGCCTCGTGATTGGAGCCGTAGCTAGCTGAGGGGTCGTAGGGTCTAGGAAAAATGCTCGGGGGTGGTCACGACCTCGGTGGTGTCAGTGGCGATCGGGATTTGTTTTTAACCCTAGTTTTTTTGGCGTTCGAATTTGTGCTCACAGCGCCTCCCCTAGTGCACCGAGCTGCACGAAACTCAGAGGAGGGGTAGCGTAGGGGGTGTGTGAGGTAAGGCGGGAGTTGGGGATTTTCTGGTGGTTGGGTTCGCTTGGTTGAGGCGGTTTTTGATGAAGAAGGGTGTTCGAGTTTTGGTATGGAAGCTCGATTTCCTCCAGAATTTAATTTCACCAATTTGGATTTTTAGACCGATTTGCATGTTAATTTGTGACTTGTGGGGAGCCTTGTCGATCGCCAGAGCGGCGTCGCCGCTCCGTGCACGTGCACGTATCACCTGGTGGCAGCGTTGAGGGATGGGGGTTGTCGTGAGTCATTACTCGAGGATGAAGGGGGTTTACTTCGGGTTCTTGGGTATGAACGCGTGAATGATTGTTAACTGTAGTTTTAATTTTAGCTTAGTTTAAAAAAAAAAGAAAAAATCAGGTTGAAGAAGAAGAAGGGCATGAGAAGGGAGGGGAGAATCTCGGTGGAACAAAGAAGAAAACATTTGTTTTCCGAGTGAACAAGGAGCATGCCTCAGGTCCAGTTGCTGATAAAGTTGCTTTAAACACTTTAAGCATTTTGTTATATGAAGTTTAATATTAATCAAATAAACTATGTTGTTTAGTTTTAAGTTAAGATTTGATAAAATGATTTATTAAAGAAAGGTTTGCGAATGTAAAGAGATCAATTTATTTAAAGTATAAGTTACGTAAGAATGTAGATTAATTTATGCTTGTAATTAAATAGACAATTTAAGTTTAAATAAATTTGTAAGTAAAAAAAATTAATAATTATAATCTTGTGTTTAATCAATCTGAACTTAAGATTTTAATCAATTACCTAAAGTTAATTAGTAAATAAATGATAATTAACTTAAGAAATTAACTAAAGGGATAAGTATTAATCAATTAATTAAGGAATTTAATTAAGAATTAAGAATTGATTAACTAAGCACTTAATGGTAAATAAATGGATAATTAAAGTCATTAATTAATAACTAAAGAATGGTTAGTTATAGCCAAATAACTTTATTTAAGAAGTAATTAACTAAATAGTGTGAAATAAGATAATAAAGTGATTAAGTAATTAAGACTTAACAACTGATTTAGAAATGATTTATTAATTAAACAATTTGAAATGAAATAAGTAATTAATTGATAATTAATTAAACAGGGTAAGGAATTAAATTTCAAGTAATAAATTTTAATTTGAATTGATTACAATATAAATTAAATTAAAGATGATTACTTATAGATTGTATATATAGGATATATGATTCGTTATAAAATAAATTGATATTTCTGTTTGAAATTGTGATGCTGTGAAATGTGGATTACTCTGTGCTGGATTTTGATTGGTGATTTTATTCTGTATGTCTATGTGAAAATCCCTTAGCCTGTAAACGGCATTTAAAATTTCGATGCGACAGGGAGTCGGATTTCAGTTGGTTATCCGAAACCCACATCGAATTTTAATGACGAATCTCTGTGATTGATATTTATGAATCTGTGAGTGAAGATAAGCGTTATTAATTTTACCGCTTATCGTTATTGATTAAATCTGTGATTATTAATGTTGTTGCACTATTGTGTAAAACCCCTGGGCCACACTATACACACACAAATATGGATTTCACGTGGAAATCGGTTAAGTCACAGATTTTTAAATAGTTTTGAATTTGGATTTTAAATTCAAATAGTTTTGGAAATAAATTAAGTTTGATATGAAAAACTTTTGAAAAAGTGTTTTAAGAATAAAAGTTATTTTGAATAACTAATAGAGATTTGGAATTTGAATAATTCGATTTAAATTGGAATTCAATATTTGAAATTGAATTCTATATTCAGTATATATAGTATAAATGAAATCAGATTTTTCCGAAACGAAAACTATTTGTTTTCAAATGATAAAAGGCTTTCATATGAGAAATGAATTCCAATTTATATCAAAAGGATTTCAAGTTTGAATTGAAATTGATTTTTTCAAGTTAGGGATAAATCTTTGGAAACGAGTTTCAAAAGCTAAAAACTAAATGATTTAAATGAGTAAATCAATTTGAATGGAAATTGTTTTGAAATCCGTAACTGGATCTTTGTGAAACTAAGTGAACTTTGTGAAATAAATCTTTTGTTTAAAAGATTTAAAATGGAAATTGGTTTAAACCATTTGAAAGAAAGTTTTGAATTATTAAGTTGTGACTTAATAGAAATCCCAATATCCATATGTTTTTGAAATATTGCGCTCACTATTCGGTTTAGCCGGGAGAGGACCTTTGTGTCATATATCCCATTCCGAATATGTGATACGTCGTTATGGATAGCATTTGAAGACCGGTGGTGAAGACCGGATATTTTCAAAAACGAAAGGGTTTCTCGTCGAATGTCTTTGCATCGACTGGTCCCCAGTATAGAGACTCTATATGTGATGGGAAATCCGGACGTGATTAGGGATTATCCGGATTGCAAGGACTTCTTTGGAAGTGCCTTCGGTTCTGTTCGAACCCAGAACAGACTTGTATGGATTGTGTGTATGACATTACATTTTGGGATATAAAGCAGATTTCTTTCAAATACATTTCTATGGTGGCGGAGAATTTATTCTTTTAGCTTAACACCCTTCTCTAAGACGTACGAGCTCAGAGGTTATGTAGTTGAATGTTATCAGCAATATATTCCTAATTTGGTAATGTGACATGCTAAGTGCTGCTGTGTAATGATCATTGTTTGATCATTTGTGACAGGATCATTTGTTTGATCATTTATCTTTGTGATCATTACTTTGATCATTTGTTGACCCAAAGCATAGCTTTGTACCAAAGCGTAGCTTTGTACCAAAGCGTAGCTTTGTACCAAAGCGTAGCTTTGTGGACGAAACTTCGTCGAGCCTCACAAATCGGTAATGGTCGAAACAGGAATTGTGCGGCAAGGTTTCAGGTGTAGCTCCCCTAGGGTATGACCATTCCTTCTGGAAAAGGGTAGTATCATGGTATGGAGCCCAGATACTTACTCATGTGGACACACTATATTATTTATGTGTGATGTTGGTTTAGAGGATCCTCGTTTAAAGGTCCCAAAGGACCGGGGGTGGCATATCTGAGGGTTTATAATATCCCTTGGGAAAAGGGGTTCCCGGCCTTGTTTGGCAGAGAACGGTTTGGTTCTCAGGGCGTCCCGCCAGAAGCGTTCCCATGTGGCAATAGGAAGTTCCTTAGCCTGACCATTTGTTGGAAAAATCCAAAGAAACAATACGCGCCTTGTACTGTTTTAGTTGTATAACATGCCATGGAATGTGGCGGTAACCTGCTGTTGAACATGGTAGCTATAGTAGGCATACGATAATGGTCGTATGTTGGCTAAGATTTATATTCTACTTTCGAAATGTTTTCTGCACTATGCACTAATAATAATAATCAAATGATTTGATTTTGCGTAGTAAGCATGTTTGACTATCATAAGGAGAAATCTCCTCCGATTCTGCGTTTGCATGGTGTGTGTGTGGGGAGGCCTTAGTAGTCTCATTTTTCAAAAAGCATTGTGATTTTCAAAAGGATAAATCTTTTGATTGTTTTTAAAGACAAACTGTTTTTGTTTGCTCATACCAGTCCCATGACTGACCGGAGTTTATTGTTCCTTTCCTAAACTCTGGGTGCCCACAATTTTTCCACACGGGCAGTCTAGAGTTTATTTTTCAGATAGTTAGTTTCAGTAGATTATCTGGAGCTGGTTCAGTCTCTGGATCACACCGCGCTTACTTATCTTGGTGCAATTTTGATGATGGATCGAGCTAGGAGTTTTGGAGCTCTGTTTTTGGAGCTTTTGGATCAGAGTTGCAGTATTGGATCTGTGAAGACTTATCTCATTTCGTGTTATATTCCGCTGTATTCTATGTTGTATATTCTCTGATGTTGATGATTATCATTGTATCATATTGATGTATCAGATATTGTATTTATGTTATATCAATGATATCATCTTTTATTTCCGTTGTGTATTTATCATTTAATGGTGTTGCAAGCTCCCGCGATACGAATTTGATGTTGTTTATCGGACATCGATTTCGGGTTGTGACAATATGTGTGAAGATTTAGAAGGTAGATAATCACGTAGAATCGAAGTTTATGATTTAAATCAAGGATTCTAGTGATATTAAATAAGAATGAATGATTTTATTTGCAGAAATAAATAGAGAATAGATTTCAGAAATATAAACCAGAATCGATGATTGTAGAAGTGATTTGAACATGTTTATATAGTTGTAGAATAGCTACAATCTTTCATGAAGAGTTTCAATCAAAAGTTGTGTCCGTATCTCTTGGATTGAGGGACATTCCTCTTCATGAAACAATCGCAACTCTTCAGAAAACTAGCCGTTATGTTCAGGTCGGTCGACCGGAAAAACTGGCCGGTCAGCTGAGTTTGAAATCGCGTATAAAACAGAGAGTATCTGTGCACTGACTACAGGGTCGGTCGACCGAAGATCCTGGTCCGTCAGCCGACCTGTTGTTAAACAAAAATAGTAGTAGCTCATTTGTTTAGAGTACTTGTCTTCCAAATTAGTGACCTGGGTTCGATCCCCACTCCATGCATTTTTTGTAAACTTGATTTTGATTAAAATATGCAAGCAAGTTTATTTGAATGTGAACGATGATTCTTGAGAAAAGATTTTAACAAAGCACTAAACTAGACTCTATATACATATTTGATGAATCTTGTTAAAATACATAACTATACAAACCATATATTGAGCCGATGAGTCTGGATGTTACGTAGTCGTAGAATCGTGAATTGTTGTGTATTGTCAGCAATCAAAACCTATGATCCAACAAAAATGTATTTGAAATTTATTTTGATTTTTAAAGTATAAATACCATTTTTAAAAGTTGTAACCACGGGTTATAATAACGTTTGGTTGTTAAAGAGACCGGGATCGGATATCTGGCATACTCTCTGTCGATACCGAAAACCACTATAACAACCGTGTACGCGGTGGAGATTCCAGAATGAAGTAGGATGGTGGAGACGTTTCCTTTGAGGTAAATACGTGGACCCGACTCCCGTGAGTTGGCATAAGGTGGATAAAACAGGAGAGATCGATGGATTAATGAGGTAGCACCTCTGATCGGACGCACTTCTTCGTATGCCATTCTATTACTTTTGTGATTATTTTGGTGCGCACCTTTGATTTGGGAGTTTTGTTCGAGGTGGGCGGTAGCTGCGCGCTACGCGTTACCATCGGTCCGGAAGCGTAATTAGTATATCTACCCTGGCATTGCCTAGTTGTGCCGTATCACCTACCATAGTGAGCCTTGTACGAGTTTGGTTTTCTCCCGTAGCCCGTGTGGTATCCTCTGGTGGCTTCCCGATCAGGAGGGACTATGATATTAGATGGACTACTGGGACTATTACGTGTTAAGGTGGAAAATGTAAAGTCTTAACGCTATTTAAAAGTAAGTTTATTTTAATATAGACACTATTGTAATAGCGAAATTATTACTATATAGTAAATAGTTTAACGGATCCTTAGAGGATGGGCGGTCCCAAGCATCCTTTAAGGTATTTTCTCTATATTACAGTACACTTGAATTATTTTACACTGTATAAGTATATATGTCCTGTCTCGAGTGTTCGTGTTTTATTTAGCGCTCGGGTTAGCCTGAGTTGCAGTTCAGTTTCATCCCGGAGCTAGGATTTCTGTATATGACTTTCAAGCTGCTGGCAAACTTCCCTTCCAGTTCTTTATCTAAATTTTTGAAATCAAGACTAGTGGACATTTGGATTGTTCTACTGATGATTTAAAACTATATTTGGATTAAAGACTATGTAACTTTTATTTGATTGAGACTATTTATAGTGGATTCGTGAACCACTAAGTATTTTTAAATTCCGCTGCGAGTTTTCTGATATCTGTGTCTGTGATTCTGTGATTATTTATTTACTGTATATTTTGAGATTTGCCAAATTTTATTTACAATGCGGTATTTTGAGCACTTCAAGTCCGACATGTGCGGATGCGAATGGTAGAAAATATCGGGTCGTTACAGTTGGTATCAGAGCTTTGGCTCTAGGAAAAACTTAGAATATATGGTAAATTTGATTTACGGAATCATTTTCATTCGAGCTTGAATCTCTTCCTTTTCGAATTTTGGAACGTTCCCTGCGGTTCCAAAGTTCATTCGTGTCCCTCACTATTCATCTTCTTCCGATTCTGGAGTATCTCACAACTCCACTTTGGATGATCTTTATAGTGAATTGGCGGTCTCGCCAATATTCTAATAAAGGGGTGATACTCCTTTACAATTGGCATTGATTCACCAAAGATTTATATATCCTCGGTTTAGATTCTAGTATCTCTTGTTATTCCGAAATCTATCTCTTGAGATTTAATGTAGATTTACCCCAGAAAATCCACATCGATCTTATTCTTTAAGTCATGGTTGACCCGGTTAAGGTTGCCCGCGATTTACATAAGCTTATCCATATTCCTATTTTGTTAATTAATCATCTTGTTTTTTTTCTAACCTATCTACAACTATTTTTGAATTGTACTTGTAAATCTATAATTAATGTTTTATTTTGTGTTGTTGATGTTGATTTGGATTTCTGATCGATTCGGCTAACCAACGCTATCGATGGAATTTCCAGAACACTTGAACAGAACAAACCGACACAATATTAGTTTAAAATTTGGTTAATGAAATAAATTTTGATATATAAGTAAATTTTATGGAACTTAATAAATTGATTTAAATTGATCATTTGAAATGATAATACTTGATTTATCATTTATTATTCTATAAATAAATTTATAAATAGTTGTTTATAAATTGATTTGGGAACTGAAATGAGTTTAAAACAAGAATTTGTGAATTTAATTTCCGATGGTTTCAAACCTTGTGTTTAAAGTTTTAAAGGGATATATTATTTAAAGTATTTTCGAATAAGAAATTTGTTTCTTAAGAATTTTAATAGTTTTGAAAATTAGTGCTCTTCTCTTTGTAGCTAGGAAATAATTTCGGTGGTGACTACAGTATCATCGACATTCATTTTCGAGTTTCAAAGTGGAGAGACCATTATGTAGTCTTGCTACAGTTTTTGGTTTGAAGAATTAAATTGATTTGAATTTCTAAAATATGACTTAATTTATAATATATATATATATAGATATATGATTTAAATTTTATTTGACATGTACTATACGTATGTATTTATTTATCTCTAAAGTGTTTGAAGTTAATTGGAAATTTAATTCACAAATTTATGTTAAAAGGTGATTCTAATGATAAAATAAAGTCAAATTTTGAATGAATATTTAAACTTGAATAATAGAATTGGAAAAAAAAATTACTTGTATAATATTCAATTGCATGCCAATATAAACTTACCTAAATCATTCAGAAATTAACTATGTAATTGGATAATGTACAATATATAAGGATTTTATAAATAAAATTTGAGTGGTTATAATAAATGTAACGACCCGGTGTTTTCAACCATTCGCATCCGCACATGTCGGACTTGAATTGTTCAAAATACCGCGTTGTAAAAATAAATTTGGCAGAACTCAGAATATGCAGTAAATAATTAATCACAGAATCACAGACACAGAATCAGAATACTCGCAGCGGAATTAAAAAATACTTAGTGGTTCATGAAGCCACTAAAACTTTTACCAAACAGAAATACATTGTTTATAAACTTCGATACAATTTTAAGCCATAAGCAAATATAAAGTCTTTAATGCTTTGAATTACAAAATAGATAAAGATGAAAAAGCTTCCAACTAGCAAGAGTGATCTATGAGTGGTCCTAGCTCCGGAAAGAAAGCTGTAGCTGCAACTCAGGCTGACCCGAGCGTAACATAAAACATAAACACTCGAGTCAGGACATACATACTTATATAGTGTAAGCTAATTCAAGTGTACTATAATATAGAGCAAGTAACTTAAAGGATGCTTGGGACCGCCCATCATCTAAGGATCCGTTAAACTATTTACTATGTAGTATATTGCGCTATTATAATAGTGTCTAATTGTAAAATAAACTTACTTTTTAATAGCGTTAAGGGGTTACCCATATAGCCCTTAACACAAATAATGCCAATAGTCTATACAGTACCGTAATACCTCCTGATCGGGAAGCTACCAGAGGATACTCCATAGGTACGACACAAATAGAAACTCGTAGTAGGCTCGCTAAGGTAGGTGACACGGCACAACTAGGCAATGCCAGGGTAGATATACCAATTGCTATCCGGACCGGTGGAAACGCGTAGCCGCAGTTACCGCCCACCTCGAACAACACTCCCAAATCAAAGGTGCGCACCAAAACAATCACAAGAGTAATAGAATGGCATACGAAGAAGTGCGTTCGATCAGAGGTGCTACCTCATTAATCCGAGAATCGCTCCTGTTTTAGCCACCTTATGCCAACTCACGGGAGTCGGGTCCACGTATTTACCTTAAAGAAACCGTCACCACCATCCTACTTCATTCTGGAATCTCCACCGCGTACACGGTTAGTCAAAGTGGTTTTCGGTATCGACAGAGAGTATGCCAGATATCCGATCCCGGTCTCTTTGCCAACCAAACGTTATTATAACCCGTGGTTATAGTTTGAAAAATGGTATTTATATTTTTCAAATCAATATATATATTTCAAATACCTTTAATTTCAAATCCTTGATTTAAAACATTTCCTTTGAAAATATACCATTTCAATTTATTCAATTAAATTTGGAATTTATTGCTTTTATCAAAAGAATAGAAATCAATTTTCTTCTTTTAAAACTTTCCAAACTCAACTTCTTACTTTATTAGCAATTTCATATTTAAATTCCAAATCTTAACGTATTCCCAAAATAGAGATGAAATTTTAGATAAATCAATTTTAAATCAATTTCACTTCTACAGCATCTAGGAAATGCTATCTAAAGTTATGGGTTTAAAATAGTCAAGTTTCAAAAGACAGCAAATAAATGCTGTAGTAGACTTTTAGCTAAACATCAAATTTCAAATATAACTTATTATTTATTATTTCTGTATTGAAATCTTTTCCTTTCCAAAAATATAGAATTTCTAAACAAGTTATATTCCAAAATTTTAACTCAACATTTATTTATTTAACCCCTTTTAAATCATTGTAAATCTCATAAAAATCCTTTATATAATTTAAATTAGAATATCATCAAATTTCTAAATTTAAATAATTTAAAATAATTTCAGAAAATAATATATAAACCACGGGCCTGTATAAGATTTTCTAGCCTAGGTCAAGTGAAACGGATTTATATCATTTCAATCCGATATTTACACAACCCCGGGTTCTATCATTTCGAACCCGCAATCGCAAGACAATTTACAGCAGTTAACAGAACAAGTGAACAATAATAATCAATTAGGCCTATCATTTCAGCCCATACCATCTATAATAACAGGGAACTTGCAGTGGTGATTTAAGCAGTAAATAAACAATAACATAACTGCAGAAATAATATAACAGATAATACTGATGAGGTGTCAATTTAAATGGGGTCCATCATTCTATATTACACTACAGACAGATAATAGTGAAATACAATTTTACACACACACTTGCAATAATTTACCAAAATATAAATACGTATGTCTGGTGAGAAATACTCACTTGATGGCTGCAGAAAGATTTTAAATTTCAAAACGATGATTCACCGGAAAAGAACTACAGAGAGTAACGATCAAAATCCCTCGGATGTCAAGCTTAGATTTAAATCTAGAACAAGATTCAAAATATTGAATACGCGACTTTAGAATTTACGGTCAAAGAAAAATTTAAAAGTAGGGAGAGAATTTTTTTGTTTGACTTGCTCGACCACTCTACCGTGTAACCAAAACATTTCCAAACACACGAACTGTGCTAACACTATAACCGTGATAAAATTTCCTAAAGACAAACTAAGGCAAAATGGTGGAGTTTTCTTATTATGTCGGGGTACATGTACACGTGCACACTTCCATTACACTTACTCGCGTACACGCACTCACGCCAACATTTCCACATACTTACATCTCTTCTGCCACTTTCATTCATTATTTTCTTTTCCTTTTACCTGGATCCAACTACTAAAAATATCATCTACTGCTGCAAATCAACCTAAGTTCTTACAATATTTCTTTACAGTCTAAATTTAAACTTGCAGGCTTTACAAACTTACAATTAGACAGGAATTCATCATCAGCTACACGCGCCACAACCCCACTTCTTCGAGCTAACCATGGAATTTCTTCGAGAAAAATGCAACAAATCTTCGGGACAAAATATAAAGACTTCGAGAATTTTAGGCAACGACTTCGAGTAAAATCATGCGACTAAATCAAAGCATCTACTGAATGTGTACATCTCCTCTCCTCCTTATTCTCTGCTTCCTCTATCATATGAAGGTTACATATATGCAGACTAACTGAACTCACAGTCCTAGCCTACCTCTTTCCCATCCTCACCCCTTGTTTTTTTTTTTTCTTTTTTTTTTTTTGCAAATGAAAGAAAACTCTGTAGGCCTTGTTAACATCCAACTCAAACATGCAAAAAGGGTTTCTCACTGTTCCTATCAGACCTCTACATGAACCAAAACAACTCCTAACCAGATACAAAACAAATGCATGCTTCTAAATATTTGTGACTGTGATACACGTACACGGTGACACCAATGCATAACCCAGTCTAACATCCCTGCCAACACATATTCACGCAACAACAAAACAAAAAAACTAAGCATCATCAGATCCTTACTAAATGAACCCATCCCTCTTTCTTAAATATTTTGACAACACTGCCCTTCCTACTCCTCTCAAACAACTCCAGACCATCTTATGTTCACGCAATTTATACCTCAAGTATATATTTTTTTTCTTCGACAGATCTGTTCCCAAAATAACTCCCAGGCCCTACAACTTACCTGGCATGACATCAACACAGTTCCCATATACAAATTTGCACAACATTCCACTACCTATGTGTCGAGAGTTAAGCCTATAACACACACACAAGATCTCACTTCCTCTCTGTTTCTAGACCTAACTTTCCAAAACAAAAACAGTTCAACATATCCAGATCCCATATGTTTAGTTCAAGGCAGATGATAAGAGTCTCATAGAAAGACAAAGTGAATAAATAGTAGTGTGGCCGAGCAAGGCACAGATAGAACAACATCAAGAGAAAGAGGAAGGAAAACTGGAAGGAGAAAAAAACAATAAGACTTATTACCTGATGGATCTTGAACGTACGAGGAAGGGGAAGGCAGAGATATTTAGATGTGGAGAAAGAAACTGGTGAGGTGGGTATATATATATAGGCAGTGCGAATTAAAGGAGAGGTAAAAGCATCAGTTTTATTGATATAAATTTGGTTGATATGACTGCGAAATTTCCTCATCAGTTCAAAGGAAATAGATAAAGTTCGAACGTTGCAAAAATTAAAAAGATTTGAACTGCTGCAAGATCAATGGGGAGGGAGAGCAATCAGTTGAAGACTTGAAGCTATTAGAGACGAAAGATATGAATACGTGATTTTATTGCTGAGAAAAGAAAAGGCAAAACACATTTCCAGTTTTGAACAAAAGAATATGTTCGAAAAGGTTTGATTGAGATCTTCTTGCGTGATGAAAGAACCACTGATATAGCATGTCAGTTACACAGATATAAAGTTGTTAACATGAATGCGTGAACGTTACTTAAGGGAATATTGATCAAAGGAAGGGCAAGCAAGCATCAGTTATATTGACATAAATTGTGAATATAGATACGTGATTAAAGCAGAGGAAAAAAAATGGCAAGCGTGATAAATGGTTTGATTTATTCAATGAATTGCGAGATTCATGTACTTGATTTTGGTAGAGCTGTTGGAAGCAGAGAATGGGAGAATATAGGATATGCACGTTTCAGTCTTTAAAGTGCATGCATTGATTGTAGGTAATTTCTACGTGATATAATTAGCAGGAGAAATAAATCTGAACGTTATGAGAAATTTGTGTTAAAAGCATGCGTTACTTTAGGAAGATAATAAGCACTAAAATTTCGAACTGACTAGGCAATAGAAGAGGTGATTTTTAGGGACCACGGTTAGCAATTTGATTTGATCTTTATATGTGTGATATCGATTCTCAGTTATAAATGTTTGAACGTTACCCATATTTATTAAAACATGCGTTGATTGTGGGAATATGGCTTGCGAGATTTAAAACTGCCAATTGAAATTAATGCATGCGATTACTGCAAATTTTATGAGAAGTTTTGATTTCCATATTTATGCGTGATTGAGGAACTTGATTTTGTGTAGTACTGCTTGAAACAGAGGATAAACAGATTTGGACTTTACTTATATGTGTGATTCATTTCTAGTTTATCAATCTTGATTTTTAGTTTGATTGCAATAAATGAAATGGCAAAAATTATGTAAGGCTTTAGGAATGAAACGTATATAAATTTATTTAAAAAAAACCAAACTGTCCGTTAAAACAAAATAACGTTTGCTATAAAATCACTGACTGATATTTTATATCCAAAAATATTAAAAATATGATTTTTTTACAATACATCAAACTGACGTAATACAGAACATCAAAAATTTCTATAAAAATAACATTTTTAAGTTTATACGTTTTACTCCGTTACCTACCATAGATTTTTACGTGTCCTTTTAAACGCGAAATCCAACAGTTCATTAATACACTAAATTCTTCAAAATTATTACTTAACAAACTTAATTGGTTTTCACATATTATATATATATACAAAATTTCTTTTATTAAAATTCAAATGGAGTTGTCTTTTAACAAATTTAACCGTTTCACACTTTAAATTTCCATATTTAGTATTTTAAGGAAATGATTTAAATCAAATTATATATGTATATAAATTGGGAAGTAAATTTTACTGGAAAGAGAAAAATAACGGAGTAAAGTTCTATACATTTTCTTATATATAATCTTATATATGTATATATATATATATATATATATATATACGGTATTTATTCCCTAAATTTAGGCGCCTTTTTTAAGGCGTAATTTCCTAGTTCATTTATATACTAAAAAAAAAATTAGAAATTCTGACCATGTCGAGACTCGAACTCGTGACCTGTCGTGAATAGCCCAGATGTCTTAACCACCTAAGCTATTAATGTTTTCTTAATTAAAACTTGATTTTTTTCAGAGATCTTATTAGTTAATCCTAATTTTTTTTAATCACTTTAAATAAACCCCAAAGTTTTTATTTTTAGAAAAATACAAGTGAAAAATACTTGTTTAAAAAATTGTGCTGTTACACTCTCCCCCACTCAGAACTTTTCGTCCTCGAAAAGGAAGAAGGTAGGTGAATAGAAACAACCTGAAAGAAAACTAAATTGAAACTTAAATTAGAATCATTAATCTAAACAATAAAAATTCAATTTTAAATTAATCATTGATTTCATCTATCTATACTTAAAATTTTAACATTTATTTATTTACATATTTACTTGTATAATATCCCTACACTTAAAAAAAATCATTCAAATTTTTTTTTTTTTATCCAAATTTTACCCAAGGTATTATAACATTCTAATTTAAAATGTTTAATTTTAATCCAAATTTGAAATGGTAATTTAACTTAATTGTTAAAGTAAATTTACCATTTCCCAAAATAAACTAAATTCCCCATTTAGTTTCTTCTTTATTCCAAACTATAATTAAATTTATTTTTCTCAATATTTTTCTCATCTATGTCAAATATTTTTCTCAATATCTAAACCATATAAATTCAATTAATTAATATTCAATAATTGATTTAATTCATTTGATTTTTACAGAAGTTAAATCAATCTTAACTATTTCCAAATTAATTATCTTATTATCCAATTATTTTCTAAAATCGGAAATTTGTATAGTCATTTATAATAATCATCTTTTATTCAACAAATTTAATTCTTCTTTATTCCAGATTATTATTAAATATATTCTGCTTAATATATCTTATCGCACATATTAAGTAGATTATATTTAATATAACTATTCCAATATATTTCTAAATTTCCTTTAACACCATTTGATATTATTCAATTACTCTTTTATTTCTATTTACCTCTATTTGTCTTGTTGTAACTGAAACTTTAACTGTATAACATTTATTATAACCACTCAAATTTTTATTTATAAAATCCTTTTATATTATACATTATCCAATTACATAGTTAATTTCTGAATGATTTAGGTAAGTTATATTGGCATGCAATTTATACAAGTAAAATTTTCCAACTATATTATTCAAGTTTAAATATTCATTCCAAATTTGACTTTATTTTATCATTAGAATCACCTTTTAACATAAATTTATGAATTAAATTTCCAATTAACTTCAAACCCTTTAGAGATAAATAAATACATACATATAGTATATATCAAATCAAATTTAAATCATATATCTATATATATTATAAATTAAGTCATATTTTAGAAATTCAAATTAATTAAATTTTTGAAGCAAAACTACATCGTGGTCTCTTTACTTCGATACTCGAAAATGAATGTCGATGATGTTGTAGTCATCACCGAAATTATTTTCCAGCAACAAAGAGAAGAGCACTAATTTTTAAAACTTTAAAATTCTTTGGAAACAAATTTATATTCGAAAATTATTTAAATAATAATATATCCTTTTAAGACTTTTAAACACAAGGTTTGAAACTATCGAAAATTGAATTCTTAAATTCTTGTTTTAAATTCATTTCTGTTTCCAAATAAATTTATAACCATGTTTATATTCAATTATTTATATAAGACAAAACCAATGGTTTACAAAACAATAAATAAAACCAAACACTATTATCTCTAAACAACTAGTTAAATTTTGAAAATTATACTTATATATAATATTAGATTTTTCCCAAATAGGAAGAAATTTTTTCAAAACAAGGATAGAGATTCAAATTTTGAAGGACTCAAATTAAAGAGAATTTTGATTTAAAGATAAGTTGGAATCAGAAGATCCGATGGTTAAATAACAGAATAAGAAACCAGATAAGTTTATATAAATCGCGGGCAACCTTAACCTGGTCAACCGTGACTTAAAGAGTCAGATCGATGTGGATTTTCTGGGGTAAATCTACATTCGATCTGAAGAGATAGAGTTCAGAATAACCAAAGATACTAGTATCTAAACCGAGGATAAATATAAATCTCCGGTGAATCAATGCTAGTTGTAAAGGAGTTTCACCGCTATATTAGAATATTGGCGAAACCGCCAATTCACTATAAAGATCATCCTAAGTGGAGTTATGGGATACTCCCGAATCGAAAGAAAAATAAATAGTGAGGGACACGAATGAACTTCGGAACCGCAGGGAACGTTCCAAAATTCGAAAAGGAAGAGATTCAAGCTCGAATGAAAGTGATTCTGTAAGTCAAATTTACCATACATTCTAAGTTTTGCCTAGAGCCAAAGCTCCGATACCAGATGTAACGACCCGGTGTTTTCAACCATTCGCATCCGCACATGTCGGACTTGAATTGTTCAAAATACCGCGTTGTAAAAATAAATTTGGCAGAACTCAGAATATGCAGTAAATAATTAATCACAGAATCACAGACACAGAATCAGAATACTCGCAGCGGAATTAAAAAATACTTAGTGGTTCATGAAGCCACTAAAACTTTTACCAAACAGAAATACATTGTTTATAAACTTCGATACAATTTTAAGCCATAAGCAAATATAAAGTCTTTAATGCTTTGAATTACAAAATAGATAAAGATGAAAAAGCTTCCAACTAGCAAGAGTGATCTATGAGTGGTCCTAGCTCCGGAAAGAAAGCTGTAGCTGCAACTCAGGCTGACCCGAGCGTAACATAAAACATAAACACTCGAGTCAGGACATACATACTTATATAGTGTAAGCTAATTCAAGTGTACTGTAATATAGAGCAAGTAACTTAAAGGATGCTTGGGACCGCCCATCCTCTAAGGATCCGTTAAACTATTTACTATGTAGTATATTGCGCTATTATAATAGTGTCTAATTGTAAAATAAACTTACTTTTTAATAGCGTTAAGGGGTTACCCATATAGCCCTTAACACAAATAATGCCAATAGTCTATACAGTACCGTAATACCTCCTGATCGGGAAGCTACCAGAGGATACTCCATAGGTACGACACAAATAGAAACTCGTAGTAGGCTCGCTAGGGTAGGTGACACGGCACAACTAGGCAATGCCAGGGTAGATATACCAATTGCTATCCGGATCGGTGGAAACGCGTAGCCGCAGTTACCGCCCACCTCGAACAACACTCCCAAATCAAAGGTGCGCACCAAAACAATCACAAGAGTAATAGAATGGCATACGAAGAAGTGCGTTCGATCAGAGGTGCTACCTCATTAATCCGAGAATCGCTCCTGTTTTAGCCACCTTATGCCAACTCACGGGAGTCGGGTCCACGTATTTACCTTAAAGAAACCGTCACCACCATCCTACTTCATTCTGGAATCTCCACCGCGTACACGGTTAGTCAAAGTGGTTTTCGGTATCGACAGAGAGTATGCCAGATATCCGATCCCGGTCTCTTTGCCAACCAAACGTTATTATAACCCGTGGTTATAGTTTGAAAAATGGTATTTATATTTTTCAAATCAATATATATATTTCAAATACCTTTAATTTCAAATCCTTGATTTAAAACATTTCCTTTGAAAATATACCATTTCAATTTATTCAATTAAATTTGGAATTTATTGCTTTTATCAAAAGAATAGAAATCAATTATCTTCTTTTAAAACTTTCCAAACTCAACTTCTTACTTTATTAGCAATTTCATATTTAAACTCCAAATCTTAACGTATTCCCAAAATAGAGATGAAATTTTAAATAAATCAATTTTAAATCAATTTCACTTCTACAGCATCTAGGAAATGCTATCTAAAGTTATGGGTTTAAAATAGTCAAGTTTCAAAAGACAGCAAATAAATGCTGTAGTAGACTTTTAGCTAAACATCAAATTTCAAATATAACTTATTATTTATTATTTCTGTATTGAAATCTTTTCCTTTCCAAAAATATAGAATTTCTAAACAAGTTATATTCCAAAATTTTAACTCAACATTTATTTATTTAACCCCTTTTAAATCATTGTAAATCTCATAAAAATCCTTTATATAATTTAAATTAGAATATCATCAAATTTCTAAATTTAAATAATTTAAAATAATTTCAGAAAATAATATATAAACCACGGGCCTGTATAAGATTTTCTAGCCTAGGTCAAGTGAAACGGATTTATATCATTTCAATCCGATATTTACACAACCCCGGGTTCTATCATTTCGAACCCGCAATCGCAAGACAATTTACAGCAGTTAACAGAACAAGTGAACAATAATAATCAATTAGGCCTATCATTTCAGCCCATACCATCTATAATAACAGGGAACTTGCAGTGGTGATTTAAGCAGTAAATAAACAATAACATAACTGTAGAAATAATATAACAGATAATACTGATGAGGTGTCAATTTAAATGGGGTCCATCATTCTATATTACACTACAGACAGATAATAGTGAAATACAATTTTACACACACACTTGCAATAATTTACCAAAATATAAATACGTATGTCTGGTGAGAAATACTCACCTGATGGCTGCAGAAAGATTTTAAATTTCAAAACGATGATTCACCGGAAAAGAACTACAGAGAGTAACGATCAAAATCCCTCGGATGTCAAGCTTAGATTTAAATCTAGAACAAGATTCAAAATATTGAATACGCGACTTTAGAATTTACTGTCAAAGAAAAATTTAAAAGTGGGGAGAGAATTTTTTTGTTTGACTTGCTCGACCACTCTACCGTGTAACCAAAACATTTCCAAACACACGAACTGTGCTAACACTATAACCATGATAAAATTTCCTAAAGACAAACTAAGGCAAAATGGTGGAGTTTTCTTATTATGCCGGGGTACATGTACACGTGCACACTTCCATTACACTTACTCGCGTACACGCACTCACGCCAACATTTCCACATACTTACATCTCTTCTGCCACTTTCATTCATTATTTTCTTTTCCTTTTACCTGGATCCAACTACTAAAAATATCATCTACTACTGCAAATAAACCTAAGTTCTTACAATATTTCTTTACAGTCTAAATTTAAACTTGCAGGCTTTACAAACTTACAATTAGACAGGAATTCATCATCAGCTACACGCGCCACAACCCCACTTCTTCGAGCTAACCATGGAATTTCTTCGAGAAAAATGCAACAAATCTTCGGGACAAAATATAAAGACTTCGAGAATTTTATGCAATGACTTCGAGTAAAATCATGCGACTAAATCAAAGCATCTACTGAATGTGTACATCTCCTCTCCTCCTTATTCTCTGCTTCCTCTATCATATGAAGGTTACATATATGCAGACTAACTGAACTCACAGTCCTAGCCTACCTCTTTCCCATCCTCACCCCTTGTTTTTTTTTTCTTTTTTTTTTTTTTTTTTTTTGCAAATGAAAGAAAACTCTGTAGGCCTTGTTAACATCCAACTCAAACATGCAAAAAGGGTTTCTCACTGTTCCTATCAGACCTCTACATGAACCAAAACAACTCCTAACCAGATACAAAACAAATGCATGCTTCTAAATATTTGTGACTGTGATACACGTACACGGTGACACCAATGCATAACCCAGTCTAACATCCCTGCCAACACATATTCACGCAACAACAAAACAAAAAAACTAAGCATCATCAGATCCTTACTAAATGAACCCATCCCTCTTTCTTAAATATTTTGACAACACTGCCCTTCCTACTCCTCTCAAACAACTCCAGACCATCTTATGTTCACGCAATTTATACCTCAAGTATATATTTTTTTTCTTCGACAGATCTGTTCCCAAAATAACTCCCAGGCCCTACAACTTACCTGGCATGACATCAACACAGTTCCCATATACAAATTTGCACAACATTCCACTACCTATGTGTCGAGAGTTAAGCCTATAACACACACACAAGATCTCACTTCCTCTCTGTTTCTAGACCTAACTTTCCAAAACAAAAACAGTTCAACATATCCAGATCCCATATGTTTAGTTCAAGGCAGATGATAAGAGTCTCATAGAAAGACAAAGTGAATAAATAGTAGTGTGGCCGAGCAAGGCACAGATAGAACAACATCAAGAGAAAGAGGAAGGAAAACTGGAAGGAGAAAAAAACAATAAGACTTATTACCTGATGGATCTTGAACGTACGAGGAAGGGGAAGGCAGAGATATTTAGATGCGGAGAAAGAAACTGGTGAGGTGGGTATATATATATAGGCAGTGCGAATTAAAGGAGAGGTAAAAGCATCAGTTTTATTGATATAAATTTGGTTGATATGACTGCGAAATTTCCTCGTCAGTTCAAAGGAAATAGATAAAGTTCGAACGTTGCAAAAATTAAAAAGATTTGAACTGCTGCAAGATCAATGGGGAGGGAGAGCAATCAGTTGAAGACTTGAAGCTATTAGAGACGAAAGATATGAATACGTGATTTTATTGCTGAGAAAAGAAAAGGCAAAACACATTTCCAGTTTTGAACAAAAGAATATGTTCGAAAAGGTTTGATTGAGATCTTCTTGCGTGATGAAAGAACCACTGATATAGCATGTCAGTTACACAGATATAAAGTTGTTAACATGAATGCGTGAACGTTACTTAAGGGAATATTGATCAAAGGAAGGGCAAGCAAGCATCAGTTATATTGACATAAATTGTGAATATAGATACGTGATTAAAGCAGAGGAAAAAAAATGGCAAGCGTGATAAATGGTTTGATTTATTCAATGAATTGCGAGATTCATGTACTTGATTTTGGTAGAGCTGTTGGAAGCAGAGAATGGGAGAATATAGGATATGCACGTTTCAGTCTTTAAAGTGCATGCATTGATTGTAGGTAATTTATACGTGATATAATTAGCAGGAGAAATAAATCTGAACGTTATGAGAAATTTGTGTTAAAAGCATGCGTTACTTTAGGAAGATAATAAGCACTAAAATTTCGAACTGACTAGGCAATAGAAGAGGTGATTTTTAGGGACCACGGTTAGCAATTTGATTTGATCTTTATATGTGTGATATCGATTCTCAGTTATAAATGTTTGAACGTTACCCATATTTATTAAAACATGCGTTGATTGTGGGAATATGGCTTGCGAGATTTAAAACTGCCAATTGAAATTAATGCATGTGATTACTGCAAATTTTATGAGAAGTTTTGATTTCCATATTTATGCGTGATTGAGGAACTTGATTTTGTGTAGTACTGCTTGAAACAGAGGATAAACAGATTTGGACTTTACTTATATGTGTGATTCATTTCTAGTTTATCAATCTTGATTTTTAGTTTGATTGCAATAAATGAAATGGCAAAAATTATGTAAGGCTTTAGGAATGAAACGTATATAAATTTATTTAAAAAAAACCAAACTGTCCGTTAAAACAAAATAACGTTTGCTATAAAATCACTGACTGATATTTTATATCCAAAAATATTAAAAATATGATTTTTTTACAATACATCAAACTGACGTAATACAGAACATCAAAAATTTCTATAAAAATAACATTTTTAAGTTTATACGTTTTACTCCGTTACCTACCATAGATTTTTACGCGTCCTTTTAAACGCGAAATCCAACAGTTCATTAATACACTAAATTCTTCAAAATTATTACTTAACAAACTTAATTGGTTTTCACATATTATATATATATACAAAATTTCTTTTATTAAAATTCAAATGGAGTTGTCTTTTAACAAATTTAACCGTTTCACACTTTAAATTTCCATATTTAGTATTTTAAGGAAATGATTTAAATCAAATTATATATGTATATAAATTGGGAAGTAAATTTTACTGGAAAGAGAAAAATAACGGAGTAAAGTTCTATACGTTTTCTTATATATAATCTTGTATATGTATATATATATATATATATATATATATATATATATACGGTATTTATTCCCTAAATTTAGGCGCCTTTTTTAAGGCGTAATTTCCTAGTTCATTTATATACTAAAAAAAAATTAGAAATTCTGACCATGCCGAGACTCGAACTCGTGACCTGTCATGAATAGCCCAGATGTCTTAACCACCTAAGCTATTAATGTTTTCTTAATTAAAACTTGATTTTTTTCAGAGATCTTATTAGTTAATCCTAATTTTTTTTAATCACTTTAAATAAACCCCAAAGTTTTTATTTTTAGAAAAATACAAGTGAAAAATACTTGTTAAAAAAATTGTGCTGTTACAATAAATGTTATACACATAAAGTTTCAGTTACAAAAAGACAAATAGGGGTAAATAGAATAAAAAAAATGAATAATATACAATATCAAATGGTGTTAAAGGAAATTTAGAAATAAATTGTAATAGTTATAATAAATGTAATCTACTTAATATGTGTGATAAGATATATTAAGTAGAATATATTTAATAATAATCTGGAATAAAGAAGAATTAAATTTGTTGAGTAAAAGATGATTATTATAAATGATTATACAAATTTATGATTTGTGAAATTGTTAATTTCAAAATAATTGGATAATAAGATAATTAATTTGGAAATAGTTAAGATTGATTTAACTTCAGTAAAAATCAAATGGATTAAATCAATTATTGAATATTAATTAATTTAAATTGAATTTATATGGTTTAAACCAATGATTCCATTTTGAGTTTCAATTTAGTTTTCTTTCAGGGTGTTTCTATTCTCCTACCTCCTTCCTTTTTGAGGACGAAATGTTTTGAGTGGGGGAGAGTGTAACAACCCATAATTTTGTAAATATTTTAATTAAGTTTTACTTGAAAACGTTGTTTTTTTTAAAGTAAAATTTTCAATAATTAAATTTTTAAGTTAATAAGTTTTGGTAAAAAAAAAAGAGGGGAAAAAAACTTATTGTAATTTAAATTTAAGCCTTAATTAATGTAATATTTCTGTTATTGATTCAAATAGAAAACATATGTAGTTTATTAATGTTTGCATGTGTTCATTATTTAAGTCCAATCTTTTGTTTTTGCATACTTTTGTTAAAGTTAAAAAAAAAGGGGGGGCTTCAATATAAAAATGACTTGAATTTATTGCAAAATATCACGATTCCTTTTTCCTTTTAAATTAACGTTAGACCTTAATTTGTTGCTTAATATTAAAGAATTTACTAAGTTATAAATTTTAACATAAAGATGTTGTATTAAGTTTAAAACATTATTTACAATGATTTGTATATATACATATGTGTGTGCGCTAATTTGACTTAAGACTTATAAGATGGACTTGTATGCAAAGTCATAACTTCTTAATCTTAAACCTTTTTAATCTGGAAATTAGGTTCAAAATTGTTGTCTTTAATTTTAGGCTCATAAAATAGTGAAACTTAATTTTAACACATTTATATGTATAAGTCTATTATATATATATATATATATATACACACACACACGTATACGTATATGTTTTTAATAATACTATGACCAATAAAGATATATATGAAGGAAACATCATCATTGTACACAATCTAATATAATCGCTTGCCGTTTTATGTTCTCCTTAATTACGAAACCCATGGCATAATTTCATCACACAACAAGATTTCCTACCTATTGCTTATAATAGGAATAGAACTAAGTGGCAGTGTATAACAAGTAATAAATCTATGCTTAATCAACTCATGGCCCTTTTAAAATATCAATATTTTTCTTGCCTATAACTTCTCATCTCTCATGCAAATCTAGAAAGAAAAATTAACACATCAAGTTATTCGTTTATACCCTCTTTCTTTCTTACCTTAGCCATCCACCTCATTCATAACTGTGTATTTCTTTTTGCCATTCAAATAAAAAGATTTATTTCCCACTTCTCATTTTTATTTGCCTAGTCTCTTTATTATTTTCCTATGTCCATCTCTTGACATTTATTTCTTTATTTATTTGTCTAGACCTTATTTTATCTATTAAATATTTCTTATGTATATCTTTTATTTAATAGCTCGAAAAACAATTCAATTATACATACGTTACTTTGCTTTAATTACGCATACGCTAAATTGTTTATTTCTTACCTTTTTATTTACCTATCTATTTAATTACCATTTAGTTATGTATTACTCCTCCTAATCACTCCAAAATCTTCTCCTTATCTCATTCCTTTTTCATTCGCATATAAGATTAAATATATATGTTTCTTTTACCTTAACTCATGACCTTTTCAATTCTAGCCTCTTTATTTCTTGCCATTCTTGTAGCCATTCATTTTCCATTTTTCTTTTTTTGTCCTTTTCTAAATTTAGCTCGCCCAAGATTTTTATTTATAAGAAAACTCTAAAATGCATATTTTGGTTATAAATTAACGTTCATCGGAATCTAAATCTTTTTAAAATTCTAATTTTCAAATCTTTTAGTTTAATTGAATAAATTCACAACAACTTTTATTTCACTTTTGTTCTTTAAAATAGATTGTATTCCTTTTAAAAAAAAAATTTATACCGTTACTTATATACACTTTTGTAATAGATTCTGGGTAAATGATAAATGAATGAATAAAAAACCCAGTGTAAACAAAACATATCTTAATAAGTAATAAATTTAAAGATTCATAAAGAAACTGTTTAAGTATGCATTTAAAGGCCACGTTATCTGATGGAGTTATAGTTATAGTGCAGCGCAAGTATACATTAAATTTAAAGTTATAAACATTTGCATTTGTTCTATGGTTGGTTTTATATGAGTATTTATTGAAATTTGTATAGTCTGACTTTTGAATATACATTGGGTTATTTCATACGGTTTATATATAATATAAGATGTTTAGCAGTCTGCATATATGTTACAGTATGTAAGATTTTTATATAAAAAAAAGAAAGGTGTTAATTTTATATTGTATTGTTTATAAAAAGGTGTTAATTTTATAATATATATATCGTGGGACAGTATACATTTATAAACATATTAATATATAGTAAGTTATAAAACATAAGTTTGATATATAGGTAGAGTTTGCATGGGTTTAAATTTTCCTTCTGTTGTTTAAAATATAGTTGTAGAGTTATAAAATTTTGGGGAGAATATATAGTATAATATATTTTAAGTTAGTTTGTGTGTCTGTCCAGAGATGAATTATTATACAAATACAGTTTTATAAGATCTAAGATCTGTTGTTTTAAAATGTAAGTTTATACTAGTGATTATATGGGTTAAAATTTGACATTGATATTTTTAAGACGATAAAGAAAGTTTAATGTAAGTGTTAACATGTAAGAAATGCCTGAAGCCTGTTTTAATATTAAAGAAAATATTGGAATTTAAATTGTTAAATTAATTGGAGCTGTGCTTTCGCCCTTCTCTTTCTTATAAATATTTTACAAAAGGTAAATTTATATCAAGTATAAGGTGTGTAGTGTTTCACCAAATCAAGGAAAGTCGATATTGGTCTTAACAATAATAATGTGGAATGTTGACTTAAATGTTGATTTAAATATGATTATAAAAAAAAATTATGTTAATATTGGTTTTAAACATAGTTTTGCAGTTTTCTATTATTTGCATTTGTTTGAAAATGTATGTATGTATATGTAATTTTAATGCGTTTTAAAACTAATATTGGTTAAGAGAGTAATATAATCGAATAATATTTGTATTTCATTTCGGTCTACATAAAGCAGTTTCTGATCTATTTTCATCGATCTCTATTTATCAGTTGTCCATCGTATTCGTGCCAATCTTGCTTCGCTTTGAAAATTTTGTTTAGATTTTTTCGATGTCTAGATCGTGATCCAGCGTAGCTCAATTCTTTGTCCAATCTATCTAGCCTCGAAAGGTGAGCAATCACTCACGATTTAACATTCTTATATTTATTAAATTTGATTTCAATTGAAACGACAATTGAAATATGTTGTTATTAGTTATTTAAATTGTTTATATGCTATTATTTGTAACTGTTCACCTGTGGGATATGACACCATATCCTGTTGTTTATATTATACTTTTATTGATGATATATTCCTGTTATATTATTATTATATGTTATCACTCTGCAAGTTCCCTGTAGTTTAGAATTCACTATGGGTTGAAATGATACATACCCGAACGGACTTTAGAATATGAGAATTTCGTTATGAGTTGAAATGATAGACCCAAGCGATTTTCATTTAATTGAATTTGGGATTACGGGTTGAAATGATATCCACCCGTATATATTTAGTGTACGGTTTGAAATGATAAATATCCGTAGCACTTGACTATATGATAGGAAATATATACAGACACCGTTGGTCCATATATATAAAAATATTTTGAAATAAATTCATTGTTTTGGAAAGAAATATATGGTCTTAATAAATATTAATTCTTAAATTATTATATATAAAGGGTAATAATATATATAGATTTAATAATATTTAATTCAATTAAGATTGATTTAATACATAAATTATGTTAATTATTTAGGTAAATTATAGTTCAAATAGATTTTTGCAATAATTGGGATAAATTAAGATTGGGAGATAAATTTGAGTTTATTAAAAATGGTATTTAAATAAGGATTTATTTAATTAAATCAATTTGAAATTTTGAATGGGAAATTTAAGGGTATGATTTTTGTAACTGGATTTTTGATGTAAGTGATTTAATGAATATTTCACGTTTAAATATATTAAAGAAAATATTGAGTAAAATGTAATTAAGGTTACTTAAATGATATTGAATCTAATAAGGCAGTATTTCAAGACTAAATAATAATGAGGTTAAATCGTGATCTATATGAAACTGTTATATTGAACTTTTAAATATTAAAGCCTTGAACTATATTGGAATTTAAATGGTTTATTTTGAGATTCGGATTTGTATTTGAAATAAATATAGTTGAATTCGTTATTTAGAAACTGAATTGAATTTAAATTGATAAATTAAGATTGGATTTAATTTGAATAGGAAGGTCAGGTTGATGTTGAAACAATTTGTTAAGTTGAGGAAATTGAAAATACTTTACTCTATAAATTATTTAATATATATATATATATATATATATATATAAATACTATTTTGGGAAATATAGAGATATTTGAAGTGAAAATGATATTTGGTTTGAAGTATAAATTAAGTTGAAAGGACTACGGTGTTATAGTGTATATTTCTACCTTGTAGATAGTTCTATGGACCCTTAGAGGATGGTTATCCCAAACATTCTTTAAGTTAATTGTATTTCAGTTGATATTTCACTTGAGTTGGATTTATTTAGATAAGAATGTTAATCCTGACTCGAGTGTTTTGTGTTTTGCTTTACGCTCGGGTCAGACTGAGTGATACAGCATTTGAGACTCACCTTTGAAGTTGGAGTTTGCTTGAAGATCCAGCTATCTATCCTTTCAGTAATCCAGTTGATTGGTCCAGAGAAGTCTTCCGCACGTACTGGAGACTTCACTGTATCTGAGATATTCTATTGTACTTTATCTCTAACTCTGATTTTTTTTATAGTAGCTTCATGAACTACTATCTATTTATTCCGCTGCGTATTTTTGTACTACTCTGTATCTGTGATTCTGTGTTTGATTTATTTACTGTATATGTTGGGTTTTGCCAAATTTTAATTAACAATCTGATATTTTGAGCAATTCAAGTCCGACATCTGCGGATGCGAATGGTTGAAAATAGCAGGTCGTTTAAGTTGGTATCAGAGCTTTGGCTCTAGGAAAAACTTATAATATATGGTAAATTTATTTACAGAATCACTTTCGTTCGAGTTGAATCTCTTCCTTTCTGACTCGATTTCCTTTGAATTTTGGAATGTCCCTCGGTTCCGAAAATCATTCTTGTCTCTCCCTAATTATATTCGTTCGATTCTGGAGTATTCCATAACTCCACTGAATGATTCGTAAAAGGGGGTGAAAACTCCTTTTCAATTGGCATTGATTCACCGAAGATTTTTTTGTATCATCGGTTTACGATGCTGTTGTATCTTGGTATGCCGAATTCTATCTCTGGCGATCGAATGTCGATTTGTTTTGGAATTCCGCATCGATTATATTCCTGAAGTCACGGTTGACTCGGTTAAGGTCGCCCGCGATTTGTAGAAGTATATCCATCTTCTATTTTGTAATTTAATTATCTCATCTTCGATCGAGTCTGTCTTCGAATCAGGATTCTATTGATTGGAGTTCCGCTGATTTAAATCTCTATCTTTGTTTGAAACCCATTCTTTGAAAAATCGGGTATGTTGTATTTTTGAAATTGTTTATACCGAAATTATTATTTTGATAACTATGATTTTATTCTATATATAAAAGTGAAAATGTTTTCGATAAGGATTATATACCTATATAAAAAGGTTTTGAAAGGATTTGAAATTTTGAAAAATTATAAGAAATTGATTTATATAAAATTGATTTATAACTGTAGAGTTAAATTTGAAATTCGAGAATTGAATTCCGGTATTTTGAAATTGGTTTTAAGATTTTGGAAGATATATAAAAATAATACGATTTAAAAGTATTTTTCGAATAAGAAATGTTTCTAATGAATTTTAATAATTTTGAAGAAATTTCAAAGAAGTTTTCAAGAAAATAGAAGTCTAGAACTCACTTATGTCGCTGGAAAATAATTTCGGTGATGAGTGCACGCATCATCGACATTGATTTTCGAGTTTCAAAGTGGGGGAGAGGCCACTTTAATAGCTTCTCTATGCAAGTGATTTTGTAAAACCTTTTTGATTACAAATTCCGAAGTATAATTTGATATTTTAGAAAGATATAGGTATATATTTTAAAACAATTTAAAATGAGACCGGTGTTCAGTCCTCGAGTTTCAGATTTAATAATTGGTTTATTGATTTATGTTGATTTTCAAATCTTGAATTTGAAAATTTGATTTCCCTAACTATTTTTAATGTTCGAACACTTCCAAATCGAGATTAAATTTTTAAAGCTAAGAAATTTCGAAGAGCACAAAATATTTGATAAAGCATATAAGTTTTGTTTTGTATGTTAAGTTTGAAACCTTTTGTTAGGTAAATGAATATGACTATTTTGAAATTATACTAATATGGAATTTAGTTTTAAATGTTTTGAAAAACTATTAGTTTTAAATAATGGATTTCAGAAAGGAAAATTTGATATTTCAAATAAAAAAAAATACTTTAAAGGGTTTAAAGGGATAATTATAAATTTGGAAACCATTTGAGTATAATTAATTTTGAGAAAATTTTTGGTTTTGAAATTAAATTGAAATTAAAAACCAGTACTTATATTGTGATTTTGGAAATGAATTTTTTTGACTTGAATTATTTTAATTTGGAAACTGGGATAATTTTCTAAACCTATTATTTTGGGAACTTTGAAATTTAGATATTTAATCTGGAAGAAAATTTGGTGAAATCATATATGATATTGAAATGATTTGAAATTGAGAACCTTATATTATTAAGCACTTGATTTGGGAGTGGTCGAACTTATATAAAATGGATTTGTATAAGTATAAAGTTGATTTGAAATCTATTGATTTGAAAGGTACTCAATTTGGAAAGAGAATTTTATATAATCAAAGTCTATATAAGTATGTTTTGATATACTATTGATTTGGAAAGTATTTGATTTAGAAAGGAATCCTATATATATGGACTTTATATAAGTACGATATTTGAAAGTATTTGGAAAGGTACTATATGATATATATTTTCGAAATAAAGATATGGAAAGTGGCTTCTACTTGATATCCGCTTTGTGGCCACATCGTGGATTCATTCTATCGATATTATTCTCTCTGATTTTTGGTTTTCCGGATGTAATACTCGAGTGTTCCCACCGTGGCGTAACCCATGGTTTTTTTTCTCTCGTGAATGCATAGCGAAATTGCCTGGCTGAGTCTTGCCTAGGGGTACGGATTGTTTCCTGGGGGATCCAGGCGTAACCATTGTGTATCCTGCAATCTGTGTAGGTCGCGAATAGTAGCGCAAGTGCCTGGCTGAGTTTTGCCTTGGGGTACGGATTGTTTCCTGGGGGATCCAGGCGTAACCATTGTGTATCCTGCACTCTACTAGTCATCATGGCGTAACTCGCAGGGCTGAGAAAGCTTACGGATATGGATTGTTTCCTGGGGGACCCAGGCGTAACCATTGTGTATCTGCGAACCATGATCGGACAAAGGTTTTGGTTTGGTTGTTTTGTTTGGATTGTACTTTCCATATCTGTTTTTTTAAAGGTTTTTCAAGTATTTTCACTGGGTGTTGAAACGGGTCTACCAAGTACTTAAAGAATTCTAGCTTTGCGCCTGATCAACGCATGGCCAGAGTCTGCAAGAACGAGGATAAACTTGTTGAAGCATCGAGTTATAAAAGTATTTTCAAAAGGAAAATTTATATCGATATAATAGTATTTTATTATAAAAGTATTTTTCCCAACAAAGAATTTTTGAATTAATATTTGAAATTTAAATTCTTATGGTTCTAGATTAATTATTCGTGCCCGATACTATTCCTTGCATCTACCTTATCTGCTCAGTTTAGTTATTCACCTTGATTCTGTTTTCCAAACCTACCTTCCTTTCCTTTTTGAATATAATCTTTAAAATATTGTAAGTATTTTGAAGTTATTAATTTAATAAAACATATTTAATTCCAATGGGTTTTGAAAACTTAAAGTATTAAAGATAACTGAATTGCAAATGAAGTTTTCAAATAAATATTTCAAATAAAATGTATATAGTTAAATAAATTGTTAATCCTTATCTTTCAATCTATCTTTCCTTCCGGTTGTTTCTTTTCTCCTACCTCCTTCCTTTTCGGGGACGAAAAGTTTTGAGTGGGGGAGAATGTAACGACCCGTAGATTTTAATAGTTTTTAATTGGTTTTATAACGTATTTAATTTGGATTTTGAGAAATTTTAATAATAATATTTTGAAATAAAGTTTTAATATTTGGTTTACGTATAATTAAATATAGCAAATGGTAAATTTTCAATTAATTTTATGAAAGTTTATTTATTTTGTGAAATTCTATTAAATTCATGCTGACTTGCTAATGATATGTAATCTAAATTTTAATAAAAGGATCTGCAACATCGTAGTTGTAAATTATGAATGTTATTGTTTATAATCATACATGTAACTCTAATGATACGATTTTAATAACAAATACCGTGTTCAAGATATGGATTTCATAATAGTATTTTCTTAATATCCTTAGCTTTCAACAATAATCAATTAGCGACCTTAATCTTAATAGGATTTGAAAATCATCAACATTCGGATAAGTCAAATGATATTCTAAATGTTAATAATAATCTTGAAAAAAAAACTTTATCAGAAGAACATTTTAAGTACACATAAATTTTTATGGGATTATGTTAATATGTATTCAGTAGGCATATGCTAACAACCGCTCAAACAAGAGATAATCACTAATACACAGTGTTAATTGTTAAAAACTCAAACTATCTATATTTATCACGCAAAAATGCAAAATCATAAAGGTCATTAGTGAAATTATGCAATCTTAACATGTGCGTAGAAGGCACATGCTGATATTTTCCGATTTTGTGCATTGCAGTAAGAATTATTGGATCTTATTCATCGTTAATTTGCTACCATTTCACGACTTTGACCACCACCTTAATTTGTTGAATGCCACGAATGCCAAAATGATGAATGATGTTGCAAGTCAGAAGAAAATGCATGCTTCTATATGCGTTTTTGCGTTAAATGACATTAGATGCCAACAATATTATTATGCATTTTCATTATCTTAACTCTTTTATCAATTAACCTCTCCACTTTTCTTTCCAATCCGATTTATAACCTGCCTATTTACTTTTCTTACCATATTTATTATTTGCTAGAATCTAGCCGTTTCATAATTCCCTTTTTCAGCATTTGATGTGTCTTCTCTAAATCTAAGCGGAAAATCTAGCTTACCCCTTTTATTCATTTACATTTTTTTCTGTTTCAAATTTCATCGTGACTGACATGCAACCTTACTTTAATCACTGCGTCAATCAAGCATCCATCTATTAATTTTCATTTATTTTATATTTATTGCCAACGTTATAAATTTGAAAGATCACTTGCTTCCCTTGTCTCCCTGATTTCACGTCTCTGTGCCTATCCTTTTGAGTTTCTTACTTTTATATTCTATTATTTGCCTAAACGTGCATTTTGACTGTTGCCATCCCCTATTTATTTCTTTCCTTTTTGAAATTAAAACGTATACGTTTTACATTTATTTATTTCTAAACCATTCATTGCCTTTCCTTTAAATCAATCCATTCTCTTCTTATTTGTTTTAATTTATTTCCTCTTTTCACCAACACTCAATCTTTATACATATTTGTTTTAATTCATTTTCTCTATACATGTGCATTCAATCTTTATACATATTTGTTTTAATTTATTTTCTCTTTTCACCAGCATTCAATGTTTATATACATATTTGTTTCATTTTATTTCCTCTGTTCACCAGCATTTAATCATTATATATTTGTTTTAATTTATTTCCTCTTCTTTTTTTTTACTTCTCCTTAATTTATAGGAATAAATTCTTAAATTTCCTCTAGCCATTACTATCTTTATTTCTTTCCACTTTGAACAAAATTTCTTTCCACTTTATCAATGTGAGGCTTCTCTTATAAATACAAATCACTCGTACATACCCTACTCCATATCAATAGACCTTCATCTCCTCTCTTGCGTGTGAAGCTTCTTCTGTAGGTAAATGGCTGCACTAAATTTTTTGTTTTCTTCTTATTTATTTTCTTTTTCATCATTTTCTTTTGTTTTATTATGTTTATATTGCTTTTGCTTTTCCTTTATTTTAAGCATAACATGCTTCAAGTATATATTTTACATTATAAGTATGTTTATATAGTGCAGCGCAAGTATACATTAAATTTAAAGTTATAAACATTTGCATTTGTTCTATGGTTGGTTTTATATGAGTATTTATTGAAATTTGTATAGTCTGACTTTTGAATATACATTGGGTTATTTCATACGGTTTATATATAATATAAGATGTTTAGCAGTCTGCATATATGTTACAGTATGTAAGATTTTTATATAAAAAAAAAGAAAGGTGTTAATTTTATATTGTATTGTTTATAAAAAGGTGTTAATTTTATAATATATATATTGTGGGACAGTATACATTTATAAACATATTAATATACAGTAAGTTATAAAACATAAGTTTGATATATAGGTAGAGTTTGCATGGGTTTAAATTTTCCTTCTGTTGTTTAAAATATAGTTGTAGAGTTATAAAATTTTGGGGAGAATATATAGTATAATATAAAATCAAGGAAAGTCGATATTGGTCTTAACAATAATAATGTGGAATGTTGACTTAAATGTTGATTTAAATATGATTATAAAAAAAAAATTATGTTAATATTGGTTTTAAACATAGTTTTGCAGTTTTCTATTATTTGCATTTGTTTGAAAACGTATGTATGTATATGTAATTTTAATGCGTTTCAAAACTAATATTGGTTAAGAGAGTAATATAATAGAATAATATTTGTATTTCATTTCGGTCTACATAAAGCAGTTTCTGATCTATTTTCATCGATCTCTATTTATCAGTTGTCCATCGTATTTGTGCCAATCTTGCTTCGCTTTGAAAATTTTGTTTGGATTTGTTCGATGTCTAGATCGTGATCCAGCGTAGCTCAATTCTTTGTCCAATCTATCTAGCCTCGAAAGGTGAGCAATCACTCACGATTTAACATTCTTATATTTATTAAATTTGATTTCAATTGAAACGACAATTGAAATATGTTGTTATTAGTTATTTAAATTGTTTATATGCTATTATTTGTAACTGTTCACCTGTGGGATATGACACCATATCCTGCTGTTTATATTATACTTTTATTGATGATATATGTCTGTTATATTATTATTATATGTTATCACTCTGCAAGTTCCCTGTAGTTTAGAATTCACTATGGGTTGAAATGATACATACCCGAACGGACTTTAGAATAGGAGAATTTCGTTATGAGTTGAAATGATAGACCCAAGCGATTTTCATTTAATTGAATTTGAGATTACGGGTTGAAATGATATCCACCCGTATATATTTAGTGTACGGTTTGAAATGATAAATATCCGTAGCACTTGACCATATGATAGGAAATATATACAGACACCGTTGGTCCATATATATAAAAATATTTTGAAATAAATTCATTGTTTTGGAAAGAAATATATGGTCTTAATAAATATTAATTCTTAAATTATTATATATAAAGGGTAATAATATATATATAGATTTAATAATATTTAATTCAATTAAGATTGATTTAATACATAAATTATGTTAATTATTTAGGTAAATTATAGTTCAAATAGATTTTTGCAATAATTGGGATAAATTAAGATTGGGAGATAAATTTGAGTTTATTAAAAATGGTATTTAAATAAGGATTTATTTAATTAAATCAATTTGAAATTTTGAATGGGAAATTTAAGGGTATGATTTTGTAACTGGATTTTTGATGTAAGTGATTTAATGAATATTTCACGTTTAAATATATTAAAGAAAATATTGAGTAAAATGTAATTAAGGTTACTTAAATGATATTGAATCTAATAAGGGAGTATTTCAAGACTAAATAATAATGAGGTTAAATCGAGATCTATATGAAACTGTTATATTGAACTTTTAAATATTAAAGCCTTGAACTATATTGGAATTTAAATGGTTTATTTTGAGATTCGGACCTGTATTTGAAATAAATATAGTTGAATTCGTTATTTAGAAACTGAATTGAATTTAAATTGATAAATTAAGATTGGATTTAATTTGAATAGGAAGGTCGGGTTGATGTTGAAACAATTTGTTAAGTTGAGGAAATTGAAAATACTTTACTCTATAAATTATTTAATATATATATATATATATATAAATACTATTTTGGGAAATATAGAGATATTTGAAGTGAAAATGATATTTGGTTTTGAAGTATAAATTAAGTTGAAAGGACTACGGTGTTATAGTGTATATTTCTACCTTGTAGATAGTTCTATGGACCCTTAGAGGATGGTTATCCCAAACATCCTTTAAGTTAATTGTATTTCAGTTGATATTTCACTTGAGTTGGATTTATTTAGATAAGAATGTTAATCCTGACTCGAGTGTTTTGTGTTTTGCTTTACGCTCGGGTCAGACTGAGTGATACAGCATTTGAGACTCACCTTCGAAGTTGGAGTTTGCGTGAAGATCCAGCTATCTATCATTTCAGTAATCCAGTTGATTGGTCCAGAGAAGTCTTCCGCACGTACTGGAGACTTCACTGTATCTGAGATATTCTATTGTACTTTATCTCTAACTCTGATTTTTTTTATAGTAGCTTCATGAACTACTATCTATTTTTTCCGCTGCGTATTTTTGTACTACTCTATATCTGTGATTCTGTGTTTGATTTATTTACTGTATATGTTGGGTTTTGCCAAATTTTAATTAACAATCTGATATTTTGAGCAATTCAAGTCCGACATCTGCGGATGCGAATGGATGAAAATAGCAGGTCGTTACAGAAGCATATCCGTTTCAATTTTCCTTTAACCGTGACTAGTCATTTACCTTTTTAGGGACATCCCTTTTCTCTTTTGCTGCAACTATTTTATTTGGTATAAAATCTTTGATTTTTCTAACATTCATATCCTTAATTTGTGCGTTCCTTATTTTATCTATCAGTAAAACTTTCGTCTTTTAAACTAAATCATCAATGCAAGTTTCTTGTCACGTAAGCAGTATATTTTTTTTTCCTGTTAGCTTGCCTCCCTTAACTTCATTTTGAAAGATTGCGAAGTAAAACTATTCCTGTAATAATAAAATATGTCAAACTTCATTTTCTATGTAGTATAACCAAATTTCAGTTAAATTTGCTTTATATTTGCAACTAAATGTAATTTAACCTACATGGCAGAAAATGATAAAAACAATGCAATAACTTTAGATATCACATGCATAGACTGCTAATTTATTTCAGAAAGAAACGGATACCGTATATTACATATCTATTATTTCCTACCTGAAACTATTGGCAACGTTCGAAATTTCCTCTTCAGTCAAAGCAAAATATGTTTGATGTTTCTTCCTATAATCACGCAAACCCTTTTGGAAATACTCGGTCAGCAAAAAAAAAATGAAAGAAATTAATTTAAATTTTATTTCCCCTTTTACCTCAAACATCACGCATATTCAGGGGAATGACACCACCCTTTCAATTCATGTTCACGTACTGTTCAAAAAAAAACAAATTTCTTTTGTCATTCCTTTATCAAATCAATGTACGTTACTTTTGGATATGTGGTCCAAGATACCGATGCAAAAATTAACTATTTGATTTAAATATTCTTTGCCTTATAAACGAAATAATTCAACATCATATATCAAAGCAAAAATATTTGCTTGCCTTTTTGTTCCCATTTGATTTTCACACGTTACTTTTCCTTGCGTGCAAAGCTTCTGCCCATAAATACAAACCTCATATCACACTTCCTCACCTCAAAATTTTCTGCATCTCCATTTGCTTCTTTCTTTTTCGTGAGCAGGGAAATCAGGTAATGGTTTTATTCGGGTTTTCCTTCCTTCTTCTTTTTGTTTGTTATATTTTGTCGTCCACTTCATGCTCATCTACACCCTACCTTCCTCTCTCCATCTAGTGAAGTGGTCGAGTCAATATTTGATTCCATTTGTTCAGTTTATTTCGAAATTTTGTGTTAAATTTTACTTAGTTTTGATGTTGAATATATTCGTTTCCTTTTCAAGAATAAAAAAAATCTGGTCGCAGCCTTTGCAACTATTTGATCGTGCTTCTGTGCATTCTCTTTTCAAAGTATTACCATCGTTCTTGAATCAAATCTTCGACGGCAATAAGGTGAGTATTCCTCACCAGACAAACATACTTGTATATTTGTGAATTAATCACAAGTGTAATTGTAAACTTATTTTATTTAATTTTATTTGCCTGTGATATTAACTTATGATGTTAAACCCCATTTTTTTAATTGACACATCATCAGTTGTATTATCTATTGTTATATTTTGCAGTTATACTATTGATTATTATTTAATGTTTGAATCACACTGCAAATTCCCTGTAGAATAGAAATCGTTACAGGCTGAAATGATAGGCCTGAACGATAATTATTTATTCATTTATTTAATTATTTAATTATTTATATTTTAACTTGGGCTAACGGGTTTGAAATGATAGAACCCGGGTTTTCTTTGTAAATTGCGGATTGAAATGATATATATCCGTATCACTTGACCTAGGCTAGAAAACTATATACAGACCCGTGGTTTATATAATATTTTTCTGAAATGTTTTAAAAATATTTTAAATGGAAAATTTATAATATTCTGGTTTAAAATGTATTTAAATGATTTTTATAAAATTTATAATGATTTTTGAATGAGTCGAAATGTTAAATAAATGAATGTTTAAGTAAAATTTTGAAATGTAACTTATTTTCGAAAATTCTAAATTTTTGTTAAAAGTGAGATTTTAGTTAAGTAAAATAATTGATAATAAGTTATATTTTGGGAATTTAAAACTTAATTGTTAAGTTAATAATTTAATTAAAGAAATGGGAATTTAATACTTGGATTTAAATAAGAAATTCATAATAAAATTTGATTTTTGTATGAAAATTTACTTATAAATTCATAAAAATATGAGTATTGAAATTATGACTTTATAATGTGAAAATATATGATTTATATGAAAAATTTACTTAGTTATGAAATCATAGTTAAACCTTGAAATTTTAAATATAAAAGATATTACAGCATTTGTAAATGTTGTAGTTAAATTTAAATGAACTTAAAGGCTAATTTGAACTAAAAGCTATTATAGCACTTTGTAAGTGCTATAGTTGATAAAGATAACTAAAGTTTAGTTGGAAATAAAGAAATCTATTACAGCACTTAAATGTTGTCTTTCGGAAATGAACTGTTTAACCTATAACTTTAGGTAGCATTTTATAAGTTCTATGGAAACTGAATTTTTGATTGTTTTAATAAAATTTAATAATCTTTGGGAAAAAGGCTTAAATTTTAGAATTTAATATGTAATTAATAAAAATAAGGAATTGACTTTAAATGGTTTTAAATGGAAGAATTTAACTTTTAAATGTGAGTTGAAAGGCAATTAATTCCTAAATAAATTGAATAGATTTAAATGGCATTTTATATTAAATAAAATGACTGATGTTTAAATAAATGATGTTTGAAATGATATTATGATATCGAAATGTATTTGAAATTTATTTTGATTTTTAAAGTATAAATACCAGTTTTACAAGTTGTAACCACGGGTTATAATAACGTCTGGTTGTTAAAGAGACCGGGATCGAATATCTGGCATACTCTCTGTTGATACCGAAAACCACTATAACAACCATGTACGCGGTGGAGATTTCAGAATGAAGTAGAATGGTGGAGATGTTTCCTTTGAGGTAAATACGTGGACCCGACTCCCGTGAGTTGGCATAAAGTGGCTAAAACAAGAGCGATTGACGGATTAATGAGGTAGCACCTCTGATCGGACGCACTTTTTCGTATGCCCTTGTATTACTTTTGTGATTATTTTGGTGCGCACATTTGATTTGGGAGTGTTGTTCGAGGTGGGCGGTAGCTGCGCGCTACGCGTTACCATCGGTCCGGAAGCGTAATTGGTATATATACCCTGGCATTGCCTAGTTGTGCCGTGTCACCTACCATAGCGAGCCTTGTACGAGTTTGGTTTTCTCCCGTAGCCCGTGTTGTATCCTCTGGTGGCTTCCCGATCAGGAGGGACTATGATATTGGATGGACTATTGGGACTATTACGTGTTAAGGTGGAAAATGTAAAGCCTTAACGTAATTTAAAAGTAAGTTTATTTTAATATAGACACTATTGTAATAGCGAAATTATTACTATATAGTAAATAGTTTAACGGATCCTTAGAGGATGGGCGGTCTCAAGCATCCTTTAAGTTATTTTCTCTTTATTACGGTACACTTGAATTATTTTACACTGTATAAGTATGTATGTCCTGACTCGAGTGTTCATGTTTTATTTTACGCTCGGGTTAGCCTGAGTTGCAGTTCAGTTTCATCCCGGAGCTAGGATTTCTGTAGATCACTTTCAAGCTGCTGGCAAACTTCCCTTCCAATTCTTTATCTAAATTTTTGAAATCAAGACTAGTGGACATTTGGATTGTTCTACTGATGATTTAAAACTATATTTGGATTAAAGACTATGTAATTTTTATTTGATTGAGACTATTTATAGTGGCTTCATGAACCACTGAGTATTTTTAAATTCTGCTGCGAGTTTTCTGATATCTGTGTCTGTGATTCTGTGATTATTTATTTACTGTATATTTTGAGATTTGCCAAATTTTATTTACAACGCGGTATTTTGAACACTTCAAGTCCGACATGTGCGGATGCGAATGGTTGAAATATCGGGTCGTTACAGTTGGTATCAGAGCTTTGGCTCTTGGCAAAACTTAGAATATATGGTAAATTTGATTTACGGAATCACTTTCATTCGAGCTTGAATCTCTTCCTTTTCGAATTTTGGAACGTTCCCTGCGGTTCCAAAGTTCATTCGTGTCCCTCACTATTCATCTTCTTCTGAAACTGGAGTATCCCATAACTCCACTTAGGATGATCTTTATAGTGAATTGGCGGTCTCGCCAATATTCTAATAAAGGGGTGAAACTCCTTTACAATTGACATTGATTCACCAGAGATTTATATATCCACGGTTTAGATTCTAGTATCTCTTGTTGTTCCGAACTCTATCTCTTGAGATTTAATGTAGATTTACCCCAGAAAATCCACATCGATCTTATTCTTTAAGTCATGGTTGACCCGGTTAAGGTTGCCCACGATTTACATAAGCTTATCCATATTCCTATTTTGTTAATAAATCATCTTGTTTTTTTTTCTAACCTATCTCCAACTATTTTTGAATTGTACTTGTAAATCTTTAATTAATGTTTTATTTTGTGTTGTTTGGGTTGTTGATGTTGATTTGGATTTCTGATCGATTCGGCTAACCAACGCTATCGATGGAATTTTCAAAACACTTGAACAGAACAAACCATCACAATATTAGTTTAAAATTTGGTTAATGAAATAAATTTTGATACATAAGTAAATTTTATGGAACTTAATAAATTGATTTAAATTGATCATTTGAAATGATAATACTTGATTTATCATTTATTATTCTATAAATAAATTTATAAATAGTTGTTTATAAATTGATTTGGGAACTGAAATGAGTTTAAAACAAGAATTTGTGAATTTAATTTCCGATGGTTTCAAACCTTGTGTTTAAAGTTTTAAAGGGATATATTATTTAAAGTATTTTCGAATAAGAAATTTGTTTCTTAAGAATTTTAATAGTTTTGAAAATCAGTGCTCTTCTCTTTGTAGCTAGGAAATAATTTCGGTGGTGACTACAGCATCATCGACATTCATTTTCGAGTTTCAAAGTAGAGAGACCATTATGTAGTCTTGCTACAGTTTTTGGTTTGAAGAATTAAATTGATTTGAACTTCTAAAATATGACTTAATTTATGATATATATAGATATATGATTTAAATTTGATTTGACATATACTATATGTATGTATTTATTTATCTCTAATGTGTTTGAAGTTAATTGGAAATTTAATTCACAAATTTATGTTAAAAGGTGATTCTAATGATAAAATAAAGTCAAATTTTGAATGAATATTTAAACTTGAATAATAGAAGAAAAAAATTACTTGTATAATATTCAATTGCATGCCAATATAAACTTACCTAAATCATTCAGAAATTAACTATGTAATTGGATAATGTACAATATAAAAGGATTTTATAAATAAAATTTGAGTGGTTATAATAAATGTTATACACTTAAAGTTTCAGTTACAAAAAGACAAATAGGGGTAAATAGAATAAAAAAATAATTGAATAATATACAATATCAAATGGTGTTAAAGGAAATTTAGAAATAAATTGGAATAGTTATAATAAATGTAATCTACTTAATAGGTGTGATAAGATATATTAAGTAGAATATATTTAATAATAATCTGGAATAAAGAAGAATTAAATTTGTCGAGCAAAAGATGATTATTATAAATGACTATACAAATTTATGATTTTTGAAATTGTTAATTTCAAAATAATTGGATAATAAGATAATTAATTTGGAAATAGTTAAGACTGATTTAACTTCAGTAAAAATCAAATGGATTAAATCAATTATTGAATATTAATTAATTTAAATTGAATTTATATGGTTTAAATCAATGATTCCATTTTGAGTTTCAATTTAGTTTTCTTTCAAGGTGTTTCTATTCTCCTACCTCCTTCCTTTTCGGGGACGAAAAGTTTTGAGTGGGGGAGAGTGTAACAACCCATAATTTTGTAAATATTTTAATTAAGTTTTACTTGAAAACGTTGTTCTTTTTAAAGTAAAATTTTCAATAATTAAAATTTTAAGTTAATAAGTTTTGGTAAAAAAAAAGGGAAAAAAAACTTATTGTAATTTAAATTTAAGCCTTAATTAATGTAATATTTCTGTTATTGATTCAAATAGAAAACATATGTAGTTTATTAATGTTTGCATGTGTTCATTATTTAAATCCAATCTTTTGTTTTTGCATACTTTTGTTAAAGTTAAAAAAAAGGGGGGCTTCTTTATAAAAATGACTTGAATTTATTGCAAAATATCACGATTCCTTTTTCCTTTTAAATTAACGTTAGACCTTAATTTGTTGCTTAATATTAAAGAATTTACTAAGTTATAAATTTTAACATAAAGATTTTGTATTAAGTTTAAGACATTATTTACAATGATTTGTATATATACATATGTGTGTGTGTTAATTTGACTTAAGACTTATAAGATGGACTTGTATGCAATGATTTGTTGCTTCATGAACCACTAAGTACTTTTAAATTCCGCGGCGAGTTTTCTGATATCTGTGTCTGTGATTCTGTGATTATTTATTTACTGTATATTTTAAGATTTTTCAAATTTTATTTACAACGTGGTATTTTGAACAATTCAAGTCCGACATGTGCGGATGCGAATGGTTGAAAATATCGGGTCGTTACAAAATTCTTTTAAGGGGGGAGGAATGTGACGACCCGGAATTTTGAGTATATGAAATTAGAATATTTAATTGATTTTAAATATTTAAAAGCTAATTTTTAACTTGAATTCAAATATCACTATTTATTTGATAATTAAATTTTTGAATTTAATAATTTGAAGTTGGCTAAAATGTTGAATCTGGAGTTTTAAGCCTGTTAAAAATAATTTGAAGGCTTGTAAAATTTATATTGATAATAGTGAAGAGAGTAAAAGTGTTAAAATTGAATTTGAAAGTGTTTTGTTCAGTTTTGAATTTATATCATTTAAATTGAATTTAAAAATAGCCTTCCGAGGCACAGTTTTAGAATTCGATAAAACCAGTTCCATTGGATCCGTAATATTTTATTATTATCGAATTTCAATTTTCGTGGTGGTTGGAGTTGTTATGTGAGCGTACGATATACAAACGCGCTTAAATCTATATCGAAAATTTAATATAGAGACTGAATTCAAAAAGCACGTGTTATCTTCTTCAATACGCTTCGTCGTTTGATAAAGAAAATTTTTCGTTCAAAAAATATTTAAAAAAAAGTGAAACATGGCTTCGTTCGTAAGCTAAGCTAATGAACGAAAAGAAATAAGCGTGTTTCTCATCATTCAGTTACTAGCCCTATCGTTTTACAAAAAGGAAAAATGGCCAAGCCCCTTTCGTTTCCAAAATCCGATCTCGTTCATTAATAAAAAAAATATAGTTCATTGACCTAATTCCCAAATCGAGCTCAAAACAAGCGGGCTTTCCATCGAATCGTGAGTCGAGTATATCGCGGGGCCGTAGGGATTAAGGCAAAATCGAGTCGCAACTTTCGCGACGAAGATCTCGAGCCACGTCAAGGTGAAGCGATGTGCTTGTTGGATTTTTGGGCACGCGATGCGCTTGGTGGCGGCGATTCGAATTGCACGAAGCCGGGGTTTATCGCGAGTCAGTCGTGATAGAGTGAGCAAGTGGGGTTAACGCGTGCGTACGCGTGGTCTTGAGCAAGTCGGAGGTCGATGGTGTTCGCGTAAAGGCTAGGTGGTGCCAGGAAGCTCGAGCTGGGTTATAGTTTAGGGGGAAGGTAATTTAATTTTAAACTTTAATTAGGTTTAAAACTATTAAATGATTTGTTGATTTTTTTTTATTCCTCTCATCGGTACTAATTAGTTTATTTTAAATAAATAATTATATATAGGTTGAAGAATATATTTGGATTTTGAATTTAAATAAGCTATTTTATAAGTATATATGTGATTCGGGAGAAAAGAAATATATATATATATATATATATTCACTTGTTTAGTTTTAAAGAAAATATATATATAAAGTAGTTAACATATTTAATTAGCTTTTTTAATTATTTCAGACATTAAAAATAATTTATGGAGGGAAAATTGGTTTAAAATCAATTTATTAGTTTAAAACCAAGTTATTAGTTTAAACAAAATTAATAAAGAGGAATTAAGGTGTTCGAGAAATGCTAATAGTAATAAATCGTAAATTGTTTGTTACAAGGTCAAAAGATCGTGAAAAATACACTGGAATGAAGTGGATTGCAAAATAAAATCAAAGGTGAGTTAATCTCACTCATCTGGTTATAATTTTAATTTAAAGGTTAAATTTAAATAATTGATTGATTGATTGTTTGGATTGGATGTGCAATATTATATATAGTATTATATAATATATCTTGGAATGATTGATTTCCCACATTTTATAGCGGATAAGACCCTATGCGCCGCATAATAGCTGATGATTTTATATAAAAACCCATATACAGCGATATTCCACCTCGAAGTGGAATTGGTATTTTATATTGTGCTAACGTATGTGGATGTAGGGAAAACAGGTTGGAGGGATCCAACTGGATTCCTCAAAATTATTTATATTGTTTAATATTCTCTATTATGAACATTCGATATTCTGTAATGAATATTATTGGTAGTTGTAATATTGGATGCTAGGGTTTACTTGAATATTTCGATACACTGAGTTATCAAAATATATAGAATTGGAATTTTGAAAATAAAAGGAAGAGAATTTGTAAGTGAAATAACAATAGAAAATTTAAATAAATTAGAAATGAACTGGATAAGAATATTGGTGGTTTTAAAATTCTAATAAATAAATTCCTATATGAAAAGGAAATTTTGAATAAACAGAAAGTTAATGAATTTTGAACTTCAGTGTTATTATTTAAAGGAACAAAGCATTTATTTTAAATTTAGATTTAAATTTTGAAAAGAATAAAGAAGAATTGGGAAGATCTGAAATTTGTATATTTCAGTTAAAAGATTTAAAATCAAACGAATAATAATAATAATAAAGTCCATAATTAATGAATTTTGAAATGAATTGAGTAAGTAAAGAAGTTTATTTCAAAATGGAGTAAATTGGAAATCAATTTGGAAAATTGATTTAAGTGATTGAAATTGGAAATTCTCCGTGGATAACCAAGTACGTTTTCAAAATAGATTTTTAAATATAAGTTAAAAGTTTTAAAGTTGTTTTAAAAAGCAAGTTTTAGAAAATTTATTATTTCTAAAATATTTAAATATTAAAGTAAGTTTTTTCTTTTAACCTATTACGGTAGTAATTATTTAAAGTGAATTGGTATTTGTTTTAAAAGAGAAAATCTAGTTTATGTTTTATAAAAGTAACCTTATTTTAAATATTCCTAAAGTGTATATTTTTAATAAAATATTGAAGTAGTTCTCAATCTAAATGTTAAAATATATACTTTATTTATAAAGTGTTTTAAATTATTTTAAAAATCTAAAGCTTTGTACTTGGTGTTTTCAGTGGAAATAATTATTTGGAAATTCATTCCATGAGAAGAGTATGGTTTGAAACTATTTTTCAAGGGTTGAAAAGTGAAAATATATCTTGTGAAGATAATTTGAGTTTAATAAATAATTTGGTGAAATTATTTACGTTGGATGGTTGTTGTGAATGTTAATTGATAGTTAAATAACCGACTATCAATATTGGCCAAATGGCTGATCAATTCGAAGAGACCGGGATCAGGATTTATTTCTCGAAAACCACTTCGATTCGGTTTGTACGTTTTCGTGGAAAAACGAGTTTGGATTCGAAGATGGAGCAGTGAAGTGCAAGGGATAGTCGCTACTAATGCTGAGGATATTTCCAAAATGGATGTAGTAGGAATAGTGCCTTCGGTTCCGTTCGAAACCGTGACAGACTTGTATGGATGAATGCTTTCAGAACATCGTCAGGTGGGCGATGAGCATTCTAAATGAAACGATCTAAAAGGTAACGTGTAACGTCCCGAAAATTTTCGACTTTCGAAAATTCAACATCGATACTCACTTTATCGACTGCCGAGAAATCGAAGGCCGGAAACCCGAAATGTTATGGTTTAAGAAAAAGAAAGAAGTAGAAGAAGATAGAAAATAGAACGGAAAAGAAAGTAAACAACAGAACAACATCAGAATCTCACAATCGCAGCGGAACAACATATAATAATAAATGAATAATCTTTAAACAAAGAACTATTTCAGTTATTACATTACATTTACATTTCATTACATCATATCATCAGAGTGTATAACAACATACAACATCAAACAGCGGAAAAGAAATACTATATACTAGTAATACGCCAAGCCATCCAGCTTGCCTCCAGCAACTCCTGAATATCCAGAATATCCTGATAAACCTTACTCTTGACTGCCCGTGTGGAAATTGGTGGGCACCCAGAGTTTAGGAAGGAAAACAATAAACTCCGAGTCAGTCATGTGACTGGTGTGAGAACTCAAAACAGTTTATTTATCTTTAAAACTCAAAATAGAGGAATATTTTTAAATTCAATTCGCAATGCTTTTAAAAATGAGACTACCATAAGGCCTCCCGCGCACACACACATGCAAACGCAGAATCGGAGGAGATTTCTCCTTATGATAGCCAAAGATGCTTGATACGCATTTAAAATAACATTTGATATTATTACTAGTGCATAGTGTAGGAAAAATTCATTTCGAAAATAAAGATATAAATCTTAGCCAGCATAGACATTCCACACTTATGCCTACTATAGCTACCATGTTCAATAGCAGGTTACCGCCACATTCCATGGCAGGTTATACAACTAAAACCGTACAAGTTTCGTATTGTTTCTTTGGATTTCCAACAAATGGTCAGGCCAAGGAACTTCCCATTGCCACATGAGAATGCCTGTGGATGGACATCCCCGAGAACCAAACCGGATCTCTACCAACACAAGGTCGGGTTACCCCTAACTGAGTAACAACTGACCGAATATGCCATCCCCCGGTCCTTTGGGACCTTTATCCGAGAGCTCTCTAATCAATTCACACAATCATAATAATAAAGTGTTTCAACATGAGTAAGTATCTGGGCTCCATACCATGATACCACCCTTTTCCAGAAGGAAATGCACATATCCTAAAGGGCGCTACCCCTCATAACCTTGCTGCATCTTTCCTGTTTTGACCATTTCCGGGATGTGAGGCTCGACGAAGTCACGTCCACAAAAACATACTTTATACAAAAGCCATGCTTTGGGTCAACAAATGATCATAGAAATGATCACCAAGATAGACGATCAAATAAATGATCCTATCACAAATAATCAACACAATGATCATTTCACAGCAACACTCAGCATGTCACATTACCAAATTGGGAATATATCGCTGATAACCTTCAACTACATAACCTCTGAGCTCGTACGTCTCAGAGAAGGGTGTTAAGCTAAGAGAATAAATTCTCCGCCACCAACAGAAATATATTTGAAAGAAATCGGCTTTATATCTCAACTTGTAATGTCAGACACACAATCCATACAAGTCTGTTCCGGGCTCGAACAAAACCGAAGGCACTTACAAAGAAGTCCTTGCAATCCGGATATCCACAATCCTGATCAGATTCCCCATCACATATGGAGAACTCTATACCGGAGCAACTCGGTGTAGAGTCAATCGATAGGTCATCCTATCGCTCTCGCAAATATCCGGTCTTCAACACCGATCTTCAAATGCAATTCACAACGACGTATCACATATTTGGAATGGGTTATACGACCCCATGGTCCTTTCCCGGTTAACCCGAATAGTGAGCGCTTATTCAAAAATAAGTGTGGCATTCAAATTCAAACAAATCACATCAAATACCCATTCAAAGGGAAATATTGATAGTCGGTTATTGAACTATCAATTGATATGCACACATCACCAGATTCCAAATAATTTTCCAAATTATTTATTTTCCAAAATATCTTTACAAGATATATAATTTCAACACTTCTAAAATAAATCAATATTTATTTTTAAACAAATTCCACTTTTCATTTATAAATTCCATATTGAATTTTATATTCCAAAATATTCATGAATATACGATTTCAATTATTCATTTTCAATTTATCTTCAAAAAGATAAATTCTAAATATTCACTTCATATTGGAAAACATTTCCATACTTATTTATTCATAAGTAATTCACAAATCTTTTTATTTTCAACCTTGGAAAATATTCAATATACTTAAATCGAATTAAGTATATATTTCATTCTTTAAGGAAATCATTCTCTTAAACATATTTATTTGGGCCAAAACGAATGTTGCGTAAAACATCGTTACGACAACCCAAAATCACTAGTATAGGGATTCGAAATTAAATAGATATATAAATCCCAATACTATTCAAACCATTTCCTTTCGGAAATCATTTACTATAACAACAGTGTTATAGTCCACCATTTCCTTCTATTTCTCGAAAACGTCTATTTCAACAATGAATGTTGAAATCTATGGTTTCGAATCACAACATATTTAAAACATCGTTAGGTCGTTTTAATTCTGTTTAAAATATCACATTCTAAACATTTTCTTTAACATATTATTCACTATTCGAAAACGTGAATATACTACGTTAACAAATTTCATCCTTTAATTCATTTTATTTCAAAGGATTATTCACAGTCAAAAACGTGAATATAACTCCATTAATAAGTTATAACAATTTACTTATCAAAATAAGTCGTTTGCGAATTTATAAAACAATGTTTATAAATTCCATTTATTAACCTATTCAATTTCATATCTCAATGATATACTAAAAATTCATATTATAAGTCAAATGCTTATAAAACGATTATTTTACAAAATCGTTCTTTTAAAGACTTCCCAAATTATAAATCTTATAACTTATAAGATTCATTTATTTATCCAAGTATATTCTTTAATAACTTCACAAAATCTATAAATCTTACTATTTATAAATTTCATTTATAACTTCACCATTTATAATTTTATAAATTCCATTCACATATGCAATCCATTTTTACTTCATTCAAACACTTATAAAAACTCGTTTTATAATGTCAATATTCCAATTTATAAATATCCATTTATAAATCTCTTAATATAAATCAATTTATATTATTCTTTTAAAACGTCTTTAAACCCCTTTATAATTTCATCCTTTTGACTTATAAAATAATCAAACTTCATAAATCCTATATTTAAACTTTTATAATATATTCAAAAATCCCGATTTAAACTATGTTATAAAATCATTAATCCATATTTCTCAAAAATCAGCTTTCAACTATATTTCTCAAAATCATAATTTTTATAACTTTAAAAATTAAAGCGTTTAATTATTTAGAATGGATCAATTCTAAAAATATAGCATATTTTCAAAAAAATCACTTTTAAAATCATTTTAAAATTCCAAATTTGGTCCAATGATGCTACACACCAAATAGTCAATCACGACTACAACGATATCATATATCGTATATGATAATCCATCAAATATCAAAATATCTGAAATCAAATAAAAACTGTTGAGCAATCCAGTTGATCCCTCCAACCTGTTTTCCTGCATCCACAAACATTAGCACAATACCAATTTCGCTGCAGTACGAAATTATCGCGGTATATGGGATTTAATATATTATCCGCTTAACAGACGGCGCAATAGGGTCTCATCCGCTAAACAAATGCGGGAAATCAATAACTCCAATATATACATATGCCAATATATATATTGCTATTATATATAATACCAATTTCACTGTTTATGAAATATTCGCGGTATATGTTTTAAATAAATAACATCCGCTTACTAACGGCGCATAATGTCTATTTTAACAATCAATAGATACAATTATCATTCAAACATGCATTCAAATATTTTAAATATAACTATTTAAAATAAAATCGAAACCGATTCGATTGAGTGAGAAGTTCTCACCTTGATTTCAATTTCGTTTTAGCGATTTATTTCGAATAAAATTAAACGTGCGTTTAATTTTACCCGAAATTCTCACTAACTCCAAACGACTTCAATCCAACTCCATCGCGTAGTGCTCGTCCATACGATTCCAACGCAACTGGTTTCGCGTTTTTCCGATCTCGCAGTAAAAAGATACATTATTTTAAAGTTACCCGATTTTTATATAATAACTAAATAAACAATTTTCTTTTTAAAATTTAACCTAAACAAATCTAAGCCGTGAATCCCCTGAGAAAAATCTAGGCCGCGTGATTTTGCTTCCTTCTTCCCTCCAGATAACAATCGCGACCGAACCCATAAACGTCGCCTCTTCCATGAATTTTCGAGCCTCCTCCTTCCATCTTCACGCCGATCAAGCACCTCCACTTCAAAGCCCCACACGCAAGCTACCACCACCAAGAAGAGCACGAAGCTCGGTCACGGCCACAGCTCGAAAACCGAGCACGACTTCCCCATGAACGCGGCCGTATAACTCTCCCATCGTCACTTTGATGACGATCTCAGCCGTTCACATCGTAGAGCTTAAAGCCCTCTACGATCTTGTAGTTGAAAGCTTTTCGAAATAATCAATAGATTTTGAGGAATTGAAGGAGGAAGATAGGACATTTTCGGCCATTCATTATCAAAGTGGCGGCTGGTGATTAAAAATTAGGGTTAGGGTTTTGTAAAAAGAAGAAGGGGTTGGGTCTCCTTTTATAGAATTTCAACGAAAAACACTATTCATTTCGATTTTCCAAACTCCGATTTACGCGCCGTAACCAGCATTTCTAGAGTTTACCCCGCGTTCCGGACACAATGGAACAGGTTTCGGAAGCTAATTCGGACATTTGTGCGAGTTATGGCAATAAACGTTCAATTTAAATTAAATCGATTTAAACGATTTTCTAGGCGTTTTAATTTGTACCGGACAAACGGTAAATCCAATTGACACGAAATTTGAAACCTTACAATAATATCACATTACGGATCCGATGAAACAGGTTTCGTTGAAATCCGAGACAGTTTGAAAAATGGCTATTTTAACTCGCCAAATTAATATTAAAAACAATTCGATGCGTTTCGAGCTGCCACGATCAAACGATAACTCCGATTGACACGAAAATTGAAATCCGGTAATAAATAACTATTACGGATCCAATGGAAATGGTTTCATTCAATTCTGAGACTGTTCAAAAATTGGCTATTTTACAATCGATAATTAAATATTAAAATATTCAATTTTCACAAATTAACTTTTAATTTGATTTTAAAAGTTCTAAAATATCATTCTAACTCCAACATGATATAATAAAATTCTACAAATCATTTTCAATCATATTTAACCCAATTTTCAATTATTTCCATAATTTAACATATTAAATTATCGATTTAATTATTCAATTAAATCCAATAATTCAAATTAAAATTTATTCGACTTATAAATTCACTTATTAATATTTAAAATTAATTAAATATCCAAATTTTAATTAATAAAATTCCTGGGTCGTTACAATCTTCCCCCCTTAAAAGAATTTCGTCCTCGAAATTACAAGTAAGAAAGGATACAGAATCTATTAATTTTCCCAAAATTCGTAGTTAAACTTCTTACAAATCTTTACTAAGTTTTCAAATCATACTTAGTTATCTTTCAAAAACAACTACTATTGTTTAACTTTCAATTCAAAAATCAAAGCTAAAGTTTTCACATTTTTTTTTCTTTTTTTTTTCTCAAATTTTTTCTAACGCCTTAAATTTTCGGAAAAATTCGCCATAGTCTCCTTTGCGCGGCTCGATCCGAAAAAAAAAATGACAGTATATATATCACAAATATACATCTCATCAAGTAATGAGGCATCCCGCAGGGAAAAAAATGTAAAAGTACGATATTTAATCCGAGATATGTACCTTCTATTTTATTAGCAAGCATATACGGCTAAAATAGCGCGAAAGCGAGCTCCAAATGCGAAGCAAACGCGTTCCGCACCTACTAAACACTCAACAAACAACATGAGAACATGCATATAGACAATAATCTCAATATACAACATATAGCAACATAATAACTATATATGCCAACATAGCAATGCATTAAAAGCAATATATATTCAACCATCAACCAACTATAATCCATAATCAATAAATATTTATTCATATTCTCATTAATATTCAATGAAATGGTTTTCAATTTAAATCACATTTGATTCATTAACATTGGATGTTTTTACTAACATTCATTTTCAATTAGTTTATATTCACTAATTCATATTCAAGTTGGTTCACTTACAAATCAAATTCAATTTATTTAAGATTCACTTAACTTTCAATTGAATTTCAATTACTTTAGCTTCCAATTTCATTAATTCTTAATGAATTATATACAATCGACTAACATCAATAACAACCAATGTATATCAATTTCAACCAAATTCCTTTGCTTACAATTGGTTTAATTAAATCGATTTTCATTAAATCTTTCAACTTTCAATAACATTAGATTTTAATGAATTAACACTTATATTCATTATTTCATCTCAATTTAATTTACATTTAATTGATTAACATTCAATCCATTAATTCAATTCAATTCCCAATAGTTGAATTTTATTTATATAACTCAAGTTCATATTCATTTAACATTATTTGGTTTTACATAACTTAAATTCCTACTTGTAAATAAATTCAGATTTCAATTCTAAAGTAAATTTCCATTTAACTTTAAATTCATTCTTATTTACAACTCATATTCATAAATATATCCATATAGTTTCACTTCTTATATATATAAGTTTATTTCACAATTGTAAATCACTTTAATTATAATTCAATTCTTATAATTCTTTTGCTTATACAATTATTATTTTATTTAAATTATTCAAACAACTTATCAATAACCAAACAATCAACTTATATACTTTAATAATTCTGAAAAATTATTCCTTTATATTTAAAAATATACTCAAGGTAAAATTATTGCATTACCCAATTTAAAACAATATTATGTCGAATTGTTCTATTCAAGTGTTTAGAGATCCCTATCAACAACGCTGATCATACGTATTAACCAGAATCTATATACCACTCAACAAACCAATCATCACAATATAAAACAATTTTATATTCACTAACAAGTACGCTCTCATAGCTATTATTACACTCAAACTCATTCTAGAGTACTACTGACTCTATCTCTAATGAGTAATACCCAACAGAACCATGGTTGTCGCTTAACCATATGCTCTGATACCAAATGTAACGTCCCGAAAATTTTCGACTTTCGAAAATTCAACATCGATACTCACTTTATCGACTGCCGAGAAATCGAAGGCCGGAAACCCGAAATGTTATGGTTTAAGAAAAAGAAAGAAGTAGAAGAAGATAGAAAATAGAACGGAAAAGAAAGTAAACAACAGAACAACATCAGAATCTCACAATCGCAGCGGAACAACATATAATAATAAATGAATAATCTTTAAACAAAGAACTATATAAGTTATTACATTACATTTACATTTCATTACATCATATCATCAGAGTGTATAACAACATATAACATCAAACAGCGGAAAAGAAATACTATATACTAGTAATACGCCAAGCCATCCAGCTTGCCTCCAGCAACTCCTGAATATCCTGAATATCCTGATAAACCTTACTCTTGACTGTCCGTGTGGAAATTGGTGGGCACCCAGAGTTTAGGAAGGAAAACAATAAACTCCGAGTCAGTCATGTGACTGGTGTGAGAACTCAAAACAGTTTATTTATCTTTAAAAATCAAAATAGAGGAATATTTTTAAATTCAATTCGCAATGCTTTTAAAAATGAGACTACCATAAGGCCTCCCGCACACACACACATGCAAACGCAGAATCGGAGGAGATTTCTCCTTATGATAGCCAAAGATGCTTGATACGCATTTAAAATAACATTTGATATTATTACTAGTGCATAGTGTAGGAAAAATTCATTTCGAAAGTAAAGATATAAATCTTAGCCAGCATAGACATTCCGCACTTATGCCTACTATAGCTACCATGTTCAATAGCAGGTTACCGCCACATTCCATGGCAGGTTATACAACTAAAACCGTACAAGTTTCGTATTGTTTCTTTGATTTCCAACAAATGGTCAGGCCAAGGAACTTCCCATTGCCACATGAGAATGCCTGTGGATGGACATCCCCGAGAACCAAACCGGATCTCTACCAACACAAGGCCGGGTTACCCCTAACTGAGTAACAACTGACCGAATATGCCATCCCCCGGTCCTTTGGGACCTTTATCCGAGAGCTCTCTAATCAATTCACACAATCATAATAATAAAGTGTTTCAACATGAGTAAGTATCTGGGCTCCATACCATGATACCACCCTTTTCCAGAAGGAAATGCACATATCCTAAAGGGCGCTACCCCTCATAACCTTGCTGCATCTTTCCTGTTTTGACCATTTCCGGGATGTGAGGCTCGACGAAGTCACGTCCACAAAAACATACTTTATACAAAAGCCATGCTTTGGGTCAACAAATGATCGTAGAAATGATCACCAAGATAGACGATCAAATAAATGATCCTATCACAAATAATCAACACAATGATCATTTCACAGCAACACTCAGCATGTCACATTACCAAATTGGGAATATATCGCTGATAACCTTCAACTACATAACATCTGAGCTCGTACGTCTCAGAGAAGGGTGTTAAGCTAAGAGAATAAATTCTCCGCCACCAACAGGAATATATTTGAAAGAAATCGGCTTTATATCTCAACTTGTAATGTCAGACACAATCCATACAAGTCTGTTCCGGGCTCGAACAAAACCGAAGGCACTTACAAAGAAGTCCTTGCAATCCGGATATCCACAATCCTGATCGGATTCCCCATCACATATGGAGAACTCTATACCGGAGCAACTCGGTGTAGAGTCAATCAATAGGTCATCCTATCGCTCTCGCAAATATCTGGTCTTCAACACCGACCTTCAAATGCAATTCACAACGACGTATCACATATTCGGAATGGGTTATACGACCCCATGGTCCTTTCCCGGTTAACCCGAATAGTGAGCGCTTATTCAAAAATAAGTGTGGCATTCAAATTCAAACAAATCACATCAAATACCCATTCAAAGGGAAATATTGATAGTCGGTTATTGAACTATCAATTGATATGCACACATCACCAGATTCCAAATAATTTTCCAAATTATTTATTTTCCAAAATATCTTTACAAGATATATAATTTCAACACTTCTAAAATAAATCAATATTTATTTTTAAACAAATTCCACTTTTCATTTATAAATTCCATATTGAATTTTATATTCCAAAATATTCATGAATATACGATTTCAATTATTCATTTTCAATTTATCTTCAAAAAGATAAATTCTAAATATTCACTTCATATTGGAAAACATTTCCATACTTATTTATTCATAAGTAATTCACAAATCTTTTTATTTTCAACCTTGGAAAATATTCAATATACTTAAATCGAATTAAGTATATATTTCATTCTTTAAGGAAATCATTCTCTTAAACATATTTATTTGGGCCAAAACGAATGTTGCGTAAAACATCGTTACGACAACCCAAGATCACTAGTATAGGGATTCGAAATTAAATAGATATATAAATCCCAATACCATTCAAACCATTTCCTTTCGGAAATCATTTACTATAACAACAGTGTTATAGTCCACCATTTCCTTCTATTTCTCGAAAACGTCTATTTCAACAATGAATGTTGAAATCTATGGTTTCGAATCTCAACATATTTAAAACATCGTTAGGTCGTTTTAATTCTGTTTAAAATATCACATTCTAAACATTTTCTTTAACATATTATTCACTATTCAAAAACGTGAATATACTACGTTAACAAATTTCATCCTTTTATTCATTTTATTTCAAAGGATTATTCACAGTCAAAAACGTGAATATAACTTCATTAATAAGTTATAACAATTTACTTATCAAAATAAGCCGTTTGCGAATTTATAAAACAATGTTTATAAATTCCATTTATTAACCTATTCAATTTCATATCTCAATGATATACTAAAAATTCATATTATAAGTCAAATGCTTATAAAACGATTATTTTACAAAATCGTTCTTTTAAAGACTTCCCAAATTATAAATCTTATAACTTATAAGATTCATTTATTTATCCAAGTATATTCTTTAATAACTTCACAAAATCTATAAATCTTACTATTTATAAATTTCATTTATAACTTCACCATTTATAATTTTATAAATTCCATTCACATATGCAATCCATTTTTACTTCATTCAAACACTTATAAAAACTCGTTTTATAATGTCAATATTTCAATTTATAAATATCCATTTATAAATCTCTTAATATAAATCAATTTATATTATTCTTTTAAAACGTCTTTAAATCCCTTTATAATTTCATCCTTTTGACTTATAAAATAATCAAACTTCATAAATCCTATATTTAAACTTTTATAATATATTCAAAAATCCCGATTTAAACTATGTTATAAAATCATTAATCCATATTTCTCAAAAATCAGCTTTCAACTATATTTCTCAAAATCATAATTTTTATAACTTTAAAAATTAAAGCGTTTAATTATTTAAAATGGATCAATTCTAAAAATATAGTATATTTTCAAAAAAATCACTTTTAAAATCATTTGAAAATTCCAAATTTGGTCCAATGATGCTACATACCAAATAGTCAATCACGACTACAACGATATCATATATCGTATATGATAATCCATCAAATATCAAAATATCTGAAATCAAATAAAAACTGCTGAGGAATCCAGTTGGATCCCTCCAACCTGTTTTTCTGCATCCACAAACATTAGCACAATACCAATTTCGTTCCAGTACGAAATTATCGCGGTATATGAGATTTAAAATATTATCCGCTTAATAGACGGCGCAATAGGGTCTCATCCACTAAACAAATGCGGGAAATCAATAACTCCAATATATACATATGCCAATATATATATTGCTATTATATATAATACCAATTTCACTGTTTATGAAATATTCGCGGTATATGTTTTTAAATAAATAACATCCGCTTACTAACGGCGCATAATGTCTATTTTAACAATCAATAGATACAATTATCATTCAAACATGCATTCAAATATTTTAAATATAACTATTTAAAATAAAATCGAAACCGATTCGATTGAGTGAGAAGTTCTCACCTTGATTTCAATTTCGTTTTAGCGATTTATTTCGAATAAAATTAAACGCGCGTTTAATTTTACCCGAAATTCTCACTAACTCCAAACGACTCCAATCCATCTCCATCGCGTAGTGCTCGTCCATACGATTCCAACGCAACTGGTTTCGCGTTTTTCCGATCTCGCAGTAAAAAGATACACAATTTTAAAGTTACACGATTTTTATATAATAACTAAATAAACAATTTTCTTTTCAAAATTTAACCTATACAAATCTAAGCCGTGAATCCCCTGAGAAAAATCTGGGCCGCGTGATTTTGCTTCCTTCTTCCCTCCAGATAACAATCGCGACCGAACCCATAAACGTCGCCTCTTCCATGAATTTTCGAGCCTCCTCCTTCCATCTTCACGCCGATCAAGCACCTCCACTTCAAAGCCCCACACGCAAGCTACCACCACCAAGAAGAGCACGAAGCTCGGTCACGTCCACAGCTCGAAAACCGAGCACGACTTCCCCATGAACGCGGCCATATAACTCTCCCATCGTCACTCCGATGACGATCTCAGTCGTTCACATCGTAGAGCTCAAAGCCCTCTACGATCTTGTAGTTGAAAGCTTTTCGAAATAATCAATAGATTTTGAGGAATTGAAGGAGGAAGTTAGGACATTTTCGGCCATTCATTATCAAAGTGGCGGCTGGTGATTAAAAATTAGGGTTAGGGTTTTGTAAAAAGAAGAAGGGGTTGGGTCTCCTTTTATAGAATTTCAACGAAAAACACTATTCATTTCGATTTTCCAAACTCCGATTTACGTGCCGTAACCAGCGTTTCTAGGGTTTACCCCGCGTTCCGGACACAATGGAACAGGTTTCGGAAGGTAATTCGTACATCTGTGCGAGTTATGGCAATAAACGTTCAATTTAAATTAAATCGATTTAAACGATTTTCTAGGCGTTTTAATTTGTATCGGACAAACGGTAAATCCAATTGACACGAAATTTGAAACCTTACAATAATATCACATTACGGATCCGATGAAACTGGTTTCATCAAAATCCGAGACAGTTTGAAAAATGGCTATTTTAACTCGCCAAATTAATATTAAAAACAATTCGATGCGTTTCGAGCTGCCACGATCAAACGATAACTCCGATTGACACGAAAATTGAAATCCGGTAATAAATAACTATTACGGATCCAATGGAAATGGTTTCGTTCAATTCTGAGACTGTTCAAAAATTGGCTATTTTACAATCGATAATTAAATATTAAAATATTCAATTTTCACAAATTAACTTTTAATTCGATTTTAAAAGTTCTAAAATATCATTCTAACTCCAACATGATATAATAAAATTTTGCAAATCATTTTCAATCATATTTAACCCAATTTTCAATTATTTCCATAATTTAACATATTAAATTATCGATTTAATTATTCAATTAAATCCAATAATTCAAATTAAAATTTATTCGACTTATAAATTCACTTATTAATATTTAAAATTAATTAAATATCCAAATTTTAATTAATAAAATTCCTGGGTCGTTATATAACGCTTAGCCTCAAGCCTCATCAACTGGGAATGACTGAAAATCAGGGGTTACGCAGCAAGGCTTGGTGGGCAGCACCCATTTTCGGGTAAGGTCATCCCTATCTAGATGTCCCTTTTTATTTCAGCTTAGTGGTGCGGTTGATGATCCCAACCATGTGGTGATCTTACTCGGGATTATCCAGTAAGGGATAGTCCGGGTCTTGTGTTGCAGAGGGTCGGGGGTGATCCATGGTATGCTGATCTAGACCAGGTACCGTGACAGGTGCTACCCCAGTGCCTAGTCATTAGTTGGAAATCCATTCTCTCTACGTGCCTTTACGAGTTTTATTTGTATTACCCACTTTGTGGCTAGTAGTTGTAATTTAATGAATGTAACAATTTCGGCTATTTTATAAGTATTCGTAAAAAGACCCATTTATAATATCAGAGGATTTTAATAGAAAGTGTTTTAGCTATCGTAAGGTAAAAACCCGACAGTTTATTTGTGGCTGGTCTTACGAGATGCTTTTGTTTTCAAAAGGATTTTTGAAACTTTAATAATCAATTTGAGTGTGGTTTTCTCACGCTGGTATTCCAGACTGACTCGGGTGTTATTTAACTATAATGCTTGGGTCAACCGAGTATTATAGGATACATGGTATGATGCTGTGGAGCTCGGGAGACGAGCTGGATGGCGATATGCATTTCCGTATTTGATTATTATTCCGCTGTGTATCCAGTTGTATGCTATTGATGTTGAACTGTGATTGATGTACTCTGGTGATGTAGTGTATAAACAGATATAATTGTTTTTGTGTAAAGATCATTTATTATCTATTATATTTTATTCCGCTGCGATGGTTAGATTCTGATGTTGTTTTCTATCTTCTTCTTTCACCTCTTCTTCTTAACCCTAATGGTTCGTATTTCTGTTCAACTTGAGTTGATTGTTGTAGTATAGTGTCGACTCAAGGGGTACGGATTTGCGGGTCGTTATAGAAATCACTAAAATAAAGGTAATAATGTTAATGCAAGTTAATAAATAACTAATTTAGTGCAATCCTAATTAATTAAAACCAATTGTAAGGTTATAATTGATCGTAATTAATAAATTGGGAGATGAGTTCAAAGCATATTAATTTATGAAATAATACGTAATAAATTATAATTCGATAGAACCAATATTAGATAATTAATTGTAATAATTATTGGTTGATAATAAAGTATGAATAGGATAATGATTGATTGGACAAAAAGAATGGGAATCAAAATTTATTAATTTAAATTTAATAATTGGGTTAATTGCAAATAAATGAAATTAAATATTTAAATATTATGTAAATAGGGATTAAGATGAAATTGGGAAATATTAATGTACCATGTTATAAACCAATGTTAATTATATCGTTATTGTAATAAAAGACTTGAATAACAAGGTTTAAAAGTTAACAAATGGATTTTGGAATTTTAAATTTATAAATTTCTGAATTTAATGAAATTGAAATTTAACACTAAAGTTGGTGAATTAATCAATTTTTAATCAACAGCTAAATTTGTTTAAATTAATTGTGGATGGTTAAGAAATCAAAATTCATAGAAGTTGTAAATTATAAAAATTTAAACTGGAAAGTGATTAATTAATTTAATATTAATTTATTTAATTAACTAGAAAATAGCCATTTTGGCCACTGACTCGGATTTCGACGAAATCAGTTTCATCGGATCCGTAGCAGTGAATCATTGAAGGATTTAAAGTTTCGTATCGATCGAACTTGTCGTTTGATCATACGGGCTTGAAACGCCTAGAAATAAATTTAATTGAAATCAATTGAAATCGATTTGAAATATATTGATTTTAACATAACTTCTTCGTACAATGGAATTTGGATCTGAAACATGTTTCATTGATTTTAAAATATTTTAAAACATCTATTTTGATATATGGGTTGACCCATCTTCGTTCCGGAGTCGAAACGGGCTTTTTGGGCCATGGAGCGTTCAACTTTCAAACCGATTCGATCCAATTGTTTCTATTTTCTGATCCACCTATAAATATGCCGTTATAAACCCTAGTCTACTTCTTATTCCTCATTCATGTATGTTCAATTTCATTAGCTCCTCCTCTTCCCAATGGCTACAAACCTTAAATCCCAAAATGCAATTTCAGATCAAATTCAAAGTCAAAAATTCAAACTCTCAAAACAATATCAAATTTTATATCGTCGGAAAGCTCTCGACGAGAGCATCTCAGATCTGTAATTCGTTTTTGAAATCGAATCATAATTCTTCCATAAACCCCTGATTTATTTCCGACCGTTCGTGTGTCATCGTGGAGGTTTAACGGTGGATCTTGATACTGGCGTCGATCGAAGGGCAGGTACTCGTAGAGGTCATCGAGTGGTGGAGATCTATGCGGTTAGTCTGGGTTGTAGGCAACGGAATTCGCCGTTCTTGGCAGTAGAAGGCGGCGGCGGTGGACAGTTTGGGGCGAGCCGGAGATGGCCGCGTTCGACGATGAGGGGCGGCCTGAGGCGCGCGACCCTGTGGCCGTGGACGATCGTCGGCCAGATGATCACAGCAGCAGCAATTCGTGGTCAAAGGCGGCATGATTTTGGCGACCGTGAATTGTTTCGCGTACATACCGGTGGGACAAGGTTTGCGCGGTCTTTTTGCTGACGTTTAAGGGTAATTATGTTCTAATTATTATATTTATTTCGTTTTAAATTTTTCGATTTTTCTAACGTGTATAACTTTTGCGTACGAGGTCAAAATTTCACGCCGTTTTCTCCGCTAGGTTCGTATTGGAATTCCAGACATTTTGACGCTAGTTTGGACGAATTCTAAGACTAGTTAAATTTTGGGTTTAAATTGGATTTAAATATAATTTAAATTCAAAAGGTGAGTGTTTTAACCCACTCACAACTTATAAAATTTCTTATGTTTGGTAAATTGATTTACGATGTGATTAGAAATTTATTTATGACTGTTTGGCATATTTTTAATCATCATTTCAGTTAAATTGAATTTATTTGAATTAAATTGTTATTTAAATTATTATTGCATATAAACTGTCAGTCAAATCGTTGTTTAATTTATTATTGAATATAAACTGCCCGTAAATACCTGTTATTTATTATCTGTTATATATTGATATTATTGTTTGAATTGGATGATGATTGTGACAAATGTTGATGATTGATATTGGATGAATGGATGTTGTATTTTGTATTGCTATAAACTGCAAGTTGTTATGGATTTTATTTCGTTTGGGATTGCGGTTTGAAATGATATATAACCGATGTTAAATTACGGATTGAAATGATAAAAATTGTATCACTTGAACATAAGATAGAAATTATATACAGACACCGTGGTCTATATATATAAAACATTCTGAACTGATTTCTATGGTTTTGTAAAGAAATATATGGTTTTATATAAATATTTATTTCCGATATTATATAATGTTATTTTACGCTTGATTTTGAACTATGTATAATTTGTTTAATATAAAATAAGTTTAATAATAAGGTTTCATTTTATGGAAGATAATATGGTTAAGTATTTAAATCATATGTTAATATACAGAGTCTATAATGATATAAATAAATTAAGGTTGGAAGATAAATTGGAAATTTATTTGAAATTGAATTTATTTTAGAATTAACTCAAATAAGTTTATGTGAAATTTATTAAATTGGAAATTTTAAAAAGGTGTGATTATTATAACTTGATTTTTGAGTTAAGGTGAATTAAAGGAGTATTTCAAGTATAAATAAATTTAAGGAAATATGTAGTTATTTGTAATTTGGGATTTATTTAAATGAATGGATTTATTAAGTAAAAATATTTCGAAACTAAATTATAGAAAATTGAATTTGATATGTATATATGAAATTTCCAAACTCAGTTGTGAAATTGTTGAATATTTAAAGTTGGAAATATATTGAATTTGGAATGGTTTATTTTGTGGACCAAATCTATTTGAAATCGATATATTTTGGAATAATTTATTTGGTAATGGGATTGAATTGAAGTTTATGATTTGGGAATTTATTTGGGAATTGAAGAGGCTATTTTATTATATAAAGTATCTTAAATATTTAAATTATTTAAGTGGTGGAAGTTATGTTCAAAGTTATGAGTTTCAAGGTAATAATGTTTTGATTTCGAAATGTTATAACTTTGAAAGTGTTATGATTTTTGAAAAGGATATATTTGAAATAAAATGATATCGTATTGATTTGGGTTTTGAAAAGGCACGATATTTTGGTTTTAAAGTATAAACTATTTTGAAAATGACCGCGGTGTTATAATAACATTTGGTTGTTAAAGATACCGAGATCGGAAGTTGTCATACTCTCTGCCAACTTCGAAAATCACTTTAACAACCGTGTACGCAGTGGAGATTTCAGAATGAAGTAGGATGGTGACGACGTTCGATTAAGGTATATACGTGGACCCGACTCCCGTGAGTTGGCATAAGGTGGCTAAAACAAGAGTGATTCTCGGGCCAAGGAGGTAGCCTTTTTTATCGGACACACTCCTTCGATATTATACTCTTACTTTTGGATTGATTCGGTGGCCACTTTTGATTTTTGATTTTGGAGGTGTGGCTCGAGGTGGGCGGTAATAGCTTCTACGCGTTACCACCAACCCGGATGCGTAATTGGTATATCAACCCTGGCATTGCCTTGTTGTGCCGTGTCACCTACCCTAGCGCGCCTTGTACGATTGATTTGTGTCGTACCTATGGAGTATCCACTGGTAGCCTCCCGATCAGGAGGTATTACGGTACGGTATAGGCTATTGGCACTATTAAGTGTTAAGGTGGAAAATGTAAGGCCTTAACGCTATTTAAAAGTAAGTTTATTTTACTAATAGACATTATTATAACATGAAATATTACTACATAGTAAATAGTTTAACGAATCCTTGGGAGATGTGAACCCCGAGCATCTCTTAATTTACTGCACTCATGTTAGACACTGGATAAGAGATGTCAAATCCCATAAACATTTCTGACGTTGTTCCACTCATATCATTTACTGTTGATTTAACTTACATAAGATCTTTTAGTTCTGACTCAAGTGTTTTGTCTTTTCAATTGCTCGGGTCAGTCTGAGCAATATAGGTTTCGAAGAACTTATTTCTGGAGGACGAAGACGAAGATTGTGTTATTACTATTATTTATTATATTATTCCACTGCATTCATGCTATTCCACTGCATTATTTATTTTCTCTGGTATGTGTAACTCTGATATGTATTGTATATGTAAAATCAAATGTTTTGTAAACAGCTTCATGAACTATTTATTTGATTATTATATTTTATCGTTCCGCTGCAAGATTCTATTTTTGTTTTTTTTTCTTTCTCTGCTTTTTTTTATTTACCCCATAAAAATCCACTCTTTTGTATGTGTTGAGTCTGACGTGTGTGCTTTATCGTCGATTTAAAACGTACAAAAATATGGGATGTTACACATATTGTTACTATCATGTTGTGACTTCAAGAAAACAAAAAACAATCCATTGGAATGTATAAATAAGCCGGTTTATAATGATATCTAACTTATTAAAAAAAATTGTTCATTGACTAACAACTTAGGCTTAAACCATCCAACTAATTAAAAAAAGATAAATATAATGATATCTACTGTTAATTCATACAGGTTACTATAAGAGTTGTAACAATTTACAAAATTTAAATTACATTTTAATCCATCCGCTGGAATGGTTGAATAAAATCAAATGGTAAAAGACAGATGGTAAAGTTGTTGAATTTGATTTTTTTTTTTTATGCATACATCAAAGTCAATATTAAAAAATTACTTAGGATTTGTAGCGTGTTAATTTGTTTTATTTCCAAATAAATCAAACTTAGAATTTATATATTATATCTAGTTTCATAAAGAATCAGTTATGCCACTCCATCTGTGTAACTCCTTTCATTTTGTCGGACTTCCAATCTTGCTTACCCTTGTGCCAGCGACTGAGTTGTTGTTCCACCATCAACTTGTTGTACAATAATATCTATTATTTTTTAAGAGTGCAACACATACCCCAAAAACTCATCTTATCTTTTACCCGATATAAAATATTACTCAACCAAATATACTGCTACGCGTAACAATAAATATCCAGGTTTGATGACAGTATAAAATAATGTATTGTTGAAGGATTTTCTCAATAGTAGAGTGTCAACCAAATAAGAAAAGACATGTTATTTTGGTCAGAAGTAGAAAAGCGACAAAATATGATGTACACTCCCAACGTCGACGCAACTGGGATAGTTAGTTAAAATTTAAAAATGATTTTACAGACAAAATAAAAAAAATTATTTTTATATTTAGAGTGCATTGAGCGGTCTCAAGAATCTGAATACATTAAAATATTATTGATTCATGTCATTTATTATATAGCATCTAAACTCACATATTTGATTTTCTTCATAGTTTCATGTTTATTTTAAAGCGTTAATATAATTGGTTCTGGGTTATGAGGAACAAGTCAGCATGTGGGATTGGACAATCCGCAAGAAGTGCAACTCTCCAATTCGAAAATCAATTCTAAAATCAATATAAAGAAAATGTTCACATTAACCAAGCAGGCGCTCAGTAGTTATAATTTGCATAGATATGTGTTTTCGGTATAATTATTTTTATTTTTTTGGAAAAAGGTACTATATATACGAAATAGAAAAGAATATCCTCCATGATATGCCTCGTTAAAACTTGCAATCCCCCTAAACTAAATAGGTGCCTTTGTAACGACCGGTAATTTCACTACTTCGAAATGAGAGATTTCTTTTGTTTTAAATTTAAAAAAGGTTTAAAACTTAAATAAATAGGTTATGTATAATAGACAATAATAGAGAAATTATTTATTCTTATAGTTGATAATTTAAAAGGTATAAATTTGGATTTCAGAACAAATCAAAAAAAGTTAAGTTTTGTTAAAAATTAATAAATGCTTAAATAAATAGGTTTAAATATTTATTTAAAAGGATAAATCTTATTGAAAACATTTAATAGAGATAATAAAAGTATATTAAAATATCTAAAAGTATGTTAGTAATCGTTTAACAAAAATAACCAAATTTTGTCGCATTTTGTCTGTTTTACGTACGCTGTAAAATCAGATATTTTGATATTATTTAAATATGATTTTAAAATATAAAGAGACATATTTTAATTTATTTAAAGAAGTAAAAAGTTTAATTTTAAATTTGGTTTACAAAAATAAATAGTTGAACTAAAACATCAAAATGTGACCGTAAAATATTTTGTCGAAAATCAACGTTTTGTTGATTTAAAGTTGTCGCAGCATCGCCACACCTTCATTTTCTTATACAGAAACATATATTCAAAAAATATAAGTATTAATTAATTCACTAATCAAGATTATTTACTAAACATACTTAGAAAATTTTAGAATACAATTAAAAAAAGTAAGCACAAAAGGACAAACATGTCATTTTAAAGCAAAAGGTAAATATCAAATCAAACCAAACATAATTATTATATTCTTTACTTTATACTTAAATGAAAATGACATAAATAAATGATTTGAAATGTGGTGTTAAGTGTTGAAAAAATAAGGTTGCTTAAAAAGTAAGTAAAGAGTATTTTGGTCTTTTTACAAAATATTATTTTAATCCAACAATTTTTCTATAAATAATCATTCACTTTCTCACTTTTTTTCTACTCTCTAATGGCTTCTTCTCTTCCATTTCCTTACTAACTTTCAAAATCATATCAAACAAAGTTAAAACACCACCAAACTTAGCCAAAGACCTTACAATATCACGAAAATATGGTTTAGCATCTAAGAAGTGAAGAAATAATGGAGGAAGGGAAGGATCAAGGGGAGGCCGAGCTTATGAGTGTTGTTGGAAGGTTTGGTCGAGCGCAAAAAATAAGGAAAGACTTGTGGTCGAGAACAAGTGGAAGTAAAGTGATGATCGAGCACTAGAAAGTGAGGTGCAGTTGTTTAGGTGATGGTTTGGTGAAGTTAAGATGATTTAGTGAAGTATTGTTATAAAAAAAATGTTGGTAGAAAGGTGAGTACTCAAATATTGGTTTTATTTTAATAAAACTTAAGTTGATAATACACATGTTAAATTAATACGTTGAATATTGGTTGATATTGGATGATAACTTGGTTGATATTATGTTTGATTATATGTTTGTGATATGGATGATAACCTGGTTTGATAAATGATAAGAGAAATGGTTAGTAAGCATAGTTGATTAAATGAAAATTAAATCCATACAAATGAAGGTATGGAAATTATTTAGCCTCTTAACGATTTTAAAATATCTAAAAAAATTGAAAATGATATTATAGTAATGTAATATAATAATATGAAATGAAATGAAAAATGAGTTTGAAATGATGAAAATATTGTTTAAATAAGTTAAAATAGTTAAATGTGGTTTAAAACAAATTTGGAGTGTTTCGGAAAAGTTCCGAAGCAATTCATAAAATTGGTCAAAATCGAGCCCGTCGCATAGCGGCATTTCGTAAATTTCGACTGTGACTTCAAACTAATGTAGAGAATGATTTATAGGTCGGATTTCTTCGAAATAAAAATTCTTTGGTCCACAATGATAATAGTTTTCCAACTAAGAAATAAAATCAAGATTTCATTAAGTAAAGTTTGAAATATGTCAAAAACAATTTTCTAAAAGCATCGCGGTTTTGCAATTCGAAATCCAAAAAGGGATTTGCTTATATTTTTAAATGAAAAAATATGAAATAAATTTGATAAATCTATTAAAATGGTTTAAAAGAGATTTGGAATGGAAAATATGGATTTTCAAATATTAAAAAGTTGTTTAAATCAAATAAGCTTATATAGCACTTTCTGCAGCACTTTTATGCTGCGAATTCTATAACCTTTTGAATATGAGTTTTAAATTAACAATTCTTTCCTAAATCTTTTGTGAATGATTTTAAAGGAATAATTAAGTAATGTAAAGATGGTTTGAAAGTTTTAATAAGAGTTTGACTAAATGGTTAAGACGAATTGTTTATAACACTTAAACAAAAAGTGAAGAATATTGAATGTAATAACAAACTGAATATGCAGAAATGACTAGTACATTTGTCCCGTCTGTGAGATTTAGGAAGATAAAACAAGGTGTTTAACTAAGGTTAGGAATGAAGCAACCAGTCCCTTGAACTTACCTGGTCTATATTTTCTCTTCTTAGGCGAGGGGTGGAATAGATCGAAATGAAAGCCCGGATGCTCTAAAAGATCATATTTAAGTTTTTTCAAGATAAAAGAAAAGAAACAAATTCTTTGAATGTTATTTAACCACTTAACATCTTTTATGAATGATTAGTGTGAAAAACCAAAAATCGGATTTGGGTGATTCCTATCCAAAAACCCCTTCAAATTAATTTTTGAAATAAAACATACTCAAGACAAAGATCATTGATAACAAAGATCTTCATGATGTAGGATTACTTGTCATTAGTCGGATTTGGGTGAACCTTATCCAAAAACCATTTCGAACCAATATATACGTTCGAAAGTGAAGACATGTTGAAGATGACAATTGTTGAAGACCGAGGATCTTCATAGCGTGAGGATTGCTTGTTGACATGCTCTGGTTCGCTCCCATTATAGAGTTATTTATAGCAGTGGTTTCCTCATTGTGGAGATTTTTTGGATTGCAAGGACTACTCGCTACAAGTGGTAGTAGGAGAGTGCCTTCGGTTTTGTTCAGTCCTAGAACGAACTTGTATGGACGAATGTCTAACATTGCATTTCTAAAAATTCAATGTTTGACTTTTACAAATGTACATCTACTTGGTAGCAGAGAAGGCAACTTCTCTTAGGTTAACACCCTTCTTTGAGACATACGAGCTCAGAGGTTGTATGCTTGTGGGAGTCAAATAGTGATCAAAGGAATGACAGTGTGGCATTCAAAGTGAAAGAAGATGTGTAATGTGAAATGATAATCGTTGCCTCGAGCCTCATCAACCGGAAATGATCGAAACAGGGTTAGATGCAACAAGGCTAAGTGGGTCATTCCCAATTAGCGTATGATCATCCCCTTCTAGATTTATTTCTTCCCACTATGACGTTCGGGATGTAAATTAATATGGTTTGTATGCTAGAGCACGCTCGGTTAAAGGTCGGTAACGACCAGGGGATGACATATTCGGTACTACCTAGTTAAAGAGGTAGGTTGGTCTTGTATTGGTAGAGGGTAGATATTCTGTGCCTCGGGACATCCATCAAGAGGTGTATCCATCGGAAGGTAGTCCCTTCACATGGTCATTTGTATGAACATCCATTCTCCAATAAGAACCTTTGGTTTTGTTTGTATTGGCGTAATGAATAGCCTCGAAATGCTATATGGGTAACCATTTCGGCTAAAATTAATAAGTTTATATGCAGATGTTTTCAAGGAATGTCATTAGAAATAATATCAAATGCTTTGATATATAAAAGTTTTTTAAGTTATCATAAGGTAAAAACCCATCCTGTTTATATGTGGGCATGGTCTTATGAGATACTTTTTCTTTTCAAAGGATTTTATTCAAAGGCTGATATATCACACTGTCATATATTATTGAGTTTCTCATGCTGGTTTATCAAGCCTGATCTGGGAATTTTCAATATTCGGGTCAGATCCGAGTAGTTTCAGGTTTAGTTGAAGAAGGTTGGAGTTTCCAGAGGAGAGCAGGATATATTCATCGACGTACGGACATATTCTATTATCCGCTGTGGTTTGCTTATCTTTGTTTGTTTTTTGTCAGCATTTGTAAGGGCAGGTATTATAACTGTCTAGGATGAATCTAGGTTAGACTCCGATATTGTATTTTAAAATTTTCCGCTGTAAAAATTATTATTGAAATAATATATCTTATTACATTCGTGTGTGATTCTGTTCAGTCTTTACTTTCTTTTTACCCTTAATGATCCGCTTATTCGTGCTATTTGAGTTGGATATGTGTGGTTTATTGTCGATTCAAATGGTACAGAAAAACGGGCCACTACCGCCTTGCAAGGGAAAAGAGTACATATCACTTTCGTATATTACCGTTACAATGACTAGCAATCTTAACTAAGTTGTCAAATAAATAGAGGAGTAAATAAAAGGGAATACACTAAAACCATCCGTCCGAGCAATTGGTTCGGTAAACAAAACCGAAACAAAAACACCACACATTACAATCACAAAAAAAACAAAACAAACAAAGGACACGTCACAACCAAATACAGTAAGTCCATTGTATCTCGAAGTTTCCATTCGACACTTTACAGAGAGAAAATATCCAACTTTCCCAAATTGATTTGAAGAGCCGAATTCTCAAATTTGAAGAAAAATGGCGATGCTTAAATCAAAAAAAACACATGAATACAACATCAGTTGACAAAAGCCGCATATATAAAGCTATTAGGAGAAAGGCAGATCTTAATTCCCAAGAAGATACGGAAAGAGCCAGCATCGACTGGAAGACCAGTTGCAAGAATCTCTCAAGGAGGTTGTTGAAGGATAATTGGAACGGTTTCAATGTCAAGCTCAGTCAACATAAGCTTTAACTCGGTACTTATCTTTATGGATTTCAATTAATGCATTATTAAAGTTTTGCAATCTTGTATTAAAAGTTTACTTCTCATTGTATTGGGCATTTCCATGCCTTTAAACACCCTATTATTCCTTTCACACCAAATGTTCCACACCAGAACTGTAAAAGTAGTCTTAGCGATCTGATTTTGTGATGATATTCTTCTTTGGTCTTGGCTCATGGTTTCTAGAACTTGATCAATGTCGTACGTATTTCCAAAGTTGAGCTTTAATTTAGTTCTGATATGATCCAATAAGCATCTAGAGTAGTTGCATCAAAAGAAAAGGTGGTTTCTGTCTTCATAATTATATAAACATAAAACACATGTATAATCAATGTTGCTGTTTCATCTATAAATCTTTTCTTTTGGTGTTTAACCTGTTTAATTTTTCTAGTAATGCATAAGTGACATCTTAAGAGCACACCATTTATCCTATATGATTTTAGTCCAATTGAGCTCATTGTGTTTGCCTCTGATTTGATTCCAAGTTGATTTCAATTTAAATTGACCATTACTAGTTGGCACCCAGACCCAATAGCCTTCACGCATCTGATTGCGTATAGTAATATTTTGTATTGTACTGTGAATTTGTGTAGGAACATAAGGAAGATGGTTTTTCCATTCATTATTTGAAATAAGCATTGATACTGTTTTGTTACAGCCTTCAAAAATTGACATTGAATACCATCCAAAATTATCAATAAGTGATGTTCCCTTAATCCATGGGTCAACCAAATGTTTGTGGTTTCACCATGGACAATTTTCCTATCAATTAACCCTTTACACCATTGTCCAGCTACAAGCATTGAATTCAAAATGTATGAATCATTGTTATTAATGGTTGCAGTCCAAAAGCTAGCAGATTTACAATATTTACTTTGCATCCATTTAGCCCAAACTGAATTTCCCTGGATATAATTCCATAGAAGTTTCACTACTACTGCTTTGGCCATTTCATCTATTCTTCTAATACCATAACCACCCTCACTTTTGGTTTTACATACATCATCCCAGTTCACTTTATGTGCTTTAGACTTCCACATAAAATTTGCACATATTGAATTTATTTTCTGGATGATAGAAACTGCAAACTGTGTAAATTGAAGCCAGAACTGAATCGTAGGATAAATAACAGTCTTAATTAGTTCTGACTTGCCACTTATATTAAGCATTTTTTTTATTCCAGTGGTTGAACTTTTTGTTAATTTTATAAATTAAACAACCAAAATCTCTTGCTTTTAATTTGTTATTTGATAAAGGAATGCCCAAATACGCAATACGGAGGTTTTCAGAGCTAATCTGTAAAATGTTAGCTATTTGTTCTTTGTTTTTGGCTCCCTTACTAAAGAACTATGTAGACGTATTAGTATTTAAGTCCAAACCTATCAGGATTTCTAGATTCTGAAATGTGATTTTGATACTTTCAGCACTTTTGATGGTAGCTTTAGTCAAGATTAAAATATCATTCGCATATAGCAAATGTGTAATCAATGGTTCTGTTTGGTATACCGGTGATATATTGTCTTTGAAGTATTCCAAATCAATCATAATAGTAAAAATTCCATAGCAATAGAAAATGAATAAGGCGATAGAGGGTCACGTTGCCTTAAACCTCTCGAGCTTTCAATGAGACCAAAGGGGTGCCATCATTGAAAACGGAGTAGATATACATTCATAGATAAGATCAGCAAATAACAATGGGAAGCCCATAGAAATCAGCATATGATGAATAAACTTTCTATTAATTTTATCATAGGCTTATGCAAATCAATTTTCAAGCATAGGTTGTTAGAATTTTTCCTATTGAAACCTCTGACCATTTCATAAGCTAGAAGGGAATTTTCCGTAATAATTCTTCCAGGGATGAATGCATTATGATTATATGAAATAAGATCATTCGTATAATCTTTCATTCTATTATGTAGCAAATTAGCTAGAATTTTATAAGAGACGATACAAAGAGAAATCGGTCTATAATCTGTCATAACTACTGCATCAGGTTTCTTTGGAAGTAGACAAATAAAAGTATGATTGAATTCTCTAATAATTTTCCTGATTCAAAAATTCCATTCATAGCATTCCAAATATCATATTTGATTGCTTCTAGTGGACTTTATAGAATTTTGAATTGAGACCATCAGGTCCAGGGGAGCTATTATCACTGATCTGGATGTGGCGACTTTGATTTCCTCTAGCCGAAATGATTTGCATAAATTATTTCTCTCTCGATCAGTTAATATTTTCTTGCAAATTATGCTTGGGAATTGGTTTGTGACCTGTGAAGATTTGAATAGCTTAGAAAAGTATGTAGTTGCTTCTTGAGCAAGTTTTTTTGATGCTGATACCCAAGATCTATCATTATTCAGAATGAATTTACTCCTTCATTCAGAGGGAATTACATTGATTTTGCTGTAAAAAAATTCATAGGGTCTATCCCCCTTAACAAGCCAGTTTATCTTCATTCCTTGTTCATTTTCTATTGCTATTTTCCTCATGTATGAGTGCAGTTGTTCTATTTTTGACATGTACTGTCCTATTATGCTGTCACTCCTTGGATTACTGATAAGATGTTTAAATAGATCATCGGTTTCACCTTTTAGAATTTCAATCACCGTGTATAAGTTGATTTTCTTGCTATAGACAACATATTTTGCGTTTAGTCAAAATCATCCTAAATGATAATGGAACGAGGAGGAGCAGGATGTAGAAGGACGGATTTGGATGGTATCGCTAGATAGAAAAAAAAATCTAAAGAAGCAGTTGATGCAGCATCTGGGTAAGAGGATAGAATCAAACCAATTCACCTTTATTTAATGCGGCCTGCGATGTCAGGCAAACATATCAAGTCAAAATCGATACAAGACCAGAATATTATACTCTCACAACTTGGTTTGGGTCACCCTAAAGGATAGACTAGCAATGCCAACCATTTGTTTATGAAGTGTGAGATTGATTATTATAGATCTTGGGAAGCAGTTGTATTGATTAATGAATGTACACAGTTTAGTCAGTAGTGCTGGTCTGACTGATTACTAATAGAATTTGGGTTTTTGTGGTGTGGATGACCACCTTTACTAAAAATAACCAAATAGTGGTGGCTCACGCACTTTTATATATGGTAATCGCATACATGATTCAATTCAAATCCATAATAATTTCTTCGGTATTTTTCTGTTATTTTCCATTAAGCTAACAATTAATTATTCTTTATACATGTAAAACTGCATCTAGTTGCAAAAGAAGTTATCCTTGAATTTTGACCAACGTTGTGATGTTCACAATTAAAACTGTGTATAAACAAAGTTGTTACTGCCAGTTTTTTGGTCCAACCGCTCGAAAAAAGTTTGGAAAATAACAGACTTTTGAATGCATGGAATGGAATTTCGTGTTTCAGAGGTAAGGTACTTGAATGTAGGAACTAGAAGGTAGTAATTAGGAGAGAAGAATAAGAAGTGCTGTAAAAAGTAAATTTCGCTAAAAGAGGGGAGTGTGTGTATTTCCAAGTTCACGGGCGAAAAACGTACCATATTCTTCACCTTTGACCATCTCATTGGTCGTTGATGATGGTGTGGGTAAAAGCACAAAAAGAGAGAGATCTCTTTCATAGTACAAGGATCACTATTATTCATAGCAATGTTATATCACATGAGAAGACAACTGAGAATTTATCAGGAAAATAACATCATAAATTTGATAGAACGTTTGAAATAAAATCCCAAGTCAAACTCACATCAAATATCAAAATAGCGTCTAGTATGCTGATTGTAGGAAAAAGGATAACGAATGAATTCGAGAGGAAATCAAAAATTAATAAGAAAAGGATCGAATTATCGAAATTTGGGACTGGGTTTTTCTTCCCTTTTTTCGGTTTTTCGATTTTAAAATTTTCCTAGATTTTCATTTTTCATGCATATCCGTTTTTCATGAATTTCCCAAAAATAGTCGGTTTTATCCCAAATTTAAAATAATGTATTTCTACATTTATTATAGGCGTTATGGTTACAATTTTTAAATGTAGGCGTGAAGTGTTCTAACCTTAGGCGTATTAGCACAAGGTGCCTCCATATCTGCCATATTATCATTTTGTCTTCTATTCACATTCTGCAAATCGTACGAGACATGCGCTTAGACTTTTAGATATCTTTGCATTGATTATGGGCGTTATGTTTACGAAGTTTTAAATATTGGTGTGAAGTGTTATAACCTGAGGTGTATTAGCACGAGGTGTCTCCATATCTGCCACATTATCATTTTGCCTTCTATTCACACTCTGAAAATTGTACAAGACATGCACTTAGTAATTCATAAGCATATATCACATATTCATTAACAATAGCCAATTAACAATAACTTACTGCCATGAACAAGTTAGACAGCTCTTCTACTCTAGCATTCAAGCGAGTAACTTGGTTTCCCAATGCACACACATTTTTTGAATTACTTGAATAAAAACCCATTTGAGATTGTACAATACCAAATCCTAATCCGCTCACTCTACCCTTACGTTCATTACCAAAAACTTTTGACACTCCATCTTCACTTACCGAATTCGTTCCTTGAGAGAACTGAGCATTACTATTGTGCTCTTTTATCTTAGCCTAAAAATTGAAATAGATGCAATATTAAGAAATATAAAAAAAATACTACAATGTATGAAAAAATTATGATAATAATAAAAAAAAAAACCTTACAATGCAGTCGGCAACAACAGAATTTGGTGGGTCTCCATTTTTCTTGGTGTTGGCCTTTGCATCATAGCGTGTCTCTACTAATATCTAATATTCCACTTTCCTTTTTCTGCAAATAATAATAATAACAAGCAAAAATAATAGTATAATCGATGTAAACAGACATGCATTTCTTGTCATGTCTTCTGTCAGTCGTGCGTAAGCTTTTCTACTTATTGTGTATGGAATTATATTGTTGTGTCACAATGCTTTGAATTTGTTGCTAGCTGCTTACATAGGAGAAATTCATTAATAAACGGTAATTTACCTTTTAATTTATAATGAATAAAATACAACTTGTTACCTCAAATATCTCCGATAGTTTTTCCTTCACAAATTCATTTCACTCTTGAACATTGTTTATATTGTCCGGTTTTAACATGGCTATTCTAAAGAAAGAATCGGGACAAGTAGATCCTACTTTTATAATGGAAATCAATTTTGATTTTGCCTCTCTCCATCGTAGTCCCAACATATCATATATGGTAAATTTATTTACAGAATCACTTTCGTTCGAGTTGAATCTCTTCCTTTCTGACTCGATTTCCTTTGAATTTTGGAAAGTCCCTCGGTTCCGAAATTCATTCTTGTCTCTCCCTAATTATATTCGTTCGATTCTGGAGTATCCCATAACTCCACTGAATGATTCGTAAAAGGGGGTGAAAACTCCTTTTCAATTGGCATTGATTCACTGAAGATTTTTTTGTATCATCGGTTTACGATGCTGTTGTATCTTGGTATGCCGAATTCTATCTCTGGCGATCGAATGTCGATTTGTTTTGGAATTCCGCATCGATTATATTTCTGAAGTCACGGTTGACTCGGTTAAGGTCGCCCGCAATTTGTAGAAGTATATCCATCTTCTATTTTGTAATTTAGTTATCTCATCTTCGATCGAGTCTATCTTCGAATCAGGATTCTATTGATTGGAGTTCCGCTAATTTAAATCTCTATCTTTGTTTGAAACCCATTCTTTGAAAAATCGGGTATGTTGTATTTGTGAAATTGTTTATACCGAAATTATTATTTTGATAACTATGATTTTATTCTATATATAAAAGTGAAAATGTTTTCGATAAGGATTTGAAACGACCCGACTTCCTACCTTCAGGAAATCGCATCATTTTGAAGAAAGAAAGGGATAGAAGAAGAAAAGAAAGAGAAAGAAGAACACAACAACATCAGAGAACTCACAGCGGAACGAATAAAATATAATAATTAACATAAAATATTACATAGTATCAGATTACATCAGAGATACACAACTTATACAACACATATTAGACAGTTATAAACATCTGTCTAATTCATACAACTCAAGTACAACAGAAGAAACAGATACCAAACACAGCGGAACCAATATATCTATACGTCGAAGCCTCCTGCTCCATTACTCCTCCAGAATTCGTCAAGCTAACCTGAATCACTTGACTACCCATACATAATATGAGTACCCAAGAGTTTAATAAAACAGAAAATAAACACTCGGGTCAGACAGGGGTCTGGTGTGAGTAAACGGTTTAAGATTGCTTAACTTTAGAAAACCTTTGAAAAGAAAAGGTATCACGTAAGACTTCCCACACATAAACATGGAAAAGTTTTTACCTTACGCTAACCAAAACATTTGATAGAAAATCCAGTGATATTATAATAGTGTCTAGGGTTTTCAAGTAAATAAGAAATAGCCGAAATTGTTACATTCATTAAATTCCAGCTACTAGCCACAAAAGTGGGTAATACAAACAAAACCGTAGGGTCTCGTAGGGAAAATGGGTTTCCAACAATGGCAGGGCTACTGGGGTACCGCCCGTCACAGTACGTGGCCTAGATCACCGTACCGAGGATTACTCCCTTCATCCCCTGCAACACAAGGCCGGACCCATCCCTTACTGGATAGTTCCGAACAAGACAACCCCGGCGGTTGTCCGGAATTCAACCGCCCCACACAGCCGAAATAAAAAGGGACCTCTAGACAGGGGTAAATCTTGCTCTCAAGTGGGAGCTACCCACGAAGCCTTGCTGCACCTCCCCTGTTTTAGCCATTCCCGGTTGATGAGGCTTGAGGCTGCGATTACCTTTATAGAACAAATCACTTAGAATGCTCATCGTCCACCTGACGATGTGTTGAAAGCATTCAATCCATACAAGTTCGTTCCGGGTTCGAACGAAACCGAAGGCACTATCTCGTTGCACTCATTATTGGAATCACCCTCAGAGTCAACGACCATAGCCCTTGCACTCTGATTCGCCATCTCGAATCTATAAGTACTATTCCGTCAAACTCATTACGGAATCACCCACAGAGTTATACTGACGTATAGCCCTTATACCTCGAGTCTTCACTTGCTCCACTTGGATTAACGACCTAACGTTTAATTGGAATCGATGTGGTTTTCGGATTCCAAATATGGAAACCCGATCCCGGTCTCATCGAAACCAAACGCCATTTTAATGTCCAAGTTGTACTTAAGGGATTTAAACAGTTTTAAAACTTATATACAGGATGATATATAACAGGTAGATGAATAACATTATCACAACAGATAAGTCATATAAACCATTCATCTTACAAGCAGCATATCACATATCTCATACACATCCATATCATCCAATATCAACAAAACACCCAATATCAATCATCCATTATCATCCAACATCCAATATCAATCATTCAATATCAACCAATCATCCAAAGCAGAATTGATTAACTCTTAATCGATTTAATTAACCTTTAATTAAATTAATTACTATCCTTTAACCACTTGGATTATCTTAATCCTACTTCATTGATTTATCACAAATCAAATTCATTTATCATCTTCTAATGATCTTCCTAATTAATCTTCCTTGATTAATTATCTTCTAATTACCTTCAAGTAATTATCCATAACCATATTCAGTAATTAACCTTTAATTACTATCATTAATTACAATAATTAATGATCCTTCATTAATTAATTAACTATAATTAATTACATTAAACCTTAATTAATTACAATTAATTAATCATATTTAAATTAATTACATAAATTAATACTTCATTAATTATATTAATTAATAATCTTTATTAATTAATAATCCTTTAATTAATTAAATAATTAACTTGTAATTAATTATCTCATTAACCATAAACAGTAATTAACAATTACTAATTACTTATCTTAATTAATTAACTTCTTAATTAATTATATTAATCCTGGATTAATTAATCCATTTAATAAATCTTAATTACTTCATTAAGTAATTATTAATCAATTAAATTAATAAATAAATCCTTAATTAATTACTTTATTAATTAATTACAATTTTTGATTAATTACACTTAGTAATTAATCTTAAATTAATCACATTCCATTAATTAATTAATCACATTAATTAATTATCTAAAATAATTAAGTAATTAACTCTTAATTATTTACATAAGTAATTATCTCTATTAATAAATCTTAATTACTTCCTTAACCATAATTAATTCCATCATTAAATAAATCTTAACTAATTAATTACTTCATAATTAATTAACTTTAAAACAATTAAGTTAATCAATTTCATAATTGATCACATTAAGTGATCCTATTAATCACTTTCATTAATTACTACAATGAGTAACTTCCCTAATTACTTCCCTATGTAATTAACATCCTAATTACATCCAAGATTTAATCATTTATTACTTCATTAAGTAATTATACTTAATTAATCCATAATTAAGTGATTATTTAAAATTAAATAAATAATTAACTATTTATTTAAAATTAATTAAACAATTAATTAATTACTTTATTTAAAAATCCTTAATTAAGAAAACATTATCCTTAATTAAACTTTCTTTTACTTATAATCAATTCATATAACCAAGAATTCTTAAGTTCATATCAAAAATAATTTAACCATATTTACCTACACAAGTAAATCATTTGAATTTAATCAAATCTAAATAACTCGAAGACAAATTATTTATTTGGATTGCAAAATTGTAACTTATACTTTATTTGGAAATAAAGCATTTTGAAATCAAATTTTAAAATCTAAAACACTTAAATTTTCCCAATTCAAACTTCTTTATTTTGAATAAAATTTTGAAACTTAAGTTTTAAAAACTTTACTTTAGAATCGCCCTTAAAACTTGATTCAATTTTTCAATCAATAAGTAAACCTGTAACAAATTCTTTAAAACAACATGCATACTTGCTCGTGAGGAAATCTCAGGTTAAACCCGAGTAAAACTCACTAAATCCCCAAGCAAATCTCGAAGCAACTCATGCTTGCCCTCGAGTCAACCCCAACATCACCTACTTCGAGTCGCCCCCTCCTAAACACGAGTATTACTTCGAGATTCCTTCTTCTTCCCCACCCAAAATTTCCAGAACCCCATACGTGCACAGACCCAAATCACGGTGCACCTGCACCCCCACCGCCGACCTCCTACGATCATCGCGACCTCCAACATCAGTCACTACACTACTAGAGAGCATCCACGAAGTTCCAGATCAAACAATACACATTCGATTCGAAATTTCGCCATTCGAATCGAAAACTGCAGAAGACGCGACCCCATACTCCTCCACGGCCGACGCTACAACGACGAACTCCCCTCTCCGACCTCTCCATTGAAGTGCCACAACTCCATACTACATTTTCCCAAAAAACAACCGAACTCGATCCACTCTATGCGTCAAAAATCCCAAAATAGACAGGCCGAGATTAAGAACAGACAAACCCTATTTTGCTCAATTCCAAACTCCTCTGACATTAGAAAAATTAATTTACATTTTTACCATAATCAATAGTCTAAGCACAAGCTTCAATCCGAGTTTCAAACCAAATTAATGTTTGAATCATCAGAGTTTCACAAAATTCCCAATTTTGAATGAAACCCAAATTCACCATATTTACACCATTAAAAATTATGATTTCTACTTCTAAATTCATGAATTCGTGTAACAAACACAATTATACCCTTTTTAAACAAGAATTAGAGTAGTTGATTTTTGCTACAATTTGGTTTTACTGTAAATTTCTTATATTTACATACCTGCAGATTAAAATAAATATGAGACTTAATTTTAAAATTATTATTAATCTATATCATACATTTTTCACTTATACAACAGGTTCAAACAAATTATAGTTTTGAAGGATGTTGGAAAAACAAGATCCTGCTTAACAACAGAGTTCATATTTAAGCTGCAGACATAAATAATCAATGCATTCACATAATCAACATTATCAAACAAGAATTATTTGCATGCATTATTAATTAACTTAAAGATTAACCAAATCTGTTTTTTTTTTTTAAATTCCATTTACTCACCTGATCATTAGAGAAGCAGAGCAGAGAAACTTTTAATTTCTTTCCAGGCTCTAAAAATTGAAAAAGTTGTGTCCTGATCTTGCTTTACTGAAAAAAAAAAAATCTTTGCATGCTGTAGATTTCCCTTGCATGTTGAAGTTACAGATTGGAGGTTGAATATTATTTGAAATGCAGGTTGAGACTTTGATCTTGATTCCTTTGTAATTGCAAGTTTGACTTTATGTTGCAGATTTTCCAATTTTTATAGGTTGAAGTGCTGTTGCTCTTTATTAGAAATGCAGGTTGATTTTGCTTTCCCATATCAGGTTTTTATTTTTCCTTTAGATTTAGATTTCAGATTCAAGAAGGTGGTTTATTGTTTTGCCCTTAAAACACTTTGAAAGAAGATAAACAATGTAAAAATGAAAATGTTATGTTTTTGTTAAAATTAAAGAAATTTAGTTTTAAATGAAGACACTTGTCTCATAGGTATTTAATGATCTTACACTTGTTTATTAAAGAGATTTACATGTGAACACATGTCTTTAAGTATTTTTAAATTGAATTTTATTAAATTTTAAATTTAAATATAAACTTACATTTTTACTTTCTTAATTGATAAATACTTATATGCATATAAATAAGTTTACTTTATAAAAGAAAATACCCTAAACTAATTATAATATAAATATAATCTTATACGTGTTATTTTAAATCTTAAACATTCATTTTAATGTAAACATTTTAAAAGAAAACAAACAAAGCTTGTCTAAATTCCTTTGAAACTATTCTATTTTTAAATAGATAACAATCTTATATTTGAAACAATTTGAATTAAACTTTAAATTATCTTTTTGAAAAATCTTATTAAATTTAAAACAAAACTTTAATTATAATATTCATTCATACATAGTTTATTAATAGATTAAATTAAATTTTCAAAACAATTCAAATTATAACATATGCTTACATACATTACAATTTGAAAATTCAACTTTTAAAAAAAAAAGATATTCCCATTCACAATATATATCAACATATATATTATAAACAGAATAATATTTCATTAGCTTTGGAAAATAACTCTTATCAATATTGTTAGATTAAAATTTATTAACCTTTAAAAGATTAAATTTACAAATTTTAAATTAAAATTATAAAGAAAATCATCAAATCAATTAAATTATTTATACAGATTATTAAATTCTTATTGCCCAAAATTCCGGGTCGTTACAATCCTCCCCCCTTAAAAGAATTTCGTCCCCGAAATTTAAAAGCAAAGTTAATTTAATAACCCAGCAAAGATTTTAATTTAATTAGCAAAACATTCCTAACAACCAGTTACTATCAACCAAAGCAATCAATCACACAAACAAACTTAACTAATTATCCTAACATACGTCAGAATAAAACTCTAATACTATTTCGAGTTTCCCAAGTATAAATCACCAGGAGACTCGCTCCACCAAAGCTAAACTAACAAGCTACACCATCTAAATCCAGAGCTCCACTCTTCTCTAAATCCATCAATCTGAACAGAACATCAGATTATCCTTAGATCCAGCTCAACATCCAACTCCAACTGAACTACAGATTCAACAACCAATAATGAATCATACACGTACTCCCTCAGAGATACGTGAAATAAAATGAACTCCAGCTATCCAAACTGGCAATTCAATCTCATAGACATCAAATCTTATCTTATCAAAACACAGATAAGAAATCTCAAATGCCAAAGCACTAACCAACAAATCTTACTCAATTTCTGCTCTCTTAACCAGAGAAATCTAACAGCACTGAAGTCTCCAACTTCGAATTCCAATACTCCTTATCTCATATCTGTATCTCTCGACAGATAATTCTGGACTGCCAATCTCTTCCTGATCAGCTCAACCTATGCTGATACTTCCAGAAACAGCTAGACCAAAACACACGAGCTTCAGGATCCTATCCAACGGAAAACTCTTCCAAAATGTCGAAATCCAGAACACAAACTCTACTATTCAAGCAATAGCAAAAGAACTTGCTTCCCTCCTTGCACAGCTGCTACCTCGCTTCCGCTGCGCAACTCTGATTCTGAAATAGATGAACACGAATACAAACTTATCCAATATATGAGAAACCTTGTTCATCAAATCCATATAACCTGAGCGACTCATCCGACTTGGTCACACAACCTTACTACAGAATCCAATTCAAAATTGGATCTGACCAATCCAAATTCCAAAAATAAATTTCTGAGTTGCTACCCCAACTTCACCTTCTCCAAGAACCATCTTACAACCAGGCTAGCTACCAAATCACTTCTGGAACCAAACAATATGGATCTCAATTCCAGATGCAGACGACCTACTGATTACTCCAGCAGCTCCTACTTCTTATGAGAATCCTCAGTCTCAAACAAAGAATGCTCAAGAAAAAAATTCCCAAATTAATCGCAAGTCACTTTTGCGATACTACCTAATTTGAATTCCAAAGAAACTGTCCTCTCTTTACCAATTAGAACAGCTTCGAGCTTTTCCAAACAAGGTTAACTCTTCAATAAAACTTCACCATCTGCTCGAACTGCTAAAAGAAGAACCACAAGGATTTTTGAACCATCCGAGAAACAATCAACTCTGCTGCTTCCAAACTCTACTTTGATGATACTGTAGAGCTAAAATACCCTCTCGTCAGCACACCGATCACTTTCGAGTTGCACTGCTACCACCGCTATCCAAAGACTCTAAATCCAAATGCTTCTCGAAGACCAAAACCATCTACAAACCACACAACAGAACCTCCGAGATGGCAGACATTTCCAAAAGAAACTCGAGCTCCAAACCAAGCATCAACATCTCACTCTCCTTAAGGAATGACAAATGAGACCACGTCGAAGCAAAACAACTCATAGACCTTAGTCTCATATTCCAGAACAGCCAACTTCCATACTGAAGATCCAGGTAACTTCTCCACAAACGAGTCTTCCCTGATCAGGTAAAGACTGCTCCTCAACTACCTCTAAAACTGCTTCAAGAGAAAACATCTTCAGAAAATATTTAAGGATACTGCATCTCATCATGCATCACTTACTACTGCACTTCCATCAAATCCAACTCAAGAAAAATTCGCTCACCCGAGCGAAATCCAAACTTATTCTTCAAAGATAAACTCCGAATCTTCAAAAGATTTCCTTCGGATATCAGAGAAATCCTTACTCCAAACAACAAACTTTATTCGAGACGGTATTGGGTCTACGGTCTCGACAAATACTTCCAACCTCAACATACGGATCTCATCCATTAGTGGTAGTCGTGTTGCACACACACCACTACTCCATCTATCTAACTCTAAAACTTATGTTGGAAAATCCGAACGGATAACCCAACAGATTAGGTAGATATATATATATATATATAGTTATATACAAAAATTACAAGTACGCTCTCTCAAGAAAGACACCACTACAGAGCCTAGGTATTCGCTCAACCTAACGCTCTGATACCAAGTGAAACGACCCGACTTCCTACCTTCAGGAAATCGCATCATTTTGAAGAAAGAAAGGGATAGAAGAAGAAAAGAAAGAGAAAGAAGAACACAACAACATCAGAGAACTCACAGCGGAACGAATAAAATATAATAATTAACATAAAATATTACATAGTATCAGATTACATCAGAGATACACAACTTATACAACACATATTAGACAGTTATAAACATCTGTCTAATTCATACAACTCAAGTACAACAGAAGAAACAGATACCAAACACAGCGGAACCAATATATCTATACGTCGAAGCCTTCTGCTCCATTACTCCTCCAGAATTCGTCAAGCTAACCTGAATCACTTGACTACCCATACATAATATGAGTACCCAAGAGTTTAATAAAACAGAAAATAAACACTCGGGTCAGACAGGGGTCTGGTGTGAGTAAACGGTTTAAGATTGCTTAACTTTAGAAAACCTTTGAAAAGAAAAGGTATCACGTAAGACTTCCCACACATAAACATGGAAAAGTTTTTACCTTACGCTAACCAAAACATTTGATAGAAAATCCAGTGATATTATAATAGTGTCTAGGGTTTTCAAGTAAATAAGAAATAGCCGAAATTGTTACATTCATTAAATTCCAGCTACTAGCCACAAAAGTGGGTAATACAAACAAAACCGTAGGGTCTCGTAGGGAAAATGGGTTTCCAACAATGGCAGGGCTACTGGGGTACCGCCCGTCACAGTACGTGGCCTAGATCACCGTACCGAGGATTACTCCCTTCATCCCCTGCAACACAAGGCCGGACCCATCCCTTACTGGATAGTTCCGAACAAGACAACCCCGGCGGTTGTCCGGAATTCAACCGCCCCACACAGCCGAAATAAAAAGGGACCTCTAGACAGGGGTAAATCTTGCTCTCAAGTGGGAGCTACCCACGAAGCCTTGCTGCACCTCCCCTGTTTTAGCCATTCCCGGTTGATGAGGCTTGAGGCTGCGATTACCTTTATAGAACAAATCACTTAGAATGCTCATCGTCCACCTGACGATGTGTTGAAAGCATTCAATCCATACAAGTTCGTTCCGGGTTCGAACGAAACCGAAGGCACTATCTCGTTGCACTCATTATTGGAATCACCCTCAGAGTCAACGACCATAGCCCTTGCACTCTGATTCGCCATCTCGAATCTATAAGTACTATTCCGTCAAACTCATTACGGAATCACCCACAGAGTTATACTGACGTATAGCCCTTATACCTCGAGTCTTCACTTGCTCCACTTGGATTAACGACCTAACGTTTAATTGGAATCGATGTGGTTTTCGGATTCCAAATATGGAAACCCGATCCCGGTCTCATCGAAACCAAACGCCATTTTAATGTCCAAGTTGTACTTAAGGGATTTAAACAGTTTTAAAACTTATATACAGGATGATATATAACAGGTAGATGAATAACATTATCACAACAGATAAGTCATATAAACCATTCATCTTACAAGCAGCATATCACATATCTCATACACATCCATATCATCCAATATCAACAAAACACCCAATATCAATCATCCATTATCATCCAACATCCAATATCAATCATTCAATATCAACCAATCATCCAAAGCAGAATTGATTAACTCTTAATCGATTTAATTAACCTTTAATTAAATTAATTACTATCCTTTAACCACTTGGATTATCTTAATCCTACTTCATTGATTTATCACAAATCAAATTCATTTATCATCTTCTAATGATCTTCCTAATTAATCTTCCTTGATTAATTATCTTCTAATTACCTTCAAGTAATTATCCATAACCATATTCAGTAATTAACCTTTAATTACTATCATTAATTACAATAATTAATGATCCTTCATTAATTAATTAACTATAATTAATTACATTAAACCTTAATTAATTACAATTAATTAATCATATTTAAATTAATTACATAAATTAATACTTCATTAATTATATTAATTAATAATCTTTATTAATTAATAATCCTTTAATTAATTAAATAATTAACTTGTAATTAATTATCTCATTAACCATAAACAGTAATTAACAATTACTAATTACTTATCTTAATTAATTAACTTCTTAATTAATTATATTAATCCTGGATTAATTAATCCATTTAATAAATCTTAATTACTTCATTAAGTAATTATTAATCAATTAAATTAATAAATAAATCCTTAATTAATTACTTTATTAATTAATTACAATTTTTGATTAATTACACTTAGTAATTAATCTTAAATTAATCACATTCCATTAATTAATTAATCACATTAATTAATTATCTAAAATAATTAAGTAATTAACTCTTAATTATTTACATAAGTAATTATCTCTATTAATAAATCTTAATTACTTCCTTAACCATAATTAATTCCATCATTAAATAAATCTTAACTAATTAATTACTTCATAATTAATTAACTTTAAAACAATTAAGTTAATCAATTTCATAATTGATCACATTAAGTGATCCTATTAATCACTTTCATTAATTACTACAATGAGTAACTTCCCTAATTACTTCCCTATGTAATTAACATCCTAATTACATCCAAGATTTAATCATTTATTACTTCATTAAGTAATTATACTTAATTAATCCATAATTAAGTGATTATTTAAAATTAAATAAATAATTAACTATTTATTTAAAATTAATTAAACAATTAATTAATTACTTTATTTAAAAATCCTTAATTAAGAAAACATTATCCTTAATTAAACTTTCTTTTACTTATAATCAATTCATATAACCAAGAATTCTTAAGTTCATATCAAAAATAATTTAACCATATTTACCTACACAAGTAAATCATTTGAATTTAATCAAATCTAAATAACTCGAAGACAAATTATTTATTTGGATTGCAAAATTGTAACTTATACTTTATTTGGAAATAAAGCATTTTGAAATCAAATTTTAAAATCTAAAACACTTAAATTTTCCCAATTCAAACTTCTTTATTTTGAATAAAATTTTGAAACTTAAGTTTTAAAAACTTTACTTTAGAATCGCCCTTAAAACTTGATTCAATTTTTCAATCAATAAGTAAACCTGTAACAAATTCTTTAAAACAACATGCATACTTGCTCGTGAGGAAATCTCAGGTTAAACCCGAGTAAAACTCACTAAATCCCCAAGCAAATCTCGAAGCAACTCATGCTTGCCCTCGAGTCAACCCCAACATCACCTACTTCGAGTCGCCCCCTCCTAAACACGAGTATTACTTCGAGATTCCTTCTTCTTCCCCACCCAAAATTTCCAGAACCCCATACGTGCACAGACCCAAATCACGGTGCACCTGCACCCCCACCGCCGACCTCCTACGATCATCGCGACCTCCAACATCAGTCACTACACTACTAGCGAGCATCCACGAAGTTCCAGATCAAACAATACACATTCGATTCGAAATTTCGCCATTCGAATCGAAAACTGCAGAAGACGCGACCCCATACTCCTCCACGGCCGACGCTACAACGACGAACTCCCCTCTCCGACCTCTCCATTGAAGTGCCACAACTCCATACTACATTTTCCCAAAAAACAACCGAACTCGATCCACTCTATGCGTCAAAAATCCCAAAATAGACAGGCCGAGATTAAGAACAGACAAACCCTATTTTGCTCAATTCCAAACTCCTCTGACATTAGAAAAATTAATTTACATTTTTACCATAATCAATAGTCTAAGCACAAGCTTCAATCCGAGTTTCAAACCAAATTAATGTTTGAATCATCAGAGTTTCACAAAATTCCCAATTTTGAATGAAACCCAAATTCACCATATTTACACCATTAAAAATTATGATTTCTACTTCTAAATTCATGAATTCGTGTAACAAACACAATTATACCCTTTTTAAACAAGAATTAGAGTAGTTGATTTTTGCTACAATTTGGTTTTACTGTAAATTTCTTATATTTACATACCTGCAGATTAAAATAAATATGAGACTTAATTTTAAAATTATTATTAATCTATATCATACATTTTTCACTTATACAACAGGTTCAAACAAATTATAGTTTTGAAGGATGTTGGAAAAACAAGATCCTGCTTAACAACAGAGTTCATATTTAAGCTGCAGACATAAATAATCAATGCATTCACATAATCAACATTATCAAACAAGAATTATTTGCATGCATTATTAATTAACTTAAAGATTAACCAAATCTGTTTTTTTTTTTTAAATTCCATTTACTCACCTGATCATTAGAGAAGCAGAGCAGAGAAACTTTTAATTTCTTTCCAGGCTCTAAAAATTGAAAAAGTTGTGTCCTGATCTTGCTTTACTGAAAAAAAAAAAATCTTTGCATGCTGTAGATTTCCCTTGCATGTTGAAGTTACAGATTGGAGGTTGAATATTATTTGAAATGCAGGTTGAGACTTTGATCTTGATTCCTTTGTAATTGCAAGTTTGACTTTATGTTGCAGATTTTCCAATTTTTATAGGTTGAAGTGCTGTTGCTCTTTATTAGAAATGCAGGTTGATTTTGCTTTCCCATATCAGGTTTTTATTTTTCCTTTAGATTTAGATTTCAGATTCAAGAAGGTGGTTTATTGTTTTGCCCTTAAAACACTTTGAAAGAAGATAAACAATGTAAAAATGAAAATGTTATGTTTTTGTTAAAATTAAAGAAATTTAGTTTTAAATGAAGACACTTGTCTCATAGGTATTTAATGATCTTACACTTGTTTATTAAAGAGATTTACATGTGAACACATGTCTTTAAGTATTTTTAAATTGAATTTTATTAAATTTTAAATTTAAATATAAACTTACATTTTTACTTTCTTAATTGATAAATACTTATATGCATATAAATAAGTTTACTTTATAAAAGAAAATACCCTAAACTAATTATAATATAAATATAATCTTATACGTGTTATTTTAAATCTTAAACATTCATTTTAATGTAAACATTTTAAAAGAAAACAAACAAAGCTTGTCTAAATTCCTTTGAAACTATTCTATTTTTAAATAGATAACAATCTTATATTTGAAACAATTTGAATTAAACTTTAAATTATCTTTTTGAAAAATCTTATTAAATTTAAAACAAAACTTTAATTATAATATTCATTCATACATAGTTTATTAATAGATTAAATTAAATTTTCAAAACAATTCAAATTATAACATATGCTTACATACATTACAATTTGAAAATTCAACTTTTAAAAAAAAAAGATATTCCCATTCACAATATATATCAACATATATATTATAAACAGAATAATATTTCATTAGCTTTGGAAAATAACTCTTATCAATATTGTTAGATTAAAATTTATTAACCTTTAAAAGATTAAATTTACAAATTTTAAATTAAAATTATAAAGAAAATCATCAAATCAATTAAATTATTTATACAGATTATTAAATTCTTATTGCCCAAAATTCCGGGTCGTTACAGGATTATCTACCTATATAAAAAGGTTTTGAAAGGATTTGAAATTTTGAAAAATTATAAGAAATTGATTTATATAAAATTGATTTATAACTGTAGAGTTAAATTTGAAATTCGAGAATTGAATTCTGGTATTTTGAAATTGGTTTTAAAATTTTGGAAGATATATAAAAATAATACGATTTAAAAGTATTTTTCGAATAAGAAATGTTTCTAATGAATTTTAATAATTTTGAAGAAATTTCAAAGAAGTTTTCAAGAAAATAGAAGTCCAGAACTCACTTATGTCGCTGGAAAATAATTTCGGTGATGAGTGCACGCATCATCGACATTGATTTTCGAGTTTCAAAGTGGGGGAGAGGCCACTTTAATAGCTTCGCTATGCAAGTGATTTTGTAAAACCTTTTTGATTACAAATTCCGAAGTATAATTTGATATTTTAGAAAGATATAGGTATATATTTTAAAACAATTTAAAATGAGACCGGTGTTCAGTCCTCGAGTTTCAGATTTAATAATTGGTTTATTGATTTATGTTGATTTTCAAATGTTGAATTTGGAAATTTGATTTCCCTAACTATTTTTAATGTTCGAACACTTCCAAATCGAGATTAAATTTTTAAAGCTAAGAAATTTCGAAGAGTACAAAATGTTTGATAAAGCATATAAGTTTTGTTTTGTATGTTAAGTTTGAAACCTTTTGTTAGGTAAATGAATATGACTATTTTGAAATTATACTAATATGGAATTTAGTTTCAAATGTTTTGAAAAACTATTAGTTTTAAATAATGGTTTTCAGAAAGGAAAATTTGATATTTCAAATAAAAAAAAATACTTTAAAGGGTTTAAAGGGATAATTATAAATTAGGAAACCATTTGAGTATAATTAATTTTGAGAAAATTTTTGGTTTTGAAATTAAATTGAAATTAAAAACCAGTACTTATATTGTGATTTTGGAAATGAATTTGTTTGACTTGAATTATTTTAATTTGGAAACTGGGATAATTTTCTAAACCTATTATTTTGGGAACTTTGAAATTTAGATATTTAATCTGGAAGAAAATTTGGTGAAATCATATATGATATTGAAATGATTTGAAATTGAGAACCTTATATTATTAAGCACTTGATTTGGGAGTGGTCGAACTTATATAAAATGGATTTGTATAAGTATAAAGTTGATTTGAAATCTATTGATTTGAAAGGTACTCAATTTGGAAAGAGAATTTTATATAATCAAAGTCTATATAAGTACGTTTTGATATACTATTGATTTGGAAAGTATTCGATTTAGAAAGGAATCCTATATATATGGACTTTATATAAGTATGATATTTGAAAGTATTTGGAAAGGTACTATATGATATATATTTTCGAAATAAAGATATGGAAAGTGCCTTCTACTTGATATCCGCTTTGTGGCCACATCGTGGATTCATTCTATTGATATTATTCTCTCTGATTTTTGGTTTTCCGGATGTAATACTCGAGTGTTCCCACCGTGGCGTAACCCATGGTTTTTTTTCTCTCGTGAATGCATAGCGAAATTGTCTGGCTGAGTCTTGCCTAGGGGTACGGATTGTTTCCTGGGGGATCCAGGCGTAACCATTGTGTATCCTGCAATTTGTGTAGGTCGCGAATAGTAGCGCAAGTGCCTGGCTGAGTCTTGCCTAGGGGTACTGATTGTTTCCTGGGGGATCCAGGCGTAACCATTGTGTATCCTGCACTCTACTAGTCATCATGGCGTAACTCGCAGGGCTGAGAAAGCTTACGGATATGGATTGTTTCCTAGGGGACCCAGGCGTAACCATTGTGTATCTGCGAACCATGATCGGACAAAGGTTTTGGTTTGGTTGTTTTGTTTGGATTGTACTTTCATATCTGTTTTTTTTAAGGTTTTTCAAGTATTTTCACTGGGTGTTGAAACGGGTCTACCAAGTACTTAAAGAATTCTAGCTTTGCGCCTGATCAACGCATGGCCAGAGTCTGCAAGAACGAGGATAAACTTGTTGAAGCATCGAGTTATAAAAGTATTTTCAAAAGGAAAATTTATATCGATATAATAGTATTTTATTATAAAAGTATTTTTCCCAACAAAGAATTTTTGAATTAATATTTGAAATTTAAATTCTTATGGTTCTAGATTAATTATTCGTGCCCGATACTATTCCTTGCATCTACCTTATCTGCTCAGTTTAGTTATTCACCTTGATTCTGTTTTCCAAACCTACCTTCCTTTCCTTTTTGAATATAATCTTTAAAATATTGTAAGTATTTTGAAGTTATTAATTTAATAAAACATATTTAATTCCAATGGGTTTTGAAAACTTAAAGTATTAAAGATAACTGAATTGCAAATGAAGTTTTCAAATAAATATTTCAAATAAAATGTATATAGTTAAATAAATTGTTAATCCTTATCTTTCAATCTATCTTTCCTTCCGGTTGTTTCTTTTCTCCTACCTCCTTCCTTTTCGGGGACGAAAAGTTTTGAGTGGGGGAGAATGTAACGACCCGTAGATTTTAATAGTTTTTAATTGGTTTTATAACGTATTTAATTTGGATTTTGAGAAATTTTAATAATAATATTTTGAAATAAAGTTTTAATATTTGGTTTACGTATAATTAAATATAGCAAATGGTAAATTTTCAATTAATTTTATGAAAGTTTATTTATTTTGTGAAATTCTATTAAATTCATGCTGACTTGCTAATGATATGTAATCTAAATTTTAATAAAAGGATCTGCAACATCGTAGTTGTAAATTATGAATGTTATTGTTTATAATCATACATGTAACTCTAATGATACGATTTTAATAACAAATACCGTGTTCAAGATATGGATTTCATAATAGTATTTTCTTAATATCCTTAGCTTTCAACAATAATCAATTAGCGACCTTAATCTTAATAGGATTTGAAAATCATCAACATTCGGATAAGTCAAATGATATTCTAAATGTTAATAATAATCTTGAAAAAAAAAAACTTTATCAGAAGAACATTTTAAGTACACATAAATTTTTATGGGATTATGTTAATATGTATTCAGTAGGCATATGCTAACAACCGCTCAAACAAGAGATAATCACTAATACACAGTGTTAATTGTTAAAAACTCAAACTATCTATATTTATCACGCAAAAATGCAAAATCATAAAGGTCATTAGTGAAATTATGCAATCTTAACATGTGCGTAGAAGGCACATGCTGATATTTTCCGATTTTGTGCATTGCACTAAGAATTATTGGATCCTATTCATCGTTAATTTGCTACCATTTCACGACTTTGACCACCACCTTAATTTGTTGAATGCCACGAATGCCAAAATGATGAATGATGTTGCAAGTCAGAAGAAAATGCATGCTCCTATATGTGTTTTTGCGTTAAATGACATTAGATGCCAACAATATTATTATGCATTTTCATTATCTTAATTCTTTTATCAATTAACCTCTCCACTTTTCTTTCCAATCTGATTTATAACCTGTCTATTTACTTTTCTTACCATATTTATTATTTGCTAGAATCTAGCCGTTTCATAATTCCCTTTTTCAGCATTTGATGTGTCTTCTCTAAATCTAAGCGAAAAATCTAGCTTACCCCTTTTATTCATTTACATTTTTTTCTGTTTCAAATTTCATCGTGACTGACACGCCACCTTACTTTAATCACTGCGTCAATCAAGCATCCATCTATTAATTTTCATTTATTTTATATTTATTGCCAATGTTATAAATTTGAAAGATCACTTGCTTCCCTTGTCTCCCTGATTTCACGTCTCTGTGCCTATCCTTTTGAGTTTCTTGCTTTTATATTCTATTATTTGCCTAAACGTGCATTTTGACTGTTGCCATCCCCGTATTTATTTCTTTCCTTTTTGAAATTAAAACGTATACGTTTTACATTTATTTATTTCTAAACCATTCATTGCCTTTCCTTTAAATCAATCCATTCTCTTCTTATTTGTTTTAATTTATTTCCTCTTTTCACCAACACTCAATCTTTATACATATTTGTTTTAATTCATTTTCTCTATACATGTGCATTCAATCTTTATACATATTTGTTTTAATTTATTTTCTCTTTTCACCAGCATTCAATGTTTATATACATATTTGTTTCATTTTATTTCCTATGTTCACCAGCATTTAATCTTTATATATTTGTTTTAATTTATTTCCTCTTTCTTTTTTTTACTTCTCCTTAATTTATAGGAATAAATTCTTAAATTTCCTCTAGCCATTACTATCTTTATTTCTTTCCACTTTGAACAAAATTTCTTTCCACTTTATCAATGTGAGGCTTCTCTTATAAATACAAATCACTCGTACATACCCTACTCCATATCAATAGACCTTCATCTCCTCTCTTGCGTGTGAAGCTTCTTCTGTAGGTAAATGGCTGCACTAAATTTTTTGTTTTCTTCTTATTTCTTTTCTTTTTCATCATTTTCTTTTGTTTTATTATTGTTTATATTGCTTTTGCTTTTCCTTTATTTTAAGCATAACATGCTTCAAGTATATATTTTACATTATAAGTATGTTTATATAGTGCAGCGCAAGTATACATTAAATTTAAAGTTATAAACATTTGCATTTGTTCTATGGTTGGTTTTATATGAGTATTTATTGAAATTTGTATAGTCTGACTTTTGAATATACATTGGGTTATTTCATACGGTTTATATATAATATAAGATGTTTAGCAGTCTGCATATATGTTACAGTATGTAAGATTTTTATATAAAAAAAAAGAAAGGTGTTAATTTTATATTGTATTGTTTATAAAAAGGTGTTAATTTTATAATATATATATTATGGGACAGTATACATTTATAAACATATTAATATACAGTAAGTTATAAAACATAAGTTTGATATATAGGTAGAGTTTGCATGGGTTTAAATTTTCCTTCTGTTGTTTAAAATATAGTTGTAGAGTTATAAAATTTTGGGGAGAATATATAGTATAATATATTTTAAGTTAGTTCGTGTGTCTGTCCAGAGATGAATTATTATAAAAATACAGTTTTATAAGATCTAAGATCTGTTGTTTTAAAATGTAAGTTTATACTAGTGATTATATGGGTTAAAATTTGACATTGATATTTTTAAGATGATAAAGAAAGTTTAATGTAAGTGTTAACATGTAAGAAATGCCTGAAGCCTGTTTTAATATTAAAGAAAATACTGGAATTTAAATTGTTAAATTAAGTTGGAGCTGTGCTCTCGCCCTTCTCTTTCTTATAAATATTTTGCAAAAGGTAAATTTATATCAAGTATAAGGTGTGTAGTGTTTCAGCAAATCAAGGAAAGTCGATATTGGTCTTAACAATAATAATGTGGAATGTTGACTTAAATGTTGATTTAAATATGATTATAAAAAAAAATTATGTTAATATTGGTTTTAAACATAGTTTTGCAGTTTTCTATTATTTGCATTTGTTTGAAAACGTATGCATGTATATGTAATTTTAATGCGTTTCAAAACTAATATTGGTTAAGAGAGTAATATAATAGAATAATATTTGTATTTCATTTCGGTCTACATAAAGCAGTTTCTGATCTATTTTCATCGATCTCTATTTATCAGTTGTCCATCGTATTCGTGCCAATCTTGCTTCGCTTTGAAAATTTTGTTTGGATTTGTTCGATGTCTAGATCGTGATCCAGCGTAGCTCAATTCTTTGTCCAATCTATCTAGCCTCGAAAGGTGAGCAATCACTCACGATTTAACATTCTTATATTTATTAAATTTGATTTCAATTGAAACGACAATTGAAATATGTTGTTATTAGTTATTTAAATTGTTTATATGCTATCATTTGTAACTGTTCACCTGTGGGATATGACACCATATCCTGCTGTTTATATTATACTTTTATTGATGATATATGTCTGTTATATTATTATTATATGTTATCACTCTGCAAGTTCCCTGTAGTTTAGAATTCGCTATGGGTTGAAATGATACATACCCGAACGGACTTTAGAATAGGAGAATTTCGTTATGAGTTGAAATGATAGACCCAAGCGATTTTTATTTAATTGAATTTGGGATTACGGGTTGAAATGATATCCACCCGTATATATTTAGTGTACGGTTTGAAATGATAAATATCCGTAGCACTTGACCATATGATAGGAAATATATACAGACACCGTTGGTCCATATATATAAAAATATTTTGAAATAAATTCATTGTTTTGGAAAGAAATATATGGTCTTAATAAATATTAATTCTTAAATTATTATATATAAAGGGTAATAATATATATATAGATTTAATAATATTTAATTCAATTAAGATTGATTTAATACATAATTATGTTAATTATTTAGGTAAATTATAGTTCAAATAGATTTTTGCAATAATTGCGATAAATTAATATTGGGAGATAAATTTGAGTTTATTAAAAATGGTATTTAAATAAGGATTTATTTAATTAAATCAATTTGAAATTTTGAATGGGAAATTTAAGGATATGATTTTGTAACTGGATTTTTGATGTAAGTGATTTAATGAATATTTCACGTTTAAATATATTAAAGAAAATATTGAGTAAAATGTAATTAAGGTTACTTAAATGATATTGAATCTAATAAGGGAGTATTTCAAGACTAAATAATAATGAGGTTAAATCGAGATCTATATGAAACTGTTATATTGAACTTTTAAATATTAAAGCCTTGAACTATATTGGAATTTAAATGGTTTATTTTGAGATTCGGACCTGTATTTGAAATAAATATAGTTGAATTCGTTATTTAGAAACTAAATTGAATTTAAATTGATAAATTAAGATTGGATTTAATTTGAATAGGAAGGTCGGGTTGATGTTGAAACAATTTGTTAAGTTGAGGAAATTGAAAATACTTTACTCTATAAATTATTTAATATATATATATATAAATACTATTTTGGGAAATATAGAGATATTTGAAGTGAAAATGATATTTGGTTTTGAAGTATAAATTAAGTTGAAAGGACTGCGATGTTATAGTGTATATTTCTACCTTGTAGATAGTTCTATGGACCCTTAGAGGATGGTTATCCCAAACATCCTTTAAGTTAATTGTATTTCAGTTGATATTTCACTTGAGTTGGATTTATTTAGATAAGAATGTTAATCCTGACTCGAGTGTTTTGTGTTTTGCTTTACGCTCGGGTCAGACTGAGTGATACAGCATTTGAGACTCACCTTCGAAGTTGGAGTTTGCTTGAAGATCCAGCTATCTATCATTTCAGTAATCCAGTTGATTGGTCCAGAGAAGTCTTACGCACGTACTGGAGACTTCACTGTATCTGAGATATTCTATTGTACTTTATCTCTAACTCTGATTTTTTTATAGTAGCTTCATGAACTACTATCTATTTATTCCGCTGCGTATTTTTGTACTACTCTGTATCTGTGATTCTGTGTTTGATTTATTTACTGTATATGCTGGGTTTTGCCAAATTTTAATTAACAATCTGATATTTTGAGCAATTCAAGTCCGACATCTGCGGATGCGAATGGATGAAAATAGCAGGTCGTTACAGAAGCATATCCGTTTCAATTTTCCTTTAACCGTGACTAGTCATTTACCTTTTTAGGGACATCCCTTTTCTCTTTTGCTGCAACTATTTTATTTGGTATAAAATCTTTGATTTTTCTAACATTCATATCCTTAATTTGTGCGTTCCTTATTTTATCTATCAGTAAAACTTTCATCTTTTAAACTAAATCATCAATGCAAGTTTCTTGTCACGTAAGCAGTATATTATTTTTTTTCCTGTCAGCTTGCCTCCCTTAACTTCATTTTCAAAGATTGCGAAGTAAAGCTATTCCTGTAATAATAAAATATGTCAAACTTCATTTTCTATGTAGTATAACCAAATTTCAGTTAAATTTGCTTTATATTTGCAACTAAATGTAATTTAACCTACATGGCAGAAAATGATAAAAACAATGCAATAACTTTAGATATCACATGCATAGACTGCTAATTTATTTCAGAAAGAAACGGATACCGTATATTACATATCTATTATTTCCTACCTGAAACTATTGGCAACGTTCGAAATTTCCTCTTCAGTCAAAGCAAAATATGTTTGATGTTTCTTCCTATAATCACGCAAACCCTTTTGGAAATACTCGGTCAGCAAAAAAAAAATGAAAGAAATTAATTTAAATTTTATTTCCCCTTTTACCTCAAACATCACGCATATTCAGGGGAATGACACCACCCTTTCAATTCATGTTCACGTACTGTTCAAAAAAAAAACAAATTTCTTTTGTCATTCCTTTATCAAATCAATGTACGTTACTTTTGGATATGTGGTCCAAGATACCGCTGCAAAAATTAACTATTTGATTTAAATATTCTTTGCCTTATAAACGAAATAATTCAACATCATATATCAAAGCAAAAATATTTGCTTGCCTTTTTGTTCCCATTTGATTTTCACACGTTACTTTTCCTTGCGTGCAAAGCTTCTGCCTATAAATACAAACCTCATATCACACTTCCTCACCTCAAAATTTTCTGCATCTCCATTTGCTTCTTTCTTTTTCGTGAGCAGGGAAATCAGGTAATGGTTTTATTCGGGTTTTCCTTCCTTCTTCTTTTTGTTTGTTATATTCTGTCGTCCACTTCATGCTCATCTACACCCTACCTTCCTCTCTCCATCTAGTGAAGTGGTCGAGTCAATATTTGATTCCATTTTTTCAGTTTATTTCGAAATTTTGTGTTAAATTTTACTTAGTTTTGATGTTGAATATATTTGTTTCCTTTTCAAGAATTAAAAAAATCTGGTTGCAGCCTTCGCAACTATTTGATCGTGCTTCTGTGCATTCTCTTTTCAAAGTATTACCATCGTTCTTGAATCAAATCTTCGACGGCAATAAGGTGAGTATTCCTCACCAGACAAACATACTTGTATATTTATGAATTAATCACAAGTGTAATTGTAAACTTATTTTATTTAATTTTATTTGCCTGTGATATTAACTTATGATGTTAAACCCCATTTTTTTAATTGACACATCATCAGTTGTATTATCTATTGTTATATTTTGCAGTTATACTATTGATTATTATTTACTGTTTGAATCACACTGCAAGTTCCCTGTAGAATAGAAATCGTTACAGGAAGAAATGATAGGCCTGAACGATAATTATTTATTCATTTATTTAATTATTTAATTATTTATATTTTAACTTGGGATAACGGGTTTGAAATGATAGAACCCGGGTTTTCTTTGTAAATTGCGGATTGAAATGATATATATCCGTATCACTTGACCTAGGCTAGAAAACTATATACAGACCCGTGGTTTATATAATATTTTTCTGAAATGTTTTAAAAATATTTTAAATGGAAAATTTATAATATTCTGGTTTAAAATGTATTTAAATGATTTTTATAAAATTTATAATGATTTTTGAATGAGTCGAAATGTTAAATAAATGAATGTTTAAGTAAAATTTTGAAATGTAACTTATTTTCGAAAATTCTAAATTTTTGTTAAAAGTGAGATTTTAGTTAAGTAAAATAATTGATAATAAATTATATTTTGGGTATTTAAAACTTAATTGTTAAGTTAATAATTTAATTAAAGAAATGGGAATTTAATACTTGGATTTAAATAAGAAATTCATAATAAAATTTGATTTTTGTATGAAAATTTACTTATAAATTCATAAAAATATGAGTATTGAAATTATGACTTTATAATGTGAAAATATATGATTTATATGAAAATTTTACTTAGTTATGAAATCATAGTTAAACCTTGAAATTTTAAATATAAAAGATATTCAACATTTGTAAATGTTGTAGTTAAATTTAAATGAACTTAAAGGCTAATTTGAACTAAAAGCTATTATAGCACTTTGTAAGTGCTATAGTTGATAAAGATAACTAAAGTTTAGTTGGAAATAAAGAAATCTATTGCAGCACTTAAATGTTGTCTTTCGGAAATGAACTGTTTAACCTATAACTTTAGGTAGCATTTTATAAGTTCTGCGGAAACTGAATTTTTGATTGTTTTAATAAAATTTAATAATCTTTGGGAAAAAGGCTTAAATTTTAGAATTTAATATGTAATTAATAAAAATAAGGAATTGACTTTAAATGGTTTTAAATGGAAGAATTTAACTTTTAAATGTGAGTTGAAAGGCAATTAATTCCTAAATAAATTGAATAGATTTAAATGGCATTTTATATTAAATAAAATGACCGATGTTTAAATAAATGATGTTTGAAATGATATTATGATATTGAAATGTATTTGAAATTTATTTTGATTTTTAAAGTATAAATACCAGTTGTGACATCCTGGAAATTTAGCAATATTATTTTAATTAGAATTTAATCTAAATAATTAAAATATAAGCTTGAACAGAGATTTGTATATGTATTTTAATGTAAATAAGACATCTTATTGATATGTAACATAAGTGTAAAATAAAATATGGTTATAAAAAAAAATTATTATAGTTAAGTGAAATATAAAACAAAATATATCATATCAATTTATTAACATAAGTATAAACAAATATATGATAAAATAAATATAAATATATATCATCAATAGAAGTATGAAAGCAAGTAATAAATAGTGAGTTATTTATTGGATAGTTTAACTTTAAAAAGAAATAAAATAAATAAAATTCTAGTTGTGTAGATATAAAATAAGCATTTGGTGTAAAATTCATATCTTAGTCAAGTAACATATTCAAGTAGCAATAAAGTAAATACCAGCTGAACAATATGACTGAAATCAGACAAAGTTATACATATACAAGAAATGTGCTCTTCACAAATCAAGTATACATAGTATAAAACCAAAAGAGATATATATTAGCTCTAGGACAAGGCAAAGATCAAATGATTACAGGTTGAAAAAAAAAAGGGAAAAGAAAGTGTGTTAAGTATAAATGGCACAAGACAAAGTGATATATGTATATGCTCAACAAAACAAATCAGGCTGTACATAATAAAAAAAAAATGTATACAAGTTGTATATAATATAAAAACAAAAATGAGATAAGTATAAGATTATGAAACAAGACACTTTTAATTAATGTTAGCACACATTTTATCATTTCAGCCACCATTGCTAATAAAAATCTCTGGCTAAAATATATAATAAATCTTCTCAGTACAATAAAAATCTTGTACCAGCAAAGAAATACAAGCCTGCACACCCTATTTCAGCTTGGCTTCTTCAACACTTCACTTCTATGCATATATAATACCACTGCCTCGTCTTCTTTTTTTTCACTTACTGGAACTAGGTAGAACAAAAAGGGTAAAACAATACTACCATAAAAACAGAACAAAACTCAAGACAGTTTCTAGCTACAGGCTTTCATCTCAACAAGGATTCTGTGTTCAAAGGGTTGCAGGTGAGTAAGCTGTCGTTTATGAAAACTTAGTCTGGTTTAAATCTTGATACACGAGATAATCTTTGAAGTTCTGGATGTAGATCTTGTTGTATGTCTGGATATAGGAAGGTTCAGGGTATACAGGATTAGTATAAATGTTTATACTTCCATGTTTTCTAGTTTTAAAGAAATTTACAGGCCTTAACAATTTAAGAAAATCAAATACTCATTTCCTAATTCTTTTCAGAGTTTGATGTTTAAACAAAAGTTGTTAGAATTAACCAGATCTTAACCCTAAAAATATTTCCAAGTGTTATTGATTTAAATTTTTATGGGAAGCTTGCAAATACAGTAGATTTCCTTTAAATATGTAAAACCCAAACATTTTAATTCGTTGATTTGAATTCACATTTGGAATCGTCATTCAAAAAATTGATTTTTAAGATGAAGATCATGAATATTAGGCTTGTAAATTTGGGGATATTGCATGTTGATCGAAATTGGGTCTAATGGCAAATTCTGGCGATCGGGATACTTTCTGTGGTCGGAATTGTGCTTGAAGGTGGAGGAGGTTCTGGAGACGTCGGCAAAAATATCAGACGAATTTATCAATCGTCGTAGAGGCCGGACTTTGACGATATAGGGTTACAGCTTCTGTTCGTGTATGGGTCGAATTTCTTTGTGCCGCGTCGTCCTCGGTTGACCGAGTCAGCTCACACCGGTGGCGATCGAAGCTTGGATGTCAGGTGTTGCTTTGCCTAGGAACACGTGTCCTCTGATGATGGGAGAAGGAAGAACGGGGCGTTTCGCGTGAGTCATTCTGTGTCAGTTTCGAGTCAGATGGCTCGATTTCAATCTCGTCGCTGTTAGGGATTGCTGGGTGCTCTGGTGGGGTGCGTGGGTTGTAGCACACTGATCGATGGCCAGAACTTCGATCGTAGATGGCCGAGATCATGGTGCACGTGCACATGAATACTGATACCTTGATTTAAGTTTGAATGGAGGGAGGAGAAAAGACTGGGGAAAATTGGGATGGAACTCGATGTCGTTCACGGGGTATTCACGTGAATTATCGATGGTTTCGGTTTCTTTAACCTGAAGCTAAATGACGAATTGGAATAAGCTTCAAACCAGGATGATATCAATATTAATATAAGGCATTCGCCAAGAATTTTTCCAAGGATAATCAACCTGGGTATAAAATTAAAACATGAACTGAAGCTTAAAAGCTTGAGCAATTTGAGTTAGCAAATTTACAGGTATAAGACGGTTAGCAAGTTTTATAATAAATCTTTAAACAAGTTTTCTTTTATAAAAAAATAATAATATAAGTGAGTTAAGCTCTCAAACAAATCTCAATATAAGTTGAAAGGTCAAATTTTTAGAATATAAAATTGTTTGATAAAATTCTATAATTGGTTGATTATCTAATTTTTATTCAAAAGCATTTTCAAATGGAAGCTTAGTGACGATAATGAAGTAATATAATGACTTATCTTAAGATAGTATAAAACTTGATTAATGAATGGATAATTAATCAATATAATTAATTAATGATAGTAAACTAATAAATAATTTGAGGATCATTTTTTTTATGTACTTAATAAGAGTAATTAAAGGTTAATTAATGGAATTGGGTAAGAATAATTAGTTGATGTAATTAATTAAAGGAAAATTGCTTAATATAATTAAAGGTAAATTAATCAAGGATGAATAATCAAGAATGGAAATTTATGGGAGATTAAATAATTAATTTGTAATAAAATAATGATAAGTAAGCCAGATTTAAGATAAGCTAGGTGCTTTTAAGTTAGTAACTGATTTAATTGGAGCTTAATTAATTTATTAAGAATAACTAATCCAGGGTGATTAATTAAGATGGATAATTAGAAAATAATTAATTGATTTGTAATTAATTAATGGTTAAGTAAGCCGAATTTATAATGATGGAAATATTTAATTTAATTTATTTTGGAAATAATTAGAGATAATATGATTAAATCTTTGCTTAAGGATGACTGAATATTATGGAATGCTTTGGATTATCGTTATTCTTGGTATGGGATAGTGATGTTGTGTGGTATGGTGTTGGATATGGATTATCTATCTATAATGAGTTTGCTTCATGAATCTGATACTATGAGTATAAATAGAATAGTTTAAAACTTAAATAACTATGTTTTAAGATGATATTGTATTCAAAGAGACCGGAGTCGGGTATTAGTAAATACCCGAAATCACTTCGATTCTGTACAAATTGGTATACAAATAGGTACACAAATTGGTACGTGAAATCAATAGGGTGTAATGGAATGATTAGAGTGAATTGGACCATATAATCCAAGTTCTGGCACTTAGATATTGATGTGTGAAATAGGTGATGTCTACAACAACTTATGAAGTGTAAATTGATATAAGTTACCCCGGGTTTATATGAGTTGTATACTTTTGTATTCTATGTTAGATGAGTTTACTCACGCTGGTTTCCAGCCTGACCCGGGTGTTACTTTGATGTAATGCTCGGGTCAGACCGAGTATTACAGATGTTCCAGGTATGTACGTTCTGGAGCTCAGGAGGCGAGTTGGATGCAATAGCGTATGGAGTATTTCCGCTGTATTTATATTATTGTAAATTTGAGGCATGATAATTGTTAATATTCAGGACTGTATAGAATGTGAAACTCTAATGTATATTAAATGTAATCAACTGATAAAGTATTCTGTTGTAAACTGTTATTATTTATTATTATATTTTATCCGCTGCGTATGTGAGTTGTTGATGTTTCTGTTCTTCTTCTTCTTCTATCTCTTCCTTCTTTTCATAACTATCTGGAATTTTCGGCTTCGAAAATTTCGGGTCGTTACACCAGTTTTAAAAGTTGTAACCACGGGTTATAATAACGTCTGGTTGTTAAAGAGACCGGGATCGAATATCTGCAATACTCTCTGTTGATACCGAAAACCACTATAACAACCGTGTACGCGGTGGAGATTCCAGAATGAAGTAGGATGGTGGAGACGTTTCCTTTGAGGTAAACACGTGGACCCGACTCCCGTGAGTTGGCATAAGGTGGCTAAAACAGGAGCGATCGACGGATTAATGAGGTAGCACCTCTGATCGGACGCACTTTTTCGTATGCCCTTGTATTACTTTTGTGATTATTTTGGTGCGCACATTTGATTTGGGAGTGTTGTTCGAGGTGGGCGGTAGCTGCACGCTACGCGTTACCATCGGTCCGGAAACGTAATTGGTATATATACCCTGGCATTGCCTAGTTGTGCCGTGTCACCTACCATAGCGAGCCTTGTACGAGTTTGGTTTTCTCCCGTAGCCCGTGTTGTTTCCTCTGGTGGCTTCCCGATCAGGAGGGACTATGATATTGGATGGACTACTGGGACTATTACGTGTTAAGGTGGAAAATGTAAAGCCTTAACGTAATTTAAAAGTAAGTTTATTTTAATATAGACACTATTGTAATAGCGAAATTATTACTATATAGTAAATAGTTTAACGGATCCTTAGAGGATGGGCGGTCCCAAGCATCCTTTAAGTTATTTGCTCTATATTACATTACACTTGAATTATTTTACACTGTATAAGTATGTATGTCCTGACTCGAGTGTTCATGTTTTATTTTACGCTCGGGTTAGCCTGAGTTGCAGTTCAGTTTCATCCCGGAGCTAGGATTTCTGTAGATCACTTTCAAGCTGCTGGCAAACTTCCCTTCCAATTCTTTATCTAAATTTTTGAAATCAAGACTAGTGGACATTTGGATTGTTCTACTGATGATTTAAAACTATATTTGGATTAAAGACTATGTAATTTTTATTTGATTGAGACTATTTATAGTGGCTTCATGAACCACTGTGTATTTTTAAATTCCGCTGCGAGTTTTCTGATATCTGTGTCTGTGATTCTGTGATTATTTATTTACTGTATATTTTGAGATTTGCCAAATTTTATTTACAACGCGGTATTTTGAACATTTCAAGTCCGACATGTGCGGATGCGAATGGTTGAAATATCGGGTCGTTACAGTTGGTATCAGAGCTTTGGCTCTAGGCAAAACTTAGAATATATGGTAAATTTGATTTACGGAATCACTTTCATTCGAGCTTGAATCTCTTCCTTTTCGAATTTTGGAACGTTCCCTGCGGTTCCAAAGTTCATTCGTGTCCCTCACTATTCATCTTCTTCCAAATCTGGAGTATCCCATAACTCCACTTAGGATGATCTTCATAGTGAATTGGCGGTCCCGCCAATATTCTAATAAAGAGGTGAAACTCCTTTACAATTGACATTGATTCACCAGAGATTTATATATCCACGGTTTAGATTCTAGTATCTCTTGTTATTCCGAACTCTATCTCTTGAGATTTAATGTAGATTTACCCCAGAAAATCCACATCGATCTTATTCTTTAAGTCATGGTTGACCCGGTTAAGGTTGCCCACGATTTACATAAGCTTGTCCATATTCCTATTTTGTTAATTAATCATCTTGTTTTTCTTTCTAACCTATCTCCAACTATTTTTGAAATGTACTTGTAAATCTATAATTAATGTTTTATTTTGTGTTGTTTGGGTTGTTGATGTTGATTTGGATTTCTGATCGATTCGGCTAACCAACGCTATCGATGGAATTTCCAAAACACTTGAACAGAACAAACCATCACAATATTAGTTTAAAATTTGGTTAATGAAATAAATTTTGATACATAAGTAAATTTTATGGAACTTAATAAATTGATTTAAATTGGTCATTTGAAATGATAATACTTGATTTATCATTTATTATTCTATAAATAAATTTATAAATAGTTGTTTATAAATTGATTTGGGAACTGAAATGAGTTTAAAACAAGAATTTGTGAATTTAATTTCCGATGGTTTCAAACCTTGTGTTTAAAGTTTTAAAGGGATATATTATTTAAAGTATTTTCGAATAAGAAATTTGTTTCTTAAGAATTTTAATAGTTTTGAAAATCAGTGCTCTTCTCTTTGTAGCTAGGAAATAATTTCGGTAGTGACTACAGCATCATCGACATTCATTTTCGAGTTTCAAAGTGGAGAGACCATTATGTAGTCTTGCTACAGTTTTTGGTTTGAAGAATTAAATTGATTTGAACTTCTAAATTATGACTTAATTTATAATATATATAGATATATGATTTAAATTTGATTTGACATATACTATATGTATGTATTTACTTATCTCTAAAGTGTTTGAAGTTAATTGGAAATTTAATTCACAAATTTATGTTAAAAGGTGATTCTAATGATAAAATAATGTCAAATTTTGAATGAATATTTAAACTTGAATAATAGAATTGGAAAAAAAATTACTTGTATAATATTCAATTGCATGCCAATATAAACTTACCTAAATCATTCAGAAATTAACTATGTAATTGGATAATGTACAATATAAAAGGATTTTATAAATAAAATTTGAGTGGTTATAATAAATGTTATACACTTAAAGTTTCAGTTACCAAAAGACAAATAGGGGTAAATAGAATAAAAAAATAATTGAATAATATACAATATCAAATGGTGTTAAAGGAAATTTAGAAATAAATTGGAATAGTTATAATAAATGTAATCTACTTAATAGGTGTGATAAGATATATTAAGTAGAATATATTTAATAATAATCTGGAATAAAGAAGAATTAAATTTGTCGAGTAAAAGATGATTATTATAAATGACTATACAAATTTATGATTTTTGAAATTGTTAATTTCAAAATAATTGGATAATAAGATAATTAATTTGGAAATAGTTAAGACTGATTTAACTTCAGTAAAAATCAAATGGATTAAATCAATTATTGAATATTAATTAATTTAAATTGAATTTATATGGTTTAAATCAATGATTCCATTTTGAGTTTCAATTTAATTTTCTTTCAAGGTGTTTCTATTCTCCTACCTCCTTCCTTTTCGGGGACGAAAAGTTTTGAATGGGGGAGAGTGTAACAACCCATAATTTTGTAAATATTTAATTAAGTTTTACTTGAAAACGTTGTTCTTTTTAAAGTAAAATTTTCAATAATTAAAATTTTAAGTTAATAAGTTTTGGTAAAAAAAAAGGGAAAAAAAACTTATTGTAATTTAAATTTAAGCCTTAATTAATGTAATATTTCTGTTATTGATTCAAATAGAAAACATATGTAGTTTATTAATGTTTGCATGTGTTCATTATTTAAATCCAATCTTTTGTTTTTGCATACTTTTGTTAAAGTTAAAAAAAAGGGGGGGCTTCTTTATAAAAATGACTTGAATTTATTGCAAAATATCACGATTCCTTTTTCCTTTTAAATTAACGTTAGACCTTAATTTGTTGCTTAATATTAAAGAATTTACTAAGTTATAAATTTTAACATAAAGATTTTGTATTAAGTTTAAGACATTATTTACAATGATTTGTATATATACATATGTGTGTGCGTTAATTTGACTTAAGACTTATAAGATGGACTTGTATGCAATGATTTGTTGCTTCATGAACCACTAAGTATTTTTAAATTCCGCTGCGAGTTTTCTGATATCTGTGTCTGTGATTCTGTGATTCTGTGATTATTTATTTACTGTATATTTTGAGATTTGCCAAATTTTATTTACAACGTGGTATTTTGAACAATTCAAGTCCGACATGTGCGGATGCGAATGGTTGAAAATATCGGGTCGTTACAAAATTCTTTTAAGGGGGGAGGAATGTGACGACCCGGAATTTTGAGCATATGAAATTAGAATATTTAATTGATTTTAAATATTTAAAAGCTAATTTTTAACTTGAATTCAAATATCACTATTTATTTGATAATTAAATTTTTGAATTTAATAATTTGAAGTTGGCTAAAATGTTGAATCTGGAGTTTTAAGCCTGTTAAAAATAATTTGAAGGCTTGTAAAATTTATATTGATAATACTGAAGAGAGTAAAAGTGTTAAAATTGAATTTGAAAGTGTTTTGTTCAGTTTTGAATTTATATCATTTAAATTGAATTTAAAAATAGCCTTCCGAGGCACAGTCTTAGAATTCGATAAAACCAGTTCCATTGGATCCGTAATATTTTATTATTATCGAATTTCAATTTTCGTGGTGGTTGGAGTTGTTATGTGAGCGTACGATATACAAACGCGCTTAAATCTATATCGAAAATTTAATATAGTGACTGAATTCAAAAAGCACGTGTTATCTTCTTCAATACGCTTCGTCGTTTGATAAAGAAAATTTTTCGTTCAAAAAATATTTAAAAAAAAGTGAAACATGGCTTCGTTCGTAAGCTAAGCTAATGAACGAAAAGAAATAAGCGTGTTTCTCATCCTTCAGTTACTAGCCCTATCGTTTTACAAAAAGGAAAAATGGCCAAGCCCCTTTCGTTTCCAAAATCCGATCTCGTTCATTAATAAAAAAAATATAGTTCATTGACCTAATTCCCAAATCGAGCTCAAAACAAGGGGGTTTTCCATCGAATCGTGAGTCGAGTATATCGCGGGGCCGTAGGGATTAAGGCAAAATCGAGTCGCAACTTTCGCGACGAAGATCTCGAGCCACGTCAAGGTGAAGCGATGTGCTTGTTGGATTTTTGGGCACGCGATGCGCTTGGTGGCGGCGATTCGAATTGCACGAAGCCGGGGTTTATCGCGAGTCAGTCGTGATAGAGTGAGCAAGTGGGGTTAACGCGTGCGTACGCGTGGTCTTGAGCAAGTCGGAGGTCGATGGTGTTCGCGTAAAGGCTAGGTGGTGCCAGGAAGCTCGAGCTGGGTTATAGTTTAGGGGTAAGGTAATTTAATTTTAAACTTTAATTAGGTTTAAAACTATTAAATGATTTGTTGATTTTTTTTATTCCTCTCATCGGTACTAATTAGTTTATTTTAAATAAATAATTATATATAGGTTGAAGAATATATTTGGATTTTGAATTTAAATAAGCTATTTTATAAGTATATATGTGATTCGGGAGAAAAGAAATATATATATATATATATATATATATATATATATATTCACTTGTTTAGTTTTAAAGAAAATATATATAAAGTGGTTAACGTATTTAATTAGCTTTTTTAATTATTTCAGACATTAAAAATAATTTATTGAGGGAAAATTGGTTTAAAATCAATTTATTAGTTTAAAACCAAGTTATTAGTTTAAACAAAATTAATAAAGAGGAATTAAGGTGTTCGAGAAATGCTAATAGTAATAAATCGTAAATTGTTTGTTACAAGGTCAAAAGATCGTGAAAAATACACTGGAATGAAGTGGATTGCAAAATAAAATCAAAGGTGAGTTAATCTCACTCATCTGGTTATAATTTTAATTTAAATGGTTAAATTTAAATAATTGGTTGATTGATTGTTTGGATTGGATGTGCAATATTATATATAGTAGTATATAATATATCTTGGAATGATTGATTTCCCGCATTTTATAGCGGATAAGACCCTATGCGCCGCATAATAGCTGATGATTTTATATAAAAACTCATATACAGCGATATTCCACCTCGAAGTGGAATTGGTATTTTATATTGTGCTAACGTATGTGGGTGTAGGGAAAACAGGTTGGAGGGATCCAACTGGATTCCTCAAAATTATTTATATTGTTTAATATTCTCTGTTATGAACATTCGATATTCTGTAATGAATATTATTGGTAGTTGTAATATTGGATGCTAGGGTTTACTTGAATATTTCGATACACTGAGTTATCAAAATATATAGAATTGGAATTTTGAAAATAAAAGGAAGAGAATTTGTAAGTGAAATAACTATAGAAAATTTAAATAAATTAAAAATGAACTGGATAAGAATATTGGTGGTTTTAAAATTCTAATAAATAAATTCCTATATGAAAAGGAAACTTTGAATAAACAGAAAGTTAATGAATTTTGAACTTCAGTGTTATTATTTAAAGGAACAAAGCATTTATTTTAAATTTAAGGTTTAAATTTTGAAAAGAATAAAGAAGAATTGGGAAGATCTGAAATTTGTATATTTCAGTTAAAAGATTTAAAATCAAACGAATAATAATAATAATAAAGTCCATAATTAACGAATTTTGAAATGAATTGAGTAAGTAAAGAAGTTTATTTCAAAATGGAGTAAACTGGAAATCAATTTGGAAAATTGATTTAAGTGATTGAAATTGAAAATTCTCCGTGGATAACCAAGTACGTTTTCAAAATAGATTTTTAAATATAAGTTAAAAGTTTTAAAGTTGTTTTAAAAAGCAAGTTTTAGAAAATTTATTATTTCTAAAATATTTAAATATTAAAGTAAGTATTTTCTTTTAACCTATTATGGTAGTAATTATTTAAAGTGAATTGGTATTTGTTTTAAAAGAGAAAATCTAGTTTATGTTTTATAAAAGTAACCTCATTTTAAATATTCCTAAAGTGTATATTTTTAATAAAATATTGAAGTAGTTCTCAATCTAAATGTTAAAATATATACTTTATTTATAAAGTGTTTTAAATTATTTTAAAAATCTAAAGCTTTGTACTTGGTGTTTTCAGTGGAAATAATTATTTGGAAATTCATTCCATGAGAAGAGTATGGTTTGAAACTATTTTTCAAGGGTTGAAAAGTGAAAATATATCTTGTGAAGATAATTTGAGTTTAATAAATAATTTGGTGAAATTATTTACGTTGGATGGTTGTTGTGAATGTTAATTGATAGTTAAATAACCGACTATCAATATTGGCCAAATGGCTGATCAATTCGAAGAGACCGGAATCAGGATTTATTTCTCGAAAACCACTTTGATTCGGTTTGTACGTTTTCATGGAAAAACGAGTTTGGATTCGAAGATGGAGCAATGAAGTGCAAGGGCTAGTCGCTACTAATGCTGAGGATATTTCCAAAATGGATGTAGTAGAAATAGTGCCTTCGGTTCCGTTCGAAACCGTGACGGACTTGTATGGGTGAATGCTTTCAGAACATCGTCAGGTGGGCGATGAGCATTCTAAATGAAACGATCTAAAAGGTAACGCTTAGCCTAAAGCCTCATCAACTGGGAATGACTGAAAATCAGGGGTTACGCAGTAAGGCTTGGTGGGCAGCACCCATTTTCGGGTAAGGTCATCCCTATCTAGATGTCCCTTTTTATTTCGGCTTAGTGGTGCGGTTGATGATCCCAACCGTGTGGTGATCTTACTCGGGATTATCCAGTAAGGGATAGTCCGGGTCTTGTGTTGCAGAGGGTCGGGGGTGATCCATGGTATGCTGATCTAGACCAGGTACCGTGACAGGTGGTACCCCAATGCCTAGTCATTAGTTGGAAATCCATTCTCCCTACGTGCCTTTACGAGTTTTATTTGTATTACCCACTTTGTGGCTAGTAGTTGTAATTTAATGAATGTAACAATTTCGGCTATTTTATAAGTATTCGTAAAAAGACCCATTTATAATATCAGAGGATTTTAATAGAAAGTGTTTTAGCTATCGTAAGGTAAAAACCCGACAGTTTATTTGTGGCGTGGTCTTACGAGATGCTTTTGTTTTCAAAAGGATTTTTGAAACTTTAATAATCAATTTGAGTGTGGTTTTCTCACGTTGGTATTCCAGACTGACTCGGGTGTTATTTAACTATAATGCTTGGGTCAACCGAGTATTATAGGATATATGGTATGATGCTGTGGAGCTCGAGAGACGAGCTGGATGGCGATATGCATTTCCGTATTTGATTATTATTCCGTTGTGTATCCAGTTGTATGCTATTGATGTTGAATTGTGATTGATGTACTCTGGTGATGTAGTGTATAAACAGATATAATTGTTTTTGTGTAAAGATCATTAATTATCTATTATATTTTATTCCGCTGCGATGGTTAGATTCTGATGTTGTTTTCTATCTTCTTCTTTCACCTCTTCTTCTTAACCCTAATGGTTCGTATTTCTGTTCAACTTGAGTTGATTGTTGTAGTATAGTGTCGACTGAAGGGGTACGGATTTGCGGGTCGTCATAGAAATCACTAAAATAAAGGTAATAATGTTAATGCACGTTAATAAATAACTAATTTAGTGCAATCCTAATTAATTAAAACCAATTGTAAGGTTATAATTGATCGTAATTAATAAATTGGGAGATGAGTTCAAAGCATATTAATTTATGAAATAATACGTAATAAATTATAATTCGATAGAACCAATATTAGATAATTAATTGTAATAATTATTGGTTGATAATAAAGTATGAATAGGATAATGATTGATTGGACAAAAAGAATGGGAATCAAAATTTATTAATTTAAATTTAATAATTGGGTTAATTGCAAATAAATGAAATTAAATATTTAAATATTATGTAAATAGGGATTAAGATGAAATTGGGAAATGTTAATGTACCATGTTATAAACCAATGTTAATTATATCGTTATTGTAATAAAAGACTTGAATAACAAGGTTTAAAAGTTAACAAATGGATTTTGGAATTTTAAATTTATAAATTTCTGAATTTACTGAAATTGAAATTTAACACTAAAGTTTGTGAATTAATCAATTTTTAATCAACAGCTAAATTTGTTTAAATTAATTGTGGATGGTTAAGAAATCAAAATTCATAGAAGTTGTAAATTATAAAAATTTAAACTGGAAAGTGATTAATTAATTTAATATTAATTTATTTAATTAACTAGAAAATAGCCATTTTGGCCACTGACTCGGATTTCGACGAAATCAGTTTCATCGGATCCGTAGCAGTGAATCATGGAAGGATTTAAAGTTTCGTATCGATCGAACTTGTCGTTTGATCGTACGGGCTTGAAACGCCTAGAAATAAATTTAATTGAAATCAATTGAAATCGATTTGAAATATATTGATTTTAACATAACTTCTTCGTACAATGGAATTTGGATCTGAAACATGTTTCATTGATTTTAAAATATTTTAAAATATCTATTTTGATATATGGGTTGACCCATCTTCGTTCCGGAGTCGAGACGGGCTTTTTGGGCCGTGGAGCGTTCAACTTTCAAACCGATTCGATCCAATTGTTTCTATTTTCTGATCCACCTATAAATATGCCGTTATAAACCCTAGTCTACTTCTTATTCCTCATTCATGTATGTTCAATTTCATTAGCTCCTCCTCTTCCCAATGGCTGCAAACCTTAAATCCCAAAATGCAATTTCAGATCAAATTCAAAGTCAAAAATTCAAACTCTCCAAACAATATCAAATTTTATATTGTCGGAAAGCTCGCGACGAGAGCATCTCAGATCTGTGATTCGTTTTTGAAATCGAATCATAATTCTTCCATAAACCCCTGATTTATTTCCGACCGTTCGTGTGTCATCGTGGAGGTTTAACGGTGGATCTTGATACTGGCGTCGATCGGAGGGCAGGTACTCGTAGAGGTCATCGAGTGGTGGAGATCTATGCGGTTAGTCTGGGTTGTAGGCAACGGAATTCGCCGTGCTTGGCAGTAGAAGGCGGCGGCGGTGGACAGTTTGGGGCGAGCCGGAGATGGCCGCATTCGACGATGAGGGGCGGCCTGAGGCGCGCGACCCTGTGGCCGTGGACGATCGTCGGCCAGATGATCACAGCAGCAGCAATTCGTGGTCAAAGGCGGCATGATTTTGGCGACCGTGAATTGTTTCGCGTACATACCGGTGGGACAAGGTTTGCGCGGTCTTTTTGCTGACGTTTAAGGGTAATTATGTTCTAATTATTATATTTATTTCGTTTTAAATTTGTCGATTTTTCTAACGTGTATAACTTTTGCGTACGAGGTCAAAATTTCACGCCGTTTTCTCCGCTAGGTTCGTATTGGAATTCCAGACATTTTGACGCTAGTTTGGACGAATTCTAAGACTATTTAAATTTTGGGTTTAAATTGGATTTAAATACAATTTAAATTCAAAAGGTGAGTGTTTTAACCCACTCACAACTTATAAAATTTCTTATGTTTGGTAAATTGATTTACGATGTGAATAGAAATTTATTTATGACTGTTTGGCATATTTTTAATCATCATTTCAGTTAAATTGAATTTATTTGAATTAAATTGTTATTTAAATTATTATTGCATATAAACTGTCAGTCAAATCGTTGTTTAATTTATTATTGAATATAAACTGCCCGTAAATACCTGTTATTTATTATCTGTTATATATTGATATTATTGTTTGAATTGGATGATGATTGTGATAAATGTTGATGATTGATATTGGATGAATGGATGTTGTATTTTGTATTGCTATAAACTGCAAGTTGTTATGGATTTTATTTCGTTTGGGATTGCGGTTTGAAATGATATATAACCGATGTTAAATTACGGATTGAAATGATAAAAATTGTATCACTTGAACATAAGATAGAAAATTATATACAGACACCGTGATCTATATATATAAAACATTTTGAACTGATTTCTATGGTTTTGTAAAGAAATATATGGTTTTATATAAATATTTATTTCCGATATTATATAATGTTATTTTACGCTTGATTTTGAACTATGTATAATTTGTTTAATATAAAATAAGTTTAATAATAAGGTTTGATTTTATGGAAGATAATATGGTTAAGCATTTAAATCATATGTTAATATACAGAGTCTATAATGATATAAATAAATTAAGGTTGGAAGATAAATTGGAAATTTATTTGAAATTGAATTTATTTTAGAATTAACTCAAATAAGTTGATGTGAAATTTATTAAATTGGAAATTTTAAAAAGGTATGATTATTATAACTTGATTTTTGAGTTAAGGTGAATTAAAGGAGTATTTCAAGTATAAATAAATTTAAGGAAATATGTAGTTATTTGTAATTTGGGATTTATTTAAATGATAATGGATTTATTAAGTAAAAATATTTCGAAACTAAATTATAGAAAATTGAATTTGATATGTATATATGAAATTTCCAAACTCAGTTGTGAAATTGTTGAATATTTAAAGTTGGAAATATATTGAATTTGGAATGGTTTATTTTGTGGACCAAATCTATTTGAAATCGATATATTTTGGAATAATTTATTTGGTAATGGGATTGAATTGAAGTTTATGATTTGGGAATTTATTTGGGAATTGAAGAGGCTATTTTATTATATAAAGTATCTTAAATATTTAAATTATTTAAGTGGTGGAAGTTATGTTCAAAGTTATGAGTTTCAAGGTAATAATGTTTTGATTTCGAAATGTTATAACTTTGAAAGTGTTATGATTTTTGAAAAGGATATATTTGAAATAAAATGATATCGTATTGATTTGGGTTTTGAAAAGGCACGATATTTTGGTTTTAAAGTATAAACTATTTTGAAAATGACCGCGGTGTTATAATAACATTTGGTTGTTAAAGATGCCGAGATCGGAAGTTGTCATACTCTCTGCCAACTTCGAAAATCACTTTAACAACCGTGTACGCAGTGGATATTTCAGAATGAAGTAGGATGGTGACGACGTTCTATTAAGGTATATACGTGGACCCGACTCTCGTGAGTTGGCATAAGGTGGCTAAAACAAGAGTGATTCTCGGGCCAAGGAGGTAGCCTTTTTTATCGGACACACTCCTTCGATATTATACTCTTACTTTTGGATTGATTCGGTGGCCACTTTTGATTTTTGATTTTGGAGGTGTGGCTCGAGGTGGGCGGTAATAGCTGCTACGCGTTACCACCAATCCGGATGCGTAATTGGTATATCAACCCTGGCATTGCCTTGTTGTGCCGTGTCACCTACCCTAGCGCGCCTTGTACGATTGATTTGTGTCGTACCTATGGAGTATCCTCTGGTAGCCTCCCGATCAGGAGGTATTACGGTACGGTATAGGCTATTGGCACTATTACGTGTTAAGGTGGAAAATGTAAGGCCTTAACGCTATTTAAAAGTAAGTTTATTTTACTAATAGACATTATTATAACAGGAAATATTACTACATAGTAAATAGTTTAACGGATCCTTGGGAGATGTGAACCCCGAGCATCTCTTAATTTACTGCACTCACGTTAGACACTGGATAAGAGATGTCAAATCCCATAAACATTTCTGACGTTGTTCCACTCATATCATTTACTGTTGATTTAACTTACATAAGATCTTTTAGTTCTGACTCAAGTGTTTTGTCTTTTCAATTGCTCGGGTCAGTCTGAGCAATATAGGTTTCTAAGAACTTATTTCTGGAGGATGAAGACGAAGATTGTGTTATTACTATTATTTATTATATTATTCCACTGCATTCATGCTATCCACTGCATTATTTATTTTCTCTGGTATGTGTAACTCTGATATGTATTGTATAAGTAAAATCAAATGTTTTGTAAACAGCTTCATGAACTATTTATTTGATTATTATATTTTATCGTTCCGCTGCAAGATTCTATTTTTGTTTTTTTTTTCTCTGCTTTTTTTTATTTACCCCATAAAAATCCACTCTTTTGTATGTGTTGAGTCTGACGTGTGTGCTTTATCGTCGATTTAAAACGTACAAAAATATGGGATGTTACACATATTGTTACTATCATGTTGTGACTTCAAGAAAACAAAAAACAATCCATTGGAATGTATAAATAAGCTGGTTTATAATGATATCTAACTTATTAAAAAAAATAGTTCATTGACTAACAACTTAGGCTTAAACCATCCAACTAATTAAAAAAAGATAAATATAATGATATCTACTGTTATTTCATACAGGTTACTATAAGAGTTGTAACAATTTACAAAATTTAAATTACATTTTAATCCATCCGCTGAAATGGTTGAATAAAATCAAATGGTAAAAGACAGATGGTAAAGTTGTTGAATTTGATTTTTTTATGCATACATCAAAGTCAATATTAAAAAATTACTTAGGATTTGTAGCGTGTTAATTTGTTTTATTTCCAAATAAATCAAACTTAGAATTTATATATTATATCTAGTTTCATAAAGAATCAGTTATGCCACTCCATCTGTGTAACTCCTTTCATTTTGTTGGACTTCCAATCTTGCTTACCCTTGTGCCAGCGACTGAGTTGTTGTTCCACCATCAACTTGTTGTACAATAATATCTATTATTTTTTAAGAGTGCAACACATACCCCAAAAACTCATCTTATCTTTTACCCGATCTAAAATATTACCCAACCAAATATACTGCTACGCGTAACAATAAATATCCAGGTTTGATGACAGTATAAAATAATGTATTGTTGAAGGATTTTCTCAATAGTAGAGTGTCAACCAAATAAGAAAAGACATGTTATTTTGGTCAGAAGTAGAAAAGCGACAAAATATGATGTACACTCCCAACGTCGACGCAACTGGGATAGTTAGTTAAAATTTAAAAATGATTTTACAGACAAAATAAAAAAAATTATTTTTATATTTAGAGTGCATTGAGCGGTCTCAAGAATCTGAATACATTAAAATATTATTGATTCATGTCATTTATTATATAGCATCTAAACTCACATATTTGATTTTCTTCATAGTTTCATGTTTATTTTAAAGCGTTTAATATAATTGGTTCTGGGTTATGAGGAACAAGTCAGCATGTGGGATTGGACAATCCGCAAGAAGTGCAACTCTCCAATTCGAAAATCAATTCTAAAATCAATATAAAGAAAATGTTCACATTAACCAAGCAGGCGCTCAGTAGTTATAATTTGCATAGATATGTGTTTTCGGTATAATTATTTTTATTTTTTTGGAAAAAGGTACTATATATACGGAATAGAAAAGAATATCCTCCATGATATGCCTCGTTAAAACTTGCAATCCCCCTAAACTAAATAGGTGCCTTTGTAACGACCGGTAATTTCACTACTTCGAAATGAGAGATTTCTTTTGTTTTAAATTTAAAAAAGGTTTAAAACTTAAATAAATAGGTTATGTATAATAGATAATAATAGAGAAATTATTTATTCTTATAGTTGATAATTTAAAAAGTATAAATTTGGATTTCAGAACAAATCAACAAAAGTTAAGTTTTGTTAAAAATTAATAAATGCTTAAATAAATAGGTTTAAATATTTATTTAAAAGGATAAATCTTATTGAAAACATTTAATAGAGATAATAAAAGTATATTAAAATATCCAAAAGTATGTTAGTAATCGTTTAACAAAAATAACCAAATTTTGTCGCATTTTGTCTGTTTTACGTACGCTGTAAAATCGGATATTTTAATATTATTTAAATATGATTTTAAAATATAAAGAGAAATATTTTAATTTATTTAAAGAAGTAAAAAGTTTAATTTTAAATTTGGTTTACAAAAATAAATAGTTGAACTAAAACATCAAAATGTGACCGTAAAATATTTTGTCGAAAATCAACGTTTTGTTGATTTAAAGTTGTCGCAGCATCGCCGCACCTTCATTTTCTTATACAGGAACATATATTCAAAAAATATAGGTATTAATTAATTCACCAATCAAGATTGTTTACTAAACATACTTAGAAAATTTTAGAATACAATTAAAAAAAGTAAGCACAAAAGGACAAACATGTCATTTCAAAGCAAAAAGTAAATATCAAATCAAACCAAACATAATTATTATATTCTTTACTTTATACTTAAATGAAAATAACATAAATAAATGATTTGAAATGTGGTATTAAGTGTTGAAAAAATAAGGTTGCTTAAAAAGTAAGTAAAGAGTATTTTGGTCTTTTTACAAAATATTATTTTAATCCAACACTTTTTCTATAAATAATCATTCACTTTCTCACTTTTTTTCTACTCTCTAATGGCTTCTTCTCTTCCATTTTCTTACTAACTTTCAAAATCATATCAAACAAAGTTAAAACACCACCAAACTTAGCCAAAGACCTTACAATATCACGAAAATATGGTTTAGCATCTAAGAAGTGAAAAAATAATGGAGGAAGGGAAGGATCAAGGGGAGGCCGAGCTTATGAGTGTTGTTGGAAGGTTTGGTCGAGCGCAAAAAAGAAGGAAAGACTTGTGGTCGAGAACAAGTGGAAGTAAAGTGATGATCGAGCACTAGAAAGTGAGGTGCAGTTGTTTAGGTGATGGTTTAGTGAAGTTAAATGATTTAGTGAAGTATTGTTATAAAAAAAATGTTGGTAGAAAGGTGAGTACTCAAATATTGGTTTTATTTTAATAAAACTTAAGTTGATAATACACATGTTAAATTAATACGTTGAATATTGGTTGATATTGGATGATAACTTGGTTGATATTATGTTTGATTATATGTTTGTGATATGGATGATAACCTGGTTTGATAAATGATAAGAGAAATGGTTAGTAAGCATAGTTGATTAAATGAAAATTAAATCCATACAAATGAAGGTATGGAAATTATTTAGCCTATTAATGATTTTAAAATATCTAAAAAAATTGAAAATGATATTATAGTAATGTAATATAATAATATGAAATGAAATGAAAAATGAGTTTGAAATGATGAAAATATTGTTTAAATGAGTTAAAATAGTTAAATGTGGTTTGAAACAAATTTGGAGTGTTTCGGACAAGTTCCGAAGCAATTCATAAAATTGGTCAAAATCGAGCCTGTCGCGTAGCGGCATTTCGTAAATTTCGACTGTGACTTCAAACTAATGTAGAGAATGATTTATAGGTCGGATTTCTTCGAAATAAAAATTCTTTGGTCCACAATGATAATAGTTTTTCAACTAAGAAATAAAATCACGATTTCATTAAGTAGAGTTTGAAATATATCAAAAACAATTTTCTAAAAGCATCGCGGTTTTGCAATTCGAAATCCAAAAAGGGATTTGCTTATATTTTTAAATGAAAAAATATGAAATAAATTTGATAAATCTATTATAATGGTTTAAAAGAGATTTGGAATGGAAAATATGGATTTTCAAATATTAAAAAGTTGTTTAAATCAAATAAGCTTATATAGCACTTTCTGCAGCACTTTTATGCTGCGAATTCTATAACCTTTTGAATATGAGTTTTAAATTAACAATTCTTTCCTAAATCTTTTGTGAATGATTTTAAAGGAATAATTAAGTAATGTAAAGATGGTTTGAAAGTTTTAATAAGAGTTTGACTAAATGGTTAAGACGAATTGTTTATAACACTTAAACAAAAAGTGAAGAATATTGAATGTAATAACAAACTGAATATGCAGAAATGACTAGTACATTTGTCCCGTCTGTGAGATTTAGGAAGATAAAACAAGGTGTTTAACTAAGGTTAGGAATGAAGCAACCAGTCCCTTGAACTTACCTGGTCTATATTTTCTCTTCTTAGGCGAGGGGTGGAATAGATCGAAAGGAAAGCCCGGATGCTCTAAAAGATCATATTTAAGTTTTTTCAAGATAAAAGAAAAGAAACAAATTCTTTGAATGTTATTTAACCACTTAACATCTTTTATGAATGATTAGTGTGAAAAACCGAAAATCGGATTTGGGTGATTCCTATCCAAAAACCCCTTTAAATTAATTTTTGAAATAAAACATACTCAAGACAAAGATCATTGATAACAAAGATCTTCATGATGTAGGATTACTTGTCATTAGTCCATGGAGGTGAAATTTACCATATTTAAAGTGGCAGTAGTACTCTGTTATGAAAATCTTCGATTTTCAAGAATACGATTTGAAGTTAAGAAGCAAATCTTTGATTAAGATTTAATGAATGATTTGGTAATATTTTACCTACATTAAAAGTTATAGCTTGAATGTAAGAAATCTTTAATTAAGGTTAAAAGAATGATTTGGAAAGGTTTTCCTAAGTAAGAGAGAAAATGGTTTGGAATTATTTCAGGATTAAGAAAGGTTTAAATAAACCAAATGATTTAATAAATAAGGCTTAATGGTTCCATACACCCTTGAAAAGAAAGTGGAATAAATTGAAAAGAACATATCTAAGAAAGATATTTTATAAAAGATGAAGTAATTGATTGATCATTAATATACACATACGAATTTAACATCTTTTAAATCGAAAATTGGCTTCGAAGGAACCGGGGTCGGATTTGGGTGAACCCTATCCAAAAACCATTTCGAACCAATGTATACGTTCGAAAGTGAAGACATGTTGAAGATAACGATTGATGAAGACCGAGGATCTTCATAGCGTGAGGACTGCTTGTTGACATGCTCTGGTTCGCTCCCATTATAGAGTTATTGTAACGACCCATAAAATTTTAGCAATTTTTAATTGGTATTTAACGTATTGAATTGGATTTTGAGAAATTATTAATAATAAAATTTTGAAAAAGAAAAGAAAATATGTTATGTATATTAATGATTTGTAGTACGAGCTGTGTACATATATTTTAAAGTTTGGTTGTGGTTATACCTATAAGATCTAGTACAAAAACTTTATAAACTATTATTTATACTATAATATAAGTTAAGTTTGATGTAAATTTGGTAGCATAGTTCATTTCTATTGGGTATAAATATCAATAGCGTGGGTAATAAATTTACGGTCTCCTTTTGCTTTTCAGCAAGGTGTGTAAATTTTAAGTATGTTGAGTACGTTCCATATATAGTTATTTTGGAAAACCACTGTATATGTATGATGGTCTATTTGAAGTGTATATATAGTAAAGCGTATTTATACCAAGTTTTATTTAATTTATATGTGTTATAATAGCTATATATATATGTTAGTCTTGATACTAGTATATAGTTTTACTGAAGTTTGATTTCTAGTCATGTTAAATATATATATATATATATATATATATATATATTTGATTTTGGGTTTTTGTGTCACCATTTCCAGTTTATTTTAGTGCATATTTAGTATATCTATACATATGTCGTCAGCTATAAATACGATAGTTAAGGGTTTCATATATCATATGAACCAAAGAAGAAGAGAAGTATATGCTATATTTAACTACATATATGAAGTATATGTTTTAAGGGTTGATTTAAGGTCTGCATTAAAAAAAGTAGTTGTGATTACCATTATTTCATATTGTACCTTCTATATTCCTGACTGACTTTCAGCGTTCATTCATTCATTTTTAATTGTGGGTTTTTCTTTTCTCTCTCTTTTCTTATAAATAATTGTACGCATTCATCTCTTTCCCTTTCTTATATTTTGTCCCTTCATCATCTTTTAGCCGTTAATTTTGTTTCGAAAATCAAGAAAATTTGTATACGTTTTATTCTTTTTGAACGTTTAATAATAAAGATAAATCTGCATAGTATAATCAGATATGAATTGAGATCTAGGAAATAAATAAATATAAAAACGTATAACATGCCACTAATAATAAATTGCTTTAATAGCTTCTCAATTAGCGTACAGCTGTTTCCATCCCATGCCATGTCAAAAGTTTGAAACGTAATAAATGCTATATGATTATTTCGCATTTATTTTTTTTCCTTTATTATTTCCTGTACGTTTTCATTCCAATCTAAATTATAACTTTTTGATTTCCATGCCTTTTCGGATCTCAAACGCGCAGCCCAAGGAATATTTCTTTAATAATTTTCCTAAAAATCAGCTTTTGGCCGTTTTATTGCATTGATTTCAAATTGTGCCCGTTTGTTTTTCTCATTCCTCTCATACGTTACCACCTTTATTTATGCTCGGGACACAGCTCATTTTTTTTCCTTCGTTCCCTTTCTTTTATTTGCTTCCTTCGTTTCCATCGGTTCAATTATATAGATTTTTATATTCGTTGCACGTTTACATTCATTTATTTTGACCAGTCCTTTCCTTTGTTATTCCCCTAATTTTGTGCGTTACTTTACCATAACCAATGCTCCGTATTTATTCGCTTTAATCTTTTCAGCTGAATTTGACCATTACTATTCAAATCAATTCATATTTATTGTATACGTTTCGTATGCAACGGTTCTTTTCTTTATTTATTTTGCCTTTATAACCTTGTTTGACTTCGTTTCTTTCATATTGCAAACTGCTGTCACTTCCAATCTCATTCCTCATTTTAAGTTTTCTTCCTCCTCCTTCTTCCATTTTTCTTTCTACAGATCCACCTATTTTCTCCCTTCTTTTACCGTGCTTCCACCTCCCATCGCTTCGTCACCCACCACATCCAACTCATCCCTCTCCCTCCGCGTTTTTCTCTCCTCCTCTCATGCACATATCTCTCTACACGTGTTGTCATCGCCTGCATGCTCAGCCATCCTCAGAGCCTTCACCATCAACAATCATGCCACACGTTATCTTGGAGTAATAGGTTAGCATATATTTATAATATATATGTGTTATTGTATATTTTCTATAAGTCTGTATTTGGAATATGTGATCTGTCCTACATGATTTTAAATTCATGTTAGTTATGTATCATATGGTATTATATATATGAGTTCATAACAGTATTCTTTTTTTTTTTCTTTTTTTTTTTTCTTTTTTTTTTTCGTTCATAGTGTGTATGATATTATACTATGTATAGAGATTTGATAACTTGATTGTTTTATACTTTATGTGTCACGTTGGTATTCAATTTTAAAAGTTTGAAGGTTATATATTAGTTAATATATAGTTTAATATATGTCAGTAATGTATATCTATGCAGTAATATTGTATGTATTATAGCAAAGTAAGTTTTTTTTTTTGATTTAAGATATCATATATACATCTTATAAATATAGTATGGTTCCAAGTATGAAATGTTTGCAGTTTTCAGATTCTATATAATATAAAATTTTGTTCGCATGTTATAAAATTTGATAAGTGTATATATAAATATTATATAAAAAGTTAGTACATATATAAAACGTAAAGTATACTCATCTTATCAGTCGATTGTATATGTATTTAAATATATGATATGTTTAAAGCTATGTATTTTGTGAATAACTGGTTATAAGTATATATATACACATTTGATTTAAAGTTATAAAGGTATGCATATTGTGAATTAGACTATATTAATGGTTAGCTTACAAATATTTATATAGTTTTATAGGGAAGTACGAGCTATGTGGGTTATATTTTTAGCAAGCGTATTGTTACCACTTTAAAATGGGTGAAGTTTTACAGTTTACGGTCTATTTGTGTAAGTGTGTAATGTATGTTTAATTTAATAAAGTTATGATAGTTTTGTATAAAATGTTTAACTATTTATATATCTGATATAATGATAGTTTCATATCTGATATAGCTTATATATTATAAAGTTACAGGATACGTTAGTTTTATACGCTAGTTAATATATATATTTAATAATTGACTAAAATGTTTTCAGTGTGAGTTTACTTTTTTTAGTGTTGGATTTTATACGGCATAGTATGTATACTTGTTCACAGTCTATATAAGTATATGAGTGCATGTGTCATTATAAGTATTTTGTTGTTTATAAATCTCGAGACATATATATGCGTTTAGGTGTTTGTTTCAGACTTACGTAATATATATATATATAACCGAATATAGGCTATGCATTTGGAATTTCTATATATACATTTTTATTATGAACATATATAGGTTGCTTTCATGGGTTTTTTTTTAGTAATATATATTACAATAAGTGGTTATATTGTTTTTATAATAATTATTGACTATAAAATATAATACAATGGTTTTTTTTGGACGAATTATGTTTAAATTACATATAGGTATATATAGATTTTAAATATACATTTTTAATTTGAAAATTGGTTTTGGGAGAATTAATATCATAATAATTTATATTTTTTTCTGTAATATCAAAATTGATTCGATTCATTCTCATCGATTTCCCATTATCAGCCTTGTCCGTCGTGCCTATTTTCTGCATCAAATCTTGTCCATCCAGCGTTGCTTTGGATTTCGTAGCTTATTTCATCATCATATATCTCTAGCCTCGAAAGGTGAGCAATCACTCACGATTAACGTTCTTTTATTTATTAAATTTAATTTCAATTGAAATGACAATTGAAATATGCTGCTGTTAGATTTAAATTGTTATATATGCTTTTATCGGTAACTGTTCACTTATGGGATATGATACCATATCTTATTGTTTATATTTATTTTGATGATATATGCTTGTTGTTATTATTATTTTCATATCTGTTATCACTCTGCAAGTTCCCTATTAGTATAGAAATCACTATGGGTTGAAAAGATACATACCCGAACGGACTTTAGAATAGGATAATTTCGTTACGGGTTGAAATGATAGACCCAAGCGATTTTTGATTTAATTTAAAATTTTGGATTTCGGGTTGAAATGATATCCACCCGAATATATTTAGTGTACGGATTGAAATGATAAATATCCGTAGCACTTGACTATATGGTAGGAAATATATATACAGACACCGTTGGTCCATATAAATATTTTGAAATTATTTCTATAATTTTGGAAAGAAATATACGGTTTAATAAATTTTGATTCTTAAGATATTATATAAATGGAAATTTTATATATAGATTTAGTCGTAATATTTGATTTAAATTAGATTGATTTAATACATATAATATAGTTGAGTATCTATGGAAATCTATATTTCAAATAGATCTTTCTCGTAATAAATTGAAAAAATAGGATTGGGAGGTACATTTGGGTTTATTAAAAATGGTATTTAAATAAGGATTTATTTAATTAAATCGACTTGAATTGAACTTGTAAATATTAAAGCTTTGAGCTATATTGGAATTTAAATGGCGATTTCGAGATTTAGATCTGTATTTGAAATAAATATAGTTGAATTTGTTATTTAGAAACTAAACTGAATTAAAATATAAATTTAGGTTGAACTAAATTTGAATTTATTATTTAGAAGCTAAATTGAATAAAAATTAGTTTGAAACGTTGAATACTTAAAGTTTGAAATATATTGGAATATAAAGGGGGTATTTTGTGATTTCAAATTTGAATTTGAGATTGATAAATTGGGATTTGAATTTAATTTGAATGGGAAGGTTGGGTTAATGTTGAAACGATTTGTTAAGTTGAGGGAATTGAAAATACTTTACTGTATAAATTATTTAATATATATAAACACTATTTGGGAAATATAGAGATATTTGGAGTGAAAATGATGTTTTGGTTTTGAAGTATAAATTAAGATGAAAGAACCACGGTGTTATAGTGTATATTTCTACCCTGTAGATAGTTCCATGGACCCTTAGAGGATGGTTATTCCAAACATTCTTTGAGTTAATTATATTTCAGTTGATATTTCACTTGAGTTAGATTTATAGATATAAGAATGTTAATCCTGACTCGAGTGTTTTGTGTTTTGCTTTACGCTCGGGTCAGACTGAGTGATACAGCATTTGAGACTCACCTTCGAAGTTGGAGCCTTGCTTGAAGATCCAGCTATCTATCCTTTCAGTCATCCTGTTGATTTGTTCAGAGAAGTCATCTGCGCATACTGGAGACTTCACTATATCTAAGATATTCAATTGTATTTATTTCTATCTCCAATGTATATAGTAGCTTCATAAACTACTATTCTTTATCTATTCCGCTGCATTGTATTACTCTGTGTAAGTGATCTATGATTGATTTATTTACTGTATATTTTAAGTTTTGCCAAATTTTTATTAACAATTCGGTATTTTGAATTATTCAAGTCGGACATGTACGGTTTTATTGTCGAATTTGAATGGTCCAAAATAGCGGGTCGTTACAGTTGGTATCAGAGCTTTGGCTCTAGGCAAAACTTAGCATATATGGTAAATTTATTTACAGAATCACTTTCGTTCGAGTTGAATCTCTTCCTTTTTGACTCAATTTCCTTTGAGTTTTGGAATGTCCCTCGGTTTCGAAATTCATTCTGTCTCTCCCTATTTATATTCGTTTGATTCTGGAGTATCCCATAACTCCATTGAATGATTTGTAAAGGGGGTGAAAACTCCTTTTCAATTGGCATTGACTCACCGAAGATTCCTGTATCCTCGGTTTACGATGCTGATATATCTTGTTATGCCGAATTCTATATCTCCAACGATCGAATGTCGAATTGCCTCAGAATTCTACACCGATCTAATTTTGGAATCACGGTTGACAGGTAAAGGTCGCCCGCGATTTATAGAAGTATATCCATCTTCTATTTTGTAACTTAATTATCTCATCTTCGATCGAGTCTATCTTCGAATCAGGATTCTATTGATTAGAGTTCCTTTAAATTAAATCTCTATCTTTGTTTTGAAATCCATCCTTAAATCATCCTTTGAAAATCGGGTTTTGTTTGTATTTTAGAAATTGTTTATACCGAAATTATTATTTTGATAACTATGATTTTATTCTATATATATAAAGAAAATGTTTTCGGTAGAGATTATATACCTATATATAAAGCAAATAAGAAATGTTATTCTATATAAAAAGGGTTTTGAAAGGATTTGAAATTTTGAAAAAATTATAAGAAATTGATTTATATAAAAATGATTTATAATTGAAGTGTTAAATTTGAAATTCGAGAATTGAATTCCGGTATTTTGAAATTGGTCTTAAGATTTTTGGAAATTATATATAAATAATACGATTTAAAAGTATTTTTCCGAATAAGAAATATTTCAAATGAATTCAAATGAATTCCAATAATTTTGAAGAAATTTCAAAGAAGTTTTCAAGAAAATAGAAGTCCAGAACTCACTTATGTCGCTGGAGAATAATTTCGGTGATGAGTGCACGCATCATCGACATTGATTTTCGAGTTTCAGAGTGGGGGAGAGGCCACTTTAATAGCTTCGCTATGCGAGTGATTTTGTAAAACCGTTTTTGATTTCAAATTCCGAAGTATAATTTGATATTTTCGAAAGATATATGTATATATTTGAAACAATTTGAAGTAAGGCCGGTGTTCAGTCCTCGAGTTTTTGATTTGACTTAGAATAACTCTATTTATAAAAATTGATTTCCATCTCTTGGATTTGAAATTGATTTTCACCGACTATTTTGAAGGTTCGAGCACTTCCAAATCAAGGTTTAAAGGTTTAAAAACCAAGATATTTCGAAAGGTATAAAATATTTGATAAAGTATGCAAGTTTTGTTGTATGAGGTTAAACCTTTTATTAAGTAAGAGAATATGGCTATTTTAATTATACTAATATGGAATTTAGTTTTTAAATGTTTTGAAAGAATTTTAGTTTTAAATAATGGTTTTCAAAAAGGTAAATTGGATATTTCAAATCGAAGTAAATAGTTTAAAGGTTTTAAAGGGATAATTATAAATTTGAAAACCATTTTGAATATAATTGATTTTGAGAAAAATATTTGGTTTTGAAAATTAAATTGAAAAAAAAAACCCAGTACTTATATGGTGATTTTGGAAATGAATTTGTTTGACTTGAATTATTTTAATTTGGAAACTGGGATAATTTTCTACACCTATTATTTTGGGAACTTTGAAATTCAGACATTTAATTTGGAAGAAAATTTGGTGAAATCATATATGATTTTGAAACTGAATTGGTATTGAAATAATTTGAAATTGAGAACCTTAGATTACTAAGCACTTGATTTGGGAGTGGTCGAACTTATATAAAATGGATTGTATAAGTATGAGGTTGATTTGAAATCTATTGATTTGAAAGGTACTCAATTTGGAAAGAGATTTTATTTAATCGAAATCTATATAAGTATGATTTGATCTACTATTGATTTGGAAAGTATTCGATTTGAGAAAGGAATCCTATATATATGGACTTTATATAAGTACAATATTTGAAAGTGATTTGAAAAGGTACTATATGATATATATTTTCGAAGTAAAGATATGGAAAGTGCCTTCTGCTTGATATCCGCTTTGTGGCCACATCGTGGATTCATTCTATCGATATTATTCTCTCTGATTTTCGGTTTTCCGGATGTAATACTCGAGTGTTTCCCACCGTGGCGTAACCCATGGTTTTTTCTCTCTCGTGAATGCACAGCGCAATTGCCTGGCTGAGTCTTGCCTAGGGGTACGGATTGTTTCCTGGGGGATCCAGGCGTAACCATTGTGTATCCTGCAATCTGTGTAGGTCGCGAATAGTAGCGCAAGTGCCTGGCTGAGTCTTGCCTAGGGGTACGGATTGTTTCCTGGGGGATCCAGGCGTAACCATTGTGTATCCTGCACTCTACTAGTCATCATGGCGTAACTCGCAGGGCTGAGAAAGCTTACGGATATGGATTGTTTCCTGGGGGACCCAGGCGTAACCATTGTGTATCTGCGAACCATGATCGGACAAAGGTTTTGGTTTGGTTGTTTTGTTTGGATTGTACTATCCATATCTGTTTTTAAAGTTTTTTTCAAGTATTTTCACTGGTTGTTGAAACAGGTCTACTAAGTACTTGAAGAATTCTAGCTTTGCGCCTGATCAACGCATGGCCAGAGTCTGCAAGAACGAGGATAAACTTGTTGAAACATCGAGTTATAAAAAATATTTTTGAAAGAAAAGATTTATTTCGATATAAAAGGTATTTATTATAAAAGTATTTCCAACAAAGAAATTTTGTGTTAATATTTGAAATTGAAACTCTCATGGTTTGAAATGTACGATTCTTGCCCGATTCTATTCTTTTGAATCTACCTTATCTGCCCTGCTTTATTTATTCAACTATATTCTCTTTTCCGAATCTATCTTCTTTCCTTCTTTCCTTCTTTTGAATATATCCTTTAAAACATTGTTTATTTATATTCTACCTGGTTTAATAAGAGAGAAAAATTAGTGTTTTATAAATAATTGATCTCATAATTAATTGAATGGATTTGATAAAATGAGTAATCTATTAAATATTAATCAATTTAAATAATAACAAAAGAAAAAGTATATGGTTTTAAATAAAATTTTTTAATTTGTTTTTCAAAGTCTAAATTTTTCATCTGGTTGTTTCTATTCTCCTACTTTATTCCTTTTCGGGGAGGAAAAGTTTTGAGTGGGGGAGAGTGTAACGACCCATAAAATTTTAGCAATTTTTAATTGGTATTTAACGTATTGAATTGGATTTTGAGAAATTATTAATAATAAAATTTTGAAAAAGAAAAGAAAATATGTTATGTATATTAATGATTTGTAGTACGAGCTGTGTACATATATTTTAAAGTTTGGTTGTGGTTATACCTATAAGATCTAGTACAAAAACTTTATAAACTATTATTTATACTATAATATAAGTTAAGTTTGATGTAAATTTGGTAGCATAGTTCATTTCTATTGGGTATAAATATCAATAGCGTGGGTAATAAATTTACGGTCTCCTTTTGCTTTTCAGCAAGGTGTGTAAATTTTAAGTATGTTGAGTACGTTCCATATATAGTTATTTTGGAAAACCACTGTATATGTATGATGGTCTATTTGAAGTGTATATATAGTAAAGCGTATTTATACCAAGTTTTATTTAATTTATATGTGTTATAATAGCTATATATATATGTTAGTCTTGATACTAGTATATAGTTTTACTGAAGTTTGATTTCTAGTCATGTTAAATATATATATATATATATTTGATTTTGGGTTTTTGTGTCACCATTTCCAGTTTATTTTAGTGCATATTTAGTATATCTATACATATGTCGTCAGCTATAAATACGATAGTTAAGGGTTTCATATATCATATGAACCAAAGAAGAAGAGAAGTATATACTATATTTAACTACATATATGAAGTATATGTTTTAAGGGTTGATTTAAGGTCTGCATTAAAAAAAGTAGTTGTGATTACCATTATTTCATATTGTACCTTCTATATTCCTGACTGACTTTCAGCGTTCATTCATTCATTTTTAATTGTGGGTTTTTCTTTTCTCTCTCTTTTCTTATAAATAATTGTACGCATTCATCTCTTTCCCTTTCTTATATTTTGTCCCTTCATCATCTTTTAGCCGTTAATTTTGTTTCGAAAATCAAGAAAATTTGTATACGTTTTATTCTTTTTGAACGTTTAATAATAAAGATAAATCTGCATAGTATAATCAGATATGAATTGAGATCTAGGAAATAAATAAATATAAAAACGTATAACATGCCACTAATAATAAATTGCTTTAATAGCTTCTCAATTAGCGTACAGCTGTTTCCATCCCATGCCATGTCAAAAGTTTGAAACGTAATAAATGCTATATGATTATTTCGCATTTATTTTTTTTCCTTTATTATTTCCTGTACGTTTTCATTCCAATCTAAATTATAACTTTTTGATTTCCATGCCTTTTCGGATCTCAAACGCGCAGCCCAAGGAATATTTCTTTAATAATTTTCCTAAAAATCAGCTTTTGGCCGTTTTATTGCATTGATTTCAAATTGTGTCCGTTTGTTTTTCTCATTCCTCTCATACGTTACCACCTTTATTTATGCTCGGGACACAGCTCATTTTTTTTCCTTCGTTCCCTTTCTTTTATTTGCTTCCTTCGTTTCCATCGGTTCAATTATATAGATTTTTATATTCGTTGCACGTTTACATTCATTTATTTTGACCGGTCCTTTCCTTTGTTATTCCCCTAATTTTGTGCGTTACTTTACCATAACCAATGCTCCGTATTTATTCGCTTTAATCTTTTCAGCTGAATTTGACCATTACTATTCAAATCAATTCATATTTATTGTATACGTTTCGTATGCAACGGTTCTTTTCTTTATTTATTTTGCCTTTATAACCTTGTTTGACTTCGTTTCTTTCATATTGCAAACTGCTGTCACTTCCAATCTCATTCCTCATTTTAAGTTTTCTTCCTCCTCCTTCTTCCATTTTTCTTTCTACAGATCCACCTATTTTCTCCCTTCTTTTACCGTGCTTCCACCTCCCATCGCTTCGTCACCCACCACATCCAACTCATCCCTCTCCCTCCGCGTTTTTCTCTCCTCCTCTCATGCACATATCTCTCTACACGTGTTGTCATCGCCTGCATGCTCAGCCATCCTCAGAGCCTTCACCATCAACAATCATGCCACACGTTATCTTGGAGTAATAGGTTAGCATATATTTATAATATATATGTGTTATTGTATATTTTCTATAAGTCTGTATTTGGAATATGTGATCTGTCCTACATGATTTTAAATTCATGTTAGTTATGTATCATATGGTATTATATATATGAGTTCATAACAGTATTCTTTTTTTTTTCTTTTTTTTTTCGTTCATAGTGTGTATGATATTATACTATGTATAGAGATTTGATAACTTGATTGTTTTATACTTTATGTGTCACGTTGGTATTCAATTTTAAAAGTTTGAAGGTTATATATTAGTTAATATATAGTTTAATATATGTCAGTAATGTATATCTATGCAGTAATATTGTATGTATTATAGCAAAGTAAGTTTTTTTTTTGATTTAAGATATCATATATACATCTTATAAATATAGTATGGTTCCAAGTATGAAATGTTTGCAGTTTTCAGATTCTATATAATATAAAATTTTGTTCGCATGTTATAAAATTTGATAAGTGTATATATAAATATTATATAAAAAGTTAGTACATATATAAAACGTAAAGTATACTCATCTTATCAGTCGATTGTATATGTATTTAAATATATGATATGTTTAAAGCTATGTATTTTGTGAACAACTGGTTATAAGTATATATATACACATTTGATTTAAAGTTATAAAGGTATGCATATTGTGAATTAGACTATATTAATGGTTAGCTTACAAATATTTATATAGTTTTATAGGGAAGTACGAGCTATGTGGGTTATATTTTTAGCAAGCGTATTGTTACCACTTTAAAATGGGTGAAGTTTTACAGTTTACGGTCTATTTGTGTAAGTGTGTAATGTATGTTTAATTTAATAAAGTTATGATAGTTTTGTATAAAATGTTTAACTATTTATATATCTGATATAATGATAGTTTCATATCTGATATAGCTTATATATTATAAAGTTACAGGATACGTTAGTTTTATACGCTAGTTAATATATATATTTAATAATTGACTAAAATGTTTTCAGTGTGAGTTTACTTTTTTTAGTGTTGGATTTTATACGGCATAGTATGTATACTTGTTCACAGTCTATATAAGTATATGAGTGCATGTGTCATTATAAGTATTTTGTTGTTTATAAATCTCGAGACATATATATGCGTTTAGGTGTTTGTTTCAGACTTACGTAATATATATATATATAACCGAATATAGGCTATGCATTTGGAATTTCTATATATACATTTTTATTATGAACATATATAGGTTGCTTTCATGGGTTTTTTTTTAGTAATATATATTACAATAAGTGGTTATATTGTTTTTATAATAATTATTGACTATAAAATATAATACAATGGTTTTTTTTTGGACGAATTATGTTTAAATTACATATAGGTATATATAGATTTTAAATATACATTTTTAATTTGAAAATTGGTTTTGGGAGAATTAATATCATAATAATTTATATTTTTTTCTGTAATATCAAAATTGATTCGATTCATTCTCATCGATTTCCCATTATCAGCCTTGTCCGTCGTGCCTATTTTCTGCATCAAATCTTGTCCATCCAGCGTTGCTTTGGATTTCGTAGCTTATTTCATCATCATATATCTCTAGCCTCGAAAGGTGAGCAATCACTCACGATTAACGTTCTTTTATTTATTAAATTTAATTTCAATTGAAATGACAATTGAAATATGCTGCTGTTAGATTTAAATTGTTATATATGCTTTTATCGGTAACTGTTCACTTATGGGATATGATACCATATCTTATTGTTTATATTTATTTTGATGATATATGCTTGTTGTTATTATTATTTTCATATCTGTTATCACTCTGCAAGTTCCCTATTAGTATAGAAATCACTATGGGTTGAAAAGATACATACCCGAACGGACTTTAGAATAGGATAATTTCGTTACGGGTTGAAATGATAGACCCAAGCGATTTTTGATTTAATTTAAAATTTTGGATTTCGGGTTGAAATGATATCCACCCGAATATATTTAGTGTACGGATTGAAATGATAAATATCCGTAGCACTTGACTATATGGTAGGAAATATATATACAGACACCGTTGGTCCATATAAATATTTTGAAATTATTTCTATAATTTTGGAAAGAAATATACGGTTTAATAAATTTTGATTCTTAAGATATTATATAAATGGAAATTTTATATATAGATTTAGTCGTAATATTTGATTTAAATTAGATTGATTTAATACATATAATATAGTTGAGTATCTATGGAAATCTATATTTCAAATAGATCTTTCTCGTAATAAATTGAAAAAATAGGATTGGGAGGTACATTTGGGTTTATTAAAAATGGTATTTAAATAAGGATTTATTTAATTAAATCGACTTGAATTGAACTTGTAAATATTAAAGCTTTGAGCTATATTGGAATTTAAATGGCGATTTCGAGATTTAGATCTGTATTTGAAATAAATATAGTTGAATTTGTTATTTAGAAACTAAACTGAATTAAAATATAAATTTAGGTTGAACTAAATTTGAATTTATTATTTAGAAGCTAAATTGAATAAAAATTAGTTTGAAACGTTGAATACTTAAAGTTTGAAATATATTGGAATATAAAGGGGGTATTTTGTGATTTCAAATTTGAATTTGAGATTGATAAATTGGGATTTGAATTTAATTTGAATGGGAAGGTTGGGTTAATGTTGAAACGATTTGTTAAGTTGAGGGAATTGAAAATACTTTACTGTATAAATTATTTAATATATATAAACACTATTTGGGAAATATAGAGATATTTGGAGTGAAAATGATGTTTTGGTTTTGAAGTATAAATTAAGATGAAAGAACCACGGTGTTATAGTGTATATTTCTACCCTGTAGATAGTTCCATGGACCCTTAGAGGATGGTTATTCCAAACATTCTTTGAGTTAATTATATTTCAGTTGATATTTCACTTGAGTTAGATTTATAGATATAAGAATGTTAATCCTGACTCGAGTGTTTTGTGTTTTGCTTTACGCTCGGGTCAGACTGAGTGATACAGCATTTGAGACTCACCTTCGAAGTTGGAGCCTTGCTTGAAGATCCAGCTATCTATCCTTTCAGTCATCCTGTTGATTTGTTCAGAGAAGTCATCTGCGCATACTGGAGACTTCACTATATCTAAGATATTCAATTGTATTTATTTCTATCTCCAATGTATATAGTAGCTTCATAAACTACTATTCTTTATCTATTCCGCTGCATTGTATTACTCTGTGTAAGTGATCTATGATTGATTTATTTACTGTATATTTTAAGTTTTGCCAAATTTTTATTAACAATTCGGTATTTTGAATTATTCAAGTCGGACATGTACGGTTTTATTGTCGAATTTGAATGGTCCAAAATAGCGGGTCGTTACAGTTATTTATAGCAGTGGTTTCCTCATTGTGGAGATTTTTCGGATTGCAAGGATACTCGCTACAAGTGGTAGTAGGAGAGTGCCTTCGGTTTTGTTCAGTCCTAGAACGAACTTGTATGGACGAATGTCTAACATTGCATTTCTAAAAATTCAATGTTTGACTTTTACAAATGTACATCTACTTGGTAGCAGAGAAGGCAACTTCTCTTAGGTTAACACCCTTCTTTGAGACATACGAGCTCAGAGGTTGTATGCTTGTGGGAGTCAAATAGTGATCAAAGGAATGACAGTGTGACATTCAAAGTGAAAGAAGATGTGTAATGTGAAATGATAATCGTTGCCTCGAGCCTCATCAACCGGAAATGATCGAAACAGGGTTAGATGCAACAAGGCTAAGTGGGTCATTCCCAATTAACGTATGATCATCCCCTTCTAGATTTATTTCTTCCCACTATGACGTACGGGATGTAAATTAATATGGTTTGTATGCTAGAGCACGCTCGGTTAAAGGTCGGTAACGACCAGGGGATGACATATTCGGTACTACCTAGTTAAAGAGGTAGGTTGGTCTTGTATTGGTAGAGGGTAGATATTCTGTGCCTCGGGACATCCATCAAGAGGTGTATCCATCGGAAGGTAGTCCCTTCACATGGTCATTTGTATGAACATCCATTCTCCAATAAGAACCTTTGGTTTTGTTTGTATTGGCGTAATGAATAGCCTCGAAATGCTATATGGGTAACCATTTCGGCTAAAATTAATAAGTTTATATGCAGATGTTTTCAAGGAATGTCATTAGAAATAATATCAAATGTTTTGATATATAAAAGTGTTTTAAGTTATCATAAGGTAAAAACCCATCCTGTTTATATGTGGGCATGGTCTTATGAGATACTTTTTCTTTTCAAAGGATTTTATTCAAAGGCTGATATATCACACTGTCATATATTATTGAGTTTCTCATGCTGGTTTATCAAGCCTGATCTGGGAATTTTCAATATTTGGGTCAGATCCGAGTAGTTTCAGGTTTAGTTGAAGAAGGTTGGAGTTTCCAGAGGAGAGCAGGAGATATTCATCGACGTACGGACATATTCTATTATCCGTTGTGGTTTGCTTATCTTTGTTTGTTTTTTGTCAGCATTTGTAAGGGCAGGTATTATAACTGTCCAGGCTGAATCTAGGTTGGACTTCGATATTGTATTTTAAAATTTTCCGCTGTAAAAATTATTATTGAAATAATATATCTTATTACATTCGTGTGTGATTCTGTTCAGTCTTTACTTTCTTTTTACCCTTAATGATCCGCTTATTCGTGCTATTTGAGTTGGATATGTGTGGTTTATTGTCGATTCAAATGGTATAGATAAACGGGTCATTACCGCCTTGCAAGGAAAAAGAGTACATATCACTTTCGTATATTACCGTTACAATGACTAGCAATCTTAACTAAGTTGTCAAATAAATAGAGGAGTAAATAAAAGGGAATACACTAAAACCATCCGTCCGAGCAATTGGTTCGGTAAACAAAACCGAAACAAAAACACCACACATTACAATCACAAAAAAAACAAAGAAAAAAACAAACAAAGGACACGTCACAACCAAATACAGTAAGTCCATTGTATCTCGAAGTTTCCATTCGACACTTTACAGAGAGAAAATATCCAACTTTCCCAAATTGATTTGAAGAGCCGAATTCTCAAATTTGAAGAAAAATGGCGATGCTTAAATCAAAAAAAAACACATGAATACAACATCAGTTGACAGAAGCCGCATATATAAAGCTATTAGGAGAAAGGCAGATCTTAATTCCCAAGAAGATACGGAAAGAGCCAGCATCGATTGGAAGACCAGTTGCAAGAATCTCTCAAGGAGGTTGTTGAAGGATAATTGGAACGGTGTCAATGTCAAGCTCAGTCAACATAAGCTTTAACTCGGTACTTATCTTTATGGATTTCAATTAATGCATTATTAAAGTTTTGCAATCTTGTATTAAAAGTTTACTTCTCATTGTATTGGGCATTTCCATGCCTTTAAACACCCTATTATTCCTTTCACACCAAATGTTCCACACCAGAACTGTAAAAGTAGTCTTAGCGATCTGATTTTGTGATGATATTCTTCTTTGGTCTTGGCTCATGGTTTCTAGAACTTGATCAATGTCGTACGTATTTCCAAAGTTGAGCTTTAATTTAGTTCTGATATGATCCAATAAGCATCTAGAGTAGTTGCATCAAAAGAAAAGGTGGTTTCTGTCTTCATAATTATATAAACATAAAACACATGTATAATCAATGTTGCTGTTTCATTTATAAATCTTTTCTTTTGGTGTTTAACCTGTTTAATTTTTCTAGTAATGCATAAGTGACATCTTAAGAGCACACCATTTATCCTATATGATTTTAGTCCAATTGAGCTCATTGTGTTTGCCTCTGATTTGATTCCAAGTTGATTTCAATTTAAATTGACCATTACTAGTTGGCACCCAGACCCAATAGCCTTCACGCATCTGATTGCGTATAGTAATATTTTGTATTGTACTGTGAATTTGTGTAGGAACATAAGGAAGATGGTTTTTCCATTCATTATTTGAAATAAGCATTGATACTGTTTTGTTACAGCCTTCAAAAATTGACATTGAATACCATCCAAAATTATCAATAAGTGATGTTCCCTTAATCCATGGGTCAACCAAATGTTTGTGGTTTCACCATGGACAATTTTCCTATCAATTAACCCTTTACACCATTGTCCAGCTACAAGCATTGAATTCAAAATGTATGAATCATTGTTATTAATGGTTGCAGTCCAAAAGCTAGCAGATTTACAATATTTACTTTGCATCCATTTAGCCCAAACTGAATTTCCCTGGATATAATTCCATAGAAGTTTCACTACTACTGCTTTGGCCATTTCATCTATTCTTCTAATACCATAACCACCCTCACTTTTGGTTTTACATACATCATCCCAGTTCACTTTATGTGCTTTAGACTTCCACATAAAATTTGCACATATTGAATTTATTTTCTGGATGATAGAAACTGCAAACTGTGTAAATTGAAGCCAGAACTGAATCGTAGGATAAATAACAGTCTTAATTAGTTCTGACTTGCCACTTATATTAAGCATTTTTTTTATTCCAGTGGTTGAACTTTTTGTTAATTTTATAAATTAAACAACCAAAATCTCTTGCTTTTAATTTGTTATTTGATAAAGGAATGCCCAAATACGCAATACGGAGGTTTTCAGAGCTAATCTGTAAAATGTTAGCTATTTGTTCTTTGTTTTTGGCTCCCTTACTAAAGAACTATGTAGACGTATTAGTATTTAAGTCCAAACCTATCAGGATTTCTAGATTCTGAAATGTGATTTTGATACTTTCAGCACTTTTGATGGTAGCTTTAGTCAAGATTAAAATATCATTCGCATATAGCAAATGTGTAATCAATGGTTCTGTTTGGTATACCGGTGATATATTGTCTTTGAAGTATTCCAAATCAATCATAATAGTAAAAATTCCATAGCAATAGAAAATGAATAAGGCGATAGAGGGTCACGTTGCCTTAAACCTCTCGAGCTTTCAATGAGACCAAAGGGGTGCCATCATTGAAAACGGAGTAGATATACATTCATAGATAAGATCAGCAAATAACAATGGGAAGCCCATAGAAATCAGCATATGATGAATAAACTTTCTATTAATTTTATCATAGGCTTATGCAAATCAATTTTCAAGCATAGGTTGTTAGAATTTTTCCTATTGAAACCTCTGACCATTTCATAAGCTAGAAGGGAATTTTCCGTAATAATTCTTCCAGGGATGAATGCATTATGATTATATGAAATAAGATCATTCGTATAATCTTTCATTCTATTATGTAGCAAATTAGCTAGAATTTTATAAGAGACGATACAAAGAGAAATCGGTCTATAATCTGTCATAACTACTGCATCAGGTTTCTTTGGAAGTAGACAAATAAAAGTATGATTGAATTCTCTAATAATTTTCCTGATTCAAAAATTCCATTCATAGCATTCCAAATATCATATTTGATTGCTTCTAGTGGACTTTATAGAATTTTGAATTGAGACCATCAGGTCCAGGGGAGCTATTATCACTGATCTGGATGTGGCGACTTTGATTTCCTCTAGCCGAAATGATTTGCATAAATTATTTCTCTCTCGATCAGTTAATATTTTCTTGCAAATTATGCTTGGGAATTGGTTTGTGACCTGTGAAGATTTGAATAGCTTAGAAAAGTATGTAGTTGCTTCTTGAGCAAGTTTTTTTGATGCTGATACCCAAGATCTATCATTATTCAGAATGAATTTACTCCTTCATTCAGAGGGAATTACATTGATTTTGCTGTAAAAAAATTCATAGGGTCTATCCCCCTTAACAAGCCAGTTTATCTTCATTCCTTGTTCATTTTCTATTGCTATTTTCCTCATGTATGAGTGCAGTTGTTCTATTTTTGACATGTACTGTCCTATTATGCTGTCACTCCTTGGATTACTGATAAGATGTTTAAATAGATCATCGGTTTCACCTTTTAGAATTTCAATCACTGTGTATAAGTTGATTTTCTTGCTATAGACAACATATTTTGCGTTTAGTCAAAATCATCCTAAATGATAATGGAACGAGGAGGAGCAGGATGTAGAAGGACGGATTTGGATGGTATCGCTAGATAGAAAAAAAAATCTAAAGAAGCAGTTGATGCAGCATCTGGGTAAGAGGATAGAATCAAACCAATTCACCTTTATTTAATGCGGCCTGCGATGTCAGGCAAACATATCAAGTCAAAATCGATACAAGACCAGAATATTATACTCTCACAACTTGGTTTGGGTCACCCTAAAGGATAGACTAGCAATGCCAACCATTTGTTTATGAAGTGTGAGATTGATTATTATAGATCTTGGGAAGCAGTTGTATTGATTAATGAATGTACACAGTTTAGTCAGTAGTGCTGGTCTGACTGATTACTAATAGAATTTGGGTTTTTGTGGTGTGGATGACCACCTTTACTAAAAATAACCAAATAGTGGTGGCTCACGCACTTTTATATATGGTAATCGCATACATGATTCAATTCAAATCCATAATAATTTCTTCGGTATTTTTCTGTTATTTTCCATTAAGCTAACAATTAATTATTCTTTATGCATTTAAAACTACATCTAGTTGCAAAAGAAGTTATCCTTGAATTTTGACCAATCGTTGTGATGTTCACAATTAAAACTGTGTATAAACAAAGTTGTTACTGCCAGTTTTTTGGTCCAACCGCTCGAAAAAAGTTTGGAAAATAACAGACTTTTGAATGCATGGAATGGAATTTCGTGTTTCAGAGGTAAGGTACTTGAATGTAGGAACTAGAAGGTAGTAATTAGGAGAGAAAAATAAGAAGTGCTGTAAAAAGTAAATTTCGCTAAAAGAGGGGAGTGTGTGTATTTCCAAGTTCACGGGCGAAAAACGTACCATATTCTTCATCTTTGACCATCTCATTGGTCGTTGATGATGGTGTGGGTAAAAGCACAAAAAGAGAGAGATCTCTTTCATAGTACAAGGATCACTATCATTCATAGCAATGTTATATCACATGAGAAGACAACTGAGAATTTATCAGGAAAATAACATCATAAATTTGATAGAACGTTTGAAATAAGATCCCAAGTCAACCTCACATCAAATATCAAAATAGCGTCTAGTATGCTGATTGTAGGAAAAAGGATAACGAATGAATTCGAGAGGAAATCAAAAATTAATAAGAAAAGGATCGAATTATCGAAACTTGGGACTGGGTTTTTCTTCCCTTTTTTTCGGTTTTTCGATTTTCTCGATTTTAAAATTTTCCTAGATTTTCATTTTTCATGCATATCCGTTTTTCATGAATTTCCCAAAAATAGTCGGTTCTATCCCAAATTTAAAATAATGTATTTCTACATTTATTATAGGCGTTATGGTTACAATTTTTAAATATAGGCGTGAAGTGTTCTAACCTTAGGCGCATTAGCACAAGGTGCCTCCATATCTGCCATATTATCATTTTGTCTTCTATTCACATTCTGCAAATTGTACGAGACATGCGCTTAGACTTTTAGATATCTTTGCATTGATTATGGGCGTTATGTTTACGAAGTTTTAAATATTGGTGTGAAGTGTTATAACCTGAGGTGTATTAGCACGAGGTGTCTCCATATCTACCACATTATCATTTTGCCTTCTATTCACACTCTGAAAATTGTACAAGACATGCACTTAGTAATTCATAAGCACATATCACATATTCATTAACAATAGCCAATTAACAATAACTTACTGCCATGAACAAGTTAGACAGCTCTTCTACTCTGGCATTCAAGCGAGTAACTTGGTTTTCCAATGCACACACATTTTTTGAATTACTTGAATAAAAACCCATTTGAGATTGTACAATACCAAATCCTAATCCTCTCACTCTACCCTTACGTTCATTACCAAAAACTTTTGACACTCCATCTTCACTTACCGAATTCGTTCCTTGAGAGAACTGAGCATTACTATTGTGCTCTTTTATCTTAGCCTAAAAATTGAAATAGATGCAATATTAAGAAATAAAAAAAAAATACTACAATGTATGAAAAAATTACGATAATAATAAAAAAAAACCTTACAATGCAGTCGGCAACAACAGAATTTGGTGGGTCTCCATTTTTCTTGGTGTTGGCCTTTGCATCATAGCGTGTCTCTACTAATATCTAATATTCCACTTTCCTTTTTCTGCAAATAATAATAATAACAAGCAAAAATAATAGTATAATCGATGTAAACAGACATGCATTTCTTGTCATGTCTTCTGTCAGTCGTGCATAAGCTTTTCTACTCATTGTGTATGGAATTATATTGTTGTGTCACAATGCTTTGAATTTGTTGCTAGCTGCTTACATAGGAGAAATTCATTAATAAACGGTAATTTACCTTTTAATTTATAATGAATAAAATACAACTTGTTACCTCAAATATCTCCGATAGTTTTTCCTTCACAAATTCATTTCACTCTTGAACATTGTTTATATTGTCCGGTTTTAACATGGCTATTCTAAAGAAAGAATCGGGACAAGTAGATCCTACTTTTATAATGGAAATCAATTTTGATTTTGCCTCTCTCCATCGTAGTCCCAACATATTAATCAGCAAATCCTTGTATACTTCATCTACCTACAATCTTGTCTGCACAACAAAAATTTAATTGTTATATAACATAACATTGGTATAACTGAACATGATGTTGTGTATAATTGTGTATAACTGAATTGTCATATGTACAGACAATCGTGTATAACTGTGTATAACTGAAAATCATGAAACATACAATTGTGAGCTTTAAATTTTGTGAACATGACACTGTGTATAACTGAATCATGACATGCTACTATATGTATAATTAAAGTCAGCATATGCACACTGGGTTTCAGGCCAACAAAAGTTACTTATCTAAATGATAATCTACAACCATGTTATTTTTGTGTATTGAAATTAAGAAAACATGTCACTCCTCATTTTTTTTAAATATATGCTGCTAAAAATTTAAAGTTTCATCATTTATATGAGTAAGAAACATATATGTTTAATGTCAAAAACATGCTACAGCAAATATATTACCACAGACATATTTAAGGTCAGCATGTCATATGTACAGACATATTTTTCTCATTCAGGCTAACTTGTATGTCAACCATCTTAACTAAAATAAGTGTACAGCTACCAAATTATCTCAGTGACAAAATTTAGGTGTTTAGGTTCTTTTGAGTTCAGAAACATGTCACAACAACTAAAACACATAGCACACAGCGCATACAACTTGTATCAGGCAACCAAATCAACAAGCAACTGAGTATATAACCACACAACAAACGATTATCGTTCTCTAACCAATAACTTAGGCTAATTTTGTTCTCGTTAAAAACTGCTTGGAATCAAATTAGGAATAAATACACAGAATACAACTGGGCCAGGATAATTTGGGATCAATATTGTGTCCCTAAGATGTCCACGTGCACTCTCTTAACTAATTTAAATAAACTGAACAAAAAAGTTAGTTTATATGGAACAACAACATAGACAGACCGTGTGTGCTGTGTCAAAAGCATAATGAAGACCATAGTCATCTTTTCTTCAACTGTGAGTACTCTAAGCCTATTCTTATAGACATAATGCAAAAACTAAACATCAATACTGGTACAGTATCTAACATTTCACAATTACTGCAAGTTATATGGCTTCAACAGAAGAAAGATGCGACTGTTAAATATCTAACTAGTGTGGTTTTTAGGACCATGATTTGGCATATTTAGACAGAGAGAAACGATCGGGTTTTTAAAGGTATTCAAATTCCAGTCCGACAAAGAAACATAATTACACAACAAGACATAAGTAACTTATTGAAGCATAAATTGGACCATTCCAAGATTACTAAAGAAGCAAAACTTATGTTGCAAAACTTTGGAATCGTTGATACCCCCTGCTTGATTCGATGCTTAGTTTGATCTTATACAACTTGAGCCTTAAACCTGAATAGCCCAGTCATTCATTTTCGGTGAATTTTGGTAAAATCGGATCTGTGAAATTTGATTTTGGTAAAGATGCTTTGACCGTCGCTCTCTCCACACTCTTCGATGTTGCAGAATGTCAGAGCTTTCTCGTGAGATGTTTGTCATGCTTTGGTTATGCGGGCGGGTCATGTGCCGTTCCAAGTGGAAGTTTATGCATTTTTTTATTGTCTCTTTATCTTTATTCTTTTTGGTTTTGTACCGCTAGTCACCCATGTTGCTTGTACGGATGGTTTTGAGTGTGTTTTCCATTGTTATTACTCCTCCATTTGTTTGACAATGTGTTTCTCTAACAATTAGTTATGTTGTATTGTTAATATGCGAACATAATATATACTCTTTTTCCTAGCAAGATAACCATTTAAGTTAGGGGGATGCGTGGTTTTAACGAGACACATTATAAAAGTATATGCCACTCTTTTAGTATGTTAATAAAGTGCCTTTTCTAAAAAATCAGACTAATTTTTCTCAAATTCAATTTGTAATATTATTGCTTCAATTTAGAAATCATATGCAAAAGACAACAAAGTTTGACTCACCATATAATAAAACTAATTACTATAATTTAGGAAACAAGCTCCATGTGATCAATATTCAATGCATCAACATTTTAACAATTCATATCTATAATATCAAATGAACTAAATTATCATAGACACTTTTTGCATTAATGAAACACCTCACATCCCTTAATATACCTGCATTAAAAGACGTGGTACGTTGTGAGTATAAAAAACAAACATAGACTAAGATTCACCAGACAAAAGTAGGCATAAAAACAGCGAAAACTGGAATAATAATTTATTCAAAATAAAACTTTCATAATTACTTCATAAATAAGTCAGATACCAAATACAACATCCATATCTCAAAAACCATCATGTCTTAAAAAAATCATGGTCTTAAAATCAGAGTACATAATATCGCTTATAATAAGCCCGTATATAAAAAGAACAAAAGCTAAAAGGAAAGAAATACATGGTAGCACACTCCTCCAATAAATCTCCATGCAACTGCAATCTACTGACTTTTCCCTTGATTGCCTATGGGGGAGAAAGCGGAAAATAGAGAAGTGCGTCAGACCAAAAGTCTGGTGAATGATAGTAGTTATTAGAGTCTTTAAGCAAGATAAAAGTAATAGACTCTACAACAGTTCTAGCATAAAGAAGGATAATAAAAGGAAATAGAAAAGAGATAAACTGAAAATAAGTACCATTAAATATTGCTCAATTTATACGATGGATTAACTTTGATTGTTTGCATTTGTTCCTGATTTCTGCTTTGATTAGACTGAATTCCTAATCCGGTAATTAGGATGTAACCCTAATTCTACCCTTTTTGATCGTCCTGCAACTCTATAATACCTTTCTGTGGACCAGTCGCTATATAACTCTCTACACAAAATGCTACTATAGCCAAGACGACATATATAGCTCTCTACACAGAAGGCAATGGTGTATACTAAAGACACCCATACTAAGCGCTTGGAGCTCATAGCTTTTACTAAGCACCTGCAAATGGAAGTCGCACACGTAACTACCACCATGCCCATGCTACCTTTTGCTCCACCTATTGGGTCTTCTTATAACCTCCAATGTCCAACATAGTGCGCCCCTAATCTCATTTCAGGCTAATGTGAGATCACCGTGTGTCCATAGAAACTCTAACGGAAATACTGTTGGTACTGGTCCTTCATCCAAATAATATCCAGTTGCACCCCTTATCCAAATCTCCCGTGATTTGGACTTCTATTTGACCAATTACTACCATTCTTAGCATAAGCGTGCCCTCATCTCACTTCAGACTAATGTGAGACACTGTTTCGTCTAATAGGAAATGCTATTTGGTACTGTTCCTACTTTCATCTTTGCTTGTTAACTTAGATAAATTATTTAAATAAGCCTTTATTATCATTTTTACTTTCTATGCTTATTAATTTATTCCAAGTTTTAAAATAAGTCACATTCTATTCTTTTTATTATAACCTATGTTATTATCATGCTTATTACTTAACCCACGGTCTAAGTGTGAAAATAAGCTCTTTCACCTTTTACTCTTTTTAGTTATACTTCACGTTATAATTAAGTCAATTAATAATCCAATTCTAATCATAATTAGGCATGATTTCTGTCTTAATTCCATTTATTACAGTCTTTATAATTTACATCTTATAATTATAAATAGGCCAATCTCTTTAATTCAGTCCAATTAATATCGTAATTAGGCAAAATTTCAATCTTAATTCCATTTTATTAGTCTTTATAATTTACATCTTATATTCCATTATTTCATTTTTCTTACAATTTAATCCGTATTTGCGTTAATCTTATTCTAATTCGTATGTGAAGAAGGAATAAAAGAAAACTGAAAAAAGAAGAAAATACAAAACGTAAAAAGAAGATGTAAATAACTTATAAATAACAGTAAATATCTAAAATACTGCAAATAAACTGTAAATAATTGGACAAGCTATAATTGACAAAAATAAATTAAAATTACTGAAAAGAATAGCTGAAAGGAAATAGACTGAAAATAATTCTAAAAAATTTAAATAGACCACTAAAAAGGCTATCCAAAAAATCGTAGTAAAAGTACAACTATTAGAAACCCTATTATTTTAAATTACTTCAAGAAATCTTTAAAGAATTACAATTAGTCACCTCTTGTCCTTAGCTATTCCATTTAGGCTTTCACGGATCCACTTTGGGTTGTAAAAATATTTTTATTAAAATGATTCACTCCTTGGAAAATTATTCCTTTTAGGGTCCTTCCTGAAAGGTAAACCCAAGTGAGGAAAATCTAGAATGAGAAAAAATATTAAGCCTAGGGTCTTATTTACAGGTGTAGAAGTAGATCTCAGACCAATGGATTTGGGGATTGAATAGAACCGATCACGTCATAGGCTGAATAGAACCCATCGGATGGAAGCACAGAAGGACTGGATGGAATAAAAGAATGCAAAACATTGTGTATGAAACTTATGTTGACTCATTATTGTGTCAAATCTTACAATGCGCCCTGTCAACGCCCTATCTTATTTAATTCAATTAATTACACCCCGAATAATATACAAACTATAAACAATGTTTTCTTCTCCTCAATTAATTTCTAATTTGTGCATTTTATTTCAGGTTAAATTTCCATGCGTCTCTCTTTATTCGTATGTTTCATTTCAGTTTTCAACATCCCAATTAATTTACATGTTTACGTCTAAAATAAACAAACAACCAACATATCAATATCTTTCCATATTTACATCTTAATTAAATAAATTAATATGTGAATTGGTATATCAACATTTTTTTTCCATATTCACATCTGTTGTAATTAGATAAATAATATATGTCCACAAACGTGTATATATGTTGTGTATTAATTAGTAACTTATTCTTTACCTTTAAATTAAGCAATCAATTACATTAATTAATTGGTATAAATGTTTTTATGTTCAAAAGCCAAACGGACCCTTATTCCTACTAACAAGAAATAACATACCTTATATTTTCTATAAGAAATGCAATTCTTTCATAATACACTCTTGCCTTTTCTTTTTCAAATATAACGTTTATTTTATTAAATGCCTTCTTTTCTTATAAAATTTGGTTACATTTTCTCTCATTTACAATAACTCATCTCATTTGAACATCGTCATCTTCATTTTCAAACTTATAAAAGTAGATGCCTTCTTTTCAAATATACTGTTATATATATTATTTTATTGCTTTTTTTTGACCAAAAGAACTCCCTGCTTATAAAATCGTACATATATTCAAAAATGAAAAGTTTATTTCATTTATCTCAAAACATGCATTTGTTTCTATTTAAAATGTCCGTTCCGTTTTGACACAATGCAAGTTCTTTTATTAAACTTAATCATTATAATTTAATTCCTCTTTCCCTTTTTAATTAAAACATTTCAATAAATCTATTGCCAATTAATTTCAATACTAATTTCAACGAATTCCAATTATAAACACTAATTCTTTTCACTTATAATTATTTATTAATTTATCCTTAAATTTTGGGTTGTTACATTCTCCTCTTCTTAAGGGATTTCGTCGCCGAAAGCTCTAAGGATGGAAGAATGAAATAAATGTTTTCATCCAAGTTCTACAACCAACTACTCAGTTATCATCTAATACATCCATTGTCCTTTGGTTTTTCTAATGTGATTTACGATACTTATGCAAATAGTGTAGTGACAATGTCTCTAACTAATGCAAAAGATTAGACGGTCCATTGATTCAGTCGACCTCCTTTTATGCAATCATGTCCGTGCCATGTGTCCAAATGAATGCAAATTCCCTAATGATAACTGATAGTTCTATATGCGTGCTACAATCATCATCCAAATGCAACAATCGTGTGATAATCATCCATTTATAGCAACCATGAAAATAAAATAAAAAATGCAAATGCGCACACATCCATATGCATATGCTCTAGTGTCCTAGTTAGGACGATCTCTAAAGGATAATAGTGTCTAGTGTAAGCATGTGCGTCCGTTAGCATCCACTATCAAACACTTACAACCACTAGCATACATCATTCGTAACATGTTTACGTCAAATCCTAGCATCCATATGTTAAATCCTAAGTTCCACCCAACCGAAGGAAAATAAAGGAAAGAACCTATTCAAAACTAAAGATGGAAATAGAAAATTCTAAAACTTACTATCAAAGAAATGCGGATATGAGATATGAATTTTGTCCTAATCAAACCACTATGTCAGAACCAAGGCAATCCCTCGGTGGACTCTATCCAACGCGAAGGCGACTTGCACGATCTTCGATAAAGAGGTTTGAAAGGTGTCACTCCAATGCTAGCTTGAAAAGTACTACCATATGAATTCCACTAATTTCATTTTACTGTTCTTCATGAATCAAAACTCCTAGGTTCTTACTAGTGTCTTATACACTATATGGAAACTTCCATTATTACTTCTAGAAGTAATTACTGTATCCCTTACACCTTTTCCATTACCCTTAGGAAATGATTCTTACCTACTCCACATTTAAGAGTTTGGTTTGATATTTATCACCTTGTTTTAAAAACTAAGGTTTCTAAAAAATTTAAAACGTCAAATCTCAAAATCTGTCTTTAAAAGTGTTATCTTTTCAGTTTCTATAAAATTTAAAAATACTTGACTACTCAATATTTTATTTTTCTGAACTTGCATCCTTATAGCCTTTTGAATTTACATTAATTTCCAAACTTAGAGGGAAACTTTTTAAATCCAAAACTTATTCCTCGTTTTATTTAAAGACCTTTACAGTTTTCTATAAATTTGGGATTTTTAAATTCAACTGTTACTAAGCTTTTTGCTTTCAAAACTTATTTAATTTTTCATCAAACCATTCTTCTTTTAAAATATTTTTAAAATGTCCATTTTCAAGTCGTCTTCTTATTATACCTAATCGCCTCATACCTTAAGGTATTGGAACTACTTTCTCTAATGAGAAATTCTCATCGCTAAAATCTTCTATGAACATTTTAAAAGAGTACTTCATGTTTATGTGAGTTAGAAGGAATTTATTCTATATTTTGAAATAGACTATACAAAATATGGTGCTTCTCATACCTTGTACATCTCTTCCATATATTCCTTGTGACTTGCACAAAACATTTTTATTGGTTTCAAAGAAAATTATACCATTATTCTTTTTATTCCAATAGATTAAAGCATGTTTAATTTATACTTTCCTATGATAAAAAATTTCTTATAATTATTTAAATAATAGGTGTATTCACAAATTACTTTATTTCTATTTTTAGAAATTTTATTTTAAAAATACTTCTTTATTTGGGTTAAAATGGATGTTGCGTAAAACATTGTTACTACAACCCAAAAATACTAGTGTATGAATTTAACTAAAAATAAATGCTAATAAACCTCACGTGTTATGAAAAAAAAATTCCTTTTGGGAGTTATCTACTGTAACAATTGTGTTATAGTATACGCTCCTTTTATTTTCACGAAAACATATATTACAACAATAAATGTTGTAACCTATGTTTTTGATACTTAATACACTTTATGTTTTTATATTTAAATCTTTGTTTACTTACAAAGAAGCTAGTGAGCTATATACGCTCTATAATTCTTCAAAAAGAATTTCATTTTTTCAACAAAATTTATATCGTATAAAAACCAATTTTAAATTTCATGCCATTTTTCAAAAAGACCCAATATTTACTTTAAAAACATCGACAATTATACTTTTCTAATTATAACAATTTTATGGGGCTTGATATAAAGTGGTTTTCTTCTCATTACCCTAGGAGTATCCTTCCTAAATTTTGGTAATTCTAGTTCCTTACCAAAGTCTTTTGCTTCAATTCCTCTTTGATTCTTATATATTTACTCTAAGGAACTACCATTAAATCAAATTATATGAAAAAATTATAATTTCTTCAATTATCTACACATGGGCTTTCTACTTTTCTTTTCAACTAAATCTATTGTACATCTCCCACCTTTTCCTACCTCTCTTTGGATTTCCATAATCCGAACCTTAAAAAAACAAAACCATTTCTCAAACACCTACCATCTGCAGACCTTCTCTATGCCCCAAGAAAAGCACCTCTTTAAAGACGTCTGGGAAATTTCTAAAGACCGGAACTGAATCTAACTCTATTGATGATGAATCGAGGGGATAAAAGAAGCTCAACATCATTGACTCCTATGGGTCGCAAGAAACCTTGAGAGTCCTACTGCTCATGTCTCTTGTCTAACAACTCTCCTCTCGCAGTCTAGTTCTATAAGTGGATGCCCAATCCATTTCCAAAATCATCCCTTACCCTAAAAATCCCAATACATAGGCGTCGTAGTCAAACTCTATGCCTAAAATAAAAAATTTCAAACCCCTACAAATGATAAACAAGTATGTCGATCCTTCTATGGGGTTTGGAACAACAATGGGGTCTACTACTAAAGAGATGTTTGAGTGTAAATAATCAAACAAAGAACTCGAAATGAAAGATTGTGATGCTCCAGAATCGAAAAGAGTCCGAATGGAAAAATCAAAATAGAGATCAAAACTTTCCAGTGACTTTCCTACCTCTATATGGTCCACTGCTAGAAGGTGCTGCATTCAAAGCTTATACTTGCACTATAGGTGTGCCTGCTCTCTGCCTCTTCCTAAGGGGATAATTCCAACTCATGTGATCGGGTTGTCCGTAATTACAGCACTTTCCTTTCATCTTACACTCTATTGCGTAATGACCAATCACCCCACAACTATGGCACTTCGCTCCTTGCTTGATTTTCTTTTGAGGGCCTTCCTTTTTTGACTTAGGAACCTCTTTAAGCTCTCCCTTCGATTGCGAAGATACAGGATGAACTCTCTGTTGGTCTTCCAAGTCTAGCAACCTAAACTTTTGCTCCATATCTTCCAACCTAGCTCGTGTCTCCTCCAAATCCTCCATGCCAGAAAACGTTCTGCCCTCTATACTAGCGAAGTTCTTGCATAGCTTAGAAAAATCGACTAGTGTAGGTGGATTAAAAGGATTTCCACCTACCGTGTTGTATTGGGCATTTTCCCTTGCACCTCTGATTATGGAACCGGTCATCCATACTATGCAAAGAAAAGGAAACTTAGGCTTGAAAGAATCGAAAGAAGGTTGAACTGGACTTTGAGAGATTTTTATAAAAACTCTTTTGTATTTGAGAACTATTTCTAAGAGTTCCTTGGAAAATACTTTTAAAACAAGTTATTTTTGGAGAAATACTTTACTTTTAAAATAAATTTTTAGGAAGACTCAATACCAAGTGAAGCATCCCACGCCTCTTTATATTTTCAAAAGGATGCATTAAAAGGCGTGGTGCATTGTAGATATAAAAAAAACTAACAAAGACTAAGATTCCAAGACAAAAATAGGTATAAAACAACGGAAACTAGAATAATAACTTATTTAAAATAAAACTTTCATGATTGCTTCATAAATAAGTCAAATACCAAATACAACATGCATATCTCAAAAACCATCATGTCTTAAAAAATTAATGATCTCAAAATCAAAGTACATAATATCCCTCATAATAAGCTAGTACATAGAAAGAACAAAAGTTGAAAGATAAGAAATACATGGTAGTAAACTCCTCCAAGAAATCTCTAAGCAACTGTAATCTTCTGACTTCTCCCTTGATTGCTTATGGGGGAAATGATAAAAATAGAGGAGTGGGTCAAACTAAAAGTCTGGTGAATGATATTAATTACTAGAGTCCTTAAGCAAGATAAAAGTAATAGACTCTACAACAGTTCTAGCATAAAGAAAGATAATAAAAGGAAATAGGAGGGTGATAAACTGAAAATAAGTATGATTAAGCATTGTTCAATTTATACAATAGGTTAACTTTGAATGTTTGTACTTGTTCCTGATTTCTGCTTTGATTGGGCTGAATTCCTAATCCTGTAATTTGGAAGTAACCCTAATTCTACCCTTTTTGATCGGCCTGCTGCTCTATAATACCTATTTGTGGACTAGCCTTATATAACTCTCTACACAAAATGTTACTGTGGCCAAGACGACATATATAGCTCCCTGCACAAAAGGCAGTGGGCCTACTAAAGACACCCATACTAAGCGCTTGGAACTCATAGCTGTTACCGAGCACCCGTAAATGGAAGTCGCACACGTAATTTCCACCATGCTCATGCTACCTTTTGCTCCACCTATTGGGTTTTCTTATTACCTCCAACGTCCAGCATAGCGTGCTTTCATCTCATTTCAGGCTAATGTGAGATCACCGTGTTTAGATAGAAACTATAAGGGAAATGTTGTTTGTACTAGCCCTTCATCCAAACAATATCTAGTGGCGCCACTTATCCAAATCCCCTATGATTTGGACTTCTATTTGACCAAATACTACCATTCTCAGCATAATCGTGCCCTTATCTCACTTCGGACAAATGTGAACACCGTTTCGTCTAATAAGGAATGCTATTTGGTACATGTCCTACTTTCATCTTTGCTTATTAACTTAGATAAATTATTTAAATAAGCCTTTATTATCATTTTTACTTTCTACGCTTATAAATTTATTCCAAGTCTTAAAATAAGCCTCATTCTATTCTTTTTGTTATAACCTACGTTATAATCATGCTTATTACTTAACCCAAGGTCTAAGTGTGAAAATAAACTCTTTCATCTTTTACTTTTTTTAGTTATAACTCTACGTTATATATAAGCCAATTAATTAATCCAATTCTAATTATAATTAGGCATAATTTCAGTCTTAATTCTATTTTATTGCAGTCTTTATAATTTACACCCCGGGGCGACCGTAAGCGTTGATTGGTATCCCCAGGGGCAAGACGCTTTTCTTTTCAGTGGACAACCAAATTAATATACTGGGCCACTTCCTACAAATAGTCATCTTCTGAATCTTCTCTTTGAGAAAATAAAGCGGGATTCGTCTATGCCATCTTATATTACTATGTTAGGTGTTGTACCTCTCATAATTATAAATAGGCCAATATCTTTAATTCAATCCAATTAATATCATAATTACGCATACTTTCAGTCTTAATTCCATTTTATTACGATCATTATAATTTACATCCTATATTCCATTATTTCAGTTTTCTTACAATTTAATATCTATTCGCGTCAATCTAATTCTAATCTATACACGAAGAAGGAGGAATAAAAGAAAACTAAAAATAGAAGAAAATATAAGCAATATTAATATTTAAGAATTGTGTATTATCTCATAAAGTCATTAAGTAAATGTAGATTGGTATTACTATCAAAGCTATTCCAAAGATGACTAGATTTGTTTTACGGATAACAATATTAGAAGGAAAAGACCGTAAACTCCGATTAATTCAAAAATTGATTAAATGATGACAAATTATCTTTTTAGACTACATTCTTATATAAGTACCCTTTTTTGTCTAGATTTTCTATTTTGTGAAACTGATGTTTATTTTCATGCAACTCCTTGAGATAATGTTACGTAGAGTTGATCATGACTAAAAATGTGCTTTGGAAGGTAAATACAAACATGAGGATCAGTTTGAACTTTTAGTTTAGCAGTTGTTAAAGCAAATGCTAATTTAATTTGAAATTTTTTATGAATTAGATTGAAAGGCATATTAATATTCTCAAAAGGATTTATGGTATACGTGGAATAAGTATCGTTATACCATGATACGATTGAGTATGTGTTAAATGATTAGTAACGACGAAGAGGCTTGGTTGCATTGGTGGTGTATATTTTGGGTATAGATGATTTTTATTCTTGTTATAATATATATGTTAAAAAGAAAGAAAGATGAGACACAACGGAAGGGGTAGATATCCCGTAATGTAGTAGAATGTTAAAAGGGAAATTTAGATATGAGACACAATGGAAGGGGCAGATATCCCGCAATGTAGTAGAATGTTGAAAGGGAAATTTAGACCTTTCAAAAGCTTCAAAATCGGGTATTCCGATTATAATATGTGCAGTATCAAAGCAAGTTCGGTGGATGTGTGCAAAATAAAATTTAAATTAGCTTTTTCTACTTCGGATATTGTGAATACAAATGGAAAAACTCTTTATTATTTCAATTTCCTTACTTCGTGAATACTGTATTTTTATTCGATTTTGTTTCCGAAGTTAAAATTTACCTATTATATAAATATGTACACACAAACCTATGCATAATTTATAAGAAAAAGCACCAAAAGAATTCATGCACCATTCGACTAATTATCAAAATAACTCATAACATATATAATATGCATGTTTATATTACCAATTTACATATTAGATTCACATGTATTTGCAATTTAAAAAGTTTATAGTCTCACTGTTATGTGCATTATAAAGAATACCTTGGTCTGAAACTATTTTGTCTGCTCATCTTCAGCTTGATAACATGGAAGTCAGTTTATCGAATGTTGTTGTGTAATTGATGCATAGCCATGAAGGTTATTAAAGGATATTTTTACCACTTTTATAGCTATGTTTAAACGCATTGTCTCTTTTACCTCCTACCACATGCATCAAACTACTCATCTTCTTCTTACAAGTTTCTTTATTATCTTCCCTATGAATTCACTCCTAAAAGATTAATTAAAAAGAATCCAAAATTTGGGTTTCTTCTTTGCTTTCTTATGCATCATTTTTTTTCTTCCGTAACCATACTGCTAATGCTAGAAATGAATTTTGAGGACCAAAGGTTGCCGTTCAAGATGGTTAACTAGGTGGCATGCATTAGTCGCGAATCCGTAAATCCGAATTAAAAATAAAATAATTATAAATGAAACAAAAAATATAGTTTATTAGCTTAACAAAGAAAGGTTACCCAAATAAGTGTTTCTTCATAGATACCAAGGCTTTTGACCTAAAGGATAAGTAAAATAGTTGAGCAAAAATACAACAAGGAAATACATTTGAGTTTTTTTGTGTTTATGGGAGCAACATGGAATTGTGGGAAGTTATAAAAACGTATGTAGGAGAACTGGTAACTCAAATACCCTCTAGTCACCACAAAGTGCGATAAGGGTACTATCTTAACTTAATTTTCTTTGAAATCTACGAAGGCTACTTTTGTAATCCTAAAAGCTTAATTTGAATGTATTCATAAAAATGACATAAATATCCTTTTCGTGCCTTAGAGTTTAAGGTCAATTGCACTTAATTATCTTATTGGTCTTGTTCTCATTCATTAGACTTTTGTTTAACCTACCTCCTTCTTTCCATCTTCCACCACCATAGGTAGACAGGTTAGCAGATGATTGGATATAATGCATGCAGAAAAGAGCTTTATATTGAATTTCTCATATTATTCATTGTTTCTCTAGTGGGCATCTATCATATTAAATATATGTAAAGCCTATATTTTAACTTGGAACGGTGTATTTGCAAAGTCAAGTATTTTGGAGATTGGCTATTTTCAGTATTTATATTTTAATTCCTTCCACTGTGAGATCTGAAAGTCTAGAATGCCTTAGAAACTCTTTCTCTATAATTATGCTCTATAATGCTTTAAAAACCCAATAGCTCGTATTTCTCATCATGATTCATGTTGGGGAGTTCGGGTTATTACAAAACCCGTATGTAATAAAATCTTTGCCCGTTTTTAATATACACACGCACACACACACACACACACACACACACACACACATATATATATATTAATAGAACTGGAAATTATTTTTTCCGCTCGGCTATATATATATACACGTATGTAAACAATATTGACAAGGTTAATTTGCAAATCAATTATAATCATTTATCTCAAATAACTTCAAATACCCTATAGTAAGATTTCTATAATTATTTACAAAATTCTTCTCAATTCTTTTCTACTGTTTACATTTATGTCCATACATTTAAAATAATTAATTAATTTTAAATTTAGCATATTTAAATCAATAAAATAATATTTGTTCTTTCATCTAAAATCATTAAAATATGTTAGCTTTAGTATGTATACCATATTCACACTAACAAAAATGATAAAATTATCTTCCTTGCTGCAATATAAATATATATACACACATATAATCATTTATTAACATTAAAATATATTTATATATAATTATTTTGTGTATACATACATACATACATACATACATATATATATGAAATATTAATTTCATATATATCTATATGAATATATGTTTTTGCAATTTTAAAAATATATTTCGAAGTATAATATATGTATATATATATATATTTATCTAATTTTTTATTTAAAAATTAAAATATTGATTTGAATTTGAAATCTTTAGATATTTTATTCTAAAGATCTAGATCTGAAATTTAAAATTTGAATGTTTAATTTTGAATTTAAATTCAAAGTTGTTTATATTAATATTTTTAGTTTACATCATTATAATGTCAGTTACATGTAGACATATATATACATATATGCATTTGTATTTTAAAATATTATTTTATATTGTATACAACTATACGCACACATATATTAGCCTATATATATATAGGCTAATACGTCTGTTGCAGTGTAAATCTTAGCACTTATACATGTGTATGTTAAACCATATGCACAATTTATGTTGCACATGCATGTGCAAACATGTTAGGTATGAGAGAATAATCTCTTTCGATTTGTTGAGAAAACTCAAGGTCAAAATGAGATTAGGCCAAGGAATCACGACTTAGGAGTTATATATGATTCAACGATAAGAGGTCATCCATTATTGGTGGGGTTACGATTTGTTGAGCACACTCAAGATTAGAATCCTAAGACAATCTTAACGCCCACTAATGAAGTCGAAATACTTTTATGTTTCGTCTTAGAGTTTGGAGAAACATAAAAGACTAGTGGGGTACTAATTAGTAAAATGAGATGTAAGTTTAACCGTACTAATATTCTAAGAACATCTATTATGAAAATGTCCTAATCTACTGAGTTAAAATTTGCAAAAAATATCTACCCCCAAATTGTTTTATGAAAATGACAAACACACCAGACCTAGCTATGTTAACTGGCTAAGAGCGATAAAGATAGCATTAATTTATGAACGTCATTGGTCGTCGCTAACTACACCTCCAAAAGAACAACCTGTTGATGATGCAGACCCCGAAAGAAGATTTACTTATGATAAATGGGTTTCTGACTTAGAAATTTCCTAGGTTTTCATGTTGTCTACATTAGACAGGCTATTGTAGAGGCAACACGAAAACATGTCCGTCTATGATGTTTTTGATATTCTCAAAGCTCTATTTGGTGAACAGTCTCGCTCCTAAAGGTACAAACTTATGAAGAAACTGTACAATACCAAAATGATAAGAGAAAAAGAATAGGCGCCTATGTTCTAATGATGAAAGACTATACTGATAAACTATCACTATAAAGACCTTCTTTTCGACCCATATAGATATTGCAAATCTTCGGTTTCAAAATAGGACTAAATACTTTTCATAAAAACGATCATTCCATATATCACTATAAATACACAAATGTGATTTATTTTCCAATTTATGAAAATGATATCATTTTCCTTTTTATAAAATATCATTTATGAATCTATCATTTTATTTATAAAATACCATTTACAAATCTGTCTTTTTATCTACAAAATACCATTTATTAGTCTATCTTTCTATACAACATTTTATATAAAGCCTTTCTACAAATATTTATTTCAAAATATTTATATCTTCTTTAAAAACAGAATCACTTTATTCTAAAAGATAAATCCCATGTTCTTTTTATAATAAAAACCATTTTTAAATTAACTTTTCTACATTATAAATACTTCTAAGTTAATTTTAAAATATTTTCATATAAATTAGAAAAGACTATCAAGAAGGTTGGAGTAAAATAGGGAAGTTCAAAAATCGTTTCTAAACGAAATGCCTTAGAAAATTCCAAAATTTACATTTAAAATAATTCTTTAAATCAAAACTATTTTTCAAATCAAAATAGCAAATAATAATATTTCCAAAATACTATAATAAGGCCTAGTGCTACCATAGCACTTAACCAATGCTACTACTACTTTATCACTAAAAGGTTCAACTTTTAACACATACCAAGGTTACATCAAATAAGGCCAAACTATCAAGCTTTTAGCATTCATCAATTTGTACAACAAATATATAAGTGAAATTAAAATCATCACGGGTGAGGAATCCGGATCCCTCTATAAAATTCTCTGTATTCCCTGTATTTCATTCTATATGTCATCCACTTTCTAAAGAGAAAAATGAACCAAATCAACCATGGAAATAATTCAGTCACACAAACAATAATTTATAACAACACATATATCATATAGTGTTCATCCAAAGGTGATTTAACCCCCCAAATTCAGCTGATGCTTATGCATTCCTGTTCAAATTTAGTTTGAAATTATACTTGCTCCAAACTTAATAAATTCAACCCAATGAGTAGATAACTCTACTACCAGCGCAACACAAAAGACTGCGTCTCGATGGGACCATGTATGAAGACGATATGAATTTTACAAGATGTGATATTAAATAATTAATTAAGTAATTAACTTTATGTACTTAATTATCTTCCCTTAATTATCTTCTTCCCCCAAATACCTGTAGACGACCATGTAGAAAAATGCACAAACCCATCAATGTCGCCCCTTCCCTCCTCCTTATCTCCCTTCTCGCTCTACGAAATCACGAACTGTCACTTCCAATGAACCACTCTTTACACAAGCTTCGCACTAGTATCCTCGATTTCAAGTCCAACCATCCCTTCTCCATCGTAACCTGCTATGTTCCCCTTCGATTTTAAAAAGTTGTGCATCACCAAGTGGTGCTGCATGCCCCTAAATCATCACCATCCATGCTTCTTCTACCTTCGCCTCAATCTTCACATTGCCTCAACCCTAGTTCGGCCAAGAAGATGTCAAGCTCCACCAAAGTCAAGCGCAACCATCATCGGCTACATGGATTTGAAGCCCTTGCTTGTATGAACTCAATGAGTTCGACATCGCTCGATTTCATCGCTCCTAGCTCCCAAAATAATTCGGGAAAGAAGACGACTACTAAAATGTTTATAGACAGGTTAAAAGGGGAAAGAGTGAAAATAAAGTTAGTAGAGGATAAGAATGAGGGGTTATTTATAATAAAATAATATTCTTATTTTATTTTCTCATTTTAAATCGTTGCACATTCCGAGCTTATACGATCAAACCGCACATATGATCGCCACGAAACTCGACAGCATACATCACCTTATTATTCTGTTCTTGATGACACAGGTTTTGTTAAAGTCCAAGATTGTGCCTCGGAATGATAATTTCACATTTTTTGAGACCTTTTATTGATACAACAATTTTGGGTCGTACTATCGATATTTATTAGAACTATTTATTTATATGAATATTTTTTATAATAAGTAATTAAAAGGAGTTATTCAACCTTTAAATCAATTTTTTAAATATTCAAAATTAATTAAATATTAAAAATTAAAACGGGAAAATCCATGGCCGTTACAATCATAGTTTGACGTAACGATAAGCAATGAGTTGCAAATAGATTTGATTCTTAGGTCTCTTACTTCCCAATATGAGTTGTTCATATTAAACTATAATATGAACCAGCTGAATGTAAGCCTTGTGGAGCTTCTCAATATATTGAGGTTAGCCAAGTCTTCGTCCAAGGATCAAAGGGTTATACTTGCTGTTAAAGGGAACACATCATCTTCGAAAGGTTTGAAGAAGCGAAAAAAGGTTAACAAGAAAAATAAGATGACTGCTCCCGTTGATAAAGGTGAATGTCATTATTGTTATTATAAAGTAGGAGTGAGCAATATTCGGTTAGAACCGAATTAAAAGACTAAACCAATTCATTTTGATCGGTTCGGTTTGGTTTAAATTAATTTGAATACAGTTTGTAACATTAAAAAAATTTGGCTATCGGTTTAACCAAATTAACAGAACTTTTTGTATTATCCAATTTTATGGTATTGTAATACATTAAATAATTGGTTTAGTGAATAATACAAAGTTTGCTGCAAAAAATAGGTTAAATTTTAGTATAAACTTAATAAATACTTAATAAAATCTCTCCACACATAAAATTATGTTTTCCCTTGAGTGAATCGATTATTTGAATAATAACATATCTTTCTAGTTCAATTAAATAGGTTATCGACCGAATTAAATGAAATTAATTTAGTTCAATCACTACAGCAAAAAGACCTTATTACAACTGTATATGTACAACCGCCAAAGACTGCTAGTTGTAATAAAGCTTTTTTTATAACTCTTTTTTTCAAAAAATTGTAATAAACTTGTTTTCAAACTCTTTTATTTTGTCAATTATAATAGATGACTATTACAACCTTTTTTTTGCCAGTTGGAATAGATGCATATTTTTAACAAATGTTCTTTTTTGTGAGTTGTGGTAGATGTCTATTACAACCTTTTCGTTTGCCAGTTGTAATAGATGCATATTTTTAACAACTATTCTTTTTTGCCAGTTGTAATAGATGCCTATCACAACCCTTTTCGTTTTCCCGTTGTAATAATTATATTATATGTAATATTTGTTAGGGTTTTTGTATATTTTAAAACTTATTAGGGACCTGTGCCAAATTGTCCCATATGTGAATATTAAATATAATATTCAATTTTCAATACTTACAATTAATTATTATATTTAAAATTTAATATTTCAAAAAAATTAATATTTTGAAATTTTATAAAATAAATTTAAAAGTATTATCAACGGTAATGAAATTGAAATTTTAAGTAAATTTAATATTTTAAAAAAAATTCCAAATTTAAGAAAATTCGTATTAAAAAAATTAATTTGAAATTCGAATAGTATAAACATTAAGGTGTAAGTTACTACTACTATATGTATTTAGTTGTTTTTCTTTTTTGTCTACCTTCTTTGATATGTATTATGTCAACCTGGCTTTATGCAATGAAAACTTTCCGCTAAAACAACAATGTTTCCCTCCTATCCGAAAATTTTGGCTCCAATTTCAAATTTTTTGGCTCCGATTCAGACTTTTTGGCTCTAATGTTTATTACTTCCGAGTGGCCATCTTTCCACTTTTTTTTCCTATTACCATCTCTCAAAATTCCCAAATGGTTATGCCTCCTCCCCAAAAAATTTGTGTTTCGATTCACTTAAGGACCTGAAAAATCTCAACTTGTTGCTTCCTTCTCCTTCCTCTACCTCCTCAAATCCTTTTCAAAGACAAAATCATATTCCACCACCTCCCCTTTCCATAAAATCTTGGGCCTTACCTCAACCCAACCTTTTTGGCCTCGAAGATGAATTTGTCATCGAGCAGATGTACGACAGATGCGCACGAAACACCGTAGAAGCTACTCGGATTTCGATGCCATAGGTTTTGATTGGAAGTCATGCCTCTACTAGACGCGTGAGTTTTACAAGAGCGGAAGCACGTGTAGGTTTCTGCACCAAATGCCCAAAGATGGATCTGGTATGAGAAACATCGAGCAGGAGTTGGTGCTTGTGAGATCCTAAAGCCAGCGCCATGGTTCCGCAGCCAGCATGTGTGTTCCTTACTCTCCTACCCGTTCTCTTGGTCCTATGTCGCCTTTTTCTTCTTCCTTTTTGTTTCAGCAGGAGAAACAGAGGTTGGTTGAAGAGATCGAACTTTGATCAGGTAATTAGGTTTACTATTTTTTTATATTGCACTTTTACTAAGTAAGAGGTATAATGTATTACCCTTCTCATATTTCCTACTCAAAACTTGTGAATTTACCTGGTTTATTTTTATCACGAATTTCTTAGGAGATCCACACATACGTCACCCTCTCTTAACCTATTAGTTCAAAAATTGATGTTTTATTGATCGAACTTTCTGATTTCGTTCTGGGATTGATATACTATATTGCTTAGGATTTCGTTGGAGATCTATATTTATTTGGATGTTTGTTATGTTGCTAGAAATTGCTTCAATGACAATTATTAACATGTGTGCTTGGAATATGGTTTGAACTTTTTTCTTTGGATTTAAAGTGGATTGAACCAGGACAAGAGAAAGAATTTGTATTAAACATAACTAAGCATGAGCATAATTAACTGATATTGCTAAAACCATCTACTCTAGCATTTTTGTCATATTGAATGTTTCATACATTTGTTGTATTGTTTTAAATAAATTAGTTCTTTGTGGTTGGCAGCTTGGTTTATCTCATTCGCTCCAGGAAAAATATTGCTTACTTCTAGTCAGACAGTAGGCTTATTAACTTGGCATTCTGGGTCTGAAATGTACGAAAATTGGATGATATATAATATAAATATTGTGTTTGTTTTCTTGCTCAGTGTATAGTTCTACCATATAATAATTTTTTTTTAAGTATTTCTCAAATATTTATCATTTCCCCCCTTTCTGTGAATATTAGTTAAACTGGTCTTTGTCATTTTATATTGTTCTGACATTATGCTCTATTTGTATGCTTCAAATGTCATCTTGTTTTTTTGGTTATAATACCCATGATATACAACGCCGTTAAACATGTTTTGTAACCTATTATCTATTCATAATTCCGATGGAAATATTAATTTCAAAGGAAAACATAAGTTCTCCTGCACTGTAATCCATTAATTACTCTTTGTAGAATATAGTTTTATATGGTGGTTCCACTTTTGTAGTGTTTACCAATGTGTTCAATTGAAGTTATCGCTTTCTAAAGAACGGACACGTTTGCGTTATTATGGATTTGCAGAGTAAATAAAATCTAATTAAGGAACAAGTAATCAAGCTTAGGAAGTACATTATAAGAAGAACAGTATAACTAAATAAAGAGTTAAATAATTTTATTAGACCATTTTTACTAATTAGAAAGTGAAAAAATTGTCAAGCGATGGGTCTCAAGTTTTGTACCATTTTTGGTTTACCTCATATGCTCTAGGTAAAATATTGTTTATTTGTAACACGATAGTAGGCTTATTAACTATGCATTTTGGGACTTAATGCACAAAAATTTGGATGACATAATGTAAATACTATGTTTGGTTACTTACTCACAGTAATCAAATTTTACCGATGTGTAAAAATTGGATGCACAAAAATGCATATTTCAATTCTCATGGTAATCAAATTTTGTATTTCGTATGGTTCTTTCTTAAATAACAGTTTCTTCCAAAATTTACTGAAGCTTTGTTAGCAACTTTATTTGATTTTAAGGACTTCTCTTAATTTACATAGACTGTTAAGTTGGGGAGCCCGGCACATAAACTTGGATTAAAGTATATGTATGATTCTGGTTTTGTTTGGATAAACATTATCTTCCTTATATTTATGAACGAATATGATTAAAACGCCTCAAAACATTGCATTTGTTAAGTTTCTTAAGCCTTGCATGTCCATTTTCGTATGCCACACATTCTCCAAATGGTAAAATTTGTTCTCACTACGTACCTTTTTTACTCTTACATTATTTTAGAAGACATCTATTAGAGAAATGTATGAAAAGCTCAACTGCTCATCAAACTTTTTTCCATCATTTGTAGTTTAGTGAACACAAACAAGAGAGTTTTTATTATTTAATATATTCCTAATTTTGTATATGTGTTTACTATGTATACTTCGATATTGTATTTTGCAGGGGCAATGACAGTTATTTAGTGGTTGGATTTGCAAGTTGTGGAGTTGTCATTTGGTTTTTAAAATTTACAAGACTCAATAGAACGATCACATTCCAAATTAAACCTGCCAAACATAGGCTTGCAAGTTGTGATTGCCTGGTGCATGAAATCACTTAAAAGGATTAGTATACATTAGGGATTGAAAAAATAAATGTACTGTTTTGGTTTGCTTTGATTTGGTTATTTGGTTTGTTTGATATATTTATTTTACAAATGATAATAATAATAATGTTATGTTTGAATTGCTTATAATGTACTGTTATTTTTATTCTGTTATTTATGCTTATATGTTCCTTGCTTTACTTGCAAAATGTGTTTAGAAATTAATTTTTTTAATTTATTTTCATTATTTTTACAACAACTGCCAATTTCAGTTGTAAAATATGCTTTTGCAAGTGCCAACAATAGTTGGTAAAAGTCTTTTACAACCGCCAAAAGAAGTTGTAGAAAAGTTTCTTATAACTGTTTTAGGCTGTTGTAACAAATTATTTTACAACTGCCAAATAAGGTGGTAAAAGAATAAGCTTCTATTACAACTCTGGATATAACAACTGGAGGCCGTCTGTTGTAATAGACCTATTACAACTGTTTCTGTCAGTTGCGAAAGGGTGTTTTTGTTGTAGTGAATTTTGAATTTTTTTGGTTCTAATTCGGTTTGATGGTTTTTACCCCAAAACTGACCGACCAACCGAACACTCACCTCTATAACAAAGGACACTAGAAATGGAACTGTCTGGAGTAATTCAAGATTGTTAGAGAAAAGAAACATAATAGTTCCACTGTTCCTTCAAGTATATTTATGATTCAAAATTGTTTTCCTATTAATAAGTTATCTTGGGTTTTAGATACTGCATCTGGAACTCTTTTCTGTAATTCATTGCAGGGCCATAGGAACAGACGTCATGGAGCAAAGAGAGAAGTGATTCTTCAAGTTGCTAATGGATCTTTTGTGAATGTAATAGCAGTGGCAGATTTTCGTTTAAGTTTACCAAAAAAAATTTAATATTAAATAATTGAGATTACTTAAAAAACTTTGTTTGTGGGTTATTTCTATGTCTAGATTATCCGAGAGTGGTTATTATTTTCATTGTGCTAATAATATTATAATCATTATGAAGCCTGTGATGGGTTTTAGACAATGGAATTCATGTGATCGATACAAATTACATCAATGTTGTGAATAATTGTTTGAATGACAATATAAATATTAATAATCTTTGGCATTGTAGGCTAGGTCATATAAGTGAGAAACGACTATACAAATTGAAAACTAAAGGTTTCCTAGCATTATTTGGTTTTGAGTCATTTGATACATGTGAGCCATGTCTCAAAGGTAAGACGACCAAACACCCTTTTAATGGGTGCAGTGAAAGAGTTGATGAACTCTTCAGTCTCATACATAGTGATGTATGTGGCCCGATGCCTATAGTTACTAAAGATAATTGTTCTTATTTTATAATCTTTACTGATGATTTCTCAAGACTAGGATATGTGTTTCAAATAAATAATAAATTCGACGTTTTTGATAAAATTATTGAATATAAGAATGAGGTAGAAAATTGGATGGACCAAATGATTAAAATACTTCGATTAAATCTAGGAGGTAAATAATTGGAGAAAAACTCCAACGGTACTTAAACGATAATGAGATTATTCCTCAATTTACTCCATCGTATGCTCTACAACACGACAGTGTTTTAGAGTAGAGGATTTAATCTTATAATTTATGGTCCATTCCAATGATGGGTAAAGCTGAGTTACCTCTGTCTATTAGGGATATGCTCTAGTAACTGTAATGTATATATTGAATTTGATGCTCACTAAATCTGTTCCATAGACACAAAATGAGATATGGTGTGGAAGAAACCCCAACCAAACTATTTGAAGGTGTAGGGTTGTTCGGCCTACGTTAGGAACGTTGATCCAAATAAACTCAAGACAAGATTGACATTATGTAAATTTATAGGATATCCTAAAAACTTAATGGGATATATTTTCTAAAATACCAAGGAACAAAAGCTTATTACTTCTAGGCATGCTATCTTTTTGAAAAATGAATTTCTATCAAATGAATTTAGCATCGAGGCTGTAGACGTGGATGAGATCGAAGAAATTAACACTATGGCCGAACAAGTGGAAGAACCAAATTCAGCCATATATGAAAACTTCCAACCTATTAAAAGGTTTATTAGGAAACATCATACACTAAAGAGATCTATGGTTTTCTCATGGAAAGCGAGAAGGAGAACGTGTCTTAGATGACGACACTCCTCTATCATTCAACAAACACTACAGAGTAAAGACTCTGTACTTTGGCTTAGAGTAATAAAATCCAAAATGGATTCAATGTATGAAAATAAAGTGTGAAATTTATTTGACATACCCGAAGGGGTAAAATCTACGCTACTTGAGGTGGAGCGAAGTGTTAGGTGTTAAAATGGGCTTTAGAGTCTAGGCGGAGTTTACGTGAAGCCTGGATGAAAATAGGCATTCATCGTAAGATTTACATTAAATAATTAACAAAAATTAACTCACTATTTACTAAACTATATTGATGTTGATTAGATGATGACTACTTATTAGTTTATTATAAATGATATATAGAGTATATACATACACATACACACTTGTGTGTGCATGTGTATATATGAGGAGCATTTAATGACACCCCAAACGGTGCATCACCCTATTAACCCTCTAATTTCCACCACAAGTTGGGTTGATTTCTGCCACAAATTCTGATTTAAATAATATGTGATGTATATGGGGCGTTGCCATTTGGGGCGTTATTGAATGCTCCTCACATATACATGCATACACACACACACACACGTATATATGTATGTATGTATGCACTTGTGAATGTTTCGTCAATAAATTTTATAATGAATCAAGTACTTATACAATTTTTCGATGCAACAAAATTTTATTAGTAAAATTTGTGTCATGACAGTAATTGAATATTCAATACCAAATAATTTTAAAAAATTCAAGTGCAATATTAGTGAATAATATGAGTTTCAATTTATAATTAGTTATTTTGTGTTTGATTTATAAATTATTTTAAAATAACTTTTAAAAGGTTAACACAATTAAGACAAAAAAAATAAGAAATAAGTTAGACCAAATTTCAAAGAATTGAAAAGCAAAAAGGTAAATTTTATTCTCAAATATAAAGAAGAATTGTTATTATTTATTAACCGATTGTTTGTATATTTTAAAAAATATAGAAAAATGATTCAAGCATTGAAATTCTAGAAATACAAAGATTTATAATAAAAAAATAGTAACCAAATGATTCTATTATAAGTGTGGATAATTTGGTCAAGTAAAAAATAAGTTTATACTAAAAACACATATTTTTTGACACCCCAAGAAAAGCTTGGCGCTCAAATAGTGCCTCGGACAAGGGCATTATAAAGCGCCATAATCGAAAAGCGGATAGTTAAAATTACAAAATAGTGCCTCAGCGATGTCTTGACAACATCAGATAAAATCCATCGGTTGTAGATGGATTTTTAAGAAAAAACTAAATGTAGATGGACAAGTGGAGAATAATAAAGCAAGGCTAGTTGCGAAATAATTTCGTCAAATTGAAGGTGTTGATTATGACAAGATTTTTTTCGCCCGTAGCAATGGTTAAGTCCATTCTGATAATCAAGCCATTGTTGCATTCTATGGTTACAAAATAATGAAAATGGATACAAAGATGGCATTTCTAAATAGTAATTTAGAAGAGATTGTCTATAAGTCGCAGCTCGAGGTTTCAAGGTCCGTGGGAATGAGGGTAAGGCTTCCAAGTTGTTAACGTTCGATTATGGACTTAAAAAAGCTTCAATAATTTGGAATAAGTGTTTTGGTAAAGTGGTCAAATAGTTTTTTATTAGAATATAGTGGATGTATGCGTATACCTAAGGAATAGGGAAACGTTATCATAGTCTTAGTGTTATACGTTGATAACCTTCTGTTGATTGGTAATGTAGTTTCATTGTTGCAATCAGTGAAAGCTTGGCTTTTCAAGAACTTTTCCATCAAGAATTCGGGAGAAGCAGCTTACATGTTTGGTATAAATATCTATAGAGATTGATCTAAATGGCTATGGGGTTATCCTAATCCATGTACATTGACATCATATTGAAAAGGTTCGATATGGAGAACTCCATGCATGGAAATGTTTTAATTTAGTCTGGAATCATTCGTTTTAAGAAGGATGCTCCTCAGACTGATGAGGAAAGCGTATGAAGAGGATATTATATGCTTCGGTGATCAGTTCCGTAATGTGCACTATTCTATGTTCTAGACTGAATGTGGAATATGCATTAAGATGTGTAAGCCGATACCGGTCTATTCCTATAGAAAAGCATTGGTGATTGTAAAGTGTATGCTAAAGTATTTAAGAAATACTATTGACTTATTCCTAATATATGAGAATGGCGACCTCCTTATGAAGGGGTATACTGACTCTAGCTCTCAGAGTAATATCGACGATTGTAAGACAATGTCGGGTTAAGTCTTTACTACTAATGATGGGACGGTCAGTTGGAAATGTTCCAAATAGAAAACGGTAGCTGATTCCATAATGGAGGCCAAATACATCGCCCTCAATGAACAGCTAAAGAAGCTAGCTGGATGCGTAAGTTTTTAAGTAAGCTCGAAGTGATTTCGGACATGGAGAATCCAATGGCATTGTATTGTGACAATAATGTAGCTATGCTAATCTCAAAGGAGCCTAGAGCACAGAAGAAATCATAATATATTCTTTGAAAGTTCCATATAATTAAAGAATTCGTTGAGAAGAAAGAAAGAAGTCGTGATACAAAGGGTAGGAACCAAGGACAACGTAGCAGATCCATTCACGAAGGGACTAACTCGGTCGATTCTCGTCAAACTGATCGATGGGATGAGATTGATATTTCATTACTAGCCCCAAGTGCAAGTGGGAGATTGATAGAGTTAAGGATATGCACTGGGGGAAATTTTATAATTTGTTCTAAATTACTAACTCTGTAATAAAATATCATTCGAAATAAAAGCTATTTTATTTGTTATATGCCTTTTACAATGTTTATAGTTAATTAATTATTTGATTCAATTATATTTAATATAAATTCATAAATGGTATGTTTTTTGATAGTAATCATAAGTACTTTATCACAATATAATAAATACACCATTTTAAATATTCCTAGTCAAGCTGTAGGGAGACTGGATATCAATGCATCCGTTGAGACTAGAGTATGTAACCCTCTCTAAAGGTTGGGCAGATTAATAGGAGGCACCAAAAGATTACGTATTTATAGTTATTGGACAACCATGGAATGACTAACCCGATAGTTTCTGTTGGTTAATATAATTGAGGTCAAACAGAACATATCGATGTGACAATACTACACAATTCTCTTAACTTGAGAATACAGTTGATCTTTAATATAGAAATTCTGCTTTGATTATAGTCAAGTCGAGGCACAACGTCCATCAAATGACTATTATTCGGTCGAGTGGAAGTATTGAAAATGAAACACTCTTCAATAAAGGATTCGTCTTCTTAATTATATGAGGTTAGTATCACGTCAACTAAAGTGAACTCAAAGCCAGAAACTCTTACCAAAGTAGTTCGGTTGATAATAATTGTTATTATTAAACTAAGGACTTTGTGTTTGGACTATAAACTTAAATATGAACGATATTGGAATTTCACTATTACCAAATCCAGTAAGATCCAATGTGATATAGTTTTTGATAAAGAAAATTGGTGTAAATAATTGTCACTGCCGGGTAATGCTTAAGTAAGCAAAATTGGATTTTACAAAAGCAATGTAAGCGATAAAGTTGGCCATGACCTCACACCATTGGCTAAGGTGATGTGTGAGCGTTAATATTCGAATTGTTTGATATTAACCATTGACCGAATTTACACCTAAGAGTCACACAACCGAAATGTTGAATACTCCTACTACCACTCGATTTAATTAATTGCATTGTTGAAAATTAATTAAATTAATCGATATCTATGAAATATTATTTATAAAATTTTACTTAATTTGTATTGGTCATTCTTAAAATATCGTGTATAAAATTTATATACACACGTATCAATATACGATATCGAAGTGTATTTGAATTAGATTTAAATAAACATATATTTGATCGGGCTTGAAGTTCTTAGGAGAACCAAATATGGGCATATAATGGCCGATCATGTGGAGCTAAAGTGTGTTTGAATAATGATTCAAAAGGTAGGAATATTAAAAGGAAAGTGCTGGATCCCCTTTTTTCTCCTCTGAATCTTCACTATTTAAACACATTAAACCTCACCTTAGGATCTCTTAATTCTAGCCTCCATCTTCATCATTTATAGTCGGCCTCCTCTTCTAGCCTTCTCCATTATTTCAAACATTTTAAAACACAAATTAAATACAAACAGTAGATCGATGGTTGCTGCTTTTGGTCTGATAGCTCATTTTGGAAGTTTGGATACTGATTCAAGGTGTTCCTTGATTCAACGTTTCAATATATCGCTACTAGATTTTAGTGAGGCTAAATCTTTTATCTACATTCACATACGTACGTACGTACATACGTACATATATATATATACACATATATAATTTCTCATTATGTCATTTATTTTCTTTAGATAGTATATGAAGTGTCATGAATCCATATATATATATATATACAGTCTATATTAGATGAAAATATGTATGTATGTATTATTAAAAAAAATTATGCATACGTATATATAGTAATATTAAAAAATGGAATATAAATACAATTTTAAATGATTTTTAAAATACAAACATAACTATGTAAAAAAAATATTTATATTTTGTTAATATACATATATTGTAGTTTTCATAAAAAATTTAAATGTATATATAATTAAATCCGTACATATTATATGTATATGGTTTATTCTAATATTATACTAATTTTATAAGAAGTACACACACGCTCACAAATATATACACACACACATATATAAATATATTGTATAAAATATATTAATAAATATTTAATAAAAGTCATGCATATGTTTAAGAATAGTTTCCGTAAAAATTAATTTTTCATAAAAAAAATTTAACGTAAATTTTTAGTTAAAGAAACTGTTTGTAAACCGTAAGCCTTTAATAACAATAAAAAATATTTTGATTAATATTATTAAGGCCCAATATATGTTAATATGTATATGTGTGTGTGTTTAATCATTTATAAATAGTAAAACATATTTATATATACAGTTATTATATGGAGGTAACTCTCTCTTGAGAGTGGAACTCCATAACAATGGAGTACAAATGGGAGTTCTTAAAGTGTTTCCACCCATGGAATTTTCGAAGATCCACATCCGAAAGGTGTGTTACTGGTGGGCACAACATCATTTCAATCTTAATGCCTGGAATTAACAAAGTGTAAGAACCCGAAGAAAGAGAAAAAAGACGACAATCGATTTCAAAAGGGCTCTGCACGGTTATTGTTTAAAATAAAAGGTCGAATTCAATTTTTGTCTCAAAAAAATATCTCACGATGCATGACAGTGAGATCTAAACAAGATTGAGTTGACTTTCAATTTGCAGAATGGCGTTGAGTCACGAACGAAGATTCATGTAACGAAGCGGATTTTGTCCGTTCGAAAATCGACATCCATACTTTACATCGTACTCGAATGCCGCAGATTCGACCATTCAAATCCGAGTCGCCGGAGCTTATAACACCATTAAGTAAACAACACAGCGGAAGAAAAATAAAGAATATCAATATACAACATCTGATACAACATCCTGATACAACAGATGATACAATAGATATCGATATACATCAGAGATATGATACAATAAAATAGCAGCGGAAAAGGAAATAGATAACACTAGCAGCGGAACAAATAACTCCAATATAATCTTCAAGAGAGAGAACTCCAACAGCAGCTCGAACCATCATCACGATACACTAAGTCGAGCAAGACTGGTGCATATCCAAAGACTGAAACTAGCTCCAGATAATCCACCAAACCTAACTATCAGAAAAACCCAACTCTAGACTGCTCGTGTGGAAAATGGTGAGCACCCAGAGTTTAGGAAAGGAACAATAAACTCCGAGTCAGTCATGGGACTGGTGTGAGTAACAAAAACAGTTTATCTTTAAAATAAACAAGATTTATAAAAGAAAATCCGATATGCTTTTTAGAAAATGAAACTACCATAAGACCTCCCGCCACACACACAATGCAAACGCAGAATTGGAGGAGATTTCTTCTTATGATAGTCAAACATGCTTGATACGTAAAAAGTTCTTTGATATTATTATTATAAGCGCAAAGTGCAGAAACATTTCGAAAGTAGAATATTAATCTTAGCCAGCATACGACCATTATCGTATGCCTACTATAGCTACCATGTTCAATAGCAGGTTACCACCACATTCCATGGCAGGTAATACAATTAAAACCGTACAGGGCGCGTATTGTTTCTTTGGATTTTCCAACAAATGGCTTGGCTAAGGAACTTCCTACTGCCACATGGGGTCGCCTCTGGCGGGACGTCCCGAGAACCTAACCGGATCTCTGCCAACACAAGGCCGGGTTACCTCTGTAACTAGGTAACTACTACTCGAGCAAGCCACTCCCCGGTCCTTTGGGACCTTTATCCGAGGCGCCTCTAAGCAACAACCACACAGTAAATGAGATTGGAGCTACCACATAGGTAAATATCTGGGCTCCATACCATGATACCACCCTTTACCAGAAGGGAATGACACACCCTAAAGGGCGCGACCCTCATAACCTTGCCGCATCTTTCCTGTTTTGACCATTTCCGGGGTGTGAGGTCCTGATGCAGTCTCGCCCACAAAGCTACGCTTTGGTACAAAGCCATGCTTTGGGTCAACAAATGATCAAAGCAATGATCACAAAGATAAATGATCAAACAAATGATCATATCACAAATGATCAAACAATGATCAACAACACACAGCAGCACTCAGCATGCCACACTACCAAATTGGGAGTATATTGCTGATAACCTTCAACTACATAACCTCTGAGCTCGTACGTCTCAGAGAAGGGTGTTAATGCTAAAAGAATAAATTCTCCGCCACCAACAGATATGTATTTGAAAGAAATCTGCTTTATATCTCAAAGTGTAGTGTCGGACATGTAACCATACAAGTCTGTTCCGGGTTCGAACAGAACCGAAGGCACTTCCGAAGAAGCCCTTGCAATCCGGGTATCCACAATCCCGATCGGACTTCCCATCACTTAGGGAATCTCTATACCGTAGCTACTCGGTGCAGAGACAATCGATAGGTTATCCTATCGTTCTCACAAATACCCGATCTTCACCACCGGTCTTCAAATGCTATCCATAACGACGTATCACATATTCGGAATGGGTTATACGACACAAAGGTCCTCTCCCGGCTAAACCGAATAGTGAGCGCAATATTTAAAATATATGGATATGGGATTTCAATTAAGTCACAACTTAATAATTCAAAGTTTTCTTCAAATGGTTTAACAAATTACCATTTTCAAATCTTTTAAACAAAAGATTTATTTCAAAAACCTTCAATGGTTTAAATAATTTCCCCACTTTAAATCTTTTAAACAAAAGATTTAATTCACAAAGTTCACCCCATTCACAAAGATCCATTTATGGATTTCAAAACAATCCCCATTTTAATTGGATTAACTCGTTAAATCTTTAAATTAAAGATTTAACTTATAGCTTTCAAACCGTTTCCATGACTTGGAAAATCTTTTTCATTTTTAACTTGAAATCCTTTTTAACATAAATTGGACGTTCATTATTTAGGTGAAAGCTTTTATCATTTGAAAACAATTAGTCTTCATTTCAGAAAGATCCAATAAATTCGAGTTAAAACCTTTGAATTTAAATTCAAATTCCCAAATCAGTACCTTTAAATAGTTTAACCCCTATAAACTGGTATAACATCTTCAGTCCCTAATTTCCAAATCATAGAATTCAATTCCAAATATTGAATTCAAATTTTAAATCAAATTATTTAAATTTCAAAACTTAATCAAGTTATTCCAAATAAATTTCGTCTTTGAAATTCCATTTCAAAAGCTTTTCACTTTTAAACTAAATCTTATTTTCAAACCATTTAAATTAAAAATTCAAATTCAAAACTATTTCAAAATCTGTGACTTAATCGATTTCCTCGTGAAATCCATAATTGTGTGTGTATAAGTGTGGTCCAGGGGTTTAACACAATAGTGCAACAACATTCAATCATCACAGATTTAAAACACAGAAATATAGTCGATAAGCAATATAAACTATAACGTTTATCGCTCATTCACAGATTCACAGATAATATGCAATTGAAAGTAAATGAATAAATTATACACGGCACAAACCACAGAATAAAATATCACAGATGAGACATGACAATCAATTCAAGGTATCTCATACAATACAATCATTCATAAGTAAGGTCAAGCATTTAATAATCATTTATAAGTAGGATTAACTAATCGTTAAATCCAAATTAATTCAATTTTATTTCCAAGCAAATTTATTCAGTTATTATGAATCCATTACCCAATCCTGATTAAGTAATTACAAATCATTTGATGGAATAAATTAATTTGTCAATCGCTTTAATTAATTAAATTTTCCTTAATAAATCATGTTAATTAAATTAACCTTTAAACCAATTTCATAATTAATTGACTTCTTAGTTAATTATTTTAAGAATTTAAACCTTTAATTACTTACCATAAACTAATTACATTTACACAATTTCATAATGATTATCATTAATTAAATTAATCACATTAATTAATTATAAAAAAAACCCTTAGTTAATTATCTTCATTTTCTAATAACATTACTTAAATTACTTTCTTAATAAATCTCTAATTATAAATTAACCTAAATCATAAATTTATAAATTTAATTAATAGATCATTCCTTAATTATCTTATTAATTACATCATTTAATACCTCAATTATTTATAAGATAATTTATTTCTTTATTAATGACTTAATTAATATTAAGGTGTAAAACATCACGCTTTTGAATTTAAATTAAAATTACATTTCGAATTTAAGTTTCAAAATGATTATTCTTTTAAACATAAATCCAATTTAAAACTCAATTTAAAATCTTTAAAAATAAATGTAAATAACATCTATTGCTTATATAAGAGAGATTTTGATTCACAACTTTGATTTCATTTGCTTTTAAACCCTTGAATTTAAAACTTGATTTAAAAAAAATCCAATTTCATTTTAAAACCTTAAGATTCAAAGGTTTATTTGAAAACTAAACTTAACTCCAATTTAAGTTTTAGTTCCGGATTTTACATTAATTTGAAAATCTACTTCTAATTATTTACAACTTTGAAAAAAAAACAAATTTCCCTTTTTAAAGCTTAAAGATTCAAAGTACCCTTTTGAATTTAACTTAAACTTGATTTAACTTTATTAAGATCAAGCTTACCAATTTAAATTCATTTAGCTTTGGTTTAAATTCAATTTGCAGACAGTTTTGAACAAAACTGTATCCAGTTAAACCATCCTGAGGCAACTCAGTTTTACTTCGAGTCACTCCCCTATGCGCTTCGAGCAAAACACAGGAATAACTCGAGAAAAATGCATGCTTACCTCCCTCAACTTCAACCCAACACCATCAGAACAAAATGTGCATGGTGCACGTGCACCGTGGTTTCGACCAACTCCGGTCGACCTCACTGGCCTCCTCACATCGGCGATCACCCCTCCTTAACGACCCCGACCACCAAAACTCACACAACAACTCGAATTTGAATTCGACCTCCCGAGCCCCAAACCTGGAACCAGAAATGAGCATCAGGTCGAAACCTGGAACTGTCGCCGTCCTCGCCACCGCGACAACCAGCGAACCTCAAACTTCGGCCATCTATCTGTCGCTACTCCACTTACCATTTCCAAGAACCACAGGACACTCGATCGAGCAATGGTGTCGAACGAAACAAAAATTTGCGACCCCCTCGAAACTAGGTCACCGGAGTTCAAACGCCACCCGCCGCCACCACAAGGCTTTGTTCAACCTCCGGGTATTTTTCCTAGACCCACGCTAGGCTCTTCCAACTCCTGACAAAATTCCGACCCCTCCAGTCGACTAGATCACCCATGGCAACTCGAAACGTAAAAATCGCACGAACCCAAACTGCTCTTATACCACACCATTAAAAATCATCAAATTAGGTTTAAAAATCTTGCTCTTGTATGGGGAATCAGTTTAGATACTTGAATTCATAAATTAAGAGATTCAAATTTTTGATAAATTTGAGTTGTGCTCAGACATATTTCTTTCCAGAGGTTATACCAAGTTATTTTAACTTGAATTTATTTTTAAAATTCAGTTCAGGGTTAAACAAACATCTTTCATTTTGATTCTAAGTCCAAATATTGAATAGATCTTGAAGAAATGATTTTTGAAATTAAGATTTGCACTTAAAATCTAAGAACATGGATCATATTCTAACAACAACCTGTATAAACCACTTCCAGTTTAAATGTATTCAAAGGATCTACAAACTTATTCACAGATATATGAATAAACAACAAATTCATACTTTTAATTTTAAGAAATAAGTTACTCACTGTTTCCTGAAAGAACAAGCCTGCTTCATGTTGAACAGGCTGAGCTTCCTCTGGTTTGCATTTGACTTGAGTTGTTTGTTTTAGTTGAATTTTGTTTAAGTTTTGTATATGATGCTTACTGCAGTTCTTTGCTTATGTTTGATGGATGAATTGAAATGAGGTTGCTTGATATATATGGGAAATGAAGTTTTACAGGTTATAATATGTTTGTACAACAGGGTGACATACTGCTATGTTTTGTACAAACATAATCAGTGATATTTCTAAGTTTGGAGGCTGAAATAACATTTCGGCTGATATGAAATGTTGTGGCCAAAGATTTTCTTTGTATTAATTAACTTTGTCTTGATTCACACTTTAATATGTTTATTTGTATAACTTCTTTTGTAAGCTTTGATTTAAACTGATCTTTGCATTTGATTTGTCTTTGTACTTTATTAATTTCCATTGTCTTATTTCATATTGCCTTGCTTCATATGCTTATGCATATCACTTTTTCTATTTCTCCTTGACTTTTGTACAGGCTGTTTACTTTGTTTTGTATGTGCTTCTTTTGCTTTGTTTATTCTTGTTCAAGTATACATAGATACCTATAGTTGAATATATTTATTACTATCTTCCTTTGCAAGCTTCATTCTTATTTTATTTTTCTTTTTACTTTGAATGTTTTTCTTATTATTTTTTCTTGCCTGCATATTTGTTACAGGGTTCATATATATGTTGTTTCTAGCCTACATGCTTCTCTGTTCAACTTATTTTCAAACACTTTTTGTTGCTTTTTTTTTTCTCTCCCAGGTTGGGGTATTTTTATTATCTTCTTTGTTTTAGGCTGAAACCTTTTTTTTTTATAATATATTCCCTGTGTTTTGTTTCACTTTATCATATGTATACTTTATTGGTTTGTATTGTTTGTTTTTTTTTTTTATATATACATATTCACTTGTTTATGTAGGTACAGTTTTGCTTTGTATTTATATTCTTTCTTTATTTACTAAAATGACTTCTAAACTTGCCTAATTCACATACAATATTATATTTTGTACCTAGATATTTGCCTTTCATTTTTCCCATACAACTTCATTTGTATTTCTTTTGTTATTACTTTATAGTTTTACTTTGTAATTTAAATGACATTCTAAAATAATACGTTGTTATAATTTATTTTGTACTCATGCTTTAATATTTATAAGGTTTATTCTATTTTAAACATTTCCTTCTATTTTAACTTAAATATTTACTTCTAGAACTTTTTATATGTTCATTTCATATTTTATATAACTATACATTTACTTAAATATTTGTTTAACATCAACACAGACTTTATTTCCTTGTAAAGTTTAACTATCTACTGTTTTATAATTTTCAAATATTCGATTATTAAAATCGTACTAACATTTTGTATAAATTACCAATTATTACACAATTTTTTTTTATTCGAAAATTAAATTAATTATCAATTTGAAATATAGTCTAAATCCGAGATCGTTACAGACTTCCCCCCTTAAAAAGAATTTCGTCCCCGAAATTTGCAGGCACGAAAATAACAAAGATACATACCCAAAGACAGAGAAATAGCTTTCCAGGTCAAATGGATATCAATCCTGTATTTGGCTCACCAAATCAGAATATCACTAATAGATAGAAGAACGAATCTACTTAACACTTCATAAGATATTCGGGTTATCCAGATCTACGAAGTGTGCAGTGGCATTGGTTAGTTCGAAAGGATAACTAACCATCCGTAATATATCTCTGGACCCAAATATTGACAGATATATGGACACAATTTCAAAATGTTGAGTTTAAAAACCAATTTATACCTATCAACCATAGCAACCAAAGCAAACAAACAACCAATACATCCAAACAACAATTTTGGCCTATTGGAGTTTATGTCCCATACTAATATATCGAATCTTCTTCCTGGGTCTACCAGGAACAATCGAAGAATTGACAAGAGGTACTGAATAAAAGAGATAGATTTAATCTTCTATAAGTTTTCAAATACTAGGAATGGATTCCAAATTCAAGTCGGAACATCTCAAAATATATACCAATTTGTTCCTCTTCGGACTTTAGTTTACACAAGAAATTATAATAGAATTTCAAATTCAATTTTAAATGAAATCGTTTTATTGATTCAATTCAATTTAGTTTCATATTCTATTAATCAATTTTAACTCAATTTAAAATTTCCAATTTATTTCAAAGTTCAGTTCCAAATTTCCAATTAATATTAATTAAGGTTTAAATCAAACTCTAATAAGAAACGATGAAAATACGACGTAAGAATTTCCTACAACGATTCGTAGGGCCACCATCACACTGAAACTTCTTCTGGAGCTATCATGAAGAAATCAAAAGAATTTGGAAAGACGAATCAAAAAAAAAATCCATAGAGAAAATTACTTCCACTATTGCAGGGCATTGACATAGTCGTATTTCCCTATCCCCTATCTCGTTCTCTTCTTGCACTCATACTCACTATCACTGGATAGTAAAAGAATTTACTAAGGCATTCGAACGGATATCTTAGGGATTACTCATTCTAGGGTTTACTTCACCCTATCTCTAATGAGCTACTTAACGTGTTATACTCCTGAGCTAAAGTTTAACCTTAGCTCTGATACCACATGTAACGAAGCGGATTTTGTCCGTTCGAAAATCGACATCCATACTTTACATCGTACTCGAATGCCGCAGATTCGACCGTTCAAATCCGAGTCGCCCGAGCTTATAACACCATTAAGTAAACAACACAGCGGAAGAAAAATAAAGAATATCAATATACAACATCTGATACAACATCCTGATACAACAGATGATACAATAGATATCGATATACATCAGAGATATGATACAATAAAATAGCAGCGGAAAAGGAAATAGATAACACTAGCAGCGGAACAAATAACTCCAATATAATCTTCAAGAGAGAGAACTCCAACAGCAGCTCGAACCATCATCACGATACACTAAGTCGAGCAAGACTGGTGCATATCCAAAGACTGAAACTAGCTCCAGATAATCCACCAAACCTAACTATCAGAAAAACCCAACTCTAGACTGCTCGTGTGGAAAATGGTGAGCACCCAGAGTTTAGGAAAGGAACAATAAACTCCGAGTCAGTCATGGGACTGGTGTGAGTAACAAAAACAGTTTATCTTTAAAATAAACAAGATTTATAAAAGAAAATCCGATATGCTTTTTAGAAAATGAAACTACCATAAGACCTCCCGCCACACACACAATGCAAACGCAGAATTGGAGGAGATTTCTTCTTATGATAGTCAAACATGCTTGATACGTAAAAAGTTCTTTGATATTATTATTATAAGTGCAAAGTGCAGAAACATTTCGAAAGTAGAATATTAATCTTAGCCAGCATACGACCATTATCGTATGCCTACTATAGCTACCATGTTCAATAGCAGGTTACCACCACATTCCATGGCAGGTAATACAACTAAAACCGTACAGGGCGCGTATTGTTTCTTTGGATTTTCCAACAAATGGCCAGGCTAAGGAACTTCCTACTGCCACATGGGATCGCCTCTGGCGGGACGTCCCGAGAACCTAACCGGATCTCTGCCAACACAAGGCCGGGTTACCTCTGTAACTAGGTAACTACTACTCGAGCAAGCCACTCCCCGGTCCTTTGGGACCTTTATCCGAGGCGCCTCTAAGCAACAACCACACAGTAAATGAGATTGGAGCTACCACATAGGTAAATATCTGGGCTCCATACCATGATACCACCCTTTACCAGAAGGGAATGACACACCCTAAAGGGCGCGACCCTCATAACCTTGCCGCATCTTTCCTGTTTTGACCATTTCCGGGGTGTGAGGTCCTGATGCAGTCTCGCCCACAAAGCTACGCTTTGGTACAAAGCCATGCTTTGGGTCAACAAATGATCAAAGCAATGATCACAAAGATAAATGATCATATCACAAATGATCAAACAATGATCATCAACACACAGCAGCACTCAGCATGCCACACTACCAAATTGGGAGTATATTGCTGATAACCTTCAACTACATAACCTTGAGCTCGTACGTCTCAGAGAAGGGTGTTAATGCTAAAAGAATAAATTCTCCGCCACCAACAGATATGTATTTGAAAGAAATTTGCTTTATATCTCAAAGTGTAGTGTCGGACATGTAACCATACAAGTCTGTTCCGGGTTCGAACAGAACCGAAGGCACTTCCGAAGAAGCCCTTGCAATCCGGGTATCCACAATCCCGATCGGACTTCCCATCACTTAGAGAATCTCTATACCGTAGCTACTCGGTGCAGAGACAATCGATAGGTTATCCTATCGTTCTCACAAATACCCGGTCTTCACCACCGGTCTTCAAATGCTATCCATAACGACGTATCACATATTCGGAATGGGTTATACGACACAAAGGTCCTCTCCCGGCTAAACCGAATAGTGAGCGCAATATTTAAAATATATGGATATGGGATTTCAATTAAGTCACAACTTAATAATTCAAAGTTTTCTTCAAATGGTTTAACAAATTACCATTTTCAAATCTTTTAAACAAAAGATTTATTTCAAAAACCTTCAATGGTTTAAATAATTTCCCCACTTTAAATCTTTTAAACAAAAGATTTAATTCACAAAGTTCACCCCATTCACAAAGATCCATTTATGGATTTCAAAACAAACCCCATTTTATTGGATTAACTCGTTAAATCTTTAAATTAAAGATTTAACTTATAGCTTTCAAACTGTTTCCATGACTTGGAAAATCTTTTTCATTTTTAACTTGAAATCCTTTTTAACATAAATTGGACGTTCATTATTTAGGTGAAAGCTTTTATCATTTGAAAACAATTAGTCTTCATTTCAGAAAGATCCAATAAATTCGAGTTAAAACCTTTGAATTTAAATTCAAATTCCCAAATCAGTACCTTTAAATAGTTTAACCCCTATAAACTGGTATAACATCTTCAGTCCCTAATTTCCAAATCATCGAATTCAATTCCAAATATTGAATTCAAATTTTAAATCAAATTATTTAAATTTCAAAACTTAATCAAGTTATTCCAAATAAATTTCGTCTTTGAAATTCCATTTCAAAAGCTTTTCACTTTTAAACTAAATCTTATTTTCAAACCATTTAAATTAAAAATTCAAATTCAAAACTATTTCAAAATCTGTGACTTAATCGATTTCCTCGTGAAATCCATAATTGTGTGTGTATAAGTGTGGTCCAGGGGTTTAACACAATAGTGCAACAACATTCAATCATCACAGATTTAAAACACAGAAATATAGTCGATAAGCAATATAAACTATAACGTTTATCGCTCATTCACAGATTCACAGATAATATGCAATTGAAAGTAAATGAATAAATTATACACGGCACAAACCACAGAATAAAATATCACAGATGAGACATGACAATCAATTCAAGGTATCTCATACAATACAATCATTCATAAGTAAGGTCAAGCATTTAATAATCATTTATAAGTAGGATTAACTAATCGTTAAATCCAAATTAATTCAATTTTATTTCCAAGCAAATTTATTCAGTTATTATGAATCCATTACCCAATCCTGATTAAGTAATTACAAATCATTTGATGGAATAAATTAATTTGTCAATCGCTTTAATTAATTAAATTTTCCTTAATAAATCATATTAATTAAATTAACCTTTAAACCAATTTCATAATTAATTGACTTCTTAGTTAATTATTTTAAGAATTTAAACCTTTAATTACTTACCATAAACTAATTACATTTACACAATTTCATAATGATTATCATTAATTAAATTAATCACATTAATTAATTATAAAAAAAACCCTTAGTTAATTATCTTTATTTTCTAATAACATTACTTAAATTACTTTCTTAATAAATCTCTAATTATAAATTAACCTAAATCATAAATTTATAAATTTAATTAATAGATCATTCCTTAATTATCTTATTAATTACATCATTTAATACCTCAATTATTTATAAGATAATTTATTTCTTTATTAATGACTTAATTAATATTAAGGTGTAAAACATCACGCTTTTGAATTTAAATTAAAATTACATTTCGAATTTAAGTTTCAAAATGATTATTCTTTTAAACATAAATCCAATTTAAAACTCAATTTAAAATCTTTAAAAATAAATGTAAATAACATCTATTGCTTATATAAGAGAGATTTTGATTCACAACTTTGATTTCATTTGCTTTTAAACCCTTGAATTTAAAACTTGATTTAAAAAAAATCCAATTTCATTTTAAAACCTTAAGATTCAAAGGTTTATTTGAAAACTAAACTTAACTCCAATTTAAGTTTTAGTTCCGGATTTTACATTAATTTGAAAATCCACTTCTAATTATTTACAACTTTGAAAAAAAAACAAATTTCCCTTTTTAAAGCTTAAAGATTCAAAGTACCCTTTTGAATTTAACTTAAACTTGATTTAACTTTATTAAGATCAAGCTTACCAATTTAAATTCATTTAGCTTTGGTTTAAATTCAATTTGCAGACAGTTTTGAACAAAACTGTATCCAGTTAAACCATCCTAAGGCAACTCAGTTTTACTTCGAGTCACTCCCCTACGCGCTTCGAGCAAAACACAGGAATAATTCGAGAAAAATGCATGCTTACCTCCCTCAACTTCAACCCAACACCATCAGAACAAAATGTGCACGGTGCACGTGCACCGTGGTTTCGACCAACTCCGGTCGACCTCACTGGCCTCCTCACATCGGCGATCACCCCTCCTTAACGACCCCGACCACCAAAACTCACACAACAACTCGAATTTGAATTCGACCACCCGAGCCCCAAACCTGGAACCAGAAATGAGCATCAGGTCGAAACCTGGAACTGTCGCCGTCCTCGCCACCGCGACAACCAGCGAACCTCAAACTTCGGCCATCTATCTGTCGCTACTCCACTTACCATTTCCAAGAACCACAGGACACTCGATCGAACAATGGTGTCGAACGGAACAAAAATTTGCGACCCCCTCGAAACTAAGTCACCGGAGTTCAAACGCCACCCGCCGCCACCACAAGGCTTTGTTCAACCTCCGGGTATTTTTCCCAGACCCACGCTAGGCTCCTCCAACTCCTGACAAAATTCCGACCCCTCCAGTCGACTAGATCACCCATGGCAACTCGAAACGTAAAAATCGCACGAACCCAAACTGCTCTTATACCACACCATTAAAAATCATCAAATTAGGTTTAAAAATCTTGCTCTTGTATGGGGAATCAGTTTAGATACTTGAATTCATAAATTAAGAGATTCAAATTTTTGATAAATTTGAGTTGTGCTCAGACATATTTCTTTCCAGAGGTTATACCAAGTTATTTTAACTTGAATTTATTTTTAAAATTCAGTTCAGGGTTAAACAAACATCTTTCATTTTGATTCTAAGTCCAAATATTGAATAGATCTTGAAGAAATGATTTTTGAAATTAAGATTTGCACTTAAAATCTAAGAACATGGATCATATTCTAACAACAACCTGTATAAACCACTTCCAGTTTAAATGTATTCAAAGGATCTACAAACTTATTCACAGATATATGAATAAACAACAAATTCATACTTTTAATTTTAAGAAATAAGTTACTCACTGTTTCCTGAAAGAACAAGCCTGCTTCATGTTGAACAGGCTGAGCTTCCTCTGGTTTGCATTTGACTTGAGTTGTTTGTTTTAGTTGAATTTTGTTTAAGTTTTGTATATGATGCTTACTGCAGTTCTTTGCTTATGTTTGATGAATGAATTGAAATGAGGTTGCTTGATATATATGGGAAATGAAGTTTTACAGGTTATAATATGTTTGTACAACAGGGTGACATACTGCTATGTTTTGTACAAACATAATCAGTGATATTTCTAAGTTTGGAGGCTGAAATAACATTTCGGCTGATATGAAATGTTGTGGCCAAAGATTTTCTTTGTATTAATTAACTTTGTCTTGATTCACACTTTAATATGTTTATTTGTATAACTTCTTTTGTAAGCTTTGATTTAAACTGATCTTTGCATTTGATTTGTCTTTGTACTTTATTAATTTCCATTGTCTTATTTCATATTGCCTTGCTTCATATGCTTATGCATATCACTTTTTCTATTTCTCCTTGACTTTTGTACAGGCTGTTTACTTTGTTTTGTATGTGCTTCTTTTGCTTTGTTTATTCTTGTTCAAGTATACATAGATACCTATAGTTGAATATATTTATTACTATCTTCCTTTGCAAGCTTCATTCTTATTTTATTTTTCTTTTTACTTTGAATGTTTTTCTTATTATTTTTTCTTGCCTGCATATCTGTTACAGGGTTCATATATATGTTGTTTCTAGCCTACATGCTTCTCTGTTCAACTTATTTTCAAACACTTTTTGTTGCTTTTTTTTTTCTCTCCCAGGTTGGGGTATTTTTATTATCTTCTTTGTTTTAGGCTGAAACCTTTTTTTTTTATAATATATTCCCTGTGTTTTGTTTCACTTTATCATATGTATACTTTATTGGTTTGTATTGTTTGTTTTTTTTTTTATATATATACATATTCACTTGTTTATGTAGGTACAGTTTTGCTTTGTATTTATATTCTTTCTTTATTTACTAAAATGACTTCTAAACTTGCCTAATTCACATACAATATTATATTTTGTACCTAGATATTTGCCTTTCATTTTTCCCATACAACTTCATTTGTATTTCTTTTGTTATTACTTTATAGTTTTACTTTGTAATTTAAATGACATTCTAAAATAATACGTTGTTATAATTTATTTTGTACTCATGCTTTAATATTTATAAGGTTTATTCTATTTTAAACATTTCCTTCTATTTTAACTTAAATATTTACTTCTAGAACTTTTTATATGTTCATTTCATATTTTATATAACTATACATTTACTTAAATATTTGTTTAACATCAACACAGACTTTATTTCCTTGTAAAGTTTAACTATCTACTGTTTTATAATTTTCAAATATTCAATTATTAAAATCGTACTAACATTTTGTATAAATTACCAATTATTACACAATTTTTTTTTTATTCGAAAATTAAATTAATTATCAATTTGAAATATAGTCTAAATCCGAGATCGTTACAATTCACAACAATTTATGCTTCCTTAAGCTTCTAAAGTTCGAAGATCTGGTTAGCAACCGAATCCCAGATCTGGGATATGAGTGGTGTTTTACCTGTTCGAGCACATGATGGCAGCGACAGTAGTTTTGCAAGGAATTCATCAGAATGTTAACCATTTGCTTGAGAGTGGTGATAATCGACTTCTGATTTAAGTCGCGAAGGAAGTTACTGAAAATTGAAAAGACTTTGTCTTTATATCCTCTGATAAGTGCTCAACATGTAACAACCAAGCACTAATTGCTAGAATTTCATTTGAGAAAAACAGCCATGCTTTGCTTGGAAAGGGAGATGAGAATGATGGTTGTCTTCAAGAAGAAGCAATATGTAGTGTTTTCAGGAAAAGTTCGTCAGTGGCAGCCAGAGGAACACCGAAGTTAATGGCTGAAGGATGAAAAGGGATGTCAGAGGCAGGAACTACTGCGGTACTGGCTTGAGGAAGGAGAGATAAGAGTGTATCAAGGGGTGCAAGTGTGCACGTGCACACTGGTACATGCCATATTTGGCCATGTCTCTGTTATGTCGTGGGTCTTGAGTTTGTATAAATCTGAATTGAGTTGCATGCTTGATGTTTTTTTTGAACTGTGATTATTGGGCCGAGTTAAGTGAAATAAAAATGTGTGTAAATCAGTCTATAAATATACTGGTATGGACATTTTTGTGGAGTGTGGAAAAACTGAAAGCATTTATCTTCTTCCTAATCTTTAGTTCTACAATTTTTAGTTTTGTTGCCTTTTCTTCAAATCGGTAGCTTTCCATTCAAATCTCATTAGTTAGTTTCAAATTATTAGTTACCAACTCTATTTCAGTTTCAGTTCATAATGTTCTTCTTGCCATTTTCAATTCTCTGTTTGTTGTTAAAATCTTCCAATTATCATTTTCAATTCTTATTTTCATTTTGCAGTAGTCTAAAATTAGATTCTTTAATTCCTACACTGTGATTTTTGATACCAGTTACAATCTGTTGTAATTCCTTACTTTTCCTTATTCATTGCTGCAAGTTTTTAATCCCTTTCCAAATTTATATTCGTTTTCCTCTATACTTTCTTCCATTTTGTAAAATTTGTATGAACTGCATTTTAATTCTTGTTTTCCTACAAAGTATACTCCTCTGTTCATTATTTTTCTAAAAATTCATAGATACAATCTTGTCAAATTCATATAATATTCATCTGTTCAATTTTCTATAAATTACACATAAATTCAGCTTCTAACCTTTGCCATCATACAAGTAACGACCCGGAATTTTCAATCCATAAAATTCCAGATAGTTAGGAAAGAAGAATAGAAAAAGAAGAAGAAACAGTAACAAGTCACAGAAATTTCACATACGCAGCGGATCAAAATATAATATCACATAAATAATAGTTTTACAAAGAAAAACTGTATCAGCACACTTATATTTTTATACATCAGAGTTACAACCATTACCAATCACTGGGCATTTTAAAACAACATGTCCTAATTATACAATAATATATCACAACGGAAAACACTCCATACGTTCCTGCCCTCCAGCTTGCCTCCTGAGCTCCAGATCGTCCTTACCTGAAAATCTGTAATACTCGGTCTGACTCGAGCATTACATCAAAGTAACACCCAGGTCAGGCTGGAAACTAGCGTGAGTAACCCATATAATGTGGAACACAAATCATACAACTTTTATAAACTCGGGGTAACTTGTATCAATTTACAAGTTCATAAGTCATTATAGACATCACTAATTTCACACATCAATTCTAAACACCAAAAATTAGACTAAATGATTCAATTCACTTAATCATTCCACTTCATCTTATTGGTTTCACATTTCAAATTACAAAGAAACGAAGTGGTTTCGGGTATTTACTAATACCCGAATCCGGTCTCTTCGAACCCAATGTCATCTTAACCCAAGTTATTCAAGTGATTAAACTCAAATATTAGATGTCACATTACATAGCAACAACACAGATAAATATCACCCATTTACATTGGTATAACCAATATCATATCAATAGAATGTCACAGCATATCATCCAATAGATATCATTCAATTCAGACATTCAACAAACAACCATCCATAAGCAAGCATTATCAATTCATATCATAATTAGTCATCTAATCCTGCTTAATCAACCATTAATTAATTACAACCATTTAATTAATTCATTACTCCTTGATTACCTTACCAATCAATCAATTGATCTTTAATCATAGATTAATTATCCTTTAATTATCAATTAATAAACCTCAATTATTAATTAATCTCCTTTAATACAAAGTAATTCAATCCTTAATTACTTTTAAAATCAATTAATTAACCTTAGTTATTAATTAATCATCCTCTGATTATTTATTAATCTTAATAAATTACACTGATTAATTAACCTTAATTAATTAATTAATCACATTAACAAAATAACCAATGATTGATTGCATTCATTATTCCTTAAAATACCTATATGGATCAACATTTAATTAAATAAGATAGACTATTTACCTTAATTGATTATTTAATCATCACCTATATCTTGTTTAAATTAAATGCTTGAAACAAACACTATAGAACTTTTAATTGATTTAAGTTAAATACTTGATATTGACTACTTACTTAATCACATTATAAATTTTATTTGAAAATACCTAAGGATTTTAAACTTAACTGATTATCCCGATCTAATTAGACAAAACCAAACAATTAACTCAAACATTTTATTCTAAATTAAATTAAATTTGGAAACTTGTTTTAAAAAATTTGCTTGAACTTGTTATAGAAATTTTGTTTCCAATCGGGACAACTCAAATTATCTTGCTTCCAAAACTGATCATCATTTATTTTTTTCTTTAAAATTGATAACATACCAAATCATTCGAATTACCCGAAGCCACCCTCGCGTTCTCCTCTCATTTTCTCAAGTACGTCGAGTAACTCATCATCCCCTACTTCCCCCTAACCTTTACCTCCATCTTCTTCTTCCTTTCTAAAACGTGCACACTGCCTGAACTTGTGTAAGTGCACAAACCCTCAGATCATCATCCACCGCCACCGACCTTCTCTACAAACCACCTAAGCCTTCGTCGTCCCTCACGATTCCATTAAAGTGCACGAAAACCACAGGAACTCAAAATCTACTGATTCACCCACTTATCCGAAAAAATGGCCTACCCTACATCTATCACGCACTACCGCCGATGATCTTAGAAACACTTGCCGCCTCGCTTGGAGCCACCACCCTTCCTAAACTTCCTTTTCCCCTATCCTTGACCAACTCAATACTCCATGGCCATCACAATAATCGCCCAAACCACCTCGACATATCTGGGTCTAAAACCCTAATTATCATCGCATCGCTCCAACGATGATCTGAAAAATAAAAATCTTATTTTTCCCATGATCTACATCACACAAACCTCCTTCAGACCAAATTACGATTATCCACATCAACCCGATCATCAGTCATTTTCAAAAATCCAAATTCCGACCAACCTACAACAACTCTCAATATACCAACTTAAAAATCAATATTTTAGTTTTAAAATCCTAAAATTTGATCACTAATCTGCCTGAAACAACAAATTAAGAATGTTGAGATTTGATGAGTATTACATTTCTACTGTTCTTTTTCTCTTTTCATTTGAAAACTGGTATCAGATTATCCTAAAATTATTATTTTTCATGTTATAACATCCAAAATTTGTTTATACTACATGTCCTAAGGAAGATTAGAGAAGGAAGAACATGATTTTGATCAGATTTAAGACCTGAATAGTAAGAACAGAACATCATCTCGTAAACAGACATGCCTATCTATTCAGTTCATATATAAATATACCCATTCATTTAATATCATGCAATAATTATTACATCTGATTTTCAAGGATTTTATATCATGCGTCCAGATTAATATAAATTAAGGTTTGGTTTACCACCTTTATAAGAAGAAGACAGAGAGGTTGAACAAAAATCTGGAAAGTAATTGATCTTGGATCTAGATGAATTTTTACTAATTAGTTGATTGCTGTTTGTTTTGCTCTGACCCTTTTTGATTTTGATTCCTGCACCTTGTTTTACTGAGTTGAATCTTACTTGATAAAACAGAAACTTGATTGTGCTGCAGGTTTGTATATTGAAGTTGAAATTGTGTTGTAGGTTTTTGATTTTGAAAATTTTCAGTTTGTTCAAATTTATTTCTCCTTAGATCTAATCTTCTTAGGCTTGAAGATTGAAAATGAAGAACAAAGAATGAGAGAAAGAGGGGGTGGAAAATTATATAGATTTAAATTGTATTTTTCATATATATATATATATATATATATATATATATATTTAAGAAGAAAATCATATTTAGCCAAATGTAAATTTGCATGTTTTCAATGCTTACACATGTTATCCTCTCTACAAATGTCAAATGCAAGGCTTTAGTGAATAACACATGTCAAGTTTATAATTATATTTATGATTTCATTAATCTATGTTTTACTTATATATATATATATTACTTATGCTTTATAAAGATTAAGATATTATTTTCAAATTATATGTATAAACTATACTTATTTATTTATTTTTATTTTTTTTAATTTTGAAATAAAAAGAGAGGATTGACACTTGTTTTACAAATGTCACTTTTGATTAAATTATGTTAAAACCCTGTTAGTAAATTTATTTATAATTTGAGTTTTAAACCCTTGTTTAATAAATTATAACATATGTATTAAATTTCAAATCTTGTACTTATTATAGTTTAAATGTTATATACTTTTAAATTTTATGCTTATATTTTCAAAAGATATAAACATTATCAAAGCCTAATATTTAACTTTTTATTTTTTTAATACTTTTTTTATTTACTAATTATAAATACTTATCTAAATTCACATGAATTTCTTTGAGATAAAATGTTAATTGTTTAAAATATATTTTTAAGCTTAGATTTAAATTTAAACAAGAGTAATAAAAAGATTTGTTTTATAATCAAATTTATTTTTTTAAGATGTTTGGATTTCAAATCCAAACTTCATTTGCCATTTACTAATACATATTAAAATAGAAACATATTTATCTGTAAAAGATAAATTCTGCCAAAATAATAATAAAGAAGATTATTAAACATATATTTTCAAATTTCAATAATTATATCAGGATATTATTAAATGAATATTTATCCAAATATTTAAAACTTAGTATTTATTATAGTTCAAATTCATTTATACACAAATCCAGATACAAATATTTATTATCAGATTTATTTGTTAAATCTATAAATTAGTATTTCAATTAATTTATCAATTACAGATATTCTAAAATCCGGGTTATCACATTCTTCCCCCTTGAATCTTTTCGTCCTAGAAAAGGAACGAAGTTAGAATTTACTTAATACTTAAAACCATATAAATTTTCTCTGATCATTTTTTTAAAATGCTTTAAAAATCTATATAATATTACTAAAATAGTTTTATAAAATATATATTTTATAACTCGATGTTTCAATAAGTCCATCTTTGTTCTTACAGAAATTCGGTCATACGTTTGATCAGGCATAAGACTGAAAATCTATAAGTGCTTAGCAGACCCATTTTCAACATCCAGTGAAAATACTCGGAAAATAATTTTATCGAAAACATTTATGAAAATAGAGGAAATATCTTTGGTGAGAATGCTTTGGAAATCATCACCCCCATCCATGGTCGCAGCTAACACGATGGCTACGTTGCCATCCCGACAAAATCCATAGATAACTGTAGGCCTCCGCACCCCTCGATTACACCATGGAACCCGCTACAGATCGCAGCTACAACTAGGGTTACGTTGCTATCACAGCAAAAACCCATATAACTGTAGGCATCAGCGCCCTTGAATTTCACTGCTAAAAGAATGAAACTTCTCCACTCCACTTGACCATAGATCGCAGCCTATCGATGTTACGTTGCTTTCCCGACAAAATCAAGCGTTGGTTGTTGACACTCACCTCCACACGATTTCCACTATGGTTCACACAGTAGATCGCAACGACATCGAGTTACACTGTCGTCACAGCATAACCCAAATGCCTCTGTAGGCATCAGCGCCCTCGACTTTCGCTAACCAATAATCCTCAGAACTAGTTTGTCCGGACTCCTCACAGGATCAACTTTAGAACCTCCCCCTTAGAGGCTCAAGGCAGTACCAACTTATGGTACTGAGAAGTTCATCCCAAGGGAGCGCCTTTTTCTCCAGAGCCATTTTCAAAACACTTTATACTATACACATATAGTATCTTCCAAATCATACATCTAGTATGAATCTCATATAAATCTCCTTTCTCAAAATCGATTATCCCAAAATCGATAATTCTCAAACTAGGCTTTCCACATTCCAAAATTGATTTTACCCAAAAATCAAAAAGCCTTTTTCAAATTCTTAGGTTTCCAAAACCTTTTCCAAAATCATCCTCATAAGATCCTTTATACGTGTGTGTGTGTCTTTTTAAAATTTTGGATCTCTTCAAACTTGTATAAAACCTCAAAAACTTCCAAAAACCCTTTCTTCTGGCTTTAGATTCAACAAGGGGAGATTTATCTTATATATAACAAAGATATATAAAAAAAATTATTCCAAATTAAATATTAAAATTTGATTACTCTATAAAGTCATTAACCATATTACTTACTTTAATAAAGTAAATTTTTACCATAGAAATATCCAATTTCTACTTCACTTTATCATATATTCCACAAAATATACCTTTCCTTTCAAAAACCATTTCATATTTCTTATTCACAAATTCCCAGTATCAATTTCATTCAAACCTGTACGATGTACACATATCATCCGTATGCTATATCAATCTGATCGCTCACTCGAACACACAATTTCACTTCTGAACTAGTATCGTCCACCCGACTTACTAGTGCGGACTTAGATCTGGTTTCTTGATCAGAAACCGTCATTCTCCTTGAATAGCCATAACTATGATAGAGAATATCCAGAACCAATCAACAATCCATATCCAGGTTCGCCGTCGAAAATCGAGGGAAAATCCCAATTCGAATTAATATAACTATCCCGAAATTTTGTGCTTGAATCTGGATCAAATCATTATGCGAATAGAATAACATACGTACATCCTACGTATTTATTTTCTTGATTATCAACTAAATCAATTTATCTTTCTATTCACATTTTCTTTAATTTCTATCCACATATTCACAATTCTTTCAATTCCATTGGATTATCACTTTAATCCTTATCTCAAATGAATATTTAATCATAAATAGTTTGAACTCTGTCCAGCTTAGATTTAGAAAATAGCTTAAAAAGTTTAAAATAGATAAGTAGACGAAAAATAATTATTAGTTTGTAAAATATCTATAAAATAGTTAAATAATTGTAAAAAGTTAGAAAATAGTCAAATAGTTATAGAAATTTTAAATAATTGAAAATTAGTTGTAAAATAGTAACTAGTTATAAAGTAGTTGAAAAACAGTAATTAGTTTATTAAAATAGTTGAAAAATTGTTAAATAGTTTCAAAAATAATTATAAAACAAGTATAAGATAGTTTTAGGTTTAAAAAGAAAAGTTGTATAGTAAATAGTTTGGAAAAATAGATTTTATATCAAAACAATTTATTTTAAAAAAATAATCCAGAGTCAAACTGTTCAACTTCCGAATCTCCATTTCCAATCGGTTCAATTTAAATTTCCATTTCCATTTAAATTGACTCAATTCCATTTGAATTTAAAACTATTCAACTTTTAACCATAATTTCAAATTATTTAAATCAAATTTCAATTTGAACCAGCTTTAAATTCCAGTTCATTATAAACCATCTCGAATTATATAAATTCGAGATAATACTTCAAATGTTGATTTACTTCCTTTAAATCAATTTACCTTTACTTTTAAAGTCTTTAAACAATTCAATTCACAGTTTTATAAGTCATTTATAATAACAGGATGATATCAAAGTAAGTAAACATCCAATTTACTTAAAACATTCATCATTCACGATCCATTTCAAAATCTCAACCCGGTTTGAGATCACATATAATTCTTTACCTAATCAACCCATTTAACTTTCCCGGGTTAAATTTCAGTTTGAATTAATTTCAAATTCCATTTCAAATAAAAGAAGGTGATTTTATTAGATCACAGTATCACAAAATATTTCATACATTGATAAACTACATACTAGCAGTTCAACATTACATCCATTCATGACAATAAAAGCCTTACAAAGTCATAATTAAGATGTTTACACCATCACCTAGGTTTTAGAGTCCTAGCATTCTCTATCCGAAACCTTCTTGTGGACTTCCTTCCAATGGGCAAAGCCCAAACATGCACTTTTCAACAAGATGTCCCCACTATAGCATTTTCCACAAAAAGTTTCTACCCTCTCATCAATATGGATGACCCCCATGCTTCCTACTGGATGTTCCACAACCTTAATCTTCTTCTTCTGTCTCTTGGGACAATTGCTTGCGATATGTCCCAGCCCTTTACAATGATAGAAAATGGTTGACTCGTTGACCGGCTCCATTGGTTTACGCTTCACCTTCCTCACTTCAGTACAATGGTTAAGGAAATGTCCCTTCTTATGGAACTTAAAGCATAATATCTCGGAGCGAAATCGTTGGAATGTACCCTTTAATTCCTTCCTTGTTTTACCACACTTGGCCGCGTAATGACCCTTATTGAAACATCTATAGCATGTGACATTATCATAATGTCCTGGTCCATTTCTTTCCTTAATTCGACTTTCATACTCCTGAATTGTTATTTCCCGTTCCTTACGTGCAGCTGCCCTTCGTTCTCTACGCCTTGCCTTCCATTCTTCACTCTTAGCCATTTCTCTCAAAGGTTGAATTCTAGAGGGACTTCTTAACCTATAAATTAGACTTAATTAGAAGAATTCAACTCTTATATCAATTTGTTTATCTAGATATACCTTAAGTTTCAAACCACCTTTGGTTTTAAATTCACAACAACTTCCCTTAAGTTTTCAAACAACTCTTGTTTGAAACAGGACCCCTCATTAAATAACATTATTTATTATTTCTTTATCACTTTAAAACAATTTTCAAATTCTGGACCTAGATTTAAAACTTCACAATTTTGATCATCTTCAATTCCAAATTATAAGTTATACTTACCCAAATGTTTTACTTCCTTACAACATTTCATTATTAAATACAACAACCATTTATGATAATAATCAAGTTTATCCTATCTGAAAACCAATTCATTATTATCTTATTCTAAAACTCCTTTTCAAATTCAAGATTTAAAATTCCAGTTTGAATCAATTTCAAACTTATTTTAATTTCAGTTTGGTTCTATTTCTATTACCACTTATTTAATTCTAATAATTTAACAACTAATTGCCTTAATATTTATTAGAAGGAAATATTGCTCTATATATCAAAATATATTCTTATATAAAATCATTTAAAATCTTTATATAAGAAAATAACAAGTACGTTCCCTCATATATATGTACACTCAACTCATTCTAGGGTACCATTGACCCTATCCTAAATGAGTATCCCACCAGACCCAAAGTTCTCGCTTAACTAGCTCTAATACCAAAAGTAACAACCCGGAATTTTCGATCCAGAAAATTCCAGATAGTTAGGAAGGAAGAAAAGAGAAAGAAGAAAAAACAGTAACAAGTCACAGAAACCTCACATACGTAGCAGATCGAAATATAATATCACAGAAATAACAGTTTTACAAGGAAGAACTGTATCGGTACACTTATATTTTTATACATCAGAGTTACAACCATTACCAATCACTGGACAGTTTAAAACAACATGTCCTAATTATACAATAATATATCACAGCGGAAAACACTCCATACGTTCCTGCCCTCCAGCTTGCCTCCTGAGCTCCAGATCGTCCTTATCTGAAAATCTATAATACTTGGTCTGACCTGAGCATTGCATTAAAGTAACACCCGGGTCAGGCTGGAAACCAGCGTGAGTAACCCATATAATGTGAAACACAAATCATACAATTTTTATAAACCCAGGGTAACTTGTATCAATTTACAAGTTTATAAGTCATTATAGACATCACTAATTTCACACATCAATTCTAAAAACCAAAAATTAGACTAAATGATTCAATTCACTTAAATCATTCCACTTCATCTTATTGGTTTCACATATCAAATTACAAAGAAACGAAGTGGTTCGGGTATTTACTAATACCCGAATCCGGTCTCTTCGAACCCAATGTCATCTTAACCCAAGTTATTCAAGTGATTAAATTCAAATATTGGATGTCACTTTACATAGCAATAACACAGATAAATATCACCCATTTATCATTGGTATAACCAATATCGTATCAGTAGAATGCCACAGCATATCTCCAATAGATATCATTCAATTCAGACATCCAACAAACAACCATCCATAAGCAAGCATTATCAATTCATATCATAATTAATCATCTAATCCTGCTTAATCAACCATTAATTAATTACAACCATTTAATTAATTCATCACTCCTTAATTACCTTACCAATCAATCAATTGATCTTTAATCATAGGTTAATTATCCTTTAATTATCAATTAATAAACCTCGATTATTAATTAATCTCCTTTAATACAAAGTAATTCAATCCTTAATTACTTTTAAAATCAATTAATTAAAATTAGTTATTAATTAATCATCCTCTAATTATTTATTAATCTTTACAAATTACACTGATTAATTAACCTTGATTAATTAATTAATCACATTAACAAAATAACCTATGATTAATCGCATTCATTATTCCTTAAAATACCTATATGAATCAACATTTAATTAAACAAGATAGACTATTTACCTTAATTGATTATTTAATCATCACCTATATCTTGTTTAAATTAAATACTTGAAACAAACACTAGAGAACTTTTAATCGATTTAAGTTAAATACTTGATATTAACTACTTACTTAATCCCATCATAAATTTCATTTGAAAATACCTAAGGATTTTAAACTTAACTGATTATCCCGATCTAATTAGAAAAAACCAAACAATTAACTCAAAACATTTTATTTTAAATTAAATTAAATTTGGAAATTTGTTTTAAAAAAATTTGCTTGAACTTGTTATAGAAATTTTGTTTCCAATCGGGACAACTCAAATTATCCTGCTTCCAAAACTGATCATCATTTATATTTTTTCTTTAAAACTGATAACATACCAAATCATTCGAATTACCCGAAGCCACCCTCGCGTTCTCCTCTCATTTTCTCAAGCACGCCAAGTGTTTCATCATCCCCTACTCCCCCCTAACCTTTACCTCCATCTTCTTCTTCCTTTCTAAAACATGCACACTGCCTGAACTTGTGCAAGTGCACAGACCCTCAGATCATCATCCATCGCCACCGACCTTCTCCACAGACCACCTAAGCCTTCCTCGTCCCTCACGGTTCCATGAAAGTGCTCGAAAACCACAGGAACTCAAAATCTACTAATTCGCCCATTTATCCGAAAAACAGGCCTACCCTACATCTATCACGCACCGCCGCCGATAATCTCAGAAACACTTGCCACCTCGCCTGGAGCTACCACCCTTCCCAAACTTCCTTTTCCCCCTATCCTTGACCAACTCAATGCTCAACCGCCCAAACCACCTCGACATATCTAGGTCTAAAAGCCTAATTGTAACGACCCAGAATTTTAAACAATTTAATTTGAGAATATTTAATTATTTTTAAATATTTAAAGGATGGTTTGAATTGAATTTCAAATTATCAGAATGAATTTGGCGATTAAATTATAGAATTTAATCTATTGAAAGTTGAATAAAAATTTGAATCTTCAATTTTAAGCTGATTAAAAATATTTCAAAGGCTTGTAAAATTTATATTGATAATATTAAAGATTATAAAAGCTTCAGAATTGAATTTGGAAGTGAATTGTACAGTTTTGAAATTAAATCGTTTGAATCGATATTTAAAATAGCCGTCCGAGGCATAGTCTCGGAATTCGACGAAACCAGTTCCATTGGGTCCGTAATATTGAATTATTACCGGATTTCAAGTTTCGTATTTTTCAGAGTTTATATATGAGCACACGACGTGTAAACGCATTGAACTTTTATCGAAATTCAATTTGAATTTAAAATTCGAATTGGTCAAAATCAAAATGCTATTCATCCCTAAATTCGTGCCTAAAACTACGCCTGCAGACACTGAAGAGATCGTGTAAATCACGTACTCCTTGTCTCCCTCGTTCATTACAAATCTCAGGCAAATCTTTTCAAAGCAGAAGAAATTTTTTAAAAAGAGAATGGCTGCCATTCCTCTTCAATAAATTAAAGGTCGAACTCCCCCCATTCGATCGAATCGAAATCACGACCTCTCTTCCCCTCTCCCTCATTCCTATGTTCGGAGAAAGAAAAAAAAATAAAAATAAAAATAAAAATAAAAAATAAAATAAAAATGGGGGCGCGCTCGAGGCTAGGGCATGGCGAGTGACGTTAGGGTGAGGCGCGCGTGGTCGCGAGGCAGTGGGTGGTTGCTGATGGGGGTTGCGGCAGCGGCAATCGCGTTCGAATCAAGGCGTGGTGGAGGCAAGGTCGCGCTCGACCTGGAGGGCTTCGAAGTGGGACTCGCGGCGTGGCGGCGCGATTCGAGGGGTCGGGGTCACGATGATGGGGCAGCGCGGCGTCGCGTGGATCTAGGGTGCAGAAATGGTTCGAGTGCGAGGCTGGGATTCACTACGGTAAGGCAAAAAGTTTTGGATAATCCTATTTTATCATTTAATATTTATATGTACCAATATATATATAGGTTAGAAAATTTATAACAGGAAAGGGAATTTCTGTTTCCGTTTTATAGAGGTAAGGATTGCAGTAAGATAGAAGAATATGAATAGTAAAATTTTATATGTATATACATAAGTAAATAATTTATACAATAAACAAAATTTTTATTTTATTTTATTAACAGCTGTTTTAATTTAAATTTAGATATATGCCAAAATATAGATTTTTAAATCTACACAGATTATCTTACAAGTCACTGAAAATATTTCATAAGAAGAAAACTTGTTTAAATTAATTGTTTTAGAGATGGTAAAAGGATGATTAGTTTTAAATTTAAATTTTAGTTAAATAAATCTGTTAAAAAGAATTTGTCTAAAGTTAAACGTATTGGTTTAAGAATAAGATAAATTAAATGTATTCGTCAAATAAATTGATAGTTAATTTAATGAAATTTATTGGGTTAATTAATTTTAAAAAGAAAAATTGGTTTAAATAAATCATTAGCTGATTTACTTATTTAATGACTAATTTGTTAATAAAACTTATTTGTTTGTTTTAGTTACCAAAAGATATTTTATTAAAAAGGAAATTGTTTAAAATAAAAGTATTAGCTTAAAGTGAAAATTAATAGTTAGATAATTTATTAAGGTAGTTTATGTGGTTAATGAATTTATTTCACTTATTTAGTTACCAAATTAATTTTAAAAGGGTAATTAGTTAAAATAAAAATTTTGGTTAAGTAAATAAAATTGAACAATAACTTAAGTGTTCAATTTAAAATTCGAATATTAATAAATTATGTAAATATTTATACAAGGTATAAATCAAGAAAAATCAAGTCAAGATGGAAAATGGATTGCAAATGAAAGCTAAGGTGAGAACTTCTCACTCAAAAGGAATTTTGTTATTTATTTAAATTTTAAATAGTTAGATTTAAAATTTGCTTGACTGTGTTGATTGAATGTTTGAATGATGATTGTTATATATATATATATATATATATATATATATATATTTGATGTGAATAGACCCTATGCGCCGTTAGTAAGCGGAGGTTATTTATTACACACATATACCGCGATATTCCACCTTGAAGTGGAATTGGTATTATATTATATATATAGCAATATATATATATTGGCATATGTATATATTGCAGTTGATTGATTTCCCGCATTGTATAGCGGATGAGACCCTATGCGCCGTTATTAAGCAGATAATATTTTATAAAATCCCATATACCGTGATATTCCGTCTTGAAACGGAATTGGTATTGTGCTAATGTCTGTGGATGCAGGGAAACAGGTTGGAGGGATCCAACCGGATTCCTCCCAAATATTTATTTGATTTTAGATATTGTGATGTTTGATTGATTATCATATTGATATATGATGTTTGAAAGTCGTGATTGACTATTTGATGTGTTGCATTATCGGATCCAATTTTTGAAGTTTAAAAACAACGATTTTGATTTCTAAAGTGATTTTTGGAAATATACGTTTATAAAATATTTTTGGAATTGATCCATTATAAATAAATAAACGTTATAATTTTTAATGTTATAAAATTATGATTTTTGAGAAATTCAGTTAAAAGTTGATTTTTTGAAAATATGAGATTAATGATTTTATAAAATAGTTTAAACTGGGATTTCTGAATTTATTATAAAAAGTTTAAATATAGGATTTATGAAATTTGATTATTTTGTATATCTAAGAGAATGATGAAATTATAAAGGAGTTTAAAGACGTTTTAAAATAGTAATATAAATTGTTTTATATTGAAAGATTTATAAATTAAAAATATTAGAAGTGTAAAACGAGCTTTTCTAAGTGTTAGAATGAATTGTGAATGAATTTCACAAATGAATGAAATTTATAGGATTATAACGATGAAGTTATAAATAGAATTTTATAAGCAGTAGGTTTATAAAATTTGTAAAGGAAAATAAGATAAATTTTGTAAGGTCATTAAAGGAATCGATTTTGGATAAATAAATGAATCTTATAAGTTATAAGATTTATAAATTTGGAAAGTTTAAAAGAATGTTTTTGCAAACAAATAAATTATAAGTATTTAACTTATAATATGAACTTTTAGTATATCATTAAGATATAAAATTGAATAGGATTAATAAAGGAAATTTGTAAAAGGAAGTTGTTATAAAATAAATAGAAATGGAGTTTATAAACGTTGTTTTATAAATTCGCAACGACTTATTTTGATAAGTAGATTGTTATAACTTATTTATGGAGTTATATTCACGTTTAGACAGTGAATAATCCTTTAAAGTAAAATGAATAGAAATGATGAAATTGGTTAACAAGTATATTCACGTTTTTGAATAGTGAATGATATGTTAAAGAAATGTTTTGGATGTGATGTTTTAAATAGAATTAAAACGATCTAAAGATGTTTTAAAATATATTAACCATCGAAACCATAGATTTCAACATTCATTGTTGAAATAGACGTTTTCGAGAAATAGAAGGAAATGGTAGACTATAACACTGTTGTTATAGTAAATGATTTCTGAAAGGAAATGTTTTGTATAGTATTGGGATTTATATATCTGTTTTAATTTCGAATCCCTATACTAGTGATTTTGGGTTGTCGTAACGATGTTTTACGCAACATTCGTTTTGGCCCAAATAAATATGGTTAAGTGAATGATTTCCTTAAAGAATGAAATATATACTTAATTTCGGTTAGAGTATATTAAATATTTTCTAAGTATAGAAAAAAAAGGCTTGTGATTTACTTATAAATAAATAAGTATGGAAATGTTTTTCCAATATTAAGTGAATATTTTGAATTTATCTTTTTGAAGATAAATTGAAAATGAATATTTGAAAACGAATGGAAATCGTATATTCATAAATATTTTGGAATGTAAATTCAATATAGAATTTATAAATGAAATTTGGAATATGGGTTTAAAAATAAATATTGATTTATTTTTAAAGAATGGAAATTATGTTTATATCTTCTAAAGATATTTTTGGAAAATAAATAATTTGGAAAATTATTTGGAATCTGGTGATGTTGGCATATCCATTGATAGTTCAATAACCGACTATCAATATTTACCTTTAAATAGGTATTTGTTGTGATTTGCTTGAATTTGAATGCCACACTTATTTTTTTAAAAATAAGCGCTCACTATTCGGGTTAACCGGGAAAGGACCTTGGGGTCGTATAACCCATTCTGAATATGTGATACGTCGTTATGAATTGCATTTGAAGATCAGTGTTGAAGACCGGATATTTTCAAAAGCGAAAGGGTTTCTTGTTGATTGTCTCTGCACTGGCTGATCCCCGGTATTGAGATCTCCATATGTGATGGGAAATCCGAACGTGATTAGAGATTATTCGGATTGCAAGGACTTCTTTGTAAGTGCCTTCGGTTCTGTTCGAGCCCGGAACAGACTTGTGTGGATTGTGTGTCTGACATTACAAATTGAGATATAAAGCCGATTTCTTTCAAATATATTTCTGTTGGTGGCGGAGAATTTATTCTCTTAGCTTAACACCCTTCTCTGAGACGTACGAGCTCAGAGGTTATATAGTTGAAGGTTATCAGCGATATATTCCCAATTTGGTAATGTGACATACTGAGTGTTGCTGTGAAATGATCATTGTGTTGATTATTGGTGATAGGATCATTTGTTTGATCGTCTATCTTGGTGATCATTTCTATGATCATTTGTTGACCCAAAGCATGGATTTTGTATAAAGTATGTTTTTGTGGACGAAACTTCGTCGAGCCTCACACCCTGGAATGGTCAAAACAGGAAAGAAGCAGCAAGGTTATGAGGGGTAGCGCCCTTTAGGATGTGTGCATTTCCTTCTGGAAAAGGGTGGTATCATGGTATGGAGCCCAGATGCTTACTCATGTTGAAAACACTTTATGATTGTGTGAATTGATTACGAGCGCTCGGTTGAAAGGTCCCAAAGGACCGGGGGATGGCATATTCGGTCAGTTGTTACTCAGTTAGGGGTAACCCGGCCTTGTGTTGGTAGAGATCCGGTTTGGTTCTCGGGGATGTCCATCCAGAGGCATTCTCATGTGGCAATGGGAAGTTCCTTGGCCTGACCATTCGTTGGAAATCCAAAGAAACAATACGAGACTTGTACGGTTTTAGTTGTAGAACCTGCTTCCTCAGGAAGTAGCTATAGTAGGCATAATATAATGGTACCTATGCTGGCTAAGATTTATATTCTACTTTCGAAATATCTTCTACACTATGCACTAATAATAATATCAAAATTGATTAGATTTTAAATTCGTATCAAGCATCTTTGACTAACATAAGAAGAAATCTTCCCCAAGTCTGCGTTTGCATTGTGTGTGTGGCGGGAGGTCTTATGGTAGTCTCATTTTTAAAAGCATTGCGAATTGAATTTAAAAATATTCCTCTATTTTGATTTTAAAGAAAAATAAACTGTTTTAGTTCTCGCACCAGTCACATGACTGACTCGGAGTTTATTATTTTCCTTCCTAAACTCTGGGTGCCCACAAATTTTCACACGGGCAGTCAAGAGTTAAGGTTTATCAGGATATTCTGGAATTCAGGAGTTGCTGGAAGCAAGCTGGATGGCATGGCGTATTACTAGTTTATATAGTATTTCTTTTCCGCTGCATTGTTTGTTGTTGTACACTCTGATGATATGATGTAATGAGATGTAATGTAATAACTGATATAGTTCTTTGTTTAAAGATTATTCATTTATTATTATATGTTGTTCCGCTGCGAATTGTGAGATTCTGATTTTGTTCTGTTGTTTTCTGTTCCGTTCTATTTTCTATCTTTTCTTTTTCTTCTTATCTCTTCTTCTACTTCTTTTCTTCTTTCTTAAAACCCTAAGGGTTCGTATTTTCGTTCATCTTGAGTAAATCACTGGAGATTAGTGTCTATTCAAGGGGTACGGATTTGCGGGTCTTTACATTTGGTATCAGAGCTTATGGTTAAGCGACAACCATGGTTCTGTTGGTATTACTCATTAGAGATAGAGTCAGGAGTACTCTAGAATGAATTTGAGTGTAATAATAGATATGAGCGCGTATTTGTTAGTGAATATAAAATTATTTTTAAATCGGGTAAATAAGATAATTTTGCCCAAAACTATTTTTGTATAGAAAAGAAATGATTTTCTATGAATTATTATAGTATATGGTTGCATGGTTGTTAGGAAGGGATAATATTAAATTATTATCATTAGTATATGGAATTAAATAAGAAATAAAATGGATTGAATTCAAGTAAACTAACTTGATAAATTATTAATTCATGGACTAATGAATTGGAATTTGAATTGGTTAAAATAAAAGTTTAGTTGTGAGCTAAATTTGAAGATAAATTTGAATTTGTATATAAGTTCAAGTAAGTAAAAGAAATAAATTGAAATTTCCTTTGTTAGTAATTAAGTAAATTCGAGATGAATTGAAATTTAAAATGAATAAGTGAATGTACTAATTAAAATGAATTAGTGAATGAAACTAATTTAAAGTGGTAATATGAATTAGTAAATGAAAGTTAATCGTTAGAATTCAATGTTTGGAATTGAAAATTGAATTTGAATGTAATTTAAATTGTGAATTGAATTCAAATAGAATTGAAATTGTAAATTGAATTCAAATGGAATTGAAATGTTAAATTGAATGAAATAGTTCAATAGTGAAGTAAAAATGTATAGGAAGCATATATTGGAAAATTTTGTAATAGAATTGGCAAAATGGTTTGAATGTTGTAATTGGATATTATGGATGCTACTACTAGCAGGATATACAGGTGTATAAAGGAATTTGGATTTTGATTTTAAAGATAACGTTAAATTGCTCGACAAAAAGGTACGTATTTCAATTTCCGTATGAGATTTGATGATTTTCTTCTCCAGCCACTTGGCTTTCTCTTTTCTTTTTGATTCTGAGGGGCCGTGGTGCCATTTTGTAGTCGTACCGAGCTAGCCGCGCAAAGGAGACGCTGGCGAAATTTTTCGAAAATTTAGGGTGTTAGAAAAATTTTGAGAAATTTTGAAAGTTTTAAAATTTGAATTAAAATTAAAATTTGAATTGTTAGGTAAACAATATTGTTTGAAACTTATAATTGAAGTTGGAAAGCTAGTTGAAATGATAGTGAATCTCTAGTAAAAAGATTTAGGTTAGTAAGTTGATAAAACTATTTAGATTGTGGAAAATGATAGACGGGATAAGGGCATTCTTCTTAACTTGTAATTTTGGGACGAAATTCTTTTAAGGGGGGAAGATTGTAACGACCCAGAATTTTAAACAATTTAATTTGAGAATATTTAATTAATTTTAAATATTTAAAGGATGGTTTGAATTGAATTTCAAATTATCAGAATGAATTTGGCGATTAAATTATAGAATTTAATCTATTGAAAGTTGAATAAAAATTAGAATCTTCAATTTTAAGCTGATTAAAAATATTTCAAAGGCTTGTAAAATTTATATTGATAATATTGAAGATTATAGAAGCTTCAGAATTGAATTTGGAAGTGAATTGTACAGTTTTGAAATTAAATCGTTTGAATCGATATTTAAAATAGCCGTCCGAGGCACAATCTCGGAATTCGACGAAACCAGTTCCATTGGGTCCGTAATATTGAATTATTACCGGATTTCAAGTTTCGTATTTTTCGGAGTTTATATATGAGCACACGACGTGTAAACGCATTGAACTTTTATCGAAATTCAATTTGAATTTAAAATTCGAATTGGTCAAAATCAAAATGCTATTCATCCCTAAATTCGTGCCTAAAACTACGCCTGCAGACACTGAAGAGATCGTGTAAATCACGTACTCCTTGTCTCCCTCGTTCATTACAAATCTCAGGCAAATCTTTTCAAAGCAGAAGAAATTTTTTGAAAAGAGAATGGCTGCCATTCCTCTTCAATAAATTAAAGGCCGAACTCCCCCCATTCGATCGAATCGAAATCGCGACCTCTCTTCCCCTCTCCCTCATTCCTCTGTTCGGAGGGAAAAAAAAAATGGGCGCGCGCTCGAGGCTACGGCATGGCGAGTGACGTTAGGGTGAGGCGCGCGTGGTCGCGAGGCAGTGGGTGGTTGCTGATGGGGGTTGCGGCAGCGGCAATCGCGTTCGAATCAAGGCGTGGTGGAGGCAAGGTCGCGCTCGACCTGGGGGGCTTCGAAGTGGGACTCGCAGCGTGGCGGCGCGATTCGAGGGGTCGGGGTCACGATGATGGGGCAGCGCGGCGTCGCGTGGATCTAGGGTGCAGAAATGGTTCGAGTGCGAGGCTGGGATTCACTACGGTAAGGCAAAAAGTTTTGGATAATCCTATTTTATCATTTAATATTTATATGTACCAATATATATATAGGTTAGAAAATTTATAACAGGAAAGGGAATTTCTGTTTCCGTTTTATAGAGGTAAGGATTGCAGTAAGATAGAAGAATATGAATAGTAAAATTTTATATGTATATACATAAGTAAATAATTTATACAATAAACAGAATTTTTTTATTTTATTTTATTTTATTAACAGTTGTTTTAATTTAAATTTAGATATATGCCAAAATATAGATTTTTAAATCTACACAGATTATCTTACAAGTCACTGAAAATATTTCATAAGAAGAAAACTTGTTTAAATTAATTGTTTTAGAGATGGTAAAAGGAAGATTAGTTTTAAATTTAAATTTTAGTTAAATAAATCTGTTAAAAAGAATTTGTCTAAAGTTAAACGTATTGGTTTAAGAATAAGATAAATTAAATGTATTCGTCAAATAAATTGATAGTTAATTTAATGAAATTTATTGGGTTAATTAATTTTAAAAAGAAAATTGGTTTAAATAAATCATTAGCTGATTTACTTATTTAATGACTAATTTGTTAATAAAACTTATTTGTTTGTTTTAGTTACCAAAAGATATTTTATTAAAAAGGAAATTGTTTAAAATAAAAGTATTAGCTTAAAGTGAAAATTAATAGTTAGATAATTTATTAAGGTAGTTTATGTGGTTAATGAATTTATTTCAATTATTTAGCTACCAAATTAATTTTAAAAGGGTAATTAGTTAAAATAAAAATTTTGGTTAAGTAAATAAAATTGAACAATAACTTAAGTGTTCAATTTAAAATTCGAATATTAATAAATTGTGTAAATATTTATACAAGGTATAAATCAAGAAAAATCAAGTCAAGATGGAAAATGGATTGCAAATGAAAGCTAAGGTGAGAAATTCTCACTCAAAAGGAATTTTGTTATTTATTTAAATTTTAAATAGTTAGATTTAAAATTTGCTTGACTGTGTTGATTGAATGTTTGAATGATGATTGTTATATATATATATATATATATATATATTGGATGTGAATAGACCCAATGCGCCGTTAGTAAGCGGAGGTTATTTATTACACACATATACCGCGATATTCCACCTTGAAGTGGAATTGGTATTATATTATATATATAGCAATATATATATATATTGGCATATGTATATATTGCAGTTGATTGATTTCCCGCATTGTATAGCGGATGAGACCCTATGCGCCGTTATTAAGCGGATAATATTTTATAAAATCCCATATACCGCGATATTCCGTCTTGAAACGGAATTGGTATTGTGCTAATGTCTGTGGATGCAGGGAAACAGGTTGGAGGGATCCAACCGGATTCCTCACAAATATTTATTTGATTTTAGATATTGTGATGTTTGATTGATTATCATATTGATATATGATGTTTGAAAGTCGTGATTGACTATTTGATGTGTTACATTATCGGATCCAATTTTTGAAGTTTAAAAACAACGATTTTGATTTCTAAAGTGATTTTTGGAAATATACGTTTATAAAATATTTTTGGAATTGATCCATTATAAATAAATAAACGTTATAATTTTTAATGTTATAAAATTATGATTTTTGAGAAATTCAGTTAAAAGTTGATTTTTTGAAAATATGAGATTAATGATTTTATAAAATAGTTTAAACTGGGATTTCTGAATTTATTATAAAAAGTTTAAATATAGGATTTATGAAATTTGATTATTTTGTATATCTAAGAGAATGATGAAATTATAAAGGAGTTTAAAGACGTTTTAAAATAGTAATATAAATTATTTTATATTAAAAGATTTACAAATTGATATTTATAAATTAAAAATATTAGAAGTGTAAAACGAGCTTTTCTAAGTGTTAGAATGAATTGTGAATGAATTTCACAAATGAATGAAATTTATAGGATTATAACGATGAAGTTATAAATAGAATTTTATAAGCAGTAGGTTTATAAAATTTGTAAAGGAAAATAAGATAAATTTTGTAAGGTCATTAAAGGAATCGATTTTGGATAAATAAATGAATCTTATAAGTTATAAGATTTATAAATTTGGAAAGTTTAAAAGAATGTTTTTGCAAACAAATAAATTATAAGTATTTAACTTATAATATGAACTTTTAGTATATCATTGAGATATAAAATTGAATAGGATTAATAAAGGAAATTTGTAAAAGGAAGTTGTTATAAAATAAATAGAAATGGAGTTTATAAACGTTGTTTTATAAATTCGCAACGACTTATTTTGATAAGTAGATTGTTATAACTTATTTATGGAGTTATATTCACGTTTAGACAGTGAATAATCCTTTAAAGTAAAATGAATAGAAATGATGAAATTGGTTAACAAGTATATTCACGTTTTTGAATAGTGAATGATATGTTAAAGAAATGTTTTGGATGTGATGTTTTAAATAGAATTAAAACGATCTAAAGATGTTTTAAAATATATTAACCATCGAAACCATAGATTTCAACATTCATTGTTGAAATAGACGTTTTCGAGAAATAGAAGGAAATGGTAGACTATAACACTGTTGTTATAGTAAATGATTTCCGAAAGGAAATGTTTTGTATAGTATTGGGATTTATATATCTGTTTTAATTTCGAATCCCTATACTAGTGATTTTGGGTTGTCGTAACGATGTTTTACGCAACATTCGTTTTGGCCCAAATAAATATGGTTAAGTGAATGATTTCCTTAAAGAATGAAATATATACTTAATTTCGATTAGAGTATATTAAATATTTTCTAAGTATAGAAAAAAAGGCTTGTGATTTACTTATAAATAAATAAGTATGGAAATGTTTTTCCAATATTAAGTGAATATTTTGAATTTATCTTTTTGAAGATAAATTGAAAATGAATATTTGAAAACGAATGGAAATCGTATATTCATAAATATTTTGGAATGTAAATTCAATATAGAATTTATAAATGAAATTTGGAATATGGGTTTAAAAATAAATATTGATTTATTTTTAAAGAATGGAAATTATGTTTATATCTTCTAAAGATATTTTTGGAAAATAAATAATTTGGAAAATTATTTGGAATCTGGTGATGTTGGCATATCCATTGATAGTTCAAGAACCGACTATCAATATTTACCTTTAAATAGGTATTTGTCGTGATTTGCTTGAATTTGAATGCGACACTTATTTTTTTTAAAATAAGCGCTCACTATTCGGGTTAACCGGGAAAGGACCTTGGGGTCATATAACCCATTCCGAATATGTGATACGTCGTTATGAATTGCATTTGAAGATCGGTGTTGAAGACCAGATATTTTCAAAAGCGAAAGGGTTTCTTGTTGATTGTCTCTGCACTGGCTGATCCCCGGTATTGAGATCTCCATATGTGATGGGAAATCCGAACGTGATTAGAGATTATTCGGATTGCAAGGACTTCTTTGTAAGTGCCTTCGGTTCTGTTCGAGCCCGGAACAGACTTGTATGGATTGTGTGTCTGACATTACAAATTGAGATATAAAGCCGATTTCTTTCAAATATATTTCTGTTGGTGGCGGAGAATTTATTCTCTTAGCTTAACACCCTTCTCTGAGACGTACGAGCTCAGAGGTTATATAGTTGAAGGTTATCAGCGATATATTCCCAATTTGGTAATGTGACATACTGAGTGTTGCTGTGAAATGATCATTGTGTTGATTATTGGTGATAGGATCATTTGTTTGATCGTCTATCTTGGTGATCATTTCTATGATCATTTGTTGACCCAAAGCATGACTTTTGTATAACGTATGTTTTTGTGGACGAAACTTTGTCGAGCCTCACACCCTGGAATGGTCAAAACAGGAAAGAAGCAGCAAGGTTATGAGGGGTAGCGCCCTTTAGGATGTGTGCATTTCCTTCTGGAAAAGGGTGGTATCATGGTATGGAGCCCAGATGCTTACTCATGTTGAAAACACTTTATGATTGTGTGAATTGATTACGAGCGCTCGGTTGAAAGGTCCCAAAGGACCGGGGGATGGCATATTCGGTCAGTTGTTACTCAGTTAGGGGTAACCCGGCCTTGTGTTGGTAGAGATCCGGTTTGGTTCTCGGGGATGTCCATCCAGAGGCATTCTCATGTGGCAATGGAAAGTTCCTTGGCCTGACCATTCGTTGGAAATCCAAAGAAACAATACGAGACTTGTACGGTTTTAGTTGTAGAACCTGCTTCCTCAGGAAGTAGCTATAGTAGGCATAATATAATGGTACCTATGCTGGCTAAGATTTATATTCTACTTTCGAAATATCTTCTACACTATGCACTAATAATAATATCAAAATTGATTAGATTTTAAATTCGTATCAAGCATCTTTGACTAACATAAGAAGAAATCTTCCCCAAGTCTGCGTTTGCATTGTGTGTGTGGCGGGAGGTCTTATGGTAGTCTCATTTTTAAAAGCATTGCGAATTGAATTTAAAAATATTCCTCTATTTTGACTTTAAAGAAAAATAAACTGTTTTAGTTCTCGCACCAGTCACATGACTGACTCGGAGTTTATTGTTTTCCTTCCTAAACCCTGGGTGCCCACAAATTTTCACACGGGCAGTCAAGAGTTAAGGTTTATCAGGATATTCTGGAATTCAGGAGTTGCTGGAAGCAAGCTGGATGGCATGGCGTATTACTAGTTTATATAGTATTTCTTTTCCGCTGCATTGTTTGTTGTTGTACACTCTGATGATATGATGTAATGAGATGTAATGTAATAACTGATATAGTTCTTTGTTTAAAGATTTTCATTTATTATTATATGTTGTTCCGCTGCGAATTATGAGATTCTGATTTTGTTCTATTGTTTTCTGTTCCGTTCTATTTTCTATCTTTTCTTTTTCTTCTTATCTCTTCTTCTACTTCTTTTCTTCTTTCTTAAAACCCTAAGGGTTCGTATTTTCGTTCATCTTGAGTAAATCACTGGAGATTAGTGTCTATTCAAGGGGTACGGATTTGCGGGTCTTTACACTAATTATCATCGCATCGCTCCAACAATGATCTGAAAAATAAAAATCTTATTTTTCCCATGATCTACATCACACAAACCTCCTTCAGACCAAATTACGATTATCCACATCAACCCGATCATCAGTAGTTTCCAAAAATCCAAATTCCGACCAACCTACAACAACTCTCAATATACCGACTTAAAAATCAATTTTTTTTTTTAAAATCCTAAAATTTGATCACTAATCTGATTATAACCCTGAAACAACAAATTAAGAATGTTGAGATTTGATGAGTATTACATTTCTACTGTTCTTTTTCTCTTTTCATTTGAAAACTGGCATCAGATTATCCTGAATTTTTTTTTCCATGTTATAACATCCAAAATTTGTTTATACTACATGTCCCAAGGAAGATTAGAGAGGAAGAACATGATTTTGATCAGATTTAAAACCTGTTAGTAAGAACAGAACATCATCTCGTAAACAGACATGCCTATCTATTCAGTTCATATGTAAATATACTCATTCATTTAATATCATGCAATAATTATTACATCTGATTTTCAAGGATTTTATATCATGCATCCAGATTAATATAAATTAAGGTTTGGTTTACCACCTTTATAAGAAGAAGATAGCGAGGTTGAACAAAAATTTGGAAAGTAATTGATCTTGGATCTAGATGAATTTTCACTAATTAGTTGATTGCTGTTTGTTTTGCTCCGACCCTTTCTAATTTTGTTTCCTGCGCCTTGTTTTACTGAGTTGAACCTTACTTGATAAAACTGAAACTTGATTGTGCTGCAGGTTTGTATATTGGAGATGAAATTGTGTTGCAGGTTTTTGATTTTGAAAATTTTTAGTTTGTTCAAATTTATTTCTCCTTAGATCTGATCTTCTTACGCTTGAAGATTGAAAATGAAGAACAAATAATGAGAGAAAGAGGGGATGGAAAATTATATAAATTTAATTATATATATATATATATATATTAAGAAGAAAATCATATTTAGCCAAATGTAAATTTGCATGTTTTCAAATGCTTTCACATGTTATCCTCTCTACAAATGTCAAATGCAAGGCTTTAGTGAATAACACATGTCAAGTTTATAATTATATTTATGATTACATTAATCTATGTTTTACTTATATATATATTACTTATGCTTAATAAAGATTAAGATATTATTTTCAAATTATATGTATAAACTATACTTATTTTTTTTAATTTTGAAATAAAAAGAGAGGATTGACACTTGTTTTACAAATGTCACTTTTGATTAAATTGTGTTAAACCCCTTTTAGTAAATTCATTTATAATTTGAGTTTTAAACCCTTGTTTAATAAATTATAACATATGTATTAAATTTCAAATCTTATACTTATTATGGTTTAAATGCTATATACTTTTAAATTTTATGCTTATATTTTCAAAAGATATAAACATTATCAAAGCTTAATATTTAACTTTTTATTTTTTTTATTTTTTTTATTTACTAATTATAAATACTTATCTAAATGCACATGAATTTCTTTGAGATAAAATGTTAATTGTTTAAAATATATTTTTAAGCTTAGATTTAAATTTAAATAAGAGTAATAAAAAGATTTGTTTTATAATCAAATTTTTTTTTAAGATGTTTGGATTTCAAATCCATACTTCATTTGCCATTTACTAATACATAATAAATTGAAACATATTTATCTGTAAAAGATAAATTCTGCCAAAATAATAATAATGAAACGACCCGATTTTCTTACCACAGAAAATCGCATCAATTTTAAGAAATAAAGGGATAGAAAAGAGAGTAGAAAGAAGGAGAAGAAGAAACAACATCAGAATCTAACAGCGGGACGAATAAACTATATTAATAACATAAATATTACATATTTTACAACCATATCAGAGTACACAGATAAACATCACATACTAGACAGTTATAAATACCTGTCTAGTTATTACAACTCAATACAATTCAGAGACAACACAGAACACACAGCAGAAACTAGATAACTACAACGCAGAAGCCTCCTGCTCCATTGCTTCTCCACAATTCGTCAAAGCTAACCTGAATCCTAACCCGAATCCCTTGACTACTCATAAAAATTTGAGTACCCAAGAGTTTATGAAAAACAAAAATAAACTCCGGGTCAGACATGGGTCTGGTGTGAGTAACAGGTTAAAGTTGCTTAATTTTCAAAAACCTTTTGAAAAGAAAGGTATCACGTAAGACTTCCCACACATAAACATGGAAAAGTTTTTACCTTACGCTAACCAAAACATTTGATAGGAAATCTGATGATATTATAATAGTGTCTAGGGTTTTCAAATAAATAAGAAATAGCCGAAATTGTTACATCTATTAAATTCCAGCTACTAGCCACAAAAGTGGGTAATACAATCAAAACCATAGGCACTTATTGGATTTTGGATTCCATACAATGGCAGGGCTACTGGGGTACCGGCCGTCACAGTACGTGGCCTAGATCACCGTACCGAGGAGTACTCCCACTCCCCTGCAACACAAAGCCGGACCCATTCCTTACTGAATAGTTCCAACAATACAACCCCGACGGTTGGAGCTCAAAAACCGTCCACACAGCCGAAATAAAAGGGACCTCTAGACAGGGGTAAATCTCGCTCTCCAGTGTGTGCGACCCACGAAGCCTTGCTGCACCTCCCCTGTTTTAGCCATTCCTGGTTGATGAGGCTTGAGGCTACGATTACCTTTATAGGACATATCACTTAGAATGCTCATCGTCCTCCTGACGATGTTCTGAAAGCATTCAATCCATACAAGTTCGTTCCGGGTTCGAACGAAACCGAAGGCATTATCTCGTTACACTCATTTTGGAATCACCCCCAGAGTTAACGACAATAACCCTTGCACTCTAAACCACCATCTCAAATCTATAAGTACTATTCCGTCAAACTCATTACGAATCACCCACAGAGTTATATTGACTTATAGCTCTTACACCTCGAGTCTTCACAAAGCTCCATTTTTGATACACGACCTAACGTTATTTGGAATCGATGTGGTTTTCGGATATCAAAATATGGAAACCCGATCCCGGTCTCATCGAAATCCAAAGCGTGTCTTTTAGGTCCAAGTTGTTTTAAAGGTTTTAAAACAATTCAATCACAGTATCTATATACACACAGATAGATCACAATTGATAATTAACATTTATCAAATAGATATTCCATATATCACCATTACAATAGATAACCTATGTTATCATCATAATACAATCAAGTCATTCATACCACACAATATCGTTTATCTCATTACTGAGATCTCAAAGCATCCAAGACAATCAATGTCATCCATTCCTACATAAGCAAGGATTTACTTATACCATAATATAATTAATTTAAAATGAATTAAATTAACTATCTCTATCTCTAATTAATTTAAAGTGAATTAAATTAATTACTTTATCTATAATTAATTTAAAATAAATTAAATTAATTACTTTACCAACATATTTCTTGCTTACTCAAACATTTAATTGATTACAATCAATTAATCATTCCTTATTAATTACCTAAATTAATCACCCTTGATTAATTATCCTTAATTACATTCATGTAATTATCCTTAATTAATTTCACAAATTAATTATTCTCAACTAAACAGTAATTAACCTTTAATTACTCAATTAATTAATTAATCATAATTAATTACATTAATTCTTAATTAATTACATTAATTAATTTCCTTTAATTACCTATTAGTCAACTTTAATTACATCATTAATTAAAATAATTAATGATCTTCAATTATTCCTTAAATTAATTACCTTAAGTAATTAACTCATAATTATTAATCATCCCGGATTAATTACATTTAGTAATTAACTAACTTAATTACTTTATTTAAACCAAATTAATTATCCTTGATAAATTTCTTAATTAATCCCTTGATTAATTAATAAGTAATTAAACCAAATTACTTCATTCTTAACATCTTCATTTAATTACATTCTGTAATTATTAATCAATTACTTAACTAAGTAATTTTCCAAATTATTAATTACATACAGTAATTAATTATAAACCCAAGTGTTTAGAATTAATTAAACTTAGTTAATTAAAATAAATAATCATATTTAAACTAAATTAATTACATTAAGTAATTAATTTCTTAATTACTTTATCAAGTAATTATACTCAAACCATTTACAATTGATTATTATTAAATTAATTAATCTAATTAATTATAAAAATTAACCATATTAATTAATTGTTAAATAATCCTGGTTAATGACCTTCATTAACCATCCTCTAATTATTTTATAAAATAATTAACCTAAATTAATTACCATTTAAATTATCTTTAATCATTTATTAATTAAAGTTAATTAAATTAATTAACCTTGATTTAAAACTTAATTACGTAATTATTATTCATTCATCATTAATTAAAATTTTAATTAATGATCTTAATTATAAATTGATTAATCATTAATCAATTATTAATTCCAAATTCAATTAATTAATTATATTAATTAATCTTAATTACCTTATTAATTAAATAAATTCTAAAACATTAATCTTAATTTAAATTTCAAGATAAAATATAATTTAATTATATCTAAACAATATTATTCAAAACAAGGTACTTTTTGAACTCCTTTTAAATTTTCATTTTAAATACAAGTTTAAATTAAAAGTAATTTAAACTTATCAAGTTTTGAAAGAAATTTAAAACTTATTTAAATTTCAAATCAAACAAGTGCCATGAAAAATTTAAAGTTAAATTCATTTCAAAATTTTGATAACTTCAATTCATTCTTAGTTCATAACTTTTAAATTTAAATCTTCTTTTAAATTTAAAACTAAAGTTCATTTTTAAACTTAAATTTCCAGATTTAAAATCAATCTTTAAATCTTACTCACATTTTTAAAAATCTCATTATTAAAAAGTTTAAACTATTTTATCAACATGATATAGTTAATTAAGTTAAATTTTTAAACTTAAATTTCTATTTAAAAACTGGAATTTGAATTTAAATCAAAAGTACAAACTTGAATTTGAATTAAACCTAACCTTACTTTTAAACAAAACTACATATTTTAAAATCCTTAAACCCAGATTTTTAAAACACGGTTCTATAACCTGGAAACTACAGGTTCAACCCGAGGAACCAAAATTCTACTTCGGGTTTCATGCTTGCCTACTTCGAGTCTTCCTCCCATCCACTTCGAGTAAAACTTCACATCTCCCCTACAACACCCAAAAACCCCAACACATCACCAGAGTTTCATTGCCGTGCATATGCATGGCGACCACCGCCTCTGCCGATCGGCAGTGTCGATCCAACCTCAACCAATAACCCATCCATCCACTAACATCATCATCAAATTTAACAGATAAACAAGAATTTCAAAATTTAATTCTGAAACCCCAAATTCAAAACCTGTGAAAGTATTACAGGTTTATGCTCAAACCTGTCAACGGCCACATTTCTCACCTCCGACCACCTGACATCCAACCTCTCCGGCCACGAATGCTTCTACACACCCTCTACCCCTTTCCCAAACCCCAAAGCACTCGGTCAATCCATTTTCCTGAAATGCCCAGTTCCTTCTTACCTTATTAAATCTAGGGTTTAAAAATTCAAATACAAACTACAACCAATCCAACAAATTTTAATTACTTCTCTGATTTTTCTAAGGATCTAAGATTCTTACTTTATAACTCAAAAGAAATTTGAGTTTTCTTAAACTACAGGTTGCATGTATTTGCTCCAATTCATATTATTGTTCAATAACAGACTGTTACTGAAATCTACACCTAGAAATACTAATACTTGATTTAAAAATCATGATTTTGTTAAGGCTTTAGATTTTTAATATTGAATTTCAAATTTAACATGTTAGGACTTTTTTTGTAAAAATCAACATGTACTGATGTTCCTTATTTTTTTCCAGAGACAACAAACTAATATTTTTAACTTACATAAAATTTTAGTTATTGATTTAAGATAATCAACTACTTCACTTTATAAACTTCATTCCATCAGAAACTTAACTAAAAGATGAATATTTAAATGATGTTTGGTGTCTGGAAAATTAAACAGAATAGGAAAATAAAACAACAACATGCACACATTACATCTCACATCAGACTTTTATCAAAACACAACAATACATATTTATATCAAGGCAAACAAGCATGCAACCTAAGTAAGAATTTAAATATTTTTTTAAAGTTACTCATATTTTTAGAAGAAAACAGAGCCTGATTGAAAAGCTCTTTGAATAAGCAGATTGAAAATGCAGGTTTGCCCCATTTTAAATTTTGCAGCGGACAAATTTCCCTTGAATTGCTTTAAACTGCTTGCATGTCTCCAAAAAGATGCTTTTGAACATGCCTCAGATTTGAAGTTGTGAAGATTTAAAGTGTAGGTATGTTTGCAGAAAATCTTTCCAGATTACAGAGAAGAAAATGATGCAGATGTGCTTCATTTCCAGATGCATGCAAAAATTCTATTTCTTCAGATTGCAGGAAAAATGCAGTTTTGCTTTTTATTTGGAAATAGATGGCTACGGATTTGATATGATTTATAGGAGAATGAACTGCATTGTTAAACTAAAAACTTGTTTGCAGAAATTTTGGTCTTTGATATGAGGTTGTTTTGATTTTGAATATGCAGTTGCTTTGATTGCTTTGATTTTGAAAAGGAATTTCTGATTTTGCAATGAAGAGGATTAACTGATTTTGGTTTTAGAGAAAGTATTTTTCAGATTTTGTTAACTAAGCTTTAGATTTTGAAAAGAAAAGAATGGAATGGAAAAGGGTTTGTTTATATAAAGGCTGAAATTATTTGTAAATAAAAATAAAAGAAAACAAAATTTCAAATGCCACTTGTAAATAATCTCAACATTTGTCAAATGAAATGCTTACTCTAATTACACTTGTTTATATGTTGCTTAAATTCATACACTTGTCTTTGAAAGGTAATTTGTATTTAAATTTATATGTTAATATATGCATTAGGCCTAATTGTTTTGCTAATTGATATTTAATATGTATATAAATTTGCAAAAGAAATAAAAAATAAATCATGTTTATAAATTAAAACTTATACATATAAAAATTAAAACAAAAAGAAAAATCAATACTTTGGATTTTTAAATTTTAAATTCAAATCTAATATTTTAAAAATCAAGTTATGAATACAAATTAAATTTTGAATTAACAATTGTCATTCTTATTCAAAACCTATTTATAAAGACAATACACTATTGATATTGTTTTTTTAGAAATATCTTATTATTAAATTAAAATCATTTTACAAGAAATTATATTTTTATCAATAAAATATCTATTTTATTAAGTCATAAAACCATTTTATTTATTTATTCTAAATTTAAAACTAAATCCAATTTAATTTAAACATTTAATATTTTTCTTATCAATTTTTTAAAATCATATATTTATTTATGAAATAGTCTTTGAAAACTCAAAACTAAAAATATTAGAATTAGAAAAATATGGTTTATTTATTAAAATTAAAACAATACAAATCTATTTACAATATAAACTATATATTTATGTTATAAATGGAAATCATTTTAAAAGATAAAATAATCAATTTAAATATTTATTGAAGAAGATTTTTAAACCAATTTGAATTATTATTATCAGAATATCAATATCAATTTAATTTTAATTACAGATTATTAAATTGATATTGTTAAAAATTCCGGGATATTACAAATGAAGAAGATTATTAAACATATATTTTCAAATTTCAATAATTATATCAGGATATTATTAAATGAATATTTATCCAAATATTTAAAACTTAGTATTTATTATAGTTCAAATTCATTTATACACAAATCCAGATATAAATATTTATTATCAGATTTATTTGTTAAATCTATAAATTAGCATTTCAATTAATTAAATTCAGTTAATTTATCAATTACAGATATTCTAAAATCCGGGTTATCACAATACAATAGTGTTTTTCTTGTTTTTTTGAACTGCTTAAATTGTTCTTCAAGCATATATTGTTAAATTTTGACGACACTATATAGAGATTTGTAGAGGTCGGAAGTAGCTTTGTAACAGAGAAAACGGTTCGCAAATCGGAGTTCGGAGGTGTAAGTTTTAAGGGAAAAAGGTTGATTGGCTGAATTGACTCAGCTCAGATGTTCGACCAAAAAGGTCATACGTCTGAGTCTGTGCAGAATCGATTCAGATCCTTTAGTCAGACGTCTGACCTAATTGTCAGGCTTCTAAGCTGAAAGAGAAGTTTTCCAAAAAGTTAAACCATACGTCCGACCTAGTGGTCAGACGTCTGAGCTGAAAATAAACTTTTCCCAGAGGCTTCGGTCAAACATCGAAGCATTTTGACCAGACGTCTTGGGCAACTTTCTACCTGTTTTCACGTATGGACTTGACATGAAGATTTGTGACAACTATAGTGGCAATTTCGAAACATTGCCTAGGGTTTCGATTCTCCTATATAAGCTAGCTTTAGGTTCCAGATCTGAGGTGCGTGCAAACAACTGCAAGAGATTAGCCTCTACCAATTAGGGTTTATCAAAACCTAATTTTCTTCAATTCTCTTCTCCACAAATCAATTTCTAGCTAGAATTTTGATCATTGTATTTAATCTCTTATACTCTTCTCATCAATATTAATAAAATCTCTCTCTTATAGTGGATGTACACTAACATAATGTTAGTGGAACCACTATAAATTGCTGTGAGATTTATTTTTTGTTATTGCTTTGATTTATGAATTGCTTGTTTGGGATTGTGATTGTCTTGGATTGATTGAGAATGGAATTTGAGTTATTGATTGGTTGTTTTTACACTTCTTACCACGATCCCATCTTCCGATGTGCTTGTGGGGTTTTGATTTGAGTGGTCTCGAGTTGGAATCCCGTCCTAACATTTGGTATCAGAGCTTTGGTGTTGGCAGGTGGTTGTAGAAATGCTTGAATCAAATAGTAACTCTTGTAGTTCCTTACTGGGTAATCCAAGTGGTGCAGCTCCTCATGTACTTGGCTCGTACGCAGCTTCAGGATCACAATTGGTAATAGACAAGTGAAATGGCGATAATGATTTTGGAAAATGGAAATGGAAGATGAAAGACGTTCTAAGGAGGAATCAGGTGCATCGAATAATGTTTGATACACATTTATTGCCAGCTGACATATCGGTTGTTGAGAGAGTGGAGATGGAAGAGTGGGCATTCACCGCACTACAACTTGCTATGGAAGAGAATGTTATCTCTGAAATTAGTTGTGAGACAACCGCTAAGGGTATTTGGGACAAGTTGGATGAGTTGTATATGAAGAAGTCACGAACAAATCGTTTGATCTTATTGCGAATGTTCTTGACCTATAAGAAGAAGGAAGGTACTTAGCTAAAGGTTCACTTAAACATTTTTGATGATTTGTTAATGAAGATGAAGGCGGTAGATCTGAAGATTGAGGAAGAGCAAAAAAGTGATGATATTGTTGTATTCGTTGCCAGAACGCTATATAAGTTTCTCAAATAGTTTGATCTGTAGCTGGGATACATTGACTCTAGATGATTTCAAGACGGGTCTTCTTAGCGAGAAGTTGTGGGAACAAATGAAGAAGTTAGGTTGTAACGACCCAGAATTTTATTTAATTAAAATTTGAATATTTAATTAATTTTAAATATTAATAAGTGAATTTATAAGTCGAATAAATTTTATTTCTAATAATTGGATTTAATTGGATAATTAAATCGATAATTTAATATGTTAAATTACAGGAAATAATTGAAAATTGGGTTAAATATGATTGAAAATGATTTGTAAAATTTTATTTTATCATATTGAAGTTAGAACGATATTTTAGAACTTTTAAAATCGAATTAAGAGTTTATTTGTGAAAACTGAATATTTTAATATTTAAATCGACTGTAAAATAGCCAATTTTTGAACAGTCTCAGAATTGGACGAAACTAGTTCCATTGGATCCGTGATAGTTTGTTATTATCGGATTTCAATTTTCGTAGCAATCGGAGTTATCGCTTGATCGTGGCAGCTCGAAACGCATCGAAATTGTTTTAATATTAATTTGGCGAGTTAAAATAGTCATTTTTCAAAAAGTCTCGGATTTCAACGAAACCATTTCATCGGATCCGTAATGTGATATTATCATATGGTTTCAAATTTCATGTCAATCGGATTTACCGTTTGTCCGGACGCCTAGAAAATCGTTTAAATCGGTTTAATTTAAATCGAACGTTTATAGTCATAACTCGCACAGATGACCGAATTAGCTTCCGAAACCTGTTCCATTGTGTCCGGAATGCGGGATAAACCCTAGAAACGCTGGTCACCGCGCGTAAATCGGAGTTTGGAAATTCCGGAATGAATAGTGTTTTCATTCGATTTTCTATAAATAGCCCTTGCCTCTTCACAAATAAAAAAAAATATAACCCTAATTCTCTACAGCCGCCACCCCCTTCATCAATGGCCGAAAATATCTTCTCTTCCCCCTCTCTTTTCTCCAAATCCATTAACAATTAGCCAAAGTTTTCAACTAGAGAATTGTAGAGGGGAACGAGCTCGACGTATCCAACGGTTATGATCGCGTTTGGGTTAGAGGATCGACGGCAATTCGAGGTTGAAGCACGCGCATTGGAGAAGGATTTTCATAGTGGTGGTGCAACCGAGTTCGAGGCCATTGAGGCCGAGAGTGGAGGCGAGTACGTGCTTTTGAATGGCGCAAGTTGATCGAGGTGGAGATGGTCGTAAAGGGTGCGGCTATTAACCCTAATTCATGAAGATGGGTGCGTGCGTGATATTCACCTGTACGTGAATGAGAAGAGGAAGAAGGGGGGGAACGCACGGATCTGATGATTGTTGGGTGAGATCCTACGGCCCAGATTCAAGGGGGTTAAAATTAATTAAAAGTTGTAAATAATTTAGTATATAAAATAGTGTAAACTTCATAAAATCATATCTTTTTCATACGAGGTCGAAAACGCGCGAAACAGGAAGCGTTGGAATCGTATGGACGAGCACTATGCTATGGAATTGGATTGGGGTCGTTTGGAGTTAGTGAGAATTTTGGGTAAAATTAAACGCGCGTTTAATTTTATTCGAAATAAATCGCTAAAACGAAATTGAAATCAAGGTGAGAACTTCTCACTCAATCGAATCGGTTTCGATTTAATTTTAAATAGTTATATTTAAAATACCTGAATGCATGTTTGAATGATGATTGTTATCTATTGATTGTTAAAATAGACATTATGCGTCGTTAGTAAGCGGATGTTATTTATTAAATCCCATATACCGCGAATATTTCATAAACAGTGAAATTGGTATTATATATAATAGCAATATATATATATATTGGCATATGTATATATTGCAGTTGTTGATTTCCCGCATTGTATAGCGGATGAGACCCTATTGCGCCGTCTATTAAGCGGATGATATTTTAAATCCCATATACCGCGATAATTTCGTATTGGAGCGGAATTGGTATTGTGCTAATGTTTGTGGATGCAGGAAAACAGGTTGGAGGGATCCAACTGGATTCCTCAACAGTATTTATTTGATTATGGATAGTTTGATATTCGATTGATTATCATATCGATATATGATGTCGTTGTAGTCGTGATTGATTATTTGGTGTGTAGCATCATTGGACCAAGTTTTGGAATTTTAAAATGATTTTAAAGTGATTTTTGAAAGTATATGTTTATAAAATATTTTTGGAATCTATCCATTTTGAATAAATAAACGTATAAATTTTAATGTTATAAAATTATGATTTTTGAGAAATACAGTTAAAGGTTGGTTTTTGAAAATATGGGGTTAATGATTTTATAAAATAGATGAATTGGGATTTTTGAATTTATTATGAAAAGTAAAATATAGGATTTATAAAATTTAATTACTTTATAAGTCAAAATGGTGAAATTATAAAGGAGATTAAAGATGTTTTAAAATAATAATATAAATTGATTTATATAAAAGATTTATAAATTGATAATTTATAATTTAAAATATTGGAATTATAAAACGAGTTTTTATAAGTGTTAGAATGAATTGTGAATGAATTTCATAAATAGAAATGAAATTTATAGAATTATAATCGGTGAAGTTAGAAATGGAATTTTATAAACAGTAGGTTTATAGAATATGTAAAGTTATTTGAAGAATAAGTTTTGGGTAAATAATTGAATCTTATAAGTTATAAGATTTATAATTATGAAGTTTAAAGGAACGATTTTGTAAAATAATCGTTTTATAAGCATTTAACTTATAATATGAACTTTTGTTATATAATTGAGTTATAAATTGAATAGGTTAATAAAGGAGATTTATAAAAGGAAGTGGTTATAAATAAATAGAAATGGAATTTATAAACGTTGTTTTATAAATTCGCAACGACTTATTTTGATAAGTTAATTTTTATAACCTATTTATGGAGTTATATTCACATTTTAGACAGTGAATAATCCTTCAAAATAAAACGTATAGAAACGATGAAGTTGGTTAACAAAGTATATTCACGTTTTTGAATAGTGAATAATATGTTAAAGAAAATGTTTTGAATGTGATGTTTTAAATAGAATTAAAACGATGTAACGATGTTTTCAAAATGTGTTAAGATTCAAAACCATAGATTTCAACATTCATTGTTGAGATAGACGTTTTCGAGAAATAGAAGGAAATGGTGGACTATAACACCGTTGTTATAGTAAATGATTTCCGAAAGGAAATGTTTTGTATAGTATTGGGATTTATATATCTATCTTAAATTCAAATCCCTATACTAGTGATTTTGGGACGTCGTAACGATGTTTTATGCAACATTCGTTTTAGCCCAAATAAATATGTTTAAGAGAATGATTTCCTTAAAGAATGAAATATATACTTAATCTCGATTTAAGTATATTGAATATTTTCCAAGTGTTGAAAATAAAAAGATTGTGAATTACTTATTAAATAAGTATGGAAATGTTTTCCAATATAAAGTGAATATTTTTGAGGATTTATCTTTTTGAAGATAAATTGAAAATGAATATTTGAAACCCATTGAAAATCGTATATTCATAAATATTTTGGAATGTAAATTCACTATGGAATTTATAAAAGAAAAGGGAATCTGTTTAAAAATAAATATTGATCTATTTTTGAAGTGTGAAAATTATATATCTTGTAAAGATATTTTTGGGAAATAAATAATTTGGAAAATTATTTGGAATCTGGTGATGTTGTGCATATCCATTGATAGTTCAATAACCGACTATCAATATTTACCTTTGAAAGGTATTTGTTGGGATTTGCTGAATTTGAATGCTACACTTATTTTTAAATTATTGCGCTCGTTATTCGGATTACCCATTCCGAATAGTGATACGACGTAATGGATAGCATTGATGACCGGTGTTGAAGACCGGATATTTTTGAAAGCGAAAGGACAACTCGTCGATTGTCTTTGCACCGAGTAGCTACGCTATAGAGACTCCCTATGTGAGGGGAAGTCCGGACGTGATTAGAGATTATCTGGATTGCAAGGACTTCTTTGTAAGTGCCTTCGGTTCTGTTCGAGCCCGGAACAGACTTGTATGGATTGTATGTCTGACATTGCAAATTGAGATATAAAGCCGATTTCTTTCAAATATATTTCTGTTGGTGGCGGAGAATTTATTCTCTTAGCTTAACACCCTTCTCTGAGACGTACGAGCTCAGAGGTTATGTAGTTGAAGGTTATCAGCGATATATTCCCAATTTGGTAATGTGACATGCTGAGTGTTGCTGTGAAATGATCATTGTGTTGATCATTTGTGATAGGATCATTCGTTTGATCGTTTATCTTGGTGATCATTTCTATGATCATTTGTTGACCCAAAGCATGGCTTTTGTATAAAGTATGTTTTTGTGGACGAGACTTCGTCGAGCCTCACACCCCAGAATGGTCAAAACAGGAAAGATGCGGCAAGGTTATGAGGGGTAGCTCCCTTTAGGGTATGTGCATTTCCTTCTGGAATAGGGTGGTATCATGGTATGGAGCCCAGATACTTACTCATGTTGAAACACTTTATTTATGATTGTGTGATGATGGTGACGAGCGCTCGGTTAAAGGTCCCAAAGGACCGGGGGATGGCATACTCGTGTCAGTAGTTACCCAGTTAGGGGTAACCCGACCTTGTGTTGGCAGAGATCCGGTTTGATTCTCGGGGACGTCCTTCCAGAGGCGTTCTCATGTGGCAATGGGAAGTTCCTTGGCCTGAACATTTGTTGGAAATCCAAAGAAACAATACGATCTTGTACGGTATTAGTTGTAGAACCTATCATTCACTTATGGTGGCGCCCCACTGTTTGGATGGTAGCTATAGTAGGCATAGTTCGAAATGTCTATGCTGGCTAAGATTTATATCTTTATTTTCGAAATGAATTTTTCCTACACTATGCACTAGTAATAATATCAAATGTTCTTTTTAAATGCGTATCAATCATCTTTGACTATCATAAGGAGAAATCTCCTCCGATTCTGCGTTTGCATTGTGTGTGTGTGTGGGAGGCCTTATGGTAGTCTCATTTTTAAAAGCATTGCGAATTGACTTTAAAAATATTCCTCTATTTTGTTTTCAAAGATAAATAAACTGTTTTGAGTTCTCACACCAGTCACATGACTGACTCGGAGTTTATTGTTTTCCTTCCTAAACTCTGTGTGCCCACCAATTTCCACACGGGCAGTCAAGAGTTAAGGTTTATCAGGATATTATGGATATTCAGGAGTTGCAGGAGGCAAGCTGGATGGCATGGCGTATTACTAGTATATAGTATTTCTTTTCCGCTGTTTGATATTGTTTGTTGTTGTACACTCTGATGATGTAATGTAATGTATAAAATGTAATAACTGATATAGTTCTTTGTTTAAAGATTATTCATTTATTTATTATATGTTGTTCCGCTGCGATTGTGAGATTCTGATATTGTTCTGTTGTGTTCTGTTCCGTTCTATTTTCTTTTCTCTCTATTTTCTATCTTTTTCTCTCTTCTTCTGTCCTTTTCTTTTTCTCAAACATTGAGAATTCGTATTTCTGTTCATCTTGAATTAATCTATGGAGATTAGGGTATATTCAAGGAGTACGGATTTGCGGGTCTTCACAGGTGATGGAAGAAGCGGTGCTAGTAGTGTTCATGGTTTATTTGTGGAGAAGGAGAGGTATGTGAAGAAGGAGAACCAAGGCATTCTATATCAAGGAACCCCAATTGGAGAGGAAAGTCGAAGAAAAGAAAAGGCAAGTGCTACATTTGTAGGAAGCCCGATCAGTGGAAGAATGAATTTTCGGACAAGGAGAAGGCAAAGAAGGAAGTAGCATCTTCATCAGTAGTGGTGTAGAGTGGAGCTGGCAAGGGAGATGTAGATGTTTTGTCGACGGTAACATCAGATGTTTCGGGTAGCAATTGGGTACTCGATTTAGGGGCTTTTTATTATATGATGTTAAATAGGAATTGTTTTTCTTCTTACATCGACAAAGAAGGAAATTCAATTGTTGTGGAAAATGGTGCTATTTTAAGTCGAAAGACATTGGTTCCGTGCAAATTCGGATTTTTGATGGAATGGTTCATACTCTCACTAATATGTGCTATATTCTGGGACTTATAAAGTCTCTTATTTCTTCAGGGCAGCTGGATTCTTTAGGTTGTAAGATCAATATTGAGAGTGATAGATTGCGGGTTTCGAAGGGTGCGCTTGTGGTGATGAATGGTGCAAGGACTCATGGTATTTATTTGCTTTAAGGTGTGACTGTAGAAGGTGAAACTTGTATAGAGTTGATAGTTCTTGTGGCTTGGATGCGACAAGGTTGTGACATTTGAGGTTAGGTCATGTTTCAGAGAGGAGTTTAGACGTTCTTCGAAAGAGAGAGATGATCGATGGAGAAAGTTTCAACAAGTTAGAGTTTTGTGAAGAATGCATCATGGGGAAGCAAACTAAAGTTTCGTTCAGTGAGGGAAAGCATGATTCGAGAAGGGTTCTTGAGTATGTTCACACGGATGTTTGGGTACCGGCACCCGTAGCTTCTTTAGGTGGAGATTGCTATTATATTTCTTTTATAGACGACTTTTCTCATAAAGTTTGGGTCTATGTAATGAAGGCCAAGTCGGAGGCGTTTGCCAAGTTCAAAGCATGGAAGGCTCTTATTGAGAATGAGAGTGGAAAGTCTTTGAAGGTTCTAAGGTCTGACAATGGTGGCGAGTATGTTTCCGGAGAATTTTTGGAGTTTTGCTAGCATCATGGCATTTAGAGGCATTTTACTACACCTAGAGATCCGCAGTCAAATGGTGTTGCAGAAAGGATGAATCATACTCTACTTGATAAAGCTCGATGCTTGAGATTGACATCGGGTTTGGCAAAGGGATTTTGGGATGAAGCTTTGTCAACCGCAGTGCGTATTATTAATCGAATTCCATGCTCAGCTATTGGTAACAAAATTCAGGAGGAAGTATGGAAGGGAAAGAGCATTGAGTTGAGTTATCTTCATGTGTTTGGCAGTCCTATTTATGTCCATAATCCGAAAAATGGTAAGCTTGAACCTAGAGCTTTCTAGGGGATTTTTCTTGGCTATACGGACGGAGTAAAAGGCTATCAGATTTGGAATCCAGAAATGAAGAAGGTAATGAATTCTCATCATGTTACTTTTGATGAGTTGGCGATGTTCAAGGAGAATGTGAGCTCATCGGATGTTCCAGATTTGCTCCATGGTGAATCAAAGGAGAAGGAAATTATTTCCACATTTTGTCAAGGAGTAGAGATAGTACAGTAGTTGGCGATGCTTATGAGGACGTAGCAGTTGATGTTACATCACATAGTCCACAGGGTTCCTCTAGTAGTGTTGGTGATGTACATGATTCTAGAGAAGATTTGGTTCAAGGTGGAGCCGAAGGGAGTTTGGGTGATGGTATTGCTATTCGGGTTGATCTTCGTACTATAAGACCACCCGAAAGATACGGTGGTTGGAACTATCTTAGCTTTTGTGATAAATTAGACTATGCGCTTCATGTAGTCCAAGATAAGCCGATGGACTTGATGATGTCATGAAGTCAGTGATAGCTCGAAATGGATTTGTGTAATGGAGGAAGAGATGCAATCATTATTGAAGAATCAAACTTGGGATTTGGTTCCACTTCCTAAAGGAAACCGTGCTATTGGGTGCAAATGGATATACAAGGTGAAGGACGATGGAAGATACAAAGCTAGGCTAGTGGCAAAGGGGTTTGCACAAAGGAAAGGAAAAGAGTATGATGAGATATTCACACCGGTTGTGCGCCATACTTCTATCCGGATATTACTTGCTATAGTTTCTATTCCCGACTTGGAGTTGGAGCAACTTGATGTGAAGACCACCTTCTTGCATGGGAACTTGAATGAAGACATCTATATGGAGAAACCGAAAGGTTTTGTTGTGGATGATAAGTCAGATTTGGTTTACAAGTTAAAGAAATCACTATATGGTTTGAAGCAATCACCTAGACAATGATACAAGAGGTTTGATCATTTTATGCTTGCAAATGATTTTGATGGAAGCATCAAGGATGGTTGTGTTTATTTCAAGAGGTTGAAGAATAATTGTTGGGTGTATTTACTCTTAGATGTGGATGACATGCTCATTGCTTCTAAGGATAACAATGAAATCAACAAGCTAAAACTGAGTTTGAAATCGAAGTTCGTAATGAAGGATCTTAGAGACGCAAGAAGGATATTGGGCATGGAAATTGTAAGGGATCAAAAGCATTTTGAGTTGAAACTAACTCAAAAGGAGTACATTGAGAAAGTGTTTTGGCGGTTTAGCATGGAGAATGCAAAGGAGTCAAATACACCTTTACCTTTGCATATGAAGCTTTCGAGTAAAAGATCACCTATCTTGGAGGAAGACAAGGCTTATATGGCAAAAGTGTCATATGCAAGTGCAGTTGGAAGTCTAATGTATGCAATGGTGTGTACAAGGCCCGATATTGCAAATTCTGTCGGGATGGTTAGCCGATATATGGCTAATCTGGGAAAATCGTATTGGGAAGCTGTGAAGCTTATATTGAGATATCTTAGAGGCACGTCATCTCATGGTCTTTTTTTGGCAGTAGTAAGGCGATGGATTACAAGTTGGTTGGTTATTGTGATTTCGACTACGCTGGTGATAGGGATCGAAGAAAATCAACTTCCGCATATGTCTTCACACTTAGAGGTACAACCATAAGTTAGAGATCTAGATTGCAGATCATAGTTGCTTTATCCACTACGGAGGTGGAGTTGATAGCCGCGGTGGAGGCGGCAAAGGAGGCACTGTATTTGAAGCGGTTATTATGTGACTTGAGATTCGAGCACAATAGTATTGATGTGATAGCCAGAGTGCTATTCACTTGGTAGAGAATTTGGCATTTAGCTCACGGACTAAGCATACTGAGGTGGGAGAGTCATTTCTAGTAGCCATGGATGAGGATAAGCAAGTATATCTTTGAAAAGTGCACATAAAGAATAACGCAGCGGACATGTTCACTAAGGCATTTCCGATTGGAAAGTTCGAGCATTGCTCGGACTTGATTCGCTTGGAGAAGTGATAGGTGCCACGGGGTGGCACAGTTAAGGACGGAGCTTGGTGGTAGATGAGGAAGAGAATCAGTGAGAGATTGAAGTTCTATCTTCTTGGTAAGTGCTAGTCTTTGGTGAGATGGCTTAGATTTGGATGTTTTCAACATTTCATTATCGGGTGGGGGCTTTGCTTGAAATCGTTGGTGGAGTGCAATGGACGGTGGCTTTGCCGGAGCTCATTAGGAAAGCATTCACGTTTAGTTGAAGGTAGAAGTGATAGTTGGTGCTATCAGTTGTCGTTGATGGTATGGTACCATTGAAATTGGAGATAGATATAGTGTCAAGGTGAAGTATTAAATTTTGGCGACACTATATGGGGATTTGTAGATGTCGGAAGTAGCTACGTAACGGAGAAAACGGTTTGCAAATCAGAGTTTGGGGGTGGAAGTTATAAGAGAAAAGGTTGATTGGCTGAATTGACTCAGCTCAGACATCTGACCAAAAGGGTCAGACGTCTGAGTCTGTGCGAAACGATTGAGAAGCTTTGGTCAGACGTCTGACCAAATTGTTAGACGTCTAAGCTGAAAGGGTTTCAAGAAAGTTAAGCCAAACGTTTGACCTAGTGGTCAGACATTTGAGTTGAAGATAAACTTTTCCTAGAGGCTTCAATCAGACGTCTGACCATTTTGGCCAGACGTCTGTGGCGACTTTCTGCCTGTTTTCATGTTTGGACTTGGCGTGAAGATATGTGACAACTGCAGGGGCAATTTTGAAAAATTGCCTAGGATTTCTATTCTCCTATATAAGCTAGCTTCAGGTTTCAGATCTGAGGTGCGTGCAAACAATTGCAAGAGATTAGCCTCCACCAATTAGGATTTATCAAAACCTAATTTTCTTCAATTCTCTTCTTCACAAATCAATTTCTGATTAAAATTTTGATCATTGTATTTAATCTCTTGTACTCTTTTCATCAATGTTAATAAAAACTCTCTCTTAAAGTGGATGTACACTAACACAACGTAAGTGGAGCCACCATAAATCGATGTGTAATTTATCTTTCGTTATTGCTTTGATTTTTGAATTACTTGTTTGGGATTGTGATTGTATTAGATTGATTGAGATTGGAATTTGAGTTATTGATTGGTTGTTTTTACACTTCTTACCATGATCCATCTTCCGTTGTGCTTGTGGGGTTTTGATTTGAGTGGTCTCGAGTTGGAATCCCGTCCCAACATATATAACATTGTGCATGTGTACAAGGCCAAATCCCCTTCTGCCATTCCAGAACTCATCTTCTTCCTCTATGATAACCCATCCAATCGCCATGCCAAGAGCGCAGTTCCACTGGGCTCTTCTAAGTTAGTAGTAGAGTGGTCGTTAGAGTTAAACAATAATCCTACATTCAATCCTAAGCATACTCTAAATTTAGATCCAGATTCTTCCCTAAATTAAAATACAAATGATGCTTAGCTACGACAAGAAGAAATCAATAATCGTACATCCTATTCTTTGAGGAATTTAGAAATCACTGTCCGAAATTTGCAATAAACCACCTAAAATATTGAATACACTATCCAGAATTTAGACAAGAAATTTGATCAATCAACCAGGGATTTACACACCAAATTTGAAGGAGTATATAATGTGTTAACTGCTTTTGTTAACGAATATCGCAATGCCAAGAATCCATTTCACCAACCCACCAGCAACCAACACCATTTCAGTCATATCCACCACCTCCACCACAAACCCCATATCCACTACCAAGTACCTTTAATCAACAACCCAGAACCCCTATAATACCTCCAAGAAATGTTCCATAATTCAACACCCCTGCAAGATATACTCGAGAACAATTAACACTACAACAACCCAGAAGTCAATACCTCGACTACCATGTTCCTTAAAACCATATTCCTTACCCTATTATAAAGTTGAATTTTCCCACTTACTCAAGAGAAGATGGAGTTGCGGATTGGTTAAGACAAGTGGGGCAATACTTTAGATTTCATCACACCGAGGAGCACCAATAGGTATAAACTATTCTTTTGCCTTAAAGAAGGAAGCTTTACAATGGTGCCACCGGTATACTAACACGGTGACCAATTTATGAATTATGGACAATCTTCAAGGAGGAGATCTCGGTTAGATTTAATTCTGAGGAAATAGAGGGGCATAATGAAACATTATCTAAGCTCAAACAACATACAAAAGTTAGGTCCTATTTGAGCAGATTTGAACAGTTGCAAGCTGTTATAGAAACTTTGCCACCAAAATTCCTTCTTGACTGGTTTATTGGAGGTTTAGAAGAAAAAATCAGATTTGATGTGCTTACATCAAGGGCAGTTGATTTTAGGGAAGTAATATCTCTTGCAAAAATGTTCAAGTGTAAATGCCTTCAAACCAGAAAAATTAAATACCCTACCACTAGCTCCACAATTACCAAAAATAGCCAACCATCTCAGCCCAGATCATCATAAGACTCCACTTCCCACTCTTCCCATAAAAAAGTTAATAACTCCAAAGGTACTTAGTTAAAACTTTAGCAATGAGTAGAGGACTCACTCCCAATCAAATTATAGAGATGAGGAGGCAAAATCTCTGTTATGGATTTAAAGAGAAATGGTCAAGGGATAATAAGTGTAAGACTCCTCAGGTTTATGTGTTGGAAGGAATAATGCCCTTGCAGGAGGTTGAAGACTCTAGTGTTGACAACGTGTCCAGTCCAGAATCAGACATCCAAATTGAAGAAACACTATCTATTACTCTACAAGCTTTGCATGGGACTTCTGCCTTGTCCATTATCAAAGTTAAGGGAAGTCTTTAGGTTAAACCGGTTCATATTTTGATTGACTTTGGATCCACCCATTGTTTCATTAATGAGAATTTGGTCAGAAAACTGGGATTAAAAATTGATGAAACCAAAGTGTTTGAAGTGATGGTAGCTAATGGAGAGAAACTAATTGGATCAAGGGTAAGTAATGATGTTGTACTTAAGTGTTAGGGGTGTACTGTGATAGTAGACTTACTTCTGTTTCCTTTAGATGGATATCAAGTGGTGTTGGGAGCACAATGGATGAAAAGTTTGGGTGAAATTACACTAAATTTAGAGCAGTTGCAAGTCAATTTTATATACAATGATAAGCCATATGTATGGAAGGGATTAAAGCAAGAAAGTGGAAAATTATCAATAAGAAGAAATTGAGTAAGGAATGTGTACATGGACAAGTGGAAATGACGGTATGTTATCAGATTGTTTCCCCAAGAAATCCTACTATACCAATTCAACTAGAAATAGATACACTGCTTAAACGACACCCAATGATCACCTGCTCCACTCCAAAACTTCCACCATCCAGACCACATGACCACAGAATTCCTCTATTACTTGATTCTAAACCTATTTGCCTAAGGCCATATAGGCATTCATACGACATCAAGAATGAGCTGGAAAAGATTATTCAAGAGATGTTGGAAATTGGAATTATTAAACCAAGTCCTAGCTTCTGTTCATCCCCTGTTGTTATGGTAAGAAAGGGAGATGGTGCATGGTGATTGTGTATTAATTATATAAGATTAAATGCTCAAACCACCAAGGAGAAGTTTTCTATACCACTAATTGAAGAATTGTTTGATGAGCTGCATGGATCCCAATATTATTTAAAACTTGATTTAAGATCAGGATATCATCAAATCAGGATGCAAGAGGCTGACATCCATAAACTGCTTCCAAGACTCATGATGGCCACTATGAGTTTGTAGTAATGCCCTATGGGTTAGCAGATGTTTCTTCTACTTTTCAATCCCTTATGAATGACATATTCATACCCTGTTTAAGAAAAAAAATTGGTATTTTTTGATGATATACTTGTTTATTGCAAGACATGGATGACCATATTAAACATCTTGAGGTAGCTTTCCATATTTTACAGCAAAATGCCTTGGTGATCAAGCTTTCCAACTGTTAATTTACTAAACACTCCATAGATTATCTGGGGCATGTTATCTCTATTGAAGGCACATCTGTTGATCCTAGCAAGGTGCAGGCAGTGATTGATTGGCCATTACCATAGAACTTGAAGGCTTTAAGGGTATTTTTAGGACTTACAGGGTATTAAAGAAAGTTTATAAAGGGGTATGGAATAATTACTCAACCACTGACCACAAAGTTGAAAAAGGATGCATTTATATGGAGTAATGAAGCAAGAAAGCTTTTTAACAATTGAAGCAATGCTTGGTATCACCTCCGGTTTTAGCCATGCTTGATTTTACTCAACCCTTTGTATTGGAATGTGATGCCAATGGCCAAGGAATAGGAGCAGTTCTAATCCAAAATAAAAAATCTATATTCTATTTGAGTAAAGCTCTTCATGGTAGTAATTTTACTTTATCTACTTATAAAAAGGAGCTTCTTGTTATCATCATAGCTACAAAATGATGGTCACGATAGTTGATGGGAAGACAATTTGTAATTAAAACTGATCACCAAAGTTTAAAACATCTGTTGACACAGCAGATATGTACAGGAGTACAAGGTAAATGGTTGGCTAGACTTTATGGATTTGATTACAAAGTAGAATATAAAAGTGGTAAAGAGAATAAGGTAGCCGATGCATTGTCAAGGAGATGTGAGGCAAATATGAATAGAGAACCGTTACAAGCCATCTCAATAGTGCAAACACCTTGGCCTTAGAAACTCAAGAAAACTTTACATGACTCTGCATGGTACCAGCAGCAAATAGCAAGGGTACATGGGAAGGAGTTACCAAAAAACAAGTATAAGAATGTTAATGACTTTGTGTTTCGTAATCGAAAGATTTTGGTAGATCGTCACTTAACTCAATTAACACAATTCCTTATTAAAGAACATCATTCAGCCTCATTAGGAGGACACTCTGGAGGTTAAAGCAAGTCTTTTATTGGAAGAGAATGAAAAAACATGTTGAGGACTTTGTTAAGTCTTGTGATGAATGCCAAAGGAATAAACATGAAAACATACTGGCTCTTGGACTGTTGCAACCCCTTCCAATACCAAAAAAGATTCGGACCGACATCTCTATGGACTTCATCACTTGTATGCCAAAAAGCCAAAAGTATACAGTGATATTTGTTGTAGTTGATAGATTAAGTAAGTATGCTCATTTCTTTTCACTCCGTCATCCATACACTGCAAAGGAGGAGGCCTCAATTTTTTTTTTGAGGTGTATTTAAATTGCATGGAAAGGCAAAATTTATTGTAAGTGATCGAGATACAATATTTACAAGCAATTTTTGGCAAGAACTCTTTAAACTTAACGGCAGCTCCCTCAAGCTTAGTTCAACTTATCATCCCCAGAGTGTTGGCCAAACTGAAGTGATAAATAAGATTTTGGAAGAATATTTGCGCTGTTATGTGTGCCACAGGCCTCATGAATGGTCTAAATGGTTGACATTGGCTGAGTATTGGTATAACACTACATGGAAGACTCCTACTAAAACCACCGCTTATAAAATTGTCTACGACATTGATCCCCCTAGATTATTGTCATATATACCAAATACTGCCAAAGTTGAACAGGTGGAGGAGGAGCTGTTTACTCGAGACATTATGATACAATTCTTAAAGATAATTTGAAGATGGCTCAAGAAAGAATAAAGAAGTATGCAGATTTGAGAAGGATAGACGGGCAGTTTGAAGTTGGTGAGTGGTTTTCTTGAAATTGCAACCATATAAACAAATCATAACCAGAAATTATAAAACCCATAAACTCTCTACTAAATTTTATGGCCCCTATAAAGTGTTGGAGAAGATTGGCACCGCGGCATATAAGTTGCAGCTCCTGAAAATGCTAAAATTCACAATGTATTTCATGTTTCCCGATTAAAGGAAAAGATATGTGATGGTGTGGTAATAGAAGAGGATGTCCCAGTTTTATAGAAGAAATTGTTGAGCAACCAAAAAAGATTTAAGATTGAAGGATGATTCCAAGAAACAATGATGTAGTAGTACAAATTTTGGCCAAATGGAAAGAAAAATAGAAAGAGGCTACATGGGAAGATTATTGGCCATTGATTAAGAGGTTCCCCACACTAGACCTTGAGACAAGCTATCTTCTTGAAGCGGAAGGGAGATGTAACAACCAAGCACTAATTGCTAGAATTTTATTTGATAAAAACAGCCATGCCTTGCTTGGAAAGGGAGATGAGAATGAGGGTTGTCTTCAGGAAGAAGCAACAGGGAGTGTTTTCAAATGAAGTTCGTCAGTGGCAACTAGAGGATCACCGGAGTTGATGGTTGAAGGATGTAGAGGGATGTCAGAGGCAGGAACTGCTGTGGTCCTAGCTTGAGGAATGAGGGACAAGAGTGTATCAAGGGGTGCATGTGTGCACGTGCACGCTGGTACATGCCATATTTGGCCTTGTCTATGTTATGTTGTGGGTCCTGAGTTTGTATAAATTTGAATTGAGTTACATGCTTGATGTGTTTTTGAACTAGAGTGATTACTGGGCCGAGTTAAATAAAAATGTGTGTAAATCTATCTATAAATATACCAGTATGGTCATTTTTGTAGAGTGTGGAAAAACTAAAAGCATTTATCTTCTTCTTCAATCTTTACTTCTGCAATTTTCAGTTATGTTGCCTTTTCTTTAAATTAGTAGCTTCCCCTTCAAATCTCATTAGTTAGTTACCAACTCTATTTCAGTTTCAGTTCATAATGTTCTTCTTGCCATTTTCAATTCTCTGTTTGTTGTTAAATTCCTGCAATTATCATTCTCAATTCTTGTTTTCATATTGCAATAGTTTAACCTAACTTCTTTAATTCTTGCACTGAGATTTTTAATACCAGTTACAATCTATTGTAATTTCTTACTTTTCCGTGTTCATTGCTGCAAGTTGTAACAACCAAACTTTACATAAGATGATAATGGAAGAAGGTAGTAGTTCAACAGAAAAAGTAAAAGAAGAAATCTAAACTGGCTGAAGTTCATTAGAGCTAGCATCACCTGAAGCAACAACAGACAGCTGGCAGGAAAGTGTGAAGATGAAAATATGATTTGGATAAAGAATTGTTGGCTGTGCATGTGTGCACGTGCACATTTACTATTACCAGACCTAAAGCCATTGAGTGTTGTAGTGTATTTGAATATCTTTGTATGTTGTTGTATATTTGATTTGTATATTGATTGGGCCATTATTGGTACTGTTGTAGGATCTGGGTCCATTATGGTGAGATTGCATATATATATATATATATATATATATATATATATATATATATATATATGCAATAATGTATCTGTTAAAAGGTGTGAAGAAACTAAAGCAACAAACTCATTTTTCATTTGTTACTGTGTTGTAGATTTCTACTCTTCATTTCCAGTTTGTACTTCTTTTGATTCTTTCCCTTTCCGTTCAATCTGGTACATAGTTTAATCATTTGTTAGTTTTAATCTCAGTTAGTTACTGTTCTTCTTACTCGGTTTGTAGGCAATTGCATTCCCAGTTCTTTGTTTTTTGTGCTTGCTTCAACTTTAGTTTCTTGCAAAATAATATCTTTGTTCTTGAATCTGCATTTAACTTAATGTTAATTTTCTGTTTCTAGTTTTTAAACCTTATCTTTTGAATTTTCAGTTTTTCTGCAATCTGCAATTGTTCAGTTTTCAATTCTTGATAGTTGATCTTTAGGTTTGAAAATCCTGTCTTAGATTCTGTGAAAATTATCAACAATTATTCTTGCAAAATAGTTTGTTTCAATTTCATTTTGAAATAGAAAATTCTTATGATTGTTCAATTATGTGCTGTTGTCCAAATTCTTGTTTCTGTCTATACCCTTGATCTTGTCATGTTTTTCCCAAGAAAATTATGCATCTTCCCCGTTCCATCTTCGAGTCTTAACTCCAATAGGCTAAACCTTGGATTTGTTTTTTTCTTCTGATCAACAAATTCTGCATATCAAATTTTACTGATATTGTGTCAGTGCCATTAACCACCTTAGCTACTGTCAAATCTTGATTTTCTTGGAAATTCATCGATCATTCTTCAGTTTTTCCTTAACTACTTTTCCCATAATTGAGTAAACTACATTGCATCCTTGTGCACAACTATATCTGTGCACATACATACCCTCCAAAGCTTCTCCCATAAACAGAAATTCATCCTTCTTCCTTCAAACTCCTACCTCTGCAGCCATGGCGAGAACTCCAGACCCATCAGCGCCTCCCAATTTGGTATCGGAGCCATTAGCTGAGATGAACCCTAACTTTACTCCTCAGAACGATCCAGTCAACCCAGAAAACCATGGCCAAGAAATAATTCCAAATCAAGAATCAGATCAACAATGGCAGTTGCAACATGAATTCAACAGTAAAACTAACGAAATCTTGAATAATCTCCAGCAAAAATTTGTAGGATTTAATTATGTTTTGAATGCTTTAGCTTGGAAACATTGTCGAGAGCAGACATCTTCATCCATACCACAACCTCCTCCTCCTGTTGCTTCCCCACCTCCCATGAATAATACCACATCACCCATTAATCCTAATTATGTACCACCACAACTAAATGAACCTCATCCATATTATCAATATATTCCACCTCCTTGTGACGACCCAGAATTTTGAACATTTGAAATTGGAATATTCAATTGATTTTGAATATTTAAATGTTAATTTTTAACTTGAATTCAAATATCACCAATTATTTGTTAATTAAATTATTGAATTACATAAGTTGAAGTTGGGTAAAAGGCTGAATCTAGAGTTTTAAGCCCGTTAAAATTAATTTGAAGGCTTGTAAAATTTATATTGATAACACTGAAGATAATAGTAGTGTTGAAATTGAATCTAACTGTGATTTGTTCAGTTTGCAATTTTATCGTTTAAATTGAATTTAAAAATAGCCTTCCGAGGCACAGTCTCAGAATTCGACGAAACCAGTCCCATTTGGTCCGTAATATTGAATTATTATCGGATTTCAAATTTCGTATTGATCAGAGTTAGTGTGTGAGTGTACGGTATATAAACGCGCTGAAAATCTAATTGATATTAATCCAATGAAATTTAATTTAATTAAAATAGAAGTCTTCTCTTATACGCCACTCCTTTCCATTTTTAATTCATTCCATCCTTATCTTCTATCGTACGCTTCTCGTTCCTTCTAAAATTTGCCTGTTCCTTCTTCGTTCATTTAATTCAACTTCCAGTCAAAAATCAAACGAAGAAAAAATATAATCATCTCGTTCAAAAACAAAATAATGGCCGAAGCCTGGGGAAACCACAAATCAACGTTCGAACGAACTAATTAAGCAGCGAAAATCTTTAATTGGCCGACCCTGTAGACTTCTTTTGTTCCCTTCTCAAACCTAAATTCACGGCCCTCTCCTCATCCCCAATTTCAAATCGAAGCCGATGCATTAAAATCGAAATCAAGTTTGATTTTTGGCCGAACCCTCTTTTTCTTTTCAAAAACCCAATCAACTTGAATTCAAAAGCAAATCCCTCCTTCCCCTAAAGAGATTCGCAAATCGACATCGGTAATAATAGAAAAATGACGACCGAGAGTGAGGAAATCAATTCGAGTCTCGAGTGTAGGCGTGGTCGCGAGTTGTTTTTGTTTTCATCTTGAAGTCGCGACAAATCTATGAACCTGGGAGGGACGCTCGCGAGCAACGCATAGGGTTTCGTGAGTATTTTCGATAGAGGCCAGGTTCGCCGTGATTTTGATGGCAGGAGCGGCATCAGATTGGAAGGCTGGAGGGGTCGAGCAGCGAGCTGGGCTGGTTCTTAGGTCGAGATAGTGGTGGATTCGCATGATGGGACCACGATGGTGGTTCTAGCTGTGGCGTATCGTGAAGTATATCTAATTTATTCATCTCAAAATTTACATATATCTATATAGGATATGTATTGGAAGGAAATTATATATATACGGAATACTTACGTAATCCAGTTTTGAAATATACAGTAAGTATTAGGTAACTTGTTTTTTTTAAAAAAAAAAAATTTAATCTGAGATAAACATTCATAGATTGAGAAATATATATATACATACTTTAATTTACTGGTTGATTAAATTATATACATATATATATATATATACAGCAAAATATGGAATAGTATATATACAGATAAGATTTAGAAAGTAAAAATTTTAAACAGTAATGTAGATTTTTATATAAGTATATGTGTTTTCTAAAACTAATTTGTTAAATGAAAAGTAGTCTAAGTAAAATTGTTGTTAATTAAGTTTAATTTATCAACTGGAAATTTATTTATGCGATTGTCCAAATATTAATAAAATCATATAATGTGTATTTAAGGTCTGCAATCGTCAAGAAAACAACTGGGTTGGGTTTGATTTGCAAAATAAAAAGCAAAGGTGAGTTAATCTCACTCAGTTAAAATTTAAATTTGAATGATTAAATTTAAATAATTGTTTGAATGGTTGAATGAATTGATGTGCTATAGTATGGTATATTTTGGGATTGGTATTTATGTTGTGCTAAAATCTGTGGATGCAGGGAAAATAGGTTGGAGGGATCCAACTGGACCCCTCAACTTTATTTAATTATTTAATATTCTCTGTTCTGAATATTTGATATTCTGTAATGAATTATGTGGAAATATTGAATGCTATGACTTGATTGTTGTAATCGGGCAAAAATGAATTACCAAATATATATAATTTGAGTTTGGGAATGAAAATAAAAGAAGTGAAATTGTAAGTAAAATAATTATAGAAAAGTTGAATAAATTTATGAATGAGAAAGGAAATAGAGACTTTAAAATTTTAATAAATAAATCTTGAGTATGGGAAGGAAAGTTTGTATAAACAGGAAGTTAATGAATTTTAAACTTCAGGGTTAGTATTTAAAAGAACAAAACATTTATTTAAAATTTAAGTTTTAAATTATTTACGAAGCATAAAGAAGAAATTGGGAATAACCTGAAATTTGTATATTTCAGCTAAAGGATTTAAAAATCAAACTGAAAATAATAATAAAGTCCATAATTAATGAATTTTGAAACGAACTGATAAGTAAAGAAATTTATTTCAAATGGAATAAATTGGGAATCAATTTGGAAAATTGATTTAAGTGATTGAAGTTGGAATTCTCCCTGGATAACCAAGTATGTTTTCAAAGTAAATTTTTAAATATAAGTTAAAAGATTAAAAGTTGTTTTAAAAAGCAAGTTTTGGGAAATTTCTCATTTCTAATATTTAAATTCTAAAGTAAGTATTTTCTCTTAATCTGTTATAGTAGTAATTATTTAAAGAATGACTTCATATTATGTTTTAAAAGTATAAATCTAGTTTTATATTATTTAGTAACCTTATTTTCAAATGTTCATATAGTATGTATTTTTAACAAATTATTGAAGTAATTTAACTTAAATGTTTTAAAGTATATTTCAAATTAATGTGTTTTAAAATTATTTTTAAAATCTAGTTTTGTGCTTGGTAATTTCAGTGGAGCTAGAAAATATTTGGGAAAGTTTATTCTGGAAAGAAGGATGGTTTTGAAACTGTTTTCAAAGGATTGAAAATAGAAATATATCTTGTGAAAATATTTTTGAGATAAATAAATAATTTGGGAAATTATTTATTGTTGGATGGTTGTTTGTGAATATTAATTGATAGTTAAATAACCGACTATCAATATTGGCCAACTGCGCTGATCGTTTCGAAGAGTCCGGGATCGAGATTTATTTCTTGAAAACCACTTCGATCCGGTTTGTACGTTTCGAGAAAACGATTTTGGATTCGAAAATGGAGCAGTGAAGTGCAAGGGCTAGTCGCTACTATTCCTGAGGATATTTCCAAAATGGATGTAGTAGGAATAGTGCCTTCGGTTCCGTTCGAACCCGGGACGGACTTGTATGGATGAATGCTTGCGGAAAACATCGTCAGGTGGGCGATGAGCATTCTAAGGAATATATTCTAAAAAGGTAATGCTTAGCCTCAAGCCTCACCAAATGGGAATGACTGAAAATCAGGGGATATGCAGCAAGGCTAGGTGGGTAGCACCCAAGCAGGGTGAGGTCATTCCAGTCTAGATGTCTCTTTTTATTTTTCGGCTTAGTGGGTTGTTGCTGATCAACCGCGGGGTGATCTCACTCGGGATTATCCAGTGAGGGGTAGTCCCGGCCTTGTGTTGCAGGGGAGCGGGCGTACTCCTCGGTACGGTGATCTAGGCCCAGTACTGTGGCAGGTGGTACCCCAGTGCCTAATCATTAGTTGGAATCCATTCTCCCTACGAGCCTTTTACGAGTTTTGTTTGTATTACCCACTCTGTGGCTAGTAGCTGGAATTTAATCATGTAACAATTTCGGCTATTTTATAAGTATTTGTAAATAGACCCTATTATAATATCAGAGGATTTCTATAAAAATTGTTTTAGCTATCGTAAGGTAAAAACCCGACATGTTTATTTGTGGCGTATTCTTACGAGATGCTTTTGTTTTCAAAGGATTTTGAAACTTTAATAATCAATTGGGTGTGATTTTCTCACGCTGGTATTCCACACTGACTTGGGTATTATTTTACTGTAATGCTCGGGTCAGACCGAGTATTATAGGATACATGACATGATGCTGTGGAGTTCAGGAGACGAGCTGGATGACAATACGTACTCATGTACTTGTGTGTATATATATATATATATATATATATATATTTCCGCTGTGTTGAGTTGTTGTGTATCCATTTGTATGTTGTTGATGTTGAGTTGTGATTGATGTACTCTGATGATGTAATATATAAACTGATATATTTGATTTTGAGTAAAGATCATTATTATCTATTATATTTTATCCGCTGCGATGGTTAGATTCTGTTGTTGTTTTCTATTTCCTTCTTCTACCTCTTCTTCTTTAACCCAATGGTTCGTATTTTTGTGCAACTTGAGTTGATTTAGGTAGAATGGTGTTGACTCAAGGGGTACGGATTTGCGGGTCGTTACACTTGCTCTTCCAGTACCTCATCCACCTCCCAGAAACATGGCCCCTCCAACAGACCTGATATGCAACCTCCAAGAAATCCCCATCCTCCTCCAAGAAATGCTCAGACACAGATAAACCCTCCTCTTCGACCATACGAACCACCTCCTCAACCAAGAAACTACTATCCCAATTACCCTATTCTTGAATACCCCAATCATAATTACCCACTGGCTTACCGTCAACCAATTCCTACCATGAAACTGGAATTTCCTATATTCACCAAAGACGAGGTTGTTACTGATTGGTTAAGACAAGTGGAGTAGTGCTTTCGATTCCACCATACTGATGTAAGTCAATGGGTAGAAATCACTTCTTTTTCATTGAGGAAAGAAACCTTACAGTGGTACCATTGGTACACTAATACAGTAGAAAATTACGAGTTGTGGCCTGTGTTTAAAGAAGAAATTTTGTTGAGATTTAATTCAGAGGGAATGGAGCGACCTTATGAATTATCCAAGCTAAAGCAATATACCACTGTTAGAGCCTATTTGAGTAGATTCGAGCAGTTGCAGGTTGTTATTGAAACCTTAACCCCAAATTCTTGCTTGACCTTTTATAGGTGGATTGAAAGGGGAAACAATATGATGCGTTAACATCCAGACCCCATGACTTCAGAGAAGCTATAACACTAGCCAAAATATTTGAGCGTAAATATATGCAAGTAAAGAAAGGCCATAAGAATAGCAACCCACCCTTGTCTAAGAACAACCAGGCCACTTCTGCTCCACCCATCAAACCTATCCCAAACCACCAAACCACCTTAAGAGAAGGCAATACCACCTTAGAGAACTTAGCTCGCACCAAGGGTCTTACTCCTGCTGAGATTGTTGAGATGAGGAGGCAAGGCTTATGTTATGGCTGTAAACAGAAATGGCATAAGGATCATAAATGTCCTACTCTCCGAGTATATGTGTTAGAAGGGATGATGACACTCAAAGATGAGGAAATAATTGATAACAATGAGACCGAGGAGATAGGTGAAGCAAAAGATGAATCTGCGGTGTAAGAGACTCTTTCTATAACACTTTAAGCTACGTGTGGCATCCCAACATTATCTACCATCAAAGTCAGAGGAGTTATCAATAAGAAACCTGTGCAAATCTTGATTGACTCAGGGTCAACTCATAGCTTTATTAATGAGGAATTGGCAAGAAAACTAAAGTTAAAAATTGATGAGTCTAAGGTGTATGAAGTTACAGTAGCCAATGGAGAGAAATTAACTGGATCAGGGATTTGTAGAGATGTTTTGTTGAAGTGCCAAGGGTGTAAAATGCCAGTGGATCTACTCTTATTGCCTTTAGAGGTCTGTCAAGTGGTACTTGGTGCTCAATGGATGAGAAGTCTGGGTGAAATCACTTTGAATCTGGAACATTTGCAAGTAAAATTTCAATATAATAACAAGCTTTATGTGTGGCAACGCATTAAGCCAGAGGATGTGAAAATGAATGACAAAAAGACTATGGATAAGGAGAGTACCCACGGCCAAACTACCATGTTGTTATGCCTACACATGCTACAAAACCTTGAACTTGACCCCAATATTCTCACTGAAATTGTTAAACTACTGAACCAAATCCCAGATATTACCACTGATAATCCTCATTTACCACCCTAAAGAATACATGATCATAAAATCCCTCTCCAACCTAACACCAAACCCATTTGTATGAAGCCATACCGACATTCGTACCACATGAAAAATGAATTGGAGAAGATTATTGATGATATGCTAGAAACTGGACTTATCAGGCCTAGTAGAAGTTCTTATTCCTCACCTGTTGTGATGGTTAAAAAGAAAGACGGCACTTGGAGATTATGTGTTGATTACAGAAGCTTGAATTCTCATACTCTAAAAGATAAATTTCCTATTCCCTTGATTGACAACCTCTTTGATGAACTTCAGGGATCTAATTGGTTTTCTAAGCTTGATGTAAAATAAGGCTATCATCAAATTCGTATGTATGAACCAGACATACACAAGACTACCTTCAGAACTCATGATGGGCATTATGAATTTCTCGTGATGCCTTTTGGTCTAGTTAATGCTCCTTCTACATTTCAATCTTTGATGAATGATATCTTTAAACCATATTTGAAGAAATTCATATTGGTATTTTTCGATGATATATTAGTAAGGCATGGCTCAAGCATCTACAGCATCTTGAAAAAGCCTTCCAAGTCTTGCAGGAGAATAAATTAGTAGTCAAGCTATCAAAATGTAGTTGTGCTAAAGAAACTTTAGAGTACTTGGGGCATGTGATTTCTTCAAAAGGCCTAGCTGTTGACCCTACAAAAATTCAAGCTATATTAGACTGGCCTCTACCTTAAACAATTAAAGCACTGAGAGGATTTTAGGACTTACTGGATATTACAGAAAGTTCATAAAAAACTATGGGATAATAGCTAAGCCTATGACAGAGATGTTGAAGAAAAATTCTTTTAAATGGAATGAAGAATCAAAACAGTCTTTTGAGCATTTGAAAAGGTGTTTGATTAATCCACCCATTCTAGTTATGCTTGACTTCACCCTACCTTTTGTTCTGGAGTGTGATGCTAGTGGACATGGAGTAGGTGCTGTGTTGTCTCAGAAGAATAGACCACTTGCATTTTTGAGTAAAGCTTTGCATGGGAAAAACTTAACTTTGTCCACTTATGAAAAAGAGCTGCTAGCTATTATTATAGCCACTAAAAAATGGAGCCAATACTTGTTAGGAAGACAATTCGTAATCAAAACAGACCATCAAAGCCTTAAATACCTATTAACACAAAAGCTACATACAGGGTTACAACACAAGTGGTTAGCCAAGTTGCACGACTTTGATTACAAAGTTGAATATAGAAGTGGAAGAGAAAATGTAATAGTAGATGCTTTGTCTAGGAGAGAGGAAGTAGAAGAGGAGCATGGTCATAACATTAATCTACACTTGCAGGCTATAACCATAGTACAAGCACCTTGGTTCCAAGAGCTTAAAAAACATTGCATTTTTCAACATGGTACAAACAGCAGCTACCGCAGCTACAAATCCAGATCCCACCTAACAACAAATATCAAGTAGTGGATGAAGTGATATATCATAAAGAAAAATTGTTGATAGATCATAACATAAAGGAGCTACTATTGCCACTTATAAAAGAACATCATTCAACTCCTCTGGGAGGACACTCAGGCATTAAGGCTACTCTCAAAAAAATTAAACAGGTTTTCTATTGGAAGAAAATGGAAAAAGATGTGGAGACTTTTGTGAAGACTTGTGATGAGCGTCGAAGAAATAAATAAGAAAATATACTAATTCCTGGTCTTCTGTAGCCTCTGCCTATTCCAGAAAGGATTTGGGTTGATATTTCTATGGACTTTATTACTTGCTTGCCAAAAAGTCATAAGTATATAGTTATATTTGTAGTGGTGGATAGATTGTGTAAGTATGCAAACTTCTCTCCCCTGAGTCACCCTTTCACAGCAAAGGAAGTAGCTACTGTATTCTTTGATGGTGTTTTCAAACTGCATGGTCTACCCAAATCTATAGTAAGTGATAGGGATGCTATTTTTACATGTAAGTTCTGGCAAAAGCTGTTTAAATTACAGGGCTGCACTTTGAAATTGAGCACTACCTATCATCCACAAAGTGAAGGCCAAGCCGAAGTGGTGAACAAAATTCTAGAGAGCTACTTGAGATGTTTCATATGTCATAAGCCTCTAGAATGGATTAAGTGGCTGTCAGTAGAAGAGTATTGGTATAATACTACTTGGAAGAATCCTACCAATACAACTCCTTATAAAGTAGTGTATGGTGTAGATCCTCCCAATTTATTGTCCTATGTGCCTAACACAGCCAAAGTGGAGCAAGTGGAAGAAGCACTTTACTCTAGAGACATCATCATAGAACTCTTAAAGGATAGTTTAAAGCTTGCGCAGAGTAGAATAAAAAAATATGCAGATAAAAAGAGAACAGAAAGAGAATTTGATCAAGGAGATTTGGTGTACTTAAAGCTTCAACCATATAAACAAATCACTGCAAGAACCCAGAGAACTCACAAGCTAGCTCCGAAATATTATGGTCCATATTTGATACTCGAGAAAATTGGAAAGGTTGCGTACAAGCTACGGATGCCAGGTGAAGCCAAGATACATCCGGTATTTCATGTTTCTCAATTAAAGAAAAGACTTGGAAATGATGTTGTAATACAGGAGGATGCTCCTAGCTTTATTGAGGAGATTGTGGAACAACCAGAAGCTATTCTTGATAGGAAGATGCTCCCTCGAAACAATGAAGCAGTGGTACAAATCTTGGTGAAATGGAAAGACAAACCAATAGAAGAGGCAACTTGGGAAGATTATTGGCCAACTATTCGAAAGTTCCTCACTTTGGACCTTGGGACAAGGTCCATTCTTGAAGGAGAAGGGAGATGTAACAACCAAACTTTACTTAAGATGATAATGGAAGAAGGTAGTAGTTCAACAGCAAAAATAAAAGAAGAAATCCAAACTGTCCGAAGTTCATCAGAGCTAGCATCACCAGAAGCAACAACAGACAGCTGGCAGGAAAGTGTGAAGATGAAAATATGATTTGGATAAAGAATTGTTGGCTGTGCATGTGTGTGCATGTGCACACTTACTGTTACCAGATCTGAAGCCATTGAGTGTTGTAGTGTATTTGAATATCTTTGTATGTTGTTGTATATTTGATTTGTATATTGATTGGGCCATTATTGGTATTGTTGTAGGATCTGGGTCCATTATGGTGAGATTGCATATATATATATATATATATATATATATATATATATATAATAAACTCATTTTTCATTTGTTACTGTATTATAGATTTCTACTCTTCATTTCCAGTTTGTACTTCTTTTGATTCTTTCCTTTTCCTTTCAATCTGGTACGTAGTTTAATCATTTGTTAGTTTTAATCTCACTTAGTTAGTGTTCTTCTTACTCAGTTTGTAGGCAATTACATTTCCAGTTCTTTTTTTTTTGTTCTTGCTTCAACTTTAGTTTCTTGCAAATTAATATCTTTGTTCTTGAATCTGCATTTAACTTTCATGTTAATTTTCTGTTTCTAGTTATTAAACCTTATCTTTTGAATTTTCAGTTTTCTGCAATCTGTAATTGTTCAGTTTTTAATTCTTGATAGTTGATCTTTAGGTTTGAAAATTCTGTCTTAGATTCTATGAAAATTATCAACAATTATTCTTGCAAAATAGTTTGTTTCAATTTCATTTTGAAATAGTAAATTCTTGTGTTTGTTCAATTATGTGTTGTTGTCCAAATTCTTGTTTCTGTCTATACCCTTGATCTTGTCATGTTTTTCCCAAGAAAATTCTGCATCTTCCCTATTCCATCTTCGAGTCTTAACTCCAACAGGCTAAATCTTGGATTTGTTTTTTTTTTCTGATCAACAAATTCTGCATATCAAATTTTACTGATATTGTGTCAGTGCCATTAACCACCTTAGCTACTGTCAAATCTTGATTTTCTTGGAAATTCATCAATCATTCTTCAGTTTTTCCTGAACTACTTTTCCCATAATTGAGTAAACTACATTGCATCCTTGTACACAACTATATCTGTGCACATACATACCCTCCAAAGCTTCTCCCATAAACAGAAATTCATCCTTCTTCCTTCAAACTCCTACCTCTTCAGCCATGGCGAGTACTCCAGACCCACCAGCACCTTCCACGAGTTTTAAATCCTGTTCCAAATTTATATTCTTTCTCCTCTATACTTTCTTCCATTTTTGATATATTTGTTTGAACTGCATTTTAATTCTTGTTTTCGTGCAAAGTATACTCCTCTGTTTGTCATTTTTCTAAAAAATTCAAAGGTACAATCTTGTCAAATTCACATAATATTCATCTGTTTAATTTTCTACAAATTACACATAAATTCAGCTTCTTGTCTTTGCTATCATACAACGGTATTTTTTTTGTTTTTATGAACTGCTTTAATTGTTCTTGAATGCATATATATCATTGTGCACCTGTACAAGGCCAAATCCCCTTCTACCATTCAAGAACTCATCTTCTTCCTCCAAGATAAGCCATCCAATCGCCATGGCCAAGAGCACAGATCAACCTGGTCCTTCTCAACGAAGAATCTCGAGCACATGAAATCGTCTGTCTTCATGCTATGAAATGGGAATACAGATTACAGAGATAGATCTAGCGATTTAAGGGCAGAAAGAGTACGTTGTCTTTGGACTAGAAGGGCAGGGAAGATGCCCATACAAGGCAGCGCCACGTAGAGATCCATGGAGGCACGTGCAGAGCCGTTATAGAAGATTGATTCACGTGTTTTTCTTGTTTAGTGGTGATGCGGCTATTCTGTGGTGGTTATCAGAGACGTGGTCTACGTGTTTGATGAAATGGCTGAAGGCAGTAGCTTGTTTTTTCTAAATGGCCCACTGTCCATAATCTTGTAAATAACGGGCTTGACTCTTGATATGTACAGATATGTAGTGTTTTAGTATTTTGGGTTGCATAAGTTATACTGGTTGATATAGGAGTTTGTGATTTGTAAGCGAGATGTATTCTGCTACATTATACTAATGCATGTTAGTTATTAATAAAGGAGTCCATTTCAAAAAAAAAATATAGTTATTGTTATCCCACCTTTTGGCAAGACCGTGACACCAAGAACTTGACTAGAAAGCAGGGATAATCTGTTCCCAAAATCGGTTATACACAGGTCTATTATGGATACTGACAAATTTTGTCTGAGCCCGAATCGAGCTACAATTAACATGGTTGGATAAGCAAATATATGAAAGCCAACATTCCAAATTTCAAGTCAATCGAAGTTCGTATGCTCAAGATATCGATTGATCAAGGTCAAGAAAACAAACTCTATTCGTATCCGTGCAATTTCGTATCCATCCCTCCAGAAAGCTTTATTTCGTATCCATCAATCACTAACTTCCTTCATATCCATCAAAGTCGGGCTGTTTCATATCCATGGAGAATTAACATTTTGTACCGATCTGCCCATACACATACTTCGCATCGATCGACCACTGATCGATACGAATAGTGCGTTAAGGATCGATACGAACGATGTCCTTGTTGATCGATACAAAGTAGCACCAAAAAGTATCGATACGAAGCTAATTAAATTTGTGATCGATACAAAACAACTTCAAGGAAACGGTACGAATGAAGTTACATTGGGTCGATACGAACAAGGCATGGAAAAGTGGAAGACTTTGTAACTCGGTATGAAAAGTGGATGATCCTAAAATATAGCGCCACGTTACCCTGATCGATACGAACTAGCATGGATACGAAGCGATCGATACGAACTCGGCAGCCTTTTGCAATCCAAACTTGGATCGATCATAGCTCAAAATCTACAAGTCCAAATGCTACCAAATTTTCACAGGAGCTTGCGTACCACCTTTACTTTGTCTCTGATTGATCTCAGCCCAAATAGAGACATTTTTTTTATCAATATGAATTGTATACGTATCGATCATGGATCGATCCCAAATGTCTAGGGATCGATCTGGTGGGCCACCAATGTAAGAGAAGGGGTCTTCCGAGATCTGAGCTAGTTATTTTCCGCCTACACCTATAAGTAGCAGTCCTAGGCCTTCAGAAAAGAGACTTTTAACTCTCTTACACCAATACTTTTCCAAAACACCATTGTATCTCGAGTGCTTGAGAGTGTACTGTTGTAATCAGTTGTAACCAATTAACAAAGTCAATAAAATAGCAAACTTTCTATAGTGGACGTAGGCTACAACGTCGAACCACTCTAATTCTTGTGTTCTCGTATTTCTATTTGTTTGTTTTGGCGTGTTTTTTAGATTAACCTTCTTTTTAGTTTATATTCTTCATTTTAATCTCTTCAAATACGTCCGAACAGTGTTGTGTCCAATTTTGGTATAAACACTTTGGTGCTTTCACTGAGAAAATCCAACTTTTCTCCTGCTCATTGGATCTACTGTCATCGTTGGATTGCAAGAATCTAAGAAGAAGATCTAGATCTCACATCCAATAGTTCGTTCCAACCTATTCAGATTGCATCAAATCTGGAAAGAAGTTACATCATTCACCATGGTTACTACAAGGACCGCTTCAACTGCTGTAGATCCGAAAGGATGGGATAGATAGAACCCCACAAAGCTGCCCGCTACAGGTCAAAACTCAGCTAGACCTTTAGATCGACAAGGCCCTGTCGCCAGGGAGGAATTCCACATGCTAATGCAAGAACTGACTCAAAGCCGTCAACAACTTACCCAGCAGATCTGTGCCAACATAAAGCTAACCAACTGACTGAACAAGGAGAGACGAAGGAGATCTACAAGGGATCGTGTTTCCTATTCATCCACCGAAAGCGCAGCTTCCTTTGGTTACAATCGAAGATCTACATGTCCACGGCTGGATGAAAATTACACGCAAGCCCCCAGGCATCAGCACACTCTGAACCTTGGACAATCTGGAGCCGGACCTTCTATAGGACACCAGGCTGGACCCTCCACCCGAGGAGGGGCATTTTCCTATCACACCACTGATAGCCATGCAGCTGCCGCCGCTATAAACTTGGAAGCTGACGTTCGGAACCAAGCAGGTCCGATTCTTCGTCAACGCAATCATACTCTTGAACCATATGTTCCCAAAGATCTAGAGCCAAGGAGGCAAGGCATTGACCGTCGATCGCACCCAGACCATCCTCGCATTGTGCAACCCGACCATACCTTGGCCCAGAATGTCCAAATGTCGTACATTCCAACCGTGATCCGTCAAATGATCCGTGAAAGTCAAGGCGTCACTAATGATGATTGGATAATCTCCCGGAGTTATACATCATTCACCAATGACACCCTTTTTGCTGAACCGCCCCGTCGATTCAGAATGCCGACTTTACCTGTTTACGAAGGGAGTTCCGACCCTAACCTACACATCCTAAAGTATGAATGGCTCATGAATATCGAATGAGCTGACGATGCAGTCAAGTGTAGAAGCTTTCCTATCTCCCTAGGGAGAATCTCAACCATGTGCTTTACTCGTTTACCACCTTGATCCATTTCATGCTTTGATCAGTTGGCAACCAAATTCGTTGAATAGTTTCGTATGCACGACATGAGGCCTAAGGATGTTAGCACCTTATCCAGTGTCACTCAAGCTCCAGAAGAGACACTTAGACGTTATCTGGAAAGATTTCATGCTGCTTATGCAGAGATTAGTAACCCTAATGATAATTCCATATTGATGGCACTGAACAAAGGAATCGATCCTGATTCCGAATTTGGCAATTGGTTAGCTAGGAAACCCCTCGCATCACTGGATCATTTCTATGCTAAGGTTGCCCGGTTCTTAAGGTGAGAAGATGCTAGACAATCTAAAAAGCAAGATGATGTGGGGCCTAGTATGGAAGACATTCAAAGTAACGTCGTTGTGAAACAAACCAGTAAGAGTTCAGGTAAAGTGTAGTTAAATATAAAGAATAAGCAGAATCGGCAGAAAGGCGATGGAAGTTAGGGTAAAAAGCAAGATCAAAATCGTGGATCATGACGCAGAGCTCCCATGTTTGACACCTATACTCCCTTGAATACATCCCTGGAGAATGTGTATTTGCAGAACTGTAATGCTAGCCAATATAAGAAGCCTGCTCTGAAGCAGTCATCCAAAAAGCAAATTCAACCTGGAAAATTCTGTAGATTCCATGATTGCTATGCTCACAATACTAATGAGTGTCGCCATTTACAGGACATCACTGAGAATTTAATCCGAGAGAGAAAGTTGGAACAATGTGTTTGGGCGCCGTAGGCTGGACGTGCGAGTACATCAACCCAGAATTAAGTTCAGAATCAGGCTAGATCGGAGGAACCCACGCATACTGATGAGAGGTTGGCTATTAATACAATTAGTGGTAGTCCTCATTCAATTAATTGGAGTTGGAGGGAAATGGAGTCGTATGCCAGTTCCATTAGGCATGCGGGCTTTGAATGTTGCAGTAATCTTAATGATGGGGCTCCAGCAAAACAACAAAAGACGATGACAGACGACATCGTTTTTCGAGACAGCGATGCCGATAAAGTCGAAGCCCCCACCATTGATCCACTAGTCATATCAACTCAAGTAGGTCCTGCTTGGATGAAGAGGATCTTGGTAGATAGTGGAAGCTCCGTGAATATTCTCTTCAAACGAGCTTATGACTAGATGAAAATGGAAGTTAAAGACTTGAAGCCGTGCCAATTTCATATACATGGCTTTAATGGGAGTGCAACGATACCTTCTAGGATGGTGGAATTGCCAATCGAGTTGGGAATCAGATATAGCCGAAGAATCTAGCAGCTATAATTTGTTGTGTTGGATATTAATTCTCTGTATAATGCTTTCTTAGGCCGACCAGCTCTAGCTGAATTCAGGGCATCCATTGTCTCGTGGTTCTTAACTCTTAAGTTCCTCACAGATAATGGGGTCGGAGTTGTTCAAGGAGATCAGGCGGCTGGACATGCATGTTATTTTGCTGAGCTATGGAAGGCGCAGCGAAAAGAGAAGGCCAAGGACGTAGAGGAATCTCTCTATGTCCGTTTGAGTCAAAATTGATAGCTAACACCTGGGCTTAGGCCCAGGCCCCAAAACCAGTTCCTAAAAGATCTTGTTCCAAGAGATGATGATAATGAAGAGGAAGTTAAAGACAATCAGGCTTCCCGGGCAAAGCTGACGACTGATGTTTCGATCGATGATGATGATGACTCCAGAATGATAATGGTCGGATCTTAGCTAAGCCAACAGATGAGAGAGGAATTGGTTGAATTTCTATGGGAAAACCTCAACGTGTTTGCTTGGATGCACTCAGACATGTGTGGGATCTCGTTGGATATTGCGAGCCATATATTGAATATTGACCCGTGACATGTCCCGGTCAAACAGAAAAGGCGCGGTATGGAACCAGAGAGATCTGCCGCCTTGGAAGAAGAGGTGGATAAATTCAAGGCGAACGGGTTCATCCGAGATGAATTATATCCACAGTGGGTTTCCAACCCAGTGTTTTTCAGGAAACAAATAGGAAATGGAGAACTTGTGTGGACTACTCAGACCTAAATAAAGCCTGACCAAAGACAGCTTTTTGCTTCCCATAATTGACTAGCTTGTGGACTCAAGGGCCGAACTCGAGCTCTTATCTTTCATGGACACATATTCTGGCTACAATCAGATACCGATGCACCTACCCATCAGGAGCATACCAGCTTCATCACCGATCTAGGACTCTATTGTTATCAAGTGATGTCGTTTGGACTCAAGAATGCTGGAGCAACTTATCAACGGCTTATCAACCGAATAATCGCAAACCAGATCGGAAAACCTATGGAGGTGTACGTGGATAATATGTTTGTAAAGTCATGACTCTCCATCAATCATGTGAAGGATCTAGAAACAATGTTCAACATCCTTCGAGAGTACCAAATAAAGCTCAACCCGTTGAAGTGTTACTTTGGAGTCGCATCCGGAAAATTCCTTGGATTCATTGCCAATGCCCAAGGAATTGAAGCCAATCCTAAAAAGATCTGGGCGATTCAGAATCTCGAGCTTCCAAAACTATAAAGCAAGTGCAAAGCCTCAACGTGATGGTAGCAGCTTTGAGCAGATTCATCTCCAAATCCATCGACAAGTGCATTCCCTTTTTTAATCTGATTAGGAAAGGAAAACAGAACTTTGAATGGACTAAGGAGTGTGAAGGTGCATTCTGAGCACTGATTCAACACCTGGAAACGCCAATTATTTTGTCAAAGAAGGTTGATCATGAAAGATTATATATCTATCTGGCGGTTTCAGCAAACGCCATCAGTGCCGCATTGGTTTGTGAGGAGGACCGAGTCCAACAACCAGTCTATTATGTCAACAAATGATTGACAGGGGCGGAAAGAAATTATCCAAAGTTAGGAAACCTCATTTACTACCTCATCATTGCCTCTATAAAGCTCCATCCATATTTCCAAGCCTATCCGATCATAGTCACACTGACTAGCCATTACGATAGGTCCTTACGCGGCCTGAGACATCTGATAGGTTGCTTAAGTGGAACATCGAGTTGAGTCAGTTTGATATTGCTTGTACACCGAGATGAGCCATCCAAGGACAAGTTTTGGCATACTTCATCGCTGAATTTACTATACAAGAGGACTTGCCCGAAACCAGTGAAACTCCCAAATACATATGGAAGTTGTACATTGACGGTGCATCAAACGACCGCTGCTTAGGCGTTGGAGTTGTACTTGAAACCCCAAAAGGTCGATCCATATGTTATGCCTTGAAGTTTGGCTTCAGCGCAACTAACAACGAGGCCGAATATGAAGCTTTACTCGCCGGACTCAGACTTGCCAGAGACTTGAGAATTATTGTTGTGGATCTACTGCAACTCGCAATTGGTCGTATGCCAAGTTCGGGGTGAATACCAAGAAGGAGATCGGAGGTTGGTCACTTATCCTGCCCGGGTCTAGGAAGTGTTGAATTAGTTCGACTACTATGACATCCTCTGTATATCCCGAGAGCACAATCGGAAGGCCGATTCTTTGGCAAAACTGGCCAGCACTAGTGAAGCACAACAAATGTGACTCATCCCCGTTGAGACATTTACCTCTCAGAGTATCGATCAGATGGAGAAGGACTGGGTGCATGTGGCAACGCTCGAAATGGAGTCATGAATGACCCCATTCAAAAACTATCTTGAACACGGAGCTTTGCCTGAGAGCAGAAGTGAGAAAAGACAAGTTCTTCGGAAAGCTTCACGATTCACTATCAAGAATGGAGTCATGTATAAAAGAGGATACTATGTTCCTTTACTCCGTTGTATCGCCCACGACAAAATCAAATGAGTGTTACGTGATATATACGAGGGAGAATGCGGCAATCACGCTGAGGGTAAGCCCTTTCTAAGAAGATACTTTGGTACAGATATTATTGGTCGACTATGAATCGGGATGCATTAGATTATGCCAAGAGATGTGATAAGTGCCAGAAGCATGCTTGGATTCCAAGAGTCCCTCCTACCGAAATCACTCAGATGGTCAATCATGGCCATTCCCCACACGGGACATCGATATAATTGGAACTCTACCTCTGGCTAAAAGCGGTGACGGCACATTCAAATTATCAACTGTTGATGGTCTCACTTTGCCGAGAGCATGGACTGGCATGAATCTTCATCACTGCTACACATAACAGGCTTTATTTATTCATTTAGTCTACTTTTTATTGGAAATTTGTTTATGCATTTTGAAATTTGAACTTGTAATAAGACAAATGACTTTGCCGTACTTTCTTATTTCAGCAATAAAATGCAAATCTCTTCGAGCCAAAGTAGTGGTTCTTGAAATGTGTCATGCGACCATCACAATGTACGGGGAGCTATGTGTTAGTCCGTGAGATGATGGTTTTGATGACAACAACCTTAGAATAGATTACAAACATTATAAGTTTAGATATATATGTATATGCAGGATTTAACCATGCAGGTACTAAGAATGAAGACTGTACAGTATAGAGATTCAAAGTATCAAGATTAAATATCAAGATAGAAGACTCATGAGTATTGAGACTATCAAGAGTTTAAGATTTCAAGGAAAAGTATTTTCTATTATTATTAAGAATTTTTGTTAAAACTCGTAGAAAAGCACGGGCATCTTTAAATCCAATTTATTCGTGGAATGGAATCCACTTCGAGGCCGCTAAAGGGATGGAACCCTAAGTAGGATGGCACCTACGAAAAATCTAGTGGAACATTATTTTGTATCTGCTAACTTTTATTCAAAATGATTTTTCAAAATTATATCCTGTTTTCAAAATGTTTTCAAAAACTTTTAAAAGATTCAAAACCCTCAATCCTGATTTTAAATAATTTTAGCCTCAAAAACATCTTTATTTTCAAAGTCAAATTACTCTTGATTTTAAACTATCTTTTTAAATAATATATTTAACTTTTAAATATTTATACTTAGATTTAAATATAAAATTATAGTTAAAATCTATATATATATATTATTCTTTATATTTACTTATGAATTTTAACTATAGTCAAGTATATTTATAAAGTTTAAAATAGTTTTTATATAAGATAAAGGTTATTTTCAAACAAAATCAAAAAACACCAAGACATGCCTAGCATGACCATGTCGACATGGTGACAGTTTGATCCAAAAATTCAAATTTCAAAAGAAGTGTCTATTCGACATAACTCTTCATGAATGGTCATGCCTGTTGTTCTTCATAAAATAGGGGTCAGTTTCAACGAATTTTTAATTACAATTTTCTGGTTTTCACTCCTCTTCTTCTTCCTCATTTCTTAATACATATTCTTATCATTACTCTTCCGAAATCAACATTGAATCATACTCGATTACTTCTAGTTTGATTCTCTATCACTATCTCTACAAGATTCTCGGTGCTATTCAGAGTTATAGACTTCTTTGTAATCTATTAAGCGAGATAAGGTGTGATTGTAGCCTTGGAAATCAATCAAAAGGAAAAAAGTGTGATTGTAGCCTGGGTAAATCAATTGGGTAAACTTGTGGCTCTGAAATCAAGTATCTCTACCTAAAGGATCGAAATTCTGGAGGGTGTACCTCGTAGCCTTGAAACCGAGGGTGTAATTGTACAATTGCTTTTGAAAGGAAATCCGTACTTGTGTTGCGGGACTGGATGTAGGGTAACTTCGAACCAGTATAAAATCCGGTGTGTTCTTTCCTTTACTGCTTTTATTTTATTTCTGCATCTGTGATTGTTTCTGTGATCATATCTGTGTCTGTATATTAAATACTTTTGTGTCTAAATTAACATAAGTTAAAAAGATTTAGTAATTCTTTATAAACACTATTCAACCCCCCTCTAGTGTTAACCTTAGCCTTAAGATCCATAATCTGCATTTCTCACACTATGTTCCATCCCACGTGGGACTTATTCGAATAGGAAGTGATTGTGATATGACCGGTCACTTGCTAAATGAAACCCTGGGCTCGGAAGCAAGCTGCTACACTAAAGTTAAAAGGGATTAATACAAAGCAATCCTCTAACTAACTCTGGTTCCTAGAGTGCGAGACAGAGTTAAAATTTAAAGTCTGAAATATGGCCTCGAGGAGGGTAGATCCGTCCACCCATGACTTTTCCATGTGCAGTTTAAACTTGAGGAGGATGGATCCATCCATCCAATGACCTCGCCTTCCATATTTACAAGCTCGAGGAGGATGGATCTGTCCATCTACAACTTCGCTTGTCTACTCAGGGTGGATGTGACCCGACCATCCACGATCCTAATCAATCTATCGTTCCTAGAGTGCGAGCGAAATCTCAAAACTTACAACAAATGCGATCGACTGTCCATTAACTAACTCCAGATTCTCAGAGCATGAACTAGAGTATAAACATTAAGATAGGTGTGACTGACCACTTTTCACCATCACTAACTCTAAGTCCGTTGAGCGTGGATTGAAGTATAAATGTTAAATTGGGTGTGACTGAACACCCATCGACTAACTCTAAGTCCCCAGAGCATGGAATAGAGATAAACACAAACGAGTATGATCGACCGCCCGTAAAATAACTCAAGTCGTTGGAGTGTGGACATAATTTTAAATGTCAAGCAAGCATCACCGACCACCAGCATACAAGTTCAATCCCCATAGTGTGGATGTGGTTACCAATAAATGAGCGGATAAGAATCGACCCCTTGAACTCATCTCACTTTAACTTAGTTTCGACTAAGTTAAATTAAAATTGTTGAAGATGGATAGCGACTATCGTCCAACCACTACAATTCTCTATAGGACTAGGGACATAACTCAAGCATGAGCCGCTAACTGAGATAGCGCAACCTTAGGACTCGACTTGATGTATGGTTACAACCCGAAGCCATGACTTCGGGATTTAACAGCTGAATTCAAGTCCAATCCAAGGAATAAAGCTTCAGAAGTACAGTGAATGGAAATTCAAGTGCTAAAACACTTAAGAAAATAAACTCGGAGTTATGCCCAAAAACAAAAGGAGATTTTATTTCATCTATTCTTTGGAAACAAAACAAGTACAAAAAAAAATTATTCCAAGAATTCCTGTAAGCATGGCTGGACCCGCATCTATACACGGCCTACAGAAAGCAAAATAAAGTCCTATTTACCTATTTACTAAAAATAGGGAAACAAATAGAAATGTCTATTCTGTATGTTTCTTTTTCCTCTTCTTCTTCGATGTTGATAAACTGGAACTATCGCTTGGATGTCTCTTCGAGCTCTTGCCTTTCCCTGGTTGATTCTCGACCGGGGGAATTATGGTAGTCTCTTCTCCGAATTCACGGTGATTGGCATATTTTCTGAATGCTAAATCGGAGGAACAGGTGCACTTTCAGTATGAGAGGATACAAGAGGCACGACAGTGACAATGATTGTACCGCCAGGAGAAATCATACACAAAGGGGCCGGGCCAGGACCAGCTATACCACCTCCAATGCTACTGGCCTGTGCGGCTGCTTCCATTTCAGCATTGAGCTTTTCCATTATCTCTTCCTCATGAATTGCTTGAGCATCCACGGTAATGCTGCTAGTTGGGCCCGAGGAGCTGGCTGTGAATGCGCCTTCGCCCATGAAAAAAAGGCAAGTTGGTAAGTGGATCACTCACATGACCAAGGAGTTCTTCCATCATTTGTTCGTCGTGAATAAAAACGCTCTCATGAACTTCCCCGATCGATGTAGCAGCTATAGTCGTTGTCGCCTCCGTCATAATAGCCTCCTGCTCATGATGCAACTCTTGGGTTGCAGGGGGCTCGGTCAGTATGGATCTTATAATTGAATGGAGATAAGAAAAGATATTAGTAATGTCCACTGATAATGATCCAGAATTTCAATGAATACAAGAAGTGTTTGGAATACCTTCCTCAGATTGGCTTGCGGGTGGAGTCGGAGTGCATTTAGAAACATGCTCGCGAAATGGAGTCAAATGACTGATCGAGATCATAAGCTGGAACAGCTGGAGGGACTACTATAGAAATAAGTTCAGGTTGAGTTGATGTAGGCATTTTGGAACTTGCCTCGTGATGTTCAACTCCAAACCCCTCTCCAACTTCTGAGTGCTGAACGGCAAGCTTCTCCTTTTCGTATGTAACAATGGCATCATGGAGAACTTTTATCTCATCCTCAGTCAACACCCGATTCTCCAGCTCAAACTCATCAGTAGACGTTGTGTGATGGTCCGCCTTTTCATCTTTAACCAAGTGGCACCAAGCATTGTACAGATGAGTCGAATAATAATCGAGCCAGCTTAGGCTTTGCTGCTTTAGAACATTGACGTTATATGCGATCAAGAGATCCTCAATGTCACCCTCCAACCTGGCCTCCACCGCTCTCACTTCACCCTCAACCCTGGCCTCAGCTTCCTGAACCTTTAGCGTTGCTGCATCCCTCTCATCATGATCAGCACAGCCTGCTAGTATGCTTCTTGAGCAGTTTTATTGGCATCGTCTTTCTCTTTGACGACTTTGGTAAATTTCGCTTTAAGCTCCTTAATCTCTTTAAGCGCGGCATCTCTTTCTACCATGACAGTGGCGGTTCTGTGGCCCATCTCCTTGACCAAGGTCAGATGCTCCTGTCACATTTGTTATATTTTCTTATTTGTCTCATTGACTTTATTATGGGCCTACATTTTCGAGTTCCTCAGAGTATCCTTCTCGGCGGTAAACACTTGTACTATGCGATCTTTTTGGGCGAGGTTTTTCTCCAGATTTTCAATTGTCTTCGCCCGATCAAAAGCCACCGCTGAAGCTTTCTCTGCGGCCTTCATCCACTCTTGAGACTGGTTGTAGATGTCATACACATAATCATGCACAGTTTTTTCAGCCCCATCAGGAATTCGCTTTAAGTTCGGGGGAAAGTGAAAGCCATCAAAGAAAATATTGGTGAAATCCGTTTCTGACTCCCTCTCTCATGGGCTCCATAGCCATTGATGTAATAACAGCAGGAACATCTGTCCCAGTTCTACGACATTGCTCGTCAAATCTCAAAGTTTTTAGAGGCACTAGTTGGCGTGAGGTTTCGGTAGTTTGTTTTACAAAGCCAGAGGGTTACGTTGGGCCTCTAGCTGGCAGAGAGTGTGACCGGGAATAGTTCCTATACTGCCTCTCCCTCTCCCTATCTCTTTCCCTTTCGTAACGCTCCCACTCTTGACTGGAGTAGCCGTGATTGCATTTTCTTTCAGCCCTCATGCCTGTGAGACTCGGAATATGAGCAAGATGAATGGCGTGCAGAACGAAGAATGCCGAGCATGGATCCTTTCCTCGACATCATATCTTTAAAATGAAAAGAGAAACAAAGTTAATACTCTCCAGAGATGAATAGCTTGTGATTAGAAATTATGTGGTGCCGTGAAGTGTGTGTATGCATGTGTAAACCCCCCAACCAACCAGTTGTAATAGCTATACTCGAAGGAGTTCGCTCTCCAATGTCTAAGGCGCTTTGAATCCCCTCTAATCCGGTATCTTGGTGCAAAGGTACGTCATCAGAAATAGGGATGTCTGCTAGTCCCATAAAAAAGCTCTCCATCTACGAAGGAGGAATCTCTTGACTAGTAGCAAGCAAAGAGACTATGACGGTTTTGCACCGTACAGATTTTTGAGCAGTAGACTTGCCTCTTCTCCTCTGCTCTAAAGATCGAGGAATTTGTGAAGGCCATCTCCGGGCTCGTCTCCACCAGACATATTCCCATCACCGCCTTGTTCAATAATTACTCTCCCAAGAGCTCTCCTTCGAGCTTGCCTCATCAAGGCTGTCCTAAGAACTCCTATGAGTCCACTGCTTTGATCTCTGTCAATTAGACCAACGACAACCAGATTTTCGTCCGTAAGAACTTCATCGATCTCTCTGCACTTGGTATGCACCTCGTAAAGAACCCTTACTATCTCCTTAAACTGAGCACCTTCAAGTCGCGAAATTGAAGTTGTAAAAGAAAGAAAGTGTTAGACTCGACATCAACTACTATCATCCAGTTAATCAGCAAAGAGGTTAGCGCCTAGCCACCGTTTGGCGAGCCCCGGTGGATACTGAACAAAGAACCATTCATTATTGAAATAACTCAACTTGCTCCATGCCCCGACCATGATCTGATAGTTCCTAACTACTTTTAAGAAAGTGAAGGAAGGGTTGTCCACACAGCTCTTTACATTGAATAAGAATATAATCTCTTCTACCATCGGAGGATGGAAGAGGTGCTCCATGAAGATGAAAAAACATCTGTTGAGCAAGGAATATCCATTCGGGTGCAGCTGAGATGGAGCGATCTTCAAGAAAGGTAAAAATTCCCTAATAAACTGGTTGAATGGAGGAAATGTCCCAGCTACATACATAAACCTGTTGCAGGCTGTGTTCCCTTCCGGGTGTTATGGGCTCTATCTTCTGGCCTCGACTGTAAGACGTCATCTAGCGACAACCCATGCCTAAGGAAAATCCTGCCTAACATGTCTTCAAAAATATTAGAACTGACAGATTCTTATCGATGTGCGCTAAAAATTTCTCTCGGTAGTTCATCTGGAGCAGGGCTAGTAGCATCGGCTGCAATAACCGGCATTTCAATTGCGGGAAGGGGTGGACTCTGGACATCCTATGATTGTGAACTTCCAAGTTCCATAGCTATCGAACTTGGTAAAAATCATCATTAGACGACAATAAATCTGTGTTCCCCCTAGTGTGAAGTGCACGAATGTGTTTTACAGTGCATTGCTACATAGTACTTAAGAAATTCTATGGGATTTGCAAGATGTTCAAACGACAAGACTTCGAAATTCAACCAGAGTGACCATCATTACTGACCGTCACAACCGTGACGTCCAGACTTCGAAGAATGAACCAAGTTAAAGTTCGTCAAATTTTTCAAGTAACAGTTCCATCGACGAGCTTCGAAGGGTAGTCAAATATGTAGTGAAACAGCTAAGTCCAATTATGCAAGGCAGAAGCATGTCGAAGTCAAACGTTCAAGTGTGCAACAATTTCGTGTCCATCAAAATTCGAACTTGGATCCGTCGGCAAAAGAGCAATTCGTATCGATCAGAAAAAAGCAATTTGTATCGATCATTAAAGCCGTCTTCGTATCGATCATTGAACCATCAATTCATATCGATCGAGTATCGATTGCCGGTTCCAAAATTCGTATCAATCAATTCATATCGATCTGAATGCCATCGATGATTAATCGATATGAATGCCTACCATCCATCGACACGAAGTGGTCTCTTCAATCGATACGAAGCTGCATCATATCAGGATCGATACGACCTCATCCTTCACCCATCATCGATACGAATGCTCCTTTCATGTCCCTCCATACTTCTTCTTCTCCAAACAATGCGAAAAAACCACTCCAGCCTTCCTCGGCCTTGCTCCGACCATCTCCGGCCTCCTTTTCACTAGAATCGACCACGAATGCAAGTTGGATGGCACGAGAATTCGAGTCTCATCATTTTTAAGATTGAATTTGGTTCATTATTTACCTAATTTTAGTAATTAGTTTAAGGGATCGAAGTTTGGCTAGATTCGAAAGCAAGAGCAATTTCTATTTCTTAGTTTTTCAATCGATACGAAAGCGGTAGAAAAGTGAGAGCAAGTGAAAAAATTTCTTAGGTACAGAACATATTTATATGGGCACAAAAGATGGAAGGAAACGATTCGTATCCCGGTTATTTTGACCAGTAAGAAGCAGTCTCCCCTTCAATCGATACGAAGAAAGCTATTCATATTGGTTCACCATCGCTAAAACAACAACTGTTCTTAACTAGCAACTCGATTCAATCTGAAGCAACAGTCATTCGTATCCATCGACCCATCGATACGAAAGATATACAGAGGATTGTTTGAACTATTCAGATCCATTAACGATTCACTGATACGAAACGAAAATTTCGTATCCATCACTTTGAAGACCACCAGAGTTCGTATCCATCGATACGAGAAATTTCAAAGAACGAACTATTACGTATCGATAGCCATCGATACGAAATACCTATCTTGACTTCTAAAATCGGCCCAAGAGAGGACCGATACGAAGGGATACTCAAAACGACCATCAAGCATTGTTTCAACTTGAATTTCACGTCGATCTAGGAGAGGATCAATACGAAACTCGTTTCACAAAAAAATAACTCATGAACGTGCAAACATTAATGGTAGTCAGGTTAACATACATGCATGTATGATGAACTAATATTCAATTTTCAAAATTCACCGAAGTTGAATGCTCATCTGGTGACAATTACAACAGTGAACAACAGGTTGCTGACCCTCAACACTCAGTTACAACAATGTACAGCATAAATATTGGCAGTCAATAATGAAGCATTTATATTACTGGAAATCAATCAAAGGTTAATGTTTTGACGAAAAGACAAAAACTATTAAATGAATCAAATAGAACTTTTCAGACTGAGGATTGCAGTTTTTAAAAGAATGTCATGTTCACACAAGACGCATTTGGGGGGGGGGGGAGCAAATGTTATCCCATCTTTTGGCAAGGCCGCGACAACAAGAACTTAACTAAAAACCAGCATTACAACAAACAGGACCTTTAACAGCGTTTTAAAAATGCTATAAAAGCTTTTAACAGTGTTTTTATGTACGCTGTATATCGACATGCAGTTTTATGTCATGGATATACAATGACAACAAATAAGCGCTGTCAAATGTCCTTTTTAACAGTGTTTTCCTGATGTCATGAAATCTTTTAACAGTGTTTGGTTGGATGAAGTTAGAGATCTTTCTTAGCCTTTTTTTCATGCTATGATAAGATTTTATAGCCTTTTTTTAATGCTATGATATTTATTTACAATGTTTCGTTGTTGCAATATATCGTGCTTTATTTTTTTAAGATACAATTTAACTGCATTTTTAAAACGCTGTTAAAACTTTCGACGACGTTTTAAAAACGCTGTGGAATGTTTCAAACGCGTTTTAAATACACTATGGAATGTTTCAACAGCGTTTTTAAAACACCATGGAATGTTTTAATTCCATTTTAGTAAACATCCGCCACTATGTGCATATTTACCGCATTTCAAAATTAGCATATTATATCAATATCACATTTCAAAATCAAAATATTATATCAATACCACATTTTGAACACATTTAATAACCAATGTATGAAATTTTATAATCAAAATACACAATATTCTTAAACCAAACATAAATAGTCTATCATCAATAGTTAAAAAACAAAATACAGAATAAGTAGCAATAGCAAAACAAAAGCAAGTAGTACATACGTAAAACCAAAAAGTAGTTTTAGCAGCAAAAATAACTTTGATACATAACTCATTGCAACCTTTTTTTACGTCACAGTCATCTATCTACCTATAAAACAAAAGTAATGCTTGAGAATCAATTCATCAAAAAGTGTACACAAAGTTAAATCGGATTCATAATGCAAACACTAAATATTCATCACACTATTTCATTAGACGATTGACTAATACAAAATATACAACATGCCATAAAATCATGTAGCATTTACAAGTGAAGTAGAGTAAAAAAATAATAAACGAACTCGGTAATTTACTTGGCTGGTACTTACAGATTTTTTTTTTGAAAACCTAGGAGAACTGCCATCTTCATGAGCATGGAATTCTCTATTGGTATTTAGTAATATCTGCATATATCAAAAGGAAAAACAAGTTGAAAATTTCGAAGCAACCATTAAAAAAATTAGGATGAGATACCTGCTACCTATTCAAACTATATAGAAGAGACAATGGACAACATAACTAGTATCATTTCCAATTACTAGAAGATACATACAGAAAGAAATTAGCTATAAAAAAAATCATAAAGTCGTGAGATAATTCATATTTATATAAATGAAATATACGAGGTCTAAAAAGTTCAAAATTTTGTTTATCATTTATTGCGCACAAATCCTCATATAAATTATAATTCATTTATATGGACAATAAAGCTAGGTCTTACTTGTAACTTTATCCTCAAATACCGCTCCTTTGATCGATCTTCCTATAAATATTTTTTTTTTCAATGATAAAAATGCGTTCAAAAGATTTAAGTTTGAAATTCAATTTTGTATTCATAGATTTTGCCATCATACTAATTATCATTAAGCAACAATTTTGAAAATAATAGAGATATAAAAACACAGTAGCAACATTCAATACAATACACAAGTGAATATAAGTCCAATAAAGTAGAGAAATGCTCACTTGTAGTGGTATATTCAATTCGCTAGGCAAGTAAACATAAGTCCAATAAAGTGAGTACTTTTAGGTATCCCAAGATCATTTAAAATTATTACAATTTCCAAATTAGAAGTTAAATAAACTATTTTTTGTATTAGTTTGAATTTTGTTATGACCGTTCAGACTTGACATATTTTCAAAAATCTTTACAATGTTGAATTTATCATTAGTTATTACGGTTTATATGCATTATTCAGATAGTTAATTAGCATAGTCTCAATACGAAGAAAAATTAACCATGTAACAACAAAACTAATGTGTAAAAAGCTAATTAGTTCATATTTTTGTTAATTGGTTAGTATCAAACAAGAATAACCATGATATACATGAGAGACTTGGTAGGATATAATTGAGTTATTTCGTAGAATATTCAGCTTTCACATGTTGAGACTTTGACAAATTTTGTATGTTGATAGTAATGATAAAATGATATATAAAACTTTATAGCATTAATTCATATCCAAAACTTTGGTGTATTTATAAGTGGTAAAATATATTGGTTCCGTTCAATTACTTGCATGAGGTATATATATTAAATATAAATATACTTTAAATAACCTTGCAAAGTTACAAGCACACTATGCTTCATGGTGTTGATTTAATATAGGCAGATATGTGAATGTTGATTTAATAAGGCTTATATACTAATCATATCATATTCTAGAGAACCTAGTGATTTTTGTATTATAAATGTTTTATCGGTAATTCTCAAATGAGATATGAATTAAAACTTTTAAATAATTTGTAGACACATCAAATAATATCCTATTTTTCATACCCTTGCATAAGCTAATAAATCATAATTAGCTGCACACATAACCATATATCTTTTTTAGCATGACTTATACCATGGTATGAATATCATTTAATGGCGACAGTAGATCATTTAAGACTTTATTTTAGCTTTTATTTGGAGACCACAGATAATCTTTGATAAATGTTAAGATTGATATGGATATTTTTAAAATATCATAAATATATCCTTAACAAGTGGTTGTTCTCCATGTCTCTGATTACATTATATGTATAATCTTCATTTGCTATATGGTGCTTTAACATTCTTTATTGAGTTAGCTTGTTTTGTGATAGCAAAATAACTTTTAGTTGTGCTTTCTTAAACTTAAAAGTATGAATAAGTTCATAAATTATGTTTTACATGTGACATACCTATTGTTAGTAAACTTTCGGAATTAGAAAACGTACAATTTGTAGTGTATTGTGTATATATGCATATATATGCATAAATGTGTGTGCGTGCGCACGTCGCACATGAATTTATGTAAAATATGAAATTTCAAACACCATTCTTTGATTTGACTGAAATTCTTGGTAGCACTGATGGTTACATCAATATAGAAAGAATAAACACATTTACTGCTATAAATTACTTTTTCTTGAGTGTCATATAAAGTGTGAATGCTGGATATAAAATAAAAGATCAACTAACCTGTAAAAATCTTGAAAGTATAGGGTAGTTTTTCTGTTTAGTTGCCCAAATAAATTGAGATATCTTGCACTAACCGTAAACGACTGGTATATAATAAGTGGTTTTTCTCTCTTCTTTACGTTCCATCCCAAGTTGCTAGTATGCTACATACAGCAAAGTTTTCATCCTGAGTTAATCTGAAACACTCAAATATAACCAATTCAAAATTTAAGGTCATAGTAGTAAATGTTATTTTAACGTTTGACAATGACTAACATAATAAAATTAACATTAGATTATAAGAATCAAAGTTCAATATGGAAAAAAACTATAAGAATCAACAAAGCTAAACTTTTGTTGATGAATATTAAGTTCAGGCTTATAAGGATTCAAACATAATAAGCATGGGCCACTTATTCGAGTTAAAGTATTCAATACTGAGTCACCAGCCTTGAATAAACAGATGAACAAAATTGCAATGCACACTAGCTTTGGAACAAAAATAAAGCAAAAAACATGCATGCTAGCTTGGAACAAAAATAAAGCAAGATATGTGCACTAGCTTTGGAATAAAAATAAAGCAGAAAAAAACCTTGTTTGCATGCTGGACGTAAAAACATTCATAAGCACGTTCACAAAGACTACAAATAAACAATTTCCATATTTACTCATTGGAAGTTGAATTTGAACACATTACACTTTTGAAAGAAGAGTTGTGAGACAGAAAATGTGGTGTCTAGTGGCAACACATGAGATATACACATGAGATATACGTACTTGGTGAAAGGGGGAAAAGAAGGAATGGCTTGAGATTCTACAAGTATTATAAATTAGATGCTAAAGCATAGAAACAATAGTAAAATTAGAAATAGAATACATGCAAAAATATTGATGCTTGTAGTGAACAGGCCTGGCCCCAGGGCAAGGCGGCCAAGGCGGCCGCCTGAGGCAACAGATCGGAGGGGGGCAACAAACTTCTAAATTTATTTTAGTTGACTTGTTTAATTTATACAAAAGGGAAACTATAATTAAAAGACAATTTAGTGCATTGGTATGATATTCTGCTTCCTCATCAACGTGTAAAGTTCGAGCCTGTCTTGTGGGTTTATTTTATTGTCCGTGTTTCCATTTTTCTTCCAACGCATATTCGTCTTGGGCAACCACAGTTAACGGGCCGGGCCTGGTAGTGAAGAACTGAATTCGACATCACGTAGAAATATTTGGTACATTACCTTCTTTTCTTCCTCTATAAGATCTTGAACTGGTTTATATGCCGCAGCAATATATAGGTTCTAGTAGACAGAAAGAAGGTACGACACATGAAATATGGATATGGTATACTATTTTACTCATATTCACCTTCAAACCGCTTCCAGAGTATCCTTCAGTTGCATTGGAAAGCTCGTCATGTCTGAAATCTTGTTCCAAGTTTTCTTTAGAAAGCAAAATTTTCTAAATTTTCTTTCTGTTCTCAGCATCAGGAAGATCAACCTATATCCTACACATTAGAAATGTTTAAATTATGCAAAGTTGTCATGGTTGAACATATATACAAAGTGCATCAAGAATAATGTTTATTTGAAGTTTTCTTGTAGACCCAAGAATTGTCTGATTAAAGCAAATCATTTGATGATTCTAGCAACATAAATGTTTTATACTAAGTGTGTAGATTCTCGTGTACTTTAACTAAATGTGTTGTAACTGTAATATTTCTTTTCATGTAAGAAAAGTGAGATCAATGTTTATTGTTTTGATGTGCAAGACGGAACAATATCCCCTATTGTAAAATTGGAAGTTGACTTTAAAATAGGGTTGTTATTGCGAAATACAGAGCACATTTCTATGGCAAACATTAGTTGCTGCTAATCAACCAGAAGTTTGGGTGAGGCTTAAAACAACTAAAATATAATCTTGTAATATTTTAACTTAACTAAAGGTTTGTGCTCAATCAACAGGATATTGGAAAATATTAGGAAGTTGAGTTGCTTAAAACAGCTACTTCTTGTGACAACCAAATTCTTAAAGTTCGCCATCGAGCGTCATTATAATACTATGTATTACCTTCTTGGCAAACGGCGAATCATAGCATCATCCAAGTTAAAAGGACGATTTGTTGCACCAAGAATGATAATTCTTTGACTGCCTTTCGATCGCAAACCATCCCAAGCTGCCATGAATTCATTTCGCATCCTTCTAGTTGCTCATGCTCTAAAAACCCGCCTCTAACTCCCAGTAAACTATCAACCTATATTCAAAATGATCACAAAATTCTTTGATTGGATATATATTTTGATGTTCCAATGTTTTAATAAGATATTTACTGTTAATAATCTAAATACTGTTAATGTGAATTGGGCACACAGGGACAACCAGTTCGAATATGGGTGAAGCAAGATGGAATTTTTGGCGAAGGGTTAGGATTGGTTCTCATATATTTAACAATTAGCAATAGGGCCACTTTATGATATAGTGGTCTACCAGAAAAAGAATTTTATATATGCCAAACACGCAAACTAGATTTTTTCTTGACTAAGATGTAAACCATGCTACCGAGATGTCAATACTTGAGATCAAAGTTAATAACTCAACTCGGTCATATGAACCTCTAGTATATTTAAAGCCAAGTAAAGCATACCGGGTACATTTGATCAATACTGAAAGAGGGTACCAGAGGGAATTCGTATATGTTGTAACATAATGGTCAATACATGGAGCTTTACTCTTAGTGCCTATATGATCAACAATTTCTGTCCAATTTCCCAGTCCATACATATTAATTCCTTAAAAGTAGCATGTCAAGTATTTTCAAGTAATGATGATGATAAATAATAAATTAATACAACTGTATATAAAACCACAAAGAAACATTGCTTATGAGAAGCTAGATAAAAATTACCTCTAAAAAGAAATATCTCCTCGTCTGCATTTTAGTTTGGACAAAAAAGTGGAAATGACAAATTTGTTGGAATATAAACTTGATTTATTGGTTTCTAGAGAATTCTTTATGTTTAAAGGAGGGGTGAGAGTTCTAGAATCATGTTTTCTTTGTAATCAAGTAAAAGTGTTTCTAGAATTATGTTTTATTTGTAACCAAGTAAAAGTATTTCTAGAATTATGTTTTCTTTGTAGTCAAGCAAAAGTAGTTCTAGAATGATCTATTAGGGACTATAAATAGAGGAGCTCTCCCCTCATTTGTAATCAAGCAATCTAGCAAAAGAAAAATAATATTAAAGCACTATTTGTGAGAACAAGTTTCTTCTCTCAAGCCTCCAACCTTTTTTTAAATATCTATTTCAACAAAGTGGTATCAGAGTCAGGTTTAGGGATGACTTTCAACAATATGTTGCAACCTAAACTTCCTCGTTTGACAGGAAAAAATTACAATCAATGGAGCATTCAAATGAAGGTCTTGTATGGCTCTCAAGATCTTTGGGAGATTGTTGAAAATGGATATGAAGAACCGGAGAATCAAGCAACACTTTCAACATAACAATTGAATACTTTGAAAGATATTCGAAAGAAGGACAAGAAGGCTCTTTATTTTATCTATCAAGCGGTGGATGAAGCAATTTTTGAAAGGATCTCTTCGGCATCAACATCAAAGCAGGCATGGAATATCCTCAACAAGGCGTACAAAGGTGAAGAAAAGGTAAAGATGGTAAGACTTCAAGCTCTAAGTGGTGAGTCTGATTTACTCAAAATGAAAGAAAGTGAATCGGTGGAGGAATTTTATAATAGAACTATTTCTATTGCTAATCAACTTCGAATCAATGGTGAAGAAATTTTAGATAAAAGAATTATTGAAAAAATTCTTCGAAGTATGACAAGGAAATTTGAGCATGTTATTGTTGCTATTAAAGAATCAAAAGATTTGAATACTTTCTCTCTTGAAGAATTGTTGGGCTCACTACAATCTCATGAGCTTCGCATCAAACAATTTGATTCCTCTCCTTCCGAGCAAGTTTTTCAAATTCGAGACACCAACCGTGGTGGAATTAGAGGAAGAGGTGGAAGATCAACCCTTGGTAGAGGACAAGGAAGAGGCCAAATTCAAAGTGAAAATTCAAGTCCATCTCAAGCAGGAAGAGGTCGTGGAGGATACAGTGGAAGAGGAAGATGTAACTCTTATAATATTTGATGTCATTATTGTCGTAAATATGGGCATATGAAAAAGGATTTTTTTAAAAGAATTAATGATGAAAAAGATAATTCTAATTTTCTACATGAGAATTTGGAGACATAAGATGAAAGTATGCTTCTTGCTTGTAATGTTCAAGAAGCTTCTTTTGATGATATATGGTATATTGATAGTGGTTGTAGTAACCACATGACCGGAAATAAAAGTTGCTTTGTGAATTTTGATGAAAGTGTCCAACGAGAAGTCAAGACAGGTGATAACAAAAGGCTTATTGTCAAAGGCAGTGGCGATATTCCGATACGGACATAGCAAGGTACAAATTATATTTCTAATGTTTATTATGTTCCCGATCTTAAATACAGTCTTTTGAGTGTTGGGCAACTTTTAAAGAAGGGAAATAATGTGAATTTCAAAAATGATTTATGTGAGATTAAAGACAAAACTGGTGTTCTTATTGCAAAAGTGAAGATGACACCAACAAAAATATTTCCATTGAAAATTAAAAATGAAGCATTTCCATATTTTGCTAATATTGTTAATGACAAGTCATGGCTTTAGCATCTTCGTTATAATCACTTGAGTTTTAGCACTCTATCCAAGATTTGCAAAGATCATATGGTGAGAGGCATCCCAAATATTAGCAAACAAGATCAAGTATGTGAAAGCTGTGTTTTTGGCAAGCACCATCGAGATCCATTTCCAAAAGAAAAGGCATGGAGAGCAAAGAATCCTTTGGAGCTAGTGCATTCGGATTTATGTGGACCTATGCGCACAAACTCCCTTGGAGGTATTCGGTATTTTCTCACTTTTATTGATGACTATAGTCGCAAGATGTGGATTTACTTTCTCAAAGAAAAATCTCAAGTATTTGAAGTATTCAAGAATTTTAAAGCACTTGTGGAGAAGCAAAGTGGTTTTTCTATAAAGACACTCTGATCCGATCGTGGTGGAGAATATATGGCAGGAGAATTCAGAAATTTCTTAAAGGATCATGGCATTCATCATCAACTAATGGTCCGCTCAACCCCTCAACAAAATAGGGTGGCCGAAAGAAAGAACCGTATCATCATGGAATTTGTTCGAAGTATGTTAAAGACAAAAGGATTGCCTAAAATATTTTGGGCCGAAGCTGTAGCATGTGCATGCTATGTTCTCAACCGTGCGGCAACTAACTATAAGTGTTCAAGGAAAGACTCCACAAGAAGCATGGATCGGTCATAAGCCATGTGTCTCCCACTTTCAAATTTTTGGAAGCATTTGTTACTCTCATGTGCCGGATGAAAAAAGAGGAAAACTTGATGACAAATCTGAAAAATGCATCTTTGTTGGCTATAGTGAAATATCCAAGGCATATAAATTATATAACCCTATCACAAAGAAGGCTATTATTAGTCGTGATGTAATTTTCAACGAGGAAGAAGCATGGGAATGGAAAAATGAGAAAAAAAGTACAAGTTCTTGCTTGATAATGATGCATTTGAGCCAATTGAAGAAGAAGGATCGACTCCACCTACTACACCATCTAATTCTCCTCCAAGCTCATCATCTTCAAGTTCAGAATCAACACCTAGAAGGACAAGACCTCTTGCGGAGATTTATGGAGAAACAAGAAGAATTTTAGAAGATGAATTTGTTGATTTTGCTTTATATGCAACTGCGGATCCAGTTGATTTTGAAGAAGCCTCCAAGGAAGAAAAATGGAGATAAGCCATGGATCAAAAAATCGATGCGATTGAAAGGAACCAAACATGGGAGTTGGTTGAAGTACCTGAAGGGAAGAAACCCATTGGAGTCAAATGGGTTTACAAGACAAAGCGACAAAGCTGAATGCACAAGGTGAAGTTGAAAAACATAAGGCACGATTAGTTGTGAAAGACTACAAGAAAAAGTATGGTGCTGATTACAAAGAAGTTTCTGCTCCCGTAGCACGTCTTGAAACAATTCGTTTGATAATTTCATTAGCCGCTCAAAATAAGTGGCAAGTTTATCAAATGGATGTTAAATCTTCTTTCTTGAATGGATCACTACAAGAAGACGTGTACATTGGTCAACCTTCCGGCTATGTGATGAAGGATGAAGAGCATAAAGTCTATGGGTTGAAGAAGGCATTGTATGGCCTTAAGCAAGCCCCTCGTGCATGGTATAGTCGCAGAGATGACTATTTTGTGAAGATGGGATTGAAGAGGTGTCCATTTGAGCATACTCTTTACATCAAGGAGAACAAAGGTAACATTCTCATCATTGGTTTATATGTGGATGATTTGATTTTTACGGGAAATAGTCTTGATAATATTAAAGAATTTAAGAGAAGTATGATGCAAGAATTTGAGATGACCGACTTGGGTCTACTTCATTACTTTCTTGGTATTGAAGTAAACCAAGATAATGGTGGTATATTTATCTCTCAAGAAAAGTATGCAAAAGATTTGATGAAGAATTTTAGAATGGAAGAGGCAAAGCCAATTAGCACTCCAGTTGAAGTTGGCTTGAAACTAAGTAAGGATGACAACTCTAAATATGTTGATCCAACATTGTTTAGAAGTCTTGTTGGGAGTTTGATGTATTTGACAGCCACTCGGCTGGACATTACGTATGGTGTGAGCTTGATTAGTAGGTTCATGGAGCAACCAAAGAAGACACATTGGGATGCCAGAAAAAGAATTTTGAGATATGTGCGTGGAACACTTGGGGATGGAATTTATTATCAAAAGATAAATGATCCTAAGGTGCTTGCATATTGTGATAGTGATTGGGCCGGAAGTGTTGATGATAGTAAAAGTACTTCGGGAAATGTTTTCTACCTTGGGTCAAGTGCAATACGTAGATGTCAAAGAAACAACAAGTTGTGGCTCTCTCAACCGCCGAGACAGAATATATTTCACTATCTTTGGCTAGTTGTCAAGATTTATGGATTAAATGGGTGCTAGAAGGACTTAAGCATACTCCAAAAGAAAGTCCACTTATATATTGTGATAGCAATTCTGCTATAGCACTCACCGAAAATCCAGTTTTTCATGGGAGGAGCAAGCATATAAGAATCAAGTATCATTTCATTCGAGACTTGGTTGGGAAAGGAGAAGTAGTTGTCAAGCATTGCAAGACGCAAGATCAAATTGCCGATATTTTAACGAAGCCTTTGAAGTTGAAGATTTTCAAGGAGTTAAAGAAGAAACTTGGTATGCATAAAAGTTTAGCTCAAATGGGGGCAAATCAAGTTTAAAAGGGGTGTTGGAATATAAACTTGATTTATTGGTTTCTAGAGAATTCTTGTATTATGTTTAAAGGGGGGTGAGAGTTCTAGAATTATGTTTTCTTTGTAATCAAATAAAAGTGTTTCTAGAATTATGTTTTCTTTGTAACCAAGTAAAAGTATTTCTAGAATTATGTTTTCTTTGTAATCAAGCAAAATTAATTCTAGAATGATCTATTAGGGACTATAAATAGAGGAGCTCTCTCCTCATTTGTAATCAAGCAATCTAGCAAAGGAAAAATAATATTAAAGCATTATTTGTGAGAACAAGTTTCTTCTCTCAAGTCTCCAACCTTTTTTTTTAAATATCTATTTCAAAAAAATTATCCTACCAACAAACCATTTATCAATACTAGTAGAATAATAATCAAATTTGACTTTTATGTTAGTTCCTTTTGACAATATAAGAGTTCAGGTTTTCAGTTTGTTCCCACCTTAAGATACTTTTAGTTCTCTGATACAAAGATAATAATTATCACTTATTATGCAGCTTTTTCAGATTTCCATATAAATAATTTCAAAAATACAATCACTCATAAAATTGGTATGTAATTTTTTTTTTATAGGGAAATCAATATTACAATTAGAATCAAATGGCCGCATATAAATAATGTTAACCAGAAAAGAAACGGCATAACTAAACAAAAGCTAACTGGATAATATGAGTTCCTCTAGTTATCCAATATTCATAAAGTGGATGATAATTCATAAACATCTGAAATAACTTCAAATAATTAACATATACTTTATATTGAAGGAAAAATCATCATTGTTAAGTAAAAACCTCAAGGTGAAGACTAAACGATAAAAATGTAAACTATCTGCAACAAAACCCTGAATATATGAGGTATAATGTGTGATAAAACGAATTGCAACTGACTCATGAAGATGAGCTTATAAAAATTGCAAGAAAAAGTGTTTTGAAATTATGCAACATATTTGGCATGAGGCTGATCACAACGACCAAAGTTCTGCCTCACATCACAAAGTCCATTTTACTTTATCCTTTGCGACACCAGCATCTCACAAAAATGCAACACCATTATTCCAATTTTTATTTACAACATGTAGAAATTACACTTTTTAAAAGCATACCTTGAGTTTGAATGGTAAACTATTTAATGGGTTTAACTAGTCTTCCTTTTGAGTTTTTGAAGTATTCCAATGACTAAGTCAAATCATAATTTATTTTAAGCGTATATGATTTTGAATTAATCAGCAAATTAAATTATTGAGAAAAAATTGGAAATAGCTTGAATTAAAAAATGGAAAATCATGCAAACTAAACATGCAAACTAGACATCAGTAAAACATAGCTTTAAATTAAAATCAGTCATACGTTTGATATTTTCAACTAAACATGCAAACTAGAGGGGGATTTTCAGAAAAGTTGCTGCATTTTTTAAATTCCCGAAATATTTGTAGCTCGTCATCAGTAAAACCTAAGGGGAACACAACAAAGATGTAATACCTTAAAATCAGATGATTTAACACCAATAATAAGGATAGGTGCAACAACGCATCTTGCAGGACATAACAACATCGTTGATGTCTTCAAATGAGGTACATGATCTGCACCAACAAGGAGTGAATTGGATCATGGATTGGAGTGGACTGTAGAGGGTGAAGGTGGTACCAAACTGAATTGGATCATGGATTAGAGAAGACTTTGGGGTCAAGGATTCCTGTTTAATGTTGGATCGGAGAATAAAAGTGATATTTGAATGGACTGAAAGGGAAAGATGAAAAGGGGGAGAGGGATTTAGGGTTTTCGAGTGAAGGACGAAAAGAAGAGGTTCGCGGTGAAAGTGAGAGGGAGACGAAATCATTTACCGCTAACTTTTCATCACGGTTTTCAACGTGGGAATAGTGTGGATAATGCGTTGTATTTAACTCTTGATAGGTAGTAAAGACTAATTATTGCAAATGGCATTATAATGCAATCCTCCTATGCTATTGATGAACCATTTTCTTGTAGCGCAGGGACAGTCCATCCCGAAGATCGGTTATACACAGGTCTACTATGGATACAGGCAAATTTTCTCCGAGCCTGGATCGAGCTACAATTAACATGGTGCGATAAGCAAAGCTATGAAAACAAAATTTCAAATTTCAAGTCAATCAGAGTTTGTATGCTCAAGATATTAATCGATCAAGACTCTATTCATATCCATGCAATTTTGTATCCATCCCTCCAGAAAGCTTTATTTCATATCCATCAATCACCAACTTCCTTCGTATTCATCAAAGTCAGACTGTTTTGTATCCATGGAGAATTGACATTTCGTATCAATCCGCATATACACATACTTGTATCGATCGACCATTGACCGATATGAATAGCACGTGAAGGATCGATATGGGCGATGTCCTTGTGGATCGATACAAAGTAGCGCCAAAAGTATCGATACGAAGCTAATTAACTCTGTGATCGATACGAGACAACTTCAAGGAAATGATACAAAAGGAGTTACATTGGGTCGACATGAACAATGCATGGAAAAGTGGAAGACTTGGTAACTCGAAATGAAAAGTGGATCGATCCTAAAATATAGCACCACGTCACCCTGATCGATACGAACTAGCATAGATACAAAGTGATCAATAAAAATAGGATCGATATGAACTCGACAGCCTTTTGCAAATCCAAACTTGGATCGATCATATCTCAAAATATACAAGTACAAATGCTACCAAATTTTCACAGGAGCTTGCATACCACCTCTACTTGATCTCTGATCGATCTCAGCCCAAATGGAGTCGTTTTTCATCAATACGAATTGTATACGTATCGATCATGGACCGATCCCAAATGTCCAAGGATCATTCTGGTGGGCCGACCCATGTAAGAGAAGGAGTCTTCCAAGATCCGAGCCAGATATTTTCAGCCTACATCTATAAATAATAGTCCTAGGCCTTTAGAAAAGAGACTTTTGACTCTCCTACGCCAATACTCTGTTAGAAACTCCATTGTATCTCGAGTGGTTGAGAGTGTACTGTTGTAAACAGTTGTAACCAGTTAACAAAGTCAATAAAATAGCAAACTTTCCATAGTGGACGTAGGTTACAATGCCGAACCACACTAAATTCTTGTGTTCTCGCATTTCTGTTTGTCTGTTTTGGCGTGTTTGTTAGATTAACCTCCTTTTCATATATATTCTTCATTTTAATCTCTTTAAATACGTTCGAAGAGTGTTGTGTCCAGTTTTGATACAAACAGTTATTATACATAAAGGGAATTAGGCATAAGGTCAAACTTTTAAAAAAAATAGGCTGAAGGACACCAAGTTTCATTTATTTTGAAAGAAAATCAAGCCAAAGTACAATGCTAGTTATAACTAGCATTATATTCAGTTTTAACACCATACAAAAAGCTAGTTTTAACTAGCACCTATATTCAGTTTTACACTACATAAAATGCTAGCTATATTTATCATTGTCCTTCAGTCTAATTTTTTTCAAAGTTTATCCTTTAACCTAAAATGAAACTTATTGTTCTTCAGCCTAATTTTTTTTCAAAGTTTGTCCTTGTGCCTATTTTTTACTTATATATATGAGCGTCATGACACGCGCTTCGCGTGTGTATTTTTTAAAATAAATTGCAGATGTTTAACACATTAAAGAGAAAATATTTTGCACAAATAGTGCTATATATTTGCATTGAAATCATCTGTAATTAATTTGAATTTTTATTTTTAAAGTACAACATCTAATTTTTATGTTAGTTTGAATTTTTATTTGTTGTGTCAAATTTTTAAGTGGTTATATTTTCATAATATTCATTGAGATGCAACTTTAATTTGGGGGAAAATGTATATTTTAGATCCTACTTTTAAGTGATGGCTTTATAATATCCGTAGAAGGACGTTTTCGATAGTTCATGCTAACATCAAAAAAATATGGCACGAAATGTATTACAACTATCATTAAAGATTATATGCTATTGTTTGGGAATCAGCAAGGATTTTTTGAATTCTTTTTGAAGTTGTGTATATAAAGACAATTTATTAAAGAATCGTATATAAAGGGCAATTTCAAATGTTCACGGATAGACAATAAATTATGTCTCCATTCTCATTATTAGTAAAGATGTGTGTGTATATGTGAATATATGTGTATACAATTTTAAAACATAATAATTATTTTTGATATACATACATACATATTTAAAAACTAATATATTGATTTGAATTTGGAATACCTAGATATTTTATTATTCAAGTCTAGATCTAAAATTTAAATTTTTAATTTTTAATTTTGAATTTAGATTCAAAGTTATTTATATTAATATTTACAATTACATTATTATTATATTATAATGTCAATTATATATGTATACATACACACATTTTTTTTACAAATATTATTCAACATTTTATAAAATAATACGCACACATACACATACCATATATTAGACAACACATATGTATATAGATGGACTAATTTTTTCATTGTGGTGTAAATCCCAGCATATTTATAAATAGGCATTGTAACGATCCCGATTTAAAAGATGAATTTGAATTTGTAATTAAATTAAATTTTTGAGTTAAATTGTAAATTTATTTGAATTTTTCAAATTTAATAAGATATATGTACGTATTTGGATTGAAACTCAAAATGAATATTTTAGTTGAATTGAATTCTAAATAACATTTTGGTTTGGAAAATTCAAAATAAATTGGATTTGAAGATTTTACTTTGGAAAACAATACATGTATGATTATTTATTTAATAAGTTGTGTTTTACTCCATTTTCTTTATGAAGTTATAAGAAGTATAAAATTTATTTTATCAATATTTAATGTAAAATATAAAATAAAATATACGTTATAAATTTAATGTTTGGTTAAACTATAACTAGAAATAAAAATTCAAGCATATATGTCAATGATAAAAGTATAAGATTAAACTATAAAATAATGACAAATAAAATACATACAAATTTGTATGTGAATTAGGCAAGTAAGAAAATAATAAAACAATAAAATATATCTATGTAATTCATTTGATATGTATGTAAACTTGAAAATAAACTTTGTAAAATACAAAGTGAATACATAAGACAAAAGACAAGTATGTAGACATGATGAGACAACACAATAACAATTAATAAAAAAAATATCTTCAGCATATCAGCCACCAGAAAGAAGGAAGAAGCAAAGAAATAAAAATGACAAATGATAATTAATGCATGAGGTCCTTAGTACACAACTTCTCATTAATGTAGCCCACAATACAAGTATCATCAACCACCATAAAAGAAAAAAATCACTGCCTATTGTACAACAAGATTTCAATCACCTGTAAGCTTCATTCCTTTTATATGCATCACACTCTTCATCATTTCGTCCATTCCAAGCTGAAGAAATCTGAAGCAAATATCATATTCATACTTAAACAAAGATTCAGCTCAAACTTCAACATAATAACAATTTAAATCAACTCAAACAAGAGGATTTAAGAAGAAGAGATTCAGCTAGCAACTTCAAAGGCTGTTTCAAATATAGGAGCAAGTTCTGTTCTTCTTCCTAAAAATACTATGAGCAATTTTTTTTTTACTAGACCTCTTTGTTTCTTTTACCTGTGAGTGCACATAATTTTAAAAAGGCTTGAGTATATTTGAGTCTGAGATATTCATAAGTCATTTTATATTACATATGTAAATTTATATACATATACATATACATATACATACATACATATATATATATATATATATATATATAGCCCCGTATATATATATGAATTGTTCTGTGAAATCTTGTCTACTGTTCTTTGCTGTTTGGATTTACAGGGTATAATAGTTATTCAAAAAATTTAAACTTCTTCATCAAATCATCTATAAGCCTACAATTTAAAATAAAAGAAGTTGTTCAAACATAAAACAAGCCTTTAAAATTTGTCTTAAACATATTGGTGAAAACATATCAACTGGGAATCTGTTTTACAGTGAATATGCATCATTATGTCAAAATTTGAATAGGATAAATTGTTGATTCAATTACATAATCTGAATCTACCTTCGAAAATGAGATTTTTAAAACAAAAATGGGATTTTTTTTTAGTTAAGTATTTCACTAGCAATTTGTAGTTGATCAGTAAATACATTTTGATCAAATCCCGGTGGCCGAAGAATATTCGAATGGTGAAACTTGGCATGGAGCAAGTAGGGCCATCAATGATTTCAGGAAAAATGAAAACAAATTTTGTTGTTGCAAGAATTGATAGGATGAATTGGAACTAGGGTTTAAGGACTATGAGGGGTGGTGTTTGGATATTGGGCTCGTGTGCACGCGTCAATGCGTCGAGCGTGGCCAAATTTAGAGGGGAGATACTCGAGACATGGACAGAGGCGCAGATGGAGAGGGGACAGTTCCGGTGGTCGGCGTGGGAGTGACGAAGCATTTTGGGTTTGTGTATTCGAGTGGTAGTTCGAACGAACAGGTAGATTTCGATCTCGAGATGTTGGGTTCGAATCGAGTTATGTTTTTAGGTGCAGAGGGTTTTCGTGACTTGTCGGTGGTGGCGCGGTTCGTCGAAGCAACGGTGACGTGCCATGCACGTTCACGGCGACGTATTGATACTTGGGAGGTTTCGGTTCGTTGAGACTCGAAGGGGATTTCGTGATTTCCTGATGTTGGCTCGAATTTCCTGTTCGCGTGAGTGTCTTGTATCGTGTTTTTATGAATTAACTCCAAAAAAATACTTATTGGAAAGAAGAAAAATAAAGAAGGGAAGAAGAAGGGTACGCGAGAGGGAGAGGGGATGACTCGTGAATGATGGAAGGAAACTCGAAGCGTTTCTCGAGTGGAACCGGGTAAATCTCGGGTTTTGTTGTAAATGGGTTTAACTTTACAGATTTAAAGATAAAAATGTTCAACAAGTTTTAGTGTTAATAAGGTAATAAACGTTGATTACCTTGGGTTAAGAATTTGTTTTCAAATTTAAATTAACCAAGTGAATGCGTTAGAATGTTTTAAAATCTTAATTAATGTTTTAATTAAGTAAATAATTTAAGTTAAATGTTGAAGTTAATTAACATTGAAGTTTTTATAATTAATAATAATTTGATTTCAAAGTTAAAGAAGATTTTAAATGTTAATTAAGACAAATAATGGTAATTATTATTAGATGTTCAAAAAGGGTAATTAAGATGATTAATTAAATTTAAAATTGTAATTAATTAAATGACTAGAAATTAGTCGATTTGAAATTAAAGATTTGATTAAATTCACGATCAAGTGTTTAATCTAATTGTAATTACAAACTGTTAATTAGATAATTAAAGTTAATTAATTTACAATTAGTAGTTAATTAAGGAAATTGATTAAGGAATGATTAATAAAAATATTAATTAATCATTAACAATAGTTAATCATTGATTTAAATAAATCAATAAAAATAGTCATATGGTTAATTCTTTTAAATCACCTTCTCCTTAAATTGAAGATGATAGTCATTAAGTGTTGTGTACTGGATTGATATGTCTGTTTGTGGTGATGATACTGTGTGATGTTAATTGCCTTATGTTGTATTATGATTTGTGATTTGTTTCTAGATGTACGTGAAAACCCCTTTGGGCCCATAAAACGGCATTTAAATTTTGATGCGACACGGAGTCGGATTCCAGTTGGTTATCTGAAACCCACATCGAATTGTAATAATGAATCTTTGTGATTGATAAATTTATTTTATTTGTGATCTGTGAATGAAGATAAGCGTTATGAATTTTACCGCTTATCGATATTGATATATCTATGATGATTGATGTTGTGCACTATTGTGTAAAACCCCTGGACTACACTTGTACACACACAAATATGGATTGCACATGGAAATCGGTTAAGTCACAGATATTTGAATTTAATTCAAAATAGTTTTTGAAAAACAGTTGAATTTTTAAATCCAAACAGTTTTGGAAATGGATTAGGTTTAATATGGAGAGCTTTTAGAAAGGTGTTTTAAAAATAAAAGTTATTTTGAACAGCTTAATAAAGATTTGAAATTTGAATAATTTGATTTAAATTGGAATTCAATATCTGAAATTGAATTCTATATTCAGTATTTATGATTTAAAAAGGATTATACAAGTTGTACGGGTTTTAAACCATTTTTTAAGTGTGTTTTAGGAATTTGGATTAACCCAAAGATTTTTAACTTGTATAAATGAAATTGGATTTTCCCGAAATAAATTTGTTGTTTCCAAATGTAAAAGCTTTCACATAAGAAAGGAATTTCCAATTTGTATTAAGGGATTTCAAGTTTGAATTAAAATAATTTTCCAAGTTATAGATGAATATTTGGAAACGAGTTTTGAAAGCTATAAGCTAAATCTTGATTTAAAGATTTAAATAAGTTAATTCCAATTGAAATGGAAATTGTTTGAAATCCGGGAATGTATCTTTGTGAAACTGGGTGAATTTTGTGAAATGAATCTTTTTGTTTAAAGATTTGAAATGGTGATTGGTTTAAACCATTTGAAAGAAAGTTTGGAATCATTAAGTTGTGACTTGATTGAAATCCCATATTCATATGTTTTTAAATATTGCGCTCATTATTCAGTTTAGCCGGGAGAGGACTTTATGTCATATAACCCATTTCGAATGATGATATGTTGTTATGGATAGCATTTGAAGACCGGTGGTGAAGACCGGGTATTTGCGAGAACGATAGGATGACCTATCGATTGCCTCTGCACTGAGTAGCTACGGTATAGAGATTTCCTAAGTGATGGGAAGTCTGATCGAGATTGTGAATGCCCGGATTGCAAGGGCTTCTTCGGAAGTGCCTTCGGTTCTGTTCGAACCCGAGACAGACTTGTATGGTTGTATGTCTGACACTACACTTTGAGATATAAAGCAGATTTCTTTCAAATACATATCTGTTGGTGAAGGAGAATTTATTCTCTTAGCTTAACACCCTTCTCTGAGACATACGAGCTCAGAGGTTATGTAGTTGAAGGTTATCAATGATATACTCCCAATTTGGTAGTGTGGCATGCTAAATGTTGTTGTGTGTTGATGATCATTTGTTGATCAAAGCATGGCTTTTGTGGGAAGCGTAGCTTTGTGGACGAAACCTCATCAAGCCTCACAGATAGGTAATTGTCAAAACAGGAAAGATGCGGCAAGGCTTCAGGGGTAGCTCCCCTAGGGTGTGACCATTCCTTCTGGGAAAGGGTAGTATCATGGTATGGAGCCCAGATACTTACTCATGTGGGCACTGTAATATATTCATTACTGTGTGATGTTGTTGGTGTAGAGGTACCTCATATAAAGGTCCCAAAGGACTGGGGGTGGCATATCTGAGGTTTAACTTCCCAGGAAGGGGGTAGCCGGCCTTGTTGGCAGAGAGCCGGGTAGGTTCTCGGGGCGTCCCGCCAGAGGCGTTCCCATATGGCAATAGAAAGTTCCTTAGCCTGACCATTGGTTGGAAATCCATTCATCCAAATACGCGCCCTGTACGGTTTTAGTTGTATTACCTTCCATCTACTTATGGCGGCGCCCCACTGTTTGGATGGTAGCTATAGTAGGCATAGTTCGAAATGTCTATGCTGGCTAAGATTGATATTATACTTTCGGAATGTTTTCCACTATGCACTAATAATAATATTAAAATGGTTTTCGCGTATCAAGCATGTTTGACTATCATAAGGAGAAATCTCCTCCAATTCTGCGTTTGCATGGTGTGTGTGTGGCGGGAGGCCTTATGGTAGTTTCATTTTCCAAAAGCATTGCAGATTTTAAATTTTAAAATCTTTTGATTGTTTAAAAGACCAATTGTTTTCATTTTCTCATACCAGTCCCATGACTGACCTGGAGTTTATTGTTCCTTTCCTAAACTCTAGGTGCCTTCAATTTTCCACATGGGCAGTCTAGAGTTTGGTTTTTCAGATAGTCAGGTCTAGTAGATTATCTGGAGCTAGTTCAGTGCCTGGACGACTGACCTTGCTTATCTTGGTGCAAATCTTTATGGTGGATCAAGCTTGAAGTTTTTGAGCTTTTGGATCAGAGTTGCAGTATTGGATTCTGTGAAGACTTATCTCTTATTGTATCGTGTTCCGCTGTATTCTGTATTGTGTATTCTCCGATGTTGATGATTATCATTGTATCAAATTGATGTATTGTGTGACGGCCCGTAATTTTTGGATATTTGAAATCAGAATATTTAATTGATTTTAAATATTTAAAAGTTAATTTTTAAGTTGAATTTCAAATACCACTATTTATTTGGGTAATTTAATTATTAAATTAAATAATTTATAGTTGGGTAAAACGTTGAATCTGAAGTTTTAAGCCTGATAAAAATAATTTGAAAGCTTGTAAGATTTATATTGATAATACTGAAGAGAATAGAAGTGTTGAAATCAAATTTAAAAATGGTTTGTTAAGTTTTGAAATTTATATCGAAATTCAATATAATAACTGATCCAAAAAGCTATCTTCTTCATACGATCGAATTAGGACTCGAAACCTTTTCCATTGCGTTCGGAATAGGGGTATAACGTTATATACGTCGAGCGGCATGCCTCGATAGGAGTTCGTGATTTTAGGCCATGTAAGTCGAGATATTTTGTATTCAAATTTGAATTTAAAGTATTATATATTTATATTCTGGTCAACCAATTGGAATAATTTCACATCAGCATACAAAACATCATCTCGTTCCTTGAAAACACGCAAGCCACCCTATACTCTGGAAAACATCGCGTCTTGTCTCCTCTTGTCTCCCCTCGTTTTCGTTTTAATATCTAACGCAAGCAGGTAAATTCAGAAACCAAATTCGAATCTCGGTAACAAAGTAATGGCCGAAGAAACGATTTCCTCTGGTTCGAAAATTATTTGTTCTTCCCTTACCAAGTCAAAATCCTTAATCTCGAATGACAGTCTAAAAAAAATATAACCCTCTCGTTCATAATGGTCGCGCTCTCTCATTCGAGTTCGACTGTGAGGCTCGTGAGTTTGGTTAGTGAGCAGCGACATCTCAATTCGTGGTTGTGGAGGTTGGCAACGGTGGTGGCAGTCGCGATTGGAGGTGGCGATGCAGGCAGGCGATTCGAATTTCAAAATCTTTGGGAGCGATGTCATTTTGGATCGAAGCGGCGACGTCGTAAAGTGGTGGCTCGCCTGGAGTATGGGCCAGTGGAGGAGTTTCGTTCGAGTGGTGACATGGAGGGGGAGTTAGGGTTCCTGGAGGGGTCGAAGTGAGGCTGGGTTCGTTCTTGGTCAAATGGCAGTGAGGTATCTTGTTTTTGTTTGATTTAATTGAATAAGTAGATGTTTATATATATACACAAAGAAGTTCTAAAATCATATTTTTTTATTTTATCTGTACAAATATACATATATATTAAATAGAAACAGTTTTACAGTGAGCAAACTGCAGTTTTGTTGATTTGAAAAGAAAATATAATAACTATTAAGGCGGTCAATTTATTTAATTAGCTCATTTAAATTATTTTAGCCATTTAGGAATAATTTATTAAAGGGAGATTTTTTTTTGTATAGATAAAGTTTGAAAAATCTATATAGATTATCTTGTAAGTATTTACATACGTAGTCTCAAACGAAAATAAATGTACGTTTTAATTTATCAATATTAAGGAAATAATTTATTTAACTGGTTAATCAATTATTTGGTTACTAATGGTAATTTATTAAAGAAAATTAGTTTCAAACCAAACCATTTTGTTAATTAAATTTACTAAATGGGAAATTTATTGTTCGATGGTTTAAATATTAATAAAATCCAATAATCTTTATACAAGGTCAAAAATAATGAAAATCAAGCTGGATTGGGTCGGATTGCAAATTTAAGAGCAAAGGTGAGTTAATCTCACTCGGTTGAATTTTAATTTAAATTCAAATGATTAAATTTAAATAATTGGTTGAATTGTTTGTTGTGCTATATTATAGAATATACTACATCTTGGAATGTTTGATTTCCCACATTATATAGCGGATGAGATCCTATGCGTCGCATAATAGCGGATAATATTATGTAAATCCCATATACCGCGATATTCCACCTTGAAGTGGAATTGGTATTATATATTGTGCTAACGTCTGTGGATGTAGGGAAAACAGGTCGGAGGGATCCAACAGGAATCCTCAAAATTATTTAGAATTGTTTGATATTCTGTGTTATGGATATTTGATATTCTGTGATGAATATTACTGTTAATTAGAAATATTGATTGCTATGATTTGCTTGAATATATTTTGGAGCACTGAGTTATCGAAATATATAGAATTGGATTTTTGAAAAGAAAATAAAAGAGTAAGTTTTAAGTAAAATAATTATAGTGAATTTAAATAAATTAAGAATGAATTGAAAAGGAATGGAAATGATATTAAAATACTAATAAATAATTTCGAGTATGGAGGATAAAGGATTTGAATAAGTAGAAATTAATAAATAGTAAACTTAAGTGATATCAATTAAAAGAACAAAGAATTATTTTAAATTTCAATGTTTAAATTTATTTAAAAGGATTAAGAAGTAATTTGGGGAACTTAAAATTGGAATTTTCAGTTAAAAGTATTTTAAATCATAAGTAAGGAATGAAATCTGAAATTAAAGGATTTTGGAATAAATGAAGTAAGTTGGAAATCAATTTGGAAATTGATTTAAGTGTTTGAAATTTGATATTTGGAATAATAAATTCAAGGTGGGAATTTATTTAGAGGAAATGAGAAAATTTGTTTAAAAATAAATAGTGATTTATTTTTAAAGGATGTGAAGAGAAGTATATTTCCCTGGATAGCCAAGTACGTTTTCAAGGTAAATTTTAAAATATAAGATAAAAGTTTAATGTTGTTTTAAAAAAAACATGATTTAGAAAATTTATTATTTCTGAATGTTTAAAATTCTAAAGTAAATAGTTTTCAAATCTATTACTGTAATAATTATTTAAAGGTGACTTGTTTTGTTTTAAATGTGGAAACCTAGTTTTATATTTATAAAGTAACCTTATTTTCAAATATTCGCATGGTATGTATCTTTAATAAATTATTGAATTAGTTTTAACTTAAATATTTTAAAGTATATTTCAAAGTAAAGCGTTTTAAACAATTTTAAAAATCTAAAGTTTTATGCTGGGTGTTTTTAGTGGAAATAGAAAATTCTTGGAATTTATCCAGAAAAAGGAAGATAGTTTGAAATTGTTTCAAAAAGGTTTGAAAAGTGAAAATTTATCTTGTGAAGATATTTTTGAGGTTAATAAATAAATTGATAGTTAAATCACCGACTATCAATATTGGACAAATACGTTGATCGTTTCGAAGAGACCGGGATCGAGATTTATTTCTCGAAAACCACTTCGATCTGGTTTGTACGTTTTCGTGGGAAAACAAGTTTGGATTTGAAGATGGAGCAGTGAAGTGCAAGGGCTAGTCGCTACTAATCCTGAGGATATTTCCAAAATGGATGTAGTAGGAATAGTACCTTCGGTTCCGTTCGAACCCAGGATGGACTTGTATGGATGAATGCTTGCGAAACATCTTTAGGTGGACGATGGGCATTCTAAGGGATATGTTTTAAAAAGGTAACGCTTAGCCTCAAGCCTCATCAAATGGGAATGACTGAGAATCAGGGGTTATGCAGCAAGGCTAGGTGGGTAGCACCCAAGCAGGGTGAGGTCATCCCTGTCTAGATGTCCCTTTTATTTTGGCTTAGTGGGCGGTTGCTGATCCCAACCGCGGGGTGATCTCACTCGGGATTATCCAGTAAGGGGTAGTTCCGGTCTTGTGTTGCATGGGAGCGGGCGTACTCCTCGGTACGGTGATCTAGGCCACGTACTGTGACAGGTGGTACCCTAGTGCCTAGTCATTAGTTGGAAATTCATTCTCCCTACGAGCCTTGTACGAGTTTTGTTTGTATTACCCACTCTGTGGCTAGTAGCTGGAATTTGATGATGTAACAATTTCGGCTAATTTATAAGTATTTGTATATAGACCCTATTATAATATCAGAGGATTTCTATAAAAATTGTTTTAGCTATCGTAAGGTAAAAACCCGACATGTTTATTTGTGGCGTGGTCTTACGAGATGCTTTTGTCTTCAAAGGATTTTTGAAACCTTAATAATCAATTGAGTGTGATTTTCTCACGCTGGTATTCCGGATTGACTCGGGTGTTATTTAACTGTAATGCTCGGGTCAGACCGAGTATTATAGGATACAGGATATGATGCTGTGGAGCTCAGAAGACGAGTTGGATGACGATACGTACTTCCACACTTGTTTTATATATATTCCGCTTTATAGAGTAGCTGTGTATCCAGTTGTATGTTATTGATATTGAGCTATGATTGATGTACTCTGATGATGTAATATATAAACTGATATATTTGATCTTTGAGTAAAGATTATTTATTATCTATTATATTTTATTCCGCTGCGTTGGTTAGATTCTGTTGTTGTTTTCTATTTTCTCCTTCTACCTCTTCTTCTTTATTCAAAATGGTTCGTATTTCTGGACATCTTGAGTTGATTGTTGTAGGATAGTGTTGACTCAAGGCGTACGGATTTGCGGGCTGTTACAGTTAGTATCAGAGCATAGGTTAGTGGTAACCTTGGATCTGGTGGGAATTTCTCATTGAAATAGAGTCCATAGCACTCTAGAATGAGTTTGAGCGTATTAATAGATATGAGCGCATATTTGTTAGTGAATATAAATGATTTTATATTGCGTTGATTGGTTTATTGAGTAGTTTATGGACTCTGGTCAATACGAGTAATTAACGTTATTGATAGGTATCTCTATACACTTGAACAGGACAATTCGACACAGTATTGTTTTAAAATAAGGGTAAATGAAATAATTTGACCCAAATTATTTTTGTGTATAAAAGATATAATTTTTGTAAAGTATTATAGTATTTGGATGCTTGATTGTTAAGGAATGATAATGTTAAATAATTAACACCATTGTGTAGAAATTGAATAAGAAATTGAAAACTTATAACCAAAGTTGAAGAATAAATTTATATAACAAAATGGAATTTGAAATATAGATTATGAATGTAATTTATAAATTGAAATAAACTTCATATACAAATGAGATTTGTTAATGTAAACTGTATAGGTGATTATAATTTTGAAATAGAATTCCAGAGAACCAATTGAAATTGAAATGAGATAAAATTCTAGAGAATGTTTGAATATAGATTTAAAGGAATTGCAATTTGGAATTTTTGGGAAAAAATTAAATTCCTTTGGGTTGGAAAACGGTTTCCAAAAGGTTTGGAGGAATAATAGTATTATTTTGGAAATATTTTGAGTTCTATTTGAAATCTTATGAGATTTGGAAATTAAAAATATTTGAAATATTGTTAAAGAGATAAAAGCACTAAACTCTTTCGGTCGCTGGAAAATAATTCCGATGATGATCGCGACATCGTCGGTGTTCATTTTCGAGTTTCCAAGACAGGAATTGCTACATGAATATTTTAAATTGGAATTGTTTGCGAACTGGGTTTGGTTTTGAAATTCAAAGGGGTAATTGAATTTGCCAAAGGATTTTGGATGTAGTTGATTTCAAAAGTGACTTTGAAATTTTGGGAAATTGTTTGAACTCTGGAATTTTATTTTAAATGTTTATGGAATAATAAAAATATATTGGCTAAATAAAATGTATAATTCCGAGTTAAAAGTAAAACGTGAATGGGATTGGTCGTCCATTGATGAAAGTATGAAAATAAATAAGTTTGTGACTTATAAAATTTTGAAGTGAAATAAATAAGCCAAAATTAAATTGATTTGAATATTGGAAAGTGAATGAAAAATTCAAAACTTAAATTATAAAATAAATTGACCTCCAGTAAAATAGTTAAAGTGGTTTTGAGATAAAAATAAAATATTGGGAATAAACCTTGAATAAACAAATTAATAATTAATTGGTAATTAAATATGGAGATGGAACTTGAATTGGTTAAATGAAAGTCGAATACTGTAACGTTTGCGATTTTTCGTTGCCGAAAAACCGAAATGTTAGGGTTTTAGAAAAAGAAAAAAAGTAGAAGAAGATAGAAAAAGATAGAACAGAAGAGAAGAAATAACAGAACAACATCAGAATCTCACAATTCGCAGCGGAACAACATATAATAAATAAATGAATAATCTTTAAACAAAGAACTATATCAGTTATTACATTACATTTCATTACATCATCAGAGTGTACAACAACAAACAACATCAACGGCGGAAAAAAAATACTATATACTAGTAATACGCCATGCCATCCATCTTGCCTCCAGCAACTCCTGAATATCCTGAGTAAACCTTAACTCTTGACTGCCCGTGTGGAAATTGGTGGGCACCCAGAGTTTAGGAAGGAAAACAATAAACTCCGAGTCAGTCATGTGACTGGTGTGAGAACTCAAAACAGTTTATCTTTAAAATCAAAATAGAGGAATATTTTAAAGTCAATTCGCAATGCTTTTAAAAATGAGACTACCATAAGGCCTCCCGCACACACACACACAATGCAAACGCAGAATCGGAGGAGATTTCTCCTTATGATAGTCAAAGATGCTTGATACGCATTAAAAAGAAACATTTGATATTATTATTAGTGCATAGTGTAGAAAAATTATTTCGAAAGTAAAGGTATAAATCTTAGCCAACATACGACCATTATCGTATGCCTACTATAGCTACCATGTTCAATAGCAGGTTACCGCCACATTCCATAGCAGGTTCTACAACTAAAACCGTACAAGTCTCGTATTGTTTCTTTGGATTTCCAACAAATGGTCAGGCCAAGGAACTTCCCATTGCCACATGAGAACGCCTCTGGAATGACGTCCCGAGAACCAAACCGGATCTCTGCCAACACAAGGCCGGGTTACCCCTAACTGGGTAACTACTGACACGAATATGTCATCCCCCTATCGTAACCGATCTATCCGAGGATCCTCGATTTCCAACAACCACAAAATATGCAGCAACAACATAGGTTAAGTATCTGGGCTCCATACCATGATACCACCTCTATCCAGAAGGAATGACATACACTAAAGGGGCGCTACCCCCTAATAACCTTGCTGCATCCTTCCTGTTTTGACCATTTCCGGAGTGTGAGGTCCGACGAAGTCTCGTCCACAAAGCCACACTTTATACAAAAGCCGTGCTTTGGGTCAACAAATGATCATAGAAATGATCACAAAGATAAATGATCAAATAAATGATCCTATCATAAATGATCAAACAATGATCATTTCACAGCAACACTCAGCATGTCACACTACCAAATTGGAAGTATATCACTAATAACCTTCAACTATATAACCTCTGAGCTCGTACGTCTCAGAGAAAGGTGTTAAGCTAAGAGAATAAATTCTCCGCCACTAACAGAAATATATTTGAAAGAAATCAGCTTTATATCTCAATTTGTAATTTCAGACATACAATCCATACAAGTCTATTCCGAGATCGAACAGAACCGAAGGCACTTACAAAGAAGTCCTTGCAATACGGATATTCACTAATCACGACCGGACTTCCTGTCACTAAGGGTGATAAAACCTCTATATCGGAGATCAGCCGATGCAGAGTAACTCAACGGTAATCCTTCCGTTTTCAAAAATATCCGGTCTTCAACACCGGTCATCGAATGCAATCCATTACGACGTATCACATATTCAGAATGGGTTATACGACCCCAAGGTCCTTTCCCGGCTAACCCGAATAGTGAGCGCTTATTCAAAAATAAGTGTGGCATTCAAATTCAAGCAAATTCACAACAAATACCTATTTAAAGGTAAATATTGATAGTCGGATATTTAACTATCAATAGGCGTGTTCAACATCACCAAATCCAAATAATTTCCCAAATTATTTAATTTCCAAAATATCTTTACTAAATATATATTTTCCACACTTCAACCATTTGAAAACAAATTTTCAAATCACTTTTCACCTTTATCACTTTTGAAAACAGATTTCAATCATTTTCCTTACGCGGAATTTCTTTCATTTCAACATGGTTCATTTAAACCAATTAAATAAATCCTTAACGATTTACTTTATATTTACGTTCCAAATTCGTAAATTTATTCCCCCAGTTCAAAAATAAATCAACGTTTATTTTTAAACAAAATTTCCCTTTTCATTTATAAATTCCATAATGAATTTAAAATCCCAAAATATCTATGATGTATGATTTTCAATCGATTTTCAATATTCACTTTCAATTTATCTTACAAGGATAAATTCTAAAACGTTCATTTCACATTGGAAAAATATTTCCATACTTATTTAATAATAAGTACATCACAAATCTATTTATTTTCAACATTTGAAGATATTCAATATACTTAATATCGAGATTAAGTATATATTTCATTCTTTAAGAAATCATTTTCTTAACACATTTGTTTGGGCCAAAACGAATATTACGTAAAACATCGTTACGACGACCCAAAATCACTAGTATAGGGATTTAAAATTTAAATAGATATATAAATCCCAATACTATACAAAACATTTCCTTTCGGAAACCATTTACTATAACAACAATGTTATAGTCCACCATTTCCTTTTATTTCTCGAAAACGTCTATTTCAACAATGAATGTTGAAATCTATGTATTCGATACTTAATGCATTTTAAACCATCTTTAAAATCATTAACTTCATTTCATAATGTTCCTTCCCCAAAAACATATCCATTTCATTTAATAATATATTCACTGTCCAAAATCGTGAATATAATTCCTTTTATATATTCCTATATCCAACTTATCAAATTCAATTGATTTCGGATTTATAAACAACGTTTATAAACTCCATTTATATTTTTATAAACTTCTATTTATAAAAATCCTTTTTATATCTCATTTTAAATGCCAAAATCCGATTTATAAGTTGATTACTTATAAATCTTATATTTTACAAAATCTATCAATTTTAAATATTCATATTTCATAAATTTATAAATCTCAATTCACTTATGAAATCCATTTTTTATTTCACTTTATTACTTATAAAAACTCGTTTTATAATTCCAGTATTTTTAATTTATAAATATCAATTTTATAAATCTTTTATATAAACCGTTTATAATAATTCAAAATTCCCAATTAAACCATTTTATAAATTAATCACTATTTATTTCAAAAATCTTAATTTGGTTATATTTTACAAAAATTATAACTTTTATAACATTAAACTTATAACGTTAATTTATTTAAAATAAACCAATTCAAAATTTTAATAAAACATATACTTTCAAAAATCACTTTAAGAATTCCTTTAAAAACCAAAATCATTATTTTAAAACTTCAAAAATGGATCCGATGATGCAACAACACCAAATAGTCAATCACGACATCCAAATATCATATATCGATATGATAATCAACAAATATCAAAATATCTGTAAATAAATCAATACAGTTGAGGAATCCAGTTGGATCCCTCCAACCTGTTTCCTTGCATCCAAAGATGTTAGCACAATACCAATTCCGCTCCAGTACGAAATTATCGCGGTATACGGGATTTATAAAATATTTTCCGCTTAATAGACGGCGCAATAGGGTCTCATCCGCTATACAATGCGGGAAATCGACAACTGCAATATATACATATGCCAATATATATATATTGCTATTATATATAATACCAATTTCACTGTTTATGAAATATTCGCGGTATATGTTTTTAATAAATAACATCCGCTTACTAAAGGCGCATAATGTCTATTTTAACAATCAATAGATAACAATCATCATTCAAACATGCATTCAAGAATTTTAAATATAACTATTTAAAATAAAAATCGAAACTGATTCGATTGAGTGAGAAGTTCTCACCTTGATTTCAATTTCTTTTTAGCGAACCCAAAATTTTCGCTAGCTCCAAACGACTCCAATCCAATTCCATAGCGTAGTGCTCGTCCATACGATTCCAACGCAACTTGTTTCGTGCGTTTTCGACCTCGTATGAAATGTTATGCATTTTCAAAGTTACTCGAATTTTTATATAATAATTTACAACATATTTTAAATTTTCAACCTACAACTAAATCACTACCGTTGATTTCACCATGGAAACATCAGGGCCGCCGAACGCAACCCCCCCCCCTTCTTCCTCTCCCTCACGCAATTCATTACAGGAATATAGCCGAACCCATATACGAAATTAGGGTTGAAAATCACGGCAACGACGACGACTTTTACCATGATCAATGACCCCCACCACGCGCGCCTCCCCCAGAGCCACCACCGGCCAGTGACCGCACGCCCCTAGTGCCCTCATCTCCTCGAAAAACGTGACCAAAGCCGGCCACTTCAAACCCAAGTTCGCGACAATCCAAAACTCCATTTCCCATCATAGCCGTTGAAAACAAGGATCTCGACGTGCTTAACATTTTTCCAATTGAAAGATTCTAGAAATAATTTATGGATTGGAAGATAATTGGGGAAGAAGATTGGTGATTTTCGGCCGTTGGTAATATAGGAGGCGCGGCTCTGTTAAACCTAGCCTTATTTTTTTTTATTTGTGAATAATGGAGCCTATTTATAGAATTTTATCGAAACACTATTCATTTTGGATTTTCCAAACTCCGATTTACTTGCGGTGACCGGCGTTTCTAGGTTTTACCCTGCGTTTCGGACGTAATGGAATAGGTTTCGGAAGCTAATTCGGTCATCTGTGCGAGTTATGGCAATAAACGTTCGATTTGAAATTAAACCGATTAAACGATTTTCTAGGCGTTTTAGCTTGCACCGGACAAACGGTAAATCCGATTGACATGAAATTTGAAACCATACAATAATATCACATTACGGATCCGATGAAACTAGCTTCATCGAAATCTGAGACTGTTTGAAAAATGGCTATTTTAACTCGCTAAATTAATATTAAAAACAATTTCGATGCGTTTCGAGCTGCCACGATCAAACGAAAACTCCGTTTGCTACGAAAATTGAAATCCGATATAACTAACTATTACGGATCCAATGGAACTATTTTCGTCCAATTCTGAAACTGTTCAAAAATTGGCTATTTTTCAGTCGATAATTAAATATTAAAATATTCAATTTTTACAATTTAACTTTTAATTCAATTTTAAAAGTTCTAAAATATCGTTCTAACTCCAATATGATATAATAAAAATTTACAAATCATTTTCAATCATATTTAACCCAATTTTCAATTATTTCTATATTTTCACTATCCAAATTATCGATTTAATTATTCAATTAAATCCAATTATTCGAAATAAAATTTATCCGACTTATAAATTTCACTTATTAATATTTAAAATCAATTAAATATTCGAATTTTAATTGACAGAAATCCTGGGTCGTTACAATCTTCCCCCCCTCAAAAGAATTTCGTCCTCGAAATTACAAAGTAAGAAAAGTTACAAAATCTATTAGTTTTCATAAATCCATAGTTAAACTTCTTACCGTACTTTGCTAAGTTTTCAAATCATACTTAGTTATCTTTTCAAAAGCAAATACTATTGTTTAACTTTCAACTCCAAATCAAAGTTATAGTTTTCACAAATTTTCCCAATTTTCTCAAGATTTTTCTAACGCCTTAAATTTTCGGAAAAATTCGCCATAGTCTCCATTGCGCGGCTCGATCCGAAAAAAAAGACAGTATATATATCACAAATATACATCTCATCAAGTAATGAGGCATCCCGTAGGGAAAAAGGTGTAAAAGTACGATATTTAATCCGAGATATGTACCTTATATTTTATTAGCGAGCATATACGGCTAATATAGCACGAAAGCGAGCTCCAAATGCGAAGCAAACGCGATCCGCACCTACTAAACACTCAACAAACAACATGAGAACATGTATGTAGACAATAGTATCAAAATACAACATATAGCAACATAATAACTATATATGCCAACATAGCAAATGCAATAAAAGCAACATATATTCAACCATCAACCAACTAGCATCCAACTAATGTCCATAACCAATAAATATTCATTCTTATTCTCATTAATATTCAATGAAATGGTTTTTCAATTTAATCACGTTCGATTCATTAACAGTGGATGTTTTTACTAACATTCATTTTCATTAATACATAATGAATTATATACAATCAACTAACAATCATATATCAATCAATGTATATAAATTACAACCAAATTCCTTTGCTTATATTCATCTTGGTTTAACACCATCACTTTCAATTGTTTTAATTAAATTGATTTCCATTCAACTATTCAACTTCCAACATTTGATTTTAATGAATTAACACTTACATTCATTATTTCACATCAATTGTTTACATTTAATTGATTAACATTTAATCCATTAATTCAATTCAATTGCAAAAGTTGAATTTCATTTATATAACTCAAGTTCATATCTATCACTTAACTTTATTAATTTACTTTGATACCAATATCAACTTCATTCAACATCTCTTAAGTTATACTTCATTTTACAAACATCATTTGGCTTTACTTAACTTAAATTCCCACTTATAAATCAATTCAGATTCCAATTCTAAAGTAAATTTCCATTTAACTTTAAATTCATTTTTATTTACAACTCACATTCATAAATATATCCATATAGTTTCACTTCTTATATATATATATAAGTTTATTTCACAATTGTAAATCACTTTAATTATAATTCAATTCTTATAATTCTTTTTACTTATACAATTATTCTTTTATTTAGATTATTCAAACAACTAACAATCTACTCATATACACTTTAATAATTCTGAAAAATTATTCCTTTATAAAAAAAATATTCAAGGTAAAATTATTTCATTTACCCAATTTAAAACAATATTGTGTCGAATTGTTCTATACAAGTGTTTATAAACCCCTTCGGCATAGTTGTACAGACCATGCTGACGAAGGTTCATATGCCACTCAACAAACCAATCATCACAATATAAAACAATTTTATATTCACTAACAAATACGCACTCGTATCTATTATTACACTCACACTCATTCTAGAGTACTACTGACTCTATCTTTAATGAGTAATTCCCAACAGAGCCATGGTTGTCGCTTAACCACCAGCTCTGATACCAAATGTAACGTTTGCGATTTTTCGTTGCCGAAAAACCGAAATGTTAGGGTTTTAGAAAAAGAAAAAAAGTAGAAGAAGATAGAAAAAGATAGAACAGAAGAGAAGAAATAACAGAACAACATCAGAATCTCACAATTCGCAGCGGAACAACATATAATAAATAAATGAATAATCTTTAAACAAAGAACTATATCAGTTATTACATTACATTTCATTACATCATCAGAGTGTACAACAACAAACAACATCAACGGCGGAAAAGAAATACTATATACTAGTAATACGCCATGCCATCCATCTTGCCTCCAGCAACTCCTGAATATCCTGAGTAAACCTTAACTCTTGACTGCCCGTGTGGAAATTGGTGGGCACCCAGAGTTTAGGAAGGAAAACAATAAACTCCGAGTCAGTCATGTGACTGGTGTGAGAACTCAAAACAGTTTATCTTTAAAATCAAAATAGAGGAATATTTTAAAGTCAATTCGCAATGCTTTTAAAAATGAGACTACCATAAGGCCTCCCGCACACACACACACAATGCAAACGCAGAATCGGAGGAGATTTCTCCTTATGATAGTCAAAGATGCTTGATACGCATTAAAAAGAAACATTTGATATTATTATTAGTGCATAGTGTAGAAAAATTATTTCGGAAGTAAAGGTATAAATCTTAGCCAACATACGACCATTATCGTATGCCTACTATAGCTACCATGTTCAATAGCAGGTTACCGCCACATTCCATAGCAGGTTCTACAACTAAAACCGTACAAGTCTCGTATTGTTTCTTTGGATTTCCAACAAATGGTCAGGCCAAGGAACTTCCCATTGCCATATGAGAACGCCTCTGGAATGACGTCCCGAGAACCAAACCGGATCTCTGCCAACACAAGGCCGGGTTACCCCTAACTGGGTAACTACTGACACGAATATGTCATCCCCCGATCGTAACCGATCTATCCGAGGATCCTCGATTTCCAACAACCACAAAATATGCAGCAACAACATAGGTTAAGTATCTGGGCTCCATACCATGATACCACCTCTATCCAGAAGGAATGACATACACTAAAGGGGCGCTACCCCCTAATAACCTTGCTGCATCCTTCCTGTTTTGACTATTTCCGAGGTGTGAGGTCCGACGAAGTCTCGTCCACAAAGCCACAGTTTATACAAAAGCCGTGCTTTGGGTCAACAAATGATCATAGAAATGATCACAAAGATAAATGATCAAATAAATGATCCTATCACAAATGATCAAACAATGATCATTTCACAGCAACACTCAGCATGCCACACTACCAAATTGGAGTATATCACTAATAACCTTCAACTATATAACCTCTGAGCTCGTACGTCTCAGAGAAGGGTGTTAAGCTAAGAGAATAAATTCTCCGCCACCAACAGAAATATATTTGAAAGAAATCAGCTTTATATCTCAATTTGTAATGTCAGACATACAATCCATACAAGTTTGTTCCGGGATCGAACAGAACCGAAGGCACTTACAAAGAAGTCCTTGCAATCCGGATATTCACTAATCACGACCGGACTTCCCGTCACTAAGGGTGATAAAACCTCTATATCAGAGATCAGCCGATGTAGAGTAACTCAACGGTAATCCTTCCGTTTTCAAAAATATCCGGTCTTCAACACCGGTCATCGAATGCAATCCATTACGACGTATCACATATTCAGAATGGGTTATACGACCCCAAGGTCCTTTCCCGGCTAACCCGAATAGTGAGCGCTTATTCAAAAATAAGTGTGGAATTAAAATTCAAGAAAATTCACAACAAATACCTATTTAAAGGTAAATATTGATAGTCGGATATTTAACTATCAATAGGCGTGTTCAACATCACCAAATCCAAATAATTTCCCAAATTATTTACTTTCCAAAATATCTTTACTAGATATATATTTTCCACGCTTCAACCATTTGAAAACAAATTTTCAAATCACTTTTTACTTTTATCACTTTTGAAAACAGATTTCAATCATTTTCCTTACGCGGAATTTCTTTCATTTCAACATGGTTCATTTAAACCAATTAAATAAATCCACAACGATTTACTTTATATTTACGTTCCAAATTCGTAAATTTATTCCCCCAGTTCAAAAATAAATCAACGTTTATTTTTAAACAAAATTTCCCTTTTCATTTATAAATTCCATAATGAATTTAAAATCCCAAAATATCTATGATGTACGATTTTCAATCGATTTTCAATATTCACTTTCAATTTATCTTACAAGGATAAATTCTAAAACGTTCATTTCACATTGGAAAAATATTTCCATACTTATTAAATAATAAGTACATCACAAATCTATTTATTTTCAACATTTGAAGATATTCTATATACTTAATATCGAGATTAAGTATATGTTTCATTCTTTAAGAAATCATTTTCTTAACACATTTGTTTAGGCCAAAACGAATGTTACATAAAACATCGTTACGACGACCCAAAATCACTAGTATAGGGATTCAAAGTTTAAATAGATATATAAATCCCAATACTATACAAAACATTTCCTTTCGGAAACCATTTACTATAACAACAGTGTTATAGTCCACCATTTCCTTCTATTTCTCGAAAACGTCTATTTCAACAATGAATGTTGAAATCTATGTATTCGATACTTAATGCATTTTAAACCATCTTTAAAATCATTAACTTCATTTCATAATGTTCCTTCCCCAAAAACATATCCATTTCATTTAATAATATATTCACTGTCCAAAATCGTGAATATAATTCCTTTCATATATTCCTATATCCAACTTATCAAATTCAATTGATTTCGGATTTATAAACAACGTTTATAAACTACATTTATATTTTTATAAACTTCTATTTATAAAAATCCTTTTTATATCTCATTTTAAATGCCAAAATCCGATTTACAAGTTGATTACTTATAAATCTTATATTTTACAAAATCTATCCATTTTAAATATTCATATTTCATAAATTTATAAATCTCAATTCACTTATGAAATCCATTTTTTATTTCACTTTATTACTTATAAAAACTCGTTTTATAATTCCAGTATTTTTAATTTATAAATATCAATTTTATAAATCTTTTATATAAACCGTTTATAATAATTCAAAATTCCCAATTAAACCATTTTATAAATTAATCACTATTTATTTCAAAAATCTTAATTTGGTTATATTTTACAAAAATTATAACTTTTATAACATTAAACTTATAACGTTAATTTATTTAAAATAAACCAATTCAAAATTTTAATAAAACATATACTTTCAAAAATCACTTTAAAAATTCCTTTAAAAACCAAAATCATTATTTTAAAACTTCAAAAATGGATCCGATGATGCAACAGCACCAAATAGTCAATCACGACATCCAAATATCATATATCGATATGATAATCAACAAATATCAAAATATCTGTAAATAAATCAATACAGTTGAGGAATCCAGTTGGATCCCTCCAACATGTTTCCCTGCATCCAAAGATGTTAGCACAATACCAATTCCGCTCCAGTACGGAATTATCGCGGTATATGGGATTTATAAAATATTATCCGCTTAATAGACGGCGCAATAGGGTCTCATCCGCTATACAATGCGGGAAATCGACAACTGCAATATATACATATGCCAATATATATATATATATATATATATATATATATATTGCTATTATATATAATACCAATTTTACTGTTTATGAAATATTCGCGGTATATGTTTTTAATAAATAACATCCGCTTACTAATGGCGCATAATGTCTATTTTAACAATCAATAGATAACAATCATCATTCAAACATGCATTCAAGAATTTTAAATATAACTATTTAAAATAAAAATCGAAACTGATTCGATTGAGTGAGAAGTTCTCACCTTGATTTCAATTTCGTTTTGGCGATTTATTTCGAATAAAATTAAACGAATGTTTAATTTTACCCAAAATTTTCGCTAGCTCCAAACGACTCCAATCCAATTCCAAAGCGTAGTGCTCGTCCATACAATTCCAACGCAACTTGTTTCGCGCGTTTTCGACCTCGTATGAAAACGTTATGCATTTTCAAAGTTACTCGAATTTTTATATAATAATTTACAACATATTTTAAATTTTCAACCTACAACTAAATCACTACCGTTAATTTCACCATGGAAACATCAGGGCCGCCGAACGCAACCCCCCCCCCCCCCCTTCTTCCTCTCCCTCACGCAATTCATTACAGGAATATAGCCGAACCCATATACGAAATTAGGGTTGAAAATCACGGCAACGACGACGACTTTTACCATGATCAATGGCCCCCACCACGCGCGCCTCCCCCAGAGCCACCACCGGCCAGTGACCACACGCCCCTAGTTCCCTCATCTCCTCGAAAAACGTGACCAAAGCCGGCCACTTCAAACCCAAATTCGCGACAATCCAAAACTCCATTTCCCATCATAGCCGTTGAAAACAAGGATCTCGACGTGCTTAACATTTTTCCAGTTGAAAGATTCTAGAAATAATTTATGGATTGGAAGATAATTGGGGAAGAAGATTGGTGATTTTTGGCCGTTGGTAATATAGGAGGCGGCGGCTCTGTTAAACCCTAGCCTTATTTTATTTTTATTTGTGAATAAAGGAGCCTATTTATAGAATTTTATCGAAACACTATTCATTTTGGATTTTCCAAACTCCGATTTACTTGCAGTGACCGGCATTTTTAGGGTTTACCCCGCGTTCCGGATGCAATGCAATAGGTTTCGGAAGCTAATTCGGTCATCTGTGTGAGTTATGGCAATAAACGTTCGATTTGAAATTAAACCGATTAAACGATTTTCTAGGCGTTTTAGCTTGCACCGGACAAACGGTAAATCCGATTGACATGAAATTTGAAACCATACAATAATATCACATTATGGATCCGATGAAACTGGTTTCGTCGAAATCCGAGACTGTTTGAAAAATGGCTATTTTAACTCGCTAAATTAATATTAAAAACAATTTCGATGCGTTTCGAGCTGCCACGATCAATCGACAACTCCATTTGCTACGAAAATTGAAATCCGATAATAACTAACTATTACGGATCCAATGGAACTGGTTTCGTCCAATTCTGAGACTGTTCGAAAATTGGCTATTTTTCAGTCGATAATTAAATATTAAAATATTCAATTTTCACAATTTAACTTTTAATTCGATTTTAAAAGTTCTAAAACATCGTTCTAACTCCAATATGATATTATAAAAATTTACAAATCATTTTCAGTCATATTTAACCCAATTTTCAATTATTTCTATATTTTCACTATCCAAATTATCGATTTTATTATTCAATTAAATCCAATTATTCAAAATAAAATTTATCCGACTTATAAATTTCACTTATTAATATTTAAAATCAATTAAATATTCGAATTTTAATTGACAGAAATCCTGGGTCATTACAAATACCAATTTAATGTGGCAAATGTTTAGTTTGCAAATAAATTATGAAATGAGTATTTGATGTAACCAATATGAAATGTTCCAAGATAAATAAATGGATTCAAATAAAATTAGAGAGAATATAGAATGCAAAATAAATTAAACGGAATCGATTAAAATGAAATCAAATTAAGTATAGGTTGAATTGGTATTAATTTAAAATAGTTACAAACAGGAATGAATATTCTTTTAAGTAAATATCACTGAATTTGCATAAAAATAATTGTCGTTTGACGTAAATGAGATTATATAAATTCTATGGATTAACATAAGCCAATAAAATTGGTTTTTTGAATCAACTGTAATAAATATGGCCTGTTTGGATGAAAAATAAATTGAATGTAAGCAATGAAGTGTAAATGAATTCAGCTTGGATTGTCGGTGAATTGAATACAATTGGGAGTATGAAATTCAAAATGGTTGACTGAATAAACTAATTTAAATTAGTTAGTAGATGAAATTGGTTGGTAATTGAAATCAAAAGGATTTAAATTGGAAAGTGCTTATAATATATATATATATATATATATATAACTTGAGTTTTAAAGTTGAAATAACTTGACGAAAAATAAAATAACTTAAGTAATATTTGAATAAAAGCTTGATTTAAGTGAAATTGTGAAATGGTTGTGTCGAGTTTTATGAAATGATTTTCAATAAAATTGTTTGGTAAATGAAATGAAACGAAATTAGTAATTGAGTTAATTAACGTAAGTTATATTAATGAAGATTTGACTTCAAGAAAATGGGAGTTGGATTGCATTTGGGATAAATTCATTTTAAATGAGTTTGTTTGGACTAAGAATGAAATTGAGTTAGGTAGAGAGTGGTGTAATCATTTGAATTGAATAAGATGGTTTGAATATGGATTGAAAGCATTTAAATTTGCGTTGCAGCCTTATAGATTTGCTTATGGGCAGTGTTTAGTGTATATTGCTTATGTGTACATGTGTTTAGCTGTTGAAATTAATCGACATGTTAATAAACTTTGTATGTTCGTCACTTACATGTTTAATTGAGTAAGTACAGGTATAGGGAAGCCGCGTGGCTGGATTTGGTTGCGCTCATTGCTAAAATAAATAAGTTTTTTGCTTAAAATGCTAAATAAGGTACGCCTACGCAATACAAATAGGAAATATGAACTGTTTTTCTGTTTTCCGACCATGTGGGTCGATGTATATATATTTATATCTCTTGTCAAATTGCAAAAGCTCCTCCGTACAAAGGAGACTCTGCCAAAAAATTTCGAAAATTTTGGGAGTTAGAATTTTTTTTGAATCTTTTGAAAATTTTCACTAACGACAAATGATTTAAATTCGTTAAGCAAATAGAATTATAACTGAATGTTGAAATCTAATTTAATTTGTATATGTAAAGTATGATGAACTGAAGATATTTTTCAAAGAAATTGAAGATAGAAAAAGTTTGCAAACAAACTTTTATTCGAGATATAAAAACAAATTAGTAAGTGAAATTAATTTAAGGAATGATTAATCGAATATCGTTTGAAATGAGATGAATTGAAGTCAATATTTTGCATTGGAAGGTGAATTAAACTCAAGTAAAATTGAAAATGAAATTTGGATAAAAGTATTGAGGTTTGAAATTAATTCGCAAATTGAAGCAAATTGAATTTATTTGGAATTGGAATACAAAAAGATTAAAACTGGAAGTTGTGGCAAGGGAAAGTGTGGATAAGTGAATAACAATCAAAATAAATGGGAATAAAGGAAATTGATGTAGTTGATAATCAATTGGAGCAAATACGTAGGATGTACGTATATTATTTTATTCGCATAGAAAATTTGATCCGGATTCGGGCATAGAATTTCGAGATAGTTATATCGATCCGAGTTAGGATTTTTCACTCGATTTTCAACAGCGAACCTGGATATGGAATTTTGGTTGATTCTGGAAATTCTCTATCATAGTTTACAGCTACGCAAGGAGAATGACGGTTTTTGATCAAGAAACCAGATCTGAGTCCGCACTAGGAAGTCGGGTGGACGATACTAGTTCGGAAGTGAAATTGTGTGATCGAGTAGGCGATCGGATTCGGTATTGCATACGAAATGATATAGGTACATCATACGGGCTTAAATGGAGTGAACATTGAAATTTTGGAAAGAAGTCAAATAAAGGTTTTTGAATGTTGTGATTGGATATTATTGCTAAACAGGATATGCAGGTATGAAAAAGGGAAAGGAAATTTGGTTTTGATTTCAGAAGATAAATTTGAATTGCCCGACTAAAAAGGTATGTGTTTAAATTTCTATGAAATTTGATTGGGTTTTTAGATCTAGCCACTTGGCTTTTTGTTTTCTTTTTTTAGATTTGGGGGCCGTAGAGCCATTTTGTAGCTGTACCGAGCTAGCCGCGCAAAGGAGACGCTGGCGAAATTTTTCGAAACTTTAGAGAGTTAGAAAAATTTTGAGAAAATTCTGATAATTTCAAATTTTATTTAAAATTTAAATTTGAATGATTGAGTAAGTAATATTGTTTGAAACTATGGGAAAGTTGGGGAAGTTAGTAAAAATGGTAATGGGTCTTTATAAAAGATAGTTGGTAGGATGTTGAATTGTTTGGTTTTGGGAGTAAATAAATAGGTATTGGACCATTCTTCCCAATTAGTAATTTCGGGGACGAAATTCTTTTAAGGGGGGAGGAATGTGACGGCCCGTAATTTTTGGATATTTGAAATCATAATATTTAATTGATTTTAAATATTTAAAAGTTAATTTTTAACTTGAATTTCAAATATCACTATCTATTTGGGTAATTTAATTATTAAATTAAATAATTTAAAGTTGGGTAAAACGTTGAATCTGAAGTATTAAGCCTGTTAAAAATGATCTGAAGGCTTGTAAGATTTATGTTGATAATACTGAAGAGAATAGAAGTGTTGAAATCAAATTTAAAAATGGTTTGTTAAGTTTTGAAATTTATATCGAAATTCAATATAATAACTGATCCAAAAAGCTATCTTCTTCATACGATCGAATTAGGACTCGAAACCTTTTCCATTGCGTTCGGAATAGGGGTATAACGTTATATACATCGAGCGGCATGCCTCGATAGGAGTTCATGATTTTAGGCCACGTAAGTCGAGACATTTTGTATTCAAATTTGAATTTAAAGTATTATATATTTATATTCTGGTCAACCAATTGGAATAATTTCACATCAGCATACAAAACATCATCTCGTTCCCTGAAAACACGCAAGCCATCCGATACTCTGGAAAACATCGCGTCTTGTCTCCCCTCGTTTTTGTTTTAATATCTCACGCAAGCAGGTAAATTCAGAAACCAAATTCGAATCTCAGTAACAAAGTAATGGCCGAAGAAACGATTTCCTCTGGTTCAAAAATTATTTGTTCTTCCCTTACCAAGTCAAAATCCCTAATCTCGAACGACAATCTAAAAAAAAAATATAACCCTCTCGTTCATAATGGTCGCGCACTCTCATTCGAGTTCGACTGTGAGGCTCGTGAGTTTGGCTAGTGAGCAGCGGCATCTCAGTTCATGGTCGTGGAGGTTGGCAACGGTGGTGGCAGTTGCGATTGGAGGTGGCGATGCAGGCAGGCGATTCGAATTTCAAAATCTTTGGGAGCAATGTCGTTTTGGATCGAAGCGGCGACGTCGTGAAGTGGTGGCTCGCTTGGAGTATGGGCCGGTGGAGGAGTTTCGTTGAGTGGTGACGTGCAGGGGGAGCTAGGGTTCCTGGAGGGATCGAAGTGAGGCTGGGTTCGTTCTTGGTCAAATGGCAGTGAGGTATCTTGTTTTTGTTTGATTTAATTGGATAAGTAGATGTTTATATATATACACAAAGAAGTTCTAAAATCATTTTTTTATTTTATTTGTACAAATATACATATTTATTAAATAGAAACAGTTTTAGAGTGAGCAAACTGCCATTTTGTTGATTTGAAAAGAAAATATAATAACTATAAGGTGGTCAATTTATTTAATTAGCTTATTTAAATTATTTTAGTCATTTAGGAATAATTTATTAAAGGGAGATTTTTTTTTTGTATAGATAAAGTTTGAAAAATCTGTATAGATTATCTTGTAAGTATTTACGTACGTAGTCTCAAAGGAAAATAAATGTACATTATAATTTATCAATATTAAGGAAATAATTTATTTAACTGGTTAATCAATTATTTGGTTACTAATGGTAATTTATTAAAGAAAATTAGTTTCAAACCAAACCATTTTGTTAATTAAATGTACTAAATGGGAAATTTATTGTTCGATAGTTCAAATATTAATAAAATCCTATAATGTTTATACAAGGTCAAAAATAATGAAAATCAAGCTGGATTAGGTCGGATTGCAAATTTAAGAGCAAAGGTGAGTTAATCTCACTCGGTTGAATTTTAATTTAAATTCAAATGATTAAATTTAAATAATTGATTGAATTATTTGTTGTGCTATATTATAGAATATACTGCATCTTGGAATGTTTGATTTCCCGCATTATATAGCGGATGAGACCCTATGCGCCGCATAATAGCGGATAATATTATGTAAATCCCATATACCGCGATATTCCACCCCGAAGTGGAATTGGTATTATATATTGTGCTAACGTCTGTGGATGCAGGAAAAACAGGTCGGAGGTATCCAACAGGAATCCTCAAAATTATTTAGAATTGTTTGATATTCTGTGTTATGGATATTTGATATTCTGTAATGAATATTATTGTTAATTGGAAATATTGATTGCTATGATTTGCTTGAATATATTTTGGTGCACTGAGTTATCGAAATATATAGAATTGGATTTTTGAAAAGAAAATAAAAGAGTAAATTTTAAGTAAAATAATTATAGTGAATTTAAATAAATTAAGAATGAATTGAAAAGGAATGGAAATGAAATTAAAATACTAATAAATAATTTCGAGTATGGAGGATAAAGGATTTGAATAAGCAGAAATTAATAAATAGTAAACTTAAGTGATATCAATTAAAAGAATAAAGAATTAATTTAAATTTCAAAGTTTAAATTTATTTAAAAGGATTAAGAACTAATTTGAGGAACTTAAAATTGGAATTTTCAGTTAAAATTATTTTAAATCATAAGTAAGGAATGAAATCTGAAATTAAAGGATTTTGGAATAAATGAAGTAAGTTGGAAATCAATTTGGAAATTGATTTAAGTGTTTGAAATTTGATATTTGGAAGAATAAATTCAAAGTGGAAATTTATTTAGAGGAAATGAGAAAATTAGTTTAAAGATTAATAGTGATTTATTTTTAAAGGATGTGAACAGAAGTATATTTCCCTGGATAGCCAAGTACGTTTTCAAAGTAAATTTTAAAATATAAGATAAAAGTTTAATGTTGTTTTAAAAAAAGCATGTTTTAGAAAATTTATTATTTCTGAATGTTCAAAATTCTAAAGTAAATATTTTTCAAATCTATTACTGTAATAATTATTTAAAGGTGACTTAGTGTTTTGTTTTAAAAGTGGAAACCTAGTTTTATATTTATAAAGTAACCTTATTTTCAAATATTCGCATAGTATATATCTTTAATAAATTATTGAAGTAGTTTTAACTTAAATATTTTAAAGTATATTTCAAAGTAAAGCGTTTTAAATAATTTTAAAATTCTAAAGTTTTATGCTTGGTGATTTCAGTGGAAATAGAAAATTCTTGGAATTTATCCTGAGAAAGGAAGATAGTTTGAAACTGTTTCAAAAAGGTTTGAAAAGTGAAAATTTATCTTGTAAAGATATTTTTAAGGTTAATAAATAATTTGGGAAAATTATTTATTGTTTGATGGATGTTTGTGAATATAAAATGATAGTTAAATCACCGACTATCAATATTGGACAAATACGTTGATCGTTTCGAAGAGACCGGGATCGAGATTTATTTCTCCAGAACCACTTCGATCCGGTTTGTACGTTTTCGTGGGAAAACGAGTTTGGATTCGAAGATGGAGCAGTGAAGTGCAAGGGCTAGTCGCTACTAATCCTGAGGATATTTTCAAAATGGATGTAGTAGGAATAGTACCTTCGGTTCCGTTCGAACCCGGGACGGACTTGTATGGATGAATGCTTGCGAAACATCGCCAGGTGGACGATGGGCATTCTAAGGGATATGTTCTAAAAATATAACGCTTAGCCTCAAGCCTCATCAGATGGGAATGACTGAAAATCAGGGGTTATGCAGCAAGGCTCGGTGGGTAGCACCTAAGCAGGGTAAGGTCATCCCTGTCTAGATGTCCCTTTTGTTTCGGCTTAGTTGGCGGTTACTGATCCCAACCGCGGGGTGATCTCACTCGGGATTATCCAGTAAGGGGTAGTTCCGGTCTTGTATTGCAGGGGAGCGGGCGTACTCCTCGGTACGGTGATCTAGGCCACGTACTGTGATAGGTGGTACCCCAATGCCTAGTCATTAGTTGGAAATCCATTCTCCCTATGAGCCTTGTACGAGTTCTGTTTGTATTACCCACTTTGTGGCTAGTAGCTGGAATTTAATAATGTAACAATTTCGGCTAATTTATAAGTATTTGTATATAGACCCTATTATAATATCAGAGGATTTTTATAAAAATTGTTTTAGCTATCATAAAGTAAAAATCCGACATGTTTATTTGTGGCGTGGTCTTACGAGATGCTTTAGTTTTCAAAGGATTTTTGAAACCTTAATAATCAATTGAGTGTGATTTTCTCACGCTGGTATTCCGGACTGACTCGGGTGTTATTTAACTGTAATGCTCGGGTCAGACCGAGTATTATAGGATATAGGATATGATGCTATGGAGCTCATGAGACGAGTTGGATGACGATGCGTACTTCCGTACTTGCTTTATATATATTCCGCTGTATAGAGTAGCTGTGTATCCAGTTGTATGTTATTGATATTGAGCTGTGATTGATGTACTCTGATGATGTAATATATAAACTGATATATTTGATCTTTGAGTAAAGATTATTTATTATCTATTATATTTTATTCCACTGCGTTGGTTAGATTCTGTTGTTGTTTTCTATTTTCTCCTTCTACCACTTCTTCTTTATTCAAAACGGTTCGTATTTCTGGACATCTTGAGTTGATTGTTGTAGGATAGTGTTGACTCAAGGGGTACGGATTTGCGGGCTGTTACATATTGGATATTGTATTCATGTTGTACCAGTGATATCATCTTTTATTTTCCACCGTGTTATTTATTGTCTAATGGGTGTTTGTAACGACCCGTATTTTTTTTTACGGATCGAAGAATCATAGAACTGTTGTCATTAGGTTGTTAGTGTTGTTAAGTCGTTTGGAGCTTAAGTCGTCCACAGATGAGTTGTCCTGGGTTGGGTCGTGTTGTAGCATGAGTCGGTGGAGCGACTTAGGAGTTGGACCGACCTATAGTAGTGACCGACCTATAGAAGTAAGCGACTTAAGAGATTTGAACGACTTAAGGGATAGCGGTTTAAGGGATAGCGACTTAAGGATTGGGACGACTTAAGGATAGTAGCGGCTTAAGGTAGTTAGCGGCTTAGGAGTTAACGGCTTAAGCGGGTTAACGACCTAAGGGAGGTAGGACGTTCGAGCGGCTTAAGGAAGATGGCTTAGGTCGTGCATGAGATAAGGCTTAGGTCGTAGGTCGCATGAAGGCAAGGGTGTTAGGTCGCTAGGTCGTTGAGTCGTCCAAACAACTTAGGACTTAGGTAGAAATGCGGCTGTGTGTTAGGTCGCGTAACGGGTTAAATTGTAAGTCGCACATTAGTGTTAAGGCCTGGGTCGCTGGGTCGTTGAGCTGTTCTGTGTGTTAAGTCGCTATAGTAGTTAGGTCGTGACTTTTGTTAAGTCGTTAAGTCGTCCAAACGGCTTAGGTAGGAATGTGCATATGTGTTGGGTCGGCTTCATGGTTAGGTCGTAGGTCGTGGGGAGTTTTAGATCGTTGGGCCGGCAATGTTGTTAAGTCCTGAGTCGCATGAGGCTTGAGTCGGTAGGCCGTGGGGTTGATGAGTCGTAAGTCGTGGGGCCTTGTTAAGTCGTGACCGACTTAAGGGGGCGAAGGACTTAAGGGTTTGGCCTATAAATACACGGCCTTATCTCACTTTTTGGGATCCGGATTTTGAAGCGATGGAGTGCTGCTATTTTGAGGGCTCGACTACATCACTTCTTCACTTCTTTTCTCTTCTCTAATCTAGTGCTTCCTTCCATCAAAGATTGAAGATCAAATCGAAGATCCAAGAGCCAAAATTGAAGATCTACATCCATCGAAGAGAGATTACATCGTTTGAAGGGAAATCTTGTCGGATCAAGCTAGATCCTTCGCTGTCCGGATCTGGAGTTTGTTGCTTCTGAGGTGTTTAGGTGATTCGGTGAGTGGTGGTTATCTCTCACACGGACCCAAAGGAGTATATTGGATCGGTGGCTTGTTTGTGTGTTAAAGATAGTGATTTCATGCATTTTCCTTAAGTCTGCATGTAGATCCATCGTTCATAAAGTTTTGACATCCATTTTACTACATGTTAACCTATGCTAGTTCATTCATCAAGATATTACTTAGAATTCATGCTTGTTAGATTTGGACTCTTTATTTTCGAAATTGCCATTAATGTTATAACTGTTTATTTAGATCATGTTTGAATGATGATTACTTGGATTAATGATTGATCTGATTGGTTGTTATAAATTAGTTGATTGATGATTTGATCTGGACAAGTTGGTCGAAGATGATTCAAAAGCTAAGTGGAAAGGCTCTTGAATAAGGAAAGCTGCCCGTGGCATATGAAGCGGATGAAAAAGCTCATATGGATAGATTTGATGATGATGTTGAGATGAGACTTTGCTATGATGCGATGAGGCAAAGCATGATGTTGAAATGGGACTTTTCTATGATGCGATGAAGCAAAGCATGATTCGAGATAGCCTTGGTTTATTCCATACGGGATCATCCCAAGCATGTTGATAACTCGGTGATATGGTTCGAGTTTGTGGATAATGGTTGGCTCGAGAGGCGCTTGAGCTAGTATGAGAATAGTCGTCGACGAGGATGACTAGAAGGCTGAGATCTCATCGTTGTTGAAGGTTCTAGCAGGCTCAAAGCAAGAGTACGCTGGGCAGATTCGATAGTCCCAAGACTAATAGTTGATGGTCTAGTACTCTGGGCAGATTCGATAGTCCTAGGCACGGGTCACGATGACATACGGAGTTCTGTCTAGAACCGGGGTTACCATTAGCCCTTGACGGACGGATGAAAGAATGAGCCGGTCATTCAATTAACGGTGATATCGAAGCAAATATAAGAGTGATAGCCAGAGTCATGGATGTTTGGATGCTTTGGTTGTACCGTTACTCGGTCTCAAGAGCGATGTTTTGTGGGTGCTTATCTGATCTTGGTTTAGGCCTTGGGGGTTTGTGCTTGGAAAACATCGACCTTGACTCGAGTGATAATTGTTTTACTTTAAATGTCTGCTTTGCTATGTTTATTTCTGCTTAGTGGGTCTGGGGGCTATCACTGTAGAAAGAGGTGGAGTGGGATGGTTGGGTTCCTATTCCTTTTTACCCTTTATGCTCTTTTGGTATGTTTGATAGTTGATTTACCGCTCACTAGGACTTTTGTCTGACTCAAGGTTTTATGTTCAACTCTTATTACCTTGGGCTGTTCATCCGTTTTGGGATGGGCAGACTAGGTAGCAGGTGACAGGTGCTGTTCTTAGTGACCAACGATGCTGATGACGAAGACGAGCTGGAGGCTTTTGCATATTGTTTTCTTACTATATGTACTGGATGTTCCGCTGTTTGTATGATTCTCTGAGTGTTATGTAGTGAGGCTTGATGTATTGACTATTCAGATGTTTGTATCAAATTGTTTTGTAGTGTATCGATGAGATTCTATTTAGTGAAGTTTCACTATATATATTGCTCTATTGTATTTTATCCCTGCGCTGTGAGTAATACGATAGACTCCGCTGTTTTTACCTTACCTTGATGATCGTCCATGGCTGTCGGGCACGCCTTTCAGCGCGCTATTTCCTTGTTTAGTGCAGGAGTCATGGGCGGTCGTCACATTTGGTATCAGAGCTTTGGTTAATCGATTTTAACCAACGCTCGCTGACGTAACTACGTATGAGAGATGTAATTGTATTTTGATGGATGATTACTATATATAATATAGTAGCTTAGAAAGATTTGAACCCTTATTGCAGTTGTTCTTAAGGTGTACTAATCATTTTCTTAATAGATATTAAGAATGAGTCGAAGAGGGAGACTAGCTGCTAGGAAAGGCCGTGCTGTTGAGGGGGCTGCTGATTATGCTTCTATGTTCGAGGCTATGATGGCTTCGATCATGAGAAGGATGCCAGCTCCAGGGCCGACGGTAGATGTTGGAGTTCAAGTTCAAACTCCAAAACAGGTGGATTTTGCTAAGCTGTGTAAAGATTATACTGCTCTTGGAGGAAAGGTTTTCTTGGGAACAGAACCAACCATAGAAGTCCAGAGATGGATAGATGCTTGTAGAAGGATCTTTGGTGATTTGGGAATCGAGGATGCAACTAAGAGGAAGCTTGCATCAAGACAGCTTCAAGGAAGAGCTTCTGATTGGTGGAACTCTATCACCATTGATACTCCAGAGGAAGAAATTACTTGGAAGCAATTCCAAGCCAGATTTGAAGCCAAGTTCATTTCTACAGCTCAGAAATCTGTTCTGTTCAAGAAGTTTGTGGAGCTCAAGCAAGGTGGAAGACCAGTTCTTGAGTATGTTTCTGAGTTTGAAGCTTTGTCCAAGTATGCTTTGTCGTATATTGAATCTCCCTATCAGAAGAATGAGAAGTTTGTGACAGGTTTGGACACTTATCTTGGGAGACAGTTGGTGGATCATCTGGACGATCCATTTGAGAAGCTTGTGGAGAAAGCTCTCAGGCACGAGAATCTGTTTCCTAAGGAAGGATCTATTGTTGCTGTGACTAAGGAGGAATCTAAACCACAGCAGGGTGGAAACAAGAAGAGAAAGCAGCAACAGCAGAAGGGTAAGGATGGCCAGAAGAAGCCGAAGGGTGAAGTGACCTGTTATAACTGTCAGCAGAAGGGCCATCTCTCCAGAGATTGTAAGAATCCGAGAGTGCCGGTGAAGTGCCACAACTGTGACAAGCTAGGGCATATCAAGAGGAATTGTCCGGAACCGAGGAAGGACAAGCAGATTGTGCAAGCTTATGCTTTGGGGGCTGTGCCATCGTCTTCGAAAGCTCCTACTGCCCAAGAAGAAGGAAAGGGTGTGGTGGTTCAAGGTACTCTTTCCATTTGTGGTGTTCCAGTTAGGGTGTTGTTTGATACTGGGGTGTCGCACTCCTTTGTTTGTAGTGAACTTGTAGGCCGGTTTGGTTTGGAACCGAATATCGTGGATAGACCATTGGTTGTGACTAATCCAGTTGGGGGTTCGTCTTGTTTGTGTATGGTATGCCGTGGTCTGGTTATGTCGAGTCATGATTGCTCTTTTGTTTGTGATTGTTTTGTTCTGAACTTTGCGGGGTTCGGCATTATTTTGGGTATGGACTGGCTTAGGAAGTATGCGGCAAGGGTTGATTGTAAGATGCTGGAGGTGACAGTCGAGAATGTGGAGGGGCGAAGGGTTATGATACGATGTAAGCATGAAGAAGGCGTCTTCATGAGCTTCATGTATTCGCTAGTTGTTCCACGGGATGGACTGTCATCGGTGCCTATTGTGAATGGATTTGAGGATGTTTTTGACGAGGTCAAAGGGTTACCGCCGCATAGAGAGATCGAGTTTCGTATCGATCTAGTTGAAGGAGCCAGACCTGTTGTGATGCCTTTTAGGCGAATGGCGCCTAGGGAACAGCAAGAGTTGAAGGTGCAAGTTGATGAACTTTTACAGAAAGGATTCATTCGGCGTAGTGTGTCCGAATGGGGTGCAGCAGTTGTGTTTGCAACCAAAGCGGATGGATCGTTGAGGTTGTGTGTGGATTATCGTAAGCTGAATAAAGTGACTAAGAAAAACAAGTATCCATTGCCGAGAATAGATGACTTGTTTGATCAGCTTCACGAAGCTAAGGTGTTTTCTCAGATGGATTTGGCAACGGGATTTCACCAGTTGAGAGTGGCAAAGGATAGTGTGCCGAAGACTGCTTTCAGGACACCATCCGGTTCCTTTGAGTGGCTGGTAATGCCGTTTGGATTGACCAATGCACCAGCATATTTTGTTGATCTTATGAATAGAGTGTTCAGGGATCAGTTGAACAAGTTTGTACTTGTGTTCGTGGATGATATTTTGATTTATTCCAGAACTGAAGAAGAGCACAAGACGCACTTGCGTATTGTTTTGGAAATCTTGCGGAAACAACAGCTGAGGGCTAAGTTTTCGAAGTGTCACTTCTGAAAGAGCGAAGTGAGGTTCTTAGGTCATATTATCTCCGGAAATGGAATAGCGGTTGATCCCGCCAAGGTGGCAACAATCCAGGATTGGGTTAGACCTAAGAATGCATCTGATGTGAGAAGTTTTCTTGGATTAGCAGGATACTATCGTCGGTTTATCAAAGACTTTTCCAAGGTAGCTGCACCATTAACAGTATTGACGAAAAAGAACCAAGTGTTCAGATGGGATGCTAAGTGTGAACAAGTTTTCGGAATCCTGAAAGAGCGATTGACAAGTGCTCCTGTTTTGACTATTCCAAGTGGAAATGATGAGATGGTGGTTTACACCGATGCATGTGGTACTGGACTTGGAGCAGTGCTAATGCAGAAGGATAAAGTTGTTGCGTATGCAAGCCGACAACTGAAGCCGCATGAAAGGAATTATCCGACTCATGATTTGGAGTTAGCGGCGATTGTATTTGCTCTGAAGATGTGGAGACATTACCTATTGGGAGTTCGATTCGAGTTGTTTACAGATCATAAGTCATTGAAGTATCTTTTCTCCCAGAAGGATTTGAATCTTCGACAGCAACGATGGCTAGAGTTTTTAGCATCATATGATTTTGTTATAGCCTATACTCCGGGAAAGGGTAACGCAGTGGCAGATGCGTTAAGTCGAAGACATGCAGGATTGGGAGCCATGTTTTCAGAATGGAAGAGTCTCGAGTATTTGGCTGGATTTGACTTCAGGCCCAGATGTGAATTGGAACCTGAGATGTTGGCAAACTTATCGATAAGACCTACTCTGGTAGAAAGAATTGGCGAGAGCCAAAAGCGAGACGATAAGCTTGTCAAGATTATTCGTGATTTGGAATCTGGATTGGATCCAGAGAAGGATAAAGGATTCGAGGTCAATCGAGAGGGTTGGCTTCGGAAATAAGGACGACTAGTTGTTCCCGATATAGATGAATTGAGAGATGAAGTTTTAAGGGAGAGTCATCACTCGAAGCTGACAATTCATCCAGGTGGAAATAAGATGTATCGGGATATGAAGAGAACCTATTACTGGGAAGGTATGAAGAAGGATGTTGGAAATTTTATTTCCAAATGCATGAACTGCCAGTTGGTAAAAGCCGAGCAGAAGAAGCCCAGTGGATTACTTCAGCCATTAGAAGTTCCTACATGGAAGTGGGAGCAAATATCGATGGAATTTATCGATGGGTTACCTAGAACTAGAGCAGGAAATGAAGGGATTTGGGTCATCGTAGATCGATTGACTAAGAGTGCAAGATTTATTCCTGTTCGATCAACCAGGACTGCATCGAAATTTGCTGAGTTGTATGTTAAGTGGATAGTTCAATTCCATGGTATTCCGAAGAGCATAGTGAGCGATCGAGACCCATTGTTCAATAGTGGATTTTGGAAGAGCTTCCAGGAAGTTTTGGGAACCGAGCTGTGTTTGAGTATAGCTTATCACCCTCAAACAGATGGTCAGACCGAAAGAGTCAACCGAGTTTTGGAAGATCTCCTCAGAGCATGTGTTTTGGATTTCGGAGGATCATGGGAAGATCATCTTCATTTGGTGGAGTTTTCATATAATAACAGTTACCAGTCAAGTATTGGTATGGCACCATATAAGGCATTGTATGGAAGACCGTGTAACTCTCCGACATGTTGGTTGGAAACAGGAGAAAAGTTAATACTTGGGCCAGAAATGATTCGACGGACTTCGGATTGTATAGAGATCATTCGGCGACGAATGAAGGCAGCCCAAGACCGTCAGAAAAGTTATGCCGATAAGCGTCGTAAGGATTTGGAATTCGACGTAGGTGATATGGTTTTTGTGAAGATTTCTCCACTGAAGAATGTTATTCGATTCAGGAGGAAAGGGAAATTGACTCCGAGATTTGTTGGACCATTCCCGATCATCGAGCGAATTAGAGAGCTCGCTTATAAGTTGGAGTTACCGGAAAAGATGTCGGGTGTGCACAATGTTTTTCATGTATCGTATCTACGGAAGTATGTGCACGACTCGAATACAGTGGTTTCTGCTGATAGCTATGAAGATTTTGAAGTTGATCCAGTTGTTAGAAGACCTCGTAAGCCGCTTCGTGTTGTGGAAACTGACACAAAACAGCTTAGGAGGAAGGTAGTCAGGTTGCTCAAGGTACAATGGAGTGATGATGTTAACGACTGTACATGGGAGGAGGAAGAGAGGATGAAGGCAGCTCATCCTGAACTCTTCGAGGTATGGCCCTATGGTGTCGTGACATCTCATGAATTTGTAACTTATTCTAGTCTTAGAATTCTGCATGCTAGGCTAGTAATTAGATGCATGGTTTGTTGATTGCTATGGATGGTAGGCATGCAGAATAGTTTTGGTTGCTCTTGTTTGTTTGGAATTTCGGGGGCGAAAATCCTAAGAGGGAGAGAATGTAACGACCCGTATTTTTTTTTTACGGATCGAAGAATCATAGAACTGTTGTCATTAGGTTGTTAGTGTTGTTAAGTCGTTTGGAGCTTAAGTCGCCCACAGATGAGTCATCCAGGGTTGGGTCGTGTTGTAGCATGAGTCGGTGGAGCGACTTAGGAGTTGGACCGACCTATAGTGGTGTCGACCTATAGAAGTAAGCGACTTAAGAGATTTGAACGACTTAAGGGATAGCGGTTTAAGGGATAGCGACTTAAGGATTGGGACGGCTTAAGGATAGTAGCGGCTTAAGGTAGTTAGCGGCTTAGGAATTAACGGCTTAAGCGGGCTAACGACCTAAGGGAGGTAGGACGTTCGAGCGGCTTAAGGAAGATGGCTTAGGTCATGGACGAGATAAGGCTTAGGTCGTAGGTCGCATGAAGGCAGGGGTGTTAGCTCGCTAGGTCGTTGAGTCGTTGAGTCGTCCAAACGACTTAGGACTTAGGTAGAAATGCGGCAGTGTGTTAGGTCGCGTAACGGGTTTAGTCGTAAGTCGCGCATTAGTGTTAAGGCTTGGGTCGCTGGGTCGTTGAGCCGTTGTGTGTGTTAAGTCGCTATAGTAGTTAGGTCGCGACTTTTGTTAAGTCGTTAAGTCGTCCAAACGGCTTAGGTAGGAACGTGCGTATGTGTTGGGTCGGCTTCATGGTTAGGTCGTAGGTCGTGGGGAGTTTTAGTTCGTTGGGTCGGCAATGTTGTTAAGTCGTGAGTCGCATGAGGCTTGAGTCGGTAGGCCGTGGGGTTGATAAGTCGTAAGTCATGGGGCCTTGTTAAGTCGTGACCGACTTAAGGGGGCGAACGACTTAAGGGTTTGGCCTATAAATACACGGCCTTATCTCACTTTTTGGGATCCGGATTTTGAAGCGATGAAGTGCTGCTATTTTGAGGGCTCGACTACATCACTTCTTCACTTCTTTTCTCTTCTCTAATCTAGTGCTTCCTTCCATCCAAGATTGAAGATCAAATCGAAGATCCAAGAGCCAAAATTGAAGATCTACATCCATCGAAGAGAGATTTCATCGTTTGAAGGGAAATCTTGTCGGATCAAGCTAGATCCTTCGCTGTCCGGATCTGGAGTTTGTTGCTTCTGAGGTATATAGGTGATTCGGTGAGTGGTGGTTATCTCTCGCATGGACCCAAAGGAGTATATTGGATCGGTGGCTTGTTTGTGTGTTAAAGATAGTGATTTCATGCATTTTCCTTAAGTCTGCATGTAGATCCATCGTTCATAAAGTTTTGATATCCATTTTACTACATGTTAACCTATGCTAGTTCATTCATCAAGATATTACTTAGAATTCATGCTTGTTAGATTTGGACTCTTTGTTTACGAAATTGCCATTAATGTTATAACTGTTTATTTAGATCTTGTTTGAATGATTGATTACTTGGATTAATGATTGATCTGATTGGTTGTTATAAATTAGTTGATTGATGATTTGATTTGGACAAGTTGGTCGAAGATGATTCAAAAGCTAAGTGGAAAGGCTCTTGAATAAGGAAAGCTGCCCGTGGCATATGAAGCGGATGAAAAAGCTCATATGGATAGATTTGATGATGATGTTGAGATGGGACTTTGCTATGATGCGATGAGGCAAAGCATGATGTTGAGATGGGACTTTTCTATGATGCGATGAAGCAAAGCATGATGTGAGATAGCCTTGGTTTAATCCATACGGGATCATCCCAAGCATGTTGATAACTCGGTGATATGGTTCGAGTTTGTGGATAATGGTTGGCTCGAGAGGCGCTTGAGCTAGTATGAGAATAGTCGTTGAGGAGGATGACTAGAAGGCTGAGATCTCATCGTTGTTGAAGGTTCTTGCAGGCTCAAAGCAAGAGTACGCTGGGCAGATTCGATAGTCCCAAGACTAATAGTTGATGGTCTAGTACTCTGGGCAGATTCGATAGTCCTAGGCACGGGTCACGACGACGTGCGGAGTTCTGTCTAGAACCGGGGTTACCATTAGCCCTTGACGGACGGATGAAAGAATGAGCCGGTCATTCAATTAATGGTGATATCGAAGCAATGATAACAGTGATAGCCAGAGTCATGGATGTTTGGATGCTTTGGTTGTATCGTCACTCGGTCTCAAGAGCGATGTTTTGTGGGTGCTTATCTGATCTTGGTTTAGGCCTTGGGGGTTTGTGCTTGGAAAATATCGACCTTGACTCGAGTGATAATTGTTTTACTTTAAATGTCTTCTTTGCTATGTTTATTTCTGCTTAGTGGGTATGGGGGCTATCACTGTAGAAAGAGGTGGAGTGGGATGGTTGGGTTCCTATTCCTTTTTACCCTTTATGCTCTTTTGGTATGTTTGATAGTTGATTTACCGCTCACTAGGACTTTTTTCTGACTCAAGGTTTTATGTTCAACTCTTATTACCTTGGGTTGTTCATCCGTTTTGGGATGGGCAGACTAGGTAGCAGGTGACAGGTGCTGTTCTTAGTGACCAACGATGCTGATGACGAAGACGAGCTGGAGGTTTTTGCATATTGTTTTCTTACTATATGTACTGGATGTTCCACTGTTTGTATGATTCTCTGAGTGTTATGTAGTGAGGCTTGATGTATTGACTATTCAGATGTTTGTATCAAATTGTTTTGTAGTGTATTGATGAGATTCTATTTAGTGAAGTTTCACTATATATATTTCTCTATTGTATTTTATCCCTGCGCTGTGAGTAATACGATAGACTCCGCTGTTTTTACCTTACCTTGATGATCGTCCATGGCTGCCGGGCACGCCTTTCAGCGCACTATTTCCTTGTTTAGTGCAGGAGTCATGGGCGGTCGTCACAGTGTTGCAAGCTCCCGCGATACGAATTTGATGTTGTTTGTTGGACATCGATTTCGGGTCGTGACAATTTGGTATCAGAGCTAAAGGTTGAGTAAGAACTTTAGCTACGGAGTGTAACACATTAGATGACTTATTAGAATAGGGTGAAGTACACCCTAGAATGAGTATAACCAGTGGAATCAAAATCCAAAATTTCTCAATCTATTTTCTTTATCTGTTGTTATTCTCTAAGATATTTCATCCGAATGCCCAAATTGGTTTTCTTATTATTCACAGATAGTAAGAATGTGTGGAAGAAGAGGACGAGATAGGAGACTGGGAAATACCACTTCAGCTAGTCAAAGCCCTGCAATGAAAAATATTCTCATTCAATCTCAATCAAATTTAGCTGATTTATATCGAAATTTTTCTATACTTGGTGGAAAGTCATTCACTGGCAAAGAATCTGTTATCGAGGCACAAGCCTGGATTCGATTGTGTGAAAGGATTTTCAAGGGACTAAAGTTAAAAGATGATCAGATGCGATTGATAGCTTCTTGGCAACTCCAGGAGGAGGCTTTAATTTGGTGGGAAACGGTTACATTAGATGAGCACGCAGATGAATTTACTTGGAATCGTTTCAATGAAGTGTTCGAGCAGCAATATATGCCGTCTGTTGGTATCTTTAGAATGTACCAGGAGTTTATAGATTTGAAGTAGGGAATTTTATCATTTGAGGAATACTTAAACAAATTTAATGTATTATCCCGATTTGGTTCAGAATTGGTGAATACACCGTTAAAGAAGAATGAAAAGTTTATTCGGGGAATGAACAAGGAATTTTAGGAAAGGATGACTACTCACGTTAAGGAATCTTTTTATGAATTAATTGATATGGGTTATAGATACGATACTTTGGAAAAGCAAGAAGATCCGGAGGAGAATGGAGATACAAGTAATATGAATTGGAGGAAAAAAAAGTTTGACAGGAAGAAACTGAGGAACGGTAAAGGAAAAAAGAATATTCAGGAGAAAAAGGTGAAAGAGTTACTTGTCTCAATTGCTTGGAGAAAGGCCACTCTCGTATAAATGCAAGAATTCTTGGAAGCCAGGAATGAGAGAGCCATTTATGAGGCCAGATCAGGAATCTACGGGATGCTATTACTGCCGCAAGCTAGGACATAGGATCATCAACTGTCTAGCAAAGAAGCAAACTCTAGAAAAGAAAGTGTATGCAATCAGAGATGATTATTCAACCTCAAAAGCTAATTAAGGAAAAGAAATTTTATAAGGTAACTATCTCGTTCATGATAAAATTGTTCGAGTTTTGTTCGACATGAGAACTATCCTTAGTTTTATTTCTCAGCAAATCATAAATGAGTTAAATCTTGAATCTGAGATCGTAATCGAATCTATTTCTATCTATTTCATTGGGTTTCGATAAAAATCTATGAATGGTTAGTTATCCCTTCGAACTGACCAATACCCCTGTATACTTCGTAGATCAGATGACCCAATTGGTTCGTAATTGATTGAGTTTGTCCTCACGTCTATTGTTGATATTCTGATTTGGTAAGCCAAATGCAGAATTGATATTCGATTTGGTTTGGAAAGATATTTCTCTATCTTTCATCTATCTTTGTTATCTCCTTGGAAAATTTCGGGGACGAAATTTCTTAAGGGGGAATCTATAACGATCCCGATTTAAAAGATGAATTTTAATTTGTAATTAAATTAAAATTTTGAGTTAAATTGTAAATTTATTTGAATTTTTCAAATTTACGAAGATATATGTACGTATTTTGATTGAAACTCAAAATGAATATTTTCAGTTGAATTGAATTCTAAATAACATTTTGGTTTGGAAAATTCAAAATAAATTGGATTTGAAGATTTTACTTTGGAAAACAATACATGTATGATCATTTATTTAATAAGTTGTGTTTTACTCCATTTTCTTTATGAAGTTATAAGAAGTATAAAATTTATTTTATCAATATTTAATGTAAAATATAAAATAAAATATAAGTTATAAATTTAATGTTTGGTAAAACTATAATTAGAAATAAAAATTCAAGCTTATACGTCAATGATAAAAGTATAAGATTAAACTATAAAATAATGACAAATAAAATACATACAAATTTGTATGTGAATTAGGGAAGTAAGAAAATAATAAAACAATAAAATATATCTATGTAATTCATTTGATATGTATGTAAACTTGAAAATAAACTTCGTAAAATATAAAGTGAATACATAAGACAAAAGACAAGTATGAGACATGATGAAACAACACAATAACAATTAAAAAAAAATATCTTCTGCATATCAGCCACCATAAAGAAGGAAGAAGCCAAGAAATAAAAAAGACAAATGATAATTAATGCATGAGGTCCTTAGTACACAACTTCTCATTAATGCAGCCCACAATACAAGTATCATCAGCCACCATAAAAGAAAAAAATCTCTACCTATTGTACAACAAGATTTCAATCACCTGTAAGCTTCATTCCTTTTATATCCATCACACTCTTCATCATTTCGTCCATTCCAAGCTGAAGAAATCTGAAGCGAATATCATATTCATACTTAAACAAAGATTCAGCTCAAACTTCAGTATAATAACAATTTAAATCAACTCAAACAAGAGGATTTAAGAAGAAGAGTTTCAGCTAGCAACTTCAAAGGTTGTTTCAAATATAGGAGCAAGTTCTGTTCTTCTTCCTAAAAATACTGTGAGCAAAAAAAATTTTTACTAGACCTCTTTGTTTCTTTTACCTGTGAGTAAACATAATTTTAAAAAGGCTTGAGTATATTTGAATCTGAGATATTCATAAATCATTTTATATTACATAAGTAAATTTATATATATATATATATATAGCCCTGTATATATATATATATATATATATATATATATGAATTGTTCTGTGAAATCTTGTCTACTGTTCTTTGCTGTTTGGATTTACAGGGTATAATAGTTATTCAAAAAATTTAAACTTCTTCATCAAATCATCTATAGGCCTACAGTTTAAAATAAAAGAAGTTGTTCAAACATAAAACAAGCCTTTAAATTTTGTTTTAAACATATTGTTGAAAACATATCAACTGGGAATCTGTTTTACGGTCAATATGCATCATTATGTCAAAATTTGAATAGGATAAATTGTTGATTCAATTATATAATCTGAATCTACCTTCTAAAATGAGATTTTTAAAATAAAAATGGGATTTTTTAGTCAAGTATTTCACTAGCAATTTGTAGTTGATCAGTAAATACATTTTGATCAAATCCCGGTAGCCGAAGAATATTCGAATGGTGAAACTTGGCATGGAGCAAGTACGGCCATTGGTCATTTCAGGAAAAATGAAAACAAATTCTTTTGTTGCAAGAATTGATAGGATGAATTGGAACTAGGGTTTAAGGACTGTGAGGGGTGGTGTTTGGATATTGGGCTCGTGTACACGCGTCATGCATCGAGCGTGGCCAAATTTGGAGGGGAGATACTCGAGACATGGACAGAGGCGTGGATGGAGAGGGGACAGTTCCGGTGGTCGACGTGGGGTTGACGATGCGTTTTGGGTTTGGTGTATTCGAGTGGCATTTCGAACGAACACGTAGATTTCGATCTCGAGATTTTGGGTTCGAATCAAGTTGTGTTTTTAGGTGTATAGGGTTTTCGTGACTTGCCGGTGGTGGCGCGGTTCGCCGGAGCAACGGTGACGTGCCGTGCACGTGCACGGCGACGTATTGATACTTGGGAGGTTTCGGTTCGTGGAGACTCGAAGGGGATTTCGTGATTTCCTTATGTTGGCTCGAGTTTCCTGTTCGCGTGAGTGTCTTGTATCATGTTGTTATGAATTAACTCAAAACAAAATTACTTACTGGAAAGAAGAAAAATAAAGAAGGGTATGCGAGAGGGAGAGGGGATGACTCGTGAATGATGGAAGGAAACTCGAAGCGTTTCTCGAGTGGAACCGGGTAAATCTCAGGTTTTATTGTAAATGGGTTTAACTTTACAGATTTAAAGATAAAAATGTTCAACAAGTTTAGTGTTAACAAGGTAATAAATGTTGATTGCTTTGGGTTAAGAATTTGTTTTCAAATTTAAATTAACCAAGTGAATACGTTAGAATTTTTTAAAATCTTAATTAATGTTTTAATTAAGTAAATAATTTAAGTTAAATGTTAAAGTTAATTAACATTAAAGTTTTTATAATTAATAATAATTTGATTTCAAAGTTAAAGAAGATTTTAAATGTTAATTAAGACAAATAATGGTAATTATTATTAGTTGTTTAGAAAAAGTAATTAAGATGATTAATTAAATTTAAAATTGTAATTAATTAAATGACTAGAAATTAGTCGATTTGAAATTAAAGATTTGATTAAATTCATGATTAAGTGTTTAATCTAATTGTAATTAAAAATTGTTAATTAGATAATTAAAGTTAATTAATTTACAGTTAGTAGTTAATTAAGGAAATTGATTGAGGAATGATTAATAAAAAAATTAATTAATCATCAAAAATAGTTAATCATTGATTTGAATAAATCAATAAAAATAGTCATATGGTTAATTCTTTTAAATCATCTTCTCCTTAAACTGAAGATGATTGTCATTAAGTGTTGTGTACTCGATTGATATGTTTGTTTGTGGTGATGATATTGTGTGATGTGAATTGCCTTATGTTGTATTGTGATTTGTGATTTGTTTCTGGATGTGCGTGAAAACCCCTTTGGGCCCGTAAAATGGCATTTAAATTTCGATGCGACAGGGAGTCGGATTCCAATTGGTTATCCGAAACCCACATCGAATTGTAATGATGAATCTTTGTGACTGATAAATTTATTTTATTTGTGATCTGTGAATGAAGATAAGCGTTATGAATTTTACCGCTTATCGATATTGATATATCTGTAATGATTGATGTTGTGCACTATTGTGTAAAACCCCTGGACTACACTTGTACACACACAAATATGGATTGCACGTGGAAATCGGTTAAGTCGCAGATATTTGAATTTAATTCAAAATAGTTTTTTAAAAAAAGTTGAATTTTTAAATGCAAATAGTTTTGGAAATGGATTGGGTTTAATATGGAGAGATTTTGAAAAGGTGTTTTAAAAATAAAAGTTATTTTGAATAACTTAATAAAAATTTGAAATCTGAATAATTTGATTTAAATTGGAATTCAATATATGAAATTGAATTCTATATTCGGTATTTATGATTTAAAAAGAATTATACAAGTTATAGGGGGTTTAAACCATTTTTTAAGTGTGTTTTAAGAATTTGAATTAACCCAAAGATTTTTAACTTGTATAAATGAAATCGGATTTTCCTGAAATAAAACTGTTGTTTCCAAATGATAAAAGCTTTCACATAAGAAAGGAATTTCCAATTTGTATTAAGGGATTTCAAGTTTGAATTGAAATAGTTTTCCAAGTTATAGATGAATATTTGGAAACGAGTTTTGAAAGCTATAAGCTAAATCTTAATTTAAAGATTTAAATAAGTTAGTTCCAATTGAAATGGAAATTGTTTGAAATCCGAGAATGAATCTTTGTGAAACTGGGTGAATTTTGTGAAATGAATCTTTTTGTTTAAAGATTTGAAATGGTGATTGGTTTAAACCATTTGAAAGAAAGTTTGGAATCATTAAGTTGTGACTTAATTGAAATCCCATATCCATATGTTTTTAAATATTGCGCTCATTATTCGGTTTAGCCGGGAGAGGAGTTTGTGTCATATAACCCATTCTGAATGATGATACGTCATTATGGATAGCATTTGAAGACCGATGGTGAAGACCGAGTATTTGCGAGAACGATAGGATGACCTATCGATTGTTTCTGCACTGAGTAGCTACGGTATAGAGATTTCCTAAGTGATGGGAAGTCTGATCGAGATTGTGAATGCCCGGATTGCAAGGGCTTCTTCAGAGGTGCCTTCGGTTCTGTTCGAACCCGGGACAGACTTGTATGGTTGTATGTCTGACACTACACTTTGAGATATAAAGTAGATTTCTTTCAAATACATATCTGTTGGTGGCGGATAATTTATTCTCTTAGCTTAACACCCTTCTCTGAGACATACGAGCTCAGAGGTTATGTAGTTGAAGGTTATCAACGATATACTCCCAATTTGGTAGTGTGGCATGCTAAGTGCTGTTGTGTGTTGATGATCATTGGTTGATCATTTGTTGATCAAAACATGGCTTTTGTGGGAAGCGTAGCTTTGTGGACGAAACCTCATCGAGCCTCACAGACCGGTAATGGTCAAAACAGGAAAGATGCGGCAAGGCTTCAGGGGTAGCTCCCTTAGGGTGTGACCATTCCTTCTGGAAAAGGGTAGTATCGTGGTATGGAGCCCAGATACTTACTCATGTGGGCACTGTAATATATTCATTACTGTGTGATGTTGTTGGTGTAGAGGTACCTCGTATAAAGGTCCCAAAGGACTGGGGGTGGCATATCTGAGGTTTTACTTCCCCGGAAGGGGGTAGCCGGCCTTGTTGGCAGAGAGCCGGGTAGGTTCTCGAGGCGTCCCGCCAGAGGCGTTCCCATGTGGCAATAGGAAGTTCCTTAGCCTGAACATTTTTTGAAAATCCATTCATCCAAATGCACGTCCTGTACGGTTTTAGTTATATTACCTACCATCTACTTATGGTGGCGCCCCACTGTTTGGTTGGTAGCTATAGTAGGCATAGTTCGAAATGTCTATACTGACTAAGATTGATATTATACTTTCGAAATGTTTTCCACTATGCACTAATAATAATATTAAAATGGTTTTCGCGTATCAAGCATGTTTGACTATCATAAGGAGAAATCTCCTCCAATTCTGCGTTTGCTTGGTGTGTGTGGCGGGAGGCCTTACGGTAGTTTCATTTCCCAAAAGCATTGCGGATTTTAAATTTTAAAATATTTTGATTGTTTAATAGACCAATTGTTTTTGTTTGCTCATACCAGTCACATGACTGACTTGGAGTTTATTGTTCCTTTCCTAAACTCTGGATGCCCACAATTTTCCACACGGGCAGTCTAGAGTTTGGTTTTTCAGATAATCAGGTCTAGTAGATTATCTGGAGCTAGTTCAGTCCCTGGACGACTGACCTTTCTTATCTTGGTGCAAATCTTGATAGTGGATCGAGCTTGAAGTTTTGGAGCTTTTGGATCAGAGTTGCAGTATTGGATTCTGTGAAGACTTATCTCTTATTGTATCATGTTCCGCTGTATTCTATATTGTGTATTCTCTAATGTTGATGATTATCATTGTATCAAATTGATGTATTGGATATTGTATTCATGTTGTATCACTGATATCATCTTTTATTTTCCGCTGTGTTATTTATCATCTAATGTGTGTTGCAAGCTCCCACAATACGAATTTGATGTTGTTTGTCGGACATCGAGTTCGGGTCGTGACAGGCATGTTAAACTATGTACACGATATATGTTGAACATGCATGTACGCTTATGTATATATGATATGCATTTTATGTTATGTTATATAAATATAACATTAAATAAAAATATATTCACCGTAACGACCCACTATTTTGGACCATTCAAATCGACAAAAATCCACACATGTCGGACTTGAATAATTCAAAATAACAGATTGTAATAAAATTTGAAGCAAATAAAATCAAACACAGAATCATAGATACAAAAATATCAGAATAACTCGCAGCGGAAAAAAAATACCATAGTAGTTCGTGAAGCTACTATCTACATACTCTCAAAACATATACAAAATATCATAGTCTAAAAATGGATACAATAGAAGTCTGGATACATAGATCACTAATGCAGAAGCAATACTGAATTGGAAATAACTGGATCAAAAATAGACTAATAGATGGTCGGATAAGCTCCAAAAAATTCTCTAGATCCAGAAGGTGAATCCAAAGCTGTGACTCTCAGGCTTTTTACGCTGGAGATAGCAAATCAAAACACACGAATAAAATTCAGAAAGCACGATAGCACGACTTTTGATTTGAGTGGAGTGGAGGCCAAGATGTTTTTTTTTCAGATCCGAAGTGCCGTGAGAAATGAAGATGAGAAGAAATTTTATCACGTGAAAATAGTGATATATGCGACTAGGGATTAAGGAATGAACGGCATAAATTATGGAGAAGTTATGGTAGAAAATCAAGAGATGGAAAGATAAAAAGGTAAGAAATCAAAGTAACGTTTTCCTAAATTAAAAAAGGTAACGTATCTTAATTGATACGTTTCCTATAAATTAAAGAAAGGTGTATACAAGAAGCTTTCACAAACAAATAAATACAATAACGTTAAATAAATACATTTTAAAGATATGCCTTTTAAAGCAATAACGTATATATATATTTGAAATTTCTTTCCAAGAAATAAATAAGGATCTAAACACTTACCATTTAATTAATAAATGAATGCCTAAATAGAAAATAAGGTAGAGATAGATATTATGAAAAATAAAGAAATAGTTTTAGGAAAAGTAGGAAATAAATAAAGAAAACACTCTATTTAATGGAAAATAGAATTCAAAATTGTAAATAAAATTCAACTGACTTTGGAAATTTTCAACAATACTTTTAAATAAATAAAAGTCAAGTAAATAAAATAAATGCTGAACAAAATAAAGTGTAAATGAAAATAAATAATTCTTTTAAGGAAAAAGAGAAAATAAATAAAGAAATAGCTATTTAATTGAAACTAGGATTTAAAAGTTGAAAACAATATGCAATCTACATTTGAAAATTATAACTATACTTTAAAAATGTTTTAAAATTCAAATATATGCATAATATATCATGTTACACAAATTAGAGCATGATTTTACAAAAAAACATTATTTATATAAATTAAAATAAACAAATTTGTTAAATAAAACAATTTACATACAATATTGTAAAAGCATAACTTTCACAATATTAATCCGATTTCAACGAAACGAAAAGCAGTATTCTTGAAATTAAATCTATTTTCCTAATAAAAGATAAAACTCAAAAATTAAAATATTTAAATTTTAAATTTAAATGTCTAAGTTTGACCATTTTGACCAAAATCCACTTTTTGGAAATATTCCATTTATTCAGGTTTGAAATTATAATCACATAAAAATCAAAATTTATATTTAAAATAACAAAATTTATCCAATTTAATAAATAAAATAAAGTTTTAAATCAGGAATTTCAGTTATATGTAACAACCCTGAATTTTGTGATTTATTTTAATTGTTTATTTTGATTATTTTATTTGAAATTTTGATTTAAAAATTTTATTTTATTTATTAAAATTAATAAGTTATGTTATTTTAAATATAAATGTTTATTTTTATGTGAATTATAGTTTCAAACTTGTATAAACTGAATATTTTACTAAAAAGTGAATTTCTGTTCAAACTGATCAAACTTTGACTTTTAAACTTCAAATTTAAATTTTTTTTAAATCTTAAATTTTATATTTATTATGAAAATAGATGTAATAACTTGAACACTGCTTTTCGTATCCTTGAAAATGGAGTTAAACAGTAAAAGTTATGTATATTTCAATATTGAGTGCAATTTGTTTATTCTGCAATTTTGTTATTTAAATTGTATAAATTAAATTTTCTTTGTCATATTTTATTTTATATGTTATTTTATGTATATTCTTATCTTTTAATATTTTTAAAGTGAGGTAGGAATTTTTCTAGAGTTAGTAGTATTTTTCTTGAAATTTCCATGCTCTGTTTTCAATTTTTATACATTTTCTTTAGTTCTTTTTCTATTTTTCTCCAATTTAATTATTTATTTTATTTTTAAAATGATAAATAAATTATTTTATTTCAAATTTTCACTTCATAATATTTTTAAAATGAAGTGGACATTTTTCCAAGACTAGTAGTGATTTATATGTAATTTCTGGACCCTGTTTTGTATTTTTAAGTAATTTCTTTCATTCTTTTTATATTTTATTTAAAATTAATTTTTTATTTTCTTATATTCTCACTTAGTTTCGGTTTTTACAAGTATTTGCTAATTCACTTTTGTTTTTATTTGATCTTTAGAAAACGGAAATGCGTTTCATTTCTAGACGTTTCATTGTCCAAAAACGTTTCAAATGCCATAACCATCTCATTTATTCATTTTGGCTGCCCATTTTCAGTTTCTAGCCATGACTTTCATCTTATTTCTCACTCAAGAAACCATTCTTTCATTTTGTTCATGGCTTCAAACATTTTGGGTAATGTCTTCCTCTTATTTTCTTTCTTTTCTTCCTATTTTCTTATATATTTTTGCCTTGTTCTCTCCACTCTTTTGCTCGGCCTCAACTCCATAGCCATGGCCACCACCTCCTACACCTCTTCTCTGTCATCATCACCACCTACTCCTCATATCTGAAACATGGCCGAACCCACCATGATGCTAAAATCCAAAAAAATACAACCTATGCCTTGAAAACATGCTAGTTTGAGCCTTGTTGCTTCACCACCTCTTTTTCCACCACCACCACCACCTCTGGCCAGACCACCACACACCACTACAACATCTATCTAGATCTGAACTTGAATGGACAAGCCAAACCCCTACATGGTTGAGCCTTTTGTTGACCAAAAACCCACCTATTTTGCATAAGCCTCTTCATATTTATGCGTAGTAACTCCTCCACCACTTCAATACCTTGTAGGCATGAATTATAGGGCCCAAACCTGAACCAAATCATGTCCAAACCTGAGCCAAAACATTCCCTAAGCCGTGCTAGCAAGTGTAGAAAGTAAGGCAAAAAGTTGTGTATTCATATTGCTTTTCAATTCAAAGTTATTCTATTCAATGTTGTATTGAATTATAATTTTATTTTGTTTTGTTTTGGGTTGTAACACAAGTTCTATAGCTTGGGTTTGCTCTCCACTCAAATCAAAAATCGTGCTATTGCCTTCTGGAATCCGTTGTGTCATTTGGATTGCAATCTCCAGCCATAAATGTGAGTAAATCTCACCAGACTAATATGTACCTATATAACTGATAAACTGACACGATTTGAATCTGTAACTGTTTATCATCATGCTATTTCTGCTATATTATTATTATATGATGTTCACACCTGTTATTACACTTGTTATATCATATGTTATTGTTATTTCATGCTATTATGTCGTTTATATCAGTTATCACCATTGCAAGTTCCCTGTAGACTAGAATCACTATGGGTTGAACTGATACATACCCGAACGGACTTTAGAATAGGGGAAAAACATTATGGGATGAAATAATAGGCCTGAGCGGTTTCCAAAATCATTCATTTTACTTGGAACTGCGGGTTTGAAATGATAGAACCCGGTTTTTCTTTGTAAACTGCGGATTGAAATGATATATATCTGTATCACTTGACCTAGGCTAGAAAACTATATACAGACCCGTGGTATATGTAATATTTTTGAAAATGTTTTAGTATATTTTAAAATGTAAAATTTATAAAATTTTGATAATATTTTGATTTAAATTTAATTAAAAATGATTTTGTAGAAATATTAGTGATTTTCTATAAATTAAATAATGAATTAAGTAAACGATAAAGTAGAATTTGAACTGTAAGTAAATTTTGGAATTTATGTTTTGTTTTAAAACGGAAATTATGTAAAGTAAGAAAAATATAATATTTTGATTTAAAAATGTATTTTAAATGATTTTATAAAAATAATAATGATTTTTGAATAAGTTAAAATGTTAAACAAATGAATGTTTAAGTAAATTTTGAAATATAACTTAAATGTGAAATTTTAAATTTTGTTTTAAAAAGTGAAATTTTAATTAAGCAAAATTTATGGAAATAAGTTATATTTTGTAAATTTAAACCTAATTGTTAAGTTAATAATTTAATTAAAGAAATGGAATTTAATATTTGAATTTAAATAAGAAATTATGTTAAAATTTGATTTTGGATGAGATTTAACTTTATAAAAATCATAAAAATAAGAGTATTGAAATGATGATTTTAAAATGTGAAATTATATGATGTTTATAAGTTAAATGATTTAAATTAAAGATTAACTATTGGTGAAATTTGTATTTAAACCCTGAATTTGATTTAACAGCATTTTTGAAGTGTAATATAAAGGATATTACAGCATTTTGTAAATGTTGTTGTTGTTTTAAATGAACTAAAAAGTTAATTTGAAATAAAGGCTTTATAGCACATTGTAAGTGCTATAGTGGTTGAACTTAACATTTAAAGTTTATTTGAAATTTAAAGAAAATCTATTACAGCACTTAGATGCTGTATTTTGTTAAATGAACCGTTTTAAACTATAACTTTACGTAGCATTTTTAAGTGCTATGGAAAGTGAATTTTATTATTTTATTAAATTTTAATGAGATTAATCTTTGGAATAAGATTTAAATTTTTGGAAATTAAATATTTAACTATTAAATAATAAGGAATTGACTTTTTTTAAATGAAAAGATTTAATCTTTAAATATAAACTCCTTTGAAATGTAAGTTTGAAATGGTGATTAATTTCTAAATAAAATGAATGGTTTAAATGGTATTTAAATGAATTAAAAATGAATGATGCTTTGAATAATACTTTGATATTTTGATACTTTGAAATGATATTTGTTGATTTATTTAAGTTATTTGATAGATGGATATTTGAAAAATATATATTATTTGAGTTTATTTAAGTAATATTGGATTTATGAAATGTGAGATATTAAAGCTTTGAAATAAAATGGTTTTGGTTTTGAAGTATAAACTATCATTGAAATGATATCTTAATATATTAAAATGATTTGAAATGAAGTTTTGGAAAGATATGATATTTCGATATTAAAAATGTTTTGAAATGATGTTTTGGAAACATATGATATTTTGATATTAAAAATGTTTTGAAATGAAGTTTTGAAAGATATGATATTTTGATAATAAAATGATTTAAAAATGAAGTTTTGAAAGATATGATATTTTGATAATAAAATGTTTTGAAAGGAAGTTTTGAAAAGATATGATATTTTAATATATTAAATTGATTTGAAAGGAGTTTTTGAAAGGATATGATAATTTAATATATTGAAATGGTTAGAAATGACTTGATATTTATTTTGATAAATATTTGAATTTGAAAGATATGGTATGTTGATATATTGAAATGGTTTGGAATGAATTAATCTTTATTTTGATAAAGATTTGGATTGAAAAGGATATTTTATTTTAAAGTATAAAATATTGTTTTAAAATTATAACCACGGGTTATAATAACGATTGGTTGGCAAAGAGACCGGGATCGGATATCTGGCATACTCTCTGTCGATACCGAAAACCACTTTGACAACCATGTACGCGGTGGAGATTCCAGAACGAAGTAGGTTGGTTGGCGAACGCTACTGGAATGAAGTAAGAGAACGTTGATGGATGGCCTAATTATGACTAAAACAGGACCTATACCGGGCTACACAAAGGGTCACACCCTTTCATCGAGCATGCTTCTTCGGAAATCATTCTATTACTTTTGTGATTCGATATGGTGGCGTCACTTTGATTCGGGGTATTGCTCGAGGTGGGCGGAAGCTGCTGGCTTGCCGTCACCACCGGTCCGGGAGTGCACACGGTGTATCCACCCTGGCATTGCCTCGCGTGCCTTGTCATATGTTCCATATATCGAGCCCACTATGATTTTGGTTTAAAGATCCGACCGCGTTAAGGTTCACCATCCCCTTAACGCTATTTTATATATGATTATACTTTACTGATTAGACACTGCTGTATATAGCGCAATATACTACATAGTAAATAGTTTAACGGATCCTTAGAGGATGGGTGATCCCAAGCATCTTCTAAGTTACTTGTACTTTTACTACAGTTCACTTGATTTGGTTTACATTGTATAAGTATGTATGTCCTGACTCGAGTGTTTATATTTTTTTATTTACGCTCGGGTCAGCCTGAGTATTCACTGATTTGGATTTCCACTTTCTGGAGATTGGAATCGCTGGAGATTATCTGCTTATGTAGTCTTATCCATTTCAGATCGGTTGTTCCATTCAACTTGTACTTGGTTATCATATCGAAACTTCTGTTGTACTTTATTTCTTCTATTGTATCTTGTTTGAGTCTGATATATTTATATAGTAGCTTCATGAACTACTATCTCTTTTACTTCCGCTGCACTATTAAATACTCTGTATCTGTGATCTGTGATTATTATTTACTGTATATTCTGATATTTGCCAAATTTTATTTACAACGCGGTATTTTGAGCAATTCAATTCCGGCATGAGTGTCTACCTATACACTTATAATGGATGTGAATGGTTGAAAATACCGGGTCGTTACAAAATAATTAAAACACAAAATTAAAATAATCACAAAATACAGGGTTGTTACACTCTCCCACACTCAAATCTTTTCGTCCTCGAAAAGGAACGAGGTACCGAAAACACAGAAAAAGATAGAATGAAATAGGATTAATACAAGATGACAAAAAGATTGAAATTATACCTGATAACTGTTGTTATAGGTAAGTTTAAAAGGTGGAGAATAGGAATAGCTAGAAGGGAAAAACAGGTTGAAAGGCAAGGAAGAACCATTATTTTGATGCTATATAAATGTCAATTATTTGGAAGGATAAAATAAATGATCAAAACATCCTTTATATAATACTTTATCAAAATACTTTTATAACTCGACGTCTTAACAAGTTTATCCTTGCTCCTGCGGGCTCTAGCTATGCGTTGATCAGGCGCAAAGCTAGAACTCTCCAAGTACTTTGTAGACTTGTTCAACACCCAGTGAAAATACTGGAAAAACTTTTTAAAAAAAACAGATATGGAAAGTACAATCCAAACAAAACGACCAAACCAAAACATGTCAATCATGGATCGTGGATACACAATGGTTACGCCTGGATCCCCCAAGAAACATCTGCACCTGTAGGCTGGCTACCGCAGCCCTACAATTACGCCATGAAAACTGGTAGTACCGTAGATACACAATGGTTACGCCTGGATCCCCCAGGAAACATCCGTACCCGTAGACTCTCGCAGACCCTGCTGATTACGGTACCAAGCGACCCAATAGATCACAGAGACACAATGGTTACGCCTGGATCCTCCAGGAAACATCCGTACCCGTAGGCTCTCGCAGCCCCTGCGAATTACGTTATGCAGTCGCGCTCAAAAGACCATGGGATACGCCATGGTAGGACACTCGAGTATCACATCCGGAAAACAAAAATCAGAGAGAATAATATCGATAGAATGAATCCACAATGTGGCCACAAAGCGGATATCAAGCAGAAGGAACTTTCTGTATCTTTACTTCGAAAATATGTATCATATAGTACCTTTTTCAAATCACTTTCAAATATCATACTTATATAAAGTCCATTATATATAAGATTTTATTTTCAAATCGTACTTTCAAAATCAATAGTATATCAAATCACACTTATATAGACTTCGATCATATAAGATTTTTCTTTCCAAATTGAGTACCTTTCAAATCAATAGTTTTCAGATCAACTTCATACTTATACACATTCATTTTACATAAGTTTGACAACTTCCAAATCAAGTACTTAATGATACAAGGTTCTCAATTTCAAATCATTTCAATATCAATTCAGTTTCAAAATCACATATGATTTCACCAAATCATTTCTTCCAAATTAAATATCTTCAATTTCAAAGTTTTCAAAATAATAAGTTCAGAAAAATAATCCAAATTTCCAAATTAAATAATTTATGTCAAATAAATTCGTTTTTAAAGTCATCGTATAAATACTGGGTTTTAAATTCCAATCTATTTCCAAAACCAAATATTTTATCAGAATCAATTATACCCAAACTGGTTACTAAGTTTAAAACTATCCCTTTTAAAACCTTTAAACTATTTATTTCTACATGAAAAAAATCTAATTTACTATTGGAAAGATTATTATTCTATATAGATACTTTATTCAAAAGATTTCCAATCTATATTTCATGCTAATATAATTCAAAATAGTCTTATTCATTTACTTAACAAATCAGTTTCAAACTAATTTAAATCATATTAAAACGTACAAAACTAAACTCATATACTTTATCAAATACTTTATACTTTTCAAAATTACTTAGCTTGAAAAAGTTAACCTTGATTTGGAAGTGTTCAAACATTCAAATAGTTGAAGAAATCAAATTTCAAATCCAAGAGTTAGAAATCAATAACAAATCAATAAATCAATTCCAAAAGATAGGGTTATATCAATCAAATTCGAAACTCAAGAACTGAACACCGGCTCAATTCAAAATTGTGTCACATATATATGCATATATCTTTTCGAAAATCAAAGTATACTTCGGTATTTGAAATTAAATTGGTTTCATAAAATCACTCGCATAGCAAAGCTATTAGAGTGGCCTCTCCCCTAGTCAGAAACTCGAAAATCAATGTCGATGATGCATGCATTCATCACCGAAATTATTTTCCAACGACATATGTGAGTTCTGGACTTTTATTTTCTCGAAAACTTCTTTTGAAATTTCTTCGAATCATTTGAAACTCATTAAAATCATTTGAAACATTTCTTATTCGGAAAAATACTTTCTAATCATATTATTATATATTTTCAAAATCTTAAACCAATTTAAAATGCTGGAGTTCAATCACTCAAATTTAAATTTCAAAACCATTCCATTAAAATCATTTTATAAACAAAATAATTTTCAAAAGTTTCAAATCCTTTCAAAGCTTCAAATTTTCATTTTAAAAGGTATATAATTCTCATCGAAAACATTACACTTTTATATACAAAATATGGTCATCCTTATCGAAATAATATTTTTGCTGTATACACAATTTCAAAATACAATCAACAAATTTTTTTCAAGGGATGATTCAAGGATGGATTTCAAAATAGAACAGAGAATCAAATTTAGAGGAACCCTAATCAAAAGAATCCTAACCAAGATTAGAGATTTATAGCTTATGTCAATACAAAAGAGTTTATATTCATTATTCGGAAATACTCAAATTCATATCATACGAAGAACAGGAGCATAAATATCTTTGATTTGACAACTTCAACTAAGCAAAAGATACAATAGAGCTCACTTAATGCAACCTAACATACTACAGATAACAAACAGATCCATAGAATACCACTCCTACATAATTAAAGCATCAGGATCGAACAAGATAGAAGTTCAAAATTCTAGTGAATCCTAACCAAAGAGATTTACTAACAAGGTGGATGCAAAAAGGATGAAGTTTAGAAAAAATTTCTTTTGAAATAAAATTATACCAAAATAATCTTTAAAAATCCTTTAAAATCATTTGAAAATCATTTTATACTTCGAAAGTACATTCTCTCACAAGGAAATGATTCTGAGATTGGTTTCACTCATTCTAGGGTATTTCTACCCTATCTCTAATGAGTTTTTTACTCCTCAGGCTAAGGTTTTCCTAAAACCAAAGCTCTGATATCAAATGTAACAACCCACTATTTTGGATCATTCAAATCGATAAAAATCCACACATGTCGGACTTGAATAATTCAAAATAGCAGATTGTAATAAAATTTGGAGCAAATAAAATCATACACAGAATCACAAACACAGAAATATTAGAATAACTCACAGCGGAAAAAATATATCATAGTAGTTCATGAAGCTACTACCTACATACTCTCAAAACATATACAAAATATTATAGTTTAAAAATGGATACATAGATCACTAATGCAGAAGCAATACCGAATAGGAAATAACTGGATCAAAAATAGACTAATAGATGGTCAGATAAGCTCCAACAAATCTCTAGCTCCAGAAGGTGAATCCAAAGTTGTGACTCTCAGGCTTTTTACACTGGAGATAGCAAATCAAAATACACGAATAAAATTCAGAAAGCACGATAACACGACTTTTGATTTGAGTGGAGTGGAGGCCAAGATGTTATTTTTTTTCCAGATCTGAAGTGCCGTGAGAAATGAAGATGAGAAGAAATTTTCTCACGTGAAAATAGCGATATAGGTGGCTAGGGATTAAGGAATGAACGGCACAAATTGTGGAGAAGTTATGGTAAAAAATAAAGGGATGGAAAGATAAAAGGTAAGAAATCAAAGTAACATTTGCCTAAAATTAAAAAACAGGTAACGTATCTTAATTGATATGTTTCCTATAAATTAAGAAAGGTGTGTACAAGAAGCTTTCGCAAACAAATAAATACAATAACGTTAAATAAATACATTTTAAAGATATGCCTTTTAAAGCAATAATGTATATATATATATATTTGAAATTTCTTTCCAAGAAATAAATAAGGATCTAAACACTTACCATTTAATTAATAAATGAATGTCTAAATAGAAAAATAAGGTAGAGATAGATATTATGAAAAATAAATAAATAGTTTTAGGAGAAGTAGGAAATAAATAAAGAAAATACTCTATTTAATGGAAACTAGAATTAAAAATTGTAAATAAAATTCAACTGGCTTTAGAAAATTTCAACAACACTTCTAAATAAATAAAAATCAAGTAAATAAAATAAATACTGAACAAAATAAAGTATAAATGAAAATAAATAATTCTTTTAAGGAAAAATAGAAAATAAATAAAGAAATGGCTATTTAATTGAAACTAGAATTTAAAAGTTGAAAACAATATACAATCGACATTTGAAAATTATAACTATACTTTATAAATGTTTTAAAAATAAAATATATGCATAATATATCATGTTACACAAACTAGAACATGATTTTAAAAAAAATTATTTATATAAATTAAAATAAACAAATTTGTTAAATAAAACAATTTACACACAATATTGTAAAAAACATAGCTTTCACAATATTAATCTGATTTGAATGAAACGAAAAGTAGTATTCTTGAAATTAAATCAATTTTCATAATAAAGGATAAAATTAAAAAATTTAAATATTTAAATTTCAAATTTAAAAGTCTAAGTTTGACCATTTTGACCAAAATCCACTTTTTGGAAATATTCCATTTATTCAGATTTGGAATTATAATTCACATAAAAATCAACATTATATTTAAAATAAAATAATTTATCCATTTTAATAATTAAAATAAAGTTTTTAAATCAGGAATTTCAGTTAAAATAATTAAAATACAAAATTAAAATAATCACAAAATACAGGGTTGTTACATTCACAACTTAAATAAAATATTAATTTTAAATAAAATAAATTTAGACTTCATATGCCTAATACGATCTAAAGTGAAACAATTTTTTTGAAATTTACCCATTTACCATGTTGTGTGCTAGCCTAGATTCAATATAATTGAAATATTCTTTTTGGTCTGTTTTTTAATCTTGAAATGAGGTTGATGTACATGTCCTTTATATCCCCACATCTTTGTTCATATTTGTCTGTAATAAACATACAAACGTCATCGATATATACTTAAGTAACTGTTACGTAATTGAAAATTTCAAACTTACAGATATGTTTAAAAATTGCACAATTTGATGCATTAGTGGAAGATGCAAGTTCAGTGACAATGAATTTTCAGTTCCAACTGAACTATCTTATGTTGATGGAATGCCTAGGTATGGAAGCAAGTTACCAGTACTATCACTCAATTTATAAGAAGGTAAAGGTTGATTTCACTTTTTTGTCCTTATTTTTTTGCTTGAAATTGGAAATGTAACATTGCAATCTTCCTACAAAATGAAGTAAAGCACAAACAGTTTCATAAGTAGACTTTTAAGAAAAGGAGGTTCAAAGCAACTAAAATAAAGCATAGATGATGATAAAAAAAGAGATAATGATACATGTACAATTTGATGCATTGGTGGAAGATGTGAGTTCAGTAGCAATGAATTTTCAGTTCCAACTAAACTGTCTTGTGTTGATGGAATGCCTAGGTGTGGAAGCAAGTTACCGGTACTATCACTCACTTTATCAGAAGGTGAAAGGTTAATTTCTATAATGACTTGGCATTTGAATCCTTCAAATCGACAATCATCCACTCATGTCAGACTTGAATTGCTCAAAACAACAGATTGTTAATCTATATTGGGCAAAACTTAGCATATTCAATAAATAAATTAATCACATCAGACATAGAGTAATATAAAAATAAACAGCGGAGTATATAAAAAGTAGTTCATGAAGCTACTAAAGAACATCAGAGTTAAAAACAAAATACAACAAAAATTTCGAATACATAGAAGTCTCAAAACATAGTCAAATGACAAAATATGAATATAAACAACTGGAGACAACTGAATAACTGAAAGCTGAATAGATATAAATGGAACTCTAAGCAAAGCTCCAAACTCCAAAGGTGAGTCTCAAATGTTGTGATACTCGGTCTGACCCGAGCATAAAACAAAACACAAAACCCTCGAGTCAGGATTAACATTCTTATACAAGTAAATCAACTCAAGTGATATGTAAACTAAAATACAATATAATTTAAAGGATGTTTGCGAGTAAACTATTAAAATAGCATTAAGGCATTACCCATATCCCCTTTAGCACATTTTATATAAATGTCATAGTCTATACAGCACTGTAAACTTTACCAAACTGTGGGCTATTAAGGAGCATTCTATAGGTATGACACAAACCAAACTCATAGAAAGGCGTGACAAGGTATGTGATAAGGCACGCGAGACAATGCCCAGGGTAGGATACTACCGTTTTGCGGATTCGGACTGGTGGTAACGCATAGCAGCTACCAACGTCCACCTCGAGACACACTCTTAAAATCAAAGGTGCACCTAATAAAATCACGAAGTGATAAAATGGTATCGAAGAAGCATGCTCGATCAGAGGTGCGACCTCACTTGACCCGGCGTGGATCCTTTTTTAGTCACATCAAGCTGACTCACAGGTGTCAGGGCTGCGTTAATACCTCATACAAAATCATCGCCAAACCATCTTACTTCGTTCTGGAATCTCCACCACATGCATAGTTGTTAAAGTTGTTTTCGCTATTGGCAGAGAGTATAACAATATCCGATCCCGATCTCTTTAACAACCAAACGCCTATTTCACATCGTGGTCATTTATAAAATCACGGCTTTATAAACATTTCAGACAGTTTATACTTCATATCAAAAGATCCTATTCATTTTCAAAATCATATCACTTTCGAGACCATTATTTACTTCAAAATCATATTCACTTTCGAAATCATAACCATAAAATAGTTAAGCCATCATATCAAAATATTTGCATTTAAATCCATTAAATCTAAATCATAACAGTTCTAACATAAATAATTTAAAATTGAAAGTAGTATATATTGAAATAGTTATAAATTAAAAATAGTTATATATTTAAAATAGGTTATAGGTTTTAAATACTTTATTTATTAAAATATTTTATGTATTAAAAATAGTTTATAATTAGAATTATTTCTTCCAAATTCACAAACCAATTCAAGTCCACTTTAGTTCCAAAACTCAATTTAAATCAGTCTCAGTTCATGATTTAAATTCATATTCTCATTAAACCATTTTTAATCTATATCGGTTTCAAATCAAGGTTTGAGCTACAAATTTAAATCACTTTCAAATTTAATAGGTTTCAAAATTTAGGCGCTCAAACAATTCACAATAATTCAATATGATAAATTTCATTTATATTTCAAAATTCAACTTTAATTTCATTTAACTTCAAAAATATTCATTTTATCATTTTCATAAGCATTTAAATAAAATCCCTGACTACAAATTGAAATCAAGATTAAAATATTAAATATCTAACTTCAATTTATTTAATTCTAAAACATTCACCTAATCATCCATTATAAACATTTAAATAAAATCCCAAATTCAAACTTAAATCAAATTTAAATATTCAATTTCAATTTTTATTTTAACTTGAATATATTCATTTAATCACCTTACTCAAAATAAAGTTATAAAGTTATAAAATCATATCCTTAAAAATCTCAAAATCAATTCTTATTTATCCAATTCTTAAATAAATCATATTTCAAATCAATTTCAATTTATCTTTCCAACCTTACTTTATTGAAGTTATTACAAAATCTATTTTAAATATTGATAAAAAATTAATAATTTTAAACATAATATATATATTATTAGTTAAATTAAATTCTCAATAAATTTTATTATATTAAATTATTATTAAATTAAATCCTATTATTATAAAATCTATTTTAAATCTTATTTTATATATTTAAAAATTTATTTATATATTTAAAAATAATAAACTTATAAGTAAAATTTTATAATTTACATTTTAAAACTTTACTTATAAATATAAAATTTCCAAAACATATAATTTTAAAAAATCTAAATTTTACACATATTAAAATAAACATTTATATTATAATTTAAAATCAATAGTTATCAAACCCATATATTTCCTTCAAACTTCGGAAATCAATTTTCAAAAATAGACATACGGTGTCCGTATATAATTTTCAATCCTATGGTCAAGTGATACGGATATTCATCATTTCAATCTGCAATTTAAATTTAATATTTACGGGTACATATCATTTCAACTCGTAATCCCAAATTCAAAATTCAATAAAAATCACTTGGGTTTATCATTTCAACCCATAACGATTTTTCCCTAATCTATATTATTGTTTGGGTATGTATCATTTCAACCCATTTTGATTCCTAAAACTAAGAGAACTTGCAGTGTGAGAACAATAATCAAATAACATATCGATGATAAGATATATCACAATCAACAAATTTAAAAATAATAATATGTTATGGTGTCATATGTCAATCATAGGTGAACAATTTAAATAATATCACATCATATTCAGCAAATTTAATTACCGACAAATTTAATTTTTTACAACACATTTCAATCATCATTTCACGTGAATTAAATTTACTAAGTAAATGAATATTAATCGTGAGTGATTGCTCACCTTTCGAGGCTAGAGAAATAACAAGAATAAGATGCGGCAAATCCAAGCATAAATTCAAAGCACGGCACGATGAACACGAATTCAACGAGCAAAGTTGATAGTTTGGGATCGATGAAAACAAATCAAAACCAGCTTGATATAAACTAAAACAAAACGTATATTATATTAAATTTTTTTTCTTAAAATCAATATTCAATTTAATACACATATCAAAATAATTTATATATTATAATTCAAAATCAATATTTAATTTAAAGCACATATCAAAATAATTTTTTTTTATATATTATATGTTAAAATCAATACTTAATTTAAAACCCATATTTCCTTTCAAAAATAAAATTTCAAAACAAACCATATATCAAAATAAAATATAAATAAGCTTATTTTATAAACTATATATAGTTTATATATACTTACAAAAACTTAGGTTTGGGTTATCGATTATAGGCTGTGGGGTTGTACCGTGGTTGAGTTCGGGCTGCTTTGGGTGCTAGCTATTATAAGGGATCGGCAAGGCAGTGAGGCAAGCGGAGGGGACAGAGTTTTAGGCTGTGGTTGCTTCGAGTGTGCGCTCGATGATGGTGAGGCTGTTCGGCTAGTTTGTTGTGTGTGCTCGGAAGCAGGCAAAACTGATGGTTCAGGAGAGGAAAGCGAGGGTGCGGCAGGTCAGGGGCACGGAGGCTAGAGCAGTGGGGAAGGAGCTGTACGGTTGGAGCTGGCGGAGACTTTTTGATGGTTGCTTGGGATGCTGGTGGTGATCTGAGCAGGGTATCCAAGATTGGTGATGTATGGTGGAGTCTGGAAGCAGGACAGTCACCGTGGAGGCTACTGTCATGGGTAGTTGTTCAAGATATGCAGCACGTGGTTGGGTTAGGCTGTTGGATAATGGCGAGGTTGGACTGCTAGCTTTGAATGGGTGAACTACTATGTTCACGTGGGGAAAGGCAGAGGGTTGAATGGTTACGACTGTTCATGGTGTTCGGCCTGCAGGTGGCAAGGAGGTTCAGGAAGCTGTAGGTGGTGGTTGCATGCAAGGTGAGGGAAGATGGCGTCATGTAGAGCTCTAGTGAACGATAGGGGAGGCTCAGGCGGGTACGACTACTCGAGGCGTTTGGGTTTCGAAGAGGGGAGCACGTGCAGCAACATGTAAGAAGAATGAGAAGGCAAGCATGGTTTTGGTAACCAAGAAATGTAGACTTTAATATACTTTATAATATATATATATATTATTATTCATGAACGAAAAGAAAAGAAGGGTGCAGGAGAATGAAAAGGAACCAGAAAAGAAAACGAAGGGCCAATGGCAAACATATGTTGAACATGAGAAATACCAAAGTGATGCTAACTGAATTCAGGAATACAAAACGGTTAGTGGCCATTTAGATTTACATGTTGGATAATGAATGGCTATATATAAATCATCAGAAAGGCTCAACACACATACCGATACAGCTAACCGTTTCGTAGATTACGCCGTCCACCGGACGTCGAAACACACTAATGAATATGTTATGGAGATCAGCACGACAAAACGAGTAGAATAGTACATAGATATGAGTGATACAACCCACTTCTAAAATTTCGTTGTCAAGACTACTGCTAAAACGTTGAAATTAAGATAAACGATTCTAGAACGTTCCAAAATTGGTGAAACGAAATATGACATCTCGCTCAGAAAATGTTCTATATTTTTATTATAAAAAATACTTAGGTTTCGGAAATATTTTATGTTCATCAAATTAACCGACTTTAAATTGAAATTGAAAATTTCACAATAGAATAAACTTACATATTTTTCGATGAAATCATGACACTTGTTACGTTTAAATAGATGTATTTCAAATATCAAATTTTATTGTTTAAATTTCAAGAAAAATTTAGTTAATTACGTTATTAAATCGTTAAAATGTACGAGTTGTTACACTCTTCCCACTCAAAACTTTTCATTCCTGAAAAGGAAGAGATAGGAGAATAAAAACAATAGAAAAGAAAAATAGGTTTGAAATACATAGTATTAGATACAACAATTGATTTAAAACTATATAAATTTCATTTATTCATTTATATTTTTATTTATTTCATTCACATAGTATATTCCTTTAATGTCAATATCACCTTAATAACCTTTTAATAACTTATTTAAGTTTAATGTTAACATTCCATATTCATTTACTTAAATAGCACCCTCTATTTATCATTTAATTTATTTCACTTAACATATCTTACAACATATATTAAATATAAGCATTTATTATAACCACTCAAATTTTTATTTAAACATTCCCTTATCAAAATTCATTTCTATTAAGCAAAATTTAGTTTGAAAAATTATTGCCTAAGTTTTCTCTTGTATAACCTTCAATTGCATATTTAAACTAATATTTTCACCTTTTGAATACTTCGGGTAAGTTATATATGTTTTAGAAATGCAATTGAATATTATACAAATAAAATTTTATCCTAATTTAACTGTTTCAAGTTGTTTAAATTCATTTTCATTTTAGACCCTCCATTTATTCAAAAGATTTGCTTCATTTCAGAATTTTGAAAACTATCACTTCACTTAAGACTTAAGAGTTTAATTTTCGGTTTCTCTCCAAACCATTGTGAAATAAATATATACATACATACACATATATATTGTACATTAAATCAACTCAAAAATTCAAATAAAATCCAATTTCCAAAATAAAAGTGTAGCAAAGCTACTAAGTCTCCACTCTAAGACTCAAAAATGAATGTCGATGATGCTGCAATCATCACCGAAATTATTTTCCAGCGACAAAAAATGAGAGTACTGGCATATAACTTCTTTTATAATTCTTTGAAACAATGTCTATTTGAAAATACTTTCAAATAACGTATTTTCAAAACTTTGAAGACAAAATTTAGAAAGCACCTGAAATTTAATTCTCAAATCCTTAATTTAAATTCATTTCATTTGCAAAATCTGACTTATAACCTATGTTTTAAAGTTTCATCTCCTTATAATAAACAACAATAGTTAATGCTTTAAGAATGTTAACAAAACAATAAATGATAATCTAGTATTATCATTTCTAACAACCAATTTATTTAACTATCTAATTTCAAAAAATTATACTTTTATATATAAAATATAATCATACATAAAATTATTTCATTTACCAATTTCAAAAAATAATATTATGTCAGTTTGTTATGTTCAAGTGGTTTGGAATTCCCATCGGTAGCCTTGGCCAAACGAATCGATCGAAAACGAAAATTCAAACTTAATAACTCAAATAACACAATATAAACATTTTATATCAATTACAAATACATTCCCTCACATGATGATTCAAGAATGGATTTAGAACACAGATAAAGATTCAAATTTAGAGGGACTCTACTCAAAAAGAATTCTGCCTAAGAAGATAGGCTCAGAAGAAAGATAAGGGAATTAAATTACAAAAGAGGAAAGATGGAAAGACTTATATTAATCGCGGCGACCTTAACTGAGTCAACCGAGACTTAGAGAAGAGAATATCATCAACAAGAATGGGGACAAATTTGATGAGTACATCGTGGGAAAACGCGGCTCATGAGATCGACGAAGAAGGTAGGAGCATTGGTTAATCCAAAGGGCATGACTAACCATTCATAGAAACCATTCTCCATTCGAAAAACTGTCTTGGGAATGCTCTCCTCGGCTACTCGAAGTAGGTGAAAACCAGTAGCAAGATCAAGCTCTAGGAATAAGATCGATGCAGAATTCAATTTTCCGCTTAGGAGGAAGAGAAGTGACTTCACCACAACATCAGGATAATCCCTAACAGTCGGGTGGTGTCAAGATCACTAGGCTAAGAATCAAGCAGAAAGATAAATTTCCTATATAATCCTATGGCAATCAATATTCGATCAAAAGAGAATTACCAGGGTTGTCTTCTACAGAAACTGTTTGGGTTTTGCAAGGGATAACATCATCAAAACCGAGGATATAGAAATCTCCGATGAATTGATGCTTGTTGCAAAGGAGTTTCACCCCTTTGCAAATTATACAAAGGTTAGCTGAACCGCTGATGGGATTAGTCACACAGAGACCAACAGAAATAGAGCTATGGGATGCTCCAATATCAAGAAAAATGCGAACAGGAAAGACAAGAATGGATTTCAAAACAAAGGGGAAAGTTCCAAAAATTCAAAAGAAATCTTAATCCAGGGGAATCCTAATGAAGAAATTTCAAGCTCGAACGAAAATGATTCTGTAGTTAATTTTTCTCATCCTAGGGTATCATTACCCTATCTCTAATGAGTTTTTACTCCATATGCTAAGTTTTTCCTAAACTAGAGCTCTGATACCACATGTAACGGTCAACCGACGGTGGGGTAACACCCACCGTAGCATACATCGGTACCTATGTTCTACTTTTATTGCCAGCCTCTCGACTGCAACAACCCTGTGGGACGTGTAGGAGTAAAGGTCATCTGTTCGCTACCAAACCTAAAAGCGAGAACCCCTTATCATACTGCACCCTCCGAGTGCAAAAGCAGATACACATGTCAAACTTGAATTTCTCAAAACAACAGATTGTTAATTTATATTTGGCAAAACTTAGCATATTCGGTAAATAAATCAATCACAGAATCACAAACACAGAGTAATATAAAAATAAACATCGGAATAGATAAATAGTAGTTCATGAAGCTACCAGAGCACATCAGAGTTAAAAACAACATACAACAGAAATCTTAAATACATATAAGTCTCAATACATAGTCAAATGACAAAATCTAAATATAAACAACTAGAGACAATTGAATAATTGAAAGCTGAATAGATAAAGATGGATCTCCCAACGAAGCCCCAAATTCTAAAGGTACGTCTCAAATGCTGTGACACATAGTCTGATCTGAACATAAAGCAAAACAGAAAACACTCGAGTCAGAATTTATACAAGTAAATCAACTCAAGTGAAATGTCAACTAAAATACAATATAACTTAAAGGATGTTTAGGATACCCAACCTCTAAGGATCCGTTAAACTATCTACATACATAGTACAATATGCTACATATATAATTTCTAGACTGAAGTAAACTATTAAAATAGCGTTAAGGCGTTACCCATATTTTCCTTAACACATTTTATATAAATGCCATAGTCTATACAATACCGTAGACTCCACCAAACCGGTGCACTATCAGCAAGCACTCCATGGATACAACACAAACCAAACTCATAGAAGGCACGATAAGGCATTGATAAGGCACGCGAGGCAATGCCCATAGTAGGATACCACCGTTTTGCGGATCCGGACTGATGGTGACGCATAGCAGCTACTACCGCCTACCTCGAGACACACTCCTAAATCAAAGGTGCACCCAATCGAATCCAAAAGTAATAGAATGGTATTGAAGAAGCATGCTCGATCGAAGGTGCGACCTCACTTGGTCCGGCGTGGCTCCAGTTTTAGTAACATTAAGCTGACTCGCGGAAGTCAGAGTTGCGTTAATACCTCAAACAGAATCGTCGCCAAACAATCCTACTTTGTTCTGGAATCTCCACACGTGTACAGTTGTTAAAGTGGTTTTTGGTATTGGCAGAGAGTGTGACAATATCCAATCCTGGTCTCCTTAACAACCAAACGCTTATTTCATACTGTGGTCATTTATAAAATCATAGCTTTATAAATATTTCAAGCAATTCATGCTTCATATCAAAATATCCTATTCACTTTCAAAATCATATCACTTTCGAAACCATTATTTACTTCAAAATCATATTCATTTTTGAAATCATAACCACAAAATAGTTTAAATCATATCAAAATATTTGCATCTAAATCCATTAAATCTAAATCATAATAGTTCCAACATAAACAATTTAAAATTTGAAAGTAGTATATATAGTGAAATAGTTATAAATTAACAATAGTTATATATTAAAAATAGTTTATATATTAAATATAATTTATATATTAAAAATAGTTTATAATTAGAATTATTTCTTCCAATTTCACAAATCAATTCAAATCCACTTTAGTTTCAAAATTCAATTTAAATCAGTCTCAGTTCACGATTTAAATTCAAACTCTCATTAAACCATTTTTAATCTATGTTGATTTCAAATCTAGGTTTGAACTACAAATTTAAGTCACTTTTAAATTCAATAAGTTTCAAAGTTTAAATGTTCAAACAATTCACAATAACTCAATATGATAAATTTTATTTATATTTCAAAATTCAACTTTAATTTCATTTAACTTTGAAAATATTCAACTTATCATTTTCATAAGCATTTAAATAAAATCCCAGACTACAAATTTAACTCAAAGTTAAAATATTAAATATCTCAATTCAATTTATTTAATTCTGAAACATTCACTTAATCACCTTTTATGAACATTTAAATAAAATCCCAAATTCAAACTTAAATCAAATTTAAATATTCAATTCAATTTTTATTTAAATTTGAATATATTCATTTAACCGCCTTACCCAAATAAAGTTATAAAATCATATTCTTAAAATCTCGTAATCAATAAGTTCAAATCAATTCTTATTTATCTAATTCTTAAAAAATAAAATTTCAAATCAATTTCAATTTATCTTTCCAATCATACTTTATTAAAGTTATTACAAAATCTATTTTAAATATTAATATAAATTTTATATAATTATTTTAAACATAATACATATATTATTACCTAAATGAAATTCTCAATAAGCTTTATTATATTAAATTATTATTAAATCAAGTCCTATTATTATAAAATCTATTTTAAATATTATTTTATATATTTAAAAATAATAAAGCTAAAGTAAAATTTTAAATTTTAAAACTTAACTTATAAATTTAAAATTTCTAAAATATATAATTTTAAAAAATATAAATTTCACGCAAACTAAAATAAATATTTGTATTATAGTTTAAATCAATAGCTATCAAACTTGTATATTTCCTTCAAACTTTGGAAATCAGTTTTCAAAAATAGACCAATGGTGTCCGTATATAATTTTCTATCATGTGGTCATGTGATACAGATATTTATCATTTCAATCCGTAATTTAAATTTGATATTTATGGGTATATATCATTTCAACTCGCAATCCCGAAAGTTCAAAATTCAATAAAATCATTTCGGTTTATCATTTCAACCCATATTGATTTTCCCTAGTCTATAATATCATTCAGGTATGTATCATTTCAACCCATAGTGATTCTTAAAACTAAGGGAACTTGCTGAGTGAGAACAATAATAGAATAACATATCAATGATGAGCATATATCACAATCAACAAATTTAAATATAATAATATGTTATGGTGTCATATGTCAATTATAGGTGAACAACTTAAATAATATCACATCATATTCAACAAATTTAATTATTGAAAAATTTAATTTTTTACAACACATTTCAATCGTCGTTTCATGTGAATTAAATTTAATAAGTACAAGAATGTTAATCGTAAGTGATCGCTCACCTTTCGAGGCTAGAGAAATAATAAGAGTAAGATGCGACGAATCCAAGCACAAATTCCAAAGCACGGCATGATGAACACGAATTCGACGAGCAAAGTTGATAGCTTGAGATCAATGAAAACAAATCAAAACCAGCTTAATATAAACTGAAATAAAATATATATTTAATATTTTTTTCTTAAAATCAATATTCAATTTAAAACACATATCAAAATAAAAATATTTTTATATTATAATTTAAAGACAATATTTAACTTAAATCACATATCAAAATAAAATCATTTTATATATTATTTGTTAAAATCAATATCTAATTTCAAACCCATATTTCCTTTCAAAAATCAAATTTCAAAACAAACCATATATCAAAATAAAATATAAGTAAGAATATTTTATAAACTATATACATTTTTATATACTTACCAAAATTTGAGTTCGGGTGGTCGGCTATAGGCTGTGGGGTTGCAGCGTGGTTGAGTTTGGGTTGCGATGGGTGCTAGCTGTTGTAAAGGATCGGCAAGGCAGTGAGGCAAGCGAAGGGGACAGAGTTTTGGGTTGTGGTCGTTTGGGGTGTGTGCTCAATGAAGGTGAGGCTGTTCGGCTAGTTTGTTGTGTGTGCTCGGAAGCAAGCAGAGATGGTGGTTTAGGAGAGGAAGACAAGGGTGCAACAGGTCAGGGGCATGGAGGCCAGAGTAGTGGGGGCGGAGCTGTGTGGTAGGAGCTGGCGGAGGCTTTTTGATGGTTGCGTGAGATGTTGGTGGTGATCGTGAGTAGGGTAGCCAAGATTTTTGATGTGTGGCGGAGTCTGGAAGCAGGGCGGTCATAGTGGAGGCTACTGTCGTGGGTAGTTGTTTGAGATTATGGAGCATGTGGTTGGGTTAAGTTGTTGGACAATGGCGAGGCTGGACTGCTAACTTTGAATGGGTGAACTGCAGTGTTCACATGGGGAAAGGCGGAGGGTTGAATGGCTACGGCTGTTCATGGTGTTCGGCCTGCAGGTGGCGAGGAGGTTCAGGGAGCTGTTTGTGGTGGTTGCGTGCAAGGTGAGGGAAGATGGCGTTTTGTAGAGCTCTGGTGAACGACTGGGGAGGCTCGGGCTGGTACGGCTACTCGAGGCATTTGGGTTTCCGAGAGACGAGCACGCATAGCAACATGGAAGAAGAACGAGAAGGCAAGCATGGTTTCGATACAAAGCAATGCAGACTTTTTATATACATTATAACATATATTATTATTCATGAATGAAAAGAAAAGAAGGGAGCAGGAGAATGAAAAGGATCCAGAAATGGAAATGAAGGGCCAACAGCAAATATATGTTGAACATAAGAAATAGCAAAAGTCATGCTAATTGAATTCGGGAACATAAAAAGGTAAGTGGCTATTTAGTTTTACACGTTGGATAACGAATGGCCATATGGAAATCAAGAAGGCTCAACACGGGTATCGATACGGCTAATCGTTTTTGCAGATTTCGCCGTCCATCGAACGCTGAAATACACAAATGAATATGCTGCAGAGATCAGCACGATGAGACGAACAGAATGGTACACATATATGTGTGATACAACCCACTTATCAAAACTCAAATTTCATGGCAAAACTGCTGCTAAAACACCGAAAATAAGATAAACGATTCTAGAGCGGTCCAAATTTGATGAAACGAAATATGATGGCTCGTTCAGAAAATATTCTATATTTTTATTATATAAAAATTGTGAATATGCAATATGCTGTTTTGTATTTAGTCCCACATTGTGGGATTAGTTCTATCCCAAGCTCCTAGGCCTTTATATAAAGGTGCTAATGTGATAAAAATATATTACTAATCTCTGAATAAATAAAATTGTTCTCTCTCCAGTGGCTTCTGCTTTCTTTATTTTATAACACGTTACCAGCACGTTCTCTAAATAAAAGGAAAATTTCAGATCTGATTATAAATCTTCAAAGCGGTAAGCTATTTCTAATCTGATTAATCAAATCTTTCGGATCTCATTCTATTAATTTTATTTCTTTTAGATCTCATTATATCATTGATCTAATTATTTAGATCTGATTCTATTTGTACATCTTATTTTTTATTCCTGTATTTTAGATCTCGTTTTGTTGCAGATCTTATATCTTTTTTTCTTCTAATTTTCAGATCACTTGTAGATTTTAATATCATGGTCAAATGATATGTTTTTTAGATCTATAGATTTTAATCATCAGATCTCTTATTAGTTTTTATTAATGTATATCCATTTTTTGTGATAATTTTGAATTTGATCTGAAACTAAAATTGTTTCATAGACTAAAATGTAATTTCAGACCTTATTCTGTTAGTATTCTTATCATATCTAATTTTCTAGATTTCATTATATATAAAATCTTATAGATCTTGCTCTATTATTATTATTATCATTTTAGATCTCATTTTATCGTACATCTAAACTTTTACATCTCATTCCATTATTTGGCAAAAAAAGGGTTTTCATTTTGAAATTTTTTGGATTTCGGTTTAAATGAGGACTATAGAAATGATTTTGCTAGATGATTTATATTTTCAGAAGAAAATATTTTATTGTTTCTTAGAGAAACAAATAGAAGGATAATATGTATCTAGAAGATCGTATTAAGTTTATACGAAAGAATAGGAATCTGAAGTTCATTTGTGCGAAGGTGAAAGATTAAAGCTTTCATAAGCTGAAATAAAGCCATGAAAAAAATAATAAGCGAGCAATTCCAAAAGAAGATGTTGATATGTCCACAAGACATAACATAAAAATAATATGTTGAAATAACATTACAAATGTGGTAAATACTATTTCCTTAAAGAGAAATAGTATTATGATTCTCATGTTCTAATACAATTATGAAGAGTCCTCTTGTTTCATTGTATTTATTTAATATTGAAGACTTGAAGTTCCCAAATAAAAATTATGCATATAAGTTTGCATTCCTAAAAAAGGTTCATATATCAAAACTCAAATATATAAATTTGAGATGTGAAGCTTTGAATTATTAGAAAAGCTAATTCAGATTATGATAAATTTCAATTGCAATCAAACCTGAAGTTTGATAATGAAAATCAAGCTGTACCATTTAGGATCTAAAGTACTAAACAAAGACTTTATTTTAAAGTAAAATTGGAACCTGAAGTTCTAAAAATATTTGCCAATGGTATTAACTTAAACCAAATAAATGTATAGAAATTTGTTCACTGCAGAAGTTGTGACAATAATAATAATAATAGTAAATCTCTAGAAGAGATTTGTTGATATATTTGGTGCTTTTACTAAACCAAATAAATACATAGAAATATATCTACTCTCCTACTGTCTTTCTTTTTAATAGAAAACAAGGTATTCTAATAGGAAGTTAATTTCATTACTTTTTTTCCTTCTTCCATGCATCCAATCATGTCTTTCAAAAGGTAAAATATAATATATCAAGTTTCTTTTCTTTGCCTCATCAAGTAAGTATTTTGGATTCTTCATAAAATGAATGTTAATATTTATACACACATTAATTATGTCATATTATATATAAAACTCATTCATCCTTTCTCTTTCAGCAAAAAGGTATTCCAATGTTTACTATTTTTTATGCTTAATCTTTTACCTATTATTGTCATGTTACAAAAATATACTTATTGATTGTTATCAAAAGCTATAACTCATACAACATACTTTTTAGTTGCCAAGTCAAACTATTTTGTTTTTCATGATTTATTCATACACTATGTGACACAACAACAAAAAGACCCTATTACAACTATATTTTTACAACTGCCACAATTTGTCAGTTGAAATAGTGGTTTTACACAACTCTTTTTTCAGAAAGTTGTAATAAACTTACTTTCAACAACTCTTCATTTTTGCTAGTTGTAATAGATGCCTATTACAACCTTTCTTTTCTGCCAATTGTAGTAGATGTCTATTTTTAACAACTCTTCTTTTCTGTCAGCTGTAATAGATCCCCTTTACAATATTTTTTTGCTAGTTATAATGATGTCTATTTTTTACAATGATCCTCTTTTTTTGTTAGTTGTAGTCGATGCCTATTACAACCTTTTTTGCTAGTTATAATAGATCCATTTTTAACAACTCCTTTGTAATAGTTGTCTATTACAACTTTTTGTTTACAAATTGCAATAATTAGTTAATTATTATAATTAAATATTAATAAATATTAATACTTAATACTAATTAGAAAATAATAATAAATAATAATTGCTATTATTTAATAATAATTAATTTAAAATATGGGGTAATTAATATTAATAATTAATATTCAATATAAATAATAATTTATTAATTATTAATTATTATTAAATAAATAATAATTAATAATTAATAAATAACAATTAACATTAATTATTAATATTTAATTATTGATATCTAAAATATAATAATCAATAATAAATATTGTTAAATAATAATAATTAATTTGAAATATGAAATAATTAGTATTAATAATTACTATTCATTATAATGAATAATTAATATAATAACTAATAATTAATAAATTAGAATTAGTTTTGAATTATTAATAACTAACACTAATAAATAATAATTAAGAAATAAAAAATAACATTAACAGTTAATATTTAATAATTGATATTAAAAATATAATAGTCAATAACAATAATTAAAAAATAATAAGAAAATTAATAAAAAACAATAAATACTATTAAATAACAATAATTAATTTTAAATATGAAGTAATTATAACTAATAATTATATACTAACTATTTAATTGATAATTTATAAATAATAATTACTATCGAATAATAGTAACTAATTATTAATAATAAAAATTTTATAATAAGAAAAATTAACTAAATAAAAATTAAATACTAATAATAAAAGTTAAAAATCAATGTTAAATAATAATAATAATAATTAATAATTAAATAAAATAATAATAATAATTAAAGTGAAATAGTATAATTTTAATAAAATTAAATAACATAATTATATTTAAAAAATAATAATTGATAAGTAATAATTAATAATTAAGAAGTAAAATTTAATATTTATTAATTAACTTTTGATAATTAATAATTAATAATTTATTTCTAATAATTTATATGTTACAATTAGTAAAATATAATTAATAATTTTTAACACTACTATATAAATAACAATTGATAATTAAGGATTGATTAGTATATGACGCAAGAAACTAAAATTTTAAGACATGCCGCCCTTTTCCTTTATTAATTTCACTACACGCGCTTCCTTAACCCTAAATCCCAAATAACCTACCTCTCCATTCTTTATTCCAAAATAATCGGCAACAGCCTCCTCCCCCTCCAAACGGAATATACCTAAAAATATTTTCATTAGCCTCGACCTTCGCCTTCTCTTCTAGAAACCTCTCGGATTTGTTTTTCAGTTGTTTACTACAATCGGCAATGACAATCACAAAGAGAGTCGAAGTTGTTCATTAGTTGTCACCGCCTAGAGCCACCTACCTGCATCGCCTGCCCTCATGATTGACGACGTTTACCGCCAGCACCAACCGGCTTTCTGCTACCAACCTACCACCTTTGCCCTTATTTAATTTTTCTAGGTCTAACCCTAAAAGATATGAATTTTTAGTTTAAGCTCTATATAGTTTAATTAAACAATGTTTATATAATATAATTATCAGTTATGGAATTAAAGCAAAAATTACTATATAGTATTTATTTGAATTTTTATTAAATCATTGGTTGGTATATTTTTTATTACTATATAGTTAATCCTATAGAGGATGGAGCAACTCTTAATTCCAAATTCTCAGCTTATGTTATCCCCATTCTTTACCAAAGTTACCACATGTTAATACATTGGTAGATAAAAGTAAGCAGTGTTAAGCTTTCAAGGATGCTAAAAGGAGAAAAAACAAAAATAATAATGAGAATTTTGAATAGATCACTCCAAATTTATTTAGGAGTGATAGACTAGCTAAAAGTCAATGACTATACTGAAATGGAATGCCAGAGAGCTAAATGGCCCTGTGAGATGGTTGGACAATTAATAAATTGGTTAAAGATCATAAATGTACATTGGTAGCACTTTTAGGGACAGAAATAAGTAGAGTCGATCTACCAATTTTTGATAGGTATTGGAATGAGGACTGATGTTCTTTAAGTAATGCAGAGTTTTTTCATAAATGTAGAACTCCGATGTATATAAATAAATAATACTGGGATGGTTTTCAAATTTCTACGAGTAGACGATACATTACAGTTTTGTTACAAATCGAAGGGGATGTCGAAACTTTTATCTCCTTTGTATATGCTGAAAATCATGAAATTCCTTGAAAAGTCTATGGGAGAATTTAGATTGGTTCGCTAAATTCCTCAATTCTAAAGTTAATGCATTGATTCCTATGGCTAGTAATCATTCCCCTATTAATTAAGTTAACACATGCTGGCGAGGTGCAGGGGAATAAACTATTTAAATACTGTAATTTCTAGTATCATTATGAAGATTATAGCTCTACCATAGATGATTATCTGAATGAACCATTGGAGGGTAATCATATGTTAGAAGTTCAAAAAAAAGTTAAAATCAAATTAAAAGACTGGAGTTATAACAAGAATAACCTGCAGATAGAAGTAGATAAGCATAGAAAGAAATGTGATAGGTTGCAAGTCATGTTGGATTCAAGTTACACTGAAATCAATTCAAGTAACTAGTATGAAGCTAAAAGGGAATAACATGTTAGCAATGTCATTGAAATAGAAATTCAATCGTGCATGGTTAACCCAACTAGATGAGGCAACCAAATTCTTCTTTGCAAAATATAAAAAAGATCACATATTAATTCTTTATCTAACATGGCTAACCCAAAAGGCACTGCACCTAAAAATGATAACGAACATAAATTAAACTGTAGTGGAGGGAGGATAGGAGCTTAAATATGGTCGATGTTTTGTGCTTCAGGTCGATATGTTTCAGGGATAGATGAAGTGAAGTGCAGCTTGGAATGTTGCATACGTTGAAGGAGGACTGAGGGCTACTACTGGATCAAGCAAGCTGTAGGTGGTCATCATTGTTGGCCATCTGAGGTGAGGCAGTCCGTGAAAAAGAAAAAGAAAAATAAACTATTATGTGTGTTTTATATGTACATATACTAAATGTATTTATAACCATCTACATTACTTGAGCCTAAATGCTAGTCTGGATTATGTGATATATTTTTGAATTGTTCAAGTTATGTGTTACACTATAGCATATGAGAGGAAGAGTTCAACTTCAATGAGCAAGCATTGAACTAGGTACAACGCCACGGCTGAAAATGGTGCTGCAAGAAGTTTTAGTTGCTGCTAAAGGATGGTACGTTGAGGCTTCATCTTGGAAATTATAATAGCCTAATACCCAACATATAAATGAATCGTATGTAATAGAAAGCATTATAGTATATAGTTCTCTTCCATTATGTACTGGTACTAGTATTTATTCGGCTGTAGTTACTAATGAATGCTGATTTCTGCATATTTAAGGCTTCCACGTTGTGAGCATTTCCATTTATAAATTTGTAACTCATCCCTTTGTTATAAGACCAGTTGATTTGCCATATTATATTGTTGCCATATTAATTTGTCATAATATCCAGTCAGTAGCAAATTTTTGGAATCTGGTACACTTATTTTAAGTTACGCTGATTAATAATTTTTGCCTTCTATCCAGGCATTAGTATTCGATGGACTAGATAGTTTACCATTTTTCCTATCACGTGCTACAATCCTAGGGCTTGATGTTGTTGTTGATCCAGTTGCCGCAATTCTTGTTCTTATAGCTACAGCTTTACTCTGCATAGGAATAAAGGAGGTAAAATTGCATCATATTACTAAAATTCTTGTTCAAATTTAGAGGAGTTTTTCAAATTACCCCTTGAAGAAAAGGAAGTGTATGTGTAAGGTACTTGGAAATACTGAAGGGTAAGGACAAGCTTTTGTTGTATCAGAAGAACAGAAACCGGACTGGGCAGATATGCTTTTTCTTGCAACTCAACCGAAAAGCTTCAGGAACTTGAAACCGTGGCCTCCTAAACCTCCCACTTTCAGGTGAAAATAAAAATAAATTATTCAGCACTTTTTCAATAAAACATAAAAAATTAATGAACCTTATTTGGAAGAGGTGGGGGTAGTTGCTCCCTTATAGAATAAGCATATTTAGATTTAATCTATATTTAGTCACGAATAATGGGATATAGATTTTATCAACGTTTGGTTTGATGATGATGTGGAAGATTTGTGCATATGATGATGATATTAAATGTGCATTTGAACAGAGAAGAAATACTAAAATTTTAGATGGTTTTGTTATATTTAGTGAAACTTCAACACGCTCTTTTATATAATCACAAAGTTATTCAGTCTCCAATAAGAGTCGTCTATTTTTCATTTATGCTAGCTATTTATTTTTAAAATCCGAACTATGTATAAGCAGTCTTGTTATCTTCATCTTCTACATTTATATATTTATTTAAAAGTAAGTATATTGCCATGTAAGGATACACATTATTAACCATAAATATTTCATGAGATAATAGAGAAGAAAAATGAGAACATAGAACTAAGGGATGTTGCTGTTGTAGAAACTTCAGAAACAAACAACAAGCTGACTGTTAGAATTAGGCATTATGTATATGTCAATCATATCTTTAGCATATTGCATTATAAGTTGCTTTTTCAACCTCCTGCTCACGTTTAGAAAATTTTATGTCACCTATGTATGCTTGCGTTCAACATGAGTTTCAATTTTCGTATAACATGTCTGAAACTTTAATGATTTATCCCACGATATGCACAAGCTTGTCTAATGGATCAATTTATTGCAGGTACCCTATATACATTGGTAATATACAGAGAAATTATACATAGTATTTTTAAAGAGAGAGAGAGAGAGAGTGAGGTATGGATGTAGGATGGAATGAACGATGAATTGACAAAGGTCCTGATGGTGAATTTGGTGCACCATTTTTCTTATCTGGTTTCACAAAACTTTGGCAGTGAATGTGGTGATATTTCTTAACTCAATATGGATGGTTGTTGTGATATTAGACTATTTTCATGTTTAATCTTCGTAAATGAATTATCTGAATAACTAAGTTGTTTAAGTCTTAATATATATCATATATTTTTAAAGATGAGGACTGTAGAATGCAAAATTTTCAGTTTTAACACTGTAAGTGTGTAGTAGAAATGATTAATAATTTTCATTTTAAAGGTGGGGCCTAGCTGTTTGTGCCAGCTGAACGTTGGTTGACTGACAGTATAGTTTTGACCAGTCATCTGACGCTGTCCTTGGATAAAGATGTTGTGATCATCTGATCAAATGTAAGTTCACTCGCATTTTTTGTTATGAACACATTTGTTCAAGAATTAAATTGATCTTTGTAATTTCATAGGCTTGTCGATGTTTTCATAAGATAAGCTAGTATAGGGCACTGGAATCATCATTCTACTATAGGAATGTCACATAGGGTTTAATTTCCTAGTGTTCACATTGAATTGAATATGGAGATACATGAATCTGAATACAGTGGTATGAATCTATGTGCCGATTAGAATGTGATTGTAAATTTTACCAACTTGTAGCACATTTTTATTCTTCTGTTGTATGTATATACACATAGTTCAATACCAAAATTTGATTTGTTGGATGATTGTGAGCTGGAAACTGTAAGAAGATGTAGTACTTGCATGTATTATGATCTATGGTATCAAGAGTTATGAATTTATGCATAATAATGTAATTTATGACAGTTGAAGTTATAAATATTGCTGATATTTATTAATTTTATCTCAGGATCCATCTCACTAGCCATTAATTGATCCGCTGCCTTCATATGGGCGAGGTAGAGAGCTACCTGGCCAAAGACGTCAAAGACTCAAAGCCTGATTTACTGATATAATCTCACAGATGTTGTGATAATAGGTATGATTTTTCTTCATAAATAATGATAGTGTCAGTTTGAAACTGAGATTAGAAGAAGATGACAAGAATAAAATTAAAAAATAACAACTGAAGTAACAATTCTTGACAGACTACATATCTTGATATCCTCGCATTTATCTGGATTATGTACTTAAGGTTAAATGCGCACTTAGAGTTTTTAAAGAAAAGCTTAAAAGCTAACACTCTTAGCAGTATCTTCTTTTTTCACTCTCAATACAGTGGTAAGCTAAAAAATTCCCTCTCATCAAGTTGATATGTTACTTCTCAATGCAGGCAATAATGGAACTATAGATGGACGAGGTAGTTTTTGGAGAGATTCGTTCAAAAACAAAACTCTAAATCGCATGAGACTTCATCTAATCAAGTTCATGTACACAACTGAAATTGTTGGCTGCTGGCTGCTACTATTTTATACTGCTACTGTTTCAGATACAGAGTAGTGCAAGGTTCAAATACAGGGCAGTGCAAGGTTCAGATACATGCAGTGCAAGGTTTAGAGACTGCTACCGATGGTTGCTAGCTGCTGGCTATAGCCTCTTTCGAAGGTTGCTAAAGATTTGGAAGTTGCATTTACAGTTTTTGAGTGCAAGGTTCAGAAGTTGTCTATAGCTTCTACGGAGTAGTGCAAGGTTCAGATGTATTACAATTTGATTGAATATCACAATGATTACAACTTCATTGATTTGGTAATTTGGTTTGTTTGATATATTGGTTTTATGGATAATAATTAATAATGTAATGTTTGAATTGCTTATATTGTTATTTTTATCCAATTATTTATGATTATCTGTTTCTTGCTATACTTGAACAATGCGTGTGTAAATTAATTTTTTTTTTTTTGGCATTTTTTACCACAACCATCAGTAACAGTTGTAAGAAAGTCTTTTACAATTGCCTGTTGTGGTTGTAAAAATTCTTCTACAATGGTCAATAGCAGTTGTAAAAAATGTGGAAATTAGCTACAATGACCTCTTTAGCAAGTGGAATTAGCTTTTAGAACACACAACTGAAATAATTACTTTCAAGGACAAAACACAAAATAATTAGTTTCTAGGGCCTAAAAACCTATGAAATTATATCCTTGAAAGTAATTGAACTGCTGACTTTGTACTTGAAATTAATTATTCTACTGACTTTGGCCTTGAAAATAATTTCTTTGAATGTGTGTCCTAGAAACTAATTGGACGGCAAAGTTTGTCCTTATGGTGAAATGCCCCGTAAAAAATCTTATACAACTGTTAATTGTTATTTGTGAAAAAACTTTTACAATTGTCGATAGCAGTTGTAAAAGAGTCTTTTATAACTACTTTAGCTAGTTGTTAAAGAATATTTTACAACTGTCAAAAATAGTTGTAAAAATTTAGGACTCTATTACAACTCTGGATATGACGATTGGCTGCCGTCCATTGTAATAGACGTATTACAACTGTTTTTGGCAGTTGTAATAGAGTATTTTTGTTCTAGTGTGATGTACAAATTTCCGCATATATTAACTCATATATTACTTCATATATTAATCGGTAGTAATTAATAAATCAATAAATAAAATTTATTAATTAATGAGAATGGTCCAACAAAGATGTGTTTGAATCTTCATACATTTATTCTTCTTTTATATCTCTTGTTGTAGACAAGGATCATAACATATATACATGGTATATATTTATATTTCTCACTATTGCAGTTGTTATGAATTAATAAATGGTATTTAATACTACCTATTCATATTCTTAAATCTGCCTATATTATAAAAATAAACATGATAAAGTTAGCATAATTTTTTGATTATAATTCATCTTTTCTCCACCAATCAACCCATATAAAGGTCTTTCCACATTTTCAAGGGTAATTTTTCATTTTCAAGGAAATCAACGAATGAATAAATGAGATTGAATTTAGAGCTATCAAAATGTAACGACTCAGAATTTTTGAACCCGAAAATTCCAGATAGTTATGAAAAAGAAGAAAGAGATAGAAGAAGAAGAAGAAGAAAAGGATTAGAAACACCAACATCCCACATTCGCAGCGGATAAAATATAATAATAAATAATAACAGTTTACAAAAGAATATTATTTCTGTCGATAACATTTTAATACATCAGAGTCACATATATACAGACATTGAATATACTCAATTATCATATCACAGATACACAACAATATTATAAGCGGAAATACTCTATACGCTCTTGCCACCCAATTCGCCTCCTGAGCTCCAGAACGTACCTACCTGAAAATCTGTAATACTCGGTCTGACCAGAGCATTACATCAAAGTAACACCCGGGTCAGGCTGGAAACCAGCATGAGTAAAGCCATCTAACATAGAATACCAAGCAACAACTGATATAAACCCGGGGTAACTCGTATTAATTTACAAAGTCACAGTTTATTTATAAATATCACTTATTCATACATCCATTTTCTAAGTACAAAAATATAGATTTAAATAATCCAATTCATTGAAATCACTTCATTCCAACCTATAAATTTCACATATCAATCTATAAAAATTCGAAGTGGTTTCGGGTATTTCCTAATACCCGAACCCGGTCTCTTCGAGTCACGTGTCAATCCAGACGAAATACACAACATTTCGTATCAGAGATATCAACTCGTTCAAAACATTCAATACCATTATCATCCATAAGCAAAGTTTGATTGCTACCAAATTAATTTAATTAATTTTAACTGAATTTCTAACCTCAATCACTTAGCTTTCTTTATTTGTCAATTAATTAATTTCAAATCAAATAATTCAATCATCCCTTCAATATTCATCTTAATTAATCAACCTGGATTAATTATCCTTCAATTTCATTCAAGCACCTATCTTTAATTAACTTCACCATATTAATTATCCTTAACTAAAACGATAAGTAATCTTAATTACTTCATGAACTAATTAACTGTTTTAGTTACATTAAACCTTAATTACTTATATATTAACTTCTCATAAGTCACTCATTATTGATTAGTCAATCTTAATTAATCAATCTTTAATTACGTCATTGATTATATAAATTAATGATTTCCAATTATATTTTAATTTATCCTAATCTAAATTAATTACACTAATTAAACCACAATATTAATCATTCTTGATTTATTTCAACCTGTAATTAACTATCCATTTATTTACTTTATTAAATAAATCAAATTTCTCCTTAATTAATAATCTTAATTACTCTCTTGATTTATTACACAAAATAATTATATTTTATTAATTTCATTAAGTAATTATTTATCAAACCATCCAATGATTATTCTGAATTACTTACACTTAATTAATTAACTTAAACTTAATTAATTAATTCAAACCCTTCACCACTAAATTAATTAAGCCAAATCATTAATTAATTGAATTAATTAATTATCCATTTTAATTACCCTACTAATTTGATGAATCACAGATCATTACCCTTATCAACATAAACATGAAAACATTTCTTTATTTATGACTTAAGTTTAAATCAATTTAAAACCCAAATACTTCGACTCAAACCACAATTAACTCGAGAACCAACCAAAACTAAAGTCACATCATCATCAGTGCACATCCAATCAATTTAATCATTCAACCAATTATTTTTCAATTTAACCATTTAAATTTAAATAGAAATCCAACAGAGTGAGATTTACTCACTTTTGATTTTGGTTTGCAATCCACTTCAATTCGATTTTGTCTTCACGGTTTTGACCTTGTATAAATTTCATATAAATTAATTAACACTTTAATTTTAAATCAACAATTTATTATCATTTACTTATTTAATTTAACTTATAAATTGACTTAAATTCTTAAACTAAAAATTTCCTTAAACATATATTTTTAGTCCAAAAATTAAACAAGTTAATTGAAACAGTTTAACCCACCACATCCATCATTTTCATTTAAATCCTTATATTTTCAAAATCTACAGTAAGTTATGTTACTTAAATATGTATATACATTATATAAATTCATATAAATTCTACAGCATTTAAAATCTTATGTTTTTTTCCTCCTTGTTCATATCAATATTTCGGTTTTAAGCCTTATAAAAACAAAACTGTTTGGGAAATCACAACTTCAACTTACGGTTTCAAAAATCTAACTTACTGTATACATTTTTTTTATTATAACATGTAATTGCTTTTTCTTACTTCAGTAAGAACACAAGGATCTTGAAAATTATTCCCATAGTTAAACCTTTCAAATCTCAAATCCAAGAAGAAGAAAAAATAAGAAAACTGCTCACCCAAAACGGTCAACATCGAAGACGCCGCATGTCCCACTGTTGATCATCGAGCGTCCATCGAAGTCGAATTCGCTTTCGCCCATCGCCTCACTGCTTGCTTCAGCATGCGCGCGCGTGGACAATCGATTCCTTCGAGCTCGCGATTCGACTGCGTCGCGCCCCAGTTTCCTCTTCGCGTCGCCGCGCTCGAGATCACCCAAACATCAAATCTCGACCGCAAATCCACAGCGCTAACACGACTGAAGAGACGAGCGGAGGGGAGAGAATTTAATCGAGCGCGATCTTGATTTGTAGGCTGGTTCGACTTTTTTTTCTGATTTGAGTAAATGAAATTCGATTTCTGCTCGAAGAATAGAGAGGGGACGGAAATAATTATAGAGGTTTGGGGAAGCTTCTTGAGTATGCGTGTTAATTAAATAATTAAATATTGAAAATATCTCGTTGCATAAAGCGAAATCCCAAACCCCGAATCAGACATACCGACAGACATTTATAAGGTTTTACCCGTGTTCCAAACACGATGGAACGTGTTTCGAAAGCCAAATCGATCATATGTGCGAGTTACGGAAGTAAACGATCAATTTCAAATTAAATCGATTAAAATAGTTTCTAAGCGTTTTGAGCTGCCAGTGTCAAACGACAACTCCGACTGCTACGAAAATTGAAATCCGATAATAGCTAACTATTACGGATCCAATGGAATAGGTTTCGTCGAATTCTGAGACTGTGCCTCGGAAGGCTATTTTTAAATATCGATTTAAACGATATAATTTCAAAATAGAACAAATTACCTTTAAATTAAATTCCAACCATTCAATTATCTTCAGTACCATCGTTATAAATTTTATAAGCCTTCATATTATTTTTAACAGGCTTAAAATTCCACATTCAATAATTTACCAATTTCAAGTTATATAATTCAACAATTTAATTATCAAGTAAATATTGATATTGAAATTCAAGTTAAAATTAACCTTTATATGTTTAAAATCAATTAATTATTCCATTTTAAATTGTTCAAAATTATGGGTCATCACATTCCTCCTCCCTTAAAAGAATTTCGTCCCCGAAATTACAAGTTAGAAAGAATGGTCCAATACCAACAGTTTTATCCACTTGCCCTTACATACCCTTTATTAAAGACCCGCTATTACTTCAATCAACTTTTCAAAACCTTCCATAATTTTCAACAGCATTATTTACTTCATTTATTCAAATCTAATTTAAAATTCAAACTTAAATTATCACAACTTTCTCAAAAAAATTCTAACTCCTTAAATTTTCGAATTTTTTTGCCAACATCTCCTTTGCGCAGCTAGCTCGGTACAACTACAAAATGCCTCTACGGGCTCCCAAATTCCAAAAGAAAACAAAAGCCAAGTGGCTAGATCAAAAACCCAATCCAATTTCATACAGAAATTTAAATACATGCCTTTTAGTCGAGCAATCCAAATTTATCTTTTGTAATCACAATCAATTTTCCTTTTCCCTTATAATACCTGCATACCTTACTTAGCAATAATATCCAATCGTAACTTTTAAAATCATTTATATATTTCCTTACAGAAGTTTTCACATCTACTTCTATTCAACTTTAGTTTCCCATTCGCATATGAATTCAATTTGTCTTCAATTCTAAATATTGAATTTTATTTTCCATTCATAACTGATTCATATTAGTTTCATCTACTAAGTTATTTCAGTTTCATATTTAAAATCGTTTTGTTGCTAACAAATTTTCTTTTCCAATTTTTCCAAAAATTTTCTTACTCCCAAAATTTTCGAATTTTTTTGGCAGAGTCTCCTTTGTACGGAGGAGCTTTTGCAATTTGACAAGAGATATAAATATATATACATCGACCCACACGGTCAGAAAAAACAAAAACAGTTCATATTTCCTATTCTTATTGCATATGCGTACCTTTATTTAGCATTTTAAGCAAGCAGCTTATTTATTTTAGCATTTATCGCGTCCAAATCCAGCCAAACGGCCTTCAGGTACCTGTACTTACTCAATTTAAACATATAAGTACTATATATATGAAGTTTATAACATTTCTCTTACTAAAACAACTATAACACTTCAATTCTAAAAGAAATGCATTCAAAATAACTTCCACGAGCAATTTATATGTTTTCAACACTAATTCAATTTCTTTCAACCAATTCATATATCATTTCATTAAATTTTAATGGTTTTCAACTCAATTTCTTACATTCAATTTATTTTTTTATCCAAACAAGCTCATATTCAATTCAATTGATTCAAAAATCAATTTTATTTGCTTCTATTAATTCATGGAATTTCTTTACCTTCGTTTACGTCAAACGACAACTATTTTTATGTAATTTGGCGATATTTGCTTAATAGAGTATCCATTTTAATTTATAACTACTTCAAATTAATTTCAACTCATTCTGTATTTAATTCCATTTCATTTCTAATTTATTCACTAACCATACATTTGATTTCATCTCCGCATCGGATTCATTCAAAACAATTTATTAAGCTTGGCACATTCAATACTTATAAATTAATAACCATTTCCAAATTAATTTAACCCAGACTTTTATGATCTTTCACTTTTGCTCGAAGCCAAACCTCTACTAATTTTAAATTTAAGTTAATTTACTACCTTCAAATTATTACAACTTCATAACTTAAACTCACATCATTTGAAAATTAATTTTCTTTTTCACCTTAACTTGATTTTATTTCAATCAAATCTCATTTCAATCTACAAATTCATTTGATTAGTTATTATAAAATAAATTCCCAAATTCGATTCATTCACGACTCATTTAACTTATTAAAATGCCATTTTCAATTTATTCTACCTACTTGGGTTTTGTTTGCAATTCAAACCATGTCTATTATAAATAAATTTCATTCCATTCAACACACTTCCCTTATTTCTAATTTACTTGCAAATTTCATTAGATATTATTAACATCACACTTGAATTTTATTTGTAATTCAAACCATCACTATTTCGATCCAACTCTATTTTATTTTTATTTTTACAGCATCTCTTCTTATTTAATTCATTATCAAATCCAAGTCGAATTCTATTTACAATTCGAATTCATTTCCTAACTCCATTATTAACTTACAATCCATTTTATTTAACCAGGTTAAATTTCATTAACATACTCTATCAAATAATTTATTTAGCCAATCAGCTTACTTCCAGTTTTTTAAATCAATATTCGATTTTATTACAAAACAATCACTTTATTGAATTTTTCGTGAGTTCAATTTTAGTTTATAATTCCCGTTTGGATCTATTTCATTTTCCAAAATTCCATCACTTTTATTTTAAAATTTTAGAAATGCTTTTAAATTCACATCATACTATTAAAATAGCCTTTTATAAAAATACTTCTTATAACTCGATATCTCAACCAGTTCATCCTTGTTCTCACAGAAATTCAGTCATACGTTGATCAGGCGTAGGACTGAAAATCAATAAGTACTTGGTAAACCCGTTTTTAACATCCAATGAAAATACTTGAAAAATAATTTTATTAAAAATATAGAAAACGATTTTTGAAAATAGAGGAAATATCTTTGGTGAGAATGCTCTGGAAATCATCACTCCCATCCATGGTCGCAGTTACATCTGGGTTACGTTGCCATCGCAGCAAAAGTCCATGTAACTGTAGGCACTCCACGCCCCGCGATTACACCATGGAACCCACAACAGATCGCAGTTGCATCCCAGGGTTACGTTGCCATCGCAGCAAAAGTCCATGTAACTGTTGGCTCTCAACGGCACACACGATTTTCGCTGTCAAAATGAAACTTCTCCACTCCTACATAGGTCGTAGTCTACCAATATAAAATTAAACATAGACTGTTGGCTCTCAGCAGCACACACGACTTTCGCTATGTTACCATAGGTCGCAGTCTACCGATATAAAATCAAACGTAGACTGTTCGCTCTCAGCGGCACACACGACTTTTGCTATGGTATACTCTACTCATAATCCTCAGGAACTAGTTTTGTCCGGACTCCTCACAGGATCAACTTTAGAACCCCCCACCCCTTGGGGCTCAAGGCAGCACCACCCGATGGCACTCTTGAGAAGTTCTTTTCAAGGGAGCGCCTTTTTCCCCAGAGCCATCATCAAAACATTTTGTACATACACATATAGTATCTTTCAAATCATACACCTAGTATGATCTCATACAAAGCTCCTTTACACAAAAATCGATAATTCTCAAACTAGGCTTTCCAAATTCCAATATTGATTTTACCCAAAAATCAAAAGCCTTTCTAAATTCAAAGGTTCCAAAAACTTTTCCAAAATCCTCATAAGATCCGTTATATATATATATATATATATATATATATATATATATAAATTTTAAAACTTCGGATCATTTCAAACTTGTATAAAATCCCTTTTATACTTCAAACATTTTAAAAATCCTTTTCTTCCGTCGATAGATACAACAAGGGGAGATTTATCTTATATAACAAAGACATGTAGCTTCATTTATTCAAAACCAAATATTAAAATTTGATTACACTTTTTCAATATCAATTTCATTCAAAACTGTACGAGGTACACTTATCATCCGTACGCTATACCAATCGGATCGCTCACTCGATCACACAATTTCACTTTCGAATTAGTATCGTCCACCAACTTCCTAGTACGGACTCAGATCTGGTTTCTTGATCAGAAACCGCTATTCTCCTTGCACAGCTATAGCTATGATAGAGAATAACCAGAACCAAACAACAATCCATATCTAGGTTCGCCGTCGAAAATCGAGTGAAAAATCCAGACTCGGATCGATAAACTATCTCGAAATTCTGTGCTCGAATCTGGATCAAATCATTATGCGAATAGAATAATATACATACATCCCATGTATTTATTTCATTGATTATTAGCCAAATCAATTTCCTTTCTATTCCCATTCACTTAAATTTTCCTTCACTTATTTATAATTGCCTTAATTCCATTGGATTATCACTTCAATCCTTATCTCAGTTGGATATTTAATCAATAACAGTTTGAACTCCGACGAGTTTATATTTAGAAAATAGCTTGAAAATTTTAAAAATAGATAAGTAGTTGAAAACAATAATTACTAGTTTGCAAAATAGCTGTAAAATAGTTAACTAATTGTAAAATAGTTGAAAAATAGTTAAATAGTTATAAAATAGTTAGATAATCACAAAATAGTTTAAAATAGTAATTAGTTATAAACATTTGAAAAACAGTAATTAGTTTATAAACAGTTACAAAATAGTTAAATAACTCCAAAAGTAGTTATAAAATAAGTATAAAATAATTTTGGGTTTAATAAGAAAGGTTGTATATATTAAATAGCTTGGAAAAATAAATTTATATTAAAACAATTTATATTGAAAATAGTCCAGAGTCAAGACCGTTCACTTCACCTACTATTCAATTTAAATTTCCATTTAAATTGACCCAATTCCAATTCAAATAACTCCAAATTCCATTAGACTTGATTTATTCCCAATTCAAGTTGAATTAATTCTCAATTTCTTTCCAACTTCAAATCAAATTCCATTTGATTCTTACTTATTCAACTTTATTTACAGTTCCAAATTATTCAAATAAATTTGGACTAATTTCAAATTGAATCCATTCCAATTCCAAATCATTTCAATTCCTGCTTGAATTTAATCCTGTTCAACTTAATTGATAATTTCAAATTATTCCAATCAATTTGGACTAATATCAATTGAACTCACTTCAATTTCAATCTCAATTTTAAACCATCTCGAATTATATAAATTCGAGTTGAATTCTCGAAGGTTGGTTTAACTTTTTAAACCAAATTAACTTTGTTTATTTAAAGTTTTTAAACAATTTAATTTCTGAGTTCTAATTCCAATTTCATTTTCAATTGATTTAATTTTAATTTATTTTATTTCTATTACCACTTAATTTAATTCCAATTCGAGATTTCAGTTTGGTTGTATTTTATATTGCTTCTTAATTTAATTCCAATAATTTAACAACCAATCACCTTTATATTTATTAAAAGGAAATATTGCTTTATATATCAAAATATATTTTTATATAAAATCATTTAAAACCTTTATATAAGAAAATAACAAATACGCTCTCATATATATATATATATATATATATATATATATATATTCAACGCATTCTAGAGTTGTACGAACTCTATTTAACGAGTAATTCCCACCAGAGCTAAGGTTCTCGCTTAACCTTTCAGCTCTGATGCCAACTGTAACGACCAGGAATTTTCGAACCTGAAATTCCAGATAGTTATGAAAAAGAAGAAAGAGATAGAAGAAGAAGAAGAAAGTGATAGAAGAAGAAGAAGAAAAAGATCAGAAACACCAATATCTCACATTCGCAGCGGATAAAATATAATAATAAACAATAACAGTTTACAAAAGAATATTATATCCGTCGATTACATTTTAATACATCAGAGTCACATATATGCAGACATTGAATATACTCAATTATCATGTCACAGATACACAACAATATTATATAGCGAAAATACTCTATACGCTCTTGCCATCCAGCTCGCCTCCTGAGCTCCAGAACGTACCTACCTGAAAATCTATAATACTCGGTCTTACCCGAGCATTACATCAAATTAACACCCGGGTCAGGCTGGAAACCAGTGTGAGTAAACCCATCTAACATAGAATACCGAGCAACAACCGATATAAACCCGGGGTAACTCGTATTAATTTACAAAGTCATAATTTATTTATAAATATCACTTATTCCATACATCCATTTTCTAAGTACAAAAATTTAGATTTAAATAATCCAATTCATTGAAATCACTTCATTCCAGCCTGTAGATTTCACATATCAATCTATAAAAATTCGAAGTGGTTTCGGATATTTCCTAATACCCGAACCCGGTCTCTTCGAGTCACATGTCACCCTAACCCAAATTATCCAGACGAAATACACAACATTTCATATCAGAGATATCAACTCATTCAAAGCATTCAATACCATTGTCATCCATAAGCAAAGTTTGATTGCTACCAAAATTAATTTAATTAATTTTAATTGAATTTCTAACCTCAATCACTTAGATTTCTTTATTTGTCAGTTAATTAATTTCAAATCAAATAATTCAATCATCCCTTCAATATTCATCTTAATTAATCAACCTGGATTAATTATCCTTCAAGTTCATTCAAGCACCTATCTTTAATTAACTTCACCATATTAATTATCCTTAACCAAAACGATAAATAATCTTAATTACTTCATGAACTAATTAACTGTTTTAGTTACATTAACCCTTAATTACTTATATATTAACTTCTCATAAGTCACTCATTATTGATTAGTCAATCTTAATTAATCAATCTTTAATTACGTCATTGATTATATAAATTAATGATTTCCAATTATATTTTAATTTATCCTAATCTAAATTAATTACATTAATTAAACCACAATATTAATCATTCTTGATTTATTTCAACCTGTAATTAACTATCCATTTATTTACTTTATTAAATAAATCAAATTTCTCCTTAGTTAATAATCTTAATTAATCTCTTGATTTATTACACAAAATAATTATATTTTATTAATTTCATTAAGTAATTATTTATCAAACCATCCAATGATTATTCTGAATTACTTACACTTAATTAATTAACTTAAACTTAATTAATTAATTCAAACCCTTCACCACTAAATTAATTAAGCAAAATCATTAATTAATTGAATTAATTAATTATCCATTTTAATTACCCTACTAATTTGATGAATCACAAATCATTACCCTTATCAACATTAACATGAAAGCATTTCTTTATTTATGACTTAAGTTTAAATCAATATAAAACCCAAATACTTCGAGTCAAACCACAATTAACTCGAGAACCAACCAAAACTAAAGTCACATCATCATCAGTGCACATCCAATCAATTTAATCATTCAACCAATTATTTTTAAATTTAACCATTTAAATTTAAATAGAAATCCAACAGAGTGAGATTTACTCACTTTTGATTTTGGTTTGCAATCCACTTCAATTCGATTTTGTCTTCACAGTTTTGACCTTGTATAAATATCATATAAATTAATTAACACTTGAATTTTAAATCAACAATTTATTATCATTTACATTTTTAATTTAACTTATAAATTGACTTAAATTCTTAAACTAAAAATTTCCTTAAACATATATTTTTAGTCCAAAAATTAAATAAGTTAATTGAACCAGTTTAATCCACCACATCCATCATTTTCATTTAAATCCTTATATTTTCAAAATCTACAGTAACTTATGTTACTTAAATATGTATATACATTATATAAATTCATATAAATTCTATAGCATTTAAAATCTTATTTTTTTCCCTCCTTTTTCATATCAATATTTCGGTTTTAAGCCTTATAAAAACAAAACTGTTTGGGAAATCACAACTTCAACTTACGGTTTCAAAAATCTAACCTACTGTATACATTTTTTTTATTATAACATGTAATTTCTTTTTCTTACTTCAGTAAGAACACAAGGATCTTGAAAATTATTCCCATAGTTAAACCTTCCAAATCTCAAATCCAAGAAGAAAAAAAAACTGCTCACCCAAAACGGTCGACATCGAAGACGCCGCAAGTCCCGCTGTTGATCATCGAGAGTAAACCTCAAGCCTCTATCGAATTCGCTTTCGCCCATCGCCTCACTGCTTGCTTCAGCACGCGCGCGCGTGGACAATCGATTGCTTCGAGCTCGTGATTCGACTGCGTCGCGCTCCAATTTCCTCTTCGCGTCGCCGCGCTCGAGCTCGCCCAAACATCAAATCTCGACTGCATATCCACGGCGCTAACTCCACTGAAGAGATGAGCGGAGGGGAGAGAATTGAATCGAGCGCGATCTTGATTTGTAGGCTGGTTCGACTTTTTTTCTTCTAATTTGAGTAAATGAAATTCGATTTCTGCTCGAAGAATAGAGAGGGGACGGAAATAATTATAGAGGTTTGGGGAAGCTTCTTGAGTACGCATGTTAATTAAATAATTAAACATTGAAAATATCTCGTTGCATAACGCGAAATCCCGAACCCCGAATCAGACATGCCGACAGACGTTTATAAGGTTTTACCCGTGTTCCGAACACGATGGAACGTGTTTCGAAAGCCAAATCGATCATATGCGCGAGTTACGGAAGTAAACGATCAATTTAAATTAAATTGATTAAAATAGTTTCTAAGCGTTTTGAGCTGTCAGGGTCAAACGACAACTCCGACTGCTACGAAAATTGAAATTCGATAATAACTAACTATTACAGATCCAATGGAACAGCTTTCGTCGAATTCCAAGACTGTGCCTCGGAAAGCTATTTTTAAATATCAATTCAAACGATATAATTTCAAAACTGAACAAATTACCTTTAAATTAAATTCCAACCATTCTATTATCTTCAGTACCATCGTTATAAATTTTATAAGCCTTCAAATTATTTTTAACAGACTCAAAATTCCGTATTCAATATTTTACCCAATTTCAAATTATATAATTCAATAATTTAATTATCAAGTAGATATTGATATTGAAATTCAAGTTAAAATTAACCTTTACATGTTTAAAATCAATTAATTATTCCATTTTAAATTGTTCAAAATTCTGAGTCGTCACACAAAAGGATGTAAATAAGAAATTATAGTCGCTTTTATAGATTATATTTGATTGTCTTTTACTTTTTTCCATATCATTTACTATTTTTATTTCCACTTATAGTTGGTAATATGATAAACACAGCCAAGCTTTTTAATTTAAAGCTTTGGACTTATTAGAAGATAACATTTTGTTATAGCTATTGGATGTTGACATCCAATTACAATCTCGTTGCTTAGAAAATGCCGTAAAAATGATGATCCAATAGGATAAAACAATGGCTCTTATATTTTTAAGGTGTCATATCCATGAAAAACTTAAAATAAAACATTTAACTAAAAAAGATCATCTTTACCTATGGAACTCCCTGAAGAAGCATTATGACCACCAAAATATGGTCACACTTCTAAACACTAGACACGAGTGGTTGAACTTGAAGTTTCAAGTCTTTGAATCTGTTAGGAAATACAATTCCTCTATATTTAGAATTACTTCTAAACTAAAATTATGTGAAAGGATTGTCTAGTAATACTAACCTGACGTTAGATCATATCTTCGAAGTTGATGACGGAAACTTCATTAATGATGAAAATCTAAGTGCAATAATAAATGATATGGTTGAATTGATCAATAGTAGCAGCCTGAAGTCTGCTATGTGGATTTTATTTTATTTCAGTTCAATAAATCAGTTGGAAGTTGGTGCTTGTATGTTTTTTCTTTCATAACTAGTTGAAGTAATGTACTGATAATGTTGTGTTTTAATCAGTAGTCCATTTTAATTTTTTTCAAAAGTATTAGCATTTATTTAATGCTTAACCATTTTAATAGTAGACTAACTATATTGTCTTTAATTCTTAAAATATGGACCATAAATATTTGAGTGATAATATATGCCTACTAGATAGTGCAACTACTCATATGATTTTGAAAAACCAGAAGTTTTTCTATGAACTATCAGAAAATATTTTAGTTAAAAATTTCAACCATAGCAAATCTGCTAATATAGTTGAAGGGTCCGAAAGAGCCCATATAGTATTACCAAATGGTACATATGTCTTAATTCAAAATACATTATACTCAAGCAAATTTAAATGAAATTTGTTGAGTTTTGAGGATATATAAATGAATTGCTACTATATTGGAACATAATAAAAACATCATAGGATACCTTTGCGATTTTCTAAAATTGAAAGCCACAAGCTTATTTTAGAAAAAGTTGGTACAATTTCAACTGGATTATATTTCACAAAATTTGACATAATTGAATCTCATATTTTAAACATGAGCCAGAAGCTCACAAATATCACTTGAATGCATCTTATTAATTGATAAAAGAATTATCCTCCTATTATTAATATGTATGGTGTATTTGCTAGTAGCAATATGATAGTGGATCAAAATGAGAGTCCAAAGATGATTATTATTTAATATGACAATGTTTGTCGACATTGAGGGGGATGATAAGGGATACAAGTTTATTTTGATCACAAGTGTTAAATATTTGTTAACATGTATAATGATGCAAGATATTGATTAACTTGAATAAATTATCAATAATATCCTTATTAGACTTTCTCCAATATAGCTTTGAATCCCTGAAGGATCAAATGTGTAAAGCATATCTGAAATATGGTACAAATGTCAGTTTGAAATACTTTTGGAGCAAGTAATAAAGATGTCAAATAAAAGAGATGAGTGTTCGTGAGGAAACACTTAAGGGTGCTCATGAAGAGACTAATGACATGATTGTCAAATTATCCTAGAAGTGGTTTAGGTACCTAAAACATGACAATTAAAGAGATCTCAATAAATCATGTCTAGGACTGACAAGAAATAATCATCGATGATAAATTTATAAGTAATAAAGCGCTTATGTTTATAAAAAGATTAAATATCTTGAATTAGGGGAAATATGACTAGCCATCAGGAATCCTTTACTAATAAAGAAATATGGACATGTAGTCCGCAAAGTAGCAAAAGTACTTAAAATGCTTAATATGCCCCGAAGGTATAAATATGGTTTGAATCATATTAAATGATGAAAGTATACAAATTCTTGAAGAATATAAATAACTTTTGTGGTTATAAAGAATGCAAAGAGCAAGAAGCATAGATTATAACCTACTTTGAGTATTGTTGTAATGAAAATCTTGATATAATTCATAATGAGTAGATTACTTCCTATTTTTAAGTATCGTTGTAATGAAACTTTTAATATACATTGAAATGTTAGTTGCGATATGCAAAAATTATTCCTGAAGAATATGAATAGCTATAATGATTATAAAGAATGCAAAGAACATGGAATGTAGACTACAACCTTCTTCTAAGTATTGTTGTAATGAAAATCTTGATGCACTTTAAGATGAGTAGATTACTTCCTGCTTTTAAGTATTGTCGTAATAGAACGTTTAATTTTCATCAAAGATGTAGTTGCAATATGCAAAACTGATTTGAAGCATAAAAATGAAAACACATGATGTGTTTTTCATAAAGATAGCAAACAAAATGCATAAAATGCAAAGCATATTTGGATTGGAAAATTTGATTGTATTGAAGGAAACTATTAATAAATTGTATTATTAATGAGATACATATTTATGGATACAGAAGTATCTATAACCAATTTAAGTTATCGAAAGACGAATACGAATTCAGAGGAAACTTTAAATCAGGGGGAGCATCCATAAGTATTTTATAATGCACTCTTTTTCCTTAACTAAGATTTTCCCACTGGGTTTTTATTAGTAAGGTTTTAATGAGGCATTATCTTGACCCAGAAGTATCAACTCCCCAGTAACATTTGAAAATAAGTTACAATGTACTCTTTTCCCTTATTTAAGATTTTTCCCACTGGGTTTTTTTTACTGAGGTTTTAACGAGGTATTGTCTTGATCTAGGAGAATCAAACGTATTTTCAAGAAATAACATCTCAAATATGTTATTTAAGTTAAATTGTATTTTTATCCTTGACTAAGGTTTTTTTCATTGGGTTTCTCTTTGTAAGGTTTTTAATGAAGTATTATATTGATCCAGAAGTATCAAACTCTATTTGATTATGTAAATTATTGAAATATCTCATACCATATTGTACTCTTTTTCTTTCATTAAGATTTTTCCCATGGGGTTTTTCTTAGTAAGGTTTTAATGAGGCATTAGTTTGATCCAGAAGTATCAAACTTCATTTGAAGAAATGAGAAAATAAGATATGTCATTGTGCTCTTTTTTTTTCTTTACTAAGATTTTTCCCATTGGGTTTTTATCGTAAGGGCTTTAATGAGGCATTATATTGATCCTGAAGTATCAAACTCTTAGAAGGAATATCATTGTATGATATCTATGATCTCAGGTTGCACTCTTTTCCCCGTTCAAGGTTTTTCCATTATGTTTTCCTAATGTAGGTTTTTTAAATGAGGCAACGGACAATATCTAGATCGACTGAACGAATAAGTGCAAACAAGATAACAATGAGGGGGAGCAATCATCATACACATTACAAAAGAGACAATTTTAAGTTATCAGAAGATTCAAGATTTTGAAGGCGCATATTCAAGGGGGAGTGTTATAATATAAATTGTGTATGTTATATGTTGTTTTGTATTTAGTCCCACATCGTGGGATTAGTTCCATCCCAAGCTCCTAGGCCTTTATATAAAGGTGATAATGTAATGAAAATGTATTACTAATCTCTGAATAAATAAAATTGTTCTCTCTCTAGTGGCTTCTGTTTTCTTTATTTTATAATAAAAATATTCAAGGTTCGAAAATATTTTATTTTCATCAAATTAACCGATTTTAAATTGAAATTGAAAATTTCACAACAGAATAAAGTTACACATTTTGCGATGAAAATCTGACATTTGCTACATTTAAATAGATGTATTTCAAATATCAAATTTTTATTACTAAAATTTTATTATTTAAATTTCCAAAAAAATTAGTTAATTACATTATTAAATCGTTAAAATTTACGTGTCGTTACTATTTCACCTTTTTGTCCTTATTGGTTTGCTTGAAATTGGAAATGTAACGTTGCATTCATCCTATAAAATAAAGTGAAGCACAGTTTTCATCAAAGTAGACTTTAAAGGAAAAGGAGGTTCAAAGAGACTATAATAAAACATAGATGATGATAAAACATAAAGAGATAATGACACGTAACAAGAGATTCATGAACTTATTTCACATGTTAAAACTCACGCTCTCACCCATGTCTTCTTACTTGTCAAACTTCTTTTCTTGTCCCTCTTTGATTTATTTTCCACACAAAATTTAAATCTATTTATGCGACTGCAACATTTGTTTCAATTCATTTAGGAACTTGCACTTTATGCATTCGCTGTTTGCATTACCTCTTTCCTTGGCGCCGATATCATTTAAGCATTTGACAGATGCATTATATTTCTTTAAATACAAATGATTCTTATTGTCTTCTATTTACTCCATCAATTGACTAAAATTGTTTTCATTATCCGTTGCAAAGTTTGCTACTTTAGAGAATTCACTAAACATTTTTTATATCGTAATTGTTTCGAACTTACTTATACACCATCGTCATTGAGTCAGATCATTGTATGAGACCTCGGTACATCTTTCCCCCATTTACTTAATATATGCTTATTTGGAACATTTTTTACATTAATTTTTATTAACAGAAGAAGTGCATCCCTACAAAGTATACCTCTAAACTCCAATCTGTGGCAACAACGACTCATTTCGTAATTTTTGATGTTGAATAAAGCTTTAAATCTCATTAATTTTATATAATCTTCAAGAGCCACATCTTCATAAACTTTATGCGCCTACAACTCTCTCTACTTTCAACTATATTACAATACATCTTGGCCACCAACTCTAATTAAATTCTCTAAATTCAATAAGAGCATAACACTTTGAATCGCTACTCTATATATCATAGTTTGTTGCAGATCGAATACTTTGTGATAATGACTTGAAATCTACTTGGCACTCTTTTTCTATTTTTGCTTTCATTGCATTATTGGATTGCTCTACAAATTGCTTGAAAGTGGTTTTAGTATTAACATATGCATCAAAAAAGCACTAATGGTTTCACTTCTTTATTTAGTGGACATCCCCTCCCATAAGTTTACGATCACAAAACATGGTACCTAATGATGTCTTTCCATGTATAATTCAACCCATGCAATTATAGCACTTAGCAGTTTTATAGCGGTGGAGGTAGAAAAGTTATAGCATGGACAATGCAAGGATATAGCGAAAATACGGAGATGCAAAAGGCTTCATCAAACATAAAACCAAATATTTTAAGTTGATTTATTTTCATTCTCACATCATTTGTGTAGGAAAAAGAAATATTATTTAATCTCATATAAACAAAATAATATCATGATTTATGAAGTCTAAATTTGGCCACAACAATAGATTTCTAACTCATATTGATTACTTATGCCTTAAAATTCGGTCTTTATCCTAACTTTTTTATTCTGTTTAAAAGAGAACTAGTCAAATCAACTTTTTTACATTAAAGCTGAAGCGGATGCTAAAAAATCTTGATTTAGGGGGTGTAGCAAAAAATAGCGGGGCTTAAAGTGGATCTACTATACAATAGCAATAAATTGAAAAAGCGTAGCTGTGGAAGAGCGCTATGCGCTATAACGTGGCTTTTGCGATGCTTTAACTACACAACACTCAACCAAATGTTCTCCTCCAACTCAAACTTATCCTAACATTTTTTTTTCCAACTTTGTTCAAGCTCAACCAAATCTTGTGTGTCATATACAACGTTTTGCAAATAAGATTTAATTAACTCATATTGATCATGACTTCCAAATTTTGCAGGCAACTTCTTCATCATATGGAAACATAGTCGATGTCTAGTATTGAAAAATGCGGTTTCTATAGCACTTTTCGTAGCTCGATCTTAATCAGTTATTATTCCTTAGGGAGCAACATTAGACATACATGCAAGCTATGTTCTAAAAAACCATATAAAAGTATTTATTGTCTCGCTAGAAATCAACCCATACCCTAGAAAAATCGATTGTCCATGATGGTTGACCCGAACAAAAGGAGCAAACAGCATGTCGTACTTATTTTCATGTATATTGTATCAAATGTTACTACATCACCAAATTCTTTATAAGCCTCTCTACTTCGTTCATCTATCGAAAAACATTTTTGAGTCGTTCATCATCAGCTAAGCCTGTGCTAAAGAAGAAATTAGAATTTTGTGATTGCATTTACGAAAAATATTTTTGAAATACAATAGCATATCCTTCTCCAAGACGTAATTGTCATGCCTCGTTAAGATGGTTTTTGCAAAGTTTCAATAAAGGACAAGTTATCACTTCCACCAGCCTCTACCACTAATGCATCAAAACTTTTCTTAGGTTCAATTCTAGCAATATTGGAAACTTCGAGTTTTTTTTCATCTGGCCATCAATCTGTCGATAACACTGAAAAATTCGAGCTTTTGTCGAAATGACATCATGATTATGATCAAGGAATACACTATTAATACGCCATTTTCCATCTTGGCCAAAATCTAAAATGAGTCTCACCTTGCATTTTATTCTATTGTTGCTTAAGACATTAATGGAAAGTTTCATGGTAAGGCTTCCCGAATCGACCATATACAAATGTTACATATCTTAGTATCCACCTTCATCTCTTTTACTTAACCTTTTTTTGCTGGAAATCCCATGTTTTTTGCATAAATTTTAAAATATTTAAGTAAAAGATACCATTGTATCAAATGTCATACCAACTTTAGGTGTAACAACTTCTTTTTCAAGTACAATTTCTCTCTCATTTACCATCTCAATCTGCATCAACCAAGTTCTCAAACATCTCCTTATTTGAACCATAGCCATTAAAAATATCATTTTCACCATTTGTTATCTCTACAATAAAATTTGATAATTGTTCATCCAATGTTGAAAACGAAGATACATCGAATAATGAGTCGATCAAAAAATTTAATGATGGTAGCCACTCATACATTGGTACAGTAAATAAAAATGGAAAACTATACACATTTGTTTTAAAAGTTCCTACATTCAAATATTTGTATCTTACTTCATAACGTACTTAATGGGCTTTTTTTAATTTCTAATGCAATCACCATTTCAATAATAGAGAATTAATATTTTTGAATATTATTATAATTGTCTAACTACAAATACCTATGAATAATGCAACAAAAGTAGTTTTTGGATTTCGTTTTTTACTAAAGCATAAATAGTTTGCTTAAATTGGTAAGTCAAGAACACAAATGATATATAAGATATTACTATTTGTAGATTTAGGATAAACAACAACCTAAGATGATTCATCAAAGCGACCATTATGGAGGTTTTCCTACTGTTGGATGAAAATCAATTTTGTCTCAAGCCAAAAAAATATAACACTACATCAGCCTATAATTCTATTCTCTCTAGTTTCCTTGGATTTAACCCCAAATTTGTTAGCATAATCTTGTAAAACCTAATATTTTAAACAATCTGTGAACCTATGTTTCCAAAATAAGAAATAGTTAATCCATCAATTCCCAATTAAGCTACCTGCTCCAACCTAACATGATTTAAGGCAATTTTCTTTTTTACTATGTTAGTTTACGTTTACATTATGTTGAATCTTGCATTCGATTAAAGTATAGTTTAGGGTTAGTTACATGGTAAATTTGATTTCTGATTTCAATTTTAAAATATTCTATTTACTATTGTAATTTAGTTTCAGCTTGTTGCGATTTTAAAGATGGAAAGATTCAGAACTAATAGTCGGATTAATAAAAATAGTAAGGTGAACTTTAACAAATTTTTTTTACAAAAATAGTAAGGACAAATTTAACAACATTTAATGTAGAACGAGCGGTAAGGTAATTTTCAAACAAAATTTCTCTTTCAAGCTTGCATGCTACTATTTTAGCACCGGAATTGGTCACTAACACTCTTAGAAAGATTGTGCAGAGAGATTAATGAAGAAAGTAAATTGAAACAGAGAACAATATATGAATTTCAATGCAGAGAACAAGAACACCAGATTTGTAGTGGTTCGACGTAACTGCCTACGTCCACTTCGAAATTGATTTCTATTGATTTCCTTGATAGTTGAATATAGATACAATCCATTTCTAATTACTTGAATACAATTGCAAAGTAAAAGATTAAGTCTTGAGTGAGTGTAGAATGCGGCAAAGTTTCCCCAGTATTCCCAAAAAACTCATCCTTTTCACTGTGTCCCTGCCTCTCTATTTATAGACGAATGTGGGTTGGACTTCCCTAGTGGGCCTAGTAGCTGAATATCTCGGCCCAAATGGAGTGAGCTCGGCGCGCCGACCCGAACATGCTGAACGGCCAAATGCTGAACCATCATCTTCATGCCGAACGAGGCGGTGTTGTATGGGAAGAGTAGGCCGAGCAACAATCGAAGTCGGTCGAGATCGAAGGAATGCCGAACAATCTTTGGTTGCCGAACGTTCTCGAGAGGCCGAACAATCTCTGGATGCCAAACGATCTTATGCCGAACAATCTATAGATGCCGGATGAAACTTATGTCGAGCGTCTTTGGTATGTCGAACGTCCCTGGTATGCCGAGTGTTCATGGATGCCGAACGATATACTGTACCGAACGTTTCCCAATGCCGAATGCTTCTGGATGCCGAGCGATCCTTAGATGCCGGACGAAGCTTATGCCGAGCGTCTTTGGTATGCTGAACGTCCCTGGTATGCCGAGTGTTCATGGATGCCGAACGATATACTATACCGAACGCTTTCCAATGTCGAATGCTTCTGGATGCCGAGCACTTAGTTGCCTGGTCAAATCCATAGGAAACACTTGCCCCCCAAAGTGTATCGCATGACCGAACGTGATACGCTTTGAACTACGAGTCCTTTGTGCTTCGCTTCGAACCTTGGCCCATTACTCTTAGAGGTTGTTTTCTTGTGAGTACCAGGTGACGTGGTGTGTGCCGAGCGTAACGCGAATGCCAAACGATACAACCGAAACCGAACATCCCATGCACGCCGAACGAAATGAAAGCCGATGTCGAACGTGACTGCTTTGACCGGTTCTACCGGTCATTGTCGCTTCGACTTCTTCTTCCTCCCTATAAAGGTCAGCACGTTCCTTCTTCTTTTCTTTCCACTTTTTTACCTCCACTACCTTGTACTTGCTAACCTCGGCAGTTAACAGCCTCCAAAGATTTAACAATCCTCTCCAAGTCTCGATCTCCTAACTGGGTATCGATTCTCCTATCTAAATCCTTTCCATAACTAAAAAGTTTTTATGCTCAAGTTCATAGATTGGAACCGTAGTCGATAGGTGTAGGAAAGATTCGTTTAAGATATTTGAGGAGGAAAGGAGGAGTGACTAGAGACGAGCATATAAGGGAGCTATTGGGAGTTGTATTGTGGTTCGGCACGGTTCCCTTGTACCGAACGAGATTGGAGGAAAAAGGAATAGTGGGGGAGTAGGAGGTGGTTAGGATGTTGAACGGCATGGACTGACATGGCTTGCTGAACGATCTGTCCTTGTTATTCGACGTGGATGGAGGAAGAGAGGAAAAAATGATTTTTGGTTCGGCATGCTCGTCACATGCCAAGCAGTGGGATAGAGGGTTAGGGAGGAAGTATGAATTAGATAGGATGCCGAACGTTACTTTGGCCGAGCAGAACTTAGGCCGGACGTTACTTAGGCCGAACGATAGCTTTGCCGAACGATAGCTTGTCCGGTCGACCGTTAGGTCGAACAACATCTAGATCGATCGATCACGACTGCCGACCCATATCCCAGCCGAACACTACTCAAGCCGAACAATCATAAATGTCGAACCATATTTTATAGGCCGAACAATTGTGAATGCCGAACCATATTTAGGCCGAACAGTCATAAATGCCGAACCACTTTTTAGCCGAATAGAACTTAGGCCGAACGATCACTTGCCTTGCCTAATCACATAACAAAACAAGGACAGAGACTCCAGCATAGCATATCGAACTGATCCGGACTGATAAGTTAAATCGACAAGAACGGATAAAAGCCATTAACTCGTAGTGCCAATGTCCGAGTCCAAAATTGAAAGCATCGCAAGGCTGGTTTTCGGAGTGGTCAGCGATGACGGTCTTCGAAAATGACAGTCCAAAGTTCAACTTTATACCATCAGCTATGTGATTTATAATTTCTCAACGTTTATATTTGAATCATTGCACTAGATCACACACAGCACAGGGGGGGATTTATGTTGTTAAGTCTAACGCCGATTATTTTTCGAGTATAGTTCTAACAGGTGCCCAGCCAAACTCAATATTTACTGGAAATGTCTAAGAGATCTAGCTCCGCCACAGTTTCAGATAGACCGAGACCATCCTCCCGACAAGAAGTCGCAGATGTTTCAAATCTGTCAACCTCTCCTGCACATAATTTAGCTCCCGACTCTTTGGATGCAGCAATTCTCTTGGATAACCCTGTTGACTCACTGGCTTCGAAGGTCAATGAAGTTATGCTCCGGCGAATATGCTCTATCCATAGGATTCCTTTTGACGACGTGTTGGTTCCCTCGGGGCACGATCGTCCACACTTGCCCCCAGTAGGATACACGGCGTGTAATAAATTCATGTGCTGGGTTGGTAGCGTGCCACCATTCAGTTCATTTCTTCGGGATGTACTGCAATACATTGACTTTGCTCCGTCGCAACTGCACCCGAACGGCCACGCATTTATCTACGGTACCTACATCCTCTTCATGACTGTCATTTCTCCCCCAACTCCGGGCGACATCAGATATATTTATATGATCAAGAAGCGGGGAGATAGCCCCTCTTACATGTTTCTCGAGCCATATCGCAAATGCCAAATCTTAACTGGGGCGTGGAGCAAATTTGCCCTGTACAAATAGGAATGGTTCTATGTGCGTTGACCTCCTGGTTTCGCGAGGAGATGGGTGGAAGGAAGTAAGTATTTTCTCTAGATTGATATTCATACTTGGTTAGAGCCATGACTTTTCTAACTCTTGTTTCATCTTTTCAGGTATCAACCCGTGTCCTGATGGTCACGGATACTCTGAGGCCGTCGAGGCTATTCGAGCCCTTCCTGCCGAAGAGAGAGACATCCGGACTCTCATTTCGAATGAGTCGCTTACAAGGTTTGGGCTGTTGGCAGCAGGCCGTCAGATAAGCCTTCCTCTAGGCGCTACCGTACCCAATCCTACCTCTGGGAAAGGGAAGAAGTTGGCTGAGTCATCAGTACGTCACACTCCTGACGCACCAGAAGAGAAGGAAACAAAGGGGGACAAAACACTCGAAGCACAAGGTGAGAACTTGGGTCCCACTCAGGATCCGACAGTCGAAGTGCACGACATCGAAACGTCATCTTCCCCCTCGGAGAGGAAAAAGAGATTGACGTACAAAATTAGGAAGGAGAAGGTTGGCGGAACTTCAAAGTTACGCTCATTCCAACGGAGAAAGAGGCCTCTTCACAGCATGTAGAAAGTTCTTTAAAAGGCCTATCGAACCTCTCAATTCCGATGACCTACTCAATTATGACTTCGACGATCCGGAAGCATTTCAACTTCACTCGCCCATTAGAGGCGATGCGGGCGCTTTTGTCCAAAGTCAGGGAGAGAAAGCTCCCATTAGTAAAGCAACTGGTCCATCGGGGGGAAACATGCACAAACACTTACACTTCAATTTGCACTTAGATTTTCGTCGACTCTTTGCTAATTCGTTGTTATTTAAATTCTGTGCAGGTGGCATGGGGCGTTCACACGGATTCAATCGCCTTCGTGGTTCGTCTATCTTTTATCAACCCGGACGGGACTCGAGTTTCGGAAGACGTCGGGACAGAGATCGTGACGGCGATAGAGATTATCATTCCTGGGACTCATCGTCTCGGAAGAAAACTTACTATCAACCAAAATACCACCAACATCCCTTTTCCCATTCGAAACCGAGCAAAGACAAGCATGATCACAAGGGGTCGCAATCTGATGTCCCCCGGGATCAACACTCTGACTCCTCTTCTACTCAACAGTCCCGAGATCCTCACAGGAGGGCGGAACTTTCTAACCTGTCTCCTCGTGCTCCTGCAATAGATCCAACCGTGTCGGAGAGGCTGGCCGAGCTTAAGGATAAATTTTTAAAAATCTGCTTTGACGGCCTGAAATTCCTCCCGGCGATTCATCCTATTCCCAGACATGTCAAGCAGAGCGCCATCGCCTGTACCAACGACGTCTATGTTCAACATGACGCGTTTGTTCATTTGGCTGAGAAACTTTCTAAAGTCTCCATGGGGCGCCAACACGAGATCGATCGCCTGAAGCTTGAGGCCATCCACGACAGAGATATCATCAAGTCTCAGGACGAGGAGCTTGCATCCTATAGATCTCAGCTTGAAGCCACCTGGTAGAGCGCTCAAGACACTGCCGAAGCCGTGACTCGTCTGGAATCGACACATAAAAAAGAGATCGACAAGGCGGTACAACGCTATGGGGCCCTAGCATTTGAGAAGGACTCAGTCCAAACAGAGAGGGATGCATTCAGCCTCCGAGTCAAGGAACTTGAGGAGCAGCTCCGTAGAGAGAAGGAAGAGAAAACGGCTGCCCAAGAAGAGTCACAACGATACTGTGATGAAATCGTTGCTACTCGACTCTGAAAAGAAAAACTTGAGGCCGAGCTTTCCAAAGTCGAGGCGATAGAGAGTGAAGTCCGTGAAGAGGGCAAGAAGATAGCGTCTGCGGATATCGGCTCCCGTCTCGAGGCGGCTAGAGAAGAAGGGAGGGAAGAGGTCAAAAGCATGTTTGACCCGTTAATCGCTGAATTCAATGCCCGCGTCCTCATGCATCGAGACTTGACTTTTCTGGGCGATGGCTATTTTGAATCTTTAGCCGATGCGTGGGAGGCCTTGATAGAAATCAGGAGGGCCGAGCACGGTACCGAAGAGATTGATGAGGGGGCCTTGATAAAAGAATTCCTCAAGGGGAATGAGCCTTCAGATTTGTCAGCAGCTAAAGCTATTTATTGCGAAGGCTCCCCCTCAAAGAAAGGGAAAGAAGTGATTACCAGTCCATCTGGGGTCATGCCTCCAGCTCATGCGCCTACTCGATCGGTCGATCGGCCGATACTCGATCCATTTGAGCAGCATATCGGTTACAATCTGGAGGACCCCGGCCTTGACGTCCATATTCTGCCTCCCATTCCGGAGGGGGAAACCCCCTTGACGGCTGAGAGCCTGTCGAAACCTTGTAGATAACTCTTCACTTTAAGATTTCAAAAGTCGTCATTCTTTATGAAGGACTATTGTATTCTAATGCTTGTTTTTCATGATTTTGCGCAGGTCGTTCTGATCCCGGGCCAACTCCGAGGAGCGATGTCACCAAGGAGGTGGAGGAAAAGATAAGTGAGGCCACTCAGGCAGGAGAGGCTCCTGGGCCAGATGCTCAGGTGATTGGAGCGCTGGATGTAGACAAATCTGAGACTTCTTCTCCCATCGAGGGGAGTTATGAAGTAGAGATTACAGGCGCTTCCGAACACACATCTGAGCTAAGTATGAAGGAGCAGCTCGAGAAGGAGAAGAGAGAGACGACCGAGATCAAGGTCGAGCCTCGAGTTGTGGACCCAGACGATCCTTTGCACAAGCCGTTGAAGGTCATTCTCCCTGGCAGGTCCAAGCCCGTGGATGTTCCCCGTACTTCTTCAGCTGCTACCCCTCCATCAAAGAAGAGTACCAAGGGTAAACGCACAGGAGAGGAGCCGTCCGAGAAGACAACGGAGGTGAAGAAGTCAAAGAAGCACAAGAAGTGACCATTACTCTCGTTCAACGAGAGTTAGTTTAAGTTATGTAATTATTTTCATCTACTTCCGTAGTCCTTATAAATAGATTATCGACTCCGAATTTTGTAGTAAGAACTTTGTCTGAATAAAGCTTAGTTCCTTTTTTCTGTCTTTCAAAAGGCTCTTGTGATTTAAATCCAAGTTGTTGTGAATATCATGGACTTCTCGGTTCACCTTCATATAGCTAGGAGATTCTTCGAGAGTTGTTCATTTTTCCTTCCGCGCTTCAAGCACTTAGAATATATATATTTTTAGTCCACACATCGAGGACTTAGAGTACCCCAGTCTGCGCTCTGGAGACTTGGAGATTTGAGTCGTTTATACTCAAGTCCGCGCTCCGGGGACTTAGAGTACTCCAGTCCGCACTCTAGGGACTTGGAGATTTGAATCGTTTATACTCGAGTCCGTGCTCCGTGGACTTGGAGCACTCCAGTCCGCACTCTGGGGACTTAGAGATTTTGAGTCGTTTATGCTCAAGTTCGCGCTCCGGGGACTTAGAGTACTCTAGTCTGCGCTCTGGAGACTTGGAGATTTGAGTCGTTTATACTCGAGTCCGTGCTCCGGGGACTTAGAGTACTCCAGTCCGCACTCTAGGGACTTGGAGATTTGAATCGTTTATACTCGAGTCCGTGCTCCGTGGACTTGGAGCACTCCAGTCCGCACTCTGGGGACTTGGAGATTTTGAGTCGTTTATGCTCAAGTTCGCGCTCCGGGGACTTAGAGTACTCTAGTCCGCACTCTGGGGACTTGGAGATTTTGAGTCGTTTATGCTTGAGTCCGCGCTCCGGGGACTTAGAGTATTCCAGTCCCCACTCTAGAGACTTGGAGATTTTGAGTCGTTTATACTCGAGTCCGTGCTCTGGGGACTTGGAGTACTCCAGTCCGCACTCTGGGGACTTGGAGGTTTTGGGTCATTTATATTCGAGTCCGCGCTCCGGGGACTTAGAGTACTCCAGTCCGCACTCTGGGGACTTGGAGATTTTGGGTCGTTTATACTCGAGTCCGCGCTCCGGGGACTTAGAGTACTCCAGTCCGCACTCTGAGGACTTGGAGGTTTTGGGTCGTTTATAATCGAGTCCGTGCTCCGGGGACTTAGAGTACTCCAGTTCACACTCTAGGGACTTGGAGATTTGGATCGTTTATACTTGAGTCCGCGCTCCGGGGACTTAGAGTACTCCAGTCCGTACTCTGGGGACTTGGGGATTTGAGTTGTTTATATGTGTTTGCACGTCAGCCAGGATAATATAATTTCATTTGCCTGTCATAGGATCATCATTTGCTGAAATATTAGTAATTCACGGAAAAGATGGCTTCAAGCCTTTATTAATGAAGGAAAGCAAAATTGTCTTACTGCATGCCAAGAACTAGAAATAAAAGCGAACCGGAAGTAAATGCAACTAATACATGAAGGGAATAAACTAAGTATAATAATGCCGCAAGTGCTCGCTATTCCATGATCGGGGGAGTGTCACACCATCGATGGTCGCTAACTTGAAAATTCCTTCTCCAAGCTTCCGTTCGATGATGTACGGACCTTCTCATGCGGGATTCATATGAGACGGGACCGGAAAAACTCGCTTCAAAACGAGGTCTCCCACACCAAAAACTCTCGGTTGGACCTTCTCGTTATAATATTTAGCGAATCTATGTCTGTATGCGGCGCCTCTCAAATTGGCTTCTTCGCGTTTTTCATCAATGAAGTCGAACGATTCCAATAAAAGATTCTGGTTCGACTCGGGGTCGTAATAAGGTACCCGATGTGATGGAACTTCAAGTTCCACGGGTATGACAGCTTCCGTGCCAAACGTCAATGCGAATGGAGTGTGGCTAGTCGCGGTCTTGTGGGTGGTCCTGTAGGCCCAAAGCGTCGTTGGAAGTTCATCCACCCACTTGCCTCTAGCCTTTTCTAGACGCTTTTTCATTATGGACTTGATTATCTTGTTCACAGCTTCCACTTGTCCATTGGCTTTCGAGTGAGCAACCGCTGCAAACTTCTTCTCAATGCCGTATTTCTGACAAAATTCTTTGAACTCCTTGCTTTTGAATTAAGTTCCATTGTCTGTAATGATGGTCCGTGGAAGGCTAAAACGGCATATGATATTTCATACGGCGAAATTAATGACCTTCTTGGTAGTTATTGTGGCCAGAGGCTCTGCTTCTGCCCATTTGGTAAAGTAATCGACCGCAACTATTGCATATTTCGCACCACCTTTGGCTAAGGGTAAAGAACCAACTAGGTCGATCCCCCACATTGCGAATGGCCAGGGACTAACCATTTACGTTAGTTTCGTCGGTGGAGCTCTCGGGATTTTTGCGTATATCTGGCATTTATCGCATCTTCTCACATAGTCTGCAGCATCTCGATTCACAGTTGGCCAATAGTACCAATAACGGAGGATTTTCTTTGCTAATGTCTGCCCCCCCAGTATGGTCACCGCACTCTCCCTTATGGACTTCCTTTAATATTCGTTATATCTCATCGTGGGCCACGCACTGGAGTAAGGGGTTCGAGAATCCCCTTCGGTACAACACCCCATCCTGCATTATATATCGTGAAGCCTTACGAAGGACTTGTCGTCTTTCGCTCCTTTCTTCGGGTAAGATCTCAAATAGCAAGTACTGCTTGATTGGGGTCATCCACGATTCCTTCTTGATTTCGGTTTCGAACGCGAGATCTATCTCCATCATATCTATACTCGGAGCATGGAGGGTCTCAGCAGGAAATAATCCCATTTGCTGTGCATCGCCAGTGCTTGCGAATTTTGCCAATGAATCGGCTGCTCTGTTTTGCTCATGTTGGACATGTGAAATATCATAATACTCGAGATTCGCTAGCAGCTCCTGAACTCAGACCAAATATGGGGCAAGTCTCTGCCCCCTTGTTTGGTAGTCTCCTCGCAGTGGTACACCACCAACTGCGAGTTGCTAAAGATTTCAACCGATTTTACTCCCAGTTCTTTGATAAGTCTTAAGCCGGCAATCAACGCTTCATATTCGGCTTCATTATTCGTTGCTGTGAATTCGAGCTTCAAAGCGTAGCAAACTGATCGGTTCTCAGGAGTTACAAGAACTATGTCAACCCCCGAACAACGGTCGTTAGATGCCCCATCGGTGTACATCTTCCATCGAACGGGATGTATGACACTGTGGTCATTTGATTCGTCTGACACAGTAAATTCAGCAATGAAGTCAGCTAGTGCTTGTCCTTGTATGGCCCTTCGCGGCAGGTAGGTGATATCAAATTGACTTAATTCGATATTCCACTTTAACATCCTTCCGGAAGTCTTCGGTCGTTGGAGTATCTGTCGCAGGGGTTGATCAGTGTACACACTGACCAAGTGTGCCTGGAAGTACGGACGAAGCTTGCGTGATGCAATCACTAAGCAATAAGCTAATTTTTCAATCTTTGGATAATTCCTTTCTGCCCCCGTTAAGCGTTTACTAACATAGTAAACTGGCTTTTGAACCCGGTCTTCCTCACGAACCAAGGCTGTACTGATAGCGTGCTGGGATACAGCCAAGTAAATGTACAACATTTCATGGTCTATTGGTTTCGACAGTACCGGGGGACTCTCTAAGTGCCTTACAAGAGCTCGGAATGCTTCCTCACAGTCGGATGTCCATTCGAAATTCCTCTTTCCTTTATTTATGACATCGAAGAAAGGAATACACTTGTCTGTGGCCCTGGATATGAATCTGCTCAGCGCGACCACCTTTCCATTCAAGCTTTGCACCTGTTTTATAGCTCTGGGAACTTGTATGCCCCGAATAACCTGAATCTTTTCTGGGTTAGCCTCGATTCCTCGTGCATTCACAATGAAACCCAGAAACTTTCCTGACGCTGCGTCGAATGAACACTTCAAAAGATTGATCTTCATTACATAATGCCTGAGTATGTCAAACATCTCCGCTAAGTCTCGAATGTGCTCGTTTGACTGTCGTGACTTCACGAGCATGTCATCCACATAGACTTCCATCGTTCTACCAATTTGATCTTTGAACATCCGATTCACCAGACGCTGATAAGTTGCTCCTGCGTTCTTCAATCCAAAGGGCATCACTACATAGCAATACAGCCCAACGTTGGTGAAAAAACTGGTATGTTCTTGATCTGGGAGGTGCATCGGGATTTGATTATATCTAGAGTATGCATCCATAAATGATAGTAACTCATGTCCGGCAGTTGAATCGACCAGCTGGTCAATCCTAGGCAACGGGAAACTATCCTTCGGATAAGCTTTGTTTAAATCAGAATAATCAACACAAGTTCTCCATTTTCCATTCGCTTTCTTCACTAGCATCGGGTTTGATACCCATTCCGAATAGAGGGCGTCGTGGACGAACCCATTGGCTTTGAGTTTGTCCACCTCCTCTTTGAGAACCTCGGACCTCTCCGGGTCCATACCTCTCCTTTTCTGTTTTACGGGAACGTACTTTGGGTCTATGTTCAACATATGACTCGCAACTGTTGGAGAAATCCCACACATATCAGAGTGTGTCCAAGCGAAAACATCAAGATTCGCTCGGAGGAAGTCAGTGAGGTTCTCGGCCACCACGGGGTCGAGTTGTGATCCAATTTTAAGAATTCACGACGGGTCATCCCGGTTGACTGGGATGTCAATTGTCAGTTTAGTCGGTGCTGCGTTTGTTTCCCTAGGTCCCCCATCATCATCTCGGATCTATGTCTCTATAGATCCGAGAATGTTGCCCGAGCCAGGGCTCGGGCGCTACTTGTCAATCATGAGAATTTTGGATGCGGACGGAGCTGTCCGCAACCTTTCCTTTATCTCTACTCCGAGCCTCTCTCAGCTCAGCCACATAGCATGCACGACCGGTCACCTGATCGCCGTGTACAACTCTAACACCTCCATCTGTCGAAAATTTTAACGTCAGACACCAAGAGGCCAATGCTGCCCTAAATTCTGCCAGGGCTGGACGTGCTAGAAATACGTTATATGGAGAGTCCACATCCAATACTATGAATGGTAGGATTCACACCCTCCTATGCTCGCCTTGACCCAGTTCAACTGGTAACTCCACATATCCCACTGCATCCGTTGCTACGCCGTTAAAGCCATGGATTCGGGCTTTGGATGGTTTCAAATCCTTAGTCTCCAGCTTCATTTGGTCGTATGCCTTCTTGAAGATGATGTTAACGGAACTTCCGCAATCAATTAGAATCCTCTTCATGAACGCCGGCTTGATTATCGCAGATATGACCATCGGGTCGATGGTAGGAGCTTCCACCTTATCTGCATCTCTGCTCCTGAATACAATATCATCATCCATCGTGCGCTGCTGCTTTGCAGGAGTCCCATCCTCCACATTCGAACATCACTCATACTCCACATGTTTTAAAGAGTTAGCATATCGTTCCATCTCCTGCCAATTCTTATCCGCAGGATGAGGTCTGCCAGCAATCGTGTTAATAACCAATTTTCCTACAGTTCGAGCAGGTTGTTCTGGCTGGCGTGGAACTGGCCCGCGTCCTGGGTCCGATGTCTCTTGTCTTCCGTCTTGTGGGTCTTTGACAATCTCCTAAAGATTCTTCTGTCTAATCAACTTCTCTATAGCGCCATGGAGGTGTTTACACTCCTCGGTGTTGTGTCCGTAAGCCTCGTGAAAGCGGCAATACTCCCCAGTCCGCTTCTATTCCTCTGTTGATTCCTTTGGGCGTGGTTTTCTATATTGAAAAGTGTTGCAAGTTGACAAATAGATGTTCTCAAGAGATGTGTTGAGCGGGGTGTATTCATTGTAGGTCGGGATCCTTGACTTCCATTTCCCCGTCTCTCTTTTCTTTCCGGGATTTCCACCTCCGGATCCTTTGGACTACCCCGGCTTGTTTTGGACGTTGACTTGAGCTCTTCTCGAATTATTGCCGGTTTGCTTCATGGCGACGATACTTTTCACAGTCTCTTGAGCAGGCCCTGGTGCCTTGTCTCGTCTTGTCCATTGAGCTTCTTCCCTTCTTATGAACTGATGAGCTTTCGAATAAAAACGCTCCAGCGTGGCTAGGGGCTTTCCCGCCAACCAATCTCCAAATTCAGAGTCCGGATCCACTCCATGCGTTACCGCCATCAAAATTGCATGGTCGTTTGGATTGCTCACTTCGGTAGCAGCAACATGAAATCTCTGCAAGTATGCTTTCAATGACTCTCCCGGAGCTTGGATTACGCTTGATAAGGACATCATATCCTTTGGACGAGTGGTGTGTATCCTGAATTGCTCTATGAATTTCGTTGCCAATTCGTCAAAGCTGGATATAGATCGCGGGGAAGTCGAGTAAACCACATGGTGGAAATTCCGGACAAAGTGATTGGGAAGCACCTACACTTGGTTGCATCATTAGCTCTTGCAGAATCCATCATCCATCAGTACCACATAACATGCTGCATGGGATCAGTCTTTCGTTCATAGGCTGGGATAGTCGGCATACTAAACTTCTTGGGGTACTCAGCCTGCAAGATACCATCCGTAAAGGGAGTATGGCTTCTGGTCACTCTTCAATCTTCATTGGTCAAGCCTTGGTTCTCTCTCGTCAACTTCCTGACCATAGCTGTTAAGTCTGGAGTTTGTATGGAGGATGGAAGGTTGGGCTCCGTTCCACGGGACCGTGCGGGTTGATACCCTGCCTAATTTGGGTCTTGGAGATTCGGGTGTCCGGTCTCTTCGCGGGCTTGAATCCCAGCGCCTGCCTATGCACCTTCATCCTTTCGGCGTCTATGCCTAGGAGGTTTTTCAGCTGAGGTTGAACTATCAGATTCAGAATAAAGGGCAGGGTTACCTCCAGCATTCTGACGCTGCTGCTGAACGAGCTGAGTCATGTGGTTAGTGTTGGCTTGAATCTGCTCAGCAAGTTGCCTTTTACTTTCCTTAAGTTCTCTTATCAAGTCGTTGAACTCTGTTCGGGAAACGGCTTCCACTTGGTTTTGGGTGGAGGGCCCTACACCTCTAGTTGCTTGCTGATTTCTAGGTCCAACATGTTGTACGCTAGCAGTCTCGTGGGCATCTGCATTGTGGGAGGCCGATCTGGTTCATGGTCTTCCCATGGTAGAGTCGTTGGCTGTAACTCTGAATAGAATCAACAGATGCCCTGTGAATGATCTTGGATCTCCTCTGGAGGATTTATGCAATCCAGTAGCCATAAAGCAGATCCTAACAGCCTGAGAATTCAATTCTCAATGAAAGCACCAAAATGTTAGCACCGGAATTGGTTACCAACACCCTTAGAAAGATTGTGTAGAGAGATTAATGAAGAAAGTAAATTAAAAAAGAGAACAATATATGAATTTCGATGCAGAGAACAAGAACACCAGATTTATAGTTGTTCGGTGTAACTGCCTACGTACACTTCAAAGTCGATTTCTATTGATTTCCTTGATAATTGATTACGGATACAATCCGTTTCTAATTACTTGAATACAATTGCAAAGTAAAAGATTAAGTCCTGAGTGAGTGTAGAATGCGGCAGAGTTTCCCCAGTATTCCCAAAAAACTCATCCTTTTCACTGTGCCCCTGCCTCTCTATTTATAAATGAAGGTGGGTTGGACTTCCCTGGTAGGCATAATAGCTGAATATCTTGACCCAAATAGAGTGAGCTCTGCGCGCCGACCCGAACATGCTGAATGGCCAAATGCCGAACCATCATCTTCATGCCGAACGAGGCGGTGTTGTGTGGGAAGAGTAGGCGGAGCAACAATCGAAGCCGGTCGAGATTGAAGGAATACCGAACAATCTTTGATTGCCGAACGTTATCGGGAGGCCGAACAATCTCTGGATGCCGAACGATCCATAGATGCCGGACGAAACTTATGCCGAGCGTCTTTGGCATGCCGAACGTCCCTGGTATGCAGAGTGTTCATGGATGCCGAACGATATACTGTACCGAACGTTTCCCAATGCCGAATGCTTCTGGATGCCGAGCGATCTTTAGATGTTGGATGAAACTTATGCCGAGCGTCTTTGGTATGCCGAACGTCCCTGGTATGCCGAGTGTTCATGGATGTCGAACGATATACTGTACCGAACGTTTTCCAATGCTGAATGCTTCTGGATGCCGAGCGCTCCTTCATGCCGAGCGTTTCTGATGCCGAGCGCTCTTGACTGCCGAATGATTCCCTGTGCCGAGCGTTCGGAATGCCGAACGATACATACATTGCCAAGCAGTGTGCCAATGCCGAGCACTTTATTGCCTGGTCAAATCCCCTGGAAACAACTATTTTTTCTTCCTTTTTTGATGATAATGAGGTGTTGGCATCAATTAAGATACATTTTAGATGGTAGAAAAGTCAATGAGGATAGTTGTTTGTTTAAACACATTTGTAGACAGTTGATTTAGCTAAAATAAAGTTATAAATATTTTAAATTAACACTTTTTTAATTCATCTTTTAATAAGATTATGTAGCGTGTAATCATTTGGTTAACAGTTAGAATAATTATCAAACTCCATTTTTACTTAGATTCTTGTTTTAATAAGACCGATTTTGCTTTGATGGGCTGGATCCGGTAGCATCTGTTGCAATATGTTTACTTGAATCTAGATTTTGTTTGGTTTTACTTTTGTGATGTTTTTTTTTCCAAGTACTCTTATTTCCTTTTCTATATTCTTTTGGAGTTCTACTACTTCCTGCTATGTTGACCTCTGTATAATTTTTTTGCATATATATATATATATATATATATATATATATATATATATGTTTCATTGCAATACATATTCACATCTCTTTGGATGGTAAACTTCCCAGTCCTGCTAAGAAGGTAGAAAAGATGTCTTTTGTGTGTATATAAATATTAAATATTGAGTATTTTCTGATGACTCTGCACTTAAAAATGTTACCATCCAGAAATAGCACTCTTGCTAATGCCACATGATCAAGTAAGTTATTTTCTTTCACAGACCTTATTTTGCTGTCAAATATATGAAAATCTTAAACGAAGATTCAAACTATATTTTGCATATATTAACTTTTTTTTCGATTAAACAAGACAGCGACAAAAACAAAGGACTCAAAAGAATGGAAGTAGTATGAAAGTCGATTAACATATAAATAACTATTTCGTTCATTGCTAGTTATATCATTTTACTAAAAAAATATTGATGTAGATTGACTTCTTCTAAAATGTATAAACATACCATTCCTTTGTAGCCGCAGCGCTCATGCTTGAGTTTTCCATAGTCAAGCCTTAACTAGATGTCAAATTATTAGCTTAGCCTGTTCTTTCTTTTTATTTATACTTATCGGGAATAAAGAAAAATAAATGGCTCATTTGTTTATTTGATGAATAATTAAAAATTAACTAGACGAAAAGCCAGTCATTATATTTAGATGGACTAGAATGCATGTTATGTTACTATGGATTTGCAATGATTTAATCGATGTCTAGAGAAAAAAAATATTGGAGCCACTTAAGATGGAGTGGTGGGAGTTTTTCCTCAAGACTATTACATCAAATTTGATTTTTTTCCATTTGTATGTGGAAATTTTTATTTTTCATGATTATATATGTTAGATCTGCCCATATTGACATTTTGATTCTACATCATACCCATTAAGGATATGCATTATAATTGTCCTTGAATTTAACATATTCAAAAGATTGCATTCAGTTTTAATGTTACTTTTAGATGGTCATACCGTAATTTGTTCACATATAATTATCTTCTCTTAAGCGCTTCCTGTAATCTAATCAATTTGAAGAAATGAAATTTCAGATATTTGTGTCTACTAACCGTTTGGGTATGTCAAGTTAGATCATATAAATAATATTTGCTTATATAATCTTATTTATTTATTTCCATTTTTATGTCAGGTCATTGGATTCATTAAATTATATCGGGTGGTCATTGATATACTTATATAGTATCCTTTATCACTGACAAGGGTAAAATGGTCAATTTTGCTTTAAGTTGTTGCACTTGGATGACCTCTCTAATATCGTATGGCATTTAGTTTAAAGGTATGTACACTTTTGAGGATAATACAATAGAATTAAACAATAAACGTCAATATCCATATAAGCTAGATACATAAACAAGGTAATTGAATATCATACTTTGCGTACAGGAACTAGGTTAATAATATCAGATTTGTCAAGTGGGATTGGGCCATCCATGTTCTAATCTCCAGGAACTATCTTCATCCCAACCTAAATTTAGAAATTCATCATATGCACAAATTGATCAAATGAAAATCCAAAGACATTATAAATTTGCAGCATACTTCTATATGTAAACAAAATAATGTTCGTATCACACAGATACTTGTAATGAAGTCATTCGTGTGCTGTGTGTACACTACATGTTAATGAATATGGTCATTAAAGAGGAATTTGCTTGTACTACTGGTAGAACTTACTTTTATTTATTTATGAACATATCTTTCCACCAAACATATTCTTCAAATCTTATAAGATAAGATTGTTGCGCTATATTAGTCTTATTCTTTAAACCTTATATAATAAGATTGTTGCACTATACCTTCAGGTATAAAAGAAGGCTAGCAATCACCAAACCTGTCCTCGCCATTCTAACTTTATAATGAGCAAGCACCACATTTTCAATACCTTCTTTCAACCATTAGTAGGCACTTTGACAAAATAGTGTTATAGGTCAAATTGGAGGACAATTATGGTCATCAAATGGGAAACTAACAACTTGAGCAAATGAGTATGAGATGTGTGAATTAATAGACGTCACACTTGTAAAATAAGTTATTATTCAATGCAACTATTGAATTAAGACATTTGTACATGCACATCTACTATGTCTATCAAAGTTTTAAATCTCATTCTTCTCGCTCAAGATTCCCTCAATGTCCCCTTTTTGCACTTGGATAAAATGGCACGGTATTTTAAACTTGTTTGATGCTCATCTCAATGAGATGTTAAGATTTCAATGTAAGATATAGATCGAGATGTTAGTTTGAGATTTTTGACTTCTCTGTACTTCACCTAATTGAACATACTAGAGTAGCAGTAATTTGTCACATTATCTCATTATATAGACTAAAGCGGATTGAATTATTTTAAACATCTTGTAAAATAAAATCCTTCATCAAGAAATGCTAACGAAGGTCGTTGGGTTCAACATGTAGTTTTAAACTTTAAAGTTGTTTAGCGAAGAGGTATCTCATGAACACATGTAATTTCTCATCTATTGAAAGCTTATTTATCAATAATGTTAATCAATAATTATTGTTATTAGAAAAATTGTATAAGTCGTGCCTACATGCTAAAAAGGAAAAGAAGAGTAAATTTGTCAAACCATGAGAGAGGTGATTATTTGAGTGACTGAATCATAAAATCAATGCATTATGATATTTCCAGAATAGCGGTGATGGTATTTTTTATAGTGCCCTAAAGTTTGTGACCATGCAAATGAGTGAGCGGCATTCTCCTTTCTAAATTTTACAATCTACACTTTGGCTTTTTTGCAAATATATTTAAAAATTAAAGTTTGCCGGGATATTGGGATGGGAATGTTGTTATCACTCCCATTGATCAAAGACTACCACAGTCCAATTCTGTGAGGTGAACTTTCAATGATGAACCAAATTTAATCGTAATAGTACAAATTCACCTCTAAAAATATGCATGTTATGCTTGATATATAGTAAAATCAAATGCATTGAAGAATGTGGTATGACTATGTGAATAAAAATAGCATACTGACGGGAATAATCAGGACCATGTATGGGAAATCACAAGCAAATAGTTAGACCTTGTATTTATACTATTATTATTATTATTAAAAATATAGTTAATTTTTATAAAACTTATAGTTAATTTACTATTGTTATTTATTGTTGTTGTTGATCTTATTATTTTCAGTGTTATTACTATAAAATTAGTTAATTTTCATAAATATTAATTGTTATATTATTATTATTATTATTATATAAATTTATTTAATTTAAAAAAAACTTAGTTAATTTGGTTCATATTTATAATTTATTATAAATATTAGTATTATTATCATTTTAAACTTAGTTAATTTTTATAAAACTTAGTTTCTTTATTGTTATTATTACTATTGTTGTTATTATTATTTTAAAATTAGTTAATTATTTTTAATTTTATAAATTTTTTAGTTAATTTATTATTATATTTATTTATGATTGTTGTTTATTATTATTATTATAAAATTAGCTAATTTTCGTAAACAGTTGTTGTTATTGCTGTTGTTATTCTAATGCAAAAAACTAGCGAATTATTTAATTTTGCAGATTTATTATTATTATAAACTTAGTTAATTTATATAAAACTTATAACAAATGTACTATTTATTATTGTTGTTGTTGTTGTTCTAAACCTAGTCAATTATTATAAAACTTAGAAAATGTTTACAAATTTAGTTTTTTTATTGTTATTATTACTACCATGACTCTTATTGTTGCATTTTTGGAATAATTAATTCCAAACTTAGTAAATGTATTATATATAGAAATATAATTAGTTATTTTTTATAAACTTAGTAAACTTTATTTACTTTATCATATTTATTATACACTTAATTAATTTATTATTATGATAAATTCAGTTAAGTTTTAAGAAACTTAATAAACGAAGTTAACTTTTATTAACTTAGTTAATATATTATTACTATTATATAAATTTAGTTGCTTTTCACCAAATTTAGATAAATTGGTCAAAATTTTATAATTTATAACTTATATTACATAAATTTAGTTACATTTTATAAAACTTAGATAACCTGGTTGTTTTATAACTTATTATTGTTAGTAGTGTTATTATTAATATAACCTTATTTAATTTTTATGAAACCAATAATTAATTCATATTTATTATTATTATTATACACTTCATTTATTTATATAAAAATTATAGATATTATTATTATAAACTTAGTTAATTTTTATAAAACTTAGTTAACTTGATTAATATTTTATAACTTATTACTAATATTATTCTAAACTTCGTCAATTATTATGAAACTTGGTTAATTTTTGAACTTAGTTAATTTTTAAACTTAGTTAATTTATTATTATTATTATATAAACTTAGTTATTGTTATTATAAAAAAATTAGTTAACTTAGTTAATGTTTTATATTTTATTATTATAAAAATTTAGTTAATTTTTATCAAACCAATAATTAATTTGTCGTTATTATATAAACCTGTAAGTCAACCATCAAGGCAACCACCACGTGTTGGCGGGGGAGAAGAAACTTGTGTTACACCTGGAAAAATATAAGGATTATAGTGAACAAAATAATAGGAGTGCCACACATAACTGACAAGAGTTGGTCTTCGATGGAAAGGTATATTAAGTCACTAAAGAGCAATGAGGATTTTTAATACGCTATAGATGAGGAGCGTGATGTTAAGACTCCTTGTTAGAGCTACATTAAGATTTTGTTTAGTAATTGGGACCTGCATAGGAAGAAATATCATTACACTAGTCTGATTGTAATCTTAGTGATGCTTAGCTCAGCAGAGGTACACTAAGCTATGGTGGATAGTGGAAGCTCATTTAGTGTCTTATTCAATGACGCTATTGGCAAAATGGGTTATCTGTGAAGGACATCGCTCCATGCAATAAGCAACTATACACATTCACTAAAGAAGAAAAAATGCCCCTAGAAAAGCTGGATTTATTTGTTGAGATCGAGGACCGTCCTAGATCATCCATATAAATGAAAACTTTTGTTTTGGTGGATCGTTTCTTAGCATATAATGCTTTCCTAGGGTGAACCCACTCTTTCTTATTTTTAGGTAGTACTGGTCCATTGTCGCTTGAAAATGAAGTTCCCAATGGCTAATGGAGTTGGAATTGTTGATGAGATCAAGGTGTCACATGGGAATGCTGTGCATAAGAGTTTCACGAAAACATGCATATAGAGAAATAAAAGAATGTAGAGAGGACCCTCTGCATTAAAAACTCAAATGCACACAAATTCCAAAAAGAGCCCCCTATAGGTTACACAAGCAATGTTTTTAACAACTTGGACACGAGAGAAGGAGACGAGGGGGACACAATTAGGCCCATGGAGGCATGGAATTCATTAGGGTTGATAACCATGATTTAACCAAAGTGATGTAGAATGGGTCTCAGCCGGAGCAAGGTTTGGAAGTATAATTAATGTGTTTCTTGAGGAATAACCATGATATCTTTGCATGATCTTATGCCGATATATGTGGGATATCTCCTAATATTGCATGTTATGTGTTGAACATCGAACGATAAATACCCCCAGCTAAACAAAAGAAAAGGAGTACAGGTCCTGACCAATGAATGTAACTTTTGTGCCTTAAATAAGATTTCTTTATAATTGCTCGGATTAACTCAATCATTTCAGTAGCTTCTTCCACCAAATAAAGACCAAGCATTGGTCCATCACCTATCCCCAACCAACCTATGGTGATTTGTACGGCCTTCCATAAAATGCTTCAAAAAGTGTCATTCCTATACTTATCTGATAACTATTATTATATGATACCTCAACTAAGTGCAAATGGTCTTTCCACAATCCTCCAAAGTCCAATACACAAGCTCTCTGCAAATCTTCGAGTACCTTATAAACCCTTTCCCTTTGCCCATCAGTTTGCGAACTGTAAGAGATACTCATTTGGTACCCAATACATCCTATAAGCTCTTCGAGAACTCACTAGTAAACAAATGATTTCCACCACTTATTATCTTACTCGGTATCCCATGAAGTCACCCGACGTTCTTCGTAAATAAACACCAAGTTAGGTATCATTCTTATCGACTTAACAAAGATAAAATGTGCACTTTTGGTTAGTCTATCAACTACTACACATATATTTTCATTTTCCCTATTCGACAATGGCAACCCATCGATAAATAATTGGCTCATTTGTTTATTTGATGAATAATTAAAACTTAAGTAGACGAAAACCAGTCATTATATTTAGATGGACTAGAACGCTTGTTATGTTACTATGGATTTGCAATGATTTAATTGATGTCTAGAGAAAAAAATATTGGAGCCACTTGAGATGGAGTGATGGGAGTTTTTCCTCACGACTATTACATCAAATTTGAATTTTTGCATTTGTATGTGGAAATTTTTATTTTTCATGATTATATATGTTAGATCTGCCCATATTGACATTTTGATTCTACATCATACCCATTAAGGATATGCGTTATAATCGTCCTTGAATTTAACATATTCAAAAGATTGCATTCAGTTTTAATGTTACTTTTAGATGGTCATACCGTAATTTGTTCACATATAATTCTCTTCTCTTGAGTGCTTCCTGAAATTTAATCAATTTGAAGAAATGGAATTTCAGATATTTACTTCTGATTTCATTATACTCTTTTGGTTGTTGTCTTAGAAGTTTAATTCATAAGTACAAGGTCTACCAATCACATAGGAATTCATTATGTGATAAGACCGTTCATTATTTTATTTTTTCTTTCTAGTGGATCAAGGGCTTTGGCTCACTTGGAGACTGACAATGTGAATGTGACTATTTCTAAAGTTGTGGAATCTAGAGCTGTTCAAGGAGATATCAATGAATATTAAGCTAGCAACATCTTTTTCGAACTAAAAATCCATTAAGGCCTATATGGGTCATTGCTTTTGTTTTCCAGGAAGAGCCATTTGACTCAAAAGACAAACCAAAAGCTCTGAATGAAGCTCATGTTTCAACATTTTTTTTTGAAATAAGCTCATGTCGCTACTTAAGTTTGCTTTACAACGTTTGTTTACCCGACTTGAAAACCTTATTAACTGCTTTATGGTGGTTAGTAAATGTTGACTTGGTTGTCTATGTTGGAGATCAATGAAATCAATATATTTCAGATCAAAATACGTATAAACCATATTGATTCAATTAAGAAACATATATATAAAATGAAAAAGATTAGCGGAAGATATACCTGAATCCATTGATATTTATTAAGAGAAAATCAACTTGGTTATAATCTTCCAAATTGACACAAACTTAGATCTGAAAATTCTCTGTAGAAGAGAGTAGAGAGAATATGATAAGACTTGTGTAATTTGAGGACCATAACCCTAACATTGTGACATTTTTTCAGTTCGACCCTTTAACAAATTAAAATTGTCACTCTGGTATCCACACATTATAATTTTACATGATAAACATACCATTTAAGTCACAGTATATTTATTTCAGAATAGGTCATATAATTGGACTTAATCATAAGATAGCTCATACATTCATTAAAATATGTGGCCCAATTATATTGAATTATTACAACAATCTCCCCCGAGCCACATATATAACTTTATAGAATGTATTCAACTTTATGAGCTCTCAAATAGCTATCTTGATCATATGGTATGTCCAAAAAAATCTTGTCCATTAATTGTGTTAACATAAGATCAAAGCGGTTTTCATTACTGTTATTGTAACTAAACCCATCAATGGTCATATATATATATATATATATATATATATATATATCAGTACAATCAAATGACATAGGTCAATCATATATGTGTAGCATGAAAATTACATGAAATGTGATTTTCAGTGTCTATTTCCAACTGTACCTACTTTGCTAATAAGAGCAAAAAATCCAAATATGTATAAATAATCGAAATGCAAAAGAAAATTTTATTTCTTTATTTCTGACCAGAAAAACCAAAGCATGTCCATAATAAAAATATAGAGCAATGTCATGAAAGAAATGACTTAGCACAAACTCCCCCTAAACCATAATATTCTTATATAAAAGATACATCCATTTCAACAATATGCTCATGAAAGACCTTGGATGGTAATCCTTTTGTAAGTGGATTAAATAACATGGAATTTGTTTCAATATGCTCTATGGATATTAACACATTCTGCACTCTCATACACAACTCGAAACTTGATGTCAATGTAATTTGACTTACTTGGGCCTCTATTGTAATTAGAATATAATACTGTTAATCTATTGTCACAATACAACTTTAATGGTCTTTCAATATTATCAATAGTGTGCAGCCCAGTGACAAAATTTTGTAGCCATTTCCAATGATTAGATGCCTCATAGCAAGCCACAACTCTACTTCCATGGTGGAAGAAGCTATGAGCGCTTGCTTAATGCTCTTCCATGATATAGCCCCTCAACTTAATAGAAATATGTATCCTGAAGTGGATTTTCTACTACTCGGGCATCCAATAGAGTCAGAATCTCCAACTGATCTGATCATCTATATGTAAGCATATAGTCCTTAGTTCTCTGAAGATACCTCATAAACCTTATTGTTGCTTTCCAATGAACCATTCCGCGTTTACTAAGATACCTGCCCAACACTCCTACAATGTATGCAATATTCGGATGCGTGCACACTTAAGCATACATTAGACTCCCTACAGCAAATGCATAAACGATATTTTACATTTCTTTAGCTTCAAGGATGTTATTAGGGCATCGTTTGAGACAAAATTTATCTCCTTTAGCGACAGGGGTATCACCTATTTTACAGTCTTGCATGCCAAACCTTTTAAGCACCATTACTATATGGTTCTTTTGTGATAATCCAAGAATACCCATGAACGCTCACGATATAGTTGAATTCCTAATACAAAGAAGCATTCCCAAGATCTTTCATTTCAAAATTATTTAAAAGAAATCTCTTTATTTCGTGCAAAATATGTAAACTATTGTTGGCAAGAAATATACCATTAACATATAAATTCAAAAATATGAATTTACTCCCACTAAACTTATGATACACACGGTTATCAATGATGTTTGCCTCGAAAGCAAATGAGGTAACTACATTATGAAATTTTTGGTACCATAGACGAGAGGCTTGTTTGAGACCATAAGTGGATTTCTTCAGTTTGCATACCATATTCTTTGGATCTTCTACCACATAATTTTCTAGTTGCACCATATAAAAAATTTCCTCAATATTTCCATTGGGAAACGTAGTTTTAATATCCATTTGGTGTAACTCAAGGTCAAAATGAACAACAAGCGCCAAAATTATTTTAAAAGAGTCTTTCGATGAAACCGAGGAGAAAGTCTCTTTAAAACCGATGTCTTCCTTTTAAGTAAAACATTTTGCTACAAGACGAGCCTTATATCTTTCTACATTACCTTTTACATCGCTTGTGGTTTTATGTATCCATTTACAGCTAATGAGTTTCTTACCTTCAGGTAAGGGGACAAGATCCTAAACTTTATTGTCTTGTAGGGTTTATACTCCTCGTTCATTACTTCGATCTACTTTTGAGAATTAGCATCTTGTATGGCTTGGTGAAAGTCGATAGGATCATTTTCCACCAATCCATTATTTTCCTCTATTTCTTGAAGAAACACCACACAATCATCCGGAATGGCATTTCTCCTCTCTCTAGTGGATCTCCTTAGTGGCAATTCATTTTGAGGTCATTGAGTTTATTCTTATGGAACATTGTCCGCAACTTGAAGAGGGTTTTCTTTAGTATTGACTTGTTGGGGTTTTGGATTTACTTCTTTATTAATGACAAGAATGATAATCTTTAACTGTAATGGGAATCATAGATGATTATTCCTCATCAAAAACAATGTTCCTTACTTCCTTTCTCCTCTCTAACTCAACATCCTCAAAAAATATTGCAGCTACGGTCTCAAAAAATTTCCTTAGTTTGGGATCATAAAATTTGTAGCCCCTAGATCACTCAGAATGACCAATAAAGTAGCAGCTCACTGTTTTAGAGTCCAATTTTCTTTCATTTGGCCTATATGGCCTTACCTCAACTGGACATCCCCAAATATGAAAATGCTTTAAAGTGGGTGGTTTGCCTGTCCAAAGCTCATAAGATGTTTTGTTGCAGCTGCTTTAGTAGATACCCTATTAAGGATATAAACTATTGTCTTTAATGCCTTCCCCTTGAGTGATTTTGGTAAGGTAGAATGAATCATACTCTTCACCTTGTCTTTAAGAGTTCTATTTCATCTCTCGGCAACACCATTCATACTAGGTGAACCTAACATGGTGTACTATGGAACTATTCATTCCACTTTCCTCTAAGAATTGGACAAATGGTCCTAGACATTGTTTACCTGATCCATCAAATTTATCGTAATATTCACCTCCACGGTCAGATATGACAATTTTGATTCTTTTGTTGAGTTGGTTCTCAACTTCTCCCTTAAATTTCTTAAACATGTCCAAGAATTCTGAATTTTCATGTATAAGATATAGGTAGCCATATCTTGAGTAGTTGTCTATGAATATGATAAAATATTATTGACTATTCCATGATGCCTCAAAGAATGGCCCATAAATGTCTATATGTATCAATTCTAGGATGTCAGTTGCTCTGTTGACACCTACTTTCTTATGTTTGGTCTGTTTTCCCTTGATGCACTCTATATAGACATCGAAGTCTAAAAAATCAATGGATTCCAAAATGCCATCTGAAACAAGCCTTTGAATTCTAGTTTTAGATATATGACCTAAGCGCTTATGCCACAATGTAGCTGAATTTTTCTTATTAGCATTCCTTTTAGTACCACGTGATTCTACATGCAAGGCTTTATCATAAGAGGTATCAACATCAAGCATATATAAGTTATCATAAATATTAAGAGAACCAGTTCCAACAAGATTTGAATTTATTGATAAACTAAAATTACCATTCCCTAATGAACAAGAATAACCAGATTTGTCCAACTTAGAAATGGAAACCAAATTCCATCTAAACGACGGTATAACAAAAGTATCAAATAAATCCTAATAAGATTGAGTTCTTAATAACTACTTAAAATGCCTAATAGCCTCCACTTTAACTGATTTTCCATCACTCACAAAGATGTATCTTTCAGCATCAGTTGGATTTTGGTGGCTCAGGCAGCCCTGCATAGAAACACTTATGTATGTGAGGCACCGGAATCTAACCACCAAGTGTAACTGTAGCTAAATTTACTTTAGAATAGACCAAAGCAAAAGATATACCTTTCTTTACATGCCATTCATGATATTTGGTACAATCTTTCTTTGAATGTCAAGTCTTCTTACAAATGTAAGAACCATCAGCCTCCTTATGTTGTTTCTTTTCCATCGAACCCTTAGCAGTTTCTATATCCTTCTTTCTCTTTTTGTCTTTATCCTTAGAGGTGTATGCCAAATGAGCATTCGTAGTCTTATCATGCTTCAGTCTCTCTTCTTCTTTCACATAATACAAAATGTGCTCATTAAGAGTCAATTTCTCCTTTTGATAGTTGTAACTAATCTTAAACTGTTGTACTATGAAGGAAGAGAGATTAATACAAATGCATGAGCAAATTATCCGAAAGCTCAAGCTTAAGTGCCTTAAGTTTTGAAGCAATATAAGATATTTCCATAACGTACTCCCTTATATTCCCTTTGCTTTGATGATTCATGGAAATTAAGCATTGCAAAAGCGTGCTTGTTTCCGCCTTATCGTTTCAGTAAGGAAATAGTTGGAATTGATTATCTTTTCAGATACTGCATCCCTAAATGCCTCCGAAAAGTCGCGCTTTATGATCATTAGACTTATGTGGTTTGAACGATCCCACCCTCAAAGTTCTTTATAACATTACGAGAACTTTCATCTATAAGAGGGGCGGGTTCATCCATCCTAGGTGTAAGGTCAATGTCCATGCAGCCAAGAACAAGCAATATGCTCTCTTTTCAATCCTTAAAGTTTGTTCCGGTCAGAATAGGAATGTTGTTTAGATTGGCAGATACCGTAGGTAAATTAGCTATAATTTTAACATAAGAATCAATTAAATATTCTCACGATACAAATTCAAGACCATTTTCAATTCAAATAATTAGTAAGTCTCTTCTCAAGATACCTAGCATAACATTAATATCAAGTCTTTGGATAGTAATATAATTATAAGTGATACTCTTGTTGCAATGATCAAATACTGATAATAAGTTCGAGTCAAATTACAATCTTCTTTTGGATCGATTAACTATTTACTTATGAAACCTTATATTTGTTACATATTTACCATTACACATGTGTAAGTGATTCGATCAAATATTAACCTTCCTTTGGGCTAGCTAACATTCACAAGAATAAATACACACAGATGCAAAACAATTTCATGAACAATCAAAATAAGAGAGGTCACCTTGGTGATTGTTACTCTAACCAATTCATTTAAAGTTGTAAGTAATTTACAAAAGGATACAAAATAATATTTGAATTAGTTTGTATATAACCTTAACTTGTTCATTTAAATATTTGCCATAAATATCAATGTCAAATTTTTTACAAATTAAAACATGATTTGATAGTAGCATTGAAAATTTGACATCAAGTAAATTGTAACAATCCATAAATGAATAATATTTGCAATAATAATTTATATTAAAATATTTCTTACTTTATTTCGACTGCTACTATTCAAGATAGGAGATAGGAGATAAAACATATTTTAATATAGCATGGTCCATACATGTAATACTGCTAGAAAATAAACTGCTAAAATGTCAGCACATGTATATGAATTCAAATTGATGTTTGTTGCCATGTCAATGTGGCATATTACCAAGCGAAAGCTTTATTTGAAGAATAAATATCAATACATGTTATATTATATTAGATTCACATCAAACCGAAAGTTTTAAAAAAATTGTCCAATTATACAAGTCAACATTACTTCATGTGATGAATAGGCTGAATCGATAAACAATACAATAGCATTATGATGCAAGCATATGAGCCATATAGGCATTTTGAATCAATCATAACATTTATCATGCTAGCGTCAAGAAGCAAACATTCATTATAGCATTTCTATCCACATCTGTATTATAAATTATTAGAACCTCTATATTGTCATTTTAATGAAAAAACTATACAATTACACATACATGATATATCTTATCATATTATAGGTATATATATTAGAAGAAGATCACGGTGTACAACAAAATCATGGTTCATAGATAATTGAAGAAAGATGAATTATGCTATTTAAAAGTAAGGTCATATTATTGTATTATAGTCATAGATATATGCTGTATAATCTTCTTGAATGATAGAAACCACACAATTTTATATTGACAAATCTTACTAACAAACTACTTTGATTTTATACTTCACAGTATGACAAGCATCTGTCACTTTATCATAGATGTCTGTGACAATTCTCTGTTTATTATTTTCAGACATCTGCAGACGTCTATGATATAGGGATAGATGTCTATGAACTGTCTCGGCCTGTTAATAGAAAACTACAATTGTCACTTTTGAATAGATGCTTCCCTCTATTTTGAAAAAACTTCTTCCTCCTTTAATAGTTGCAATCATTATTCAAAGAGTAATCTTTCAAGAAGTCATAACTTTTCAAATACAACTCTTTGATTCTGTAAGTACTTCAATCGATTGAGATTTTAACTTAACTTGATTTACTATTCTCTAACTTCTATATTCATATTCTCTTGTGCTATCATTGACTTAATATTCTCAATCACTTTCAACCAAAATCTATATATTTTGGTTAAATTATTCCTTATAAATCCAAGAAACTCACAATCATCATCATTCATAGGAGATTATAGGAAGAATTATACTAGCAGTCAATATCCTTATTGTATTGAACACAAGATTGTCAAAGGAATACTTTTGTATTAGCCTATTCCTCCAAGCGAAGCGAGGGTTATTGTTTAGTGAAATACCAAGAGGAGCTTCGAGACTGGATGTAGGATGGAAAGTCTGAACCAGTATAAACACTCCAGTGTGCTTATTTTTATACTTTGTTATATTGCTATATTTAGCTCATATATTGGTATACACTCACATACTAATACACAAGTCATATTATATACGATCTACTAGACTTTCACTTGGTATCATAGCAAGGTTATTTCAATTTACAGTAACACGTGATTGAAAACTTTTTAATATGGCAAGTACATTTCAAGAAGGTTAACCAGCTGCTTGTTCCCCACTATTTACTGGTCCAATTATGCTTATTGGTCAACACGTATGCGAATTTTTATGGAAGCTAATGGTTTATAAATTTGGCAAACTACTCAAACTATATATGAAGCACCTACCATTGATATAAGCACTTGGACCGATGTACAAATAAACACGGCAACAAATGATGCCAAAGCCATGAATGTTTTATTTTATTCACTTGATAAAAATAATTTTTCATGAGTTATGCTTCACACTACTGCATATGATATATGGTGCACTTCAGAGGTCACTCACGAAGGCATGACAAAAGTCAAGCAAATAAAAATTTCTATTTTACAAAATTAATTTTCATCGTTTAAAATGAAAGCAAATGAATCTATTATTGACATGTATGCTATATTTCAAACTATACAACACGATCTCATGGCACTTGGGGTCAAATTCACTGATTTTGATTTAGTTGCATGAATCTTAAATTCTATGATTTTCGAATGGGAAAGATAAGTTTTAGCCATCGAAGAAGCTAACGATCTCTCTTAACTCAAAGTTGAAGAACTAATAGAAAATCTAGCATCATATGAAGCTAATTTGCGGGCAAGAAAGGAGAAAAATCAGGAAAAGAAGAATATTGCTTTTCAAGCAACTAATGACAGTTCTGAGTTGGATGAGAAAGAAATTGTATTCATAGCTACGAACTATAACAAATTCGAGAAATTCAAAAGGATGACCAAATTTCAAAATGGTGGCAATTCAAACTCATTAAATCAAACATCAATTAAATGGTATGGATGTGATAAGTTTGGCCATATAAAGAAATATTATGCACAACTCAATAATGACAAAAGGAGAAGAAAATTCAAAAAATTCAAAATGAATTGAAGAGCCTTTCATGTAACTTAGGATGACTTCGGTTCTTCTTCTTCCTCTAACAGTGACAATGAAAGCGATTTAGAACAAGCTAATGTCTGTTTTATGGCTAATATCGATGAGGTATACCCTGAACTAACGTATGAGGAAATTTCAGAAATTACCATTGCAACAATCCCAATTTTGAATTAAGTTTAAATTAATAATTAATGTAAATTTTGGAATTAATTTCATTTGGAAACATATATGTATGTGTATATATGAGTAAAATTGAATTTGACTTTGGATATTGAGTTTGTATTTGAATTTAAAATTTTAAATAAATGACTTAGAACAACAATTTGGCTTTGAAAATATTATTTATGTAAATTAAAATTATGGGTAGTTTGTTTTAAAAACATTTTCTTTTAAATAATGTGTATATGGATAGAAATGAAAATAAAAACAAGGATTAAATGGTTATTGTGTGTAAACCAACATAAGATAAGTACATATAAGATAAAATATAAAATATGCAAATGAATGTAATATAGATAATAATGTTTAAAATGGAATAAATTTTATTAATACAAAATAGAAGTATAAAATATAATTATAAAACATGTTAATATGAATTGAAGGTTTGATTGTTAAACTTTAAAACAAAGAAATAAAAGGAAAATATAGGTATTTATAATACAAATAGAAACAAATGTAGGCAAGGTAATAAAACAAAAATAAATATATATATATATGAATGTCTTGCAAAAGAAGACAATAAAATATTTTTATGTACAAGCAAAAAGAGAATAAATATCTTTACACAAATAAACAAGTGTATGCAAGAAGGTAATAAAACAAAACAACAAACAAAAAAAATCTACATATACAAAAGCTAAATGAGATAATGATGCATGCAAACAAAATAAGAAACCAATGTACTTATTAATATCTTTTCAGCCGAAATAGCCTCCAAAACAAAAATATCCTTGGTCAAAAATGTAGGCAGCAGGAAATCTGATTGAATAAAAGAAAAAAAAACAAAGAAGCTTACCCCAGTAAACACCTCCCTTATACAAACCGTTCTTTTTATATATACATCTAATTTAGTCTTTGCTCGTTCAAAAACATAACTTAGCATTTCAAAAACTAATCTATACAACTCAAAACATCATTCTGTTCAACAACAAAACAAAGCAAGATTAAGGAAAATTTGAATGTGCAGTTTTCAAAACAAGGTAGCTCTCTGTTTAAACTGGGTTTCAGGTGAGTAACATTCTTCTTCTTTTTTAGAACTGAATTGGTTGTATATATATAATTATATATCTGGAAAATGTTTATGTTGTAAATTGTTCATGTGTTTATATGTGACTGTGTGAATTTATGCATGCTTGTACAAAATTGGATTGTCTCCGTCTTGTTTTCCCAGACCAGATTTGCAAATAAATTCCTACCTTTTTTTCTAATCACTATTAGAATTTAAAATACAAACAAAGATTGTTTGTTTGTTCACGAATTAAGCTTTAAAAATTTACTTTTGTTAAAACAACTTGTAAATACCTCTGGAAATTTGATTTTACAGAGAGGATTCGAATGTATGTAAAATTCGAATGTCACGAATTATAAATTCATTTATATAACTTGAATCACTATTAGAAAATAGGATTTTTAAGATAGAAATGATGATTTTTAATTAAGCATACTTAGAGCAGTTTAAGTATGAACTGAAAATTGATTTTAATCAAACTCCGGTGATGGGTGAAGCATTGGGTGTCGGGTTTTCCGGTAGGAGGAGGAGGAAGGCATGGCGAGGTCGGGAAAAATAGTTGCACGTGTTCTAGTTCGTCGTGGCATCGACCAGAGAGAAGAGTAGGGTTTAAGGACTGTGGAATGAACGTTTGGGTTTTGGGCTCGTGCGCACTCCCCAATGCATCGAGTGTAGCCGGATTTGGAGGGAAAGCACCTGAGACATAGGCGAAGACATGGCCGGAGACGCGGTGGTTCCAGTGGTCTGGATGGTCGTGTTAAGGCAGTTTTGGACGAAGGTGTGAGTTCGAGTTTCGAACTGGAAACTCGAATTTCAATTAGGGGCTGTTGGCGTCGAATCAACCATGGCGATCGAGTATCGTGATGTTGCGTGACTTGCTGGTGGTGACGAAGTTCGCCGGAACGGCGGTGACGCGTCGTGCACGGCGTCGATATCGTGCTTGAAAATTTTGACGTGACCAACTCGAGTTGATATTCGAGAAAAGGCCAGGGTTGCTTCGAGTGAGAATTTGAACGCGAGGGAGTGTTTCTTGTTACTACAGTTTAAACTTGAATTTAGGTGAAGAAAAGAAAAAAAGTAAAAGTAGAAGAAAACGTTGAGCAACTCGGGTATTTACTCGAGTAAAACATGGGAAGCACTCGGGTTAGTTTTCAAAACTGCAATATTATAAAAGTAAAGTTAAGAAAAATATATTTTTTACAAGCTTGGGCATTGTTGATTCAGTAAATGTTAACGATTTAAGTTAAGACTTTAATACAAGTTTTAATTTTTTAAGGTAATACGTAAGAATGTTCTAAATTTTGATTAAGTAGATAATTTAAGTTAAGTGTTGAAATTTGATTTACATTAAAGTTTTGTAATTAGTAATAATTTGATTTTCAAAGTTTAAGGAAGTTTTAAAATGTTAATTAAGATAATTATTATTATTAATTAATTATTTTTGGAAAGTAATTAACAATGATTAATTTATAATGGTGAGTAAAGATTGGACAATTTATTTATAATTGTAATTAGTCAGGGGTTTATCAATTTGTAAATAATTAATTGGTAAATTAACAATTAAGTGTCTAATTTATTTGTAATTACGAATTGTTAATGATATTTAATTACAAAGATAGTTAATTAAAGATTTTTAATGATAAGTTAGTGATTAATTAAAAGATAATTAGATAATTAAAGGTCAATTATTCAAAAATTTAAAAGGTTGATTTATTGTAATTAATTAAGAATAATAAATAAAATTGTAATTAATTAGGGGTTGATTAATTTATTAATGAATTAATTAAAGGAAATCAATTAAAGGACAATTGAACAATTAGAGGTCAATTTTTCAATAATTAAAGTTGATTAATTTAAATTAATAAATGGTTAAAGGACAAGTAATCAAATAATTTGAAACTGGTTAATGTTAATTAACCACGATTGATGACTCATCTAATTTAAATTAATTTGATAATTAATTGAGCTTACTTATGGATGTTTTGAATTCTATTGACTGTTGAACTGTTTGATATTTATGATATGCTATGCTTTGTGCTATGAATTGTTTCAGTGTGATTTGTGATGAATGTAATTTATTTATCTGTGATAAATTTATATTATTTATCTGTGAATCTGTGAATGAACGATAAGCGTTATAGATTATACCGCTTATCGATATCGATATGCTTAAATATGTGATGTGATGATTTATGATGTTGCACTATTGTGTAAAACCCTGGACTACACCATACACACACAAATATGGATTTCACGAGGAAATCGGCTAAGTCACATATTTTTAACAATTTTAAAGATTAAATTCTTGAATCCAAAATAGTTTTGGAATTGGAATTGAAAGCTTTGAAAATGAGTTTTCAAAAATAAAAGTTATTTTAATAAAACTTGAAATTTAAATAATTTGATTTATATTTGAATTCAATATTTGAAATTGAATTCGATGGTTTGGAAATTTTGATCTAAAAAGATTATACAAGTTATAAAGGTGTTTATATGGATTTTTAACCATTTAAAAAGTATGGTTTTGGAAATTTAAATTTAAATCCAAGTTCTATACTTGGATGGATTTAACTTATGTAAATTGCAATCAGTTTTTCCCAAAACGAGAACTATTTGTTTCAAATAATAATAGCTTTCATAAAAATAAAGGATTTCCAATTTGTATCGGAAGACTTCAAGTTTGAAATGAAATTGTAAATAGTTGGAAAAACTATGAATTAACCTTTGTGAAGACGATTAAATCTTGTTTTGAAATCAAAGAGAATTTTAAATGGTGTATCCTCTATATACAAGATTTGAATTGGAATTGGTTTGAAAGTTACGAATTGAATCGTTATTTAAAAGATTGGATAGTTAATTCAATTTGAAATGGAAAATATTTTGAAATCCGTGAATGGATCTTTGTGAAACTGGGTGAACTTTGTGAAGTAAATTATTTTATTTAAAAAGATTTGAAATGGTAATTTGATTAAACCATTTGAAAGGAAAGTTTTGGATAATAAGTTCTGACTTAACTGAAATCCTATATCCATATGTTTTTAAATATTGCTCTCATCATTCGGTTTAGCCGGAAGAGGACCTTTGTGCGATATATCCCATTTCAAATAATGATACGTTGATATGGATAGCATTTGAAGACCGGTGGTGAAGACCGGGTATTTTTGAAAATAAAAGGATAACCCGTCGATTGTCTCTGCACTGAGTCGCGCCGGTATAGAGATTCCCTAAGTGATGGGAAGTCCGATCGGGATTGTGAATACCTGGATTTGCAAGGGCTACTACGGAAGTGCCTTCGGTTCTGTTCGAACCCGGAACAGACTTGTATGGATGTGTGTCTGACATTACAATTTGATATGTAAAACTGGTTTCTATCAAATACATTTCTGTTGGTGGCGGAGATTTATTCTCTTAGCTTAACACCCTTCTCTGAGACGTACGAGCTCAGAGGTTATGTAGTTGATGGTTACTAGTGATACATTCCCAATTTGGTAGTGTGGCATGCTAAGTGCTGCTGTGTGTTGATGATCATTTGTGATCGAAGCATGGCTTTGTGAAAAAGCGTAGCTTTGTGGACGCGACTTCATCGAGCCTCACAACCCGGTAATGGTCGAAACAGGAATCGTGGCAGCAAGGTTATCTGGGGGTAGCTCCTCCTGAGGGTGTGACCATTTCCTTCTGGATAAAAAGTGATATCATGGTACGGAGCCCAGATATTTACTTATGTTGTTTTTTTTGAAAGTTGGTATCATGTTATGGAGCCCAGATACTTTACTGTGTTGTTGTTGGATTGAGGGCCCTTGGATAAAGGTCGGTAACGACCGGGGGACGGCATACTCGTGTCAGTTGTTACTTAGTTACAGAGGTAACCCGACCTTGTGTAGCAGAGATTCGGTTAGGTTCTCGGGGGCGTCCCTCCAAGGCGTTCCATTTTATGTGGAAAGTTCCTTTGCCTGGCCATTTGTTGGAAAATCCAAAGAAACAATACGAGCCTTGTACGGTTTTAGTTGTATAACCTGCCATGGAATGTGGCGGTAACCTGCTATTGAACATGGTAGCTATAGTAGGCATAAGTGTAAAATGCCTATGCTGGCTAAGATTAATATTATACTTTCGAAATGTTTTCCACTATGCACTAATAATAATAATATCAATGGTTTTCGTGTATCAAGCATGTTTCACTATCATAAGAAGAAATCTCCTCTAAGTCTGCGTTTGCATTGTGTGTGTGGTGGGAGGTCTTATGGTAGTTTCATTTTCCAAAAGCATAGCGGATTTCTTTTTAAATTCTTTTGTTTGTTTTTAAATATAAAAACTGTTTTGGTTACTCACACCAGTCCCATGACTGACCTGGAGTTTATTGTTACTTTTCTAAACTCTGGGTGCCCACAATTTTCCACACGGGCAGTCTAGAGTTGGGTTTTTCAGATAGTCAGGTTTAGTAGATTATCTAGAGTTATTCTAGTCTTTGGATGTGAACGAGACTTGCTTATCTAGGTGAAACGTGATGTTGGTTCGAGCTAGCTAGCTTTGGACTAGAGCATTGGATTTGGGGATGTATTCCATTGAAGACATTTTCTTTCCACTGCTATTTCTTGTATCTCTGATAGTATTGATATCTATTGTATCATCATTGTATTTGATATTGTATCAAATGTTGTATATGATATTATTTATCTTCTTCCGCTGTGTTGTACTTGATGTGTTATAAGCTCTGGCGAACCAGATTCGACGTTTGGATCTGCCGCATTTAAATATGAGTATCGTATTTGGCGCCGATTTTTGAAGGCCGAGTCAGGGCCGCTACATTTGGTATCAGAGCTGAAGGTTGAAACTTTAGCTCAGGAGTATAACACATTAAGTAACTCATTAGAGATAGGGTGAAGTATACCCTAGAATGAGTAATCCCTAAGATATCCGTTCGAATGCCTCAGTAAATTCTCTTACTATCCATTGATAGTGAGTATGAGTGCAAGAAGAGAACGAGGTAGGGGATAGGGGAGTACGACTATAAATGGTCAATACCCTGCAATAGCGGAAACAGTTTTCTCTATCAATCTTCTTTGACTCGATTTCAAATTCTTTTGATTTGCTTTGTGGCAACTCGAGGTAGAAGCTTCAGTATGATGGTGGCCCTACGAATCGTGTAGATAAGTTTCTATTTCGTATTCTTTTCGTTAAATTTCTGTCAGCTTTTCGTTTTAACTTGAATGAATTTGAAATTCTATTTGAAATAAATTGGTAAATTAAATATAAAGCTGAATATGATGAATTATATCGATAAAACGATTTCGATTAAAACCAAATTCGAAATTCTATTGTAATTTCCTGTGAATATCAAAGTCCGAAGAGGGACAAGTTATACATACCTTGGGGTATTCCGACTTGAGTTTGGAATCCATACCTAGTGTTTGAGAGTTGTGGAAGATTAAATCCATTCATCTATTGTTTGGGTCTCGATATATTCTACGAACGGTTAGTTATCCTTCGGACTAACCAATGCTTTGCATATTTCATAGATTTGATGGCCCGAGTATCTTGTGTAGTATTGAATGAGTTTGTTCTCATATTGTTGATATTCTGATTTGGTGAGCCAAATAGAGAATAGATATCCAGTTGGACTTGGAAAATTGTTTCTCTATCTTTGTGTATCTATCTTTGTTATTTCCATGCCTGCAAATTTCGAGGACGAAATTTCTTTAAGGGGGGAATCTGTATTGATCCCAATTTTGAATTAAGTTTAAATTAATAATTAATGTAAATTTTGGAATTAAATTCAATTTTCAAACATATATGTATGTGTATATATGAGTAAAATTGAATTTGACTTTGGAATTTGACTTTGGATATTGAGTTTGTATTTGAATTTAAAATTTTAAATAAATGACTTAGAACAACAATTTGGGTTTGAAAATATTATTTATGTAAATTAAAATTATGGGTAGTTCGTTTTAAAAACATTTTCTATTAAATAATGTGTATATGGATAGAAATGAAAATAAAAACAAGGATTAAATGGTTATTGTGTGTAAACCAACATAAGATAAGTACATATAAAAGAAAATATAAAATATGCAAATGAATGTAATATAGATAATAATGTTTAAAATGGAATAAATTTTATCAATACAAAATACAAGTATAAAATATAATTATAAAACATGTTAATATGAATTGAAGGTTTGATTGTTAAAGTTTAAAACAAAGAAATAAAAGGAAAATATAGGTATTTATAATAGAAATAGAAACAAATGTAGGCAAGGTAATAAAACAAAAATAAATATATATGAATGTCTTGCAAAAGAAGACAGTAAAATATTTTTATGTACAAGCAAAAAGAGAATAAATAACTTTACACAAATAAACAAGTGTATGCAAGAAGGTAATAAAACAAAACAACAAACAAAAAAAATCTACATATACAAAAGCTAAATGAGATAATGATGCATGTAAACAAAATAAGAAACAAATGTACTTATTAATATCTTTTCAGCCGAAATAGCCTCCAAAACAAAAATATCGTTGGTCAAAAATGTAGGCAGCAGGAAATCTGATTGAATAAAAGAAAAAGAAAAAAATAAAGAAGCTTACCCCAGTAAACACCTCCCTTATACAGACCGTTCTTTTTATATATACATCTAATTTAGTCTTTGCTCGTTCAAAAACATAACTTAGCATTTCAGAAACTAAACTATACAACTCAAAACATCATTCTGTTCAACAACAAAACAAAGCAACATTAAGGAAAATTTGAATCTGCAGTTTTCAAAACAAGGTAGCTCTCTGTTTAAACTGGGTTTCAGGTGAGTAACATTCTTCTTCTTTTTAGAACTGAATTGGTTGCATATATATAATTATATATCTGGAAAATGTTTATGTTATAAATTGTTTATGCGTTTATATGTGACTGTGTGAATTATGCATGCTTGTACAAAATTGGATTGTCTCTGTCTTGTTTTCCCAGGCCAGATTTGCAAATAAATTCGTATCTTTTGTTCTAATCACTATTAGAATTTAAAATACAAACAAAGATTGTTTGTTTGTTTACGAATTAAGCTTTAAAAATTCACTTTTGTTAAAACAACTTGTAAATACCTATGGAAATTTGATTTTACAGAGAGGATTCAAATATATATAAAATTCGAATGTCACGAATTATAAATTCATTTATATAACTTGAATCACTATTAGAAATTAGGATTTTTAAGATAGAAATGATGATTTTTAATCAAGCATACTTAGAGCAGTTTAAGTATGAACTGAAAATAGATTTTTATCAAACTTCGATGATGGGTGAAGCATTGGGTGTCAGGTTTTTCGGCTGGAGGAGGAGGAAGGCATGGCGAGGCCGGGAAAAATAGTTGCACGTGTTCTAGTTCGTCGTGGCGTCGACCAGAGGGAAGAGTAGGGTTTAAGGACCGTGGAATGAACGTTTGGGTTTGGGGCTCGTGCGCACTCCCTAATGCGTCGAGTGTAGCCGGATTTGGAGGGGAAGCACCTGAGACATAGGTGAAGACGTGGTCGGAGACGCGGTGGTTTAAGTGGTCTGGATGATCGTGTTGAGGCGGTTTTGGACGAAGGTGTGAGTTCGAGTTTCGAACTGGAAACTCGAATTTCGATTAGGGGCTGTTGGCGTCGAATCAACCCTGGCGATCGAGTGTCGTGATGTTGCTCGACTTGCTGGTGGTGACGAAGTTCGCCGGAACGACGGCGATGCGTCGTGCACGTGCACGGCGTCCATATCGTGCCTGAAAATTTTGACGTGACCAACTCGAGTTGATACTCGAGAAAAGGCCAGGGTTGCTTCGAGTGAGAATTTGAACGCGAGGGAGTGTTTCTTGTTACTACAGTTTATACTTGAATTTAGCTGAAGAAAAGAAAGAAAAAAAGTAAAAGTAGAAGAAAACGTTGAAAAACAAGGGATGATCTCGGGGAAGTTGGTGAGTAACTCGGGTATTTACTCGAGTAAAACATGGGAAGCACTCGGGTTAGTTTTCAAAACTGCAATATTATAAAAAGTAAAGTTAAGCGAAATATTTTTTTCTACAAGCTTGGGCATTGTTTATTTAATAAATGTTAACGATTTAAGTTAAGACTTTGATACAAGTTTTAATTTTTTTAGGCAATACGTAAGAATGTTCTAAATTTTGATTAAGTAGATAATTTAAGTTAAGTGTTGAAATTTGATTTACATTAAAGTTTTGTAATTAGTAATAATTTGATTTTCAAAGTTTAAGGAAGTTTTAAAATGTTAATTAAGATGATTATTATTATTAATTAATTATTTTTGGAAAGTAATTAACAATGATTAATTTATAATGGTGAGTAAAGATTGGACAATTTATTTATAATTTTAATTAATCAGGGGTTTATCAATTTGTAATTAATTAATTGGCAAACTAACAATTAAGATTCTAATTTATTTGTAATTACGAATTGTTAATGATATTTAATTACAAAGATAGTTAATTAAAGATTTTTAATGATAAGTTAGTGATTAATTAAAAGATAATTGGATAATTAAAGGTCAATTATTCAAAAATTTAAAAGGTTGATTTATTGTAATTAATTAAGAATAATAAATAAAATTCTAATTAATTAGGGGTTGACTAATTTATTAATGAATTAATTAAAGGAAATCAATTAAAGGATAATTGAACAAATAGAGGTCAATTTTTCAATAATTAAAGTTGATTAATTTAAATTAATAAATGGTTAAAGGACAAGTAATCAAATAATTTGAAATTAGTTAATGTTAATTAACCACGATTGATGACTCATCTGATTCAAATTAATCAGATAATTAATTAAGCTTACTTATGGATGTTTTGAATTCTATTGACTGTTAAACTGCTTGATATTTCTGATATGCTATGCTTTGTGCTATGAATTGTTTCATTGTGATCTGTGATGAATGTAATTTATTTATCTGTGATAAATTTATATGATTTATCTGTGAATCTGTGAATGAACGATAAGCGTTATAGATTATACCGCTTATCAATATCGATATGCTTAAATATGTGATGTGATGATTTATGATGTTGCACTATTGTGTAAAACCCCTGGACTACACCATACACACATAAATATGGATTTCACGAGGAAATCGGCTAAGTCACATATTTTTAACAATGTTAAAGATTAAAATTTTGAATTCAAAATAGTTTTGGAATTGGAATTTAAAGCTTTGAAAATGAGTTTTCAAAAATAAAAGTTATTTTGATAAAACTTGAAATTTAATTGATTTAAATTTGAATTCAATATTTGAAATTGAATTTGATGATTTGGAAATTTTGATCTAAAAAGATTATACAAGTTATACAGGTGTTTATATGGGTTTTTAACCATTTAAAAAGTATGGTTTTGGAAATTTAAATTTAAATCCAAGTTCTATACTTGGATGGCTTTAACTTATGTAAATTGCAATCAGTTTTTCCCAAAACGAGAACTATTTGTTTCAAATAATAATAGCTTTCATAAAAATAAAGGATTTCCAATTTGTATCGGAAGACTTCAAGTTTGAAATGAAATTGTAAATAGTTGGAAAAACTATGAATTAACCTTTGTGAAGACGATTAAATCTTGTTTTGAAATCAAAGAGAATTTTAAATGGTGTATCCTCTATATACAAGATTTGAATTGGAGTTGGTTTGAAAGTTACGAATTAAATCGTTATTTAAAAGATTGGATAGTTAATTCAATTTGAAATGGAAAATGTTTTGAAATCCGTGAATGGATCTTTGTGAAACTGGGTGAACTTTGTGAAGTAAATCTTTTTATTTAAAAAGATTTGAAATGGTAATTTGATTAAACCATTTGAAAGGAAAGTTTTGGATAATAAGTTGTGACTTAACTGAAATCCTATATCCATATGTTTTTAAATATTGCGCTCATTATTCGGTTTAGCCGGGAGAGGACCTTTGTGTCATATATCTCATTTTGAATAATGATACATCGATATGGATAGTATTTGAAGACCGGTGGTGAAGACCGGGTATTTTCGAAAACGAAAAGATAACCCATCGATTGTCTCTGCACTGAGTCGCGCCGGTATATAGATTCCCTAAGTGATGGGAAGTCCGATCGGTATTGTGAATACTCGGATTTGCAAGGGCTTCTATGGAAGTGCCTTCGATTCTGTTCGAACCCGAAACAGACTTGTATTGATGTGTGTCTAACATTAAACTTTGAGATGTAAAACTGGTTTCTATCAAATACATTTCTGTTGGTGGCGGAGATTTATTCTCTTATCTTAACACCCTTCTCTGAGACGTACGAGCTCAGAGGTTATGTAGTTGATGGTTACTAGTGATATATTCCCAATTTGGTAGTGTGGCATGCTAAGTGTTGTTGTGTATTGATGATCGTTTGTTGATCATTTGTGATCGAAGCATGGATTTGTGATAAAGCGTAGCTTTGTGGATGTGACTTCATCGAGCCTCACAACCCGGTAATGGTCGAAACGGGAATCGTGGCAGCAAGGTTATTTAGGGGTAGCTCCTCCTGAGGGTGTGACCATTTCCTTCTGGATAAAAAGTGATATCATGGTATGGAGCCTAGATATTTACTTATGTTGTTTTTTTGAAAGTTGGTATCATGATATGGAGCCCAGATACTTTACTGTGTGGTTGTTGGATTGAGGGCCCTCGGATAAAGGTCGGTAACGACCGGGGGTTGGCATATTCGTGTCAGTTGTTTCCTAGTTACAGAGGTAACCCAGCCTTATGTAGCAGAGATCCGGTTAGGTTCTCGGGGGCGTCCCTCCAGAGGCGTTCCATTTTATGTGGGAAGTTCTTTTGCCTGACCATTTGTCGGAAAATCCAAAGAAACAATACGAGCCCTGTACGGTTTTAGTTGTATAACCTGCCATGGAATGTGGCGGTAACCTGCTATTGAACATGATAGCTATAGTAGGCATAAGTGCGAAATGCCTATGCTGGCTAAGATTAATATTATACTTTCAAAATGTTTTCCACTATGCACTAATAATAATAATATCAATGGTTTTCGCGTATCAAGCATGTTTGACTATCATAAGAAGAAATCTTCTCCAAGTCTGCGTTTGCATTATGTGTGTGGTGGGAGGTCTTATGGTAGTTTCATTTTCCAAAAGCATAGCGGATTTCTTTTTAAATTCTTTTGTTTGTTTTTAAAGATAAAAACTGTTTTGGTTACTCACACTAGTCCCATGACTGACCTAGAGTTTATTGTTCCTTTCCTAAACTCTGGGTGCCCACAATTTTCCACACTGGCAGTCTAGATTTGGGTTTTTCAGATAGTCCGGTTTAGTAGATTATCTAGAGTTAGTCCAGTCTTTGGATGTGAATGAGACTTGCTTATCTAGGTAAAACGTGATGTTGGTTCGAGCTAGCTAGCTTTGGACTGGAGCATTGGATTTGGGGATATATTCCATTGAAGACATTTTTCTTTCCGCTGCTATTTCTTGTATCCCTGATAGTATTGATATCTATTGTGTCATCATTATATCTGATATTGTATCAAATGTTGTATATGATATTATTCATCTTCTTCCGCTGTGTTGTACTTGATGTGTTATAAGCTCCGGCGAACCAGATTCGACGTTTGGATCTGCGACATTTGAATATGAATGTCGTATTCGGCGTCGATTTTCGAAGGTCGAGTCAGGGCCGCTACAAGCATATAAATAGATGATAAATATAGAGAATCCATGAAATTAAACAAGGAATATATAAGAAAGATAAATAGAGCAAGGATAAAAATTGGTTTATTAAAAGATGAAAAAATAAATATTAAAAGAAGAACTAGAATTAGCTCAAAAAAGTGTAAAAAGTTATCTTCTCAAAATACAACTCTATTATATGATTTATAAAATAGCAGATTAGAAAATACCAAACTTGAAAAAGAAAAACTAGAATTTAAGGCAAGTTTAGATTCATCTTAAAAACAAGTTAGATAAAATAACTAATAATGTATCCAAATTTAATAAAGGAAAACAAAACTTAGAAAATTTGATCAAATATCAAGACCATCGGAAAATTGAAATGGATTAGGATTTAAAACTAAGCAAAAACATAGAAATTATAGTAAACTATATACTAAATCATAGAAACCTATCTCAAAAGGTAAGATTGATATTCCCAAAACAAATAATGTCAAAATATGGATTCCTAAATCAAATAACAATTTTACTAAACCAAAACTATAGACGAATATTTGAAAAATATTGTTTATAATAGTAATTATGTCTGTAAAGGTCTCAAACCTACTTGGGTATGGCTACCTTTATCCACTAACACATAAGATCCTAAAAGAGGAAGCGGGTACCATTTAAACTTTTATTATTTTGCAGGCACCCAAAAATAAAGTAAAAAGAAGAAGAAATGGATACTCGATGGTGGATGTTCCAAGCATATAAGGGAAATGCACACACGATATCAAATATAACATATATCGACGGTGGCACTGTGACATTTAGAGATGACTCAAAAGGATTCATCATCGCCATTGGAGACGTCATCAACATCGGTATATCCACTTGTCCCATTATTACTAATGTTTTGTTGGTTGAAAATTTAAAACATATTTTAGTAAGTATAAATCAATTATGTGATAAAGGATTTAAAACTGATTTAGAAAAAGATAAATGTAGTATATTTGATCAAAATAAAAATTTAATTGTTGAAGGATTAAGAAAATGAAATATTTATGTTTCAAATATGAATATTAAAACAATAGCGATTCATTCCTAACCACCAATCATAATGTCCCATAGCTATGACACAAACGCTTTTGTCATGTAAATTTTAAATATACAAATAATTTAGCAAAGATTGATTTAGTAAGAGGATTACCCAAAATAAATTATAAATTACAAGTATATCTGATGCTTGTCAAATGAGAAAATTAAAGAAAAGTTCTTTTAAATCTAAGAAAGAAAGTGCTACCAAACAACCGCTTGAATTACTTCATCTAGATTTATTAGGCTCAACGGAAGTAAGATCAATAAATCATAACAAATATGTATTTGTTATCGTTTCGATGATTTTTCGCGATATACCTGGACACTATTTTTAAAACATAAAAGTGATATCTTGAAATGTTTAAAACTTTTGCTAAAAGAATTAAAAATTTAATGAACCTAAAAATTAAAAGTGTAAGAAGCGATCATGGTGGAGAATTTGAAAATGATACCTTTGAAAAAATTTACAATAAAAGGGAATTTGTCATAATTTTACGTTTCCACGAATATCACAACAAAATAGCGTAGTAGAAAGAAAAAATCGAACACTATAAGAATGTGCATGAACATTACTTAGTAGTAATAGTTTACCAAAGAATTTTTGGGCCGCGGCTGTTGCTACTGCATGTTGCTATTTAATCGTGTAACAATTCGACCTATGACTAAAAATATATGTTACGAAATGTTTTTCACAAAGAAACCTAAAGTATCATATTTTCGTATTTTTAGTTCTAAGTGCTTTATTTTTAATACTAAAGCTAATCTTGGAAAATTTGATCCAAAAGCCGATGAAATAATTTCTGTTGGATATTCGGATCGTAGCAAAGCATATAGAATTTTTAATAAACGAGCTAACATTATTAAAGAAAGTCTTAATGTTTCTTTGGAATAAGATTTTCAAAAAACCAAAAATTACGATGACGAAGTTTGTAATAATAATAATATTAATAATACTTCTGTAACTGAAAATAATAATACCATAAATAATAATGATGATCTTTTAAGATCACCACCTCAAATCTTAGAAGATCGTACAATTAATAATGTAATGGTGATTTAAATACTAGAGTTTCAACTAGAAATCAATCAAGTTAAATAAGTCATGTTGCATTTATATCTATTTTGAACCTAAAAATTATAAAGAAGAGCCAAAAGATGATTTTTGGATTATCATAATGCAAGAAGAACTTAATCAATTTGAATAAATGATATAGGGGAACTCATACTAAGACCAAATGATCAATCGGTAATAGGAACAAAATAAGCTTATAAAAATAAAGCAGATGAAAATGGAAGCATTGTTCATAATAAAGCAAGATTAGTTGCTTAAGGATACAATCTAGAAGAATGAATTGATTATGAACAAATATTTGATCCTGTAGCATGTCTTGAAACTATACGAATATTACTTGTTTTTCATGTCATTGTAATTTTAAATTATTTCAAATGGATGTTAAGAGTGCATTTTTAAATGGTTTCATAAAAGAAAAAGTTTAGGTTGATCAACCACCCTAATTTGTTCATGAGAAATATCCAAACCATGTTTTCAAACTTAAAAAGACATTATACAGATTAAAACAAGCACCACATGCTTGGTATGAGAGATTAAAAAAACATCTATTAAATTATGGTTTTCAAATTGGGAAAATTAGCCCTACATTATTCATAAAAAGATAAGATAATAATATACTAGTTGTACAAATACATATTGATGATATCATATTTGGATCAACTAACGAGAAACTATGTAACGATTTCTATAACATAATGAAAAATGTATTCGAAATGTTCCATATGGAAGAATTAAATTTCTTTTTAGGTTTACAAATAAAAAAATAGAAAATGGAAGTTTTATAAATCAAGAAAAATGTTGTAGAGAATTATTAAAATGATTTGGAATGGATAGTACTTCAAGTAGATCAACTCTAATGAGCACGAGTTTGCATCATTTCGATCAGAAATTATACCAAGTATGATAGGATCTCTATTATACTTAATGGCTAGTAGACTGGATATTATGATGAGCATTTGCTTATGTGAAAGGTTTCAAACACAACCTAAGAAGTCACATCATCGAGCGGTTAAAAGAATTTTACGATACTTAACTAACACCAAAGATTACGGACTTTTGCAACCGAAAGGCAACTCTTTAGAACTTGCATCATATAGCAATGAAAATTTCGGTGGTTGCAAGACAGATAGAAAAGGTACGAGTGGCACATGTCATTTCAACGGTCAATCTTTGGTTTCGTGCTTCAGTAAAAAACAAAATTGTGTTTCTCACTCATATGAAGCCGAGTATATCTTTGTATCCTTAGTCTGTACACAAGTAATTTATATGCAACAAATACTTCAAGATTTTGGTAAAATTATAAGTAACTCTCCTATATATTGTAATAATACCAGTGTCATAAATTCATCTAAGAATCCAATTAGTTACTCTCGTACAAATATATCGACATTCGTCATCGTTTTTTAAGAGATAATGTAGAAAATAAATTATTTCTCTTGAATTTGTTAACAGTGAGAATCAAATTGCCGATATTTTCACCAAACCCTATGTGAATCAACTTTACAAACCTGTGATGAGACCTTAGTATCTGTTGAATTAATGAATTAATCAATTAATACGTCACATTTATTCATCATTATAAAATTTTGAACATTATTTCTCAATATAAAATTTTAACTTGAATTTGTTTCAGTCAATCTTTTAACAACCATAACAAAAAACCTTAACAAATTTATGGTTAAAATAGTTCTATCCATACAAAGTTCTAACTATAAATAGACTATATATTCTATTTATACATGATTAAAGAAAAATAAAAACAGAAAAATTATTTAAAAATTTACAGACACTAAACATGTCTTCTGATCATGACTCCACATACACAACTATTAACTTTAGTTCTTCTTCATCAAATATTACCTACGTATCACCAATAAAAACCACACCTCCGTTAATTCGATAGCCCTTACTAAATATATCACCTACATATCACATTGGCTGCTCTCCTAAGGAAAAGAAAGCTAAACGAGTTATTAATCTTGAATCAACATCTCTCAATACTAAACTTGATGCAATATACATCACTATCAATAATAAATGATGGAAGTTCAACGAGAAAAGTATTACGAGCAACGACATTAAGGTTTCCATCTTAACTTTCTTGAAAAATGTATTCTAGTAATTTGTGGTCATTCACCAACAAAAACTTGCTTACATAAAAAATGTCCTCGCTTAATAGAAACTCCTGTAAAAAATTGTAACATTACTTCAAGAAATTTATGGAAGGCAGGACCATCAAACCAAGACTGGACTGATACTCCAGTTCGCCGAGGTTGTTCTCCACTTAAGCCTCAAGATAGGCAAACTAATACAAACTCTTCGGATCAACTTGAATTCAAAAATTCTTTGGCAGATGATTAATTATACATATAAACATATATACATATGTAGAAATAATATATAATTTTTGAATGTTTATTAATTATAATAATCATTTATTATGCTATATCTATAAAAATATTCAATTAAAAACAAAAAGTACAAACAAAAAACTAAAAAATACAATTTTGCCTCACTCAAACATTTGTGAAGGCGAGACAAACATCTGTCAAATTTCTCGGAAAAACAAACCTAAGTGATCTTAGACGTCTGTCACTCTTTCTTGGATGTCTGAGCCAATTTTCGGCTGTTACAAACGGCACTTCATATATATTTTTCTCACTTAACTCTTCAACCATTACCCAATCTATTTCAATTCTAAAAATCCAACTCAAAAATCCTAACTTCCCAAAAACCTAATTCGTCAAAAATGGTCCCCAAAGCGAAGAATCCAGTTAACAAGAGATCAAAGAGAGGCCAATCTTCTTCTTACAAAACCATCTTGTCAACGATGCCCATATTCAAGAATGGCTTCAAAATAGTCCAGTCGCTAACAAAAGATTCAAACAACTAAAGAAAAAGAGACTTCATTATGGTCTGTTCTACCGATTATGCAAATTCGAAGAATATGGTCTTCAAGAACTCACCATTGCCTCAGACTATAGAGAGTTAATCAATTTCGATGAAAATGAGGTCCAAATTGATCAATTGGCTATCTTTCTTTTTTATGCAAACTTATGCAGTAATGATATTTGGACATCTGAAAATGAAGATGGTTGGTTATGGACTAGTGTGTACGGTCGTATTTTAAAAATTAGAGTGAACACGATTCGTTGTTTATTTGATTGTTCCTCTACTAGACTTTATTTAGAGGAGATTCCTGACCATAGAAATCTGCCACGTGACAAAGTTACACACCCAATTTGGGAAGATAGAATGCCATAATGGAAATCCGTTTATCTAAGACCAAAGGCTAGGTTGTTAAATCGTATGATAATTAATACGATAATTTTCCGGTTAGGAAGTCATGAGCAAATATATGAAAATGACCACAAAGCCCTATATGCTATCTTTGGTGGAATACAAGTAAATTGCGTTAAAGTTATTCATGATGAAATAAAAAGTTTCTGGTCTCACCACCGGCGCACAATTATATACGTTTCATATATTATGTGTCTTTTACAATGTTCAGAGTACCTTCTTATATCTCTCATTTCGAAGAAATTCTTGCCAAAAAAGCAGGCTATGGTTTATATTCTTAATGCATCTTCCCGAAAGACCACCTCCAATTATGTTTCTGGCTCAATAGACAAATTAGTAACGACAACAAATGCATCCAGTTCCTCCACAACAGGCTCAAGCACCTCCTCCTCCACAACAAGCTCAATCACCTCGTCCTCCAAAACAATCTGATTCTTCTCACCATAATACCAATATCATTCTGATTTGAAGATTTACGAAGCTTGCACTGAACCAACTCAAAATGAATCATTCCGTGATTTAACGCTTCGAAATTAAAAATTGATTGCGGTCAATCAGAGAGCTTTGGAGAAAAATAAAAAATCTTTGCACAATAAAATGTTTGGGTTGGAATGAATTTTTTTCTACATGAATAACTAAAACGGAGAAAACTTTGGAAAATGTTGTTTCCACTTTGAGTAAAGTTACGAGAAAAGTTCATGGCAAATCATCTTCTAGATCATCCTTCCCTCCTTCTCCAACACATCTCCATCAACACAGACTCATGTTTGTCGTCCTCATAGATCGTCTTCTTATGGAGGTTGTTCTCAATAAGATCGAGGAAAGACTATTATGCAGGAAGAACCAGAAGAATAACAAGAAAATAGTGATGATATGTCTTGGCCAATCCTTCAGTCCCATAACAAATGAATCTTTCGACATTTCAAGGATTGTCTATTCAAGAAAATGAAGAATATACGCAATGGCTGAAAAATTATCATTCTACTTCGTTCACCTACCATGACTATTCTGATAATTATGGTGATTTCTTTAATTACAATTATCATGATTATCAGTGACCGTTCCTTGCAATTTTTAGGATGGATTATTTTCTCTTCTTTGTTGTTCATTCATGCTGGTACTGATGTTGTTATTTCCCTAACTATTTCATCATGGTTGACATGGCTTTGTTTTTAGTACATTTCTGCTATTCTTATTGTTTGATAATGCCAAAGGGGTATATAAATATGCATATACATAGGGGGAAATAACGTTCAGGGGGAGTTATCTTTTCATTACTTATTACTAACTATTGTATAGTTGTCTTCGTTAAAAATTGAAAGAATGTTAGAACCTCTATTCTGCGATTTCAATGACAACAACTATACAATCACATATACATGATATATCTTATCATATTACATGTGTATATATATTAGAAGAAGATCATGGTGCACAACAAAATCATGCCTCATAGACAATTGAAGAAAGATGGACCATACTATTTAAAAGTAAGGTCATATTATTGTATTATAGTCATAGACATATGTTGTACAATCCATTTGAATGATCAAAATACATACAATTTCATATTGACAAATCTTACCAACAAACTATTTTGATTTTATACTTCACAATATGACAAATGTCAGTCACTTTGTTACAGACGTCTGTGACAATTCTCTGTTTATTATTTTCAAACATCCACAGACATTTGTGGTATAAAGACAGATGTTTGTGAACTATATCGGTCTGTAAACAGAAAATCATTCTGAACAAGCTTCTTCTTCCTTCAACAATTGCAATCATTAATCAAAGAGTAATCTTTCGAGAAGTTGTAACTTTTCAAATACAACTCTTTGATTCTATAAGTATTTCAATCGATTGAGAGTTTAACTTGATTTACTATTCTCTAACTTCTATATTCATATACTCTTGTGCTATCATTAACTTAGTATTCTCAATCATTTTCAACCAAAATCTATATATTTTGATCAAATTATTTCCTACAAGTCCAAGCAACTCACAATCATTATCATTCAAAGGAGATTATAGGAAGAATTATACTAGCAGTCAATATCCTTGTTGTATTGAACCCAAGATTGTCAAAGGAATACTTTTGTATCGGCCTATTCCTCCGAGCGAAGCGAGGGTTATTGTTTAGTGAAATACCCAATGGGGGCTTTGGGACTGGATGTAGGATGCAAGGTCCGAACTGGTGTGCTCATTTTTTATACTTTGCTTTTTATACTTTGTTATATTGCTATATTTAGCTCATATATTGGTATACACTCACATACTAATACACAAGTCATATTAGATACGTTCCACTAGACTTTCATAAATAAAATAAAAAATACCAACAACAATTATCATCTCAATAGGATGATTACTAGTTTATAGTTAACAGACATGCGTAGGTTAAAAGTAAACAGTGTCAGGTTCACAACCTTAGTCCGAGTATCAAATCACACGGAAATCAAATTAAAAAAATTGCTTTTAAATTATTGGAACAACAACCAATAGCTGAAGATATCGTACAAATCCGTATGAAATAAATGGATCGGGTGAATCAACAAAAGATTGTAAACTTCAGAATCCTAATTTCATATGTTCCTCAAGTAACAAGATCAAACTTTTCTCAATAAAATCAATAATGGTTGGTTCTATTACTAATTGTTGGAGATTAATGAAATCAATATATTTCAAATCTGAATACATATAATCCATATTGATTCAATTGAGAAACAATTATATGAACTCAGAAAGATCAGCGGAAGACATACTTGAATTCAGTGATATTTATTAGGAGAAAATCAACTTGGTTATAATCTTCCAAATTGACAATTTTAGATCTGAAAAATTCTCTGTAGAAGAAGGTAGAAAGAATATGATAAGAGTTGTGTAATTTAGGGTCCATAACCCAATATTTATAACATTGCGATATTTTTTCAGTTCGACCTTTCGACAAACTAAAACTGTCATTCTGGTATCCATACATTATAATTTTACATGACGAATATACCCTTTAAGTCTTAATATATTTATTCCACAATAGATCGCATAATTAGACTTAATTACAAGATAGCCACACATTCAAATATTAAAATATGTGGTTCTATCATGTTGAATTATTCTAACAGTCTAGTTTGGAATATTGTCACTCGTGGTTTTTAATTGTGCTGAACTATAAACTAATGGAATGCACGTCAATAAGTTTTTGGTTATTTAATTGGTTCTAACTTGGTGTATACATACATACATACATACATACATAGATACATAGATACATATATATATATATATATATATATATATATATATATATATATATATATATATATATATATATATATATGAATTATTGGCTTAGCAAACCGCTGGGAATAATTTTAGACTTCTGGGTCCAGATCACGATTGCTGAAGGCGGCGTTTGTTTGCCTATAACAAGGAAAAAAAAGGGGAGGAAAACGGAAAACAAAACAAGATAACGTACTTCACTACGAATTGTTGACTATATTAGTCATTGAATAGCAGACGACAATGGTAGCGATGGTTTCTCCTCCTCTCTCTCCAAATCCAACACGTTCTCTGTCTTCTTCTCTTCTACCCTCCAAGTTCGTACAAATTACGCTTTTTGCCAGCACTAATCGCCTTTCTTCTCTAAATCAAAATTTTATTTCTCGATCAGATCCACAATCTAAATCATATCGTTCCACTCTTAACTTTATTACCTTCTGCTCGTCTACTGATATCCAAGAATTAAGGAACAGCAACAATAATTCGTTTGTTAATGATCAACTCGGTACTCTTCTCGAAGTTGAAGGGTTAACGAGCTCTATCTCTATCTCTCCAATTTCTATTTTTATATTGCCTGTTTTTATTTGTATATTAACATTTAGTTTAGATTTCTGTAATGTTGATACTGTTAAAGCTGATTGGGATTATTATTTATAGAGTTCTTGCAGATGTGCACTGGTCAGACAATCTTCTCGCTTTCAACCTAGGTACGATACTTATTTATAATTTTCATACGTGAGTACCTTAGTATCTGCATTTGCGTCCGTTTTTCAATATCGGATATGTTTTCATTTTCGAATACAAAGAGAATAAATTTCAGAGTTCTATCCAGTAACGAATTCAAAGTGAGTAATAATTATTAATTGCAGTAAAGCACTTGGGTTCAATAACTAAAAAGTTTTAGTTCGGTCCCCTCTACATATAGTGTGTCAAATTTTGGAAAAGTAATGAATTCAAGGTATAAGTTCTCGAAACACTTGTGAATTTTTGTGCCCATTAACATTTATATTTCAAGTAAAAGTAAGACAAAAACAGAGTGTCTATGAATGTTGGAATATAACTTTTCATTAGATCACATACATTTCTTCTCCTCCATCCTTTTATTTTCTTCTTCCTTTTTTAAGATTGTTTTGATTTGTTAAATCCAATTTAATTTGTTAAATAGGTTAGACGAGTAACCTGTATATGTGGATTGGGTCAAATTGATCCTTATACTAAATGGGTCAAATAGGATGGATCATAAATAAGTTGAGTTAATTTTTATCTAATCCTTTTATGATCCGATCTGTTTGACATGTCTAGCCCTATCAAATAAGTTGGAGCAATACAATTGAAAGGAAAGGAAATTTCATGAAAATTGCAGAAATTTTAGATTTTGCCGTCAACTGTTAGAAGGAATTCCTTTCGAAACTTATTTCAAAAATTTATGGAAAACTAACATTCAAGAAATTGGAAGTAAAAATTCAAAACCAGAAAAATGGAAGAAAACCCAGCCCTAAGAAAAACCACCTCATCAAAAGGCAATCAAACATACGAAGAACGTGTACTTTTTGATCTCTAAGCAGGAATTGAATGTAATACGAATTGTATACATATGATCCAATGTGATTTGGACAGAAGGATAAACCCGCACGATACTCATTCGTCACATAGTACATCACAAATATTTGCTGAGGATGTGTGGAACTTGGTATTTATTAGATCATAAGTACAATTATTTTGGTTATGTGGAACAATTTACAAAAGGAAAAAAAAGCGATGCAACAATATCGTTTGTAGCTTTAGGGTTTGTTTCTCCACCCTATGCTCCCAATTTCTTCTTAGACCCTTAATATATACAACATTCACTTGATAGTTAATGTATTATTCTTGATCATTTATTGTGATAATCTTTTGTTCTAGATTGAAATTGAACTTTAATTAGCAGTCTTGGTAAATCCTGGTGTTTTAATGTAATAAAAAGATACATTGCATGCATAACGATCATAAAAACATTCTAATGCTCTATTAGTTAAGTATGTTTGGTGTTAACTATATTTTTTTAGTACAAACAAGTAATGATAGAGGTACCTTTTAACATCTTTTGGACATATAGTAAAGTCCAAACAAAAGATATTTTTTTTTCTATGCATTTTTTGTTTGCAGTCTATTATATTTTTTGTGCAATGGTTATTCAAATGTAAGATTGATAAAAGGAGAAAATGTAAGTGTGAATAACAAATTTATAACATATTTGTGCATTGCAATTGTTGGTTCTTTTTTTTTTTTTTTTTTTTTTGAGTTGTTTTTTTATCAAACAATATGATATGTATTGTTATATGCTATAATGCTATAGTATTTTGAATGTATAATATATCACATATTCCAACTAAATAACAACGCGTACATTATTATTGATTGAGAAACAAAAAATAGTTGCAATTTGTTTCACAAGTATTTCTTCTTATAGTTTTAATACGCTTTGATCTATCTATAGGTGATAAAAGTTAATTCACTAAATTAGCATTGTACGTAAATATTTATATGCAGAAGGCATGAAAAAGGATAAGAGTTTTTACCTCTAAATTCTTTCGACGAAGCGAACGAAGTAACCACATTGCTTATGTGCAAAGCAGTCCAAATAACCCAGTGGTTAGATGCAGATCTACATGGACGTGCATATATACCCGTGTGTGTATTTACCTTTTACCTTTGTCTAGCTTAACAAGCTTAAATGTTTCTTAATCACTGGTTAAGCAGTGTGGAATTCACCAGTTCTATGTACGTATAACACACGCACGCATACATTCATAAACATTTATATATACCCACAGTTTCATATATACTTATATTTTACTTTTAAACCTTTTATTCTGCATTTTTACTACAATAAATTTAAGAATTCAAACAAAACATGGAGTCAAAATCAGTGTCAAATCTACAATATGCTCCTATGTCAAACCACTAAAAACTTCACGAGAAATCACAAATTACAATCATATAGCTAGACATGATTATTGTTTTTTGATCGGAGGAAGTAAATATTATGTTTTTGTTCTTTTGTTCATAGAAATAAGATACCATGCAATGAATAATTGATTGGCACGTTGTTTAAAAATCTACACCAAAGGAAGACTGATACATCTGTATAAAAGTTTCTTAATAGCTCATTTGTATTTTTAGCTATTCAGATAAACATGGTGTTGAAAGCATCATTAGGTTAAGCATCACTTAAGGGTGATTTATATAACATAGTATTATACATATGCATTTAGGTTGATTGGATATCATTGTACAAATTACAAAGTGCATGTTGTATGGTGAAAATGAATGTCATTTCAACTGTACTATGAAGACACATTGTAATGCTGAAATTTATTATATTTTACTTAAAAAATCAACTGTCAAATAGTGTATTGATAGAGAAATTTCTTACCAAAGAAGTTGTTGCATAAAAAAGAACCAGAATATATTGGAATTTGAAAGTGATAAGGCGCGAACTATCTTTTGATTTATAGTTGGTTGTCAAAAATATTTTTTAAGATTATGAAAAGGATGTTAAAACTTTTTTGCTGCTATATAATGCATTAGTAGGGATAATTATCGATCTTATTCTCATTTATAGAAACATACAAAAATAAATTTGGAATCTATTGTCTCAAAGATGACGATCATGATAGCAAATTTATATGAATCTCATTCTGACAATAAACAAAACTTCATGCTTTTTTCTTTAATTAAATATTTGATATAACCACATCCATTAATTTTAGCTTAATAGCTTCAGAAATTTGTTAACTAACAATCATGTTTCTTTATTTATGCTACTAGCATTTCAGAAATTTGGTTTGGATTGTGCGAATTGGACGGAACCAATCTATGCTGATTTGACAAGGTACTCTAATGCTTTTAGTTAGTCAAGTCTGATCTCATCCCAAAAAAATGTGTACATGAAGAATATGTAGAAGGGTTATCATAGGAATCGACATTTCTTCAAGTAATAATTATTTCCGGAAGCTTTGGTAGGATTCAAACCATAACCTGATAGGCTTACTCTAGTGTGACATTAAACACATCCTCTGATAGTCGTGTCCTCTGATGTAGTGATTATATCATTTGCAGTCTTTTGTAATGTGGCAGACCACTTGGTGCAAAGTATTTTAAAAACACCTGGATCTAGGCATTTGTGTATAATCCTAACTATCTCAAATTGATATTGATGATACCTTACGCCAAATATTTGTTAAGTATAATCATAACTATCTCGAATTTAGTTATGATTACGTAGATTTTACATATTATTTATGCTAGATTATGATTATTCTACTATCAACCAAAGAGACGGTTACAAAATTAAGCCTCTGAAAAAAAAATTATTCGAATAATAGGCGTCCTCAAAAACTTATTATGAAAATAGACATGTTTTTCGTTTTTGTATAGGCACATGTACAAATTTTGATTTTGTACATGCGCATTCTGAAAATGCTAATGCGAAAACGAAAAACAGACCTATTTTCATAATAAGTTTCCGATGAGGCCTATTATTGGAATAAGCTTATTACGGAAGCCTATTTTGAAAAAATTTCCTCAACCAAATTGTTAGTGTGATTTGTCCACTAGAAATTAAACAATAAGCATATCACATCAAACACAGATCATTTAGGTGACACCCTTATCATTACGAGTCATTAAGCTAGGAAATTAAGAGGTAAAATGGTACTATGAAAATTTGGAAATTGAGCAAACAAACTAAGAGGTTAGATGTTGGTATTAAGAATTCTACGCCTAGAGTTGTGACACCTTTTGACATTATAGCTAGTATTATTAAAATTTGCATCATATAATCCATTGTATTTTATTTTTGCCACTGCAATACTTCATCACATGTGCCTATGAAGATAATTTTTTATACTGATCTGAGTGTTATAACACTTTTTTTTCCTCCTTTTTGAAAATCTATTTTCCAGAAAGGCTGGCGGGGTTGAAGAAAAGATGATTACCTTGTATTTTAACCAGGTTAGTGTTTTTGTGTAGAAAGCAGAGACCCTGATGTATGTATTTGTATACTTCCAAAAATGGTGACATATGTTACTAATTTACAAGTTAACACTTTAATTGTTTTACATAAGTGAAAAAACTATTTATATTTTATGGCATACAGTCTTAAATTTACCTTTCAAATTTACAAGTTACCGTTTCACTCTTTTTTCTATTGACTCAAATTTGGCTGAAAAGGTAATTTATAAACTCTATTCTGCCAAATCAATGACATTTTAGCTGATTAAAAAATATTTAATGATGCTTTTGGTGTGTAATACATTTATACTTTGACCTTTAAGTAAGTATTAAAGTTACTTCCTGGTTCGAAGATGTAAATGCCTGGTGATTACGATTAAAAGTAAAAAGACTTTTGCAGTATAAGATATTTATACTTTGACCTGCAAAGTAAAAAATAAAGTGGATTTTTGGTTTGAAGATGTGAATGCTGTAGTAATTTGCTGAATTATGAAAATTAACATTATATAATTTAAGAAAATATATAAAATGATATGAAATGCTAAATAAAAAATGAAATGCAACTTTAAAATAATATGACAATTCTAGATGAAAATTATTATATAAAAACTTCATTAATATAATTATAATATGTTGCCAAAGAGCATCATAAACGGATATATTCATTTTATTTTAGTTCAAACTACTATAGTAAGTAGCGTTTAAACTTAGGTTACCTGGTACGCGGTTCGGTACGTGGAACAAAAATAGGAACGAAAACGTTAGCTACTGTGGAACGCAATATGTTGTGGGCAGGCTTAACCGGGACATTTAGCCAGAACAGATTGCACTTAGCTGGAACATAGAGTATTTTTTAAAAATACTATTTTTACATACAATTGTGCACTATTAGCATCCACTACAAATGAATGCACACAAAGTAAAATCATTGTTGAATAAATAAACATTACCATTAACGTTCATTTCCAGCTACTTATAAATTATAACTTACATCAACTGAAGGTTAACAAAATTGCAAAATGTTCAAATATTTTTGTATAAGTGCTATCATCATGTCTTAGTTTTATTTTTACTTGACTCTTTTTATAGTTTAAGCATTTGAAAATTAGAGTCGCTTCTTAGTATGGCATTTGAGCAGAGAATGTTGATGAACAGATAATGCGTTTGTATGCTGCAAGCGGAGAATTTAAGCAAAGTATTTAAATGTAAATTTTAAAATAAAATTGATTTATATTTAATTAATTATGTGTTTTTAATGAATAATATGTACTAATAATTTGCAAAAATAAATTAATTAGTTAAATTGTAAAATTTTAAATTGCTCGGATTTAGTTCAAACCAACTTCTTAATGTAAAGTACTTTGATACGATCGCAACGTAAAAAATAGCGTCTCAAACGGACCACATTTGCACAAGTTATTATTTTTAGAAATTTATAAAAATTTAAATTTAACCAACCAACGCATTCCTTGAACACACCATTTTCATGCGTTCCCACAATGGGCCATTTGCCCGTTGCAATGTCCGAAACGGTAGCGGGGTAAAAATTTGGAACAGGAGATCGCGAACGGTACCTTGTAACAGCGTTACATTTTTTTTCCTTGTCAGATCTTGATTGACAATTCTCCTCATTGTATGAACCTTAAAGTTGGAATAGTTTTCATATATTGATACAACATTATCTTCTTCAAATTTTTTATCATTATTATTGATTTTTTTTCTTTTTCCAAATACCATGTGTTAATGTACTATTTTTTTTTTTTTTTTGAAAAATATATGCAGAGAAAGAGAACATTTGAAAGATAGTTACGTGAAAAAAGAGAAGAATATATGAGTATAAATTAAGAGTTCATAAATGTACGCAGATTACTTTACATCATTATGGAGTTTGAGAGCTTAAATATAGTAGAAACAAGATTTTTAGTCTTCTCACGGTTGATTTGAAATCATTCTTCATTATTTCTAGGAAATAATTATTACTTCGTACATATTGACATAATACACTTAAAATCGTCAAAATTAATATTTCGGTACATCGAAATCAACATTTTGAAATATTGAAATTAATGTTTCGGAACATTGAATTTGAGCTTTCAGAAAGTCGAAATTAGTGTACCGAGTCATGTGCGCATGGTATTTCAGAGCGTTAGGGTATTGCGATCCGAAACACTGGTGTATTGCGATCTGGAACGCATGTACCAAAACGAAATACAATAGCTAAAATACGAACTGTGGTAACATAGGTTTAACTATGAAATGCTACTGCAATGTGGAATTAGAGATCATATGTCATATGTTTGTGTACATATGTACATGCGTGTGCGCACAAAAATATACTGTACACACACACACACACACACACACACACACACACACACACACACACATTCAAAATGCTACAATGCAATAGCATTTCAACATAAAATGCTATTACGATATAAAATAAAGAAGTATTATGTTTTTCTTTGTCAATTCATTGAATACAATATGCTAACACTGTAAGATAGAATCAAAAGGTTAATGGTATTTTTTTTTTAAATTCGGTAAATACAAAATGCTAAGTACCATTTAAACATGAAAATGCTACTACAAGTTAGAATTAAAAAAAAAACGATATATTCAGTAAATGTAAGATGCTACTATGCAGTAGTATTATAAACAATTCCTGAAGATAGCATTATAAAATTTAAAAAAATAAAACAAAACGAAATCACATTTGCAAAAATTGTAGAATGAAAGTAAAACAAAAAAAAACTTCATTTAAATGCTATCCGTTAATGACTATATGAGCTGATATACACATTTGATTCATCTAGGGGTAGTACTACACTTCATAAATGCTGTTACAAAATGACATTATAATCCAAGACATCATACTTCACCTAGCAATACTACTACAATTTATAAATACTACTACAAAAATAAAACGTTACTACAAATCATAAAATTGTACTACAAAAACAACATTGGGAGCTAAGATATACAAACTCCACCTAAACGTTATACTATTATTCATGAAGCTGAATACACACTATACATTCCGTTCATTATAACAAATCCAAATAGAACATAATATAAAAACAACATTACAACTTGACACACATTATTATTTTTTTATATATTTTTTTTTAATAAAATGACACTACACATTAACATTTAGAACATTAATATACATCTTTCCCAATTACACACAGCCCCTTCTCATTAACAATTAACCTCACACTACTCTTATTAGTCATTACTGCCTTCTTCATCTCATTCATCGACTCCCTGTCATCATCAAGTATGATGACAAGTAAACGATACTAAATTCGTATAATGCTACTGGATAGTAACATTAAAGGCTATTATATTCTTCTTACATAAATCCATGTTGATTTTTCACCACTGCCAGCTCTAATCAAATAAGATGTTACTCCTCCATCACCGTGCAATGCCCCTTATCAACGCCTCCTTCATCTCCTTTCCAACTTCCCAGTCGTGTTGCCCCCTTCTCCAATCGTGCGTCCTTGACGGACCGCCTCCAACACGGTCGACCACCACACTATCGCAGACACCTCTGGCTCCGTCGTCAAGATCTGTCGCACCACCATCAAAGAACGTAATGCCCCTCCATCTCTCATGCTCCTTCGTGTGAAATTAAGAAACCATAATTTAGCATGAGAAAATGTCGTGTCCTTTAGATTGGAGCTATATTTTTAATCCATGTTTGTCCTTGACACTCAAATATAAAGTTCTATTTTCCCGACTTTCATTTTATTTATGAATTCATTGTTTTTTTTTTTTTTTTAATTGTGTGAGTTCAGGTTGGTTGGCCATCTACATTACCAACAAATGAACATGACATATTTGTGAAACGCCTACTGCAAGAAAAGGTAATGGTTCTTGATTTATATCTATCCAAACTCCCAATCGTAGCACAAAATTTGTAAAGATTTCTCCTTTGTTCTGCTAGACCATAATACAATACCAGTACGGTCAATGTTTTGCATACTGCCTTAGGACTGTACTTCCAATTATGTACCTTCATGGGCATGGATAGAAGTATATCAAGAAGTACTTATGATTTAGTATGTATACCTTGGTTTCAAATACTTGTACTGTAAATATAAGCTAGCTTTTATAATGTCAGTCTGTTTTAATTTTGCGTTAGTGAGCTTAATAGTATTCTCCCTAAGGTCAGTTAGTAGTTATTCTTAGTTTGGAATGGAATTTGATAATTTGTTTATCGTTCCTCATAACTCAGTTGTATAAAGACATATTTCAGTGCCTGCATTGTTGATTACAGAAAAAAGCATTAGAAGACCTTCAGGGTTCAAGTGAGTTACCTTTGCATCAATGAGCTGAAAAGCGTGCTTCCCAACTAGATTCTACATGGATTTTCCCCCCCTCGTCTGATATCTCTTCTGAAAAGTCATAGTACTCACCATACTAGGAACAAACGAAAAGGAGCGGTGGAGTTGTACACTATTTCTGAATGTCTAGTACTTTTTAGATCCATGAAAACAGCAGAATATAATTTGTAATATTTGTTAACATTACCGAGCTTTCCATGCCCATGTTACACTTGGACAACATTACGGCACAGTGAATTTCACTGAAATAGCTATTCATACGTAGATACTTGGGCATCTTCAATGATTTGCATGGCATAATTGTATGGTTTTGTAATAATACATGCAGACCGTATTTGTTTTACTGGCATAATTCTCTATTAAACAACTTTATGTTAGCAACAATTAGAAATTCATAATATCATGATATTGATGAAAACGTCCTTAGATTTGAACTTATTTTCAATACGACAGAAGCCTGTAGTGTGGTTGATTTGTCCATTGGTGTTTACATCAAATATGCAATTTTAATCGCATCTTCTTAAGAGCTTCTCCAACAGTTGTTAATTCAGCCCTTATATTCTGCGTTTCAGTTTTGTGCAACCTCAATGGTGAGTGTTAGGCTGAATGTTCAGTTTAATGTTCAGAGGCCAGAATGCTGAATTGGCCTCGGACGTTGATTTAAGCAGCGCTCGGTAATGGTTGCTGATTAAACCAGTGTCTGAGCCCAATGGTAAAGGATCGAACGTCTCTCTCCACAACGGTTATTTTTTACCTTTCAACTCCATAAATGCACTACTTTCACTTTTCATTTTCACACAAAACTCTTCGTACTTTCATTTCTAATTCATATTATCTTCAAATCGAAACCGTTCATCATAATGTCTTCACCATTTAGAAATTTTATGCATTCTTTCAATTCTTAGTAGTCTTTCAATTCTTAGAACTATGTCTTTGAGGACGACAACGATCCACAACCAAGTACTCCTTCGAGTCAGCATTCATCTAATCCATGACCAAGCGACGATGACTTCGACTTATACAATATCTACTATCATTATACTAAAAGACTCGATTAGGGGTAACGACCAAAGCAGCGACTAGTTTTGAAAGAAAATAATGAATACTTTTAACCTTAAACATCCTGAAAGCACAAGATCTTTCTCGGTTATTCAAGGTCGATTCGGAAAAATTAATCGTCAAACTCAGTTTTATGAATCACAGATTTATAAAATAAAGAAAGTGAATCCTAGTGGAATGGAAGGCGAAGTGCATTTGATATGTTTTGTTTTAGTTTTTTTTGTTTGTCAGTGATTTGTCCTATTATTAATTTATTTCTATTTTGATTATTAGAAAAGAACGTCGAACGAGGAATTCATGAAGTTTTTTGCAAGGGAAGATTGTGCTAAAAAACCCACATTATTATCAATTCCTAAATTGTTATGAGTTGCCAGCGAGCACATCGAAGTGGAACTCCGATAATGCGAAGAGCCTTCGAGACGTTCAAACAAAGGCAAAAGGAAAGAATAAAGCATTGAAATCATCCTACTCATCTAATTCGAAAGGTTCATCATGTAGAGAAACCTCATTTGAGGGAGAAAAACGAGATGGATATGCTCACCCAGAGACCGATGAAGATTATAGCCCAATCGGCGTCAAAGCAGCAAAGAGAAAAATAAAGCTTATGTCGCTATGAACGCTAAAGTGAACGCTGCTCATGAAATTCACGAAAGAAGACATCAGGACAAAAGCATGCAAGCACGGGAGAAGATAGATGTAATGCGTATGTTTGTAGATATTGAGCAACAAAGTTGGATACTGAATGGGAAAACCAAAAGTTGGAGATCGAACGGCAAGAACAAATGATCATGGATAAAGATTTGACGGAAATGGATGAAACTCAAACACAATATTGGATGGAGCGAAAAAGCAAGTACTTATATCTAAGTTCCATACAAGTAGTTTGTTTTAATCTTAACATTGTATAATTTGTATTATTTTTAGTGTACTTTGAGTTTATATAAATATGTTGTATTTGGTTATTAACTATTGTTCTACTGTTTTCGTTTCCGTTCACACAAAGCCTATAACCAAGCTAAATAATATTTTGAAGGAAATGCAATACAGTTGATAAGTAAAATATAAATACAAGACAAATGCGTACACACATAGCTAATTAGATGTAAAATTGAACTAATAATCTCCAAAGTAATTTCAAATATAATCGTAAGATCCTTTCGTAGTAGGTTGTGAAATTGTGCTTCTCGGAATGAAAGTTAACGTTCCATGTGAATGTTGAAAGCTTCTTCGGTTATAAAAAAGTTATTTTGGAATATTTATGGCATTTGCGCTGCACCATCATATTCGCAGTGATGATGTTCTTCATCCATATCTCTTTCATCTTCAATAATCATATTATGCACAATAACACATGCAAACATGATTGTGGACATTTTTCTCGAGACCACAATTGGAAAGATTACTGATCATTGCAAATTTGGATTAAAGAACGCCATAAGCTCTTTCCACATCTTTTCACTGTTCCTCTTGCATCACAACAACTTTGCTTGCTTTACTGTTATAGGATTTGGACAGTTTTCCTAATGGTGCTTCATTTTGGATAAATCTTTTCGTCAAGGTAATGTCTATGGTTGTAAGTGTTTTGTCCAAGAGTAAATGTCATTGGAGTTACTCGGCAAAGTGCTAGATCATTGAATAAGTGTGACCTCTCAATAAAATTTAAGTCATTGTTAGATCCATGCATTCTAAAGAAAACATGTCATATCCATAAATCGTACAAAGCAACGACTTTTAGAATAATAGTTGGTCTTCTTTCTTTATCATTGTAAGCTCCATTGTATGCTTTAAGGCAGTTCTTCCATTCTCAATGCATACAATCGAGACTTCCTAGCATGTCAGGCCATCCTCTGCTCTCGTGCATTTCTCTAATCCTCACCACATCATCCTCATTCGCAGATCTAAGGTATTCTGTGCCGAAACGTCTACCACTGCTTGGCAGAATTCATTGAGGGTTTCTAATGCAGTACTTTCTGCAATTTGGTATGCATCGTCAATGCATCTGCGGGGGTGGCATAAGCTAGCATTCTCAATGTAGCAATCATTTTTTGTTCGCCACTAAGACCTTGTATTTTTGCAACATTTGGCTTTTGAATAAAATATTTATTTTTGTTTTGAATACTACTGAAATTCTCAGAAATAGTTCTCTTCTCATTCTGTATCTTCTCCTGAACATATCTGGTCCATAAGTGTAATTTGGATTGAAGTAATCTCGCATGAGAGTTTTATGAAAGGCAAATTGATTACGGTTTACATGTTTTCGACCGATGAGCGATCCGTCGTGTTTTCTAAATGTGGAACCATAATTTTCATGGCATACATCTACTATTTCTTATATCTCCTAGGCTTCCTATGAGAACCATAATTTTCATGGCATACATCTACTATTTCTTATATCTCCTAGGCTTCCTCTCATAGGATACCTTCCTCCTCGGAATTATCATCGAACGCCATAACACATTTGAGGAAAGATGAAGTATTATGATAATTCATTGTAGTATTTAATTCTACATTATGAGAGAAAGAAAAAATCTTATAATGTGATATCTGCAATGGATTGAAGTCCTTATACATAAGTAAATGTTATGTGCATAGCAACAAAGAAAGAGTGGCCACAATTGTTTCATAAAATAATGAGTGGACTTTGTCATCTCAACTTTAACAAGTGCCAAACAACATTAATTTAGAGCACGGTCATTTCAACTATTGCAAGTGGCGTACAACGAATTCATAGTGTTGTCATGTAACACCCCATATTTTTAGTAACATTATTTAGAATATTTAATTGGTTAAATAAAATAAAATAATGTAAGATGATTAATGGATTGAGATTTCTGATTAAATAAGGGGTAGCCGTGCCATGTTAAACAAGTGAACTAAAGAATAAAAAGTGACTAAAAGGTTAGGAAATATACAAAGGCAAAATAGGAACAAGGCACATCCTTATGTCCTAAACACTTAACCCCTCAACAGTCACGTTCACTTCATTTTTTCACATGTCAAAAATACAAGCTAAGTTTGGCCACCATTAGGAAGAGCAAAGAAGAAGAATTCAAGAGGAAGAATCAAATCACTTAATCAAGAACAAACCTCAAATCTTTAATCAAAAAGCTAAGGTGAATAATGACTACATCTCAAGTTTTTAATGTTTTTCAGTTTTTAGTATGAAATCTGAATTATTTGCAAATGTTTTGACATGTTTTGGATGATAAAATGTATATCTACATGTTGTTGATGATTTAGGCAAATTCACATAGATTTTATAATATGTTTTGATGTGAAAAACCTATTATATGACATCCAATTGCCTTGTGAATTTAAATTTAGATTAGAAACAATAATTTAGAAATAGTTTTCAATTTTCATAATTTCTGAATTAATGTGGATTTTATATGAATTTTCTAGTGAAGAAAATGCTATTTTGGGTTAAAAATTTATTACGGCCAATTTATATTGGCTTAGGGTCTGAAATTTGTATATGTTGGAAAACATATTAAAAATGATTTATAAGAATTTTTGAAGAATTTTCCTAAGCGTTTTAATGGATATATAAAATTATTTAAGGTATGGGACTTAAATGTTTTATATATTTATAAAAACGAAAAGGGGTATTTTGTAAATAATCCAAATTGTTATTTCTAAAAATCAGCAGTACTTTTAGAAAAGAAAATTTTGCAACCGATCATAATTTGACAAACAATGCAGGTTTGGTACAAAGGACTAATTTAAAAAGTCAAATCAACATGCTTTTTCCCGTTTCAATACTTTCGGCACCAGGATCTCGACTCCTTATCTCCGCCTCTAACTCCATCGAAACCAATGCACATGATATCAGATACCTGGTACGTAGTGAATTGGATATAGGCGGAAGGTACTGGGTTGAAATCAAAGGTTCCAAGGGGATCAAAGCATGCTTTGTTTTAAATTGAAAATGCGCCGGCTTTTGCTTTCGAAGGAAGTGCTTTCGACTTGGTTGGCTTTCGGCTGAGTCAAATGTTTCAAAGGAAATGTTTCGAATGGGTTGCGCCTTTTGTTTTAAATGAGCGCTTTCAAAGGGGTCGAAATCCCTAACTGCCGCTTTTTACCTTTCGACCCTGATTGGTTTCGAAAGGGTTACCTTGTTTTTAAAAACCAAGCCGCTTCTCCAATGCATTCGAAGGGATGGTTTCGACACCATCACTTCTATACTTAGAAAATGTTTTCGAAAGAGATGCTTTCGACTTAAATATTTTAATGACCCTTTTGCTTTATAAAAGGTAGAACCCAAATGGTTTCGAAAAAGAAAGTTTTAACGGTTTCGAAATGTGTTTCCATATGTTATAAATTAAACCCAAATGCTTTCGAAATGCTTGATGTTTTGATGCATTCAGAAGGTTTTAAAGAAAGGCTTCTAAGGGGTGGTTCCCCAATGGTTTCAAAAGGTCTAAAAGGAAAGTTTTTCCAATGGTTTCGAAAGACAATGTTTAAGTGTTTTAAAGATAAGATGTCTATGATTTTAAAGCTTTCGAAGGAGATGCTTTCGAAACGATACATATGAATGGTTTCGAAAGGTATGATTTTGAAAGGTATGTTTGGCCTTCGGCCTAAGATTTTAGTTGTATTGAAAGGGATACTTTCAAAGGTTTCGAAAGCTTACTTTCGAAAGTTTTAAACGTTTTCATCAACAAGGTTTTGTGTAAAGAATAAGTAATATGGCAATGTGATTTGCGTGTGTAGGATCGATTTCACCCTAGAGGGGAAGAGGGGGTGAATAGGGTGATATTACCAATTATAAAAATTATTGCAGAAGTTTGTATAAAATAATTTCAATGCAGATATATCAGAATAATAGCAGCACATATAATAGCTGAATAATAAATGCAGAAATAGAACGACGCAGAATTTATCCAGCTTCGGCAAAACCTGCCTACGTGCTACCTCCAAGGTTTCTACTAGAAATCAAGCAGTCAGACGCTTGCACATGTAAACTCGCGACACCCGCTATCGACTAGGCTTAACTCTACGCTCAAAACCCTGCCACAACTTAGCCACTGAGTTGCGAATTATCGAACTACACCATCGTAGCTCGTCCCCCATTACACGAACAGTAATTACAAGAGTTTAAAAAGGAAAAATACAATAAAAACAAATTAAATATCACAAAACCCTAATTTAAAGCGTTATATAATTAAAAACCCAAAACTAGGCCGGCTAAATAAAAGTTAAATATGAATCCCTTTTTCGTTTATTTCTTTGGCCTGTCCTTGTTTCCTTTTCCTTTGGTCGTTCGTTCCTCTATGCGAAAACTAGGGCTTATGGATGAAGTCGCCGCTTTGTCAAATTGAATGCGATAATGCTTCGAATCCTTTCGTCAGTTGATTATATGTTCACGGCAGCTTCAACTTGGTTTGCGATCTCTTCCAATTAGTGGAGTTTGATTGTTGAAAGAATTAGTATGTTTGTTTCTTTTGATTTATACAGCACTCGACTTTTGATTCGAGTTTTATGATTTATTCTTCTATGTTTAGCTCGAACCCGAATGATTTTTTGCTGATGATGTTTAAGGTTTATATAGGATTCAATCTCCTATAATTTTGTTCGTATATTGTACGAATTCATCCGATACTTTTATGCTTGGCCGTTTGATTTTGATCGAATGCGTGATTTATTTTTGACTTGTTCAAATTCGTATATTTTCTGGTAGCTTGATTCACACGGCTTCGATTGATTTCGTGGCCACCACGGCTTGACTTTGAACTGTTTGATTCTGCTCTTTTTGACTTCGGCTTGATACCGTGATAATGTTTGACTTCGGCCTTCATGGTTGAACTTGCTACTGTTGGTTTCTGACATGTTCCATTTTTTGCTTGCCGTTCCATGAATTTTTCCTCTGTGACTTCGGCTGTTGAACTTGTCTGGAGCATTGATGATGCTATGCACTTTTTACATGTATTCACTATATATTAATACATGTTGTTCATCGGTTTTGGTTGCCTTTGAGTTCTGATAGTACTTGAGTCAGTATAAACTTGTAGTTGCATATGCATATCGGTTTGGTTTCATTGTGGTCTACTGCACCACCGTTGTCATCTGTTGCAGTTTGTCATGCTGTTGTAAGTTGTAAGCGTATTACCTGAACCTTGTGTTCTTTACTTTGATATTGCAGTCTGGTAAGTTTCAATTCTCTGATTTTTTTTACTTTGGTCATTCGATCACTGTCTTGCATTGCACTGACCACTGCTAGTATTGCATTCATACTGTTGCTCCATTGTTTTGTCTGGTATTTGATTTTGTAGTCTATGATTAAACTTGGTCCATGCCATGCTTTGCTTGAGTTGGTTTGTTGTTCCATGGTTTCGGCATTGTGGTGAGTTGCTCCGACCGGTTGACTGTTGCATACATCTGTTGGTCTGCACATCCATGTTGCCTCCTCCGTTTCATTTGTGTTTTTTTGGTTCCACTGTACATATATGTGCTTTCTGTCTCATTGATGCATTCGTTCATGTGTCTGCTATGCATTTGGTTTGCATTGTTGGTCTGGTCTGAAGTATTTGATTGATATTGGTCATTGGTTCATCGAAATCACAACGGCATTTTCATATGTATTCATCCACTTGTGTACATACATTTATGTATGTATGTATGTGATTTCATCTTGTACCCGTGTCATTTACTGGTTCACTTGATTTCATTGTTCACCACCGTTTTTAGGTTCTGGTCTTTGGGTCAGGTCTTTGATGTTGAGGCTGTTGTTTCATGACTTCGACATACATGCTGTTGAACTACATGTTAAGGCTTGGTGAACTGTTTTGATACAAGTATGTACTTGTATTCATGAGTTGGTCAGCGCAGTTTCATTGTGACTTCACTTAATTTGAACTGTAGTTTGAATTATGATGTTGTTTCCATTTTGGTCGAGGCTTGATTTATGTGTCTTGACCATTTCATTTGAACCTGTACATTTTGATTGCACCTGTGTTGAATCCAGCGTTAAAGCTAGGGTTTGGCCTTGTGCTCGTGTTGCGATTTTATTTGTATTTCACTTAAGTTGAACGCGGCTTTTAATTGGGTTTGACCTTGTGCTCACCTGTTTTTGTAGATTTATCAAGTGTATATCGGTGTGCACGGCCTTGTGGCATATAAAGTGATACACTGTGTATGTCACAAACTGTTCGTGTTTGATGAATTAAAAATTAAATGATGACGAACAACCCAAATAACTGAGGCATATAATATTTTCAAAATCATATTTTATTTTACACTGCAAAAAAAATTTCATTTTCAATTTTACTGCGTCAGTGTCCATTTTTGCAGATTGCTCAGATGCTGGATTCAATCTAGAATGGAGTTGAAGATAATTACGAGTGAATGATTGAATTGTAGCGAGTTGCATTTGTAAGTGAAAAATTGTGATGTAATCAAAATTCGTATTGTAATTGAAAATTGTATATATATAGTGAGAGATCAAATTTGTACTATTCAAAATTGTAATAAATATTTGTTTGAATAAAATATTCGCTTGAATTTAAATTCCGTGTTATTTATTTTATTCAGTAAATATTTATTTAATTATGAAAAATAAACTAGTACATTAACAAATACATTTAAATGAATATATATATATATATATGTTTTTATTATCATCAAACAAAAATCGTATACTCGCATATTCAAAAATCTTCCCCTTTTGATGATAACAAACATATATTTAAGATTTTGAATTTGTTAAATGTATTTGATCATTCAATTTGCTCCCGCTATTTGAATGCTCCTTCTCTACACAAAATTCCCCCCTCATATATACATGTAAATAAAAATATGCAAATGAGCCTAGATGCAAATAGAAAATATTTGACCTTTATTTGCCAAAATCTTAACTTTTCTCTTCCCCTTTTGTTATCAGCAAAAGAGTAATACTGTTAGACAAATAGAGATAAGGTGATAGACATTAAACAATATTAAAACTCAATCGAATATAAATATTAAATTTCAATAAAAAATCAAACAAAAATCATAAATACTCTGTTTGACGCATATTCCACTTTAAAAGGATAATGTTAACATATTAAACCATATAGTTGTGTCTATTTGTGGTATATTTATATCAAAAATTTGAATATCTACTAACCATCATAACCATTAGGACTTTTAAATGAGATTAGCAGTATTCCAAATTAAAAAAAAAATTGAATTCAAATATCTTCTAACCACGCATAACCGTGAGGACTTTTAAATGGGATTAGAATCAACTTGTCTATTTAGCAAATCAATTTTGATATGCGTTCCATACATGCATAACCATGAGGACTTTTAAATGAGCATGGAAGCACATAATCAGAAATTCCAAGTAATTTACCCATGCATAACCATGAGGACTTTTAAATGAGAGTGAATACTTTGGATTTTTTAAAAAAAAAATGAAAAACGAATGATTTCCTGTTTAAAATACCACATATTGACAAACTATATTGAATTTTGATGAGTGATGGTCGTTAGAAATATGATAGAAATAGAGATGGTCATGAAATTTTTACCAACAAATTTTTTTTATAACTCTTGTTCAAATTTCCAAAGAAATTTACTAAATATACTGTCTCAAGTTATAATATATGATTAATATCAACACTCATCACTTTTTCAATCACTATTTATCTTTTCGATAACAAGGTCAAAAATGATTTACTAGAAGTGGTTTTATAAGAAAATTTCTGCGATTTGAAAATATTTGAAATGAAAAATATGCAGATATTTTCTTTGAAAAAAAATGGTGCAGCTACTGAAATGTCTCAACATAAATCACGTTTCAATAGTAATTTTTCTACCAACTAGATTACCAGTGTAATCTGCATCTGAATTTTCCTTTCACTCAAAATTATCATTACTTAAATTTGATAGACCAGATCGTGAAGCATGCATCAAAATATCTTGAAATCAATTTTAACAACTTTTAAGTGAATTTCTCTTGAATTTAAATTTGAAGCCGTGTATACAAGCAAATAGTGAACATAGTGACAGATCCAAAAATATATCCACGTGAATCAAGAGTAATCATCAAAACATCATCACTAATTCAAAGTCTTAGTGTTCTCGGTATAAACAAATAATTGGCCAACAATTTCGAAAAAGTTAGAATCATTATCGGCATTTATTGTCACATAACAGGCTAACTTAAATCAGACTTATGGTGCAGATTGTCACATTTAATATATCGTTCAAAATGAATATACCATTACCTGTCTTACCTTTGCTGATAATATTTCGTTGTTTCCGATTGTGATTCTGCCACCTTTGTACTAGGCTAAGAAACTTTGATTTGTCACTTGTTGTGTGTGTGGAACAGCCAGAATCCAGAAAACACTGATGTTGTTCTTTAGTCTGCCACCACACCTACACGATGGAAGATTTTTGTGACCTATTTGTTTTTATAGGTCCATGATTGTTAGGGGCAAATGATTTTAAAAAATAAGTTTGTGGAGACCCAAAACTATTTATATATGTTTCTTTTAGCACCCAGATTTGTTTAACTTTAAGGGATTTTATACTTATGCCATTTGAAACCCATATTGGAATGGTTTTCACGTGTTTGGGTCTATACCAACAATTATTTTGATTGTGTCCATATTTTCTACAAATTGTGCACATGGAATTGACATGACTAATTTCATTTATAACATCTTCAAAGTGATTATATCCAAGTCCTTGTCTAACAGTATTAACAGTTTGTTTCCTTAATAGCATATTTAATGATTTTTCACTTTTGGAGAATTTTCCTAAAGTCATTGACAGTTGTTGGACTTTTGTTTTAAGAGATTCATTTTCGTTCAATAACTGTGTGTACTTTTTAATAGAATTTTCTCTTCGAGTATTTTCGCTTTCTTTCAAAATCAGAATTTCATTTTCAAGTGATTTAATTTTAGTTTCTGATTTTTTAATTTCTTCTTCAAATGTTGGACACTTATCACACTTAGGGATCCTACTTTGATAGTTTTTAACTAACCGGTCAAGTTGTTTATTTGATTCTATCAAAGTATCTCTTTGTGATTCAATTTTAGCATATCTTTGCCTAAGTCGTTCAAAACAGCCATCTATTTCGTGGAAATATATAAGTAATTCTGAGTGAGTAAGCTTTGATACCTTGCTTGGCTCGTCATCATCGCTATCGGTTATATCACCTCAAAGACACATATCTGCTTTCTCACTCTCATTGCTAGTACTTTTATAATCATCACTTTTATTCCACGTGGCTGTAAAACTTTTCCTTTTTGAATTCTTTTCTTGGTCGCGTTGAAGTCGAGGACAATTGGGCTCGATGTGTTCGGGTTTGTTGCACCTGTGACAGACGATTTCTTGCTGTTCTGGGTTATCTAGAACTTTGATTGTTATGCTTTTTAATTTTTGATCTAGAGATGGATTTCCGTATTTGCAGTTCCACTTTTTAAATCTCTTCATTACTAGTGCCAGCTTTGCTACTCCATCACCATCGTCATCATCATCACTTTCAGTTGTTCCTTTGAGAGCTATTGATTTCTTTCGAGTATCTCCTCCTTCATGCTCTTTCTTGTATTTCATTTCTAGCTCATAAGTGGCGAGATTTTCGATGAGTTCTTCAACTTTGATTTGTTTTAAATCTTTCGATTCTTGAATGACAGTCACTTTTGCTTCAAAACTTCATGGAAGGACTCTGAGAATTTTTTGAACTATTTTCAATTCCGTGAATGACTTTCCAAGAGCTTTTGATTTGTATACGATGTTGGAAAGCCGTCCGTACATCTCTTTGACATTTTCTTCCTTGGCCATTGTAAAATTCTCGTATTCTCTACTCAACATGGCAAGACGAGATTCCTTGACTTGAGATGTTCCTTCGTGGGTCATTTCTAGTGTGTGCCATATTCCCTGCACATTTAGACAATGTGAGACATGAATAAATTCAATACGATCCAATGAACAAATAATAGAATTCATAGCTTTAACATTAGCATTCTATAACTTATTTTCTAGATCTGTCCACTGGTTAAATGGTTTTTCAATTTCTTGATTATTTACAGCTATAGTGGGTGCTCTATAACCTGTCTCAACTATATTCCAAGCATCAATGGTTTTCAGAAAATTTTCATTCTATTTTTCCAATAAGCATATTCACCATTGTACATTGGTGGTCTATGTTCGCACAAAAAATGGACAAACACCTCCGAGTCGTATTATTTAGTTGATTATATGTGATTTTCAATGATTTTAGATGAGTTTGTAAATATAAAAGAAGTAGGGGCTAAAATGTAAAAGACACGCAGATTTATAGTGGTTCGGCCGGAATATGCCTACGTCCACTTTATATGTTATTATCTTCTTTCTTTCGGATTACAAGTACAGTGCTTCGTATACAAGTATACGAAAGTAGTTTGAAAGTTCCTTCCTCGCTTGAGCTCTCAAACTTGTCTGCCATTGTTGTACCCCTGCCCCTCTATTTATAGAATGAGGTAGGGGGCAGGGGTCTTGGAAGCATATAACTGCTGGTGGGCCCGGGCTGAAGCGATCTGGACTGGCAACTGTGTTGGTTCGGCGAGCTTCATTCGGTGGTGAGATTGGACCGGTGGTAGCCTCGTTCGGTAGGGAGTTGTTGGGGTCTGATCCGGTGCTTGCCTGGTCCGGTCGTGGCCTTGTTGTTGTGTTGACATGTGGCAAATCCTTCTGGTTCGGTCTTGGTTGGCTTGGTAGTTGGACCGGTGGCGTTTGGACCGGTAGTGGAGATGGTTTGGTATTGGAAGGCTTGTGCCGAATGAAGCTTGGTGCCGAGTGAGGCATGGGGCCGAATGAGCAGGGGGCCGAATGAGGCTTAGAGCCGAATGTGCATGGGGCCGAATGAGCTTCTATACTGAGAATTTTGGATGGACTTCTAGGTTAGTGTTGAGCTCCTTGGCTGTCGAACGAAGCCCGAGTGAAACTGTGGCTTCTTGGTCTTGCTTGAGATCTTCTGGGTGAAAATTCGCCCAACATTTTCCCCCCAAAGTGGGGCACGTGCTTGCATGTGTCGCGCTTTGTTTCCCTGTAGTGGGCGTGATACGTAAAACGACATAAGCTGGGTGTCCATATCCTTCGGATGTCCTGCAAAGGAAATTACAGTTTTAGTGTGAATTCAAATAACGACCGTTCGGGGTCAAGACATTTGAAATGAAGTGAAGTGCGCCGTTCGAGGCGGGTTAGCGTGCCCCGAGAGGGCTTAGCATTAACGATGCCGGGTTCACGTTAGAGTGGGTCCCTGGATTGTTTTCAAGGTGGTTTATTGCCAGCTCAGAGCATGCCTAGGAATTGTTCGCGATCCCGTACATGTGTAAGTAGCTTAGCCATTCTCTAATTATCAGAGTCAAATATTCGTCTAACCGATGAGCTTAAAATAGGGGTGCCAAAGTGTGAATTCTCATGGCGACGGGGTTAAAAGCCATTCAGAGCGTGCCTATGGACCATCCGCGGTCGCGTACACGTGTAAATGATTAACCCATGTTAGTGAGAGATTCACGACTTATCCATTGTTATCATATTCTTTATTTTATTAGTAAGATCTGGAGTACGGGACTTATCTGAGTGAGGCGCCCTGCATGTCCCCTGTCTTTGGTTCCTGCGAGGTTGGTGTAGTTTTCATTCGGTTAAGGGTTGGTCCGGTATGGAGAGGTTAAAGGTTTCATTCGGCTGGAAATTGGTCCGGTAGGCCGAATCGTTTGGTCCGGTGGTATTGCCATCGTCTATATATAGGGGCTACACCCCCTTAGTTTTCTTTACCGAACCAACAAGCGCCGAATCAATTTATTGCCGAACCAAGTGTTTGCCGAACCAACCTTATACCGAACCAGGTATATACTCATTGCCGAATACACACGTATGTCTTCGTTTCACCGAATGGGACTACGGCCTTGGGGCCGAATGTCTGGTGTACCGAATGCACTCGACATAGTACCACCGAATGGACATGATGACCGAATGAGATGGAAACCGAATGAACTTGGAAACCGAATGAACTTGTGAACTTGAAAACTTTAGTTTGCGAATGAAATCCCACACTTGCACGCACTTGTTTGTTTACTTTTCTATATTCCTTGTTCTAATGCCATGCTCTCCTTGCGTTGCAGTTAAATGTCTCGCAAAGCGGAAACACGATCAGACAGAAAGAAGTCTAGAGGCACAGGAGAGCCTTCTTCTTCCTTGCCCCCAGTCCAACCAGGATCCGGGCAACACCGACCTATTCCGAGGTCTCTAGTGGACGGATATGGTCCACAGGAACTTTTGATCTCTCCCCCGGATTGCTTTCCTAGCTCCCTAAAGGAGGAGCAACTTGACGTCATATCCCGTTCCTTCGGGATAGATAGGGCTCTGATGCTGCTGCCGGGAGATGGAGTGATGCCATATAATCCTCCCGAAGGCTACTTCGCTTATAGCAGATACCATTGTATGTGCGGTGCTATCCCCCTATCAACGCTTGGATAATTAGCTTCACCACATATTTGAAGGTGGCTCCCTTCCAGCTTCAGCCTAACTCTTATGCCATCCTGGTGAGCCTCTTTGTTATCTTCCAGAGGATGTACGGGCGTCCTCCTTCTAACCGGGAAATTCGATACTTGTACAACCTGAGAGGCTATAAGAAGGGGTCTCCGTATATTAGTCTGGAAGCGGTCGTGCCCTTCAAACCAGTCCTGGACTTATATTCCAAGTTTACCATGTTCAAGAAAGAGTGGTTCTTCATCAAGGACGATGCTGTTTCTTTCCGCCTTTTCACTTCCGGCTGTAAGATGGATTTCATTTATATTTTCCATGTTTTGACTGTAGTGTTTTTTCTGACATGCTTCTATTTCTGGCTAGCGACAGGTGGTATTGCAGTTGTGGAGGATGATTCCTTGGTGCGAATGGCTGCTGAACTAAAGGCTATTCCGGCACGGGACCGGTCGGCCTCCTTCTTGATCAGGAACGCAACCCTCTTGGAGTATAATTTGATCTTACCGCACCAGTCCGTGGTTAAGCAAAGAGACACGGCTGAGGAGAAGGCTGCTAAAGCTAAGGAGGGGGCTACGGTAAAGAGCGGTAAGAGGGAGCCTTTCGCAGAGCGTCCCGTGGTCGGGGGGAAGAAACTGAAGAAGTCTGATGGCCCTTCTCCAAGTACTTGCCCGACCGTCCCGGAGGAGGAAGGTGTAGAAGAGGAGGAAGGAGGCGAAGTTGGAGAAGGGTCGGAGGGTGGAGGAGATGGCGACGGTCAAGGTGGTAGTGGTGTTGCTGCTCTAACCTCTGAACAAGACCTCGAACTGGATGAGGCTCTCCGTCGGGCCTTCGGGGAGTCGGAGGGAGAGTCGGAAACGGAGAAGGGAACGGAGAAGGCAAAGGAAACCGGCAAAGCTGTGGCTGGCACTGACCCATCCTCTAAGGGTTCCTCAGCTAGGGTGATTCCGGCGATGCAAGGTGAACTTTTGTCTTCTGCCGATTCTATTTTCGATAGGGACTTAGAAATTTTTTACGGTTCACTTCCGTCCTGGGGTGAGATCCAGGACTTATTGCAGTATCCCACTCCTCCGCCGGGTTTGTATAATAGATGTGTCTTCCCACTTTTCTTTCTTTTTAACTTAGCACATTTTTTGAACTGTGGATTATTGTATGTTCATAACACTTGTTCTTTATTCCAGGGGCAGGCCAGGCAGTTAAAACGTCGGATGTTCGACACCGCCTTGAACAATTTAAGTCGAGGAGAGCTTCCGCGAAACCTTCTACTGATCGCACTGGGGACGTAGTCAGTTACCGCCCTCTTCTTGGGGTCATCGAAGAGGGCATTCAGAAAAGGAAGCGGAGCCGTTCCTTATTTGAGTCGTCCCCTGATTCGCAGCCTCCTACTCAGCCTCCTCGTGATACTGCGGAGGAGAGCACGGAGCCCGGCCCCCCTCCTCCTCCTTCCAAGAGTCCTACTGTCATTCATATAAGGCGTCCCGATGTGCCTCGCCCCGTGCCTCGTGACCCTTTTGCCGGTCATCCTGATTTAGACCCAAGCTTTCGGGACATTTCATTCGATGAGACCACGGGCGAGCACCTCCTTCCCCGCAACCCCATGGTAAGAGTGCTGGACGAGGCCAAATCTTTAGATCTTGATTTACTTACTACACGGGTAGTCACCATGGGGGATGAGGCCAAGGCTAATATCGACCGGGTGGCCGCAGAGACCAAGAAGTTAATGGAGCATCATGCTAAGTTGGTCAAGGCCGGGGAAGAGATCGGGAGTGCTAACATTCGGTTGAGGTTAAAGGTTGCCGATCAGGCCAAGCAGCTCGCCGACCAAGCCATCCAGATTTCCCAGCATGAGGAAGCCTCCAAGCGGCTGAAAGAGACCATGGAGAAGGCCAGTAGGGCGGAATTACGGAAGATGGAGGTCGCTTGCAGGGAACGGATTAACATAGCTATCGCAACGGTGGATGAGGTTCGAAATGCGGATCTCGAGCGGGTAGAGGAGTTGTCAGGGAGGCTCGAGGCTGCGGAGATGGCTCAGGCCGAGTTGAAGGAGGAGATGGAGGAGATGAGGAGGTCCCTCAAGTTGAAGGAGGAGGAAATGAGGAGGTCACTCCAGGCTGACTGCTTGAGATACCAATCAGAGAGAGACGTCGCCGTCGCCAAGTTGCAAGCTTCCGAGGCCCGGGTGAGGGAGTTTGAGGAAAACGAGGGGATGATGGATGAGATGCTGCAGGATATGTACTTCCACACTTGGAAGGAGGGCGGCTTGTCTTGGATGGACGATTACCCTCGGGTCATGGCCAAGGTGTATCTCCAGGCTTTAGAGGAGGCCAGGGTGAACGCGGGTAAGGAAGGCGGAGAGGCTTTCAACTTGAATGCGGTTACTGCTCAGTTCTCAAAGGAGGAGCAAGCGGCGGTGAAAGAGGGGATGCGGCTGCTTGCTGCAGAGGAAGCGGGCGTGCAGTTGGATGATGAGGATCAAGCGGCGGATGCTGGTGAGTTATTCTTCTTCCCTTTCTTTTCTTCCCGTGTTTCCATAACTTGGTTGTTCGTTTAATGAATTCCTCTTCCGAATTGGACAGGCGGGACTTCTGATCCGCATGCTGGGGGCTCTGATCCTGCGGCTAAGTAGACTGGGGGAGTTGGTGATGGAGTGTGGATGCATCTGCCATCTTTTTGTTTCTTTTTTATCACTGTTTATGTTAGTCTTTGATATGCAACTGTAATAAAATTATTTGCAAAGAATAACTTCGTGTGATCTTATAATATAAGCTGATTTTGTCATGTTTAAATGTTGTTGCTATCTTTATGTGCCGTGTGAGAAGTATAATTATGTATATGTCTGTGATTCTAGTTGTGTTTGATGTTAAGTTTTTGCTTGAAATATAATTTCACGTTTTGCAATGTCAGTGTATGAATAAGCTATAGTTACGCATTTATGTACAAGAGAAGAGAGTACCGCCCTTTATGTTTTATTCGCAGGCGGTAGCTTTGAGTGTCTTGTGTAACTGTTCACGGGTATAGCTGAGCGCCCCGCCACCCAGTACGCAGGCTTAGAGCCTCATGAGTGAATGCTTCCTATTCGGTTTCCTGTACTTTAGAGTTTGTTATACAGGATAGGGGAAAAATATTTAAATGGAATGGAAATATAGTAAAAGTAAAACTTCCAGTCACGGAAGGCCGTCGATGTGCTTAAGTTCGTGGCAAACGGGTTTTGTAGTCACTTTCCCTAGCTGTGGGTCTTGGAGACATTTGTCACCCATCTTACGCCTCTGCGGGGAGTTTTCTTTTTTACCACAGCCGCACTTAAGACACATCGGAGCAGAGATCGCGCACGGTAACTACCCGAACCATTATGGTCCGTAATCGTGGGTATTATTCGATTTACCGTGGCCGGCTAGCGTGGGTGCCGTTGGCCGTGAACTACCCCTGGCTGGCCACACCTTATGTTGGGGCTTAAAGTAGGTTCACAGTTGCCGGCGAGCCGAACGCCGTAATGAGTTGCCATCGGCTATAGTCGGCCTTTATGATGACTTATAATCGGCTCATTACAGTTGGCTTTGAGGGCAGGCGCGCAATGAGTTAACCCGCAGCAGAGGGATGCTGGAGCAAAAGTGTCTCATTGGCGAGTGCATAGAATCGTAGCGTACCTGTTAGGCCTAGTCCAGATGAGGCCGTGGTGCGTCTTGAGTGGAGATGCCATAGGATTTTGTTCAACAGAAAGGGATAAAACTTAACGAGCAGCCAAGACATAAAGGAACAAGTTAAAAAGAGACAAGATTTTTTAAAGTGGTTCGGCACGGAAATGCCTACGTCCACTGATTCTCTTTGTTAATTCACTTCATATGGGCAGTACAAGTTAAGAAAAGTATCGACGGAGGTGTCGGATGTTCCATGCCCTCTGGAACACCTCTCCGTCCACTGTTGACAAAATGTAAGCTCCGTTGTGGAGATCTTTATGAATTACATATGGTCCGTCCCAGATGGGGTCCAGTGCCCCGGGGCGCGGAAAGATTCGCCTGAGGACAAGATCTCCTTCTTGTAAGCTGCGATGCTTGACTTTGGAATTGTATTGTGCTGCCACTTTTTGTTTGTGAGCTGCTGCTTTGAGTGCTGCATCGTTTCTCCTTTCCTCGATCAGATCCAAAGACATGAGGAGGAGTTCTTCGTTTTCTTCTGGGTTGTAGTGGATCCTACGGTGGGAAGGCACAATAGTCTCAACTGGGAGCATTGCCTCCGATCCATATGCCAAAGAGAAAGGAGTATGTCCCGTTGATGTTCTGAAAGATGTGCGGTATGCCCATAGTGCCGTAGGAAGTTCGTCCACCCAAGCACCTTTTGACTTTTCAAGTTTCTTCTTGATTAGGGTTTTGAGAATTTTGTTGACAGCTTCAACTTGTCCGTTTGCCTGAGGGTAAGCTACTGATGAGAAGCTTTTATGAATTCCATGTTCTTGGCACCAGTCGGCAAATTCTTCGCTGTCAAACTGGAGTCCGTTGTCGGATACGATCTTGAGTGGGACTCCATACCTGCACAGAATGTTTTTATCAAGAAGTTGATAACTTTTGCTGAAGATATTTTATTTAAAGGTTCCGCTTCCACCCATTTGGTGAAATAATCGACTGCCACTATAGCATATTTGGCTCCGCCTCGGCCCGTTGGCAGTTCGCCAATTAAGTCAATTCCCCATACAGCAAAGGGCCAAGGGCTAGTCATTTGAGTAATTTCGTTTGTGGGCAGTCGAGGAATCTTGGCGAACTTCTGACATCTGTCGCATTTCTTAACGAAGTCTAGGGCATCTTTGTTTAGTGTGGGCCAGTAATATCCATATCGGAGTATCTTTCTTGCCAAAGTCTGTCCTCCAGTGTGATCTCCGCATCCTCCCTGATGGATGTTTGTTAATATCTCCTTGGCTTCCCTTCCGGCGACGCATCTTAATAAGGGGCTAGAGAAGCCACGCCGGTAGAGGATGCCTTCTTGTATTGTGTAGTGGGGAACTCTCCTCAAGATCTTCTTGGCTTCGTCACGCCTGTCGGGTAGTATGCCATCTTGCAAATATTTCCGGATAGGAGTCATCCAGGTTCCTTCTTCGATTGCAGTTATCAGATTCACTTGTTCGAAACTTGGGGCTAGCTGCCTTGAGATTGCTAGTGCTCCGGAAATGGTGCTGTTCTTCATACTAGCTTGCTTTGCAAGTTCATCTGCCTCTTGGTTTTCTTCTCGAGGAATGTGTTTGATTAGATAATGGTCCAATTGATCGAGCAGCAGTTTGGTTTTCTTTAGGTATGCTGTGAGTCGTTCTCCTCGAGTCTGGAATTCTCCTAGTACTTGGTTTACGATAAGCTGAGAATCGCTATGAATACATAAGGAATTGATTCCAATTTCTAGGGCCAGTTCCAATCCCGCTATTACTGCTTCATATTCAGCATCGTTGTTAGTGGCCGTGAACTCCAATCTTAATGCATAGTACAACTTTCTTCCCCTGGGGGTGATGATCACAATACCTGCCCCCGAGCCTTGTTCGTTCGATGCTCCGTCTACAAAGAGGTTCCACTTGATGTTTTTTGCTACTTCGGATTGTTCCTTGCCTTCGTTGATAGTGAATTCGGCAATGAAATCAGCCATGGCTTGTCCTTTGATAGCGGCGCGAGGATGGTAGGTGATATCATACTGACTTAGTTCGATGCACCATTTGAGGAGTCGCCCAGAAGTGTCAGGACGATGGAGCACTTGTCTTAGTGGTTGATCGGTTAGAACCCTGATGGAGTGAGACTGGAAGTAGTGGCGCAGTTTTCGTGACGCGATCAATAAACAATATGCTAATTTCTCAAGTTTAGGATATCTGGCCTCTGCCCCTGTAAATCTCTTACTTACAAAGTAAACCGGGCGTTGTGTGCGGTCTTCTTCTCTTACCAAGGCGGCGCTTAGAGCATGAGATGATACAGCGAGGTATAGGTATAACACTTCACCTTCATTTGGAGTTGAGAGTACTGGTGGTCTCTGAAGGTGTTCGATTAGGTTGAGGAAGGCTTTTAAGCATTCGTCGGTCCACTCGAACCTCCCTTTGTCTTTCTTGAGTGCTTCGAAGAAAGGGACACACTTGTCAGTTGCCTTGGAAATGAATCTGCTTAGGGCGGCCACCTTTCCGTTTAGGCTCTGCATTTCTTTTCGAGTGGAAGGTATCCTTATTTCTTTTAAAGCCCGGATTTGTTCAGGGTTTGCTTCGATTCCTCTGGCGTGGACGATGAATCCTAAGAATTTTCCCGATGATACTCCGAAGGAGCACTTTAGAGGATTCAGCTTCATTCCATATCGGCGAAGTACCCGAAACATATCGTCCAGATGGCTTACATGGTCGTTGGCTTTCCTGGACTTCACCAACATGTCATCCACATATACTTCCATAGTTCGTCCTATCAGTTCTGCGAACATTTTGTTGACGAGGCGTTGATAGGTAGCTCCAGCATTTTTGAGTCCAAAAGGCATGACTTTGTAACAATATAATCCGCGGTCGGTGATGAAGCTAGTGTGGTCCTGATCGGGAGCGTGCATGGGGATCTGGTTATATCCGGAGTATGCATCCATAAAAGATAGGAGTTCGTGCCCAGCTGTGCTGTCTACGAGTTGGTCAATTCGGGGAAGTGGGAAGCAGTCTTTTGGGCAAGCGTCATTCAGATTGGAGAAGTCAGTTCATGTTCGCCACTTTCCATTGGCCTTTTTTACTAGCACTGGGTTAGCGATCCATTCTGGGTAGATGGCTTCCCGTATGAAGCCATTAGCAAGCAGATTTTTTACTTCCTCATCAAGGGCTGCTGATCGCTCTGCCCCCATGCTCCTCTTTTTCTGCTTTACTGGTACCTTGGTGGGATCGATGTTCAACATGTGGCATGTTATGTCTGGGGAGATTCCTGTCATATCGGCATGGGTCCACGCAAATACATCTAAGTTGTGGCGGAGAAAGTCAATGAGTTGATCCTTCAATTCCGTTTTCAGCTGAGATCCGATTTTTAATAGTCTACTTGAATCATGCTTATCTACCGATACGAATTCCATAGCCTCTGCAGGCTCGGCGGTAGCCTCCTCCTCTTTATCCCTGGGGTCTAGTTCATTGAAGGGATCGCTTGTGTATCGAAGAGGAGGGGCTTTCTTTAGTTGCTATGCCTCCAAGCTTTTCATGCAGAGAGTGGTCTCTGCACCTTTTCCTTTATTCTTTCTGCGGTTATTGCGAAGTTCAGTTACGTAGCAGTCTCGGGCAGCATCTTGATCTCCTTCTACTTCTCCTACTCCGTTGTCTGTTGGAAATTTCATTTTCAGGCACCAGGGGGCTAATACAATCTGAAAGTCAGACAAGGCTGGTCTTCCCAAGAAAGCGTTGTAAGCCGAGTGGTTTTCTATTAGTACGAACGTTTGTTTTCGCACAACGGAGCGGGCATGACTTCCTATTTCGACGAAGAGGTCAAGTTGCCCGAGGGGCATTTTTGCATCTCCAGTGAAACCGTGCAGTGGTTTGTCACAGGGGGATACATCCTTCATTGATAACTTCATTTTGTCGAAAGCATGTTTGAACAGGATATTTACGGAGCTTCCCGTGTCTATTAGAATCCGAAAAACTTTAGCTGGACCAAACCAGGCAGAGATGACCATGGGATCCATATGTGGGTACTGCCTTCCTTCCAAATCATGCCTACTGAATACAATGTCATTGTTTTCTTTTCGTTTCGGGTGGCGTTCCTCCGTAATGGAGTTAACATATCCTTCGGCATTTCTAAGCGACTTGCCGTACCTTTCCATCTCTGCCCAACTTCTGTCGGCGATGTGTGGTCCTCCTGAGATGGTAAGGACCACTATCTTCTCTTGACTAGAGCCACTGGTGTTGTGATTGTTGCGATTCCCTCCGCCTACTTCTGGGAGGGGTTGCTTTGAGTTCTCATTGGCAGGAGTTGGAGTCCTGTTCTGACCTTTCACATAACGTTCCAGTCTTCTTCTTCTAATGTGTTCTTCGATCAAGTCCCGAAGATGGTGGCATTCATTGGTGTCATGTCCGTGGGATTCGTGGAAGCGACAGAACTTTCCGGACTTGAGTGCGTTATCTGATTCTTTCTTGTGCGGGGGGCGCTTGTATCCGAGTTCGCCCTGAGTGGCTAGGTAGATGTTTTCGATTGTTTCATTCAAAGGAATGTAGGAGTCAAATCTTGGCCCTGGTCGATATTGGCGCTTCTCAACCTTTCTGCCCCCAGCATTGTCTCTAGATTCATTTCTTCGAGCGTCCTTAGCTGCAGTGGGAACCTTGTCCTGACTATCTTGCCTTGTTGCCCTGACTGCCTCTCCGTAGCAGCGTCTTCAAGTCTCATATACTTTCCAGCTTCATGGAAGAAATCAGGCAAGGTAGCTGGTTTTTCCTTAGTTAATTTTCTGGCAAACTTGGTGTCTGGATGTACACCACTACAGAGGGCCATTAGAGTGAGTTTTTCATCGGCATCTTGAACTGCTGCCGCTGCGGCGTTGAACCGTGTTAGATATTGTTGCAGCGTCTCTCCGGATTTCTGTTTGACATTGGATAGAGAATAAGCATCCTTGGGTTGTTCCACATGGATGCGGAACTGGCTAATAAACCTTTCTTTTAACATCTCCCATGAGCTGATGGATCCTTGGGGTAGATGGCAGAACCAGGAGGTAGCTAGATCTGCTAGGAATAGCGGAAAGCATTTACATAATACTCCTTCTGTTGCTCCACTCATGAGCATATGCTGGGTGTATCTCTGCAGGTGTACGATGGGGTCGGAAGTTCCTTTGTAAGGTTCCATGGTTGGCATTTTCCATTCCCGGGGAGTGATGGCAGTTTCGATATTTCGGGTAAAGGGACTGGTGACCCTAGCGCCTATTCCCCGGTCCCTTTGCTCCCGTTGGACACATTCTCTGAATAATCGTGCCATTCGTTCGTCAGAACTTGGAGCGGACAAAAATGAGCTAGGTTCTTCCCTGCGGGATCTATCTCGTCCAGATGACCTGTAGGGATGGTACAGTCTATCACTTCTAGCATTATCCAGTGGTTGTCTTTGGCTGCTCGGATGCACGCTAGGACCAGCTACAGTTGCCCCCGGCCTTGATCTTCCCCTGTGGGGTTCTGTTTCGAGCACATCCATGGGGTCAACTTCGGGCTGGGTTCTAGCTCGGCTCCGTTCAGCGGGGTTTCTATGATTAGGTGGCATGACTGGCTCAGCTACATCCGACCCTCGCCTGGTGCCTCCCCCGCTGGGTTCGGTTCTAAGGGCTTCCTCGAGTCGGAATTCGGGCTGAGTCCGGGCGCGGCCCCTATCATTGTTGTTCCTGTTGATAGCTTCTTCGAAGAGGGAAGACCTCTGTTGCCTCCGAGATCCTCCGGATTGGGACTCACCCCATGATTCAGTGTTGTGGTTGGACTCTTCAGCATCCCTTAAGCGTGACATGAGTTGGTCCACCAAAGCTTCTTGTTGGGATGTGAAGCGGTTAGTTACTTCAGTCACAACCCTGTCCAGATCTGCCCTAGTGATTGGTTGTTCCGTTGCGGGACCAGTTGGATTTTCCTGATTTTCATCTGGTACTGCTGTTGAAGTGGGCTGATCTGCGATTGCTGGATCTGGAAGGCTGCTAGTTGCGATGTTCTTTCCTTTGTTAACATCCCTTCTCTGTTTGGAAGGCATGATTTCTAAGCAACGAGCGATGTTGTTAGGAAGAAGGTTGAGTGGGAGAAGATGAAGCCTGAGTTCAACTCTCAATGAAAGCACCAAAAATGTTCGCACAAAAAATGGACAAACACCTCCGAGTCGTATTATTTAGTTGATTATATGTGATTTTCAATGATTTTAGATGAGTTTGTAAATATAAAAGAAGTAGGGGCTAAAATGTAAAAGACACGCAGATTTATAGTGGTTCGGCCGGAATATGCCTACGTCCACTTTATATGTTATTATCTTCTTTCTTTCGGATTACAAGTACAGTGCTTCGTATACAAGTATATGAAAGTAGTTTGAAAGTTCCTTCCTCACTTGAGCTCTCAAACTTGTCTGCCATTGTTGTACCCCTGCCCCTCTATTTATAGAATGAGGTAGGGGGCAGGGGTCTTGGAAGCATATAACTGCTGGTGGGCCCGGGCTGAAGCGATCTGGACTGGCAACTGTGTTGGTTCGGCGAGCTTCATTCGGTGGTGAGATTGGACCGGTGGTAGCCTCGTTCGGTAGGGAGTTGTTGGGGTCTGATCCGGTGCTTGCCTGGTCCGGTCGTGGCCTTGTTGTTGTGTTGACATGTGGCAAATCCTTCTGGTTCGGTCTTGGTTGGCTTGGTAGTTGGACCGGTGGCGTTTGGACCGGTAGTGGAGATGGTTCGGTATTGGAAGGCTTGTGCCGAATGAAGCTTGGTGCCGAGTGAGGCATGGGGCTGAATGAGCAGGGGGCCGAATGAGGCTTAGAGCCGAATGTGCATGGGGCCGAATGAGCTTCTATACTGAGAATTTTGGATGGACTTCTAGGTTAGTGTTGAGCTCCTTGGCTGTCGAACGAAGCCCGAGTGAAACTGTGGCTTCTTGGTCTTGCTTGAGATCTTCTGGGTGAAAATTCGCCCAACAGTCTAATTATAGACTGACCCTCAGCAAAAGTAGTGTTAAAAGAAGCCATTTTAAAAATTCAATTTTTTAAAACAAAAATTGGTTTTTGAAAAACTAAATTTTTAAAACAAAAATGGCTTTTGTACCTAGCTCTGATACCACTTGTAGGATCGATTTCACCCTAGAGGGGGTGGAATAGGGTGATGCTATCAATTAAAAAATTTATTATGGAAGTTTGTATAAAATAATTTCAATGCAGATATATCAGAATAATAGTAGCACATATAATAGCAGAATAATAAGTGCAGAAATAGAACGACATAGAATTTACTCAGCTTCGGCAAAACCCTACCTACGTGCTGCCTCCAAGGTTTCTACTAGAAATTAAGTCATCAGACGCTTACACACATAAACTCGCGACACCTGCTATCGACTAGCCTTAACTCTACGCTCAAAACCTGCCACAACTTAGCCACTGAGTTGCGAATTCTCGAACTACACCACCGTAGCTCGTTCCCTAGTCACACGACTAGTAATTATAAGAGTTTAAAAGGTAAAATACACAAAAAAACAAATTAAATACCACAAAACCCTAATTTAAAGCCTTATATAATTAAAAACCCAAAATTAGGCTGACCCAAATAAAAGTTAAATATGAATCCCTTTTTGGTTTATTTCTTTGGCCCGTCCTTGTTTCCTTTTCCTTTGATCGTTCGTTCCTCTGTGCAAAAACTAAGGCTTGTGGATGAAGTCGCCGCTTTGTCAAATTGAATGCGATGATGCTTCGAATCCTTTCTTCGGTTGATTATATGTTCACGGCAGCTTCAACTTGGTTTGCGATCGCTTCTAATTAGTCGAGTTTGATTGTTGAAAAAATTGGTACGTTGTTCCTTTTGATTTATACAACACTCGACTTTTGATTCGAGTTTTATGATTTATTCTTCTCTGTTTAGCTCGAACTCGAACGATTTTTTGCCGATGATGTTTAGGGTTTATACAGGATTCAATCTCCTATAATTTCGTTCATATATTGTATACGAATTCGTCTGATACATTTATGCTTGGCCGTTTGATTTTGATCGAATGCTGTGATTTATTTTTGACTTGTTCAAATTCGTATATTTTCCGGTAGCTTGATTCATACGGCTTCGATTGATTTCGTGGCCACCACAGCTTGACTTTGAACTATTCGATTCTGTTCTTGTTGACTTCGACTTGATATTGTGACAATGTTTGACTTTGGCCTTCATGGTTGAACTTACTACTGTTGGGTTCTGACTTGTTCCAATTTTTCTTGCCGTTCCATGATTTTTTCCTCTGTGACTTCGGCTGTTGAACTTGTCTGGAGCATTGCTGATGCTACGCACTTGTTTTATACATTCACTATATATTAATACATGTTGTTCACCGGTTTTGGTTGCCTTTGAGTTCTGGTAGTACTTGAGTCAGTGTAAACTTGTAGTTGCATATGCATATCGGTTTGGTTTCATTGTGTTCTACTGCACCACTGTTGTCATCTGTTGTAGTTTGTCATGCTGTTGTAAGTTGTAAGCATATTACCTAAAATTATGTTATACACAGAAAGGAATCTAAAAAGGAAAGACAGGTTATTGGTGACCCTACAAAACCATTAGGATTGGTTAGACCTAGAGAAGTAAGTAAGGATAGAGCGTCTAGAAGAGGAGTATCTAACATATGTTAGATTTTTATGTTTTCTGGTAGGCCCGAGTCAACTAAGAGTTAGTAATTAGCCAAAAAAAACTACAGTAAATGGACAGATGTTCATTTGATAACTGATATGTACATATACTTTATATTGCTTTATATATTTAACTAGTTTTTGTTGCAGGATTAAAATTTGCAAAATATATGTTTTTAGAAGGATATTAGCGAGGGAAACCCGGTCCGCTAAGCGGCGTTGTCTCACTTAATATCAAAAACCAAGATGTATAGGATTATTCACACCAGGCTTCATGTATGACTCAAAGTTTATGTTTTTCTTTAAACTCTCGGGTGCTCAAAATTGTTTTGAGTAAACTGAGGGTTGAGGCTTACATGTTTTAGTAGGATTGGAGAATAAAGCTTCCGACGATGAGCAAGTGGCTGACGGATAGCTAATTAGGAGTTGTTGTTATATGTTGGATTGATTCCGCTGTGTTGTATATATAGTACTCTGATCAACAAAGTGTTCATCGTCATATGTCATTCTTGGTGTATTTATGTAATAAGTATATTTTATCTGAACCTGGAAAAGCGATGGGATTATGTAATTTGAATATGGAATATGTTTTGAAAATGTAATAAAAATATTGTTTTTTGAAATCTGTGATTTTGTTCATATTCATATGCTTCTGATATTATGGATACCATTAACATTACCGTATTTGGTCTTGTCCCACAAAGCCTTCTTGGATTCACAACTAGTCACATGATGGAAAACTGAATCATCAAGATACTGGCAAATCAAAGCAATCGCCCTTCTTATCCATCTTCTTCCATTTCCCCTCATATATATCAAAAGGCTTATTTCCATCTCCATCAATCGGATCATAAGATCATAGAGGTACAGAACATCCTCCATCTTAGGCTTCCATATACCCCAGTTTTCCCATCCAAGATAGCCATCTTTAAAACAAAATCATATCCGACATCAATAATTTTCAAACTAGAATTACACTAAGCTTTGTGATGATTTGTGCTCTGATACCAAACTGTTATGAAAATAGTAGCGCTTTGCAAAAGCTTTTATCAACGGATCTTTATCACCCAAATCACAAAGAGATAACTTGGACTGAAAACAAGACGGAATTGAAATCAAAATGCAATAACATAAAATATTCCACCCAACCACCCACTTTACTGATTCACTAAAATTTTGTTTACAATTAATAGAACAAAGCTAAAGTAAACAAAATACCATAGAATCAATAACCAAATTGAGAAAGGGAGAAAATATCCGTATGACTAAAATTGTTAGAGAAAAAGTACAAAGATGAAGAAGAGAAAATTAGCAAATAGATTTTCCACCTCCCTTTTACTCACTCTTCTAGTCTCTATTTATATAATCAATTACTTAATGCCGAAGTTAACGTTAGATGGAAAATAATAATTTGTTTAGCCAATTAGAGAGAGAAATAAACATACTCTAATATGCCTATAAATTAGAGGAAACAAAATCTTCTCTTTATTTCTTTTGCATATTTATTTCCCTCTATTTTTGATTTTGTATCATCAAAATTTAACAAGTAGTATGATCTATTTGTTTTTCACGGTTGTAAATAAGACGCCATAGTTGTATCAAATCTTTTCTTATGTGCTATGATGAATTGATTCATGACTAATGGTCTTTGTATGATGAATATCATATTGTGTTTTTCACTTAAAAATTGGTACATGCTTTATGCTTGCTCATTCCATGAACAAACACAAAGAAATAATATTATCTACTACGTTTCGTAGCAACAGGTTTACTCAATGATTATTATCTGATGAATCTATCTTGTAAAAAGTAAGTTTAATTTGGTGGATTTAGGTTGAAGTGGTGAAATTTGAATTATTTATGAAGGATACCAAAGTACTGATGTTAACTATCCAAACTTGGTCCTGGTAAGGCTTTTTCTCTTCAAGTATTTTAGTGAATAAATCATCCTAATGCCAAGTACTAATAAGTTATTAAAGGCATATAATGGACGCGAATGACCCTCCACAACGGTTCACCCGAACTACCTCTGTTTTAGTATTATGCAGATATATTTTCGAAAACGAAGGCTGCCAAGTATATAGGGGAAGGCGTCTATTGGTAGTGGCTGTTCGAAATGAACATACACCTTTCCAACAGTCATATCCATTTGCTGTTTGAATTCAAATTCAGACAGCAAACGTAATGTACCATTTTCGGACGGGGCTCTACCCCTGGACCCCCGCGACCTAACCGGCTAGGTCGACCGTCGTCAGCGGGGGTGTTGCAACCGCACCCCCCCTTAGTGGGATTGCCACACCCATCCCCCCATTTGGACCCCCCTTCGTGGTGGCAATCGATTTCAACAATTTAATGAAAAAATTCCAACACTCTCTTCTCTCTTACTTTCTCTCCTACAATATGAAATGAACTAGTTGGTGATGGGTTACGTTAAGAATTGTCTGTATTCTTTATTGTGCATTCTTCATTTTATAGTTTATATTTGTAAATTCTACGTTGTATTTTGTATTCTGCATTTTGAATACTGAACTATGTATTCAGTATTATGTATTATCTATTCTGTAGTTGGTATATATCTATTTTATTTAAAATATTTAACACAAATAAAATAATAATATAAATAATAATTTTGCCCCTTTCACGTTGCCCTTTTCGTAAAAAGAACGAATTCCTCTTTCACGAACTTGCTCCTTTCCTAGACATTTTTATTTGCTCCTTTCATTTAGAAAAAGAACGCACGCTTAAGTTAAATTTTAGAAAGTAAACATGTGCTCATTGTCGTTACTATAAATGTTATTAAAGGTATACAGTGCCACGATTACAAGAATAACAATACAAGAGCTATCTTAGTTTGACATAATAAAATCATGGTGGTGTTCGTGGAGACAGTTCCATTAAGACTTAAGTTAAATTCTAGAAAGTAAACATGCTACCTTAGTTTGATAGAATAAAATTATGGTGGTGTTCATGGAGACAGCTCCATTTAAAAATTAAGTTAAATTTTGTAATGTAAACACGTGTCCATTCCTGTTACCAATATCAAACCTCCAACTCATAAACCAGGTATATGCACAAAATATAGTATACCCAGCGGTTGTTACCAGGATTCAAACTCGTAACATTTTATCATCCACTAGTTGTTCCTTTACCACTAAGTCATCCTGCTATATGCATCAAAAGACGTATATATTGTAATATCATTTTATTTAAACGTTTATTTATCCTTCACATGAATGATAATTCTTGCATATTCTATTTGGTGATGAGGCAATAAACTTTATTTGATATATTTTAAGTATATTAATATTGTGAAAGTTAATCAGAGATCAGTGTATTTGATTTCTTGTATCACTGATTGTTCAATATAAGTTATCCCTAATGTCAAATTCAGTTTCTGAGTTGAAAAATAAATCTTAGTCATTTGTATGCTAACAAGCTCATTTTTGAATTTATTTTATAATATCCAAAGTCATCATGGATGTTGAGCATTTTCACTTAAGATGTTTTCTTGTAGTAAAACATTCATTATATTTTTACTTGTTATTTTTCCTTTTCTCTCTCTAAAATTTGCATATGCTATTTGTTTTCCAACTAGTCATGCGTTTCCTCTTCTTTTTTGTGTCTACAGTCCCACCTTTGGATGTCGTGACACAACAACTAATGGATGAAAATAGTCGTGTACTTCATCAAATCCTAATAATCTGGCTGCATATAAGGTATGTAACTTTTATTGTCGATATAACCATGACAGATTTTATTTTTAGGACATTAAGGTGTGTAAGTCTCCTTTACATTTGATAACAACCTACATTGATAGTACCTCTGCATTTTACATAGAGTTCACCATAAATAAATAGACAAAGAATTTATCAGTGTAACTAATGCTACTAACATCACAATAAATTAAATGTTTTAATTGCAAATACAAGAAAATGTTGATTTATTCTGTCATGCGAGCAACAATATCTCAATCATTCAAACAAAGTATGCTACATTTCAAATCTTTTTGATTATGCCAAAGAATTCCTCCCTCTTTATTTATTTATTTATTATAATTACTTTTTATGTTGTATGATTTTTTTTTCTTCTAACGCGGCATGAACAAGACGCCTGGCACCATGAGTCAGATGTCGCCAATACCAGAGTTAGCTAAAAAGGACTTTCACAATGTCCTTTTTATCTCTCAAAATCAAGTAAGCATCTGATATTTGAAATTTTAAAATTCATATTAATTTTGTTTACATGAATATATTTTGCTTAAATTACATTAGTGTTCTTTCTTGCTTTAGTCTAATTTGATGGTTAAATGTTGTTCATGTGTATAAAATTGTTGGTGCCATGACATATCAAAATCCAAATCATCATCTTATCTATTCTGCTGATTATATTTACTAGTTTCATAACCAAAATAATTTTGTACCTTAGCTTGGTAGCCGGTACTTAAGTAGGAGTTGTTTGCTCTATCTACATATGGTGTATGTTGCAAAATATCACTTTGTTTTTTCAGAAGCTGCACTTCAGCCGCTATTTTGCTTCTAGCGGCCGCTTAATAAAATTCACGATATGAATATAAGAAAGACCGGGCATTTTGATTACAATATTTTAGTGTAAATGTATCATTGCCCGAAATTCATTTCTTATTATACATGTTTCCATGCAATATAAGTGAAAAAATATAATTATTATTTAAAGCATGGTTTCCAAATATACAAGCTTTAATAGAAGCTGCAGAAGAAAAGCAAAAATCAAAAGCGAGTGTTAGTGGTACCGAAGGAGTAATAAGTTTTGTACTAGTAAAAGTTGAATTTATCATGCAATGAACTTTGTAGAATTTGGTATAAAGTGCTTAGTATGTTTGATGTTTGTCTTGAAATTTGGTGATACGTTGGTTTTGGAATTTTGTCATATGTTTTTTGTAACTGTAAGTTTGAATTTGTATTGTTGAATGTAATAAAATTTGATAGTAAGATGTTGAATGATATGTTTTGCAACACCTATATGTGTTACTATTTACCAATGGTTATAACTATTGGTAAATGACGTATTTTAGTAACAAATTTACCAACGATTATAACAGGTGGTAAATAAATTATTTTCCCACGGTATGTATTTTGGTGACATATTTATCAACATAACAGTTGAGAACATGGAATTACCCAACGGTTATAATCGTTGCGAAATTTCATATTCCCAACGTTTATAATCATTGGTAAATATATTGCAGGTTTTGTCACGTACCTATTTGTAATGGTTATAACCGTTACAAATTTGATTTATAATGGTTATAAACATGACAAAATGAAAATTCTGGTGTTGTGCTTGTGGTTGTATAGAGTCCATTGTTCAATAAGCATCGTACGAATTTAGTTGTGCCCAACTACGTTGGAATGTGAGATGCATGTATTTCAGCTATTTTATCTATTTTTTTATCCCTAGAAATTATTATAATATCACTGGATTTTCTATGAAAATATTTTGGTTATCGTAAGATAAAAACTCGTTCGTGTTTAAGTGCAGCGTGGTCTTACGAAATACCTTTATCTTTAAAGTGTTTTATAAGATATAATAAAATTCCTTATGATTTGAGTTTCTCTTGCTGGTTTTACCAAACTGATCCGAACGTTGTTTTCTTATAATCTTGGGCCAGACCGAGGATATTTTCCAGATTTGCTTTGGATGAATTGGAACTTAGGAGACGACCTGGAGATCAAGACGTGTCTGCATATTTTTTTATGTTCCGCTGTATAGTTTGTTGTATTTATAAAAAATTATAAGGACATGTGTTATAACTATCCAGATAGATGATAGGCTAGCACTCTGATAGATGTATGTATATAAAAGTTTTCTTTTATAAAGTTCATTGTTATATTATAGATTATTCATTACGATGTGAGATTCTGTATTGTTTAATTCTTCTTGCCTTCTTTCTTCTAACCATCTGTCTTTCCACCATCTAGTTGTTCGAAGCGTGAATACCTGTTGCTGTCTGAGGGTCGAAAAGTCGGGTTGTTGCAGGTTTTGTTAAATTGAGGTGTAATTTACATGTACATCTTTTCAGTTTGATGATTTTCCTACCTGTTGCTGTCCAAGATGTGCTGATGCAGATGTTCAAACTTTTGCTACTACTGAGGCCTTTTCCTTACTTACGTGACCGCCTTAGTAGGCACTGCACCAACTTATTTTCCCACTATCTTCTGCTTTTCTGAATCTAGTTGAAGCTACATGCTATGTTCTGGTTATTATTTGATGCTACACACTTTCTTAGTTGTGGAAGCTAACTCTATAGGTAGCAAATGCTGGTCCAGTATGCATATTGCTTAATACATATAAGTAGTTTGGATTATTGTAGAGGATATAGTGGGTGCTTTGGTGGATTAACTTTGATAAGTTTTACTCCTTGCTTTGGTTCAATTAACCTAAGCCCGATATGACCTTGCACCGTAAGTGGCTATTTTTCATCATACTATAATTGTGCTGTGGATCCCTGTCCAAGTTTTATTAATAAATTATGCTTATGTGGTATATATATGATAAACTAGTGAGCAACCCGTGCTACACACACGGGCATTATTATACTCCACAAAGTTTAATCCCAACACGTGAAAGGCAAAGTTAGGAAAAAAGAGTGATTATATATGTCATATGCGTATTCATGCACACTGTACAGCGGATACATATGTTAGCACGGGCATGGTATGCAGTTAAAGTGTTAATGCAACTGAGCATGACAAACATAAATGGTAGTTCAAAGCCGGAGTTGCGATTTAAAAAAAATGCACATATGTCTTGTAGGTTTTTTATTCAAAAGTTAAACAGGTGACATGACCACACTACTAGAAAATACTGCAGTTTCCTACGCAAAATTTCCGACGTCTTTCCTACGCCAAAAGGCGGGGCGTAGGGTTGGCGTAGGAAACTAATAGAAAGAGGTAAATGCGTAGGGAAGACGTAAGGAAATTTTCTACGTTTCTCCCACACCAAATTCAACACGTAGAAAAAAAATCCAGGCGTAAGTAAGGTATAGGAAATCGTCTACACTAAAATGATACCATAGAAAAGGCGTAGATAATCTCATATGCCATTTCCACGCCTCTGTTAATTTTATACAATTCCACATTGACGTAGGAAAGACATAGGAAATTTTCCACGCCATCCTACACATGCAAAAAAAGATTTTTATTTTTACATTAATCACCGTATACTTCCATTTTTTCGCCGAATAAAAAAAAACCTAACAAAAACCGTATACTTCCATTTTTTCGCCGAATAAAAAAAAACCTAAAAAACCTAATCACCGTATATTTGTTTTGATTGAATTTCGATTCAGATGCTAGTTTTGGGTTTTCGATTCAGCTGCAATCTCCATGTTGGCGATCCTTGAACCCAAAAAAACTAGGGTTTCAAAAATCAACGCCTTCTAAATAATCATCGCTGCATACTCGGCTATTCCATCAGCCATCGTCGGCTCATCCTTGCCTCATACGCGATATTTTCTACTGCTGATTTGAAGACCTGCTACAGTCTCTTTATACTGCCACTGCGCCTAAGTAAGTATGCGAATTTCTTGTTCCGAGTTGTCTAATTTTATAAAATTGAGTCACTCTTTTACTGCTTTAGATTTCATTAACATTGAAAACGCCTGAAGCTAGCGAGAACATATAAGTATGGACAGAACTTTTACTGCTTTAGATTTCATTAACATTGTTACGGTCTTGGTGATGTTTAAGATGAACAGAACTTTACCGTATTACTAGAAGCATAAATCTCAACTCGCTTAGTTCTGTTTGCGAATTTCAACATGTTGTGTGTTTCTTCCATGTTGCTTGATGCAGGAGTAATTGTGCAGATAGGTTGAAAATATATTGCACTTAGTATGCTTATATTTGGCAACATGATATCATGTTATACATATTACACACTTGTAAAACCATGAATATTTAAATTAAGCTTTCCGATTTTAAATTAGTGTGCTATTTAAAATTAGTGTGTTATTTAAAATCATCAATGGAGGGAAGGAAATGAAGAAGTAAACAAAGAACAATTAAGCTTTCCGATTTTAAATTAGTGTGTTATTTAAAATCAAATATACCACAATCATTCCAGTGTTCATATGAATGTGCCTTTGTTCTAGTTTGGTACAAAATAAACAACCATAAAGTTTCTAATATTCTTGAAATAGTCAGTCGTCATAAAGGCTCAATGTAGAAATGTGTGGATGGTAAATAATAAGGCAAGTTAAAAACATATTAAACTGTGAAACAAAAATCATATTAGTCTAAACTGCATTTGAAAATAATAATAAATTATTGAAATTAGTTGGAGTAGGATCAAGTCATTCTTTGTAAACCCCAAATTGTTTAAAGCTTGAAAATGCACAAGGTGCATAGTTGTAAAACATCTTTTTATTGGTTGTGCAGATCCATGTGTAGGATTGGAAATGGGGCGGGTTGGGGCGGGCTGGGGCGGGCTGGGGCGGGTTTTGCAGTGTGTAGGCGTGAATTTAAATATAGACCACTTTCAAACTTATTTACAAATGTAGACCTATTTTTTGTTTTCTGGACTTTAAATTTCCTAAAATTAAATATAATTTAATTTATTTCTAATTATGCAGTAAAATATGTATTATATGAAAGTTCGAACTTGGATGTATGGGCCTGGATGGAAAAGATGATCAATATCGTTGCATTTTAGAAACGGCGTGGAAGTATTTCTAAAAGTGGCGTCTTGTAATAAAACAAAGATGAAAGAAATTCGATGCCCGTGTAAGAAATGCCATTGCATGAAACTTCAAGATTACGAAACTATAACTTTTCACTTGCATAATTATGGTTTTATGCCAAATTATTACGTGTGGAGATATCACGGTGAATCGGGGACAAAGCATGATTCGACAGTGGTAGTTGAAGATGCAACCGAAACCATCGATGCTAATTTTGACGACTATAGTATGGAAAATAGAATCACAGAAATGGTCCATGATGCTGCCGGTCCAAGTTTGTGTACTGATGAACCTGAAGCAGAAGAACTTGACTCGGAAGCTAAATTTTTTTTTGATTTGTTAAAAGCATCGAAACGACCGCTTTATAAAGGTTGTACAATGACACACTTATTGGCTACATCTAGGTTAATAACTATAAAATCCAAATACAATGCGTCGGAAAACATGATGAATGCGATTTTAAGTTTGTGTAAAGAAATGCTTCCACCTGACAATGTGTTGGCATGTAGTTGGTATTCATTAAAAAAGGAAGTATGAGCATTTGGTTTGCCGTATGAAAAAATTGACACATGCCCAGGTGGATGCATGATATATTGGAAGGAAGATCAAAACCTTACGAATTGTAAATTCTGCAATTAAAAAAGATATAAGTCTACAAAAACCAATGGAAAAGGTATACCTTTCACTCTTATGCATTATTTTTCGCTTACACCCAGATTACAAAGGTTATATGCATCTTGTGCTACCGCAAAACACATGCGATGTCATAATGAACGACAACGAGAGGAAGGGATTTTATGTCATCCTTCTGATGGCGAGGCGTGAAAACATTTTGATAAAGTTTATCCCGATTTTGCTAAAAAATCACGAAATGTCCGACTTGGTTTGTGTACGGATGGTTTCGCGCCTTTTGCGTCGTTCGGAAAACCTTATTCGACATGGCCAGTTATTGTAACACCTTATAATTTACCTCCGTGGATGTGTATGAAGAATTCATACATGTTTTTAACTGTGATTGTTTCTGGACCAAAGAATCCCAAAAACGGAATAGATGTCTATTTGCAACCTTTAGTTAATGAGCTGAAAAAACTGTGGATAGATGGCGTTGTTACTTACGACGTGTCAAGGATTTTTTTTTTAGAATGTTTGCTTCTTTATTATGGACAATAAGTGATTTTCCAGCATATGGGATGCTTTCTGGCTGGAGTACTAGCGACAAGTTCGCTTGTCCTATCTGTATGGATTCGACTGAATCCTTTCGATTAAAATATGGCGGCAAACAGTGTTGGTGGGATCGTCATCGTCGTTTTTTGCATCCAAACGACCGTTTTAGATTTGATAAGAAAAACTTCAGGGCAAATACAACAATTACTTTAGAGCCACCTGACATTCTGAGTAGTGAACAAGTGTACGAGATCATGCAAGATTATCCTAAAATGCATGAGACAGGAAGAAAGCCAAAAATCCCTGGTAAAGGACAAATTCATAATTGGTGCAAACAAAGTATATTTTGGAAGCTACCATATTGGAAGAATCTGAAACTTCGGCACAATCTGGACGTAATGCATAATAAGAAAAATGTGTTTGAAAACTACTTTAACACAATTACGAATGTTAAGGGAAAAACAAAAGACGATTTGAAGTCAAGGAAGGATATTGCATTCTACTGTAATCGTCCTGAACTAAAAATTGATAGTGAACGTCCAAATTTCAAACATTTATCTTGTTATGAGTTGGAAAATATTCGTCGTAAAAAAGTATTAGAGTGGGTAGAAAATTTGAATTTACCAGATGGAATTGCTTCTAATATGAAATGATGTGTTGACATGAAGGACCTTCAACTATCGGGAATGAAGAGTCACGATTGTCATGTATTTCTTGAGACTCTATTTCCGATAGTTTTTAAGGAGCTATTACCACAAAAGGTTTGGATGCCCATAACCGAGCTTAGCTTAATGTACAAAGATTTATGTTCGACTACTCTTATTAAAGCTCATTTGGAGAAACTAGAGAAGGATGTACTGAAGTTATTGTGTAAATTGGAAAAAATATTTCCTCCTGGAGTTTTTAATAGCATGGAACATCTACCTGTACATCTACCAACTGAAGCTTTAATGCGAGGGCCGGTACAATATGGATGGATATACCCTTTTGAGAGGTATATATATATAACTAAGGTGGACTTTTTTCTTCTTCATATTTTCATCATATCATTATGAGAATGTTATATTTAATATTTCATGTATTCATATTAAGGTATCTTGGTCATCTTAAAAAAAAGGTGAAACAAAAAGCACGCGTTGAAGGTTCAATTTGCCTAGCATACATTACTGAAGAAGCATCCACATTTTTCAATTACTATTTTGAAGACCATATCAAGATTTCTAACAGTGGCCACAGTAATGAGGATGAAATGGATGATTCATCTGATATATCTCTATCCATATTTCAGAAACGGGGAAGTCCATATGGTAAATGGAAAGATGGAGGTTTTCAGACAATTAAAGATTTTACTTTAGCTAAATCAACCGTGCTTCTCAATTGTGAAGAGCTATCAAATATTATTTGGTTTGTAACACAACTTCAATCAATTAAAATGATTTATGTTTTATATTATAATTTGTCCTTGGTAGTTTTAATCGTCCAACAGTCAATTTGAAGAAGCAAATCCTGATGTTGAGCCCAGTAAAGGATTTGAGAAATGGTTTAAGAAATATGTGAGCATGATTTATTGTATATTAATCGCGTTTTATATCATAAATCTTTATAATATTATAATGTATGTGAATTTATTTTAATAGGTTGATGATAATGGAATCACTGATGTTTGTTATGCAAAACTTGCATTTGGTCCTATGATGAAATATAGAAAAATTATGTACGTTAACAGCTATAAATTTCACACAACTGAATTTGAAGAAAATAAAACAACTTACAACAGTGGGGTATGTGTTAAAGGAGGCAACGGGGATGATGATCTAGAAGATTATTATGGCATGTTACAGGAAATAATTGAACTTACTTACTCGATGGCACCAGAGCTTAAAACCTTTTTATTCAAATGTGAATGGTTCGACAATAGAAAAGATGTAGGAATACGTCGTGCACATAAAGATTATTCATTTATTGAAATAAATCACAAAAGACGATACCAAGGTTATGATCCATTTGTGTTAGCGATGCTAGCGACTCAAGTTTATTATGTACCCTATCCTGCTATGAACAACAATAAAGCGGATTGGTGGGCTGTCGTTAAAACAAAGCCAAGATGGTCATTCAATTCGAACATGGTCGTAAGCGAAGATCAACCATATCAGAATGATTTGGACCATAGCGGACTACTGCAAATCACTGAAGACATTGACGACATCGGACCACTTCATAATGATGTATTTGATGGAGTAGAGGTTGATGATGTCGAAGTTGATTATGATATCGAAGCTGCTGAAAATGATATTGAAGATGAAAATGTCGAAGTTGATGAATGTGAAGATGAATATGATAGTGTAACTAATGGAAGTTATGATGATAATGTTGATTGGTAGCATGCTTTCAATAATATACTTGTTTGATTTTCCATTAGTATGAATTTTTACTTCAAATCAATCTTGTATGCTTAGTTATCTTTGGGTATTTAGTTTTCAGTTCATGTTGTTTTAATTGGTTTGTTGTATATTTAATTCTTCAAATCATATGTATTTCTCTATGTTATAGTAATTGCATTTAACATGACATGTCTACTCGAGCTGATCGTCATCGTCGTTCCATAAAACGACCCGCTCTGCGTCTTTCTAGCAATAACACATCTGCCACAACACAACCTAGTGCAACTCCTATCAGTCAAGATGGATCGGGATCACAGTCAGCAGAGCATCATATCATGTCTCCCGTTGTTCATCCTACTTCCCTTGAAGTTGATGCTACCAATCCATCGACTAATGCATCCGTGTCGGATTCCTCCTCCGTAACAAGGGTCGGAGTTTTCTGGCAAGCCAATGTTGGGTAAGAATTCTTGCAAAATACGTAATTGATGTTGACTTTTGCAAAATAAGTAATTGATGTTGACTTTTGTGACTCTGTTTAATTTACTTTGACTAATTTGAAATAAACTAGGTCAGAACATAAATATATATTCATGCTTTACATTTATATGTTTCAGATATGAGTTCACTTCCAGGGCTACATCTTATGCCATTTGAGTAGGTTTGTTAGCACGGGTTAACGATTTTTGGCCCAATTTTAGAAGTATACCCGATGATGTTAAGAAAGTGATGTTTCAGGAGTTTCTGGTAAAATAATATTAGTGTATTTGTGTTACATCTATTTTTTGGTCATTATATTTTCCACTACATGTACATGAGTCATTTCAATGGACAGATGATGCTTCACCAGTAATTGTGAAGCAGATATGGAATAGAAAAACAAGTTTGAAGTATCGGGACTGGATTCACAGTATGAAAGAGTCAGGCAAGAAGCATCCGAACCTACCCCAGGAGATATATGAGCAGTTTTTGGCATATTGGGAGCTTCCTGAAGTAAAAGCTCAGGCAGAAAAAGCTGCAAACTCTAGGGCTCAAAACCAAAAGCAACATTGTGGTGGTTCGAGATCCTTTGCGGATTATCGAAACGATTTGGTTTAATCTCTAAAATCTTGTTTTAACGTTAATTTACACCAGCTTATCACATTTTTACTCTATTTTTATCTTTATTTTCTAGACCGATAAACTTAATAGGGAGCCAACTACTTGGGAAGTGTATTGTAGGACTCACAAGGTCACTTCGGACAGCGGATCTACCACTAGTGGATGGATTGATGAAGCATCGATGGAATTTGCAGTAAGTGATTCTTATATCTTGGTTTTAATAACTGGTTAATAGTTTAATATGTGCAAGATTAGTTAAATTTAATAGTGGGTAAACCCAGAAAGGTTTTTCATATTCTAGTTCATGTTTGGTTATAAAATATTAATGCCTTAGTCTTTCAAAAATTTCTTACTTTGTTATAATGTTGAATAATTATAACATGTATGAAGAAAAAGGGACGAATTTCTTATGATTAATTTACGAATTTGATTTAGGAGACATAATTAGGCCATGTGTAATGACTTATCATGCTTAATACAATAATTTTGACTACTGAATTTTAGGCTTGTAGTGTACATGTATTTAAGCAAACATTGAATTTGATAGCTAACTTTTCTAGGACCTCATCAATTTGAAATCGATTAGAAACCAATTGTACCGTTTGTTTCCATTTTCATAATCTTTTTACAAGGCAGTTAGCAGACAGTGCGTTCATATTTCCTAAAGAATAGAGGAACAAATGCCTCAAAACCTTACTAATTCTCCATAGCTAGGGCTGGATCTATATGTCAACGAAGCTGGGTATAACCTATGTTGAATTTCTAAAACACTTATTATAAATAACTACTAAGCACATTTAAATAAATTTCAGACTCTTTATTTGATACATTCGTTACATTCATGACTGTTGAGTATATTTTTTTTACTTTATAAACCATCTAAATGAACTATTGACTAGAAATACTTTATCTAAAAAGAGGTAAACCAGACATTAATATATATAACATTATTTGATCAGTGGGTTGGAGGTAGTCGAGTGTTGTGGTTGTTTTTTTTATAGATTGCAACTGTGGTGGTGGGTTCTGTGATTTGGAAGGAGGAACGGGATAATGGTTATTGAAGATGGAAGTGCCGATGAGTTTGAAGGTGAGGACGAGGCGGTGAGGTGATTCGAGGAAAGGGATGGATGTTAAATAGTATTGATGAAATTAGTGAACTGGTGGTTGAAGGAGTATTGTGAGTTATTGTAGTCTGTTATGGTTGCAGTTATGGAATGTTGAAGTGATGTTTATAAGGAGCTGTTGATTATGGTAATGAACAGAGACAGGTTGCAGCAGTGATGTATTTGTTGAAGTGAAGTATTGAGGTAAGTTGTATTGATTTGTATCACAATGGATAGATGGCTGATGGTTGATAATGCACGGAGGTGAGTTGTAATATGAAGCAGACAGTGGCAGGCAGTTGCATGCGAGCAGTTTGCTTGCAAGAAGTGGGGTGTTTTTTTGAAGTGGTTTTTATTTGATGTGAAACAGAGGCGTATGATGGTGGATAAAGGCTGTTGTTGTTTGTTGAATATGCAATGTTGGCAATGTAGAGGAATGTGAATGTTGACAGAGCAGGTTAAGGGAAAGAAGTGATTGGTTCGGTCAGGGGAGGAGGTGATGCTTGCTGTGGCATTGGAGTGTGGTTACAGAAGGGGATATGGCGTGGTTGAAATGATTAACAGTGGCGACAGAGGCAATAATTGAATGGATCAGTGGCTAATGGTGTATGCTTTGAGACTGTTGAAAAGAAGCAATGATAGTAGATGGTAACTGCCGTGTTGAGTAATGCAAGTTGTATTTGTGTGCAGTCTTGTTTGCTTGGTGAGTTGGAATTATGAAAGGCAAGTTCAAAGAGGTATTGATATTGCAAATAAAACTTGACTAGAATCTCCTTAGATATCGGCCTAGGTCTCACTGGACTCTTCAACAAACACGCTTGAAGTATTACTTACTGTTTTTTTTCCACTACTGTAAACATGGTGATCCCGTGTCTACGTTGGTGGGTATCTTTAATAGTTAGTCAAACAGGGGTAATTTGGATTGCTTTTAAGCAAGTGAACGTACAAAAATATAATACAGAAATATGAGCATGCTTCTGAATAGAGTAGCAGAAGGCAACTGAGAGTGGCATGTAATAAAAGAGGTTTGTTTGAGCACACCCACCCAGGCAGGTAGCATCTAACCGTCTATCTCTTGTTAAAGCGCGTCTATCTCTTGTTAAAGCTGAGGCCGACTATTTGCAGTAGCCTATTGTTATTGCTCTCTTTTCAACTGCAAAAGTTAACTGCACAGGTCCATTTTACCACTACTTTGTTACATATACACCCACGCAAATGCTATGCATTTATTTGTAAACAAACTTAGATAATGAATGATGTGTAAGCATATCTCAGTAAGAGATACATGCGAATCTTCCAATTCTACTTTTTATTACATTTGTGTTCTGTCCTTCTGCAAAAGCCTACCTTCTCTACTTCTATTTTGATCAGCGTCATTTTCGTATTCTGCGAACCATTTCTTTTTCTCCATACGGTTCGTGGTCAGACAACAAGGAGGGGATGTGGCACAATTTTGATGGTGGGATTGTGGGTTGTAGAGGTATGTATGGTAATGAAGTGAGACAGTGTACGTGTGATATGGTTTTTATGTGGTGATGTATGGATGTACTGAATGATGGAGGGAGGAGTTGTGACAGAGCGTAGGCAATTTGATGGGGGGAGGCAGTGAAGGCTTTTGGTTTTTGAAGTGTGGTGGTTGTATTTAGGAGATGGTTTGGATTGTTGGAGTGCAGGGTGGTCGGAGGGTGTATTACCAGTGTATGAATTGAATGAAGTATGTCGATGGGTGGCAAATAGTGTAAGTGGCTGTGGCTATGGCAAGCGGTTTTGTTGAATGAAGTTTTAGTTTGAGTGACAAGGGGAGGGGATGTTCAGTATGGCAGAGTGATGTAGTATGAAGATGTATGTGTGCAGGAGGATGGTTATTTGTTATGGACAGAAGAAAGTCAGATAATCAGAGCAAGGCAGATGTTTGTGGAAGTTTCAGAGGTTGAAATTGATGGTCTGAAGATGTATGGTAGTGAGGTTGGTGACTTTTGTTTGGTCTAGTAAAGTTATGATGCTGTATGTATGTTGAAGGGGAGTAGATGGCAAGTAAGTGGTGATTTGGAGATGAAGTGGTGTTGCAGGAAGTGTAATGGAAGTTTGGAGATCAGCTGTTGAGGGTAGTGATGTCCGGTTAGGTGTGTGTGTTAAGGGCATTTGGTTTGTTTGTGTGCTGAATAGTAAATGGTCCGAAGTTTGGTGAATGTATAAGAAATGGTGGATGTACAGAGAGAGAAAGAGGTGGTAGATTTGTATGTATGTAGATGTTGGGGAAAGTGGTGGTTTCTATGTTGGAGGGGTAATCTGTAAACAGATAGAGCAGTAAGTGGATGTGCGCTGTGCATAATTATGTGCACAGTTGTATGTTGAGACAGAGCATCAGCTTGATTGTGAGGCCGAAGGATGTTTGTCGCACCAGTTTGAAGGGGGTGTAGGGTTGTATGAACGTAGAGGGTGTATGACTATATGATTGTAGAGGCTGTATGACTGTAGTGGCTGTGTTATGATGGCAGAAATGCAGGCAGATGGTGGCCGCAGTTTTTGATTGATATGTACGGTGCTTAACATACGGATATTTATACGATATGTACATTAATACTATTTACAACTAAAACCTTATTGGGAAGTACTTTTGCTGATCTAATTGCACTACTAAAGCGTAATTTATATATAGTTTTTGATTGTTAGCAACATGTCATAAAATGCACAGAAAACAGCAAATACAAAACAGAAATTGCAATGCAGATATTTGTTTTATTATTGTTGTATGCTTATTCATCTATAATTATCCTAATCTAGCTCATATGTTATCATTGGTATTGCCATAATAGTGCACTATTTGCTGTATCATTACAGTTATTCTTCTCATCGTTTCTAAAATGAATATCATATATGTGTCATACTTAAATTTGATACATCGTTAAAGTTATTCTTCTCATAATTTCTGAAACTGCACAGTGTGAGCATATATTTATGTTTTTGTTCTTGTATTTGGAAAATCACAAATGCAGGCACAATATCAAACTAGAATTGAAGAATTGAAAAGTCAGGGCATAGTAATTTCGTATGATGTCGAGGAAGAAGTATTCGACAAGCTTACCGGTGCTATAGCTAAATTAAAGGACCGTAGGCCATATTATGGCAATATCCCTGGAGTAAGTATTTAAACTTTCAAAAAAACATTATTTTAATTAGTTTAAAATGCAGAAATTGATGCAATATTTGATAAAATGCAGAAATACAAAGACGCCACTTATAGCATCAATATGGGAGAAGCGCAGACTAGAGCCAGACTAGAGGAAAAGTTGGAGCGTCAAGAAGGGGAGATTCAAATGCTGAAGATGCAGTATGAACAACTCACCGAGATGCTTCGACAGCGATTTGATGAAGAGCTGAATGATCGTCGTGTGGGATGAGGGTATTGAAAACTTTTTAATGGTATCTGTATGATGTCATGTATCATGAACATATTATCATATTATTTTAACATGTAGGAACTTGATTAATATTGTTTGACTTTGTAATATGAATGAGATATTTGTTTTTTGAATTAAAGATGAATGGTTTGACGTTAATCTTTTTGTTGGAATGTGTATATATATAAAATAAGTTGATTTTAGTTTCTATTTAATGTGGTGAAATGAAATAAAATAGTAATATATCAAAATTGCTTCAGAAAAGACGTAGGGAAGGCGTAGGTAAATGAAATATTAATGCAACAAAAAGACGTATGCATGACGTAGGAAAAACATTAAAAACACAGGCGTAGGTAAACCGCGGATAAATGAATGACGTAGAAAAGAAGGAAACGTAATATGTAAGAATGACGTAGGGAAAGCGTAGGAAAACTGGACATAGGGAAGACGTAGGTAAACGAATGACGTAGGAAAGACGCGAGTACTTAAAGAAGTAAAAATGTCATAACAAAACCGTAGGTACAACATGGCGTGGGGAAGGCGTAAGAAAATTATGGCGTAGGAAAAGCGTAGGAAACAACTCCACGGATGGCGTATGTAAGATTTAGGTGTTTTATTACCTACGCAGGTTTTACCCACGCCAGAATTGGCGTAGGGATTACGTAGTTGCTGCGTTTACCTAAGTCCCGCTTACGCCATATTGGCGTAGGTAAACTGCAGTTTTCTTGTAGTGTTATATGTGGTTTAAACACAAGTAAACTAATACTTGCATAATAGGTAAAAAGAAGTAATAACAAATAGTTTCAGCAGACATACAGTTATGTAAATGTTCCTTCTTTCTCCCTTTCTCATAGGTGCAGAAAGAGGATCTCAATCATCATTTTCATTGCTGACACCGTCTACTGTATTTTTGTAAGGGGAAAAATCCTGAAAATGTTAACAACATGAACACATAAGTTTGAGCACATAATTAGAACTCGGATATGACATAATACCAGCTTTTTTGTTTGTAATCAGACTCGGTCGAGGTTATATTACTTTCTTGCCGCACAAATATGTTTTACAGTTGGAGGGGGGAGGGTACGGAAATCAGATAAAAAGGAGCTGCAATCAATCCATGATCTCCTGGCATAACGTGTCAACGTTTTTCCTCCTAAAAGCAACCTACATTTTTGCATGAATCAAGCGAAAACGCTGCATACAGTAACAGTCAAGTTAAAAACTATGACCCAGTACTATATCCATGTTCTCATAAGTTAAGTGGGTGATGAAATTTAAAAATTGTGCATTGGTCTAATATAATGATTGTATGGAAAGTAGATATACGGTGGTGTAACAAATGAAGCTAGCATAAAGAAGAGACATAACAGCAACACAATAAGATGATAATGAATATTTAAAAAGCTTGACTAGTAGGATAAACCTTATTTAAAGGGGCAAAAAAACACTTGAACGGTATCTAGATGCAACTGGGAAGTGGATAAGAGGTTTAGGTTTAGTTACCAAACAACGACAGTTATTGTTATGAAAATCATAAAGCCTTCTCCCTATCATCTGTACTTTTCGGGTAGCAGCTCACAAAACTACAGCAGCTGGTAGCCAAGTAAAGAAATCTGCAGAAATTAAGCAAATATTATGAAATGACAGTTGAAAATAAAGGAGGGTGATAAGCATAGCATAAATATTATACGATAGGACAACATTTGAAAACATGTATGCGTGAACCAGCAGTTTGTCTGAGAAAATGTTGCTCCTAGTTTTACAGCACAATGACCATAAGAACAAAACGTAAAGAGTACTGCAGAGAGATGAAGCGGATATGCGAAAGACATAAAATGTTAAGCGCTACAACCGTACCTGGGTAACGGGGCATCGCCAACAGAGCAGTTCAGTAATATAGGTATGTTGTTGTAAAATGTACATGTTAGTGCAGCAGAAAAAGGAGTAGTACATATAATTGAACACTTTGCAAGCAACCGAGTGGAGGCCTATTTTGTTGAAAAAAATCATTAGGACTTTTGCTACATATGTAATGTTTAAAAGATGTGTAGCACCCATCGTTTGTTGGTGACCATAAACCTTTAATGGAGCAGGTTTGTTTTATAATATTTCCATTCCAACTATTGTATCATTTCCAACAATAATGAAGACATAATTTAATATTGGCTGATGGTGCATGGATATTTCATAGCTCTTGCATGTTGAATAAGTATATGACGCAATACAAATGAAACGATTTTCTTTTATTCATTGTTGGTAACACATAGAACATGCTCTTAGTTCATGATTAAAATCAGTAGCATATCAGCAATTTTTATATTCAAAAACATTGGCATAGGTGAAGTATGTTTGTTCTTGAAACTGCCTGCATACTATATCTTCCAACTCAATTAGTGACAGCATGGTATAGTAAGGGGAAAAACAGCAAAGCATAAAATCACATAAGAATACATACTTTTCATTTTACAAAAGAATTAGTAACAAAAAAAGATACAATACCAGTGAGAAAGCAGTAAGATGGTTTTCCAAATACCTTTAAACTCCGATTCATGTTAAATGTACAGAGGAAAAAAATCTATACAGTCGACTATTAATGTCCAGTCAATGAGCCAACCATGTAACATCAAAATCCAATCAGGAAATAACAATCTCTATTTTTGATTAAGTGTAGGAGTTGCGTAAATTGATCAATAAATACTCCATTTAGATCAACAGCGACCTTATAATTGTAACTGCAATTTAAAACTAAAATTGAGTTAACTCAACAATAATCCACGTATCAGCAGGGTAGGTTGACTTATCATACAATGGCAACCATACGAACAGATGGAAGAAAAAAGCAGTTAGATTGCAGATATTCAGCCAAGGAAAATAGGTGTGGGCAAAGGACGACAGTGCAGACCTATATATTGGGAAGGAAGGAGAAAAAAGGGAGCGTGTACAAAGGAAGAATAACGGTTTCAAAATTGGTATGACAACGAAGAACAAATTGTGGAAAAATAAATCTAATTTTTAAAGGAGAGGAAGTTGTAAAAAAAGAAATTTAGATGGAAGAGTGGGATACGAAGTAAGCGAAGAGGAAGACTGGTTGGTATGTGGTGGAAAACGGTTGGGAGGGAGGAAAAAAACAGTAGATGTTCCTGGTAAATGGGAGCGGTTGTTAAACGGGAAGGAGAGGAAGTTGGATAGAGAAGGAAGATGAGATATTGGTTATGTGCTATAGCAGTTTGATGTAAGTTTAAAAAAAAGCGGAAGTGGATAAGGAAGCGGTACTCATGTGGTATTGTTAGAGAACCATATATTATCACAAAACCAATTGGTTAATGTGATGGAAAGTCTCTTAGTATTTATACAGAATTCATATTGTAAATTCCCCAATGTGGGACTAATCTCAACAGGTATACACATAGTATTATTAATTTAGTGGATGGTCGAAGATTGCAAACTTGCTATTCTTATTCTGATTTAGTGTAGTGTATTACTAATAACTTAGTGTAGTACTTACCAATCTCTTCGAAATTTGCAGACTTGCAACCCATCTTTAGATTTTTCGTATGATTACTAATATCTTTGAAATTTGCAGACTTACAACCCTTCTTCAGATTTAGTTATGGAAAAAACTAACGAACCAGATATAGAGATGGAAATAGATGGAGATGAAGCAACTGCGACTAAGAAGAGGAAACATGAAGAAGAAGCTGTTAAATCAAATTCAAAAAATGGAGAGAGGAGAAGGATGAAGAAGAAAGGAGAAGTGGATAACGTTGATAAAGCACGAGAAGTCAAGAAGGAGAAAACGAAAGAAAAGAAAAAGAAATCAGATGAGGCCGTAGATGAAGATGTTGATGTCAAGAAGGATAAGAAAGAGAAAACGAACAACGAAAATGTGAACGAAGTCGAAGAAGAGTCAAGTAAGAAAGAAAAGAAGACTACATAAGCTCTTGTAACCGTTGCTTTATTATTAACGATTGTTACGGCACGCACTTCACGTAGGATGACAGCATACGCTTCGTTGCTAAATTAATTTTTTTTACAAATTATATGTGGTTAACATATTCAAAGGATGTCCGCAGATGCAGCACAGTGGAAAGGAGGTTTGGTTTCTGCTAAAAAAACACAGATTCGATTCCTACTATGCACATCCTTATCCTATATAAATTTAGCAGGGGTATAGAAGTTTAGATCAGCGGACGGCTTTACTATACCCTCCTCAGGAGTTTACCGGTCCACCGGGTTCGCCTAAGTTTTAAAAATATATATTCAAGAGGAGTGATTTACATAAATATCTAGCTATCGTTTTCCTTTGTAATCATGTGTAATTAGTTTGAATTTTTGTTAATAAATTGCAACATTTAATTTTTTTGTTAGTTTGAAACTTGTTTCTGTTATTAATTAATAAAGAGTGGAAATGTATATGAAGTTTATTTGTTAGATCATATTTTTAAGTGATATTAAGTTTGATAATATATGTAAAAGAGTGTTTTGAATTTGTGAAACAGTATGCTTGCTAGACCTTATTTTTAAAAGTGATATTAACATTTGATAATATCCGTAGAGAGTCATTTTTTTGAAGTTCGTGCTAATATCAAAAGGTATTATGCCAAAGCTATTATATTTAAGTCCTAATGACACGCGCTAGACACGTGCATTGAAATAGTACAAACGATGTATGTTTCAACAATGCAAAAATATATACGTGGCAGAAAAATACATGATTTGCAAGTGCAAATTGACATATAAATGGCATGCATGAAACTGAAGTTTTAAATATAAATAATCATATATAAATCTTTTTTAAAAATACTTTAAAGTATATTACATTATTGCCAAGTAAGATCTCAAATATGATACAGGTGCCCACGATAAGAATAAAAATTAAGTTAACCTATTCAATATAATATATTGCTATGTTTATTTAGAACTGCAAAATAAGGTTATGTTCATTATCTGGTATAGTAATGGATTGAAAACCTCTTACCATACAAAGCTTTTCCCAGTTTTTATTCATTAAAAAGTGTCTATTTTGTATCCTTTATTCTATTTTCTTATTTGATGTGCATTTGATTGCTTGGATGTTTGAACGATTCGATGACATATTTTTTGGCGCATGGATTTCTTATGATTTGGTTTCATACACATACTTAAAATCAAAAAACTGATATGTTAAAGGATTTTAAATTCAAGAATCCATGTTTAGAACTTATATTTATGAGTAGTATTAATTTTGACTAATGTGCTCTAATGACTGGAACGACAATATCACAAATCTAAAAGAAGGAAAGGCTGCAAGTCTCTAGAATTGAAAGATAATGGAAGAAAGATCCCTTTCGAAAAAGTTATGAAAATTTATCCTTATTTTTAGTTTTTACCTAATTTATGTCATTTTTGCCTCTGATTTCAATGCTTGGCCGATTTTCTAGAATGAGACAATTTGGTAAAAATTAACAAAACAGAGACCTAATTAATATGGATTTATTAGTAGGAAAATTTTGTGCATGAGCTTTGAAAATAAGAACCTTTGGTTCAAAACCTCAGTCTATAAATCGGTTGGATTTCAGATAACCCACTCTTACCCTTGCACTACATACTTTTAAAAAATATTAGGTGGTTACATGCTTTTAAGAGCATCTCCAACAGTTTGGAGTGTGGAAATTTGATTTTCCGCACTCCAAAATGTTGGAGTGCTCATTTCTACAATACAAACGAGGCCAGGCGCCTGTTGAACAGGTGCTTGGACATCAGGCACCCGTTCAACAGGCGTCCATGTTTATTATACATCGGGCGCCTGTTGAACAGGCGCCTGGTTAATGCGCCTATATCAGGCGCTTTTTCCCCACTCCCATCATTTTTCCCTCTTTCATCATCTTTTCAGTTAATTTTTTTACTTTAACTTTGCGTCCAAATGCCGTCCCGTCCGGTCAAAACTGGTAGACGCACCGTTCGATATACGATCATGCCAATATCGGACCTGCTCATGTCCCTCCTGATGCTACCGTGATGCCAGACGATCTTCGATCTTTGCACGACTTGCCCCTACTGTTTCGCATTGACTTAATGCAGCTATAGTGACGCCACAGGTATACGTTTATTTCTTTTTTGCTTGATGAACAACCATGTAAATATATATGTATGATAATTCTTTGTTTATTTTAACATTAAATAATCATATATTTAGGTTCGTCACGTAGCGATGCGAGGTAGTTGGTATATGTGTATGTTTGAGTACTTTGATCAGTTACCGGAGTCGATTTTGGATAGGCTACATGCGTCACCTTTTGGTGAATTTCTTGCTTTACCTAGATTTGCACATGTAGATCGTTGTCTGGTAGAGGCCCTCACCGAAAGATGGTGGCCTACCACTCACACATTTCATTTTCGTGATTTTGAGCTAGGACTGACTCCTCTAGATTTTTATATGCTCACTGGCATAGAGGTTGGTCGACCAGACCGTCTCCCTGTTCCATTTGATAGTCCATTTGAGGAGTTCGAGTAATATTCAGCTTATTTACCGACTTTGGCCGATGAGGAGGTTAGAGGAGGAGCTGTTACTCTCCCTTGTTTGCAGCGGTATATAGTAGAGTACATGGCCGTTGAGGATATGCACACTCCGGTTATTCATGCCTTCATATTATACCTTTTTGCGTCTACATTTTTTATCAACAATAAGGGTACTATTAGGCTTGGTTTTTTGGCTGGATTAGTAGATGTGGATGGACTACATATATATGATTACGATACTACTATTATTGGTTATTTGTACGTAGCATTAGATACTTATGCACTTCAGCAGTCTAGACAGATGTATGGATTCTGGTACATTCTTCTATTTTGGTACTACGAGTATACTGCCAATATGCACCCTCAATTTATTGTAGAGGCGAATGCCACACCTTATATTTACTTTTCTAGATTGCATCGTTGGGGTCCTCCTATACATTTGCCCCATGTTGCATAAGGGGTGCACAATGAGCTTATGGAGACTAGACAGCAGATGGATATGAGGCGGCGTGGTAACATTATCATTCGTCCATGGGATCATTACTTACAGTTCCTAGAGCCCAGTCCTGATCATCCACTCACTTTTCAATTTTCCATGTCACGACGCAGGATTTGCTTTCAGATTCCTACATGTCCATTCATATGGTATTTAAGGGAGTGGTGTTGGCTACAGTTGTATGATATAGTTCGCATTCCATCAGATCCGCTACAATGGAATGATATGTATGGTGATATTAGGGTTGGACCAGCTTATATTCTTGCGATGAAGGGTGCAGAATGGGTGGATGGTGAGCCATTTACAATTCTTGAAGACTTTGATTCATATTGGGCTCGAGTAGCCCCATGTGCTTACGCGTTGCCTGATTATATTCGAGGTTTGAACTCCGATCATATTGGTCCACGTACCTCTTTCGGTAGAGTTCCAATACCGCCTGCCACCTTTGAGCCTACATCATCTCAGTACACGCAGCCTCCTACTTTCGACCCCCCTCCACATTCCTTTATAGCATATGATGTACATGGTCAGGTGGTGGAGTACCCCTTGCAGTATCCTATAGATGACGATATTACGGGTGTACCATCCGCCGGATTGTATCAGCCTCATCAGGTGTGTACGAATTTTAACCGTTCTTTAAATAACTTGTCATTATATTATCCACCTATGTATAATTCTTTTTTTCACATATCAGTGTTCTCAGTACATGGATTATGATAGACGGATGATTGCTGCATTTGAGCGTATGACGCTCGATTATACACAGATGATGCATCAGAGTTGCCAGACTGCGGTCCAGCGGCAGCAGACTCAGTATGATGCGCAGACACAGGGATTACAGACCCAGATTCAGCAGTTTCAGGAGCAGCTTCAAGCCGGACCTCAGCCTCACGACTTTGATGACGTCAACGATGATAGTGATGGCGATAGTGGAGACGATGTGGAGATTGATAGCGGTTCCGATCACATAGACTGATGTGCTGCATTTGGATGTTTTAGACCGTGTTATTATTTTTTACACCTTACATTAGTTGGTTGCATATTATGTTGGTGATGATGCTACTGTTATATGTGATTGTCTATATGTTATGGCATTGTGTCGATTATATTTTATGTTGAGTATTGCATTGTGTTGATGTTAATTTACGCTTGTTTATTATTAAGCGTATATGAAGTCAAAATGTTGAAGTAACAAACATAGTTGTGTTTGTTTGTCAAAATTTTTATGGATGTTTGACACGTGGATGTTAATCTTATGCTTCATTTTTTTGATGCAGATCACGACCTCTTTATTTAAGATAAAGTGTTATATTCTAATGTCACAACATTTAAAAGTTAGGTTAAATCAATCAATGTGTAACATAATATTTTCGGCTACAGAATTGAATCTGTTAGTAATTTTTTTATACAAACGGATCAAATGTGCGACGATGAAGAGATAATGGCAACTCAGTTTTGGGACACTTTTGCTGAACTTTACAATAGCAATGTTGATGGTAGAAGTAGACGTACAAGGTGGAGTTGAGGACTGGTTATGGGAACTTCTGCAACGCCTGTACGCGGTACAGTACGGCTATCAATGAGGTTATATTTGAAAATTTGTTTAAACCAATCCATTCTACATTTGAAGGACGTTACTTTCTCAAATATCATAGCACATTCATTGGACATGAGGCTTATATCATACGTCAAAATTGGCTATAACGATTTGGATATCCATAATTTGAGTGTATTATTGTTGAGTGTATTATTGTTTCTGTGTATGCATATTTATTATTGTCTTGTTTATGAGTAATTTTAACTTTCTACTACATTGCCAAATCAAAACACAGTGCTAATATTTAAACATAATTAATTTTTAACGTTCACACGCTTCAATATATAGGTAAGAGCTTTTCTCCTCAAACACACAATTCGGTTCTCCGCTCCTTCAATCTTCTAGTCCTCATATCAATGCCTTCCAGGCCATCATCTATTGACTCTGATGCTGGGTACGTTCCAACGGAAAGAGAACACACCGATGAAGATTGGAATATCAATTACCAAGACCAACATTGCACGGACGTTGCTCGTGAATTCCCAAATCTTGACCAACTCACACTTCAAGAAGATGTTCAACCAGTTACACGAACAGTTGGTTCATCAACAATCACAGGAGGTTGAACAAGTACCAAATTTGCAACCTTGGTTGAATAAGAGGCTGACTCTTACACAGTATTTTGCTATTGTGGTTATAATGTTGAAGTTGTGATTATAGCTGATGGCGAAGATATTGGTCGTCGAATCCAATTGTGTCCTTTCTGGCCTGAAGGGTGTAATTATGCAGAATGGGTTGATGAACGGATGTGCCTAAGGGCCATAACATATGCCAACAAGCTGGAACGAGAAATAAGACGTCTCTAAAATATCGTGCACAATATACAATTTGACCGTAACCAGTAGTTTCTTAGTGGAGTGTATTATTATTGTGGAGTGTATTATTATGGAGTGTATTATTGTGGAGTGTACTATTATGGAGTGTATTATAATTATGGTTGTATTATTGTGGAGTGTATTATTATGGAGCGTATTATTATGGAGCGTATTATTGTTTGTGTATGTATTGTCGTTGACTGTATTAATGTTTGCGTGTTTCAGTAACAACGACTTGTTTCTTTCTGTATTATTGCATTAAGAATATGGCAACAGTTGTATGATGGGAAGAGACACTGCACCAATAGTCAATAGTGTATGGAGAGACAAGACAGTGCAGACGTTACATTGCAGACAAGAAACTGCATCAACAGTTAATAGTGTATGATGGGACGAGACACTGCATCAATAGTCAATAGTGCATGGAGGGACAAGACAGTGCAGACGTTAAGATGCAGACAAGACGTCGCATCAATAGTTAGTAGTGTATGATGGGACGAGACACTGCATCAATAGTCATATTGTTTAGATGTGATGAGGCACTGCAGTCGTGACATAAATGGAATCTACTTTATAGATGGTGGTTGAATTTAATTAATACTACCCACAAGTGATTGTTTGTTAGCCAACATGTGATTTAAGCTATAAAAGGCTTGTTAGATGCTGAGAAGTATTATTGCTCATTTTTATTTCATACAATTTCAAATATAACAAATGGCGACAGAAGATTATATTTTTTTGATGATAGCGACAACGAATTTGATGAAATGATGGAAGATCATTTTCGTCGCGAAAAGGAACTAATAAGTATGGCTGCACTATAGGCTGGTCAATCGAGTAGGCAACACGGTGGATCAGTTGTAGGTCATCGGCATAAAAATCATAGACATTCATGGCACGACGACAGACTGATGGAAGACTACTTTGTTCCAAATCCTACTTACACAGATGCTGATTTTAGAAGAAGATTCCGCATGCGACATCCTCTATTTCTTAGAATCCTATGATTCATCAAGCAGCATGATAAATATTTTATCTTCAAACCCAATGCATCTCGTACAATGGGATTGACTGGAATTCAAAAAACGACAGCTGCACTCTTGCATATGCAAGACCGGCGGATGCGCTTGATGAAAATTTGAAAGTGGCGGAAAGCATGGTATTAGAGTGTTTGGAGCATTTTTGTCAAGCTATCATGGACATTTACGGTGATCAATACTTACGCAGACCGAACGAGGCGGATATAGTAATGTTATTAAATATGCATGGTAGTAGAGGCTGGCCTCGAATGTTAGGCAGTATAGACTACATGCATTGGGAGTGAAAAAATTGTCCAAAGGTGTACGCTGGAGCTTATCAAGGTAAGTCTCATAGGTCCTCTATTATTCTTGAAGCCGTAGCGTCGTATGACTTATGGATATGGCATGCATTTTTTGGAATGCCGGGTTTAAACAATGATCTTAACGTAGTCGAACGATCTACGTTGTTCAATGATTTAGAAAACGGTAGATCAACTCCTTGTACCTTTACTTTAGGAGGTAACACGTACGATCATGGATATTATCTTGGCGATGGTATATATCCTAAATGGAGTACCATTGTCAAGACAATTCCTAACCCACAAAAGAATAAACAATCAAAGTTTGCAGCGATGCAAGAAGGCCAGAGGAAGGATGTTGAAAGAGCATTTGGGGTTCTTCGGTCTAGATTTGCCATAGTCAGTAATCCATGCAGACTTTGGTCACCAGTTAAAATGACCAAAATAATATACACTTGTATTATTTTACATAATATGATTATAGAGGATGAAAGAGACATGGAAGAAGATTACTTCTACGAGGGTGCTCAAACACCACCACCTGTTTGGCGAAACGATATGATTGGAAGCGCACTAGAACTCGAGTTTCATGTAGAAAGCCAAATGTCCTACCGTAGTGTTCAACTGCATCGAAGACTGCAAAATAATCTCATAGATCATCATTGGAGGTTTTCTAGAAATCAGTGAAACTATATTTCTGTTCTTACTTTTCCTACTGCTGTTTATGTTGTTGTTACTTATTATTGTTATTGTAATCTGTTTATGTTTAATTAACGTGATGTTGTTATAATCTTTTTTCAATGTAATGCAATTTCAATGAAAATACTTATATTAATAATTGCTTGCATTCAGAACACAATACAAATAACGGTAATTAAAAGATACAAAGGTTGTAAAAGCGGTAATTCATTTAATGACCCTCTTCAAGTCTACGCCTCATAATTTCTCTCCTTCTTTTGCTCCGTATACTGCAGTTAATCTGCAGACATGTGTGACGTATCCATGAACATTATTGCATCTTCATCTCTTTGCCGGTTTCCAGCGAGAAGTAGATCCATTCTTGATAACTTTTCTTGGTGTTGAATTGCTCGGGTCTTCATTGCTCGGTTAAATCTATCTTCAGATTCAAGCATGAGTTTTTTAATTTCTACTTGATCTGTTCCAGCAGTCTGCTTCTTTTTGGCCGCTTTTGCTCCCAGTGGCCTAACAAAATGATCTTCGGTTGGGGTTGGGTCTTCTTCTGATCCTAAACCATAGCTTCCTTGCGATTCCCTAGGACTAGAGCTTTCTCCAACTCTAACATTTTACCCCGACCACTATTTAATTGAACTTGTTGAACGGTTTTCTGAAGCTATGATTTCCATTTAACATGCTCGACCAACATGTCATAAACATGCATGAACTGATAAAAATGTGGTGCTTGTTTACTGTGAGGTTTATAGATTTGTTTGAACAACTTGTTTGCGGCCATTCTCTATTAAAAATAATAATTAGTATAATTAAAGAACTATGATAAAAAGTAGAACAATGATATTATATTAAAGCTTACCAAATGTGTTTCATTTCCAAATCCACAGGATTCGTTTGCTTTAGCTTGAACATTTGAGAGTCGAACGTTTGCGTTTGGCGATTTATTTTTCCATAATGACCTTTGACTGAAGATAGCGTTCTTTTCCGATCGATGTTCTTTCGATTGTAGCAATTAGTAATTTTTCCCCAAAAAAGACTCACCACTTTGATCAGTCCCTTGAATAGGATCGACCTAGAGGGCACGGTAAATGTAGCAAAGATTGTAGTCTTCCGCAGCGCTCCAACTTACATTAGTTACTTCTCCCCCAATTGGAACCGTAACGTCTTGTAAGTCGTAGTTTTCAAAACTGGACCTTGCAGCATCGACGTCGAAATCGGAGTACATTTTCAGTTGAGATTAGTGGCAGAAAAAAACTGTAATGGAGGAAGCAAATTGGTTGTGAATGGAATAAGAGTGCGGAGTTGTATTTGAAGGGAGAAAATGACCATTGGGGGAAATAAGTGGGCGCGTGTTTAATAGGCGCCTGGATGTCAGGCACCTGTTGAACAGACGCCTCACTCTCAGGCGCCTATTGAACATGCGCATGGCTTCCAGGCGCCTGTTGAACAGGCGCCTCGTCGAATCTTCAATTCTCGAACCCAAGCCCTCCCTTCTGCACTCTTGAGAATTCCCGTGCCCTGTCGTGAGCTTTTCTGGGTGCAGATTCGATATTTCTGCACCTGTTGGAGTTGCTCTAAGCATAATAAAGCGTGCATGGTTTTGAAATGAGAAGCTAGTTTGCATATCAAATTTGTACTCTGTTATTAACTACCTCCAGTGTCCATACGTACATTGCAACTTTATTTTATCTAACACATATTCTTCACTTTTAAATTTGTGAACAGTTTATTTTAATTTTATACAATTTATGCATATTGTTTTTGAATTGGTGTTTTCCGTACAACCACACAATTGACTTGATCTTTGCAGCAACGGTTACTTATGCCAGGTTAAAAAAGGAATCTCTGTTTATGTAACAAATGAAGCACCAATCTACATGCGTAAGTACTGACAGAAGTATCCATAGTTTGGTTGATAATATACATTCACATTCAATAAAGCAATGGAAATAATTATTTATTTTAATGCAAGATTGGATAAGACTCACAAGAGTATGATAGCCCACCTAGCTTTCCATCTAGCTGTACCAAAATATTTTATCTTGGGGCCACAGAGAGCATGATAAGAGATAATGTTTCATATCTTTTCATATTGGATGCGAGTGGAGTATGAAGCATGTAATAGATCTATGATACATATCTTTTCATATTGGTATCATCTATTATTAAATACAAATATAAATAGTAATAATACGATCTATAAAATTAAATGCTCAAAGCTTATGCACCAAGTAGATTTCATGCACGTATAGTTAAAACAAACTACTATTATAAAACAGACTACTTATATTGCATGGTTAACTCTTAAACGAGTTAACTGGAAACATACTTAATTGATTATACATTAGGTTTTATCGGTATTTTGTTAAAAACAGTAAGATGGCAAAGAAGAAACTTCTGAAGTCAAAAATGTTGATATATTTATAGTTACAGAACAAATTACTATTAAAATTCTTTTAACTATTTAAAATACGAAAGCAAAGATATAAATTAGTTAAAATACGAAAGCAAAGATATAAATTAGTTAAAATACGAAAGCAAAGATATAAACTCTATTCAAATTTTTTAACCGATATAACATCCCTCTATGCCTTTAATCTGCTTAGGTTGTTATATTGAAAAAAGTATGGTTTCATCGGCTATGCTTGTTTATGGTGATGATTGCTTATTGTCTATTGTTGAATTTAAATAGTCTGTTTATTTTTTTTGAGAAGTTTAATTGGACTTTCTTTTATTAGGTTAATGGATCTGATCTAAATAAAATTTAGAATTAAAAAAATAAACTTATATTTTGATAAAAAAAACTATTGCGAGTTTTGATAAATCAAATTATATTAATTATTTAACAAATAAAATCTTAATATTTTTAAAAATAATAATTAATGAAATATAATAAACGATAACTCAATCGAATTTGAAAATAAATGTGAAATTAAAATATATGATGAGAAAAGGATAAAATGTAAGATACAACTCCAAGACTCAATCATTTATTAAACGTATAAGTGGAAACTTGTGCAAGGTCACTACTGGAAAAAATTAACATTCAACAGTTAAAAGTTATAATAAGCACTAATAAACGAAGATAACATATTCTATCACTACTAGAACAATAGTAAAGAGTAAAGAGCGACGGAGGCTTACAACGGCTGTCGAACTCCGTGGCGTTTTCATAAATAAAATACTAGTCGGTAACCGTTGAAAACCGAAACAATTAAGCCGTCGCTAGCTGTCGAAAATTATCGTGTATGCAGGCCTTCTGGTCGAGAGCTTCTTCATTATTTGTATTTCTCAAATTAAACAAAAACCCTACCTCCACCAACTCCTCTCCATCGTCAGCCAACCGTAGTGCCCCCCTCTCCCCTCAAGCATCTCCAACTTCATAATTCTCCACTCTCAACAAGCCTAGCCCCTTCATCAGTATCTCCAATCAGGTTTTATTCCTAAATCTTAATTAATTTTGATTTGTTAAATTATGATTAATTTATTGTTATTGTTGTATAATACCATATTAATTGTTTGGTATGCCATGTTGAATGCTAATTAGATTGCTATTAGAACAGTTTATCATTGAAATGCTGAGAAAAAATTTATTTAGTGTATATGTGCTTTAATTGTTATATATGCGTTGATTGATTAGTGCATACGAGCATTATGGCTACCTTGGATTAATTAGAGTCGATGCTCAAAATTCGGTGTATGTGTTTTCAAGACGAAGAAAACGATAATTTAGTGTATGCATTTTTTAAAATGTAAATAAATTATTGTAAAAATTATTGCATAATACGCTTTACTTTTTGTAAATCTCTTAGAGAGTTTTTGGCCCCATCTGACAAATATTGTATATGACTGTTGTATGGATATTCGTTTTTATCACAGATCGGACATTTATATTCATCCGATACAATATTTGTCGGATTTTTCCGTGTATTGGACAAGTTACAAATATAATAGTAATTATATTTTGCAAATCATTTTATTTTAAACGGTTCACAAAATTTCGATGGCACTTTCTTTTTGTTCCCTATGTACACACATATAGGAATAAAGGGAAAGTGCTGCAAAAAATTTATTGAATCGTTTAAAATAAAATGATTTGCAAAATATAACTACTACTGTATTTGTAATGAAAAGAAGGATGACCAAACATCAAAGTGTAAAACAATAACCTAAAATTTATATATTATATTCATATAATAATTTGTGTAAATTCGTTGGAAATAAAATTAGACATTATATATTTGCAAAAATTTAAATGTATGATTTATTTGAAAAATAAAATTTCAATACAAAAATGATTAATGCGTTTTTATGTTTTAAAATAGGAAAAATATCAATTATTTTATCAATCGGAGCTGGATGTACCAACAAAGAGAGAAATTGGAGGCTCAATAAGTGAATATTTTCAAAATGGTGTACACGTCTTTATTGAATTCGCTTAAAGTAATAATGGAAACGACGAAGAAATTCGGTGTTCATGTAGTATGTGCAAATTATTGAAGCATTTGATACCGGATATGGTAATAGTTCATTTGTGCCAATATGGTTTCATGTCGAATTATTCGGTGTGGGTTCGTCATGGAGAACTTATAGTACCTAATCCCATACATTTGGAGGAGGAGATGGATAATGAACTTGTTTCGAAAATTCTCACGGAATATATGGTTGAAGGTGCAACACGTTCAATGTTCCCTACTGTTGGAGTTGATGGTAACGATGTTAATGTCAAAGAATAACCAAGTATTGGAGCAAATTTTTTTTATGATTTACTGGATGCTGCTAAAAAATCCCCTTTGCGATGGTTGTATAAGCGGTACTCAGCTATCAGTAGCTGCCGAATACATTGCGATGAAATCAAAATATAATTTCACAGAAGCCGGGTTTACAACTATAATACAAGCTACAAAACGGCATATGCCACTCGATAATTTAATGTGCAAAAATCATTATGAAGTGAAAAAACTTATGTCCGCTTTTGGTTTTTCCGTATCAAAAAATAGATACATTTTTAAATGGTTGCATATTGTTTTGGAAAAAAGATATCAATCTTAAAAATTGTAAAATATGTAATCATCAAATATACAAATCATGAAAAAAGAAGGAAAAGAAAGTTTCGTACAAGCGTATGCATTACTTACCCATCACTCCTAGACTTCAAAAGTTATATGCATCTTTTGTAACCGCGCATCATATGAGATGACATTGTGTGAGAACATAGGAAGAAGGTAAATTAATACACCCAGTTGATGGAGAAGCATGGTAGCATTTTGATAAGACATACTCCGCTTTCACATCGAAGTGCCGTAATATTAGACTTGGTTTATATACGGATGGATTTTCATCGTTCTCTCAGTTTGGTTCAAATTATTCATCTTGGCTTATAATCGTTGCACCTTACAATTTACCTCCATGGATGTGCATGAAAACTTCATATAAGTTTCTCGCTATTGTCATCCCTGATCTTGATGATCTGACATAAGGAATCGACATATATTTACAACCGTTGGAAGGTGTTGAAACATACGACATTTCAAAAAAAAATTCATATGTTCGCTTCTCTACTACGGACTATAAGTGATTTTCCTACGTATGCAATGTTATCAGATTGGAGTATGGCTGTTCGTCTAGCTTGCCCTTTTTGTATGGAAGAAACATGAGTATTTTTTTATCGCAAGGGAAGAAAATTTCATTGTTTGACTGTCATCAGTGTTTTCTCCGTATTAATCATTCTTTTAGAAAAGATAAAAAATTACAAGTAGTAGAGTTGAGACTTTGCGACCACCAACAATTTGGTCAAACGAAGATATTTACGACCTTGCAAAGGATTATCCAAAGATACATGAAACCGACGAAAAAATTAAAATTCAAGGTAAATCGATGATTCATAATTGGTGCAAACAAATTATATTTTGAAAGTTGCCTTATTGGAAAAATCTTCTAATTATTCATAATACCGACGTGATGCATGCCTGAAAAACGTGTTCGATAATGTATTTAACACAGTTCTGAATGTTAAATGAAAGACTAAAAATGGTTTGAAATCAAGACGTGATATAGAAGCAATATGTAATCGTCCTGAACTTCATATGAAGCCAAATGATACAAAAAAACCCAAAGAATACTACAAGCTAAACAGTAATCAAGTTAAAGAACGGTTTTTGGGTGGAAGGATTAAGATTTTCTAATGGCATTTCCTCTAATATATTCTCCCATAATAAACTAATATGTATGTGATAAGTATTACAGATGCCCTTCTTTAGGTGGCGGGGTTCGTCACAGTCTTGTACTCCCTCTGCGTCTCAGAGAGGGATAGGTCGCAGCGGTGGTGATGGCAATGGCCCTTCGCAGGAAGCGCCGCGTACGGTAGTTAGATTACTACCGAAAACTGATGGCTCGTAAGTATTAAATTTACTTTAGCATTGTAAATATTTTGTATGATATATTAGTCTTGATTTGTCTGTATCATATTTAATACAGGGGTTTTGAGCTTGAGACTTCTAACATTGTTCTTAGCATGTCTAAGTAGGCATACATGAGCCGTATGACTGCATGCTGGTTGAAGTGGAGCAGAATCCCAGACTATGTACGGGACAACATATGGCAGGACTTCCCCATAAGTGTAAAATTATATACCATTATATATAATCACTTTATAATTTGTTGACTAAATATAAATAAATAACTTATATTTTTTCTACATATATACAAGGGACATTAGACTAACAAGAGAAGGACGTGTCTCTTTGCCAACATCACTGGAACTTAAAAGTGATAAAGAATTGCAGGGATACGATGTCTACCATAAGAAAAACTAGGAAGAAGCCAAGCTGGATGGGTGCCAGCATATGAGATGTTTGGGTCGCATAGTGGAGTAGCGACGAATTCAAGGTAAGTCTATCAGATACCACCTTAGTTTATTCAGTACAGAGTACATAATTTATACTTGTAAAACAATCTTAATTTTTAATTTGTAGGCGTAATTGAACAGGAACTCCACGAACAGGCATAAAAATCCAGTCACACACCGTGGTGGCTTGAAATCATTTCAACATCATCGGAAGGACCTACTAATTAAATCGATTAATTGCAATTACGAACAATTATTACATTTTTAGCATAAATTTGAATGAACAACAATAATATACACCAATTATTATGGGAAAGAGGGCGTGGGTGTCCCTTCTCGTATATCGACATGTTTGAGCATGTCCATGCCGTCAGTAGACAGATGACGAGGAATCAGTGTCGCATGCCTAGCATGAGGATGATAGAGCATACGCCACACATGTAAGTATATTTTAAGTTATAAGTTATTAATAATGAACATTTTAATTAATTAGTTATAAAATATTATAATAATATCATGTAATATTTATTTGTATTTGATTTTGCGTTGTAGAAAAAATTTGTGCAAGCATGTGCGCAGTGAAAGTCTATGTGGATCGTATATGTATATAGTATGTGACAAGTACATGCATGATAGTATGAATTGTACAGAGTAACAATGCTGGTAAAATGAAAAGCAACTCGTGCTAGCTAAATGAACCAGCTCTCAAGTCCAGATGACACAAAGTATAAAAACAATAAACTAGTACAACGTGAACTAGCTCGAATGAATCAAGTGCAGACAGTACAAAACCAAGTAAAGCAGAAGACCAGTGATGCAACTCAATACAGCAAAATACCAGTGAAGCAACTCGATGCATCACTGAGACACGAATACATGGAGCAAATGCAACAAAGACGGTGAAGACAACAACACGACTCAAGGAAATGAACAAAGGAAATATGCAAAGCAAGTAGCATGAACAAAAGCCGAGACAAAATCAAGTTCAAAAGTCCAAGGCCGATGTCAACAATGTACCAGACGATATGCAATTAAAGTTTGCAGGTGACAATGCACAAAATCAACAGAGATGATCAAGTGACCAAAGTCAGAGACATAATGACCGAAGCCAATACACTAACACAGATGACCAAGGTCTATACAGAATAGTTCAACATGAAAGCAACCCAATTCAAACAATATCATCGCATAAACAAGTCAGTGCCGAAGTTGAACAAGTCAGAAATCGAAGACGTGGTGGCCACGTAAGAAATCAAAATCAAAACCGAACCGCTTAAGAAGTCAACACCGTGTTAACCAAGTAAACAAATTATATGATTTGAAAATGTCAGAAATCATCACAATAATCAATGAAAAATCGAATGGTAAGCCAAAAATTATCAGACGAATTCGTATGAAATATACGAACGAAAAATAAGGAATTCGATTCCTATATAAGCCCTAAAACATCATCAGCAAAATGCATTCGAGTTCGAGCTAAACAGAGAAGAATAAATCATAAAACTCGAATCAAAGTCGAGTATATTATAAATAAAAAAGGAACAGACGTACCAATTCTCTCAACAATCAAACTCGACTAATCGGAAGTGACCACAAGCTAAATTGAAGAAGCTTTGTAGCCATTTGAGGAACTACCAGCAATCGGCGCTCCAAAATTCACAAAGTCCTAATTTGGAACGAAGAAGAATAAAAGGAACGAGCCATTTTTTTCACAGAGCAAAGCCGACCGTATAATAGAAAGAAAAGGGAATTAATTTTATCACTTGTTTATTGTTTAGGCCGGCTGTGTTTTATTTTAAAGGCTTTAGTTTATTAGGGTTTTGGGTTATTTTGTTTTTATTGTATTTTCCTTTTTTAAACCATTGTAATTTCTAGTCGTGTGACTAGGGGACAAACTACGTGGCGTAGTTTGAGAATTCGCAACTCAGTGGCTGAGTTGTGGCAGGGTTTTGATCGTAGAGGTAAGGCTAGTCGATAGCGGGTGTTGCGAGTTTACATGTCTAAGCGTCTGACTGCTTAATTTCTAGTAGAAACCTTGAAGGCAGCACGTAGGCAAGGTTTTTCTGAAGTTGGTTAAATTCTGTGTCATTCTATTTCTGCATTTATTATTCTACTATTATCTATGCTGCTATTTCGATATATCTGTGTTAAAAATATTTTATAAACTTCAACAATAATTTTTATAATTAATAGCATCACCCTATTCACCTCCCCCTCTAGGGTGAAATCGATCCTACAAGTGGTATCAAAGCTAGGTACAAAAGCCATTTCTATCTTAAAAATTTGATTTTTCAAAAACCATTTTTGTTTTAAAATTTTGAATTTTTAAAATGGCTACTTTTGCTAAGGGTCGTTCCAATATTATTCCTCCTGTTTTTGATGGAACGGATTTTTTGAATTGGAAATTAAAAATGGAATTTTATTTAAAATCTGTTAATACTAAATGTTGGAATATTATTGAAAATGGGTGTGATATAACAGATGAGAAAATTATCTCGATTAATGCTCTTGCTATGCACATATTATATTCTCATATTATTCAAGATAATTTTAATTTCATCTCTCATTGTGAAAATGCATAGAAAATCTGGAATACTTTCGATGCAATATATGGTGCAAAAGTCAACAACAATGAGAAATCCTCCACAACCAAATCAGTTAAAGAAATATGCTTAACTGGATTGGTAAAAGGCAGTTGTTATAAGGATGATGATGATGGAACAGCTGAGCTGGCATTACTAATGAAGAGATTCAAAAAGTGGAACCACAAATACGGAAATCGAGCTCCAAATCAACAATTGAAAAGCAGAATAATTAAAGCACTAGACAACTCAGAAGAACATGGGATCATTTGTCACAAGTGCAATAAACCCGGTGATATCAAGTCTAATTATCCTCGAATTCAACACGGCAAAGAAAAGAAATCAAAAAGAAGAAGTTTAGCAACCACGCGGAATAAAAGCGATAGCAGTGAGAGTGAGAAAGCTGATCGGTGCCTTCAAGGTAATACAACTGATAGCGACGACGATGAGCCAAGCGAGGTATCAAAACTTACTCACTCTAAATTACTTATATATTTCCACGAAATAAATGGTTGTTTTTAACGACTTAGGGAGAAATATGCTAAAATTGAATCACAAAGAGATAGTTTGATTGAAGTAAATGAACAACTTGAACAATTAGTTAAAAATTATCAAAACAAGTGCCCTAAGTGTGATAAGTGTCCAACATTCGAAGAAGAGATTAAAAAATCAGAAATCAAAATTAAATCGCTTGAAAATGAAATTCTTATTTTGAAAGAGAGTGAAAATACAAGAAGAGAAAATTCTACTAAAAAGTGCACACAATTATTAAACGAAAATGAATCTCTCAAAACACAAGTCAAACAATTGTCAACGGCTTTAGATAAATTTTCCAAAAGTGAAAAATCGTTGAATATGCTATTAGGGAAGCAAACTGTTAATACAGTTAGACAAAGACTTGGATATGATCAATCTGAAAATGCTAGAAATGAAACTAATCAAGTCAATTCAATGTGCAAAATTTGTAGAAAATTTGGACACAATCAAAATAATCGTTGGTATAGACCCAAACACGTAAAAACCATTCCAATTTGGGTTCCAAAAGGCACAAATATAAAATCTCTCAAAGTTAAACAAATTTGGGTGCCAAAAGGAACATATGTAAATAGTTATGGGTCTCCACAAAATTATTTTTCAAAATCAATTACCACTAACAATCATGGACCTATAAAAACAAATAGGTCACAAAAATCTTTTAACGTGTAAGTGTGGTGGCGGGCTAAGGAACAACAATTGTGTTACTTGGATTCTAGCTGTTCCAAGGACACAACGAGCGTCAAAGTAAAGTTACTTAGCCTAGTACAAAGGGGACATAATCACAATGGGCAACAACGAAAAATTATCGTAAAGGTAAAACAGGCAATGATATATTTTGAATGATATATTGAATGTTATAATCTACACCGTAGTTTGAATTAAATCAGCCAATAATGTGATGATGAAATAGATGATGATCTTGATTTTGATTATTCAAAATTGTTGGCCAATTATATTCTTATGCCAAGAACACTATAAAAAACTCTAGATTTTGAATTACTTCATATATATTAATTGGATGATAATACATTTGATTATTTTACGGCTGACTCTATATTCACGGTTTTTTGTTTATTTACGCGGCTTCAATTAAAATCCAAAAGAATTTCATTTAAAAAGGTATTCAAGAATTTGTTGCAATTTCACGGTCTGATCTATATCATCCAAAAAATGATAATCTCGAGTGAAAGAAAAATTCAGATGCAGATTACACTGGTAATTTAGTTGATAGAAAATTTTCAAGTGGAACGTGATTTATATTGAGACATTCAGTAATTACACCGTTTTTTAAAGAAAATATCTGCATATTTTTCATTTCAAATAATTTTCAAATAGCAAAAAATTTTCTTATAAAACCCCTCTAGAAAATCATTTTTGACCTTGTTTTCAGATTAGTCATTTTTAGAAAAACTGATTTTATAATTATTTTTGAATTTGATTTTAAATGATTACATTGACTAATCTGACTCCCTGATGATTATCTAAAAGATGAATAGTGATTGAAAAAGTGATGAGTGTTAATATTAATCATATATTATAACTTGAGACGGTATACTTAGTAAATTTCTTTAGAAATTTAAACAAGAGTTATGAAAACTTTTTGTTGGTAAAAATTCCATGACCATTTCTATATCTATCATATTTCTATCAACCATCACTCATCAAAATCCATTATAGCATGTCAATATGTGGTGATTTAAACAGGAATCATTCGTTTTTCATTTTACATTTTTTTTATAAAAAAACCAAAGTATTCACTGTCATTTAAAAGTCCTTACGGTTATGCATGGGCGAACTACTTGGAATCTTTAATTATGTGTTTCCTTGCTCATTTAAAAGTCCTCACGGTTATGCATGTATGGAATGCATATCAAAATTGATTTATTAAATAAACAAGTTGATTCTAATCCCACTTAAAAGTCCTCTCGGTTATGCGTGGTAAGAAGATACTTGAATTCATTTTTTTTAAAGAAAAATTGGAATACTACTAATCTCATTTAAAAGTCCTAATGGTTATGCATGATTGGTAGATATTCAAATTCCTGATAAAAATATACCACAAATAGACAAAACTGTATGGTTTTATATGATGACATCATTCCCATCATTCTAAAAGTGGAATATGCGTCTAACAAAGTATTTATGATTTTTGTTTGATTTTTTACTGAAATTTAATATTTATATTCGATTGAGTTTTAACGTTGTATTAATATCGATCACTTCATCTCTATTTTTCTAACACTATTACTCTTTTACTGATAACAAAAGGGGGAGAGAAAAGTTAAGATTTTGTCAAATAAAAGCAAGTAAATGTCAAATATCTTCTATTTGCATCTAGGCTCATTTGCATATTTTTAATTGTATGCATATATGAAGGGGGAACTTTGTGTAGAGAGGGAGCATTCGAACAGGGGGAGCAAATTGAATGATCAAATACATTTAACAAATTCAAAATCTTAAATATATGTTTGTTATCATCAAAAGGGGGAGATTGTTGAATATGCGATTATATGATTTTTGTTTGATGGTAATAAACATATATATTCATTTAAATGCATTTGTTAATGTACTATTATATTTTTCACATAATATATTTGCTGAATAAAATAAATAAGACAGAATTTGAATTCAAACGGATATTTTATTCAAACAAATATTTGTTACAATTTTTGAATAGTATAAATTCAAGCCCTCACTATATATATTCAAATACAATTTTAATTACAATATAAATTCAAGTACATCACAATCTTTCATGTACAAATGCACCTCACTATAATTCACCCATTCACTCGTATTTTATCTTCAACTTCACTCCAGATAGAATCCAACATCTGAGAAATCTGCAAAAATACACACTAATGCAGTAAAATTGAAAATAAAATATTTTTGCAGTATAAAATAAAATGTAATTTTGAAAATATTATTTTCCTCAGTTATTTGGGTTGTTCATCATCATTTAATTTTGAATTCATCATACATGAACAGCTTGTGACATGCACAATGTATCACTGTACATGCCACAAGGCCGTGCACACCAATATATACACTTGATAAAATTACAGGGACAGGTGAGCACAGGTCAAACCCAAATAAAAAACCGGGTTCAACTCAAGTGCAATAAAAATAATGTCATAATATCAGCACAAGGTCAAACCCGATCTCCAATCTGGATTCAAAACAGGTGAAAGTTCATGAAAATGGTCAAGACAACTAAAACAAGCCTCGACCAAAATCCAAATGTACAAATGCAATATGAACCAAACATTGCACAATGTAGATACAAGGCAACAGTAGTGAACATGCATCGTGACCAGACTTCAACATAAAGTTCAAAGTGAACCAAACTAAATTGAGGCAAATACCAAATCATTACAACATAGCTACAGACTGCAGATTCAAGTGCAAGCTTGGATGAGCAAGTATCGACCAAGCAAAATTGACAAACAACAACAAGCACAAAAGTGATCAGCTACAACTTAGTGCATCACTAACCATATAGCAAGGCCAAATATACATAAACCAGAAAAGACAAAAGAAAGGCAAGTACAACTCTAACTGGAGACTGACAGAGGCAATATCAAAGACAAATGAAAGTCTTGCCATACAACATCAACCGCCATGGAACCAAGTTCAACAACATCAAATGAACAGCGCAGAGCTTCAAACATTACACCATAAATTGACAACAAAATTCATCATATGACAAGAATGAAGAAACGCAAACTGACTCAAAGGATCACAATGCAACAATCAATTGTGAAGCGGACCATACATGAACTGGGTCAAACTCAAACTAGTGCACAGGTAAACAAAACAGTGAAATAACAATGTCTCAACCAAATGATCATATGACAGTGCAGTGCAAACAAACTCATGTGGAATAAGTGAAGACATGTATATATACATGAGTAGACAAGAATATACATATGTACAACAAAACTCCGAGGAAACCAGAAAATAAACAAAACCAAGTGAAACACAGTGAAACCCAAATGTGCATATGAGTTCAAATGAAAAATCAGATGTCCAGAGACCAGACCCAAAGCAACTCGTGCTAGCTAAATGAACCAGCTCTCAAGTCCAGATGACACAAAGTATGAAAACAATAAACTAGTACAATTTGAACTAGCTCGAATGAATCAAGTGCAGACAGTACAAAACCAAGTAAAGCAGAAGACCAGTGATGCAACTCAATACAACAAAGACTAGTGAAGCAACTCGATGCATCACTGAGACACGAATACATGGAGTAAATGCAATAGCGGCAGTGAAGACAACAACACAACTCAAGGAAATGAACAAAGAAAACATGCAAACCAAGTAGCATGAATAGAAGCCGAGACAAAATCAAGTTCAAAAGTCCAAGGCCGATGTCAACAATGTACCAGACGATATGCCATTAAAGTTTGCAGGTGACAATGTACAAAATCAATAGAGATGATCAAGTGACCAAAGTCAGAGACGTAATGGCCGAAGCCAATACCCTAACACAAATGACCAAAGTCTATACAGAACAGTTCAACATGAAATCAACCCAATTCAAACAATATCATCGCATAAACAAGTCAGTGCCGAAGTTGAACAAGTCAAGAATCGAAGCCGTGGTGGCCACGTAAGAAACCAAAACTGTGTTAATCAAATAAATGAAATCGAACCACGTAAGAAATCAACACCGTGTTAATCAAGTAAACAAATTATACGAATTGAAAATGTCAGAAATAATCACAATCATCAATGCAAAATCGAACGGCAAGCCAAAAATTATCAAACGAATTCGTATGAAATATACGAACGAAAAATAAGGAATTTGATTTCTATATAAGCCCTAAAACATCATAGGCAAAAGGCATTCGAGTTCGAGCTAAACAGAGAAGAATAAATCATAAAACTCGAATCAAAGTCGAGTATATTATAAATCAAAAAGGAACAGACATACCAATTCTCTCAACAATCAAACTCGACTAATTGGAAGCGACCGCAAGCTAAATTGAAGAAGCTTTGTAGCCATTTGAGGAACTACCAGCAATCGGCGCTCCAAAATTCACAAACCCTAATTTGAAACGAAGAAGAATAAAAGGAACAAACCATTTTTTCACTGAGCAAAGCCGGCCGTATAATAGAAAGAAAAAGGAATTAATTTTATTACTTATTTATTATGTGGGCCGGCCGTGTTTTATTTTAAAGGCTTTAGTTTATTAGGGTTTTGGGTTATTTTGTTTTTACTGTATTTTCCCTTTTTAAACCATTGTAATTTCTAGTCGTGTGACTAGGGGACAAACTATGTGGCGTAGTTTGAGAATTCGCAACTCAGTGGCTGAGTTGTGGCAGGGTTTTGAGTGTAGAGCTAAGGCTAGTCGATAGCGGGTGTTGCGAGTTTATGTGTGTAAGCGTCTGATTGCTTAATTTCTAGTAGAAACCTTGGGGGCAGCATGTAGGCAGGGTTTTACCGAAACTGGGTAAATTCTGTGTCGTATTATTTTTGCATTTATTATTCTGCTATTATCTATGCTGCTATTTTGATATATCTGTGTTAAAAATATTTTATAAACTTCCGCAATAATTTTTATAATTAATAGCTTCACCCTATTCACCCCCTCTAGGGTGAAATCGATCCTACAAAAGCCTCCCGGCACACGCACAATGCAATCACACACTTGGGGGAGATTTCTCCATATGATAGTCAAATATGCTTGATACGATTAAATTCTTTTGATATTATTATTAGTGCATGGTGTAAAAATATTTTGAAAGTATAATATTAATCTTAGCCAGCATACGTACCATTATAGTATGCCTACTATAGCTAAGATGTTAAATGGCAAGTTCTACAATTAAAACCGTACTAGGCGCCTATTGGTGATTGGATTTCCAACAAATGGTCAGGCTAAGAAACTTCCTATGCCATATGGGTACACCTCTGGAGGGACGCCCCGAGAATCTAACCGGATCTATGCCAACACAAGACCGGGTTACCTCTATAACTAGGTAACTAATTGTCACGAGTATGTCATCACCCGGTCGTAACCGACCTATATCCGGGGCCCCAACAACAACAACCAGAAAGCAACACAATTGCAATATCCATATAAGTAAAGTATCTGGGCACCATGCCATGATACCACTTTTTATCCAGAAGGAAATGCACATACCCTAAGGGGCACTACCCCCAATAACCTTGCTTCATCCTTTCTATTTCGACTATTTTCGGGTTGTGAGGTTCGACGAAGTCTCGTCCATAAAGCTACGCTTTACACAAAAGCCATGCTTCGATCAACAAATGATCAGCAGCACTTCGTATGCCACATTACCAAATTGGGAGTATATCACTAATAACCATTAACCATATAACATCTGAGCTCGTACGTCTCAGAGAAGGGTGTTAAGCTAAGAGAATAAATTCTCCACCACCAAACAGAAATGTATTTGATAGAAATAAGCTTTATATCTCAAAGTGTAATTTCAAACATACAACCATACAAGTCCGTTCCGGGTTCGAACAGAACCGAAGACACTTCCAAAAAAGCCCTTGCAATCTGGGTATCCACAGTCCCGATCGGACTCCCCATCACATATGGAGATTTAATACCGAAGTAACTCAGTGCAGAGTCATTCGACAGTTGTCCTATCGTTTTGAAGACACCTGGTCTTCACCACCGTCTGAAAATGCTTTCCATTTCATCGTATCGCTATTCGAAATTGGTTATATGACACACCCTTCCCAGCTAAACCGAATAATGAGCGCTCAATTTAAAAACACATGGATATGTCAATCACAAAGATTCATCATTAGGGTTCGATGCGGGTTTCAGATAACCAACTGGAATCCGACTCCCTGTTGCATCGAAATTCAAATGTCGTTTTACGGGCCAAAGGGGTTTTCACATTCACACAGAAATGCATCACAGTTATCACAGCTCAGCACAAAGCAATTCATATCAATAGTATCACAACCACATATTAGAGATGTCAATCAATACAAAGCATTCAATAATAATCAATCATCTATAATTAAGACGAATTAATTGTGTGATTATAACTAACTAATCACACAATTATTTTCATTAATTATCTTTAATTAATGATTAATTATTCTTAATAAATTAGTTAGTCCTTAATTATTAATTAATTAATCTTAATTAATAATTAATTATCTTTAATCATCATTTAATTAACCTTTAATTATTAATTAATAAATTAAGTAATTATTCTCAATTAATGCTTAATTATTAATTAATTATTCTTAATAACTTTTATTTATTAATTATTCTTTAATTAATTATATTAATTAGTTTATTCATAATTATAAATTAATTAACCTTTTATTTATAATTAATTAACATTTAGTCAATTATTCTTTAATTATTAAGTAATTATAAATCATTAATTATTTGATTTTTTTTTTGGCATGGCCGACGGGGTTGAATGGTCCCCGACCATTTTATTGCAACACCAAAGAGAATAATACAAACAACAACAAGAGCAAAGGCTCAAAGAAAACAGAGGAACACAAGTGCTACAATCACAAAGGAATACAACAGGAAGACAACAAAAGAAAAAAAGTTACAACAGTTGGAATCTCATGAATATTCCCGGATCATAAGTGAAGAGCATGTCCAGGGAACTTTTAATCTCATGCATTATCCAAAGCTTGAATAATGCATCTGTCTTTGCATTATTGGTATCAAAAATTCTAGTATTACGTTCTCTCCAAACAGCGTTGACAAAACTCTTCAACACCACTGAAAATATTCTTTTTTGCTGCTGTTTCCCCCTGTCATTGCATGGATTCGCTCCCACTCGATTAGGTTGTCATGAGAAGGACCAGTACTATGAATCTTTAACATCAGATCTATCCACACTTGCATTATTATTAAGCATTCAAAAAATAAATGCTCCGTGGTCTCTGGTAGCTCACAACAGAAGGAGTAGTAAACATTCATATTCATTCCCATGCTCGTTAGTTTCACCTTAGTTAGGATTGCTCGTTTCAGCACCTTCCACAGTATTAAATTTTCACGCATACTACTATCTTTATTCCACGTACACTTCCACCACTTCCAAGTAGGTTTGGCACTGTTCTGCAGCAAGAATTCATAAGCATCACCAATTTTATATATTACCTTTTTCTTTCCCTAAACAATTCTTGCAGATGAAGCAGATATTGGGGTGAATTTTCTTATCTTGTCCCATATGTTTTGTACTCGCTGATTAGAAGAGAAAGTACGTACTCCCTGAAAAGTAATGAGGACGTCCCTGACTTTCGTAGCCAAGTGAACTCCAGTTTGATTAATTTCATTATAGGTTAGCTGACGACGCGGTATGAATCCCTTCTCCAGCCATGGATCGTCCCAAAAGTTGACACTGAAAGTAGGGTCGGTGTTCATTTGAATAAGAGGGAGAAAGTGTTCTTTAAGATTGAAGAGACTCTGCCATGTCCAGCTCAAGTTCTGGGGCTTATTCATATTCCAGAGACTCTTACCTTTAATCACATTTCTCTCTGACCACCTAGCCCAAAGGCTGTCTGGACAATTAAACAAAGTGTCAACATGCTTCGCAAAGGCCGCTTTATTCCATTGTTTTATGTTTAGTAGTCCAAGACCTCCCTTGTTCATAGGTTTCTCAAGAGTATTAAACTTAATCGAAGCAATGTATCTGCCCATGGTTTTGCCCGTCCAAAAAAACCTCATTATGGCACTTCTAATCATTTTAATTAACTTGAAGGAGAGAACCAAGGTTCTGGCCCAATATACTTGCATAGCAAAAATAACTGACTTGATTAAGATTAATCTACCAGCTTGGCTAAGTTTCTTAGTGGTCCAGCAGTTCATTCTTGATGTTATCTTCTCAAACAGAGGGAGACACTGGTTTGAAGTAATTTTGGATGTTGTTAGCGGCAGACCAAGATAAGAGACAGTGGAAAGGTTTAGAGATAAACCAGTGATATGAGTAATCTTAGCAACTTGTTCCATATTCACACCAGCTAGGATGATATCAGATTTTTGGAGATTAACCTTTAGCCCAGTCATAGCATGAAATTGTTGAAGTGTAGTCATTATGTTCTGAACAGTATTGATCTCAGGAGCGCAAAACATAACAAGATCATCAGCAAACATAAGAGCAGAGATCTGAGGGTCTTTACATGCTGGATGAAGTTTAAATTTTCCTTGTTGTATTGTTTTGTTAATCATCCTCGTAAGGAGTTCCATAACAAGTATGAAGATATAAGCAGATAACGGATCACCCTGCCGTATTCCTTGTTTGCTACTGAAAAAAACCTTTCATCACACCACTGACATTGATCGAGTAAGTAGGAGTCGAAATACATTCGTATATCCAGGCTAAAATATGAGGGGGGAAATTCATATAACCCAAGATACGTACAATACTGTCCCATTGTAACATATCAAATGCTTTCATGATGTCGAGCTTCATCATCACTCTCGGGGGAGTATTAGTTCCGTTATAACCTTTTATTAATTCATGAGCCAGAAGGATGCGATCAAGAATATTCCTACCTAGAAGAAAAGCAGCCTGATTGTTGGATACGATACGAGGAAGCACATGCTTTAATCTTGAAGTAATAACCTTTGAGATGCACTTGTATATTGTATTACAGCATGATATATGACGAAAGTCTTTATAATCATGAGCATTCTTGAGCTTGGGGATTAATGCAACGTTGGTGTAATTAAACGACATGTAGATTTTACTCTTCTTGAAGAATAGGGTTATGGCATTGCACACATCAGTAGATACAATCGACCAACAAGAGGTATAGAAAAATGCATTCAAACCATCCGGGACACCACACGAGTTAGTTTTAAGAGAGAACATCGCCTTAACAATTTCATCATGGGTAACTTCAAAGCAAAGAAAGTTATAGTCATTCTCATCAAGTCTAGGCAAGATGTCAGAGGGGAACTCATCTATATCAGGTATGAAATTGTTAGAGTTGCCATACAACGAAGAGAAATGTTGTTCAAAGGCTTCCTTAACTCCTTCAGTAGTAGTTTGAAGAACTCCATATTTATCAATGATAGAAGCTAAATTTTCTCTACTTTGCTTATTTTTAAGACTAGCATGGAAGTATGCACTATTTTTATCCCCTTTTTCCCACCATTTAATTCTTGACTTTTGTCGTATCATATCACTTTCTTTAGCTAACGCTTCATAGTATTGCTGAGATAAATTAGTTTCAGTAGCAGAGAGATGTGCATTGTTAACATCAGCCATCATAGCCTTTTGAGGATCAACAAGCTTCATCTGTATAGAAGTGCTCATACTATCACCTTTGCCATACTTCTTAAAAGCCCAAAGCTTCAAGACTTCCTTCATTTCTTTAATTTTTTCTTGCAAAACAAATAAATGATTTCCATTCTTAGTTTTGTTCCATGCATTTATAACAGTAGTTTTAAAGTCAGGTTCGAGAACCCATGAATTAAAAAATTTAAAATTAGTTTTTCCTCTCTTGTCCACTCCACGAAGATGAATAATTTGAGGAGATTGATCAGAAAGGAGAGGAGGGGGAAGATGGTTGTAGAGGACAGGCCACTGAAGTAAGGCAGTTTGATTAGAGAAAGTGTGATCTATTCTAGAAAAGGTCCTGGTTCCACTTCTTCTTTTATTATTCCACGAGTATTGCATACCAACTGTTCTAACCGTAACAAGATCAGCATCAATAAGCGTAGTTTTAAGTGGTTGTATCTCACTAAGGGACAGAGGGTTCCCTCCAACTCTATCTGAGAGGTTATAACAATAATTAAAGTCACCAAATATTATCCACGGATGTGTGGACTGCCTGAGAGCTGGAATGACAACATGTAAGGAGATTCTTGCAGCAGCAGAGTTGGCTGCATATATAATGGTAATATAATATGCTGAATTATCAGTGATATCCTGAGCATGACAGTGTATCAGTTGGGTAGGGGAGAGGATAGGAGTTAATTGGAGTTGTAGGGGATTATATAGTATCATAATTCTCCCGTATGGAGTTTCATTCAGATTGTGTATGAGTTTCCAATCTGGTTTTATGTATTCAGCTGCCTTGAGAGACAAGGGAAGATTTAATTTTGTTTCAAGTATTGCCAGTAGCGATAATTGATGAGAACTAATGAGCTTTTTACATTGATCAAGCTTGATAATGTGGTGTCCCCCTCGTATATTCCATGCTCCAATGGTAGACATCATTATAGGACACAGGCATTGAGCATTTCTATCTTCATTCTCCTAGTCACTGCATGCTTTGAGGACAAGTAATTTGGAATAGTTGCTGAAAGTGGGGTGACTCCATCTTTCTGTTGTGACTGAGAGGGTAAGGTTGGTGAGGATTGTAGAATGGGTTGGGAGGAGGGAGGAGGTGTTTTGGGTAGAGGTTTATAGGCCATAGGAGGCTTGATGTTGGAGTAAAAATGAGGTTGAGATTGATTGTAAGGTATTTCAGTTTCCGGATGATAGGTTGGTTTGGTTGTGCATGTCTTTTCTTCATTGTGCATGTTATCATTTGTATCAGCAGTATTCCTGATTTTCTTGCTTTTACTCTTCCTGATTTTCCTACTACTCGAGCTTGTTCCTTCTTGAATTTCCTTCTCTTTATCTGTTCCATTTCAATATTTCCGTTGTTGTCTGCTAATTTGCCTTCTGAAATTTGTTCTTCTTGCTGAATTTGTATTGTGTTTGGTATCTTCACTTTTTTCATACTTCTGTTGCTATGTTCTCCTTGTTTAATTTTATTTTGTGCTTCACTTGTTGTTTTTCCTTCAGTATCCCCCAAAACTTCACCATTCTCTTCAATTACTATAACATTTTCATTCTGCATATCTCTCATCATCTCAGTATCATCTAATTCAAGGAGAGCATCATATTTATTAGATATCAGGATATCTTCAATTAACTCCTCAACTACTGATTTCTCAGTTTTCTTTGTTCTTATTTCTTCATCCATCTCTACAGGAGGAGAATGACAGTTAACTGCTTCACTTTCAATGTTAAATTTTCTATTTTCTTTACTGATTTCGCATTGCTCATTTTCCTGCTCTATCTTATCACCCTTTTCATCCCTATGTTCATCATCAACTTTGTTTATTTCTATTTCAATCACCTCTATTTCATTGTTCCCTCTATTTTGTTCCTTCTCTGTCTCCTTCACTACATTAACTATTTTCTTTTTATTCACTCGTTGCCAGCTCCTAGCATATTGTGTCTGGAAGGGAATGTCTTTTTTATTACCGAGTACATTGACTTCATTATCCTCTTTGATAACCCTCTTGTCATTGTTCTTTACTTCTATCACTTTATTTGTTTTACTTTTATCCTTTACATCACAACAAACAGTTGCGTGTCCAAATTTTTTGCACAGCACACATACATCAGGCCTCCAATGATACTGAACATAGATTTTTTGAAAGCCTCCTTCTACAAGTTTAACCATGAACTCATCTGGTAGCTCCTTGGCTGGTTTTACCTCTATTAAGCATTTTGCGTAGCTCAATCTATTTTGCTTCTCTGTCATTTCATCCATACACAATAATTTGCCTAGATGACTACTCAGCCAATTGATCCCAAGTGGCGACCACGCATATAAGGGGAGATTATACAAGTGTACCCAAACAGAGACTGTGGTGACAAAGCCAGTGATATTACTGACAACAACATCATATGGTTTTATATTTTTTATAATAACAGGGTCACTCTAAAGGATTTTACTTCTATCTTCATCACAAGAGAAGTTAAATAAGAATACTATACCATCTGATTTAACTTTGACAGAGCCTTTAAGCTTCCAGATGAACTTAAGCTTTTGTATGACTGCCGTATACGATAGTGGCTTACGATAGTGGCTTATATAAATTAACTTAACTTTTAAGTAAATAATTTAAGAACATTTGGTTGATTCTTTTGTTTACTTTGTTAAGTTTTTATTTAAAATAAACTTTAAAAAATATAAGTGCAAAATATATATTTTTTTTTAAAAAATTATTTCAAAACCTTTAACTACACATTTCAACTAAACAAACAATCTTTAATTTAAAAAGAATAAATTTATAAATTAAATTAACTTAAATTGTTAAAGTTTTAAAACTGGAAATCATAATACCTGAGTTCTCCCTGTATACTTCCCGAGACAAAAGCATGCTTACTTCAAGTCGTCCCTAACTAAACCCAAATTTTATTTTTAAAACTAAATATTTTTGTTTAAGTTTGAGTATCCAGTGCACACACCAATTTACTCGAGTCCATACTCGAGGCACTTACCCCAAACACCCGAGCTTCCCTTCGAGTAACACCACAACCCAACCCACTGATACTCAAGAACCACCGTCCACATGCACCGATTATCGCCAGAGCTCCGACCATCCACGACACCTACGGCACACCGACAAACACCTAATCCCTCTATCTGGCCCTAAATTACTAGCATAAGCCCTCGATCGAAATCGAGATGCTCAGTCGAAACAGGAACCAAAACCCATTGCCAAAAGCTTCCTCGAACCTACGTTCCCGACCACCGGAAAACCTGAACCTTTGGCCATACTTCGCCGGCTTCTACGTTGCTTTCCCCTAAATCCTAAGCAACTCGAATCACCAGAGACGCCGTGGCGACGAGATATTCGAACTTGACCCATTTTAGGGTTTAAACCCTTCACCAATCAAATTACGACGCCACAGTGATAAAAAAATCATCCACCATTTTTCCTGGCCCCGACAACTTCCCAACTACCCTCAAATGAAACCTCGATCGCCCGAGTGCCTCCGGCCGCCATTATTTGCTCAAAAACCATTATCCGAACAACCTCGAAATGCTCACACAATAAAACACTAAAAATCTTAAATTTTCTTTTAAAAATCATTGATATTAAAATCGATTCAAGTTATATTCTTGAATTAGCAAATTATGATGTATGAAATTTAACATATTTTGAACTTTGCCTCTATTTTCCAATTTCCAGAAAAACTTTAATTTATTTTTACTCAAATTTATTTTTAGAACTTGAAACATGATAAAACAAACTAATTTCGGTTAGATCCCAACGTCTAATATGGATCAGAGGAAGAGAAATCAAATTTTGAACATGCTTGATGCTTGTAAACTTGGAACAGAATGCATACGTCTGTTTTCCAGACATGCACAGCCAATTTATACATATATCCATACATACTTGCATACATACAATTCTTTATCACATTTTACTTCAACATGATTTTCAAACAACAAACCAGAAATCCAGATTTCAAAAGTTTACTCACCTATCAACTTGATTTGAAAATAGAGAAGAAGTCCGTGTTGTAAAACTTGAAAACTGGAAAAGGTTTTGATTTCTGAGTTTTTGATTTGAACTTGATCTTGTTGAGTTGAAATTTGCTTTGCTGTTTGTTTACAGACCTTGTTTGTTGATATTTGAGATGATTTCCAGGGCTTCAGTTTTGAAAAAGAAATGTCTGTTTAATTTTTTTTGATGATTTTCTTAATTTTGATTTGTTTTTAATTTTGTGGTTTCACAGGATTTTGATTTTTTTCTTCTCAGATTTTTGAAGTTTTGAAAGTGATAAAGAAATGAGAGAGAGAGGAGATGAAATGGTTTATATAATCTTATTTTCCTTTTTTGTCATTTTTCTCAAAACAAATAAACAAAATGCCACTTGTTCATTTTATATACAAGATTATTACACTTGTTAAAACACTTGTCTCATGAATTACACTTGTTATTTATGCACTTAAAATTGAACACTTATTAACTTATATTTTTATATAATTTTTAAATTATATTTCCTATTTTATAAATACATTGTCCAATTTATTATTATATGCAATTTTAAAGAAAATGTTTTAAACCAATTATACATTAAATAAATTACCTATATATATATATATTATTTTAAAATCCAAATTATTTTGCTAATGCATTTATTTAAAATTTTAAATTCAAGTTCAAATTCAAACACAAATTCAAATTCAATTTCAAATCTACACACACACACACACACATATATATACACATATTTAAAATTCAAATAATTTTGAAATATTCATTAGTTTGAATTTTTAAACTCTAATGCAAATACAATCTTATATATATACAAATTAACACTTAATAAATTTGTTCTGAAATTTCCAAATTAATTTTAATTTAATTCCAAAATTTATATTAACTACTGATCTTAAATCTGATAAAAATTGGGTTGTTATAGGTTTACCCCCTTAAGAAAATTTCGTCCTCGAAATTTGAAAGAGAGAGTGACAAACAAAGAATATAAGAATACAGAAAAAGATAGAGAAATGGCTTACTAATTAAGCTGGAATATCCACTCTGCAATTGGGACAGGACTTTTGCATGCTATCCTCTTTTCCCAAGTATAGTCATTTGAATCACCACTCCATTGCACTTTAACCAGTTTCACAATTTTATTCCTTAGCTGCTTTTCATCTCGATCAATTATTTTCAATGGATCTCTTTTAACTACCAGATTTAGTGTGATTTTCAAATCTGGTTGAGCAGCCACCTCAATGATACAGTGTGGATCGTGCACATATTTTCGAAAGTGAGAAACATGAAACACATTGTGTATGCCAAATACCAATTGGGTAGCTGCACTCGATATGCCAGAGGACCGATCCTTTCCAGTATAGGAAAAGGAACGATATATCGCGACGATAGCTTACCAATTTTCTAAAATCTCAATACTCCACGCATTGGACACACTTTTAAGAAAACAGAATCTCCAACTTGAAACACTAAAGTTCATCTCCTGCGGTCAGCATAACTCTTCTGACGACTTTGAGCCGTTTTCAATTTCTTTCGAATAAAATCAATTTTCTCCGTAGCTTCCTTTATCATATCTGGTCCAAGAATGAGTCTATCACCTGACTCAATCCAACACGCTTTTGATCAACACGGGCGACCATATAAAGCTTCGAAGGGAGCCATTTCGATACAGGCCTGATAGCTATTATTATATGAGAATTCAACCAGATGCAAATGGTCCTCCCATGAACCTCCAAAGTCGAGTATACAAGCACGCAACAGGTCTTCTAAAATTCGATTTATCCTTTCGGTCTGCCCATCAGACTGTGGGTGATAAGCAGTGCCGAAGTTCAGTTTGATTCCCAATGCGGCTTGAAATGCCTCCCAGAATCTACTAGTGAAGATCGGGTCACGATCACTCACTATACTGCTTGGTATACCGTGGAGAAGGACAATTTCTTTCATATATAATTCAGCCAAACTCGCTGCTGTCCGGGTAGATCTTACTGGGATAAATTGGGATTTCTTGGTCAGACGATCCACGATAACCCAAATTGCTTCATTCCTCTTTCGAGTACGTGGCAACCCGTCTATGAAATCCATAAATACTTAATCCCATTTTCACTTAGGTACCTCCAATGGTTGGAGTAAACCCGCCATCTTCTTCTGATCACTTTTGATTTGTTGACAGGTTGCACAACGACTGACATAAATAGATATATCCCGCTTCAATGTTTTCCACCAGAAAGTTCTTTTGATATCTCGATACATCTTATTAACTCTTGGATGGATACCAAGTTTGGACTTATGATACTCGTCCAAAACTTCCCACTTTAAATCCAAGATATCTGGAAAACACATCCTTCCCTTCAATCTTATAACCCCACAATTATCGATTCCGAAACTGGAATCTTCACCACGACGAATTCCAAAAATTTCCTGAAGAAATTTGTCTTCTTTCTGTTTGTTGGCAACTTTCTCAAGAAGAGTAGGAGTGACAACTAGATAAGCAAGAACAGCATTCTCAAGGCATCGGCCACCACGTTGGCTTTTCCGGACGTATATAGAATATCCAGGTCATATGACGCTAGAAATTCCAACCAACGTTGTTGCCGCTGATTCAAATCCTTCTGGGTAAATAGATACTTCATAGATTTATGGTTGGTGAATAATTCAAATTTTTTCACCCAGAAGATAATGACGCCAGATTTTTAAAGCAATGATAATAGCTAGAAACTCTAAATCGTGGTTTGGATAGCTTTTTTCATGTGGATGTAATTGTCTACTCGCATAGGCAATTACTCTACCATTTTACATTAGCACAGCACCCACACCATCACCACAAGCATCTATGTAAACAAATAATCCTTGATTCTCGTTAATAATAGTGAGAATAGGAGCAGTAGTCAATCTCCTCTTCAACTCCTGGAATGCTTCTTCGCACTTCGGAGTCCAATCGAACTTAGCATTCTTCATCGTTAGCTTAATCAACGGACTGGCCAACTTGAAAAAATCTTGGAAAATTTTTCTGTAGAACCCCGCTAAACCCAAAAAACTTCTGACTTCCTTCGGAGTAGTGGGTTGCTTCTAGTGTAGAATAGCGGAAACTTTGCCTGGGTCTACAGAAATTCCCTTTTCGTTAACAGTGTGCCCGAGAAATCTGACTTCCTTAACCCAAAAAATGACACTTAGAAAATTTGACGAATAGAATGTTCTTTCTCAATGTTTCCAAAACAATTCTCAAGTGCTCAGCATGCTCGTCTTCGGTTTTGGAATAGATCAAAATATCGTCAATAAACACAAGAACAAATTTATTCAATATCTCTCGGAATACACGGGTCATTAAATCTACGAAGTATGCGGGAGCATTGGTTAGCCCGAAAGGCATGACTAACCATTCGTAGAATGTGTTTGGACCCCTGAAAGCAGTTAAATGAATACAATCTTCAGCAATTCGCAGCTGATGGAATCCTTGAGCTAGATCCATCTTCAAAAAGAATCGAGCGTCGTGCAGCTGATTGAACAGATCATCGATTCTGGGTAAAGGAAATTTATTTTTGAGAGTTAGTTTATTGAGATCGCGGTAGTCCATACACAATTTCAAGGATTCGTCAGACTGGGCTACGAATACCACAGTTGAACCTCAATCGAAAACACTAGGACATATTAATCCTTTTTCTAGCAAATCTCAGGTTTGATTGGCCAGTTCTATCCTTTCCCTGGTTGTCATCCTGCAACTTGCATGAACGACAGGACGAGCATTGGGTACTAAGTCAATTCTGAATACATTTTCTCTGTGTGGAGGTAAAGATTTAACCTCTTCGAACACGTCTGGAAATTCCCAGACAAAAGGTATGGATTCCGGACTAGGTTCAGGATATCCTAAAGTATACATCAACTTATCTCTCTTAGGGCTCGGATCCTCACAAGGGATTTCAATAAAATTTCCAAGTTTTGTTTTGATCGAAATCGTTAGATTGTTACAATCTAATCTAGCTTCGTATTTCATTAACCAGTTCATTTCGCGTAAGATTTCAAATTCATTAAAGTCGAGAATGAAAAGGTTGATAGGGAATTGATGACAAGAATACGAGATAGGAACCTCTTGAAAATGTAGACAAAGGTTCGTAGGACCACCAACTGGATTCTTCATGCAAATGGGCTCGTCGACAAATTAGGGTTTAAGTTTTAATTCATTTACGGTTTGTTGGGAGATAAAGCTATATGTAGCTCCCGTGTCAACAAAAAAATCTAACAATTCTATCATAAATAATAATGTTACCTTCTAAAACTCCTTTTCCTTTGTCCACCCTCGAAGTTGAGGGGTCATCCTTTATCGCATGCACCTTTGCCACTTGAGCTTGCTTCATTGCTGGGTAATCTTTTACTACGTGTCCAGGCTTATGACAATTGTAGTATTCTCTGACTCCCTGACTAGCCTTTATAGGTTGTTCTTTCTTTACTTGTTTCTTTGGATTCTTGTAGCTGTTTGAATAATGGTCCTTTTCCCGACAATTGTAACAAGTAATATTCATCACCGGGTTTTCTTGATTACTCTTCTTCTCCTTACCTTGATATGGTTTCTTTCCTCCAAACTTCCTTTTCTTCCAATTCGGATTGCCAGCACTTCCTTTTTCCTTCGGAACTTCCTGCTTATCCAGGGTAGCATATCTATACCCCATATCAATCAAATCAGAAAAGGATTATTTTACGTGGGATATCATCCTTTCGTGAAATTTAGTATTCGTCCCTCGAACAAGCCTTTCATTCTTCTTCAAAGGTGTATTCACCAGCTCCGGACCAAATCAAGATAATTCGTTGAATTTGTTCAAATATTCCTCAAATGATAAACTTCCTGCTTCAAATCCATAAACTCCTGGTACATTCTGAAGATGCCAGCAGACGGCATATAGCGTTTCTCAAACACTTCCTTAAATCGTTCCCAAGTGGACTCATCTTCCGGCTCATCCACTGTACAGTCTCCCACCAGGCTAGAGCTTCCTCTTAGAGTTGCCAAGAAGCTATCAATCGCATTTGATCGTCTTCTAACTTCAATCCTCTAAAATTCTTTCACACGATCTGATTCAGGATTGTGCTTCAACAATAGACTCCTTGCCAGTGAATGGCTTACCACCAAGTATCGAGAAACTTTGATATAGATCAGCCAGATTCAGCTAAGGATGAGTAGGTATAGTTGCTTCTACTATTGTAGGGACTTGACCAATTGTAGTGGTATTTCCCTATCCCCTACCTCGCCCTCTTCTAGTACTCATTCTCACTATCTGGTAAATAGTAAGAAAACTGGATTTAGATCATGCAAACGAGATATCTTTGGGAATATCAATAGTTTAAAGAAATAGACCAAGAAATTTTAGGATTTCGGTTTCTCGGTTTATACTCATTCTAGGTTATTCTTCACCCTATGTCTAATGAGCCACCTAATATGTTATACTCCGTAGCTAAAGTTTTTACTCAAAGCTCTGATACCACTTGTCATGACCCGAAATCCAGCAATTGAAAATCGACATCAAATACCTCACTTGTATTTGACTGCCTGAGATTCAAACGTTGAACTCTAGTTCGAATGGAGCTTATAACAACATTAGGTGAGATAAGCAGCGGAGACAAAAGACGATGATATCATTAATCACAACACAGATACAACATTGGGTACAACATCATCACAATATTTGGTTACAACAAATCACCACCATAATCAGAGTGCTACACATGATACAACATCAAAATAATAACAACACCACAGTGGAACGACAACATAGTCTTCAAAAAGTTTCCAACATACTTCAACTTCGATACGGTCTTCGAAAACTCTAAATATAGCAAAATATTTCCAAACCCAAAGCTTTCCAAAATTTGATAGCTTCCAAAAGACTTCTAAACCCAAGCTAGCTCCAAAACACGGATAATCTGCTTCTAGGCTGCTCGCGTGGAAATTATGGGCACACATAGTTTAGGAAGGGAACAATAAACTCCGGGTCAGTCATGAGACTGGTATGAGTAAAAAAAAATAGTTTTTTGAATAAAAATAATTTAAAAAGAAATCCATTCATACTTTTAGAAAATGAAACTACCATAAGGCCTCCCGGCACACACACAATGCAATCGCACACTTGGGGAAGATTTATCCTTATGATAGTCAAATATGCTTGATACGATAAAATTCTTTTGATATTATTATTACTTCATAGTGTAAAAACATTTTGAAAGTATAATATTAATCTTAGCCAGCAAACGCACCATTTTAGTATGCCTATTATAGCTACCATGTTAAATTGCAGGTTCTACAACTAAAACCATACTGGACGCGTATTGGTGACTGGATTTCCAACAAATGGTTAGGCTAAGGAACTTCCTATGCCACATGGTTATGCCACTGGAGGGACGCCTCGAGAACCTAACCGGATCTCTGCCAACACAAGGCCGGGTTACCTCTGTAACTAGGTAACTAACTATCACGAGTATGCCATCCCCCGGTTGTAACCGACCTTTATCTTAGGCCCCAACAACAACAACCATAAAGCAACACAATTGCAATATCCACATAATTTAAGTATTTGGGCTTCATACCATGATACCACTTTTTATCCAGAAGTAAATGCACATACCCAAAGGGGTGCTACCCCCAATAACCTTGTTGCATTCTTCTTGTTTCGACCATTTCCGGGTTGTGAGGTTCGATGAGGTCTCGTCCACAAAGCTACGCTTTACACAAAAGCCATGCATCGATCAACAAATGATCAGCAGCACTTCGTATGTCACATTACCAAATTGGGAGTATATCACTAATAACCATCAACTACATAACCTCTAAGCTCGTACGTCTCAAAGAAGGGTGTTAAGCTAAGAGAATAAATTCTCCGCCACCAAACAGAATTGTATTTGATAGAAATTAGCTTTATATCTCAAAGTGTAAGCTCAGACATACAACCATACAACTCCGTTCTAGGTTCGAATGGAACCGAAGGCACTTCCAAAGGAGCCCTAGCAATCCGGGTATCCACAATCCCAATTGGACTCCCCATCACATATGGAGATCTCTATACCGGAGCAACTCAGTACGGTGTCATTCGACAAGTTATCCTATCGTTCTTGAAGACATCCGGTCTTTATCACCGTCTTCAAATGCTTTCCATTTCGTCGTATCACTATTCGGAATGGGTTATATGACACAAAGTCACTTCCTGGCTAAACCAAATAGTGTGCGCTCAATTTAAAAACACGTGGATATATTAATCACAAAGATTCGCTATTAGGGTTCGATGTGGGTTTCGGATAACCAACTGAAATCCGACTCCCTGTCGCATCGAAATTCAAATGCCGTTTTGCGGGCCAAAGGGGTTTTCACATTCACACAGAAATAGATCCCAGATATCACAGCTCAGCACAAAGCAATTCATATCAATAGTATCGCAACCACATATCAGGGATATCAATCAATACAAAGCATTCAATAATAATCAATCATCTATAATTATGATGAATTGATTGTGTGATTATAAATAAATAATCACATAATTATTTTCATTAATTATCTTTAATTAATGATTAATTATTCTTAATAAATAATTAGTCCTTAGTTATTAATTAATTAATCTTAATTAATAAATAATTATCCTTAATTATCATTTAATTAACCTTTAATTATCAATTAATAAATTAAGTAATTATTCTTGATTAATGCTTAATTATTAATTAATTAATCTTTGTTACTTTCATTAGTTAATTATTCTTTAATTAATTATATTAATTAATTTATGCTTAATTATAAATTAATTAACCTTTATAATTAATTAACCTTTAATTAATTATTCTTTAATTATTAAGTAATTATAAATCATTAATTATTTAATTATTATTAACAATATAAATTAACTTAACTTTTAAGTAAATAATTTAAGAACATTTGGTTAATTCTTTTAATTACTTTGTTAAGTTTTTATTTAAAATAAACTTTAAAAAAATTTAAGTTCAAAACTTTTTTTAAAACAGAATTTTTTTTATTTCAAAACCTTTAATTACACATTCCGACTGAACAAACAATCATCAATTTAGAAAGAATAAATTTATAAATTAAATTAACTTAAATTGTTAAAGTTTTAAAACTGGAAATCATAATACCCGAGTTCTCCCCGTATACTTCCCGAGACAAAAGCAAGCTTACTTCGAGTCGTCCCCTAACTAACCCAAAATTTCATTTTAAAAACTTAAAATTTTTGTTTAAGTTTGAGTACCCAGTGCACACACCAATTTACTCGAGTCCATACTCGAGGCACTTACCCCAAACTCCCGAGCTTCCCTTCGGGTACATCATAACCCAACCCACAGATACTCCAGAACCACTGTGCACATGCACCGATTATCGCCAAAGCTTCGACCATCCATGACACTTTCAGCACACCGATAATCACTTAATCCTTCGATCCCGACCCCTAAATCACTAGCATAAGACCTCAATCCAAATCGATATGCTCAGTCAAAACAGGAACCAAAACCCATTACCAAAAGCTTCCTCGAACTCAAGTTCCCGACCACCAAAACACCTGAACCTCCAGCCATACCTTCGCCGGCCTTCTACGCTGCTTTCTCCTAAATCCTGAGCAACTCGAATCACCAGAGATGCCATGGTGACGAGATATTTGAACTCGACCCATTTAAGGGATTAAACCCTTCTCCAATCAATTCTGACGCCACAGTGACAAAAAAATCATCCATCATTTTTCCTGCCCCCGACGAATTCCCAGCTACCCTCAGATGAAACCTCGATCGCTCGAGTGCCTCCGGCCGCCAGTATTTGCTCAAAAACCATTATCCAAACAACCTCGAAATGCTCACACAATAAAAAACTAAAAATCTTAGATTTCAAAATCAATTCAAGTTATATTCTTTAGCAAATTATGTTGTTTTAAATTTAACATATTTAGAACTTTGCTTGTATTTTCCAATTTCTAGAAAAACTTTAATTTATTTTTACTCAAATTTATTTTTAAAACTTGAAACATGTTAAAACAAACTAATTTCCTTTAGATCCCAAAGTCTAATATGGATCAGAAGAAGAGAAATCAAATTTTGAATAGGCTTGATGCCTGTAAACCTGGAACAAAATGCATATCTCTGTTTTCTACACATAAACAGCCAGTTTAAACATATATCCATACGTACTTGCATACATACAATTCTTTATCATTTTTTTACTTCAACATGGTTTTCAAACAACAAACCAGAAATCCAGATTTCAAAAGTTTACTCACCTATCAACTTGATTTGAAAACAGAGAAGAAGTCTGTGTTGTAAAACTTGAAAACAGGAGAAGGTTTTGATTTCTGAGTTTTTGATCTGAACTTGATCTTGTTGAGTTAAAATTTGCTTTGCTGTTTGTTTACAGACCTTGTTTGTTGATATTTGAGATGATTTCCAGGGATTTAGTTTTGAAAAAGAAATGTCTATTTAATTTGTTTTGATGATTTTCCAGATTTTGATTTGTTTTTAGTTTTGTGGTTTCATAGGCTTTTGATTTTTTTCTTCTTAGATTTTTAAAGTTTTGAAAGTGATAAAGAAATGAGAGAGAGGAGATGAAATGGTTTATATAATCTCATTTTCCATTTTTTACCAATTTTCTCAAAACAAATAAACAAAATGACACTTGTTCATTTTATTTACAAGATTACCACACTTGTTAAAACACTTGCCTCATGAATTACACTTGTTAATCTATGTACTTAAAATTTAACACTTGTTAACTTATATTTTTATACAATTTTTAAATTATATTTCCTATTTTATAAATACATTTTCCTATTTATTATTATATGCAATTTTAAAGAAAATGTTTTAAACTAATTATACATTAAATAAATTACCTATATATATATATGCTATTTTAAAATCCAAATTATTTTACTAATGCATTTATTTAAAATTTAAAATTCAAGTTCAAATTCAAACTCAAATTCAAATTCAAATTCATATCTACCCAAATATATACACATATATTTTAAATTCAAATAATTTTGAAATATTCATTAGTTCGAATTTTTAAACTCAAATGCAAATACAATCTTATTTATATATATACAAATTAACACTTAATAATTTTTTTTTGAAAATTTCAAATTAATTCCAAAATTTATATTAATTACTAATCTTAAATCTGATAAAAATTGGGATGTTACAGGAAGAGTTATGAGCAGAGAATGAGGATGCAACTCTTCGATTGAAGAAGATGACTTTTGAGGAACAATGGTCGTTACCTAGGTCAGACGTCTGGCCATTTGTGTCAGATGTGTGGTCTAATTAAATTTTTTAAAATAGAAATGTTACCAGACGTCTAAGCACATATGCCAAACGTCTAACACATGTATAATCTGCTAACTTCCTTTTTCTTGAATATATTTAAAAACATTTTAATAATTTGCATGTGCATATGCTTCTAAAGATTACTCAAGGAGATTGTACATATCATCTATTTATGATATTAACAGAATGTACTAATATTTCTCAATATAATGATCCTTGTGTCGGTCTTCAAGTCTTGGTCGTGAAAGTCAACCTACATATGGATGATATATATATATATATGTATATGTATATATATATATATGTATGTATGTATATTGTATGCAAGTGCTTGTATAGTTGTTGTCATCGAAATCGAGGTTCTAACATTCTTCCATTTTTTTGATGACGACGACTATACAATTCATTTTATAAGATGCTCCCCCTGCCTTTTGTAATTTCTCCCCTAGCATAAATCCTCTCCCTCTTTGTCATTATAAAAAAGAGTTTATGAAATAATAGGACAACATAATGTTATTAATCGCAATGTAAAAGTGCTAAATCAAATTACCATAGTCAAACAGGTAGGAATTTGAAATAAAAATTAGTAAATAACTTATTGAGAGGAAAAATAACCCCAAAGATTAGGAGCCATGCCATCATAGTCATTATGTTGCCATTACGACTGATCAAGATACTCTTCATCTTCTTGAATAGAAAGTCGTTGAAAAGATTGGTAGTGTTTGTAATGTTGGGCTTCTTGTGGAGGCCATGAGATGTCTTCACTTTCCTCAGTGTCCACGGTGATTGGAGCTTTTCCAAGAGCATGGGTCTGTAAAGGCTTTTCGACTGTTTAAGTTCTTGATAGATGTGCATGAGGTGCTGGAGGAAGTGCTGGAGGAGGTGCAGGAGACGGAGACGATGAAGATCGTGAAGATGATCGTCAGTAAACTTTCTGCATAACCTATCCCAGAGTTGAGATGACCTTTTCTAAAGATTTTTCTACCTTAACATTCGTGCAAAAAAAGATCGTTCGAGACGGAAAACATTCTTATCCATGACCTTTTGATTCAGAGATAGGATATGTTAATTGTGAAGTGCTACATCTCTAATCCTTTCTCCTTGTCCTCCTGTAATTTGAGCATCATGAAATTCGGAATCAGAGTGATAACCTGTTGATTTAGAAGGCCTTGATGTAGAGGTAGGTTGTATAGAAGTAGACTGTTGGGGTTGAGGTTGTTGGTGTTGATACTCGAAAAATGGTGAAATACTTGGTGGATTTTCGGAAGGATGCATCAAAGATAGGAAGTGAATTCCACTTGCCTTAACAGGATGTTCTTCATATTGTGATAAGAATGAAGGCACATTTTGCGCTCGAAGAATTCCCATAATATGTGGAGCATAAATGATTCTTTAATGGACTGGAGTCCAGAAGATTTTTATTTGATCAAAAATATATTGAGACCAATTTACTTTTGTATGGCCGAAAATAGCGTATAAATCTTTATGGTCATGATCATACACTTGCTTATGACTACATAGTCTAGGGAGTATGGTATTGACAAGCATTCGGTTAAGTAGTCTAGCTTGTGGATGAAAATGGATTGGTGATAATTTTCTCATGTCATCTTTCCAAATGAGATGTGTAATTGCATCTCTTGGCTGGTATCTCATATTAGGTATATCTTGCAATCTAATTCTTGTATATGAGCACTGTAATATTTGTTCAAGCATTTCAACATTGAATTTGATAACTTTCCTATAAAAACTTTTCCAACTCCAATTTTCTGGATCAGAAGGGTTCCAAATATGATGTAAACATAAATTTATGAAGAATAAAAAGACAGCTAATTGATCAATTTGACCCGAGCTAGAATTATAATTAATGAGATGGTGAATCTCAACAACATTCACCAAATCATCGATTTCGTAGTTGAAGAATCTTCGCAGTGGGTAAAATGGACCACAATGTATCCTTTTCTTTTCCAATTCTTGAAGCCTTTGTCTACCATCTTGTTCTACCATCCAATCATTAATGATTTCGTGTGTGACAAATTGTTGAGAAGGTTGTTGAGAGCTGGAGCCTTGGCCTGTCCTTTTGCGCTTGGGAAATGGTTTCTTGGATTTGGGTGCCATTGAGTTGAAGTTTTTGGAAGAAAGAAAGCAAATTGATTTGGGGCTTAGGGTTTTGTTGTAGGGTTTAGTGAAAAAATGTAAAATAATGGAAATGAAGATTTATAGATGGGACTGAAAAGGTGACTTCGGAGTAGATCAAACGTTTGTAGTGTTAATCAAACGTCTGGTCGTAGAGGTAATTTTGAGCCAAAGACTTGGATTAGATGTCTAAAAATAAAATCAGACGTTTGAGCCGAGTTAGTCAATTTTTCCAAAGACTTGATCCAGACGTCTGTTGGAAATGGCTGACGCCTAAGCTGAAACATGAAAGTTTATAATTATATAAGTAGACGTATCTTTGAAATTTCAGACGTCTGTTTGGTCCAAAAATATTTTATTATTAATAATTGATATAAAATTTGCAAACATAAGTATGAATGAACTAGCTTTCATGGTAAATATTATATATACCTCTATATCATAGCCTGTTGTGGTAGAATAGCGACAATTTTGTTTTTATTTAGAGATTTTTAGATTGTTATTATAGATATGAATTTTTGTTTAAGAACAAGATATAAGTTATATTCTTGAATGGGTTGAGTCTTATTACAACTTATATATATATATATATATATGATTTGTAGAGGAACAAAGTTATTTTTTCTCCCACGAATTTGTTTACTCCTTTGTATCCTTTTTTAGTGCTCGTATTGGAGACCGAGAAGGAGGTTACCGAATTGGGCTTCAGATGTTCCTTCTCTCCATAGTTTACGTGGAGTTATTTGATGAGCATGTGGAGGAGTTTCGATCATATGAGGAGATCGTACATGAACATGATCCTTTGTAGGAGAATGTCCACATATGGCAAGGATGCATTTCTCTAGAAAATTGAGATGAGCTCCCTGACGACTTTGTTCATAATACATTTCCCTTTGCACATCCATAAGTTCTTTTTGATAGTGATGGATTTCGTCGGCTTCGTCATAAAGAGTGGATGTTTGAAGATTAACACCATGCTTATCTTTTTTTTCCTTTTGTAGAATAGCTAGTATGATATGTAGGTAAAGAAACAATGTTTAGGGATGGAAATGATTTAGGAGTTGTTTTTGCAGGAGATGTATATGTACTACCAGATGATGGTGGTGAAAAATCAATGGTAGAGTAGGTGGGCTCATGATCGGATGACATGTTGGAAAACTTTGATATTTATTTACGAAGATATATATTAGAAATAAAATTTACTGTGATGTAGTTAAATTTTTTTTGATATATATAAGAGTAAGAGTTTCTATTTTAAACATTTGTTTATTTTATTTGTTAAACTATTAGTGGTTTGCAGAAAAAGTTGGTATAAAACTTATATGAAATGTTAGCCACTGATTTTGAGAGGTAAAAAAATTCTAATTTTATTCTTGTTCTTCTTAAAGTTCAGATAAGGAGCATATTCTTAGTTCTCTTCTACGTTTTATAAACGATTTTCACATAAAGGTTTTGTAAAAATGTCTGCTATCTGGTTTTCGGCGTTGATGAATTTTAAAGATATTACTTCCTTTTCCACGTTATCTCTAAGAAAATGATGTCTGATATCAATGTATTTAGTTCGTAAATGATTTATAGGATTCTTGGATAGATTAACTGCACTTGTAATTTCATAGTACATTGGAGAACAACTTATAGTTTTACCAAAATCTTAAAGTGTTTGTTTCATATATATTACTTGTGCACAAGCCAGAGCAGTAGAGATATATTCTACTTCACAAGTAGAAAAAGAAACACAATTTTTATTTTTGCTAAACCATAATATTAAAGATTGACCGATAAAATGGAAGGTACCACTTGTTCTTTTTATGTCCGTTTTTACAACCTCCAAAGTCTGCATCACTAAATGATACAAGTTCGAAAATCGTACCTTTAGCATAGAATAAGCTGTAATCTTTGGTGTTCGATAAGTAATGTAAATTCGTTAGACTGCTCTATGATGTGATTCCTTTAGTTGAGCTTGAAAACGTGCGCATAAACAAACAATCATCATTATATCGAGTCAACTAGCTGTTAAATATAATATAGAGCCTATTATACCACAATAAGATTTTTGATCAAAGTCTTTTCCATTTTCGTCTTTGTATAAATATAAGATTGTAGTCATAGGTGTTGGTTTACTAGTAGTGTTTTCCATTCCGAATCGTTTAAGTAAATCCTTACAATACTTTTCTTATTTACAAAAATGCCATTGTCCAATTGTTTTATTTGTAACCCAAGGAAATTTTTTAATTCACCCATGTGTGACATTCCAAACTCATTTTTATTATTTCAGAAAATTTATTACATAAACTTTCATTAGTTGACCCAAATATAATGTCATCAATATATATTTGTACAACTAGTACGTCATTATTTTTATGTTTTATAAATAATTAGTGTCTATTTTGCCGATTTGAAATCTACAATTTTGTAGATGAGTTTTTAGTCGATCGTACCAAGCACCCGTTGCTTGTTTTAAATCATATAAAGCTTTTTGAGTTTAAAAACATGATCTGAATATTTTTCTTGAATAAATAATGGCAGTTGTTCCACAAAATCTTTTTCTTTGATAATACCATTTAAGAAGGCACTCTTAACATCCATTTGAAATAATTTAAAGTTATGATGACATGCAAAAGCAAGAGGAGTATGAATTGCTTCGAGACGAGCTACAAGAGAAAATGTCTCTTCGCAATCCATTCCCTCTTCTTGGTTATATCCTTGAGCCATATATCTTGCTTTGTTACAAATAATATTTTCATTTTCATCAGCTTTGTTTTTTAAAATCCATTTTGTTCCAATTAAAGATTGATATGATGGTCTAGGAACGAGTTCACATACATTATTACGTTCAAATTGATTTAATTCTTCTTGCATTGCTAAGATCCAAGAGTCATCTTTAGATGCTTCCTTATAATTTTTAGGTTCTGTATTTGAGATAAAAGCCAAATGACTCATCTAATTTAATTTATTTCTAGTGACTCAACAATTTAAGTCAATTATATTATTTAAAGGACGATTTTGTAATATTCATCTGGGTGATCTTAAAACAGTTTTATTATTATCAAAAGATGAATTATTCATGTTGTTTGTGATTTCAGTTTGATTTTTAGTTAAAATTTCATCTTCATCTTCTTTCATAGTTTGTTGAAATTTTTCATCAAAAGATACATATAAGCTTTCTTTTATAATATTTTTTGTTTATTATAAATTCTATAAGCTTTACTACGTCCTGAATAAGCAATAAAAATTCCTTCGCCGGCTTTAAGGTCAAATTTTCCAAGATTATCTTTAGTATTTAAAATAAAACATTTTGACCCAAAAATTTTGAAATATGAAACTTTTGGTTTCTTTCCATAAAATATTTCATAACATGTATTCTTAGTCATAGTTGAAGTGTGGCACGATTTAATACATAACAAACTATGGATATTGCTTCAACCCAAAAATGTTTGAATAGATTACTACTATTTAGTAGTGTTCGTGCATATTTCTGTAAAGTTTTATGTTTTCTTTCAACTACACCGTTTTGTTATGGTGCTTGTGGAATCGAAAAATTATGACTAATTCCTTTTTTATTACAAAAATTAGTGAAAAATTCATTTTCGAATTCTCCTCTATGATCACTACGTATATTTTTAATTTTTAAACCATTAAGTTAGTGATCCGTTTTGCAAAGATATTAAACACTCCAAAAGTGTCACTTTTATGTTTTAAAGATAATGTCTAAGTATATCTTGAAAAATCATCTACAATTACAAACACATATTTATTATGATTTATTAATCGTACTTGGCTTGGTCCAAATAAATTTAAATGACGTAATTCCAAAGGTTGCTTAGAGGATATGTTATTTTCAGATTTGAAAGAACTTTTCTTTAACTTGCTTATTTGATAAGCATCACATAAATTTTCAATTTTATAGTTAATTTTAGAAAGATCTCTACCTAGATCATGTTTTTCTAGTTTGTTAATATATTTAAAATCTATATGATAGAAACATTTGTGCCAAATCCAAGGATCATCATGATTTGCTGTTAAACATAAATCTGAATTATTTTTAATGCTCATATTTAGGATATATATATTACGATTTCAAAATCCTTCAAAGAGTAAATTTTTGTTTTGATCTAGAACTTTACAGTTATCTTTTTCGAATTTTATTTCAAACCTTTTATCACACAACTAACTTATACTTAGAAGATTATGTTTTAGATTTTCTACTAATAAAACATTAGAAATAATAGGAGAGTTATAGATACCGATATTGATGACTTCTCCAATGCTAATGACGAACCCTTTTGAATTATCGCCAAAAGTTACAGTGCCACCATCAATGTATTTTATATTTGACAGCATGTGAGCATTTCCCGTCATGTGCTTGGAGCATCCACTGTCTAATATTCATTTCTCTTTATTTTTGTATTTGGGTACCTATAAAAAATAAAAATATTTAAATTGGTACCCATTTTATTTTTGGGCCCTAAATGTTAGTTGGCGAGGGTAACCATACCCAATATGGTTTGATTTCTTTAGAAATATAATTATTATTGTGAATCACTTCTTTCATATAATTACCTATATATATTTCTATTTAATTAGGTTGTTATTTGTTTTAGGAACCTGTATTTTAATCATTTTTTAATTTGTGATTAATTTCTTATTTTTGGAAGAAGGTTTTATCTTAGTATAAATCTTACTATACTTTGCAATTTTTGTTTTATTCTCAAACCCTATTCTATTTTGATTTTTTAATGGCTTGGAAATTTTAATTAAATTCTCCGAGTCTTATTTTCCTTTGTTAAATTTTGTAACATTATTTGTAATTTTATCCAATTTGTTTTTTAGATCGGTATTTTCAGATCTTGAAGTTTTTAGATTATCTTTTAAGATAATGTGTTTATTACTAATTTTATTATTTTCTTGTTTAACTTTTCCTAATTCACAAGATAAAGCATTATTTTCAATAGAAAGGTTCTTACATTTTTCTTAAGCATTGTCTAATTCTTCTTCTAAAATAGATTTTTTATCTTTAGTAATCCTATTTCAAGTTCTAATCGATTTATTTTAGCAACATATTCCTTATTTATTTTTTACTTTCTCTATATTTGTCATCAAGTTACATACTTACTTCTAAAATTTCATCATAAGTAAGATCAGGAAATACCTTATTAGTATGTGCCATGAAACATACATTTGCTTGCTCCGTATCACTTTCACTGTCACTATCAGATGAAGAGGAAGAGTTAGAATCATCCATGTGACTTGAAATGCCTTTCTCTTTTTCTTAAATTTCTCAAACTTAATTTTCTTTTTCTCGATGTTGAGTTTTGGACAATCCTTCCTCATATGTCCGAACTGATCACATTCAAAGCACTTGATCGAAGTTTGATTTGATGAATTTGATTTTCCGTTATTTTGGAATCTAGTCATTTTCTTGAATTTCTGAAATTTGTTGTAGTTCTTGACACTAAATACAATTTCATCTTCATCCAACTCAGAATCTTCATTGCTTGCTTGAAATGCTATGTTTTTCTTTTCATGGTTTTATTCCTTTCTGGCCTGCAAATTACCATCATACGACATTGAATTTTCAATCAACTCTTCAACTTTGAGTACAGAGAGATCATTAGCTTCTTTGATAGCCAGTACTTTTCTTTCCCACTCAATTGTTAAAGAGTTGGGAATTCGAGATATTGAATCAAAATCGGTAAATTTAACTCCTAGTGGTATAAGATCATGTTGTATAGTTTGAAATCTTGAATACATGTCAATAATTCACTCATTTTGTTTCATTTTGAAAGATGAAAATTGATTTTGTAAAATTTATATTTTTGTTTGTTTGACCTTAGTGGCACCTTCATGTGTAACTTGTAAAATACGCCATATATCATAAGTAGTAGTATATAACATAACACATGAAAATTCATTTTTATCAAGAGAGTGAAACAGTATATTCATAGCTTTAGCATTATTAGAAGCATCAGTTTTTGTGCATCCGTCCCTGTGCTAATATTGCTTCAGGTTGTACATACTTAATTTAAGATGCCGACCATATTTCTAAATCGCTTGCTTCCATAAAAATTTTCATCCGGTTAACCAATACGCAAAATTAGATCCGGTGAATAGTGGAGGACGTGCAGTTGACTAACCTTCTTGAAAGATACTTTTCATATTAACAATTTTCAAATACGTGTTACTGCGATTTGAACTAACCTTGCTCTGATACCAATTGAAAGTCTATATGGATCGTGTATGTATATAGTGTATGACAAGTACGTGTATGATAGTATGAATTTGTAACAGCCCAATTTTTTTTAAAATATTTTATTCTTTTATTTTAAACTTTGGGTTTTATTCTAAAATAAAAGGTTGAATTTTAAATCACCCAAATTTTATAAATATAAGCAAATGTCTATAATTCCTATTTTGGTTAAAGTCTAACATTAATTGAAGTTTTAAATTTTTAATCCTAGCTTCCTATTCTTTTATAATAACTGAATATATTCGTAACAATGTTTTATTTCATTTTTTGTTCTTTTAAAAAAAATGGATTATATACTTTTAAAATTAAGTAATTAATATTTTACTTATATACATCCATTTATGTAATAAATTTCTTAGTAAATGGTAAATGAATAAAAAGGATGTTAGCAAATCATATTTTATTATAATTTTAAAAGTTATAGTGTATAAATAATCTATTTAATTACACCTTTAATTTGTACGTTTAAAGTGTACGTTCATATCCGTTTGGCTGATTTATTTGACGATATAAAAGTACGTTACTTTCTTTTGCATATTTACTTAACAAATAAGTAACGACTAAAATTGAAATAAGTACGCGCTCATTCTTTCCTTAACTTTGCTATTTGAAAAATAAATTTCCGTGCATTTTTTTTGGAGGGGGGGGGGGAATTCAACCGTGACTTGCCATTTACATTTAAAGATATCCCACTTTCCTTTACTTCAATTTGTTTAATAAGTATGAAATCTTTGATTTCCCTTAACGTTCAAAAATTTATTGCTTACCGTTTTTCTACCCCTTGATCAACGCAACCATTGATAAATAAGCTACTCGCGTGCATGTTCCTTGCCATTCAAACATATTTATTTCTTGCATTTTTAACAAACGCAATTATCTCCTAAATCAAACATCACGCGCAAATTCCTCCTGACAGTTTCAAAGTGAATTATTTCCTGCCGTTTCTCCAAGCAATCAATACTAGTTTTCATTTAAATACTCAACCTTGTATGCAAATAATTTTCACCACCTTTCCATTTTATAAATATTTCTTGCGTTTTAACCAACGCATTTACTTCCTAATAGATTTTAAACGTGTACAAAATGTTTGCCAAAGATTTCTTGCTGTTTCCTTTTGCTAAATTCACGCAATCAATACCACTGTAAATATTCGCTCAAATCTTTCTTGCCTATATTCTCTCACCTAAATCAGCGCAATTTTCTCCCCTAATAACGTAAAGAAAACATCACGTATCAATCAAATATTTGCTTGCCATTTTTTAATTTGTTTTCACATGTACAAAATTTTTGAAAAAAAGTTTGCCTTGATTTGTGCACCCTCTCTCATATTTATAAGCAACAAAAACTTCTCCTTATAAATACTCAAGCATGTCACAAATATTTCTTGCATCTCATTTTGCTTCAGCCTTCATCTTCCTTCTATTTGCATGAGCTTTTGGGCTATCAGGTAATGGCGCATGTTTTTCTTACTATTATTATCTTTTGCTCTCCTTTTGCTTCACGCTTGTTCCACTAGCTCACACGAATGCTCGACCACCTACAGCCCTCCACCCCACCGCAGCTGCACCACCTCTCCTTTGACATGAAGTGGCCGAGCAATGTAGCAACTATGAACAAACATTTGAGGATATAAAATGCTTGCATCACTTCTGTATTCATTACAGACTCTTGACTTAAAAAGAAAGAAAAAAGGGAAGATTTCCCCTACCGTGCATGCATGCGTTTTATAACATAAGCGTGGATAGGGAAGGGTACGTGGGGAGTTGGGGGAGTTGTGTGGTGAAGTAGTCGAGCAAATTTGGTCCAACTATCCTTTATTTAATCCCGTTCCAATTTTGTTATATTTAAAATTTGCTTTGTCCGTAATTGAATTCGCGTACTCAGTTTATTTATTTATCTTGTTTCAAGATCGAAATTGGTTTATCTCATCTTCCAATATTTGATCGTGCTTTCTATACGCTGTTTCCGGTGTGGTTATCCTAGTTTTGAGTCTAATCTTCAGCAGAATAGAGGTGAGTATTTCTCACCCGACAAACGTACTTATAGATCTGTAAATTATTAACAAGTGAAATTGTAGAATGATTTTATTTTATATTTTAATTACCTGTGATAAATTTATGATGTTTAAAAAACCCCGTTATTAAATTTACCCATCATCAGTTACATTTTATACCGTTATATTATGCTGTTATACCATTTATTTATTTACTATTTATCACTGCAAGTCCCCTGCAGAATAGAATCGTTACGGGCTGAAATGATAGGCCTGAACGATATTTGTTATTATTTATTTATTATTTAAGTTCGGATTGCGGGTTTGAAATGATAAAACCCGGATTTTATTTGTAAATTACGGATTGAAATGATATATTATCCGTATCACTTGACCTAGGTTAGAGAATATTATACAGACCCGTGGTTATATATATATATATTTCCTAGAAATATTAAATATTTTTAAATTAGAATGTTATAATATTTTGTTTAAAAATTTGATTTAAAATGATTCTTACAAGTATAGTGAAATTGTATAAATTAAAAATGTAAATAAATAAATGTTCAAAATTTAAAGTATAAATTTATTCTTGTAAATTTTGATTTGTAAAATAAAATGGAGTTCAAGTTAAGAAATAAATTATGATGTTTTGGCTAAAATTTGAATAAGTAAATAAATAAAGGGTAAAGTTGTCTATGAATTAAATAGTTAAATAAAGTGAATACTTAAAAATGGAAGTTGACATAACCAAATTTAGAATATAAAGTAGTTTAGGAATAAAGGTAAGTTAAGAAATTGATTAGAAATTTAGTTTATTTTTGAAGTGGTAATTGAGCTTAATTATTAAGTAAAATTTATAGAGAATTTTTCACTTGATTTTAATAAGTAAAGTATAGAGAAGTTAGATATATATTTGAAAATTTAACTTTAAAATAATCATAAATTATTGAGTAATTTAAATGCCTATGCAAAGGTGGAAATTATGATTATATAAGCTAAATTGGTTTAATTTAAGGTTTAATTATTGTTGAAATTATATTGAAGTCTAAAATTTAATTTACTCAAATCTGTTGCAAAGGATATTACCGCACTGCGCAAGTGCTGTAGTTGATACAAATGAACGAAGGCTAAGCTAAACCTTGTGGATTTATATTGGATCTCGAAAGAATTATAACTTCACTTTTAAATAGTTTTAAATGTAGTATTTTGATTGAAACATAAAACTATTTTGAATTCTTTATAACCACGGGTAAAAATAACGTTGGTTGTTAAAGAGACCAGGATCAGATATGGACATACTATCTGTCGATACCCAAAACCACTTTGACAACCGTGTACGTGGTGGAGATTCCAGAATGAAGTAGGATGGTGGTGACGTTTCCTTTGAGGTAAATACATGGACCCAACTCCCGTGAGTTGGCATAAGGTGGCTAAAACAGGAGCGATTCTCGGATTAATGAGGTAGCACCTTCGATCGAACGCACTTCTTCGTATGCCATTCCATTACTTTGTCATTGTTTGGTGCGCACCTTTGATTTGGGAGTGTTGTTCGAAGTGGGCGGTAGTAACAGCTACGCGTTACCACCGGTCCGGATGCGTAATTGGTATATCTACCCTGGCATTTCCTAGTTGTGCCGTGTTACCTGCCATAGCGAGCCTTATACGAGTTTGGTTTTCTCCCGTAGCCCGTGTGGTATCCTCTGGCGGCTTCCCGATCAGGAGGGACTATGATATTGGATGGACTACTAGGACTATTACGTGTTAAGGAGAATATTGGGTCACTCCTTAATGCTATTTAAAAGTAAATTTACTTTACCAACAGACACTATTATAATAGCGAAATATTACTACATAGTAAATAGTTTAACGGATCCTTAGAGGATGGGCGGTCCCAAGCGTCCTTTAAGTTACTTGTATTTATATTACAGTTCACTTAAATTAGCTTACACCGTATAAGTATGTATGTCCTGACTCGAGTGTTTATGTTTTATTTTAAGCTCGGGTCAGCCTGAGTTTTAGTTCAGACTTCATCCTGGAAGCTAGGACTTCTGAAGATCATCTCTTTCCAAGCTGCTGTCAAGTTTCTGTTCAGTTCTTATTTAGCTTTTGTAATTGAGACAATTGAATATTGAGTTTCTATGGTAATTTCAAACTATATTTGGGTTTAAAGACTATGTAAAATTTACTTATTTTGAGACTATGTGATAGTGGCCTCATGAACCACTAAATTATTCTATTCCGCTACGAGTATTCTAATTTCTGTGTCTGTGATTCTGTGATTTGATTTCATTTGCTCCAAATTTATTTACAATCTATTTTTCTGAACTATTCAAGTTTGACATGTTTTAATTTATTTTCTAATTTGAATGGTGCAAAATAGTGGGTCATTACAGTTGGTATCAGAGCTTTGGTTTAATCATAGCCTGAGAAGCAAAAACTCATTAGAGGTAGGGTAGAAATACCCTAGAATGAGTGAAGTCAAATTTTAGAATCCTTTCCTTGTGAGAGAACGTATTTTAAAGTATAAAATGATTTTTTTTTTAAAAAAGGTTTTTCAAAGAAATATTTTGATATAAAAACTTTTCCGTTTTAAAATAAAATTTTCCAACTACTTCTTTCCTTTTCTCCATCTTATATAATCAGGTCCTTTGTTAAATGCCTGTCCGGTTGAACTTTATCTTATCTAATCTATCTTGACCTCTATATTTTCCCTCTATCCTTAAATTCATTCTTGATTTCTCAGGATGAATCGAGGAAATGCCAGAGGTAGGGGACGAGGTGCTGACCCAGCTCCTGCACCCGCTGCCCCGGTTAGGTTCTCTAAGCTTTGCAAAGAATATATCGAGCTTGGTGGCACCCAGTTCACAGGGTGTGAAAGTATCATAGAAGCTCAATAGTGGTTGAGAGACTTGGAGAGAATCTTCTCCGGTCTCGAAATCACTAATGCCCAGCAGCGACAATTAGCGGCTTGGCAATTAAAGGGAACAGCTTTGGATTGGTGGCTATCCATTACAGCTCACACTGCTGAGACTGACATCACTTGGGAACAATTTAGATATCTTTTTCGGTTGACCAAGTATGGTTCAGTTTCCTCCCTTTCGAAATCTATCTTATATCTCTTATCGTGCTTTAGGGATGCTTTCCTTGCGAAATAGATGCCCGAAGCGGGTAAGTCTCAGCTATATCGAGACTTTATGGATTTAAAGCAGGGCGATATGTCCTTTACTGAGTATGAGAGGAAATTTAATAAGCTATCGTAGTATGGTCTTAATCTGATAGACACCCCGCTGAAGAAAAACGATAAATTTGTTGCTGGTGCATGCCCCGAGTACTACGATCGCCTTATTACCCACGTGCATGGGACGTTCACCGCTCTGATGGACATGACTATCCGGTATGAGAACCCTACCTCTAGGGCTCCTCCAGGTGCCCAATCTGCAGCATCTCAGTCTTCTGGAAATTCTAAGAAAAGGAAGTCCAACTTCTACCGTCATAAGAAGAATAGGACTCTAGGGCTAGGATCATCGTCTTCTGAATCCGAGAGGCAGCCGGAAGACCTTTCTACCATCACTTGCCATAGATGCCACTAGAAGGGACACTACGCAAATAGATGTCCTACTTTGGATGCTTCCATTCCCCCTCCTTCTCAGTTGGCTAGACGAGACCTCTGCCACATCTGCCTTCAGCCAGGACACTTCAAGAGAGACTGCCCTACACAGAAGAAGGGCAAGGCATCAGGGATTTTCGCTATTACTTCTGCATCCTCCCCAGCTCCGCAGCCTGCACCAGCTCCGCAGCCTGCACCAGCTCCGCTCCTAACGATTCTCAAGGTACACTACAGGATTCTTTTACTTTGTTTAAATCACCTGTTCATGTTTTATTCGATACCGGAGCTTCACACAGCTTTATTTCTTTGGATCTTTGTAATAAATTCGAGCATCGCCTTTTCCCTGAATTTACTTCTGTGCCTTTATGTGTTTTGAATCCCATCGGAGGCCCTGCAAATCTTAGTAGGATTTGTAAGCAAGTGAAGCTTATATATCTCGATCACTGTTTCACTGGTGACTTCTATGTTTTGGGGTTTGACGCTTTCGATCTATTGCTTGGGGGTGATTGTTAGATAGCCATGATGCCCGGATCTCTTGTAGTTCTTGAACTGTTGCCCTTAAAGATGATTTTGGAAATCCATTAGAGATCCAGTGTAGTTTGCCTCAGGAGTTCGCTGGTAGTTTCATTTATTCTCTAGATACTTTCCCTGATGATATCCATTCGACCCCAGTAGTCAAACTATTTCCCGACGTATTTGGTGAAGTCGTTTCTCTACCTTCGAAGTGGGAAATTGATTTCGTTATCGATTTCGTTCCCGGAGCATGACCTGTAGTCCTTCCACCCAGAAGAATGGCACCACAGGAGAAGATGGAATTAAGGAAGCAGATTCAGGATTTGTCCTCTAAAGGTCTGATTAGACCTAGCTTTTCAGAATGGGGAGCAGCCGTAGTTTTCATCACCAAGTCTGATGGTTCTCTCCGGATGTGTGTTGATTACAGAGAGCTGAATAAACTCACCATGAAGAACCGATATTCCGTGCCTCGCATAAATGATATGTTCGATCGGCTTTATGGAGAGACTGTTTTCTCTCAGGTGGATCTTGCCACAGGTTTCCACCAACTCAGAGTTGCTGAGGAGAGCATTCCTAAAACTGCTTTCTGTACAGTGAACGGGTTCTTTTAATGGCTAGTTATGCCTTTTGGTTTGACTAACGCTCCTACCTTCTTCGTCGACTTGATGAATCGTGTCTTTCGAGATGTGCTCAATAAATTTGTTCTAGTCTTTATTGATGATATCCTTGTGTTATCCAAATCTAAGGAAGAGCATAGGGTCCATTTGAGATATGTTTTAGAGACTCTTCGAAACCATCAATTATAGGCTAAATTCTCGAAATGTCATTTTTGGGAGGAGGAAGTCCGATTTCTCGGACATATTGTCTCTAGTGAAGGAGTTTCTGTTGATCCAGTCAAGATCGCTGCGATCAAAGTAAGTCTTTTCCACCTTTCTCTTCCTAAATTTAATCACTCTATCTTTTCTGGAGTCCTAATTTTCCCTATTTTGTTACAGGATTGGGAAGAACCTAAGACTCTGACTGATATTCGTAGTTTTCTGGCCCTTGCCAGTTACCATCGGAGGTTCATTGAGAGCTTCACTCGGATCTCTGCACCCCTCACTGCTTTAACTCGGAAGAATGCTAAATTTATTTGGAGAGATAAAGGTAAGGCGGCATTCCAAGAGTTAAAGGATAAGCTTACTTCCGCACCAGTGCTTACTGTTCCAAATGGAAATGAGAGATTGACGGTATACACCGACGCTTGCCGCGAGGGTTTGGGAGTGGTATTGATGCAAGATGGGAAGGTGATTGCCTATGCTAGTCGTCAGTTGAAGAACCATGAGGCTAATTACGCTGCTCACGATTTAGAATTGCTGGCAGTTGTCTTTGCTTTGAAGCTTTGGAGACATCATCTCTTAGGTGCTAAGTTTGACCTCTTTACCGATCATCAGTCTTTGAAATATATCTTCACCCAGAAGGATTTGACGGTGGCTCGAGTTTCTTGCGTTTTATGACCTTGACATAAACTATACTCCTAGGAAAGCAAATATTGTGGCAGATGCATTAAGTAGGAAGAAGTCTTTTTTGTGCCAGCTTGTTGTTTCTTCTCCTCTTTTGGATCGTATTATGGCTAAGCAGGATGAGGATGTGATGCTTAGAGGAATGAAGGAGAATGTCTGGAGCAGAGGTAGTAGAAGTTCTGATGGTAGCGGAGCTCAGATTGATGGTAGTGGGATTTTGAGGATTAATAATAGGATTTGTGTCCCGAACATTGATGGTTTGAGGCAGGAGTTACTTCGGGAACATCATTAATCCAGACTTTCCATACATCCTGGTGTAGCGAAGATGTATCAGGATTTGAAGAAGCTTTATTGGTGGAGGGATATGAAGCGCGACGTCTCTATTTTTGTTAGCAGGTATGCGACTTGTCAGCAAGTCAAGGCGGATCATCAGAAGACACTAGGTTTGTTGCAGCCTTTGGAGATTCCCAATTGGAAGTGAGAGCAAGTTTCTATGGATTTCATCAATAGTTTACCGAGATCTAGAAGGGGAAATGAAAGCATCTGGGTTATCATAGATAGACTGACCAAGTCCGCTCATTTTATTTCGGTCAAGTCTACCCGTTCAGCTTCGAGTTTATCTGAGATCTACATGAGGGAGATTGTTCATCTCCATGGTGTTCCCCTTAGCATTGTTTGCGATCGAGACCCTATCTTCACTAGCCAGTTTTGAAAAGCTTTCCATGAATCTTTGGGTACTCTTCTGAATCTGAGCACTGCTTACCACCCACAGACCGACGGTCAAACGGAAAGGGTGAATCAGATTCTTAAGGATCTTCTTAGGGCTTGTATTTTGGATTATGGAGGATCTTGGAAAGATCATCTCCATCTTGTGGAATTCACCTATAACAATAGTTATCAGGTATAAATTCCAATCCTCGGTTCTTATCTTATCTTAATCCCCTCTCTATCCCATTCTATTTTTTTAGGCTAGTCTTAAGATGTCCCCGTTTGCTTCTCCTTACAAGAGACCCTGTAGATCTCCATCCTGCTGGATTGAATCCGGTAATCACTTGGTCCTTGGTCCTGATATGATTTTAGAAGCTTCAGAGAAGGTTGAGGAGATTAAGAGAAGGTTAAGGATTGCTCAGGATAGGCAGAAGAAGTACGCGGATCGTCGAAGAAGAAGTTTGAAGTTTGCGGTTGGTGATTTAGTTTTTCTTAAGGTTACTCCTTTAAGGAATGTGGTTCGTTTTGGGAGTAGAGGAAAGCTTGCTCCTAGATTCATCGGTCCATTCCGCATCTTGGAAAGGATTGGGTCTCTTTCTTATCGACTGGATTTGCCGCAAGAAATTCGCTGGAACACACAATGTATTCCATGTATCCCACCTTCGTTGTTGTCTTCATGATCCATCTCTTATTATATAGCATACTGCTCTTGATGTTTGGACATCGAGCCCGATTTAACTATTGAAAGGAAGCCACTTCGTATCGTCGATCGAGGTACGAAACAGCTAAGAGGAAAATCTTCCGCTTGGACAAAGTGTAGTGGAGCACTGATGAACGGGATTGCACATGGGAGACGGAGGAGAGCATTCGTGCCTCGAATCCGGAATTATTTGTTTCAGGTACTTTGCACTATTATCTTATCTTCCTTTGTTTCCTTCTTTCGTTCCTTTTCGAGGACGAAAAGTTCTGAGTGGGAAAGAGTGTAACAGCCCAAATTTTTTTTTAAAATATTTTATTCTTTTATTTTAAACTTTGGGTTTTATTTTAAAACAAAAGGTTGAATTTTTAATCACCCAAATTTTATAAATATACGCAAATGTCTATAATTCCTATTTTGGTTAAAGTCTAACGTTAATTGAAGTTTTAAATTTTTAATCCTAACTTCCTAATCTTTTATAATAACTGAATATATTCATAACAGCGTTTATTTCATTTTTTAACAAAAAAATGGATTATATACCTTTTTAAATTAAGTAATTAATATTTTACTTATATACGTCCATTTAAGTAATAAATTTCTTAGTAAATGGTAAATGAATAAAAAGGATGTAAGCAAATCATATTTTATTATAATTTTAGAAGTTATAGTGTATAAATAATCTATTTAATTACACCTTTAATTTGTACGTTCATATCCGTTTGGCTGATTTATTTAACGATATAAAAGTGCGTTATTTTCTTTTGCATATTTACTTAATGAATAAGTAACGACTAAAATTGAAATAAGTACGCGCTCATTTTTTCCTTAACTTTGCTATTTGAAAAATAAATTTCCATGCATTTTGGGGGGGGGGGGATTCAACCGTGACTTGCTATTCACATTTAAAGATATCCCACTTTTCTTTACTTCAATTTGTTTAATAAGTATGAAATCTTTGATTTCCCCTAACTTCAAAAATTTATTGCTTACTGTTTTTCTTCCCCTTGATCAACGCAACCACTGATAAATAAGCTACTCGCGTGTGTGTTCCTTGCCATTCAAACATATTTATTTCTTGCATTTTTAACAAACGCAATTATCTCCTAAATCAAACATCACGCGCAAATTCCTCCTGATAGTTTCAAAGTGAATTATTTTCTGCCATTTCTTCAAGCAATCAATACTAGTTTTCATTTAAATACTCAACCTTGTACGCAAATAATTTTCACCACCTTTCCATTTTATAAATATTTCTTGCGTTTTAACCAACGCATTTACTTCCTAATAGATTTTAAACGTGTACAAAATGTTTGCCAAAGATTTCTTGCTGTTTCCTTTTGCTAAATTCACGCAATCAATACCACTGTAAATATTCGCTCAAATCTTTCTTGCCTATATTCTCTCACCTAAATCAGCGCAATTTTCTCCCCTAATAACGTAAAGAAAACATCACGTATCAATCAAAGATTTGCTTGCCATTTTTTAATTTGTTTTCACACGTACAAAATTTTTGGCCAAAAGTTTGCCTTGATTTGTGCACCCTCTCTCATATTTATAAGCAATCAAAACTTCTCCTTATAAATACTCAAGCACGTCACAAATATTTATTGCATCTCATTTTGTTTCATCCTTCATCTTCCTCCTATTTGCATGAGCTTTTGGGCTATCAGGTAATGGCGCATGTTTTTCTTACTATTATTATCTTTTCTCTCCTTTTTGCTTCACGCTTGTTCCACTGGCTCACACGAATGCTCGACCACCTACAGCCCTCCACCCTACCGTAGCTGCACCACCTCTCCTCTGACATGAAGTGGCCGAGCCATGTAGCAACTATGAACAAACATTTGAGGATATAAAATGCTTGCATCACCTCTGTATTCACTACAGTCTCTTGATTTAAAAAGAAAGAAAAAAAGGAAAGATTTCCCCTACCGTGCATGCATGCTTTTTATAACATGAGCTAGACAGGGAAGGGTACATGGGGAGTTGGGGGAGTTGTGTGGTGAAGTAGTCGAGCAAATTTGGTCCAATTATCCTTTATTTAATCCCGTTCCAATTTTTTTTTTATTTAAAATTTTCTTTATCCGTAATTGAATTCGCGTACTCAGTTTATTTATTTATCTTGTTTCAAGATTGAAATCGGTTTGTCTCATCTTTCAATATTTGATCGTGCTTTCTATATGCTATTTCCGGTGTTGTTATCCTAGTTTTGAGCCTAATCTTCAGCAGAATAGAGGTGAGTATTTCTCACCCGACAAACGTACCTATAGATTTGTAAATTATTAACAAGTGAAATTGTAGAATGATTTTATTTTATATTTTAATTGCCTGTGATAAATTTATGATGTTTAAAAAACCCCGTTATTAAATTTACCTATCATCAGTTATATTTTATATTGTTATACAATGCTGTTATACCATTTATTTATTTACTATTTATCACTGCAAGTCCCCTGTAGAGTAGAATCGTTACGGGCTGAAATGATAAGCCTAAACGATATTTGTTATTATTTATTTATTTGTTTATTATTTAACTTGGGATTGCGGGTTTGAAATGATAAAACTCGGATTTTATTTGTAAATTACGGATTGAATGTTATAATATTTGTAAATTGCGGGTTAGAATGTTATAATATTTTGTTTAAAAATTTGATTTAAAAATGATTCTTATAAGTATAGTGATATTATACAAATTAAAAATGTAAATAAGTAAATGTTCAGAATTTAAAGTATAAATTTATTCTTGTAAATTTTGATTTGTAAAATAAAATGGAATTCAAGTTAAGAAATAAATTATGATGTTTTGGCTAAAATTTGAATAAGTAAATAAATAAAGGGTAAAGTTGTCTATGAATTAAATAGTTAAATAAAGTGGATACTTAAAAATGGAAGTTGAAATATTACCAAATTTAGAATGTAAAGTGGCTTAGGAATAAAGGTAAGTTAAGAAATTGATTAGAAATTTAGTTTATTTTTGAAGTGGTAATTGAGCTTAATAATTAAGTTAAATTTATAGAGAATTTTTCACTTGATTTTAATAAGTAAAGTATAGAGAAGTTAGATATATATTTGAAAATTTTACTTTAAAATAATCATAAATTATTGAGTAATTTAAATGACTATACAGAGGTGGAAATTATGATTATATAAGATAAATTGGTTTAATTTGAAGTTTAATTATTGTTGAAATTATATTGAAGTCTAAAATCTAATTTACTCAAATCCGTTGTAAAGGATATTACCGCACTACGCAAGTGCTGTAGTTGATACAAATGAACTAAGGCTAAACCTTTGGGATTTATATTGGATGTTGTAAGAATTATAAATTTACCTTTAAATAGTTTTAAATGTAGTATTTTGATTGAAACATAAAACTATTTTGGATTCTTTATAACCACGGGTAATAATAACGTTGGTTGTTAAAGAGACTGGGATCGGATATGGGAATACTCTCTGCCGATACCGAAAACCACTTTGACAACCGTGTACGCGTTGGAGATTCCAAAATGAAGTAGGATGGTGGTGACGTTTCCATTGAGGTAAATACGTGGACCCGACTCCCGTAAATTGGCATAAGGTGGCTAAAACAGGAGCGATTCTCCGATTAATGAGGTAGCACCTTCGATCGAACGCACTTCTTCGTATGCCATTCCATTACTTTGTGATTGTTTGGTGCGCACCTTTGATTTTGGAGTGTTGTTCGAGGTGGGCGGTAGTAGCAGCTACGCGTTACCACCGGTCCGGATGCGTAATTGGTATATCTACCCTGGCATTGCCTAGTTGTGCCGTGTCACCTACCATAGCGAGCCTTGTACGAGTTTGGTTTTCTCCCGTAGCCCGTGCAGTATCCTTTGGTGGCTTCCTGATCAGGAGGGACTATGATATTGGATGGACTACTGGGACTATTACGTGTTAAGGTAATATTGGATCACTCCTTAACGCTATTTAAAAGTAAATTTACTTTACCAATAGACACTATTATAATAGTGAAATATTACTGCATAGTAAATAGTTTAACGGATCCTTAGAGGATGGACGGTCCCAAGCATCCTTTAAGTTACTTGTATCTATATTACATTTCACTTGAATTAGCTTACACTGTATAAGTATATATGTCCTGACTCGAGTGTTTATGTTTTATTTTACGCTCGGGTCAGCCTGAGTTTCAGTTCGGACTTCATCCTAGAAGCTAGGACTTCTGAAGATCATCTCTTTCGAAGCCGCTGTCAAGTTTCTGTTCAGTTCTTATTTTCTCTTTTGTAATTGAGACAATTGAATATTGAGTTTTTGTGGTGATTTCAAACTATATTTGGGTTTAAAGACTATGTAAAATTTACTTATTTCGAGACTATGTGATAGTGGCCTCATGAACCACTAAGTTATTCTATTTCGCTGTGAGTATTCTGATTTCTATGTCTGTGACTCTATGATTTGATTTCATTTGCTCCAAATTTATTTACAATCTATTGTCTAATTTGAATGGTGCAAAATAGTGGGTCGTTACAGAATTGCACTGAGTAATAATGCAGGTAAAATTAAAAGTAACCATACCAGAGTTTTTATACCAGTTTGGACCTCCCGTCCTACGTCCAGTCCAGAAGCTCCCCTTCGGAAATACACTAACCAATTGCTCTTGCTACGTCTGGAGTAATATGCTTTTATAGAAGAGTATTTCTTTCACAAATGTGGGTTCTATGTAACACTGATTTTGACTATAAGTACAGCTTCTTCCTATAATCTCCTTTGAGTAGTATATAGTTTTAAGCTTTGATATAAGAAAGAGATAAAAGTGTGTTTTTGAGTACTTCTAGAAATTAGAGAGATCATAGAAATATTAGAAAATAAAGAGAGAAAGTTAAAAATATTCAGTTAATTGTACTTTTCAAATTCATGATTATTTATAGATGTTGAAGTGTTTTTTGAGAAGTAACAACCTTTGGTTCATTCTGTTTCAGTCCAAGAGTTGCAATTTTTGAGGAGGAAGAGTTATGGCTAGAGAATGAGGACGCAACTCTTCGATTGAAGAAAATGTCTTTTGAGGAACAATGACCGTTACCCGAGTCAAACGTCTAGCCATTTGTGTCAGAAGTCTGGTCTGTTTAAATTTTTTAAAACAGAACATGTTGCCAGACGTTTATGCACATATGCTAGACATCTAGCACATGTATAATATGTTAACTTCCTTTTTCTTGAATATGTTTAAAAACTTTTTAATAATTTGTATGTGCATATGCTTGTAAAGATTACTCAAGGAGATTGTACATGTCATCTATTTAAGACATTAAAAGAATGTTCTAATATTTCTCAGTATAATGATCCTTGTGTCAGTCTTCAAGTCTAGTCGCGAAAGTCTACCTACATATGGATGATATATATATATATATATATATACACACACACACACATATATACTTATGTATATTGTATGCAGGTGCTTATATAGTTGTTGTCATTGAAATCGAGGTTCTAACATGCAGAAGCTTAAGCATTCGGCACGGAAGCACTTGACCATTGATGAGGAGGACGCGATCTTCGACTCTGTTATGAATCTGGCATAGAGAAATAGGCGCTACAGCAAAGGAAATCAATCGGTAATTTATAAAAATTAACTAAGTTTTAAAATTTACTTAACTTTTCTAAAAGTTACGTAAGAACTTGAACATATTTTGACTTGTATTTTAGGCTCAGGCATCACAAAAGGCTTACCAAAGGGCTGAGGACAACGTGGAGACTAATGAGCTTCGATAGCAGATTGCACAGCTACAGGAGAAGGACAGCTTTTGAGCAGCGCAAAAGGAGCAGCTGAACTAGTGTTTGACTGAATATGTGGAGCGACATGAAGCATTCCCTTCGTTTGGTGGTTCCAGAGCTGATGATGAGTCACGAGGTACGATTTGCGGGCTTTTTTTAAACTGGTGTATACAAACATTGTGTGATGGTGAGGTTGATTTATGGACATGCAATGTTTGACATTGTTTTGTGTGGCTGATTTGGTGGTTGGTTTGTGGAGTTGATATGTGAAGTTTGGTGTTGAATGTTGGACGTATATATTGTACATTGATATTGGATGTAAATATTGAAGTTGGATGTGTGAGACTGACGATGGAAGATTTTTTTTGTATTGATTGAATATGTTTTACGTTTGATATGATGATATTTAAGTTTTATATTGATATTGATCTCGATCTCAGTTTGTATATCCGATTTATATTTTAATTTTGATGAGTTGTGTTATACATTGGTATGGAAGTGATGCTCGGCTGGAGGGAAAAAAATTACCCAAATTTCAAACAGATTCCAATGGCTCACGATGGTTTAATGGATAATTTTTTCGACAGCTAGCGACGGCTATCTGGGCGTAAATTGCGACGGCTTAATGGATAATTTCCATGCCACGTGGGTGTCGTGGCCGTCGAAAACGCCGTCGGAAGAGCCGTTGCTAGCCGTCACTTTACCTTCATTGAAGCCATCGAAAGTGGACGAAAGATGTGGTCCGTATTCCAACGGCATTTTCGATGGTTCAAGACGGATGCCGATGGATACGAGCCGTCGAAAATTGCCCTTTCTCCTGTAGGGTATACGTAGTTTCTGTATTGATCTAAGAAAACGTTTGTGTAAATAATTCTGCAACTATTCATGTTACAGAAGAAAGTATATCTGATTTTCTTCCTTCACAATTTGTTGTAATGTCTATGTAAACGCATTTGCTATTACTGAATAAAATAAATGAGAATGATGATAAAATGAGAACGTTAGGAAGGGGAAGAAGAAATAACCCTGCCAGCAAATCCAATCATTTTCGACATTACAGTAAATGAATCCGATCATGTTTTTACTTACAAAGCAAATATAAATGTATATAATGGGTATATGATAGAACAGAGCATAACCGATTTTCAATTAGGACAAAACATAGAGAAAGTATTTCATACCCGATTTGCCTCAAAATGATGTATGGAATTAAATGAATTTCTAATAAATGAACATATAAATACGAAGAAGGACAATCGGTAAGAAAAGGAAAGAGTAACCCTATTTATAATGATGTATTGAATTATCTAAAAGTCTTTTATTACCTATTGTGCATATTTGACTTGATGCTTTCGTTTCAGTGAACAAGCAAGCCTAGAGATATATTGATTGAAATATTCATTTTTTTATCTTAGTTTGAATTGTTCGGTCCAATGCGGAAATAACATGCTAGAAATAACATTTGCATTTGGTTAATTTTACAAATAGCTAACGGGTTATTTTACCAATTCTTTTTTGATATAATAGATAATACTTGTTTGTATATGAGTGAAGGGTATTTTGAAAAGTTCGATCATAAAATTGCGCTTATGTTCCAACTATTAATAAACATTATTATCTGTACACTTTGGCTTCATTAACTTCTGCTATTCTATGCTAAGATCGATGGTTAGGGCATCTCCAATGGGTTACGGGCTGAATATTCAGGACACTGAATATTCAGCCTGTAACAGAGATGGAATATCCAGTGGTCTGGCGTCCATTTAATGGACGCCTAGCCTCAGACACCTATTAAATGGACGTCTGCCCTCCTCATATTTGCTTTTTTTTCTGGGGAGAGGTGGCCCTAGCGTCCATTTTATGGGCGTCATAACTCTGGCGCCCATTAAATGGACGTCAGGGCTTGGTCGTCCATTAAATGGGCGTCCAAGCCCAATTCAAGATTCTGAATCGGATCCTGAATTTTCAGCTGAACCTTCAGCCTTAAATGATACCACTGGAGATGCTCTTATGTTTGGGCTACATAGCTCTTTTAACCTTAGGCTTAAGCAATGTGTGCTCTTGTTACTTATTTATCAATTTGCGTCACGTCCCGGCTTTGCTTCGATATTAGGTTTGCTTTGCTTCGTAATTACAAGTTAATGAGTTATCTACAAACTGAATATCCCATCAACATGAAAAGAGGAAACAAAACAATACATCCTTGTCAGTGCCAGTGCATAATCGATCAAAAGTTGCTTGTAATCAACAAAGTTACTGGCATCTATTACTATGTAAGACGTCAGGATCATATATCACCACTGCCAGTAGTTATTTGCAAATCTCATTTGTAGATATCATTAACAAGAAACAAAATAGAAAATTAATCTTAAGTGGCTTCATCATTACATAACCGCAGGAGTTATGGTACAAAATTACAATATGATAACAGCTGGATTAACGAAGATGTAAATAAATCAGGAAAAAAAATACTAATACATGCAAAACATTTAGCTTGTTCTGTGGCCTAGCCAACAACGACAATAAATATGAATATACTAATGCATCACGTCCCTTCTTCGCTTCTATTTCAGGCAGTTTGCTTCCATTGGCATAATATCCAACTTTTGTTTCCGGCAATTACTCTATAGCAGTTCACCTCGGTGCTTTCTCCCTACAGCTTGCGTCATTGTAATACATTTTTATAATTTACAACATAGTACAAACACATCATTATTCGTACATATGTATGCGCAACAGGTTTTTTAAAGCAGGTACATCAAAGCTGCAGATATCACAAACTAATCGCTTAACCTAGTTTGGCAACTTGCAACATTGAATTCCTCCAACAAGCACAATTCAGCTCATAATTCATCTCTTTCAGGCCAGCAACCTACAACATCATCGACTATCTCTAGCTCGAACATTCCAGCAACTCACAACAGCATCGAATGCCTTCAGTACGCATAATTTAGTCATCCCTTTCAGACCAGCCTCTCAACAGCCTTGTCACTACATTTTCAGCGCAACTTGCAGCATCACATTCTCTCTACTGCACACTTCAGACGCACACTTCAGTTTGTTTCGGACATTGATGCATCGGCTGCCCTGTTCCGGACATTGATGCATCAGCTGCCCTTACGGTTCATATTTGTTGAGTTTCAGCATTCCCGTGTACCGTACACGTTCGCTTCACCGTGTCTACCCGTCATCAACGGTCGAAGTCTTCCATGCCGGCGTCCCGATTGAATATCCTTTCATCGCCTACCATGAGCATATAATTTGGTCTTGGCAACACATTGTAACAAAAGGAATCCCAATGTTACGTGACACCAATCTCATATATATACCACGATTATTCTGAATATCCTACGATGTGGGATTTTAACCATTCAATCCACGCACTAACTCCATTTACAATGCGAGCCACATCTAACAACATTCACATGCTATTTTCTCAGTACTTGCTATACGTGCTGACAGGAACAAATAACTATTATGCTTTACTTGCTGTTCAACATCGCATGCTACATTTACTTAAAGATTCGTTTGCTGATCCAACTGTGCACAGAGATGCAAGGATTTTGGATTCATTATGTTGCATGTTGAACTTTGGACCGCTGATGGCAACAAACAATTACAATGATTACATACGTTGTAACAACCCCAATTTCGTGCCATTCGAATCTACAATAATCCACACATGTCGGACTTGAATGATGCGAAATAACATATTGTAAATAAATTTGGAGCAAATAAAATCAAATATACAGAATCACAGACACAGAACAAACAGAATAACTCAATGCAGAATATAAAAATACATAGTAGTTCAAGAAGCTACTATAACAGAGTCTCAAACCAAATACATAATATAGTCTGAAAACAACAGAATAGAAATCCCAAATACATAGAAGTTCACTAATACATGAGATAAACTAATATAGCTGAAACAGTAATAGAAATATATGTAGATAAGCAGAAACTCCAGTGAAAGACTAGATCCAGGAAGAGTCTCCAAAGCTGTGAATACTCAGGCTGACCCGAGCGTAAAGCAAAACACAAAACACTCGAGTCAGGACAATATATACTTATATAATGTAAACCAACTCAAGTGAACTGTAATAAAGATACAAGTAACTTAAAGGATGCCTGGGACCGCCCATCCTCTAAGGATCCGTTAAACTATTTACTATATAGTAATATTTCGCTATTATAATAATGACTATAGTAAAATAAACAAATTTTTAAATAGCGTTCCGGGCTACCCATATCACCCTTCACACATAGTAGTCCCGGTAGTCCATTCAATATCATGCCATCTCCACTTCGGGTGACTGTAAGAGGATACCACATGGGTTATGGGAGAAAAACAAACTCGTAGTAAAGGCTCAGTATGGTAGGTGACACGGCACACAAGGCAATGCCAGGGTAGATATACCAATTACGCACACGGGCTGGTGGTAACACAGCAACCACATACGCCCACCCTGAACAACACTCCAATATCAAGGGGTGCACCCAAACAATCACAACAGTAATAGAATGGTATCGAAGAAGTGTGTTCAGCCAGAGGTGCTACCTCCTTTAGCATTTACAAATGTTGTATTATCATTTATATTAGATATAATAGCATTTCAAAAATGTAGTTAATTAACTTCAAAATTTCAATATAGTATCACAACGATTATATTTTCTATAAATCACTTTTAACTTATAAAATCACATATTTTTTTACTTTTATAACCATCATTTAAATTTCTTTAATTTCATGATTTCATAAAGTTAAATTTCGATTTAAAAATTCATATTTAACACTAATTCACTTATTAAACTGCAATGTTCAATTTTAAATTCATTACATTAAATTTCAACCTAACACTTAAGTTCAAATTCTCAAATATAACTTAGTTTTATTTTTATTTACTTAACTAAAAATTCACTTTTAAGTCAATTCCATAAATTTCCAATTTTAGTTATATTTCAAAATTTCAACTTAAATATTTATTTATTTCACATTTCAACTTTATTAAAAATCATTAATATGATACAAAATCACTTTAAATTCATTTAAATTCAAATTATCATAAATTTATCATGATTTCATATTCAATTTAATTTCCAATTATAATTAAATCAAATTTTCCAAAATAACTGACATTCAAAATTTTCTAACTTTTTCATTGATTTATTTCACTTATAATTATTCAGAAAATCAAGAATATTTTACAAAAATCATTTTTAATTAGATTTAAATCAAAATATTTTAATATTTACATTTCTAAAATAATTTTAAAATTTTTAGAAAACATAAATTAACTACGGGTCTGTATATAATTTTCTACACTAGGAAAAGTGATACGGGTAATATATCATTTCAACCCGTAATTTACAAAGAAAATCCGGGTTTTATCATTTCAGACCCACAGTCCCAAGTAAATGAAATAAATTGAAATCATTCAGGCCTATCATTTCAGCCCATAATAATTTTCCCTTATTCTAAAGTCCGTTCGGGTATGTATCATTTCAACCCATAGTGATTCTAATCTAAAGGGAACTTGCAGTGTGATAAACTGATAAAAATAACAGAACAACATAATATAACAGTAACAAATGTAATAACAGGTGTTTAAGCATGGGTGAACATCATATAATCATAATATAGTAGATATAACATGATAATGCATTTTACAGATTCACAAGGGGTCAAATCACTAGTTATATATGTATATAATGTCTGGTGAGAATAACTCACTGGTTTGAGCTGATGACCCACGACGAATTGCACAAACAGGATCTACACAAGCACAAAAGCATGATACAGATTCGAATGGAGGAGCCAAATGTCAAATTCCTTGGATACAAATCAAACAAAAACAATATAACATCGATAAGTTTCAAACCAACGACGATCAAAACTATACTAGAATAAACTGCACAGAATGAAATAGAAATGCTTGCACTTGCTTTTAACCTTTACTAGGCTCAGCCATAAGGGAAAATACATGACAATGGAAAGTGTTTGGGTCTGGTTTGGGTGAGTATGGGTTCGGCCTACATGTTGGAATGATGGTGTAAAGGTGGGTGAAGGCAAGAACACAAAAGCATGCATACACATGGGTTTTAGGCCATGAATTGGGCTCGGCCAAGGCCTTAGGTGCCGCGGCCAGAGGTGTGGGGTTCACTGTGATGGTGTGGTCGAGGGTGATGGAGGTGGTGGTGGTGATGTAGGGGGCGGAAAAAGGGTTGGTGAGGTGGTGGATGTGAGGTAGTGCTCGGCTAGGCTAGTATTGGGGTGGTTTTGAAAAGTTTGTGGATATGCATCACCAAGGTGGCTCACGGCTTGGCTGGCTGGTGAGGAGGAGGTGGTGGTGTGCCATCAGGTGGTGGAGGCAGCTAGGCAGCAATGTAGCATGGCCGAACCTAAATGGAAGAGCAAGTGCAAACAAAAATCAAAAGGAATAAGCAATATAAGTGAAAAAAGAGATAAAAGAAGATATAATTTTTTTACCAATTCCTCAAGCAAGTGATGACTGAAATTTTTGTCTCGGGAAGGAGGAAAAGAAGATACGTGAAATGAAAATGAAATGATCGGCTGAAATATGGGGAGCTATGCCAAAAGAAATGAAGAGTTGTGAGGAAAATGAAGAGGTGGAATTCAAAAAAAGGGCAAAAGGCAATTCAAAAGTCAAAAACCCTTCATATTTCCTTATTTTATTTATATAACTTTATATTTCTGAAAATAATAATAATCCCAGATAAGATTTCGAAAATTTAACAAAATATAAAAATTTATATAAAAATTTATCAATTATATAAAGTTAAATTAAGGAAAATAGCTAAAAATAGTGAACTAAACCAGAAATTTTGAAATTAAATAGAATAAATTTTACAAAAATTATATGGGCTTGGAAAAATAATTATAACAAAGATAATAACATGAAAACAAAATTTCATTCACAAAATAAATAAATAAAATTTAATTGAATATAATTTATATGAAGAAAATAGCATAATAGAAAACAGCCTTTAAAAATAGGAAATAAATACAGTAAATTTTGAAAAAATCCTTTTATCATTTAAAAATATTCAGAGATGAAATTACACAAATAAAACAAATTTAAAATAATTTTGAGATGAAATATAAAGTCAAATTCAAATTTATAGTCAAAATCTAGGGTTGTTACATACGTAGAGCACAATAACCTCTTTTTAACCATCTACCAATGAATTGTTGAAAATTTTATGAGAATCTTCAAGCTCTGATATCAATGTTGAGAAATCTTTATAAGGAGAAGAAGAAGGATGGAGAAGTAACTGCTAATTTGCTAATGGAGATTGAGAGGTAAATATTTTGTGAAGGAGGAAAATAAGCTTTATTTTTCTTTCAACTTTTTTTTTGCTTGCATATAAAAGATGGGAGTAAATGTTCTTATTTATAGTGTAATATATTATCTAAACTTTTCTTAGGTCATGTTGACAAATCTATTTTCTAGAATTCTCCAACTTACATATTAGATAAGTCTAGAATTTTCTCTAGGCTAAATTTTGATTTTAACCTCTTCAATTTTTTCCGTTAATACCAAAATTAATATTACCCAGAATTTATTTGCAACATCCCTTTAAACTTGATTTTGTAAATCTAAACAGAATTTCTAATCTTTGTATTTTATGTATTTCGGTAGAAATAAGGATATTATCCGATCTTTCCTTGTTGTATCGACGTTCTTCTCCGTTGTCGAGATCTTCGATGCAATTTAATAAATCTTTATTGTATTCCATTTATTCGTCCTTCATCATTATCATAGAATACTCCAAAAAATATACATCTAATATTCATTTTGTTCCAGTGTCAGAAATTTTGAACGAGTCATGTTAACTTTCCATTTTTTCTTAATTTTACTCTTACAATTTTTGACCCATTCAATTTCTTTGCGTATTTTTCAAATTTGATTTTGGCATGAGATTCCAAAACACATTATTTGTGAAATAAAATGACTTGAAATAGAAAGAATATAATCTTTACTCACCATTTTGTTCTCACCATAAAGAACATTACTTGTCTCTTTGACTCCTTACTTGACCATTACTATTTCTACTTGTTCAATATTATCTAGTACCGTTTCTTAAAAATTGTAGGTACTTTTGCTTTTTTAGTTGTTTTTCTACTATGATATCTTAATTTTTTTTTCTTGGGCATAATTCTATTGTGTTTTCTATGGAATTTTTATCAATTATGTTATTTTTATCCTTAGTTATCATGCATGGAGTAGGAAATGAACCAATGTCGTGCTCTAATTTTGTAAAGCAATGGTATAAGCTATTGGTTGTGATTCGAAGCTTAACCCTATCAGAAAACCATGGTTAACATAAGTGCAAAAAGGGGTACCATGTTTAGCCGTAATTTTTTGAATCAAAATTAACTAAGATTTAAAAGGCTAGTTTTTGGTAAGAATTATTTCTTAAAAACAACCAATAGAATTATGTTCAAGAATTTTAAACACGAGTGAAAATAAAATTATTATTCCAAACAATCAAAATTGCCATTTTAATTTAAAAAATGAACAACATGAGCATATCATTCATCTTCTTACACAAGAAAATCCCAGAAATGGAATTTACAATTATATTATAAATTTTTTGCAAAAAATAAATCATGAAATAAAATAAATAAATAAAAAACTAAATAAAGATGAAAAACGAACAAAATCTATGGGTTTTAATGAAAAAGGTACATCAATCCACTGGACGAATAGTATAAAAATGGTCAAATATTCAACTAAAGAAAAAAATAAGATAGATGTTGAAGATATAAAACCGATGTATTACAAATATATTCTTACTCTTTAAGAAAAAGAAATAACAGGAGAAACTGAAAGTACATAAGTTTACTCTTATTATGAAAAATATGCTTCGGCGGTTAATTATTTTAAGTAATTTTTTTTGATGAATCAGAGGAAGATAATTATAAAATTAATACTAATGAAACGGAAAGTGCTTTAGCTCTGATCACGAAGAAAGTGTTTATAATAATTATGAAGGAGTTCATAATGATTCTTACCCTGAAATTCTTAGACATGGTACAAGAGTATCATTCTTCACGAAGAAAATTTAAATGTTTTTACGAAGATCATTCCTCTATAGTCATAATTTAACATTTAATACAGATAGAATCCCACATAGGAAAATTAATAAATATGTCAATATATGGTTACAACATATGGGAGGAGTAATATATATATTATCACCAATAATGAATACTATTGAATTTTTACATTATGCAACAAGTTATTGGACAAGGGATACTTTAGTATGGCTAAGAAATATTGAAAAACTAAGTCCAAAATATTTACAATAAGTAAAAAAATGAAGGGTCAAAGCAAGAAGCCCTTGCAGACTTATCAAAATTACTATTAACGGACTTTACTTGTGTAATACTAGCAGAAGATGAAAATTGTGAAAAACAATTACTAAAGATACAGTTATGTGATATTTTCATATTAGAAGAACTTACTGCCAAACACATAAGACTAATATATAGTCTAACAACTAGTGAACAAAAGATATTTTTTTCACAAAAATTCCTTACCCAAGGAATAATATTATAAAAGAAAGATATGATATCCTTAGAGGTTTCCATGTAGATGATAACCCAGGTTTACTAAAAAAAGCTTGCATAGAAACTATGGAAAAAGTTTGTGAACAAGTAAAATCTCATAAACAAATGAAGCAAATAAAAAATTCTATACTTGCGTTTTCTCGTTATTCTAAATATGTAGAAGATATAAATGTAAGATTTGGTTGTCTGCTCATTATTCTAAATATGTAGAAGATATAAATGTAAGATTTGGTTGTCCTCCAGAATATGGATGGTAATATAAACCCAAATATTCTAAACAAAGAAAAACCAAAATTTAGGATAACAAGATAGAAATGAAAACCAGAATATAAAAAGAATGAAAATAAATTCTATAAGAAGAAATTTATTGAAAAGAAATTTAAAAAAGGTTGATGTTATGCTAACGAATGTTCAACAAATATAAAAAGTATAATCTTAACTGGCACAGAAGAATATGGTATAGATATTAGTACTATTGAAAATATAACAAGTGAAGATAATTCCTCAATTTATGAAATTGAATTTGTTTATTCAGAAATATCAAATGATTCTAAAGAAACTAATTCAGAAGATGAGATAATTAATTCATCATTCAAATTTTTTAAGGTTAATATGGTAACGATTTATCAAACACATAATCAAATTAAAATCATACCACTAATCAATTATGCAATTCTCCCACAAAAGAAAAAATAAACTCTCCAGAATATACATTATATGTAGTGAGGAGTATTAATCTTAAAAACATCATACAATAGAGGTTGTTTTGGACTTAATAAAAAAATTCCATTAGGATACTATGGATTAATTCATAATATTTATAACCATAAAAGAGAGAACATTTTTATAACAAATGGTCTAATAGAACCACTTTTGAGGACTAATATTTCTATTTTCCGAAAAAGCACTAGTTTGGAAGATAGAGACTACACGGTTGGACAAGGAGATCCAATTGGATTACTTATGATACATAAATAAGAAGATCTTCCAATATTAAAAGAAGTATTTTATGACTAAGAAATATGTACTTCATTAGGTACTTCTTCATCTCAAACTTTAAGAAATAAATATACTTATCATGAATACCAGATTTATATGCATTTATAACTGAAGAAATTAAAAATCAAAATATAAAAGATAGTACCGACGAATGATTTGTTATCAAAGATGAAGATCTAGAAAAATTAAAAGAAGCAATTTCTCATTCGGATAAAAAAGAAATCTACGAACATATGTCTTTTAAATCAAGATTTTTAATCAACATACATACGTATTTGAACATATGAAAGAAAATGTAGAATTAAGAGAGAAAGAAGATTTCACTTCAATAAATCTTTTATATAAAGAAAAAATAAAACAAATTAAAACAAACATATCCAAGAATGAGATGTCTACGTATAGGCTTAATACAACTAAAAATGGCTGGTATTTTTTGATCTGGTATTGATATCTCGATAATGATTGTTAGCATAGATGAAAGAATTACAAATAATCCTTTAAATGGTATTATTGAGAAGCAAAAACTAACATAGCGAATAGATTATATTTAGGGGTAAACATACATCATAATTTTTGTATTAGTCTTGAAGATCAAAATATAGATAAAGCTTGTACATTATCAGTTAATTTATAAAATATTGAAATCCTACCAGGTGAGATACAATGGAAACATTGCATGGCTTTAAATGACACATCCACATTTGAATCCGTAACACCTAAACATTTTATTAAACTATATGAAGTTGGATTAGGAAAAACATTCCAACCAAAATTAGTTGACAGAAGACATCTAAAATTTGACAATGAAATACAAGTTTTTGTAAAATCTTTCAAACCAATAATACATATGCCAATAGAATATTTTACAGCATCAGGAAACATTATTTTCACAATTACAAAAAATAAAGAAGAAATCTCCTCTTCGAATAAATTACAAAGATCACAATCAGTTCATGAGTTAGTAGATGTAGAACTGACACCTGATATTTTAGAAGGCATTAACCATAAAATGAGTTTTCGACTTGAATGCCCAGTTGAACGAAGAACGCTAAAAATACTAGAAAAACTTGTATCAGACCGAATGGTTATAAAGATTCCATTATATAACATAAAACGTCATGATTAGATCCATAAATTTAAAAGAAAAGCAGAATTACATATATACATATATGTATGTATGTGTGTGTGTGTGTATATATTCGATTGATAATATGTATTCCTGAATATCAAGAATTCACAATACATGCTTTACTAGACTCTGGTACTGAAATTGGCTTGTTACAAGAAATATTCATACCAAAACAATTACATACACTTTTGGATGAAAAACGAATGCTAAATGACTTTATGGAAAGGAAAGTCCCAGTAAACAACAAAGTAAAAGGGCTACAAGTTCAATTACCCAATAATAATAATAATAATAATAATAATAATAATACAGCTAATTTTGATTTTTCCTTATTACCATGAGTATTTGTCAATTATTGTATTTTAGGAATGGATAATCTCTGTCATCTACCACCTTTTAATAAACATTTTTTTGAATTTGATGATACTTTAGTTTCAAGAATTTCTCTACATGTTACAATTACGCCCCACTATAATCCGATTGTACAAAATAGTGAAAATGCTACTACTTTAATTGAAAGTGTTAGTACATAAATATTTAGCAAATTATAACCAAAAATTTGCACCTATAATATACTGACTACAAATGAATTTGAAATTTTAATACACAATATGTTAGAATCACTCTGTTTTGATAATCCTTTAAAGTTATTTAACAAAGCATAAAAATATTGTAAGATTGGATTAATGGAACAATATAAAGACTCTAAGATAAGAGTTGACAGTATTATGGTTACATCTCCTGTTAAAGAAGATTTTTCAAAACAAATACAAAAACTATTAGATCTTAAACTAATTCAAAAAAGTTTTAGTCTTCATTCTACTCCAGCATTCTTGGTAAGGAAGCATGCTGAGGTTAAAAGAGGAAAGGCTAGAATGGTAATAAATTATAGAAAATTAAATAATTACACAAAATTTGATGGATATTTTATTCTTTCTGTAGAAAATTTAATTAAACAAATTCAAGGAGCAAAATACAATAGCAAATTTGATGCCAAATCGGTTTTTTGGCAAATAAAACTAGAAGATGAAGAATTAATTGAATTAACAGCTTTTAGTAGTCCACATGGGCATTTTGAATGGTTTGTTATGCATTTTGGACTAAAAAATTCTCCTCGGATATTCCAAAAATGGATGAACTTTATGTTTGGACATTTACCATTTATCGTAGTATACGTTGATGATATATTAATATTTTCAAATATAACAGAACAAAACAACATCTTTTAACCGTAATAAAAATAATACTAAAAAATGGTGTAATTCTAAGCCCTAAAAAAATTGAATTATTTAAAATAGAAATTGATTTTTTTGGAAAAAGTATTAGGAGTGGACAAATAGAGTTACAGCAACATATTTATGCAAAAATAAATTATTTTCCAAAACCTTTACTACACTAAAAGAACTTTAACGTTTTTTGGATTACTAAATTACAGAAGAAAATTTATAGCAAATTTATCTTCCAAAGTTCAATACCTACAAAAGAAACTTGCTGAAGAGCAAGTAAAATATGAACAAACAAGTGGTGAACAATCAAGAAGATGGTAACCGACAAAATTCCAATTGCACTACAAAAGCAAGAAGAAGATGAAATTAAAAAAAATTAAAGATATGGTAAAAGACTAAAAATTCTTTATTTTTCTTCTGATGATGAATTAGCCACCTTATAAACAGACGCTTCAGGTAATTTTTAGGCAGGGGTATTAATTGCAAAACAAAAGGAAATAATATCTTATGCATCTGGAAGGTTTGATAAGACCCGGATCAAATACGCTACATATAATAAAGACTTACTTGATTTGAGTTAGCAATTAAAAGATTGAAAATTTATCTATTACATAGACATTTTGTTATTGAAAGAGATAATAAATCTGTTGCTCAGTTCTTTAAAAAGAGGACAATAAATAATCCAGAAGAAAATCTTAGAGGAATTAGAATAGTAGTGTATTTAGAAAAATATAATTATAATATTAAATATATTCCTGGTTACACTAATTTTGAAGCTGATTATCTTACCAAGGCTTAATCTATTGACAAAATTGATATTATCACAGGAGAAATGAAAAGACAATAAGCTTTTCAACAAGTTACATTGTCAAAAAGGGCAAAACAAGTCTCTACGGAAACTTCAACATCAGATATAAAGAAAGTCTCCATCAAAGCATCTACATCAGCAAAAGGAAAGGAAACTATTTCTATTGGCTCTGTATTGTTTTATGTCCTAGAATGGTTTCTCAAGTTGAGAAAGCCATGAATTTGCTGCCTTTGGATCCACTGATTGAACAGCTATGAAATAGCCATTGAACTTGTCATCTAATGCCGGATCTCCTCCTTTCATTTGCATATTATATCATTCCTTTAAAATTGTTTTGGCATAAGATTTTTGTTGTAGTCCGTAGGAGTAAAAACATTTTCTTTGCTTGAACTTGTTTGTACATTTGCACCATTTTGTTCTGGGATTTTGGAGTTGTGTGTTGGATAATTTCTTTTCCTTTAGTGGATGTGTCGTTGTATAATTATGCTTCTTTTACATCAACCGTTTTACTTCTTGATGTACTGCTAAACATGGTATCGGCAGTTCTAGCATTACCTGCATCTTATTCAGGCACTTTTGCTTTTTCAATTATTTTTCTAATATGATAGCTTAAAATTTTATCTTGGGCATAATTATGTTGTGTTTTCTGAGGAATTTTTTTAATCAATTACCATTTTTTCTCGGTCATTATACATGGAGTAGGAAATGAACCAATGTTGTGCTCTAATTTAGTGTGAAGAAGTGGTATAAGCTAGTGGTTATAGATTCAAAGCTTAATCCTATTAGAAAATCACGGTTAGCGCAAGTGCGAAAAAAGCTACTGTGTTTAGCCGTAAATTTTTAGTCAAATTAACTAAGATTTAAAAAGCTAGTTTTAACAAAAATTATTTCTTAAAAAACAGTATTAGAATTATGTTCAAGAATTTTAAACATGATTGAAAATAAAATTATTATTCCAGACAATCACAATTACCATCTTAATTTAAAAAATGAACAATATGAGCATTGTTCATCTTCCTACACAAGAAAATCCCAGAAATGGAATTTAAAATTATATTGTAGATCTTTTGCAAGAAATAAACCTTGAAATAAAAAAATAAAAAATAACTAAATAAAGAAGAAAATAAAACAAAATCTACGGGTTTAAATCAAAAAAGTCCAACAATCCATTGGATGAATAGTATAAAAATGGTCAAGTATTCAACTGTAGAAAAAAATAAGATAAATGTTGAAGATATTAATCCACTGCATTACAGATATTTTCTTACTCTTCAAGAAAAAAAATTACAGGAGAAATTAGAAGTGCAGAAATTTACTCTTATTATGAAAAATATGCTTCGATGGTTAATTATTTTAAGTCAAAGAATTTCGATGAATCAAAGGAAGATAATTATAAAATTAATACTAATCAAAAGGAAAGCGCTTTAGCATTAAGAACTCTAGGTTTTCAATCAATGGTAAATATGCCACCAATAAATGCATAGCCACTTCAAACAGATGTTGAAATGTCTAAACATGAAGAAAGTGTTTATAATAATAATTGTGAAGGAGCTTTTAATAATCCTTACCTTGAAATTATTAGACATGGTAAAAGGGCCGATTGGATTGGACATCATTCTTAATGAAGAAAACTGAAAGATTTTTATGAACATCAATCCTCTACAAATCATGATTTAACAACTAATATAGATAGAATCTCATATAGGAAAATTAAAAAATATGTCAATACATGTTTATAACATATGGAAGGAGTAATATATCTATTACCACCAATAATGAATAATGTTGAATTTTACATTATGAATCAAGTTATTGAACAAGAGATACCTTTGTATGGATAAGAAATGTTAAAAAATTAAATACAGAATATTTACAACAAGTAAAAAATGAAGGGTCAAAGCAAAAAGCCCTTGTTGGCTTATCAAAATTACTATTAGTAGACTTTACTGGTGAAATACTAACAGAAGATGAAAATTGTGAAAAACAATTACTAAAGATACAGTTATGTGATATTTGCATGTTAGAAAATTCTCTTCCAAATACATTGGACTAATATATAGTCTAACGACTAATGAACAAAAGATTTTTTGGTTAAAAGATTTTTTCACAAAAATTCCTTACCATGGGGTAATATTATAAAAGAAAGATACGATATCCTTAGAGGTTCCCAGGTAGACGATAACCATGGTACAGTTTTACTAATAAAAGCTTGCATAGAAAAATGAAAAAAGTTTGCGAACAAGCAAAAGCTCATAAAAAATAATAAAAAATTCTAAACTTGGATTTGCTTGTTGTTCTAAATATGCAGAAGATACAAATGTAATATTTGGTTGCCCTTCAGAATATAGGAAGAAATAAAAACCCAAATATTAAAATTTAGGATAACAAGAAAGAAATGGAAACCAAAATATAAAAAGAAAGAGAATAAATTCTATAAAAAGAAATTTAAAAAAGTCTACAAATGTTTTAAATGTAATAAAGAAGGACATTAGGATAAGGAAATGTCCAACAAATATAAAAAGTATAATCTTAACTGACAAAGAAGAATATGGTATAAATGTTGGTATTATTTAAGATATAACAAGTGAAGATAATTCCTCAATTTATGAACTTGAATCAATTTATTTAAAAATATCAATGATTCTTAAGAAAATAATTCAGTGGATGAGATAATCAACTCATCGTTCAAAAAATTTAAGATTGATAAGATAACACTTAATCAAACACATAATCAAATTAAAACCATATCTTTAACCAATTATGGAAGAATAATTTAAGATTGATAAGATAACACTTAATCAAACACATAATCAAATTAAAACCATACCTTTAACCAATTATGCAATTCTTCCAAAAAGAAAAAAAAGTAAACTCTCCAGGATATACAATATATGCATGAAGGAGTATTATTCTAAAATGATATCGTACAACAGAGGTTTTTGGGACTTAATAATAAAAATTCCATTAGGATACTATGGATTAATTCATAACATTCCTAAGCATGCAAGAGAGGAAAAAAATTCCATAAAAATATTATATGTGTATAATAAGAAATTGATTTTGAGTTTGTATTATTAAGAAGAAGTATGTATGCTATTGTGAAGAGTGTAATGTTTGTATATCTACGAAATAATAAAAGTGTGTTTAGATATAAATCTCGTGCAAAATCCTTACTTCTGGTAATATTTTCCTCTAAAAAAACCAAATAAATAAAATAAAAAACATTGTAGCAAGGCCAAAATTGTTGTAGCAATTTGGCCATTCAAAGCCTTTTGAACTGCATATTTTTGAACTTAAACATCTAGCACAATTCTAAACTGAAAACTTTGGACATTTGGATGAAACCGATTGAACTAAATTTGGAATTTTAGACATATTAGAAATAAGTTCATTGGAGCACGACTGGAGCGGTTCTAGCATTTTTTGGATCTCTTGTGGCATTACCTGCATCTCTTTATATCTTAAATCTTCTTCAAGCTCTTGAATTTCTTCTCTTTGATTCATGTCTTCATCATATTCTTCTCTTTTGTTTCTATACTCTTCATAATTTCCATCATATTTGTTAACTTTATCTTCTTCATCTTCGCCTTCTTTATTCTCTTTCTTATTTAATTCTTTGGTAGCCACCTTCTTCACTTCATTAGTTTTTGTATGCTCTTCAACTTCTGTCCTTGTGACTTTCTCTATGATTACTTCTTTGATCATTGGTAGCTCTTTTCTTTTATTTTCTTAATTTTCAATTCCATTAATTCTTTGATCCTTGGTATCTCTTCCGCAATTTTCTCCTCCATTTTTTTTTTTCATTTTCTCTTCCTTTGCAACATTCTCTCTCAACTCAATATTTTTCTTTTCATCCTTCTCATCGGTTGACATATTTTCTTCAACATATTGCATTTTCTTCTAATCTTGGTGTCGGGAAGTCAACACATCATAACGTATTTCTTCTTTCAATCCACCAATGAAACGGTCTAACAAGAATTTAGGAGGTAATGTTTCAATCACAGCTTGCAACTGTTCGAATCTACTTAGATAAGCCCTGACAGTGGTGTATTGTTTTAGCTTGGATAAGGTCTCATATGGTCGCTCCATTTCCTCCGTGTTAAACCTCACCAAGATTTCTTCTTCAAACACTGGCCACAACTCATGATTCTCTATGGTATTAGTATACTAGTGATACCATTGTAAAGCTTCTTTTCTCAAGGAAAACGAAGCAATCTCGACCCATTGACTCACATCAGTGTGATGAAATCGAAAGTATTGCTCCACAACCAATCGGTAACAATCTCATCACCAGTAAACATAGGAAGTCCAACTTCATGGTGGGAATGGTCTGATGGCAAGTCGGTGGGTAGTAATGATTGGGCTGTTCAGGCATAGGATAATGGGGGTAGTAGTTTCTTGGTTGAGGATGTGGTTCTTGTGGCCTTAGAGTGGTATTTATTTGCGTGGGATTATTTCTTAGTGGGGGATGGTAGTTTCTTGGTAGAGGTATTCCCGGTCTAGTAGGGGGAACCATGTTTCTAGGGTTTGGGTTATGTATTGGTGTATCAGGAGGAGGAACATATTGATAATATGGATGTGGATTAATGGGTGTTGAGGTATTAATCATTGGTGGTGGGACAGTAACTTGAGGAGGAGGTGGTATGGATGATGATGCCTGCTCTCGAGATTGTTGCCGCGCCAAAGCATTCAAAACATTTCCAAATCCCTCAATTTTTTGCATGAGACTATTCAAGAGTGCGTCAGTTTTTTTGTTGTACTCATGTTGCCGTTACCATTGATGATCAGAGTCTTGATCTTGAATGGCTTCTTGTTCATGATTTCCAGGATTGTTAGGATCTGTCTGAGGGTTTGAGTTGGAATTCATCTCAGCGGCTGGCTCTGATACCAAATTGGAAGGCTCAGGTGGGTTTTGATTAGTTGCCATGGGAAGATTTGATGGGTTTTCAGTGAAAAGGAAGGTGTTCGACGAGTTTGCAAAGGTGTTTGATGAATTGCATGGAGAGGAGGGTGCAGGTATTTGTGCACAATTATGTTTGTGCACACAAGATGGAGTTATTTGAGGAATTCTTGCCAAACAAGCAAGAATAATGATGCAATGATATTGAGCAGATGTATAAATGAAATAACAAGCAATGATAATAGAAGATATTGGGATCAAGAAAAAGTGAAATTTTATAAGGATATAATTGCAGTTTTTTCCAAAAACAATGAAGAACCGAGAAGAATGATCAAGAAAATCAAGAATTAAGAAAACAACAGATAGATTTTCTTACAACTGGTATTCAAACTCAAGATTTCAAGATTTGATAAGATGCATCAATAACTCGAAGAAGTAGTAGGGGATATGCAGAATTTTCTCGGGAAAATCATGACAGAATCATGCATATGAACAGAAGCAAGAAATAGAATAACATGGCTTATAAGATCATTTGCAATCAACTAAAGGAATGAAAGACTAAACAAACTGGAATGTAACCAGATTGATAGAATGTAAATTCAAGAACAAACATTAAGATTTGCAAAGAAACTAACTGAATCAAATATGAATGTTAAATGCAGATTCCTGAACAAAGATGTTAAGTGTAAAGACACAAAGGAAAAGACAAATACAAGAACAAGAACTGGAAAAAATAAGATTGCCTTTAGACTGAAAAATGAAGAACAGTAACTAAACTAAAAACAAAAGATAACAAACTGATTATACTAAGTATCAAAATGAAAGGAACAGGAAGAAGAACAACTGGAAGATGAAGATCAGTAGGCTACAACACGGTAACAACAGAAAAATGAATTTTTATTGCTTTTATTTCTTCACACTTCTTACAACTGTTGTAACCCTACTTATATAGGCGCAATTCACAACATAAAGAACCACACAGCCCAATAACAGCCCATTCAAACTCCCCAGCTAATGCACAGTAGCATGCACATACATGCACAAGCCCATATCCCTTACATCAAAGTTACAACTACTTATACATTACTGCCTATAATGTGCAGTTTATATCCATGAAACTTGCTCTGATGTTCTTCAATCTGATTGTTTTCTCCCTTCATTCCTGCAATGGTGCTACTGCCTCCTTCCTTGATCATCTTGAGGAGAGTTTGGTTGTTGCATCTCCCATCTCCTTCAAGAAATGGACCTTGTCCCAAGGTCCAATATAGGAAATTTGCGAATAGTTGGCCAATAATCCTCCCACGTGGCATCTTCTATAGGTTTGTCTTTCCATTTCACCAATATCTGCAATATTGCCTCATTGTCACAGGGAACCATTCTCCTGTCAAGAATAGCTTTCGGTTGCTCCACAATTTCTTCAGCAAAGCTTGGTGCATTGTCTTGTAATACTAGATCATTTCCCAGCCTTTTTTTCGGTTGAGAAACATGAAACACTGGATGTATCTTTGCTTCAGCTGGCATCTGCAACTTGTATGCAACTTTTCCAATTCTTTCAAGTATCATATAAGGACCATAATACTTTGAAGATAGCTTGTGAGTTTTCTGAATTCTTGCAGTGATTTGCTTATATGGCTGGAGCTTTAAGTACACAGTCCCCTTGATTAAATTCCCTGTCTGTTCTTTTGTTGTCTGCATACCTCTTCATCCTACTCTGCGCAAGTTTAATACCATCCTTCAAAAACTCTATGATGATGTCTCTAGAGTATAAAGCTTCCTCCACTTGCTCCACTTTGGCTGTGTTAGGCACGTATGACAACAAGTTTGGAGGATCTACACCATACACTGCCTTGTATGGGGTTGTATTAGTGGGAGTCTTCCACGTAGTATTGTACCAATATTCTACTAATGTCAGCCACTTCACCCACTCCTGTGGCTTGTGACAAATGAAACACCTCAAGTAACATTCCAGAATTTTGTTCACCACTTCAGTTTAGCCATCACTTTGAGGGTGATAGGCAGTGCTCAACTTCAATGTGCACCCCTGCCGCTTGAACAATTCCTTCCAAAACTTGCTTGTAAAAATAGCATCCCTATCACTCACTATGGACTTAGGTAGACCATGCAATTTGAAGACACCATCAAAGAAAACAGTGGCTACCTCTTTGGCTGTGAAGGGGTGACTCAGAGGGAAAAAATGCGCATACTTACTTAGCCTATCAACCACTACAAATATGACTGTGTACCTGTAACTCTTTGGCAAACAAGTGATAAAATCCATGGATATATCAATCCAAATTCTTTCTGGAATAGGCAAGGGCTGCAGAAGTCCGGGAATGAGTATATTTTCTTCTTTATTCCTCTGACATTCATCACAAGTCTTGACAAAGGCTTCAACATCTCTTTTCATTTTCTTCCAATAAAAAACTTGTTTAATTTTTTTAAGGGTAGACTTGATGCCAGAGTGTCCTCCCAGAGGAGATGAGTGATGTTCTTTTATCAGTGGCAGTAGTAATTCCTTTATGTTATGATCTATCAACAATTTGCCTTTGTGAAATATTACTTCATCCATTACTTTATATTTAATGTTAGGTGGGGTCTGAGTTTGTAGCTTTAGCAACTGTTGCTTGTACCATGTTGAAGAATGTAAAGTCTTTTTAATCTCCTGAAACCAAGAAGCCTGTACTATGGTTATAGCCTGCAAGTGTAGCTCACTGTTATGACCATGCTGCTCCCCATCTACTTCATCTCTCCTAGACAAAGCATCTGCTACTATGTTTTCCTTTCCACTATGGTACTCTACTATGTAATCAAAGCCATGTAACTTGGCTAGCCATTTATGTTGCAATCCAGTGTGTAGCTTTTGTGTCAGAAGATATTTAAGGCTGTGATGATCTGTCTTGATTACAAATTGTCTTCCTAACAAATACTGACTCCATTTTTTTGTGGCTATAATAATAGCTAGAAACTCTTTTTCATAAGTGGATAAAGCTAGGTTTCTTCCATGCAAAGCTTTACTCAAATATGCAATAGGTATGTTCTCTTGAGACAACACAGCACCCACTCCATACCCACTAGCATCACATTCCAATACAAATGGTAGGTTAAAGTTAGGCATAGCTAGGATAGGTGGATTAATCAGACACTGCTTCAAATGTTCAAAGGATTGTTTTGAGGCTTCATCCCACTTAAAAGAATCTTTCTTCAACATCTCTGTCATAGGCTTGGCTATTATCCCATAGTTCTTTATAAATTTTCTATAATATCCATTGAGTCCTAAAAATTGTCTCAGTGCCTTTAAGGTTTGGGGTAGAGGCCAGTCCATTATAGCTTGAATTTTTGTAGGGTCAACAGCTAGACCTTGTGAAGAAATCACATGTCCCAAGTATTCCAGAGTATCTTTAGCAAAACTGCACTTGGAAAGCTTCACTACTAATTTATTCTTCTGCAAGACTTACAAAGTTTGTTCAAGATGTTGCAGATGATCAAACCATGCTTTGCTATATACTAATATATCATCAAAAAACACCAATATAAACTCCCTCAAATATGCTTTAAAAATGTCATTCATCAAAGATTGAAATGTAGAAGGAGCATTAACTAAACCAAAAGGCATCACCAGAAATTCATAATGGCCATGATGTATTCTGAAGGTTGTCTTGGAATGTCTGAATCATCCATACGTATCTGATGATAGCCTGATCTCAAATCAAGGTTAGAAAACCAGTTAGAGCCCTGTAGTTCGTCAAAGAGGTCATCAATCAAGGGAATAGGGAATTTATCTTTGAGAGTATGTGACTTCAAGCTTCTGTAATCAATACATAGCCTCCAAGTGCCATCTTTCTTTTTAACCATCACAATTGGGGATGAGTAAGAACTATTGCTAGGCCTGATAAGTCCAGTATCCAACATGTCCTCTATAACCTTCTCCAGCTCATTTTTCAAGTGATATGAGTGTCTGTATGGTTTCATACAAATGGGTTTGGTGTTAGGCTAAAGGGGAATCTTGTGATCATGGGTTCTTTGAGGTGGGAAAGGTGGTTTATCAGTAATAATCATAGGAAATTTGTGGAGGAGTTCAACAATGGCGGGGGGAAGATTGGGGTCAGATTCATGGGTAGGTAACATGTGAAGACATAATAACATGGTGGTTTGGGCATGGGAACTCTCCTTATCCATAGTCTTTCTATCAATCATTTTTACATCATCTGGCTTGATGCCTTGCCATATGTATAGTTTGTTATTATACTGAAACTTCACCTGCAAGTGTTCCAAATTCAAAGTGACTTCACCTAGACCCCTCATCCACTGAGCACCAAGCACTACTTGACAGCCCTCTAAAGGCAAAAGAAGCAATTCCACTGGCATCTTACACCCTTGGCATTTCAACAATACATCTTTACAAACCCCTGATCCATTCAATTTCTCCCCATTAGCTACTGTCACTTCATATACTTTGGACTCATCAATTTTTAATTTGAGTTTTCTTGCCAATTCCTCATTGATGAAACTGTGTGTTGACCCAGAGTCAATTAAGATTTGCACTGGTCTCTTATTAATAATTCCTTGTACTTTGATAGTGGATAATGCTGGAATGCCACACATGGCTTGCAAGGTTATAGAAAGTGTTTCCTCTACTGTAATTTTATCCTCGGTTTCACCACTCTCCTCTGGTACAATATCATCATTTATTTCTTCATTTTTGAGTGTCATTATTCCTTCTAGCACATATACTCGGGGATTAGGACACTTATGGTCCTTATGCCATTTTTGTTTGCAGCCATAACATAGGCCTTGTCTCCTCATCTTAACAATCTCAACAGGGGTCAGGCCTTTGGTGCGATCTGGGTTTTCTACAATGGTATTGTTTTCTTTAGGATTTGAGGTAGGTGGGTGATTTGGAATAGGTTTACTGGATGGAGTAGAAGCAGTCTGGGTAGTTTTTGACAATGGGGGGTTACTGTTTTTGGAACTTTTCTTTACTTGTATATATTTGCATTCAAACATTTTGGCCAAAGACACAGCTTCTCTAAAATCATGGGGTCGGGAAGTCAACACATCATAACGTATTTCTTCTTTCAATCCACCAATGAAACGGTCTAACAAGAATTTAGGAGGTAATGTTTCAATCACAGCTTGCAACTGTTCGAATCTACTTAGATAAGCCCTGGCAGTGGTGTATTGTTTTAGCTTGGATAAGGTCTCATATGGTCGCTCCATTTCCTCCGTGTTAAACCTCACCAAGATTTCTTCTTTAAACACTGGCCACAACTCATGATTCTCTATGGTATTAGTATACCAGTGATACCATTGTAAATCTTCTTTTCTCAAGGAAAACGAAGCAATCTCGACCCATTGACTCACATCAGTGTGATGAAATCGAAAGTATTGCTCCACTTGTCTCAACCAATCGGTAACAATCTCATCACCAGTAAACATAGGAAAGTCCAACTTCATGATGGGAATGGTCTGATGGCAAGTCAGTGGGTAGTAATGATTGGGCTGTTCAGGCATAGGATAATGGGGGTAGTAGTTTCTTGGTTGAGGAGGCGGTTCTTGTGGCCTTAGAGGGGTGTTTATTTGCGTGGGATTATTTCTTGGTGGGGGATGGTAGTTTCTTGGTAGAGGTATTCCCGGTCTAGTAGGGGGAACCATGTTTCTAGGGTTTGGGTTATGTATTGGTTATCAGGAGGAGGAACATATTGATAATATGGATGTGGATTAATGGGTGTTGAGGTATTAATCATTGGTGGTGGGACAGTAACTTAAGGAGGAGGTGGTATGGATGATGATGCCTGCTCTTGAGATTGTTATCGTGCCAAAGCATTCAAAACATTTCCAAATCCCTCAATTTTTTGCATGAGACTATTCAAGAGTGCGTCAGTTTTGTTGTTGTACTCATGTTGCCGTTGCCATTGATGATCAGAGTCTTGATCTTGAATGGCTTCTTGTTCATGATTTCCAGGATTGTCAGGATCGGTCTGAGGGTTTGAGTTGGAATTCATCTCAGCGGTTGGCTCTGATACCAAATTGGAAGGATCGGGTGGGTTTTGATTAGTTTCCATGGGAAGATTTGATGGGTTTTCAGTGAAAAGGAAGGTGTTCGACGAGTTTGCAAAGGTGTTTGATGAATTGCATTGAGAGGAGGGTGCAAGTACCTGTGCACAATTATGTTTGTGCACACAAGATGGAGTTATTTGAGGAATTCTTGCCAAACAAGCAAGAATAATGATGCAATGATATTGAGCAGATGTATAAATGAAAGAACAAGCAATGATAATGGCAGATATTGTGATCAAGAAAAAGTGAAATTGTATAAGGATATAACTGCAGTTTGTTCCAAAAACAATGAAGAACCGAGAAGAATGATCAAGAAAATCAAGAATTAAGAAAACAACAGACAGATTTTCTTACAACTGGTATTCAAACTCAAGATTTCAAGATTTGATAAGATGCATCAATAACTCGAAGAAGTAGTAGGGGATATGCAGAATTTTCTCGGGAAAATCATGACAGAATCATGCATATGAACAGAAGCAAGAAATAGAATAACATGGCTTATAAGATCATTTGCAATCAACTAAAGGAATGAAAGACTAAACAAACTGGAATGTAACCAGATTGATAGAATGTAAATTCAAGAACAAACATTAAGTTTTGCAAAGAAACTAACTGAATCAAATATGAATGTTAAATGCAGATTCCTAAACAAAGATGTTAAGTTTAAAGACACAAAGGAAAAAACAAATACAAGAACAAGAACTGGAAAAAATAAGATTGCCTTTAAACTGGAAAATGAAGAACAGTAACTAAACTAAAAACAAAAGATAACAAACTGATTATACTAAGTATCAAAATGAAAGGAACAGGAAGAAGAACAACTGGAAGATGAAGATCAGTAGGCTACAACATAGTAACAACAGAAAAATGAATTTTTATTGCTTTTATTTCTTCACACTTCTTACAACTGTTGTAACCCTACTTATATAGGCGCAATTCACAACATAAAGAACCAAATACACACAGCCCAATAACAGCCCATTCAAACTCCCCAACTAATGCACAGTAGCATGCACATATATGCACAAGCCCATATCCCTTACATCAAAGCATACAACTACTTATACATTACTGCCTATAATGTGCAGTTTATACCCATGAAGCTTGCTCTGATGTTCTTCAATCTGATTGCTTTTCTCCCTTCATTCCTGCAATGGTGCTACTGTCTCCTTCCCTGATCATCTTGAGGAGAGTATGGTTGTTGCAAAAAATTTAAGAAGGATCTGCAAGCTTTGATACTAATCTTTAGAAGAAGAAGAAGGAGGAGGGAGAAGTAACTGCTAATTTTCTAATGGAGATTGAGAGGTGAATATTTTATAAAGGAGGAAAATAAACTTTATTTTTCTTTCAACTTTTCTTTTTTGTTTGCATACAAAAGATGAGAGAAATCATTTTTATTTATAGTGTAATACCTTCTCTATATTTTTCTTTAGTCCTCTTAACAAATCTATTTTCTAGAATTCTCCAAATTACATATTAGATATGTCTAGATTTTTCTCTAGGCTAATTTTAGCCTCTTTAATTATTTCCATTAATACAAAAATTGATATTATCCAAAATAATTTTTTTCCTAAAATAATTAAGTTAAACTAAAATCAAGTTTATTTCCAACATGAATTGCAATGCGTGTACATTCCTGTAAATTTGGACAAATAAGCACATTCAACATCTGCACTTGCACATCTCAACTCACTACTTGCTGCCTCATTTCAACCATGACTACATTCTTAGTGTTGATTGAAAGCAACTCACTGACACATCGTAGAGTTCCTTGATTGAGGTGCCTTAGAACTTTTCTACACCATGCCAATTGAATCATGCTTCACAGCTCTTTCTCATTTTACCTTTACAACATATTAACAATGTAGCTATATAGAATATGCCTGTATTAAATATCATATGGTCATCTATGCGATGATTTCATGCAATTGTTCTTATATATTTTTGTAAACATTTGAGGGCAATTTATTAATAAAAATGCATGCTCTGCTCTTTAAAGGATCACAGTTCCATAAAGAAAAACAAACACATCACATTTAAATCATTTTGTTCTGAATTTTACTTCGTAGTATTTCATTGAATTAACTTTTCTAAGAAAATAAAATAAATTTTGTTTCAATTTTATAGACAAGATAATTTAGTTTAAGTAATTTAATAATTACTTTTTTAGATTAAAAAGATTAATGACAAAATATATATTACTTGATAAAACTGATATTATTATATTATTATAGTCACAGTAACAAAAGATAAAACATAAAATATAAAAATAAATAAGTTGATAATTAATTATCTTTAAATTTGAAAAGCTGAATGATGATAGATAACATACTTGATAAATCATAATTTTTTTATATTTTGATACTAAAAATTATAAAAGATAAAATGTAAATTTAAAATGATAAAAGATAAATAAATTGATAATTACTTGTATCTAAATTTAAAAAGGTAAAACAAAAAATATATTTGAAAAACTGTTATATCTTTGTGTTTATAGTAATAACTTCTTATCTTTATATATACATTGATAATTTAATTTATCTAAGAATATGGAATGTCACATATTTTTGGTAGAAAAATGGTAAATTGATTTATCTTTTATAAAAGATTAATTGTTATATTTTTATATGAATTGACAGCTTTTTGTCTTAAAGTTCTTCTAGACTTATTTTCATAAGAAAAATGCTAAACAAAACTAACACATTAAAATAAGCTAATAATTTATTTAAATAAGTTAACACATTCAACTTTGTAAACTATAGTCGAAAACACAACTAAAATTTGTATAATATAAATATTCTTCTATGAACTCTTTTATCATGATATTATGCTTATCATTCACTAATTAAAAGTGAATAAGCTATTATTGTTATAAGTTAGGAAGCATGCATGCACAACACAATTGAAATTCACTATGCATAGTATAATTTTTCATATTCATTATTAATAATATGCTCCCTATAACATTTGGGTATATACCAACATGTGCATTTGAATAAAATATCATAGTTTTATCATGAGAGAGTGATATAAGATGGATGACCGAATATCTAACAAACCACTAAAAGAGGTCTAATATCTATTAACCATCCAATAAGACTTCAAGATAAATAACGAGTACCGAGTGTATATTATGTTAATGTAAAAATTTTAATCCATCCATAAAAATTGTGATTCACAAAACAAAGATATGGATTATGAGATATGAGTGGATAATGAATGATCTAATAAAGCTTAACCAATAACTCCGTCACCGGTACATTGTTACCAATACGTTTTACATGTGATCAATGGTATGAACCACGAACATATACTTTCTTACTATTTACTCAACCAACATTATGGTACCTACTCACAACAAATTTATCTCACAGCAAACATAATGAAATCACAACAAACACAACAAAATATGCGCATTTGATCCTGTTTCACTTAGCTTTTACACTAACATAGAAATAAATTAAGTTTGAAGATAATAATTCAGTTTTTAAAGTAAGAAAATTGAATTTCGCTTTTGGTTAAAAGTATGGTTTGCATTTATGCATTTGTTCATTTTGTTTACATTTATCCTTTAACGAAGAAAAATAATTACACTTTAAAAAAATGATAAATAAATCTTACTTTAAACAAAAGGTCAATGATATTTATTTGTTTTGGAAAACAAAAGACAACCAAGTTTTTAATTAATAATTTAAATAAAATAAGTATTGTACGAATGATAAAACCAAGCTGAGAACTAGGAACACAAATTTATCTTTTGAACAAAAATATATGAATTTATCTTTATATTCAAATTATGATTTTTATCTTTTTACCAAAAATGGTACTAAATCATTTTATCTACAATTATTTTGTATATAAATAAATCAATATTTGATTAAATATTAATGAATTAAACTTTTAACAAATGAAAAATGAATTTATAATTCAAAAAGACAAAAAATTCTTGTTTTTATCAGAATTAATATTTTACATTCATATTTCTTCAAATGTGCATATTCAATCCTATTTTAATTAGCTTTGAAATAAAAAGATAAATTACTTAAGTTTGAACGTAAATAAATTTAGCTTTTAAATAGAGAGATAAATAAATATAGAGATAAAAGATAAAAAGGATAAACATACAAACAAAAATAACAACAATCAAGGCTAATATTCCCAAACAAGTTGGGGTTGACTAGAGACGAAATTCAAAACTGAACGACAAAGTCAATTTAAAAGTTACGAAAACAACGACAACAATAATTATGATAATAATAAAATAAAGTCAGATAAGTAAACAAATAACAATAAGAACTATGTAAAATAAAGATAAAACTATATATATATATATATAAACCATGATGGTACTAATAATAATACTAATAGTAACAACGGTACCAATAGTAATATTGTCGAAAGACTAAACACTACGTCTTCGGCTTCTATTCACTTGTCCTATAATCTAAAACTTATAACACTACCTTAAACCAACCATAAGAGAAAAAACTCCTAGCTCATGGTTCTCGTACGTGGATCGCTAATTTCCACGTGCTTTTGTCCGACACCAGCTCTTTAGGTATATTCCAGTCTTTCAAACCTCTTTTTACTGCTTTCTTCCTTATCAACCTTGGTCGACCTCTACCTCTCTTTGAGCATTCGAAGCGGTTAATAATCCCAACGTATATAGGTGCCCCGAGAGGCCACCGTTGGAGATGTCCAAACCATCTTAAGCAGTGTTGGACTGACATTTCCTCAGTTGCTGCTACTTCAAGTTTATCACATATATCATCATTTCTAATTCGGTTTCTTATTTTTTGACCGCAGCTCCACCGCAACGTACGCATCTCTACTACACTTATATTTTGGATGTATTTTCTTTTACTAGGACAACATTTTGCACCGTACAACATCGTTGGTCTGATTGCCATTCTATAGAACTTTCTTTTAAGCTTCTATGGGACTTGCTTGTCACAAAGAATACCGGACGCTTGTCACCATTTCACTCGAATACTAAAACTAACATCTTCATCAATCTCACTATCATGTTGCAACATTGATCCTAAATATCAAAAGGATTCCTTCTTGGGCAATACTTGTCTGGCCAGAGTGACATCTCCATCCTCTGACCTGACACCACTGAACTCGCACTTTATATACTTGGTTTTAGTTATGCTAAGTCTAAAACCATTGATTCTAAAGTCTGACTCCACGACTCTAAGTGTCTATCAACCACAATCCTACTTTCGTCAATTAGCACCACATCCTCAGCAAAGAGCATACACCAAGAAATCTCACCTTGTATACCCTTCGTAAACTCATCCATCACTATGGAAAAAATGTAAGGGATCAAAGCCGACCCTTGATGTAATCCTATGTTAATGGGAAAGTTGTTGGTTTAACCCTCGCATGCTCTTACACTAGTCACAACATTATCGTGCATATTCTTGATAAAGGTAATGTACTTTGTTGGGACTCTCTTCTTTTACAGAGCCCACCATATAACCTTTCTCAGTATTGTCATAAACTTTCTCCAAATCGATAAATACCATGGGTAGATCCTTCTTTTGCTCGCTAGACCTCTCCATAAATTGTCAAGAAAATCACCTCTGTGGTAGACCTCCCAAGCATGAAACCAAATTGGTTTTTTGAAATGTTTGTCATCCTTCTTAATCGATGTTCAATGACCCTCTTCAAAGCTTCATTGTATGCATTGGAGCTTGATGAAATCCCCTTGAGGTGTGGAGATGCAGGGACTCTTGAACTCTCCAAACAAAATATCTGCTGGTGTCATCAAAAGAGTCACCCAGCTCAATCGTAGTGCAATTACCTTCTTCATTGAATAGCTTGTAGAAGTAATTTCTCCATCTATATTCTATCTTATCATTCTTCAACAAAAGTCTATTATTATCATCCTTGATGCATTTACTTGGTTGAAGTCTCTTATGTTCCTCTCACGGAGTTTAGCTATTGTATAGACCTTTTTTTTCACCCTCCTTCGTTCTCAACTTTTGAAATGGATCTTCATACGCCCGACCTATTGCTTCATTCACCGCTCTCTTTGTGTTTTCCTTTGCCGCTTTATACTTTTGCATGTTGTCCTCGCTCCTGTGATGATGTAAGAACTTATAGCATTCCTTATTCCCTTTGATTGCCTTTTACACATTATTGTTTCACCACCACGAATCTTTTGGTTTGCGTTTATTTCCTTTCGTTATCCCAAATACCTCAGCAACCACTTTTTCAATGCACGTTGTCATCCTATCCTATATGTCATTTGCTTCTCCTTTCATGTCCCATGCCCCTTCTCTCATCACTCTATCCTTAAACACCGGTAAGGCATCTTCTTTGAGCTTCCACCATTTTGTCCAACTAATCTTAGCTCCTTTATTGTATCGAACACGTATTCGCAGAAAAATCTCAGATATCAAAACACGATGCTGTGAGATAATACATTCTTCGAGCATGACTTTGCAATATACATAAGCTCGCTAGTTATTTCCTCTAGTAAGGACAAAGTTAATCTGACTAGAGTGTTGGCCACCACTGAAAGTAACTAAACGTGATAGTCTCTTTCTAAAGAAGGTATTAGCTATCATGAGATCATAAGCAATAGCGAAATTCAATAATTTTTTTCCTTCTTGGTTTCTATCGCCACATCCAAAACCACCATGCACTCTCTCAAGCCCCCCCACTAGTTGTACAAACATGGCCGTTGAAATCTCCTTCTATGAAAAGTTCTCGTTATGGGGCACATATCTAAGCATGACATCTAAATCTTCCTAGAAATTCCTCTTGACGGCTTCACTTAGGCCTACTTGTGGGGCATTGGCACTAATGGTGTTCGAAACCATATCACCAACAAGCAGCTTGACTAGGATGATTCTGTCTCATTGTCTTCTAACATTGACCATTCCGTTTTTAAGGTTCTTGTCAATTAAGATGACTACCCCATTCTTGTTACGTTCTTTTTCCGTGTACCATAACTTGAAGCCCGTGTTCTCCACCTCATTTGCCTTCTTTCCCAGCCATTTGATTTCCTGAATGTATAAGATATTTACATGTTTTCTAGTTATAGTATCAACTATCTCTATTAACTTTTCTGTTACGGATCCTACATTCCGATTACTTATCGGAATCCTACTTTAATTGACTAACTTTCTTACCTCTCACACCCGCCAAGTAAAGTGCGAAGACCCTTGCTCATTTATCACCACATCGGGGCGTCGACATAGCGCGCAACTAAGAGAGTGATGACACAGCCCTTTCATATTTATCGACATACCCGAGCTTCGATATGTCGCGCCGCTAAGAGGGTTACGCCCCAATGAAATATATTAAGGTTCCATTTTCATAAGAGAGACTATGGTTTTTATGTTGACTCGTCAAACCTATCACAACACTTCTCCTTTATCCTGATTTAGAACATGCTGTATATAAAACTACACAGGCAGAATTAGAATAAAAATACAGAGTTTAGAAAAAAATACACTACAATATATAAAAATAAAGGAATAAAAGATAAAGTAAAAGATAGGAGATAAACTAAAATATAAAATATAAAACGAAAAACGTAAAATGTAAAATACTATACCAATTTGCATTTTAATATTTGATATTTTTATATCTGAAATGACAAAAGATAAAAAGGTAAATGATAAGTTAAAAGATAAAGGATAAATTATTTTGCAAAGTTACCTTTATGTATGTGATACTTTTATATTCAAAATAATAAAATGAAAAAGATAAAACGATAATAGCAATTTGTCTTTTTTTTTTAATGTAATTACATAAGTTCTACTTGCTTTAATTTTTTAATTGGTAACTATCTTCATACTATATTTTTGAATAAAAATAAATGATTGTAGTATACCAAGCAATATTGTCAGTTATGTATATTGGTCGCTGAAAACATGTCATAGCTAAGGTTGTAAAGTATTAAAGTATGACACCCTAATCTATCTGGCTGGGTCTGCTTTTACTTAATTTATTGCCGACATGGCTCTTTGTCCTAAGCATGACATGATGAATTGATGTAACAGTATCAACAAATTTGAATAAAGCTGCTTAATTTATCTTCTTTACTTATCCTATCCATGCATTCGTTTCTAAGTGTCTTCACTTCTTTACTGACTTAATACTAATTCTCAGATCATCTTTCTTCCCTCGTTTCTGACCTAAACACTATTCTATATATATATATATATATATATATATATATATATATATATATATATATATATATATATATATATATATATATTACTTGCCCCACTCCAACTTATTCCTCTTCTTCTCCATTATTTGCCTTTCATTTCTCAGTTGTAGGCCCGGTCCAACATAAATTTGGGTCTTATGGAAGTATTGTACAAAATTAATTTTGAGACTGAGCCATGAGCAAATATTGCACAAAATTAATTTTGAGACCAGACACCGTTTTGCAAGCATAAAACGGTACAATTTTACACTGTCGATGGTAAGACTCAAACCCACAATGCTTAGTACATGAAAGATGAAACACAAGCTTTTCCATTGATCTACAAGCTATGTAACACAAATGTGAAATAAAGGTATTTGGTAATTTTTTCAAAACACAAGTTCTAAATTTTGGCCCCTTCAACAAATTTGGCCTTGGGCCGTCGTAAGGGTAGCCCAAACCCAATGCCGACCCTACCCACTTCTGGTATTCAACTTTATCATTTTTCTTGACCAAAATATCATTAACAATCAAGTTCTTCCACTGAACTTGTATTATAGAATAGTGTATTATGAATCTGTTTGGGTTAAAATTGTACTCTACATTGCATATATGTAAATTTTGATGTATAGTTAACATGTAGGAGTTGCTTGAAAACTATCATATGAGATGTTCATAGTGCGTACCATCTCACAGTAGGCTATTCAATTCCAGAAACAAGGTAAACTAGAGTTGGAAGCATTTTATTTTCTTCTTATATTCAGTAGCATTTTGGTATCACTACCCTGTATAACCTGGACATGTAAATAAAAAACACTTCAGTGCTTTTGATTAACTTCAATATTGAATATGATCCCGTAGCAGTGTTATGGATCTATGTTTTTTTTAACAGAGAACTCATGCATGGTCATTTGGGAACAAAGACGTTACAAGAACGGCACCAAATAGCGACGGCTTTTAGCCGTCGTCGGCCGTCGCTATATTGGTCGTCGCCCAATAGTATAGCGACGGCTCCGTCACATAGATAGCGACGGCTCGCGACGGCAAATGTGCCATATGGAAATTTTTTCAACGTCTAAATGACGTCGCTAGCCGTCGCTAACCTTAACCAATTGGTCGTCGCTAGCCGTCACCAAACTGTGCACCAGATGGCCGTCGCTAACCTGGGTAATTTCTGTGCACCTGCACAGCCCATATACACTTCAACCAATATAAACCAAACAACCGCTATACACTATATTCATCGACTATAACCATCATATATCCATCATATAACATCACTATACATTCAAACAATATAAAATCCAACCAAATCTCATTTTCAAATCCAACCAAATCTCATTTTCAAATCCAACCAAATCCATTAACCAGAATATGTACATAGTAAACTGAAATTTCTACATAATATCCCGACATATATATACATAATATCCAACCAAATCCATCAACTAGAAGTCATCAAAATATATACATAATATCCTGAAATATTTTTACACCAAACCAACCAAAATGTATATATACCAAACTATAAGCAAATAAACATACCTACTCCTCGCCATCGCTGCCGTCCTCTCCAGGCATCCTCCCATGCTGTTGCAAATAAGCCGCAATCCGCTCATCCAGCTGTTGCTCAAAGAAACTCTTCCTCCAATCATTTATTTCTTCCACTGTCGCCCTCAACTGAGCAATCTCCGCCTCTTGCTGCGACCTCCTGTATGCACTCTGCATTCTCATCGCCTGTAAAGTAATTCATAATTATTTATATATTAGTGTATATACATAATATTATTAAAATTATTTAACTATTCATATGCATAAGTAAATTTACATACTAGTACATGTCAAAATTTACCTCCACATTTCCATAGCTATGCCGTCGACTGGTCCGAGAAGGCAGATCAATAATAGCATCCCAAATATGGTTCTCCTCCTCTAACGTAAACTCTTCCCAACCAGTGGACTGTGCTACACGAGCCCACTCTGCTTCGTACCTCTCATGCGATTACAAACAATTGTTTTACACGATAAAAACCGAATTTCAAAATTTTGAAAATAAAATAAGACAAAATATTGTTATTAATAGTAAATTAATTTACCATTACGGATTGTGATTTGTCATCCGTCCACTCGTACGAAACATTGCCCTATTCGTCAGTCCTCTCCACGGCATGCGTGGCCTTGAACAACTCGACCATGGTGGGCTCGCGGTTGTATCTCGCGGCCTGAAAATATATAAATATTATTTCTAATCTGATTATAAAATATTGTAATAAAATGTAAACACAGTTTATAAAGTTAATTACCAACTCTCTCTTGTGCTCCTGAAAGGATTTGGAGCCACCACGGTGCAATGCAGGATTTTTATTCCTGTTTGCCCGGTTCCGCGTAGATAACTCTTACAAATTAAGATAAATTATCACTTATATATCTTGCGAGATTTATATTAGACTTAAATAACAAAGAAAACATATTTTACTTATTATTACCGCCGGACTGTTCCAAAGCTGAATAAATTCATTCCATACACCCTCACCCATCCAGTTCGACTTTTTCCCTGCATTCTTAGCCTTGGACAATGTATCCCTGTAATTTTTCCTCATTCGTTTGTTCCAGTGATTTAAAAAAATGTCCAAGTCATCAGGGTCAATGCGGACTGCAGCCTGTAAATTAAAATTATTTTAAGTTATATAGATTATATTAATTTACAACTGAAATTCAAACTACTACTTACAAGTAAATCCGCCTGTATAGCATTCTTGACATGAGGGGGGATGTCGTCTCAGCAAGGCCAACAACCATCCGTCCGGCTCTGAAATGCCTTTCTCGAAACCTGTAAAATATAATCTGATGGTTCCACCTTAAAGCCACTGCAAAAGTTATGATATACATGTTTAGTGGATTTTAAAACTTATACTTTAAATAAAATTGATACTTACCCAACACTTCTAGGAACAACTTCTGCAATCGGATGTAAGTCCGGTGCAGTGCCACTACCACCTGCACCGGAAGATGGGGATATTGTGCCACCACCACCTACACTCCGTCTCCTGCCAGACATATCTACTATAGAAAAACAATATCATCAGAGAACAATTATAGAAATTCACTACTACATAGCATGTTTCAATCACTTTCACAGAAACAATTATAAAAATTTACTAGTACAAAACATGGATAAAAATTATATAAATAATCATCACAGAACCATAATAGAAATTCACTACTACATAGCATGTTTCAATCACTTTCACAGAACAATTATAAAAATTTACTAGTACAAAATATGGATAAAAATTATATAAATAATCATCACGGAACCATAATAGGAATTCACTACTACATAGCATGTTTCAATCATTTTCACAGAACAATTATAAAAATTTACTAGTACAAAACATGGATAAAAATTAACTAAATGATCATCACAGAACAATTACAGAAATTTACTATTACATCGCATGTTTCAATCACTATCACATAACAATTATATCAATAACGATCAGTCTTCATCGTTTTCTGATTCAGATTCAGTCTCGTATTCTATCTCATTTTCTTCGGTACTTTCGAATGCATCAAATAGGACGTTCGATTCATCATTCAAAGGCCCTACATCAATATCATCAGTTATTATTATTTCTTTATTTGATTCAAGATCAGCTTGATATGCTGCTTCATCTGAAATATTATTTCCATCAAACGTAAACCTTGGTTTCGTTTTGAAAACAGCGGACCAATTCGCTTTATCTCTTTTCAAAGATGGATACGGAGCAAAATAAACTTCTAACGCTTGCTTGGCTAATACAAAAGGATCGTACTTATAGTAGTGTGATGTATGCCTTATTTCAATAAGTTTGTACTCTTTATGCACGTTGATTCCGGAAACGGGAATGTTACTGAACCAATTGCACTTAAATAAAAAAACATTTTCTAAAGGTTCAACATAATATGTCAATTCTAGAATCTATGTTAAGACGCCATAAAAATCTTTTAAATGCTCATCTGGATCATCAATGCCTTTGACAAATACCCCGCTGTTATATGTTAATTTTTCAGCACCGTAATCTTTTGTGTTGAACTTAAACCCGTTGACGAAGAATATTGGATAAGTCTTCACATTTCTTTTCGGTCCAATCGCAAGATGTCTTAAGCCTTCATCAACGACACAGTTTCTCGGCTCATAAACATAGTTCAAAAACCATTTGGCAAATTCTTTACTGAGATCGCCAGATGGATACTGTGATTCGTAGATACTGCATATATGTAATATGTGTTATTATTATTATGTACGTACAAGTAAATTACAAGTGAATTAATTATTACCTGACAAATGGTGCGACTTTGACACAATTTAAAAGAACATACATGTGCGCTACATGGTGATCTCTATCGTCCAACCATATTTCCACACATTTTCCACCAGGTCTACCATGTTGTCTAAAAACAGATAACATTGTTTGAGAAGAATTTTGTTCAACGACTTTCTCATTTCGAGGAACAGTTATAAACGATAAGTTCACATCGTCCTTAAAGTAGTGAGAGAAAAAAATGAGGCTTCTTCTTCAAGATACGATTTGCATTTCGAACCCTCAACTCGGGCTTTTTGTCGAATCTTCTTCTTCAGATGATTCAAGTACCTATTAAGATATTTATTACATATTTAGATATACAAATTTGAATTTGAAATTGACATGAACATTGCACATGTTAATTTACCTCTCAAAAGGATACATCCATCCATATTGCACAGGACCTCGAAGAAGTGCTTCGGATGGAAGATGAATAGGTAAATGCTCCATTACGTTAAAGAAACCAGGCGGAAGTATTTTCTCCAGTTTTCATAGCAATATGGGTATTTCTACTTCAAGTTTACGTATACGACCCACCTTTAATGTTGTCGAACAAAGCTGTTTATAAAACAAACATAACTCTGTTGTGACGTTCCATACTTTTACGGGCAACAGTTTTTTGAAAGCCACGGGGAGTAAATATTCCATCATGATATGACAATCGTGACTTTTCATCCCACTCAGTTTACTATTTTTGAAGTCAACACATCTACGAAGATTGGAAGAAATCCCATCGGGAAATCATAATTCTTCCACCCACTTTAGCACGAGCTTTACTTGCTTATTGTCTAGCTCATAGCATGCTTTCGGTTTTTTATTGTCATTAGGCTTCATATGAAGTTCCGGGCGCTTACAATAGTTTGCTATATCAAGCCTCGAATTCAAATCATCCTTGGTTTTGCCCTTTACATTCAAAATTGTATTAAATAGAATATCAAACACGTTTTTTTCGTTGTGCATCACGTCAATATTATGTCGGAGTAAGAGATCTTTCCAATATGGTAACTCCCAAAATATACTTTGTTTGCACCAATTATGGATGTCTGACTTTCCTGGGATTTCAGTCTGGACTCCAGTTTCATGTATTTTTGGATAGTCTCTTACAATTTCGTATATTTCCTCGCCTGACCAAACCTTGGGTGGTTTCAGATTCTCTTTTCTATTAGCTATGAAATTATTCTTATCTCTTCTAAAAGTATGATTGGGATGAAGAAAACACCGATAACAATCAAACCACGAAACTTTCTTCCCATATTGTAACGAAAATGCTCGTATTTCTTCCATACAATAAGGGCATGCAAGACGACCGGCCGTACTCCAACCAGAAAGCATCCCGTATGCAGGAAAATCATTAATCGTCCATAACAAAGAAGCGAATAACCGAATTTTTTTTCGTTGATACATCGTAAGTTTCGACTCCTTCATTCCACAGTTTTTTCAACTCTTTGATCAATGGTTGTAAATAAACATCAATTCCTTGGGTTGGATCATGAGGGCCGGTAACGACAGTGGTGAGAAACATATATGGTGTCATCATACACATCCATGGAGGTAAATTATACAGAGTAACGATAATTGGCCAGGATGAATATTTACTACCAAACTGTGAAAATGGTGAAAATCCATCCGTACATAAACCAAGTCTGACATTACGGCTTTCCGCAGCAAATGCGGGATAAGTCTTATCGAAATATTTCCATGCTTCACCGTCGGATGGATGTATCAAAGTTCCTTCTTCTGCTGTTCTCACACTATGTCATCGCATATGACAGGCCGTAGCAGAAGATGCATGTAATTTTTGAAGTCTGGGAGTGATGGATAAATAATGCATTCTCTTATACGGGACTTCTTTCTCTTTCTTCTTTCTTGGTTTGTATCTTTCTTCGTTACATATTTTGCATTTTCTGAGGTCAACGTCATCTTTCCAATACAACATGCAACCTTTCACACATGCATCTATCTTCTCGTACGGTAGACCGAAAGCGGAGATCAATTTTTTTACTTTATAATGACTATCGCACATCAGATTATTGGGTGACATGTGTCGTTTTGCAGCTTGTACAACTGCTGTAAATGCAGCTTCCGTAAGGTTGAATTTTGATTTCATAGTTATCTATTCGGCGGTTATTAAAAGTTCGGTTCCGCTTTTACATCCGTCCCACAACGGCCTCTTAGCAGAATCCAACAAATCGTATATTTTTTTTAGCTCCCGCAGTCAGTTCTTCTTCGACATTTTCGTCTTCATCGACAGCTTCAGTTGTAGGAAACATTGATCGTGCTGCATCATCCACCATATTTTCTATCGGATTCGTCATCATATTACCGTCCTCTAAAACTTCAGTATTAGGTGTAGGTTCAACAAGTTCTACGTGACGATCCTAGAAATAATAATCAGGCACGAAACCATATTGATACAAATGTACTTCAACTATATCCGGTTTCCATTGCTTCAAATGTTGGCACTTACTACACGGACAACGAATTTCTGTATTGTTTCGGTTATTAGATTTAGCAAATCTAATAAATTCGTGTACACCGTTGTAGAAATGTTGCTTTATTGATCCCTTCTTTCCAGTTCTGACTTCGTACATCCAAGTACGGTCGAGAAAATAATTGAACATTTTTTCTGATTTGAAAATGTATGTTAGACAATTTAAATCATTAATTTTCAACCATTCTTCATTGTAAACAGTTCATCGTTGCAGAAAATTCAAAATATAAACTTCACTTTATTTTTTTATTTTTTGATATTTTGGTTTTCACTTCGGTGGTCAGTCATCCTACTTCACATTACAAACACAATAATGTAATTACATTTTATAAATCATTTCAGATTAAACGGTTCAACAAAATTTCGGCAGGACTTCCCTTATATTCCCTGTATCGTACACAAATGCGTGTACACAGGGAACGTAAAGGAAGTGATGTCGAAATTTTGTAAATGTTTAAAATGAAATGATTTATAATATGTAATTACTTTATTGTGTTTGTAACTTGTCCAATACAGGGACAAATCCGACAAATATTGTATCAGATGAATATAAATGTCTATTCCGTTACAAAACGAACATTCATATAACGATCATATACAATATTTGCCAGACGGGGCCAAAGCCAATCTAAGGGATAAAAAAACTTCATTAAATTTTATCAAACATTGTTGTTCTTTTCAAATTTTGACAATGTTTCAACTATGTATATTTTATTTCAAAAATTTGTGTATTTAAATTTTAGTTCAACATTCAATTAACAATTTTAGTTCAATATTCATTTCTTTATTTTTTTTACGACATAGATTTTATAATGTGACTATTTTGTTATTGTTATATTCATTTCTTAATTTCTTTACTAAATCGATTTTAGTACAATATCAGTTGTTTTTAAAGTCATTTCCTTTTTTTTAAAAAAATTAGATATTTGCAGAATTTTTAATGTTCTCATGTTCATTTTTTAATTTTTTTGTACAAACTTTATTTTTTACAATATATATACAACCTTTTGCATTTTGACCGTCGCTAGCCGTCGCTAGTCATCGCTAAAATTATTAAAATGGCCGTCGCTAGTCATCGCTAAAATTATTAAAATGGCCGTCGCTAGCCGTCGCTCAATCAACAGGATAAATAGAAAAATTATCAATGAATATAATTAGAAAACAACAAATTCTAAATATCAAATTGATAATTAGAAAACAATAAAAATCTAATTATTAAATAAAAATTTGTCAATTTAAATTCACTTAACAACTTAAATTTGTAATTTATCAATTTCATAAACTATGAAATACTTTCATGTAAATTTATCAATAACCAAGTTAATCATTAATATACACTATTTTTTCACCTAACACAACTAACCATGTTAATCGCCAACACTAATTATCTACATCAACTATTTATTCAACTTCATGATAAACTTGTTAATGTAATACCTAATTCAAGTTCATGATAATAAACTAATTAATCTATCAAATCAACATACAACACTACTAATACTTAATTTAACAACACTACTAATACCTAATTTAACAACAAATCGTAATTGAATTATGCTATAAAATAAACCTAAAAACATCAAATTTACATTTAAACGAGAGATTAGGAGCATACCTATACGAATTTGGGTGATTTGGAGGCGTTGAAAGGTGGAGCGGCGGCTGTGGTGACGGGGGCGGCGGATTGGAGGAAGGAGATTGATTTTGGGGAGGAAGATAGTGAATTTGCTGCTCTCGGCTTGGACCTGTATATTGCGTATAGCGACGGCTAGCGACGGCCCTTTTTTTAGCCGTCGTCGGCCGTCGCTAGGCTCCGTCGCTATACGAAGCCTTTCTAGCAGCGAGAGGATAACGAGAGTAAACCACCTTTTGATGTAGATGCTCCTTAGCTTCTCAAACTTTGGTTTCTAGTAGTAGAATTCCTCTGTTCCCAAATTGTGTGTTCTGTATGTCCAGTTAATCACTACCATTGATTAGTTGTATGAAAAATTAAACAACGGGACCACACTAAAAATGAATGGTTGGATTTCATATGCAGCACATGAATTTTGAAATAGAGGAACTGGTTCCGTTCCCCGATAAATTCTCATTCAAGCTAAATAGGTTTGACATATCATGGTTGTTTAATAAAAACTACATTGATCATATTTCAAAACAGAATGCATGTGCAGCTTACTTTCTGAAGTCAAGAAAAATATATATTTATACAATCATCACTGTTTGGAAAGAAAATATAATTATCTCATCAGAAATTTTCGCTTAAACATGTCTAAAACGTGTTACAACTTTTCAAAATCTTTATCAATATAAACATATCATATCGCATCAAATGATTCAACTGCACGTATACAAGTATAATCAACCCACCGTTGCTATTTCTTTCACTGCCAACTCTTAACAATTCTAACAGTAACAACATCAAGCAGTTTCATTTAACAAACTTTTGGTAACGAAGGTAAGAACATGGAGTTGGTTGAATATCTCATTCACTGATGGAATCTTCGACTCAGGAGCAGCCATAGGAGCAAGTGCTATATCCGGAATATTCAGTTTAAAATCACTTGATATTGGAATATCAGGAGTATTAGTTATGTTTGCTTCATTTGAAAGTTCAGGAATAGTTGGGTTGCCAAGGTTTGCAAGTTGTGGGATATCATCACAGTCGTCTGCGCTCGCAATGTCCTCTTGCATTAGGGGAATGTTGGCCAAAACATCAGGTGGTAAATTGCTTGCTAATGCCATCGTGTCATCTGGTGAAGACGTTGTGTGCATTAGAGCTCGAGCGACAGTCAATCTTTGATGGGAGTTCATTGTTAGGGTGATGAATGCTACGAAGAAGATGACGTGGTTCATTTATTCTTTTTGTAATTTACTGTTGTTTGGAAGATGAAAACGGTGGTAATTTGAAAGCTAGGGAATGTTTATTGTTATGCAAATGGCTGCACCGTTAGGTTGTTGTGGATAGCTGTAAAATTTTGTTGGTTATTAATCGGCGGTGTTGAGAGTTATGCCCGTTAGGTGGTTGGGGTTGAATATATGTAAATATAGAATAAATGATTGGCAAAACGAATTGCATACACTGGATTTCTGTTACAAGGAAAAAGCCCAAGTATTCCGATGTACAGTTGTGATTCAATTGAACACGCGAGACAGTTGAAATAGAAAAGAAGAAATTGAGCTGGTTCAGTGATAACTTTTTCGTAGACTTCTACCATTTTTCTCTTGTAAAATTTAATGCGTTATTTAGCAAAATAGTTCTTTGCATTTTTGTATTTTCAGTGACGTTTCTGTAGTTAATTTGCAATGCTTCTTCCAGGGTACTAAAAAACGTAACTGATTATTTGGTCAGTTAAGGAAAAATCCATTAAAATTATAATATCAAATTTATTTAGAGTAGACCTACTCATGACAGATCCTTCACAATCAGCTGAAAATATACCGCGGGATGAAAACATCATTAGAAGGCACCAAAGTTAAAGCATAACCGAGTCAAAACCTTGGGATGAGAAGAAAGGGGGCATTAGACTAGTATTTTTAATGTAAATTGGTAGGTCCGGCCCTAGGGATAGTTTGGTGGGACTTCCACCTAAGGCAACACCTCCGGCAACGTCAGAGAGAACAACAATTTCTTATAATCTAATTTTAAAGTCTAAATATGAGGATTTATAAGACTAACATATAACAAGATGTTAATGTGCCTAGATGGTTTCACTTTAGTTTGCTTGGTTGATTAGGGTTCGACTTTCACAATTCACAATATACAATGCACCATCTAACCCATAACTCTTCAACTTTATTTCATTGCATCTCTCTTCTAATATTCGACCTTATAATATTTTAGTAATTTCACAATTACAATTATGTATTCACAATACAAACTAATAACTTACAGTAGAATATGAGTGATCTCATTTTCGAGGACCACATAAAGGAAAGTCCAACAACTGTATCATTCATACAACTACACCGTGGAATATTGTCTAAGAATTTGATGTTTGCTCTTTACTTGAAAGACTCAGTTCGTAGAAACGATAAAAATTGCAGCTACATATAACAAAAAAGGTCAGATAGGACATGTTCTTTTGCAGCGATAAGTGACATTTCAAAGAGATCAACCACTAAATCTGGATTCACGAGTCGTGGATCTTACAAAGATCAAGCAAGTAACCCGAGTGGAATTAAAGAAGAATTCTTTTGTTCAAGTCACCATGGAAAAACCTTGTTTACCAATGTCAAAAAGACGTCGACACAGCATTGGTAAAGTATACTGACGCCGCGTTGCTTCCACCATAGGTGTAGGTAAAAAAAAAACGCCGCTAAGCTTCTGTCAATGCTTTGACGACGTCTTCCGTGGAGTACTTATAAACGTCATACCAACATCTATTTTGATGCTTTTGGGACGCTGTTTGAACTAAAAATGACACAAACATTCAAGTATCATATGATAGCAATAGTTCTAGTAAAAATAAGCGAAAAAACAGAAAATTAAAAGGAGACACATTTTTTTTTATAGTGGTTCGACGCTATCTTCGGTTGGCGTCCACTTTATTCTTTATTATTAGTTATTCTCTCTTCGAATTACAATTATTTTTATCAAATCTGACCAAACTACTGCATCTCAGATCTACAATGGAATTTCTATAATATTTTTGTGGTAAGAGATAGGAGTGTAGAAGAAGCAAAGGCCCAGCTCCGAAGCAAAGGAAAAAGATCAAGAAGAAGAAGGAACTCTATTGGTTGCAGTTAGGCTTGTATTTATAGAAAAATAGAGGTACATGGTCAGAAGCCTACTTGCACTAAGGTCTAAGAGGTAGCCCGATGTTGCACAAGTACACTTGAGGGTCTACGTGCCAAAATAATAACTTGGTATCAAGTCATTTGACTAGGCACCGACCTATTTTTCGTTGGTGAAAAAGCTAAATCCTTCATTTGCTTGCTTTTCTTTCTCCTTCTTGAGCTATTTTAGACTCTTGCCATCAACTTGTAGTTAATTCTAGTGGATCTTTCTGATAACTGTTTTCTTTGCTTTCTTCTCATCGATCCTTGGATTGCTTGTCCAAACTTTGAAAAAACCACTTGACCACGAATTGTTGGAATAGTACGAGAGGCGTATGGTGTTTAGGAGGTAAAAAGTGGAGAGAAATAGGTCAGCACTGTAACGACCAAGGGTTTGATCGCTTTAACTAGGCAATTATATATATATATATATATATATATATATATATATTATTGTCAATAAATAGATTTTCATTAATAAATAAACTCATTTTAATTAATTGATAATGAGGGAAGAATTATTTTCAAAATTTGCATACCAAATTAAATAGTTCATAGAAAAACATGAAATGTGACCGAAGAACGTCTTTAGAAATTTTGACATTTCGACACAGGAAAGTTGTCGAGAACGTTGTTCGTTTTTGTGCACCATATGTACACATATGTAGTGGATAATTAACTAAATAATAAAATACGTAGGAATAAATTATCTTATGTTAATTATGGTTAATAGGTGATGTGATCATTCATAACTTTTAAAATAATAAACATTATATATAAAGATATATTATTAAGTGTTGTCACATCTTAATATTTTTACAATTAAACATCATTACTCATCACGAGCTTAAGGTTTGACTAAAGAAAGAGGGGGTGATGTGACAAGAGAGAGGGATAGGAAGGTGATGTGACTTTTCAATATCATGACCTATTATGTTAAATCATTAAAGGGTAAATCGGTAATTTTCTCAATTTTTTTTTGGCCTATAAATACACATCCACACACATTTTCATTTTCCTTCTCCTCTTCACTTTTTAAAGCTTCTCCTTCAAAATATCCATGGCTTCCATAATTTGTTAAAAATAGAAAAAATCACTCTTTTTCACTCAGACACTTCTTTTTAGTTCACTAAAGTCATTCTACATCCATATCTACACTTCCTCTTCCAAAATCAAGTCCCCTTCTACCAATAATACATTAGGCCGAGCCCAAATATGACCATGGCCGAGCATAATCTAGGTGTTTAGGCATCCAAAAGCTTCATGTTTGCAAGTTAGGACCAAGTGCTAGCATATACCAAAGTTCTAGTGGAAGTTGCTTTGAGTTTTGTAAAGCTTTCGGTAAGTAAACTACCTTATTTTGGAAAAGATTTTTACTTTTTATTAAGTCATTATTATAGCGATAATATTGTGTAGAAGTTGAATGGTAACCATATGATTTGATTATGATTTGGATGGTTTATTATAACTTGATTTGGTTATGGAAATCGATGTTGTATTGTAAAGTTAGTAAGCATGTATATATGGATGTATACTTGCAACCTGTGATGAAGAAGGATTGTGTTAGTAGTGTGCTGATTTTAAAACATGAGCTATGAGGTGATTTTTGGTAAACAAAGTTAGCTATTTTTTGTAATTGTGTCGGATTTGAGATCCGGTTGGAATCGTAACTGGTTTTCGAAGTATAAAGTTTTGAAACGTATTAAAATTTGTAGCTTTAGTTTCAAAAGTTTTTTTTCTTTTAAACTTTATAAAGAATGTTTCAAACCATGAAAAAAAAGTAAGGGGTTATAAAGTGGTTCGCTAACAATACATTAGAGCGAGCTACGCCTATAGCAATAGTTGCTATAGATGCAGTTCGACGAATTTTATCGATTTTTAGTTTTCAAGTAGTTTTAACTTGAAATTGTTTTGTAAAAGTTTTCAAAACAAACATAGTTAGTAATTAAAAAGTAATTAAGTTCTGTAATCTCATTATTTAATTAATAATTTAATTAATTAGTTAAATTAAAAGGTAATTAGCCTTAATTAGTAATTAAGAAGGTAATTAGTAATTAATCAACACTTAAGTTAAGTTAATGACTATTGTTTGATTAATTAAGTTTTTAATTGGTACATAAAATGGTTAAGAAGTAATTAATGGTTAATAATTATTTAATTAAGTTAATTAATGATTATTTAATTAAGTCGCTACTTAATTAATATCTTAATTAATTAGGGTTTTACTAATAACGATTTGATTTAACCTTAACCAAGATGCAGTAGGAAGTTAATTATGGCCTAACTAAGTTTATTAAGTCTAAATAGAGTTTAATTAGGATTTAATCTTCATTTAATTTAGATTAATTAAGATTTAATTTGTAACAACCCGCATATTTTATGATTGTATATTTAAATATTTTATTTAACTATAGCATCGTTAGCCGGATTTAAGTCCGAGAGGTTACTTTTTGCAAACAGTCAAATTAGGACTCGAGACTACTTCCATTGAGTTCAAAATGACGTTTTGACGTTTTTGAGTATAAACATCGATACGTTTGGAGCTAGCTAAAATTTCGACCTTTTCACTTGGGGCTTTGGGTTTGGGTTCCATCCCATTAACCTAACATATCAACCCAACTCCACTCCACCCCTCTTCATACCTTCATAATATTTCCTACAACTCAAGCTTTAGCAAAAATGGTGGAGGAGATTGGAAATTAATATCCTAAGCCCTAGTTTCTTTAGCAAATCCAAGTTTTAGCCCCAAAATCAAAGAGAAGCTTAGGTAAGCATCTCCTTCTTCTTCTTCTCCATTTCAATCTCTCTGCAATTTCAGTAATTCCCTATAACCTAATTTGGAAAATTATTGCTTATGATCTTAGAATGGAGCTTTTAGAGTTGAGATTGAAGAGTGGCTGTAAGGACCCGATATTTTCAACCATTCGCATCCGCACATGTCAGACTTGAATTGCTCAAAATACCGCGTTGTAAATAAAATTTGGCAAATATCAGAATATGCAGTAAATAATAATCACAGACACAGAGTAATAATAGTGCAGCGGAAGTAAAAGAAATAGTAGTTCATGAAGCTACTATGTAAATATATCAGAGTTAAATAAAATACAATAGAATAAATAAAGTACAACAGAAGTCTCAAGATGATAACCAAGTACAAGCTAAATAGAACAACAAAACTGGAATAGATAAAACTAGATAAGCAGATAATATCCAACGATTCCAATCTCCAGAAAGTGGAATCCAAATCTGTGAATAACTCAGGCTGACCCAAGCGTAAATAAAAATACAAACACTCGAATCAGGACAATATATACTTATATAATGTAAACCAACTCAAGTGAACTGTAATAAGGTAAAAGCAACTTAAAGGATGCCTGTGACAGTCCATCCTCTAAGGATCCGTTAAACTATTTACTATATAGTAATATTGCGCTATTATAATAACGTCTACAGTAAAATAAACTTACTTTTAAATAGCGTTCTGGGCTATCCATATCACCCTTCACACATAATAGTCCCAGCAGTCCATCCAATATCATGAAATCTCCACACCGGGTGACTGTCAGAGGATACCACACGGGCTACGGGAGAAAAACAATTTCGTAGTAAAGGCTCGGTATGGTAGGTGACACGGCACACAAGGCGATGCTAGGGTAGATATACCAATTACACACACGGGCTGCTGGTAACGCAGCAGCCACATACGCCCACCTCGGAACATATCAAAATCGGAGGATGACCATCTAATCAATCACAAGTAAGAGTATAGTATCGAAGGAATGTGTCCGATCGGAGAAATGACCTCACTTGGCCCGAGATCGCTCCTGTTTTAGCCACCTTATGCCAACTCACGAGAGTTGGGTTCACGTAATATACCTCAAGAA